>CM060394.1:111765114-114625947 GCA_030545235.1 Helianthus tuberosus | reverse complement strand
GAGAAGAATATTTATATTTTGGAGTTGGAAATAAAATATATTAAGTGAGACTTAATAGTGAAATCTGAATGTTACGAACGCACATGTATTAAATCCCCCATCCTTGGGAAGGAAAAATAACTACCAAGTATACGGAATGTAAACACGAAATAGTTGCCTAACTATTTCCCAAAAACTTAACCATAAAGCTAAGGCACGGCCGTCCGTCTAATAGAGTTAGCACGTGTAGGTCGTCATACAGCTGATTGATTTGGAGGCATACTTGGTAGAGACGCACCACTGTGAGTTCATGTCCCCCTTTTCTCTAACTGTTTTCAGTTTTCTTAACTGCGGGGGTGAAATACATGTTACTTTGATTACAAGTACTTTATACATGGTATGGTTAGCGTAAGGAGGTTTACTACTTAGATCATGTGAGTGGGTAGGCGTGAACTGGAGACCATTAATCCTCATTGTAGGAACCGAGGGACGTAAGCGGTAGATCTATCTGGGTGTAGCGAGCCCAACCCCTGAGCCCACATAATGGACCAGGTGGTGACTTTGTACCCATCGCCAAATACGCTAGGTTTGAGTCTTCCTACTTGCACTTCACACATATCATTGGCTTTGCAACCCAATGGTGATCTCTTTTTCCTTATTTGCTACATACCAGGAATTTTCATACGAACAGACATCTTTACAAAGGTTTTACTTACTCACTTACACATGAACTCGCTCAACATTATTGTTGATTTTTCAACTTACATGTATTTCAGGAAATTAACAGATCTGGCGCGGTATGGCACGTTTTCCCGCTGCACTAGTTACGAGGTCATCCGGGTTTAGGGAATGTGGCTCTTTCCTGGACAAGTCACAGCCCTTAAACTATGCTTATGTTATGTTGTTAAACAATGTTTATGTCGTTAGGATGTGTTTCCGTCAAGACAATGTTATTGTATTTGGTTTTTAAAACTTAATCGAATGGATGATCTTGCATGGTTTTTATTTCATATATCTTTGTTATGGTTAAGCTATGGTATTAAGAAGTCACACCAAATTAACCACGCTTCCGCAAAGCCAGGGTGTGACATGGGTTCATCCAGAACTCCATATTACGCTCATCATACTTCCAGACGAGTCGTTCTCCTATTTGCCTCATCCTCTCATTTCCCTCTAAAATCTCCTCACCAAAGGTTCGGAGTTCTTGCACATTTTCTGCACTCATTGGGAGTGCAGGGGCTGGTACTGGGTTTGGGAACTGGGGCATGGGTTCTTGGTAAGTGTTGGGATTGAACCCTACCAGAGGAACAGATAATTAAAGCCAAAACTGGATCAGAGCAGTGGATCCAGAATAAGCAGATGTTACATACAAGTCTCTCCCCTTGAAAGTGAATTCAACATCTGCTGACCTCCTATCTACTGATCGTGCAATCTGCTGATCTACAAACTGCTGATCAAGTAAAGACCTGATGAAAGACTAAAGCTCTGCTGCTCAATCTACTGCCTTGTTTCAAGCACTGCTGATCCGGACAAGTACTGCTGGGTTCACAGTAGTGGAGGGATGCAACAGTTGTTTACTCTGTCTTTATGTTATGTAATGTAATAAGCAGTAGTTAGTATAGCAGTGTTTGTATAGATCAGAGGTTAGAGTTTGTTAGGAGGTTAGATGTCACTTTCATGGTGACGTCAGCTTAGATGCTCAGTGGTTTGCTAGTGCCTATAAATAGAACAGTGCTCTGTACTATTCTATTAGCTCTTTGCAACAATCGTCTTCTCTGCACGAACAAACACTGAGCTCTGGCTGAGGGGGAGTTTGTATCAAGCATTGCTTTGTAATCGTTGTTGAAACTAAATTCAATCTTTCGGTTCATAGTGAAAAGTGTTTTGATTAAAGCAATACTCTCGTTTGATTGTATGCAAAGTTTGTTTCCATCTTAATTCCGCTGCACAACTTATTCATTCCATCTTTATTTCAAACGTAAAATACAATCAAAACCAAACTCAGATCCAACAATTGGTATCAGAGCTTGGACAGTCAAATTTGATTTAACAATCATTTTAACATAAACAGTTCAGCTCAAAATCGTTGATATCGATAGTTTGTTCGTTTGTGTTGAAAAACAGAGCAAGGTTTAATCACCATTAAAGTTGATTAATCAGTGTCTGTAAAACAACCAGGATGACGTCATAATCTCAAGATGATAAGAATAACATTGGCTCACTTTTTAAATCACCCATGCTTAAAAGAAATGAGTACAACATCTGGGAGAGAAGGATGGGTCACATCCTTGCTCAACAGAACACTGGATGTTGGAGGTCTGTTGTTTTTGGTCCCCATGTTCCTATGGTGCCAAGTGCTGAGGATCCAAAGAAGTTCGTTCCAAAACCTTATGAAAACTATACTGAAACTGATTTTCAAAAGTTCGAACTCGATGCCAAAGCATTTAGCATCATAGCATCTGCATTACCAAATGAGATCTATGCTGGACTGTTACACTGTAACAGCGCCAAAGAGCTATGGGATGCATTGAAGGAACAGTTTGGGGGAACCGAAGAAGTTATTGAAAACAATAGGGAAATTCTGAATCAGCAGTATGAAACCTTCTGTCACATTAAGGGTGAATCATTGACCCAACAATTTGAACGTTTCAGCTGTCTCATCAGTGAGCTAAGGCTTGTTAAGGTTGAATTTCCAAAATCAACCCAAAATAGCAGGTTTCTTAGATCGCTACCTGATAAATGGGACACAATTGCATTTGTGACTAGAAACTCTGTTGAGTTCAAAGATCTGACCCTGACCCAACTTCATGGTAGACTCCTGACTTATGAAAGGGAGTTGAACGAGAAAAAAAAGTTGCAAGAGTCTGGAAAAGCTACTGATGATTACTCATTCGGTAGCACAGCTCTTCTTGGTCAGGAAGAATCTGGTAGCAGTAGTAAGGAACAGGGTTATGATCATTTCATTGATATAACAGCTGGTGGTAACTTTACCAACCCTGATCCCCACTCTGCAAATTATGCTTTTACTGCAAACTCTGTAAACCAGATGTCAGATAATTTGTGCTTTGAACTCAATGATTTACAACATTTTGATCCCACTGACTTAGAAGAAATGGACATTCTGCACCAATTGGCTTTGCTCAGTGTTAGAACTAGCAAATTCTACAAAAGAACAGGGCGAAAATTCCCAGGTTTACATGGGAATCTAAGGGTGGGGTTGGATAAATCGAAAATCAAGTGTTACAAGTGCAATAGGCTAGGTCATTTCGCTAGGGAATGCAGGAGTTAAACTACTGGTCCTATAATCACTCATCCTAGCTCAAACCCTAGACCTCAAAATCAAAGCACTGTGCACTATACCCAATATACCCCTGCAGCTCATGTTAACACTGCTCATTATGCTGCTGCCTCTGTGCCTGTGCATTATGTCCAAACCACTGTTCCACAGATTCAATATGTTCAAACCCCTGTCCCCCAGGCACAAGTGCAATCTGTTGCACCTCAAACAGCTGCTCCAGCAGTGGTACAACCAGATCAGCAAAGCTTTTTCACTCAAGGCTTTGTTGACTGGAGCAGCATGCCTGATGAGCTTAGTGATAAAAATTTTGCACTCTATGCTTCTAATGAACCTTCTAATGATGAATTTTGTTTGATGGCATTAGAGTCAATACCAGAGGGGATTGAAACTGAAGGTGAACAGCTAAGTGATGAAACAGTGGATGAGGTGACTGAAGCAGTTGTTAATGCAGTTGCTGGTGAATTGCTGCTGGGAGAAAATTCAGAAACCCTGATTGAACCACTGACAGACCCATGGTCCAAAGAGGACAAAGAAGAAGAGAAAAATGAGCAAGCAGGTGAGAAAGAAGAAAGAGCTGATGATGAAGAAAATCATCAATGTGATTGTGCAATGATGGCTGCTGCCAAGGTATCACCTCAAGTTCTTGAAAAACTGTGTTCTGACAATTGCATTATTGCTTTTGCTAACATCAAAGAGGTAAATGAAAACCTTCGGGATAAAATCTTAACTGATGAAGTCAAATTTGAAAGGTCTTTAAAAGAACTTAAAAACAAATTGACTGAAAAGGAAAAAGAGATCAGCAGTCTGAAAGAAGAACAGAGCATAACCAAAACCCAACTCCAAACTATGGTAGAAAAATACCAAGTTTGCAAAAAGGAGTTGGAGTCCACCCAGATCACCTGTGAAAGATGGGTGGAATCATGCAAAGGGTATGAGGTTATGCTTGAAAAACAGATTAAAAGCAATGTAAAATTTGGTGTTGGTTATAGAAAACATGATGATGAAAACACTGCTTTTGAAAAATCTGTTCAAACCACTGATGTAACCACTGAGTTCATCCCCACAAACAAGAATGGCCAAGAAGTGAAAATCACTGATAAACTTGGAAACAAAATCACACTTGACAGACCAATGGGATCCTCTACTTTTGAGGAGCTTGAAAATTATCAGTTTAAACCAAAATGGTCTGATGAGTGTGATATTCTTGAAAATTTCAAGCCCATGGACTTTACATCAACTGATGGTGTTAAAGCTCCAAAAGCTAAAGTCATTCCTCTCAAGGACATCCCAACAGAGGTTAAAACCTCTGCTGCAAAGGAGTCCGAAAAGAGAAAGAAGAAAGAAAAGATCAATAACTTGTTTTGTGAATTCTGTGAGAAAAGGAATCATCTAACAAAAGACTGTTTCCATTTGAAAGCTTATGATTTAAACAAAACAAGTGTCATTGTTCCAGCTGAAAGCTGCATTGTTTGTGGTAAAATAAACCACAAAACTCAAGCATGTGTGTATCTCAAAAACTTTGATGTGAAAAAGAATGAGTACATTGCTAAAACATCTTTGAGTCCATCAACATCATCTGTCAAATTCACCAAGAACCAACCACTGTTTGTGCCAGTTCAAACAGCTGTCACAAAACAGCTGAACCAAACATCTGTCAAAAGAGATGTTCAGGTTACTGATGCACCCCCTGCCAATCAGTTCAGAAAAGGCAAGGAAAAACAGTCTTACCAAAGGATTCCACACGTTTATGAGGCCTACAAAAGGCCCTCTAAACCTAAAGTGAACAGGCATCCTTTTGGGTACCAACAGGTGATTGGTCAAGACCCCCAACAGCGGTTAGCAAGAAACAGTACTAAAACTGTCCAAACCCCTGACCTAACCACTGTCCATCAATATGCATCCATCCCAGACACTGTTGAGACCCCATCCAAAGCCTTATTGGCTTTGGAAACCCTAATGAACTAATCCTTTTACTTCATGTGCAGGGAGCTTTTGCCTGTTTAGATAGCCTTTGGTATGTTGATAGTGGAGGCTCCAGGCACATGACTGGATGTAAAGCCCTACTCAAAGATTTCAAAATTCATGGAGGGGGTGATATATCCTTTGGGAATAACAGTAAAGGGAAAGTTCTGGGGTCTGGTACAGTACAGTCTGGAAATGTAAAATTTGAAAATGTTAATCTGATAGACAGACTGAAATTCAACCTCCTGAGTGTTTCACAAATGAGTGACAAGGGGTATGGGTCATTCTTCACAAAGGAGTGTTGTAGGATTGTTGGACCAGAAATGGTCAAAAAGATTGAAGCAATAATAAAAACTGGTCAAACAAAACTTGTTGCTCAAAGAAGTGGCAATGTTTATGTTGTTGATATGTCTAAAGAGTGTCCCAGAGCTGATGCCTGTCTGTTCTCAGCTGCCTCTAACAAAGAGACAGAACTTTGGCACAGAAGGCTGGGACACACAAATCTTAAGACAATCACTGAAATCTCAAAAAATGGTTTGGTAAGAGGCCTACCACAAACATTGTTTTCATGTCCTGAAAATTGCATTTCCTGTTTAAAAGGAAAACAACATAAAAGTTCTTATAAGTCCATTGAAGAGTCCAAAACAACCCAGTGTTTGCAAATGCTACACATGGATTTGTTTGGCCCAGTTCAAGTCATGAGTCTCAAAAAGAAGAAATATTGTCTGGTTATTGTTGATGACTTTTCTAGGTTTACATGGACTTTCTTTTTACACTCAAAAGATGAGACTGCAGGCATTTTGCAAGACTTTATGACACAGGTTGAAAAGCAATTTGACCTTCCAGTGAAAAGCTTCAGGAGTGACAATGGCACAGAATTTAAAAATAAGGAGTTGGATGCCTTCTATGTGAAGAAAGGGATTGTAAGGCAGTACAACATCCCTAGAACACCAGAGCAAATTGGGGTAGTTGAAAGAAAGAACAGAACTTTGATTGAGGCTGCCAAAACCATGCTTGCTGATTCAGGTTTGCCATTAACTTTCTGGGCAGAGGCAGTAAACACTGCTTGCTATGTCCAGAACAGAGTTTTAATAAACCCCAGGCACAAAAAGACTGCTTATGAAATTCTGTATAAAATCAAACCACTGATCTCATACTTCAAGGTGTTTGGCTGCCCATGCTTTATTTTGAACTTAAAAGATTCCATTTCAAAATTTGCAGCCAAAATTGATTGTGGTTATCATCTGGGGTACTCAACCACTGCCAAGGCCTACAAAGTGTTTAATACACGGACCAAGGCAGTGGAGGAGACTTTGAATGTAAAGTTCAATGAACTTTCATCAATGAAAATTCCAGCAAATCCTGCAGATCTGTTTGATATTGAGAAATTCACTTTTGAAAATACTACTGTCAAGACTAACAGTGCAGGTCCCTCAGAGGATTCAACACCAGACTATGGGTATGAAATCATCATCCCTCAAAGGTCTGCCAAAATGGGAAGAGCATCAGATGTTCAAAACAGCTGTCAAAGCTCAAACACTGCTACCTCAACAGTTGTTGACCAAAGTAGCCCATCAACCACTGCTTCCACATCCTCAAACACTGTTGACAAAAGTCCCCAAACAGTGGATAAAAGTCAGCATATGTCCACTTCATTGCCTCCAATTCCACCACCTTTTGAAGCCACTGCTGGATCATCAAAGTCCCCCGCAGTGGTTAGCTCAGATGATACACATTTGCAGCCTTCACCAACAAATGCCATCATACCATACCAAGGAGATTTAATCTTCTTGAGATCTCATCCACCTGATCAAATCATTGGCAACATAAATGAAGGGGTGCTCACAAGAAGCCAAACCCAAAACATTTGTCTTTTTGCTGGTTTTCTATCTCTCCATCAGCCAGTCAAGTACCAAGAGGCACTAAAAGACAACAGCTGGGTAGAAGCCATGCAAGAGGAGCTCCAACAGTTTAAAAGACAACAAGTATGGGAGCTTGTACCACTGCCAGAAGAGGTTAGTCCCATTGGCACAAAGTGGGTCTTCAAAAACAAAACTGATGAAAGGGGTATTGTTGTCAAGAATAAAGTCAGGCTTGTGATTCAAGGTTACAGACAGGAAGAGGGGATTGATTATGATGAAAGATTCGCCCCTGTTGCAAGATTGGAAGCCATTAGAATGTTCCTGGCCTTTGCTGTCAACCACAACATGAAGGTGTTCCAAATGGATATCAAAAGTGCTTTCCTCTATGGTACAATTCAAGAAGAGGTGTATGTTTGTCAACCTCCAGGTTTTGAGGATCCATTTTATCCAGATCATGTCTACAGGCTGAACAAAGCCCTGTATGGCCTGAAACAAGCACCAAGGGCCTGGTATGAAACTCTTTCCACCTTTCTACTCTCAAATGGTTTCAAAAGAGGTACCGTTGATAAAACACTGTTTCTAAAATGGAGAGGAAAGGATTTAATGATTGTCCAAATTTATGTGGATGACATTATTTTTGGAAGCACATGCAACAAAACGTGTGAAGAGTTTAGGGAACTCATGACAGCTGAGTTTGAAATGAGTGCAATGGGTGAGCTGCAATGCTTTCTTGGTCTCCAAGTTCAGCAAATGCAAATATGGTACTTTCATTCATCAAAGCAAATATGCAAAAGAACTTTTAAACAAATTTGATATGAATGATTGTAAACCATGCAGCACACCCATGGCAACAAATAAGCTTGTCATGTCTGATGAAAAGGATGAGCTGATTGACCAAACTCTATATAGAAGCATGATTGGGTCTTTATTGTACCTAACTACATCTAGGCCAGACATCATGTTTGCAACATGTGTTTGTGCAAGAAGTCAATCAGCCCCTAGAAAATCCAATCTTATTGCTGTAAAAAGAATATTCAGATACATAAAAAGTGCTCCCACACTTGGTATCTGGTATCCAGCTAATGGGAATATCAAGCTTTCAGGATTTTCAGACAGTGACTTTGCTGGATGTAACACCACAAGGAAGTCCACATCAGGAGGGTGCCACTTTCTAGGTGATTGGTTAGTTTCA
This sequence comes from Helianthus tuberosus, assembly GCA_030545235.1. Taxonomy (NCBI): domain Eukaryota; kingdom Viridiplantae; phylum Streptophyta; class Magnoliopsida; order Asterales; family Asteraceae; genus Helianthus; species Helianthus tuberosus. Next base: position 114,617,654 of record CM060394.1, on the reverse strand, counting down.
TGGCAAAGCAAAAAGCAAGCAGCTGTTTCAACATCCACTGCTGAAGCTGAATACATTGCTGCTGCAAGCTGTACAGCCCAACTCCTGTGGCTTCAAAATCAGTTGCTGGATTTTGGTATTACTGCCTTAAAGACACCACTCATGTTGGATAGCCAGGCAGCAGAAAATATCATCAAAAATCCAGTTTCCCATTCAACCACCAAACATATCGACATCAGACATCACTTTGTGAGGGATTGCTATGAAAAAGGTTTGATTTCTCTGCATCATGTTCCAACTAAAGACCAGCTGGCAGATGTGCTCACAAAAGCACTAGATACAGCCACTTTTGAAAGCTTGGTCTCTAGGATTGGCATGCTAAACATGGAATAACAAGCAAAATCTTGTTTTTCTGTGAATAAAAGCATTAAAATGTTTTCAGAAAATCAAAAATCCACCCTTAAAAATAGCTAAAAATGAAATTTTCATTAAAATCATTAAAACTCTGCCATAACCACTGTTGGTTCAAAAGTCTGCTCTACTTCAAAGTCTGTCCACTGCTGAAAGTCATCCTCTGTTCTCTCATTTTCTTGATAAACTCTGTTGTTCAAAAGCAGTGTCTTATCCACTGATAGTGAAAATCATCCACTGTTCTCATTATACCGTTGTAACCACTGCCTTCATCAGTAACTTTCATAAAATTCTGTCCTTCATTTCTTCAGAGTTTGGCATGTGGGCAGTACATAGTGGTCAGTACTTTTGTAACCGCTGCCACGTCAGCCTTCACTTTTTCATCTATAAAACCCCCACTTCACATCAAAAACGGGGTTTTACTGTCGAATTGAATTCTCAAAAATTCTTTTCTCAAAACAGTTTTTCTTCACATTCCTTCACAAATTTCTTCGATCATCATCTCCAAAATGACAAAATCGAAGCCATCTGCAAAACCCACTTCCAAATCATCGTCGAAAACGGCCTCTCAAAAGGTCAATACCACTGAAATCCCACACAAACCATCTCACAATCTTCTGGGTCTCCTCACAAAACCAGGCACTACAACCATCTTCGATTCCATCCTCGCTACCATCTCCGCATCAAAGTATAAAACTTTGTTAACAGCGGATGCACCAATATACTTGACAACCCAAAGAGAGTTCTGGAAAAATGCAACCCTTGAAAAACAAGGAGACACTGTAATAGCCATCAACTCATCTCTAAAGGGTAAAGCCGTCAAGATTACATCACAATCAATTTCAGAGGTCTTTCAACTCGATGATCAGGAAGGTAAAATTTCTTTCCCCAAAAACGAGTTAAAAAATGATTTTCTGGAAAGAGGGTATAATGCAGAGGTAAAGAAGGACACCTTACAAAAAGGTTACTTCCCTTCTGCAATAAGGTTTTTATTTCATACCCTCCTAATGTGTGTTTCAAACAAAACCACTTCTTTTAATGAAATACCATTAAAAATTCAAAATCTGGGATATGCTATTCTTCAAGAAGAAAATCTGAATTATTCTCGGGAAATTTTTAATGATCTGGTTAAAAATTTTGAAACAAAGGCATTCTTACTATTTCCAAGATTTCTAAGTTATTATTTTCAAAAGAAATTCAGTAAGGATGATCTTTTTGCAATAAACCAAGGTGCATCTATTCAAATAAATTGCTTAACTGCTGAAACTTTTACAAGGATGTCAACACCTTGCAAAACACAAGCAGAGATGCCTGAGCAGACTTTAGTAGTTACAACTGCTCCTCAGGTATCTGCTGCTGAGCCCACTGCTCAAGGTGATCAAAGTAGCACAACAACTGCTTTGAAACCCACACCTAAAATCACCAAAAAGCCAACAAAAAGAAAAACTCAAAAACCCCCCAAACCCATCAAAAAGGCAACTCTGGAGGATGAGATACCAGAGCTACTGCCAGTGACAGCACAAACGTCACAAGAAACCACTGCTGCTACTTCCTCACAGCAGTTGGTACAAATATCTCAACCCATAGCCGAAACCCCTCCTGCTTCTTCACAAAAAGAACAGGTTGTACAAATTGGGACACCACATCATGATGCTCTGGAAGCATTTGTTTCCATCATCCACAGCTCAATTCCCGGGGCAAATCCTCTTTCTACACCAAACACCACATCCACAATTCCCACACCAACTAAACTGCTGTTGGATGCAATTGATTTGAACCAGGCACTAACCAGTCCTTCTCAATCACCTATCAATGAGAACATACCTCAACAAATGACTGGGTCTGATGTATCAATCTTTGCTAACCCACCAACACAACCTGAGGAGGTTACACCCCTTGAGTTACAAGTAACTCTTGGTGGTAATCCAAGTGAAGAAGCCACTACAACTGTTGAACCCACTGGTTTACAGTTGGACAGTGGTTACATCAATAAGACTTCCTTGGAGGCAATTCCTTACATAGCACCTCTGCCAACCACCAGTGGATTTATTTTTCCCACTGGAAACATCAAAAGGTTGTCAAGTGTTGAAGGAAGAAGACCCCAGTACCAAGAAAAAGGGGCATCAATGGTTAGTGTTTGGAGTACACTCCCAACTTCAACCACTGATAAAACCACTGATAGTGGGAAATCAGATGATCCCATTAAATTGGGTGATGATTTAAAATATCAGGATTTGACGGAACGAGTTGATAAATTGGATACATCTGTTGCAGATATTAAAGACATGCTACAACAGGTGTTGAAAATACAAAAGATGCAATCCACTGTTGTTCCACCTCAAGCACCTGCTCTACCACAAGCATCTGCTACAAATGAGCTCTGGAACTTCTTCCAACCTTTTCTCCAACAACAAAAAGAAATGGCTGATCAGCAACATGAACTACATGTTCAAAAGCTGAGAAACATATGGAGTCTAAGTACAAGAACACTCAAGCAGATATTAAGGCAATCAAGGCCCATCTATTGCAAACCACTGGCACTGCTCCTCCAACAGTACTTTTCATTGATCAACTTCCAGAAGATAATGCCAAAAAGGGGGAGAAAATTCAGGAGTGGAAGAAGAAGGGAATAGATGATGGTCTGTACATTGAACCTGAAAGGGATGCTATGACCAGAAAAATTCCTGTGCCAGATGGTAGTAAAAAGGTTGATGCTACTCAAGAAGCACTTGATGAAGGAGTAGCAAGTGTAAAAAGGAATAGAATGGCAAAGGATATTTCAAGGTGGAATGAGGAGAAAAGAGCTTTCATGGAGCTGTATGCGCAGGGTTGTTCTGGGTCAAAGGATACTAAAAATCCTAAGACAAAAAGGAAACCTAAGTCCATCCCATCCAGAATTCCAAAGCATATTCCAAAACCACCATCCAAAAGCCATCAGCATCAAACCCCCACCTAAACAGCTGTTGTAACTCCTGCTGTATCAACTACTGCTGGTACTTCAGAGGTTTCAACATCTGTTATCACTTCAACACACACCACTTCAACACATACCACAACCACTGCTTTACCACCACCACCATCACCACCAAAAACAATCTCATCACCACTTTCTCCTGCCAAAAAGCAGAAGACAACAGATTTTACAACATCTGCTGTAATGACTACAGTGGTTGAAACACCAGTTGTTTCAACAGCTGTTAGTCAATCACAAACCACTGCCACTCAATCTACCACCACTGCTCCACCTAAAACATCATCAGTCACTCCTCAAACAAAAAGGAGAAGGCTAATTCTCAAAGATGATGACTATTCACCACCACCAGCATCTTCAAAATCCCTGTCACTTGTCACCATTCCAAAACCCATTCCTCTCTCTTCAGCTCAAATTCTAAAGCCATTACCTCCTGCTGGTGTCTCATTTCCTCTGGAACTCATTGCAGTTAGGGAAGAAATCAAATCCTTTTACTATGAGTGGTAAGGGCTGGGGTGTTATGAGTTGCTCTAGATTAGGGTCTGTAGCTGTAGTTGCTAAGATATGGAAATTTGCTAAACTCCTATTGAGCATATCCTGGGTGTGTGCATCTGTTTCTCTCTTAACGGTTGCTAAAGCTCGCTGCTGTTGTAACTTTTTCATTCTCTTCCTACGTTCATGCGCTCCTCTGCTGAATCATCCTCTCTTTTTAGGAGGGAATGGCTCTTCAGACTGAGCCTTAAACACGAATATCCCATCTTCATTGTCAGCTGAATACCCTAAGAGGGTAGGCTGTGAAGAGGTGCCTTCGCTCCTAGGTGAACTGGATAACTGACGGTAAGCGTCTGAAGGTCCTTGGTCGCTCATACTGTAAACTAACAAATAATCAAATAACACACAACAATAAAATACAAATATGCACGTAGTTCCGTAATAATATCCTAACATATTGAATAATATTTTGGTGTCAGCAGAACACTTCTGTAGCTGAATCAGTGGCTTAGCTCTGATACCACCTTCTGTCGCAACCCCCGTCCCCTTTCTACCCGGGAACGGGCGGCCGCAACCATTTTCGGTGGTATCGGTGTTTATCATTTTGGCACCGGAAATTACATCAGGACCGTAGTTAGGAAATATTTTATCAGAGTAAAACACCATATTTTATATAAATAAACATATAGGGATAAAACCCAAGTTTTCATTACAAACCGATTTATAGGGGTAAACCCTATTTTATTGAAATAAAACATCTCTTTATTTAGGTAACTTTTATAGCCACTTTTCCAAGCCTTCAGTGCTGTCCAACTGGCTTCTAGTTGGCTTTCACATTTTGTTACCTGAAACGTGTTTAAAAATATTTTGTCAGTGGGAAATACTGGTGAGTGAATCCCAGTTTAATCAAGAAGAGTTTTATCCTTTAACAGTATTGAGAGCGATTACACTATTTACATCTACACAATTACTCATTCAGTACTGTCAATCCTGACTGGTGGGTCATATTACCCATTGGCTATCTCTTTGTCCAATGGTAACATGTTCCACATTTTGTATACAAAACTCCAACATACCGGCAGTAATTGAAGAATTACAAAGACTCAATCATTGCTAATTATGATTTAAAATAAATAAAGGTTTTGTAAAAACAGTTTGTAAAAAGGAGATTACTCACATTGCTGTCTTAGGGTTTTCCTTAAGAATTTCTTGGTAATTATCTATTAATTACACAAATGCACACGCGTTAGTATAATAACCCAATATTTACATTAGTAATACCCTTCCCGAGACGACATTCCTACGACTACGTCGGGCAGAACCACGACAGCCGTTACGGAACCCTAGATTAATCGGGCATCGTATCTAATACGTGACCGAGGTTATAATACTTACAAGAGGCAGAACTTCGTTAATTAGGGGGTATTACGCCCGAAAATTACTTTGACTATGCAGAAATTCGAGAGAGAAAGTTTGTGTGAACGATTTCGAATTATAGGGCTGATTTCTCAAGCCCTCGTGGCTCGTGAAGACTCAAGGGTCGTCTTACGCGGCCCGCGACCTAGGGGTCTAGGCTTTGGCTGCGCTGATTCGAACTTGTAGACTTGACACAGATTGGGACACGTGGCACGCTAGGGTTTCGCCTGGGATTTGAGCTGTCGCGGCCTGCGTAGGTCACCGCCAACACGTTCGCGGCCCCCGAGCGAGGCTGAATCTTGTTTTTATTTTATTTTTAATTATATATGGTATTTTGGGCTCGGTTTTTGCATACGGGGTATGTTTTTTTAAGATATATAGAGATATTTTAAGTATACTAAGGATGTCGAAAATAATTTTAGGAGGGTTGTTATACCAAAAATCTCCTATAAGAGAGGGGTCTATACACAATGAAATTAATCACACCAACAAAACACAAAACGCCATATCCCTTAGAAACCACTCCCTTTAAAACGCCACAGATGGCAAAGCTTTCACTGAAATGGATCATTTTTCTGAGCGGGTTAACTCAATAATATTTTGCTGAATGAGATGGACAAATATTCAAGAAAAAGTGACTGATGACAGTGATATGCCATCATGTGAGATTTGTTCTTGATGACTATAGGAATGGAATAAAGGAATCAACACAAGTGTAAAATGCTATTTTAGACTCCATTATTACAAATAGCATCAAGCAAGAGTTGATCTTTAATGACATGCCACCAAACAAGAATATCACACCAAAACACATAATGCCACTAAGCAGCTTCTTCTGAAAAAGACGGGGTTTATGTAGGAAAGTTGGCATCTAGCTAAAGTATTCAAAAAAGGTTCCAAACGCCAAAAACAAATTCAAGAAGGAAGAGGCTGATGACAGTGAAGATTCGGAAGAAAAATTAAATTACCATTTTTTATTATTTTTGTTTTCATTTTATATTGTTTTGATATCAAGTTATATGTTGTTTTGTTATCTAATCATCTAAAATAAAACATATTATTATATAAAACACCAAAAACTACAAACACCAAAACGTTAGTAGAATGAAAACTGGCAGAACAGCTGCTGGGCAAAGTACCTTGAAAAGGGTATTAAAACACCAAAAAATTCACGAAACGCAAAAAAAAAATGGTCTTATTTTAATCTTATGCAAATATTAATGACTCGTAGTGAATTATTATACAAAACGCCACAAACGCCAAAAAAATTAACCAGAAAACGATATAACGCCAAAAAATTATATATGTGACACAAAAACAATTAATTCAACGCAAAAAGTTTAATAAATACAATTAACGCCAAAAAAAACTTAGACGCCAGAAAATATTATACCATATTGTGAAAATAAAAGAAGAATGAAAAGACAAAAAAGCCCCTCCGCCCTTCTCTATGTCGCGGGAGACGTGTTGGGCCAGGATGCGTTCTCACCGTTCTCACACTTTTGAGCGTTTTCTCCTGATCCCGTTTCTATATATGTATGTATATATATAGGGTTGAGTTCATTTCAGAACTCTAAATAACTACAGAACTTTCAGAACTCCTAATAAACAAGCATTTTATATATAAGTTTTTGTATTTAGGATCTTTTTATCATCTATTATATGTATTTCTTTGATTACATACATGTTAAAAGTAATTTACATATGTTTAATTGCCAAAATTATATACATGTGTCATAACTAATTACATATATGTAAAAAAACTTGTTTACATATCTGTAATTATAAAATTACATATAAAAAATGATAAAATTACTCTTAACATGTATGTAATCGTAAAAATACACATAATAAATGATAAAATTATCCTAAACATAAAAATATGTTGGTGCATACGTCTGTCGACTTCGTCTTGTATCGAGTCTTGTACTAGATAGATAGATCAGGGCACGTAGTACGAGAAAAAATGTCAAATATGTGTTGAAGGGGTATTTCGCACGAAATGACTAACTGTCATTTCGCACGAAATCAACTGGTCATTTCGCACGAAATAACCATTTCGTGTGAAACTAATTTCGTGTGAGCATGTTCGTACGAAATAGCCAGCCCTATAAATACTTGATGTGCCAAGTCATTTGTAACTTTCCGATTCCAGAGCCGAAGTGCTGCTGAAGTGTCTACTCGCTGTAAAACGTTGTTATATCAATAAAAAAGACAATTAAAGTGAATATATAGCTGAATCGAACTCAATACGTTAGTTTCCGCCTCTCGTATTGAGAAGAAAACCTCTGAACGACTCGTTTCGGTCGTGAAAACGATCCTACAAATGGTATCAGAGCTCAAGAGGAGGAGTTCTTACCGAATTCAGCTTGATTTCATCTAATTTATGTCTTCTACACCTTCTTTTCAAAATTAAACAAAATTTGACGGTTAAAATGGATTGAATTTCTCACATGATATGCGAAACACTGTTTTAACAAAGCCTTGAAAGAATTGGATCAAAATTCGAACTAAAACCTGATCAATTTGACAAAAATATGACCGAGATGATGACATCAGCAACATTTCGCACAAAATAGAGCCTTCATTTCGCACGAAATAAGCATTTCGTTTGAAAGTTGATTGATTCCGCACGAAATCATTATTTCGTGTGAGCTATTTCGTACGAAATCACTATTTCGTACCAAAGTGTTCTCATTTCGTGTGAAAATCAGTCTATTTCGCGCGAAACCACCTTTTCGTTTGAATTTGAGTTGATTTCGTACGAAATCATTGTTTCACCTGGTCATTTCGCACGAAACCATTCATTTCGTGTGAAATTTTTGATTTCGTGTGAGCTGATTTCGTTTGAAGTTGTGTTCCAGGTCATTTCGTTTGAACAGGGTATTTCGTTTGAAAGTGATTGATTTCGTTTGAAAGTTGGTTTTGTGAAATTTGTTACCGAATCATGGAAGAGGAATTCTATAACGCGTTTGCTACTGCTCCGAGTACTCCTACTGCCATTGCTCAAAGCATGAACCTGGAAAATGAAACAGGAACTTTGCAAAAACCCCCGAAGCTAATGGGAATTGAGGAGTATTATGGTTGGAAAGATCGGTTTGAAAACTGGGTTCAAGCTAATCATTTGAGATCTTGGGAATGTATTGAGAAAAAGTATGTTAAACCTCGTACAGATTTGCAAGTTATCAAAAAGATTTTTGAGATGACAGACAAAGAAAGAGATATGTACAAAGCAGAAAAGATGATGATTAGTCTACTTCAGCATGCTATAAAAGAAGATATCTTTATATTACTTCAACATGATAGTACTTCACGATCGATCCTGGATGCGCTTAAAATTAAGTTTGAGGGTAGTGAGAAGATGATCAGGATTAAGAAAGCATTGCTAAAGAAAGAATTTGATTTGTTTACAAGTCTGCCAGGTGAATCTTCAAAGAAGCTGATTGAAAGATATTGTCACTTAGTGCGATCTATGTCTTTATTAGAAATTGTCAAAGATCAAGAAGAATGGGTTGACAAATTAGCTGATGCTTTACCTCAGAAAGAGTGGGGAACATATTTGATGATCTTGAAAAACACGAGAGAGTATGACAAGTTGACAATTTCTCAGTTCGTTGAAAAGATTGAAGGACAAGATCTGGAGCAACAAAAGATTGCTAGAATGAACAGTCCTAGTGGTCAACAAGACGTCAAAATGTATTACAAGGGAAGTGTTCAAGATGTTGAAACAAGCTCAAAAGTCCAAACTGCTTTCAGTGCTGAAAACTCATCTGGATCAGTTAATCAAAGTTCAAGCAGCAGCAGTGGATTTTCTTCGTACCCAAGTGTTAATCTGAAGAGTTCAACATTAAGTCATCAGTTCCAAAGTTCAAACAGCGGAAATGGTCATGTGTTAAATTGCAACATCGCGTTGCATCTTCAGAATGGTCAAAATTTTTCTGAAGAAATTGCTAAAAGTCACATGTCATTACTTGCTACAGTGTTAGAATCATATGAGGGATTGGTTGCAGGAAGGATCGGAAATCCTATGTTGACGAAAGAGGATTACGATCAGATCGATGCTGAAGAAATGGAGTTAATGGATATCAAGTGGTGCTTAGCGAGTGTTTTGAGAAGAGCTGAAAAATTCAAGATGATTACAGGAATAGATGATTTCCTGGATGCAAATGTTTCTACTTTGGGTTTTGATAAATCTAAAGTTACTTGTTTTCGATGCAGGGAGAAAGGTCATTTCAAGAGGGAATGTACCAATCGAGAAGCAAGTGGAGCAAAGAATCCGTTCGGTGGTAATGATTATTATTGGAAAGCCATATATCAACAAGTTGCTCATCAACCGTATCAACAAAAAGAACCACAAACTGCACATGCTAAAATGATCGAAGAAGCAAATAAGAAAGCTTATTTTGGCATAATTGATCAAGATGATGAAAAAGTGGTAGAAGGCTTTAGCTGGGATAAATACATTCCACCTGATTAAAAAATGGTAGCTCTCACTGCAAAAATAGTTCAAGAACCAAATCTAATGAAGGAATGGATGAAAGGAAATGCTGGTGATGAGAAGAATCAAGATGGAGATTTTGTTTATTCAGATGATAGTTCAGAAAGTACTCATGTGTTTGATCAATCATCATCTGATGACAGTGATGATTAAGAAGAAACACAAATAAATATTGGAAAATCTATGTTATCTCCTGAAAGTTTTCAATTTTATTTTGCAGATAGATTGGAGAAGCTGAAGGAGAGACGAGCAGCAAAAGAACAGAGAAAGATGAAATGGGAAAGTGTTGCTCAAGAAGTGAAGAATGAACAAAGTAAAGAAGTTAAAGTTGCTGAGAAGGTGTTTGAAGTTGATAAAGTAGTTGAAGAAGAAAAGGTTATCGAAGTTGAAAAGATTGTTGAAGTCATCAAACCGTGTCTAAAGTGTTTGGAATCTTGCAAGCAGTGTGCAGAGAAAGATGAGAAGATGAATGAGCTTGAGAAAATGAAAGAGAAATTATTGTTTGATCTAAACTACGTAAAAGAATCATATGATGTGTTGAACAGAACAGTAACTGGTTTGCAAAAGAAAAATTCTAAAAGAGAAGATGCGTTGACAATGATGAATGCTGTAATGATGTCAAAGCAGAAAGCTATCAATTATTACATTGAAGAAAGTGCAAAGTGGAAGCAAGAGTTGGAGACAGAAAAAATAGAGAATGAAAGAATCAGACGGCTGTTACAGAGTTATTCTAGTTCTGATTATTTGATTGACAGAATTTATCCAACTGTTGTAGGTCTTGAAGCCTTTCAAGATGAGAAGCCAAAAGAAAAGGATACTGGTAAGAAACAAAGTGCAAATTATAACAAGTGTCCGCCTCTGATCTGGGAAGGTTATTCTCCCAGAAAACCATATGAGGAGCAAGTCAAAAAGGCAGTCAATATAAAATTGAAGTCTGAAACAACTGATGATTTACCAGAAAACATTAACGTTACGTTCACATCGTCTGACACTGATCATGAGTCTGAGTTAATAAAGAAAGTGGTCGATCAGGTGTTGGATAAAGATGAGGAGTCAGAGTCAAAGTCCAAATCCGAGAGTTCGAGTTCATCAGTTGAAAGTCCAAAATCATCGGTTAAAAGAGTTTATAATAAAAAATTCTTGTTATCAAAATCTAATTTGAATGACGAACCAATCAAAGTGGCATATACTTTGAATGATTCAGACAAATTATATTCTGATGAGGAATTTCCAATAAGAGGTGTGAAAACTGAATTGATTAAAAAGGTTTACAAACTAATAGAAATTAATATTTCTAAAATAAAAGATGAAAATCTTTCTGAAAAACCAAGTCCTTACACCTCAAGAGTTAAACAAAGATTAAACAAGAAAAAAGGGTTACAATTCTGGTTCTGGTTTTCAAAAGAGACCAAACCATAATGGTAATTTCAAAAAGAAGGGTTTGGGTTTAGTTCCACCGAAAAATCATAAAAATGGGAAAACTTATAAACCAAAAACTGTATTTGTTTCAGGAGCAAGCTCAGAAGAGGAAGAAAAGAGCTCATTCTGGAAGCAATCAAACAGAGAATTTCTTACTAAGAAGCAAGAAGAAATGAAGAATGGAGCATATCAAAGAAAGGAAACAAGAACCAGTTACAGGTGTCAAAAAGTTGGTCATATTGCTTGGAACTGTCCTAAAGCAACCAACATCAAACAGGAAGTTGTTTCTAAACTTAAAGAAAAGATTGTTGAGAAAAATGAACCACCAACTGAAAGATTCAAAGTTTTTAAAAATTCAACATATGAAGTTGGTGAAGGTTCGAAGAAAAGATTTTACAAAAGAAGAGTTAATCTTGACAACCAAAAGTGGGTTGTTAAGAAATCTGATGTGAAATCTGGCGATGAATCTGATTCCATAAAGTCAGAGGAGTCACAAGTTGAGATAAAAGATGAAAATTCAGTTCCGCCGATGGATGATGTTAACTTTCCACCATTGAGGACTGAAAATTTCAAACAAAAGGTTGGCAAAGTTGAAATCTCGAATCAATTCTATTCTGAGAAGAAAGAATTTGATGTCGATAAAGCGTTCAGTGGGAAAGTAAAACACATTTTTGGGAAAATGGTCGATGGGAAGGCAAAAGGGGTGAAAGAATTTAATGAAGAAAAAAGAAACGTTGAAACCCCAAATGAGACTGAAAAGGATACATCCAAGTTTGGTCAGGCTTGGATGTCTGTGTTTCATATGTAAAAATCCTGACTTGCCGGAACTCCCAGGTTGGTAATTGGGAAGTAGGAATCGGCATCTTTCTTGAGAAATTCACATTGGTGATATTTCGACCTACAAGATTAATCAGGGACATTAAGTTGTACTTGATTTATCTATCCTACAAGTGATGTTGTTGATAGACCCTAAAAATGTTAAATTTTTAAAAGTGGTATTTTAAAGAACAAGGTGATGAATTGATCCCCTAACCTACAAAGTAATTTGTGAAAATCAACAAAACTTATTTTCCGAAAAAACCATTTTGATTAAAACAAACTTAAGTGTTTTGAAATCTTAATGGGAAAATAGTTTGTTGTAAAGGGGAGTTTTGATTGTTTATACCAAGTGGATGGCGAATTGAAGCAATTCACAACAGTTGTCAGTTTATGTGTACAGTTTGTTTTCAAATTTCCTTTAAATGATTTTGAATTTTAGGGGGAGTAAGAAATTTCGGAAAATCCAAAAACATTAGAAAATTTGAAAAATCCAAAAACATGATAAAATCAAAAAATGAGTTTTGTTGTGAAAAAGAGGAAATGATAGTACATCAGTAGACGATCACAGCATGCTAAAGATTTGGAAAGTTAAAAAATGATAAACGGTCTCACTGATGATGTGCCAGTAGGTTTTTGCACACTTAGTAGATTGTGTTCGAGATATAAACCTAAATTTCAAACTTACTTATCTCGTGGGGAACATCTCTCGGATATATGGGTAACCCCCGAAATCTTGTTTGAAAGGTCCCTCTTTCTGAGATACTAGGTCTTTATACTTAGTGATATCTGGGGTATTATCCCGGGACTTCTAATTTTGCGGAAGCAATGGCCTAGTCCCTGTATAATACTTTTCGCTTGCTTAAAATAATAGCACCCCCCTCAGCATAAAAAATGATGAAACATTGCAAAATGCTAATCATGTGCTGTTGAAGAAAAGATTCTCTAAAGGGAACACACCTAAAGTCGAAGCCATCATCTCTCTGATTTTGCGAAAGCAATAGCCTGAGCTCTCATGGCCCTCGCATTTAACCCTTTACAGATATCATCTAGGTATACTCACCTGTAAGACTGAATATTGGGATCTGGATATGGGAGTATATTCTGAGGTGGGACACGCGTATAAGTTTAAGTCTCTAAAACATTAATCTCGTATCTCGAAACAGTTGAACTTTGTGTGAAAATTTAAGTGGATCAGTATACTAACAATCTAAGTGAATCGTTTAGAACTTAAAATGGTTAAAGCTTAACGGTGTTGGTGATGTGTCTCATAATCTGATATGATCCTCTTACACAAACTCACAAAAATATTGTCTGTATATATTTCTTTACTGCTTTCTTTTAAATACAAAAATTCAAAAAAAAAATTAGTGTGTTTTAGCATAAATTTTGAAAAATCCAAAAAGATTTTCGACAACTGATGTTGAAGAGCTGATTTTCAAAACTCCAAATGCTAAACATGATGAACATTTCGTGAAGGGGAGTCTGTTTATAATGAATAAAAATAAATGTTTTGCCTACAAGTGGTTCATCAGATATTAACATTGTGAAATCATTTATTGATTGATTAATACCTGCAAGTGGTATATAAATTTGTCAAATTTTAAATTTGTGAAATTTATTGTGAGGAAGAGATATGAGCAGGTTCTAGTGATTAAACCTGAGCTGAATATGAAGCCAGGTTACGATCTTGGTATTGCTGATGCTGATGAACTTAAGAAATCAAGAGAAGATGGAGTCAGATTGAGATCCTGGTAGAGAGAAGAAGAGAGAAGACTGAGGATGTTTTACACTGTCAGATACTTCAGAAAGAGCAGAAAGACTGATAAAGAATGAAGACATTGAAGACTCGACACTGAAGACTTCGTCAACATCCGAGGGGGAGTCTGTTGGTGCATACGTCTGTCGACTTCGTCTTGTATCGAGTCTTGTACTAGATAGATAGATCAGGGCACGTAGTACGAGAAAAATATCAAATATGTGTTGAAGGGGTATTTCGCACGAAATGACTAACTGTCATTTCGCATGAAATCAACGGGTCATTTCGCATGAAATAACCATTTCGTGTGAAACTGATTTCGTGTGAGCATGTTCGTACGAAATAGCCAGCCCTATAAATACTTGATGTGCCAAGTCATTTGTAACTTTCCGATTCCAGAGCCGAAGTGCTGCTGAAGTGTCTACTCGCTGTAAAACGTTGTTATATCAATCAAAAAGACAATTAAAGTGAATATCTAGCTGAATCGAACTCAATACGTTAGTTTCCGCCTCTCGTATTGAGAAGAAAACCTCTGAACGACTCGTTTCGGTCGTGAAAACGATCCTACAAAATATATAAATAAAAATATTGTTTATTAGGAGTTCTGCGAGTTCTGTAAATATTTATGGTTCTGAAATGATCCTGGCCCTATATATATATATATATATAGGGGACCGCTAAAATGAGAACCACCTCCAGTTGTAAGAACCGTGAGAACTTTTTGATCCGGGGTGAGTTGGACCAAATTTTTTTTTCATAAACGTAGATGTTTGTATTATAAAAACATTTGTAAAAAAAATAAAAAAAATGTCGTGTGTGTAGTTTTGAACACCACAAGTTTGTGTTTACGGGTACCGTAAATTTTAAATAAAATTTACGGGTCCCGTAAACGCAAACTTTGGGTGCTCAAAACTACACACCCGACATTTTTTTTGAATTTTTTTTACAAATGTGTTTATAATACATGCATCTACGTTTATGAAAAAAAATTTTGGTCCACCTCGCCCCGTACTATATGTGACAACTGGCCCAAACCGGTAATTTTCGTACACATTAATTATTGCTTAATGACTGCAATTATGTGCTTAATTGTCAGCAATATCTGATTTCCTACTAAACAAGTGAATTCATGCACGTTGTATACTACAAAATACTGCTTTATGCATAAACGAGAGCGTTGCGTCAAAAATACTAGTAAACTCACCGGTAAGACACAATGTGTCAACAGAACTGCAGAAAGCAGTCAGACATAAGAATTGAGGCCTAGGTGTAGGTCCGACGACAAAAGTACATTAAAGACCCAAGTTTATACGTAAGGGTTTAATTTATAGACATTGCGAAAGCAAAAATAAGCACTAAAAAGCACCCGAAACGCACTTTAAGTGCAGAATTTATATAATTCAGCAATAATTCAGCATTTAGACATATGAATATTTTGCAGAATTGTCGTTTTATTATCCATAATATTTCCCTAAGTGTTGGGAATCGATAGTGTTACAAAAAGATACTTATTAAACACTAAAAGGTGCAATTTAGCACTTTAACGAATCGGTATGTAACCGAACAACCGGACCATACCCGGAACATGAAAATATTGTTAATAACATTACTTATCTTTTTCTGAGCCAGTTAGGGTTCCTGAATACCCTAACACCCGTCATAACACACTACGCACTACTAACCAGGTTAAGCACTTAACTAACTTACTTAACCTAACTAAGTTACCTAACTACTAGTTGGAATCGAACTAGTACCCCCCCCCCCCCTTTTACAACCGTCCCCATGAGGGGAGACATACCTTGTCCTCTAAATTATTTTTATAATCCTAATGCTCAATATCATCTAGACATATGATCTCTTGGGTAATACACATCCTAATTGTCTATAAGTAATAACCTAAACACACAAGGTCATTCACTTAGCATTTCACCACTCCACACTTTCTCTCCTCTCTCTCTCAAGGCTTCGGCCGAACACCCCCTTGAACACACAACCATTGTCGAGCTTTGATCTTGCCATTTCAAGTTCATACAAGTGTTAAGGATCTCGGATAAGGAGTCTTGGTGCAAGCGGAAGGCGAAGGACCTCACTCTCTTGCTTTTATCCACCCTATTTGCGTCTAGATTCTTCCCTAGCCTCGAGCTAGTGGTATGTTGCTTAAATCACCTTCTTGAACTATTTTAAAGTGGGTAATATGATTTGTTACGATTAAAACTCGTAAACATACAAGTTGAAGCTTAAAAGTCTACAAAAAGCACTAAAAATGGTGGTTAAAAGCACATATGTTGTGTAAATCATGTAGTATTTGATTTGTGTGATTATTTGGACCCGATCTATGTTGTGGTAGCTCGGATCATCATTTAACCCGGTTTAGTCATGATCTTGGATTATGACATAAAGCTTGTTTAAGTATAACAAGGGTTACAAGACGAAGCTCTACCACACTCGAATCATGAACTTGTGTAAAAGTGTTTTAGCTTGTAAAATAGTGATTAAAACTAGTAGATCTACGGATCTACAAGCGGTACTTTCAAAGGACCAAGTGTCCAAGAAATCATATTTTCTAAAACCAGATCTTACATGAAAAAGAATGATTTTAGCAAACACACGAGTGTGTAAACACTTGTGTAACACAAAGTTTCGACAAAATAACTATTTTTGTAAATGTTGACAGGAAGTTGTAAAGATGTAACTTCTTTAAAAACGAGACTTTCAAGAAACGAAGTTGATCTATACAAGATCCACTAAAAATAATGGAAAGATACTACCTATTTTGGAAAAAACCACAAGTTCATGTAATTCTGCGATTATATCTATTTTAACTGGTTGCATATTGTTTATTGTTGATTGAGGAAATTGTTGACGATTTAAAAGAAAATAAACACATGTTTTGAAAACATGGGAAACCTCCATTTTTAGGGGAAACTCTGTCAAAATTTTTATAAATTTTGACACTTAGAAAAAATATAAGTTTTTGAGAAACTTATTCCCTAAAAATGTATTTAAAAGTATTACCAAGGTTTCCCTAATTTTTGGTGATTTCTTCTAGAATAAAAAAAAATGGATATTAAGTATGTATATTTTTGAGAAAATATATATATTATTTGATCACCAACTTTTGTGCTAAGTGTATATAGTATGTGTTATACGTGCTAGCGTATTAAGACTTAAAAATACACTAAATACTCGTGAGGAGTATAAACATAAAAATACACATACAAAATACAAGATACATAATTCGGGTGCGAAGTGCAAAACACAAAAGACTTATATTTATTTTAGAGGAAATAATATAAGTAAGATACGTAGTTAAAAATATGAAATATTTTTAACACAACAATACAAATACAAAAGAGAGTGACTGTACTTGTGCGATACAAGTCTAGTGACTAACGTTAAGAAAACGCGTATAGGTTACGACGTTAATTAAGCAAATCCGGTGAAGTTTACGACGCACAGGAACGCAAAGTTGTGAGTTCATGCTCCCCCTTTTCTTTTAACTGTTTTCAGTTTTATACCTTCGGGGGTGAAATACATGTTACAAATATTACAATGTTTACAAATGGTATGATGGATACAAGAATGATACGAGAAATCGTGTCACGAATAGGGTACCATAAGCACCATTAATCGTGTACATACTTAGACCGCAGAACAAAAGGTTTGATCTAATGGGTTCCGGGCAGCCCCACTCTTGGCCACTCTTTTACCAAGCAGTGTTTTTGTGTCTCAGTCGTGAATCGACTACAGAGAAATGCCTATGGTTTGGTGACTTCCTATGTCGTGTCACATGTTAATGGCTTTGCAACCCATTAACACTTGATACATACATAAATACCTGATTTATACATGAGTACGTGGTGTACACAAAAGACTTGATTTATACAAAATACAAATTATGTTTTCATACAAAGTATACAAACGTGAAATACAAAAATTGCATGAATTCACACCAACTTTATGTTGACGTTTTTCCAAAACTCACATGTATTTCAGGTAACTAGGATGGATGTGCGCGTGGTCTTACTCATGCTCGTGGATGTCGCTTTGTTTATCTTTAAATAAAGTTGTGACTTTTAAGACAATATGTTATCTCGTGTTGTAAACACTTGACATATGTTTTCAGTAATGTAATATTTGAAGATATTTTTGAGCATGTAGTATGTTTACTCTTCGTATGCAATGAGAACCTTTCATGATCACACCTCGTGCTTCCGCCGCAGAAAGGGGTGTGACAGATTGGTATCAGAGCTGCGATTGTAGTGAACCAGGATTCCTTCTCGAGTCTAGTCTACAATCTCTAGGATCCATTCACGAAAACAATTTTCAAAGAGTTTTCATTGCATAAAACGTCCCGCGACATCCACTACCTGAAACTGACTACATGAGTCTAGAAAAGACACTACGAGACTTAGAGTGCACTTGAGTAGCACTTGTCGTTGACTAGAAACTACTTGCAATTATGTGTGATAATTAGCATGTACTAGAATAGAATGTCACAAGTATATGTGACTTTACCTGAAAGCAATGGCCTACCTGAAGGAAGAAATACGAGGATGAAACGAACTGTGCGGACTGTGCAAGGAGTTACGTAATTATGGATGCATACATAATTATGGAATTCAGTGCACAAAAATCACAGCAAGTCTTGTCACGTGTAGATTCCCTCAGTGCAAGCCTACTAAGTACTCTGCTAGAGTAATAATTGTTTGATGTCACTTATGTGGTATATATATCCCTGTGAATATATATGATACTACTGTCTAGTGTGACGATATCAAACAAATGCCTAACCCTGTTGTGTTATGTTCTGCCAGAACATGGCACCCAGGAAAGCTGTGAATGCTCGCAATGACGATCAACCTCCTCCTCCCCCACTGCCAAGAACTGCTGACGAGTTGAACGCTCTACTGGAGGAAAGGATCTCCGCTGCTATCGCCCAGTACGAGGCGAACCGAACTCAAGACAGTGGAGGACCAAGCAACGCTAGGCGTAATGGGAATGGAGATTCGTCTGGAGGCAATGCAGCTTAAGGTAACCTTAAGACACTGTGCTAAGCATGAGGAAATTTATGAACGGTCTTTGTTTCATTATTTCTTCGATTGCTCACATGTGAATTGGTTGAATCAATTCCAGGCTGCACTTTCAAGCAGTTCCTCGACTGCAACCCGATGAACTATGATGGCACAGGAGGTGCGGTAGCATTTGTGCGCTAGACGGAGAAGACTGAAGCTACCTTCCGTATGAGCAAGTGTACCGCAGATCAACAAGTCACCTTTGCTACTGGGTTATTTGTCGATGAAGCTCTGACTTGGTGGAACCTGCAAGTCCAAACCTTGGGTGATGATGCCGCTTATGGCCTAACTTGGGATGAACTGAAGGAAAGAATGAGAGAGAAGTACTGCTCTCGTGCTGAACTCCAAAGGCTGGAGACGGAGTTCTGGAACTTGACCATGGAAGGTGCTGACATTAATGGTTATACTCGAAGGTTCCACGATCTGTCCAGAGTGCTTCCCTACATGGTGACTCCCGAATTCAAGCGTGTTGAACGCTACATTTGGGGACTGGCCTCAGAGTTTCGTGGCATGGTGACGTCAGCCAAACCACAAACAATCACCGAGGCTGTAACTCTGGCTGTCAGCCTTACTGAAGATTGTGTTCGAATGAAGAAGCTATCACTGAACCCAACAGAAAATGCCGAGACGCATGCTGAGTCGTCTGGCGACAAGAAAAGGAAATATGCAAACTTGAATCAAGCAACTCGTAACAACAAAGGTTCCAACAAGAAGCGTGACCCTAACCCGCCTCAAGGGGCGAAACCTCTTGCAGCCATGAACGACGCACCAGCAAGGGGATACCGGGGCACCTTGCCCAAATGCCATCGGTGTAAACACCATCACGAAGGAGCTTGTCGCATCCCAAAGTGTGACAAGTGTGGAAAGTTGGGTCACCGCACGAAAGACTGCTGGAGTAAGAGGAACGGGAATGGAAATCGTAATGGGGCTGATGATAGGAACAATGGTGGAAATGGAAATGGTGCTGGCAACAAGAATGGGCGAAACCAAGGATGCTTCAGATGTGGAAGCAAGGATAATTTCATGAAGGACTGCCCAGAGAGAAACAATGCTCAGGCCCGAGCATTTGTGATTGGAGCAAGGGACGCACGCGAGGACCCTAATGTGGTCAACGGTACGTTCCTCATTAACAATCACTTTGCATCCATATTATTTGACACTGGCGCCGATTATAGCTTCATGTCTGTGGAATTTAAACGCATACTCGGAATAGAATCTAGTAGATTAGAAATTCCTTATTCCATAGAACTAGCCAATTGTAAACTTGTTGAATCGAGCGAAGTTGTCAGAGGCTGCACACTAGAACTTGGCGAACGGAATTTTAGCATCGACCTCTTACCTATTCAATTGGGTAGCTTCGACGTAGTAGTCGGGATGGACTGGTTGTCCAAGAACAGAGCTGAAGTTATTTGTCATGAGAAAATCATTCGCATCCCCCTAGCGAATGATGAAACTCTCATCGTACATGGAGAAAGACGAAACGCGCCTCTACGAATCATCAGTTGTATGAAGGCACATAAGTGCTTAAGGAAAGGATGCGTTGCCTTCCTAGCACACGTGGTAGATAAGAAGGCTGTGGAGCCAAAACTTGAAGACATTCTTGTGGTGAAGGAATTTCCTGATGTGTTCCCTGAAGATCTGCCAGGACTACCTCCGCAACGACTAGTCGAATTCCACATAGACTTGGTTCCAGGAGCCGCTCCTGTAGCCAAGGCACCCTATCGACTTGCACCATCCGAAATGCAAGAATTATCTACACAACTCCAGGAGTTGTTGGATAAAGGATTCATAAGGCCAAGCTTCTCACCCTGGGGAGCTCCAGTATTATTCGTGAAGAAGAAGGATGGATCACTGCGGATGTGTATCGATTACAGGGAACTGAACAAGCTCACAATCAAGAATCGGTATCCGCTACCGAGGATTGATGACTTGTTTGATCAACTGCAAGGATCAAGCTACTATTCCAAGATCGACCTTCGATCTGGATACCATCAGCTGAGAATCCAAGATGAAAGTGTGCCAAAGACTGCATTCAGAACGCGCTATGGGCACTACGAATTTCTTGTGATGCCATTTGGATTGACGAACGCGCCAGCGGTCTTTATGGACCTAATGAACCGCGTATGAAAACCATATCTCGATAAATTCGTGATTGTATTTATCGATGATATCCTAATTTACTCGCGAACGAAAGAAGAGCACGAACAACATCTCAGAACCATCTTGGAGCTACTGAAGAAAGAGAAACTTTATGCAAAGTTCTCGAAATGCGAATTCTGGATTCGCGAAGTACAATTTCTTGGCCACGTGGTGAATGAGAAGGGCATTCATGTAGACCCGTCCAAGAAAGAAGCAATAAAGAATTGGGAAGCTCCCAAGACCCCAACTGAAGTTCGACAATTTTTGGGCTTAGCGGGCTATTACCGACGATTCATCGAGAATTTCTCAAAAATAGCTCAACCGCTAACGACCCTTACCCAGAAAGACAAGAAGTACGACTGGGGTCACAAACAAGAAGAAGCCTTTCAGCTACTTAAGAACAAGCTCTGCGATGCACCAATACTATCGTTACCCGAAGGCACTGAAGACTTCGTGGTATACTGCGACGCTTCACGACAAGGCTTGGGTTGCGTGCTCATGCAACGCCAAAAAGTCATCGCTTATGCTTCAAGACAACTGAAGGTTCACGAGAGAAATTATACCACTCACGACCTGGAGCTGGGCGCAGTGGTATTCGCCTTGAAGATTTGGCGACATTATTTATATGGTACTCGATGTACAATCTTCACAGATCACAAAAGCTTACAACACATATTTGATCAGAAGGAATTGAATATGCGCCAGCGACGTTGGGTTGAGCTGCTAAATGATTATGACTGTGAGATTAAGTACCATCCTGGAAAGGCGAACGTTGTAGCGGATGCGTTGAGCCGAAAAGAAAAGGTTAAGACCCTAAGGGTTCGAGCATTGGAAATGACGATTCGAACGAACCTCACTGCACGCATTCGGGATGAACAACAAGAAGCTCTTAAAGGAGAGAACCGTAAAGCTGAATACCTACGGGGTATGCTTAAATACATGGCGCCAAATGAAGAGGGAGCCTTATACTTTAAAAAGCGTATTTGGGTTCCACTCTATGGTGGCCTGCGAGAAGTCATCCTTGATGAAGCGCACAAGTCAAGATACTCGATCCACCCAGGGTCGGACAAGATGTATCAAGACTTGAAAGAATATTATTGGTGGCCGAGACTCAAGAGCGACGTTGCTGTCTATGTTGGAAAATGCCTAACCTGTGCTAAGGTTAAGGCAGAATATCAGAAACCGTCCGGCCTACTACAACAACCAGAGATTCCCGTATGGAAGTGGGAACAAATCTCGATGGACTTCATAACGAAATTACCCAGGACCCCGAGAGGGCACGATATGATATGGGTAATAGTTGATCGATTGACGAAGTCTGCGCATTTCCTACCAATCCGAGAGTAGGATAGCACTGGAAAGCTTGCGGAGATATACTTAAGAGAAATTGTGGCACGTCATGGAGTGCCAATCTCAATCATTTCAGACAGAGATGGACGCTTTGTCTCAAGAATCTGGCAATCATTTCAGGAAGCCTTCGGATCTCAGTTAGATCTGAGCACGGCATTCCATCCGCAAACAGACGGCCAGAGCGAACGGACTATACAAACGTTAGAAGATATGCTCCGTGCATGTGTCATGGATCTAGGCGGCAGCTGGGATACTCATTTACCTTTAGTTGAGTTTTCCTACAATAACAGTTATCATACGAGCATAAAAGTCGCGCCGTTCGAAGCTCTGTATGGTCGCAAATGCCGATCGCCCTTATGTTGGGCAGATGCCGGAGATAAACGTATGGTTGGTCCTGAACTTGTACAAGAGACAACCGACAAGATTGCGCAGATCTGAGAGCGCATTAAGGCGGCTCGAGAGCGACAAAAGAGCTACGCTGATCCAAATAGAAAATCGGTAGAATTCAAGGTGGGAGACAAAGTGTTGTTAAAAGTCTCACCATGGAAGGGCGTAGTCAGATTTGGAAAGCGTGGAAAGCTGAATCCACGATATATCGGACCATTCAGAATATTGAAGAGAATTGGTACCGTGGCATACAAGTTGGAGTTACCGGAAAAACTTAACGGAGTACATGATACGTTTCATGTATCCAACCTGAAGAAGAGTCCAACACAAGAAAGCGTGATCATCCCGATAGATGAAGTGCATATTGATGAAGCCCTCCGATTTACAGAACAACCCGTTGAGGTTACCGACTGGAAAGTCAACAAGACCAGGAGGAGCAGCGTAAAACTTGTCAAAGTACGTTGGAGCTCTAAGCACGGACCCGAGTACACATGGGAACGTGAAGACCAGTTCAAGAAAAAGTATCCCCACCTATTCAAGAAGACTCCAGCGAGCGTGAGTTCAGCCTGAATTTCGGGACGAAATTCTTTTAACGGGGGGAGACTGTGACAACTGGCCCAAACCGGTAATTTCTGTACACATTAATTATTGCTTAATGACTGCAATTATGTGCTTAATTGTCAGCAATATCTGATTTCCTACTAAACAAGTGAATTCATGCACGTTGTATACTACAAAATATTGCTTTATGCATAAACGAGAGCGTTGCGTCAAAAATACTAGTAAACTCACCGGTAAGACATAATGTGTCAACAGAACTGCAGAAAGCAGTCAGACATAAGAATTGAGGCCTAGGTGTAGGTCCGACGACAAAAGTACATTAAAGACCCAAGTTTATACGTAAGGGTTTAATTTATAGACATTGCGAAAGCAAAAATAAGCACTAAAAAGCACCCGAAACGCACTTTAAGTGCAGAATTTATATAATTCAGCAATAATTCAGCATTTAGACATATGAATATTTTGCAGAATTGTCGTTTTATTATCCATAATATTTCCCTAAGTGTTGGGAATCGATAGTGTTACAAAAAGATACTTATTAAACACTAAAAGGTGCAATTTAGCACTTTAACGAATCGGTATGTAACCGAACAACCGGACCATACCCGGAACATGAAAATATTGTTAATAACATTACTTATCTTTTTCTGAGCCAGTTAGGGTTCCTGAATACCCTAACACCCGTCATAACACACTACGCACTACTAACCAGGTTAAGCACTTAACTAACTTACTTAACCTAACTAAGTTACCTAACTACTAGTTGGAATCGAACTAGTACCCCCCCCCCTTTTACAACCGTCCCCATGAGGGGAGACATACCTTGTCCTCTAAATTATTTTTATAATCCTAATGCTCAATATCATCTAGACATATGATCTCTTGGGTAATACACATCCTAATTGTCTATAAGTAATAACCTAAACACACAAGGTCATTCACTTAGCATTTCACCACTCCACACTTTCTCTCCTCTCTCTCTCAAGGCTTCGGCCGAACACCCCCTTGAACACACAACCATTGTCGAGCTTTGATCTTGCCATTTCAAGTTCATACAAGTGTTAAGGATCTCGGATAAGGAGTCTTGGTGCAAGCGGAAGGCGAAGGACCTCACTCTCTTGCTTTTATCCACCCTATTTGCGTCTAGATTCTTCCCTAGCCTCGAGCTAGTGGTATGTTGCTTAAATCACCTTCTTGAACTATTTTAAAGTGGGTAATATGATTTGTTACGATTAAAACTCGTAAACATACAAGTTGAAGCTTAAAAGTCTACAAAAAGCACTAAAAATGGTGGTTAAAAGCACATATGTTGTGTAAATCATGTAGTATTTGATTTGTGTGATTATTTGGACCCGATCTATGTTGTGGTAGCTCGGATCATCATTTAACCCGGTTTAGTCATGATCTTGGATTATGACATAAAGCTTGTTTAAGTATAACAAGGGTTACAAGACGAAGCTCTACCACACTCGAATCATGAACTTGTGTAAAAGTGTTTTAGCTTGTAAAATAGTGATTAAAACTAGTAGATCTACGGATCTACAAGCGGTACTTTCAAAGGACCAAGTGTCCAAGAAATCATATTTTCTAAAACCAGATCTTACATGAAAAAGAATGATTTTAGCAAACACACGAGTGTGTAAACACTTGTGTAACACAAAGTTTCGACAAAATAACTATTTTTGTAAATGTTGACAGGAAGTTGTAAAGATGTAACTTCTTTAAAAACGAGACTTTCAAGAAACGAAGTTGATCTATACAAGATCCACTAAAAATAATGGAAAGATACTACCTATTTTGGAAAAAACCACAAGTTCATGTAATTCTGCGATTATATCTATTTTAACTGGTTGCATATTGTTTATTGTTGATTGAGGAAATTGTTGACGATTTAAAAGAAAATAAACACATGTTTTGAAAACATGGGAAACCTCCATTTTTAGGGGAAACTCTGTCAAAATTTTTATAAATTTTGACACTTAGAAAAAATATAAGTTTTTGAGAAACTTATTCCCTAAAAATGTATTTAAAAGTATTACCAAGGTTTCCCTAATTTTTGGTGATTTCTTCTAGAATAAAAAAAAATGGATATTAAGTATGTATATTTTTGAGAAAATATATATATTATTTGATCACCAACTTTTGTGCTAAGTGTATATAGTATGTGTTATACGTGCTAGCGTATTAAGACTTAAAAATACACTAAATACTCGTGAGGAGTATAAACATAAAAATACACATACAAAATACAAGATACATAATTCGGGTGCGAAGTGCAAAACACAAAAGACTTATATTTATTTTAGAGGAAATAATATAAGTAAGATACGTAGTTAAAAATATGAAATATTTTTAACACAACAATACAAATACAAAAGAGAGTGACTGTACTTGTGCGATACAAGTCTAGTGACTAACGTTAAGAAAACGCGTATAGGTTACGACGTTAATTAAGCAAATCCGGTGAAGTTTACGACGCACAGGAACGCAAAGTTGTGAGTTCATGCTCCCCCTTTTCTTTTAACTGTTTTCAGTTTTATACCTTCGGGGGTGAAATACATGTTACAAATATTACAATGTTTACAAATGGTATGATGGATACAAGAATGATACGAGAAATCGTGTCACGAATAGGGTACCATAAGCACCATTAATCGTGTACATACTTAGACCGCAGAACAAAAGGTTTGATCTAATGGGTTCCGGGCAGCCCCACTCTTGGCCACTCTTTTACCAAGCAGTGTTTTTGTGTCTCAGTCGTGAATCGACTACAGAGAAATGCCTATGGTTTGGTGACTTCCTATGTCGTGTCACATGTTAATGGCTTTGCAACCCATTAACACTTGATACATACAGAAATACCTGATTTATACATGAGTACGTGGTGTACACAAAAGACTTGATTTATACAAAATACAAATTATGTTTTCATACAAAGTATACAAACGTGAAATACAAAAATTGCATGAATTCACACCAACTTTATGTTGACGTTTTTCCAAAACTCACATGTATTTCAGGTAACTAGGATGGATGTGCGCGTGGTCTTACTCATGCTCGTGGATGTCGCTTTGTTTATCTTTAAATAAAGTTGTGACTTTTAAGACAATATGTTATCTCGTGTTGTAAACACTTGACATATGTTTTCAGTAATGTAATATTTGAAGATATTTTTGAGCATGTAGTATGTTTACTCTTCGTATGCAATGAGAACCTTTCATGATCACACCTCGTGCTTCCGCCACAGAAAGGGGTGTGACACTATATATATATGTATTACCTTTTATACAAATACGAGGTTATTCCAGAGTATATCTCTCTAAAAGATAATATATAATTATTTGTCAAATGAGACGAGTTACAACTTGGGTTAAGGTGATTATTTATTTTATAGACCCGAACACTAGTTTCATTCTAGAACACAGAGACAAGTAATGATAACTTTATCATTTATATTTATATTTATATTTATATTTATATTTATATTTATATTTATATTTATATTTATATTTATATTTATATTTATATTTATATTTAGAGTAAACTGCAATTTTACCCCCTGAGGTTTAACCCAATTGCACTCTGACCCCCTCCATGGAAATAATTGCAATTAACTCCCCCCCCCCAACGTTGATCTTATGTAGCACAATTACCCCTGGCGTCAAATAAGTTAACAGATCTGTTAACTGGAATGTGAAATGACTATCTTACCCTTTAATATTACCCCCCAACGTTGTTGTTATGTCGCATAATTACCCCCCACTGTTAAATGACTAAATTGTCCTTTCTTATTACCCCCTATACTTTGTTGTAAGAAACAGTATTACCCCCTGCAGTAACCAAAACTCTTCCAGCCAAAAAAGTTTGACCATCCAAAGTCAACTACACATGTATCCATATGGTAATTAACAAGAAATCGGTGTAATGTATTTGAAATTGCCTTAACAATCTGATTTAAACTTAATAAAGCTAAGTTATGGTTGGAAATTCACTTACCAATCTGTTCTATGTTACTCAAACCTGTTCAAACATGCCCAAAACAAATATACTCAAAATCAGTTTAAACACTTCCAGGTTTGCCCAAAACACATATACTCAAAATCAGTTTAAACATTTGTATTCAAAGTCAACAATGTAACCCTTCACTAGAAACCCTTCACAAAATCAGTTTAGAATAAATACAAATGCTCATTGCCTATAAATACACACACTTCCAAAAAGAAACATTACAATCTGTCCAAGGATCAGAACATGCACATTAGCTGTTTGGCTGCAGCTGTTTGGCTGCAGCTGTATGCAAATGTATGCAAAAGACATACCTGGTCACATAAGCATTCAGAACATGTTTAATTGGTCATGCAGTATGCAAAACACATTATAACAACCCTCCTAAATTTTTTGACACCCCTAATATAATTAGAATACCCCCAATATGTCTTAAAATACACCCCGAACCCAAAATACAATATATATATAATTAAAAATAAAATAAAATCAAGTTTTATGTGTCGCTCGTGTCACACCCCGACCACGTAAAACAACAAAAAACGTGGCGGAAACGTCGGGGAGTGTTGTAACAGAATTATTGTTTCACAACCATGGTAATTAAAGTTATGTTTTATTTATTAAACAAGAGGATTACATTGTTTTTAAACGAAAGAAACAAGAGTACATAACATTATTTAAACTAATCTTGCTTCTTTTATGTCACTAAGGCCAGAGTCCACCCTAGTGTATCCTGAAATCAAACCTATGCACCAGCGCCTGAAACACATGTGAAAATAGGCACGTTAGCATAAAAATTCCTGTGAGATACATAGGTTTTGTGAAAATAAGATTCATGACTTGTAAGTTTAAAAGAATGTTTTAACAAAAATTAGTCATGATTCTTGTTAAGTGTTTACTTTTATAAATCATATGAAAATGTGATAAGAAAATCAGATTTTATAAAACAAAGGTGTATGGTTAATTAAATAACCAAGTAAAATGAGTTGTATAAAACAAACTGTTTTGTAAAACAATGTCTTGTGAAAAATATGTTATTTGTGTAAAATGTTATATGTCTAAATTGAAATGATTTAAATAACGCTACAACATGTAATATCATACAAGCACTTATATATAGGAAGTACCAACGGCGTATCCACCATGCTTGTATCATATTACACACGCCTCATTACTCAAATCACTTACCCAAACAAACCACCAATGTAAATTGTTCATGTTTAAACCAATTGTCAAATGTTATTGTGTAAACCATGTCAAAATGTTTATGTAAAAATGTAAATCATGAAATGTATAACCAATGTAAAAAATGTTCATGTGTCAAATGTAATTCATGTGGTGTGTAACCAAAATGTCATGTATGGCAAGTGAAATATATCAACTAAACCATAGGTAAAATGCACAAAACAAGGTATTGAAGTAAAACACAGTTTAAATCAAAGTTATGTTTTGTGAAATAAATGCATGCTATACTGATACAAACATCTATGCGGTATTGTAAAAATGCATACATTCAAGCCTTGAGACTGTGGCGATAAACCCTTAAACAAATTAAAGGTTTATCTGAGTTATGTGTATCGAATTCGGTCATTCCTTCCATCCAAACATACCTAGGATGTCAGGAACGGGAGTTGTCAATTCCTATGGTACCACTACCTACAAACGAACGGCATGGCCAATGTTAATGAACGTATTTTTGTCCCATTTAAACAACTCAAATGTCATACCAAAAAGTAAGCATGTGATGAAAAAACAAATGTACTAAGTATGCAACAAATGAACATACATAGCATGTGATGTGATGTGATGTAAAATATTGCACTAAGTATGTACTAAATGGACATACATAGTGTGAAATGTGACGTAAAACAATGTACTAAGTATGAACTAAATGGACATACATAGCATAAAATGTAATGTAAAATGATGTACTAAGTATGCAACAAAGGACATACATAGCAAAAACACAATGAAATCATGTACTATAAGTGTACTAATGAACATAACTAGCATATGATATGAAAACATGGAAAGCACGAAAGTAACAAGTAGGCACATGTGTTTCACCCCAAAACGTTTGAAAAACAATAAAAGAGGGGACTATGTACTCACTTGAGATTGATCAATAGTCTTTAGATAACCACCAAGCAGATCACGGAATAAAACGGCACCTAATATAGGTATCTATGTTAATAAACGGACCTAAATCGAAGGATCGGATAGAATAAGGTTTCGTAAACCAAATGAGTGTAAGAACTCATGTAATATGGTTTAACAAAACCTATATTCTAAAACAGAACCTATCCTAAGTGCTTACGACCCATTACGACCCGTTTAGATTGCTTATGCTACTTTAACGCGTCTTTTCACGTAAAACGCGTTCGGACCGCCTAACTAGTCCTATAACAAGTAAAATATGCCTTAACATGTCTAATAATGTTGCCTAATCAGTTTAGATATCAAAATTTATGTTTCATATGCTTAAAATGAATTTTGGCGCAAAAAGGGCATTTTGGTCATTTTCCTAAGGCATATAAACTACCTATCATACAACTAACTAAACGAAGTGACCATATGGTATAACCTCGGAAGGTTATTCCCTATACAACTATGGTCACCTAATGTGTTTGGTCAGATCCTAATGATCGACCAAATGGGTCGGGTTCGAAAGTATAAGCGATTGATTAGATCGCTTACCTTACGACCCTACATAAGCACAAATCTAAAAGTGATGAGCTAAACACGTTAAAACATGTTTAACGAAGTTTGAAAACAGGTTTGGTATCAAAACAAAGGGTCTTGATACCCAAGAGTAGTTTGGTTACAAAATACGCAAGAATACGCATTTTGGCCAAAACTATGACTCGTCACTATGCCTAAATAACGTGGTAATCAGTAGGTATAGTCATAAGAGACTAAAACCATCGTGATTACGCTCACGTTATGAAGTTCAAATGAACTTCGTGTTGACCATAAACTGGTCAATGCAGAAAGTCAAACAAAGTTTGACTTTCACGCTTAAAACGCGTAAAAGAACGAAATAATACTTACAAAAGGTCTAAGAATGGAGGTTTGATTCCAAAATTTCTTAGGTATGAAGTGCCAAAGCTCCAACTTAGAGAAATTTCAGAATCAAGTGTGAGTTGGGAGTGAAATGGGTGGGGGTATTTATTGTTTTCGTACAACCGTTAAGATCGTTTCTTGAAACCCGAGCTTTGATCTAGGCCGTACACTTGTACCCACTGTTTTCTAAAACCATGGGAGCCCCTAAACAAGCACATAGTATCAAGAAACCAGGTGAAAAACAACTGAACAGCTGGATCTTGTTGGAAACCAGTTTTTGATATCTGGCACATGCTTACGGACCGTATGGTATAGTGCTTACGGTCCGTATGCAACCTGCAGATCAGCAACTTTCGCAAAATGTCAGTTTTGGCCCCTGTGTGCGTATTGTCGTGTTTTGGCACTTCTAACACCCGTCAAACCCATTTTTAAGCTCCATAAGGATGTTAAAACATAGGGAACTTGAAATGTGCTTAGAAATGTCATGGATGTCGGTTCGTTTGGATGTACGGTTACGTTGTTCGGTTAATTACGACAGAAGTCGTAACGGACGCGAAAACGATCCAAATTGCGAAACGAATGAAGTTTTATCATGCCAATCACTAAAATAAAATATTTTAATGACTACATAAATTTTTTGGATATCCGGATGTATTCAGAACGTAAGATATGCGCGAAAATGGAAACTTATGCACTTTTTGACGCTTTTAGTCCCAGAATGACCAAAAAGTTTATTTTAGCACACCGAACCCCTCAAAGCCTATTTCTAAGCTATGTAAAGGATATTTATGGTATGTTTAACTTATGATCATGTTCCGAGATGTCCGTTACAATACGAATCGGCATACTTTCTGTGACAACCCGAGTTTTCAAGGTCTTTCCTCGCAACTACGTCTTCTTAATTCGTTGCGTTCTTTTATGTGCACTTTGTTATTTGATTGTAAATTACTGTTTAAGTGTTAATTGATTTCTTTTATGTGCACCTTTTACATGACGAAATCTGTGGGGGATTTCGCCACAACATGTCTCGACGAAAACCCTTGGGTTTTCGCCATGGCCATCTCGACGAAATCTAGGATTTCGCCGAAGCCCATTAAGGGCCCAGTTCATTTAAGTGTGTATATACTACGTGAACTGTTTCATTAGCGAAACAACTGGCCGAATAGAAAACCCTAGAGTTCTCCCTCTATACTACGACAATCTTGTGTTCCCCGAAATCCTCTAGATCGATCAAGTTACTGTCTCGTTCATCGCGATTAGTGTTAACCTTTATTTGATTGTTTGATTTAAATCGATTGTATGCACGAATGATGTTCGTGTAGGTTAGGATTTAATATGTGAATCACCATTATGGAGAAACTGTTGATGATTTGTGTGAATGAAAACAATATTGTTAAGCCACTGTTCATGTTCCGTTTAATGCTTGATGATCATATTCTTTGGATGTTGGAAGATCTTGTATTACCGTCTTGTATATATCGATGATCTGGTTTAGTATGATTCGTGGCTAAGTTTGATGATTGATGATGAAACTGTTAATTGAGTAATTTAAATGATTGTATGAGTTGATATGATTGGGTGATTGGTTGATGAGGTCGACTAACTGTTAAGCGATAGTTAGGGTTTCTGGAATTCGTAACTGTTGATGATGATCATGTTTCACCCCGACGAAAACCCAGGGCCGACGAAGATACAATCTCGACGAAAACCCTTTGGGATTTCGTCGCCTGGGGGTTTTCGCCGAATGGGATTTCGTCGAATGGGTTTTCGCCAAAGGATTTCGCCGAATGTTTTGTCAAGTTGGGAAACAGACACAGTAACTCAGTTAATTCTGTTAGGTCTGTTAATGGGTAGCTATGTTAGAATAAACTGAGAAATCAATTATGTGAAGCATGAATTGTATGAATTTGATTAACTGTTTACGTGATACATGATGTTAACTGCCAAACACACTTTGTGATATAGATTGCATGTGAGTCATTACGAACATAAACTGATTGTGTATACGTGCATACTATAGGCTTTGACTAAATTGTTTGTGCAAGTAGATAAACATACCGAGCAAACCGAGGTGAGGTCACACACTTTCTAAGGCATGGGATTCCCGGTGGTTGGGAATGGGTTAAAGAATTAAAACGGAACCTACATATCCTCCTTGGGTAGGATATGTACCGCCATCCTCCATGGGTAGGATGCCAATATTAATCCTGCGTATTCTCCTTGGGTAGAATACGTACGTTCGTCCTCCTTGGGTAGGACAACAACCTTAAACTTACTAGACAAAACTCTATCATGAAGTCCCTCATTTTTATATCGACTTAATCGTTGGGCCAATGGCGAGCGGGTCATTAGTTAATAGCGCTATTAGGGTTGATAAGCCTCACACCGTTCCGGTAGGACTGGCGTGTACTAATGGATCTGGGCACTCAGTCAATGATGATAGACATTGACTTAAGGCACAACTTACTTTCGTCAGTTGTCGATATGGTAACGCTCTAGTGGTTCACATGGGGAAGCCCCCACTGATTATAGATATGGTTTGGGAAATAAGGATACTGGTTAACTCGTGGTTTACGAAACAACTTATGGCTTTCAAAACAAACTTATAAAACTGAACAACCAACTGTGAACTCGCTCAACTTTGTTGTTGACTCGTTGTTACATGCCTTGCAGGTCGTTAGGTGCTTATGGAGCTTGCACAGGGAGGAGTGATCATTGTGGGACATGGACTGTTGAGTTCCATGTTAAACATTTAAACTTTATGAACTTATTACATATGTTTGGGTTTCACGTTTTATGCTTCCGCTGTTAACTTAAAGTTGTTTACTTTCTTTTGGACACCAATTATATTGTGTTTGGTTTTATGTACTTAATTACGTTGTTCAATATGATTGGTGGCTTGATCCTGGTCAGTCACGCCTCCATGCGGTGATACTCCGCTTGTGGATTTTGGGGTGTGACAGATTGGTATCAGAGCCATTGGTTATAGTGAACTTGGTTTTAAAAAGGGAAAAGCTTTTTGACAAAACCAGACTATAACCTGTACAGTGCTCAACAATCCACAACGACGCTTCGCTCCACGTGCAAGACTCAACATTCTAGGTGATATGGTTTATGTTTATATTACCTACCTGTTAGTTACATAGTACATTATTCATGGTATGCTTAGATAAATGTAGCAACTATTGTTTGAAACACATGTATGCTTACTCTCTTCTTTCATCGCACTTTCGCGACACCTCTCTCACCCATGTTTCCTTTGATATGAAGATCATGAGTGGACGTATCAACCTAACTCAAGCCCAGCTGACGGCTCTAATCAATGAACAAGTTGCTGCAGCACTCGCAGCCGCTCAGGCAGGAGGTCAACATGCTCAGCCTCCTGTATGTACTTTCAAAACTTTTATGGACTGCCGACCTACTACTTTCAACGGCACTAAAGGAGCTGTAGGTCTCCTCCACTGGTTTGAGAAGCTCGAATCTGTCTTCGAGATGTGTGAATGCCCTGAGGCTCGTAGGGTGAAGTATGCTACTGATACTCTCGAAGGTGTAGCACTCACGTGGTGGAACGCTCAGGTCCAAATGCTGGGGTTGGTTGCTGCTAATGCCACCCCATGGAATGACTTCAAAGACTTGATCAAGGAAGAGTACTGCAATCGTGATGACATCCACAAGCTGGAAGTGGAGTTCTACAACTTAAAGATGACGGGGTCGGAAATTAAAGCGTACACGAAAAGATCGAACGAGCTGGCTATCTTGTGTCCTACTATGGTAGATCCTCCTATCAAGCGTATCGAGCTCTACCTTAAAGGTTTAGTGCCAGAGATCCAGAGTCATGTGACTGCAGCGAACCTCGCCACTATCCAACAAGTTATTCGTTTGGCTCATCGTCTCACTGATCAGGCAGTCGAGCAGAACAGGCTGCGCAAGCGTATTGGTACTACTACTACTACTTCTGATGCCCCCCAGCGACAACAAGCGCAAATGGGATGGAGTCTCAAGCAAGGGTTCAACATCAGATCAGTCTCAGCAGCGAAAGACAGATGTCTACAAGTGTCACACCCTGATATTTCCACGTATTACCGGTGGGCCCGGTGGGGGAGTATCGTGACGTAGTTGGTAACATTACAGTCAAACAACACAATATTTAAATGCACAGCGGAAGCAAAAGAAAGATATATTTCAACCGAATATAATTGTAATATCAAGTATCACAAAAGTTGAAATTAATCCACAGGTGGATCAAAATAAATAGGAAACATTGTTCAACAGTTTTGACATCCAAGCTTGCGAGACTTATTGTGGACGCTAGGAGAAAGCCAGCCTAATTCGCGTAGTACCTGCACTTAACCTTTTTGGGAAAATACGCCAGTTTACACTGGTAAATACATTCAACCGACTCATTTTGAAAAGTTTAATAAAAATTGATTTGAATGCACGTGGCACAAACTTTTTATAACTTGGGATAATTATTTGAATATAATACTTGTAAAAGAATTACATGTTCCTTATGCGTTCAGTAGCCCGATCCGTAGACCGGGTTAAAGATCAATAGACACACCACATTATTTATTTATGCACTGACGGTTGTACGCCTACACCCCGTGCTCAGGTCGTGGCCATCTCGTAAGATGATGCCAAGGATATCCGGGACATGGTCATTAACCCCCAAAGGCTTTAAGCAAACAAAACATTTTAAAACGGGCATATCAATGATTTAACCTCTATTTGATTAAAGATTCAATGCCGGACCAAGCGGTATTTTATATACCGTACCCCAAGCCCGTATAAGGGAAAATAAGTTAAAAGTATTTACCTTTGCAAAGTAATAATCACAATAAGCAAGTGCGTGTAGCTTTTACCGGGTCTCCTATTCTGGAACGAAGGTTTATAATAACCTATTAGAATCCTAACGGGTCTTTAATTAAGCTTAAACTTAGACCGGTTAGTTTTAACAAAGATACGGTTCGAACGCACGATTAAGCGAAGACCGGAATAGAATGTGATTTAGACCCGACAAGTTTGAAGACTTGTATAATATGGGTAATCTAACCACGTTCTGGATTTTGAGATAAAAATGATAAGGTTTGACCCATCTCGGCTAATTTATGCAAACTAGTCACATAAACCGAACCGAACGCGCCATAAGCGTAACGGGTAACCATGAGAGTCATATACAGGTTTCCTAAGTTAATACGCCTTAAATATGTTGTGATATCAGTAGGATATCTTCCATTATTCCCAAAAAGAGTTTAATCTCAATTTAAGCCCCGAAGGGGTATTTTGGTCATTTTAAATATTATAAAAGAGGTTATTTTATAATTCTGAGATTCGGGTCTGAATACATCAGTAAAATAACTTATTTTAATAGGTCATATCAGTTGTGATAAGTCTTATTTTAACAGGTCTGAATACATAAGTAAAATAACTTATTTGGGTCTGAATACATCAGTAAAATAACTTATTTTAATACATCAGTTGTGATAAGTCTTGTATGACGAAAATGGTTTTAAACATAAATTATGTGTTTAATACGCTTAAAAAGCCATTTTAAGCGATTTCCGGGTTATACCGGAAATCTGAGTTTTCTGGATAGGTTATAAAGTTCAAAATACTTCATTTATTAAATAAAATCAGTAGCAACTGGATTGGCGTCAAAATACTTTGTAGAACTCATTTTATAACCAAAAAGGGTATATTCGGTATTTACCGAATTAATGCCATAACCTTAGGTTATGAGCAGGTTAAAAATAATTAAAAATCTTTAAAAATCCCAAAATATTATATTACATAAGTGGGTAAAAGGTTTGGTGTCAAAAATTAGGTTTAGATAGGCTTTATGCTAATGACGCCGTTTAATTACAAAAAGGCGTTCTAATTACGCTAATGAGCATAACTCCTAATCTAGACCTCCAACTGATGTGAAAATTTAGGGACATGTTTATAAATCAGTAACAAAAATTATTGTCCTTTCACATATCCAAAATTCTCGTTTTATGGTCAAAAGGGCATATTGGTCAACATTAGGCATTTAACGGAAACATGCATATTAATTGGATAACTAATGAACCAAGGTGTATAATCACAGTGGGTTATACTAGCATGTAACCTGGTCCTAATGTAGCTCTAAGGCATTTCTAAATCATACTAAATCGGGTCAGAACTGAAGTCAAAGCAAAAGTCAAAGTTTTGCGACTTTCAGTTCCGAACCGGGTCTAAACAGAGATCAAACAAGCTTAGACTAGTTATTATACGTATTACCAAGTTATATGAGTGATAAAATAGGTTACATGTCTTCCACATTGTTAATTATGCGTAAATTCGAAGATTAGCATTCTGTTGACTTTTTCTAATCAACTTTGACCCGACAAATGGTCTAGTTAGAGTGGGAATCAGAGGGTGCCCTTTTAAGGGTTTATTGCCCACATAATTACCAACTTATAACTACCTTTAATTCGACTAATCACTGGACCATTAATGATTAATCGCTAAGTCAAATGGTAATTACGACGGTTTGACTTTTAAGCTAAAACTAAGTAAAAACTCAATTAAGGAAGGTCAAGGGTACTTACCAAAGTGCTATGCACGACTAGGGATGACTTGGGTCTGCTTTGGAGCTCCAGAAGTCTTCAAGAATGCAGATGGAAGGTGTGATCATAATGTTGCAACATAAGGGCCTTTATATAGTGCTTAAATCTCACTTAGATCATTGACAACCAAGTCTACTATTGTTCCCAGATCATCAACAAGTGTCCCTAAGGACTAAAGGCATGTAGGGGTCGCCCATGGAAGAGGAAAATCGTTTTTAAGTCGGTTACAAGGCATAACAGGCTGCTGCCTGTAATTTTTGTATCTGGGCGTCGCACGCGGCCCGCGTAAGTTCTTGGCAAGGCTTACGCGGCCCGCCTGTGTCCTGTTTTCAGGTTAAAAACTTTTTAGCTTTTGCACTTTGGCTCTTGGTCCTTCGAAAGGTCACCCAACCTTTATTTCTTGCATTTTGAGCCCTTCAATTTGACTTATAAGGGCTTCAAGACTTATACCCACTTTGTTAAGCCCTTGGCCACTTTGTTATTACCCGAAAAGTCATAAACTTCATCGTTTACGCTTTAACCCCTCGCATACGAATTCGATCATAACTTTCTCATACGATGACGAAACTTTATGAAAATTTTATTGTGCATTCTAGTGAGCATAATTAATCGTTACAAAGCTTCGGGTTTGCTAAAAGGCCACTCAGAGGTATACTTTAAACATGTTGACACATTTAACCCCTGTAGTTTGAAATCTCTCACTTTCTTTCATATTTAGCTTCGTATGATCCATGATTTATTCGTTTGAAGGTATGAGCATCACGTAGGGTTACTGTAAAGTATATTTATCCCTTGTTGACATTTTGAACCCTTATATTCACACACTTTTCTTGTTTGTCAACTTTAGTCCCTCTAGAGTATTCTTTCACACGTTCAAGCTTATGACACGTGTCAATACATTATAGGACGTGAATTTTCGAGGTGTTACATCCTCACCCCCTTAAAAGAAATCTCGACCTCGAGATTTACTGAAATAAATAAGGGTACTTTTCTTTCATTGTGGACTCTACCTCCCACATGTACTCGGGACCTCTACGGTGTGAAACTCTAGGTTTTCCCGAGCAAATATCTTGTAATTTCATTGTGTGTATATATGATATTAAATGAAAGTTGTGTTATCTTCTCGTTCTATGTGAGTGTGTATATGTAGTATATATATATGTATATATATATATATATATATTTGTAGTGAACCGAGACCATGAAACCCGACTCGAGACCACTCGGTCTCGAGTGAACGACTGGGCCGGTTGGGCCGTGCACCTCTAAAAAGCCCACCCGAACCCATTAGGGTGTACCGACCTTAGACCGAGTATAAAACCCATGCCCAAGCCCACCTTCTCTCATTTTTGGCATTCCCATCATTCACACACTCTCCTACATTCCTTCAAATCACTAAAACCCTAAAGCTCCACCAACACTCTCCTCCTTCTTCTCGGAACGACCGTCGGCCAAGGAAAGGAGCTCTCGGATCTCGGTGAATCCCCACACACCTCCACGCTTTGGAACCGGTTAGTGTTTTAAATGTGTGTTAGAAATTTATGTGTGCTTAATGAATAAGATGCATAGTTAGTTTAGAGGTCTTGTTGTATGATTCTTGTATGTTTTGTGAGTTTGCAATATGATGATTAATGTGCGTGAGCAATTGTATGATAATGTCTTGAAGAATAAATGACTAATAGCCTAGGATGATTTTGTTATCCGATTCATGTTAGATATTTTAGGACAAATGTGTAATTGATAGATGATGCAAGAGTTGCTTGACCTTTGATCACAATATTTTATGAATGATCTCATGAAGAACATTATATATATGTGTTAAATGTGGTATGAACATATGAAGAACAACTTGAATGTCATGGGAAATATTTGAAAAACTTGTTGTTTGATCTGTTTTGGTTAGAATTTAGGCAAGAAAACATGTTTATGCATTTTAATTGGATAGTACATAAAATCATGCACATGAAATCCCATTGGTTAGTACATGTCTTAGCTGGCATTCTAGAAACAGCAATGTTGGAGTCGACACCTTCGGTCTCGACTCGAGACCATCAAACTACAACTCGAGACCGCGTGATTGCGACTCGAGACCATACGTGACAACTCGAGACCAGACAAAGCAGACATCAGGGACTTGAAATCAGCAAGGTCTCGACTCGAGATCTCATGATCTCGACTCGAGACTGGACTCGAGACCTCCGAGATTGCGACTCAAACCGGCATTACTCGAGATCTCATGGTTGCGACTCGAGACCGCACGTTCTCGAGTCGAGACCACCTTGTCTCGATTGGGCTGCTTGTCTCCGTTATTGGGCCAAAAGTGTGTGGACTGTGCATATCGTTTTATGTGGATTCTGTGATGCTGTTAACTGTTAGTATGATTGGATAGGCCCAATAACACTTAGAATAGGCTCGATAACTTGCTGAATAATCATATGTTATGCATGCAATGTGTTAGCTATGTGTAGATATACGTGACTACTTGTGTCCGAGCCTGACCTATACTGGTAACCATTTAGGACGTGGTGACCAGCATACTTAACCAAGTAAACTAAACTGCCGAGCAACCCAAGGTGAGTTCACAACTATTAAAGCATGCGTTCCCGGTGGTTTTGGGAAACGGAAACTTAACCAACGCTATCCCCGCGTAAGGGATACAAACTTACTTTTCTTCCCTTGTTACTGGGAACAAACTTACTACTTCCCTTGTTACTGGGAACTCTTGGTTAATTATTGTTTATACGGAATGCAACAAGCAACACTAAACGAAACTCTATCACTTAAGTCCCTACCATTTAATACCGATTAGTCGCCGGGGCCTGGCGAACGGGTTATTAGTTAATAGCGCTATTTAGGTGTAACCAGCCTCACACCGACCCTTGTTACTGGGAACGGGAGTGAACTAATGAACTCTGGAAAACCGTCAATGATGATAGAACATTGACAACGGGGCACTACGGAAACGTACGGTTAAGTAAGTATTCGGTATTGGAAAAACAGTTTAGTCGCTTACTTATGGGGTAGCTCCCCATCGCCTGTATAAACGGATAAATTAACTGGTGAAACAAGTTTTTGGTAATTAAAAACTGGACAACTCGTGGACTCGCCAGCATTTTTGTTGATACCCTACTGCATGCTTTGCAGGTACCCAGTGACTCAGGAGCTTGCAGCTTGGGAATGTGTAGTGGTCGTCTAGCCCATGTGTTGGGGTTCTAAATAATTTTGAACTATGAACTTTGTCTTGAAACTGTTTGGTTTATGCTTCCGCTGTTTACTTAAACTGTTATTTGAACTTAGACTTTTGAAAACTTCGAACTATAATGTTTACTAACTATTATGGTTGGTGAACATCGTTACTAATGACCAATGCTCAGTATAATTGGTGGCTGGATCCTGGTCAGTCACGCCTCCAAGCGGTGGTACTCCGCATGTGGATTTTGGGGGTGTGACAGATTGGTATCAGAGCCATTGGTTATAGTGAACTTGGTTTTAAAAAGAAGAGTCTTTTTGAGAAAAACCAGACTATAACCCGTGATTCGTGACGACACTACACTCCAAGGGCAAGACTCAACATGTTAGACCTCATAGCTCGGACTTGTGTTTACTTGCTTGTTTATCTTTTGTTGACTGCTCTACTATACATACTAGCGTGCCTAATTAGATAGATACACATCCTTCTTCTATCTCATTCTCGCTACGTTACGACATCACACTCATACTATGTTTTCTGGTTATGAAGACAATGAGTGGACGCGAAAGAGGAAGCGTTAACATGACTCAGGCTCAATTCACTAACTTGCTCAACACGGTGGCTGCAGCTTTCGCAGCTCACTCTGGAGGTAAACTCGTTACTTTAGGATGTTTAGATCCTACCCCCGCATCGTCTTTTCACCTCTAAGCCTATTCGCTTCGCTTCTCACAACAGGTCAGCCTGCGCCTGCGCAGCCACGTGTTTGTACTTTCAAAACCTTCATGGATGGCAAACCTCTCCCTTTCAACGGCACTGAGGGTGCCATAGGCCTTCTGCACTGGATCGAAAAGGCCGAAGCTGTCTTTGCTGTCTGTGAATGTCCCCCTGCTAATTGGGTTAAGTTCGCGACTGGTACGCTTGAAGGAAACGCGCTTTCTTGGTGGAAAGCACAGATTCAGATGCTTGGTCTGGAAACTGCTAATGCTACTGCGTGGGAAGATTTCAAGGACATGATCAAAGAGGAGTACTGTCACAGGGATGACATCCACAAACTCGAGAACGAGTACTATGAGCTCAAGATGGTTGGATCAGAGATTGAGACCTACACCAAGCAGTCCAACGACTATGCTGCACTTTGCCCAAACATGTCCCGACCTATGTATCGAAGGATCGAATTGTACATCAAAGGCTTGGTCCCAGAAATCTGGAGCCATGTGACCTCAGCCAACCTCAATACCATACAGCCCGTGGTTCGTCTTGCTCACAAACTTACCAATCTGGCTGTGGAGGAGGGCAAGTTGCCCAAAAGGATCAGTGCTACTGCTGGAACTTCTAGCGATAACAAACGAAAGTGGGA
This sequence comes from Helianthus tuberosus, assembly GCA_030545235.1. Taxonomy (NCBI): domain Eukaryota; kingdom Viridiplantae; phylum Streptophyta; class Magnoliopsida; order Asterales; family Asteraceae; genus Helianthus; species Helianthus tuberosus. The sequence continues at coordinate 114,576,176 of CM060394.1, read as the reverse complement.
TGGAAGTCAGGGAAAGGATGCTAACCCCACTCAGGCCCCAGTTCAACAAAGGAAGACTGAAAGCAACAAGGGCCCTCAGCAACAGGGTGGCTATCGAGGAAACCACCCCAAGTGTAACAAATGTAACCGACACCACAGTGGGCCATGTGGCAAAGGTCAATGTCAGCGATGCAACAAGATGGGGCATGAAGCCAAAGACTGCCGAAGCCAGTTCCCAGCTAGGCAGAATCAGCATCAACCATAGCAACAGCAGCAGCAAGGAAACAATCGTGAATGCTACAAATGTGGGGCAATAGGGCACATGCGAAAGGATTGCCCTCAGCTGAACCAGAATCAGAACAACAACAATCAGGGTGCTGGGAACAATAACAACAATGCTGGAAATGGTGCAAGAGGAAGGGCTTTTGTGATTGGAGCTGGAGAAGCAAGGAATGACCCCAACGTTGTGGCGGGTAAGTTCCTACTTAATGATCGTTATGTTTCCGTACTATTTGATTCCGGAGCAGATGCTAGTTATGTATCCCTACGTATTAGTAAGAAACTTAAGTCCACTCTTACGCCGCTAAGCTCTAAGCACATCGTTGAAATAGCTAATGGTAGAAACCTCGAGGCCTCGCACGTTATTCGTAACTGCAAATTAGAGTTGTCTGGTCAGACCTTTTGTATCGATCTCTTCCCCATCATTCTCGGAAGCTTCGACGTCGTCATTGGTATGGATTGGTTATCTAAGCATCGAGCTGAAATCCTCTGCCAAGAGAAAGCTGTTCGGATCCCTCGTCCTCCTGGCAAACCCCTTATAGTTCAAGGCGACAAAAGCGGAGAAGTCACAGGCATCATTTCATTCTTAAAAGCCCAGAAGTGTTTACGAAAGGGGCACACCGCTATCTTAGCACTTGTTGCCAACACACAGAAAGAAGAAAGCAAGATTGAAGATTTTCCTGTTGTACGCGACTATCCTGAGGTATTTCCTGAAGAACTACCTGGACTTCCTCCACACCGTCAGGTCGAATTTCAAATCGAGCTAACCCCCGGAGCAGCGCCTATAGCTCGTGCACCTTATCGACTAGCCCCCGCAGAACTCAAGGAACTTTCCACTCAACTACAAGAACTTCTGGACAAAGGTTTTATCCGTCCTAGCTCGTCACCCTGGGGAGCCCCAGTGCTCTTTGTCAAAAAGAAGGATGGCACATTCCGAATGTGCATTGATTACCGCGAACTGAACAAGGTTACCATCAAGAATCGTTATCCACTTCCCCGTATCAACGACCTGTTCGACCAGCTGCAAGGGTCGAGCTATTATTCCAAGATCGATCTGCGATCGGGTTATCACCAGCTGAGAGTCCGCGATGAGGACATCTCTAAGACTGCTTTCAGAACCCGCTATGGTCACTACGAATTCCTTATTATGCCTTTCGGAATGACCAACGCACCTGCGATCTTCATGGATCTCATGAACCGAGTGTGCAAACCCTACCTTGACAAGTTCGTAATTGTGTTTATTGACGACATCTTAATCTACTCGAAGAGTCAAGAGGAGCATGAACAACACCTGCGTCTTATTCTCGAACTCCTTCGCAATGAGCAATTGTACGCCAAATTCTCGAAATGTGATTTCTGGCTTAGAGAAGTCCATTTCCTTGGGCACATAGTCAATCAGGATGGGATTCATGTCGATCCCGCTAAGATCGAGTCCATTAAGAATTGGCCTATACCTAAAACTCCGACCGAAGTTCGCCAATTCTTGGGATTGGCAGGATACTATCGAAGATTTATCAAGGGATTTTCTAAGATCGCTCAACCACTTACGACCCTCACTCAGAAGGGTGTTGCTTACAAATGGAGTGATGCTCAGGAATCTGCCTTCCAGGAACTAAAGAAGAACCTTTGTAGTGCTCCTATTCTTTCCTTACCTGAAGGTACCGACGACTTTGTTGTTTACTGCGACACTTCTATTCAAGGGCTTGGTTGCGTGTTGATGCAACGCGAGAAGGTTATTGCTTACGCTTCGCGACAACTCAAGATCCACGAAAGGAACTACACGACTCACGACTTAGAATTTGGAGCTGTGGTTTTTGCGCTCAAGATTTGGAGAAATTATTTATACGGTACCAAGTGCACGATTTACACTGATCACAAGAGTCTCCAACACATAATGGAACAAAAAGAGTTGAATATGCGGCAACGCCGATGGGTCGAGCTTCTAAACGACTATGAGTGCGCGATTAAATACCATCCGGGCAAGGCTAATGTGGTAGCCGATGCCCTCAGCAGGAAGGAAACCAAGCCTAAGCGTGTTCGTGCCCTACAGCTCACCATCCACTCGAACCTCCCTAAGCAAATCCGAAACGCTCAGGTCGAAGCATTGAAAGCCGAGAACGTCAGGGCTGAGTCCCTGCGAGGATCAAGGAAACAGCTAGAACAAAAAGAAGATGGTGCTTACTACGTAAACAGGTGTATATGGGTCCCACTTTATGGGAATTTGCGCGAGCTTGTAATGGATGAAGCCTATAAGTCCCGTTACTCGGTACATCCTGGTTCGGATAAGATGTACCACGACTTAAGGACTACATACTGGTGGCCTGGCATGAAAGCCCACGTAGCAACCTATGTCAGAAAGTGTTTGACTTGTGCAAGAGTCAAGGCTGAGTATCAGAAACCATCGGGCCTACTCCAACAACCAGAGATCCCGCAGTGGAAATGGGAGCAAATTTCCATGGATTTTGTTACCAGTTTGCCTAGGTCTCAACGCGGAAATGACACCATTTGGGTGATAGTGGATCGGCTAACTAAATCTGCCCACTTTTTGGCTATTAAAGAAATAGACAAGTTCTCTACCCTAGCAGAGGTATACTTAAAGGAAGTGGTTTCGAAGCACGGAGTGCCAACCTCTATTATCTCCGATCGAGACGCGCGTTTTACTTCTGAGTTGTGGCAAGCTATGCACAAATCTTTTGGCTCACGTTTAGACATGAGCACCGCTTATCATCCACAAACGGATGGGCAATTGGAACGCACCATCCAAACCCTCGAAGATATGCTTAGGGCGTGTGTGATCGATTTTGGCAAGAATTGGGAGAAGCACCTACCGTTAGTGGAATTCTCCTACAACAACAGCTACCACACCAGCATTCAGGCAGCACCCTTTGAGGCATTGTACGGTCGTAAATGCCAATCGCCTCTCTGCTGGGCGGAGGTTGGTGACAGCCAGATCACAGGCCTGGAATATGTAGTAGACACTACAGAAAAGATCGCCCAGATTAGGCAAAGCATGGCGGCAGCTCATGACCGTCAGAAGAGCTATGCTGATAAGGATAGGAAACCGCTAGAGTTCCAGGTTGGTGACCGGGCTCTACTTAAAGTCTCACCCTGGAAGGGTGTGGTTCGTTTTGGAAAATGGGGCAAGCTTAATCCGAGATATGTCGGACCCTTTGAAATTACCGAAAAGATCGGTAAGGTCGCTTACAGATTGAATCTGCCTGAAGAACTAAGTGCTGTGCACAACGTCTTCCACGTGTCTAATCTGAAGAAGTGTCTGTCAGATGAAACACTCATCATTCCTTTCAAGGAACTCACTATTGACGAACAGCTACACTTTACTGAGGAACCAATTGAGATCACGGATCGTGAGATTTAAACCCTCAAACGTAGCCAGATACCTCTCGTGCGAGTTCGTTGGAACTCACGCCGTGGCCCAGAGTTTACCTGGGAGCGGGAAGACCAGATGAAGCGCAAGTATCCCCAGTTGTTCCCAAATGAAACTCCCAGCACTGAAGCTACAACCGAATTTCGGGACGAAATTCCAAACTAACGGGGGGATGATGTGACACCCCGTTGAAACGTTCTCACTTACACTAGCTTGTCAGTGGCTGCCTTAACTTTCGGGACGGAAGTTCTTAAAACTTGGGGATAATGTGACACTCTAGGTTTTCCCGAGCAAATATCTTGTAATTTCATTGTGTGTATATATGATATTAAATGAAAGTTGTGTTATCTTCTCGTTCTATGTGAGTGTGTATATGTAGTATATATATATATATGTATATATATATATATATTTGTAGTGAACCGAGACCATGAAACCCGACTCGAGACCACTCGGTCTCGAGTGAACGACTGGGCCGGTTGGGCCGTGCACCTCTAAAAAGCCCACCCGAACCCATTAGGGTGTACCGACCTTAGACCGAGTATAAAACCCATGCCCAAGCCCACCTTCTCTCATTTTTGGCATTCCCATCATTCACACACTCTCCTACATTCCTTCAAATCACTAAAACCCTAAAGCTCCACCAACACTCTCCTCCTTCTTCTCGGAACGACCGTCGGCCAAGGAAAGGAGCTCTCGGATCTCGGTGAATCCCCACACACCTCCACGCTTTGGAACCGGTTAGTGTTTTAAATGTGTGTTAGAAATTTATGTGTGCTTAATGAATAAGATGCATAGTTAGTTTAGAGGTCTTGTTGTATGATTCTTGTATGTTTTGTGAGTTTGCAATATGATGATTAATGTGCGTGAGCAATTGTATGATAATGTCTTGAAGAATAAATGACTAATAGCCTAGGATGATTTTGTTATCCGATTCATGTTAGATATTTTAGGACAAATGTGTAATTGATAGATGATGCAAGAGTTGCTTGACCTTTGATCACAATATTTTATGAATGATCTCATGAAGAACATTATATATATGTGTTAAATGTGGTATGAACATATGAAGAACAACTTGAATGTCATGGGAAATATTTGAAAAACTTGTTGTTTGATCTGTTTTGGTTAGAATTTAGGCAAGAAAACATGTTTATGCATTTTAATTGGATAGTACATAAAATCATGCACATGAAATCCCATTGGTTAGTACATGTCTTAGCTGGCATTCTAGAAACAGCAATGTTGGAGTCGACACCTTCGGTCTCGACTCGAGACCATCAAACTACAACTCGAGACCGCGTGATTGCGACTCGAGACCATACGTGACAACTCGAGACCAGACAAAGCAGACATCAGGGACTTGAAATCAGCAAGGTCTCGACTCGAGATCTCATGATCTCGACTCGAGACTGGACTCGAGACCTCCGAGATTGCGACTCAAACCGGCATTACTCGAGATCTCATGGTTGCGACTCGAGACCGCACGTTCTCGAGTCGAGACCACCTTGTCTCGATTGGGCTGCTTGTCTCCGTTATTGGGCCAAAAGTGTGTGGACTGTGCATATCGTTTTATGTGGATTCTGTGATGCTGTTAACTGTTAGTATGATTGGATAGGCCCAATAACACTTAGAATAGGCTCGATAACTTGCTGAATAATCATATGTTATGCATGCAATGTGTTAGCTATGTGTAGATATACGTGACTACTTGTGTCCGAGCCTGACCTATACTGGTAACCATTTAGGACGTGGTGACCAGCATACTTAACCAAGTAAACTAAACTGCCGAGCAACCCAAGGTGAGTTCACAACTATTAAAGCATGCGTTCCCGGTGGTTTTGGGAAACGGAAACTTAACCAACGCTATCCCCGCGTAAGGGATACAAACTTACTTTTCTTCCCTTGTTACTGGGAACAAACTTACTACTTCCCTTGTTACTGGGAACTCTTGGTTAATTATTGTTTATACGGAATGCAACAAGCAACACTAAACGAAACTCTATCACTTAAGTCCCTACCATTTAATACCGATTAGTCGCCGGGGCCTGGCGAACGGGTTATTAGTTAATAGCGCTATTTAGGTGTAACCAGCCTCACACCGACCCTTGTTACTGGGAACGGGAGTGAACTAATGAACTCTGGCAAACCGTCAATGATGATAGAACATTGACAACGGGGCACTACGGAAACGTACGGTTAAGTAAGTATTCGGTATTGGAAAAACAGTTTAGTCGCTTACTTATGGGGTAGCTCCCCATCGCCTGTATAAACGGATAAATTAACTGGTGAAACAAGTTTTTGGTAATTAAAAACTGGACAACTCGTGGACTCGCCAGCATTTTTGTTGATACCCTACTGCATGCTTTGCAGGTACCCAGTGACTCAGGAGCTTGCAGCTTGGGAATGTGTAGTGGTCGTCTAGCCCATGTGTTGGGGTTCTAAATAATTTTGAACTATGAACTTTGTCTTGAAACTGTTTGGTTTATGCTTCCGCTGCTTACTTAAACTGTTATTTGAACTTAGACTTTTGAAAACTTCGAACTATAATGTTTACTAACTATTATGGTTGGTGAACATCGTTACTAATGACCAATGCTCAGTACAATTGGTGGCTGGATCCTGGTCAGTCACGCCTCCAAGCGGTGGTACTCCGCATATGGATTTTGGGGGTGTGACATACGGGCATCCCACTTTACCTTTACAATAGGCACATGCTTCCTTCGAAGCTTCTTAACCTGTCGATCCTCGATCGACACAGGTTTTTCGAAAAACTTCAAGCTCTCTTCTATGTGCACATCTGTATGTGGTATGACTAGTGATTCATCAGCGAAACACTTCTTCAGATTGCAGATGTGGAATACATTGTGAATACCACTGAGCTCTTCAGGTAAGTTTAACTTATAGGCAACTGATCTGACACGTTCGATGACTTCGAATGGTCCTATGTACCTTGGGCTTAACTTGCCTTTCTTGCCAAATCGCATCACTCCTTTCCAGGGTGATACTTTGAGCAGTACTTTGTCACCTACCTCGAAGTTAAAAGGTTTACGCTTTAAATCTGCGTAGCTTTTCTGCCTATCCCTGGCAGCTTTCAGGCGGTCACGAATCTGGACAATCTTGTCCGTTGTTTCAAAGATTATTTCAGGTCCTGACAATTGGACATCTCCAACTTCCGCCCAACAAACGGGCGTTCTACACTTTCTACCGTATAGGGCCTCGAAAGGCGCAGCTTTAATGCTCGAATGGTAGCTATTGTTATATGAGAACTTGATTAACGTCAGGTGGTTATCCCAACTTCCACCTAAGTCGATCACACATGCACGAAGCATGTCCTCCAACGTTTGGATTGTACGCTCACTCTGTCCGTCCGTCTGAGGATGGTAAGCCGTACTGAAATTTAAGCGCGTGCCCAAAGATTGTTGGAAACTTTTCCAAAAATGTGACGTGTATCTAGTATCTCTGTCAGAGATAATAGACACAGGTACGCCATGTAGAGATACAATCTTATCTACGTATAATTGGGCTAACATGTCGGAGTTATAGGTTTCCTTGATGGGTAGGAAATGTGCTGACTTAGTCAGTCTATCCACTATCACCCATATAGTATCATTGCCTTTCCTTGTCTTTGGCAACTTGGTGATAAAATCCATTGTCACCATTTCCCACTTCCACGTGGGAAGTTCAGGCTGTTGTAGTAAACCTGACGGCTTTTGATGTTCAGCTTTGACTTGAGCACACGTCAGACATTTAGCCACATAGGTAGCTATAGACTTCTTCAAGCCTATCCACCAATAGTTTGCCTTTAGATCCTGGTACATCTTATCAGCTCCAGGATGAACGGAGTATTTAGAACTGTGGGCTTCCTGGAGGATAACATCTCGAAGTCCCCCATAAACTGGAACCCATATTCGTCCGTTTAGCCGTAACATTCTGTCCTTGCCATAGGATAACTGTTCTTCAGTTACTCCTAGCTTTTCATTAGGATAGTTAGCTTCCAGCACAGCTTCCTTCTGCGTAGCTAACAACCTTTCATACAAACTGTTCTTTATCTCAATGCTCTTGGCATTGATTCGGATGGGTTTCACCCTTTCCTTTCTACTCAAGGCATCGGTGACTACATTCGCCTTGCCAGGATGGTATCTTATTTCATAATCATAATCATTCAAAGTTTCCATCCAACGTCGTTGCCTCATGTTTAAATCCTTTTGGTTGAACAGGTGCTGGAGGCTCTTGTGATCAGAATAGATCACACACTTGATACCATATAAATAGTGCCTCTATAGCTTCAGTGCAAATACAACGGCACCCAACTCCAAGTCATGGGTGGTGTAATTCTTTTCATGCACTTTTAACTGTCGTGAAGCATAGGCAATAACTTTGCCTTTCTGCATAAGCACACATCCCATGCCAGTGTGTGATGCGTCGCAGTAAACCACGAATTCTTCGGTACCTTCAGGCAATGTAAGTACAGGAGCGTTACTCAACTTCTGTTTAAGGATATCAAAGGATTCTTGCTGCTTAGGGCCCCAATCGAACTTTATTTTCTTCCTAGTCAAAGAGGTTAGGGGTGCAGCAATCCTTGAAAAATTCTCAATGAAACGCCTATAATATCCTGCCAATCCCAAGAAACTGCGAATTTCTGTGGGCGTCTTCGGCTCTTGCCAATTCATGACAGCTTCAACCTTAGCGGGATCCACTTGGATACCACGCTCACTAACCACATGTCCAAGGAATTGGACTTCTCGAAGCCAGAATTCACATTTCGAAAATTTGGCGTAAAGCTTCTCATGTTGAAGTAGTGAAAGAATACATCGAAGATGTTTCTCATGATCAGCTTGGTTCTTCGAGTAGATGAGGATGTCGTCAATGAAGACGATGAAAAATTTGTCCAAGTATGGTTTGCAGACGCGATTCATGAGATCAATGAATGCGGCAGGTGCATTAGTGAGCCCAAAAGGCATCACTAGGAACTCGTAATGACCATAACGAGTCCTAAATGCAGTCTTGTGTACATCTTCATCTTTAACCTTCAATTGATGATAGCCTGACCTCAGGTCGATCTTGGAGAAGTAACTTGCCCCTTGAAGCTGATCGAACAGATCGTTGATTCTAGGCAATGGGTACCTATTCTTGATAGTGACCTTATTAAGCTCACGGTAATCGATGCACAGGCGCATCGATCCATCCTTCTTCTTGACAAATAAGATTGGTGCTCCCCAAGGAGACGAACTAGGTCTAATGAAACCTTTGGCTAGTAATTCATCTAGTTGTGTTCTTAATTCCTTCATCTCTGTTGGTGCCAACCTATAAGGCGCCCTTGCTACTGGTGCTGCTCCAGGGATGATGTCAATTCTGAATTCCACTTGCCTATCTGGTGGTAAACCAGGTAGTTCTTCAGGAAAAACTTCAGGGTATTCAGAAATAACAGGAATATCCTCAATTTTAGGCTTCGGTTCATCGATAGTCACTTGTGCCATGTAGATGACACAACCCTTCTTTAAACACTTAGAGGCCTTGAGCATAGTCACTTGCTCAGGCAGTCCATACTGGGTATCTCCCTGAATGGTTAGTGATTCACCAGACGGAGTCTTAATCACCACTTGCTTCTTATTGCAGACAATCTGGGCATGGTTATGGGATAACCAGTCCATCCCCAAAACTATGTCGAAACCGGCTAACTTCAAAGGAAGTAGGGACAAAGGAAAAGAGTGGTTCCTAATGGATATAACACATCCATCTAACACAGTTGAGACGGTTTCTATGGTTCCATCAGCTAATTCCACCTCATACTTCACACTTAAGGTCTTTACTGGCAATTTCAACAACTCACAAAACTTATTATCTACAAATGATTTATCAGCTCCTGAATCAAATAACACTCTCGCATAAACATCATTTATAAGGAAGGTACCTGTGATCACATTGTCGTCCTGCACAGCTTCCTTCGCATCCATTCTGAAGACCCTAGCATTGGTCTTCTTTCCTTCATCAGCTTTCTTTGCATATTTTGGGCAATTTGTCTTAATGTGCCCTTTTTCGTTGCAACTGTAGCACGTTGCGTCCTTCAGTTTCTTGCACTCTAGGGTCTTATGTTCCGAAGATTTGCAAATCCCACATGGCCTTGACTGAGACTGGGATTTTGACTCAAGTCTGCACCTCCCAAAGTGGTGCTTCTGACAGATCTTACACTTGGGCTTATCTCCAGACTGATGCCCATCCTTCTTAGAACCAGACCCCTTCTTGTGGTCATTGTTTCCCCTGTGCTTCTTATCTGACCTTCGCGAACATCTTCGCGCTTCCTTTTCTCGGCATCCGAGTTCCTCAGCGATCTCTGCCTGACCGCATCCAGTGTGAGGGACAAGGATATATCAGCTACAGATCTGAAAGTAGCTGGCCGAGAGGCTTTCACGCTTACCTTTATTTCTGGGGCTAAACCCCCAATGAAACGAGCTATTCTTTTGGGTTCCGGGGTCACCAGATAAGGAACCAACCTTGACATTGTATTAAAGCTCGTAAGGTAAGCTTGGCAATCCAGATTCTTCATCACCAACGATAGGAAATCAGATTCGATCTTTTCTACCTCATGCTGAGGACAGTAGTTGTCCCTGATGAGGGTAACAAATTGTTCCCATGTCATATTGTACAGTGGAATCTTCCCAGTAGCTTGAATCAACGATCTCCACCAGGCTAAGGCCTCACCTTTGAACGATTGAGACACAAACTTTACCACATCTCTATCAGCACACCCGCTGATATCAACCACTGTGTCCATCTCATCCAACCATGTCATGCAATCTATAGCCCTTTTTTCCCCAGTGAAATCCCTGGGTTTGCATGACACAAAGTATTTGTAGGAGCAACCCTTATCACGGGGTCCTTGATTCAGCACGATCCTTTGAGATGGGACACTTTGCTGGTTTGAAGAGTGACGATCGTCATCGTCTTTCTTGGGTTCTTCCTTCTTGGAGGGTGGCTTGCTGTGAGCCTCAGAGTGAGTCTTAGGCTTGGAATTGGGTACTGATTGGGCTCTACTTCGAGTACCACTTGTTTCACTATACTGCCTATCCAAGGCTTTTGTAACCGCATTGTCGATTAATGCCTGGAGTTCAGCACCAGACACATTGAATCTGGTGGTGTCATTATTCTCCTTTGGCCGACTATTGATTTCATCAGAGTCCGCCATGTATCTTGAACTGTTACATAAGATACCGACAATAATTTATTTGGGGAGTTTATTATGGAATTGCCTTTTAGGGCAATTCATTAACCATGGTAAACGTAGACCACATTTGGTTAATTTGTTACTCACATTTATTTAGGATTTTATTATAACCTATCCTAATTATAAAACAATAACAGTATTATTAGCACAAAAGGCCTAGTCACAGGGACATTTTAAATTATAAGCCATGATTTCAGAGAATCAAGGCATGGAGGTTTGAACATAGTTCTTTACCTTTCTCTGACAGGGAGTCGTAGACTACTACTGTCTTTTGTCTTATATGACAATGAGTATGGCCCGTAGGCACTATATTACCAATGTATGGTCAAAATATGATCATCTTAATTGATGATTAAACCCATGATTTATAGATCATTAAGTTAGGTTAGGAATCTTTTGAAGAATCCTTATATAAGAATGATGTGTGTGATTTTAACGAATCACGTCTGCCAGGAGCGTTAACATGTTTTCAGATGTTAACAGGGATCCGAATCTTTTAAACAGGTCTTACCATCTTGGCCAAGTCTTATAATGACATGAAAGCTAGGTTATACCTTTGAGATTCTTATTTAATATATAATAGGCAGATTAATTTAAAAGGAATGATTTTTATTTATTTATTTCATGTAATATATTTATGCATATACTGGCAAAAATGAAATTTATAAACTTAACATCCCATTAACATTCAAAAGAGTACACTTTGCCCTAAACGGGACTTTTAATAGACAAATTACCCACGCAGGGGTTAAACTGAAATTTCAAGTCCACGCAGGGACCAAATACTAGAATAGATGTCCACGAAGGGACTAAATACACAGATAAATGTCCACGCAGGGACTTGATTGAAATAGATAATACAACAACACATGTAGGGATTTAATGATCCCTTTTCTTCTTCCCCTTTAGCAAGCCTGCTAAGCCCTTGAGGAAACCTTGTCGTTCCCTGCGATCTCTGTGAAAGTCTCGCTCGACGTGGTCCAATCTTTGAAGAATTTCTTCTCGTTCTGGCGGGGAAACCGTGGCGGCTGCGATTGTTGCCGAATTGGTGGTCGAGCTGGTACTTGATATCCATGAGTTGGATATCCTACTCCCCAAGGAACTCCATACGGTCTTTCAGGGTGAAGGGCGAGGTAGTTTGATGCCACTTGGTAAGGGTCTTCAGCAAAGTTATAATGGGTGTGAGCCGGCTGCTCAAACGGGTTGTACGCCATTGAACCGGCGTATGCAGGAATCGGGTTATCAAAACCCATCGGTGGTGGCTGTGGTGCAGCTGGTGCGGAACTCACCTCAGGAATTGGGTTTGAGGGCCCACCCATTTGTGGGTCCTCACGCACTGGCGGATAGTGACTGCCACTGGAGTGTCGAGGGGTGCTAAAGTGGAAGTCCCCTGCTCGCGCAGACATACGTGCGCCCGTTCTCCTACGCCTTGGTGGTTCTGGATGTGCTTGATGAACTGGCGGCGGCGGAGGCGGTGGCGTGACTGCCACGAATCGTGAATCCCCAGAGGGATCCTGCTGCTGCTGCTGGTGAGGTGACGAATGGTAAGAAGGTGTGAAGTACCATTCATGTTGGTTAAACCTCGCTTGGTAACTATCTGGACCACCGTAGGGTGATCCGTGGAAAGAAGATCCATCAGAGATCTCGATGGGATGGTTGGGGGTACCGCTTGCAGGTTCGACGGGATCCGTGTCCTCGTCCATGTCCATCGCGTTGTCTTCTGAGAAGTGGTCCACTGGTCCCAATGGGTTAAAACCCATTGGTTCTTGGATATAGTTTGTCGGGTTGAACCGGCCCTGAAAAACAGGAGTGGGGTTACCAAAGGAATTGTGCGAAAGGGATCGCTGAAGAGGTATATATGAAGGTTGTGGGTTATCGGGCTCGTTTTCTGACTGTGGCCCATATGAGTTACGATAGGGAGGCGTTGAACTGTGCGAAACAGACCGTCTAGCGGGCTCAAAAAGGTTGCTCCTGTTTCCTTGTGGATCGGCACTCATTGTAGTGGAAGGAGTTCGCCGATGAGAAGGTCCGGCCTCGTGATCGTTAGGGGTGGTGATTGGCCCCTTGCCTCGTCCTCCTCGTCTAAATCTTGGCGGCATTGTTAAACCTGTCAATATAAACAAAGATAACAACAAGAATATATATAAAATAAAAGACAAAGTTAAAAATTAAAACAAATTTGGATTGTTCCTATGTTCTTTGTCTAGACTCGAAAATTTAGGAATGTGCAATTGTGTAACTGAGATTAAACACAAAAGGCTAGTGTTTAATTCACTCAGCATTGGCTCTGATACCAACCTGTCACACCCCGATATTTCCACGTATTACCGGTGGGCCCGGTGGGGGAGTATCGTGACGTAGTTGGTAACATTACAGTCAAACAACACAATATTTAAATGCACAGCGGAAGCAAAAGAAAGATATATTTCAACCGAATATAATTGTAATATCAAGTATCACAAAAGTTGAAATTAATCCACAGGTGGATCAAAATAAATAGGAAACATTGTTCAACAGTTTTGACATCCAAGCTTGCGAGACTTATTGTGGACGCTAGGAGAAAGCCAGCCTAGTTCGCGTAGTACCTGCACTTAACCTTTTTGGGAAAATACGTCAGTTTACACTGGTAAATACATTCAACCGACTCATTTTGAAAAGTTTAATAAAAATTGATTTGAATGCACGTGGCACAAACTTTTTATAACTTGGGATAATTATTTGAATATAATACTTGTAAAAGAATTACATGTTCCTTATGTGTTCAGTAGCCCGATCCATAGACCGGGTTAAAGATCAATAGACACACCACAATGTTTATTTATGCACTGACGGTTGTACGCCTACACCCCGTGCTCAGGTCGTGGCCATCTCGTAAGATGATGCCAAGGATATCCGGGACATGGTCATTAACCCCCAAAGGCTTTAAGCAAACAAAACATTTCAAAACAGTCATATCAATGATTTAACCTCTATTTGATTAAAGATTCAATGCCGGACCAAGCGGTATTTTATATACCGTACCCCAAGCCCGTATAAGGGAAAATAAGTTAAAAGTATTTACCTTTGCAAAGTAATAATCACAATAAGAAAGTGCGTGTAGCTTTTACCGGGTCTCCTATTCTGGAACGAAGGTTTATAATAACCTATTAGAATCCTAACGGGTCTTTAATTAATCTTAAACTTAGACCGGTTAGTTTTAACAAAGATACGGTTCGAACGCACGATTAAGCGAAGACCGGAATAGAATGTGATTTAGACCCGACAAGTTTGAAGACTTGTATAATATGGGTAATCTAACCACGTTCTGGATTTTGAGATAAAAATGATAAGGTTTGACCCGTCTCGGCTAATTTATGCAAACTAGTCACATAAACCGAACCGAACGCGCCATAAGTGTAACGGGTAACCATGAGAGTCATATACAGGTTTCCTAAGTTAATATTCCTTAAATATGTTGTGATATCAGTAGGATATCTTCCATTATGCCCAAAACGAGTTTAATCTCAATTTAAGCCCCGAATGGGTATTTTGGTCATTTTAAAGATTATAAAAGAGGTTATTTTATAATTGTGAGATTCGGGTCTGAATACATCAGTAAAATAACTTATTTTAATAGGTCATATCAGTTGTGATAAGTCTTGTATGACGAAAATGGTTTTAAACATAAATTATGTGTTTAATACGCTTAAAAAGCCATTTTAAGCGATTTCCGGGTTATACCAGAAATCTGAGTTTTCTGGACTGGTTATAAAGTTCAAAATACTTCATTTATTAAATAAAATCAGTAGCAACTGGATTGGCGTCAAAATACTTTGTAGAACTCATTTTATAACCAAAAAGGGTATATTCGGTATTTACCGAATTAATGCCATAACCTTAGGTTATGAGCAGGTTAAAAATAATTAAAAATCTTTAAAAATCCCAAAATATTATATTACATAAGTGGGTAAAAGGTTTGGTGTCAAAAATTAGGTTTAGATAGGCTTTATGCTAATGACGCCGTTTAATTGCAAAAAGGTGTTCTAATTACGCTAATGAGCATAACTCCTAATCTAGACCTCCAACTGATGTGAAAATTTAGGGACATGTTTATAAATCAGTAACAAAAATTATTGTCCTTTCACATATCCAAAATTCTCGTTTTATGGTCAAAAGGGCATATTGGTCAACATTAGGCATTTAACGGAAACATGCATATTAATTGGATAACTAATGAACCAAGGTGTATAATCACAGAGGGTTATACTAGCATGTAACCTGGTCCTAATGAAGCTCTAAGGCATTTCTAAATCATACTAAATCGGGTCAGAACTGAAGTCAAAGCAAAAGTCAAAGTTTTGCGACTTTCGGTTCCGAACCGGGTCTAAACAGAAAATTGTCGGATCAAACAAGCTTAGACTAGTTATTATACTTATTACCAAGTTATATGAGTGATAAAATAGGTTACATGTCTTCCACATTGTTAATTATGCGTAAATTCAAAGATTAGCATTCTGTTGACTTTTTCTAATCAACTTTGACCCGACAAATGGTCTAGTTAGAGTGAGAATCAGAGGGTGCCCTTTTAAGGGTTTATTGCCCACATAATTACCAACTTATAAATACCTTCAATTTGACTAATCACTGGACCATTAATGATTAATCGCTAAGTCAAATGGTAATTACGACAGTTTGACTTTTAAGCTAAAACTAAGGTTTTGTAAAATATTCTAAAACGGTTAACAAAAAGAGGATAAACTCACATTGCTATCTTAGACTTCACGTAAGGGTTTCCTGGATATAATCTATAATTTATACAAATGTACATTGGTTAGTATCATAACCCTTTGAAAATATTAATGATACCCTCCCCGAGACGGCATTCCAACAACTACGTCGGGCAGAACCACGACAGTTGTCACGGAACCCTAAATCAATCGGGCATCGTATCTACTATGAAACTGGGTTTATAATACTTACAACGGAGCAGAATCTCGCTAATTAGGGGTAAAATACTCGAGTATAATAACGGAGCAGAATCTCGGTAATGGGTCCGATTCTTAATCGTGACTTTGTTTAATTCACGGTAATCAATGCACATGTGCATTGATCCGTCCTTTTTAACAAACAGTATCGGCGCTCCCCATGGAGACGAACTTGGTTGTATAAATCCTTTCTCTAACAATTCGTCTAATTGTTTCTTCAATTCCTGCATTTCGGTGGGTGCCAAACGATATGGTGCTTTGGCCATTGATGTTGTTCCTGGTAGCAGGTGAATTCTGAATTCAACTTCTTTGTCTGGAGGTAGTCCTGGTAATTCTTCTGGAAATACATCTGAAAACTGAGACACTACTGGAATGTCTTTTAGTTCTTTTCCTTTAGTGTTAGTGATTATGGAAATCATATACACTATAGAACCTTTCCTTATATAGCTTGCAGTTTTCATCACAGAGATGAATTTTGTAGTTCTAGATGGTTTATCTCCTTTAATTGTGATCGTTTTACCTTTCGGTGAATTTACTTGAATTGACTTTTGATCACATAAAATACTGGCTTTATTGGCTATTAACCAATCCATTCCTAAAACAACATCAAATCCTGTCAGATTCATGGGATAAAGATTTGCAATAAATTTCTGATTTAAATTTTCTATTCTTGCTCCCTGCAAGATTTCAGAAATTCTAATGGTTTCTCCATTAGCTGTCTCTACTAGACATTCTTGTGGTAGTTTAGTTAATGATTGATTTATAAATTTGCAAAATGATGTATTAATAAAACTTTGGTTTGCACCAGAGTCAAATAATACTTTAGCAAAAATATCATTAACTAAAAACGTACCAGTTATGACATCTGGAATCATCTTGGCTTCATCTGCAGTTAAAACAAATGCTCTAGCATTTTTAGTATTCTTGTTGTCTGTAGCTGGAGCTAATTTTGGGCAATTAAGCTTGATATGACCTTGTTCTCCGCAGTTGTAACATATCCTGTTGTTAGCTTTCTTCCTGCAGTCTTCTTCCTTATGTCTGTTGGTGCATTTATGTCTATCGCCTCCGTCAATTCCGTTCGTAGCAGAAACAGGAGAAGTTTAGTGCTTTTATTGTAATATCTTAATAGAAAAGGCAAGGTGGCATATTTGTAAATAAGGAGAACCTCCTTATTCCTTGGCCTATAAATAGATCTCTTAGGGTTAGAGATTAAGACTTTTTGCTCATTTGGAGATTTAGAGAGCTAAGCTTAGAGAGAGAAAGTTCTCTACGTGATTCTCGGTGCATTGTACACGTCATATTATTCTATAGAATCATGGTTATAGTGTCACACCCCGACCACGAAGAACATACAAAACGTGGCGGAAACATCGGGGAGTGTTGTAACAGAATTAATGTTTCACAACCATGGATATTAAAGTTTCGTTTTATTCATCAAACAAGCGAGTTACATTGTCTTTAAACAAGAAGTAAAGAGTACATAACATAAATTAACTAGTTCTTGTCTCGTTTTAAGTCACTAAGGCACAGGTCCGCCTAAGTATGTCTTGATAAGTCCTATGCATCATCTCCTGAAAACACATGTGAAAATAGGTACGTCAGCATAAAAATGCCTGTGAGATACATAGGTTTGTGAAAATAAGATTCATGACTTATGTTTGAGAAAATGTTTAGTCATGAACCTTGTAGTTTGCTTTGTTTTGTAAATTTGTTTGAAAAGCAATAAGATCAGATGATAAGTATAAGTAAGAGAATAATGTATGGTTAAATGAATAACCAAGTAAAATGAGTTTGTAAAAGATAAGTTGTTTTGTAAAACAATGTCTTGTGAAAAGTATGTTATTTGTATAAAATGTTATATGTCTCAAATTTAAATGATTCAAATAACGCTACAATATGTGATATCATACAAACACTTATATATAGGAAGTACCAGCGGCGTATCCACTATGCTTGTATCATATTACACACGCCTCGTTACTTAATCACTAATTCAAACCAAACCAACAATGTAATAAGTCTATGTTTAAACCAATAGTCAAAAGTCCTTGTATAAACCATGTCAAATGTTTATAGTCCAAAAGTAGTCAAGTAATGTATAACCAAAATGATATGTATGGTAAGTAAAATTTAGACTACTTAAACCATAAGTAAAAATGTACAAAACAAAGTATTGAAGTAAAACTTGGTTTAAATCAAAGTTATGTTTTGTAAGACATATGCATGCTATACTGATATTAGACATTTATGCGGTATTGTGAAAATTCATACATCCAAGCCTTGCGACAGTCGGATAACTATGTAAAAATGAGTTATCAAAAGAATATGTATTCGGATTCGGTCATTCCTTACGTCCAAACAAACCCGAGATTTCAGGAATGGGATTTGTTAAGTCCTATGGTACCACTACCTACTACCGAGCGGCATGATCGGTGTTAATGAATGTACATTGTATCATTTAAACAAACCAAATGTCATACCAAAATGTAAGCATGTGATGAAGATAATGTACCTAGTATGCTAGAGTAAACATACAAGGTAGAGCTGTAAAACAATGTGTCCATATGTTACTGGAACATATGCAACAGAGATGCAAATGTAAAATGATGTACTAAGTATGCTAAGTTAACATACAAAGTAGAAAAGTCATGTAAATCAATGTGCTAGCATGCTATCAGTCAACATACATAGCAGAAATGTAATGTAAATCATGTACTAATAGTGTACTAATGAACATAACAAGTATATGATGTGAAAACAGGAAAGCAGGAAAGTAACAAGTAGGCACATGTGTTCCACCCCAAAATGTTTGGAAAACAGTAAAAGAGGGGTCTATGTACTCACATGAGATTGCTCAGAAGTCCTAAGATAACCACCAAGCAATGCTAGAGATCACGGAATATCAAACGGCACCTAATATAGGTAACTACATTAATAAACCGGACCTAAATCGGAAGATCGGATAGGATGCGGGCTCGTAAACCAAATGAGTATGGGAACTCATGTAGTATGGTTTATTAAAGCCTACATACTAAATGAAACCTAACCTAAGTGCTTGTGACCCATTACGACCCGTTTAGGTAGCTTATGCTACTTTAACGCGTCGTTCGCGTGAAACGCGTTCAGACCGCCTAACTAGTCCTATGACAAGTAATATATGCCTTAACATGTCTAATATGGTTGTCAAATCAGTTTAGATGTCAAAAGTTATGTTACATATGTTTAAAATGAGTTTTGGCATCAAAGGGGTATTTTGGTAATTTACCTAAGGCATATAAACTACCTATCATACAACTACTTAAACGAAGTGACCATAAGGTATAACCTCGTAAGGTTATTCCCTATATACTATGGTCACCTAATGTGCTTGGTCGTATCCTAATGATCGACCAAACGGGTCGGGTTCGAAAGTATAAGCGATTGTTTAGATCGCTTACCTTACGACCCTATATAAGCACTAAACTAAAAGTGACGAGCTAAGCATGCTTAACTAAGTTTAGAAAGCAGGTTTGGTATCAAAACAAACGGTTTTGATACCCATAAGTAGTTTGGTTACAAAATACGCAAGAATACGTATTCTGACCGAAACTACGGCTCGTCACTGAGCCTAGATAACGTGGTAATAAGTAGGTATAGTCACTAGGGACTATAACCATCGTGATCACGCTCACGTTATGAAGTTCAAACGAACTTCGCATCGACCATAAACTGGTCAATGCAGAAAGTCAAACAAAGTTTCACTTTCGGACTCGAAAAGCAATAAAAGAACGAAAGAATACTTACGAAGGGTCCCCGAATGCTAATATAGATCAAAATAGCTCAGGTATGAAACAAAGGTTTCAACTTAGAGCACAAATGATCAGATTCTTGTGAGAAATGTGTGCAAATGTGATGGGTATTTATAGATTTCGGGTAACCGTTAAGATCGTTTCTTGAATAACGTGATTTAATCTAGTGCGTACATTTGTCAAAATGTTATGGTAACTGAAAATGGCCTATTATGAGCTGAAAGGGCAAGTTTAGAATGTGTGGATGAGGTTTAATCAGCTGAAATCTGCTGACTGTTTAATCTAATCTGATCTGCAGAACCCATACGCATCGTAGGGCAAGAATGGCATACGCATCGTAGGGCAAGAATGGCATACGCATCGTAGGGCACAAGTTTGGCAGAATTACAGTTTTGGTCCCTGCAGCCCCTAAACTTGGTTTTCGATGCATTTTTGACACGTTTAAGCCCCGTTAACCCCATTTCAAAGCTCTAAAATGAAGTTAAAGTATAGGGAACTTAAAATGTGCTAAAAAATATCTCGGATGTCGGTTCCTTTAGCCGTACGGTTGCGATGTTCGGTTAATTACGACGGAATGCGCAAACGCGCGAAAAACGATCCAAATGACGCGACGAATGGATTTTTGGCAAGCCAAACACTAAAGCATAATATAGTCATGCTTACATAAATTTTTGGATGTCCGGATGTATTCAGAACGTAAGTTATGCGCGAAAATGCAAACTTATGCCCTTTTTGACACTTTAAGTCCCTGAATGACCCAAAAGTTTATTTTAGCACACCGAACACCTCAAAGCCTATTTCTAAGCTATGTAAAGGATATTTATGGTATGTTTAACTTATGGTCATGTTCCGGAATGTTCGTTACAGTTCAAATTGCCATACTTTCGCAGTTTGTCAACTTTAGTCCCTGTAAGCGATTTAACTTGATTTTGCCATACCAAAGCCTTCAAAACTTATTTCTAAGTTATGTAAAGGTTATTTAAGGTATGTTAAGCCTATTTCACTATTCCGGAGTGTTCGTTGCATTAAACTGGTTATATTTACGCATCGGTGCGCGTATAACCTTCCAGAAAGCGATTTAGAGTTTGAAATTGAACAAAAATTGATATGTGCAAATGATACACATATTTTTACAAATCCCAAGTATGAAATATAATATTTCATTGGTTTGGTATTTGTTTGATAGCCGCGAAGGCACAGGTGTTACATATAGTACGTTCTTGCGTGTTCGATCACGTTCGTGTACGGATTCCGCACGTTACACGTTCGTTACGCAATCGTTTGGTGTCAAAACCGGGACCTACAAGTGGTATCAGAGCAGGTTCTCGGTTGCGAAGATCAAACGCACAGATTCGTACAAGATTTGATCAGAATCAGATCCAAAATCATTCAGAATTGTCGAATTTCTCATATTTTTCATCCTTTCACGTTCTTAACTGAAAATTGGCAAATTAAACGGGTTTTTATGGTTAAAAATTGATAATTTTTGGATATGAGGTGCGAAAATACATGATCTAAAAGCCTACAAAGTTTCAAATCATAACTCTAAGTAATTTGTGAGAAATCTGAATTTTTGTGGTTCGAAAGTTTGTTGAAAATATGTTGAATGTTGCTGATGTGCTTGATGTTCACCGGTCGGATGGCAATTCGACCGGATGACCATCCGACTCAAATTCATACTTGCAATTCATTTAAAGGAAGTTGACTATGTTGACCGTTGTCATTAAAGTTCACCGGTCGGATGGCAATTCGACCGGATGACCATCCGACTCAACTTCCATCGTTCAATTTCATTAAAGTGTTTGACTATGTTGACTTTTTCTGTTGAAGTTCACCGGTCGGATAGCAATTCGACCGGATAACCATCCGACTCACGTGCCATTTTAATTATATGTGCTATCATAATTGCTAAACAAAAAGGCTCAATCAGGTTGTTTAGTTTTAGGTATATCACGTGATTTTTGTATAATATCCACGGAAAACTTTGTCAATCAACTAATACAAGCGGCCATGTGAATTCATGATTAACTGATGTGTGCATGTGAAACTATTAATAGTTGTCAGCAAGTTACCTTGAAATTGCAAACTATTATCAGGAATGGTCAAGTTTTGGTACTTAGACTATAGACTAGGTCGAACATGGCAATTCTACCTAATTCCCTATAGTTATGGCTCTGATACCAATCTGTTACACCCCAACCGATGGCGAAAACATCGGAGTGAGACGAAATAGATTGCAAGAGACTTCATAACACTAATTGTGACGAGTATTTAATAATTACTTTTTACATTGTTTGAACTAGAAATACCACAAGTTTGAAATAAATAAAAATACAACAAGTATTCCAAGTAATTAAGTTTCATTTCATTAATTAATGGTCTCATACAAAGATTGAAATCAAATTACAACATGTTGGAAAATAAAATACAGTACAATAAGTATTAGAGTTTAAATGCGTTTCTAGACAATCCTACTAGATTCCTTGCATCATCCAAATCCTGCAATACATGTTAAAGCATAGTTCAATACAAAAAGTATTGGCAAGCATACAAGTTTGAGTGTAAGTGTAAAAATGTTTTTAACAGATTTTTCATGGCAATGATTAAGTACAAACATATGAATTTTAACACGTATGATTGCAAGTATAACACGTATGAATTCAAGTATAACACGTATAAGCAAATATAGAGATTATTTGTATAAAAGAAAACTAGCATGTTTGTGTAATTGATTCAAGGTACATGTATTGCATCCCAAATGTAATAAAGCGTAAAAAGGGATCGAGTATGCTCACAGTTTCGCAACGCGATTCTTGGTAATGGGTCCGATTCTTAATCGTGACTTTGTTTAATTCACGGTAATCAATGCACATGTGCATTGATCCGTCCTTTTTAACAAACAGTATCGGCGCTCCCCATGGAGACGAACTTGGTTGTATAAATCCTTTCTCTAACAATTCGTCTAATTGTTTCTTCAATTCCTGCATTTCGGTGGGTGCCAAACGATATGGTGCTTTGGCCATTGATGTTGTTCCTGGTAGCAGGTGAATTCTGAATTCAACTTCTTTGTCTGGAGGTAGTCCTGGTAATTCTTCTGGAAATACATCTGAAAACTGAGACACTACTGGAATGTCTTTTAGTTCTTTTCCTTTAGTGTTAGTGATTATGGAAATCATATACACTATAGAACCTTTCCTTATATAGCTTGCAGTTTTCATCACAGAGATGAATTTTGTAGTTCTAGATGGTTTATCTCCTTTAATTGTGATCATTTTACCTTTCGGTGAATTTACTTGAATTGACTTTTGATCACATAAAATACTGGCTTTATTGGCTATTAACCAATCCATTCCTAAAACAACATCAAATCCTGTCAGATTCATGGGATAAAGATTTGCAATAAATTTCTGATTTAAATTTTCTATTCTTGCTCCCTGCAAGATTTCAGAAATTCTAATGGTTTCTCCATTAGCTGTCTCTACTAGACATTCTTGTGGTAGTTTAGTTAATGATTGATTTATAAATTTGCAAAATGATGTATTAATAAAACTTTGGTTTGCACCAGAGTCAAATAATACTTTAGCAAAAATATCATTAACTAAAAACGTACCAGTTATGACATCTGGAATCATCTTGGCTTCATCTGCAGTTAAAACAAATGCTCTAGCATTTTTAGTATTCTTGTTGTCTGTAGCTGGAGCTAATTTTGGGCAATTAAGCTTGATATGACCTTGTTCTCCGCAGTTGTAACATATCCTGTTGTTAGCTTTCTTCCTGCAGTCTTCTTCCTTATGTCTGTTGGTGCATTTATGTCTATCGCCTCCGTCAATTCCGTTCGTAGCAGAAACAGGAGAAGTTTAGTGCTTTTATTGTAATATCTTAATAGAAAAGGCAAGGTGGCATATTTGTAAATAAGGAGAACCTCCTTATTCCTTGGCCTATAAATAGATCTCTTAGGGTTAGAGATTAAGACTTTTTGCTCATTTGGAGATTTAGAGAGCTAAGCTTAGAGAGAGAAAGTCTAGAGAGAGAAAGTTCTCTACGTGATTCTCGGTGCATTGTACACGTCATATTATTCTATAGAATCACGGTTATAGTGTCACACCCCGACCACGAAGAACATACAAAACGTGGCGGAAACATCGGGGAGTGTTGTAACAGAATTAATGTTTCACAACCATGGATATTAAAGTTTCGTTTTATTCATCAAACAAGCGAGTTACATTGTCTTTAAACAAGAAGTAAAGAGTACATAACATAAATTAACTAGTTCTTGTCTCGTTTTAAGTCACTAAGGCACAGGTCCGCCTAAGTATGTCTTGATAAGTCCTATGCATCATCTCCTGAAAACACATGTGAAAATAGGTACGTCAGCATAAAAATGCCTGTGAGATACATAGGTTTGTGAAAATAAGATTCATGACTTATGTTTGAGAAAATGTTTAGTCATGAACCTTGTAGTTTGCTTTGTTTTGTAAATTTGTTTGAAAAGCAATAAGATCAGATGATAAGTATAAGTAAGAGAATAATGTATGGTTAAATGAATAACCAAGTAAAATGAGTTTGTAAAAGATAAGTTGTTTTGTAAAACAATGTCTTGTGAAAAGTATGTTATTTGTATAAAATGTTATATGTCTCAAATTTAAATGATTCAAATAACGCTACAATATGTGATATCATACAAACACTTATATATAGGAAGTACCAGCGGCGTATCCACTATGCTTGTATCATATTACACACGCCTCGTTACTTAATCACTAATTCAAACCAAACCAACAATGTAATAAGTCTATGTTTAAACCAATAGTCAAAAGTCCTTGTATAAACCATGTCAAATGTTTATAGTCCAAAAGTAGTCAAGTAATGTATAACCAAAATGATATGTATGGTAAGTAAAATTTAGACTACTTAAACCATAAGTAAAAATGTACAAAACAAAGTATTGAAGTAAAACTTGGTTTAAATCAAAGTTATGTTTTGTAATTCATTTAAAGGAAGTTGACTATGTTGACCCTTGTCATTAAAGTTCACCGGTCGGATGGCAATTCGACCGGATGACCATCCGACTCAACTTCCATCGTTCAATTTCATTAAAGTGTTTGACTATGTTGACTTTTTCTGTTTAAGTTCACCGGTCGGATAGCAATTCGACCGGATAACCATCCGACTCACGTGCCGTTTTAATTACATGTGCTATCATAATTGCTAAACAAAAAGGCTCAATCAGGTTGTTTAGTTTTAGGTATATCACGTGATTTTTGTATAATATCCACGGAAAACTTTGTCAATCAACTAATACAAGCGGCCATGTGAAATCATGATTAACTGATGTGTGCATGTGAAACTATTAATAGTTGTCAGCAAGTTACCTTGAAATTGCAAACTATTATCAGGAATGGTCAAGTTTTGGTACTTAGACTATAGACTAGGTCGAACATGGCAATTCTACCTAATTCCCTATAGTTATGGCTCTGATACCAATCTGTTACACCCCAACCGATGGCGAAAACATCGGAGTGAGACGAAATAGATTGCAAGAGACTTCATAACACTAATTGTGACGAGTATTTAATAATTACTTTTTACATTGTTTGAACTAGAAATACCACAAGTTTAAAATAAATAAAAATACAACAAGTATTCCAAGTAATTAAGTTTCATTTCATTAATTAATGGTCTCATACAAAGATTGAAATCAAATTACAACATGTTTGAAAATAAAATACAGTACAATAAGTATTAGAGTTTAAATGCGTTTCTAGACAATCCTACTAGATTCCTTGCATCATCCAAATCCTGCAATACATGTTAAAGCATAGTTCAATACAAAAAGTATTGGCAAGCATACAAGTTTGAGTGTAAGTGTAAAAATGTTTTTAACAGATTTTTCATGGCAATGATTAAGTACAAACATATGAATTTTAACACGTATGATTGCAAGTATAACACGTATGAATTCAAGTATAACACGTATAAGCAAATATAGAGATTATTTGTATAAAAGAAAACTAGCATGTTTGTGTAATTGATTCAAGGTACATGTATTGCATCCCAAATGTAATAAAGCGTAAAAAGGGATCGAGTATGCTCACAGTTTCGCAACGCATTCCTTGGTAATCCCGTGAAGAGTTGAAAAGGTTGATATCGCAACGCCGAGGTCATCATACGCGAGTAAAAGAAGGTATAGAAGTATTAGTGGTTGCCGAAGTATTATTAAAATAAATATACATTTACATTTATTTTATAAAAAAAAGACTACTTGAATTCGTTAGACTTTGAGGTATGATGCACACTTTTCAAAATGTGGATTTTTACGAAAATCAGACAGAGTTTCCTCAGTTTTTGGACGATCCCGACAATGTAAGTTGTCGTAATTTTTCAAAGCTCAACAATTCAATAACGAGATATATAAATATAAGATCTTTATGTAAAAATTTAAATCATATCAAGTTCGGTTCCGCGATGAAACATTGATTAATTCAATTACCTTATGTTAAAAGAAATTATAATAGAATTGTTAATTACTCATGTTACTGATATATAAGGTTTTATGAATATGTAAACGGTTGATTTGACAGGTTATTACTGAAAAGGGATTGTATTAAAACTAAAACACAATGTTATTATTAAATAAAATAAGAAAATTATAAACTGTATGGAATGTATGAGTTTAACTAGAAAAAGGGATCTAAAAAAATACTCAACACCACCACACTACCATACAGCGAAGAACAAGGTGATATAATTGTATTTGCATTAAAGTCTAGTTACTGTTAAGCTTATCTTCTCCATTTTATAAAGGAATCAAAAACGAACTGGAGCGAAAACATAAGTGGTCGGGTCGAACCCGTGACCACTGGTTTGTTATATTCTCGTCATCTTCCAATAAAACCAAACCTTACTGTTTCACCATTTACCATATTTTCAGATTGCTTGAAATGATTATATGTCGAAGATTATAGTATATCAACAGAAAATTACACGAGAAACAAATGGAATAAGAAAACATATACCGAAACGAGTCGAGTGTGTTCTGTCGTAAAACTCAGGCGAAACTGACCTGATGTGAACCAAGATGAAACCCGGGCCAAGCACCACCACTGACCCGTTTTGACCGAGACCCGAAACCAAACAAGCACCTAACCACCTGAGCCAATGCTAGTCGAAACCGAAACGAAACTGAACTCAGACGAACCCGAACCGGAGTGAACCACCTGAAGCTTGAATCAACTGATGTCAAGACCCGAGCCTTGAAATTTAATCCGCTGTTGAGCCTAAATCTGACCCGAACCGACGACCCTGATGGAATGAAATAAAACCCCGCCACTGTCGCCGCTGTAGACGACTCCACCGACGTCGTACGCCGTCGAACTATAGTCGATTACCCCCTCTCTCTCTTGTCGACTCTTCCGATTCTCCGTTTCGTCGTCGCGCCACCACCTGACGGTGGGGGTGGTGGTGGTCGTTTTCACAGATCGAAGGAAGAGGGTGGGGTTGCAGGTGTTGTAGGTGGCGGCTGTAGTTTTTTTGTAAATGGGTTAGGGTTTTCTCAATATGGAGTATGTAGGAGAAAGAGGAGTGCAGACCCTTGTGTGCGTGTGTACTAATATATGGTTTAGAGTTTGTATTGATTTAATTGGGCTTTGGGCTTGGGCCCAATGCCCACAAACTAAATTCCTGGTTCAAGTGGCCTGTAATTCCTACGAGCCCCGTTATCAACACCCGAGCTCCATGAAACGTTGTAAATTAAAATTTTAGATTCAAAATATTTAAAATAGTGTAGGTAGTCGTTGTTGTCGCGTTTGAGCGTCGGTTACGTAAAAAGCGCGTAAATTTTGTGTCGTTCGCCATTTTAATCCGTTTTACGATCCGGTTTCGAATGTGATTCCAAAAATAGAAAAAGAACACGTATTTCCTAAAAACATGGAAATACAGAAATACGAGTCGTTACAATATTGTTTGTTGGTCGAATAGGAGTGTTATTAGTGTCTTGACATCATTAAAGTGTCAGTATACATGTGATTGTCGGTCAACTTAAATTGACATCTCAGGTTTGCATGTGAGTATAGTTTGAATTTCAAAAGAGGTCAAAGAAGTCAACAAGTAATCTGGTCGGACAACTCACCCGATCGGACAATAGTTTTGTCTTTTTGTGCCATCAAATGAGAAAGTAATCCAGTCGGATAACTCACCCGAACAACATTTACTCGCAAATCTTCAACACGAGTCTTAGATTGATTTCATCAACGCACACTGTTACGTATTCAGTTCGTTTAAACTGATTGTTTGATTGTTTGTTTGCAGGTGATTCGAGGGGATTTACAAGGCGCAAATACCAAGAAGTTGAAATATTGTAGACTTTGAGATAAAAAAAAAAATTTAAGTCACTTAACAAAGAAGTTGTGGTCAAAATGTTTGACGAAAAGGAAAACGCTAAACTTGAAAGAATTAATGAATGGTTTGATATGAATTGGCAATACATGAAAGATGATGAGAAAAAGAATGCTTGGATTATGAGATCTGAATACTTTTTGTGTAGAAAATTTGAAAAGTTTGATGATTTGAAAAAGAGGTATTATGAATTACGCGATAAGTTGGAAAGGTATGGGATAAAGATGTCAGATGCTGAAAAGATATCTAAATTTGCAGATGCCTTACCTTTAGAGTGGGATGAGTTTTTGGGTAAACTGAAAAAAGATTCTAAGTTCTCAAAATTTAGTCCAGGTGAATTCTTTAGAGAGCTTAGTACATACAATGATAAGAATGAAAAGAAAAAGAAAGAGTTGATAGAGGAATTAGAAAGAAGCTCAAAATATATAAGTTTGGATGTGATTTTTGAAATAATCAAAAGAATTAGAAATGGTCTCGATGTAAGAAGTAGGATGAAATATGATTTCAAGAGAGGTTGTTTTTTAAATGAAGATTTGAATCCTGCTGATATGGTTAAAATTTTTCTTGCATGAACATCAAAGATTGAAGAATCCAAGAAGGATGAAACTTCAAAATGTGAAGTTGTGTGTTCAAAATGCGAAAAATTCAAAGCAGACAATGTCAAACTCTTGAAGGATGTGGAGAGTTTAACATTGAAAATCAGTCATTTGAAGGATGAGAAAAGATCTGATGATAAACAGATTCTTGAAATGAGAGAAAATTATGAGAAATTGAAATCTGAAAATGTCAAACTGTTGAGTAGTTTGGACAGTTTGACATTGGAAATCAAAAATTTAAATGAAAAAGAAACAGAATTTCAATATCAGATAAGAGTTTTTGAAAATGAAAAATCAAAAATGGAAAAAGATTTTCAAAGTCAAATCAAGATTTTAGAAGATGAGAGAGATATTTTTGGTAAAAATAATCTTGAAAAACAAATTGCAATCAATTCTCATCTTCAGAAAATCGTTAGACTTGAAAAAGAAGCTGAAATTGCAAGAAATAAAATCAAAGACTTAGAGAATAAATTGAAAGGTTTTGAGAATTTGTCATCAATGCCAGATCTTATTTGTCTAAAACCTATCAATTCTGTTCCAATAAGTGACAATGTCACAAATTTTGACAAAGTCAAAATTGAAGATTGTGATGACAAAACTGATGATGAAAATGAGAAAAATGAGAAAAGAAAAATATTTTTGGAATTAAAAGAAAAATTCAAAGATATTGTTTTACATTCTACTGAAATAGGTGAATGCTCAAAGCAAAAACCTGTTAAGAAGAATGTACAACAAAAACAAAAAGTTAAAAATTCGGAAAATTTTCAAAATGAAAATAAAAGCTCATCAGTTAAGTCATCCAATCATTATGAAAAACCACAAAAAGTTGAAAATCAAAACTCACAAAAAGTCGGTAATAAGTGGTGCAGGTTTGACCACAGTTCTCAAATGCCAAATCAAGGATACAAGAAAAGACAAGATTACCACAAAGCAAATCAATGTTATGATCTAAGTGTGTGGTATGAAAGTGAGGAAAGGTATGATAACAGAGTGTGTTACACATGTGGTTATCAAGGACACATTGCTGTTAACTGCCAAAGTCAGAATTTTGAGACAAGAAGATGCTATGAATGTCAAATCAGAGGTCATATTGCAAGAGATTGCCCAATGAGATCAAAGGAAAGATCGAGGGCTGAATCTCAGAGAATGATGAAGAAATCAGTCGAAATTGAAGAAAAGCCCAAAGAACAGAAAGTGAAATTATCACAAGGGCAGAAAGATAGACTGAGAAAGAAAGCGATAAAGTATCTAGAAAAGATTTTGTCTTCGGAGAAAAGAAAGAAAGAAAGAAAGTATTTAGAAAAGATTTTGTCCTCGGGTACAACTGATAATCCGAGAAAAAGTTCTGATGAATCAATTTGCTCAACTAACAAGGATCAGTCAAGCAAAACGAATTCATCAGATACAAATCTGAGGACAAAAGAAAAGATACAGAAAGAAAAATTAACTAATCAAAACAATGAAAAATCAAAGAAAGTTAATTTTTCAGACAAAGCTTTTATCAAAGTTTTTAAGTATGAAAAAGACTGTGAAAGAATTTGTACATCACAGGTTGACAAGTTTGGAAAGCTTAAAAATTGTAAGCATTGGGTTCCAATAGAAAATGGCGATGAATTTGTTTCAGTGAAAACAAAAGAGTCATCTTCTGACAAGGAATTTGTTTCTTCGGAAACAAAGGAGCCACGTGTTGGCGATGAATCTTACTCTTCAAAGTCAGACAAGCCACATTCAGGCAATGATTCTGGTTCGTCAAAACCAGAAGAGCCATCTGTTGAGGTAAAAACTGTCAAACCCAAGGCTGGTCAGGCTTGGGTGAATCTGTTCAAGTAAAATCCTGACTTGCCGGAGTTCCCAGGTTGGTAAGTGAGGAGCAGGTATCGGCATCTTTCTTGAGAAATTCACAGGTTGGTAACTGTGATATTTCGAATTACAAAAGATTAATCAAGGATATTAAGTTGTACTTGATTTATCTTTCCGACAAGTGATTAAAGGAAAACAATGTGATGAAAGAACCCCAAGATTGTGAAAAGGCAAACAAAACTAATTTTCCGGAAAAACCATTTTTGATTAAAACAAACTTAAGTGTTTTGAAATCATAATGGGAAAATAGTTTGTTGTCAGGGGGAGTTCTGATTGTTTACGCCAAATGGATGGCGAATTGAAGCGATTTGATATCAGTTTGTCACGTTTCTTGTACAATTTGTTTTCAAATTTTCCTTTGAAAATCAAAATTGAAACATATTTTGATTTTAGGGGGAGAAAAATTTAAAAAAAAATTAGAAAATTTGAAAATGCCAAAAACATTGA
Organism: Helianthus tuberosus; assembly: GCA_030545235.1. NCBI lineage: Eukaryota > Viridiplantae > Streptophyta > Magnoliopsida > Asterales > Asteraceae > Helianthus > Helianthus tuberosus. The sequence continues at coordinate 114,545,259 of CM060394.1, read as the reverse complement.
AAATGCCAAAAACATTGAAAAAGAAAAAATGAGTTTTGTTGTGAATAAGAGGAAATGATAGTAAATCAGTGGACTATCACAGCATGCTAAAGAATTGAAATGTCAAATGTGATAAACGGTTTCACTAATGATGTGACGATAGGCTCAGCTAGACTAGTAGATTTGTGATAACGATACAAACATAAATGAAAAAGCCTAGTTCTAGTGGAAAACATGGTTGAAAGCATAGTACTTAGTTTTGTCCTTCTTGATTGTGTGCCTACTCAGTAATCGCTGAATGCTAAAAGAGCATAAAAATCGGTTAAGTCTGTGAACTTTCACAACTTGCTGAAAAAGTCGCTGTGATTGTGCATTTCATTTTGCAAAGATTTAAACTTGTTTTATTTCTTTATTTTGTTTAAGCATTGGACATCCTCTGCGTATACGTGAGTATCGACCTGGATGTTATTGCCTAAATGTTCTTCTTTATTTTCTTTGGTGTTTCGTTTAAGCTTTGGATCACCTCTGCGTATACGGGAGTATCGACCTGGTGGTTAAAGCCTAAACAACTTCAACTTGTTTTATTTTCTTATTTTGTTTAAACATTGGACTTTCTCTGCGTATACGGAAGTATCGACCTGATTGTTAATGTTTAAACATTCTGCATTATTTTCGCACATATCACAGTTGATGGAAGTTTAAAGGCATTACTTGAGTCAGTGTATTGCATGATGAGAGGATATGCTGAGATCGTGGGGTCCATAAGAATTTAGTGCAAAATTAATATACCTTAATGTATCGGTAAGCATTTCGAAAGTTTTTTAGATTGAGTTTAAAAGGACAACTATATCGTCAATCTACGTGAATCGTTTAGAACTTAAAGTGTTAAAAGCTCAACGGTGCTAGTGATTTGTCTCATGAACTGATATGATCCTCTTACATAAACTCACAAAAATATTGTCTGTATATATTTCTTTACTGCATTTCTCTAAAAACAAAAACCCAAAAAGATTGTGTTTTAGTATAGATATTTGAAAATTAAAAAAAAAATCGACAACTGATGCTGGAAAGCGGATTTTCAAAATTCCGAGTGCTAAACATGATGAATCACATTGGGTTGGGAGAATATGTTAAAAACTTTGAATGTTATATATAAATGTTTTAAAAGATTGTGGGTTTAGTTAATCAAGGTCATTCACTTGAACTTGATGTAACTATTTTTATTGATGAAAGAATGATTTCTACCAGTAAGTTTCTTAAAACTAAATGTTATAAATTTGTGAAACTTATGTTGAGGTAGAGGATATGCAGGTTAACCAGGTTTCAAATCCTGAGCAGATGCATAATAGAGCTAGGAATTGATCCTGAACTTGTGAACCAGTGAAAGCCAGACTACGATCCCGACAGCCAAGTCTAAGGGGGAGTCTGAAGACGAGCTCAACGCAAGAGGAAGCGTGGATTCAAGAAGCCAGGAAACTATCCTGAAGGAGCTTGTATACGGAAAGCCAGGTGTCGATCCCAAAGCACGGAAGCTTGACGAAAGGGGGAGCCTGAAGAAAGAGTTTGCTGAAAGGGGGAGCTGAAGCTCAAGACAGATCCACCGGGATTCTGTTCAAGAAAGAGAGAGAAAGACAAGTCGCTACGAGTTTGACTACGGATTGACTGCGGCAATATCCAAGGGGGAGTCTGTTGGTGCATTTATGTCTATCGCCTCCGTCAATTCCGTTCGTGGCAGAAACAGAAGAAGTTTAGTGCTTTTATTGTAATATCTTAATAGAAAAGGCAAGGTGGCATATTTGTAAATAAGGAGAACCTCCTTATTCCTTGGCCTATAAATAGATCTCTTAGGGTTAGAGATTAAGACTTTTTGCTCATTTGGAGATTTAGAGAGCTAAGCTTAGAGAGAGAAAGTTCTCTACGTGATTCTCGGTGCATTGTACACGTCATATTATTCTATAGAATCACGGTTATAGTACGTTCTTGTGTGTTCGATCACGTTCGTGTACGGATTCCGCACGTTACACGTTCGTTACGCAATCGTTTGGTGTCAAAACCGGGACCTACAATGTCCCGAAATTTTGCAAAAGTTACAGTATATAGAGCATCTTCATGAATGCTTTCTTTTGCAATTCTTACAGTAAGGTGCAGAGGTAGAACCTATATTTTTCCCACGGTTAGAACGGAATTCTTGAGTCAACTTCTGGGTTAGGTTCCTCCTTTGATCCTTTTCTCGGGTACGGACTAATTCGTCTGTCAAGGTATTGGCTAGTTCTACAGCTTCTTCTATGGTTTGAGGTCTAGCTGCCTTGACTACGTGTCTAATCTCTCCAATTAATCCCCAGATGTAACGGGAGATTAACACTGGCTCTGGTGATGCAAGGGTTGGCACTATTCTAGCATATTCGAAGAATATTTTAGTGTATCCCTTACTATCTACACCAGTCATCCTAAGGTTTAAGAATTTGTTTGCTATCTGTTCCTTTTCATTGGGTGGGCAGAATTTCCTTTCTACCTTGTTCTTAAATTCTTCCCATTCCATATTGTAGGTTCTATCACTTCCTCTTGATTGGAGGATAGTGTTCCACCATTCTAGCGCTGAATTCTTAAACAGATTAGAAGCAAACAGTATCTTATCTTCTTCAGCACACTTGCTTATTCTTAAAACTGCCTCAGTCTTCTCTATCCAGCGTAAGGTTGCAATGGCCCCTTCGTTGCCCGAGAATTCCATTGGTTTACAAGACCAGAATTCTTTATAAGAACAACCGTAAGATACGGTTCTTCTTCTTTTAGGAATGGGCATTTGAAGTACAGGTCCATTGTTCACGCTGTGTTCTGGTTCAATGGGTCGCTTACTGCTATGCTTACTTTTATTATTCGTTTCTTGAATAGATTGTATAATAAATGGCATTGCATCTATGATTCCTTGTGCCACAATATGTTGAACATCACTATTATCCATTTGATTTCCATTGTTATTGATGCTTGGATTCTCATTAACCACGTTAATGTTACTCTGGTTATCATTATTCAGATTTCCTTGATTTCCTTCATCGGCCATCTGAATTTTAAACATTTATCCATATTAATATCACAAGATGATATTCAATATAATTAATCATATGACGCGCAATCTAGTCAAAAACGTCGATCATTGCGACTTTTACTCTATTTTCATATATTATTATGCATCTATTACATTCTAGTACTGAAATAAAATTACAATACCAACAGAATAGAATTACACTAATAGTAATATGCATCCGTACACACATATTTTATTATATTATTATTATTATTACTATTACCAACTTTTCTATCACATCACGGATATGGATTTCTCCAAAAATCCATATTGCGCTCATCGTATTTCCATACGAGACGCTCTCCCACCTGTCTCATTCTCTCACTACCTTCTAAAATCTCTTCTCCAAAAGTCCTAAGTTCTTGCACGTTTTCTGCACTCATTGGGGGTGCAGGTTCTAGGACTGGGTTCGGAATCTGGGGTGCGAGTTCCTGATATGGGGGTGAAAGTGCCTGGTACCGGTAAGGATCTTCTAAGATTTCCCTAATATATTCATCGTGGTAATAGGGATCTAAAGGGTCCATACCTGGGTAGGCTCCTATGTTCTGTATGGGGGTGTCTACATGTATCGGGTAACGTTGCATAAAGTCCCTATTGTCATCCCACCAGGGGTCGTAATTTGGGTCTAGAGGGTTTGGTGCAGGTACCCTAGGTATTTCTTCTAGATTAAAGTCATGCATCTCCACTTGGTTTTCAGGGTTTTCTATCTCCATGGGTTGTTCTGGGATTTGTGGTTGTGGGGCTACTAGTTGTTTCAGACTTGGGTCAGCAGCAGTTGTAGCTAGGATATGGAAATTGGCTAGGCTTCTATTAAGCATATCCTGTGTATGGGCATCTGTCTTTCGCTTAGCAGCCGCTAAAACTCTTTGTTGTTGCAACTTTCGCATTCGTTTCCTACGAGCAAAGGCTTCCTTACTGAACCATCCTCTCTTTTTATTAGGAAATGGCTCCTCCGACTGAGCTCTAAAGGCAAATATTCCTTCTTCCTGATCAGCAGAATACCCAGAAAGGGTAGGCTGTGATGAAGTACCTTCGCTCCTAGGTGAATCAGACAACTGACGACACATGTCTGAGGGTCCTTGATCACTCATACTGTAAACTAACAAATAGTCAAATAACACATAACAAATAAATACAGTTATGCACATATTTCTGTAATTTATTTCCTAACACAAAATTTAAATTTTTAAGTGTCAGCAGAACACTTCTTTGGCTCAGACCAGTGGCTAGGCTCTGATACCACCTCCTGTCGCAACCCCCAATCCCTTATCTGTCCTGGGAACGGGCGGACGCGAACTCAGTAGTGGTGGTATCAGCTTGTTAATTTGGCAGCGGAAATTACATCAGGACCGTAGTTAGGAAATGTTTATCAGAGTAAAACCACCTCATTTAATATTAATAATCACACGGGCAAAACCCAAGTTTCTTATTACAATTATAGGGATAAACCCTATTTTACTGAATTTAAAACATCGTCTTTTAGGTAACTTTCATAGCCACATTTTTACTAAGCCTTCAGTGATCTCCAGCTGGCTTTTTACTAATTGGCTGTCACATTTTGTTACCTGAAACATGTTTTAAAAACATTTGTCAGCGGGAAATACTGGTGAGTGAATCCCAGTTTAATCAAGAAACAATTTATTAATTTAAACAGTATTGAGAGCGATCACATTGTTTATTTCTACACAATTACTCATTCAGTACTAACTCGTTGTCCAATGGTAACGTACTGTCATCCCCGACTTACTACTCACAGTGTAGTAAATTTTGTATACAAAACCCCAACATACCGACAGTAATTGAAGAACTACAAACACTCAATCACCGCTTAATCACATTGTAAAACAATTAAGGTTTTGTAAAATATTCTAAAAAGGTTAACAAAAAGAGGATAAACTCACATTGCTATCTTAGACTTCGCGTAAGGGTTTCCTGGATATAATCTATAATTTATACAAATGTACATTGGTTAGTATCATAACCCTTTGAAAATATTAATGATACCCTCCCCGAGACGGCATTCCAACAACTACGTCGGGCAGAACCACGACAGTTGTCACGGAACCCTAAATCAATCGGGCATCGTATCTACTATGAAACTGGGTTTATAATACTTACAACGGAGCAGAATCTCGCTAATTAGGGGTATAATACTCGAGTATAATAACTCTACTACAGAAATTGTGAATTGAGATTTGAGAAATGAATGAGTTTCAACTGAGACCCGAGGCCTTCTTATATAGTTGCAAAACCTGACTCTCACGCGGCCCGCGTGAAAGATAAGGGTCGCTTACGCGGCCCGCGTCAACATCCGGTCAACATATAGCTTAGCTGGGTCAGCGTATAGGTCCGCCACGATGTCGACATGTGTCAGCTCAGGGCTGTGCCACCATATCGATCTTACGCGACCCGCGTTAACTTAAACGGGGTCTTACGCGGCCCACTTGGACTTAAGAAATCAGACGAAATCAGGTTCTCACCTTCATACCGCCTGCGTTAATGGTTGGGGTGGGTCTACGCGGCCCACCTCAGCTTACTATTTATTGTTTTTAATTTATTTTATATGTTATAACATATTTCGGGCTTGGTTTTCATATACGGGGTGTATTTAAAGACATATGAGGGTATTTTAAGATATACAGAGGTGTTGGAAATATTATGAGAGTGTCGATTTTTACCGAGGGTTGTTACAGTAGAGCTAGCAAACGGTAAAAGTCTCGAGGCCACACACATAGTTAAGGGTTGTAATCTCGTCTTAGCTGGTCAGACCTTCTCTATCGATCTTATTCCTATCGTTCTTGGTAGTTTCGACGTCGTTATTGGGATGGATTGGCTATCTCAACATCAAGCGGAGATTATTTGCAAGGAGAAAATCGTCCGTATTCCTCGTTCTGGTGAAGAACCTCTCATGATTCAGGGCGACAAGAGTGGCGCTGTTGTGGGAATCATCTCTTTTCTTAAGGCCCAGAAGTGTTTGCGAAAGGGCCACACTGCTATTCTAGCCCTCGTTTCTGATCCATCCTCGAAAGAAAAGAAGGTAGAAGACATTCCTATTGTGCGCGACTTTCCTGAGGTATTTCCAAAGGAATTACCTGGTCTTCCGCCTCATCGACAAGTCGAGTTTCAAATCGAGCTAGCTCCAGGGGAAGCACCAATAGCTCGAGCACCTTATCGTCTAGCCCCATCAGAACTCGAAGAACTGTTCGCATAACTACAAGAGCTCTTGGACAAGGGTTTTATTCATCCTAGCTCTTCGCCTTGGGGAGCTCCAGTATTATTTGTGAAGAAGAAAGACGGTACCTTCAGAATGTGTATTAACTACCGCGAACTCAACAAGGTGACTGTGAAGAATCGCTATCCTCTTCCACGCATTGATGACTTATTCGACCAGTTTCAAGGGACGAGTTTCTACTCAAAGATTGATCTGAGGTCAGGCTACCATCAACTAAGAGTCCGAGACGAGGATATCTCTAAAACAACATTCAGGACTCGTTATGGGCATTATGAGTTTCTGGTTATGCCTTTCGGATTGACGAATGCACCTGCGGTCTTCATGGATCTCATGAACCGAGTGTGCAAGCCTTACCTGGATAAGTTTGTTATTGTATTCATCGACGACATCCTGATCTATTCGAAGAGTCAGGAGGAACACGAGCATCACCTGAGACTTATTTTGGAACTTCTTCGAGCAGAGCAGCTGTATGCCAAATTCTCGAAATGTGACTTTTGGCTTCGTGAAGTCCATTTTCTAGGCCACGTGGTAAACAAGGATGGGATTCATGTTGATCCATCCAAGGTAGACTCGATCAAGAACTGGCCTGCGCCCCGTACACCAACAGAAATCCGCCAATTCTTGGGTTTGGTGGGCTACTACAGAAGGTTCATCAAGGATTTCTCCAAGATTGCGCAACCTCTCACCTCACTAACTCAAAAGGGTGTCACCTATCGTTGGGGTGATGCACAGGAATCTGCGTTTCAGCACTTAAAAGATAGACTTTGTAGCGCACCAAATCTCTCATTGCCTAAAGGCACAGACGATTTTGTGGTTTATTGCGACGCATCCATCCAAGGAGTTGGTTGCGTGTTGATGCAACGTGACAAGGTCATTTCTTACGCATCACGACAGCTTAAGGTCCATGAAAGAAATTACACTACACACGATCTAGAGCTGGGAGCGGTTGTTTTCTCACTTAAGGTATGGAGACATTACCTGTACGGTACCAAGTGCACCATTTACACCGATCACAGGAGTCTCGAGCATATCTTCAAGCAAAAGGAGTTAAACATGCGACAACGTCAATGGGTCGAGCTCTTGAATGATTACGAATGCGCTATCAAATACCATCCGGGCAAGGCCAATGTGGTGGCCGACGCCCTCAGTCGAAAGGATACTACACCTAAGCGCGTGCGAGCGTTACAACTTACCATCCAGTCTAGTCTTCCTACTCAGATACGAGATGCTCAGGTTGAAGCATTGAAAGCAGAGAACATCAGGGAGGAGTCCCTACGAGGATCGAGGAAACGATTAGAACAAAAGGAAGACGGCGCCTACTACGTAATAGGGCGCATTTGTTCCCACTTTATGGAAACTTACGCGAACTTGTGATGGATGAAGCACATAAGTCTCGTTACTCAGTACATCCTGGTTCGGATAAGATGTATCATGACTTAAAGACTACATACTGGTGGCCTAGCATGAAAGCCAACATAGCAACCTACGTCAGTAAATGTTTGACTTGTGCGAGAGTCAAGATCGAATATCAGAAACCATCAGGCCTGCTCCAACAACCAGAGATCCCGACATGGAAATGGGAGCAAATTTCCATGGATTTCGTTACTGGCCTGCCTAGATCTCAACGCGGAAATGACACTATTTGGGTGATAGTGGATAGATTAACTAAGTCTGCACACTTTTTGGCTATCAAAGAAATAGACAAGTTTTCTACTTTAGCAGACGTTTACTTAAAGGTAGTGGTTTCGAGGCACGGGGTGCCAACCTCCATTATTTCCGATCGTGATGCGCGTTTTACTTCTGAATTGTGGCAAGCTATGCACAAGTCCTTTGGCTCACGTTTAGACATGAGCACAACATATCACCCACAAACGGATGGGCAGTCTGAACGCACCATCCAAACCCTTGAAGACATGCTTAGGGCATGTGTGATTGATTTTGGTAACGGCTGGGAACGACATCTACCTTTAGTGGAATTTTCGTATAATAACAGCTACCACACCAGTATCCAGGCCGCTCCGTTTGAGGTATTGTACGGACGTAAATGCCGATCACCTCTTTGCTGGGCAGAAGTTGGTGACAGCCAAATCACTCGCCCAGAACTTGTGGTAGACACAACTGAGAAGATTGCTCAGATACGACAACGAATGGCGGCAGCTCGTGACCGTCAGAAAAGCTACGCCGATAAGCGCAGGAAACCACTCGAGTTCCAGGTTGGGCATCGAGTGCTACTCAAAGTCTCACCTTGGAAAGGTGTAGTTCGTTTTGGCAAACGAGGCAAACTCAATCCGCGTTATGTCGGACCATTCGAAATCATTGAGAAAATTGGCAAAGTCACTTACAAGTTGAATCTACCTGAAGAACTCAGTGGAGTTCACAACGTATTCCACGTGTCAAATCTGAAGAAGCGTCTGTCAGATGAGACCCTCATAGTTCCTTTAAAGGAGCTCACAATGGACGATCAGTTGCGATTCGTCGAGGAACCAGTAGAAATCACAGACCGAGACGTTAAGGTTCTCAAGCGCACCAGAATACCTCTTGTTAGAGTTCGTTGGGACTCCCGTCGTGGCCCAGAGTTCACCTGGGAATGAGAAGACCAAATGAAACTCAAGTATCCCCAGTTGTTCGAGAACAGTGCAACCACTACTGAGGCAGAAGCTACTGCAGAATTTCGAGACGAAATTCCAAACCAACGGGGGGATGATGTGACACCCTAGGAAAACCAGGAAACAACGCAACACAACTAGCTTCCTCAGTAACCAGGTGCTAAATTTCAGGATAAAATTTCTTTCAAGTTGGGGATGATGTGACAACCCGAGTTTTCAAGGTCTTTCCTCGCAACTACGTCTTCTTAATTCGTTGCGTTCTTTTATGTGCACTTTGTTATTTGATTGTAAATTACTGTTTAAGTGTTAATTGATTTCTTTTATGTGCACCTTTTACATGACGAAATCTGTGAGGGATTTCGCCACAACATGTCTCGACGAAAACCCTTGGGTTTTCGCCATGGCCATCTTGACGAAATCTAGGATTTCGCCGGCCTGGATTTCGCCGAAGCCCATTAAGGGCCCAGTTCATTTAAGTGTGTATATACTACGTGAACTGTTTCATTAGCGAAACAACTGGCTGAATAGAAAACCCTAGAGTTCTCCCTCTGTGCGACGGCAATCTTGTGTTCCCCAAAATCCTCTAGATCGATCAAGTTACTGTCTCGTTCATCGCGGTTAGTGTTAACCTTTATTTGATTGTTTGATTTAAATCGGTTGTATGCATGAATGATGTTCGTGTAGGTTAGGATTTAATATGTGAATCACCATTATGGAGAAACTGTTGATGATTTGTGTGAATGAAAACGATATTGTTAAGCCACTGTTCATGTTCCGTTTAATGCTTGATGATCATATTATTTGGATGTTGGAAGATCTTCTATTACCGTCTTGTATATATCGATGATCTGGTTTAGTATGATTCGTGGCTAAGTTTGAGGATTGATGATGAAACTGTTAATTGAGTAATTTAAATGATTGTATGAGTTTATATGATTGGGTGATTGATTGATGAGGTCAACTAACTGTTAAGCGATAGTTAGGGTTTCTGGAATTCGTAACTGTTGATGATGATCATGTTTCACCCTAACGAAAACCCAGGGCCGACGAAGATACAATCTCGACGAAAACCCTTTGGGATTTCGTCGCCTGGGGGTTTTCACCAAATGGGATTTCTCCAAATGGGTTTTCGCCGAATGTTTTATCAAGTTGGGAAACAAACACAGTAACTCAGTTAAGTCTGTTAGGTCTGTTAATGGGTAGCTATGTTAGAATAAACTGAGAAATCAATTATGTGAAGCATGAATTGTATGAATTTGATTAACTGTTAACGTGATACATGATGTTAACTGCCAAGCACACTTTGTGATATAGATTGCATGTGAGTTATTACGAACATAAACTGATTGTGTATACGTGCATACTATAGGCTTTGACTGAATTGTTTGTGCAAGTAGATAAGCATACCGAGCAAACCGAGGTGAGTTCACACACTTTCTAAGGCATGGGATTCCCGGTGGTTGGGAATGGGTTAAAGAATTAAAACGGAACCTACATATCCTCCTTGGGTAGGATATGTACTGCCATCCTCCATGGGTAGGATGCCAATATTAATCCTGCGTATTCTCCTTGGGTAGAATACGTACGTTCGTCCTCCTTGGGTAGGACAACAACCTTAAACTTACTAGACAAAACTCTATCATGAAGTCCCTCATTTTTATATCGACTTAATCGCCGGGCCAATGGCGAGCGGGTCATTAGTTAATAGCGCTATTAGGGTTGACAAGCCTCACACCGTGCCGGTAGGACGGGCGTGTACTAATGGATCTGGGCACTCAGTCAATGATGATAGACATTGACTTAGGGCACAACTTACTTTCGTCAGTTGTCGATATGGTAACGGTCTAGTGGTTCACATAGGGAAGCCCCCACTAATTATGGATATGGTTTGGGAAATAAGGATACTGGTTAACTCGTGGTTTACGAAACAACTTATGGCTTTCAAAACAAACTTATAAAACTGAACAACCAACTGTGAATTCGCTCAACTTTGTTGTTGACTCGTTGTTACATGCCTTGCAGGTCGTTAGGTGCTTATGGAGCTTGTACAGGGAGGAGTGATCGTTGTGGGACATGGACTGTTGAGTTCCATGTTAAACATTTAAACTTTATGAACTTATTACTTATTTTTGGGTTTTACGTTTTATGCTTCCGCTGTTAACTTAAAGTTGTTTACTTTCTTTTGGACACCAATTATATTGTGTTTGGTTTTATGTACTTAAATTACGTTGTTCAATATGACTGGTGGCTTGATCCTAGTCAGTCATGCCTCCATGCGGTGATACTCCGCTTGTGGATTTTGGGGGTGTGACACTTTCGCAGTTTGTCGAATTTAGTCCCTGTAAGCGAATAAACTGGATTTTGCCATACCCAAGCCTTCAAAACTTATTTCTAAGTTATGTAAAGATTATTTAAGGTATGTTAAGCATAAATTGATGTTCCGGAGTGTTTTTCGTGTTATACTGATTACGTTTACGCACTAGTTTACGTATAACTCTCCAGAAAGCGATAAAGAGTTTGAAATCGAACAAAAATCAAAACATGCAAAATGTCAAACATAAACAAACAAATATTGGGATCAAATAACATTGTTTTATTGATAACTAAACTATTTACAATGATTACAGACACATGTCTCACAGTCTCCCCTACTTGTGGAAATTTCGTCCCGAAATCTGTTTAGAGGAAACTCGTGAGAAAAGATGTGGATATTTCGCCTTCATTTGATCTTCACGTTCCCAAGTAAACTCTGGTCTACGTTTAGATTCCCAGCGAACTTTGACTAATGGAATGCGCTTGCGTTTAAGCCACTTGACTTCACGATCCATGATTTCCACAGGTTTCTCAACAAAATGCATTGTGTTATCAACACGAATTTCGTCAAGTGGTATGTGGAGGTTCTCATCAGCCAAACACTTCTTGAGATTGGACACGTGAAAGGTTGGATGAACGTTTCCAAGTTCAGGAGGTAACTCAAGTCTGTAGGCTACCTTACCGATTCTTTCGACGATCTTGAATGGTCCAACATATCTAGGTGCACGTTTTCCTGTCTTTCCAAATCTGATCACACCTTTCCAAGGTGAGACCTTAAGTAATACACAATCACCGACTTAAAATTCCAAGGGCTTGCATCGTCGGTCCGCGTAACTCTTTTGACGGCTTCTAGCTGTCTGAAGGTTATCGCGAACTTTCTTAACCTTATCTGTTGTCTCTAGAATGAGGTCAGGTCCAGTAAGCTGAGCCTCACCGATCTCATTCCAGCAGACTGGTGAACGACATTTTCGACCATAGAGAGCCTCGAAAGGAGCCATGTTGATGTTGGAGTGATAACTATTGTTGTAGGAGAATTCAATCAATGGAGGATACGAATCCCAACTACCAACAAAATCGATCACACAAGCTCTAAGCATATCCTCCAAAGTCTGGATTTTTCTTTCAGTTTGGCCATCTGATTGTGGATGATAAGCTGTGCTCAAATTAAGTTGGGTCCCCATAGCAGATTGCATGGTTCTCCAAAAACGAGACGAGAATCGAGCATCTCTATCAGAAATAATGTTCAAAGGAACACCATGTCTAGATACAATTTCATCCACATAGATTTTTGCAAGCTTGTCAGCAGATAGATCCTCGCGAATCGGCAAGAAATGCGCTAACTTTGTAAGACGATCAACAACTACCCAGATGGCATCATGACCTTTCTTAGTGCATGGAAGTTTGGTAATAAGATCCATTGCAATGTTTTCCCATTTCCAAACTGGAATCTCTGGTTGCTCTAATAAACCAGAAGGATGTTGGTGTTCAGCCTTAACCTTAAGACAAGTAAGGCATTTTGAAACGTATAAGGCAATGTCTTTCTTCATACCAGGCCACCAATACTGAGTACGAAGATCCTTATACATTTTGTCTGCACCAGGATGAATAGAATAACGAGACTTATGGGCTTCATCCATAAGCAAGGTGCGAAGATCATCTTGGCTTGGGACCCACAAACGGTCCATGAAATAATATGATCCATTGTCCTTTAGTTCGAGATCAGGCTTAATGTGATAGGGTAATTCCTTACCCATCAAACCTTGCGAAACACAAGTATGTTGAGCCTGAGAAATGCGGGTTTGAAAATCAGGTCGAACTCGAACACAGTGAAGCTTGACTCGTTCCTTACGACTTAATGCGTCAGCCACGACATTCGCCTTACCAGGATGGTAGCGAATTTCGCAGTCATAGTCGTTTAGAAGTTCAACCCAATGTCGTTGCCTCATGTTGAGTTCTTTCTGATTGAAAATGTGCTGAAGACTTTTGTGGTCGGTGAAAACCACACATTTTGTACCATACAAATAGTGTCTCCAGATCTTGAGAGCGAACACAACTGCACCTAACTCAAGATCATGAGTGGTGTAGTTCTTCTCGTGTATCTTCAACTGCCTTGATGCATATGCTATGACTTTGTTCCTTTGCATGAGAACACAGCCAAGACCCAAATTGGATGCATCACAATACACGACAAAATCATCATTGTCCTCAAGCAAAGATAGAATAGGCGCATCACAAAGCTTCTGCTTCAAGGTCTGAAACGATTCTTCTTGTTTGGTTCCCCATTCAAAGGGTTTGTTTTTCTGAGTTAGAGCAGTTAGGGGAACTGCAATCTTTGAGAAGTTCTCGATGAAGCGGCGGTAATAACCCGTGAGACCAAGAAAAGAACGAACCTCAGTAGGAGTAGTAGGTGTATCCCAATCTTTAATCGCACTGATCTTGGAGGGATCTACGTGAATACCTTGTTCGTTGACAATATGTCCCAAAAATTGAACTTCCTTAAGCCAAAATTCGCACTTGGAGAATTTGGAGAAAAGTTGTTCTTTCTTCAGGAGTTCCAGAGTAAGACGAAGATGTTGCTCGTGAGCAGCTTGCGTCTTAGAGTATATCAAGATGTCATCAATGAAAACGATGATGAACTTATCTAAATAAGGCTTGCAAACCCTATTTATCAAGTCCATGAAAACAGCAGGAGCATTAGTCAAACCGAATGGCATAACAGTGAACTCATAATGCCCATATCAAGTGCGGAATGCTGTCTTAGGAATATCTTCTTCATGCACACGAAGCTGATGATACCCAGAACGCAGATCAATCTTTGAAAAATAAGAAGCACCCTGCAACTATGCGAGGTAGGGGATATCGATTCTTGATGGTAAGCTTATTAAGCTCACGATAATCGATACACATCCTGAAGGATCCATCCTTCTTCTTGACAAAAAGAATGGGAGCACCCCAAGGTGAAAAGCTAGGACGAATAAAACCTTTGTCAGATAGCTCCTGAAGCTGCTTAGACAACTCTTGCATCTCAGACGGTGCAAGACGATATGGAGATCTGGCAATAGGATTTGCACCAGGTACAAGATCAATACGGAACTCGACTTGGCGTGCTGGTGGTAAACCAGGTAATTCTTCAGGAAAGACTTCAGGATAATCCCGAACAACGGGGATATCTTGAATCGACTTACCTTTTGCCTTTATCCGTCACAACATGTGCCAAAAAGGCCACATAGTTCTTTCGCAGATACTTCCGAGCCTGAGTATAAGACATGAGCTTGAGACTACTAGCAGGTTTCTCACCACGAACCTGTAGGATCTCACCTGTCGAGAGCGGCACACGAACAATCTTCTCAAAACAAACTAACTCTGCGTGATGCTTGGCTAACCAATCCATACCCACTATAACGTCGAAACTCCCAAGTTGCATTGGCGTGAGGTCGATAGGGAAAAGATGGTTGTTAAGGTTCAACTGGAAGTTACGAAGAACAAAATCGAGAACAATAGGATCACCACTAGCAACTTCTACTATCAAAGGCTTTCCTAGTTTCGTTCTAGACATGCGAAGCAATGGCTCAAAAGACAATGACACAAAACTCTTATCGGCACCTGAATAAAAAAGAACGAAAGCAGACTGATTGTTAACAAAGAACGTACCGTTGACCACCTCGTTGTCTGCTTGCGCCTCTTGAGCATTCATGTTAAAGACTCGTCCACGAGCCTGAACCTGATTCTGATTTGCATTGACTAGCCTTGGACACTGGTTTCGATAATGAGTCAGGTACCCACAATTGTAGCACAAACCAGGAGGAAAGTGAGGTCGTGCAGCTTGTGCTTGCTGTTGAGCAGCCTGCTGAGCTGGGTTACGAGCTAGTTGATTCTGAGCAAAACGACAAACATCAGAAAGGTGACCTGACTTCCCACACTTGGTATAGAAACGGCAAGGAACTTGTGGTTGATGGTGACTATTGCATCTATTGCACAACGGTGCATTCCCTGCATACCGTTTCTTTGCTAGCGACTGTGCAGACTGATTGGGAGCTGCCTGGTTAACTTGGGCAGTGACAGCGAAATTTTGGGAAGCCTTGCACTTCCTAGATCCCTTCGAAGAACCAGAATCCTTGCCCTTCTTGCTCTTACCTTTCTTGCTTTTACCCTTATCAGACGACTGTTTCTTACCCTTGTCACCCTTCCTGTGTAGCTTACCCTTTCGGACCTGCGATTCAGTCAATGTCGCAGCTAACTCGATTGCCTGACGAACCGTGGTAGGGTTACTACCAGTGACGATGTCTTGCACGGAGTCAGGTAAGCCATTAATATACCTCTCGATAGCTTTCTCGAGTGGGGTAACCATGGTAGGTCATAGCAAACTCAACTCTTCATACCAATCAGTGTATGCCCGGTGCTCACCACTATCCTGCTTCAAGTCATCAAACTCCCTTTCTAAAGCTCTTAATTCATGACGAGGACAGAATTCCCTCATCATAAGAGCCCTAAGTTCAGCCCAAGTTTGTGCTAACGCAACCTCAGCACCACGGTCTCTCATAACCCCGTTCCACCAAGTAAGAGCCCTCTTCTGAAATACACTTGAAGCAAACTCAACTTTCCTATTTTCAGGACACTAAACGTGACGAAACATACTCTCAATGCTCTCGAACCACTGTAGGAGCCCAGTTGCTCCTTCAGAACCACTAAACTTGAGTGGTTTAGCCGAACTGAAACTCTTGAAATTGCATGGAGCATTCTGGTTATTGTTGGCTTGTTTCACTTGAGCAATAATGTCTGGGAGTACAACAGCCATATATTGCGCCATGATATCTGCCATTTCGGCATTAGATAGCGAATTTTCGCGTCGAGGAGGCATTCTAAAAGAGGAAACATGAGAGGAAACGAGTGAGATGATTAGATGAAAAGAATGAGATGAAATAAAATTGACAAAAGCAATGATGGTGGTCATTCGTCCGTTACCACAAAGCAAACAAATGACACACAGTGACTAATCAAAGTAAATGGGTCAAAAAAAATGTATCGCGAAGACATGCTTGCCTATAAGTGAACACTCACCCCAAGAGTTCCCAGGTAAGAGTGACTGGTCCGATTATGTGGATTTGTATGAACACTCTAGCCTTAGACAGAATACTCAGGGTACAGACATCCACCCTTCCAGTTTGCACATGTTCACATTATTTAGAACTCAAAACTTTGACGAGATTTTGAAAACTTGGAAGGCACAAGGCCAAAAGGAATCATTTATAAATGGATGATTAAATTTTCAAAATCATTCTGAAAAATTGAAGGGTTCAAAACCTTAATCATTTAAAAACAGAAGATTGATTTTCAAAAAATCGTTTCGGAAAATTGGGTTCTTGTTTTGGCAATCACCTAAGGATAGGTGAAGTGCATGTTGTAAGATCTAAACACAATATAGCTTGTGTTAGGGTCCTAGAAAGGTTATAGTCTAGGTCAAAGCATTACTAATAACCTAATTCCCTATAACCATTGGCTCTGATACCAACTCTTCTGTCACACCCCGACCACGTAAAACAACAAAAAACGTGGCGGAAACGTCGGGTAGTGTTGTAACAGAATTATTGTTTCACAACCATGGTAATTAAAGTTATGTTTTATTTATTAAACAAGAGGATTACATTGTTTTTAAACGAAAGAAACAAGAGTACATAACATTATTTAAACTAATCTTGCTTCTTTTATGTCACTAAGGCCCGAGTCCACCCTAGTGTATCCTGAAATCAAACCTATGCACCAACGCCTAAAACACATGTGAAAATAGGTACGTCAGCATAAAAATGCCTGTGAGATACATAGGTTTTGTGAAAATAGGATTCATGACTTGTAAGTTTAAAAGAATGTTTTAACAAAAATTAGTCATGAATCTTGTTAAGTGTTTACTTTTATAAATCATATGAAAATGTGATAAGAAAATCAGATTTTATAAAAAAAAAAAGGTGTATGGTTAATTAAATAACCAAGTAAAATGAGTTGTATAAAACAAACTGTTTTGTAAAACAATGTCTTGTGAAAAATATGTTATTTGTGTAAAATGTTATATGTCTAAATTGAAATGATTTAAATAACGCTACAACATGTAATATCATACAAGCACTTATATATAGGAAGTACCAGCGGCGTATCAACCATGCTTGTATCATATTACACATGCCTCGTTACTCAAATCACTTACCCCAAAAAACCACCAATGTAAATTGTTCATGTTTAAACCAATTGTCAAATGTTATTGTGTAAACCATGTCAAAATGTTTATGTCAAAATGTAAATCATGAAATGTATAACCAATTGCAAAAATGTTCATGTGTCAAATGTAAATCATGTGGTGTGTAACCAAAATGTCATGTATGGCAAGTGAAATATATCAACTAAACCATAGGTAAAATGCACAAAATAAGGTATTGAAGTAAAACACAGTTTAAATCAAAGTTATGTTTTGTGAAATAAATGCATGCTATACTGATACAAACATCTATGCGGTATTGTAAAAATGCATACATTCAAGCCTTGAGACTGTGGCGATAAACCTTAAACAAATTAAAGGTTTATCTGAGTTATGTGTATCGAATTCGGTCATTCCTTCCATCCAAACATACCTAGGATGCAGGAACGGGAGTTGTCAATTCCTATGGTACCACTTCCTACTAACGAACGGCATGGCCAATGTTAATGAACGTATTTTTGTCCCATTTAAACAACCCAAATGTCATACCAAAATGTAAGCATGTGATGAAAAACAAATGTACTAAGTATGCAACAAATGAACATACATAGCATGTGTGTGATGTAAAATATTGCACTAAGTATGCACTAAATGGACATACATAGTGTGAAATGTGACGTAAAACAATGTACTAAGTATGAACTAAATGGACATACATAGCATAAAATGTAATGTAAAACGATGTACTAAGTATGCAACAAAGGACATACATAGCAAAAACACAATGAAATCATGTACTATAAGTGTACTAATGAACATAACAAGCATATGATATGAAAACATGGAAAGCATGAAAGTAACAAGTAGGCACATGTGTTTCACCCCAAAACGTTTGAAAAATAGTAAAAGAGGGGACTATGTACTCACTTGAGATTGCTCAATAGTCTTTAGATAACCACCGAGCAATGCTAGGAAGATCACGGAATCAAACGACACCTAATATACGTATCTATGTTAATAAACGGACCTAAATCGGAGAATCAGATAGAATAAGGTTTCATAAACCAAATGAGTGTAAGAACTCATGTAATATGGTTTAACAAAGCCTATATTCTAAAACGGAACCAATCCTAAGTGCTTACGACCCATTACGACCCGTTTAGATTGCTTATGCTACTTTAACGCGTCGTTCGCGTAAAACACGTTCGGACCGCCTAACTAGTCCTATGACAAGTAAAATATGCCTTAACATGTCTAATAATGTTTCCTAATCAGTTTAGATATCAAAATTTACGTTTCATATGCTTAAAATGAATTTTGGCGCAAAAAGGGCATTTTGGTCATTTTCCTAAGTCATATAAACTACCTATCATACAACTAACTAAACAAAGTGACCATAAGGTGTAATCTCAGAAGGTTATTCCCTATACAACTATGGTCACCTAATGTGTTTGGTCGGATCCTAATGATCGACCAAATGGGTCAGGTTCGAAAGTATAAGCGATTGATTAGATCGCTTACCTTACGACCCTACATAAGCACAAATCTAAAAGTGGCGAGCTAAACATGTTAAAACATGTTTAACGAAGTTTGAAAACAGGTTTGGTATCAAAACAAAGGGTCTTGATACCCAAGAGTAGTTTGGTTACAAAATACACAAGAATACGCATTTTGGCCGAAACTACGACTCGTCGCTATGCCTAAATAACGTGGTAATCAGTAGGTATAGTCATAAGAGACTAAAACCATTGTGATTACGCTCACGTTATGAAGTTTAAATGAACTTCGTGTTGACCATAAACTGGTCAATGCAGATATTCAAATAAAGTTTGACTTTCACACTTAAAACGCGTAAAAGAACGAAAGAATACTTACAAAAGGTCAAAGAATGGAGGTTTGATTCCAAAATTTCTCAGGTATGAAGTGCCAAAGCTCCAACTTAGAGAAATTTCAGAATCAAGTGTGAGTTGGGAGGGAAATGGGTGGGGGTATTTATAGTTTTCGTACAACCGTTAAGATCGTTTCTTGAAACCCGAGCTTTGATCTAGGCCGTACACTTGCACCCACTATTTTCTAAAACCATGGGAGCCCCTAAACAAGCACATAGTATCAAAGAAACCAGGTGCAAAACAACTGAACAGCGGGATCTTACTGGAAACCAGTTTTTGATATCTGGCACATGCTTACAGACGGTATGGTATAGTGCTTACGATCCGTATGCAACCTGCAGATCAGCAACTTTCGCAAAATGTCAGTTTTGGCTCTTGTGTGCGTATTGTCGTGTTTTGGCACTTCTAACACCCGTCAAACCCATTTTTAAGCTCCATAAGGATGTTAAAACATAGGGAACTTGAAATGTGCTTAGAAATGTCACGGATATCGGTTCGTTTGGTTGTACGGTTACGTTGTTCGGTTAATTACGACGGAAGTCGTAACGGACGCGAAAACGATCCATATTGCGAAACGAATGAAGTTTTATCATGCCAATCACTAAAATAAAATATTTTAATGACTACATAAATTTTTTGGATGTCCGGATGTATTCAGAACGTAAGATATGCGCGAAAATGCAAACTTATGCATTTTTTGACGCTTTAGTCCCTGAATGACCAAAAAGTTTATTTTAGCACACCGAACCCCTCAAAGCCTATTTCTAAGCTATATAAAGGATATTTATGGTATGTTTAACTTATGATCATGTTCCGGGATGTCCGTTACAGTAAGAATCAGCATACTTTCGCAGTTTGTCGAATTTAGTCCCTGTAAGCGAATAAATTGGATTTTGCCATACCCAAGCCTTCAAAACTTATTTCTAAGTTATGTAAAGGTTATTTAAGGTATGTTAAGCATAAATTGATGTTCCGGAGTGTTTTTCGCGTTATACTGATTATGTTTATGCACCAGTTTGCGTATAACTCTCCAGAATGCGATATAGAGTTTGAAATCGAACAAAAATCAAAACATGCAAAATGTCAAACACAAACAAACAAATATTGGGATCAAATAAAATTGTTTTATTGATAACTTAACTGTTTACAATGATTACAGACACATGTGTCACAGCTCGCGGGCCGCGTAAACCCTTTGGGTCTCCTACGCGGGGCGCGACAGCTCGGAGTCAGGGCCGCACCCGGTGCCGCCACGTGTCATCATCGTGTCAAAGCTAAACTCGACGAATCAGCAACCCTAGCCCTATTACCCTACTACGCGTGCCGCGTAGCCCTTGGCTACATCTTACGTGGGCCGCGAGGGAAGGCGAAAGGTCACCTATATAAGAAGGCCCTCAGCCTTCAGTCTCCGATCGCTCACACACTTTCTTTCTTTCTTTCTTTCTCGAATTCTCACATAGTATAAGCTATTTTTGGGCATAATACCCCCCTAATTAACAAAGTTCTGCTCCGTTGTAAGTATCATAACCCCGGTTACGTATTAGATACGCTGCCCGATTGATCCAGGGTTCCGTAACGGCTGTCGTGGTTCTGCCCGACGTAGTCGTTGGAATGCCGTCTCGGGGAGGGTATTGCTAATGTAAATATTGGGTTATTATACTAACGCGTGTGCATTTGTGTAATTTATAGATAATCACCAGGAAACCCTTAAGGAAAACCTAAGACAGCAATGTGAGTAATCTCCTTTTTGTAAACTGTTTTACAAAACCTTAAATATTTTACAATGTGATTAAGCAGTGATTGAGTCTTTGTAAATTCTTCAATTACTGCCTGTATGTTGGGGTTTTGTATACAAAATGTGGAACACGTTACCATTGGACAAAGAGTTAGCCAATGGGTAATATGACCCACCAGTCAGGATTGACAGTACTGAATGAGTAATTGTGTAGATATAAACATTGTAATCTCTCTCAATACTGTGAAAATTGATAAAACTCTTCTTGATTAAACTGGGATTCACTAACCAGTATTTCCCACTGAAATAATGTTTTTAAACGCGTTTCAGGTAACAAAATGTGAAAGCCAACTAGAAGCCAGCTGGACAGCACTGAAGGCTTGGAAAAAGTGGCTATAAAAGTTACCTAAATAAAAGAAGATGTTTTATTCAATAAAATAGGGATTTTCCCTATGAAAATGTTTGTAATGAAAACTTGGGTTTTATCCCAATATGTTTAATATTATAAAAGCGTGGTATTTACTCTGATAAAATATTTCCTAACTACGGTCTTGATGTAATTTCCGCTGCCAAAATGATAAACACCGATACCACCAATACTGATTCTTGCGGCCGCCCGTTCCCGGGACAGATAGGGGGCGGGGGTTACGACACACATACCTGCAGTTAGGCCTGTAAACGAACCGAACGAACACGAACATAAGCATGTTCGTGTTCGTTCATTTAACTTTAACCGAACACGAACACGAACATATAATCGAACACATTTTTTATTCGTGTTCGTTCATTAAGAAATCGGGCATGTTCGTGTTCGTTTATGTTCGTTCGTTTAAAGCCTAAATGAACAGTTCACGAACATAAACGAACATAAAAAAAATTAACTGAACATATTTGAATAAACATAAATTAAGATGATTGAAGAAACAAGTCTAATATATTACATTTCATCCGAAAACAAATCTAAAAAGGGTTCATAGATGTACTAATTAGTTATATTTATATAAGTAGTTAGAAAACCTAATATTTATATAAATATAACTATTTATGTATTTATTAAAATTTAAACGAACGTTCACGAACATAAAAGAATGTTCACGAACATAAATGAACGAACACAAGGTGTGTTCATGTTTGTTCATTTAATTAAACGAACAAATTTTTTTGTTCGTTTTCGTTCGTTTATTAAGTAAACGAACATAAACAAACTTCCCGCCGAACAAGTTCATGAACAGTTCATGAACGTTCGGTTCGTTTACAGGCCTACCTGCAGTTTACTCAAACCTGTTCAAATGGTATGCAGCTGCAAATTGTATCAATTGGTCATGCAGTATGCAAAATACATACCTGCAGTATGCAAAACACAAACCTGCAAATGGTATCAACTGGTCAAATATATTGTCCTCTACAACACTCACAACTCACAAGCATGAAGGAATTAACAAGGTCCCATGCAACCATGCCATAATAATCAATCCCAACTGATTATCATTTTTCAAGTTTCACGACAAGAACATAATTCAACTGAAAGATAACTGATTATCATTTTTCAAGTTTCATGACAAGAACATAAAATCAACTGGTCAAACATGCTCAAAACACACATGCATGTTTATCATAACCATGATTAAAACACATATGAGGGGGTGTTAAAATTATACATCCTCGATTAACATCATAGTACACAAAACCTACATAGTACACAAAATGCATGTTTATCATAACCAAGTTGCAAGATCTAATTTAACTTAAGTTAACCTACATATTACACAAAAGATCCTAATATATTAGAGTTCAACTACGCAACCATTTCCTGCTGAGGGGGAAACGGGAAGTGCAGGAAAGGGCGGCCTCGCATTTTCACAAACGACGACACCACAATCGATCCTAGTGAAACACGAATCCTTATGTCCACTTCAAACACAGAAAGATCCATGTTCAATAACCCATGTTTTTTTCTTCAAAAACCCATGTTCAATAACCCCTGTTTTTTTAACCTGGCATTACTTGTTCTATAACCTGACATTACTTGTTCATTAATCACAATACTTGTTCGATTTTACCTGACAAGTGCGAGAACATGGGGGATCGCCGGTGGACAGGGGGATCGGCTCTGGTGGTGGAGGTGGAAGTAATGTCTCATCTGATCGGCTCATTCTCCGGTGGACAGGGGGGATCGCCGGTGGACAGGGGGTCGTCGGTAGTGTGGAAGAAGGTGTGGGGGGAATGCTGGGGAAGCTTAGGGGGCAAGGTTGTTTATTAACATAATAGTACAGGGTGTTTTAAGAGGATGCAGGTAACTATTAAGGTAAAATTACCATTCTGCCCTTTGACCCCCTTTGACCGTTTAAAGAAAACGATGGAATGATGTGCCGGCGGGTAATTGTGCGACATAAGATCAACGTTGGGGGGGGGGGGGGGTAAATTGCAATTATTTCCATGGAGGGGGTCAGAGTGCCAATTGGGTTAAACCGGGTAGAATTGCAGTTTACTCTTATATTTATATAAATATATATCTTGGAGAAACCAAAGATATATATCACCAACGGGTCGTAGAGTCAAAGTATTTCAAAACAACGAGCATTTCTATCCGAGTCTAGCTAGTTGGGTGAATGTAATACTTGACGGACTTGCATGCTAGAGGTATTTCTATTAGACATTAAGGTGTCCTTTTCTTTTAGTAGGACACAAGAAGGTTGGTTATTTCAAGCTTCGGGCTTGGCTTGTCTCTGTTTGATATTTGGAGTATTTGTTTTTGTCACACCCCGACTTGCAGCGGAAGACAATCGCGGGGTACGGCAGACACATGGTACTCATAATTTAAAAACATTACATTGCATAAAACAGGAGCATCGGTTACAATGTCTTAGAATTATCACATTACAAACCATATATTAAAAGCGGTACTACAAGCCATTATAGCTTTTATTATGCTACGTCCACCTACAAGATCCTTCCAAAAGCACATGTTCACTCCTGTTTCGTTTTACCTGAAATGCATGTTAGTTTTAAAAAGGTCAGCTAAACGCTGATGGTGAGTTCCACTGGTTTGGTTGTTTCGCTTCAAAATGTATCAACATTGTTAATTACATATATCACGGTTCATGGATGGAATTACACGAATGTCACAAGTGAAACCTAGACTGTTCTCATTGTATCGTGTCACACAGAGACATACTCGCACCACCTGTATCTCATGAAGTTCAATGCCCTCGGGTAGTTATGTCTAAAAACATAACCTGGTTACGGACGAGTGCAGTTGCCTGGCTGCCGGCCGCACATGTCCGACGACAACTGGGTTTGTCAGACCAATAGTACTATTCACTGCCCACGGCTTACGTTAATCACTTGTATCGGGGCTAATATCGTGTGTTAGATAATTCACATCATAGCAAGTTGGTGTAATTAACACAGTTTGTAACATGCAAATCACCCCAGAAAATAGTAAAACAGATTAAAAGTGGGGGAGTGAAACTCACAGTGTATGTCGTAGTTTCACACAGGATGTAAACAAGCAACAAAGTCAACTTCCAGAATCACGTATGCAAATATGGGCTCACGTCAGTATCTAAGTCGGTAATAGGTATAACTTGGATTCTGACAGGAGTATTCACTCCAGATTGAGCCTATATGATACTGGTATGGTGATGGAGGTCAGGGTAGTATTAGCTTTCAGTTTGGCTTCCGGGCACCGGTTCGCGTGTCAGTCAATGTCAGTAGTTTAACATGTTCGGAAAATGGTATGGGAATACCAATAGTGCCAACATGTTGCTATTTAAGAATGATTAACTTTTCATTAAGGGTGTTTGGGTGTTTGGGGAGTCCAGGTTGCCCAATTTTGAGTTTCCGTTCCCACCGTCGGGGATTTCCCGAACTGGTATTGGACACACCCCAAGTGTCCAATCCGCCCTGGAATCTCCCAGAATACTACCCGTGTTTCAATTATAGTATTTTTCGGGTAGGGTCAGTTCCCAGTTCCGGCAGGTTCGTTACACGGTAAACTGCCGAAATTGATTTAAAATAATCCATTTTTAATCTCAAAAATTTCCATTTAATCTAGAGTTTGAATAAAATTCTGAAAAATTTTATATAACTTACTAAAAATATGCATAATATGGGAAAAATTTCTGTGAATTTATTTTAGCATGTTACTTGTCTAAATAAATTATTTATAAAACCATATTTAACCACATAATTAACATTAATTACCATCAGTGATCAAAAAATTCCCAAAAAATTCCTGGAAATCCCTTATGTTTTCAGAAACATCTCCAAAAATTTTATGATTTTTCCGATTCCGTTTCGGTGCGTTTTCGGCTACCGAAAATTCGCAAAAACGCGGATTTTTAACCCAAATCAAAACTCAACCAATGGCCACCGAATTTTCCCAGAGCATCCCTCATATGTTCCTTAGTGTCTCTGTAAAATTTGGTGATTTATTAAATCCGTTTAGTATTTTTTTCAGAATTCTTTTAATAAAACAGTCAACATTTCACCAAAAATCGTAGAAAATTTCAAAAATTCTGAAATTTTGCGTGGACCTTCCTGACACTACCCTTCATTACCACAGAAAATTTCAGCTCAATCCAAGTGTCAAGAACTAAGTTATAGCCAAAACAATATTCTGCCTATGCTAGTTTCAAGTTTCGGGTGATATACCTAGCGATTCCTGCGAGTCCGAGTATTTTTCTTGAGTCCAGAAGTATGTGTGGGCTATATTCAGTACCTACACATCAAGTACAATCCAAATATGCTAGAAATTAGATCAATCAAGCTTTGATTCATTGTTTTTCGGTTAATCGAATAGTTAGGCGATTTTTGTCGAATAAGTGTTGATTAGGGTATCAAAACCCAAAGATTTATAACCATGGCTGCCATATAACACCAGGGTATTCATATGGTGTTCATATTCAGCCCATAAACTTGTTTAAAACTCCAAATTTCATGGATTAAAAGGAGTTTTCATGACCTAAATCAAGTTTAATCAAGAAACCATGCTTAAACACTTAAAGATTTGAGCTAATACCTTTGAATTGAGACTTGTTCTTGTTAGATCAGCTGGTTTTAGGAAGAAGAAGCAGAATTTTGAAGTGTTTTTGTGTGAGAATTAAAAGGAAAATGAAAAAAAAACAAAGATATATACAAGGGGGGGTGGTGGCGGTTTGGGGTGGGCCCCCTAGGGCCACCTCGTGCCTCGTAAAATGTGATAAAAGATGATGTTTATCCTCCATTGAGTGTTTAGGTTCATTTGCGGGTCCCGCACGCGTTCTCGATTTGCTTGACGGACTCCGTTTCGCGCGTAATTAGTGTCAAAAGACTCGGTTTTAAAAATCATGCATAACCGTCTTGAAATCCGAACCCAGTTACATTTTAATCATAAAAGACTCGTATTAGGGTGGTTTAAGTGTTTTTAAGCTTGATCGATCGTTCCTTGCACGTTTGATTGCCTTATGTTATTCCTGAAACGAAGGCGTTTCCCTAATCGGGAAGCTGCTTCGTTTTGCGTGCCCAATCTCTGATTGGCTTCAAACCTTATGTCACAGTCTATGGCACAAAACTAAGATGTTCCTGGAACTCGAAATTTTAAATGATGCTACCGATAACCTAATAATCAACGTCAAAGGTTTAGTGCGCTGTAAAACGGAAGCTCCAGCTTAACACGTGTTTAAAGTCTAAGGATTCCAATTTCACATCATGGGTCCTTATTAGTGTCATGTCATTCATAACGTGTTCTCGGATTCCTCTGAGACATAACAGATATCAGTTAATCAAGCATATAAGTCACACATGTTTTTAGGGTTTTCGCGAAATTAAAGTGTTAAGTGTGCTTTACAGTTTTGGACCGTTTAGGGTGTACCTGGTTTTGTCGTTGGTGTCACAGTCTCCCCTGGTTTAGAAATTTCGTCCCCGAAATTCAATTCGTCTAGTTAGGGAAGAGATGTGGGTATTTTCTATGGAACTCATCCTTCCGTTCCCAGGTATACTCAGGTCCTTGCTTCGAGTTCCATCGGACTTTCACCAGCAAGATTTTGTTGTAACGTAGTTGTTTGGTCTTCTCGTCTACTATTTCTACCGGTTCCTCCACAAAGTGGAGTTTGTCATCAATGTGCACATCTTCTAACGGTATAATAGCTGCTTCATCCGTGAGACATTTCTTTAAGTTGGATACGTGGAAGACATCGTGTAGGATCGTTTTCACGACCAAACGAGTCGTTCAGAAGAGATCTCGTCCAATACGAGAGGCGGAATCAAACGTATCGGAGTTATTTCAGCTGTATACACACTAGAATCACTTTAACTATCTCTTGTATTGATTTGATGACGATTACAGACCTGGAGATACCTCGGCAGAGCTTCGCTACCGGAATGACCAAGTTTCAAATGAAAGACTCAAGCTCACTATATATAGGCCAGCCACTACACATGAAGTGGACATGTTCTAGTCCACATGAAGTGGACATGTTCCAGTCCACATGAAGTGAACATGTTCCAGTCCACATGAAGTGACCTTGTCCAGTTCATGTGAACTGGCCACTTCGTGTGAACTGACTTGTTTTGGCCTGTTTCTAGTTTTTCTCGTTCTACGTGACTTGATCTATCAAACCTATTACAAGACTCGATACAAGACGAAGTCGACAGACATATGCACCAACACATCGTGAATTGTGCTCAGTTCATTTGGTAATTTCAGTCGGTACGCTACAGATCCAACCTTAGCAATAATTTCATACGGCCTAATGTATCTTGGAGCCAACTTTCCTCTCTTGCCAAACCTGATCACTCCTTTCCACGGTGACACTTTTAACAGTACTTTGTCACCTACTTCAAACGACAACGGTTTCCTGCGAACATCGGCGTAACTTTTCTGCCGATCTCGGGCTGTTTTCAGTCTACTTTGGATCTTATGCACCTTGTCTGTCGTCTCTTGAATTAGTTCAGACCCCGTGAGTTGAGTATCGCCCACTTCCGACCAACAAAGTGGCGATCTGCACTTCCGGCCATATAGTGCTTCGTACGGTGCAGCTTGTATGCTACTATGATAGCTGTTATTGTAAGAGAATTCAATGAGGGGAAGGTGCTTATCCCAACTTCCTCCAAAGTCTAGGGTGTAAGCACGAAGCAGATCCTCTAATGTCTGGATAGTTCGTTCTGATTGGCCGTCGGTTTGTGGCTGGTAAGCAGTACTCAGGTCTATTCTAGACCCCAAGCTTCTTGTAACTGTTGCCAATAGTGTGAAGTGAAATGACTATCACGGTCTGAAATGATTGCAACTGGTACCCCGTGTCTAGCCACAATTTCATTCGTATAGATCTAGGCCAATTTCACGGTGTTGTAGGTAGTACGAATCGGAATAAAGTGCGCCGATTTGGTTAGTCTATCCACTACTACCCAAATCGCATCATGACCTCGGGGTGTTTTTGGAAGGTGGGTCACGAAATCCATCGTGATTTGCTCCCATTTCCATTAAGGTATTTCAGGTTGCTGCAACATTCCCGAGGGTTTCTGGTATTCCGCCTTAACCCGGGCACAAGTCAAGCATTTGCTCACGTACTCTGCTACGTCCTTTTTCATACATGGCCACCAATAAAATTCCTTAAGGTCGTGGTACATCTTGTTTGTACCGGGGTGAATAGAGTACTTAGATTTATGAGCCTCATCCATAACCAGTTGACGTAGGTCATGGAGAGTAGGAATCCATACCCTATTTTTGAAATACAACACTTCATCTGGTTTCCTTACAAACTTCCCTTCATTTCCGTGTAAGTTTTCGCTATTTAGTTGGCCTTCCTCCAAAGCTTCCATTTGAGCATTACGAATCTGCTCTTCAAGACTGGTTTGAACAATCATCCCAAGAGCTCGCACTCTGAGTGGCTTTACTCGGTCTTTTCTACTCAAGGCATCGGCTACTACATTAGCCTTACCTGAATGGTATTTTATTTCACAGTCGTAATCGTTCATGTCACACCCCTTTCTGCGGCGGAAGCACGAGGTGTGATCATGAAAGGTTCTCATTGCATACGAAAGGTAAACATACTACATGCTTATAAAATAACTTCAAAATGCTAAACATTACATAACCAAAAACATGGTTTAAGTGTTTACATCACAAGACAGCATTTTGTCTGATAAGTTTACAACTTTATTCAAAGATAAACAAAAGCGACATCCAAGAGCATGAGTAAAACCGCGCGCACATCCACTAGTTACCTGAATACATGTGAGTTTTGGAAAAAAAAAATGTCAACATAATGTTGGTGTGAATTCATGCAGTGATTGTTTTGAATGTTTAAATACTTGAATGAAAACATAGTATGTAACTTGTAGAAGGTATGAATGTTTGATTGTAACTCGTAAAGCGTATCTGTAACTGAGTACTATGACTGTTTGAATGTATTTATAACATGTATCTGTAACTGAGTACTATGACTGTTTGAATGTATTTATAACATGTATATGTAACTGAGTACTATGACGGTTTGAATGTGTGAGATCGCTAGTGGTTTGCAAGGCCACTAACATGTGTCACGACATAGGAAGCCACCAAACCTAGGCATTTTTGTCGACTTTGACTGAGACACAGAAGCACTCATTGGTAGAAGTAGGCCAAGAGTGGGGTTGCCTGAAACCCATTAGATCTAACCTTTTGTTTCGCGGTCTGAATGTATACGTTGATTAATGGTGCTTATGGTACCCTATTCGAGACATGATCTAGAATGTTTCACTTGAATGTTTTTGTACTCCATCATACCATTTGTAAATATTGTAACAGTTGTAACATGTATTTCACCCCGAAGTTATAAAACTAAAATCAGTTAAAGAAAAGGGGGAGCATGAACTCACAACTTTGCGTTCCTTGCGTCGTAAACTTCACCGGATTTGCTTAATTAACGTCGTGACCTATACGTGTTTTCTTAGCGTTAGTCACTAGACTTGTATCGTACAAGTACAAGTCACTGTCTTTTGTGTACGTATTCTTGTGTTAAAAATAATTTATATTTTTAACTATGTGTCTTACTTATATTATTTTCTCAAAAATAAATATAAGTTTCTTGTATTTTGCACCCGAATTATGTATCTTGTATGTTGTACGTGTATTTTTGTTACAAAAATTATGGCGAGATTTATATTCGAAAAGCATAGTTTAGAACACACTAGCAAACATTTGTCTAGAAAATATTTACTAAGTGTTAGGATTTTCAGAAAATTTCGCCATAGTCTCCTTTGTAAATGGAGGTGTCCATGCTAAGTAGCATATCATTTTCTTTAACATATAACACGTTAGATCGTTCTCAAATAATCAACCCGACATTCTGACATGCAAGATACTACTTTTGTCGTTTCAGTTTTAATATATAAAACTGGACTGTTTTCGGACATTTTAATAAAATGGTTATCTTATTCCAATAATTCCCAAATTTTTACAGAATGTCTTATATGAATCAAATATTATTGTTTAAAAATATCGGGGTCTAGTTCATTATCAGTATTTTATAGAAAATCATTTACCAAACTGCGATCAGATTTGTTACTTTCTAACCGCAGCCTACGGAATAATTTGTTTAAAAATGATCGTAAGTCCGATTTATGAAATTCCAGTGGGAGAATTACTACGACAACAGTGATCATCTACAGTACAATTTTCATGAGCTGATTCAATATGGGTTTCAAGTTATGACTAAAAACATATCACCCATTTACTGCAGTAAAAACTCAGTTTTAGCTGCTGTTACAAAACGGGTCTTTAAAAATAGTAAACGACCTCAAAAAAAATGTGATTCCAGTGCCATTTGCTTCGTTTTTCGAAAATAAATAATTTAGACTTCAGAAAATCAGTTTTTCGATTTATTATGGTCGGTTTACAGCCCTTTGAAGTTGGCTGAAAATGTAATTCAGCATGTTTCTTTATAGTTTAAACGTTACTAAATCGTATCAACAATTGTCCGAACAACGGGTTTATCAAGAAACCAACGATCAAGTATCATGCATGATTTAACCAACCCTCATCCAACAAGATTTCATCTTCATATAATCTTTTATGTTCAAGTTTCATGTAAAGTTTCATATTCATCATCTTAGTGTTCTTGTTCTTGTGATTTAAACATAATCATCATACTACATATTTTTGGTCACAACAACAAGATGAACAAGGGTGTACAAGTAACTTACTACTAGCACAAGGCTAGGGTAGGATCTAGTGATGAAGATGATGTGAAGAAGATGAAGAACAAGCAAGAAACAAGCCCTTTTGAAGCTCCATAAGTTGCAAGCCTTCTTGTATCAACCTTTAAGATTGAAAGGGGACTTGAAGATGGAAGATGATGGTGGTTATGTGGTGGTGGTTTAGGGAGGCCGAGAGAGAGAGAGAGAGGGTGAGGAGTGAGGGTGAATGATGAAGAATGATGGTTGTAATCTTTGGCCTTGCTTTATATAGATATTTCACATATTTTGGCAAGATCTTTAAGCAAGAATCTAATAAATAAATGAAACATAATCTAGTAGAAGATCATGAGAGCATGGAGGATGATTTGTGGGTCCACCTATGGACCGAAAATCGGTTGGGGGGGGGGGGTTAAGGTAAAGATTTTCCAACTAACAAGTAACTACTAGTTAGAATTCAAGCATACTCTTATATATGTTAGTTACTTTGATTTTTAGTGGGTGTTATGGAAAAAGGGGATCACAACTAGTCAAAAATAATAAAACTATGTAATTGACAAAAAATTGGTGTCCCGGGTAATGTCCGGTTGTTCGGTTAAATACCGGTTCGTTAAGTGTTTAACTCGTCCGTAAAGTGTCCTTTATGTATCCTTTATAATTCCCAACACTTAGGGAAATATTCTGGATGATAAAACGTAAATTATGCATGACATTTACATGTTTAAAAGCTACTTATAGCTGAATTTAGAAAAATTCTGCACTTAAAGTGCGTTTCGGGTGCTTTTTAGTGCGTATTTTAGCTTTCGGAGCGTCTATATGTTAACCCTTGTATGTACTCTTGGGTTTTAATGCGTTCTTGTCGTTGGACCTACACCTA
Organism: Helianthus tuberosus; assembly: GCA_030545235.1. Taxonomy (NCBI): domain Eukaryota; kingdom Viridiplantae; phylum Streptophyta; class Magnoliopsida; order Asterales; family Asteraceae; genus Helianthus; species Helianthus tuberosus. Next base: position 114,513,207 of record CM060394.1, on the reverse strand, counting down.
GGCCTCAATTCTAATGTCTGACTGCTTTCTGCAGTTCTGTTGACACAATGTGTCTTACCGGTGAGTTTACTAGTATTTCTGACGCAACGCTCTTGTTAATGCATAAAGCAATATTTTGTAGTATAAAACGTACATGAATTCACTTGTTTGGTATGTAATCAGACAATGTTGACATTTAAGCACATAATTGCAGTCATTAAATAATAATTCAAGTGTACATAAATTACCGGTTTGTGCCAGTTGTCACAGTTCAATAGCTCCACCCATCTGCGTTGTCTCATATTTAGTTCCTTTTGATCGAATATATGTTGGAGGCTCTTGTGATCTGTATAAATTGTACATTTCGTGCCATACAAGTAATGCCTCCAGATCTTAAGTGCAAAAATCACTGCGCCCAGCTCTGAATTATGCGTCGTGTGATTCTTTTCATGTACTTTTAGCTGTCCAGACGCGTAAGCAATGACCATGTTTCTTTGCATTAGGACACATCCGAACCCTTTCCGAGACGCGTCACAATATATAACGAAATCATCGTTGCCTTCGGGTAACGACAGGATTGGAGCTTCACATAACTTTTGTTTTAACAGCTGAAAAGCTGTTTCTTGTTCTTCGCCCCATTCGTACTTTCGATCTTTCTGTGTCAAGGCAGTTAAGGATTGGGTAATACTAGAGAAATTTTCGATGAACCGCCGATAATATCCTGCTAGTCCCAAGAATTGGCGTATCTCCCTCGGAGATTTAGGAGCTTTCCAATTCTTAATAGCTTCGATCTTACTAGGGTCAACATGAATCCCTTGTTGATCTACCACATGTCCTAAAAATTGCACCGCTTGTAACCAGAAGTCACACTTTGAAAGCTTGGCGTACAACTTCTCTTTCCTCAATATCTCTAGTATGGCTCGTAGATGGTGCTCGTGTTCCTTTTTACTCTTGGAATAGATTAAAATATCGTCAATAAAGACTATGACAAATTTATCTAGATATGGTTTACAAACTCGGTTCATGAGGTCCATAAATACCGCGGGTGCGTTGGTTAACCCAAAGGGCATAACCAGGAACTCATAGTGACCGTACCGAGTTCGAAAGGTTGTTTTAGGGATATCTTCCTCTTGAACTTTCACTTGATGATAACCGGATCTAAGATCGATTTTGGAAAAGTAACAGGCTCCTTGCAACTGATCAAATAAATCATCGATTCGCGGAAGAGGATATCGATTCTTTATGGTAACCTTGTTCAGCTCCCAGTAGTCAATACACATCCGAAAGCTTCCATCCTTTTTTTTCACAAATAGCACTGGTGCTCCCCAAGGTGAATAACTGGGACAGATAAAACCTCGGTCTAGCAGTTCTTGTAACTGAGAGGATAGTTCTTGCATCTCTGAAGGTGTTAAACGGTAAGGTACTTTTACAATTGGAGCTGCTCCCGGTATTAAGTCGATACGGAACTTGACTTACTGGTTGGGTGGCAATCCAGGCAATTCATCGGGATACACGCTTGGGTAATCACACACTACTGGGATATCCTTAATACGTTGCTCTTGTGGTTCAGGCGTCATTACACTTGCTAATAACACATCACGTCCTTGACGTATACGTTTCAACACTTTAAGGTGGGATATAAGGTTTAATATGGTACCAAACTTCTCTCCCTGTACCATAATAACTTCATTATTAGGAAAAGGGATCCCAACAATCTTTTGCTCACATATAATCTCCGCTTTGTACTTGGACAACCAGTCCATTCCCACTACTATATCGAAACTTCCGAGCTCTACCGGTAGTAGGTCAATAAGGAATTGGTGGTCGTTAAGAATTAAAGGACAATCACGAATGATTTGGTGACTAGTTATAGGTTTACCGTTAGCAAGTTCTATGGAGTAAGGACTTGTTAATTCAATAGCCGGCATATTCAACAATGGCAAAAATGTAGTAGAAACATAACTCCTATCCGCGCCCGTATCAAATAATACTGAAGCAAACTGATCGAAAATGAGGAACGTACCTAAGACCACATTTGGATCCTGGCGTGCGTCACTAGACCCAAGTATAAAGGCACGGCCTCGCGCTGCATTTGAGGTAGAAGCTTGGCCCTGCGTATTCTTTCCTGCTGACTGCTGAGCAAGCTTTGGACAGTTTCTTTGGAAGTGGTCCGTGCTGCCACATCCATAGCACGCACGGGGGTAGGTAATCTGTTGCGCTGGTTGTTGGGGTTGTTGCTGAAGAGGCTGAGGCCTTGGAGGTTGAAAACGAGTTGCTTTGGGATTCGGTTCCATGGGTGCTCTACAGTTTTGGGCATAATGCCCAGCTCTATGACATTTTGAGCATTTCACTGCTCGGCACACACCCACGTGGTGAAAAACGCACTTGTTGCACTTTGGGGCCGTTCCTTTATAGCCACCAGAGTTTCCCATTGGTGTAGTCATGGCGTAGCTTTGACTAGTGGCTCTCCCCCTCTTCGGTATAGCTACCCCCGCTCGACTACTTTCCGGGGCCTCTCGCTTATTTCCTGCCGCCTCTCCCGGCATTGTCAAAATCTTACGTCTAACCATGTCGTACGTCACCTTGCCTGACCTGGCTACCACCCCGTGCATAGTCAGGTGCTCCACCGAATTAATGATGCTTCTCACTTCTGGGGCCAGTCCCCAGTTATACCTCTCGATCCTCTTGGACTCCGGTCAAACCATATCTGGAAGTATGCGTGCAAGTTCATTGAAATGATTAGTGTAACCTGCATGATCCGCACCTTGCATCTGCAGATTCCAAAACTCATGCTCGAGTTTATGAATTTCGTGAGTTGGGCAGAACCTTTCTCTCATTAGTATCTTAAGATCATCCCAAGTCATAGCATTAATCGCGTCCTGCCCGCGAGATTGCACAATAGTATTCCACCAGTTTAAAGCGTGATCGCTAAAAGTACAAGTTGTGTACTTAACCGCGCAATCACCCGGACAATTACTTATGTTAAGGACCGATTCCAACTTCTCGATCCATTTCACAAACCCGTTTGGTCCTTCAGTTCCATTAAACTCCATTGGTTTGCACTCCATAAAGTGTTTATACGTGCAAACTGGCCTACCATTGTTTTGATTATCGTTCTGACCTCTCGGCCCTGGTGGCGGGTTCAGTGGCAGATTCACATTGATGTCGGCGTTAACCTGTGCCACGATAGTGGGAATAATAGCTTGGAGTTGTTGTGCTATCAGTTGGGCAATTTCTGCCTCTGTCATCTGAGGTACATGTTTCGGGGCCATTCTATTATAAAAAATAGATAGGTATATATTAATGTGACATAGCTAATCATCACTTATCACATTTTCAGTTATCACATGCCACACAATTCCATTACACATCACATAATCTCATCACATCCATAGATCCACGACACATATAGTCAAAAGCATCGTCATGTATATATATAATATCAGCGTCATACAATCGTCAAAATTTGCACATAGACTTAACCCAAAAGGGTCAGTGCTTAAATGTGCGGTCAAAACTGGTCACTAAAGTGACATACATGCATCATACCATACGACACCAACTACGAGAGTCAAAAATACTACGGCTACATCCCTACCTCGACATAGGCGTAACCCAGTGCTTGGTAGGATGTACAAAAAGGTACATCATCTCTATCTATACTAGAGAGGAAACCATACTAATAACGCCACATCCACCCCGTCAACCCTGCAACACCTGCTACCAAACCTACAATAGCGCCAATACATCCATACACTAAAGCTCGAAAATGACCCTGCTCATGCTGGACGTATCCCATACACTGCTGTAAGGCAATGATCGCCTGCTGCAAGAAAGTCAAGTAATATCCCATAGTCCTCCGCTGCTGATCGTCCTCATCACGTGCCATCCTTAATAATGAAATCTGCTCAAACAGGAATCCCATCAGACTGCTATCAGTGATGGGAACAGGCACCTCCTGAGGAGGAACTGGTATGCCCCAAACAGGTGGGGTAGGCTCCCTGAATGGCTGGGAAGGGCCACTGATGTGTGCGAGTGTGTATATAAGTTCAAGTATATTTTAACCCCTTTTTACACGTTAGTCAAGTTTTAAATTTATAAAAACACGATATTTTACTAACACTAAACACACATATAGGCAAGTGCACCCATCGTGAGCGTAGTATAGTGTTGGCAAGATACCGAGGTCGTCCAAGGACACAAGAGCTTTTAATACCGGTTTATCTTCAACGTCTAATCAAATAAAAAAGTTAGAAAAAGGTTTTTAAATAAGAAAAATAAAACTAACTAAAATGCTTAAAAATAAAATAAAAGTAAAAACAGATAGACAAGATGAATCACTTGGCTCCGACTCGTGTTTAGTGTAACCTTTGAATATTTCCGCACTTTTGCACTTTTTAAGAGATTATCTTAGTTATTGTAAGAGGCCCCTCTTTTGAAGGTGACGTTACCCTCAACCCAGTAGTTTGAGTCAGCAAGGATACAATCCTAAAGGGTCGGATTATTGAAAGATAATTAATTAAGTTATTAATGCATATTATAGTAGGCCCCTCTTTTGAAGGTGACGTTACCCTCGGCTAAGTAGTCTGAGTCAGCAGGGATACAGTCCTAAGTAGCCGGGTCAAAGTATTAATAGTAGCTTACATATGAGGGGATCAAAGAGTTTGGACCCCCGCCATCCAATACCGGTGGGTATTGAAGGAGGTCCTACTAAATTTGACCCAGGTCCTTGCAGGATCTATACACTGAACAAGGCAAGACTCTTACCAAACCGTTCCCTTAACCCCCGACCAGGTAGCCAACATATCTCCATATAGACCGTGGAGATATGAATGGTGAAAATCTTTTATTTTATATAGACAGTAAAATAATGCCAAGACACCATGGACAAACGATAAGGAAGAATCACCTTCAACATAAGAAACTAGTTATTAAAGTCATTAATACATAACCAAGTAAAAAGTGCGAAAAGATTAAAAATAAAAAGTATTACACTAGACGCTTGTCATCACCAAGTGATGTAAGAGACTTAGGCAAACATGGCCTTTGATTGTCAAGAACTCTTACGATCAATCTTGGATCCCGAGACGACTCACACACTCTACGATGGACGATGGATGATGGTGGTGGATGATGGTGTTGTGATGGTGGTGGGTGGTGGGTGAACTGTGAGAGAGGTGGTGTGCCAAGGGATGGTTTGCAAATGAGCCAAGCACCCCTATTTTTAGCCTGAACAGCAGCTCGGGCACGGCCCCGTGTCCATTGGGCACGGCCCCGTGTCCACCTTCCTTCTCTTTCTTCATTAACTGCAGTCTGCATTAGTTGACCACGCCCCCGTGTCCGCTGGGCACGCCCCCGTGTGCAGAAGCGTATCTGTACTATCAAGATTTCCTCAGATTCTGCGAATCTTAGAGTTGACCACGGCCCCGTGTCCGCTGAGCACGACCCCGTGGTGGTTGATAGAAGCTTCTACAGCTTTGTCTTTTCTGCTGACACTTGGGCACGCCCCCGTGCTCATTGAGCACGGCCCCGTGCTCATTGAGCACGGGGCGTGTCAGCCTTCTGTTCTCTTGTTTTGCTTGGGAAGATGCTGTCGGGGAGGCTAGGCATGCCACGTTTGTTCCTTTTCTTGTATTTATGTTAGATTTAGCTGTTTTTTTTGTTCATTTGAGCTCTTTTAATCCTGAAAATACAAAAGGAAGACAAAAACACACTTTTTCCAACATTAGTACTAAAAAAAGGGTTAGTTTTATGCCACAATTGAAGTAATTTATATGTTGCATTTTGTACACATCAAATACCCCCACACTTGAATATATGCTTGTCCTCAAGCAAAACTCTTTATAATGTGGCTTTGCACTCCCAAATGGAATGGATAGAAGAGAAGGTTTTTGGGCTTGTCGTAGAGTGTCGGGATTTCCAAGATTCTTTATTAAGTTTTATTTTTATTTATTTACAATCCTATTCGTCATGATTTATTTAAAACATTACATAAGATAAATTACTTATTAGGGCATAACATGCCTTTTTTAAAATTTCACTTATATACAAGTTCACATACCTCACGGGGGATCACTCAACACTCGGCCAAAGATGTATTTTAGTGGATCACTCGAGAGCGGCATGGAACATACTCCTACCATAAGCTTGTCAAGAAATCAATCCTCCTCCTTTTTAACTATACACATTTGTAAATATCAAGAGGACTTTTGGGGTGAAGGGTTAGGCTTGGGTTAAAGGTAGGTGGTTGGGTTAGTGGTTAGTAAAAGGGCGAAAGGTGTAAAAAGCGTCGGTTTTCGTAAGACTTTTTATTTTTGAAATATTTATTTTGATGAAGCCATTATTCAAACAAAGTTATTTTTGATAACCTTGTTTGTTTATTTTTCTTTTGCTTCATCATCAAAATTTTATTATTATTATTATTTTTTTTTGAAAGTCATAAGAAAACCGAGCTTGCTACTAAAACAAAGGGTTTAAAAATAAAAAGGTTTTGGTGGGTGAAAGGGTGTTTGTTTTGGGTTATGAAATGAAAAGGTTTAGGCTCAAAGGGGTTAACTAGGGGGATTTTGGGTAGGTGATAAAAAAAAAGAAAAATAATGGTGTAGAAATAAAAAGGGTTAGTCCTAATGCCTCCGTCATTTACTTACTCGGGTTTAAGTTGGTAAGGACCAGGAATGTATCGTCGTGGTAAGTTCTAGAGTCGTAAGAACCAAGCGGCTATTCACACAAGAAACGAAAAATGAGCATTTAGTTTAAAGATATATATTTGTATGCTCAATAAAGGCTCAAAACTCACTTTTTGTGGGAATGGGTTTTTATGTGGTCAAGTATATATAATCAAATTTTAATTAAGCTTGTCATGCCGTTTCATAATTTTCTTATGTTGGTTCTTTTTATCACGACGCTATCGGTTGTAAATTTATAAAAATATAACCTTTTTAGAACTTGAAATTCCCAAATTAAACCTAGACAAGTAAAAAAATGAAATTTTTTTGTTTTTTTTAAATTTGGGGTGATTAGCGGTTCCAATAGAGTTTTGTGTAAGGCTTGTTATTAGGACTTGCAAGATTCAAAGTTTTAGCATCCCCCCCCCCCCACACTTAAATTACACATTGTCCTCAATGTGTCCCAAAAATAAGTTTTTAGGTTGATTGAATGTGTAAAAAGGTGTGAAAGAGCAAAAATTAATGTTACTGGGCGTTTGGACACGGCCCCGTGGTGTCCGGGCACGGCCCCGTGTTCAGATCGCCAGTAACAGAAATTGTTAAAAAGAAACAGAAGCCTGGGCACGGGGGCGTGTTCAGTGGGCACGCCCCGTGTCTAGTTACCTGAACTGGGCATTTCCTGCAGATTGTGCAGCACGGGGCCGTGTTGGGCGGGCACGGCCCGTGCTGAACTTGCTGTAATGAAGAAAAATTTGTCGGGTGGCCCTGTTTTCGCGCATGGGGTGCTGGTTCATGTTCCATTGGTATCCTTCACTATCCCGGGTGTGTTTTATCCATTACAACATCATCCAAACACCAAATTAGCTAAAACCATCATTTATTAAAACATAGAGAGAATTACATAATAATCCTAGAAAATTAAAACAAATAAGGTAAATAAAAATTAAAGGTCCTAAACTAGATAGGTCAAGTGATACATAAAATCATATTAAGGAGCTCTACTATTACAATAAGAACCAAAATTCCGGAAATAGTTTTCCAGTATCTAAAAGCTTTGTAGAACTCCAAGCCGAGGGGTGTTAAAGCCATTCTTCTATCTCTCTTGGGAGGAAGAAGGCGGCTTCATTCTCCTCAACATCTTGTGGAGGAGGAGCGACACCAACCGGAACCCCTTGTAGTATGTCTCGAGGGGGTTCCGAATGTATGGCGTACCATTCGGCCAGAATGATGACTTCCGGTATCACATTCCATGCCCTTTGGGTGATGATTGGTACCAAAGGAGGAGAGGCGAGAATGTTCAACCTTTGGTGCAAAAGGTTGACCTCTCGAAGACATCCCTCTAGTCCCACCGTCAAATGATTAATACGGTCGACCAATGCTTCTTCTACCCCCGTCATCTCATCAATGGCCTCTCTTAAGGCGTAAACGTAGTTTAGAAGAGAATCTTCAGCCGTTGACGATCTTCTCCCTTGTCGGTTGTTTCTGGAGTGCGATGAAGATGCTCTGCTAGTTCTGCTCGCCATTCTAAGAAAACATACCGAAAAAAGTTCAATTTTATGGGAGCAGTACTTCGGATACAGCCCCGTGTTCAATGAACACGGCCCCGTGTTCAGACGTCTGCAGATTTTTGGAACAAGGAATCATGGAGTTTTAAATTGTTTTTGTGATTTTTAAAACCTTTTTAAGCAGAAACAACTTAAAACATTGTTGTAGAACTTATTTTTAACAAGATTCCATGAATAAAAATCTAACAAACATCTCAATAAAGCTTGAAACTATGGATGCTTCAAGTTTTAATGCAAGTAAAAAAAAAATTGAAGAAGATGAAAGTGGATAAAAGAGGAAAGGACAAGAAGGTGGTTGAGAAACTTCTTTTAGAACATACCTAGGATGGTATGTGAGAAGATTCCCCAAATCTCTGTCCCTGGAATGGTTCAAATGTGCAGGATTCTTGGCTGCATTTATAGAAAACGACAGCACGCTGCACATGGCCCCGTGTTGGCTGGACACGGCCCCGTGTGCAGGAAAGATCCTGACACATTTTGTCCGTATTCTGACACGAATTCAGACGGGAATCTTTAGTTGGACACGGGGCGTGTTGACCTGGACACGGCCCCGTGTCTAGAGGATGTCTATGAAGTTTCGTCTATTTCTAAGGAACTTTTCCGGATCGGGCGGTTCCTTACTGGATGGAATAACTCCAAAGTGCCTAAGATACCTTAATTGCTCTAGATTAAGACGAGAACGCAAGAGGTTGTCGGTGAGGGTGATTCCTATGCTAAATGTAGGTGGACAAGTCCAACCCTTTCCCGGGCTCTCGTTAAAGAAGGTGTATCCCAAATCGCTCAGGTCTATGTATGCACCGAACTAAGTCGATGGAGAGTCCTTCACGCCACAATCGGCACAGGGACGACTATCACTCAAGTCCTCGCTAGAGTTAGAGGTAACATCGGGAACAACGAGTTGTTTTTATTTGAATGCGATCCCAACAATTCTTCTTGGTTATCGTCTTGAGATAAATTATTGAAATCTATCCTAAGTTCTTTTAACCAATTAAGAATTAGATCTTCCATTTGAAATAGTTCATCAAGAAGCATTTCTCCTAGAAGATCCGGTTGAGAGCATTCGAGGGAGAGATAGGGATTATTTTTACTTTCGCCCCTCTTAAGGCTACAGGAAAACAATGGGTCTACATAGTGGGGCTTATAATTTAGAAAATAACATTCTAATTCTTTATGAGGGCCACCACATATTTGACACCACGTACCATAACAGTGCCGAAAGTAAAAAAATATAAGTATCTCTCATATTTGTGTCAGAAATTACCAACCGTCGGGATCTTACGGTTCTGTTTTCAGTAACTGAATCTTGGGCACGGGGCGTGTTGAGTGGGTACGGCCCCGTGTTCAGCTTACTGTCTGACTTAAAACAGGATTGCCAGTTCCAAGGATTGGACAGGGGGCGTATTCAGCGGGCACGACCCGTGCTAAGTTCTGCAGAAGCTGAAAAACTAAGAAAATCCTAAAAAAAACAGAAAAATTATAAAAAACGATTAGGCCGTTGATTCCTAACTTTCTTAAAATCCTTGTGTCCCCGGAAACGGCGCCAAAAACTTGATGTGTGCGAGTGTGTATATAAGTTTAAGTATATTTTAACCCCTTTTTACACGTTAGTCAAGTTTTAAATTTATAAAAACACGATATTTTACTAACACTAAACACACATATGGGCAAGTGCACCCATCGTGAGCGTAGTATAGTGTTGGCAAGATACCGAGGTCGTCCAAGGACACAAGAGCTTTTAATACCGGTTTATCCTCAACGTCTAATCAAATCAAAAAGTTAGAAAAAGGTTTTTAAATAAGAAAAATAAAACTAACTAAAATGCTGAAAAATAAAATAAAAGTAAAAACAGATAGACAAGATGAATCACTTGGCTCCGACTCGTGTTTAGTGTAACCTTTGATTATTTCCGCACTTTTGCACTTTTTAAGAGATTATCTTAGTTATTGTAGTAGGCCCCTCTTTTGAAGGTGACGTTACCCTCAACCCAGTAGTTTGAGTCAGCAAGGATACAATCCTAAAGGGTCGGATTATTGAAAGATAATTAATTAAGTTATTAATGCATATTATAGTAGGCCCCTCTTTTGAAGGTGACGTTACCCTCGGCTAAGTAGTCTGAGTCAGCAGGGATACAGTCCTAAGTAGCCGGGTTAAAGTATTAATAGTAGCTTACATATGAGGGGATCAAAGAGTTTGGACCCCCGCCATCCAATACCGGTGGGTATTGAAGGAGGTCCTACTAAATTTGACCCAGGTCCTTGCAGGATCTATACACTGAACAAGGCAAGACTCTTACCAAACCGTTCCCTTAACCCCCGACCAGGTAGCCAACATATCTCCATATAGACCGTGGAGATATGAATGGTGAAAATCTTTTATTTTATATAGACAGTAAAATAATGCCAAGACACCACGGACAAACGATAAGGATGAATCACCTTCAACATAAGAAACTAGTTATTAAAGTCATTAATACATAACCAAGTAAAAAATGCGAAAAGATTAAAAATAAAAAGTATTACACTAGACACTTGTCTTCACCAAGTGATGTAAGAGACTTAGGCAAAATGGCCTTTGATTGTCAAGAACTCTTACGATCAATCTTGGATCCCGAGACGACTCACACACTCTACGATGTACGATGGATGATGGTGTTGTGATGGTGGTGGGTGGTGGGTGAAGTGTGAGAGAGGTGGTGTGCCAAGGGATGGTTTGCAAATGAGCCAAGCACCCCTATTTATAGCCTGAACAGCAGCTCGGGCATGGCCTCGTGTCCATTGGGCATGGCCCCGTGTCCACCTTCCTTCTCTTTCTTCATTAACTGCAGTTTGTCTGCATTAGTTGACCACGCCCCCGTGTGCAGAAGCGTATCTGTACTATCAAGATTTCCTCAGATTCTGTGAATCTTAGAGTTGACCACGGCCCCGTGTCCGCTGAGCACGACCCCGTGGTGGTTGATAGAAGCTTCTACAGCTTTGTCTTTTCTACTGACACTTGGGCACGCCCCTGTGCTCATTGAGCACGGGGCGTGTTCAGCCTTCTATTTTCTTGTTTTTCTTGGGAAGATGTTGTCGGGGAGGCTGGGCATGCCACGTTTGTTCCTTTTCTTGTATTTATGTTAGATTTAGCTGCCTTTTTGCTTCTTTTGTTTATTTGAGCTCTTTTAATCCTGAAAATACAAAAGGAAGACAAAAACACACTTTTTCCAACATTAGTACTAAAAAAAGGGTTAGTTTTATGCCACAATTGATGTAATTTATATGTTGCATTTTGTACACATCAGCCACTATGCTCATAAGTGTGATAAAGGTAAGGGTCCTCCCTAGGTGGGGTAAGAAAACGAGCAGTAAAGTGCTGCTGGGTCCCTATGGGTGTGGGTGTCAAGCGAACAGGGGAAATAGGTGAGGTAAAAACAGGCCCGGGGACAGGTACCCTCCGACGAGCCGTCTGTCGGAGGCGGACAAGGGTTACCTCTTGAGAACTAGGTGAGGTGGGGGTGTAAGGGTCGGGGGGAGTCTCGGGTGTAGGTAACCTAGGGGCTACCGGCCCCCACTCCCAATGCCCCGTGGCGGGAGTAGGGCTCCTAGGAATAGGTCCTACTGGGATAACGACATCCGGGGTACGACTATGCTCCGAGGAGCTAGTCAGGTGGTGAGATGGGGAACGGTAGGCGCTCGAGGCCTCCCCCACGCGCCTAGTAAGGGGTCTAGGGGGATAAACAACACAACAGTACCCAGATTCATCCGGCGAGTAGCTCTGGGGCAACAGAGGCATCTGTGGATCCTCCTCAGGATCGGTCTCCATATGAGAAGTCGTCTGGCGACTCGAATGACTCGACATAGTACCTGTAAAGGAAAACAACCTCTAACACCGCTTCTATCGACTGACATAACCGAAAATAAACAATCCACCGAGGTACACATAAGCACGTATTGCACACAACTTTAATTTTAGTTTTGAAAAATTTTCTACCACTGTTAAGTTAGCATTGCATCTCAGTTCTCTCTTCTCTCTCCGTGACGTTTCCGGAATGCCCAAGTACCAGCAGATAAATTATTGTGTTCCGGACCACAATAATTTATTTGCCCAACAAGACCACCCCGGTAGTAGCCATGCCACTCCGACTCTAGAGTTTCTCACTGTGAGGAGTTAACTTAGGATTATAGTCTAGGTTCTCTTAGGGATACCTAAATCGCTATAACCGATGGCTCTGATACCATCTTCTGTCACACCCCGACTTGCAGCGGAAGACAATCGCGGGGTGCGGCAGACACATGGTACTCCTCATAATTTAAAAACATTACATTGCATAAAACAGGAGCATCGGTTACAACGTCTTAGAATTATCACATTACAAACCATATATTAAAAGCGGTGCTACAAGCCATTATAGCTTTTATTATGCTACGTCCGCCTACTAGATCCTTCCAAACGCACATGTTCACTCCTGTTTCATTTTACCTGAAATGCATGTTAGTTTTAAAAAGGTCAGTTAAACGCTGATGCTGAGTTCCACTGGTTTGGTTGTTCGCTTCAAAATGTATCAACATGGTTAATTACACATATCACGGTTCATAGATGGAATTACACGAGTGTCACAAGTGAAACCTAGACTGTTCTCATCGTATCGTGTCAAACAGACACATACACGCACCACCTGTATCTCATGAAGTTCAATGCCCTCGGGTAGTTATGTCTAACAACATAACCTGGTTACGGACGAGTGCAGTTGCCTGGCTGCCGGCCGCACATGTCCGGCGGCAACTGGGTTTGTCAGACCAATAGTACTATTCACTGCCCACGGCTTACGTTAATCACTTGTATCGGGGCTAATATCGTGTGTTAGATAATTCACATCATAGCAAGTTGGTGTAATTAACACAGTTTGTAACATGCAAATCACCCCAGAAAATAGTAAAACAGATTAAAAGTGGGGGAGTGAAACTCACAATGTAAGTCGTAGTTTCACACAGGATGTAAACAAGCAACAGACTCAACTTCCAGAATCACGTATGCAAATATGGGCTCACATCAGTATCTAAGTCGGTAACAGGTATAACTTGGATTCTGACAGGAGTTTTCACTCCAGATTGAGCCTATATGATACTGGTATGGTGATGGAGGTCAGGGTAGTATTAGCTTTCAGTTTGGCTTCCGGGCACCGGTTCGCGTGTCAGTCAATGTCAGTAGTTTAACATGTTCGGAAAATGGTACGAGAATACCAATAGTGCCAACATGTTGTTATTTAAGAATGATTAACTTTTCATTAAGGGAGTTTGGATGTTTGGGGAGTCCAGGTTGCCCAATTTTGAGTTTCCGTTCCCACCGTCGGGGATTTCCCGAACTGGTATTGGACACATCCCAAGTGTCCAATCCGCCCTGGAATCTCCCGGAATACTCCCCGTGTTTCAATTATAGTATTTTTCGGGTTGGGTCAGTTCCCAGTTCCGGCAGGTTCGTTACACGGTAAACTGCCGAAATTGATTTAAAATAATCCATTTTGAATCTAAAAAATTCTCATTTAATCTAGAACTTGAATAAAATTATGAAAATTTTTATATAACTTACTAAAAATCTGTAGAATATGGAAAAAATTTATGGGAATTTATTTTAGCATTTTAATTGTCTAAATAAATTATTTATAAAACCATATTTAACAACATAATTAACATTAATTACCATCAGTGATCCAAAAATTCCCAAATAATTCCTGGACATCCCTTATATTTCCAGAAACATCTCCAAAAATTTTATGATTTTTCCGATTTCGTTTCAGTGCGTTTCCGGCTACCGAAAATTCACAAAAACGCGGATTTTTAACCCAAATCAAAACTCAACCAATGGACTCCAAATTTTCCCAGAGCATCCCTCATATGTTCCTTAGTGTCTCTGTAAAATTTGGTGATTTATTAAATCCGTTTTTGGTATTTTTTTTTCAGAATTCTTTTAATAAAACATTCAAAATTTCACCAAAAATCTTAGAAAATTCCAAAAATTATAAAATTTTACGTGGACCTTCCTGACACTACCCTTCATAACCACACCAAATTTCAGCTCAATCCAAGTATCACGAACTAAGTTATAGCCAAAACAATATTCTACCTATGCTAGTTTCGAGTTTCGGGTGATATACCTAGCGATTCCTGCGAGTCTGAGTATTTTTCTTGAGTCCAGAAGTATGTGTTGGCTATATTCAGTACCTACACATCAAGTACAATCCAAATATGCTAGAACTTAGATCAATCAAGCTTTGATTCATTGTTTTTCGGTTAATCGAATAGTTAGGCGATTTTTGTCGAATAAGTGTTGATTAGGGTATTAAAACCCAAAGATTTATAACCATGGCTGCCATATAACACCAGGGTATTCATATGGTGTTCATATTCAGCCCATAAACTAGTTTAAAACTCCAAATTTCATGGATTAAAAGGGGTTTTCATGACCTAAATCAAGTTTAATCAAGAAACCATGCTTAAACACTTAAAGATTTGTGCTAATACCTTTGAATTGAGACTTGTTCATGTTAGATCAGCTGGTTTTAGGAAGAAGAAGCAGAATTTTGAAGTGTTTTTGTGTGAGAATTAAAAGGAAAATGAAAAAAAAACAAAGATATATACAAGGGGGGGGGGGGGTGGTGGCTGTTTGGGGTGGGCCCCCTAGGGCCACTTTGTGCCTCGTAAAACGTGATAAAAGATGATGTTTATCCTCCGTTGAGTGTTTAGGTTTGTTTGCGGTCCCGCACGCGTTCTCGATTTGCGTGACGGACTCCGTTTTGCGCGTAATTAGTGTCAAAAGACTCGGTTTTAAAAATCATGCATAACCGTCTTGAAATCCGAACCCAGTTACGTTTTAATCATAAAAGAATCGTATTAGGGTGGTTTAAGTGTTTTTAAGCTTGATCGATCGTTCCTTGCACGTTTGATTGCCTTATGTTATTCCTGAAACGAAGGCGTTTCCATAACCGGGAAGCTGCTTCGTTTTGCGTGCCCAATCTCTGATTGGCTTCAAACCTTATGTCATAGTCTATGGCACAAAACTAAGATGTTCCTAGAACTCGAAATTTTAAATGATGCTACCGATAACCTAATAATCAATGTCAAAGTTTTGCCGACCAGGTGAGTTCATAACAATGATCCATTGTTATAGTCTGTATACTCAAAGAATGATTTGATTCAGTTCTTCCAACTACCGAAATCGACTGATCCTTTCAACTTTAGAGGTCGGGTTGCGGTTCCGGTTTCAAATTCAGCTTGTGCAATTGGGTTTAGTTGAATAAGCGACATTTTGATTCGGTTTTAAGTTCAATTTGTTAACAGCAAGTTAATAACACAAGTTAAACTGGATCTGGGTGCAAATACGCTGCTAATTACTCTAAAATGTGTTACTAGGCTTAATGTCGCTGTTAATTACGCAGGTCAATCTGTTCTTAGTCCGATCTCTCAAATACGCTTGAGTTCATTTACGCTGGTTTAGATTATCAGTTTCTTGGACCGAAGACAATAACAATTACGCGGACAGACCAGAAACACACAAAGACTATGCCTAAAAGCGCCGAACACCGTGATAAAATCGCAAGAGGTTTATACCACTGACCCCAAAGTCGCCTTCAGATAAATACGCAATAACACTTAAATACACAGGACTTATAGTCAGCGTAGATGTATCTACACTGTATTCAAAAATATCTACGCCGCCTTCAAGGATAAATACGCCCAGAAGGGTTTAAGTACGAACAAAACCCCTCTAATCATACCAAAACAACCTAAAAACCATGGTATTTTGTATCAAAATGACCCGAATGCAAACCTAAACACTGATTGACAATAACCTTATCATTAAACACATCAAATCAAGCCATTTGCACCAAGAACTTTTGAAAAACTTTGAAAAATCTTCAAAACCTTAAAAATCTTGACAAATATCAGTCAATCAAGAGCACAAAGGCTCTGATACCAAATTGTGAGTCCCAAATCAGCTTTGGATCACAGTGATAATGATTGACAACCACACAAACACCTATTGATTAGGTGTTTAAGTGATAAAAGTAAGAAAAACAAGTAGAAGATGAAGAATCTTGACCAATGATGAATAAACCTATGTTGATTTGGAATCCCATAATGTATAACACAATCAAAGAGCCTGTATACCAGATTAAGCATGTAAGACCCTAACACGTTTTGATCGAAAAGTCGCAGCGGAAATACGTGCCATAAAATTTCTTTCTTAAAACGTTCCTTTATATTTGAAAATCATTTAAAAACATCTTTATGTAAGGAACTACATTGTTTATCTTTCATTAACGTATCAATAATAACATACTAATACAGCTTACAGGACAACCCATTCCGTACAATCCATGTCTCTATCACTCGATCTTCAATCACTAGTCTTCCATCATGTTGATCCATGATTCTGTACCACCTGCACCCACCACATACATTCGTAACATTAGCATACATTATATATATAAACAAGATTCATAATCATGGAGTCTCGTTAAGTTCTATCCTCATATACTTTCCATTCCGTTATCTTTCTAATTTATGCATTTCATATGGGAGTCTAATCCTTGGTGAGACTTCTATAATGTACCTGCATTACATTTCATTCTCAAGGAACACTATTAGTAACGTAAATACCCAACGTATTGAAACTATGTATACATACATACATGCACCATTCCATATGGGTGATAATTCCTACTTCATGCATACGTACATTCACACGTATATTTATACACACATACATACCTACATACATGTATATATACATACATACATGCCTACATACAAGCTCTTGCATACTACTTACAATCTCATATTGTCACACCCCGACCACGTGTAACATACAAAACGTGGCGGAAACGTCGGGGAGTGTTGTAACAGAATTAATGTTTCATAACCATGGATACCAAAAAGTGTTTCGTTTTATTAAACATTGAATAATTACATCGTCTGGAAATCTAAATACACAATTTAAACATAGTCTATCATTGTTATTGAGTCACTAAGGCCTTGTCCAGTCCTATGTGAGCATGCATCCTATCAATCGATATCTTTCAACAATACCTGAAACACATGTGAAAAACGAGGTCAGCAAAGAAATGCTGGCGAGTACATAGGTTTTGTGAAAATAGGATTCATGACTTCTGTTTAAGAAAATGTTTAGTCATGAACCTTGTAATTTGCTTTGTCTTTGTAAATCATTTGAAAAATAATAAGTTCAGATGAAATGTATAAATAAGAGAATAATGCATGATTAAATGAATAACCATGTAAAATATGTTTGTAAAAGTTAAGTTGTTTGTACAACAATGTATTGTGAAAAGTATGTTATTTGTATAAAATGTTATATGTTTAAATTGAAATGATTAAACAACGCTACGATATGTAATACCATATAAGCACTTATATATAGGAAGTACCAGCGGCGTATCCACCATGCTTATATCATATTACACACGCCTCGTTACTTAAATCACTTACTCAAACCAAACCAACAATGTAAGATGTCTATGTGTAAACCAACTGCCAAATGTATTGGAATAATATGTCAAAATGTTCATGTCAAGATGTAAATCATGTTATGTATAATGTCAAAAGTGTTTGTGTCAAATGTAAACCATGTAATGTGTAACCAAAATGATATGTATGGCTAGTGAAATGCATCAACTAAACCATAGGTGAAACGCACAAAACAAAGTATTGAAGTAAAACTTGGTTTAAATCAATACTATGTTTCGTGGAAATGCATGATCAATTGTAAATTCATGTCCAAATGTTTACCCAATCGTTAAAACATTTTGTGAAATCGTTCAAATCGTTCTTGTTGTTTTAATCGTTCAAATCGTTCTTGTTTTAATTGTGAAACTACTTTATGGTCGATTTTCTAATAACATTCAAACCTTCTTGACTCGTTCATCGTTCCAACTCGTTCTCGTTCTTAACAAACCCTTACCAAAGGGTAAATTAATAATTACAGATTCAGTCATTACCCAAAATACCCACACATAACCATGGGTATAGAGAATAACGGGATTTGTCAGATCCTATGGTACCATAACCTAATACTGGTCGGCTTGATCATTGTTAATGAATGTCATTGGTTATGTAACTACAACCAACAAGTTTGTTCACTTTATTGAAATCGTTCTTGAAACCATTGTAATTGTTTTTGAAACCATTGTAATCGTTCTTGAAACCATTGTTATTGTTCTTGAAACCACATTGTAATTGTTTTTGAAACCATTGTAATCGTTCTTGAAATCATTGTTAAGACATTTAGCACATATGAGTCACCCCAAAATAGTTGAAAACAGTAAAAGAGGGGAATAATGTACTCGCCTGAGGATGCTTAGAGGTCTTGAACAACAACCAAACAAAGCTAGAGGGAGCACGGAATCAGTCGGCAATCTAAAACTATATAAATAAACCGGACTTAAATCGGGAGATCGGATAGGATGAGGCTTGGTAAACCAAATGAGTATTGGAACTCATATGATATGGTTTAACAAGGCCTAAATACTACATTGAGACTAACCTAAGTGCTTTCGACCCATCGCGACCCATTAACGTAACATACGCTACTTTAACGCGTCGTGCGCGCAAAGCGCGTTCGAGACGTCCAACTAGTCCTATGACAAGTATTATATGCCTAAACGTGTTTAATCATGTTGTATAATCAGTTATGTACAAAAGTTTAGGTTACATAAGCTTAATTACCAATTATACATGAAAAGGGTATTCTGGTAATTTACCTAAGGCATATAAACTACCTATCATACAACTATTCAAACGAAGCGACCATAGGGTATAACCTCGGAAGGTTATTCCCTACCTACTATGGTCACCTAATGTATTTGGTCGGATCCTAATGATCGACCAAATGGGTCGGGTTCGAAGGTATAAGCGATTTATTAGATCGCTTACCCTACGACCCTAGACAACGTGGTAATCAGTAGGCATAGTCCCAAGGGACTATAACCAACGTGATTACACTCACGTTGCGAAGTTCAAACGAACTTCGCATTGACCATAAACTGGTCAACGCAGAAAGTCAAACAAAGTTTGACTTTCAGACTCGAAAAGACTCGAAAAGCAATAAAAGAACGAAAGAATACTTACGAAGGGTCCCCGAATGCTAACCTCGGTTCAAGTAGCTCAGGTATGAAACAATGGTTTCAACTTAGAGCTTCTCAAACCAAGATTCTAGTGGGTTTAGAGGTTGGATGGCAAAGGGTATTTATAGTTTTCGGTTCACCGTTAGGATTGTTTCTTGGAAAAGGGGGCACGATCAAAGCCGTACACTTGTTGGAATGTGATGGTGACTAAATTGGCCACTCACCATAGGGTATCAACATGTGGCAAAGGATTTGGGAGTGGTTAACAGCTGAAAACAGGTTGTTTAATACACTGCATCTGGTCTGCAGACCCCTTGCGTACCGTAACAAATATTTGTTGCGGTGCGCAAGGACCAATTTTGACAGAATTACAGTTTTGGTCCCTGCAGCCCGTTTAAGCTATTTTTGACACGTTTAAGGCCCGTTAACCCCATTTCAAAGCTCTAAAATGAAGTTAAAGTATAGGGAACTTAATATGTGCCCAAAAATATCTCGGATGTCGGTTCGTTTGGCCGTACGGTTGCGTTGTTCGGTTAATTACGACGGAAGTCGTAACGAACGTAAAAACGGTCCAAATGACGCGACGAATGGATTTTTCTTATGCCAAACACTAAAATAAAATATTTTAGTGCTTACATGAATTTTTTGATGTCCGGATGTATTCAGAACGTAAGATATGCGCAAAAATGCAAACTTGTGCACTTTTTGACGCTTTTAGTCCCTGAATGACCCAAAAGTTTATTTTAGCACACCGAACCCCTCAAAGCCTATTTCTAAGCTATGTAAAGGATATTTATGGTATGTTTAACTTATGGCCATGTTCTGGAATGTTTGTTACAGCTCAAATTAGCATACTTTCGCAGTTTGTCAACTTTAGTCCCTATAAGCGATTTAACTTGATTTTGCCATACCAAAGCCTTCGAAACTTATTTCTAAGTTATGTAAAGGTTATTTAAGGTATGTTAAGCCTATTTCACTATTCCGGAGTGTTCATTGCATTAAACTGGTTATATTTACGCATCGGTGCGCGTATAACCTTCCAGAAAGCGATTTAGAGTTTGGAATCGAACAAAAATTGATATGTGCAAATGATACACATATTTTTACAAATCCCAAGTATGAAACATAATATTTCATTGGTTTGGTATTTGTTTGATGGTCGCAGTGACCCAGGTGCCACACATATGATTATACTAACATATCCCAATAAAAAAACATTCATATAAATAAGTCTCATACGTATTAACCTACGTACGTATTCATTTCTAAACATGCTTACCTATGGATTCCATTACTAACATAGAGGTAAATCCATACCCATACTTGTACGTGCCTTTAGACTTATTTCATTCCCTATTAAACTTACGTACGCGCTCATCGTATCTCATAAACACTCTATAATGAGTTTGGAATACATTTCGGGACTCTTTAAAGGTCACGGGATAAGTTACGGAAGGCACGGAACTCATGATAGGTCAAAAATTACATTTTCAGCGAATTTGCACACCAAAGGGCGTCGGTGACGCCTCTTAGTTCTTCGCGTCGATGAAAACACCGTAGGCATCAATTTAAGGCGTCCATGAAAAACCAACATCAGGACACAATGTCGGCAACACCCCTCTTGGCGTCGTCGACGCCCCCTCTGTCCCTCGTTTTTTCTGCTGTTTCGTTTCGTCGTCCGTTAACGCTAAAACTTGCGTAAATTTTAAACCGTTTACCCGTTTAACCTCTTGTTTCTTCCCACATGATCATAATTTGATTTTCTATCATGTGAACTTGAAATCCAACATCCAGATTAAGGAAATTCTTAACTTATGAGTTCCCGACTTAATATTCTTTTACGGGTTATTCGACCCGTTCATGTTTTCATCAAACAACTCATTTGTTTTAACCCAAGACTTACATGAACATTATAATTATAAAATTTTTACATTATCCGGAGTTTCGTACTTGGGGTTTATGCACCCGATACCCGGTATGCGTTAAACTCATTCATCTCATTCAATTATACGTAATTGAACTTTGTAGTACAATTTCCATACGTGAAATTGTTTATCCATTTAATCATAACTCACAACCGAGTCCTTTGACTATTAACCCGCGTCTCTGTTTCTCAGTTAGCATGCTTATACGCAATTCTACCCATTATCCTATTATAATATCGTAATCATTACTTATGTAACTATTCCGGTATAGCAATAAGACCTCATTTTGACCCGTTCGGTCTACTAGCGAAAATCATCGATTTCATACAACCAAACCTTATTTGACTTCGATTATCATGCTTAAATTAAATAAATGGTACATAACTTTACTTAAACAAAATTAAGAAGTGATTTCGGAAATCACTTACCTTATGCATTCGTGTTCGTATCTGCTTCGTTGCCTCCTCTTGACCCGTTAGCCTTTCGTGCTTGAGTCCATCTCGACATGATCCCTATACTTTCATGTTATCAAAATCACATTCTTGTTAGCATACACAATTGTATATGTTAACGATCATATCAATTGCATATTTCACATTTGACTTTCATTAGTCAATTCTAACAAGCATAAAACATTTACCCAAATTCACATCCTTTTAAAATGATATAATTCATCATGTCAGTCCATATAACGCGTATTGATATAACATGTACCATACGACTTTCTATAAGCCTACATTTACGACAACAAGTCAAATCATGCTTCTTATGTGTAGTTGATTTTCATAAGTCAACGGTTTATCATATGAACTTCCGACTTGTCCTCATATGTCCGTAACATCATAATAGGCTATACAAATGACACTATATACATTTTCCTACTCACGATACAAATGTGCTTACAATCACATGATCACCTAGTGATATTAAGCATAATGTACAAGCCCTTAATGCATAGTCTTGTCCAACACATATATTAAACCCGAATTCTTGTACGAGTTCCATCTAAAGCACGTTCTTCAAGTTAGTATACTACTCATTACATTATTATCTTATCTCATTCATATATATCAAGCCATTTCATACAATTTCGCATCCTAATTTCACTTAGACATTTCATCATACACTTGGTGTGCATACTACTTTCTAAGCACAATGTACAACTAATTCACGCATAACCTTCTAAGTTCTCACTTTCAATTATCAACACAACAAGACACCAAACTAACTTCACACCATATTCAATCTAACTTGCAAAAACTCATCATATTCACGTAATACATCAAGAATTGAAAAAGACTTGGACATGGTGAAACCCCCATGTCACCTTCATTACCCAACTAGTGGGTTTTCGTCTTTAAACATCAAGTTAATCAAAATTATGCATAACACATGTTCCACATGATGATGCTAACACATATTCATACTCAATTTCATACCAATTCGCGGATTAAACATAACCCACTTCATACAAGATCACCAAACTAAGTTTTAAGACATACCTCATAATCCTCTTGTGTAGGTGATCATTAATTCATGTTCCTTAATAAGTTTGAGCTTCGATTCATCCTTCAATTTGATGGTTCTTGGATGAACTAGGGTTTGGCTCCCTGTGTTTCTCCTGAACGTTCCACGCGCGCACGCACACACACACACACACTATGTGTGTGTTGTGTGTTAATCTTTTGTTTATAAACATGAGCTTCCCTTTTCTACAACTTTGGTCCCTCAAGTTTGTTACTTGCTCATAATAGTCACCCAATTCATTCCCTTGCTTGTTTTACTAAAGCATTTAACTAGGTTTAATAACCTAGTTATTCCATTTCATTTTATTAAACATGGAGACATACTAGCAAATTTAATAATTCGAGTTTTGGGGCGTTACAAAGCACAAGAAATCAGAAGATCAAACACTTGAATATCACAAGATAACACCCTAGTCCAAGAAACTTGGAATACTAAGATGTGGTGCACTGATATATATAAGATTTGATTACCCAGCGTAATTATTACGCTGGGATGTTAATTACGCCGTCCCTGATGGGACAACTTACAAAATGTGCATATTTGCCCCCTCTAACTTATCTAACTTTTACAAACAAGCCTAAACTATTAAACTCCAGTACCAACGGTCTCAAAACGTTCTAATAGTCTATACGACACATATAGACTCATACAAAATCATGATTTTCCCACGTTTGGAAGAAAAAATTACATATGTGTCGTATAGACCTATAGTCCCAGTTGCCAAACAAGAACCGAGAACTACAATTATGAGTTTTAAGGTGTGATCCTACACGTCTCGTATATACATGGGTGTAGGGGCGGAGCTTTTAAGAGGCAAGGGGGTGCACCCGCCCCCGCCATTGTTTCGGTTAGTAGTGTAATATTTTTTATTTTTTGTCCGAATTTTATAAAAATATATAGGTCTACCCCCGCCAATTATTTTGCCTAAAAATTCTCTGCCCTCACCAAGTTTATTGTTAAAAACATTTATACATATTTTTGTGTTGAGTTAAAAAAAACGTGAATAATAAGGCTATTAGTAATTTTTTTTTTATAAAAGTGTTTTTAAACTTGAAATGAGTTTAGATAAAGTCTGGAACTAGTTTTTATATAAATAAAACTTGGGGGGGGGGGGGGGGTTCAGATTTAGTTTTTTTATGTGTAAGAACAAGTCCTTTAATTGAATAAAGATTATTTAATTTTATTTGGAATTATTATTGTTTAACCCGACTCGAATTGAATAGCCGACCTGGACATATAATCCGAAACATAGCGATAAGAAAAAAAAATGGTCCAATGACTTTTATCTTCGTAAAACTTTTGATCAAACTCCGCCATCATATCGTATAAGTGTGATTGTTGAAATACCTTGATGTGTGTGTCGATAGAAAGAAGCCATATTTTATCTCCCTGGTTGATTATTATATTTATATAATAATAATAATTAAAATTAATAACATTATTGATTGATTATTGAGTAGAGCTATCTTCTGGAGCCTGGGCTGACGAGCGACCTCCTGTCCCCTTTCCTTCCCCAGTTCGATCTGGTCGTTCTTTCAATCTGCGATCCTCACTGGATCAGGTTCACTCCCCTCTCTCTCTCTCTCTCTCTCACACACACACACACAACGCTGTCTTCTCCCTTTTATTTATCAATTTATTATATATTTCCTCTGTTTATCTATCTTGCAACAAATCCAGAATCACTATCATCAACAAATCCAGGTTCATCTCACACCTGAGACTGCATTATTTACTCTAATTATCGCCTTAAAATGTATTCCTAATGTCAAATTTTTTTTTTTTAATTTCGAGACACGTTAATCTACCAAACAAATCTAGTTTATCGATACATTTTGTGTGTTATTGTATTGGATTTAATTCGACCTCAATTTGTTTCTGTGTAGTTTAATTCTTGCGAGAGAGAGAGAGAGAAATCATGTTTTATAGGTTATGAACAGTTTCTTTCGGTTTAAATTAATAGTTTGTCTCAGTCTGGTCTGGCTCATCTATTGGTTGTGAAGCTAAAGGTTTTAGTAGTAGATTCATTGATTATGTTCAAATTCTTCAAACTATAGTTATCTAGACCATCACTTTTTGCACTCTTAATTTGATGTGATTCTCAGTCCGATACAAATCGGGAAATGAATAAGATGTCATCCACCTCTATTTCTGCACACTACTGTGAAAATGTGCACCGGGGTACTCTCAGCATTCCGTGCACCCCCTCTCTTCAGAAAACATGTATTTATTTATTTATTTTGCGTATGTTAGCGTGTGCTTATCTTTCTATTTCCCAAATCCTACAGTTCTTTATGTGTGCAGAAGTTACATACACTTGATCTTCGAAATACATTATTATTATAAAATATATAAGAATGCTTACATATACTGGTTAATCATGCTTATATTATATATAACAGTTGTTGGATATGTTTGTCTACATTAGGTCATTGGATAGTCACTTAACTTGTTTATTATTCATTTCTTTGTGAGCTACTTGATTTATTATTTATCTGTCATGACATGTTCTATGGTTGACTTGAGTTTAGGAACACAGGTTCCGTTGTGGTCAATGTTCATTTATCTCAAGATCCCACTTTTAATGTAATTGGCAGGTTGCTGCTAAAGCGGATGGAGCCAGAATCTGGCACCTTACCTTCTAGAAGCCCTTCTCAGGTTATAACACCATCTTCTACAAATGTTTTTATTTTTTTTTTCCTTTTTGGTTTTTACTAAATAGTTCAATTCATCAAGAGAAAGTTGTATCATCTTTCATTCAACCCTGCAGTTCTTAATCTTGGCACTAGAAATCTTGACTTCTTTTCCTGTTTTTGGCATTTTGACATAATCATGTTCTTCTTGCATTGATTTACTACTTGCATTTGCACACAAACTATACATAAAGAGGTTCAAATCTCCCCGATTAATGTAATAAGTGTGAATCGTGATTATCACATCCCTGAATTTTTTTTTTTTTTTTTGTGGAATACATGTTTGTTTCCTTCTCAAACTACAACATCCTCTATCAGCTTTGGGTTATTTTATTTTCTTATTTTTGATATCATGAAGAAACTCATACACCCTCTTAGCGACAAGCCTCCAATTTGAGGGGCTTTGTTTGCATTGGTTTGTTAGTACTAGTTGGCTTTTGGGTAATCATAATTCATAACCCATTCAACTTGTTTCAAACTTACAATGCATTCGTATTTGAGGACTCAGATATACATTTAGAGTTTAATGATATGCAACGAGTTTTAATAGAATCTCACGTAACAACTGTATTGATGAATCCTAAGGAAACCACTAACTTTTTTTGTGTTATGTGGTACGTACATGCCTACATGGCAGTTTCTCAGTATGACATATCTACACTTTACAAGTTATGTTTTTAAGACTCAATTATTTAGGAGTCGAAATATGTAGGTCATATTTATCTACTCCTTCTAGCCCTAAATATTGCAATGTTAACTTGCCATTTAACTGAATAGAAATATTTGTTTATCAATACCATCAGTTTGTAAGTATCTTTAGATTATAAAGCTATCATAAAAAAGATATATTATAATGGAGGTATCACCTGAGAGCTAAGTGAAAATAGATTGAAAATAAGGATTCGTAGAGACGTAAGCATTCAGAATCATTTGTTACTGTTTTTTATTGGAGTTTTTTTTTTTTTTTTCTCGTAAAGTTGATAGTTTGACTTGGCATGTTATTTTTGGGGTTGCAGTTTTTCTTGAATCTATCACGGAATTTATTGTTGGCATACCAAAGCTTTGGCGTGGTGTATGGAGACTTGAGCACTTCTCCTCTTTATGTCTATAGAAGTGTATTTTTTGGCAATCTGACTGATTATCAAACTCCAGACGCTATATTTGGTGCATTCTCCTTAATATTTTGGACCTTGACTCTGATCCCTTTGCTAAAGTATGTGTTTATCGTGTTGAGTGCTGATGATAATGGTGAAGGTGAGCTAATATAGAGTCTATAGGTGGCAATTTTGATTTATTCAATTCTACTTGTGCTTTACATGTTGAGTTGTCTGTGTTACTACTGTATATGAACTTTTCAGGTGGAACAATTGCTCTATACTCGCTTCTCTGTAGGCATGCTAAGTTTAGCTTACTTCCGAATCAACAAGCAGCTGATGAGGAGTTGTTGTCTTACAAATATGGTCCTTCACAGCCTACATCACAATCACCTTCACCGTTAAAGAGGTTTCTGGAGAAACATAAAAAACTACGCACAGCTTTACTTATTGTTGTATTGTTAGGAGCTTCTATGGTTATCGGTGATGGTGTCATTACTCCTGCAATTTCTGGTTAGTCCTTTTCAACTAGGACTTTTTTTTTTTTTAAATTCAGTTTAACAAGAATAAATACCAGTGGGAAAATACTAAACTGTAAACTTTGCTGAAAAAGGAAATGTTGTTTGTTTTATGACACCCCACCGCCCCGGAAAATTAAGTTATCATATGTATATTGGATAGATAGATTGATGTATATGATGTTATATTCATGAGTTATCAAGGGAAAAGAGGATTGACTATGATGGTGTATTTGTTATTGCAGTTATGTCAGCAGTGTCTGGACTTCAAGTTCAAGGTGTGGGATTGGAGCTAAGTCATGGTAATTCACGCTTGAGTTTAAGCATTCCTTGGTCTTTCTTTCGTCAAAAATTATAAAAAAAAAATTTGGAATAGAATAGAATAGTTTAATCAAGACCACAGGATTTAATAAAAACTAGCCCGCTCGTTATTTTTGAAATCGAAACATAGATAAAAACGCGCCACGACGATATATTTGGAAAGCATGAAAAAGTTACGTTTGTTTAACATTTCAAAAACACTATGGTAAACTAAAATATTAAATTTAGCATTTCAAAACATCATCTAGTTAAATAATTAAAGAATAAAATTTTAAAAACATTCTATATCCTAACATTTTCGAAGGACATGTACAGTAGATTTTTTATTTATTTATTATTATTATTATTTTTTTTTTGCTTTTTGCTTTTTGACTTTTTCTTTTTTTTTTTTCTTTAAACTTTTATCCCTTTAACTTTCACTCTCTTAACTTTCTAAAAATTTTGTAATCAAGTTTTACGTGTTTATTTTATGTACGTGTTTCTATAAATTTAAATTGATTTACGTTTAGACGTAAATTTTTCCCGTTAATAAGTTGGGTCAAATATAATATATTCCTTATGCTTATTATTATGTATATTTTCTGTTGGTTTACGTTTTGATGCAAAAAAATTTTCTATAAAAGAGCCGGTTAAAATATAATACGTTTTCATGCTTATTTTTATGTATATGTTTAAATGGTCTACGTTTTGACATAAATTTTGTTCGGAAACACGTCGAGTAAAATATAATACGTTTTCATTAAACGCTATAAATTCAAGTCACTTTACGTTTCGACGACACAACACGCCGTAACTATTTTCTTACGTGCTTATTTTTATGCACGCATCGGTATAACTTTAAGTTGGTTTACGATTCGACGTAAATTTTCTTCGGAAATATGTGTCAAATATAATTCGTTTTCATGCTTATTTTTATGTATGTTTTCAGTTGGTCTACGCTTTAATGCAAATTACAATTAGCAAGTTTTGTGGATAGTGTTTTTATCCTATTAACTTTTTTTGTTTATTTCTAGATTTTTTTTTTGGACTTTATTATTTTTATTTTTTAGTTTTCTTTATGTTTAGTGTTTTAGTTTTAGGTTTCTTTTCATTGGAGCTATATTTAAGATAATATTTACGTTTTCATTTACAATTAATTTAAAATCAATTCCTCCCGCTGTCCAATTTAAATTTATTTTATTGGTTTCCGGTCGATGTAAAACATGTGTCGATATTCTTTTGAGCATATTCTTTCGGTTGGTATACTGAACCAAAATAGATATCGACTGAAACCCCGCAGCGTAGCGCGGGTATTCCTACTAGTTATTAAGATTTTAGCATTTCAAAAACACTGTTCATTACCTTCACTAAAGCCACACCTTTTAGGATAATCTTTGACTAATTGAAATCTTGTAGAGCAAAAACAATATAAGAGCAAGTTTTGAAAACTTGTCAAAAGCAGAAACATTGCAATCTCATTAGATATAAATTGAAAAGCTGCAATTTTCATGGGTGTATGTATGTATCTTACTTTTTGAGTATTTGATTTTGTTTTTGCAGGGACAGTGCTATTATTCGCTTGTGTCATATTGATTGGCCTGTTTGCTTTGCAACACACTGGTACTCAACGGGTGGCAATTGTCTTTGCTCCTATTGTTATTTTATGGTTGATTTCAATATGTGGCATTGGATTATATAATATCATACATTGGAACCCAAAGATTGTGTATGCATTATCTCCACATTACATAATCAAGTTCTTTAGGGAGACTGGCAGAGCTGGCTGGCTCTCACTTGGGGGTGTTCTTCTCTCTATAACAGGTATTTGAATCTAACATACTGTGTGTTAAAAATAGATTGTAAGTTGATTTTTTCAATCAGGATTAGTCGGTGTGTTTTTTGCATTTTGGAATTAATTTTATGTTATAATCAGTCTTCAACATTAGGATGAACAAATCTGATTGTCTATGGGTAAAATAAAATTTACTTATATACTTATTCTTTTACTGTATTTTCAGAAAAAAATGTTGTATTGTTTTTCTTATAAATACTTGTTTTTGGTCATATTATTTCCCTAATAACCAGAATTCGCCAAACACTAAACATGTGATATCTTGTTTTTACAACTTCAAGCATCATAAGCACATCCAAACACTTTTCTATGGTCCACTACACTCTATTATACAGCTGATTATTCAATATGACATAATCACTATCCAAACACCCTTCAATAGGATAATGATGCTATGAGATTTTCTTGCTGGTGTTTACAGTCTCTTCCTCATTTTTATTGGTTTGTGTTTCGTTCATCAACTATGACATTTGTTTATGTATTTTCAAATTTCAACTCATTACTCATATCTCATTTTTTTATTTATGTTTGGTTTCTATCCACCTCTATTCTCAGGAACTGAAGCTATGTTTGCTGATCTTGGCCACTTTA
The DNA here is from genome assembly GCA_030545235.1 of Helianthus tuberosus. NCBI lineage: Eukaryota > Viridiplantae > Streptophyta > Magnoliopsida > Asterales > Asteraceae > Helianthus > Helianthus tuberosus. The sequence goes on along the minus strand of CM060394.1, from coordinate 114,483,382 downwards.
CTGCCTTCTCTATAAGAGTAAGTCCACTAGTTGGGCTATAAATGTTCACTTCTCTTTATTATCAATTGATCTGGGTTGGGCCTTTTCATTATATTTATAGTTTATTGTTTTTTTTTTTACTTATGAAGTTAATGCTTGTCTATTTGTGTAGCTTGCATTTGTCGCCGCTGTGTACCCGTGTTTGGTCATACAATACATGGGCCAGGCCGCTTATCTGTCTAAGAACATCACTTCTATTCAAGACAGTTTCTATAAATCAATACCCGGTTAGTCCTGTATTTTCACTCTCGGTGGCAAAATGGGCCGGGACAAGTTGGCCCACCAACACAGTTTTATTAATTAATAATTAATGTATAAAACATGGTCATAAACGCTATAGGTTTAAATAATAATTTAAGGCTTCTTTAACATAACAATTTAAGCCAGTATGTAAGCATTTTAATATGCTTTTGGCTAACTATGACCCGATTCCTTTATAGTTAATACATGTTTTTTACTCATTTGACTAATTATTAATTAAATTGAACCCCCCTCCCTTGCAGAACCGGTATTTTGGCCAGTTTTTGTTATAGCTACTCTAGCATCTGTTGTGGGGAGTCAAGCCATCATTTCGGCTACCTTTTCAATTGTGAAGCAATGCCATGCCCTTGGTTGTTTCCCCAGGGTCAAAATTGTCCACACATCCAAACATATGTTTGGCCAGATTTATATACCAGAAATCAACTGGATCCTCATGGTTCTTACTCTTTTGATTGCTGTCGGATTCCAAGACACTACTCTAGTTGGCCATGCGTACGGTACGTAACATCAGATTTTTGTTTGTCTACTTGTGACAAAATACGCTTATAAAAAGCTGTTTAGGGATTTAACTGTTAACTTGCAGTTAATAGCGGCGCTATAGCGGTGCTATAGCGGTTAGCGGACGTCTGGGTTTGTAGCGGTTCAAATAGCGGTGGCTCATAGCGGTTCCGCTATTAGCGGCGCTATAGCCCGCTATTTGGAAACCTGTATAGCGGTCAAAGTCAAATTAGGTCAAAGTTTGAAAAAATCGGTCAAAAGTCGCCTATAATCAGACCAAATCGGTCAAAACTGGATCAGATATTAGTCAAAATTTAACCAAATCGGTTAAGTGAAACGAATTGTTACCTTAATTCGAACAAAAATCAGTTGTTGCTCCATGATTTTGAACCATTGTAGAGATAACTGGGTACTATGCCTGATGAAGAAGAGAAGGGGGGTGGGAAAACGGCGTATGATGAAAGTGGGGATGATTAGGGTTATTTTAGTTTGGGTATTTTAACATATAACCCCCCTCCATCTTCATTAGTTTATATTTAGTCCTCATACTATATATAAAAAATATAAAATTAATTAATGGTATATGTATATAATATATATAAAAATACATAAATTATGCATGGTATAAAAATTATCGCTATAACCTATATATCATATAGCGGACCTTGACCGCTATTCGATTTTGGACCGCTTTGACTACTTAGCTGTTAAGTTTTTTAATTTGACCCAAATCAAGTGATTTTCTGGGTTTTTTTTTTTTTTTGGAAAATTGTTGTTTGTCAGGGCTTGCATGCATGACGGTAATGTTCATCACAACTTTTCTCATGGCTCTTGTTATAACCTTTGTGTGGCAAAAACACATCGCATATGCTACCATCTTCCTTGTTTTTGCGTTCATAGAAGGTATCTACCTCTCGGCTGCAATAATGAAAGTTCCTCAAGGAGGTTGGGTGTCTCTTTTACTCGCCTTTGTGTTTATGGTCATAATGTATGTTTGGCATTACGGTACCCGTAAAAAGTACAACCATGACCTCCACAATAAAGTTTCACTGAAATGGCTTCTTGGGTTGGGACCCAGTTTGGGTATTGTACGTGTGCCCGGGATAGGACTCATATACTCGGAACTTGCCACTGGTGTACCTCCGATTTTCTCACATTTTGTTACGAATTTGCCCGCTTTTCACAATGTTCTGGTGTTTGTGTGCGTGAAGCACGTCCCCGTGCCTTTTGTATTGCCTGAAGAACGGTTCCTTATTGGGCGTATCTGCCCGAGACCTTACCGTATGTACAGGTGCATTGTTAGATACGGGTATAAGGACATCCAAAGAGACGATGGCAACTTTGAGAATCAACTCATTCAAAGCATAGCAGAGTTCATACAAATGGAAGCTGTCGAACCTCGGTTATCCACCTCTGAGAACACATCCTTTGATGGTCGAATGGCGGTCATAAGCACCAGGTCAGTTTTCTACTCATTTTTTTTAATAACTAGTTAAATAGTCAAACTTGACTTCTGTTTGAAGTTATACGTCAGCCTAAAAAGTCAAAACAATATGAAATGAATGATGAATCCCAGGTCAAATACTACTTTAACTGTCTCTGACCAACTGGACTCAACGAGTTCCGCCATACAAAGTAGCAAATCGTTAATGCTGCAACGTTTAAGATCCGATTATGATGATGAAAACCCGCAAATAAGAAGGCGGCAAGTGAGGTTCCAGCTGCCATCATCGGGTCCGGTAATGGATGATGCGGTGCGAGATGAGCTTTTGCAGTTGATACAGGCTAAAGAAGCAGGAGTTGCTTATATCATGGGACACTCTTACGTTAAGGCCCGGAGGTCGTCTTCATACTTGAAGAAGCTCGTCATTGACATCGGCTATTCTTTTCTTCGTAAAAATTGCAGGGGCCCTGCAGTTGCTCTTCATATTCCTCATATAAGTTTGATTGAGGTTGGTATGATATATTATGTTTAGGTTATTGGTTTTACATTTCGATAGCTCTTTTATTCTATTGTAAGCCAAATAATGTGAGATTACTTTATATGGATTAATTTGCTTGCATTTACAAAAATATACTAGGAAGCAACAAGCAGTACATCTGTCTTTCATTTTTTTAATATCTAAGGTTTTTGTAATCACAGACGAAATGAAGTATATCTATGTAGATTTGTACTTGTGTATTTATGTACAGGTAGTAACCATTTCTAAGCTATAATCATAGTTGTAAAAATCCCGACTAGTCGCTAATTAATCACTAATCGGAGGTTCATCGATTAATCCCCAGGCTGTCAATGGCGGTCCCATTCTGCCCAAATTTTTGCCAGCCCAAATTTTGACCAAACCTTATTAATTCGCATTAGTAACTTAGAAATATGGGTCAATAAGTGGTTAAAACATGTCTACTTTAAAAAACTACATATAAAAATCCTGATACGATTAATTCTTATTAATCCCGATTAATCGCTAGTCAGTACCTCACCGACTGACTAGCGTCTAGCAATTCTTACCATACTGGTTATAAGTGATGAAAATTTTTTAGTTTTTTAATATATGGTTACGATAGAAAATGTCTTATTTGAATTTAAAAATTTGTAAAAAAAATGAGTGTTATTATTTAATCTTAGATGCTTAAAAAGTGGAGTTGAGTTCATTAATTTACTCATGTAAATTACTCCTATACCATTGTAATATAATTAAATAAAAATTAAAAAAATTCTGATTGGTTATATATTATTCTTCCTCTTGTTACATATTTTCATTCTTATCATTTGAACCTATTACTTACTATATATATATATATATAGAGTGGGGATCCTACGAAAGTGTGTTTTTCCTAAAAAGTGTAAAAAGTCATAAAACACAATAATTTCAGGCATAAAACACACCTAAAACTCACAAATAATAGAATGAATATTACTAAAACACCATATTCAAACTCTAATAGTCCATAAAAACTTAAAACGCACCATCGTAGAACTATGAATATAAAACACAAAATGCTAAACAACATAAAACACAATAATATTTGTCATTCCATAATCAGAGCCTTAACATCTAAAACACAACACAAAACCCACATACATGATGTTTTAGTAATCTTCATCATATTATTTGTGGGTTTTTGGTGTGTTTTATGGTTGACATTATGGTGTTTTATGTCTTTTTACACTTTTTAGGAAATTTGGACTTTCTGACCAACTCCTAACCTATATAGGGCCAGGACCAACTCCTAACCTATATATATATATATATATATAGGGCCAGGATCATTTCAGAACCATAAATATTTACAGAACTCGCAGAACTCCTAATAAACAATCTTTTTATTTATATATTTTTATGTTTAGGATAATTTTATCATTTATTATGTGTATTTTTACGATTACATACATGTTAAGAGTAATTTTATCATTTTTTATATGTAATTTTATAATTACACATATGTAAACTAGTTTTTTTACATATATGTAATTAGTTATGACACATATATATATAATTTTGGCAACTAAACATATGTAAACTACTTTTAACATGTATGTAATCAAAGAAATACATATAATAGATGATAAAAAGATCCTAAATACAAAAACTTATATATAAAATGATTGTTTATTAGGAGTTCTGAAAGTTTTGTAGTTATTTGGAGTTCTGAAATGAACTCAACCCTATATATATATATGAGGTTCATTGGGGAACACTAAAAAAATGGGGAACAGTGGGGAACCGACTCAAACGAACTCCGATTGGACTCATTCCAGCGGCGTTGGAACCGTCTCGTCGAACTCTAACTAGGATCTCTTAACCCTAAACCCTAAATCATAACCCATAAACCCTAAATATATTAGGGTGTGGCTTTTAGGGTTTAGCTTTAGGGTTTAGAGTTTAGCTTTAGGGTTTAGGGTTTAGCTTTATGGTTTAGTTTTTAGGGTTTAGCTTTTATGGTTTATAGTTTAGATTTTACGGTTTAGCTTAGGTTTTAGCCTTATTTTTTAGCTTTAGGGTTTAGAGTTTAGGAGTTAGGATTTAGTGTTTAGGGTTAAGAGATCTTAGTTAGGGTTCGGCGAGCCGGTTCCAACGCCGCTGGAATGAGTCCAATCGGATTTCGTTTGAGCCGGTTCCCCGCTGTTCCCCCACTTTTTTAGTGTTCCCCAATGAACCTTCCCATATATATATATATATATATATATATATATATATAGATAGGGTAAGGTTCATGCGAGAACCACCCTTATTGCGAGAACCGCGAGAACCAATGTGAACACAACCTAAAATAGCTAAAAAAACCTAAAAAACCCTAACCCTCACCCCCCCCCCCCCAAAAAAAAACCTAAACCCCCTCCCCCCCCAAGCTAAAATGCTAAAAACTAAACCCCTAAAAAACCTAAAAAAATAAAAATAAAAATCTAATTTTTTTTTAAATATTTTTTATGTTAAAATCGCTACTTTTAGTAGCAAAAAAAAATAAAATTTTTTTTGGCTTCGAAAATTAACGATTTTTTTTATAAAAAAATATAAAAAAAAAAAAAATTTTTGTGTGATTTTTAGCTATTTTTAGGCATTTTTTGTTGTGTTCACATTGGTTCTCGCGGTTCTCGCAATAAGAGGTGGTTCCTAACGGATCTTTGTCCTATATATATAAACAAAATCCCAAGAGTGAACTGCGTGAACTGGTCTGGGCCCTTGATTTTTATGATCTTGAGATTAAAGTGAGTGGCATGATGGTAATTATTTGGTTAATTTTTTTTTGGGTAAAGGGTTACCCCGATGAATTTTATAAATGAAACAAATAATACAAGGGTGTGTCAGTGTAACACACCAACTAGACTTGACCTACCAAGCCTAGGAAACACGCACAACAGCCAAAACAAACACAACCAGTCTAAACGACACAAAAACTCAAACAACCAAGACACCAAAACAAAAAAAACGGACTTTAGCCTCTAGCCCGGATCCACTCCAGTATCTTCAATCTTCCAGCACTTGAAAATCCTTAACTTAGTCGAATCGGCCCGAAATCTGAACCCCATGAGCCGCAATCGCACCGAGCATTTAATCACCTCAGCCACTTGATTAACTGTTCTCTTATGATTCTTGAAAAGCCTGTTGTTCCTTTCTTGCCATATATAATAAGACGAAGCAGCAATCAATAACTTGCACACAATATGATCCGCATTCTTGGATTTAGCATGCTGCTCCACCCAAGATAAAACCGAAGACCATGAATCATCAACATTACCCAAACTAACCAACTTCTTGACTTAATTCCAAACTTGAGTCGCAAAAGCACATCGGAAAAATAAATGATCCCGACTGTCCCGGTCAAAATTGTCACACCCTGTCTTTTGCGGAAGCGTATGATGTGTGACTAGCTTGTTATCATTGCATTCAATCGTAATAAACAACTACATGATCAAAACGATGTTCATCCATTCATGAAAATTTGAGTATTACAAACACGTGTTATTTAAGTTTTCAAAACACGACCTTTGACAAGGTTACAATTCAACAAAAGTGGATGACATCTAAACTTGTAGTCTACTTCTAGTTATGACACTTGCGCCCAAGATCCATCCTGTCACCTGAAATACATGTAATTTTGGAAAACATCAACATAAAGTTGAGCGAGTTCATGCATTTTGCATACCTTGTATGAAAACATTGTATGTATCTTGTATAAATAAAGTGTTCATGTATAAATCAAGTTTTCTTGTGTACACCACGAACTAATTGAATGTTTGTACAAGGACATTAAGGCATGTGAGGACATATGGAGCATTAGTGTTGGCTCTTTTAAGGCATGTGAGCATATGGAGCATTAGTGTTGGCTCCTTTACTGTGTCGATTACCCTCGACTGTGTCAATTTCCCTTGACTGTGTCGATTACCCTCGACTGTGTCAATTAACCTCGACTGTGTCGATTTCCCTCGACTGGGACACCGAAGCACTCAAGAGGTCACATAAGGACCATGAGTGGGGCTCGGCCGTACCCGTTAGATCTAACCCTCGTCCCTAATTAAGTATTAATGGCATCTCAATATCTAGTTTAAGCTCACATGATCTAGTATTTTCTAGGCTTTTCTTAAAGCTCATCATATTGCACTCACCACGAGTGCTTCTCGTATTCTTTTATATTCTCAAATCATATTGCACTCGGTACTCATTCTCACCAAGAGTGCTTCTCGTATTTTTACCATTTGTAAAAATTGTAATATTTGTAACATGTATTTCACCCCCGAGAGTTATAAAACCAAAAATAGTTAGAGAAAAGGGGGAGCATGAACTCACAACTTTGCGTTCCTGCGTCGTAAACTTCACCGGATTTGCTTATCTAGTGTCGTGACCTATACGTGTTTTCTTAACGTTAGTCACTAGACTTGTATCGCACAAGTACAGTCACTATCTCTTGTGTACGTATTCTTGTGTTAAAAATAACTTATATTTTTAACTAAGTGTCTTACTTATATTATTTTCTCAAAAATTAATATAAGTATCTCATGTTTTGCACTTTGCACCCGAATTATGTATCTTGTATGTTGTATGTGTATTTTTAAATCTTAATACGCTAGCACGTATAACACATACTATATACACTTAGCACAAAAGTTGGTGATCAAATAATATATATTTTTCTCTCAAAAATATACATACTTATATCCATTTTTATTCTTGAAGAAATCATCATTTCTTATCACCAAAAATTTGGGAAACCTTGGTAATACTCTTAAATACATTTTTAGGGAATAAGTTTCTCAAAAGCTTATATTTTTATAAGTGTCAAAATTTATAAAAATTTTGACAGAGTTTCCCCTAAAAATGGAGTTTTCCCATGTTTTCAAAACATGTGTTTATTTTCTTTTAAATCGTCAAAAATCATCAACAACAATTATCAACAATAATCATCAACAACAATCACTAATTTCTCCATTTCATGAACTTGAATATTTACAAAAATGTGTAGTAATTTACTAGCACATTTAGTAAGCCTTGTTATCTTTAAAAATAAGTTTAATTTCTTAAAAACTTTATTTTTAAAGAATATGAAGTTTCACAACTTCTAGTCGGTTTTTACGAAAATTATTTCTTTGTTAAAACTTTTGTTACACAAGTGTCCACACACTTGTTTGTTCATAAAAACACCTCTACTTCATGAAAGATCCGGTTTTAAAACATGGTTTTGTCTTACAGTTGGTCTTTCGAAAATACCACTTGTAGATCTTTAGATCTACTAGTTTAGAACTCCATTTCATAAGATAAATTGTTTTTACACAAGTTCATGTTTAATAGTAGTAGTGTTCATCATCTAGTCCTTTTTATACTTTAACATACACTAGCTCATGTTCTAAGAACATAACCTAGCCGGGTTAGATGACGATCCAAACTACTACTAGCATTAAACAACACAAAATAATCATCACAAAACAAGTTTAACAAGTTTTACACAATTATCCATCTATTAACCATCATATTCATCACTTTAGTAGACTTTTAGTTGGTGATTTAGTATGTTCATGATTTTCAATCGACAAATCTCTTATTAACGACTCTAGACAAGATCAAGAAGGTGTTTTAGAACACTTACTACTAGCACAAGGCTAGGGGAGTTCAAGAGGACAAAAGAGGTGGATAAAAGCAAATGAAGAAGGTCCTTCAAGATCCGCTTGCACCGAGCTTCGTTAGTGGCCTTCTTACTCCTCAATATCACCTTGGAATGGATGGATGAGTTGGAAAATGAGGGTGGCGGTGGTGCTTGGTTGGGCCGAGAACAAGGGAGGGAGAGAGGGAAGTGAAGGTGGAGTGATGAAATGGTGGTATTTATAGACCTTCCATATAGCATATTCCTGGCATATTCCTGGCATATTCCTGGTATATTCCTGGTATATTCCTGTCATATTCCTGGCATCCTAGTATATTCCTGGTATATTCCTGGCATCCTAGTATATTCCTGGTATATTCCTGGGTTTGCTGCGTTGTCTGCGTTTTGCAGTGTAAGCATTGTGTCGCGTAGGAACACACGGTACGCCCTTAAACTTGAAAAATAACGTTTTTAAGCGTTTTAATTTATTTTTCAACACGAACCTGATTAAAATAAAATTTTAATCATAACAGAATATTTGTGGGATTAAATATTATCCGGGCGGTATATATGTAACCCTTGTATGTATCCTTGGGTTTTAATGTATTTTTGACGTTGGACCTACACCTAGGCCCTAATTCTAATGTCTGACTGCTTTCTGCAGTTCTGTTGACACGATGTGTCTTACCGGTGAGTTTACTAATTTTTGACGCAACGCTATCATAACGTAATTCTTGTAGCATATATCATGCATGAATTCACTTGCATGGAATTCAGGAATTTATTTGTCTGGTAAACTAGATCATGTACAGTCATTAAAGCACAAATTACTGTTCATCTAGTGTACGGAATGTACGGAAAAGTGACGGTTGTCACAGTCTCCCCCCGTTAAAAGAATTTCGTCCCGAAATTCAAGCGATGCCATCGGTCACAGGGGAGTTGTGAAACCAATATGGTCACTTAGATTCATGATTTGTCTTTATGTTCCCATGAAATCTCTGGGTCATGTCATGAATTCTATCGTACTCCAGTAAGTCGATCATGACTTTTCTGTATCTCGTGGACTCTTGGTCCATAACCTCAACAGGTTTCTATAGTATCACGGACTCTTGGTCCAAAACCTCAACAGGTTTCTATAGTATTTCTTATCGTTTGTCATTGACGTGAATCTTATTTGTGGGAACAACGACTGCTCCTTGAGTCAGACTCCTCTAACGATTAGACACATGAATGTGTCGCGATCACTACTGATCTTTTTCTGGGAGTTTTCATCTTGTGAACAATGGTTCTGATCCCTACACCGGGGATTCAACCTTTTCGTTTTCCAACTCACACTACGCCTTCTCTAGGCGAGGCTCTCATTTTAGTCATACTTCTTGTCTCATATTCTTACGATTTCTGCCGCTCATCGGCGTAATCTTTCCGTACTTTACGGGCTGTCCTGATATGATTACATATCTGAAGGATCTGGCCTCTAGTTTTCCTGGGCCATCTCGGGCCAGTTGATTGTTTATCTTCGGTCTCCGTTCAACGCGACGGGGATCGTCTTGTTATGTTCTATCTGAAGCTTCACACGGGGCGATTTTTAACGGCGGTGTGATAAATACGGTTGTAGGAAGACTCTACTATGGGCAAGTGAGTGTTCCAACTTTTCGTTAAAGTTTATCACACAAGCACGTATCACGTCCATTCAGTCTGCATCGTTCAGTAGCTCAGTCCGTCTACGTTAACATTCAAGTTCTTACGATCGACGGTGTGCTGCAACCCTTGTGTTCAGTAAAGGTCGTGCAGCGTTTTCCGTTAGGTAGTGACGTCAAGTTCGCGGCGTGCAATCACTGTATCTAGCTCAAGGTTTCTTCTCATGATTCCTTGATCAATGTGCCGCGTATGCAATGTTGTGGTCTCGTTGCATCGACGTACAATTGAGATTTTGTCGAGAGGCGTCACTTCATTGCAACTCTAGCTCTTTAGCTCTTGGTTGCAGGGTTGGCTTGAATCTCGTTCTTATTCATCATGTACCTTAAAGTTTTCACTTCGCGAATTCGAAATCCGCTTTTCGTTATTACAGCATATAACTGTTCTCTTCTCTAAGAGTTGCAAGGTAAATTGCAGCTGTTGCTCACGACCTTCCTTGGTCGTTGGCCATATAAGTATGTAGTCAATAAGTATATGACTTACCCAGGTATGGCTTACACGTTCGATTCATGAGGTCCATGAACATTGTCGATGCATGTGTTAAGCCAAATGATGCGACAAGGAACTCGTAATGCTTGAAGCGAGTCCTAAAGGTCGTTTTAGGAACGTTTCCTTCTGGTATTCACAGTGGAGGACCTCTTGTCCTCAAGTTGATCTTTGAGTGGTAACTGGAACCTTACGATTGGCTCAGTTGTGTCATCAGTCCCTGGCAAAGGATTCTGATCCTCAATTTTCTGAAGTTTAAGTAAAGTGGAGACTACCAACTTTCTCCTTGTCTCCTTATCTAAGGATGTTATGTCCTTAATTTCCTCTGTCTAGCAGCTCTTGCAGTTATATCAGAGGTTCATGCTTCGCTGGTGAAGTTAGTCGGTATGGCGTCATTCGTCACCGGTGTTGCTCCTGGCACGCGATTTATTCTGAACTCCTCTCGTCGCTACAGAGAGGCGTTCCTGGCAAGTCTTCTGAAAAGGCTACTGGGACTTCTTCCGTCACGGGGATGTTCTCAGGCTCTGCAGTCTACTCAGAGGCATTTCTATGCCTCTTCGACCAATGAGGGATGTCGTAGATCTGCCGCCTTGTGGGGTCTAGCATCCTTGCACCTATTGCAGGAAGTTTGGGTTTCATCATTCGCAAGAGGGATGCGACTGATTTTCTCATATCAAACGACGCCAGCTGTATACTTGGATTTCTGATCCATGCTGACTATCATTTTATGACTTCGCGAGTCAATGGTAACAGAAGGTTCCGGCCTTCTGAGTCTCTAAATACAATCCTTACTCGCTTCGACTGTTTAAACTAGCCTTCTATATGCCCATATCTAAAGAATACAGGACGTCTATTTTACTTGAAACTAGGCCAAGCAGTTTCTTAAGTTCTAAGCATGTAAGGTTAACGTTGATGCCAGTATTAATTAAAAGTAGATGCATAGGGTTGGTTAATAGGGGACGTACCCGTAACCGCATCTGGATCCTGGCGTGCTTCACGAGTTTCGATCGTGAAAACCCTTCCTTGCTTGTTTCTTCCTAGGGCAATCTTTCCTAAAGTGCCCTGCTTCACCACATTTGTAGCAACCTGGTATTCTCTTATTTCTTCCATCTGGGTCCTTCGCCCAACAGGCATCCTTGCTGTGCCCTTCTTTTCCACACTTTCCGCACGTAGGCCTTAGACATCGACCTTCATGGTGAAAAGTGCATTCCCCGCATCTCGGCTTAGTCCCCGAGTATATTTTGCCACCAGCCTTATTCGTGGCTCCATCAGTTTTCCTGTCATGCGGCGGTTTCACTTTCTTTCTTTTGCCTGTTTTAGAGCTTCCATAGTTGACTTGGGTGCTCATCTTTAGGTTTGAGGACTTCCTCTTCTTGTTGCTTGACGACTCCACATGAGTTTCTTTCTTGTTATCCTCAGATTCTGAAAATTTTCCCGCACGTAGAGCTTCTTCAGTAAGGGTGACACTCATATCGATAGCCTCTGCAATGGTTGAGGGCTTTGAGGTAGTAACCATGCTCCTGATCTGAGGTGCAAGTCCCCAAATGAATCGTTCAACCCTTTTGAATTCCGGTTTGACTAAGTAGGGGACGACCCTAGACAAGTCGTGAAATCGTTGGATGTATTCAGGAATCTTCGGTCCGTCCATTTTCAAGTTCCAGAACTCCACCTCAAGCTTCTGGATTTCAGCCCTAGAACAGTATTTCTTTTCCATCAATTCCTTGAGCTCGTCCCAGCTTAGTGCATAAGCAGCATCCGCACCAAGGGTTTGAACCTGAAGGTTCCACCAGGAGAGTGCGCCATCTACGAATAACCCTGAGATATAAGTAACACTCTGTCGGGGCGAACAGTTACTCATTCTTAGAATGGAGTCAGTCTTTTCTGCCCAGCGAACAAATGCAACGGCACCTCCTGTGCCATCAAAATTCAATGGCTTGCAGTCCAGGAATTGTTTATAGGTGCAGCCAGTTGGAGGGTTATTTTCCGTAGTGCCGTCGCTGTGCTTAGAGCGGAGGGCTTCATGTCACGCAATTGCCTGTGAGATGCGTTCTTGCAGCTCGACTTCTGTCCTTGGCAACGTACTGGTGTTTGTGTCTCGCCTGGGCGGCATTCTCTTCTGCCAAAATGGTATGAAGTAGGTTAGACAACATTCCAATTGTCTATGAGATACATAGCACCATAAGCCATTATGTAATCACCCAATTTCACACGTATATATAATCAGTGTACAAGCGAGGAAACAGCTATTGAGCCTTCACATAGGCTTGCCAACTTGGCTTATTGTTTGAAATGAACTCGAGGCTACATCGCCTTGGTCATTCAAGTTTTAGTTATTTCCTGCTACACTGGTTTCCTTAGGTCTTTAGCTTTACTAGTGCGTATATTTTCCCTTAGATGGGGTTGTTTGTGTAGAGGTGATTGGGAGTGTGTCGTCACTGATTCTTCCTGAATGTCATTTCACCTCTCTTGCTTAAACATCGTTTTCTCAGACGTCTCGTATGCAGGTAGATGTGTCAGTCACGAAGTAGGCTAAGACAGGCTTCCTACTTTCTAACGTGCTAAAGCACTGATCTATGTGTTGTTCTACCAGATGAAGGTGAGGACACCTATAGATTAATTTTGTATGGTTTTCATTAGCTCGGCCCGCAGAGTCCACCAGGATTCCTGTGCACTACAAGTCGTTATTACGTGGGCCCCCGTAATAATAAATTGTCTTGTACAGTTACCCCAAATTTTCTCTCGTCCAGCAGATGATCAATCAAAGAGGGGACACTACTGTCCTTATACCTCTTGTCATGGAAAGGACCCTTGCGATGGTCCACGCGCTAACATTCGTTATCGTTACGCGCGTATAGGCACGATGATTAGATGGAATAGGAATAGAGATAAGTCCTAGTAGTTGGAGGGGCACCTTCGAGATGAATACTTCATCTTCCTTTTCTGGTCAAGTATGTCGTCAATCTCGCTTCACATAAGCCGCAGGGATCTCGTCCCGTTGATTGAGAATTCGTTCAAGGTTGCCGCCTCTGCCTCGTCATCATCACCGTAGTCTGGCATCTTCACGTTCGAGAGGGAAGAGCAGCCATTTCCTACGGAAGTAAGCTCAACATCTTGTTTGGTAATCACTCCCAGCCATGAGCTTTGCAAAGGATGTGAGGTCGGTAGCTTCATCGTGCGAGTCACGTACAGTAATAGGAGTCAGAGTCGAAAGTATCTCATTCACGTCAATAATCATTCCGTACACTTATTTGTATGTATGTATATCAATAACATATATGCTACTTAGCATAATCAAGCAATTTAATGCATTATATCACGTATAACTCTCGTTTTTGGGGGATCATTTTGTTTTTTTTTTTTTTTTGGCAAGTCTTACTCGTGTAGACTATGCTTTGGTTGGCACCTTATTTTTAAGGTATTCCTCACTAATGTCCTTGCCTTGTCACTTTTTGAAAAGTGTCTGACTTGTGGATCTTGGCGCTTTCGTGAAGGCAATGAAAACCTTTTTGTAAAATGTTTTCGTGAGAGAACTCTAGTGATTGTAGTCTAGACTCGAGAAAGAATCCTAGTTCACTACAATCGAAGCTCTGATACCAAACTGTCACACCCTGTCTTTTGCGGAAGCGTATGATGTGTGACTAGCTTGTTATCATTGCATTCAATCGTAATAAACAACTACATGATCAAAACGATGTTCATCCATTCATGAAAATTTGAGTATTACAAACACGTGTTATTTAAGTTTTCAAAACACGACCTTTGACAAGGTTACAATTCAACAAAAGTGGATGACATCTAAACTTGTAGTCTACTTCTAGTTATGACACTTGCGCCCAAGATCCATCCTGTCACCTGAAATACATGTAATTTTGGAAAACATCAACATAAAGTTGAGCGAGTTCATGCATTTTGCATACCTTGTATGAAAACATTGTATGTATCTTGTATAAATAAAGTGTTCATGTATAAATCAAGTTTTCTTGTGTACACCACGAACTAATTGAATGTTTGTACAAGGACATTAAGGCATGTGAGGACATATGGAGCATTAGTGTTGGCTCTTTTAAGGCATGTGAGCATATGGAGCATTAGTGTTGGCTCCTTTACTGTGTCGATTACCCTCGACTGTGTCAATTTCCCTTGACTGTGTCGATTACCCTCGACTGTGTCAATTAACCTCGACTGTGTCGATTTCCCTCGACTGGGACACCGAAGCACTCAAGAGGTCACATAAGGACCATGAGTAGGGCTCGGCCGTATCCGTTAGATCTAACCCTCGTCCCTAATTAAGTATTAATGGCATCTCAATATCTAGTTTAAGCTCACATGATCTAGTATTTTCTAGGCTTTTCCTAAAGCTCATCATATTGCACTCACCACGAGTGCTTCTCGTATTCTTTTGTATTCTCAAATCATATTGCACTCGGTACTCGTTCTCACCAAGAGTGCTTCTCGTATTTTTACCATTTGTAAAAATTGTAATATTTGTAACATGTATTTCACCCCCGAGAGTTATAAAACCAAAAATAGTTAGAGAAAAGGGGGAGCATGAACTCACAACTTTGCGTTCCTGCGTCGTAAACTTCACCGGATTTGCTTATCTAGCGTCGTGACCTATACGTGTTTTCTTAACGTTAGTCACTAGACTTGTATCGCACAAGTACAGTCACTATCTCTTGTGTACGTATTCTTGTGTTAAAAATAACTTATATTTTTAACTAAGTGTCTTACTTATATTATTTTCTCAAAAATTAATATAAGTATCTCATGTTTTGCACTTTGCACCCGAATTATGTATCTTGTATGTGTATTTTTAAGTCTTAATACGCTAGCACGTATAACACATACTATATACACTTAGCACAAAAGTTGGTGATCAAATAATATATATTTTTCTCTCAAAAATATACATACTTATATCCATTTTTATTCTTGAAGAAATCATCATTTCTTATCACCAAAAATTTGGGAAACCTTGGTAATACTCTTAAATACATTTTTAGGGAATAAGTTTCTCAAAAGCTTATATTTTTATAAGTGTCAAAATTTATAAAAATTTTGACAGAGTTTCCCCTAAAAATGGAGTTTTCCCATGTTTTCAAAACATGTGTTTATTTTCTTTTAAATCGTCAAAAATCATCAACAACAATTATCAACAATAATCATCAACAACAATCACTAATTTCTCCATTTCATGAACTTGAATATTTACAAAAATGTGTAGTAATTTACTAGCACATTTAGTAAGCCTTGTTATCTTTAAAAATAAGTTTAATTTCTTAAAAACTTTATTTTTAAAGAATATGAAGTTTCACAACTTCTAGTCGGTTTTTACGAAAATTATTTCTTTGTTAAAACTTTTGTTACACAAGTGTCCACACACTTGTTTGTTCATAAAAACACCTCTACTTCATGAAAGATCCGGTTTTAAAACATGGTTTTGTCTTACAGTTGGTCTTTCGAAAATACCACTTGTAGATCTTTAGATCTACTAGTTTAGAACTCCATTTCATAAGATAAATTGTTTTTACACAAGTTCATGTTTAATAGTAGTAGTGTTCATCATCTAGTCCTTTTTATACTTTAACATACACTAGCTCATGTTCTAAGAACATAACCTAGCCGGGTTAGATGACGATCCGAACTACTACTAGCATTAAACAACACAAAATAATCATCACAAAACAAGTTTAACAAGTTTTACACAATTATCCATCTATTAACCATCATATTCATCACTTTAGTAGACTTTTAGTTGGTGATTTAGTATGTTCATGATTTTCAACCGACAAATCTCTTATTAACGACTCTAGACAAGATCAAGAAGGTGTTTTAGAACACTTACTACTAGCACAAGGCTAGGGGAGTTCAAGAGGACAAAAGAGGTGGATAAAAGCAAATGAAGAAGGTCCTTCAAGATCCGCTTGCACCGAGCTTCGTTAGTGGCCTTCTTACTCCTCAATATCACCTTGGAATGGATGGATGAGTTGGAAAATGAGGGTGGCGGTGGTGCTTGGTTGGGCCGAGAACAAGGGAGGGAGAGAGGGAAGTGAAGGTGGAGTGATGAAATGGTGGTATTTATAGACCTTCCATATAGCATATTCCTGGCATATTCCTGGCATATTCCTGGCATATTCCTGGTATATTCCTGGTATATTCCTGTCATATTCCTGGCATCCTAGTATATTCCTGGTATATTCCTGGCATCCTAGTATATTCCTGGTATATTCCTGGGTTTGCTGCGTTGTCTGCGTTTTGCAGTGTAAGCATTGTGTCGCGTAGGAACACACGGTACGCCCTTAAACTTGAAAAATAACGTTTTTAAGCGTTTTAATTTATTTTTCAACACGAACCTGATTAAAATAAAATTTTAATCATAACAGAATATTTGTGGGATTAAATATTATCCGGGCGGTATATATGTAACCCTTGTATGTATCCTTGGGTTTTAATGTATTTTTGACGTTGGACCTACACCTAGGCCCTAATTCTAATGTCTGACTGCTTTCTGCAGTTCTGTTGACACGATGTGTCTTACCGGTGAGTTTACTAATTTTTGACGCAACGCTATCATAACGTAATTCTTGTAGCATATATCATGCATGAATTCACTTGCATGGAATTCAGGAATTTATTTGTCTGGTAAACTAGATCATGTACAGTCATTAAAGCACAAATTACTGTTCATCTAGTGTACGGAATGTACGGAAAAGTGACGGTTGTCACAAAAATTACACAGCGGACAACACATCAGGTTCCAGTTGGTTTGACTACCTGCTTCCCACACATCCAATCTATCCTGCGTTTTAAGTTTGTTTCTAAATGCCAGCCATAGATGAAACGAATGCCTCGGAATGCATTGAGAATACCAAACCATATCAGCCCATAACACCTGCTGTTCCCGATTCCGAATAGTATTCCACACAAGAGTTGATTTAAAATCACATGTT
Source organism: Helianthus tuberosus (assembly GCA_030545235.1). Classification (NCBI taxonomy): domain Eukaryota; kingdom Viridiplantae; phylum Streptophyta; class Magnoliopsida; order Asterales; family Asteraceae; genus Helianthus; species Helianthus tuberosus. The sequence continues at coordinate 114,465,878 of CM060394.1, read as the reverse complement.
TTTCCCTCCAAGTCTTTCCACACCAGCCTATCCACGCCATTAGGAACAATAAGAGGAACCGCTATAGTGATTAGCGCTGGAAAAAGATCTAGCCATGCTTGAGGCCATCGCCAATTACCGTTCTGATCAACCATATCCGCCACCGTTGACCGTAGAGAAAACCCAGCATTAGCAACAGTTCTTGGAGTGATAAACGAGCTAAGCGGACTAAGCGAGCACCACATGTCACTCCATATATTAGTTTGAGCACCGCTTTTAATAGAAGACCATATTTGAGGACGAATGATGTGATGGATGGACAAAATCTTACGCCACCCCCAACTCATATTCCCACGGCACGGAACTTCCCAGAAATTTCGACCTCTAAGCTTGTAATCGTGAATCCAACGCACCCAAATAGAATCTCGTTTGGTAATAATACTCCAAATATGATTAGCCATAAGCGATTTGTTAACTTCAGAAATACTTCTAATACCCAAACCCCCTTCCTTTTTTGGCAAGCAAACATGTTTCCATGCTACTTTAGCACGAATCCTACCATCCGAACCTGCATTCCATAGAAACCGCCGAATCTTCTTTTCAAGGTCACTAATAACACGAGCAGGAATAATGAAAACCGAAGCTCAATAGATGTGCATGGATGAAAGAACCGAATTAATAAGCTGTAAGCGACCAGCAAACGACAAAGACTTAGTAGCCCAATTGACAATCTTTTTCTCCATTCGCTCAATAAGGATCCTGCAATCATTATATAGAAGTCTCGAAGATATAATCGGAACCCCCAAATACCGAACCGGAAGGACACCCTCTTGAAAAGGCATAATATCAAGAATTTCCTGCTTTATCAAACGAGGAACGTTGCAAAAGAATACCGTACTCTTAGCCGGACTTGGAACGAGACCAGAAATATTGGTAAACATCTCCAGCGCCTCTTTAATCTTCTTAACAGAGACCATATCACCATGAACAAAAATAAACAGATCATCCGCAAATGAAACATTAATTATTTTCTCCTTAGCACAGTGAGCATGATACTTAAATGGTATAGTGGCTGCTCGCCGAAGAAGCAATGATAAAACCTCCATAACCAAAGTAAATAAGTATGGGGACATAGGATCCCCTTGCCTTAATCCACGTTGACCCTTGAAAAACCCATGCAAATTGCCATTATTTGGTTAATTTTTTCCATTTAATTAAACACAAAAAGGGTATATGTGTAATTTCAATCTTAAATTGATTGCATAAATCTCTCACAAATCAAATCAAGGATTAGGAAAGATGTAACTTAATTCAATTATTAAAATAATTATTTGTTTAAATGCGATGTACACATTTGTATTCTGATTTTGCCCTCTTTTTAATGCGATGTACACATGTGTATATCGTCTGTTTTTGTGATATCTCATAATTTTTTTTGTATTTAATGTTGATGTACACCTGTGAATTACTGTACACATATGTACGATGCTGAGTACACATGTGTACTGTTCTATTTATATCCAAGTACACATGTGTATACCGTTGAAATATGAAGGTTACGTGGATTTTAAAAATCAAAATTTGAATTCTAGTGATGAAATCTGAAATAAAAATTAATATATATATATATATATATATATAACATGCAGAACGGGGTCATCGAGAGAGGGAAATGGTAGTAAATGTGGGTTCATCCAATAGGAACACCCTTCGCCCCCTACAAATGTTGGATGCATAGCCCAAGCTATCACATCATTCTATCAGTCACATGATATACAAGTGAATAACATTATAAATGGGCATATACCTCTGTATAGACGTATACCATCACGTTGTGGCTATGAACTGTAAAAAAATACCAAACAAAATATGTAAGTTCCTTGTCTTGTTTATTTTGTCGGCCCGGTTGGGGTCGGCGGTTTCATTAATGACCATCCGTTCGGATGACCATCCGCCCAGGTAGTCTGTCAGACACTTTAACTCGATTTTCACATGATTCGACACTATGTTCCCGACCGAGTCAGCACTTAAGAGGACTTATGCTCTGTTCCCCGCACGTTGTACGTTATTTTTCTCCATGCCCAGTCCTGCTTCACTACATATAGAAGTTAATGAGGAGAAGATACAAGAAACTTATTCTTGAGTTGCTATAGCAATAAATGATGAAAAGATACTAGAAACTAAATGGAGGTGAAACCATGTAGATGAGAAACAATAACTATCTCGTTTTATTTTAAATTATTATGTTTAAGACTGATATTTTCCTATTTTTCAATTTGTTTATCATATATCAATGTTTCTGGTAGTAGTCGATATTTTTAATGTTATACTATTTAGATGTGTAAGGCTTATGACATAGATAGACCCACAGACCACACCGATGCTACTAACTCGAATACTTCAAAAAAATAAAACAATAAACATAATAAAATTTTGTAAAATGTTATACGAATTAGGAAAGTAAAAGAAGTATTATACTATCACGGGAGGATTGATAAACTAATGGAAATCAATTTGGATATATTTTCGGTTCAAATACCCAATTAACCGATTTAGATTTTAGTTATAACCTAACTGAACTGAACCTTCTCATGTACACTCTTAGAATTACTAACAAATGTTGTGTTTTCCTTTGCATCGTGAATTTTGTTTTCGTTATGGCTCAAAACCGAACCGCCCCATACATAGCTCTAAACTCACCAACCTAAGTGATATGTTTCCCGCCGCATCGCGCGGGTAAACGGCTAGTATGTGTGTGTGTGTATATATATATATATAACATGCAGAACGGGGTCATCGAGAGAGGGAAATGGTAGTAAATGTGGGTTCATGCAATAGGAACACCCTTCGCCCCCCCCCATAAATGTTGGATGCATAGCCCAAGCTATCACATCATTCTATCAGTCACATGATATACAAGTGAATAACATTATAAATGGGCATATACCTCTGTATAGACGTATACCATCACGTTGTGGCTATGAACTGTAAAAAAAATACCAAACAAAATATGTAAGTTCCTTGTCTTGTTTATTTTGTCGGCCCGGTTGGGGTCGACGGTTTCGTTAATGACCATCCGTTCGGATGACCATCCGCCCAGGTAGTCTGTCAGACACTTTAACTCGATTTTCACATGATTCGACACTATGTTCCCGACCGGGTCAGCACTTAAGAGGACTTATGCTCTGTTCCCCGCACGCCGGCTGATCCAGCGCTCCCTTCGATCCAATTAGGCAATGTCTGGTTCTAAGCACCCACTGTGAGTATACTCGATCCCTTTTTGTTTTAAACACTTTTGGGATGCAACATGTATTCTATATCAAGACACTTGACACTTGAAACTTATTTGAAACATACTATATCCGCATTTAACATGAAAACATGATACTTGTGATACTTGAGACTTTTATGCTATGTGAACGTTTGATTCTTATGTGTAGCTCACCTTAACAATTATAGCGCTATAGGGGTAACGCACCTCTCCTTGAGTCTTGGGGAGTATTGTTAAGTCTTGATTCTTTTACCTCCTCTTCGATGACTTGAAGTAGGAAAGGCACGTTAACGCGTTGGAGACTTGGGTTATCATATGAACCACGTTAACTAGCATGTTGAAACTTGTGATATGTTGTTTATGTTGGATATGAGTTTTATTCGTAAACTAATATGCTATGTATTCAAACTTGTATACCCGCCAACATTTTTGTTGATTTTATTTTAATACATGTTGTAGGTTGATAGTAGCTGGGAACCAAGAAATCAAGCTAGGATGAATTTAGAAACTCATCTTAGATAATTAGACAATTTCGAACAATATTTGAATGATTATGTTATTTCGATATTTTATGTTGGTTGTGGAACGTGCTTGACATTTTAGACTTATTTATGAAATTTTGATTAATCTATATCGAAACAAGTAGTGTTGTGGATTCTCTTGAGCAATCTAATTCGCTTAGTGCCGCGCCCCGATGTTTCTGCCATCGGTTGGGGTGTGACACAACTGATCAATCTCTGGATCAATGAAACGACAGAGCTCCATGGAAGGATTTTTGATGAGGCCCTGACTCTTTGGAGGGCTCTCCTTTTCAGGATTCTTGGAAGGGGAGGATCGAGTGGTCATGCCCATGGCAGTTTTGGAAGAACATAGGATCAAAGATGAGAATGTAGAGAGAAGGGAAGAAGAGATACCTGATAATTCTTCGAATGAGGATTTAAAGAAGAGGATCTTGAATTTAAATGCAAAATCTCATCCCTATTTCTAACCTATTTATAATGATGATTTGTTGCAGGGATGACCCTCGGTGACGGAAGCCTGCAACGGCTATATCTCTAAGTAACGGCTAGTCCGAATTTCGTTGAAACATGACTATCCGATTAAAGTTCAACTAGTCATGTTTGGGGGCAATTGTTAGGGATAGGATTTTGGTGATTATGGATCACGGATCCTCAGTTCAACCTGGATCAGGGACCCTCAGGAAATGGTGCAGGAAGACTAAGGATCAAGGATCCTCACTGGTATTCTTAAACTAACAATTGTTTCCATCACCTTTTGGCTTGTTTTGCAGGTGTATTTCGAAGATGAATTATTCCAATAGAGATTCCAGGGGAATATGCTCTTTATTATAGCACGTGCATGAGCTGAAAACCGTTGGTGGTGATCGTGGGTGAAGGGCAGATTTTTCGCATAGTTAGTTAAGGATAGTTTTGGCTAAGATTATTAGGGGTATTGAGCTAATTTTAGAAACCACTTGCACTCTAGTTATCGAACATCATCTCTACTACTCTCTCTCTCGAATACACACACTAGAATTCATTGTAACAAGCTCAATACTTCTAAAGTTGTAACTTTTCTTGTTCAATATAGTTGATAGTGATAGTTTTCACTATCTGAGGATTTTTATGCCGGAGATCATAAATTGATCAATGGCTTTTTCCTCGTATAAACCCTTGTGTTCATTGTCATTTCATTTTGATAATTGTTCATACATTTGTTCATCTAACCAAGCATCCAACCTCACAAAAATCAGATTTGGTTACATTATCCTTGTGTGATTTTTGACCAAAACAATACACATTATACATACAAAATACATTTATACATTCCTTTACTTATGCACAACACTTACACATTACACTTATACGTTTAAAACAGACAAGATCAAATAAAATTGGACATTGGGCCTTTGGGCTTGGCACATCGTCCGAAGTGCATCTGTCCCAAACTGCCACTTTTAGTCTATAAACACAAGTCCATTCTTTCACTTCCAAACATTCAACACCCGAAAATCTCTCTCGAACCAACATTGACCAGAATCACTTGGAGCTTGTCTCAATCGTTTTTAAGTGAGTCTTAGCTCACAAACAACTGTTTTAATCATCTTCTTCTACATTTTCTTCTGTTTTATCAAACCTTTTACAAGATTCTTCATGAATCTTCACTTGGTTTTCCAGATCTGCTATGGCAACTGGATGAACTCTCAAAATCAGTCGAGGACCAAGTAGAAGGTGAAGTAGATCTTAAAAAATCATTTTTAAACAAACTTTCTAACTCCAAACTCGGCTGGATCTAAGGTTCTTCGAGCTCACAAGCTAATTCAGTAGCTGTGGATTCAAGTTTCAACCAATTCCAGCCGAGTAGGTAATCAGTTAAAACAAAACCGAACTGATTTTACCTAGAAACTGTCCAGTTTGTCCGAAAGGCAGGCTCACTCGTCCGAGAGGGACATCCCTCTCGTATGAAAGGGACTTCCAGTTCGTACGAATGCCACTGTTTCCCAAGTTCCGACGATCCTAAGTGTTAAATGATGGACCAGGTCTCTATTTTCAATATAGTTAATTCTGGAACATCAGTGTGTGTTCTGTGGGAACCTTGGTTTCCAATCTAGATCCACCACCTCACTTAAACTCGTAAAACAAACACCCAAATAACTTCCTAGACCTAGAACGAGTGAACCCCGTACAACCTCCGACACTTAGTTAATTCTTTCTATGTCGTGTTGGCACACCTAGTTAATTCTTTCCTGTACAACGCCTACCTACTCCCGCCAAAACTACGCTCACGGGATTTCTACCGAAGATTTAGCAAAACCGTGAGTATACTCAAACACCATCTTTTCCGTTTTACACTTTGGGTGCAATATGTTTATCTATAAACCTACACATTTACTCTTAGACTTTTATACAAAATGACAAACAATCCAATACATGCATGCATCTTATACTTGATACTTTAATCTGGGTTTGTACTTTTTGTGTTGACTTGTCATTAACTTTGTACGAGCCTACCCTTAACATGTACAGCGCTATAGGAGTGACGCACCGCCCGTGAACGTGAAGTCATGTTAAGTTTCTTTTACTTGCGTTAAACCTTGGGTTAAGTTGTTTGTTCACATGCCAGTTTAAACTTGATCCTGAATAACTTATTTTGCCATGTGGATTCGTTTATACTTTAATACTTATGCTATGTATCAAAACTTGTATACTCGCCAATACGTTGTATTGAACCATGTATTTTTAACATATTGTAGGATGTTGATGATATTAAAACGGGCGTAGCGACGATGCTTTAGATACACACCTAGAATTAACTAGATTATGTTGTTGTATCAAATTTTGTAGTATGTTGTATTTTGCTTCGTTGTTGCATTTGAACTTATGTTGTTTTTGAATTTCCAAGTATTGTAACATGACAAGTTTTATGCAATGAAATCAGTTTATTTAAATTATTGTCACTTTTAGTGTTATGTTGCAATGAGCAATCTCATTTTTGTCCCACTTCGATGTTTCCGCCATCGGTTGGGGTGTGACAGCGATTATCAAACATGAGACAGAGGAAGAGAAGCATCCGGATGTATCCACAGAGTTAGAGTTAGGGTTTTTAATTTTAAGCTTTCTTCATCTCGGTTGCAATAACAATTTGGTCTTTAATTTCTGTTTCGGATTTCTCAAGGTCTAGGGTTAGGGTTTGGAGGTTTATGCCACCGTCGTTGATCGAGATCAGAGGCGGTGGTTGTGAAGATTGTAATGATGAATTGGAGGATGAAGGTTGAGCAGCTAGAGATGCAGCCATGGCTTATTGTTAGGTGTGTAGATTGTTAGGGTTTATTGGCCCAATTATGGGGTTTTATCTAGTGAATTCGAACGATCGATGATTCTAACTTAAGCATCATCGGAAAGGGAGAAGTTTTGAGTGACTGAATCGTCTTGAATTTTCTCCAGTCATCGGCTTGACTACCACCGTGCGAATTCTGGTTCTTGAACCCTTTTATCGTATTAAAGTCATTATGATTACTGTTTTAAGAGTTGAGTCACATATAATTAAATGACTGTTTTGCCCTCACATGGGTTGCACATGGCCTCACTTAACTGAAAGTTTTAACTACGTTAGGGTCAAATGATCTAAGGTGTAATAGGTTTTGCAAATAAAGGATTGTGACTGTAATTATTAAAGTTAAATGTCATCCATTGCAACACGCTACAAACATAAATGACGAAAAATGTAATTTAACCAATTTTTTTTTTTTATCTTAAGTTATTTGACTCATATTTTACCCCATGGAAGGGTGGAGGGGGCAACATCTATCTGGGAACCAATTCAATTCACATCTCCGACCAATAAAATTTTGTCAACTCAATTAACCTAATAGAACTCACTTCAACCTGCCAATGATCTCTAGATCAAGTGGTGGAGGACTTGCATTTCTCTTGAGAGATGCAGGTTCAACTCCCACTTGGTGCAGAGTGAGGCACTGGTGGGCAATGATAGGAGACCCAATGAAACCTGGGTTGGATCCTTGAGCCAAACGAGTTTTACCGGTAATTTCACTGTCATGCCTACGGGCGGGTGGGTTACCGGGTTTTCCCCGGAATTGGTGGTGGACTCGGGTTACTCTCGGAGTACTCCGTTTGTCCAATGGGTGCCCCGAAAGTGCTCGGGAATGATTCTGTTGGCCGTTCAAAAAAAAAAAAAAACACACTTCAACCCAAATAGGAAAGAAAACCCACCTAGCTCAACTCACTATCCAAATATTTAAATAAAAAAAGAAACTATTTAAATAAAAAACAAAACACAATACTTAAAAAAAAAAAAAAAAACCTAAGTTGGCACGATGCGTGTACTAGTCCATTGTTGATTCTAGAAATGTGAAATTGCCTGGTGCAACTTGAGTCAGTAAGTTTTGAGCGAGCGGAGGTTGGGGGTAGAACATTGGATATTTAGTTGGAAATGATTGGGTGGGAAACGGTTCATTTTGGCTTAGATCGATTCAGCCTAATTTTTTTTTGTTTTGACGATGCGGATTTTTTGTGTGTGATGAGCCATCATCCATTTGAACATTTTTTAAAAGGTATAGAAATACAGAGAGTAGAAAAAAAACTTTGATTTAGGTGGGGGGTAAAAGTTATAACATAATACTCACAGGCTCAACCCAACCCAAGACGAATTATGCTAGGGGACGTGCCCTCTAACTAAGACCAATACGACCGTACTATCTATAGGTGGTCAAGTCCTGACACAGCCTTACTATGTTTAACTTCTGTGCATGTAACTGTCACTGAAAGTGAAAGCGCCACTGTCGTCTTCATCAACTGCAAATATTATTTCCATCAATTATATTATCATACATTGTTTCGCCGTCCATTTAAACTATGGACATCCTAGAACTTATCGTACTGATAATCTATTTTAATCTTCAAAGTTTTGTTTGTTTCTTCTTAAGTTGACGTAATAATATGTTTGTTGTTGTTCCCTAACCACCAAACCATCATCAGTTGTGGAAGCAATGATATTGAGCGCAAACAGTTTTTGTGTTCCAGGCAGCCAAATTGCAAGATGTAGACAGAGGAGTTTATCTGGTGGGGATCCTAAAGTGTTATTGACAGAATCACGTAGACGCGTTGAGATGAATTGGAAGAATAGAATGGGTGGGAGGGATTGTTCTGAAAACCTAGAAGCTTTGTGGGATGATGGGTTTGGGAGTCAGAGTGCTGAAGATTACTATAAGTTAGCTGAGGAGGGTTTTACTTTTAGTAAAGACGATGCAGGACCACCGCGGTGGTTTTGCCCCATTTCCTGTGGTAGACCGTTGAAGGATTCCCCTCTTCTTTTATATTTGCCAGGTGAATTCAAATTTCAACATTTGTTTCCTTTTGGAAAACTCAACACCGCTTCAATGTCTTAGCCTTTTTTATCAAGTAAACCACTCTTTATTCCTTTACTTGTGTTTACATATAGCATACCCCAAGTTTGACCCAGATCTACATTAGGCGCCACCCTGACGTATTCTCTTGTGCACCTCGCCCATCACACACTTTTTTAAACCAAGCTAGCTAGTTAAGTTGCACATGACACCAATGATCTTTTGTTAATTTGTATTTTTATTTAGTTTTGTAAAGTTGTAAGTAATCCTTTTCGATATAGGAAATTTGACTGTTTACACGATTCAGGATTGGATTGTCTTGGATTGGGACTCCTGTTGCACGAGAAAGCTCTTGGGAAGTAAGCGATATTTAATCATAATGTTTTTTTTTTTTTTTTTAAATTTATCGCAACTCTTTGTTCTTATGAAACATGATTTTGAAAGTGTTCTCAAGCGGATCTTTGTTCATATAAAAGAAATTTCTTACTTTCTTCATCTTTTATAACCATCCATACGGTTTGCTTGATTGCAGAGTTTTCGAAGTTAGATGCTTGCATGTTCCTGTTCAAAATAGAGCACCCCTTGAAGGTATTTATTTATGAATGCAATCCCCCTTGTTATATAGATAAGTGATTTATATACAACATCATAAAATAACTTTAACAGACTTATATCAGAATAAACACTATAAAATTGCTAACAATATCATGTTGTAGCCCTACAGAAAAAAACCTTTTTGTCTAAGTGAGAGAAACTTATAGATACTGCTTTAATTCATGAACTTTGTCATATGAAGATTTGGTTCAATTTGTCGAAGAAGCTGTGAGGCTTGAGCATGCCTTATCTCCAAGGAAGCCAATTTATCTGGTTGGAGATTCCTTTGGTGGGTGTTTAGCTATTTCAGTTGCTGCCCGTAATCCTACACTTGACTTGGTAGTTATACTAGTAAATCCAGGTACTTTTTTTAAGCTGCATGTCTACTTTATCAGATAAGGCGGGTTGTGTGTCCTATAAATTTAAGTTTGTTTATAAATAGTTATTGTGTGAGATATTCTTATATGGTTACAAAAATGTTACTATTTTGTTAGCAGTCTTGTTTAACCCCTTTGGCCTTTTAAGATAAACACAAGTAAATGGGTTGAAATTGCCACCCTTAAATTCATTTAATCACCTATCGTCTAAATCATTGGGTGCAAGTATTTCAGCAACTTCTTTCGAGAGGTCACGACTTCCATCTTTGCTTTTTCTTCTTGAGGCTCTGCCGAATGTACTCTATGGCGCCTTGAATTTATTTTTCTTATCTGCAATACGGGTCAGTGTCCTTCTATAAGCTTTTATACAAAAGTATACATGAAGGCTAATTTTCTCATGTGTTACATTTATATCTCTTGGCAGGATTTAGGCAATTTTTTTACCAAAAGACACTCTTATCTGGAGATTGAAACTGCTTAAATCAGCTGCTGCTTATGCTAATTCTCATCTTCAGGCCGTTACAGCTGAAGTATTGGTGTTGGCCAGGTTTGTTGGTTCAGTTCTGTTTAAACATAAAGGAAAACATGAAAACATACCTTTGGTTGCATCAGCACAGGTTAGCAGAGAATCCAGCAATGGAGACGCAGCCATTAAGGTTGACATGATTGTCATCTTGGTCTGGTTCCTCCTTAGGGTGCTGACTGATGATGGTGGCTAAGTAAAACCGATAAGGGAATCGGTATAGGAGAGGAGGTCGAATTGATGTTATGATCTTATGGGGTGTGTCTGTTTGTGAAACTGAGTAACCCTCTAACCTCCACATAATTCTCCTTATATAAGCACCCAGGAGGAAACCCAATTAGTTACTAAGGGTAATATGGTCCATCAACAATTACCAACTAATTAAATAATAGGTTCTAATATATTTTGATCTCTATTATGTAAATGATTATAATGGCTATAGATTAAATATTGTTACATAATATATTTAATCTTACATTCTCCCACTTAGCCGAGTAATCATTTACTATGAGTATTAGATAAGCCTGATCAGGAGTTAACACTCATTTTAGCCTTAAACAAGTACTATAGCAGAAAAATACAGCCGTTGAATCATTATGCGACTCAGGACCCCCATTAATCATACTATAGCCTTAATTTAAAACCTAATCGTCATGATCAAAATACGCGTAAGCCCTTTGTTTGATTTGTAACTTTATTTGTCTTATATGCCATTATGTCGACTTGACATATTCTTAGAGACGTACAAAATCAAACTGATGAGGAAAAATTAACTAATACTTAGTCATTCATAATACGATATGCAGTTGCGCATGGCCATTAACTAATACCCGTCTATGAGCTCTCTTAATAAGACTTATGGGTAATAACCATTCAGTTATAGGATCCTTAAGCATATCATGAATGTATTCGATACAAGCTTAGTTTCCTCAATTCGTTCATAAACGAATATTAATTGCGTATCGAAATTTAATGCAGCACCTCTTGAACTGTTAATGTTTAAGGAGTCATGGTAGCTGACTTTATCACACTAAGTCTTCAAAACATTAATTATATGGAGTTAATAAACTTATGAGTCTACTGATATATTTCCAACAACATTTAGTGACTATATTATGTCGTTATAACTTAGGTTGTTATTATCAGTGCATTATGACTCCTCCATGAGATATGTTTTGTCTGCTAACATAAGGATATACCCGAAATTACACTTTGTCATCTTTGAACATCTCAAAGTTATAGTAATAAACCGGTTTTAATTCTCACATCTTCTTCAAATAATAGCCTATCGTTTCTTTAAAGATATTGTAATACTCCATTAGATGCTTCACAATAATCTAGACATATCTAGTGTGTTGCAATGTGAGTAATATCTAAACGAGTATAGACTTAAACTTACATAAGGCTTCTAATTAATGAAGCGTAAATAAATAATATCACTTATCCTATTATCCTCTAAAGGAGAGCAGTATTGAGTTACATATGTAAGGACCCATTTAATGTTAAACTTATGGAACGGAACTAATATCCCATTGGGTCTATCTCAGTATGTTATGATATCAATCACGTAAGAGATATCTCTGAGATTTATTATATCAAAGTTTGTGTTAACAATGCTTTGACTTATGTAACATATACTTGTCAAAAGAATGTCATCTATATAGACAAGTTTATCTTAGTTGCTCCCACTCATCTTGAGGTAGGTATATTAATCCACTTGGTTCTTGATGAAAATAATTACGTTAAGATTTCATCACATTATGATGTTTGCATTAACCCATACATGGATTTTATTGGCTTATAAATAAAGTGTTCTTTAACCTTCAGTTAGAAACTTTAGGTTGTTATCTAATGAACATGTAAATGTGTCAGCCATTTGTTATAGAAAATTGTTTATAATGTTCATCTAATGTAGCTTTAAACTATTATAAGCTACTAGAACAGTGATGATCCTTAAAGAAATCTTTTGTAAGATAGGTAAGAAAGACTCTTTCATAATTTTTCTCTTCCTGAGTATAACCTTTGACAATCAATCATGCTTCTTAGTGTCTTAACGTTTATATTAGGATTTGGTTTAGTTATGAACACTCTTAGGTAATTCAATCAAATCCCAAACGTTATACGAACACATAAAATCAGTCTTACTAGAAAACTGTTTTATTCCATTAAGAATATTGATTGACACTAATGGCTTAATTTGAAGAGATAGGATCAGTAAACATTTCCAAAATCCATTTCAACTTCAATTAGGGAGGTTATGTAATCATCAAAATTAGTAGGCTTTTAAACCTAGATGACCTCCTGAGTTGATTATTGGGTTCATTAGAAGTTTCAGTTTTATGGATTAGCTCTTGGTTAGGTTGCTATCATTTTCAGGATTCTAAGTTTATAATAGTTGGTGCAGTATGGTGTACAAGAGGTGTAATCGGAGTTAAATTTGGAATGAAATTTAATGACATTTTTCCCCCCGCCTCTTGTATTCCTTGCAAATCATAATAAGGACTTTTACTGCTCCCACTGACCTTAGGAATCTTTAGGAACTCAGCATGCTTAGGGTCAATGCTTAACGACCAACAAATTCTAATAGAGAAAACAAATTAATGACGTTAGTCGTTGTGATTTCTCTTGTTAAGGATTATGTTAACTTAGGTAAGAAATCTAAGTGTGCCCACAATTAAACAACAATGAAACTTTTGTAAGAGTAGCATTAGATTTAAGGAGATAAGTTATGATAGAACAGTGTCATTATGGAGCAGTGTCTTGTACAAGAGGTGTAAATTGAAGTAATGTAAAATTTTCACTCCCCCACCTCTTGCAACTATTGCAAGTTATTATTAAGACACTTAATGCTCCCACCGATCTTTAATATCTCTAGAATGCTACAAGAGAAGTTTCAATGAGCTACGTGACGTGGAACCTATCATATATACGTTAGACTTTATTTGATTTCTTTAATGTCCAAATATCATAAGAAGCTTTAGGGACATATCTAATAAAAAATCTAATTAAGTATATATATATGAATAGATTTCTTCTAAGAACGTGTGCCATATGCGACAAAATTTAGATACAAGTTGATAGTCGTTTAAATGATAAATGAATTATGTCTGAATATTCCATTTGGAATAAGTTCCACGAATGTCAAAGAATGACTTATGATGGACCCATACTTATTCCTTAAGCCAAGTCATATTTAGGGCTTTAACGTCATGATTTAAAATCACTTAGAATGAGATTAGTTGAAAAATCATCCTCATTAAGAAAGTCATAATGTCTCATGAATTTCGGTTATAATGGATGAAAATTTATAATTCTCATTTTCCTTTTGTCAAGTTCTCATTTGCATGATAACAAAAGTTGTGAAAATGTAAGGTATCATCTAGTTTCATTTTAATAATGTTTCAATCCAGATAGTTAGAACAAATAAGATGAGAGTTGAAGATAAGTGTGACGTTATGTTGACTATGCAAACCTCACAACCTTCATGACATAGCCTAAGTAATGATACTGTATTCTGATTAATAATCAGAACATGTAATGTATCGAAAAGCTTTGTTAGAAGACTGCTTATTATGGTTCTTATAGCCTTAACATTTAATTTTGTCACTAACTCTCGTGTTAATTATTTGTCAAGTTCTGGTAAGGAAACGTATGGAACTAGAGTCAACTAATCATGTGTTAATTGGAATATTGAAATTACCAGACTTAAATATCATTAGTAAGTGACTATCTCATTAATTTACCCAACTGTTCTTTTAGAATAATGGATAGTCTCGTTGCTTATGTCTAGTCTAATGACATAAATATGCAGTGAGATTTTCCCTTGAAGAACCTTAAAGTTGGAATTAGCACTTGTAATTTGTCTATGGACCTTAGAACAATCCCCTTTAAACGTTTTAAGTGGTTGTAAGGTGAGCAACAACTTATTTTCCAGCTTTAAACATTTATTTCTTTGTACATATGTTGCTTATCAACACACTCATTGTACTTTGGTACTTTAGAGTGTTGTAGTTGATTTATAATGCATCAAATTGTACAAGTGAAAATCTTAGTATGTAATGTACTGGAAAAATGTACTTATTTCCATGCGTAAGCCCTTAACTTTATGGGTCATGGTTTTGTACATTATAATGTATTCACATATACCACTTAACTTTATAGTTTAGAGTTTCAAATTAAGGCATGCATCTTAGGAGTTCTAGTGATTATTCCATAAATAAAGATTAGTCTCAGGAAAGACTTAATCTGGAATAACTTTAGTTATAGCATTTACGTTAGAGAGTTCTTGATTATCATAATAGACATCATGTTCGATTTGTCCTATTCATCATGCTCTAACTTTCTTCTTTATAATCTTTATCAGAAGAGAGCAATAGGATTATCGTGTCTTAGGAAATAATCAAGGATTTAATTTAAGAGCTAATTCTAATAGAAACTTTAAATACTTTAAATAAAGCAAACATTTTAGGTTTAAAAATTTAGAGTGGATGAGATATTGATATAAAGAAGAAAAATTATAGTGAGTGACATTATGGGTACTAAGAATAAGGCAGACGAAATGATCATAAAAAACTAATTAAGGATCATTAAGCTAAGGATCATTATGTGAAGAGATTGTGATATGTCTATTACTAACATCAAAATAATAGACTATAGCTAAAAAATTCTACTTAAACGAAAACAAAACAGCTTTGGCCAGAAGTGTAATCATTTAAGCATATGTGCAAAGTAGTTGTAACAAATCAGCTTTGGCCAGAATTGAAACAATCACTTTAGTTATGCACTTGTTGAGTATGCCATCGATGAATGAATTAAATCAGCTTTGGCCAGAAATTAAGACATTCATGCTTATGATGCATACACAACATAACTTTCGTAATACTTGAATGATAAGTAGATGTATCAAGTCAGCTTTGGCCAGAAATGATATATCAGAAGCTCATTCAAGTTAAGCTATTTTGGTTTTGTAAAAATCATTTGATCCTTATAAATTAATTAAGTATAAACAAAACCAAGTATTTAATAGCAAACCACCCGTTAGCGCGGATCGAACTAAAAGGTCTTGTGCGATCAGTAATGCATTGTGCGTTTCACGAGTCTTGTGCGATCAGTAATGCACAAAGACTTGTGCGATCGGTAAGGCCCAAAGACTTGTGCGATCCATAAGGCCCAAGTGACTTGTGCGATCCATAAGGCCCAAGTGACTTGTGCGATCCATAAGGCCCAAGTGACTTGTGCGATCCTTTAGGCCCAAGTAACTTGTGCGATCCGTTAGGCCCAAGTAACTTGTGCGATCCGTTAGGCCCAAGTAACTTGTGTGATCCATAAGGCCTTGTGCGATCCATTATGTCTTGTGCGATTAGATCATCTCTTATGTAATCTGATCTTGTACGATTATCTTATGCGATCAGATTATCTTTTATGTGATCCAATCTTATGCGATAAGTTGCTGTTTGTTGTGATAACATAACTAAAATTCGAAAATTATGAATTGTTATATAGTTTCCTATTATAACATTGATCTATTTTATCATAAAATTTCGAAATTAATATCTGCTTATCCTTATAACAGATTTCGAAATAAACTTAATAGACAAATTAGATCAAAATTAGGGAAACATTTAACAAATCAAATCATATTCCAAAACTTATAGAAATTTCGAATTTCAACTAAGAACATTATGAACCCTAAAAACATAAAACATAAATTCTGGAACCCGAAACCTGAATTTTTAAGCTTTTCTAAAACAGATTTCGGTCATAAACATAATCCAACTAATTTTAACCCAAACTTCGGTTAAAACATGAAACATATAATTAATCCATATTTCGAAAAACAGTGATTTCGAAATTTTGATTGTTCATAAGATTTTCAAAGAAAAATTCTGTTTTCCAAGTTTCAATCCCAGAATTATGGATACGAAAACAAAACTGACTAATCAACATATGCTCTGATACCACATGTTGGTTCAGTCCTGTTTAAACATAAAGGAAAACATGAAAACATACCTTTGGTTGCATCAGCACAGGTTAGCAGAGAATCCAGCAATGGAGACGCAGCCATTAAGGTTGACATGATTGTCATCTTGGTCTGGTTCCTCCTTAGGGTGCTGACTGATGATGGTGGCTAAGTAAAACCGATAAGGGAATCGGTATAGGAGAGGAGGTCGAATTGATGTTATGATCTTATGGGGTGTGTCTGTTTGTGAAACTGAGTAACCCTCTAACCTCCACATAATTCTCCTTATATAAGCACCCAGGAGGAAACCCAATTAGTTACTAAGGGTAATATGGTCCATCAACAATTACCAACTAATTAAATAATAGGTTCTAATATATTTTGATCTCTATTATGTAAATGATTATAATGGCTATAGATTAAATATTGTTACATAATATATTTAATCTTACAAGGTTCCTTTCTTTTCCAACTTTATCCATATTTTTCTAAAAACATTACTAAAACTAAAGAACTTATTTCGTTTCTAAAGTTAGTTTAATTTATTCTTATAATCATAATTACTCATACATATATACACGTATATGTGCGGCACTCATGGGCCTAAGGGGATTTCATAGTTTTGCATGGTATCAAGTGCCTAGGGTTATCTCAGACATAGCCGTTGCTACCACTCTCTCTTTCCGGTGACTGTTGCTCCTTGTCTTGTTTTATGTAACACGAGTAAACCATATATTACCATAGTGGACGCATTTTAAAAGGTCTTAACTGTAATGATATATTATATCTAATTTGAAGTTTACTTTCTATTAAATTTTAAAAAGAATATGTGACTTAATCTAAATATGATGATTTCATTAACCAGTTAAAACAGTTAATCCTCATGAATATGTTGGGTTTGGTAATGTGTTACTGTGATAGTAAAAGAGAGATTTTATGTTGCGATAACCTGTATGATATGATGTACAAGTATATGTAGTCATATAGCCTAACCCTAATACATTCTAATGGTCATCATAACATTTCAGTTCCAAGGATCAGCTCCTCCCTAGTAATGATGAAGCACAAAGGCTAAAAAAATATTTGCAGAACTGCGTAATATGCATCTTAAAAGGCAACGATCATAAACTCCTGTTGGTATGCAAATTTTTATCTTTATTCGTATCGTTTTGACTCATATATAATCTGCACAGACGTATGCTCACATATTTGTATTGTTTGTGCAGAAAAGTGATAGTAATTTGTTAACAATAATTAAAGGTTCTTCAAAATACCGCCGCACATCATATCATGATAATATGAAGGATTATATCCCTCCCAGTATGTCAGAGTATAGAACGGAATACGAAGGACATCGGTAATCACACAAGTTCATGTTTTGTTTTGTTTTTATCAAATGTTGTTTCTGATGTCTTGAGACTATGAATGCAGGTGGGTCCATCTCGCTACGAGTCCGGTAATGCTTTCAACTTTGGAGGACGGAAAGGTAGTGAGTGGATTGGGCGGGATTCCAAGTGACGGCCCCGTATTGTTTGTTGGTAATCACATGCTCTTGGGGGTTGATCTTTTTATACTTTTTCTGGCTCTTTTGAAAGAAAAACGCAGAATGCTTCGTGGGTTAGGTCACCCACAAATGCTTCGACTTGATACCGAGCATGGGATAATTGATACTTCCATTTTGTTGAGAGTATTTGGTATGTTGCCCGTCTCTGCAATGAATCTTTTCAGATTGTTGTCATCTAATTCATACGTGCTGCTATATCCTGGTGGCGCACGTGAGGCTCTCCACCGCAAGGTCTGGTCTTCCACTTCATTTGCATTTTCAATATTCCGTCTCTTATGTTTTTGTGTTTCTCAGGGTGAAGTTCACAAGTTATTTTGGCCTGAACAACAAGAATTTGTAAGGATGGCAGCAAAATGTGGAGCTACCATTGTACCTTTCGGGTCCGTTGGGGAAGATGATGTGTCTGAAGTAAGGATTAACTCCGTCCCTTTGTTCATAATCTTCTTACTCATTTTCTGAAATATTGTGTCTACCTCAGTCACTTGTTAAAACTCTAGCTTTGATGGAGTCTTGGGGCAATGTTGAAATAAGTGCGAGTTCAATTCAAAGTGGTTCCCAATCAGCCTCAGTTAGGGACTGATTACTTGATTAGTGGAAGGGATCTTGGAACAAAACAAATGAGTGTGCCCTACGCTACCTATGAGAACAAAACCATATAAGTACCCTCGTGTATACAAACAATTGGTGCCACGAACACAACCACAATACCTGTACTTTCCACTTTTAGTTAGGGAAAAAACATGATCACGGGGAACTAAATGTTGCGAGCATTAAAAGCACAAACCTGCAACAAATGAACTCGTGGATGGACTAAAAGTTAGACTTAAGGAGGCATGATGTTGTATATAAAACAACTACATTCAGAACAAATATATAAAAGTATGACTGCTACCTTCCCTTGACAACCTTAATGAACAAAGTCCCCGACAACACTTAATGGAAGTTTTTTACTTCTTTTTATGACATTTTGTTGTTATATGACTGGCACTTAGTTGGAATGAAAGATAAGTCTGAGTGTGTGGCATTAATTAAGCTTACCAGCAAGTGAAGATTTAAACACAGGTAGAGGATTTGGTGCACCACTTGGTGAGCATGAGCTGAATCTTCCTTCTTACAGAAGAAGAGTTGAAACAAATGATTGATTTGTTGCTGGATGGAATACTAGGATAAGACCCATCCCCACCCGTCATCAATTTCTTGGTTTAACCTTGAGGAACTGGGGGAATGTATATATATATAATAAGTGCAAATTTAGAATTAGTTAGACTGCGGGGTATGAGG
Organism: Helianthus tuberosus; assembly: GCA_030545235.1. Lineage (NCBI taxonomy): Eukaryota > Viridiplantae > Streptophyta > Magnoliopsida > Asterales > Asteraceae > Helianthus > Helianthus tuberosus. The sequence goes on along the minus strand of CM060394.1, from coordinate 114,446,467 downwards.
GGCTTGGGTTGGGGCTTGGGTTGGGGCATTTGTTGACACGTGGAATGGGAGGCCCCCCCACCAAACAAACCCACGCCCATGGGGTATGGTGGGGCTTGGGTTGGGGGCTTGGGTTAGGGGCATGAGTTTGGTTTGGCCATTGAGAGCCTGCCATGTCACCTTACTAGCCCTACTAGCCCGCCCCACGCCCGGCTTCAAACCCACGCTAGAAGGGCCACGCCCAAACCCATGCCCACCCGGGGTGGTGGCTTGGGCGTTTTCAGCCCACCCACGCCCAAACCCCCGCCCCATACCCCGCGGTCTTAGAGAGCATGAAAATTGGTATACAAGTCCCTTCATCAGGTTGTCTTGTTTCAGTGTTGCATTAAGCTCCAAATCCAAGATTCAACTGAGAGTTTGGTGTTTCATTCCCTGTGTTGTTTGTTTCAAGTCCATGCATGCTGGTTTATTATTAATTAAATATACTAACTAATAAAATGCGTGCAGATGCTCCTGGATTATAACGATCAGATGAACTTTCCTGGACTCAACAACCATCTACAGGAGCTTAATGAAAAATCACTTCTTTTGAGGTACTCATCTTATGGAACTATGTCATTGCTTATTTTAATTTAAAGCATCATTCAGTAAAAGCAAACTGAAGAAAAGATTTGGCACATATTATCTGAGGCAGTGATGACTTGGGGATGCCCATAAACCGACAAAACCACCCAAATCAAAGCAGGTCGGTTTGAGATTTATACGCTTCAGCTCACATGTCGGCTTTGATGGGTTGGCGGTTCAGCCGAAGGTTTGGAGCTAGGAACCGGTGTCGTTTAACTTTTTCTTTTTTAGAGTATAAATTGCCAAAATCATCCCTGAGGAGGTTTGTGCATGTTTGTCACTTTCATCCAAAAACAACTTTTTTGTACCATATTGCCCTTCACTTTTAGGAATTTTTGCTATTTTCATCTAAACATCAACTTTTTTTTGCCAAAATCGTCCCTAAGATTTGGGATCTTTTGCCATTTTCATCCAAAATGTAAAAAACAAAGCAAATTAGATGTTTGGATGAAAATGACAAAAAATCCCAAAGGTGAAGGGCAATATGATACAAAAAAATATTTTGGATGAAACTGACAAACCTAGCCACACCTCAGAGACGATTTTGACAATTTACTTTTTTTCATTTCCAGAATATGCAATTTTCTATATCATAAACCCTCTTTTTTATTTAAAAATCTTGAATGCAAAGCTAACAATTTAAAAAAAAAACTGCAAAAAGGAATTGACAAACCACTAAAACAGCCAACACAACTGGTTTGGTTTGTCGTTTCCCGAAAAAGCATAGCCCATAATATTTATCAAAACCGGGTGAAGGGGATCGTGAACATCCATAGTCAATGTCGATAAGCTACACTCACCTGCCATATTAACATATGTGAACGTGACATAACAGGCAAGATGTTGAAGGGGAGGTTGCTAACCAACAACTTCATTTGCCTTTGGTTATGCCCAAAATACCTGGTCGGTTTTACTATCTATTCGGAAAACCTATAAAAACTAAGGGATTGGAGAAGATTTTGAACGACAAAGATATGTCGCAAGCATTGTACGCCCAAGTAAAGCGCGTGGTTGAGACGAATATCGTGTATCTAATTAAGAGGCGAGATGAGGATCCTTATCGAAGTTTTGTAAAAAGAGTTGTGTTTCAGGCAAAAACTAGCACTCCCTGGGACAAAGTTCCAACGTTTGATCCTTAGAAGAAAGCATCTACACGTAAATGTTTATGTGATGAGTGGTTCGGTTGTTTGTAAATTTTTCGTAAGGGATTTTCTATTGCCACACCGGCCTATCAATTCGCACACTTTGCCAATTCAATACGCATCGTATAGGCCTATACAATGCATATTGAATAAAGTAAAAGACATTGCAGACTAGCTGGTGCAGGTGTTGCCTGCCGACTGGCCTAATGCGCATCGTATAGGCCTATACAATGCATATTAAAGCACTGAATTTTTGAAGTTTATTTTTTGGTGTGTTGTGTTTGGTTTTTGGTGTTTTGGGTTTGTTATTGGTGTTTATTATTGGTTATTTTTGTTTTAATTAGTTTTAAAATCTTTATTATTCTTTTATCGTTAAGTATCGTATTATAGCGTATCGTGGCGTATCATATCACATTTTTAACTTAATATCGTATTATAATTACTAAAAATTGTTTTACTGTGACAAACTGTTAAAGTCAAAATTCGCGTAATTGTTCTGAGGCAAAACTTTATCTCAAATCACCAATCCGACGGCATAAAACTTATCAACCATGAATACTTTATCCCTAACCGTGGCGTATCGTATCACATTTTTAATTTAATATCGTATTATAGCGTATCGTTGAACCTTACAGACGAAATCGCAGGCTGATACATAAAAATACATATAACGAGTTATCGTCTTCAGAATCAGACGAAGGTTACAAACACTCAGAAAATCACCAAAATGATATCGAAATTTGTGAGCCTTCAAATTATTTTGGGAAACATGAAAGAAGACCACCTCACGACACGAAACGAGGTTTCATAATCATGGGAAACGAAGAAATTTGATCGTATCACATTTTTAATTTAGTATCGTATTATAGCATATCGTTGAACCTTTCAGGAGAAATCGCAGGCTGATACATAAAAATACATATAACGAGTTATCGTCTTCAGAAGATCACATCACGAAATAAGGTTTCATAATCATAGGAAACGAAGAAATTTGATTTTGGAAGAGATCGAAGATTTGGGTACAACTTCAAGTCATGAAGATCACTCTGTAGAAGTTGATCATGACGACTGTAATAAAACGGAACATAATACCAGATTGTCTAGAGAAGCGCTTTTATCATGTGTCATATGTTGGACGGAATATAGTTCAACTAGATTGGTTTAGCTTTAAGCTTTAATCTTGGCGTCTCCCAAATTTGCAACATCTATTGTTATCAGATTGTGAATATTCATTTTCTCAAAAGTGTACTGAAACATCATCAAATTCTTTGCTAAAAGAAGCATCAGCAAATTCAGATCAAAAGTGTGCTGAGTTGGACAACGGTTTCTCAACGAAAGGAATTGTAGAAAGGAAAAGAGACACAACTCATGTATCTGCAAAAACAGAATCACAGTCATTTTCCTTCAATTTCCAGAACAGCCACCAGCAATACCAGTTTGTTACCAGTGCGGTTACCAACTTTATCCATATTTTTGAATATTCATGATTCTTTACTTATCATGTAACTATAAAATACGTATACATATGCAAGCGTTCACGTAACATAACAATCTAAAACATCCACATATAATACATTACTTGTCAACATCCATTAGTCAACTATTTGGCATTTATAACGCTAGTTTGTATAAGTTTTTTTGAATTTTTATATATATATAAGATAGCGATTTTTTATAAAAAAATTGTAAAAAAGAATTTTTGGTATGTTTTTTAGGCTTTTTAAGTTAGTTTTTAGGTTTTCTCATTTAAACTAGTTTTCTCATGATCCATCCCCCATATATACATTTAAGGGTGTTATGTTTAATCGTACACTGCGAAAAATAAAATAAAACGTAACTAAACATAAATACGATATCGAGAAAAATGAACGTTTAGAACCTTGGAAGTATGGGTTGTCATATAATCATCTCGTTTATTTACGTCCAAGATACTAATGTGTCATAAAATTGCTAAAATCACTAACACGTTACACATAAACATCCACGGTTTCACGAAAGTTCACAAAGTAAACATATAAGTCACATAACATATAATATAAATTCACATAACTCATATATATATATATATATATATATATCTATATATATTTAACTGTTCAAGATTACTGTTCCGATTGTTCATCGACGTTTTGGTACAAACGCACATGTGATTTTGTAATTTCCCGAATTACCGTTACGTGAGTGTTTGTGAAATAACTAACATACTTAATTAACCCTAATCAAGTGTAATGCATGATATAGTGTTTGAGATAATAGAATTTGTGTTAACCTGAAAATGTCGGGTGTCAGAAAGGGTTTTTTATATATTGTTTAAAATTGTGTATTACACATAAAAATACAAATTAAATAGATGGTTAGAGAGACCCATATATGGAAATACAATAAAATACATTGTTGGCATATCCTTGATTAATTTAAGGACATTAATCATTTGCGAGATTGAGTGATGCACTAATGTAATGCTCATTGTGTCACACCCTGGCTTTTGCGGAAGCGTGGGTTTAATTGGTGTGACTTCTTAATACCATAACAACAATCACAACAATGCTATATGATAAAATACGAGGATTTAAGACATGCAACCCGTCCAGGAAGAAGCTGCACCTCCCAAACCCTACGACCCTGGATGACATCCTTATTTAAGTACGCGGCTTAATGTGCATCGCCCGCCAGATCCTATTCATTCCCTGAAATACATGTAGTTTGAAAAGTCAACAAAAGTTGAGCGAGTTCATGTATAAGTGAGTATGTATAAGCCTTTAAAATAAGTCTTGTCTGAATAAAAGTTCCTGGTATGTAGCAATAAGGAAAAACTGATCACCATTGGGTTGCAAAGCCAATAGTATGTGTGAACTGGTGCAGGAAGACTCAAACCTAGCAAATTTGTCTCCGGTATGAAGACATAGTCACCACTATGGGCCGCCCCGGCCTCATGGGTCTGGGCTCGCTACACCCAAATAGATCTATCACTCATGTCCCGTGGTCCTACAATGAGGATTAATGGCCTTAAGTGTCATGCCCACCACTCACTTGATCACGCAGTAAAAACCCTCCTTAAGCTAACCATACCAAAAAATGTCTGTAATAATTGTAACATGTATTCCACCCCGAAGTATAAAACTGAAAACAGTTAAGAGAAAAGGGGGACATGAACTCACAGTAGTGCGTCTTGTATTGTATCTCAAACTTTGTCTGCTACACGACAACCTACACGTACTAATGTCTATTAGACGAACGGGCCGTGCCTTGGCTTAGAGTTTAGTGTTTTGAATTGCGTTACTTTGGTATTATTTTTGTTAAAATAATAATAATTATTTTAACTTAACTATCGTCTTTAGGAAAATAGTTAGGCAACTATTTCGTATCTACACTTCTGAAATATTTTTACGTGCGTATTCCCCTCCCAAGGATGGGGTACTTATACATGTATACAACTAACCTCCTATACTCTGCATTTCGTTATAAAAATTATGGCGAGTTTTATGTTTGAAAAACATAGTCTAAAATATGCTAGTAACCACTAGTCTCGAAAATATTTACTAAGTGTTAGGATTTTCGGAAAATTTCGCCATAGTCACCTTTGTAAATAGAGGTGTCCATGCTTAATAGCATATCATTTTCTTTTACATATATCCCGTAGATTGTTCTCACATAGCCAACTCGACAATCATACATGCAATATACCACTTATGCCATTTCAGCCTTATTAATCAAAACTAGACTGTTTTCGAGCATTTTAATAAAATAGCTACCCTTCTCCAAAAATTCCCAAATTTTTACAGAATGTCATATACGTTCCAAATTTTATTGTGTAAAAATATCGGGGTCCAGTTCATTACCAATATTTTATAGAAATTCATTTACCGGGCTGCAATCAGATTTGCCACTTTCTGACTGCAGTCTACGGAATAATTTCGCTAAAAATTAATCGTAAGTCCGATTGACGAAATTCCAGTGGGAGAATTACTGACCATCTACAGTAAAAATTCTATGAGCTAATTCTACTCAGTTTTTAAGTTATGATGCCGAATACAACACACTTTTTCAGCATTAAAATTGTAGCTTGAGCTGCTGTCCAAAAATAGTCCTTTAAAAATAGTAAACGACCTCGAAAAATTACGATTCCAGTGCCATTTGATCAGTTTTTCGAAAATACATAATTTAGGCTTTAGAAAATCCGTTTTTCGATTTATTATGATCCAGTTACAGCCTGTTGAAGTTGGCTGAAAATACTAATCAGCATGCTTTTTAGAGTGTAAATGTTATTAAAAACGCATCACCAAGTGTCCTAACAACGGTTTATCAATAAATTAATGATCAAACATCATGCATGCTTTAACCAAACCTAATCCAACCCGATTTCATCTTCATGTAAACTTCTTATGTATGATTTTATGTAAGGTTCCATGTTCATCTTTTTAGTGTTCTAGTTCTTGTGATTTAAACATTATCATCCTACTACATATCATAACTATGAACAAGATGAAACAATGGTGTAAAGAGACTTACTTCTAGCACAAGGCTAGGGTAGAAATCTAGTGCAAAGAGGATGAGAAAAAGATGGTGAGAAAGACTTGAACAAAGCTCCTTTGAAAGCCCTTCAAGATGCAACCTTCATGGATCCTTCAAAGCTTTGAATGGAACTTGAATATGAAGAAGATGGTGATGTTAAAATGGTGGTGATGGTGGCTGCTATGGGGAGCCGAAAATGAGAGAGAGAGAGGAGTGAGGTGAGAGAGTGAATGAAGGTGGTGATGATATAGAGTGCCTTGGAACTCCCATGGCCAATCTACTAAACCTAGAGAAATGATTGTTTTGATCTTGGCCAACCACAATTAAGGGAATAAAATAGAATCCAAACAAAATATATGGTAATGATGAGGGCCGAGATTTGTTGGGGGGGGGGGGTAATTTGTAAAATTTGATAATTAGTGGGTAAATAATTAGGAGGTTAAGGGTATTTTATAGGATAGTGAGTGTATGTCATGTTTCTATAGTGTGTTGGGATTTTTGTGACCATTATTAGTTAAAAATAATAAAATGATGTTTCTGACAACGTTTTGGTGTCCCGTGTAATGTCCGGTTGTTCGGTTAAGTATCGTTCCGTTAAAGTGTTAAATTAGTCCGAATAATGTCTTTTACGTATCTTTTTGTAATGAAATTAATTCCAACACTTAGGAAAGCGTTCAGGACCATTTAGTCGATTCTCTGTGTAATACGAGTACGTTAAAAGCTGAATTGTTGCTGAAAATGCAGAATTCTGCACTTAAAATGAGTTTTAGGCACTTTCTGGCACTCAAACTATCACCTAGTGACACAGTCTTATGGTCCTCACTTCCCTACACTCCAAACTAGTGTAGTACCCTGTCCCTGGCTCATACTGGCCATAATAACATTGTCTGCCTATGTGCTAGCATTGTCAGCATTATTTCTGAATTAACCGTTCAGTGTGTTAACTATGCTGTGTGCATCAAGTATGTCACCAATGTTGGTGTGTAATAAATAGAATGACTGTATCAAATATGATGCATGTGTAGGTATGATATAGAGATCATAGAGCGGTTTAAATTGTCAGTTGTAATCAAGCACAGTCATTAAGCACATAATTAAAATTAATTAATTGTACAGTACCTGTAATTGTGAGGGTTGTCACATTCTCCCCCCGTTAAGAAAATTTCGTCCCGAAATTTTAAGTTCTGCTTCTAGTTGCAGGGGTCTTGGGGAATAAATGCGGGTACTTGGCCTTCATACGATCCTCTCATTCCCACGTGAATTCTGGGCCGTGTCGTGCATTCCATCGAACTTTGACGAGTTTGACACTACTCCGGCGTGTCTTGTTAATCTTCCAATCAGTGACCTCAACCGGTTCTTAGACAAAGTGGAGTGTGTCATTGTAGGATCGATTTTGACGATCTAGTGAGTCAATCAGAACCAAAATACCACTATTTATGTGGCGGAATCACACAAACAGTTTGAATCAAAGAGAATGGAGTAGAAATAGACAGAATATCACTTTAAACAATGTTTCTCATTCATATATTGACTTGAAAATCCAGCAGCAGTTCGGCACCAGAACTATGGGACTGTTACAAATGAGAAGACATGAACAACCTATATATAGGCAAGACCTTTCGCTTGAAACTACCATGTGACCGTTCAAGCGAAACTTCCAAGATTACATTTCAAGCGAAACTATAATAAACAATTTAATAATCCTATTTCATGTACTGTTTCGTGTTTCATGTGATGTTGCCTTGTATTTCGTGTGCTATCTTATCTCCATGATGTCATCATTGAGATCACTTGTATGATGTCATCATCAAGGATGATGACATCATTCTTGTTCAGAACCGCAACGAAACCGAGACTCGATGTAAGACGAAGTCAACAGACAAATGCACCAACAGTCACCAACAGTCTCCCCCTTGGATGTTGACGGAGTCTTCAGTACGAGACGTTAGTATGTCAAAACTTCAGTCTTAAACAGTCTTCACACTCTTTCTTCAATCACCCTATTGCTAACAGACTCCCCCTTACATTGTTCCGGGATCGTAATCTGATATAGCACTCTCTATCTTCTCAGCATTAGCAGCTTTCACAGATTCAGGACCATCTCCTGGCTCTCCGTAGCAACAAGATCAGGAACCTGGCTTTTACGTCTACAGACTCCCCCTTTCGACAAGCTGGGATCGCAGTCTGGAATTCACTAGCTGCATACCTGCATATACTCTAACCAACAGTAAGATAAACTTTATGCTTACCACTTGAATTTAAAATGATTAAATTGGTTTCAAATTAATGATCCATTTATCCATTTCAAAAACCTTTCTCAACTCAAATAAAATTTTCCAATCCAATATCATTCATCATGTTTAGCACTTGGGATTTTGAAAATCAGCTCTTCAACATCAGTTGTCGAAAATCTTTTTGGTTTTTTCAAAATTTTATGCTAAAACACACTAAAATCTTTTTGGATTTTTGGAAATCAACTATATACAGACATATTTTTGTGAGTTTGCGTAAGAGAATCATATCAGTTTTTGAGACAAATCACTAGCACCGTTAAGCTTTAAACATATTAAGTTCTAAACGATTCACATAGATTGATGATATAGTTGTCCTCTTAAACTCAATCTAAAAACTTTCGAAATGCTTACCGATACGTTAAGATATATTAATTTTGCACTAAGTTCTTATGGACCCCACGATCTCAGCATATCCCCTCATCATGCAATACACTGACTCAAGTAATGCCTTTAAACTTTCATCAACTGTGATTTGTGCGAAAACAAAGCAGAATGTTTAAACATTAACAATCAGGTCGATACTTCCGTATACGCAGAGAAAGTCCAATGTTTAAACAAAATAAGAAAAATAAAATAAGTTGAAGTTGTTTAGGCTTTAACCACCAGGTCGATACTTCCGTATACGCAGAGGAGGTCCAAAGCTTAAACGAAACACCAAAGAAAATAAAGCAGAACGTTTAGGCAATAACATCCAGGTCGATACTCACGTATACGCAGAGGATGTCCAATGCTTAAACAAAATAAAGAAATAAAACAAGTTTAAATCTTTGCAAAATGAAAACACAGAATCACAGCGACTTTTTAGCCAAGTTGTGAAAGTTCACAGACTTAACCAGTTTTATGTCTTTTGACAATCAGCGATTACTGAGTAGGCACACAGTCAAGAAGGACAAAACTAAGTACTATGCTTTCGACCATGTTTCCCACTAGAACTAGGCTTTTTCATTTAAGTTTGTATCGTTCTCGCAAATCTACTAGTCTAGCTGAGCCTATCGTCACATCTTTAGTGAGACCGTTTATCACATTTTATCTTTCCATTTCTTTAGCATGCTGTGATAGTCCAACTGATTTACTATCATTTCCTCTTTTTCACAACAAAACTCATTTTTTACCTTTTCAATGTTTTTTGGCATTTTTAAATTTTCTAATTTTTAAAATTTTTCTCCCCCTAAAATCAAAATATGTTTCAATTTTGATTTTCTGAGAAAATTTGAAAACAAACTATACAGATAAAGTGACAACATAATATCGAATCGCTTCAATTCGCCATCCACTTGGCATAAACAATCAGAACTCCCCCTGACAACAAACTATTTTCCCATTATGATTTCAAAACACTTAAGTTTGTTTTAATCAAAATGGTTTTTCCGGAAAATTAGTTTTGTTTGCCATTTCACAAACATGGGGTTTAATTCATCACACTGTTTTCAACCACTTGTAGATTTATCACAAAAACAAATTCCAACAATCATACCACTTGTAAGATAGTTAAATCAAGTGCAACTTAATGTCCTTGATTAACCACTTGTAAGTCGAAATATCACCAGAGTGAATTTCTCAAGAAATATGCCGATTCCTGCTCCACGATTACCAACTTGGGAGCTCCGGCAAGTCAGGTTTTTCAGTTAAACAATTTCACCCAAGCCTGACAGTCCTTGGGTGTATTTGAGTTATTTTCACTCGGGGTTTGAACATTTCTTTTTGTTTCATAAAATTCTTTAACCCCTTTAACCTTTCCCTCAACCATTTTTCCAAACATATTTTTTACTTTTTCATTGAACGCCTTTTCGACATCAAATCCTTTCTTTTCAGAATAGAATTGATTCGAAATTTTCACCTTACCAATTTTTTTAAAAATTTTCAGTCCGCAATGGTGGAAAGTTGATATCATCCATTTGCGAAACTGAATTTTCTCCTTTTAGTTCAACTGGTGGCTCCTCTGATTTTGACGAATCAGATTCATTTCCAGAACATGACTCCTCTGACTTTGACAAGTCAGATTCATCGCCAACACGTGGCTCCTTTGCTTCCGAAGAAACAAATTCATTTCCAGGAATTTTTTATTTCTTAACACTCCATTATGTCCTCAGATTTGTATCTGGTGAATTCGTTTTGCTTGAATTGTCATTCTTTGGAGAGCAAGATGATTTATCAGAACTTTTATCTGATTTTCTTGTTTTATCGGAGGACAAAATCCTTTCGAGATACTATCGTGCTTTCTTTCTTTTCTTTCTCAGTCGGTCTTTCTGCCCTTGTGAAAGCTTCACTTTCTGTTCTTTCACCTTCTGTTCTTTGGGCTTTTCTTCGACCTTGACTGATTTCTTCATCTTTTTCTGAGATTCAGCCCTCGATCTTTCCATTGATCTCATTGGGCAATCTCTTGCAATATGTCCTTTGATTTGGCAGTTATAGCATCTCCTCGTCTCAAACCACTGACTCTGGCAGTTAACAGCAATGTGTCCTTGAACACCACAAGTGTAGCACACTCTGTTATCGTACCATTCACCACTTTCACACCAAACGCTCAGATCATAACATTGTCTGGCTTTGTGGTAATCATTACTCCTCCTGAAAGCTAGATTTGGCTTTGAAGTACTGTGGTCAAACCTGCACCACTCATTATCAACTATTTTAGATTTTAGATTTTTCATTTTTTGTGGTTTTTGATTATGATTGGATGATTGATCTGATGAGCTTTTATTTTCTTTTTGCACAAATTTCTCATTTTTAACTTTTTGTTTCTGTTCCACTTTCTTCTTCAAGGGTTTTTGCTTAGAGCATTCTCCCTTTTCAGTAGAATGTAAAACAGTATTTTTAAACATTTCATTTAATTTCAAAAATGTTTTTCTTTTTTCTTCTTTTTCTTTTTCAACATCAGATTTATCATCACAATCTTCAATTTTGACTTTGTCAAAATTTGTGACATTGTCACTTATTGGAACTGAATTGATCGGTTTTGGACAAAGCTGATCTAGCAATACAGATGAGGTCACAAAACCTTTCAATTTTTCTTCTAACTCTTTGATTTTGTTTCGAGCACATTCAGCTTCTTTTTCAAGTCGAATAATTGTCTGAAGATGAGAATTTATTTCAATATGTTTTTCAAGATTATTTTTAAAAATAACAGATTTTTCATCTTCTAAAATCTTCATTTGACTTTGAAAATCTTTTTCAATTTTCAATTTTTCATTTTCAAAATGTTTTTCCTTTTCTTTCAAAATTTTGTTTTCCAATGTCAAACTGTTCAAACCACTCAACAGTTTGACATTTTCAGATTTCAAATTCTCAAAATTTTCCTGTATTTCAAGAATCTGTTTATCATCAGATTTCTTCTCATCCTTCAAATTTTTGATTTCCAATGTCAAACTCTCCAAATATTTTACGAGTTTGACATTGTCTGCTTTGAATTCATCACATTTTAAGCACACTGATTCAGAACTTGAAGCTTCATTTTTCTCGGATTCTTCATTTTTCAACACTATCTCTGTCTCTGTCTTGTATGTGCCTGCACAAAAAAATTTAACAAAATCCAGAGGATTCATACTTTCATCTAGATAACAACTCCTCTTAATATCATATTTCATAACATTTTTTGCTACAAGACACATATTGACTCTTTTGCATATTTCAACAATCACATCCAAACTTATTTTGTCTAGATTTTTATCTATTACATTCATCAAATTTTTCTTTTTCTGATTATTCTCAAAATTATGTGTTTTAAGCTCTCTGATGAATTCATTTGGATAAAAATTTGAGAACCTAGAATTCTTTTTCAATTCAATCAAAAATTCATCCCACTCTGAAGGTAATGCGTCTGCAAATTTAGATACTTTTTCAGCATCAGACATCCTTATCTCGTACATTTTTAATTTTTCAATTAGAAACTCAAACCGTTTTTCCAACATATCCACTGTTTCATTTTTCATACACAAAAAACATTCAAATCTTTTATCCCAAACATTCTTATTCTCATTCTGATATCTACTACCCCAAACCCCATCAAACCAATCATTTAACCTTTCAAGGTTATAGTTTTCCTCTTCGTCAAACATTTTAACCACACTTTCTTTGTTAAATGACATGGTTCAAAAATTGTTTTTAGTTCAAAGTCCACAAAGTTTCAACTTCTCGGTATTTGCACCTTGTAAATCACCTCGAATCACCTGCAAACAAAACAAACAAACGATCAGTTTTAAACGAACTGAATACGTGAAAGTGTGCAATGGTTGAATCAATCTAGGACTCGTGTCAAAGATTCGCGGACTCGTTTCAATGTTGTTGAAATGCACAGTTGATTGGGCCAACAATTCTAACACTTGATTTAATTTGATCAACAAACCCACTAAACCCAACAACTTGAATTAATGAATCTTATCACTTGGGCCGACAACTACAACACTTAATGGAATATGATTGGGCCGATGGCAATTAATAGGTCTGTACTAAACTTTTTATTTCAAGCATGCAACTTTTGATTCTTTCAATACATGCAAACTGACAACCACTTTAAAGATTGATTTGAATTTGACCGATACAAGTAAACTAATTCATTGGGTCTTTCAAATCACATTAATTCTACACAAGACTTTTCTAATATCCTAAACAATACTGACATATCACATGCAACATGAATTCTCAATTCAAATTCATTGGACCTCAATGTTTACTTTAATCAATAACAAACCTTTGGCCTAGATACTCACGTGACAAACTGATAGACAATCAATTGCTTCACACGCAAATCGCTGACAATCTTTGCAAAAATCACATGCAAATCGTCATTATTACATGTACACTTGACAACACATGCACTCTTTTCTTTGTTTTTAATGAACTGAACAATCTGTTATCACGTGAATTTTGATCTTTGATAGAACCAACACTCACTTGATCAGAGTGCAACAATTTACTTCACATGCAAACTGACACAAAACACGTGAAACCAGATATATCTCAAACGGTTTTCAAGCGAAACCACAACAATAGTCGGTTTCGCTTGAAATATCCTTACATTTTTAATGCGAAACTTGAAATTTTCAAGCTAAAGCCTGTGTTTTGCTTCAAACACCACCAATTTTCAAGCGATACCCAACATATCGTTCAAGCGAAAGGCAGTTTTTAGGTCATTTTTACACGATTTTCTTTGAATTTTAAGCTGATATTCTCAAGGGTTTGTTAAAACTCAGTTTCACACACACTGTCCAAAATTCAGTCCATTTTGTCCGTGTAAAAGTCCAGAAATCAGATTTTGTTTAGAAAAACGCTCTGATTCAGGTATATTGGCTCATAACTGGCTCTGATACCAATTGTAGGATCGATTTTGACGATCTAGTGAGTCAATCAGAACCAAAATAACACTATTTATGTGGCGGAATCACACAAACAGTTTGAATAAAAGAGAATGGAGTAGAAATAGACAGAATATCACTTTAAACACTGTTTCTCATTCATATATTGACTTGAAAATCCAGCAGCAGTTCAGCACCAGAACTATGGGACTGTTACAAATGAGAAGACATGAACAACCTATATATAGGCAAGACCTTTCGCTTGAAACTACCATGTGACCGTTCAAGCGAAACTTCCAAGATTACAATTCAAGCGAAACTATAATAAACAATTTAATAATCCTATTTCATGTACTGTTTCGTGTTTCATGTGATGTTGCCTTGTATTTCGTGTGCTATCTTATCTCCATGATGTCATCATTGAGATCACTTATATGATGTCATCATCAAGGATGATGACATCATTCTTGTTCAGAACCGCAACGAAACCGAGACTCGATGTAAGACGAAGTCAACAGACAAATGCACCAACAGTCGTCGATATGAACCTCGTCAGCAGGAATGAAAACTGTCTCTTGTGTTGGACTCTTTTTTAGATTAGATACGTGAAATGTATCGTGAACGCCATTAAGTTCAGCAGGTAAGTCCAATTTGTATGCCACAAGCCCAATCCTTTGCAGGACTCTGAAAGGGCCAATGTAGCGCGGATTCAACTTCCCACGCTTCCCAAAGCGTGCCACACCCTTCCAGGGTGAAACCTTTAACAAAACCATATCCCCAACTTGAAACTCTAAAGGTTTCTTTCTTCGGTCCGCGTAACTCTTTTGTCGTTCGCGAGCCGCCTTAATACGCTCTTGGATCTGAGCAATCTTGTCTGTCGTCTCTTGCACAATTTCGGGACCAACAAGCTGTCTATCACCCGCATCAGCCCAGCATAGCGGTGATCGACACTTGCGTCCATACAGAGCTTCAAACGGTGCGGCTCCAATGCTTGTGTGGTAGCTGTTGTTGTACGAAAATTCGACCAATGGTAAATGACTATCCCAGCTACCACCCAGGTCCATTACACATGCTCTTAGCATATCTTCCAGTGTCTGAATAGTTCGTTCACTTTGGCCGTCAGTTTGCGGGTGAAAAGCAATACTTAGATTCAATTGTGACCCAAAAGCTTATTGGAAGGATTGCCAAATCCTTGATACAATTCTTCCATCTCTATCAGAGATAATCGAGAGAGGCACTCCATGACGTGCAACAACCTCTCTCATTTATATTTCCGCAAGTTTACTCGTGTTGTCTTTTTCCTTGATTGGCAAGAAGTGCGCAGACTTTGTTAAACGGTCTACTATTACCCAAATCGTATCGTGGCCCTTGGGTGTCTTTGGCAATTTCGTTATGAAGTCCATGGAAATATGTTCCCACTTCCATTTGGGTATTTCAGGTTGTTGTAGAAGGCCTGAAGGCTTCTGGTATTCGACCTTCACCTTGGCGCAAGTTAAACATTTGCTAACATATACTGCAACATCGCCTTTCATCCTTGGCTACCAATAGAAATCCTAAGATCTTGGTACATTTTATCCGCTCCTGGATGGATCGAGTACCGTGACTTGTGAGCCTCATCGAAAATAACCTTTCTTAATCCACCAAACAGGGGAACCCAAATTCGTTTCATGAAGCACAAAGTTCCTTCCTCGTTTGGTACCAACTGCTTCTCCATCCCACGGAGATATTCATCCTCAATATTCCTTTCTTTGAGAGCTTCTCTCTGCGCAGCCCGAATGCGCAAGGAGAGGTCTGTCTGGACAATCATCTCTAGAGGCCTAACCCTCATGGGCTTGATCCTTTCCTTCCGACTTAGGGCATCGGCGACCACATTCGCCTTCCCTGGATGATGCTTGATTTCACAATCGTAGTCGTTCAACAGTTCAACCCAGCGTCTTTGCCTCATGTTAAGCTCCTTCTGATTGAATATGTGCTGCAGGCTCTTTTGATCAGTGAAGATTGCACATCGCGTGCCATACAAGTAATATCGCCAGATCTTCAACGCAAATACCACCGCGCCTAACTCCAAGTTATGAGTGGTATAATTTTTCTCATGAACCTTTAACTGACGAGAAACATAAGCTATAACCTTTTGTCTTCGCATCAACACACAACCCAAACCTTGACACGAGGCGTCAAAATATACCACGAAGTCGTCCGTTCCTTCGGGTAGAGCTAAAAATCGGTGCGTCACAAAGCTTGTTCTTCAGCAACTGAAACGCTTCTTCTTGCCGGTTACCCCAATCAAACTTCTTGTCTTTCTGTGTGAGTGCGGTCAAAGGTTGAACGATTTTTGGGAAATCCTCAATGAACCTTCGATAATAACCAGACAAACCTAAGAACTGTCGAATCTCGGTTGGCGTCTTTGGAGTCTCCCAGTCCTTTATCACTTCGATCCTTGTAGAATCAACATGGATTCCATTTCCATTAACCACATGACCAAGGAACTGGACTTCGCGTAGCCAAAACTCACACTTCGAGAACTTAGCGTACAACTTCTCCTTTTTAAGTAGCTCTAGAATAGCTCTTAAGTGCTGTTCGTGCTCGTCCTTCATCTTCGAGTAGATCAGAATGTCATCGATAAACACGATCACAAACTTATCCTAGTACGGCTTACAGACTCTGTTCATCAGATCTATGAACACTGCTGGCGCGTTTGTCAACCCAAACAGCATAACCAGGAACTCGTAGTGTCCATAACGAGTCCTAAAGGCCGTCTTCGGGATACTTTCTTCTTGTATCCTTAGTTGATGATATCCTGAGCGAAGATCAATCTTTGAATAGAAGCTTGAACCTTGCAGCTGATCGAACAGGTCATCGATTCTTGGCAAAGGATATCTGTTCTTGATAGTCAACTTATTAAGCTCGCGGTAGTCTATACACATACAGAAACTACCATCCTTCTTCTTAACGAACAGAACTGGAGCTCCCCAAGGTGAGAAGCTTGGTCTGATGAATCCTTTGTCCAACAGCTCCTGGAGTTGCGTTGACAACTCCTGCATCTCTGAAGGTGCAAGTCGGTAGGGTGCCTTGGCTATAGGCGCGGCGCCTGGAACCAGGTCAATGTGAAACTCGACTTGTCGCTGTGGCGGTAATCCTGGCAAGTCTTCTGGAAAGACTTCAGGATATTCCTTTACGACTGGAGTGTCTTCAATCTTAAGCTCCATGGTCTCTGTATCCACGATATGTGCCAAGAATGCAACACATCCCTTTTGTAAACACTTTCTAGCTTTCAGACAGCTAATGATTTTCAACGGCATATCACGCTTCTCTTCATGTACTACGATCGTCTCTTCATCTGCTATTAGGATGCGAATGACCTTCTCGTGACAAACAATCTCGGCTTTGTTGCTTGACAACCAATCCATCCCCACTACCACGTCGAAGCTTCCCAACTCGACTGGCAGTAGATCTAGCGTAAACTCGTGTCCTCCCAGTTCGATCGCGCATCCTTTGATGACTTCTCCCGTTTCAATTAGTTTCCCATTTTTCTAATTCTATCGAGTACAGAACGTCTAATTTACTAGTGGCCAACCCAAGTATATTCTTAAATTCTAATGATACAAAGCTATAGTCGGCACTGGTATCAAATAACATGGATGCAAAATTTTTGTTTGATAGAGAACGTACCAGTAATCACATCTGGATTCTGGCATGCTTCACAAGCTCCGATGTTGGATGTCCCTTCACGGTCTTGGTTAATCCTTCTTGGGCAATTTTTCCTAAAGTGCCCCATGTTCCCGCATCGGTAGCAGCCTGGAAATTTATTATTATTTCCACTTTGGTTGTTGTCATTGTTCCTTCCTTGTTTGGGACTCTTCGTCCCACAGGCATCCTTGTTGTGTCCTCTCTTCCCGCACCCACCGCACTTAGGCTTCCGACATCCACATTCGTGGTGATACTTGCACCCATCACTTCTCGGCTTGGTTTCTAAGTAAATCTTAACATCGGCTTGTTTGTTGTTAGGGCAATCTTTCTTGAAATGCCCTTTGTCCCCGCAGTCAAAACAACCTTGAACAGGTCTTTGTTCATCATTATTCGTTCGTGTATCTTCGGTGAGCTTCCTTTTGTTCTTTCCGGATGACTCTACCTGAGTCTCCTTCTTCTTGGCAGGGTTTGTAAGTTTTTCTAGTCTAAGTGCTTCCGTAGCGAGTGCCAAACCCATCTTACTTGCAGCAATAGTTGTTGGTGGTGTTGATGTTGTCATCAAGCTCAAGACTTGAGGCGCCAGTTCCCAAATGAATTGTCCCAATTCCTTCAATTCTGGTTTCACCAGGTACGGAACAACTCGTGACAAATCATGAAGTCTTTGCACGTACTCCAACACCTTTGGACCTTCCATCATCAGGCTCCGGAATTCACCTTCCCACTTCTGGGTTTCCGTTTGGGAACAATACTTCCTATGCATCATTCCTTTCAGCTCACCCCATGTTAACGCATATGCTGCAGTTACGCCCATTATTCGAATCTGAAGATTCCACCATAATCGAGCTTCATCTAGAAACAACTCAGAAACGTATGGGACTTGTTGTTCTGGCATACAACCGCTCATTCGAAAGATGGAATCCATTCTTTCGATCCACTTCACAAAGGCTATGGCACCTCCAGTGCTGTCGAACTTCGGAGGCTCGTAGTTGAGGAAGTGCTAGTAGGTACAGCCATGAGGTGGGTTGTTTTCTGTGGTACCCTTGCTAGGTTCGGAGCGCAGAGCCTCGTGCTGTGCTATCGTTTGTGAAATTAGATCTTGTAGCTCTGCCTCGGTCATGGGCAGCTGAATGTTGCCATTGAGCTTCATAAATCATGACCACAACAGTGTTTTACAAGTTTAATAGTACATCACATGTCAAAGTAAGATCGCGGGGCTACATCACCCCCAAAAATACAAGTCAAACTACAACCATCATATACAAAAAATGTGGTCTCTCAAAAGGCTTCGTAAGCTGGCTCAATAGCGACCTTCTCACCAAAAGATCGACCTGCATAAAACCAAAATTATGCCTATGCTGATGGCGGCGGAGGAGGATGAGGAGGAAAATGAGAGAAAAGCAAGCGACGCATGTGTAACCAGTCCTCCTCTAAGGCACGACAAGCGCGTAGCAAATATGTTATCTGCTGCTCAGAAGTCCAAAAAACGAGCGTCTGAATCGGGGGAAAGTGGACGAGGAGTGTGTGGTGCCGCAAATGGGGTCTGACGATGACAAGATGGACATGGAGCTCTCTCCAAATCCTGAATACGACGCGTCAATGCGTCCTGCTGTATCATCAAAGAAGTGAGAATGTCCTCCGTAGAGTACCCAACATGGTACGGGTGGTACGGATCAGACAGTGGCATGATAGGGGGCGTAATCCATAAAAATTGCTCGCTCGACGGTATGAAAGAAGGTGCAGTAGGTGGTGCAACAGAAGGAAACTGTGACATGACTGGATCCGACGTCGATACGTGTGGAACAAAAGTAGGATGGGGGATCTGTGGTATAAACTGGCCGCCTCCTGTCATGAAAGGCACGTGGCCAAAAGGCTGTCGCGATGAACCCTCCCCAGGACGTGGCGGAGGAATGTCCTGAAGGAAAGTAATCGGAAGATTGGTACGCTGGACATCAGTCGTGTGTGGGGGAATCATCGGGATATCAGTGGGTGCAGAAATGGGTGTTACTGGGGGAGTGACAGGTCGCACGAATGGTGGGTAATCGTCATCGTCGTCAATCCACCCGTTGCGGGTGTCGGCATAACGAGGGTCTATGTAGGCAGCAAAAGGTGCGCGGTCAAACAGTACCGGCATGGGGTCAGGAAACGGTGCATCAACAACGGGGAGATCAACAATGGGCATATCATCAACAAGAGGTGCAACAGCTGGCGCATCCTCATGAATAGGGTCGTGCTCTAATGCAGGATCAGGAGCAGCTACAGGCTCTGGGGCCACAACAGGCTCCGGGTCATCAATATCCATGTCAAAATCAGCAGGGACGTCAAACAAAGGATCAATAGGGGCTACGGGCGCCTCTAAGGGTTGGTCCAAGTGAATAAACTCGATATCGTGGGCAGGATCGAAACCAGGGGGAAAGACTGGACCCAAATCATCATCGACCTCATGGTCGAACTCGAACTCGTGTGCTGGACCGGGTGCAGCTGACATCGCCATCTCAGGGTCAGAAAAGTGAGGCTGCACACCATGGTCGTGCGAAGATGCAGATGCCACAGACTCCAATGAGTCCGGGACAGGTGAACCAGCAGGAAGCTCCTCCACAGGGGCCTCCGCAATGGGAAGAATAATGTCAGCATCAATAAGGGCCCCGCCCTCATAGTCAGCCTCAGGCGGATCCTCCTCGAACAAATTGATGTCGTCGTCAGATACGACATCGAGGGGCATATCTACTACTGGAAAAAAAAAACAGCAAGCGGTATGGGAGCAGGGATCACCGCAAGTGGTAAATCCCCGGCAGGAAGGCCATCAGCAGGCTCAACTCCAACGTCGGGCAGCGCGAACGGCTGGAAATCATCGTCGTCCGTGCTGGCGGTGTCTGATGTGTAGACCTCTCGCTCTAAGGGAATCTCATCATCGGACACGATCGCCATGGGGTCTAGTGTGTCGGATACTCCTGTGTCTGATGATGAAGCCATGACGTCTGTAACACAATCACATATATATGCACATATATCAATCATAAGCCAAATAAACACGTTAGCCACAATAAAGCAAACAAGTAATCATCCTAGTCTTCCCAAGACTATCCTACCCAGTCTCCCCGACTAAATTCCCTGATCTCTAAGACCAAATTTTTCCCAGTCTCTAACACTAAATCCTCCCTCAGCCTCTAAAACTGATCCTCCCTCAGTCTCTAAGACTGATCCTCCCTCAGCCTCTAAGACTGATCCTCCCTCAGCCTCTAAGACTGAAATATATATAAATTTCGAAAAAGTGTATTTGCGCCTTTTTATTTGTAAAAGTGTTTTGTATCCTGGATCTGGACGTTTAGTGTATGCAACGTAAAAATGTTTTTGTGAGAGCCCTAGTGATCATAGTCTAGACTCGAGAAAGAATCCTAGTTCGCTATGATCGACGCTCTGATACCAAGCTGTCACACCCTGGCTTTTGCGGAAGCGTGGGTTTAATTGGTGTGACTTCTTAATACCACAGCAACAATCACAACAATGCTATATGATAAAATACGGGATGTTCATCCATTAAAATAGTTTAGAAAATGTGCAACATATTGTCTTAAAAAATCAATCCCAAAACATATTACAAACCATGACTTGTTTAAAATGAGTTCATACGACTCAACGAAAAACTACCAACAAAACGAGGATTTAAGACATGCAACCCATCCAGGAAGGAGTTGCACCTCCCAAACCCTACGACCCTGGATGACATCCTTATTTAAGTACGCAGCTTAATGTGCATCGCCCGCCAGATCCTATTCATTCCCTGAAATACATGTAGTTTGAAAAGTCAACAAAAGTTGAGCGAGTTCATGTGTAAGTGATTATGTATAAGCCTTTAAAATAAGTCTTGTCTGAATAAAAGTTCCTGGTATGTAGCAATAAGGAAAAACTGATCACCATTGGGTTGCAAAGCCAATAGTATGTGTGAACTGGTGCAGGAAGACTCAAACCTAGCAAATTTGTCTCCGGTATGAAGACATAGTCACCACTATGGGCCGCCCCGGCCTCATGGGTGTGGGCTCGCTACACCCAAATAGATCTATCACTCATGTCCCGTGGTCCTACAATGAGGATTAATGGCCTTAAGTGTCATGCCCACCACTCACTTGATCGCGCAGTAAAAACCCTCCTTAAGCTAACCATACCATGTATAAAAATGACTGTAATAATTGTAACATGTATTCCACCCCCGAAGTATAAAACTGAAAACAGTTAAGAGAAAAGGGGGACATGAACTCACAGTAGTGCGTCTTGTATTGTATCTCAAACTATGTCTGCTACACGACAACCTACACGTACTAATGTCTATTAGACGAACGGGCCGTGCCTTGGCTTAGAGTTTAGTGTTTTGAATTGCGTTACTTTGGTATTATTTTTGTTAAAATAATAATAATTATTTTAACTTAACTATCGTCTTTAGGAAAATAGTTAGGCAACTATTTCGTATCTACACTTCTCAAATATTTTTACGTGCGTATTCCCCTCCCAAGGATGGGGTACTTATACATGTATGCAACTAACCTCCTATACTCTGCATTTCGTTATAAAAATTATGGCGAGTTTTATGTTTGAAAAACATAGTCTAAAATATGCTAGTAACCACTAGTCTCGAAAATATTTACTAAGTGTTAGGATTTTTGAAAAATTTCGCCATAGTCACCTTTGTAAATAGAGGTGTCCATGCTTAATAGCATATCATTTTCTTTTACATATATCCCGTAGATTGTTCTCACATAGCCAACTCGACAATCATACATGCAATATACCACTTATGCCATTTCAGCCTTATTAATCAAAACTAGACTGTTTTCGAGCATTTTAATAAAATAGCTACCCTTCTCCAAAAATTCCCAAATTTTTACAGAATGTCATATACGTTCCAAATTTTATTGTGTAAAAATATCGGGGTCCAGTTCATTACCAATATTTTATAGAAATTCATTTACCGGGCTGCAATCAGATTTGCCACTTTCTGACTGCAGTCTACGGAATAATTCACTAAAAATTAATCGTAAGTCCGATTGACGAAATTCCAGTGGGAGAATTACTGAGACAACAGTGACCATCTACAGTAAAAATTCCATGAGCTAATTCTACTCAGTTTTTAAGTTATGACTCCGAATACAACACACTTTTTCAGTAGTAAAATCGCAGCTTGAGCTGCTGTCCAAAAATAGTCCTTTAAAAATAGTAAACGACCTCGAAAAATTACGATTCCAGTGCCATTTGATCAGTTTTTCGAAAATACATAATTTAGGCTTCAGAAAATCCGTTTTTCGATTTATTATGATCCAGTTACAGCCTGTTGAAGTTGGCTGAAAATACTAATCAGCATGCTTTTTAGAGTGTAAATGTTATTAAAAACGCATCACCAAGTGTCTTAACAACGGTTTATCAATAAATTAATGATCAAACATCATGCATGCTTTAACCAAACCTAATCCAACCCGATTTCATCTTCATGTAAACTTCTTATGTATGATTTTATGTAAGGTTCATCTTTTTAGTGTTCTAGTTCTTGTGATTTAAACATTATCATACTACTACATATCATAACTATGAACAAGATGAAACAATGGTGTAAAGAGACTTACTTCTAGCACAAGGCTAGGGTAGAAATCTAGTGCAAAGAGGATGAGAAAAAGATGGTGAGAAAGACTTGAACAAAGCTCCATTGAAAGCCCTTCAAGATGCAACCTTCATGGATTCTTCAAAGCTTTGAATGGAACTTGAATATGAAGAAGATGGTGATGTTAAAATGGTGGTGATGGTGGCTGCTATGGGGGAGCCGAAAATGAGAGAGAGAGAGAGAGGAGTGAGGTGTGAGAGTGAATGAAGGTGTTGATGATATAGAGTGCCTTGGAACTCCCATGGCCAATCTACTAAACCTAGAGAAATGATTGTTTTGATCTTGGCCAACCACAATTAAGGGAATAAAAATAGAATCCAAACAAAATATATGGTAATGATGAGGGCCGAGATTTGTGGGGGGGGGGGGGTAATTTGTAAAATTTGATAATTAGTGGGTAAATAATTAGGAGGTTAAGGGTATTTTCTAGAATAGTGAGTGTATGTCATGTTTCTATAGTGTAGGGATTTTTGTGACCATTATTAGTTAAAAATAATAAAATGATGTTTCTGACAACGTTTTGGTGTCCCGGGTAATGTCCGGTTGTTCGGTTAAGTATCGTTCCGTTAAAGTGTTAAATTAGTCCGAATAATGTCTTTTACGTATCTTTTTGTAACAAAATTAATTCCAACACTTAGAAAAACGTTCAGGACCATTTAGTCAACTCTCTGTCTAATACGAGTACGTTAAAAGCTGAATTGTTGCTTAAAATGCGGAATTCTGCACTTAAAATGAGTTTTAGGCACTTTCTGGCACTCAAACTATCACCTAGTGACACAGTCTTATGGTCCTCACTTCCCTACACTCCAAACTAGTGTAGTACCCTGTCCCTGGCTCATACTGGCCATAATAACATTGTCTGCCTATGTGCTGGCATTGTCAGCATTATTTCTGAATCAACCGTTCAGTGTGTTAACTGTGCTGTGTGCATCAAGTATGTCACCAATGTTGGTGTGTAATAAATAGAATGACTGTATCAAATATGATGCATGTGTAGGTATGATATAGAGATCATAGAGCAGTTTAAATTGTCAGTTGTAATCAAGCACATAATTAAAATTAATTAATTGTACAGTACCTGTAATTGTGAGGGTTGTCACACATTGAGACATGAGATGTTATGCTTTATAGAGCATGAGATGTTGTGCTCTATAGAGCAGAGCATAATAGAGAATCTGACATGATCTATTTTTCTAACAGTAACGTGCATAAAATATGCAAACAAACGTATTATATTTGATCTGACTTGTTTTCAAAAAAAAATAATAATAATAATAATAACGTCGAAACATAGATAAACAAGAATCTATACCGACATAAATTACATTTTCATAATACGACCCGCAGGCTATGCGCCGTGTGCACATTGCAAATGGTGAATAATTAGTCCAAGTGTTATGTCATGCGCAAACCATATGAAAGCGCATGTCTCGACGTACGTAGTTCAACTCAATGTACGATTGAATCAAAACGTAATGTAATTTGAATTTAGACAACTTAGTTCTTGAAAAAGAAAATAGCGAATGAAAATCATTAAAGAAAACAATATGTTAAAAATATATATTATATATGGTACAAGGATAAAGTTGAAACAATAGAAACTATAGGGAGTAAACCTTGAGGGTGTGAAAACCAATGAATTAATATTGCAATGTAATGGAAGTTTGGGATGGAAAGGAAAGGGACTAAAAACGCAAATTAAGAAAACTAAAAGAAAGGGAGGAAACTGTAATTTACTTAAAGCATGGGTGAAAAAAGGGAAATGTGGCATTTCCTTTGGCTCATGAAAAAGGGACGGAAAGTGGAATCCCAAAAGAGGGGTTTAGTTTAGGGTTCCTGAACTCCTCCAAAGCGTCGTGGCGTGAGAAATGGAGGATGATGAGGGTTTGAAGAGCTACGTAGTGATACACAACATAGCAAAGAGGCACAACGTAGGGACATTAGCTCGTAGCGCCACCGCATTCGGCGTATCTGAAGTGATTCTTGTGGGGCGGCGTGACTTCAACTCCTTCGGCAGCCATGGGTCCACCTCTCACATCCCTTTCCGCCATTTCTACACCCTCTCCGACGCCCGCCTCTTCCTCAAGGCCAAAGGTTGTGATATATGTGGTGTTGAGATTACTCCCAACGCTACCTCTGTAACCACTCACCCCTTTAAAACAACCACAGCTTTTCTTCTCGGCAACGAGGGTACTGGCTTATCTGCTAAAGAATGTGATTTTTGTGATTATTTTGTCTATATCCCCCAATATGGCTGTGGCACCGCTTCTCTAAATGTCACTGTTGCGGCTTCCATCATTCTACATCACTTTGCAGGTAAAACTCTGCTCAGCTAACTTAAATCAAGCTGCCCCCCGTTCTAGGAGGTTTGTATGATTGCATTATTGTGTAGTTACATCTTTCTACTCATTTAACATAAGACGTAAAACAATCCTGGTGTGGTGGCTGCTTCTTTTTTTTCATCACTGGGTTTGATTCAACAAATGAGATATGTGTTAAATGGGTTGTGTTCGTGGGTTGGCCGGTCAAACCCGAAAATTAGACATCAACTCTAAAAGCGTGTTAACCTGACATGAGTTTTGCGGGTTGACACCAACATTACCCTCTAACCTGAATTTATTTTTTTATATTTATAAAGTTGACCGGGTCATTGTGTGATCCAACCAGGTCTACCCAAACACGTTGTTAGTTAAATGTGTTTGTGGGTTCGACCATAAACCAACCACTAACCTGAACCTGTTTAAACTAAACCAAACCCGCAAATATTCTGATAGGTTCATGTCGTGTCAGGAATTCACACCCCTACCACAAGGTCACATAATATAATAGTTTCATTTCCTGTAAAAAACGAATATATACACTTTGATTAACAAATAAACTAATAAGTTTTCATCTTTTCTATAGTAATTTATGTAGATTTGAACCTTGCTATCATTTACTGTCTGATGGATGTTTATTACTTTAGTCTGGGCAGGATTTCCCGAGCGAACTCGTGATGGGAACAAGTTTGTTGTAGCAGAAAGACCGGTGCATAAGGTGGGGCGTAACTTCTGCACTGAAACGGCAGAATCTGTCACTGCAGAACGCAATCTTAAAAGAGAAAATGATGCTAAAAACGGATTTTTTGAAGATACCGAAGGAAGTGATTCTTCTAACAATCTTCTTGATGCAGTTTTTGGAGATTGATTTCCTGAAATTCTTCCTGCATCCAAGTTCTCATGAGTTCCTACTTGGCTACACAGAAATTGAAATTGGTTGGAGTCCTGGTTTTCAAAGCTAACTCATGCTAAAATTAAACAACGTGGTTTTTAAAGTTATTTGGAAGATAAAATTAAACCTTGTAGTCGTTAATTTGTGTTGGTTAATGACAGTTAAGTTTGTTGTTCTTATAATGGTTGTAATAGGTTGTGCTATGTTTTCTAAAATGTTTTTTTTTTTAATTTTATAACTTAGCTGCTATTTGTTTCGGCTCTTAATGGTTCAGACCTCTTACTAGTTCAACACTTAATGGTTCAAAGTGTTTGTTTTGCGAGCAGATGTCTGAATGGTGCAGATATTTGCCTCTGAATAGTTAAACATTATATTGACTTTGAATAGTTAAGACCTCTTATCTGAATTGGTTCTTAATGGTTTAGATCTTTGAACGGTTAAACAATATACTGATTCTTAATGGTTTAGATCTTTTACTGGTTCAACTCTTAATAGTTTAGATCTCTTATTGGTTGAGCACATACCTATTCAAAATTGCCAAACAACCTTTTTTTTCTTGATAAAATCTATTATATATCAAAGTGCTGATAGGGCTTTGCCTTTCGGAATGATGAGGGTTTAACCCCATGGTGGATGATGTCACACCCTCAAAATCCACAAGCGGAGTATCACCGCAGGAGGCGTGACTGACCAGGATCTAGCTACCAATCACATTGAACTCGTAATTATCAACAAATAAAACTTTCATTTATTATTGATAGAAGTGTTACAAAACATTATTTAACATTCAGCGGAAGCATAATACATTAATTAAGAAATTCATAACCCAAGTGTGTGAAAGCCATTAGATTCGTCTCGCATTTCCATGTATCTCGACCCATGACCACTCCAGCATCCCAGACAGCAAGTTCCAACAATATGCACCTAAAGGCTTGCAAGGCATGTAACAACGAGTCAACAACAAAGTTGAGCGAGTTCACAGTTGGTGTTCATTTTAAAGTTGTTCCAAAACCATGAGTTCGTTTATAAACCATAAGTTAATCCGTTTCCTTGTTTCCCAAACCATGTCCATAACCCGTGGGGGCTTCCCCATGTGAACCACTAGACCCGTTTACCATATCGACCACTGACTAAAGTAAGTTGGTGCCCTGACGTCAATGTCTATCATCATTGACTAGTGCCCAGATCCATTAGTTCACGCCCGTCCTCTGCGGCACGGTGTGAGGCTTGTCAAACCTAAATAGCGCTATCTAACTAATGACCCGCTCGTCATTGGCCCGGCGATTAAGTCGATATAAAAGGAGGGACTTCATGATAGAGAGTTTAGGTCTAGTATCCGTGTTGTCACCCTTCAATAAAGAGGGTGTGTACGTAATCTCCAAACCAGGAGATTACGCAGGTTCCGATTAAATACTTATCACAGGTTGTCACCCTTCAATAAAGAGGGTGTGTACGTGTCCCAAACCAGGAGATCACGCAGGTTCAGTTTCAATCCTTTACCCATTCCCAACCCTTGGGAATCCCATGTCTTGTGGAAAGTGTGAACTCACCTTGGCGTGCTCGGTATGACTAGTTACTTGTTCCATAATAATCAACCAATTCCTAATGTGGTTACCAACGACAAATCAGTTTCGTATACACAAGAATTACGTATCCCACATTCACATTACACAGTCATTGTTCACGTAGCACACTCATGCAACTCAAGTCATAACAGTTAACCACGTTACACATTATCCATGTCAACACAGTTTATTATACCACATACAGGCTTACTTCGTATCAAGTCTCAATGTAAATTCTCTAATATATGTGTGGCCCAATCCATATCCCTACCCATGCAGCCCAGTTTACTTTCATATGTTATACAACCCACAATTCTCATTCAATCCATGTCTAATTCAAATCAGTTCATTAGGTTTAGTATTAACACATCAATCATTAGATCAAACAGTATTATATTATTAGAAGTGAGTGACCGTTTTGTCATGTGATTCACTAAATTAAAAACAATAAATCATATAAAATATCAATCATATAAAACAATGCCTAGATCCTTGAAACTGTGCCTATACACGTAACCCACAATAATATTAATTAACATTGGTATAATCAATTAGATAAGTAATATACCACATGGAAACTGCCAATGATCCCGTGTCCGAGCGGGTGAGGTGTGAGGGTTTTAACCCCGGGGTCCCGGGTTCGAGTCCCGGGTTCGTTGTCTTTGGGGGGTTTTCCCGCACTGGGGGTGGAGGTGTACCAGGATTCAGGGAAATTCTGCTAGTACTTGGGTTTGGGGGATTTTCGCCGTTCTAAAAAAAAAAAAAAAAAAAAAAAAAAAAGTACCACATGGAAACCTATTGCAACCTAGACCACTACTGCCGTCAAATTGAGAAGATAATGATGGGTTTTGACTTGTGCCACTCTTTGGAAAGATAACCAACAAAAATCCCTATCTAGTGCACATGAACAATATGGCCGACATATCACAGATAATATTTCAATACATGCAACCTATTATTGGTCCAAGGTTTTTGATAATTATGATCACATGCCAACTTAGAATACTAACCACTGTTCTGACAACCTTCTAATACTATGCACATGCTTTGATTCGATTGAGACTTCAAACATTCACACACATATAACCACTCCTATGACCGATTCAAGAATGATGAGTAACATACCGCTTCTAAGGCAACCAGGATGATTTAACGAGGCAAAGAAACCTTCAACAAGATGGGGGTCGCCGTCGATTAGAGAGGGAAGATTAGAGCTAGGGTCTGAATATGATTGTGATATATGTTACGTGAACTTCATGGGTGTGAATATATGCTAATTCTAATCGCCGGCCCCCAATTCTAAGACCCACACAAATAGCCGGCCCCAATTCTAAGTCCCACTTGTTGCCCGTCTACCAACCCATGATTTGTAATTTGCTCTAACCTTCTAATATAAGATTAAAAAACCCAGTTGAACTGGGTATATACATGTGCTCGGTTTGGCTTCAGGTGTGATTGTGAATGGAACATAGGAGTGTGCGACCCTTACCAAATAATGTACAGATTTTACTTTATACACAATCAGATGGGTTGTGCGGCCCAACTGGGATCTTGGTTTAGTGATCTCAAAAAAAAAAAAAAAAAATAGTAATACTCAATTATAATCGTATGAAAAACCAAATCATTTCAATTACTTAATCATTTAAGCATATTGTTTTCGACATCAATTATTAAATAAACACGCAATGATAGAAAGAAAAGAAGCAGTACGGAGTGAAACGCGAGTTGTCACATTATTCCCATCTTAATGGAAATTTCGTCCCGAAATTTAAACCCTAGCAACAAATCCCCTCTCTGATCGAGAGGGAGAGAGCACATAATCATACTTCCAATCATCCATATATCGTACACAATTAAAGTCAAAATAATTATTTAAACGGGAGCACATAATCATACTTCCAATCATCCATATATCGTACACAATTAAAGTCAAAATAATTATTTAAACGGTTCATACCTTCCTGTAACAACAAAAGAAGAACTAATGAAATCTTGAAAACACGGGTTGTCACATCATCCCCAACTTGAAAGAAATTTCGTCCCGAAATTTAGCACGTAGTTACTGAGGAAGCTAGTTAGGTTGCATGGTTCCCTGGTTTTCCTGGGGTGTCACATCATCCCCCCGTTGGTTTAGAATTTCGTCCCGAAATTCCGCAGTAGCTTCAGCCTCAGTAGTGGTTTCATTGTTCTTGAACAACTGGGGATATTTGTGTTTCATTTGGTTTTCTCGTTCCCAGGTAAACTCTGGGCCACGACGGGAGTTCCAACGAACTCGAACAATAGGTATCCATGTGCGTTTGAGAATCATGACCTCCCGGTCCAAGATTTCCATTGTTTCTTCGACAAATCGCAACTGATCGTTGATGGTGAGCTCCTTGAAAGGAACTATGAGGGTTTCATCTGACAGACATTTCTTCAGATTCGACACATAGAATACGTTGTGAACTCCACTAAGTTCTTCGGGTGATTTCGAAAGGTCCAACATCTCGCGGTTTGAGTTTGCCTAGTTTACCCAAAACGAACTTCACCTTTTCCAAGGTGAGACTTTTAAGTAGTGCTCGATCCCCAACCTGGAACTCGAGTGGTTTCCTGCGCTTACAGTGTAGCTTTTCTGACGGTCACGAGCTGCCGCCATTCGTTGTCGTATCTGAGCAGTCTTCTCTGTTGTATCTATGACGAGTTCTGGGCCAGTGATTTGGCTGTCGTCAACCTCTGCCCAACAAAGTGGTGATCGGCACTTCAATCCGTACAATGCCTCGAACGGAGCAGCCTGGATACTGGTGTGGTAACTGTTGTTATACGAAAACTCCACTAAAGGTAGATGCCGTTCCCAGCCGTTAACAAAGTCGATTACACATGCTCGAAGCATGTCTTCAAGAGTTTGGATGGTGCGTTCAGTCTGCCCACCTGTCACACCCCCAAAAATCCACATGCGGAGTATCGCCGCTTGGAGGCGTGACTGACCAGGATCAAGCCACCAATCATATTGAACACTGTATTTAAAATAAATAAAATCCAACCACGCAATATAATTGGTGTTCAAAAACAAGTTAACCAAGTTCAAGTTAAACAACGGAAGCAATAAAGGTAAAACCAAAACATAAGTTCAATAAGTTTAAATGTTAACATGGCACACAACGGTCCATGTCCCACAACGACTCCTCTTACTCGTGCAAGCTCCATAGATACCTAACGACCTGCAAGGCATGTGACAACAAATCAACAACAAAGTTGAGCGAGTTCACAGTTGGTGTTCATTATTAAGTTGTTTCAAAACCATGAGTTCATTTGTAAGTTGTAAGTTAATCCGTTTACCCTGTTTCCCAAACATATCCATAGTTGGTGGGGGCTTCCCCATGTTAACCACTAGACCTGTTTACCATATCGACCACTGACTGAAGTAAGTTGGTGCCCTAATGTCAATGTCTATCATCATTGACGTGCCCAGATCCATTAGTTCACGCCCGTCCTCTGCGGCACGGTGTGAGGCTTGTCAGACCTAAATAGCGCTATCTACCTAATGACCCACTCGCCATTGGCCCGACGATTAAGTCGATATAAATGTGAGGGACTTCATGATAGAGTTTTTTGGTCTAGTATCAGCGTTGTCACCCTTCAATAAAGAGGATGTGGTACGTATCCCCAAACCAGGAGATCACGCAGGTTCTGTGTTGTCACCCCTTCAATAAGGAGGATCTAGTACGTGTTCCAAACCTGGAGATCAGGCAGTTTCCGATTTAATCCTTTACCCATTCCCAACCACCGGGAATCCCATGCCTTATAGATAGTGTGAACTCACCTTGGTTTGCTCGGCAGATAATTTATTTGCCCATATACTCTAATCAATCACGTCCTATCATAGGTATTTACGTCTAATCAGATTCACAGCAATTCAACTCGATCCATTCATCATCACCACTTTACATTTTAAACAATCCCACACATATAGTCATATATGCCCAATCAAACCACAAAGTTACCCATAATTTATAATCCAATCCATGTGTTTACTGATCAAGATAATATTAACTATGAAAATAATTAAACTCTATTACCTCTAATCACTTGATCATGTAACAGTTAATTATTTACGTCCCTAAATCCAAATCATAACCACAATCATGTATAAACAATACAAACCATTTGCATATATTAATCATAGCATCTAGTCAAGTTTTAATGAATCCAAATAATAAATCATGCAACTCACTTTAGACCAAATCATTACATCACCGATTAAATCTTATCAACATACACACACTCCCATAGGCACATGTGATGGCAGACTAGTCAAATCACAAACATCCCCACTTTCATAAAATAACCTTTGCTCATAATTCATATTCAAAGTACATCATGATACATCAACATTGCTCATAATTCATATTCAAAGTACATCATGATACATCAACAGTGGATCGAGTTTCATGTAATCACATTCATGCCAATCCTTACATACATATATAGCATATATAACATACATATCTTCACAACTATGATCGAAACAAAAACTACAAGAAAGATCGGTTTCATATTCACACTTATCGATTCACAAGGTTCCTACGTAATCGGTCCGAATCAGTCACGTGTTCCTCACTTATAAACAACCAGTCTAGGAACATGCTTAACCATATACACACAACGTAACCGTTACTTCACAGTTTTCGTAATAAGTCTAGCACATACATCGTTCACATCTAAACTTTGAAAACAGTTCACAAGCGCATATATATATATACCTAAAATCAACTTTATTATGTCACGATGCACATAAAACTAAAGTCTAGATCGAACCGATGCACAGAAAACTAACAACAGCTTCACGTATATGTCTACTTTCTTGCAAAGCCTAAAGTCGGGATCGAACCGAAACCGAAATAACACGTTCGCAAAACGAAGTAACGAGATGTGTGGGGCTTACCGGCGATCGGTGACGAAGGAGTGGTGATGTGCTCCGGTTGCCGAGGGAGGGAGAGAGACGAGAGGTGATGTGCGTGATGGTGAAGGAAGCTACCGCCGATTGCCGTAGGGTTTGCGTGTTATGCATGAGGGTGACCCTTATGAATATATATACATGTATGATGTATCCACGCAACTTACAATCTGAACATGGCAAGGCGGTGGAAGTTTATGTGTGTGGGCCGAGGTATGGGGTGAGGTGGGGTGGTAGAACTTGGGCTCCAAGGGGGTTTGTGGCTGCTGCCGAAAACAAAACGCACAAAAGGGGGGTTGGGGTGTGGGCCG
This sequence comes from Helianthus tuberosus, assembly GCA_030545235.1. Lineage (NCBI taxonomy): Eukaryota > Viridiplantae > Streptophyta > Magnoliopsida > Asterales > Asteraceae > Helianthus > Helianthus tuberosus. The sequence goes on along the minus strand of CM060394.1, from coordinate 114,413,275 downwards.
ATAACTAGCATTTCATGGATAAAAAGAAAGGTGGTAGTAGTTGCTGTTGTTGATCATAATATATAATTAGGTTAATTACAGCTTTGGGAAAAAAATATAATTAAGTTAATAGTCATTTAAGGTTAATTACAAAGCCTACAAATGAATAATTAATTAGTTAATTATAAAATGAATAGTGATCACGCTAAGGTTCGAGCCCCATAAGATTTCGAGCTATACGAGTGGGTTGAATCGACACGCGAGTCAAGTGTTTTGGTTCAAATGGTTCGGGTCGGTACAACACGGTGAGAATTTGGTTAATTCATCAAATAAAATGACCACAAGATTTGATTTATAAAAAAATGAAACAAACGGTTTGTACCTTGAAGTTACGGGTTGTCACATCATCCCTAACTTGAAAGAAATTTCGTCCCGAAATTTAGCACGTAGTCACTGAGAAAGCTAGTTAGGTTGCGTGGTTTCCTGGTTTTTCTTGGGGTGTCACATCATCCCCAACTTGAAAGAAATTTCGTCCCGAAATTTAGTACGTAGTTACTGGGGAAGCTAGTTAGGTTGCATGGTTTCCTGGGGTGTCACATCATTCCCCCGTTGATTTAGAATTTCGTCTCGAAATTCCGCAGTAGCTTCAGCCTCAGTAGTGGTTTCATTGTTTTCACCATCAGCCGATTCCATAACAGGTTGGGTTTCAAGAAGCATCAGGGTTAAGCAGAACAGTGGCGAAGTGATTAGTCACCAAGAACACGTAGGCTACCATGTTGTTATAATCCCGGCGTCGCCCACGCCAATCCCTAATGTCCCTCTATGAGCATCATTTCCTGTGTTGTTGTACTCGTTGCGAGGATTTCCAGTACGGCCGTCGTTCCCTTGGTTGTTGTCGTTGAATTTAACATTGGCCACTCCATGCCGTAAGCACCTTCACTTTCCATTCTGTTGGTTACCATTACAAATACATTGTTGTTGCCGTGACCGTTGCCTCTAATGCTGTTGTTTGAAACGAAGCTCTACGACTCTTCACCATCAAGGTCCATCTTTTCACATTCTGAGCCACGTCCTAACGCGTTACTCACTGTGCTGGCAGTCACACCTTCCATACTACCATCAGCTGTCCTCACTTATGCCCCGATTGATTCATAAGAGTTGACTCCCATGAGTTGCTGACAAGGGTTAAGGATTCGTTTGAAGCCAATTCGCTGGTGCTCATTGCCGGTAATCAGGGTCCTCAAAGTACTGAGGTCGGTAAAGTGCTACGCTCATCCTCCTGTCCATCAATGTTGCAAGTGGTTCGAGTAATACTCAGTATGTGGCGGGAGTGTTGCAGAAGTGATCGCACTTCAAAATCTGAGGCGTCAATACATGAGTTCCAACAAACGAAGAGGAAAAAAAAAGAAAGGTATCGATCGATCATTCGACGCTACGACATCCTACTCAGGGACGTTCGTATAAGCACCTAACATTCTACACGGTTCGCTAGGTGTTCAGATGGGTGTTCAGGTAATACTCGATAGCATCGAGATTCGAAAGGATCCAGAGATGAATGAAAAGTTCACATTCGAGTAGGGGACAATCACTGCTATGACCCCTTTAGGTTTGTTATGTTTCACATCGGTCAAATAACGGAACGGAACCCCTTTTCCACTTGTCAAGGCTCACTGGGACTCGCATGCACCCCACATTATTATTATGTGTGCACCCACAATAATATTGCGATTTGCATGCTCATCTCAGTTCCTCCTAACTAATGTCAAATGGTTCCTCAAACTCAGATGTCAAACGGAGGTCGTCAATGTAATAAGATCACAAAAACCTAAGGACTATGGCATACTATCAACGCATCATAAGGTGAGCAAGCAATCCATGCCATCTTGCTATAGTGACGAGTGTGTGTTCGTGTGTTTCGTCATAAACAAATGTGTACTGTCACATCAAAGGAAACATGGGTGAGAGAGGTTCGCGAAAGTGCGATGACAGAAGAGAGTAAGCACACAAGTGTTTTCAAACAATAGTTGTTACGTTTATCTAAGCATATCACGAGCAAAGTTCTATGTAACTAGCAAGTAGGCAATATAAACATAAATCATATCACCTATAGAGTGGAGTCTTGCACGTGGAGCGAAGCGTCGTTGTGGATCGTTGAGCACTGTACAGGTTATAGTCTGGTTTAATCAAAAAGCTTTTCCTCTTTTTAAAACCAAGTTCACTATAACCAATGGCTCTGATACCAATCTGTCACACCCCCAAAAATCCACATGCGGAGTATCGCCGCTTGGAGGCGTGACTGACCAGGATCAAGCCACCAATCATATTGAACACTGTATTTAAAATAAATAAAATCCAACCACGCAATATAATTGGTGTTCAAAAACAAGTTAACCAAGTTCAAGTTAAACAACGGAAGCAATAAAGGTAAAACCAAAACATAAGTTCAATAAGTTTAAATGTTAACATGGCACACAACGGTCCATGTCCCACAACGACTCCTCTTGCTCGTGCAAGCTCCATAGATACCTAACGACCTGCAAGGCATGTGACAACAAATCAACAACAAAGTTGAGCGAGTTCACAGTTGGTGTTCATTATTAAGTTGTTTCAAAACCATGAGTTCATTTGTAAGTTGTAAGTTAATCCGTTTACCCTGTTTCCCAAACATATCCATAGTTGGTGGGGGCTTCCCCATGTTAACCACTAGACCTGTTTACCATATCGACCACTGACTGAAGTAAGTTGGTGCCCTAATGTCAATGTCTATCATCATTGACGTGCCCAGATCCATTAGTTCACGCCCGTCCTCTGCGGCACGGTGTGAGGCTTGTCAGACCTAAATAGCGCTATCTACCTAATGACCCGCTCGCCATTGGCCCGACGATTAAGTCGATATAAATGTGAGGGACTTCATGATAGAGTTTTTTGGTCTAGCATCAGCGTTGTCACCCTTCAATAAAGAGGATGTGGTACGTATCCCCAAACCAGGAGATCACGCAGGTTCTGTGTTGTCACCCCTTCAATAAAGAGGATGTAGTACGTGTTCCAAACCTGGAGATCATGCAGTTTCCGATTTAATCCTTTACCCATTCCCAACCACCGGGAATCCCATGCCTTATAGATAGTGTGAACTCACCTTGGTTTGCTCGGCAGATAATTTATTTGCCCATATACTCTAATCAATCACGTCCTATCATAGGTATTTACGTCTAATCAGATTCACAGCAATTCAACTCGATCCATTCATCATCACCACATTACATTTTAAACAATCCCACACATATAGTCATATATGCCCAATCAAACCACAAAGTTACCCATAATTTATAATCCAATCCATGTGTTTACTGATCAAGATAATGTTAACTATGAAAATAATTAAACTCTATTACCTCTAATCACTTGATAATGTAACAATTAATTATTTACGTCCCTAAATCCAAATCATAACCACTATCATGTATAAACAATACAAACCATTTGCATATATTAATCATAGCATCTAGTCAAGTTTTAATGAATCCAAATAATAAATCATGCAACTCACTTTAGACCAAATCATTACATCACCGATTAAATCTTATCAACATAAACACACTCCCATAGGCACATGTGATGGCAGACTAGTCAAATCACAAACAACCCCTCTTTCATAAACTAACCTTTGCTCATAATTCATATTCAAAGTACATCATGATACATCAACAGTGGATCGAGTTTCATGTAATCACATTCATGCCAATCCTTACATACATATATAGCATATATAACATACATATCTTCACAACTATGATCGAAACAAAAACTACAAGAAAGATCGGTTTCATATTCACACTTATCGATTCACAAGGTTCCTACGTAATCGGTCCGAATCAGTCACGTGTTCCTCACTTATAAACAACCAGTCTAGGAACATGCTTAACCATATACACACAACGTAACCGTTACTTCACAGTTTTCGTAATAAGTCTAGCACATACATCGTTCACATCTAAACTTTGAAAACAGTTCACAAGCGCATATATATATACCTAAAATCAACTTTATTATGTCACGATGCACATAAAACTAAAGTCTAGATCGAACCGATGCACATAAAACTAACAACAGCTTCACGTATATGTCTACTTTCTTGCAAAGCCTAAAGTCGGGATCGAACCGAAACCGAAACAACACGTTCGCAAAACGAAGTAACGAGATGTGTGGGGCTTACCGGCGATCGGTGACGAAGGAGTGGTGATGTGCTCCGGTTGCCGAGGGAGGGAGAGAGACGGGAGGTGATGTGCGTGATGGTGAAGGAAGCTACCGCCGATTGCCGTAGGGTTTGCGTGTTATGCATGAGGGTGACCCTTATGAATATATATACATGTATGATGTATCCACGCAACTTACAATCTGAACATGGCAAGGCGGTGGAAGTTTATATGTGTGGGCCGAGGTATGGGGTGAGGTGGGGTGGTAGAACTTGGGCTCCAAGGGGGTTTGTGGCTGCTGCCGAAAACAAAACGCACAAAAGGGGGGTTGGGGTGTGGGCCGATAACTAGCATTTCATGGATAAAAAGAAAGGTGGTAGTAGTTGCTGTTGTTGATCATAATATATAATTAGGTTAATTACAGCTTTGGGAAAAAAAATATAATTAAGTTAATAGTCATTTAAGGTTAATTACAAAGCCTACAAATGAATAATTAATTAGTTAATTATAAAATGAATAGTGATCACGCTAAGGTTCGAGCCCCATAAGATTTCGAGCTATGCGAGTGGGTTGAATCGACACACGAGTAGATGCCGTTCCCAGCCGTTAACAAAGTCGATTACACATGCTCGAAGCATGTCTTCAAGAGTTTGGATGGTGCGTTCAGTCTGCCCACCCGTCTGTGAATGATATGCTGTGCTCATGCCTAGACGTGAGCTAAAGGATTTGTGCACCACTTGCCACAAATCAGATGCAAATCGTGGGCCGCGATTAGAGGTAATGGAGGTTGGCACCTCGTGCCTAGCAACCACTTCTTTCAGGTAGATGACTGCGAGTGTAGAAGACTTATTCGTTTCCTTGGTGGCTAAAAAGCGTGCTGGTCACGTGAGACAAACAACGATCATCCAGGTGATATTGTTTCCGTTTCGAGTTGTAAGTAGACTAGCGACCAAATCCATGGCAGTTTGTTTTCGCTTTCCATATAGGTGTTTTTGGTTGCTAACACTTCACCTTGACTTTCCTACAAGTCAAACATCATTCCCATACCTAGCTAGGTGGGCCTTCACTGCTGAATTGATGCCAACCTTTGCACCACTCTGACGCGTTAGAACAGATAACAATCCTCCACTAGGAGAGGGATACGTAGAATCTTCTCTTCACAGGGTACATCTATCAAGACCAATAGAATAAAGGTCGATGTCGAACACTTGTCCCACAAGGTCGATTTTGCATCCCAACGATCATATGAGGTTTCCATTGTCTTGCCATCAGCCGATTCCACAACAGGTTTGGTTTCAAGAAGCATCAGGGTTAAGCAGAACAGTGGCGAAGTTATTAGTCACCAAGAACACGTAGGTCACCATGTTGTTATAATCCCGGCGTCGCCCACGCCAATCCCTAATGTCCCTCCATGAGCATCATTTCCCGTGTTGTTGTACTTGTTGCGAGGATTTCTAGTACGGCCGTCGTTCCCTTGGTTGTTGTTGTTGGATTTAACATCGGCCACTCCATGCCGTAGGCACCTTCACTTTCCATACTGTTGGTTACCATTACAAATACCTTGTTGTTGCCGTGACTGTTGCCTCTAATGCTGTTGTTTGAAATGGAGCTCTACGACCTTTTACCGACAGGGTCCACCTCTTCACATTCCATGGTACGTGCTAAGGCACTACTCACTGTGCGGGGAGTTTCACCTTCCATTCTACAGTCAGTTGTCATTGCTTATCTCCTGATTAATTCGTAAAAGTTGACTCCTGTGAGTCGCTGGCTGGGGTTAAGGATTCGATTGGAGTCAAATCGCTGATGTTCATTGTTGGTAACTAGGGTCGTTCAAATGCTAAAGTCCATCGTTCTTGCAAGTTGACTGAGTAATACACGATATGTTACGAGGGTGTTGCAGGAGTGATCGCACTTCGGGATCTAAGGCGTCAATACGTTAAGTTTCCAGCAAATGAAGAAAGGTGAGAGAGATATAGACCAATCATTGTCGTTGCAACATCCAACTCGGGGATGTTCGTACAAGCATATAATATTCTACACAGTTCGCTAGGCGTCCAGATATGTGTTCAGGTAATACTCGATAGCATCGAGATTCGAAAGGATCCAGAGAGGAATGAAAAGTTCACGTTCGAGTAGGGGACAATCACTGCTATGACCCCTATAGGTTTGTTATGTTTCACATTGATCAAATAACGGAACGGAACCCCTTTTTCACTTGTTAAGCCTCACTGGGACTCGCATGCACCTCACATTATTATTATGTGTGCACCCACAATAATATTGCGATTTGCATGCTCATCTCAGCTCCTCCTAACTCATGTCAAATGGTTCCTCAAACTCAAGTAGCAACAAAGAGCATCACGAAACGTGAGTCACGAATGTTTAGGGAAATACCACCCTATCAGTCATATAACACATGCAAGTAATACAGGAATTCATACTATTGTGCTAAACGTGCAATCACATGCAATATCATATGTAAGTGTTCACTGGTTACGCAGTACAATGAGTATACGAGAGACGGACCTTGCAATCTGGAGCTGAGTGTCATGGTCGTATTCACGTTTTCAGAACTGTTCGGTTATAGTCTGGTTTTACAAAAACGTTTTTCCCCTTTTTAAAACCAAGTTCACTATAACCAATGACTCTGATACCAATCTGTCACACCCCCAAAATCCACAAGCGGAGTATCACCGTAGGAGGCGTGACTGACCAGGATCTAGCCACCAATCACATTGAACTCGTAATTATCAACAAATAAAACTTTCATTTATTATTGATAGAAGTGTTACAAAACATTATTTAACATTCAGCGGAAGCATAATACATTAATTAAGAAATTCATAACCCAAGTGTGTGAAAGCCATTAGATTCGTCTCGCATTTCCATGTATCTCGACCCATGACCACTCCAGCATCTCAGACAGCAAGTTCCAACAATATGCACCTAAAGGCCTGCAAGGAATGTAACAACGAGTCAACAACAAAGTTGAGCGAGTTCACAGTTGGTGTTCATTTTAAAGTTGTTCCAAAACCATGAGTTCGTTTATAAACCATAAGTTAATCCGTTTCCTTGTTTCCCAAACCATGTCCATAATCAGTGGGGGCTTCCCCATGTGAACCACTAGACCCGTTTACCATATCGACCACTGACTAAAGTAAGTTGGTGTCCTGACGTCAATGTCTATCATCATTGACTAGTGCCCAGATCCATTAGTTCACGCCCGTCCTCTGCGGCACGGTGTGAGGCTTGTCAAACCTAAATAGCGCTATCTAACTAATGACCCGCTCGCCATTGGCCCGGCGATTAAGTCGATATAAAAGGAGGGACTTCATGATAGAGAGTTTTGGTCTCGTATCCGTGTTGTCACCCTTCAATAAAGAGGGTGTGTACGTAATCTCCAAACCAGGAGATTACGCAGGTTCCGATTAAATACTTATCACAGGTTGTCACCCTTCAATAAAGAGGGTGTGTACGTGTCCCAAACCAGGAGATCACGTAGGTTCAGTTTCAATCCTTTACCCATTCCCAACCCTTAGGAATCCCATGCCTTGTGGAAAGTGTGAACTCACCTTGGCGTGCTCGGTATGACTAGTTACTTGTTCCATAATAATCAACCAATTCCTAATGTGGTTACCAACGACAAATCAGTTTCGTATACACAAGAATTACGTATCCCACATTCACATTACACAGTCATTGTTCACGAAGCACACTCATGCAACTCAAGTCATAACAGTTAACCACGTTACACATTATCCATGTCAACACAGTTTATTATACCACATACAGGCTTACTTCGTATCAAGTCTCAATGTAAATTCTCTAATATATGTGTGGCCCAATCCATATCTGAAGGGGTAAGGTCCCAAAAACCCCGTAAAAAGGATTTGAGACCATACGACAAACCAACCTTTTCAAGTCTTTCGACCTTGCGCGGCTGCGCATAGGTCCTACAAAGAAAAAGAAGTCAGCGATTCACAATCGCGCGCCCAAAGGAAAACATAAATCCCTGCGCTTTTCTCATTTAACAAAGGATCAAAATCCTTTGTTCAACACCTCCGCTCAAATGTCCAGACTTGGATATCATTTTACCCAGACTTGGGTTTTATTCGTCTGTGTCTACACAGTAAAAATGTCACACCGGATTACAGCAGTAATCTTCTAGAAGAAGCACAATCGTGCACCACCTAGACGGTTATAACCGTCTGGACACGTGTCATCACCACAGGCAACCCTGAGGTCACAACGATGGCATGCAATTGAAGAATAATCTCCACTTGATCACTTTCCACGTGGCGTTTCCCCAGCCATTGATCAATCCACGATCCGTGTGCATTCACATCGGATCAAGACCAATTAACGACGGATCAAAGAACTTAACGGAAGAAAATAACCGCCACGGCGTTAGCATCTTCCGTCATCTTTTCAATAACAAGTTTTCCCTCCCAAACTCCCGGCTATAAATAGGAGAACTATTCAGGTATAAACTCAGATCACTCTCACTTCTTAAATACTTATCTTCTCCATTACAAATACTTATTCTCACGCCGGAGTCGGGTCAAGGAGAGAACCCCCCTTCTCCCCTTGACGAGGCTAACGGTGTTCTTTTTTGCAGAACAACCGGAGAAGTTAAACCATTGCGACTGAATCAACCGAGAGAGAGCTAACCTTTTATGCGGATTCAAACCCCCTAACTATCTCGGTTCCGACCATTTAGTTAGTGTTTCTTCATTGGCGCCCACCGATTTCTCAGTTTTTCTAGTTTCTACCTCGTTTCGATTCAGTTCATTCCATTTTCTGTTTTTTGCACATGGCAGAAAATTCGTCATCTCACCGGCAACCTGGTCCTCGACCAAACGTCGGAAACAATTTACAACTAGAAGAATTTCCAGAACATTGGTTTAGCAGATGCCAAGCTGCTTTAAACACAATCGTCATTCAAATCGCCAGATCTGATTTATCAAACATCAGATCTGGAAATGTAATTGATAACACAGTATTGGATCCACCAACATCATGTAGGGGGGACATCCAATCCATTCAATATAACAATTATCAGAACCAAATACACATGGTTCAAGGATGTCCGTCACGAAGACCAAATAAACGAAATTATGACCAACATTGGAGAGAACAGCAAGTTATATTTCCCGTTGTTCCTGGGGGCCCCCAGGAAGAACGACCAGTGATTATCACTGGTATTTTCGGTCACTACCGAACTGATTATATGTTCATAGATCCAGGAAGCTCGATGGACATCATATACGAGCAGTGCTTTAAGCAACTTGATCCAGAAGACAAAGCACGATTAGAGCCGGTCGATTTTCCCCTCACCGGATTCTGTAATGAAGCTGTATTTCCATTAGGGCAAATCGTTTTCCCGGTGACCTTATCCGATGGCGAGCACTCACGAACAGTTTCAGTTAATTTCATGGTCATGCCGGCAACATCACGACATGATGTCTTGCTCGGGCGAAGGTCACAAAGGGAATTTAGCATGATCACTTCCATTCCACACGCTGCTTGTGGATTTCCGACAGAAACTGGAGTTGCAATACTTTATTCAAGCAAAGAAGTCATGTTCGTAGATGACGAACCACCAACAAAAGTAGCCAAACCTTCGGCATCAAATGAACCAGAGAAATGGGTTCTAAACAGCGAGTACCCAGAACAGACCATTCTGTTAGGACCAGCCATTTCACCAGCAACACGCATACAACTAAAAGAGTTATTGTCTAACAACAAAGATATATGCGCCTGGTGCCCAGCAGACATGACTGGAGTCCCACGCGACATCGCGCAACATTGTCTAAACATCAAGCCATCAGTAGAACCTGTTGCTCAGGGGAGGCGCAGCTTCAGTGAAGAAAAAGCAAAAGCAATGGACGAGCAAGTGGCAGAGTTACTTAATGCGGGAATCTTGCGCGAAGTAAAATACCATACATGGGTAGCCAACCCAGTGATGGTACAAAAACATAGTGGCGGGTGGAGAATGTGCGTTGACTTCAAAGACCTGAATAAAGCATGCCCAAAAGATTGTTACGCGCTCCCAGAGATAGACAAGAAAGTCGACTCTCTAGCGTCATTCAGATGGAAGTGTTTTCTTGACTGTTACAAAGGTTATCATCAAGTCCAGATGAAAGAAGAAGACGAAGACAAAACGGCGTTCCGCACAGATAAAGGCATTTTTTATTATACCAAAATGCCATTCGGCCTGCGCAACGCAGGCGCAACTTATCAACGCCTAATGGACACAATTTTCAAAGATGACATCGGCAAGACTGTCGAAGTATACATGGATGACCTCGTCATCATGAGTCATGAGGAAAGCACAATGCTCGAAAATATCCAGCGCACATTCGACTCCTTGCGCAGCGTGAGCCTAAAACTCAACCCAACCAAATGCTCCTTCGGCATGGAGGAAGGAAAGTTTTTGGGATTCATCGTCACAAAAGATGGGTTTAAAGTGAATCCAGAAAAGGTGCAGGCTATTCAGCTAATGCCGTCACCCGCAACAGTTAAAGAAATGCAAAGGCTCGCTGGACGCTTAGCAGCTTTGAACAGATTTTTGGCTAATCACGCAGCAAAGTCTTATCCATTCATCAGTACGCTACGAAACTGCGCAAAGAAAACTGACTTTCAGTGGACATCCGAAGCGGAAGCCGCATTCAAACAAATGAAAGAATGTCTAATTCAGCTGCCGACACTAACAGCACCAAAAGAGAAAGAGCCACTGATTTTATATTTATCTGCCGCGGAAGTAGCAGTTGGTGCTGTATTAATGGTAGAACGCGAGAACATCCAAACTCCAATCTATTACATCAGCAAAATGCTTACCGGTCCGGAAACTCGGTATTCAATGATAGAAAAATTAGTCCTAGCACTAGTACATGCATCCAGACGTCTACGCAGATATTTCTCGGGTCACGTCATCACAGTTCTTACCAATTACCACTTAGGCCAGATCTTATCCAAACCCGACATAGCGGGACGACTGGCCAAATGGGCAATTGAACTGGGAGGATACAACATTTTTTACAGACCAAGACCCGCGATCAAAGGGCAAGTTCTAGCAGACTTCGCCACTGAAGTTCCTATCGATAAAATACAAGAGTGTGAGGCAATCCAGAACCCAACACCTGTTTTTGACGACAGAGTCTGGACCTTACACACGGATGGTGCTTCCAATGACGATGGAGCAGGAGCTGGTCTCCGATTAATCAGCCCAGATAACCACGAGCTCACATATGCTATACGTTTAGATTTCAAAAGCACGAATAACGAAGCTGAATATGAAGCCTTCCTGGCAGGTCTTCGCTTAGCATTAAAAATGAGGGCAAGAAATCTTGAGGCTAACGTCGATTCAAAACTGGTAGCCGAACAAGTTAATGGCAATTACGATGCAAAAGAAGCTATGGCGTTATACCTTGAACAAGCGCGGATGTTAATCAGTCAATTCCAAACATTCAAAGTTAATCACATAAACAGAAGCGAGAACAAACATGCTGACGCGCTAAGCAAGCTAGCCGCTACCAGCTTTCAGCACTTAGCAAAAGAAGTACGCATAGAGGTACTATCCAACCCTTCCATTCAATTCAGGCAAGTAAGCGTCATCGAAATGGGAAATCCATCCTGGATGTCCCCAATTATCTTATATCTCCAACACGGGAAACTTCCAGAAGGAAAGGCAGAAGCCCGAAAAATACAACACAAAGCAATAAATTACGAAATGGCGGATGGCGTCCTTTACCGGAAATCATTCATGGGCCCGTTACTACGCTGTGTCGATAAAACAGACGCGCAATACCTTGTCCGAGAAATCCATGAAGGATTATGCGGAATACACGCGGGACCGCGCATGGTCGTGGCAAAAATAATGAGCGCCGGATACTACTGGCCAGGAATGCACATGGATGCTGTCGATCTATTAAGAAGATGCGAGGCATGTCAACGCCACGCGCCAAAGACACTCCGACCCAAAAATCCCCTAATTCCCGTTACTTCCGCCTGGCCATTCCAACAGTGGGGAATCGATCTTGTCGGACCATTTCCTGATGCGCCAGGAGCGGTAAAGTTCATCATCGTCGCGGTGGATTACTTCACCAAATGGGTAGAAGCTAAAGCTTTGGCCTCAACAACAGCAATGGTAATCCGCAAATTTATATGGGAACATATCATTTGCAGATTCGGATTACCATTGCGCATTATTTCCGACAATGGTACAAATTTCGCTGCAGAAGATCTTCAAAAATGGTTCAAAGAAATGAAGATCGAGCATAACTTTGCCTCCGTTGCGCATCCTCAAGCGAACGGACAGGTAGAAAGCGTAAACAAGCAAATCGTCGATGGCATAAAAGCGCGACTCGGGACAGCGCGCAGAGGGTGGGTCGACGAACTTCCCAGCATCCTCTGGGCGCATCGAACAATGCCAAAGACTAGCACCGGCGAAACTCCTTTCAGTCTAGTCTATGGGTCTGAAGCCGTCATTCCAGCTGAAATCGGTTTACCATCACCGCGCATGATGGCTATGGAAAAACAGAACAACGAACAAGAAAGGAGAATAGATTTGGACCTTCTCGAAGAAAGGCGCGAAAACGCCGCCATAACAGAAGCAAGGTACAAATCTAAACTCGAAAAATACTACAATGCGCGCGTCCGCGTTTGCACTTTTGTCCCCGGTGATTTCGTCTTGCGCGACAATGAGGCGTCAAACGCTGAAAAGCCAGGCAAATTAGCGCCAAGATGGGAAGGACCATACGTCATTAACGAGGTCCTAGGCAAGGGGGCATATACCCTAAAAAGGATCGATGGGACCCTAGTCCCTCGCACCTGGAACGCACAACAGTTGCGCAGGTGTTACATATGAATCAAATCTCCAAAAGCGGAAAGAACATACAGGCAATGTATTTCTTTATTATGTTATGTATTACAAGCCTCGCGCTCTTATCAATAAAAACGTTATTTTTACCTATCTCACTGTTTATTACAAATTGCATGTAATTTCTTTGGTTCGCGCGAAAACAATATGGTCAAACATTGTATACCTCATGAACAGTCTAAAAACAAGGCAAGCTGTTACGCCTCTTAGACAACCGTTCAAACATGAGCACAATACCATCTTTCATTCGCCTTACCTATCCTAAAGCAACTAAGAACATGCAACATATTGTAATCTAAACACGTAAGAAGTAAAAACGTTATCAAAATACACATCATTAAGTGTAACAAAACACTTCAGAAACAAGATCATGACAATGATCTTCACAATTTTAGTTCCAGAAACTAAAATAGTCAAACAAAAAACCTTGCTTCTGCAAGATAGCAAGATGATCAAACAATCAATAAACACCGATCACACCCGTGATCTTCAAAAGATGAGTTTATACTAACGGACTTATATACACAATCAAAGGACAGGACGAAACAAAACCTAATCAACCATAGGTTCGTCTTCAACATCCATCTTCACCGGAGGTTTCTTCCGACGACGCTGGTACACCAACTGACAGATACTCGGACGAAGAGTCGGAAAACGGGCCATCAGTCCATCGACATCTAACACCACACCACTAGCATCATCAACCCTATCTGGCTGGACAACTCTATCATCAGCACCAGCAATCAGAGAAGGACCAGCTACGGCAACTTCTTCTTCTCCGGTAACCATCAATGGCAAAGAGTTAGCAAGAAGGAGTAAGGCTTCAACCGCATCACGGACCCTCATTACATCGGAAAATCGCCGGGATCGAACGGTACTCTTTCCTTTCATCCTTTCCAAAAGTATGGTCAATAATGTATCCAATTTGACTATATATAAAGCAACAATACTCCGGGAAAAGATAAAGATGGATGATCATGATTAACTGTCAGAAAAACGTCTCATCTAAACGGCGCTACAGGAACCAAGGTCATGTCTCCATTAATAAATCTGACAAGCGCCACTACAAATCCCGAGGTAAAGAAGAAAAAGACCTACTTTTACTGCCAGCTAACGTCATTACACGTCAGAAGCATGATTACTAAGTCACATTTTGTCCATAAGTTAAAGCTTCCCAAAGAAGTTTTCTTTTTTCACGCGCCCAAAAACCATTTTTTCTCTCATAAGTCCAGTGCTCCACTTACTTGCATAAGTACAACACTAGACTGGGGGGACTTGAAGGGGTAAGGTCCCAAAAACCCCGTAAAAAGGATTTGAGACCATACCACAAACCAACCTTTTCAAGTCTTTCGACCTTGCGCGGCTGCGCATAGGTCCTACAAAGAAAAAGAAGTCAGCGATTCACAATCGCGCGCCCAAAGGAAAACATAAATCCTTGCGCTTTTCTCATTTAACAAAGGATCAAAATCCTTTGTTCAACACCTCCGCTCAAATGTCCAGACTTGGATATCATTTTACCCAGACTTGGGTTTTATTCGTCTGTGTCTACACAGTAAAAATGTCACACCGGATTACAGCAGTAATCTTCTAGAAGAAGCACAATCGTGCACCACCTAGACGGTTATAACCGTCTGGACACGTGTCATCACCACAGGCAACCCTGAGGTCACAACGATGGCATGCAATTGAAGAATAATCTCCACTTGATCACTTTCCACGTGGCGTTTCCCCAGCCATTGATCAATCCACGATCCGTGTGCATTCACATCGGATCAAGACCAATTAACGACGGATCAAAGAACTTAACGGAAGAAAATAACCGCCACGGCGTTAGCATCTTCCGTCATCTTTTCAATAACAAGTTTTCCCTCCCAAACTCCCGGCTATAAATAGGAGAACTATTCAGGTATAAACTCAGATCACTCTCACTTCTTAAATACTTATCTTCTCCATTACAAATACTTATTCTCACGCCGGAGTCGGGTCAAGGAGAGAACCCCCCTTCTCCCCTTGACGAGGCTAACGGTGTTCTTTTTTGCAGAACAACCGGAGAAGTTAAACCATTGCGACTGAATCAACCGAGAGAGAGCTAACCTTTTATGCGGATTCAAACCCCCTAACTATCTCGGTTCTGACCATTTAGTTAGTGTTTCTTCAATATCCCTACCCATGCAGCCTAGTTTACTTTCATATGTTATACAACCCACAATTCTCATTCAATCCATGTCTAATTCAAATCAGTTCATTAGGTTTAGTATTAACACATCAATCATTAGATCAAACAGTATTATATTATTAGAAGTGAGTGACCGTTTTGTCATGTGATTCACTAAATTAAAAACAATAAATCATATAAAATATCAATCATATAAAACAATGCCTAGATCCTTGAAACTGTGCCTATACACGTAACCCACAATAATATTAATTAACATTGGTATAATCAATTAGATAAGTAATATACCACATGGAAACCTATTGCAACCTAGACCACTACTGCCGTCAAATTGAGAAGATAATGATGGGTTTTGACTTGTGCCACTCTTTGGAAAGATAACCAACAAAAATCCCTATCTAGTGCACATGAACAATATGGCCGACATATCACAGATAATATTTCAATACATGCAACCTATTATTGGTCCAAGGTTTTTGATAATTATGATCACATGCCAACTTAGAATACTAACCACTGTTCTGACAACCTTCTAATACTATGCACATGCTTTGATTCGATTGAGACTTCAAACATTCACACACATATAACCACTCCTATTTCATGTGACCGATTCAAGAATGATGAGTAACATACCGCTTCTAAGGCAACCAGGATGATTTAACGAGGCAAAGAAACCTTCAACAAGATGGGGGTCGCCGTCGATTAGAGAGGGAAGATTAGAGCTAGGGTCTGAATATGATTGTGATATATGTTACGTGAACTTCATGGGTGTGAATATATGCTAATTCTAATCGCTGGCCCCCAATTCTAAGACCCACACAAATAGCCGGCCCCAATTCTAAGTCCCACTTGGGCTCTACTAGGCCCAAACATAAACCCAGTTGAACTGGGTATATACATGTGCTCGGTTTGGCTTCAGGTGTGATTGTGAATGGAACATAGGAGTGTGCGACCCTTACCAAATAATGTACAAATTTTACTTTATACACAATCAGATGGGTTGTGCGGCCCAACTGGGATCTTGGTTTAGTGATCTCAAAAAAAAAAAAAAAAAAAAAAAAAATAGTAATACTCAATTATAATCGTATGAAAAACCAAATCATTTCAATTACTTAATCATTTAAGCATATTGTTTTCGACATCAATTATTAAATAAACACGCAATGATAGAAAGAAAAGAAGCAGTACGGAGTGAAACGCGAGTTGTCACAGATGAGGTGTAGTTTAGTTGTATAATTAGAGTGTTTGGGAAAAAAATAAAGTAGGCATGTATTCTATAGATCTACTTTACTCTTAGTCTTACCTAGCGTCAGCATGCATGTAAACACCCTTTGTATATAAAACCAACCAAACCCACACCACCACCAACACCATCATGCATCTTCATGTGCTGCTTCCTTCAAAATCCGGCACATGCTTGAGTTGTGAGTGAATTTATAACATGGCATAGACCTAACATGAAATTCAAGGGTTTGCGTTTAGTCTAAAGGGGGTTTTGTGTTGATGAGATCTGTAAGTGCATAATGAAAAACATGTAAATTGTGTACCTGTTATGACATTCAGGCAGACAAATAATCTAGTTACTGATGCAAACATAGAGATAGAAATGAAAGTCAGCTTGATCTGGTTCCCGTTTAAGGTGAATATTATTGATGGTGATTAGAAGTTTGTAGGTTGATGAACTCGTTGATATTGGAGAGAGAGAGGGAACATAATCATTGGATGTTATGTGTAGAGTCCAGCCTTTTAACCTCTCTAGTTATTGTCTTAAATACATTCCAAGGGAAACCTTTATTAGTTAGTAAGGGTAATATGGGATTATGGTTCATCAACAATTATCAACTAATATAATAATAAGGTATAATTTTAATATCTTGATCTAATATAATATAAATAATTATAGTGACTACTTGATTAAATACAATTAATATATTTAATCTAACATTCTCTCACTTGGATAAGTAATCATTTATTATGAGCATAAGATAAGGCTCATTAGAAGTTAATACTCATTTTAGCTTTAAACAAAAAACTATAACAGAGAAATATAGTCGTTGAGTCAACACTTAACTCAGGACCCCCATTAGTCATACTTATTAGATCCAAATTTACAAGTAAGCTCTTTAAACATTTGATTTGTATTTATTATTTATCTATATGTCACTACGCTAGCATAACATATCTTAGAGACATACAAAATCAAAACTGAGAAAATTTTATTAATTCAAACGTAAGTAAGTATAATATGCAATTAAATAGGTCGTTAGTAAATCTCATATTCGAAACATGTTCTTCGAAAACTTTAGGTGGGAGACCATTAGTCATCGAATCCGCAAGCATATTTTTAATACTTATATACTTAATACAAAGATTATTTTCCGCAACTCGCTCACATACGATCAAGTACTTTGTATCAAGATATAAACCAACTGTAGTCGAACCGTTACTGTTCGAGAAACTAACGACAACTGAATTATCACTGTAAAGTTTCAATGGTCTAGAAATGGAATTAACTGTTTTGAGTCCAATGATCAGATTTTTAAGCTACATTCCATGACAGATTGCATTGTAAACAACAATGTATTCTACCATCATTGTGGAAATTGTTGTTTATGACTCTTCCATAGTATAGATATAGTCCAAAGTGGATTTCTTGTCATTTTTGCATAAAGATGTATTCTACCACTTCGAAATTATCACTTCTTCTATAAGCTAGTTTATGGTCTTTCATCCCTTGCAAGTATCGAAGTACTTTCTTAGCTACTTTCTAGTGACCAAGGCCAAGATTAGATTGACAACGGCCTAGCATTCCAACAATATAAACAATATCTGGGTGAGTACAAACTTGAGCATACATAAGGCTCCTTACTAGTGACACATAAGGCATCTGGCTCATTTGCTCCTTTTCAACCTCTGTTTTTGGACATTGGAATGAATCGAAAATGTGTCCCTTAACTACTAGAGTGACTGAGGGTTTGCACTGTTGCATGTTGCAACGAGTAAGGACGCGATCACTGTAGGCCCTTTGAGATTATTCTAAGATCCCTTTGTATCTATCTTGGTGAATTTGGATGCTAACGACGTAAGAAGCATCTCTAAGATCCTTCATGTCAAAGTTATGCGAGAGTAACTACTTGGACTCATGCAACATATCTAAACTATTACTTGCAAATAGAATATCATCTATGTAAAGGATACGTATAGTAAGTTGCTCCCATTCATCTTGAGTTATATGCATTGATCCACTTGATTCTTTGCAAAACCTTGTTTCTTCATGACTTCTTCAAACTTGAGATACCATTGACGTGATGCTTGTTTTCAACCCATATATGGATTTCTTTAACTTACAGACTTGATGTTTTTGACCTATAGGTTGTTTCATGTACATATCTTCATCTAAGTCTTTTTTAAGGAAAGCGGTTTTAACGTATTTTTAATGCAACTCTAAACTAAAATGAACTACTAGGGCCATAACGGTCCTTAATGAATCTCTCCGAGAGACATGTGAAAAATTCTCTTGATAATCATGTGACAATTGTCAAAATTCCATGTATCCGTACAATTATTAAACAGTAGTTATGGCATAATGACTGTGCTGAATTACAATTAATGACATGAATTGCTTTCTGATTATTGTCATATACATACATGTGCATCACATATTGCATAATGTCCTACCATTATTGCATGCAACACCTTATTGATTCAAATGATGCACGAAACAGAGATAACACAGTTATCAGATGAATCAGAAAAATGCTGACGGAGTCCAGTACATAGACAAACATGGTATTGAGACACAGAAAGTGCCAGAAACCAAGAGTTACACTAGTATAGTGTTTAGGAAAGTAAGGATCATAAAACTGTCTTCCTAGTGATAGTTTAAGCGCCGGAAAGTGCCTAAAACTCACATAAACTTCAGAATTCTGCAGAATTCAGCAAAATTCAGCATTTAAACAACTTAATATCATGCAGAAATATGGTTAAATGGTCCAGAATGCTTTCCTAAGTGTCAGGAATCAAAACTGTCACAAAAGATAACATAAAGCACACTAAACTGCATAGTTTAGCACCTTAACGAACCGGTAACCAACCGAACAACCGGACACTACCTGAAACACCAAATTTTCACTAGAAGCATTGTTTCATCATTTCCGAGCTAGTTATGGTCCCCGAACATCATAACACACTATATAACATTATAACAACTAAACACCTAACTAATCCACTTAGATTTCAACATTAACTTAACTAACCATTGAAACTTAACTAAACACCCCCTATCTTACGGTTACAAGGTGGCCCCCACACCTTGATTTTCCTTGCATTTTATAATTGATCTTGTATACTCTTTTATAACATAAGAACCAATGGGTTAATTGTTGTTGGAGGATATTATAAGAAACCACTAGTGCCTTAACTTCTCATTTTCACACAACACACCACACTCCATCTTCTTCCCCTCCTTCTCTTGTATTCGGCCGACATCACCAAGCACCACCACCACCATTTTCATTTCACTTTCATCCATTCTCAAGACATACAAAGGTGCTAGGAGCTTGTTTAAGGAGCTTGGAGCCTTTGGAGATTGAAGGACCTCTTTCAAGTGCTATTAACCACCACAGTCATCATCATCTTCATCTTCATCTTCATCTTCATCTTCATCTTCACCTTGTGTTCATCCTTAGCCTTGAGCTAGTAGTAAGATCATCTTAATCTCTTTTTACATCTTGTTTAGTTGGTTAAAAGATGATACAAGTAACTAATCATGAAGAACACTAATGATCAAGAACATAAATCTTAAACATAAGACTAAAAATCATAAGAATACATGTTGTTTAAGTGTATGTGTTAGTATTGATTGATGATTACTTGTGTTTATGATGTTAAACATCATATGAACTTGCTAGATGGTGACTAAAGACATAATCTAGCAAGATGAGAGGATGATTATGTTAGAAATCAAAATGATCATCCTTATGTAAAAGCATGAACTTGAAATATGAAATGTTTTTCTTGAATAATGATGATCAAAGTGAATATAAGTCTTGTGAATATATGATTTCAAGAATGATTTTCTCAAGAAACTAAGTTAAAATACAAGATTTACATAAACTTGGTTCTTAAAGAAACTAACCACATTTTTTAGTAGTTAATAAAGTATAGAAATATGTATTTAACAAGAAAAATTCAAGAAGAAATATTTTTAGAAAATTATTTTACAAGTTGTAAATATCTAAATTCTTCAAGAATGATGTTTTTAAATAAACAACCACACTTTAAAAGGTAACTAAGCTTACTAAACACACTACCAAGTTACTACAAGTTTTTATAAACTTTCAAGTTCATGAAGTTGTGTAAGTAGCTTGATTTTGGCACTTGGTAAGTATTATTTGATTTGTTTTTTATTGTGATGATTTCTAAAAGAAAATGATATGCTTTAAAAGCATGGAAACCTCCATTTTTAAGGGGAAACTATGGCAAAATTTTTCTAGAAATTAAACACTTAGAAAAATATTTTTAAACAAATATTTACAAGTATATTTTAACCATGAATTTTCATATAAAGTTTGCCATAAATTTTGTTACAAAAATTACAAAATATTGGAGGTTGGTTTTTGATAATAAAAGTGACTAAATATGTATTTAGGAGAATATATATTTAGATGTCACCATGTGTGTGATTATTTATATATTATGTGTATTAGTTATATTATTTTAGGACTTGAAATAATATAACTCACCAAAATACCAAGAAATTATAATACAAATATTACCAAAATTCCAAGAAAATTCATATATAATTTATACCCAAAATATTGGAGAAACCGAACAACGAATATAACTTACACAAAATATTCCGGAATTAAATTCATAAGTATATTTTGGTAAACAGTATTTTGGAGATCAAGAAAACAAAAATATGATTTTTTATAATTGTTACAAAAATATATCATATTTTTTACAAGAAGAAAATATATTATTTTTGAGTAAAGAAAAATATATTTCTCAAACAAATTTAGAATACATTATTTTTGAGTGAAAAATGGATTTATATATATATTTTCTAAGTTAAACTTGAAAATATGTTATTTTTGAGTTTTAAATGAAAATACAATTAGTTTTGCCAAAGGGAAAAATTATAGATAATTTTTCTATGTAAGTTTTCTTAAAATATATATTTTAAGAATATATATTGGTGAATTTTATTAGAAATATTATTTCGGAAAAATTAATACAAAAATTAAGTTTAAGAATACTTAATAAACACAATAAAAATACGTATTCCTGTACATATAAATGCACCGGAATACGCCACCGATACTTGGCAAAAATATACATGTTTAAGAATACGAGTATGAATACACCCATCCTTGAGAAAGTTATACATGTACAAATACATAAATGTGTCAAGTTAAAATATATTATTTTAACTAATATTCCAAAATTAAATTAATATAATTTAAGTTAAAATATTTATTATTTTAACAAATAATTATATACTGGAACAGGATCAGGAGAGAACGCCTCAAAGTGTGAGAACGGTGAGAACGATTCTCAGCCACAAGATCTTAGTGGTTTGTGGCTTAGATTGATGCGGTGACATTTTTGTAAATAATAGGGGCCTTGGAACTAACAGGAGGGGTAAAATAGGAAGATTCAAGCAAATGTGCACATGCAAATCACATGCCATTTTCCCCCATCATATTTAAACGACAATAACTTTTTTATATGTGATTATTTTTCGAAAAAAAAATACACCATAAAACTCAGCGTTTTTTTATCTTTCCAACGAGTATACTATTGATATACTTTTTGAAAAAAAATTAATTGGGTTTTATGGCGTTTTTCCAAACTGAGTGTTTTATGGCGTTTTAGACTAAGTATTTTCATGGCGTTTTTATGAACTTACTCCATAATAGCGCATCCCACATAATAACGCATGCCACATATTAGAGCATCTAGTACTAGAGCATCTATTAGAGCATCTAGTACTAGAGCATCTATTAGAGCATCTGATTAGAGCATCTAGTACTAGAGCATCTATTATCTGATTAGCGCATCAAACAATAGAGCATCTGCTGCTGCTCTATTTTGCATTGCTTGCATACTGCATTTGTTTCTAAGCCTACATTTCTAACAATGTTTTTCTGAACTAGGTGTTTTTATGGCGTTTTAACTAGGTATTTTCATTGCGTTTTTCTGAATTAAGTGTTTTATGGCATTTTCAACTGAGTTTTTTCATGGCGTTTTTCTGAACTGGGTGTTTTATGGCGTTTTTAACTGGGTATTTTTCATGGCGTTTTTCTGAATTGGGTGTTTTTATGGCGTTTTATTTGAACACCAAGTTCATGTGAGTGGGTTTTTTGACAATATTACCCCTTAATGTAATTTAGCATCAATGCCAAATGTCACCACCAAAATCGTTCTCACCGTTCTCACACTTTTCACCGTTCTCTCTAAATCCTGACCCATTATATACTTTGGGATAATATTGAGACACAAGGAAACGTAACTCAAAGATACTAAATAAGACTAAGGTCAAGGCACGACCCACCCGTCTAATAAACTGTAGTACGTTTGTAGGTAGTCGTGCACTCTAGAAGAAGCTTTGGGTTATTTGATCGAAGAACGCAAGACCGTGAGTTCATGTCCCCCTTTTCTTTTAACTGTTTTCAGTTTTATAACTTCGGGGGTGAAATGCATGTTACAAAATGTTTACAAACGTTTACAAATGGTATGGTTAAATAAGAAATGAATTGTTAGATCATGTGAATGGGTAGACGCACACTTAAGACCATTAATCCTCGTATAAGGAAAGAGGGACATGAGTGATAGATCTTTTTGGGTGTAGCGAGCCCCACCCATGAGGACCTGGATTTGGCCCATGAGGTGACTATGTCTTCCAGCCGGAAGCCCGGTACAAAATCTGCTAGGTTTGAGCCTTCCTACGCTGTTGCACACATGTTAATGGCCTTACAAACCATTAATTGATCTGTTTCCTTGTTGCTTTCATACCGGGTTTACAAATACACACTTACTTACAATGATTACAAGGTTTATTCGTGCACACATACAAAACACATGAACTCGCTCAACTTTTGTTGATGTTTTCAAACTACATGTATTTCAGGGCACTGAAATGGATCTGGCGGGCGTTGGAAGTTTTCAAGTGTTGTCTGAAATAAAAGATGTCATCCGGTGTCGAAGGGTTTGGATTGTGTATCTTATCCTGGATAAGATACATAATTCAAAGCCTAGCTTTTAATAAATGTCTTTTGTCAAGTCCTTATGGAACTTTAAACAATTTCGGATGGTTTGTAATTTGAATTTGAAGTCCCGAATTTCTGTTAAACAATGTTGGTTGTATCATTTTGAAACTTATCTATGGATGAACATCTTGGTTTTATCATATAGTTGTTTGTTATGGTTGAATGCAATGATATTAAGCAAGTCACACATAATCACGCTTCCGCAAAAGTCAGGGTGTGACAGTTTGGTATCAGAGCTTCGATTGTAGCGAACTAGGATTCTTTCTCGAGTCTAGACTTCAATCATTAGGGCTCTCACGAAAACAATTTTACAACATGTTTTCATTGCATACACAAAACGCCCAGATCCATGGAATAAACATTTTTACAAAAGGAAAGACAAGAAACACGATTGCAAGGTCACATTGGTGGTTTAGCCTGCATGTGGTGGACTAGGAAAGATAGAAAAAGTTTCATGAAGGATAATGTGAATACATGATTGAGTGATAACTGTCTTGATTGCATACTAATTGATAGTGGTTAATATATGTGCACATGTTATGATACAAGCACACATGTCATCGTCCGAGAGTGGACTATGTCACACCCTGACTTTTGCGGAAGCGTGGTTATTGGTGTGACTTCTTAATACCATAGCATTCAATCATAACAGTGCTATATGATAAAACCAAAAGGCAGTCATCCATAAATATTAAGTTTAGAAAATACCACAACATACTTGTCTGAAAACATCGACACCAAATTCAAGTTACAACCCATAACATGTTTTAACGAGTTCACGAAGACTCGACAACATAACTTAAACTAACCCGAGCTTAGGACCATGTATCTCGTCCAGGAGTAAGATACATCTCCTAAACTCTAAAAACTTGGATGCCATCTTTTATTTAAACGCAGCTTGAAACACATGCACACACCTGCCAGATCTACTTAGTTCCCTGAAATACATGTAGTTTAAAAATATCAACAAAAGTTGAGCGAGTTCATGTGTTCGTGAGTATGTATAAAACCTTTGTACTCAATGTATGTATGAAAGTCCCGGTATGATAGCAAACAAGGAAAAGATCACCAATGGTTTGCAAGGCCACTGATATGTATGACGGTGTAGGAAGACTCAAACCTAGCAAACTTGTACCGGGCTTCCGGCTGGAAGACATAGTCACCACTATGGACCACCCTGGCCTCATGGGTGTGGGCTCGCTACACCCAAATAGATCTATCACTCATGCCCCACGGTCCTACAAGAGGATTGATGGCCTCAAGTATACGCCTACCCATTCACATGATCTATGGTTCTTTCCTAGGCTAACCATACCAATTGTATTGTAAGTAATCCTTTTGTAACATGTAGTTCACCCCCGAAGTAAATAAACAAAACAATTTAAAGAAAAGGGGGACATGAACTCACAGTAATGCGTCTTCAGAATCGTAACCCAAATCTCCTCAACGAACACGACTACCTACAGTGTACTAACATCTATTAGACGAACGGGTCGTGCCTTTGCTTAGTATTAATGTTTTGGAGTTACGTTTCTAACGTTATTCCAAGTTGTATAATTATTTGTCAAAATACTTAATATTCCAACTTACATTATATTTAGTTTTGGAATAATTGTTTAAGCAATATTTCTGTAACAATACTTTTCAAGTATTTACTTTCGTATTTCCTTCCCAAGGATGGGGGTATCTTATACATGTATTTTCGTATTATTGTATTTGTAGTTCCATATTAATATATTTTCAAGTCTCACCTTTAGAAAATATATAATAACTTATTTTGTCCCAAAATAATGTATTGTCCAGAAAATATATATTTTTCTCAAAAATCATATATCTTCTAAATATACTAGGAAAATATATTTTTATTTTCAAAAATAATATATTTCTCCTTGTCCAAAAATATGATACAACTTTGTAATATTTACAAAAATCATATTTTCGTTTCTTGTACCCAAAATAATATTTACCAAAAATATATATGTAATGGTATTTTCCGGAATATTTTGTAAGTTACGTTCTATCGTTCGGTTCTACAATATTATGTGTGTAACTTATATATTTATTCCTTGATATTCTTGGTATTATTTTGGATTGTAAATTTCATGGTATTTGTTAAGTTATATTATCTTACCCTAAAATATCATAACTTATTTCACAAAGTATACAAATATTCACACAAGTGTCTTTAATATTTATATATAC
Organism: Helianthus tuberosus; assembly: GCA_030545235.1. Classification (NCBI taxonomy): domain Eukaryota; kingdom Viridiplantae; phylum Streptophyta; class Magnoliopsida; order Asterales; family Asteraceae; genus Helianthus; species Helianthus tuberosus. The sequence goes on along the minus strand of CM060394.1, from coordinate 114,387,568 downwards.
TTTAAATATATATATATATATATATATATATATATATATATATATATATATATATATATATTTACCCATTTTTATTTATAAAAACCAACCTCCATTATTTGTATTTTTGTTACAAAAATTATGACAAAGTTTATATTGAAGACTTACGATCAAAATACACTTGTAATACTTGTTAGAAAATATTTTTCTAAGTGTTTATATTTTTATAAAATTTTGCCATAGTTTCCTCTAAAAATGGAGGTGTCCATGCTATTTAAGCAAATCATTTTCTTTTCAAAAATCATCACAACAATCAATAATCAATCTACACTTACCAAGTGCAAGAACTACTCAATTTACATAACAACATTAACTTGATCTTTCATAAAAACTTGTAGTAACTTGGTAATGTTTTTAGTAGGTCTAGTTATCCTTTAAAGTGTGTTTATTTCTTTACAAATCTCATTCTTAAAGAATTTAGGTGTTTAGAACTTGTAAACACATTTTACAAAAACGTTTCTTTGTGAGATCTTTTTGTTTCATAAGTGTTTATACACTTGTCTTATCTCTAAAAATAGTGTTTGTTTAAGTATGAACCACTATTTTCTAAAAATCATATTTTGAACTCGGTTCTTTCGAAATACCATTCATAAATCTTAGATTCATAAGATTACTAGCCTACTTTGTTCATTGTTTTTCAAGAAATCATCTTATCATTCAAGTTCATGCTCATGCATGAGGATGATCTTCTTGTGTTAACACATAATCATCCTCTAACTTGCTAGATCATGTGTTTAATCACAATCTAGCAAGCTCCTTATGATGATCAACATCATATTCTCATGAAAATAATAATCAAGTGTCATACATACTCTAAACAACATTATTTCAACAAGATTTCATCATATGTAAGCTTCAAGTTCATGATTCAAGATTATGTCTTTTAGGGTTCTTGTGATTTATAACATAACACATCTTTTAACAAATCAAAATTAGAAGTATCAAAGGTTATGAGGGTCTTACTACTAGCTCTAAGCTAGGGAAGAACACTTGATGAAGAAGATGATGAAAATGGTGGATGAAAGCAATTGATGGAGGTTCTTCAAGTTCTACAAGCACCAAGCTTCATAAAACACCTTCTATCACCTTGGAATGATCTTGGAATGCTTGAATGGTGGATGAAAATGGTGGTGGTGTGAGTGTGGGGGTTGGCCGAGAGGTAGAAGGGAGGGAGGAAGAGAGATGAAGTGTGTGTTGATGTGTGAAATGAAATGATCTCTTGAATCCTTAGGCCATACTTATAACCATTACTCTAAATATTTTGTCCACAAGATCAAGCAAGATCCAATAAAAAAAGAAATCAAATATTTGAGGTATGGTGGTGGTGATGGCCGATTATAGCGTAGGGGGGGGGGGGGGTCTAAGTGTAACTTGTAACTAGTTGATTACTTACTAGTTCAAAATCAAGTGTATAGTTAGTTAAGTTAGTTACTAGATATTTTAGTGGGTGTTAAGGTGTTCGGGGATCATGACTAGCTCAGAAATAATTAAACAATGTTTCTAGTATAATTTTGGTGTTTCGGGTAGTGTCCGGTTGTTCGGTTAGATACCGGTTCGTTAAAGTGTCAAGGTATTCCGTTTAATGATCTTTATGTTACTTTTTGTGACACTTTTAATTCCCGACACTTAGGAAAGCATTCAGGACCATTTAGTCAAATTTTTGCATGTAACTAGCTTGTTAAAAAGCTGAATTTTGCTGAAAAATGCAGAATTCTGCACTATAAGTGGGGTTTAGGCACTTTCCGGCACTTAAACTATCACCTAGTGACGCAGTTTTATGGTCCTTACTTCCCTACACACCATACTAGTGTAGTACCTTGTCCCTGGCCCATACTGGGTCTCAAAACACTGTCTGTCTATGTACTGAACCCCGTCAGCATATTCCCGTTCTATTCGTTAATTATGCTAACCGTGCTTTGTGCATCATGTATGTCAATAAAGTTTGCAGGTTATAATAAGGTGACATTATGTAATATGTGATGCACATGTAAGTATGATGCAGTAATCAGAAAGCAGTTATGTATAATCCAACACAGTCATTAAGCATTAATTAATATTAATTAATTGTACGGATACCTGGATTTATGAGGGTTGTCACATTCTCCCCCTGTTAAGAAAATTTCGTCCCGAAATTTTAGTTCCGCTACTAGTTGCAGGGGTCTTGGGGAACAAATGTGGGTATTTTGCTTTCATGCGATCCCCACGCTCCCAAGTGAACTCTGGGCAGTGTCGCGCGTTCCAACAAACCTTGATGAGTTTAACACTACTCCGTCGTGTCTTGTTAACCTTCCAATCAGTAACCTCAACAGGTTCTTCAGTAAAGTGGAGTGTGTCGTCAATATGAACTTCGTCGACAGGTATGACAACTGTTTCTTGAGTAGGACTTTTTTTCAGGTTAGATACATGAAATGTATCATGAACGCCATTTAGTTCTATGGGTAGATCCAACTTGTAAGCTACAAGACCAATCCTTTCCAGGATTTTGAATGGTCCAATGTATCGTGGGTTCAACTTTCCACGCTTCCCAAAGCGTGCTACACCCTTCCAGGGTGAAACCTTTAACAAAACCATATCTCCTACTGCAAACTCCAATGGTTTCCTTCTTTGGTCCGCGTAACTCTTTTGTCGATCACGAGCCGCCTTTATGCGCTCTCGGATTTGTGAAATCTTATCAGTCGTCTCTTGAACCAATTCAGGACCAACAAGCTGTCTATCACCCGCGTCGGCCCAACATAGCAGTGATCGACACTTGCGTCCATAGAGAGCTTTAAATGGTGCAGCTTGGATACTCGCATGGTAGCTGTTGTTGTATGAGAATTCTACCAAGGGTAAGTGAGTGTCCCAACTGCCACCCAAATCCATCACGCAAGCTCGTAACATATCCTCCAACGTTTGAATCGTTCGCTCGCTCTGGCCATCTGTCTGCGGATGGAATGCAGTACTCAGATTCAACTGAGAACCAAAGGCTTCTTGAAAGGATTGCCAAATCCTTGATACAAACCTTCCATCTCTATCACAAATGATCGAGAGAGGCACTCCATGTCGTGCAACTATCTCTCTCAGGTATAGCTCAGCAAGCTTGCTAGTATTATCTTTTTCTCTGATCGGTAAAAAGTGTGCAGATTTGGCCAGACGGTCCACGATTACCCAAATCGTATCGTGACCTCTGGGTGTTCTTGGAAATTTGTTATAAAGTCCATTGAAATCTGCTCCCATTTCCACATGGGTATTTCAGGTTGTTGCAGAAGACCTGAAGGCTTCTGATATTCGGCCTTTACCTTGGCACAAGTCAAACATTTGCCAACATACGTTGCAACATCGCCTTTCAATCTCGGCCACCAATAGAAATCCTTTAAATCCTGGTACATTTTATCCGATCCTGGATGGATCGAGTACCGTGACTTGTGAGCTTCATCGAAAATACTTCTCTTAGACCACCGAAGAGAGGAACCCAAATTCGTTTCATGAAGCACAACGTTCCTTCCTCATTTGGTACCAACTGTTTCTCCATACCATGGAGATATTCATTCACAAGATTCTCTTCCTTAAGAGCTTCTCTTTGCGCAGCACGAATGCGCAATGAGAGGTCCGTTTGAATAATCATTTCCAAAGCTCGAACCCTTATAGGCTTGATCCTTTCTTTTTTCGACTCAAGGCGTCTGCGATTACATTCGCCTTCCCTGGGTGATACTTGATTTCAAAATCATAATCGTTCAACAGCTCTACCCATCGTCTCTGTCTCATGTTAAGCTCTTTCTGATCGAATATATGTTGTAAACTCTTGTGATCAGTAAAGATTGTGCATCGCGTGCCATACAAATAATGTGACAACCCGAACTTCCGAGATTAGTGTCGTTTTGTTTCGTGATCATTAACTTCTCATTATTCATCTCCAACGCTTCTTTCTATGTTAAACGTTTTATTTTATGTTAAACGTGAACGTAATTGAGTATGGTAGTGTGCTTGTATTTTTGGGCCACAAGTTACTTGTTTCTTTTCCACACACCAAAATCATGTTGGGCCAGGTGAAGCCCAAGTAAATCAATGGTTTGTTTTGTATGGGGGCCGGTTATTGTAGGATAAATACACACAACGAATTACGTAAATTGATACCATGATTAGGGGTCATAATACAACTAAAGGCACACTAATTGAGTTACACATGATCTGTTGATGTATGCCGCACATGGGTTTTAAGAGTTCGTAGTACTGGGCCTGTTTTAATAACCGAATCACACAAGGAATGGGCAGGTAATGTTTGGGGTTCGGCCCACTTGTTCATGAAACCGGTAGTATATGTTGTGGTACGTAATCTCCCAACACTTATCATAATATCAAGTCACAACAAACCCTATTCCCTCTTGATTGTTCGTCGGCAGTAGGATACCCCCTCCTCACTTTGGTCGAAGCTTCCTCCCTTGAGGATCATTCCGTGTGTCTAACTTTATTCGGTTAGTGACCCATACTCATATTGATTCCTATTTGATGATCCTGTGTATGTGATTATAGATGTATGTTGATATTGTTTTCTTGTTTGTGTGAAACCTTATAAACCCTAATCTCTAGTATGAATTATATGCCATAAGGTTTTGTGATTAGATGTTGGTCTATTAACGCTCGATAACATATAATTACATACGTGTGAAGTTAATTGTTAGAAGTATATACGTGCATGGGCCGTGACCGAATTGGCTGTATTGGGTGTAATCAGATTTGTATTATTAATGTGCAAATTGATATAATTATTGATGATGGTTGGGATATGGGATGATTATTGCAAGATCACATGCTAGGTAGTAATTGGATAATATAAAGCTGTTAGCATGCATGAATTGAATATGGGGGCTCGACATAATGATGATGATTATCTGATGTGCACATGTTGTGATAAGATTAGATATCTATGAATAAGACAATGGGGGCCATGTGATTCTATCAATATTGCAGGTGATACTTCTAAGTATTGTATGAATTAATTAATTGTGATGAACCAATGAATTAGGCAATGTATTTGGTAATTGGCATGAATTGTTAAACGAAAGGGGTATTGGGCTGCATACTTGATCAGTGGGTTAATTGGGTTGAGCCATGGGCCGAAGCAACTTGGATACCACAATGGCTAGAACAAATCGCATAACTCTTAGAGTGGACCATCAAATTGTTAAAACGTGCACCTTGTGAATACTGAATGAATAGATAAGGGATTATGTGTAGTATGAGTTGTTGATGGTGTGAATATAATGATATTAATTAGTGATGACAGTGAATTAGGGATGTTTAGTTAATACACATGTACTACTCAATCCAACTAGACATTGGGCTTGGGGAGCCGACATCGGTTAATGACCATGTAATGAGTTCATATTACAATAATCATGACTAGGGAATAAGCTGATGTTTATGCTAAATTGAATACATGAATGATTGCACCAAACCTAATTGTTATGTGTTTTGTGAAACATGAACTTGCATATGACGTAAATACTTGTTATAAAATGATGAGGATTGTTGAACGACTTCCTGTTACAGCTTGTATAGCGATGTGTGTTGTGCTTGTATGCAAATTGTGAGACGTGTATGCCGAATGCGTGATTTTGTGTACATGAAACTGACTATATTTGGTAACCACGGTAGGGTATGGTTGACTAACTTGGAACGGGTAATATGACATAACATACCGAGCAATCTAAGGTGAGTTCACTGCTCTTTTCCAAGCATGCATCCCGGGAAGGGATATCGGGTAACGTTCCAGGGAGGAATGCAGGTTAATGGGATGTTTGTTATTACTTAGTTTCTATTATGTAAGACCCCCTACATCTACCGATTGTTGCCGGGAAGGCAACGAGGTATTTAGTTGATAGCGCTATTAGGATTGGCACCCTCACACCGTGCCGAAAGGACGGGCGTGAACTAATTACCTTGACCACTTGACCAATGCCTAGATAGAGGCATTGGGGTTGGGCATTCACATCGTGTATATATAAGACCCCTTACATCTACTCGAGGTTGTTAGTTGAACTAATTACCTTGACCACTGACCAATGCCTGGATAGAGGCATTGGGGTTGGGCATTCACATCTAGTCGCTACATACGGTAATCGAGTTAATAACATCATCAAATCAAACTTTTGAACTGTTTCATACACACTTGGTAACAAAAACGCGTTAACAAAACTTTGAACTCACCAGCGTCGTCTGACACACTTGTCTGCATGCTTGCAGGTCGTTAGGTATCTTGGATTTGGGAACTTGCTGTTTGGAGTAGCTGGAGTGGTCATGGGTCGACTGGAAGGATTCATGTGATTGATTATTGATAGTATACATTGGTTTTGAACAATTTAACTTTGCTTTACTATTTGCTTCCGCTAAACATGTTGGTTTTCATTTAAAACTTGTGGATGGTATTTTTATTAATAATTGAGAATTTTATTTTTAAACGATTATGGGTTCAACGTAATTAGTGGCTCGTTGTTGGTACGTCACACGCCTAACAGGGATATTCCCTAGGTGGTGTTTTGGGGGTGTGACAAATAATGTCGCCAGATCTTCAAAGCAAACACCACTGCGCCTAACTCCAAGTCATGCGTGGTGTAGTTTTTCTCATGAACCTTCAACTGGCGTGAAGCATAAGCTATAACTTTCTGTCGCTGCATCAGTACGCAACCTAAACCTTGACGCGAGGCGTCGCAATATACCACGAAGTCGTCAGTGCCTTCGGGTAGGGATAAGATCGGTGCATTGCAAAGCTTGTTCTTTAACAACTGAAATGATTCTTCTTGCTTGTCTCCCCATTCGTACTTCTTGTCTTTCTGCGTGAGGGAGGTCAAAGGTTGAGCGATTTTCGAGAAATCCTCAATAAATCTGCGATAATATCCTGCCAAACCTAGGAACTGACGGATCTCGTTTGGCGTCTTTGGAGTCTCCCAATTCTTGATTGCCTTGATCTTTGTGGGATCCACATGGATTCCATCTCCGTTAACCACGTGACCAAGGAACTAAACCTCGCGTAACCAGAATTCGCACTTCGAGAACTTCGCGTACAATTTCTCATCCTTGAGCAGCTCTAAGATAGCTCTTAGATGTTGCTCATGTTCTTCCTTCGTCTTTGAGTAGATTAAAATATCATCAATAAACACGATCACAAACTTATCAATATACGGCTTACAAACTCTATTCATCAAATCCATGAATACTGCTAGCGCGTTTGTCAGACCAAACGGCATCACTAGGAACTCGTAATGTCTATATCGAGTCCTAAAGGCAGTCTTTGGAATACTCTCCTCTTGTATACGCAACTGGTTATATCCTGATCGTAGATCGATCTTGGAGTAACAACTCAAACCTTGTAGTTGATCGAACATGTCATCAATCCTTGGCAAAGGATATCTATTCTTGATAGTCAACTTGTTAAGCTCACGGTAGTCGATACACATGCGGAAACTACCATCTTTCTTTTTGACAAACAGCACTGGAGCTCCCCAAGGTGAGAAGCTTGGTCTGATAAATCCCTTATCCAAAAGCTCCTGAAGTTGTGTTGACAGTTCTTGCATTTCGGAGGGCGCAAGTCTATAAGGTGCCTTAGCCACAGGCGCAGCGCCTGGAACTAAGTCAATGTGGAACTCGACTTGTCACTGCGGCGGCAATCCTGGCAAGTCTTCGGGAAAGACTTCAGGATATTCTTTCACAACTGGGATATCTTCTAACTTCGGCTCAGCGGTGTTGGACCGTTTATGTGACTCTAAATGTCAGTAAAGCATTTCATCTTCGAATACAAAGGCGGAATCGATGTATACAAAGTCATAACAACTTGTTTCCTCTTAATATTTCTTTCTATTACTGATTTTAATCCTTTACACGTGTTTCTGATACAATTTTGACAGAGTTTCATCACTAACACTATGATTAGATTCCGCTCCAAAAGTTACAAATGAGATCGACACTCACCTATTTATAGCAGATCTAATTCCACCCCAAACTGACATGTTGATTAGGAGCGGAATCACAGGAGCGGAATCAACATGTTACCTCAGGAGCGGAATCAACTTCTTAGACTTCTAGGAGCGGAATTAACATTTTTACATAAAATCCTGATTCCACCCCAAATGACACAAGTGTCATTTGGGGTGGAATTACATCCTAATATACACTTTTCATTTCCGAGCTCCAAACTAACCTATCTAGACCTAAGACTCAACTAAGACGTAGTTAACAGACATTCCGTGTACCAACAGACTCCCCCTTGGATGTTGACGAAGTCTTTGGCCTTGAGTCTTCAGTCTTGGTCTTTTCTCCAACTCTCTGTCTTCACATCATAAGCATTCTATCTTCACAGGTTCAGGTTCACTTCCTAGCTTCATCTCCAGCATTCCCTTTGATCATTGATCCAGACTCCCCCTTTCACAGACTCCCCCTCTCAGTATGCTAGAATCTGAGGTCTTTATCTGGTTCAAGCTTTGACATTTAGCTTCCATGGGAATGATGAAGTCCAAAACCTGTTTCTCATACATCAAACATTACAAACTATCTTTTCAACAATAAATCACAAACTATCAGTTTTAGCAATCCACTCAAGTATTCAGGTCCAAATTAATGACCCTGATTACTCAATTAATCTACCAAGTTCAACTTAATGACCTCGGTTGATCTTTTGACGAATCAAACTGATTTTGAAAAGAACAATTTACACAATTTCTGAAAAATAACAAGTATCAAGTTAATGAACTTGTTTTTGACTTTCCAATAAAACAAACTTCATCAAGATAAGCTCTCCTCATTCTTCAGTTCAAAATCTCCTGCATCTGCTTCAAACATCTGAGAATCCAACAATCAACTCTCCACTTTGGTTTTTCAGAAAATAAAGCAGAAATAAAATCTTTTTGAATTTTATAAAGTGTTCTAAACTAAGAAATGAAATACAGAAAACTTAAATTGCAGAAAGTAAACAAAGTAAACTATTTACAAACATATTTTTGATGAGCGTGTTAGGGAATCATATCAGCTATCTGACAAATCACAAGTACCGTTAAGCTTCAATTTCATACTCAGAATTAAACAATTCACGTCGATTGTCGATATACTGATCCATCTTAAATTCTCACACAAATTTCAATCTGTCCAGGATACGAATTTAGTGTTTTAGAGACTTAAACTTATACGTGTGTCCCACCTCTTGAATATACTCCCGTATCCAGATTCCGATATTCAGTCTTACAGGTAATTATAACACAAATGATATCTGTAGGGGTTAATAATTTATGAAGAATCATGAGAGCTCAGGTCAGAACTACCGTTCAGCAGAGAGATCATGACTCAACTTGTAGGTGTGTCCCCTTTAGAGGATCTTTTAGCTACAACAGCAGCGACTATCAATTTTATTGTTTCATCTGCATGCTGAGGGTTTATGCTATGTTTCAAGCATTTGCGGAAAGTATTATTCGAGGACTAGGTCAGAACTACCGTTCAGCAGAAGTCCTGGAATAATACCCCATATATCAACTGAGTATAAAACCTAGTATATCAGAATACGAAACCTTTCAAACGAGATTTCAGGGGTTACCTATATATCCAAGTAGTGTTCCCCACGAAATAAGCAAGTAAGATTTAAGTTTATATCCCGAACAAACTTACTAAATGTGCAAAAACCTATCGACACATCATCAGCGAGACTGTTTAACATTTTAAACATTCCAATTCTTTAGCATACCGTGACTGTCAAGCCGATGTACTATCATTTTCCCTTTTTACACAAGCTCTTTTTCAAATTTTATCATGTTTTTGTATTTTTGCATTTTTACTGTTTTTGTATTTTCTGAAAATAAACTATATACATCTATCTACTCACCCTAAATACCAAAACAAGTAAAAAATCGACAAACCATTGCAGATTGTTTCTCGTCTTCATCCGCAACAGTACTCTCATCAACGCCAATTATGCCATTCGACACCGAAAGAAGCTTCATACCGTTCAGTTTTAACAAATATTTAAACCGATTTTTATCAAAAGCTTTGGTATGTAAATCAGCTTTCTGTTCGTCAGTGTGGATTTTCTCAATTCGTATCAACTTTTTCTCGAAACAATCACGAATAAAGTGATGACGAATTTCTATGTGTTTAGTTTTAGCGTGATGTACTGGATTCTTTGTTATATTTATTGCGGCCTCATTATCAACAAAAAGAGGTGTGTTAAGAAACTGCAAACCGTAGTCGCGCATCTGTTGCTGTATCCACAAGATCTGAGAGCAGCAACTGCTAGCAGAAACATACTCCGCTTCACATGTAGATAACGCCACAGACGTTTGTTTCTTACACTGCCAGGTAACCAATCTAGGACCAAAGAACTGGCATCCTGCAGTTGTTGATTTTGAATTGACTTTGCAGCATCCGAAATCCGAATCGGAATACCCTTCGAGCGTAAAGTCGCCTTTCCTAGGATACCACAACCCCAATGAAGGAGTTCCTTTCAGGTAGCGCAATATCCTCTCACAATGATCATATGCGAAGCTCTCGGGTTAGATTGAAATCTTGCTGCGAGGCACGTTGGGTACATGAATCAGGACGTGAAGCAGTTAGGTACATCAAAGAACCTATCATGGATCGGTAAAACGTTTCATTAGCCCTGTCTCCGGTGAGATCTGGGTGAATCCCATGATTTGTTGCAAGTGGGGTAGCAGCTGGAGTAGAACTTGACATCCCAAATTTCTCTAGAATATCATGAACGTACTTCGTCTGATGAATGAAAATTCCCTCAGGAAGTTGTTCAACTTGTAATCCCAGAAAGATTTTCATCTCCCCCATTGATGACATTTCGAATTTTTGCTTCATCACTGATTCAAAATCTTTGCATAGATTTTCATTCGTCGACCCAAAGATTATATCGTCCACATAAATCTGAACTATCAGAAGATGACCGTCGACCTCTTTAGTGAAGAGAGTGGCATCCACTTTTCCACGAATGAACTTGTTGGCTAGTAGGTGTTGAGACAATGTCTCGTACCAAGCTCTCGGGGCCTGGTGTAAACCATACAGCGCTTTGTCCAATAAGTAGACCTTGTTTTTGTGGATTGGATCGGTGAAGCCCGGTGGCCGACCGACATAAACCTCCTCTTTGACCTTCCCATAAAGAAACGCCGATTTTACATCTAACTGATATACTTTGAAGTTCTTCCAAGACGCAAATGCAAGGAAAATTCTGATCGCTTCTAGTCGTGCTACAGGAGCATAGACTTCTGTAAAATCAATCCCCTCCTGTTGACTAAAGCCCTGAACAACGAGTCGAGCTTTGTTCCTTACAACAACTCCTCTGTCATCTCTCTTGCACTTGAACACCCACTTGGTGTTAATCTTTCTCTGACCATCTGGCAAATCCACTAACTTCCACACTCCCAATTTCTCGAATTGACTAAGTTCCTCCTGCATTGCAATGACCCAAGAATCTTCAGTAAGCGCCTCTTTATAAGTTCTTGGCTCAACCTGCGAGATAAAACAACTTAATGAGAATTCAGTTTGCAAAGGAGCAACTTTTGTATAAAAACATGTAAGCCCTTTATCAATCTGTCTACGAGTGCGAACTCCAGCTTGCAATTCTCCTATGATCAACTCCTCTGGATGATATGAAAAAGTTCGCGGCATTACTTCGCTTAGAACATCTACATTGCCCTCCAGATTACTATCCATGATCCATCTGGATACAAGATTTGGAAGATCCTGCACATAACAAATTTTGATTTAACCAACTTTAATAAAGATGCCGATTCATGCTTCACGATCAAGGAAGCTCCGGCAATTCAAACTGCTTATTCGAACATGGTGTCCACCCAGGCCTCATCAGCCTTAGGTGTAACCTTGACTCTCGCAATTTTAATTTTGAAATTTTCAGCCTTCAAAGGTGGAAAATTCGCATCATAATCAACCGAAATTGATTCTTCAGCCTTTTTCACTTCAGAAGTTGAAATTTTCATCTCTGTTTTTTGTTTCCAAACTTGTTGAGATAATGCAACCCGTTTGTAAAATTTGTCATTTTTAGTTACCACTTTCTTTACGGGTTCATTTTTCACTTTGATGTTGTCATTTTTCACATTCTTTTTCTCAACAACGATTGGTGCTTTACCCTTCATGTCAACTTTCTTCTGTTGAATCTTCACAGTTTCAGTCTTAGGCTTCACATTTTTACACTTTCGTGCAATGTGACCCACTTGATTACATCTGAAACATGTTCGAGTATCAACAACTCGACTTGTGCCTTCAGACTGATACTGTGAAGCTCTTTTCTCAAAGAACTCTTCATTCGATTTTGAAAAAAATTCTTTCTCTTCATCAGCAAGTGAACTTGAACTGTTCACAAACACCTTCTTTTCAGCAAACCTCTTGTTTTGAACATTTCTTCTCTGATAATTCCAACCACCCTGATAACCACCCGACCAGTTATTTCGATTGTTATTATAAAAACGTGATGAATTAACAGATTTCTTGTAGTATGATTTATCTTTCTCAAAACTCATTTTTCTCTTTGTTTGACTGAACTTGTTCACTTCTGACAACTCAAATTCAACCAACTTGAAAACATTTGTCAATTTGTTCATGTTAACATTCTCAATCGGAAACTCAGAATCAGAATACAACTTATCAGATCCAGCCATCTTGTACATCACAAGACCCGGTTCATCACTTAAGTTGTTTTTGGATTTTGGTTTCTGAATGTACTTGTCCAAGAAACACCCATCTTCCTCAGTAGTGTCACTATCCATTTTTAACACATTTTCAACAACACATTTTACAATATCATTTTGGACACTATCGTCATTGGAAGATATGAACGTGACATCAATGTTCTCCGGAAGTTTAACTTCACTTTCTTCCTCAATTTCAACCAACCCAGATTGCTTTTTCGTGTAATTATCAAGAACAGGTGGTGGTACTTGATGAAAACCCACCCCAGTTCCATAACAATACACATCTTCGCCTGCTTTGTCTTTCCCGATGGGTTTGGGAATAATGTGTTGCAACACAAAGCTTGTGGAGCTGTAACTGTTAAGCTTCAACTGGATTCGCTCATTTTCGATTACAGCCTCTTGAACTTTAAGTTTCAGTTTAGCGATTTCATCCAGTTGTTGGTTGATTGATTCTTCTTTTACTCTAAGCACTGCTTTTAGTTGAATGTTTTCTTTATAAGTTTTACCATTTCGATCATCATTATCTTTCATTGTGGTTTTAAGCTTCTCAAATTTTTGAGTGATTTGACGGTTTTCAAGAACTAACTTTTCATTTTCTTGTCTAATCCTCTCATGATCAGTTTTATCATTTTCAATTTTGTTAGTTAATTCTTTTATCCGTTCAGTTGAAGCTTTAACCATCTTGTCACACCCCCAAAAATCCACCTGCGGAGTACTACCGCTTGGAGGCGTGACTGACCAGGATCCAGCCACCAATCATATTGAACAAGCAAACACTAGTTATAAAAGTTCAACCAATACAATTGGTGTTCAACAAAACATAGTTAAGTTGCAAGCGGAAGCATAAGTCTTAAATCAAAACATAAGTTTAATTGTTTCAAAGTTTAACATGGCACACAGTCGTCCATGTCCCACAACGATCCTCCTCCATGCAAGCTCCAGCTAAGAACCTAAGGACCTGCAAAGCATTTAGTAACGAGTCAACAACAAGTTGAGTGAGTTCACGATTGGGTGTTCGTTTTAAGTTGTTTCGAAAACAGTTTCCTTTAGCTGGCATCCTGCCGTGGGGGTTACCCCATAGTTAAAAACGTGACTTGTTTATTCCCGGTTACTCTGGCTATCCAGCCGTGGGGGCTACCCCGTGTTAGTTATCTGGCATTTCGGCCGTGGGGGCTACCCCATGTATACACTAGACTCGTTACCATATCGACTGCTGACTGTAGTCATGTTTAAGTGCCCTGAAACTGTCAATGTCTATCATCATTGACGTGCCCCAGATCCATTAGTTCACGCCCGTCCTCTGCGGCACGGTGTGAGGTTTGTCAGACCTAAATAGCGCTATCTAACTAATGACCCGCTCGCCATTGGCCCGGCGATTAAGTCGATATAAAAAGGAGGGACTTCATGATAGAGTTTTGGTCTAGTACGAGTTATCTGTCCGTGAGGACGAGGAATTTACATTCCTGAACCTTTACTGTCCTACCCAAGGAGGACGAGGAACCCACGTTCCTTAACCCCAATTCCCGACCCCTGGGAATCCCATGCTTTGTAGAGGGTGTGAACTCACCTTGGTTTGCTCGGTAGGTACACAGAAAAGTCAGTCAAGCGATATTGGGTCAACCGCGTCCTAACATAGTTGTATCATACAAGTCAGGTTCGTATCCAAGTTGTGCACGTATGTTCTCTACGTATTGTACTCAAGTAATAATCATGGCATGCATGTCTAAACATGGCAGTTTGCACATAATGCCTACGGGTTGGACAGTAGTATATAAATAAACGAAGCCCAAGGTCCGGCCCATCAACTAAGCCCGTAATACAGTAAGTCTGATTCGGTGTATGTGTATGTGGTCCCGAGTCGAGACTAGAGATCTCAAGTCGAGACTGTGCGGTTTCGAGTCATTCATGCATTAGTCGAGACAGGCGGTCTCGAGTCGCAATCGGACTCGCATTCATGGTCTCGGTTCATGCTGTTTTGGTCTCGAGTCGCAACCGGACTCGTAACTGTGGTTTCGAGTCATAAGGTTTGTGTGCTGATCACGTGTGGTTTCGAGTCGCAACCAGGTGTTTGCGACTCGCAACCTGGGTCGCAATCAGGGATCTCGAGTTGTCATGTGGCGGTTTCGAGTCGAGACAGGAGGTTTCGGTTGGACAACTGCTGATTTCCGACATGTACTATCCAATGAGGTTTTAATTTCATGCAACCATTTTGTACTATCCACTAAACATGTTTCCTTGTCTAATTACTAAACAAAACAGATCAAACAATCAAATTTCAAATATTCAAAGCATGTTCATATCATATTCATCATGTTCTTCATATGTTCATCAAATATTCATATAAACTTTAACCCAACAAGAATCATGATCAACAACCTATCAACACTAATATGCACCCTATGATATCACACAATGAATCACCCTAATAGTAAGCTTTCGGTTCTTAACACAAGAGTATGAAATCCGATTTATATGAACATTATCTAACATACATGTGCAAACCGATTTCATGAACATCAACAACCACGGTTTAAATCACATTTAGATACAAGACATCATGAGTTCATTATACGACCTATCCGAAATTAAAACATGTTAGCCGATTATCACCACCATACACATCCGAGAATATGATAAGACCATAATCATACATTTTTCCACTTATTTAAACATGGAGACAAGTATTCAATCATCAAGCACAAATACTTAATACATGGTAAGGCACTAACCGATTGGGTTCTCTAAGTGTGAGGGTATGAAGAGTTGATGAGTGAACTTCCGAATGGTGATTCCGAGCTCGATCCGAAAGTCCTAGTGCCACCGGTTTGATCCAAGAAGAAGGAGAAGGAATGTGATGCTTGGTGTCTAGGGTTTTAGTGAGAGAATGGAGAGTGTGTGTGAGAGTGAGTGTGTTGTCCAAAATGGTAAACATGGATAGTCACTAAGGTTATATACCCGTCCCAAGTGGTGCACCCTAATGGGTCTTCGAATGGGCTAAGGGTGTGTGTGTGTGGCCAACCGGCCCATATGTTACTGTTCACTCGAGACCACATGGTCTCGAGTCGGGTCCTTGTTGTCTCGGTTCACATAAATATACACATACGTACAAGCACGACACATAAACATAACACGTAACCACATAGGATGTTCACTTATATTATTAAACCAACATGTTAACTAGTCGCATAACATTGCAAGTAGGTTGTACTAGGATACACGAAAGGTTCTAAATTTCGAGTTGTCACATCATCCCCAAGTTGAAAGAAATTTCGTCCCGAAATTTGGTAGGCACTCACTGAGGAAGCTAGTTAAGTTGTATGGTTTTCCTGGTTTTCCTGGGGTGTCACATCCATCCCCCGTTGATCTGGAATTTCGGGAGCTTCGGCCTCAGTAGTGGGTGTACTGTTTGCGAACAGTTGGGGATACTTTTGTTTCATCTGATCTTCGCGCTCCCAGGTGAACTCTGGGCCGCGACGTGAGTTCCAACGAACTCGAACGAGAGGTATTCTAGTGCTCTTGAGGACCTTAACATCCCGGTCCGTGATTTCGACTGGTTCCTCGACGAATCGTAACTGTTCGTCGATAGTGAGTTCCTTTAGAGGAACTACGTGGGTCTCATCTGACGGACACTTCTTCAGATTCGACACGTGAAAAACGTTGTGAACTGCACCGAGTTCCGCTGGTAAGTTTAGTCTGTAGGCCACCCTGCCTATTTTCTCAATGACTTCGAAAGGTCCAACGTATCGTGGGTTAAGTTTGCCGCGTTTACCAAAACGAACCACACCCTTCCAGGGTGAAACTTTGAGTAGTACCCGCTCCCCAACCTGGAGCTCAAGTGGTTTCCTGCCCATGTCGGCGTAAACTTTCTGACGTTCGCGAGCTGCCGTCATGCGTTTTCGTATTTGAGCAATTTGTTCGGTCGTGTCTACCACATATTCTGGACCAGTGATCTGACTATCTCCCACCTCTGCCCAGCAAAGAGGTGACCGGCATTTACGTCCGTACAATGCCTCAAATGGAGCAGCTTTAATGCTGGTGTGGTAGCTGTTATTGTACGAGAATTCCACAAGCGGCAGATGCTTTTCCCAGCGGTTGCCAAAGTCGATTACACATGCACGAAGCATGTCTTCTAAGGTTTGAATAGTGCGCTCGGACTGCCCGTCCGTCTGAGGGTGGTACGCTGTGCTCATGTCTAATCGTGAGCCGAAGGATTTGTGCATTGCTTGCCACAGCTCTGAAGTAAAACGTGCATCTCGATCTGAGATAATGGAGGTGGGCACCCCGTGCCTCGAAACAACTTTCTTGAGGTATATTTCTGCGAGAGTGGAGAATTTATCCGTCTCCTTGATAGCCAAGAAGTGTGCAGATTTTGTGAGTCGATCCACGATCACCCAAATAGTATCGTTCCCGCGCTGGGATCTAGGCAGGCCAGTGACAAAATCCATGGAAATTTGCTCCCATTTCCATTGAGGTATCTCTGGTTGTTGGAGTAGGCCTGATGGTTTCTGGTATTCCGACTTGACTCTCGCACAAGTCAAACACTTGCTGACGTAGGTCGCTATGTGGGCCTTCATGCTAGGCCACCAATACGTAGTTTTGATATCGTGGTACATTTTATCCGAACCAGGATGCACCGAGTAACGGGACTTGTGTGCTTCGTCCATCACAAGCTCTCGTAGGTTGCCATAGAGTGGGACCCAAATGCGTCCCGTTACGTAGTAAGCACCGTCTTCCTTTTGTTCTATTCATTGCCTTGATCCGCGTAGGGCTTCAGCCCTGACGTTTTCTGGTTTCAGTGCTTCTATCTGAGCAGCTCGTATCTGGGGAGGGAGACTAGAGTGGATCGTGAGTTGTAAAGCTCGTACGCGCTTAGGCGCAGTGTCCTTCCGACTGAGGGCGTCAGCCACAACATTGGCCTTGCCCGGGTGATACCTGATCGAGCACTCGTAGTCATTCAGCAGCTTGACCCATCGTCGTTGTCGCATATTCAGTTCCTTCTGCTTGAAGATATGCTCGAGGCTCCTGTGGCCGGTGTAGATGGCGCACTTGGTACCATACAGGTAATGCCGCCATAATTTAAGTGCAAAAACAACAGCTCCCAGCTCTAAATCGTGTGTAGTGTAGTTCTTCTCGTGAACTTTAAGTTGGCGTGAGGCGTAGGCTATAACTTTATCTCGTTGCATCAACACGCAACCAAGACCCTGAATTGATGCGTCGCAGTAGACCACGAAGTCGTCTGTGCCTTCCGGCAAGGAAAGGATAGGTGCGCTACAAAGTCTATCCTTTAGGTGCTGAAATGCCAACTCCTGTGCGTTTCCCCAGCGATAAACAACGCCCTTCTGCGTTAGTGAGGTGAGAGGCTGTGCAATCTTAGAAAAATCCTTTATGAATCTCCGGTAGTATCCTGCCAAACCCAAGAATTGGCGAATTTCCTTTGGTGCACGAGGTGCAGGCCAGTTCTTAATCGAGTCTACCTTGGGTGGATCAACGTGAATCCCATCCTTGTTCACCTCATGGCCTAAGAAATGGACTTCACAAAGCCAGAAGTCGCATTTTGAAAACTTGGCGTATAGCTGTTCTGCTCGAAGGAGTTCCAAAATGAGTCGTAAATGTTGCTCGTGTTCCTCCTGACTCTTCGAATAGATCAGGATGTCGTCGATGAAGACTATGACGAACTTGTCTAGGTACAGCTTGCACACTCCATTCATCAAATCCATGAGGACCGCAGGTGCGTTTGTCAGTCCAAAAGGCATGACCAAAAACTCATAGTGGCCATATCGAGTTCTAAAGGTTGTTTTGGAGACGTCCTCTTCTCGGAATCTCAGCTGGTGATATCCTGATTTCAGATCAATCTTTAAATAGTAGCTTGACCCTTGCAGTTGGTCGAACAAGTCGTCAATACGTGGAAGAGGATAACAATTCTTCACAGTCACCTTGTTGAGTTCACGGTAGTCGATGCACATCCTGAAGGTACCGTCTTTCTTCTTTACAAATAGCACTGGAGCTCCCCAGGGCGAAGAGCTAGGACGAATAAAACCCTTATCCAAGAGTTCTTGTAGTTGCGTAGACAGCTCTTCCAGTTCAGATGGGGCTAAACGATATGGTGCTCGAGCTATGAGTGTCGCTCCAGGAGCTTGTCACCATGAATTACCAAAGGTTCTTAACCAGCACAAGGAATACGGACGATCTTTTCTTTGCAAAGAATCCCTGCTCGATGTTGAGGTAGCCAATCCATACCAATAACGATGTCGAAACCATTACAACGTTGGGGTCATTCCTAGCATCATCCTGACCAATCACGAACACTCGATCCCTGGCACCATTGCCGTCGTTATTACCCCTGTTGTTGCCTCCATTGTTGTTCCCGTTTCCTTGGTTGTGGTTCTGATTCTGGTTCCGGTTCAACTGTGGACAGTGTCTCTTGAAGTGACCTTCAGCACCACACTGATAGCATCCCTTGTTACCCTGTTATTGCTGCTGATTCTGTAGAGCTTGTGGCTGCTGTTGTCGGTTCTGGTTTGCAGGACGTGAGCTTCTATAATCTTTGGCTTCATGACCGAGCTTGTTGTATCTCTGACAACGATCTTTGTTGCACGGCCCACTGTGGTGCAAATTACATCGATTCCACCCTGCCCTTGACTACCAGAAGATTGCTGACCAGGACTCTGGTAGTCATCGATCTTTCGCTGTTGTGCCTGGGACTGAACCGTAGTCGAACCCTTACTAGGGTTCCATCCCACTTCCGTTTGTTGTCACTGGGAGTAGAAGAAGTAGTAGTAGTAGCACCAATACGCTTAGGTAGCTTGTTCTGTTCCACTGCCGGGTCCGTGAGACGGTGAGCCAACTGAACAGTTTGCTGGTAGGTGGCGAGGTTTGCCGAAGTCACATGACTTTGGATTTCCGGCACTAAGCCCTGAAGAAATAGTTCGATGCGTTTGATGGGAGGATCCACCATAGTAGGGCACAGAATTGCCAGTTCGTTCGACCTTTTCACATAAGCCTCAATTTCGGACCCCGTCATCTTGAGGTTGAAGAACTCCACTTCTAGTTTGTGAATCTCATCACGACTGCAGTATTCACGTTTGATCAGTTCCTTAAAATCATTCCATGGGGTGGCATTAGCAGCCGCCAACCCCGGCATCTGAACTTGCGCGTTCCACCAAGTTAGCGCAGTGCCTTCGAGAGTACCAGAGACATATTTCACCCCACGAGCCTCGGGGCATTCACACATTTCGAAGACTGGCTCGTGCTTCTCAAACCAATGGAGGAGTCCAACGGCCCCCTCAGTGCTACTGAAAGTACTAGGACGACAGTCCATGAACGTCTTAAATGTGCATACAGGCGGCTGAGCGTTCTGACCTTGTTGCGCGAGGAAGAAACGACAGGGTTAAGCGCGAGAGTTGGGTCATGAGAGTAGGATCTATCATCCTAGGTTAGGTTCGGAATGGCAGGTTATACCTCCTGCCTAAGCGGCTGCGAGTGCTGCCGTAACTTGTTCGTTGATAAGAGACATCAGCTGGCTTGAGTTAGGTTCATACGTTCCCTCATGATCTCACATCGAAGGAAACACAAATAGGAAAGGTGTCGCGAATATGTAAGTGTGGAGTGACAGTAGGGAGCAAGCACAAATGTGTTTTCAAACTATAGTTGCTACGTTTATCTAAGCATACCATGAGCAAAGTTCTATGCAATCTAGCAAGTAGGCAATATAAACATAATTCATACCACCTAGAATATCGAGCCTTGCATGTGGAGTGAAGCGTCGTTGTGGATCGTAGAGCACTGTACAGGTTATAGTCTGGTTTTAACAAAAACGTTTTCCCTTATTAAAACCAAGTTCTCTATAACCAATGGCTCTGATACCAATCTGTCACACCCCCAAAAATCCACCTGCGGAGTACTACCGCTTGGAGGCGTGACTGACCAGGATCCAGCCACCAATCATATTGAACAAGCAAACACATAGTTATAAAAGTTCAACCAATACAATTGGTGTTCAACAAAACATAGTTAAGTTGCAAGCGGAAGCATAAGTCTTAAATCAAAACATAAGTTTAATTGTTTCAAAGTTTAACATGGCACACAGTCGTCCATGTCCCACAACGATCCTCCTCCATGCAAGCTCCAGCTAAGAACCTAAGGACCTGCAAAGCATTTAGTAACGAGTCAACAACAAGTTGAGTGAGTTCACGATTGGGTGTTCGTTTTAAGTTGTTTCGAAAACAGTTTCCTTTAGCTGGCATCCTGCCGTGGGGGTTACCCCATAGTTAAAAACGTGACTTGTTTATTCCCGGTTACTCTGGCTATCCAGCCGTGGGGGCTACCCCGTGTTAGTTATCTGGCATTTCGGCCGTGGGGGCTACCCCATGTATACACTAGACTCGTTACCATATCGACTGCTGACTGTAGTCATGTTTAAGTGCCCTGAAACTGTCAATGTCTATCATCATTGACGTGCCCCAGATCCATTAGTTCACGCCCGTCCTCTGCGGCACGGTGTGAGGTTTGTCAGACCTAAATAGCGCTATCTAACTAATGACCCGCTCGCCATTGGCCCGGCGATTAAGTCGATATAAAAAGGAGGGACTTCATGATAGAGTTTTGGTCTAGTACGAGTTATCTGTCCGTGAGGACGAGGAATTTACATTCCTGAACCTTTGCTGTCCTACCCAAGGAGGACGAGGAACCCACGTTCCTTAACCCCAATTCCCGACCCCTGGGAATCCCATGCTTTGTAGAGGGTGTGAACTCACCTTGGTTTGCTCGGTAGGTACACAGAAAAGTCAGTCAAGCGATATTGGGTCAACCGCGTCCTAACATAGTTGTATCATACAAGTCAGGTTCGTATCCAAGTTGTGCACGTATGTTCTCTACGTATTGTACTCAAGTAATAATCATGGCATGCATGTCTAAACATGGCAGTTTGCACATAATGCCTACGGGTTGGACAGTAGTATATAAATAAACGAAGCCCAAGGTCCGGCCCATCAACTAAGCCCGTAATACAGTAAGTCTGATTCGGTGTATGTGTATGTGGTCCCGAGTCGAGACTAGAGATCTCGAGTCGAGACTGTGCGGTTTCGAGTCATTCATGCATTAGTCGAGACAGGCGGTCTCGAGTCGCAATCGGACTCGCATTCATGGTCTCGGTTCATGCTGTTTTGGTCTCGAGTCGCAACCGGACTCGTAACTGTGGTTTCGAGTCATAAGGTTTGTGTGCTGATCACGTGTGGTTTCGAGTCGCAACCAGGTGTTTGCGACTCGCAACCTGGGTCGCAATCAGGGATCTCGAGTTGTCATGTGGCGGTTTCGAGTCGAGACAGGAGGTTTCGGTTGGACAACTGCTGATTTCCGACATGTACTATCCAATGAGGTTTTAATTTCATGCAACCATTTTGTACTATCCACTAAACATGTTTCCTTGTCTAATTACTAAACAAAACAGATCAAACAATCAAATTTCAAATATTCAAAGCATGTTCATATCATATTCATCATGTTCTTCATATGTTCATCAAATATTCATATAAACTTTAACCCAACAAGAATCATGATCAACAACCTATCAACACTAATATGCACCCTATGATATCACACAATGAATCACCCTAATAGTAAGCTTTCGGTTCTTAACACAAGAGTATGAAATCCGATTTATATGAACATTATCTAACATACATGTGCAAACCGATTTCATGAACATCAACAACCACGGTTTAAATCACATTTAGATACAAGACATCATGAGTTCATTATGCGACCTATCCGAAATTAAAACATGTTAGCCGATTATCACCACCATACACATCCGAGAATATGATAAGACCATAATCATACATTTTTCCACTTATTTAAACATGGAGACAAGTATTCAATCATCAAGCACAAATACTTAATACATGGTAAGGCACTAACCGATTGGGTTCTCTAAGTGTGAGGGTATGAAGAGTTGATGAGTGAACTTCCGAATGGTGATTCCGAGCTCGATCCGAAAGTCCTAGTGCCACCGGTTTGATCCAAGAAGAAGGAGAAGGAATGTGATGCTTGGTGTCTAGGGTTTTAGTGAGAGAATGGAGAGTGTGTGTGAGAGTGAGTGTGTTGTCCAAAATGGTAAACATGGATAGTCACTAAGGTTATATACCCGTCCCAAGTGGTGCACCCTAATGGGTCTTCGAATGGGCTAAGGGTGTGTGTGTGTGGCCAACCGGCCCATATGTTACTGTTCACTCGAGACCACATGGTCTCGAGTCGGGTCCTTGTTGTCTCGGTTCACATAAATATACACATACGTACAAGCACGACACATAAACATAACACGTAACCACATAGGATGTTCACTTATATTATTAAACCAACATGTTAACTAGTCGCATAACATTGCAAGTAGGTTGTACTAGGATACACGAAAGGTTCTAAATTTCGAGTTGTCACACATCTTGTCACGATCAAGAATTTGATTCTCAACGTTTCTGACTTTTGCTGTCAGATCATCAACCTTCTTACCGTTGAGATACGTGACTGTATTACAAAATTTGCATTCTTTGATGCAATTTTTGCAATCAACATCCCCATCAACTTTCTTACCTGACACATTCGTTGACAAGTTTGAACTGACCTGGCTTTTTGACTCAGACTTGGAGTTAGAGTCTACCTCAAGTGCTTTAGCAGCTAGCACTTTGTCAGCCATTTTTCCAAAATTTTCAGCATTCAACTCCTGCGTCGTATCAATGATCCCGGTATCAACCTTCTTTAACTTCTCTATCTCTTTCTCTTTCTCTTCTCTTTCCTTCTTCTCTTTCTCTTCTTTTTCTTTCTCGTCTCCAGTTCCCCACCATTTATTCTGCCAATAATCATCATCATCTTTTAACTCTTTGATTATGGCCTCTAAATCAAGAGTGTTGTGATCAATAGCAATGTTTCCATATGGATCAAGATAACACTCCCTATCTGGATCCCATCTATTTGCTCTCTTTGCTTCCAAAAATATACCAGATATTCTGATCATTCTGTTTGTGGCCAACAACCTTCTGTAGTTATACTTATGTTCTTCAGTTCTGTTGTCTTTCCACGGAACAGGTTCATTCTTTGCCATGAAAGCGTAACCAACCGCATCTTCCTCCGGTAACAGCTCGCTCCAGTCGAAACCTTCATCGTCATGAATCACTGCAAGAGCTCTAGATTTCTCTTTGTTGTCTTCAACCTGCTTCAATCTAGGCGGCTCAGATTTATTCTGGTGATAAATTGCCTTCTTGTAGTAATCATCTCTGAAAGGATTCTCCGACTCATCAGCATATGCGTTTCTGCATTCTCTCTTGAAGTGACCTTTTTGCTTACACTTGAAGCATGTCACTTTGGATTTATCGAACCCCAGCTTGGTAGATGGACCACCAATTGTCTTCCTGCCAGTAATTTCCATGAAACGCTGTGCTCTACGAACAGCACTGGCCATAGCCCAACGAATATCGATCAGCTCCATTTCCTCAGGATCAATCTGATCATAATCTTCTTTCGTCAGATTGGTGTTGCCTATCTTCCCAGCTACTAACCCTTCATACGATTCCAACACAGATGCTAAGAAGATCATCTGCTGTTTGGCCGACTCCTCATCAAAATTCTGAGCATTCTTTAAATCTATTGCGATGTTGCATTGAAAACGATTCTTTGTATCAAAATGACTTGCAGATGATGAAGATCCACTGTGATAACCACTGTGATTTCCACTGTTTTGACCACTTTGACTTTCTTTGCTTGCTGTGGACACATTTTCAACAGAAAACGCAGTCTTTGGAGAAGTTGCTTTTGGCATCATGCTCTTTGGTTAATACAAATCCAAATTATGCTGGTAAGATGAGTGATTAACTTTGTATGTCTTCTTCAACTCCAACTCGTGACTCTCGAGTTTCTCAATCAACAAATCTAATGTCAACTTTTCTGGTGCTTTGATGGTATTCTTCAGCATCAGCGCATAATATCTCCAATCCATCTCGTCAGGCAACGAATCGAACAATTTGTCGATAAGATCTTCTTCAGGAATTCTGATATCATGTCTTACTAATTCCAGCTTCAGATGACCAAACCTTTCTATCATTTTACAAACTCACTCATTCTTTAAACACCCAAACAAATCAAACTCTTTCCTAAGTAGTTTCTTTTTATTTTTCTTGATTTCTTCACTACCTATACATTTCTTTTCTAATTTTGCCCAAAGATCTTTAGCACTAGAGTAATCAATCAAAGAGATTATATCTTCACGCACAGATTGAAACAATAATGCCACACATTTCTGCTCAGCAACAAACGACTCTATTTCATCAGATGTTGATAAAGTTTCACCCTCTTTGCCTCCATTATCATATCCATTTTTGAGACTCTTCCAGCTCAGAAATGCAAAAGCCCTCAACTAATCTTCGAATTTATTTGCCCACCGACTATAATCCTCAATAGCCATCAATTTCGGTGGTTTATTGTAAGTTCCGAAAGCACTTTCAACTTCTAAAGCATCCGATAATTTCTTCTTGGCGTTTGATGGGTTCTCATTGTTGTTGCTTGAAGATGTATCGTCTCCCGAATTTCCAGCAAATGCGTACATGTCGCTAAACGGGTTCAAGAATATATCATCCATCTTGAATGTACCTGCAAAATCAGCAAAAACACTTAGAAAATTTTTCAAAGTTTTGAAAATACAGCAAGTTCGAGCGAAATCAGCTTTTGGAGTGGAATCACAAATTTGCAATTAGGAGTGGAATCACAAATTTGCAATTAGGAGTGGAATCAGATTTTAAACTTCTGGGGCGGAAACAGAAGTTATATTACGAGCGGAATCATAAAGTATTTTCGAGCGGAATCAGAAAGTATTTTCGAGCGGAATCATACTTTATATGTTTTAAGAGCGAAATCAACATTTAAGAGCGAAATCAGCGAACAACTTTTACGAGCGGAATCAACTTTTAGGTCTTTAAGAGCGAAATCACCTAAGAAAATTACGAGCGGAATCAGGTTTTTAGGTTGTTTTTACCATTTTTACTTCGAATTTTAAACTGATTCTTTCTAGGGTTTATTAACACTATGTTTTACATACAATACTCGAAATTCAATCCATTCCGTCCGTTGGAACTTGCTCAAATCAGAAAAGTATAAAAAGAAATGAGTAGAAATGAGAAATTCTAGTAGAATCAAGCTGCTATGGTATGAACTCCTCGTCCTGAGCTCTGATACCACTTGTTGGACCGTTTGCGTGACTCTAAATGTCAGTAAAGCAGTTCATCTTCGAATACAAAGGCGGAATCGATGTATACAAAGGCATAACAACTTGTTTCCTCTTAATCTTTCTTTCTATTACTGATTTTAATCCTTTACACGTGTTTCTGATACAATTTTGAGAGAGTTTCGTCACTAACACTATGATCAGATTCCGCTCCAAAAGTTACAAATGAGATCGACACTCACCTATTTATAGCAGATCTGATTCCACCCCAAACTGACATGTTGATTAGGAGCGGAATCAACATGTTACCTCAGGAGCGGAATCAACTTCTTAGACTTCTAGGAGCGGAATTAACATTTTTACATAAAATCCTGATTCCACTCCAAATGACACAAGGGTGGAATTACATCCTAATATACACTTTTCATTTCCGAGCTCCAAACTAACCTATCTAGACCTAAGACTCAACTAAGACGTAGTTAACAGACATTCCGTGTACCAACAAGCGGCTTCTTTATCCACAATATGCGCCAAGAAGGCAACACATCCTTTCTGCAAAAACTTTCGAGTTTTCAAACAACTAATGATTCTTAGGGGCGTATCGCGCTTCTCTCCATGTACCACAATTGTTTCTCCATTCGCCATTGGAATGCGAATGATCTTCTCGTGACATACAATCTCTGCTCAGTTGCTTGACAACCAATCCATCCCTACTACCACGTCGAAGCTTCCCAACTCGACTGGCAGCAGATCAAGCGTAAACTCGTACTCACCCAGTTCTATCACGCAACCTCTGATGACTTCATTCGCTTCTACTTGCTTTCCATTAGCTAGTTCTATCGAATATGGAATATCTAGCTTACTAGCTACCAACCCAAGTATTTTCTTAAATTCTAGCGATACAAAACTATAATCGGCACCAGTATCAAACAGTACAGATGCAAAGCGTTGATTGATAGGGAACATACTAGTGACCACATTTGGATCTTGGCGTGCTTCCCTCGCACCGATGTTGAGGACTCTTCCATGTGCTTGATTGAGCTTTGGGCACTCTCTCTTGAAATGCCCCACGTCTCCACAATTAAAACAACCTGGTCCATGACCATTACCATTCCCATTACCACCTTGAGCGTTGTTTTGGTTGCGGTTTCCACTCCCAGCTTGATTTGCAAAATTACCACGATTTCCGTTACCGCCATTTCCACCTTGTGGGCGGTTTCCGTATCTATTCCCACCACGATTGTTTCCATTACCAAAACCCCTTTGACCACCACGGCCAGTACCAACCCAGCATGTTTCTTTCGAGTGACCAACTCTTCCACAAGACTCACATTTTCCAGCTCGGCATCGTCCATTGTGATGCAACTAACATGCATCGCATTTGGGCAAGGTGCCCATGTACCCTTTTCCTTTGTTTTCAGCACCAGTTTTTGCCCTGGCTGGTGCGTTTGCCTCTTCCTTCTTGTTAGCACTGCTGGTACCTTTCTTGAAGTTTGAGAACTTCCTTTTGTTCTCACCCGATGACTCAACATGAGTCTCTTTCTTCTTCTGGTCAGAGATCGAAAACTTGTTTAACCTGATAGCTTCTTCAGTTAGTGACACGCTCAGATCGATAGCCTCAGTAATTGTGGGAGGCTTCGACGTTGTCACCAAACTCATAATCTGAGGTGCCAACCCCCAAATGAAACGCTCAACGCGCTTGAATTCCGGACTAACCATGTATGGTACCACGTGAGATAGATCATGAAATCTCTGTACATACTCAGCAATTTTGGGGCCATCCATCTTGAGGTTCCAGAATTCAGTTTCCAGCTTTTGGATTTCAGCCCTGGAGCAGTACTTCTTTCGCATGAGCTCCTTCAGCTCATTCCAAGTCAAAGCGTATGCTGCTGCCTCTCCCAGAGTTTGGACTTGGAGATTCCACCATGAAAGCGCTCCATCTATGAACAATCCGGAGATGTAGGTGACTTCGCATGAGCTCCTTCAGCTCATTCCAAGTCAAAGCGTATGCTGCTGCCTCTCCCAGAGTTTGGACTTGGAGATTCCACCATGAAAGCGCTCCATCTATGAACAATCCGGAGATGTAGGTGACTTGGTGTTCTGGTGCGCATTTGCTCATTCTTATCACAGAATCGGTCTTCTCCGTCCATCGAACAAAAGCCACAGCACCCCCGGTGCCGTTGAAATTCAGCGGTTTACAGTCTAAGAACTGTTTATAGGTACAGCCTGTACATGTAACGCCATTCACAGAAAGCATTAGCAAACGCACATGGAATATCCAAATGTAACGTAATGTGTCTCAAGCGACTTAAACATTACCATGAGGTGGGTTGTTCCTCGAGGTACCCCCGCTCATTTCAGCGCGTGAGGCCTCATGCTCTTCTATCGCTCGTGAAATTCGTTCTTGTAACTCGGCCTCAGTAGTGGGCAATCGAGTTTCCCTTCGTGGAGGCATCTTCTATAAGAAGTTTGTATACGTCAGGTCTTATGCATATAAGTATGTTGTTCGCGTCTGTAATAACATTCATCAATCACAAGTAAACAGTGAATAATATCTTTTATCATTTGTAACCTCATGGATATTATGTGTTTACTTACTAACAATCACAACGTAAACGAGTAATTGAACAACGTATATAATGAGAATGTTGCGATTGAGCTTTCATATAATAATGTCCATAAGTACAGTTTTACAAGTTTCACAATTGTATCATAGTACACCAAAAGGGACTAAGGGGTCACATCACCCCTGTCCAAAACGTCTACCAACTACAATAATCAAAAGTCAAAAGTCAAAGTGTGGTTTTCAAAAGGCTGTGCAATCTGGATCAATAGCTGCACTCTCATCAAAAGTATGCTATCTGCATAAAACCAAAAACTGCTATGCTGATGGTGGAGGAGGAGGAGGTGGAGGAATGAAAATCAACCTGCGCAAATGCGCTAAATCCTCCTCGAGGGCATGAACGACATGCAACAGGTAGCTAACTTGCTGCTCCATAGTAAGGAAACAGAAGTCAAAATCTGGATATGGTAGGAGAGGAGCGGGCGGAGTCGCGAATGGTGACTAACAAGGACAAGGCGGAGGACGCGGGATCCTCTCTAACTCCATGACTCTCCTACACAGCATCTCCTGCTGGAGCTGTAAGGACAAAAGCAGATCATCCCTCGTATAACCAATGTGAAAGGGATGGTATGGATCAGAAATAGGCATCGTGTTGGGCGGAAACCAGATAAGTGGCTCGCCCGATGGTGTAGTAGCAAAAGGAGCAGTATGTGTAGCAGGTGCAAACGGTGGCATGAAAGGAAAGACTGCTGACACAGGTGGTACATGACCAGAAGGCTGACTCGATGGACCTTCCCCGGGGCGGGGATGAGGAATATCCTGTAGAAACGTGACTGGTAAATCATTGCGATGGATGTCAGATACGTGTGGGTGAAATGGGGCGATATCTGCTGGTGCATGTGTAGGTGCAGGTGGGGGAGTAACAGGTCTAACAAAAGGAGGTAGGTCATCATCGTCCTCGATCCACCCATTGTGGGTGAACGCATATCTAGGGTCAATCTGGGCTGCAAAAGGAGCGTGGTCTGCGGGTGCAGGTAGAGGGTCAGGCAAAGGTGGTGCAACAACTGGTATGTCAACGTGATCGTGCTCCGGTAGAGGATCATGAGCAGGTATGGGCTCTGGTGCAATCAAAGGCTCAGGGTCAGCTGGAGCAAGCTCAAGATCAGCGGGTATATCAAAGGGTTGGTCGTCAGGAATGACAGGTGCCTCAAAAGGCTGCTCATCGGGGACAAACTCAATCTCATGATCAGGGTCAAAGTCGTGAGGAAAGACATGATCCAACTCATCATCAAACCCAAAATCATGATCAACACCGTGTGGAATATCGGGTGCAACAAACATAGCTGTGTCAGAATCAGTATCGGTGGGATATCGCTGTAATCCCAGTGCGTGTAAAGTAGTAGAGGACACATACTAGAAATGAATCAGGACCAGAATGGTCAGAAGGAGCCTCGACAACAGGAATCTCATCATGTGGAACAGCAACAACATCACCAACTGGAATCTCAACAAGCGGAACAACAATGACATCATCGACTGGGATCTCAACAAGTGGAATGACAACGACATCATCGACTGGAGCCCCAACATCCTGGGCACCCTCAGGGGGACCCTCAATAAAAAGATCGATGTCGTCGTCAGACATAACGTCTAGAGGCAGATCCTCAAGAGGAAATGCAGCAAGAGGAAAAGGAGGAGGGATCTGAACAAGAGGTAGATCCCCGTCAGGAAAACCATCAGCTAGTGGTATATCATCTCCAAAATCTGGTAAGGCAAACAACTGGAAATCATCATCATCGCTACTCGTAATATCTGAAGTGAAAACCTTAGGGTCTGTGGCCATCTCGTCATCGGAAACTATGGCCATAGGGTCTATGGTATCTGATACTCCACTATCAGAAGAGGACATGGTGTCTGCAACAAAACAATCACACATATGCACACATATCAACAATCATCAAATAAGCATTTAAGTAATAACAATGTAAGCATGTATGCATCCTCGTCTTCCCAAGACTATCCCACGCAGCCTCTCAGACTGAACTACTTAGTCTCTTAGACTAAACCTCCCAGTTTCTCAAACTGAACTACCCAGCCTCTCAGGCTAAACCTCCCAGTCTCTCAGACTGCCCCAACTAGTCTCTCAGACTACCTAGTCTCTCAGACTGAACTACCCAGTTAGTCTCTTAGACCAATTCCCCAGTCTCTCCTCAGACTGAATTACCCAGCTAGTCTCTCAGACTAACTCCCCAGTCTCTCAGACTGCACTACCCAACTAGTCTCTCAGACTAACTCCCCAGTCTCTCAGACTGAATTATAAATGAATCCTTTGAAATGTATTTTGAGTCTTTTATTTGTAAAAAAGTTTGTTTCATGGATCTGGACACTTCGTGTATGCAATGAAAACATGTTTGTGAAAGCATTTTCGTGAGAGCCCTAATGATCCTAGTCTAAACTCGAGAAAGAATCCTAGTTCACTACGATCGAAGCTCTGATACCAAGCTGTCAGACCCTGACTTTTGCGAAAGCGTGGTTATTGGTGTGACTTCTTAATACCATAGCATTCAATCATAACAGTGCTATATGATAAAACCAAAAGACATTCATCCATAACTATTAAGTTTAGAAAATACCACACATACTTTTCTGAAAACATCGACACCAAATTCAAGTTACAACCCATAACATGTTTTAATGAGTTCACGAAGACTCGACAACATAACTTAAACTAACCCGAGCTTAGGACCATGTATCTCATCCAGGAGTAAGATACATCTCCTAAACTCTAAAAACTTGGATGACATCTTTTATTTAAACGCAGCTTGAAACACATGCACACACCTGCCAGATCCACTTAGTTCCCTGAAATACATGTAGTTTAAAAATATCAACAAAAGTTGAGCGAGTTCATGTGTTCGTGAGTATGTATAAAACCTTTGTACTCAATGTATGTATGAAAGTCCCGGTATGATAGAAAACAAGGAAAAGATCACCAATGGTTTGCAAGGCCACTGATATGTGTGACGGTGTAGGAAGACTCAAACCTAACAAACTTGTACCGGGCTTCCGACTGGAAGACATAGTCACCACTATGGGCCACCCTGGCCTCATGGGTGTGGGCTCGCTACACCCAAATAGATCTATCACTCATGCCCCACGGTCCTACAAGAGGATTGATGGCCTCAAGTATACGCCTACCCATTCACATGATCTATGGTTCTTTCCTAGGCTAACCATACCAATTGTATTGTAAGTAATCATTTTGTAACATGTATTTCACCCCCGAAGTAAATAAACAAAACAATTTAAAGAAAAGGGGGACATGAACTCACAGTAATGCGTCTTCAGAATCGTAACCCAAATCTCCTCAACGAACACGACTACCTACAGTGTACTAACGTCTATTAGACGAATGGGTCGTGCCTTTGCTTAGTATTAATGTTTTGGAGTTACGTTTCTAATGTTATTCCAAGTTGTATAATTATTTGTCAAAATACTTAATATTCCAACTTACATTATATTTAATTTTGGAATAATTGTTTAAGCAATATTTCTGTAACAATACTTCTCAAGTATTTACTTTCGTATTTCCTTCCCAAGGATGGGGGTATCTTATACATGTATTTTCGTATTATTGTATTTGTAGTTCCATATTAATATATTTTTAAGTCTCACCTTTAGAAAATATATAATAACTTATTTTGTCCCAAAATAATGTATTGTCCAGAAAATATATATTTTTCTCAAAAATCATATATCTTCGAAATATCCGAGGAAAATATATTTTTATTTCCAAAAATAATATATTTCTTCATGTCCAAAAATATGATACAACTTTGTAATATTTACAAAAATCATATTTTCGTTTCTTGTACCCAAAATAATATTAACCAAAAATATATATGTAATGGTATTTTCCGGAATATTTTGTAAGTTACGTTCTATCGTTCGATTCCACAATACTATGTGTGTAACTTATATATTTATTCCTTGATATTCTTGGTATTATTTTGGATTGTAAATTTCATGGTATTTGTTAAGTTATATTATTTTACCCTAAAATATCATAACTTATTTCACAAAGTATACAAATATTCACACAAGTGTCTTTAATATTTATATATATTTTAAATATATATATATATATTTACCCATTTTTATTTATAAAAACCAACCTCCAATATTTGTAGTTTTGTTATAAAAATTATGGCAAAGTTTATATTGAAGACTTATGATCAAAATACACTTGTAATACTTGTTAGAAAATATTTTTCTAAGTGTTTATATTTTTAGAAAATTTTGCCATAGTTTCCTCTAAAAATGGAGGTGTCCATGCTATTTAAGCATATCATTTTCTTTTCAAAAATCATCACAACAATCAATAATCAATCTACACTTACCAAGTGCAAGAACTACTCAATTTACATAACAACATGAACTTGATCTTTCACAAAAACTTGTAGTAACTTGGTAATGTTTTTAGTCGGTCTAGTTATCCTTTAAAGTGTGTTTATTTCTTTACAAATCTCATTCTTAAAGAATTTAGGTGTTTACAACTTGTAAACACATTTTACAAAAACGTTTCTTTGTGAGATCTTTTTGTTTCATAAGTGTTTATACACTTGTCTTATCTCTAAAAATAGTGTTTGTTTAAGTATGAACCACTATTTTCTAAAAATCATATTTTGAACTCGGTTCTTTCGAAATACCATTCATAAATCTTAGATTCATAAGATTACTAGCCCACTTTGTTCATTGTTTTTCAAGAAATCATCTTATCATTCAAGTTCATGCTCATGCATGAGGATGATCTTCTTGTGTTAACACGGAATCATCCTCTAACTTGCTAGATTATGTGTTTAATCACAATCTAGCAAGCTCCTTATGATGATCAACATCATATTCTCATAAAAATAACAATCAAGTGTCATACATACTCTAAACAACATTATTTCAACAAGATTTCATCATATGTAAGCTTGAAGTTCATGATTCAAGATTATGTCTTTTAGGGTTCTTGTGATTTATAACATAATACATCTTTTAACAAATCAAAATTAGAAGTATCAAAGGTTATGAGGGTCTTACTACTAGCTCTAAGCTAGGGAAGAACACTTGATGAAGAAGATGATGAAAATGGTGGATGAAAGCAATTGATGGAGGTTCTTCAAGTTCTACAAGCACCAAGCTTTATAAAACACCTCTATCACCTTGGAATGATCTTGGAATGCTTGAATGGTTGATGAAAATGGTGGTGGTGTGAGTGTGGGGGTCGGCCGAGAGGTAGAAGGGAGGGAGGAAAAGAGATGAAGTGTGTGTTGATGTGTGAAATGAAATGATCTCTTGAATCCTTAGGCCATACTTATAACCATCACTCTAAATATTTTGTCCACAAGATCAAGCAAGATCTAACAAAAAAAGAAATTAAATCTTTGAGGTATGTTGGTGGTGATGGCCGATTATAGCATAGGGGGGGGGTCTAAGTGTAACTTGTAACTAGTTGATTATTTACTAGTTAGTTAAGTTAGTTACTAGATATTTTAGTGGGTGTTAAGGTGTTCGGGGATCATGACTAGCTAAGAAACAATTAAACAATGTTTCTAGTATAATTTTGGTGTTTCGGGTAGTGTCCGGTTGTTCGGTTAGATACCGGTTCATTAAAGTGTCAAGGTATTCCGTTTAATGATCTTTATGTTACTTTTTGTGACACTTTTAATTCC
The DNA here is from genome assembly GCA_030545235.1 of Helianthus tuberosus. Classification (NCBI taxonomy): domain Eukaryota; kingdom Viridiplantae; phylum Streptophyta; class Magnoliopsida; order Asterales; family Asteraceae; genus Helianthus; species Helianthus tuberosus. The sequence goes on along the minus strand of CM060394.1, from coordinate 114,353,374 downwards.
CGACACTTAGGAAAGCATTCAGGACCATTTAGTCAAATTTTTGCATGTAACTAGCTTGTTAAAAAGCTGAATTTTGCTGAAAAATGCAGAATTCTGCCCTATAAGTGGGTTTTAGGCACTTTCCGGCACTTAAACTATCACCAAGTGACGCAGTTTTATGGTCCTTACTTCCCTACACACCATACTAGTGTAGTACCTTGTCCCTGGCCCATACTGGGTCTCAAAACACTGTTTGTCTATGTACTGAACCCCGTCAGCATATTCCCGTTCTATCCGTTAATTGTGCTAACCGTGCTTTGTGCATCATGTATGTCAATAAAGTTTGCAGGTGATAATAAGGTGACATTATGTAATATGTGATGAACATGTAAGTATGATGTAGTAATCAGAAAGCAATTATGTATAATCTAGCACAGTCATTAAGCATTAATTAATATTAATTAATTGTACGGATACCTGGATTTATGAGGGTTGTCACAGACTATCCGGTACCCATGACCCGATGGCTGTTGTTTAAGACGACGAGGTCATACCCAAGCCAGAGATATTTACGTCAGACACTGAGAGTGATCCTGACATCTATCAGAGGACGAGGACGACTTCCAGCCGTTCACGCTACTAGACTTTGGCGATGATTTACCTCTTGCTGATGGTTTCCCTGACGAGGATCCTTTTGTCATTCCTGTTCCAGTCCATGATCACCTCATCATTAGTCATCCCAATGGTGAGCACATCGTGGCTCCGATCCTTGATCCTGTTCCTCTTGTGGTCATTCCTCCCGAGGAATGGCCTTTCGATGATTTGTTTGATGACGATATCGATTTGTTTGTAAACGGTCCTCCAGTCGACGCCTAGGGTGATGGAGAGATTGATGAGGATGTTGTTGCTGTCCCACCTCCTGTGATCCCTGTCATTGATGTAGGATCGCTGTACGACCTGACTGAGTCGATCAGAAGAGTCTTTTATCCGAATAAGAGGCGAAATCAAAAAAACGGACACTCGATTCAATTTAAACGTCTCTTATATTGATATAATACTGATTTACAACCTGGAGACAATCCGGCAGAGCTTCGCTACTCAGATCCGAACCCTTACAAATGAATAACACAAGTGCCCTATTTATAGTGCATGGGGTTTCGCTTGAAATGACCAGGACACATTCAAGCGAACTCGACTGATCTTGATTCGCTTGAAGATGATATGAATTGCTTTCAAGCGAAACCTCATAAGTTGGTTTCGCTTGAACTATACCTTGTTACTTTCAAGCGAACTCACCACCTAATTCCTCAAAATCTGTTTCTCGTTCCTTGAACACTGGTTATCCTATCCTATCTCATTACATGATACAAGACGAAGTCAATAGACATAATGCACTAACAGACTCCCCCTTGGATATTGATGAAGTCTTCAGTGTCTAATCTCTATCATGACACCTCTTCAGTCTTGATCAGTCTTCAAGCTCTTTCCAAAATGTCTATCATTGTAAGCATCCATCAATCCTTTTCTTTAGCTTCTTCAGGCTCCCCCTTTCATCAAGCTTCCGTGCTTTAGGGATCGACACCTAGCTTTCTGGTTACAAGCTCCCATTGCTTTGAACTTGTCTTCAGACTCCCCCTTAGACTCAGCTTCTAGGATCGTAGTCTGGACTCTTACCTGCAATCACTCATCCATTTATAAGTAACAACATTTTAAACTTCCAGGAATAGTAACCTGGCAATTCAATTTTCTAAATCACTCCCCCTATCAACAATCTTTACAGATTTGGCAAAGTTAAGTATCCAAAATCCCTCACAGTTAATCATCCAAGTCCAACTTAATGACCTTGGAGATATCACAAACTGTTTTTGATTTTTGGTAAAAATTCCAAGTTTCAAATTAATGAACTTGTTTTATTTTCAGAAACACAATCAGCTTACTTAGATTTTGAAACTCAGCATCTCAGACATCGGTTGTCGAAAATAAAGTAGAATAAAAAATCTTTTTGTATTTTCTGAAAATATAAAGCAGTAAAGAAATATGTACAAACATATTTACAGACAATATTTTTGTTTGAGTATGCGTCAGAGGGTCATATCAGTTTTTGACAAGTCACAAGTACCGTTGAGCTTAGTTACACATTAAGAATTAAACAATTCACTTAGATTGTCGATATACTGATCCACTTAAATTTTCACACAAACTTCAACTGATTCAGGATACGAATTAGGTGTATTAAAAGCTTAAACTCATTCATGTGTCCCACCTCTTGAATATACTCCCGTATCCAGATCCCAATATTCAGTCTTACAGGTGAGTATACCTAGATGATATCTGTAAGGGGAATAAATTATAGTACGAAACCGTGAGAGCTCAGGTCAGAACTTCCATTCAGCAGAGAGATGACGGCTCGACTTTTGGGATGTCCCCTTTAGAGGATCTTTTATTACACCAGCAATGACTATCAATTTTATTGTTTCATCAATTTGCTGAGGGCGGCGCTATGTTTCAAGCAATGCGGAAAGTATTATTCGAGGACTAGGTCAGAACTTCCATTCAGCAGAAGTCCCGGAATAATACCTCAGATATCACTAAGCATAAAGACCTAGTATCTCAGAAAGAGGGGTCCTTCAAACAAGATTTCAGGGGTTACCTATATATCCAAGTAGTGTTCCCCACGAAATAAGTAAGTTTGAATTTAGGTTTATATCCCGAAAAGTTTACTAAATGTATAAAAATCTACCGACACATCCACAGTGAGATCGTTTAACACATTTAAACTTTCCAATTCTTTAGCATACTGTAACTGTCTACTGATGTACTATCATTTTCTCTTTTTAACGCAAAAACTCAATTTTTCATTTTATCATGTTTTTTATTTTTTCAAATTTTCAAATGTTTTTGTATTTTCTAACAATATTTCTCCCCCTAAAAAGCAAAATCATTTAAAGAAAATTTGATAACACGATGCTAATAGCTTTGTCTCGCCATCCATTTTCTGCTAACTATGCTCTGTTTTGCAGAAAAACTAATATAAAGTACTAACAATTACCCCCATGATTTACAACCCATTGATTTTCGACAGTTTGAAAACCGTTTTTTCAATCTTGTGAAAGTAATCATGTTTGTTCAGCCGTGAGGGTTTCGGCATATTCGAGCAACATTTTTTTTTACAGAAAACGATAAACTCCCTGTTCAACCAAACCAGGGTTCAGTAGCCTTCTCCTCCTGTTGTGCCAGGCTGCTCCAACTTCCATTCTCACAATCTTCAATTTTGTTGAGCACCTGCACATTCAGACTACTTGATTACTTGAACAATTTAGCCCAGGTCTGTTGGACCTTAGGCATTTCAACACAATATTCATCATGTAACTTCGGAAAATCTTTCTCATCAAATTTTTTTTCAACTTTGACTTCAACTTTTTCATCTTTTACCAAAATTACTTGTTTCTTAGCACTCCATTTTTGACCTTTCGGAGTACCTCTTTTGTAAAAATGTGAATCTTTTTGAACATTTTGTTTTTGATCAACAACTTTTGGTTTCCAAAACTCTTGTGATTTTGTCATATCAACAATTATTTTCCAACTTTGAGTTGTTCTGACTCTGGGTGTGTGAAAAATCCATGTTTGTCTCGAATCAGACCTAGTCTGTTTTGGTTTCCAAGTTTGATTCGAAGCAAACTTGTTTGTGTTATACCTCCAAGTTTGTTTTGAATCAAATCTGACTGACCTTTGTTTCACACCCTCAGATTTTTGTTTCTCAATATTTTCAGGCTTCTTTTTGTCAACATCCACAGGTTTCAGATTTGGACACTTTCGTGCAAGATGTCCAATTTGATCACACTTGAAACATGTTCTCTTGGACACATCTTTGACCTGTGGTTGTTGCTTTTTCTTTTGAACACACAACTCTTCATTAGACCGTTGTCTAAATTTGAGTTTTTCCTCTTCTTCAAAACTTTTTCCTTGAACAAAACTCATTTTTGCCTGAAAATTCGGCATTTCATTTCTTTTCCAACTTTGTTTCTTCTTATAACCCAACTCAGCCTTCATGTTTTTCTTTTTAAAACCAGGTTTGTTATAAAAAGTTTTACGACCTTTACCAGCAAATTTTGAAATTTCTGACTTTTCAATCTCAACCATCTTATAAACTTTATCAATTTTCTCTGAAATCACATTCTGAATCGGGAATACAATATCTAAGAATAGTTTATCCGATCCAATCATGGTGTAAACCAATCCTTTTGAATCATCATTCACAACTTTCTCAGATTTTATGTTTTTCAGATACTCATCATGAAAATTTCCTTCATTTTCATCCTGTGATTCAGACTTACCTTTCTCATCTTTTAGAACGCTATCAACAACCTTACTTACCACCTCTGAATCATCAGCTTCATCAGATTTGGTGTAAGTCACATCGATACTTTCAGGTAATTGGTCAACTATGTTCAGACCTTGTGCCACCTTTTCCTCATCATAAAAAGTATAATTGTTTCTCAATGGTGGTGGTACCTGATGAAATTCTGAACCAATACCTTTTTTGTTCTTGTCAGTATCTTTGTCATCTGGTGTGATGTTGAAAATGCGTTCGAGAATGTACGAAAAGTTATGATAACTTTGAAGTTTGGTAACAACCTTTTCTTTTTCAGCCAGAATTTGTTTAAGATTAGCAATTTCATCAACACACTTGTTTAATTCAAGTTGCTTTTCTTTAAACTTTCTCTCATACATTTCTTTAGTTACCAAAGTTTCAGACAATCTTTGATCAAAACATTTGACTTGGCTCTTCAAAGTATCATAAGCTTCTTGTACTCTCTGACTCGACCACTTCAAAGAATCATACTCTTTTTGAAAATCTTGAAATTTAGTTTCTTTTTCAACACAATTGTTGGGTTTTTAACATGTTTATCAAAGCTAATTTTATCCGAATAAAATTAAAACGCAGCGGAATAAGGATTTAAAACATGTTGCTTTACAAGATTTAAAATCATTTTAAATGCAAAAACCCAAAATCGGATCCATATATGACATACATGCTATCAAAATACAACCATAGGGTGTTTTAGAATACTACCATTCCAAGAGCAAGGAGATATGAAGAAGATGATATTCTTGAATGGAAATCTTCAAAGGAGAAGATCTCAAGCTTGCATACCCCAAGCTTCCAACGAACACCTTATGTTGCTAGGATTTTTACACTTGAAAACTCACTTGAAAATCCCTCTTGACAACCTACTCTTGGCCGAAATTTTAGAGAGGTTTTTATGAGTTCTTGCAACTTGAAAAAACTTGAAAGAAAAATGGTGGATTTCCTCTAAGTCTTGCAACTCCTTTTCTTAAAAGGATGAGAGAGAAGTTGCCACACAAAATGGCCAATCAAGCATCACCTAGACATGCAAAAATGCATGCTTTATGATTGGACCAAAAATCTTTTTGTGTATTCCCATGAGGGGGGCGGCCCTAGCTTTTATTTTAAAAAAAAAATTCAATAATTTTTCTTATAATAACAATTTAAGTCTTATATAATTTTATAACTTTTATAAAATTGTAAGATCACATGTTATAAGCCTTATACTACTTTATTATGTTATTTAACCCATTAAATAACAAAATAAAATATTCTCTCTCAAAATAAATTATCCATATAATTTATTAGTTTATTAAGTGCAATTATTTAGAAAACCGATTTCCAAATATTCTAAGTGTTAATATTTATTTGTTTGATCATATCATAAACAAATATTATAGGTGTTTGTCTCGCTTGTTATTGGGTATGACCCGACATGGATCATAACATACTAGCCACATCAATCTAATATGTGTCTTGGGCATACAGAGTCCAACAATCTCCCACTTGCACAAGATACATAGAAGATTGATGCAAGCAGTAAATGACGCCTAACAACGGTTTACTACCCCTAATACGTATGACGAAGTGCCATTCAATAACATCATCCCCTTCAAGTCCCTTACTTGAAAATGATTTAGGTGAATCTATCATTTATCCTTTCGTTACAGATGTCATGTCAAATCCAGAGATACAGTGTGATCATTCTCTGTTGATTTAACTTAAGCAGGCCTTAGACATCTTACTCTCAACGAATAAGAGGAACAAATCCCTTCTTGACTACATACGTCTCTCACAATCACCTCGTACCATACCTAAGCTTAGTCTTATGTACTATCTTATTACAGACAGCGAAGAACTAAGTCAAGGCATAATATTTGGTGAATATCAAGACCCAATATGTATCTTAGGTCAGAGGATACTATGATATTCGCCTTTGCTCAAATTTACTTATGATCAATCATAAATGATTCCATGCAGTAACATTTGAGAGCGGGTCAGTCCAATATTTGTATCCCACAAATATCTATGAACTTTGGCAGCAACACTTTGCTTTATATTCATACCTAATGAATATCCACCAATCCAAGTTCATAATAGTCTTACATTCATATTTGTTCCCACAAGTATGATCGACTACGGACATTTAGAATAATTAATTTATTCACGGATTTAAACATGCTAAAATGGAACATAACTCAAAATACCATAAAAGAGTTAAAATAACAATTGTTCCAATATCCAAATACAAAATAGATCAAATCCAATCACTAGAATGCCGAAGTCCTAAGGCACAAGTATGACCCTCATGTTTTGGCCGTTCAAGGAGCTTCGTGAGTGGATCCGCAATGTTTTGATCGGTGTGAACTTTGCGAATACATATCTTTCCTTTTTCAACTTCATCCCTTATGTAGTTGAATCTCCGCTCAATGTGCCTAGTCTTTTGATGTGCACGAGGTTCCTTGATTTGAGCAATCGCACCCCCGTTATCACAAAAGATCTCTAGGGGGTCTTGAATGGTAGGGACTACCCCTAGGTCAGCAATGAACTTCTTTAACCACGCAGCTTCTTGTGCTGCCAATGAGGCGGCGATGTATTCTGATTCTGTAGTGGACAATGCTACAACATCCTGCTTCGAGCTCTTCCAAGAGACTGCAGCTCCATTCAAAATGAAGACATACCCAGATTGTGATCGAGAACCATCTCGATCAGTTTGGAAACTCGCATCCGTGTAACCTTTTACAACGAGTTCCTCTTCACCAGATCCATATATTAGAAACATATCCTTAGTCCTCCTAAGGTATTTCAATATGCTCTTAACAGCCATCCAATGACTGTTACCTGGATTTTGCTGGTATCTACTTGTCATGCTTAAGGCGCATGACACGTCCGGTCTTGTGCATATCATTGCATACATTATGGATCCTATAGCAGACGCATATGGGATTCCTTTCATTCTTTCTTGCTCATCCTTTGAGCTTGGACATTGAGTCACATTCAATATTGTCCCCTTTTGAATAGGTACCAAACCTTTCTTAGAGTTCTCCATCTTGAACCTTTTCAAGACCTTGTCAATGTATGCACTTTGGTTTAAACCTATCAAGCGCCTTGATCTATCCCTATAGATCTTTATTCCCAAAATATAGGCAGCTTCTCCAAGATCTTTAATGGAAAAACATCTTCCAAGCCATGCTTTTACACCTTCCATGGTTGGAATGTCATTTCCAAATAGTAGAATGTCATCGACATACAATACTAAGAAAGTGACAGTGCTCCCACTAGCTTTCTTATACACACAAGCTTCATCCCCGTTCTTGATGAACCCAAAATTCCTAATTTCTTCATCAAAACGGTGATTCCAACTTCTCGATGCTTGTTTCAATCCATATATTGATTTCTTTAACTTGCACACTTTGTTAGGATGTTTTGGATCGACAAAACCTTCAGGCTGAACCATATAGACATCTTCATTAAGATATCCATTGAGGAAAGCCGTTTTGACATCCATTTGCCAAATCTCATAGTCATAATATGCAGCTATGGCAAATAATATCCTAATCGACTTTAGCATTGCCACTGGCGAGAAGGTCTCATCATAATCAACCCCTTGAGTTTGAGTGAAACCTTTTGCTACAAGTCTCGCTTTATAAGTATCCAAGTTACCATGCATATATGTTTTCTTCTTGAAAACCCACTTACTTCCAACTACTTTGGAGTTAAGAGGTGGCACAACCAATTCCCAAACTTGGTTGTCATACATGGATTGCATCTCTACGTTCATAGCCTCAAGCCATTTGTCGCAATCAGATTTTGACATTGCATCATGGTATGTGGTTGGTTCATCTGAATCTACCACATAGCATCCATCCATGAAAAATCCATATCTTTCAGGTGGATTAATAATTCTACCAGATTTGCGAACGTTTTGTGTATGTTGATCAACCATTTGATTATTTTCAACAACCTCTTGTTGAGTGCTAGTATCAACCAAACGTGTATCGGCTTGTGGTTCTTGATCCTCATCAAGTTCCACTGTTCTACTAGTTCCTTCCATGAGGAACTTATCCTCCAAGAACTTACCCTTTCGAGCAACAAATACCTTTTGCTCTGCTGGATCGTAGAAATAATATCCTATATCATCTTTAGGATATCCTACGAAGATACACTTAATGGATCGTACTTCTAACTTGTTTGGGGTGTATTGCTTTACATAAGCATCACAACCCCATACCTTCAAATATGATAATGATGGAACCGTTCCATGCCATATTTCAAAAGGTGTCTTATCCACTTTCTTGGTTGGGGCCATATTTAATATACGAGCCGCGGAGAGCAAAGCGTAACCCTAAAATGATAGAGGCAATATGCTTCTAGCCATCATCGATCGAACCATATCCAATAGAGTTCGATTCCTCCTCTCGGACACACCATTATGTTGTGGTGTTCCAGGTGGAGTAAGTTGTGAGATGATCCCACAACTCCTAAGATGATCTTGAAAGGCATCACTAAGGTATTCACCTCCTCTATCGGAACGAAGAACTTTGATTGTCTTGGTGAGTTGATTCTCTACTTCGTTTTGGAAGATTTTGAACGTTTCAAAAACTTCATCTTTGTGTCTTAGCAAGTACACATAACCATAACGACTGAAGTCGTCGGTAAAAGTTACGAAGTATCTTTCACCATTCCTAGTCATTGGCTTAAAAGGACCACATACATCCGAATGTATGATGCCTAATAAATCTTTTGCCCTTTGGTTTGTGCCACTAAAGGGTTTCTTGGTCATTTTACCTTGTAAACAAGATTCACATGTATCAAATGAACCAATTTCATTTGTTTCCAAAAGGCCATTCTTTTGAAGTGTTTGCATGCGACTTCTGTTTATATGACCAAGAGGATAATGCCAAAGATAGGTCTCACTCAAATCCGTTTTGAGTTTCTTGGTGTTTGCTTGGTACATCGAATTATCAAATGATGTATTATCATGAACCAATTCATAAATACCATTTGAAGGCGTAGCTTTAAAGTAGAACATGTCATTCATCAAAGCATAAATTTCATTGTTCACAAACTTCAAATCAAATCCATATTGTCTTAAAAGGGAAACAGAAATAATGTTCCTAGTCAAACTAGGAGCATACAAAACATTTTTCAAACATATTTCCAAACCACTTGGAAGTTTTAAAACATAGTCTCCTTGGGCTTCAACTTGAACCTTCGCTCCATTGCCCATGAAGAGACTAGTGTCTCCCTTCTTGTAATGCTTATTTCTTTTGAACCCCTGCAACGAATTGCAAATATGAGTTCCACATCCGGTATCTAATACCCATGTGTTAGAAGAAATAACATTTAGATCAATATGTATCATAAAGATTGTACCTGAGGTTTGCCCTGCATCCCTCTTGTTTTTCAACTCTTTGAGATAGGTTGGACAATTCCTTTTCCAATGCCCTATCTCTCCACACTCAAAGCATGGATCGCTCGTGGCAACCTTTGCCTTCTTCTCTTTTGGTTTTGGTGGTTCTGCTTTAGCCTTTCTTTTTCCCTTCCCTTTGACGTGCCCCTTCCCTTTGGCAACATTTGCCTTGGAGTCGGAGTGATGTCCCTTCTTGCCTCCCTCATTGATCGTTAGAACGGGTAAAGCCTTTTTACCCATTCCCGCTTCGGCCGTTTTGAGCATTGCATGAAGCTCACCAATGGTCTTGTCCCATCCATTCATGTTATAGTTCATAACAAAGCTCTCAAATTTCTTTGTTAAAGAGTTGAGGATCAAATCCGTAGCCAACTCTTTAGAGACGGGACAATTGAGCCTCTCGAGGCGATCAATGTGGCTTTTCATCTTAAGGACGTAAGATGAGACCGATTGGGTTTCCTCCATTCGACATGCATGAAGCGCTCGAACCGTTTCGAAGCGTTCTACCCTTGCTTGTTGTAGGAACATTTCCTTCAATTGGGTAATCATGTCGTATGCCCCATGATGTTCAAAGTCCTTTTGAATCTCGGGAATCATAGTTCCCAACATGAGGCAAGAGGCTTGCATGGAGTCCTCGGTATATTTAACCCAATCATTGTAGGCTTCTACATCTTCCTCGTCAGGTTGATCGGGAATAGGATCGTCCAACACATAGGATATCTTCTCTTGCTTGAGAACAATTCTCAAGTTTCGAAACCAATCCATGAAGTTGTTATGGTTGAGACGATCCTTTTCAAGGATGGTTCTTAGTGATAGGTTACGGACGGTTTGGGTAATCGGGTTTGCATTGTTAGCGGCCATCTACAAAATTTAACAAAGTTCAATTTTAGTATATTATTAAAATTTTAATCATTAATACCCTTTTAACGTCTCATAGACAATTAATAATTAAAATCTAGAATCCAACGTTACATTTAAATATTGGTTAGGTGACCTTTATCCCATTATTTAAATTAACAAGGTAGTCAACGTTTGACGATTGCAACCCTTTGCAACTTCTAGCTATATGGGATCGGTTAAACATCTTTATGTTTAGTTGGCATGTTTAATCCCATCAACACCTTTTGTTCGCCATGCTTCGGTGACCCTAAGTTCATGGTTTCCAAATCAAGTCGTCCAACTTACACACACGTGTGAGTTTATACACATAAGTGGTTAGGTGACCTTTATCCCACAAACATGGTAAACCCACCTCAAATATACAAGTTTCCTCAAATGTGGTTAGGTGACCTTTATCCCACAAAGAGTTCCCAAGTAATTTGAGTGTTGTATAAAAGGATGGTGTTTGACTTGTTTTATAAAAGGGATTTTTATTTTTCAAAATTCTAGTTTAGAAAAATTTTATGTACCATATATTTGCATGCATTCAAATCAATGGTACTTTAGTGAAAACCAATTTTCAAGGTTCTTTTAATAAAACCCATTTTATTATAAAATCATTAATTTTTAATAAAACCTTTTATTAATTGGTTTAATGATTTTGTAAGAACCAATTTTAAGCTTGTTACGGGTTATTAGTTGTTAAGTATGCATATCCAAATATCATCCAAACAACCATAAATAAAATATAACCATACAAGCACACAACACATATGTTAAAAAAGTGCATAACCATAGCCAACTATTTTGACCACACTTGTTAGCCGAAACAAGTGTGTCAAAAGGTCCTTCCTAAAGGGTGAATATGGACACAAAAAAGTGTCGGTGAACTCCCACTTGATCCCGCATCCAAATGCTTCAAGTCTTCATCTTGTGTTGTGATTTCTTCACATTCTTTGAGCTTCCAAATGTCTTTTAAAATCAGCTCCAAACTCCTTTGGACTTCAAAATGTGTTTTGGTTATCGGGCTAAAATCCCGTTAAGAACTATGAAGTCCTTTATGCCCGAAAATGGCAAAAACCAAAACCACATTTTTATGTGCATCTTCTTTTACATAAAAGTATCCTAATACATTTTTCTAGTAAAATAAATGCATCTAATCTATTTACTTACATACCAAATGAAAATAAATAAATTACATATTTTTACAAATGGAAGACAAAATAATAATTATTACAACCCATTGAATAATTAACTAAAATCACAAACACAAACATATTCATACAAGGTCATGGCTAGGTTATGAACACCAAAAAATATATATCCAAATATATATAAATTTCAAGAGCAAAATGGTTTCCTTTTACAACCTACATTTTCGGCCAAGAATGAAAAATCGAAAAATGTGGGTTTTTGTCCAAACAAAACAAATCATCAATATGACATAATTTTTTCAAGATTCCTTTATGCATGTAGGAGTTAAATCTTGAAAAATAAAAGGAGAACCATGGTCAAAACTTTCGGCCATAGGGTTTAACCAAACCCAAAACCCGAAAATTTTAAATCCAATGAAGTATGCACTCGTATAAGCGGCTCTGATACCATTGTTGGGTTTTTAACATGTTTATCAAAGCTAATTTTATCCGAATAAAATTAAAACGCAGCGGAATAAGGATTTAAAACATGTTGCTTTACAAGATTTAAAATCATTTTAAATGCAAAAACCCAAAATCGGATCCATATATGACATACATGCTATCAAAATACAACCATAGGGTGTTTTAGAATACTACCATTCCAAGAGCAAGGAGATATGAAGAAGATGATATTCTTGAATGGAAATCTTCAAAGGAGAAGATCTCAAGCTTGCATACCCCAAGCTTCCAACGAACACCTTATGTTGCTAGGATTTTTACACTTGAAAACTCACTTGAAAATCCCTCTTGACAACCTACTCTTGGCCAAAATTTTAGAGAGGTTTTTATGAGTTCTTGCAACTTGAAAAAACTTGAAAGAAAAATGGTGGATTTCCTCTAAGTCTTGCAACTCCTTTTCTTAAAAGGATGAGAGAGAAGTTGCCACACAAAATGGCCAATCAAGCATCACCTAGACATGCAAAAATGCATGCTTTATGATTGGACCAAAAATCTTTTTGTGTATTCCCATGAGGGGGGCGGCCCTAGCTTTTATTTTTAAAAAAAAATTCAATAATTTTTCTTATAATAACAATTTAAGTCTTATATAATTTTATAACTTTTATAAAATTGTAAGATCACATGTTATAAGCCTTATACTACTTTATTATGTTATTTAACCCATTAAATAACAAAATAAAATATTCTCTCTCAAAATAAATTATCCATATAATTTATTAGTTTATCAAGTGCAATTATTTAGAAAACCGATTTCCAAATATTCTAAGTGTTAATATTTATTTGTTTGATCATATCATAATCAAATATTATAGGTGTTTGTCTAGCTTGTTATTGGGTATGACCCGACTTGGATCATAACATACTAGCCACATCAATCTAATATGTGTCTTGGGCATACAGAGTCCAACAACAATCAACACATTTAGCTGTACACAGTTGTCTATAAACATCATTATCCTTTTCAAGACCTTGACATTTCTGTGTCAATTTTTCAACTTTTAGTTTCAAAATTTCTTCTTTTTCAATCATTTCTTTACATTTTATTTTGAAAACATTTTCAAGTTTGTTTGTTTCAATATCTTTTGTTTTGATTAATTCATCTTTTTCAATACAGGCTTTGCACATTTTTATGCAATTTTTGCACTTGTTCTCATTTTTATCAACAATTTCAACATTCAATAGATCAGAATATTCATTTACATCAGTCTCTTTCAATACCGGTTCTTCTGTCCGATCTTCCTCTTTGTTCTCTTCTTTTTCTTCTTTCTGTTCTCCTTCAACCTTCTGTTCTTCCTCAACAGCAAACTTTTCAGTACTCTTTACTTCCTCTACCATCTTTTTCAACTCTTCTTCTTTTCTCTTCTTCATTTCTACCACCTTTGGTAGACTTGCTTCACAAACTTCCTTTATCTTGCTCACCAAATTCAGCAAATATTCTTTATCAGATAACCTTCTTGTGTTGAAAGTAGCCTGACTTGGAAGCAAATTTGTTACAGCTTCAAAATCCACATTTGATGGGTCAACAGCTGGATTACCCCTTGGGTCCATGTAACATTCCAATTCGTCATTCCATCTTTTGGCTCTCTGGGCTTCTTTGAATGGTTCTCTGAATTTTTCAATTTCCCATCTTGCATAATCATTTTTCCACCATCTATCATGATCAACATTAGCTACAAATGCATATCCAACTGCATCTTCTTCAGGAAGAACTTGACTCCAGTCATAACCTTCATCGTCATGAATAACTGCAAGAGCTCTTGATTTTTCTTCAACCTGCTTCATTCTGGGAGGTTCAGACTTGTTCTGATGATAGATTGCTTTCTTGTAGTAATCTTCCTTGAATGGATTAGCAGTATCATCAGCATAAGCATTTCTGCACTCACGTTTAAGTTGACATTTCTGTTTACATTTGAAGCATGTCACTTTGGATTTGTTAAAGCCTAACTTGGTAGAAGGTCCACCAATAGACGTTCTTCCAGTAATCTCCATAAAACGTTGTGCCCTCCTCACTGCACTAGCCATACACCACCTTATGTCGATCAATTCCATCTCCTCAGGATCTATTTGATCGTAGTCTTCCTTCGTCAGGTTGGTGTTGCCTATCTTTCCTGCTACAAGGCTCTCATACGACTCCAACACAGATGCTAAGAAGACCATCTGTTGCTTTGTAGACTCCTCATTGAAATTTTGAGTATTCTTCAAATCTACTGCAATGTTGCATCGAAATACATTCTTTGATGCATATTGACTTGATGTTGTTGAAAAAGATCCACTGTGAAAACCATTGCGAGGACTTTCATTGTTTACAGAATTTGAGCTTTCTGCAGAAAATGCTGTTCTTGGAGATCCAGACTGTGGTAGATTTCCTATATAGTACAACTCCACATTTTGCTGATGAACTGAATTGTTGACTTTAGATTTCTTGATCTCCAACTCGTGGCTTTCAAGTCTTTCGATTAGCAAATCCACTGTTAAATCTTCAGACTTGATTGTGTTTTTCAACATTAAGGCTAAGTATTGCCAATCTTGCTCATTCGGCAACGAATCAAACAATTTATCAACCAACTCCTCTTGAGTGTATGTGATTTTGTGTCTAGCCAGCTCCATCTTCAGATGCCCAAATCTCTCGATCATTTTACAAACAGATTCATTTTTCATACAACCAAATAAATCAAACTCTTTACGTAACAGTTTCTTTTTGTTTTTCACAATCTCAGAGGTACCTACACATTTTCTCTCTAAAGCTTCCCATAAACTCTTCGATGTTTTCTCTTGTTCAAGTAGCGAAATAATATCTTCTCTCACTGACTGTTTTATCAATGTAATCATTTTGTATTCAGCTACAACATTTTTATATCTATTTCTGTGAACTCTTTTTCATCTACTAACTCTCCTCCTTCTTTTACTGGTTCTGTATATCCGTATTTTAGTTTTAACCAACTTTCAGGAGCAAAAGCTTTTACCCAACCCTCAAATCGGTTTTTCCACCAGTTATAATCTTCAATCTTCATTAATTTCGGTGGTTTCTGTTGACTCCCATACATTGTAACACCTGTGTCATTTCAACCATCAAACAAATGCCAAACCAATGAAATATTGTATTTCATACTTTGGACTTGTATAAATATGTGTATCTTTTGCACATATCAACTAATGTTCGATTTCAAGCTCTAAATCGCTTTCTGGAAGGTTATACGCGCACTGATGCGTAAATATAACCAGTTTAATGCAACGAACACTCCGGAATAGTGAAATAGGCTTAACATACCTTAAATAACCTATACATAACTTAGATATAAGTTTTGGAAGGTTTGGTGTGGTGAAATCAAAGTTTAATCGCTTACAGGGACTAAATTTGACAAACTGCGAAAGTATGCCAATTTGAACTGTAACAGACCTTCCGGAACATGACCATAAGTTAAACATGCCATAAATATCCTTTGCATAGCTTAGAAATAGGCTTTGAGGGGTTTGGTATGCTAAAATAAACTTTTGGGTCATTCAGGGACTAAAAGTGTCAAAAAGTGCACAAGTTTGCATTTTCGCGCATAACTTACGTTCTGAATACATCCGGACATCCAAAAATTTATGTAAGCACTAAAACATTTTATTTTAGTGTTTGGCATAAGAAAAATCCATTCGTTTCGTCATTTGGATCGTTTTTCACGCTTATGCGCATTCCGTCGTAATTAAGCGAACATCGCGTTCGTACGACCAAACGAACCATCACCCGACATATTTCTGAGCATGTTTCATGTCCACAATGTTTAGGCAACATTTTAGGGCCTTAAAGTTGGCTTTACGGGCCTTAGAAGTGTCGAAAAAGGCCTTAAACACGTGCAGGGGCTGAAACTGTCAAATTTGAAACTTGTTTTCTGATCAGAAGTGCTAGGCGGCCCGCCTCAGCCAAGCTTAAATCTTAGGCGGCCCGCCTCAGCCTTCCTGATCAGATAAGAACGCTTAGTCAGCTGATTCCACCTGTTTTAACCACAACCACACACTCACCACTTGCCTAATCTGTTGATAAACATCATTTTTAGTCACCATGAGTTTCCGACACTTGTACGGTTTCGATTAAGGCACGATATTCGACAAACGAACTTAACGGTTACCCGAAAACTATAAATACCCCACCCCCTATTGCTTTAAAACCCACTAGAATTCTGATTTGAGAGCTCTAAGTTGAAACCATTGTTTCATACCTGAGTTCTTGGATCGGGATTAGCATTCGGGGACCCTGGGTTAGTATTCTTTCGTTCTTTTCCTTATTTTATTGCTTTTCGAGTCAGAAAGTCAAACTTTGTTTGACTTTCAGCGTTGACCAGTAATGGTCAATGCGAAGTTCGTTTGAACTTCGCAACGTGAGTGTAATCACGTTGGTCATAGTCCCTTGGGACTATGCCCACTGATTACCACGTTGTCTAGAGTCGTAGGGTAAGCGATCTAATAAATCGCTTATACCTTCGGACCCGACCCAGTTTGGTCGATCATTAGGATCCGACCAAATACATTAGGTGACCATAGTAGGTAGGGAATAACCTTCCGAGGTTATACCCTATGGTCACATCGTTTAAGTAGTTGTATGATAGGTAGTTTATATGCCTTAGGTAAATTACCAGAATACCCTTTTCATGTATAATTGGTAATTAAGCATATGTAACCTAAACTTTTGTCACATAACTGATTGTGTAACATGTTTAGGCATATAACACTTGTCATAGGGCTAGTTAGGCGGTCCGAACGCGTTTCACGCGAACGACGCGTTAAAGTAGCATAAGCTACCTAAACGGGTTGTAATGGGTCGTAATCATTTATGTTAGGTTTCATTTAGTATGTAGGCTTTGTTAAACCATATTACACGAGTCTCCACACTCGTTTGGTTTACGAACCCTCATGCTACCCGATCTTCCGATATAGGTCCGGTTTATTAACATAGTTACCTATATTAGGTGCCGTTTGATATCCGCGATCTCTAGCATTGTTTGGTTGTTACCCAAGGACTACTAAGCAATCTCAAGTGAGCACATAGACCCCTCTTTTACTGTTTTCCAAACTGTTTTGGGGTGAAACACATGTGCCTACTTATTACATTCATGCTTTTCCGTTTTCACATCATATACCTGCTATGTTCGTTAGTACATTATAGTACATGATTTCATTACATTTTATGCTATGTATGTCCATTTTGTGCATACTTAGTACATTGTTTTACATTGCTTTTCTGTTGCATATGCTTATCCAGCATATGAACACATTATACTACATATTGAACTGTTGTAAACATTTGACTATGTGAACCGTTGTAATCATTTGACTATGTGATCCGTTGATATCTGTGAACCGTTTGTATCTGTGAACCGTTTGGATCTGTGAA
This sequence comes from Helianthus tuberosus, assembly GCA_030545235.1. Lineage (NCBI taxonomy): Eukaryota > Viridiplantae > Streptophyta > Magnoliopsida > Asterales > Asteraceae > Helianthus > Helianthus tuberosus. The sequence continues at coordinate 114,335,729 of CM060394.1, read as the reverse complement.
CCGTTTGTATCTGTGAACCGTTTGTATCTGTGAACCGTTTGTATCTATGAACCGTGTGAACCGTCTTTGACCATACATAAACATTTCTACAACTGTTAAACATTACTTTGGTGTTTTGGTTTGATTAAGTGATTAAGTAACGATGCGTGTGTAATATGATACAAGCATGGTGGATACGCCGCTGGTACTTCCTATATATAAGTGTTTGTATGGTATTACATATTGTAGCGTTATTTGAATCATTTCAGTTTGATACATATAACCTTTTATACAAATAACATACTTTTCACAAGACATTGTTTTACAAAACAACTTATCTTTTACAAACTCATTTTACTTGGTTATTCATTTAACCATGCATTATTCACTTATTTATACATATCATCTGAACTCATTGTTTTTCAAATGATTTACAAAACAAAGCAAATTACAAGGTTCATGACTAAACATTTTCTCAAACATAAGTCATGAAACCTATTTTCACAAAACCTATGTATCTCACAGGCATTTTTATGCTGACGTACCTATTTTCACATGTGTTTTTCAGGAGCTGTTGCATAAGATGATCAAGATACACATAGGCAGACTTGGGCTTTAGTGACAATAAAAGATGCAAGACTAGTTAATTATGTTGTATTTCTTTGTTTGTTAAGACATTGTAACACCTTTAATCAATAAAACGAAACTTCAATTGCCATGGATTTGAAACGATTAATTCTGTTACAACACTCCCCGACGTTTCCGCCACGTTTTGTATGTTACACGTGGTCGGGGTGTGACAGAAAAGATGGTATCAGAGCCAATGGTTATAGGGAATTAGGTTATTAGTAATGCTTTGACCTAGTCTATAACCTTCTTAGGACCCTAACGCGAGTTTACTTGCGTTTAGTCATAAAACAATACTGTCACCTATCCTTAGGTGACGATCAAAACAAGAACATAAATTTCAAAACCGCTTTGAAAACTAATCATCTGTTCTAGGATGATTTATTACAAGGTTTTGAACCCTCTATTGTAAGGTTTTGAACCCTCTGTTATACGGTTTTGAACCCCTTTGAATTTTCAAAAATCTCGTCAAGGTTTTGGGTTTCTAATAATGTGAACACGTGCAAACTGGAAGGGTGAATGCATGTATTCTGGGTTTTCTGTCTAGGCAAGCACTTCGTATACATCTCATCAGACGCGAGACCAGTTGTGCTTACCTGGGAATTCTTGGGATGAGTGTTCACTTATAGGCGAGCATGTCTTCGCGATACATTATATTGACCCGCTTACTTTGATTAGTCAATGTCTCATTTGTTTGCCTTTGGTAACAAACAAATGGTCACAATCTACATGCCTTGTCATTTTCTTTTGACTATCTTTCGCTTGTTTCCTCCCATGTCTTCCATTTTCTACATGGTGCCTCTACGTTGCAACAACAATGTCCGAACTAGGTGCTGCAATTGTCCATCAATTAGGCGTCGTACTACCAGAAGGCCGTTGATTTAGCTATCACCGTGACTCGTCTCAGGGATGAAGCTGTATAAGGGAACTGCTCCTTGGAGAAATCAATGCAACCGTCATCATTCAAATCAAATACCCTGTTTCAAATGTACCCACGGTGGACGATGGAGACATTTGGTTAACATGTGCCGCTTTGCAATCCAAAGCAAAGCTGTTACAAATCCTGCTGCTGCTCAACCTTCAAACTCTGCTTCATATGTCGCTTGACATATCTGGCGCCTCAACCTCATGAACTTTCTACCTTGTGTATCGACGTAAGCACGCCTAGTGCAAGGTGTCGAAACACCTCTCGTTACACAAATTGCAAAATCCATGTAGGATCTTTCTATCCTCATAATTAGATCCTTGTGGATGGGTATCATTCATCGGAGTCCTTAATTGAATTCTTTGTATGATTCATTACGTACATCACAATTCAATAAGGACAAAGCCGAATTCCTTTTAAGATTATCCTATCTTCATAGATAGATTCTTGAAATGATTAAAGTGCCAAATGAAATCCACGAATTGGATTCCTGGTGTGCTTTAAATATCCGTGTTCAAAGATAACAAATTAATGGTCAAATTAAAACAATTATGTGATTTTTGTGCTTATGTGTTTTCTTATACATTTTGTGTTTCTATGTGATCCATCCAAATCCTCGAAGAATCTTCCATATCTTCGTATAAAGGATTCATAGTAGGATATCCAAAGGTACTACCTAAAATCCTTAATGGACTTCTACGTTGTAGTTAAGTCCATTGGGTTATGAAGTACTATTCTATAATTGGACCCCTTGAGAGGTCTAGTTAAACAGATTGATCCAAAAATCTGGTTAGGGATATCATGTGATGATATAGGGATATCAATCAACTTGAAATAGACTGACACTCAGTTGTCGTGAAATAATCTTGACGCGAAAAATCCTCTTTCAAGCGAACTAAGAGCTTCAAGCGAACTCTCTTTACTAAACAACTTCAAGCGAAAACAAACAATGACACTTCAAGCGAACTAGCACTTCAAGCGAACTAGACTCACTACGTCAAATGTGACCTACGGCCACACTTTTTCAAAAACCTCCATGCCATACTTTCAAATAAATGTGTGGCTAAAGGTCATTAATGACATTTCAAGACCTTCTAGCCTACTTTTAGCCACACATTTTATTTATTCATATGACTATTGTATAACAATTCAAAAATTTTAGCCACACTATAAGAAAATTATGTGACAATTACAAGCCACAACTCGAAAAGTGTGGCCAAATGTGATCTACGGCCACATATATTTGTTTCGTGTGACCAAAAACACATGTGTTTGACACGTTTAGCCACACTTTAAGAAAAAAATGTGACATATATTAGCCACACTAGCAAAGTGTGGCCAAATGTGATCAAAGATCATAGTATTTATTTTTATGTGACCAATAACACATGTATTCGAAACATTTACCCACATTTTAATAAAAAAAACCGTGACACTTATTAGCCACACAAGAAAAGTGTGACCAAATGTGATCTACGACCATAGTATTTGTTTCATGTCACGAAAAACACGTGTATTTGAAACCTTTAGCCACACATTAAGAAAAAAATGTCACACAAGAAAAATGTGGCCAAATATGTTCCACGGCCACGGTATATGTTTGGTAATGTGGCTAAAAGCTATTGCATCTGGCCACATATTTGGATAATAGCGACACATAAAATAAAATAAAAAATATTGTGGCTTTACATAAAAAGTCGTCACACCATCGCCCCTTTTTTTTTATTTTGTGTGACGAAATGATATCAAATGTGATTGAAAAATGTGTGACCAAAGATTAAAATTATTTTTCTTTTTTGAAATCTTTAAAATTCCCTCCAATATATTTTATCCTAAAATTTAAACTTCCTCCCAAATTATTTCATCTAAAAGTTTCCCTCCAAAAAATTTCATTTTAAATGTCCCCCCAAAATATATCATTTCAAAACTTTCCCCTCAAATAATATTATGATTTAAAAAAATTACATTATTTAATAAAAAATTCTTACTACATAATTTAAATTAGGGATGAGCATGTGGTACCAGATACCGATACCATACCGGTACCATCCCGTACCGATACCATACCGATTGTATTCGGTATCGGTATCGGTATCGGCATTATGTTTTACCATTTTTTCGGGATCGGGATTTTCAGGATTGGTACCGGTATTTTTCGGTAATACCGATTTAGTACCTATTTCCCACTACCTAGGACTTTCCACTCATATTTCATGTGCTGGTAGATATTTCCTGTATAAACTTTATTTAGTTCATTCTAGTATACACACATTAAAGTGAATAGATTTGCAGCATAATTGCTTTTCCTTGCAGATGATTTAGGTGATTCTAATTTCTAACTGAGAAGGTAGAAAGAAAATATACGAGTTTATTAAACTATTAACATGCTTGAAACAAAATATTAGTATATGATGGCTTAAACAACCAGATCCATTCACTTTAATGTCAATGTTTACGCATGCAGCATGCTCAAGAGAAAGTGTATATGACTAACTTATTAATTTAAGAATTCGGTATCAACCGGTATCATACCGAAAAACCGGTACCGATACCGATACCATACCGGTACCGTACCGGTATTTTCGGTACGGTATTCGGTATCAACTTTTCATGAATATCGGGATCGGTATCGGTTTGGTATCGGTTCGGTACCGTGCTCATCCCTAATTTAAATTCAAAGTAATATTAAATATTATATTTTCTAAATTATATTTTTATAACTCGTTTTCTTATAAATACTATACTAATGTATACATATTAGCTATGTTTATTAACGTTTTCTATTTTATAAACAACAGCTTTTTAAAATCATATGTTTTTAAAGTATATAAAGTTATAAATTTCATTTTATTGATTGAGTAATTTCCTTCCAAACTTATATTTGTCGTTTAATAAAGCATATTGGGTCTTAATATATCAAAATAGACAATTCGTAGATCACATATGTCTTAATAAATCATATTGGGCCTTTGTCGATCACAATGAACAATATCTAGTAGATCATATGTGTGTTAATGGGCGCCATATTGAGACTAAATAAATCACAATGGACAATAGTATATCGTACATGTCTTAATGGATTATATTGGGCCTTAATGGATCATAATTGACAATAGTCTATTATATATGTCTTAATGGACCATATTGAGCATTAATACATCACAATGGACAATAGTAGATCGTACATGTCTTAACGGACCACATTGGACCTTAGTGGATCACAATGGACAATAGTAGATCGTGCATGTCTTAATGGAGCATATTGGGCCTTAATGGATCACAATGAACAACAAATGGATCATACATGTCTTAATGGGCCATATTGGGCCTAAATGGATCACGATGGACAAGAATAGGCCGTGCATGTTTTAATGGATCATATTGGACCTTAATGGATCAATATGGATAATAGTATATCATACATGTCTTAATGAACCATATTAGGCCTTAATGGATCACAATAGTCAATAGTATGTCGTGCATGTTTTAATGGATCATATTGGGCCATAATAGATCAACATCAACAATAATAGATCATGTATGTCTTAATGGACCATATTGGGCCATAATGAATCACAATGGACAATACTGGATCATATATGTCTTAATGGGCCATATTAGACTTAAAAGTAGGTCGTGCATGTCTTAATGGATCGTGTTGGGCCTTAATGGATTAACATGAACAATATTAGACCATACATCTTTTAATTGACCATATCAGACCTTAATGGATTATAATGGATAATAGTAGATCAGAAATGTCTTAATAGGCCATATGGGGCCTTAATGGATCACAATGGAAGATAATAGATCGTGCATGTCTTAATGGATTATATTGGACCTTAATGGATCATAATGGACCATATTGGGCGTTAATCACGGTGGACGATAGTAGATCATACATGTCGTAAAGGACAATATTGGGCCTTAATATATCACAGTGGACGATAGTTGATCATACATAACTTCCATTTACTTTATAAAACTCTCTATTAAGGATGAACATGGTACTAGACCGGTACCGAACCTGTACTGTGACAACCCTCAAAATCCCATGTATTCCGTACAATTCATTAATGATAATTAAAATGCTTAACGACTGTGTGGAATTACTTAACTGTTTTCTGATATCTGTGTTATACTTACATGTATTTGTTAACATACTAGTAGGATACAGAAAAGTTACTAAATAGTCCGGTATGCCTTCCTGAGTGTTAAAAATTAAAAACGTTGCAAAAATATATATAAGCAAGACGCCTTACGGAACAATTAAACAATTTAACGGAACAGTATCTGACCGAACAACCGGACATTACCCGGGACACCAAATATTTGTCAAACACATTATTTAATTATTTTGAGCTAGTCATGGTCCCCGTATACCATAACACCCACTAAAATATCCCCTAACTAACACATAGAATCATATACTTAGAATCGAACTTATAATTTCCAACTTACCATTCAAAGTTTCATTTTACCCCTCCCCCTCTTAGTAACCGTCCCCATGTGGGGGACCCCACCACCTTGCTTGTAAAATTTCCTCATATATATGATCTGGTGGGCAAGATATAAGATATGAAATGATTTGTGAGATTTCCATATATATTTGGTTCACTCATCTTCACACTCCATCTCACCACTCTCTCTCTCTCTCTCTCTCTCTCTATTCAGTTCCCCCATAACCGAACTCACCACCACCTTCCAACATTCTTCATCTTCTTCATTACAAGTGCCATTCAAAGCTTGAAGTTCATCTATGGAGGGTGCATCTTGAAGGACCTTCAAAGGAGCTTTGTTTTAATCTTGTTCATCATCAATTCTTATCATCTTCTTCACTAAGAATCATCCCTAGCTTTAAGCTAGTAGTAAGTTCCTTATGTCACCTTTGTTCATCTTGTTTCACGATTAAAAGTTGTAGTATGTTAAATCGACAAGAACACTAAAAGGGTTTAAACAAGATGATGAACATAAAAGTTGCATGAAAGATTTACATGATGATATGTTGTAGTGAACATGTTGTTGATTGCTTGATGATTTACTGGCTGATATTGATGTTGAATGTCGTTATGGATCTCTAAACATGTTAACGAAATCAATCGAACACACTTTAGAATGTTAAAAAGCTGAAAACAGTTGCTGTTTGAAGATTACAGCCAACTTCAGTTGGCTGTAACCAAACCCTAATAAATCGAAAAATGTATTTTATGAAGTCTAAACTTATGTACTATGAAATACGGTTCTAATGGCACTGAAATCGTAATTTTTGGGCTCCGTTTACTATTTTTAAAGCATCTTTTCGTAACAGCAGCTAGAGCTGCAATTTTTCTGCTGAAAAAGTGCGTCTTGTTTTCTGTTATAACTTGTAACCTGTGTGGAGTCTGATCACGAAATTTATACCATAGCTGACCACCGATGTATTTGTAATTACCCCACTGGAATTTCGTAAATCGGACGGTCGATGAATTTTAAATAAATTATCCCGTGGATTGTGGTCAGAAAAATATAAATCTGAGTTCAGTCCGGAAAATGAATTTTTATAAAATATTCGTAATGAACTGGACCCCGATATTTTTACACAATAAAATTTGGAACGTTTAAGACATTCGGTAAAAATTTAGGAATTTTTGGAATAAGTTAACTATTTTATTAAAATGTCCGAAAACAGCCGGTTTTGAATATTAATGCTGAAATGACATATGTTGTAATTTGCGTATCTAAATGTCGAATATGCTATCTGTGAATGATCTAACATGTTATATATGTTATGTGCAATATCGTATGTTTGTTTATGAGTGGGGAATGGATGGGAAGTTTATATGGGCATAAATCGTTAAAGTGTGTACCTGTTATGTGGTAGAAGTAATGTGCAAATAAACCGTACGTAGGATACGTGTTATGCATGAGAAACTGATTGTTATCCGTACCTTATTAGGACGTGATTGACCGACCTTGACTGTTAACTATATTTGAAAATCTAACCGAGCAAACCGAGGTGAGTTCACACTTTTCTACAAAGCATGGTAAATTCCCGGTGGGAATGGGAATGGGTTCAGGAATAGGGATTCCTCGTCTTGGGACGCGTTCAGGAATGTGAATTCCTCGTCCTTGGGACGTACTTAGACTTACTGGACTAGAACTCTATCAGCGAAGTCCCTCTCTTTTTGTATCGACTTAATCGCCGAGGCTATGGCGAGCTGGTCATTAGTTAATAGCGCTATTAGGTTTAACAAACCTCACACCGTGCCAGTCGGACGGGCGTGTACTAATGGACTATGGCACGTCGGTGGTGATAGAACACCGACGCTAGGGCACAATTGATTTCTTTTGTTAGTAGTCGATATGATAAACGAGTCTGGTGGTTTAAAATACTGGGGCAGCTCCCCACGGCCAAAGTGCCGGGCTGGATAGCCAGGGAAGGTGGACATGGGATGGTTAACAAATAAACGTTTTCGAACTATGGGGTAACCCCCACGGCAGGATAGCCGAATGAGATTAAACTATGTTTTTTGGAAACAATTCTAAAATGGACAACCAACCGTGAACTCACTCAACTTTGTTGTTGACTCGTTATTACATGCTTTGCAGGTCATTAGATGCTATGGAGCTTGCATATGGAGGTGGTCGTTGTGGGATGCGAACTGATATGTCCCGTACTTAATGAATAAACTTTAGGAACTTATTAATCCTACGTTTTGGACTTTAAACTTATGAACTATGGACTTATGTTTTGAACTTATGTTTTATGCTTCCGTTGTTAACCTAAAATCGGTTTACTTCCTTTTGGTCACCAATCGTATTGTGTTTGGTTTTATTTACTTAATTATGTTGTTCAATATGATTGGTGGCTCGATCCTGGTCACGTCACGCCTCCAAGCGGTGGTACTCCGCATTGTGGATTTTGGGGGTGTGACACCTGTACCGGTATGGAAAGCACCAATACAGGAAAATGAGAAAAATGGGTACTGGTACCGGATATACCAGTCCGGTACCGATATTTACCGGTAAATAGACCAAAATACAAATGTCGAACTGGTACTGGTTCCGAAAAAATGAAAAAAATTTATACCAATATCGAATATACCTGGTAACAAACGCTTATCCCCACTCCGTACGTATTAATTTATGTCAAATCTATATAAATATATTAGTTGGTGTAAATAATAGTTTATCAACCACTAAAATTTTGGTCCAAAAATTTCAAAATTTTTCATATTTTCACCGCTAAATTTCAGTTTCCCTCTACATCTCTATTCTAAACCCTAACTCCCTCCTTCCCCAATTGCAAAACACTCCATCTCACCAAAACTTCCAGTAGTTGCAGGTTTCATATTTCAAAACTGTAACTAACAAAAACTTATCTTTTTTGTTCAATATCATGCCACCATACATCCACTTCCTCAACTTCTTCAAATTATCCACCTACTCCACCAATACCACTTCATCTCCCAAAAAAAAAAAACCCTAATATTAATCGATTCCGTACACTTCACCAACACCTCAATAATGCTCACCGAATCCCCATCACCCCAAAAACCAGCCGCATCCTTCGCATCTGCATCCTACACATCCTCATCGTCCACCAAAATTAAAAGCCTCTAAATCTCTAATATATTTTCTTTATACTAGGCCCAAAATTGAAAGGCCCAATCCTTACTATGAAACTGAGAAAGAAATGTGAAACTGTGTTAAAGGCGGATAATGAATCGGACATTCAGACGTACGAAGCGAATGAATCGATGAGGAATTGATTACCCTCGTAACCTGCGGCGTCTGTTGAGTAACCATCATGGAATCAGATTAGGGTTTACCCCTGTGTTGTCAACTACATATACGTAAGCCGCCCCCTGCTCTAATACAGTAACTTCAGGGCAAGATGATCGAGATGTCTGGTTCACTGTTCATGTAAGTTGTGTTCGTCCTTTTTCTTTGATTATACATTGATTGTTTTCAAATGTCGTTGATTTGTGGATTTTCCTGTTTGAATGTGTTCTAACCAATTTTTGATGTTTGGATTGTGTGTTAGCCATCGTCCGTTCAATGTGGATCGGGTCATAACACGTGGATTGCTCAAAGGGAAATTTCCAGTTCATGGCTTACAGTTGTAAGGTAGTAACCTGTATTTCATACTTGTTTGCAACTCCAACAAGCTTTAAAGACTCCATACTACAACCTAAACAATCTTGTTTTCATAAAATGAACTTGATTTTACATGTATGTTCAATATGATTTTATTAAAACTCTTGCTATCCTTTGTTACTTACTTGATTTTAAACAAAAGTGCAGATTTATCAAAATACGAAGTTCATTTTGGGATTCAAAAGGTGAAGAGATGCAGAAAGGAGTTGAATAATTCATGGAGCTGAGACAACAAAAGCAAAACAAAGAAGAAAAAACAGCCGGTGGTGCTAGTTGACTTTGTTCGTCTATTTGGAATCGTAAAAGTTGGGCCTCGCGTTTGTCTTCTTCAAAAAGTGGTGATTTTGATTCAGGTTATGTGTCTTTTTTTTTTTAATAAATTAGGGCTTGTTTTATGTAAATGTATGTTTGTTGGTAATAATTTGTGGTTTAATTGTTTTGTTTTTTGGGATTTTAGCTGTGCTGTGTTTATTACGGAATTTGAAAAATTAAAACAAAGAAATTGAATTTTGGAAATAAAAAGTGTGATATTGTTGGTGTTGGATTAGTGTTGAAAGAACTGAAGTGTTTGGTTGGGGTATAGAAAAGTTAAGGTGTGTTGGTTGGCTTTTGTATTTACTTGTTTATTAATTTGATCGGTAGTCGTATATTTGATAGTTTGGGTATAATAACGTTACATAGGGGCTCAATATATAGAATTTGATATTACACGCTTTTTTTGTCATCTTTTAGATCAATTTTTGTGTGAATGTTGATTTTTTTATATTTACCATATACAGGTTTAAAGCATAGCCTTGAGCATTATTTTAATTATTGTCTGCTAAGTGCTAATTAATTTTTGATTATTTCTATTTTGAGATTAATTGATTGCTTATGTGTATGTATATATGTATTGAATTCTGTTTGATTAATCTGTATATGAAGTCTCGTTTGTGATTATTGATGAATTTAATGTATCTGTATGATGATATAATCTATCTATACTTTGTGCTTTTTGTATCTCTAATTTTAGCTTTTGGTTGTTCGGTATCGATACAGTTTGCTTGTGTCTTCAAGTTTATAAATGGTCATCTGTTTTCTTTTTTAAATTTTAATTCACATTTTTTAGTTGTTCTTCTAGTTGTGCATATAATATTTTTGTGTGGATTTTGTTATATATGTAATATTGGGGATTATTGTTAGTTTAAGCATTAAATATTTTATTGATATCTGATGTGGTTATATTGGTTTAGGTGAACTAGCTGTGGCATTTGGTGTTAATGTTACTATGCACTTGAGAAGTAGTAGAGGAAGCAATAAGCAAGTGGGGATGGGCAAACTATCTCCGAAAGAGAAAACGTCGAAATTCTCAAAGCCGAGAGGCAGATGAATCTCTTGCTCATATTTGAAATAGCAAAGTGTCGACTTCAATGTCGTGTATAGATATTGGGAAGGGAAAAGTTGATGCTATGGTGCAGAGAATATTGTGTTTCAGAAATAATGTGCCAATGGCATACCTACTCCACCAACACACCCAAGATATAGTCATGTGGCTGGACCGCTTGATATGGTCAAGGGGAATAATTTACTAAGAACACCCAAGATGCAACACCCTAATGGAGATGTGTTTGATTACGAGAACACCTCTGCAAATGTTGAAGCTGCGGTAATAAACATATTGCTACTTAATTGGTTAATGATAATCATTTGTATTGACTGATTGCTGAAGTTATTTGTGTTATTGATAAGATTGCAGAAAGAATGGAGAGAAAGAAGAGATGAATTTGGGAAGAAAGTGGGAAGGTGTGTGAGGAAATCACAAGAATTCATCTAAAACAGGTATGCCTGCTTTAATTTAAACCAACTACTTTCTGTTAAAGAAGATAGTGAGGCTAATACTGATGTGGAAGTATTAGAGTTAGGAAACGAGCATTCATGAAAACAGATCACATTGTAACTTAGATGAGTGGACTCTTTTAAATGGGGTGACTTTATCATTCAGTTGATGGTAAATAGAACACAATTATTTTATTGGCTGTGAAGTTATTATTATTATTTTTAATGCTTTAGGCTATTTTTGAATAGGAAGCTCTCTAATTTGCAGTGGATGGCAATAGAATTTTTGGCTATTGGAACAACCACAAGTCAGATGCTATTACCAGTCACATGTCTTCCCCCTTGTAATTTCTATTGCGCATAAACTTTTAACTGATATAAATGAGAAGATTTTATTGAAAATATATAAAATAGGACTTGATAGTTGATACTTACAATTTGTTCAGTGATGTAACTGCTTGTAAAATCTACTAGTGAGATGGTACCTTATTGAGCTATCGGTTATTCTGATATAGGTTAAAGGATGTGGAGAAGCATCTTGTGACTCCATATTCTCATCATTAATCCGGAGGTACATGTTGGACGTCATGTCTGTTTGTCTTTCGGTCCTGGCTGGGTTTATACTAAATTCTTGATGAAGATGAATAATGACACCTTATATAATATATTGGCAGAATGTTTAGCACTTTAGTGGTATACGTAGGTTTCCTTATTCTTTATCATTTTTTTGTTTTATAGTAGAAAAATGTGATTATGATGTTATATGGTTGCCTACTACATGTTTATTTCAAGTTTGGGGTGATATTTATCATGGGGGCAGCTTTCTCTGGATGAATTTAGAGGAGGGTTTGAGAATGGGCTGTGGTGGACCACCTTTTCAATGGCTACACCATCACAACATGGCTGCTGGTATTAAATCTAGGTTCGACTAGTCTTCTGGTGTCATGGTTAATGAAGTATGCCGGCAATATCATAAAGGTTGTTACATTCTATGTTGTTTTAATGAAGTTACCAAATGTACAGTTGTGGAAAGTATGTTACATCATGAGGATGGCATCTAAAGATTCTATGTTGTTTTAATTTTCAGGAGCTAGCTCAAAAGCACACTAGGAGTCTCTTCAGCTCTACGTGCCGGTTCTTTGACAACATTCCTATCCCCTTCATCTTCTCTGAGAGCAGGTAATAGTTGTACTTTGATCATATTAATTGCATTCTTTTTTTCCAAATTGGATTTTTGAAACTAACATTTTAGTTCACCTTTCACAACAGGCGAGTGATCACCATTTCTAGAATCGAAGGAACTAGAATCATTCAAAGACAAGAAAGAATTAGAAACAAAACCTGTGAGTTATTTGTACACGTTTTCCATCTGGTATTTGCATTGGCGAGCATGTATTCGGGCATGCTTTTATTGGGATGGAGCAGTTCAGAAGCTTGGATCTCATTGATGTCGGGTGACTGGTCATTGATTTTGCAATCAAATCTTGGAGCATTCATTCCACAGGCAAAACAAGTTGATGTAAATTTGCAACACTTTCAAGTCTAAAAGCAGTGAGTATATGGATTTGAAGACAACAACCTAGAATTAGTTCTTAGTTTATGCGTAGAGGCATTTCGTTTGAAACTTTTGTAGATAGGTTTTGATTAGAAGTTCATGTTTTTAATTAGTATTGAAATTGAAAACTTATGTATGGATTTTGGTTTATTGTTGTTAATTAATATTATTTGGTTTTTAGTTTTTCTTGTGGTTATTGCTGTACTAATTTTATAAAAAAAATGAAATGGCTAATTTTATTAAAATGGCCATATAAAACCACAATAAATATGTGTGACTAAATGCTAGACAATAGCCACACTTAAATAATAAAATTTCATGTGGCTATACATAACTGTTAGCCACACTTTTGTTAGTTTTTTTATGTGGCGGAATCGCAACAAATGTCATGGAAAAACAAATTATGTGTGACAAAAACTTAGATAATAGACACACTTAAAATTACACAATTTCATGTGACTATATATAACCATTAGCCACACCTTCTTGACATTGTTTTTTGTATGTGACAAAATTATAGCAAAAGTGATGGGGAAAAAAATATGTGTGACCAAAGGTTAGACAATAGCCACACTTAACATTACAAAAGAGTTGTGTGTCTATTAAACGGTTTTAGCCACACTTGCAATAAATTAATGTAACTATATAATAGAATCGGCCAGAACTCGTGACATTGTTTTTTGTTTGTGTGACGAAATTATAGCAAATGTCATGGGAAAAACAAAATGTGTGACCATAGGTTAGACTATAGCCACACCATAGTCACTTTGTTTCTTGTTTGTGTGACACGATGATAGAAATCACCATAAGACAAAAAATATGTGTGGCCAAGGTTAAACAATAGTCACACCTAAAATTACAAGATTTCGGATGGCTATAAATAACCATTAGTCACACCATAATCACTTTGTTTTTTGTTTGTGTGTCTGTATAATAGAAACAACCACACATACAATAGGTTCATGTGACTATCTAATAGAAACGGCCACACTCACAATAATTCATGTGGCCATTGCTACCCTTTAGCCACACTTAATGGGCAAAATGCTTGATTACAATAACCTTTTTTGCCACACTTTTTTTTAATTGATGTGGCTAAAACAAAATTTTTGGGTAATTTATATGACTATATAGTAGTAAAGGTCACACTTCAAGTAAATTCATGTGGCCGTTGCTACCATTTAGCTACACTTAACGGAGGAAATGTTAAATTTTAACCAAAAATGTTGGTACCCTTTAGCCACACTTTTAAGTTCTACTACCACTAAAAAGTGTGTGTGGCCGTATAATACCTACGATGACTCGAGCTTTGGTCACACTTGACCTGAAAAAAATATGTGAGGCGAAAGGCATATGGTCACACTTTTTTTGTGTGACTGTATCTCTATTTTGGCGTAGTGACTTTCAAACTGAATCTTCAAGCGAAACACCAGATTCAAGTGAGAACAAGTCTAATTTCAAGCGAACTGTCAATATGAAGCGAAACCAACTATAATCTTCAAGCGGAATGAGTGTTTGAAGCGAACTCAGCTAATTATTTCAAGCGAACTGCGAATGTTTGTTCAAGCGAAAGCTAGTTTTTGGTCCAATTTTTGTCATTTTTACTACGAATTTTGATCTGAAACTCTCAAGGATTTGTTAAAACACTGTTTCGCATGTTCTGTGAAAAATTCAATCCATTTTGTCTGTAAAATCTTGTCCAATTTGAAAAAGAATGTGTAGAAGACAGAAAACTGATGTAATCGAGTTAAACTCTTCTTCCTGTGCTCTGATACCACTTGTAGGATCGCTGTACGACCTGACTGAGTCGATCAGAAGAGTCTTTTATCCGAATCAGAGGCGGAATCAAAAAACGGACACTCGATTCAATTTAAACGTCTCTTATATTGATATAATACTGATTTACAACCTGGAGACAATCTGGCAGAGCTTCGCTACTCAGATCCGAACCCTTACAAATGAATAACACAAGTGCCCTATTTATAGTGCATGGGGTTTCGCTTGAAATGACCAGGACACATTCAAGCGAACTCGACTGATCTTGATTCGCTTGAAGATGATATGAATTGCTTTCAAGCGAAACCTCATAAGTTGGTTTCGCTTGAACTGTACCTTGTTACTTTCAAGCAAACTCACCACCTAATTCCTCAAAATCTGTTTCTCGTACCTTGAACACTGGTTATCCTATCCTATCTCATTACATGATACAAGACGAAGTCAATAGACATAATGCACTAACAATTGAGTTATCCTCAGATTCCAGTTTACATCCGGTTTCAGACTCCTTTGAGTCTGTGACATCCTCAGCCCTGCAGGCGGCAGGACTGCAGCGTTATGCTACCGATTCTGATGATGACACCGCTATGTCTGCTGCACCATCTCCTCCACACGACCCCGAGCATGACCCCGAGCCGTACCCTATTCATTTTGATCATCCTGATGTTGCACCTGTTGATCCTGAGTCGATTCCCGATCCTGACCATGTTCCCTTTGGTTTACCAGACATTGCACCTCTTATTCCTGACCCAGTTCCAGCACTTGTTGATCTTTCGATTGTTGAGCCATTTATTCCTCCACCCGCACCCGCTGATGTTGCTCCTCTCCCTCCTGTAGAGTCTGATGTCCATCGCACTGATTTACCGATTACTGCACCCCGACCAGGGGAAGGTACTTCAGGCCAACATCCTATTTACGATCCTTTTTGCTTCAGCAGCTTTTCCTCAGATTCCTCAGACTGCACCATTTGCTCCTTTCACATCTACACCGCTTGACGAGCCACTCCGATGGTTCCCACGGTACTCTATGCTGATTTCAGACCCCTATCATCCCTCTCATTTTGTTGGCTACACACGGGATGTGTTGCTTTTATCGCTTCAGTTACAGTTTGAGGTTTTGAGTCATAGAGTTTTGGAGCTTGAGGTGACTCCACGTCCCCCACCTTGTCCCTGTCAGTCTACTTTCGTTCCTCCACATTCATCACCGTCTCCTTTTGCACATCCACCTGCTACTCTTACACCTTTTCCAGGTTTTGATGCTCGTTTCCTTACTGTCGAGCAGCAGATCAGTTATTTGCTTCGTCGTGTATACGAGCTCGAGGAGGAGCTTGCGCATGTTTGCAGCTTATTTTTCTTCCCTCCTCCTCCACCTCCACAATCAGCATAGTTGGTTTTTGGTTTTATGCAGATTGCATTACTTTTGGTGAGAGCACTACTATTGAGTCGAGATTGTGAAGACTTTTGAAGACCACTTTTGACCATGTTATTTTTGTATATTGACAGACTTATTGGACAAGGGTAGTGTGATCCTGTGTCCCTTTTGATGTGATACGCCTCTACAGATTATTAGTTGCCTGAAAGCACAGAAGTTCCTACATAAAGGATGTGTTGCCTTCTTAGCTCATGTCGTTGACAAAGAGGCCGAAGAACCGAAGCTCCAAGATATCCCTGTGGTAAGGGAATATCTTAAAGTCTTCCCCGAAGACTTGCAAGGATTACCGCCTCAACGACAAGTCGAATTCCACTTTGACTTGGTTCCAGGCGCCGCGCCTGTAGCCAAGGCACCTTATCGACTTGCGCCTTCAGAGATGCAAGAATTATCAATGCAGCTTCAGGAGTTACTAGATAAGGGATTCATAAGGCCAAGCTTCTCACCTTGGGGAGCTCTAGTGTTGTTCGTCAAGAAGAAGGACGGTAGTTTCCGTATGTGTATCGACTACCGGGAGCTGAACAAGTTAACCATCAAGAATCGGTATCCCTTGCCGAGGATTGATGATTTATTCGACCAACTTCAGGGATCAAGTCACTATTCCAAGATCGATCTTCGATCAGGTTATCACCAGCTGCGGATTCAAGAAGAAAGTATACCGAAGACTGCCTTTAGAACTCGTTATGGACATTACGAGTTTCTAGTGATGCCGTTTGGGTTGACAAATGCGCCGACAGTATTTATGGACTTGATGAACCGGGTTTGCAAGCCATATCTCGATAAATTCATGATCGTATTCATCGATGATATTTTGATCTATTCGTGGACAAAGGAAGACCATGAGCAACACCACAGAGCCATCTTAGAGCTGCTAAAGAAGGAGAAGCTCTATGCTAAGTTCTCGAAGTGCGAGTTTTGGATACGCGAAGTGGAGTTCCTCGGTCATGTGGTAAACGGGGATGGAATTCATGTGGATCCCACCAAGATCAAGGCAATTAAGAATTGGGAAACTCCGAAGATGCCGATCGAGATCCGACAGCTTTTGGGTTTAGCAGGCTACTATCGTAGGTTCATAGAGGATTTTTCCAAGATAGCTCAACCATTGACCTCCCTCACTCAGAAGGACAGGAAATATGAATAGGGAGATAAGCAAGAAGAAGCTTTTCAACTGCTTAAGAATAAGCGATGCGATGCACCTATATTATCCCTACCTGAAGGCACCGATGACTTCGTGGTATATTGTGATGCCTCACGTCAGGGATTGGGTTGTGTGCTAATGCAACGCCAGAAGGTTATCGCTTATGCTTCATGCCAATTAAAGGTCCATGAAAAGAACTATACCACGCATGCTTTGGATTTAGGCGTAGTGGTATTCGCTTTGAAGATCTGGCGACATTATCTATATGGTACTCGATGTACGATTTTTACGGATCACAAGAGCCTTCAGCACATATTCGATCAGAAAGAGCTTAATATGAGACATCGACGATGGGTTAAGTTGTTAAATGATTATGACCGCGAGATTAAGTATCATCCAGGAAAGGCGAATGTCGTGGCAGACGCCTTAAGTCGAAAGGAAAAGATCAAGCCCATAAGGGTTAGGGCTTTAGAGATGATTATTCAGACGGACCTCACGTTGCGTATTCATGCTGCACAAAAAGAAGCACTTAAGAAAGAGAACATTAGGGCTGAATATCTCCGAGGAATGGAGAAAAAGTTAGCACCCAACGAGGAAGGAACCTTGTATTTCATGGGACGTATTTGGGTTCCGCTTTATGGTGGTATTAGAGAGGTTATTTTCGATGAAGCTCATAAATCGAGGTACTCGATCCATCCAGGATCGGACAAGATGTACCAGGATCTAAAGGATTACTATTGGTGGCCAAGGCTTAAAAGTGATGTTGCTATTTATGTTGGGAAATGCTTAACTTGTGCCAAGGTAAAGGCCGAGTATCAGAAGCCTTCAGGTCTTCTCCAACAGCCGGAAATACCCATGTGGAAGTGGGAGCAGATTTCTATGGACTTCATAACCAAGTTACCCAGGACGGGTAATCGTAGATCGGTTGACGAAGTCAGCACGCTTCTTACCGATTAGAGAAAAGGATAACACTAGAAAGTTAGCTGAGCTCTACCTAAGGGAGATAGTAGCACATCATGGAGTACCTATCTCGATTATATCAGTCAGAGATGGACGGCTTGTGTCAAGGATTTAGTAATCCTCTCAAGAAGCTTTTGGTTCTCAGTTGAATCTGAGTACAGCCTTTCACCCGCAGACAGACGGACAGAGCGAGAGAACTATTCAAACGTTTGAAGATATGCTACGTGCTTGTGTAATGGAATTGGGTGGCAGTTGGGATACTCATCTGCCTTTGGTTGAGTTCTCCTATAACAACAGCTACCATACAAGCATCCAAGCTGCACCGTTCGAGGCTCTCTACAGACGTAAGTGCAGATCGCCGTTATGCTGGGCAGATGCGGGTGATAGACAGATGGTTGGTCCCGAACTGGTCCAAGAAACGACCGATAAGATCACACAGATCTGAGAGCGCATCAAGGCGGCTCGTGATCGACAAAAGAGTTGTGCAGACCAAAGTCGAAAACCCTTGGAATTTGAAGTGGGTGATATGGTTTTGTTAAAAGTCTCACCTTGGAAAGGTGTGCACGCTTGAGGAAGCGTGGTAAGTTAAACCCACGTTACATCGGGCCATTCAGAATATTGGAAAGGGTTGGTACCGTAGCGTACAAGTTGGAGCTACCAGCAGAACTAAATGGTGTTCACGATATATTTCATGTATCAAATCTGAAGAAAAGTCCAATGCAGGAGACAGTTGTCATCCCTGTGGATGAAGGCACATTGACGACACACTCCACTTCACAGAAGAACCCGTTGAGGTTATCGATTGGAAAGATAACAAGACTCGGAGGAGTAGTGTTAAGCTTGTCAAGGTTCGATGGAACGCACGTCACGGCCCAGAGTTTAGTTGGGAGCGTGAAGATCGTATGAAAGCAAAATACCCACATTTGTTCCCTAACTCCCCTGCAGCTAATAGTGAAACTTAAAATTTCGGGACGAATTTTTCTTAACAGGGGGAGAATGTGACAATTGTCAAAATTTCATGTATCCGTACAATTATTAAACAGTAGTTATAACTTAATGACTCTGCTGAATTACAATTAATGACATGAATCGCTTTCTGATTATTGTCATATACATACATGTGCATCACATGTTGCATAATGTCATACCATTATTGCATGCAACACCTTATTGATTCAAATGATGTACGAAACAAAGATAGCACAGTTATCAGATGAATCAGAAAAATGCTGACGGAGTCCATTACATAGACAGACATGGTATTGAGACACAGAAAGTGCCAAAAACCAAGAGTTACACTAGTATAGTGTGTAGGAAAGTAAGGATCATAAAACTGTATTCCTAGTGATAGTTTAAGTGCCGGAAAGTGCGTAAAACTCACATAAACAGCAAAATTCTACATAATTCAGCATTTAAACAACTTAATATCATGCAGAAATATGGTTAAATGGTCCAAAACGCTTTCCTAAGTGTAAGGAATCAAAACTGTCACAAAAGGTAACATAAAGCACACTAAACTTCATAGTTTAGCACCTTAACGAACCGGTAACCAACCGAACAACCGGACACTACCTGAAATACCAAATTTTCACTAGAAGCATTGTTTCATCATTTCCGAGCTAGTTATAGTTCCCAAACATCATAACACACTATATAACATCATAACAACTAAACACCTAACTAATCCACTTAGATTTCAACCATTAACTTAACTAACCATTGAAACTTAACTAAACACCCCCCCCCCCATCTTACGGTTACAAGATGGCCCCCCACACCTTGATTTTCCTTGCATTTTATAATTGATCTTGTCTACTCTTTTATAACATAAGAACCAATGGGTTAATTGTTGTTGGAGGATATTATAAGAAACCACTAGTGCCTTAACTTCTCATTTTCACACAACACACCACACTCCATCTTCTTCCTCTCCTTCTCTTCTCTTCGGCCGAGATCACCAAGCACCACCACCGCCATTTTCATTTCACTTTCATCCATTCTCAAGACATACAAAGGTGCTAGGAGCTTGTTTAAGGAGCTTGGAGCCTTTGGAGATTGAAGGACCTCTTTCAAGTGCTATTAACCACTACATTCATCATCATCTTCATCTTGTGTTCATCCCTAGCCTTGAGTTAGTAGTAAGAACATCTTAATCTCATTTTACATCTTGTTTAGTTGGTTAAAAGATGATACAAGTAACTAATCATGAAGAACACTAATGATCAAGAACATAAATCTTAAACATAAGACTAAAAATCATAAGAATACATGTTGTTTAAGTGTATGTGTGAGTATTGATTGATTATTACTTGTGTTTATGATGTTAAACATCATATGAACTTGCTAGATGGTGATTAAAGACATAATCTAGCAAGATGAGAGGATGATTATGTTAGAAATCAAAATGATCATCCTTATGTAAAAGCATGAACTTGAAATATTAAATGTTTTTCTTGAATAATGATGATCAAAGTGAATATAAGTCTTGTAAATATGTGATTTCAAGAATGATTTTCTCAAGAAACTAAGTTAAAATACAAGATTTACATAAACTTGGTTCTTAAAGAAACTAACCACATTTTTTAGTGGTTAATCAAGTATAGAAACATGTATTAGAAAAATTAAAGAAGAAATATTTTTAGGAAATTATTTTACAAGTTGTAAAGATCTAAATTCTTCAAGAATGATGTTTTTAAATAAACAACCACACTTTAAAGGGTAACTAAGCTTACTAAACACACTACCAAGTTACTACAAGTTTTTATAAACTTTCAAGTTCATGAAGTTGTGTAAGTAGCTTGATTTTGGCACTTGGTAAGTATTATTTGATTTGTTGTTGATTGTGATGATTTATAAAAGAAAATGATATGCTTTGAAAGCATGGAAACCTCCATTTTTAAGGGGAAACTATGGCAAAAAATTTCTAGAAATTAAACACTTAGAAAATTATTTTTAAACAAATATTTACAAGTATATTTTAACCATGAATTTTCATATAAAGTTTGCCATAAATTTTGTTACAAAAATTACAAAATATTGGAGGTTGGTTTTTGATAATAAAAGTGATTAAATATGTATTTAGGAGAATATATATTTAGATGTCACTATGTGTGTGATTATTTGTATATTATGTGTATTAGTTATATTATTTTAGGACTTGAAATAATATAACTCACCAAAATACCAAGAAATTATAATACAAATCTATACTATTATAAAAAGGAGAAGTGATGGATATGAATGTAATTTTACCACTTGTACAAATTGTTAAACAGGATGTACAAAAGACTTTAAGCCATACAATGGGAACTCAACAGCCATTTTAAGACGCCAAGTTGGGCAATTTAGACAATTTCTCCTTCTCTCTGATGAGCAGTCAATTCCCTAAACCTCCTCTTGAATGCGTCCGATCATTTACATCCGACCCCTGATAAGAAGTAATGGAAAAGGTAAGAAGTAATGGAAAAAGATGCTTTATATTTGGTTCCACAAAAACGATGGAAGGGCGATGGGTCTCGCAGCGGATGTGCAGCGAGCTAGGGCTACAACAATTCACTTTTCTACTCATGAGAACCCCGATTGAACATCTTCTATGTTTGATGGCAGGTAGGGTTTGGAGTACGCGATTCAGACTGATACACTATTCACGATTTCTTCCTGAGATTTGTACTACATTTAATATGGATAGAAGATAACTTCTTCATGAATACAGGTGATTTTGCTAACTTTCTGAATTGTGATGGAAGTTGTGGTTTTCTATATGAAATTTAGGGTTTGGATCGATGTTTGTTTCTTTATTGATTAAATACATGTATTTACTTTTCAAAACCACCCCTGTTGCAATTGATTTCCTCAGGTATGTTAATTTTGTTTTTTGATTTTTGTTTATCGCTTAATTATGTGGTATGCAACTATGTTGTCAGTTTTCTAGCATCCCTGAATAAAAAATATAACATTTTTGGCCCATTTGTTGTGTAGGTGCTTGATGAGATTGGTGTAGGCATCGCTTCACAGGTGAGTTTTGTATATGACTTGTTATGTATTCATGGAAATAGAGATTTGTGGTAAGTTTGGTTAAGTTTCATATGATTATATGTCTAGGATACAATGGGAATCGGCTCATAAGTGTGAAGGGTGGAAATCACGGTCTGATGAAGAGACTGGTAAGTGCATACATTGGTCAAATATGATTGAACTATGTAAATGTTACATAAAATTGAAGTTATAAAGAATGAGAATTATTTGATTTTTGGTTAGTTTTATCAACCTTAGCTGATTCGTTAGGGATTTTGTAGTTGGTATTTGATTTTTAGTTAGTTATATCTCTTCGTTTGTTTTTTAATATGTAGTTGTATTAACCGGTCAGTGAAGTCTGTTATTGTTTAATTTGATAATAGGAAAGGTTCACGGATCATTGGATCTTGCCGGAAAAGTGTGAGGCCAAACACTTAAGGTGGCCAAGCAGGACAAGAAGAAGCAGTCTTGTTCCTGCTCTGGTATGTATCTTCTCTATCAATTTAAGGTTTTTGAGATTAAATGTTTTAATGTATGAGTTAGCAATATTTAGCATGTACTGTTAAAAACTCACAATTTAAATTGGGTTTTTTTTAACAAGTATAAGTACTGACTGGTGATCTCTAGCAGAGTAGCAGGTTATCTTTTATCTTTGGATTGACCATCCAAATCACAGACCGATTCCATTGTATAGAAGGAGGATGTGATGTTATATGATGAACAATGGTTGTGTTACATTTTACCATATTCTTTACATAAGCTGGCTACCAAGACAAATGGTGACTGGATCTGTACTGGTACATTTTATTCATGATTTTGTAGAATATGTTGTTTTGTGTGGATGTCTGATTATGATTACAGGTTATTAAAGGTGTAGTAGTTTGAATAATGATTTGGTTGTGTTAGAAGATATGGATCATAGAAACCCCACTATGGTTTAGTCCTTGAATTTTTGTCTTAAAATATTAGCACGCCACTTGTTTGTGAATATGCCTCAAAGAGATAACGTCCTAATATTGTCATATTAGTCTCCATAGGACAGGTGAGTCTCCATAGCACGCCACTTGTTTGAATGTTTTACACCTTACAAATATTGCACTTGTTATTTGGATTGCCCTTCCTTGTTCTTTTACTATCTTCGGGTTTGTAGTTCAGAAAGAAGTTAAGAAACTGGTAAGCTCCATGTATCACCATCATACTTTTATAGGGGTGATATTATCTATTCTTGTTTATTCCTAATCTCCTTTTAGTTATTTTAAAGCTGGTCAATATATTTTGACTAGCCCTGTGTGAGATGTGGCTGATTCGTGAAAGAACTGATGCCCTTGATGCTGCAGGAAACATCACTTCAGCTATCAGAAGGTACATTGGTTAATGTACAAACTTATGTTTATACACTTTTTTGAATTTACTAGGTTTAAAATGTCTGGTAGGTGAAGAACTCGAGAGTCAAACAGTTGTGCTTAAATCGATCCCGGGAGTCAATCCATGGTGGCCGGAGAACTCGCCCGGGTCCATGGTGGAGGGGTAGGTCAATCGGTAGCCAAAGATTTGTATTCAACTAGAAGAGTTGGTGAACTTTTCAAATTTCAGGTTAAGTTTTTCACTGGCACAAGGAAGGTCAGTCACGTTTTCTATTTATTTTTTCTTTTTCTTTTCCTTTTCCTTTTGTTTTGTAATTGTTATTACTTGTTAAACTAAAAATTCCGAGTCACATGTTATGGTTGGAATTGGAATTGGTAGGTAAAGAGGATTGTTTTAATAATAGGTCATAAGTCACCAACTCACTGTATAAACTCCTCCTTTATGTGTCATAAGGGATTGTTGTTGAGTCATTGGGTGCTGACTTAAAGGACAACGTTTGTACACTGGTGGATGACATGGCAGATGGTGGCAAATCCGTAAATAACGAGGCACTGGGAACAAAGAATGATGCTTAAAGATCTCGGCCTTAAGTTGAAGATCAGATTCGGAATATGTTTCTGGTATAACAGAGAGTTTGTAAATTTGGTTTCTTTTAATAACCATATATGTTTTTGTTTAGAGATTTTATCCGTTTCTTTTCAGGATGGACCACAAGGGGTTTCATTTTCCGATGTGTAGGACACACTTCGGCAAAGCCACTAAGGGTGCTACAAAGTCAAAGCAGAAAGCATTTTAGGAGTAAATAAAATAGTGGAGGGCTGAAGAAGATGCCAATGAGTCTTTAAATAAGGTAAACACAGTTTATTTTCTCACTTGGTTTAATTCACTTAATGTTTTACTTTTCCTTGTTGGTTACCGCTATTGGTTATGACTATATTAAATATATAAGGCGAGAAATGGTGACATGCAAAATTTCATAGTTGTTGCTATTTGATATATCGAATCTGAATTTTTCAAAATAGTGTTCGAGTCACAGAAGCTGGTGTGATTTAGAACAGAAGCTGCACGACCAGTAAGTAGTGCTGGTGTGATTTAGAACAGGAACTGCAGCGACCGGTGAGTAGTGCCGGTGTGATTTAGAACAGAGGCTGCACGACCATTGGCGCAGCTGCAGTTTGAGCAGAAGTTTCCCCTACCCCGAGAACCACTTCAAGTTTCAAACCACCATGTCATTCGGTTCAACCACCAGATGGGTGGGTGGAAATCATAGTGTCCCCTGGACTCAGGACATGAATCCGTTCATCTACAGTTCAGGTACATATTTTAACTTTGGGTGATTTTAAGCCGTTTAAACGGTTTGCATGCAACAATATTGGAGGTTATATGCTTTAAAATGCATTTTTGCTATAAATGTAGGATGGGGATAATGACATTCTAAGCTCTGCTCATTCACCATCAGACCTAGAGCACAAACTATTTGCTGAAGGTGATTTTTTTAGGGCATGGGGTGGTACATCTTCATTTCAAGTTCGTTACTTTTTTAAAGAAATTTGGCATTAAGTTTTAATTGTGTTTGTAAGAGATAATGAACAAAATTTATATTGGTTTCATATGGGCATAAATATGGTGCAACTCTAGAGAAATTAGTTTCATAGCTAAAGTTTTAATAGGTATTGTTGATTTGTTGATTCTGGGCCCCGCTTGCGGTCTGCTCATATAATGTAATATATGTGTGGGCGCTCGGGGGGGCAAAAGCAAAAGTGCACTAATTTTTAACGTTATTTTACTAATTTCGTGAAAATAACGTTAAAAAGAGGGGATCGTTAATCAGGCATCATGTGGTGGCGTTGATAGCCGAAAGACAAGGGGGTACATGCACCAATTGGCGTTTGTCTCAATTGCTGAGTGTTATGTGCCTTATGTCCAAGGCTTGATGCAAAACCACAATCGAGCCGGGGGTCTCATTGGAAGCAGCCTCTCTATTCCTACGGGGTAGAGGTAAGGCTGTCTACATCCCACCCTCCTCAGACCCTACCTTAGCTTTGCTATAGGTGGGATATACTGAGTACGATGATGATGATGATGATGATGATGATGATGATGTTGATTTGTTGATTCTGTGGGTCAATTTTCTTTTATTGGTTTCTTTAACTCAACGGCTAAAACTAGACCTGGCAAATGGGTCGGGTTGGGTCGGATCATGGGTAAAAACGGGTTTGGGTCAAAACGGGTCAATTAAAAAAGGGGTTGTTTTGGTTCGCGTCGAAACGGGTTCGGGTCAAAATGGGTCAATTAAAAGTTGCAGGTTGTTTGTCGAGTTTCGGACAATTTCAGTTGATTTTCGATAAGTTTCGGTATATTGTATGTGTGTTTCAGACTAATTCAATGTGTTTCGGTGTGATTTTGACGAGTTTTGAGCTGAATTAATTGATTTTAGGTGAATTTTGAACAACTTTTTTATCTGTCTCAGATCGATTAATGTTCTTTTAAATGACTTCAATTACGATTCATATTATTTTGGGAGGGTTTAGATGGCTTTTTAGGGTGGACGAACAGATGGCCTTGGTTTGCATCTTACTATATAGCCTTATACTAGGGGTAGCCCCCGCTACTCCTTGACGCTCCGGCGGTAGTGTAAATTTTGAAAAAAAAAATGAGGTTTTTCGATTAATCATGCTTTGTATTTAATTTTATCGCGCTATTATAGTAAACCCGGAATTGCTTAGTATCCCCGAGGAGGAGTTTGAGTTGCATATGCAATTATGCGTAATGTCCCCTTCAGGGATTTAATCAGGCTAAGAGAGCATAAGGAACTGATCGAGGTACATATTATATTTTATTTTTTATAATGCAAGTTCATAGTGAAGGGGATAAATGTCACATCTTTGAAAATGGATGTCTCTGATATTATGATTTTTTTTGTTTGAAATTGTCCTTATGGAAGCTGATGAGAGCTTGATCAAGGCTGATGATATTGAAGATGAGGATACTTGGAATCAATATACAGGTGAAATATAAAATATATATTATTTAACAAAACCCCATTGAAAACCCTTCCTACTTTTAGTTTTACCTTTGAGTTAAACTTGCTCCATTTTTATTCATAATTCGTTAGAAATAGAATCCAAACGCTATAGGTGTATTCATGGGTTAACTTAAACGCAGTATTATTACTCCAGACCCTCGCAGGAGTATAGTCGACGTCAATCGCGCGTTGCATAAGCGGTTTGTGGACGTCGTTGCACATCTCAGTGTGAAAAACGCGGTTCCGAAAACAATAATGCAGTTAATGAATGTCGAAGGATTGACTCGCGAGAACGTCGCAAGTCATCTTCAAAAGTAGGATGCAGGGGTTGTCGAACGAAGAAAAGCCTGGCAACATATGTACCGTGTATTGATAGATGAACCTTTTTTTTATTATTTGTAATATATGTACCGTGTATAGTAGATGTTCAATGATTGATAATATAATAAGTCTTCATTTGATCCGTGAAGTGAACGTGCGCTAAAAAATATAAGTACTCGCGACTATTCTAATATGCTTAATCTGGTTGGGGACGTTCCGACTTGTATGAAGAAACATCACGCTGGTACCTTTTTTCTTTGTTGAAAGTGGATTCGCATACTACTTCAATCAACAAGAGGAAATAGACTATATCTTTATTACAGGTTTTCATTACAATTCTCAATATAGTAAGAATCATGCTTATCTGGACTCTTGCAGTCTGTTAGTTACAAGTACTTAAAAATTCTCATCCATAAATATGATATATATAATAAATGAAATATATTGAACTTCTATATTCATATAAAATAAATACTATATGGTAAATTTGCTTTAGAATCTTAGTGACAGGTAAGGTTAAAGACTCAAACATGTAAGAGGGAGCATGCTTGCAATAACAACTTATATATATGTAGCGTATATTTTGCTTGAATGACTCTATATATGTAATAAAAGAACAGTGGCTTCCATCCGATGACTAGGTTTAAAGTTAATGTCTTCTGTACTTGAACTTACCGAACTCTTATCTCAATATGTTTATAAGCAGGGGCGGCTTAATTTAACTCTATATTTATATAACAGGCATTCCTAATCATTACATTCATTATAAAATACAATGTGTTTACATATCATAATGTACTATCTTTTTTTTTAATTTACACAATTGCAACTCTTAATTATTGGGTGGACACATTTTGACTGGTTAGTAAAACATTAAGCATTTCAGATCCATAGAGTTACTGACCATAAAATGAATGATACACTAACTAATGGAAAACGAGTACGACACTGTAAATTGTCGACTCCGCGGCAACGCGCGGGTTTCCCACTAGTATTACCAAAATTCCAAGAAAATGAATATATAATTTATTCCCAAAATATTGGAGAAACCGAACAAGGAATATAACTTATACAAAATATTCCGGAATTAAATTCATAAGTATATTTTGGTAAACGGTATTTTGGAGATCAAGAAAACAAAAATATGATTTTTATAATTGTTACAAAAATATATCATATTTTTGCCAAGAAGAAAATATATTATTTTTGAGTAAAGAAAAATATATATGTTTTCTTGAATTACTAGAAAATATATTATTTTTGGAAGAAAATATATATTTTCTCAAACAAATTTAGAATACATTATTTTTGAGTGAAAAATGGATTTATATATATATTTACGAAGTTAAACTTGAAAATATGTATTTTTGAGGTTTAAATGAAAATACAATTATTTTTGCCAAAGGGAAAAATTATAGATAATTTTTCTATGTAAGTTTTCTTAAAATATATATTTTAAGAATATATATTGGTGAATTTTATTAGAAATATTATTCCGGAAAAATTAATACAAAAATTAAGTATAAGAATACATAATAAACACAATAAAAATACGTATTCCCGTTCTTATAAATGCACCGGAATACGCCACCGATACTTGGCAAAAATATACATGTTTAAGAATACGAGTATGAATACACCCATCCTTGGGGAAGTTATATATGTACAAATACATAAATGTGTCAAGTTAAAACATATTATTTTAACTAATATTCCAAAATTAAATAAATATAATTTAAGTTAAAATATTTATTATTTTAACAAATAATTATATACTTTGGGATAATATTAAGACACAAGGAAACGTAACTCAAAGATACTAAAAAAGACTAAGGTCAAGGCACGACTCACCCGTATAATAAACCATAGTACGTTTGTAGGTAGTTGTGCACTCTAGAAGAAGCTTTGGGTTATTTGATCGAAGAACGCAAGACTGTGAGTTCATGTCCCCCTTTTCTTTTAAGCGTTTTCAGTTTTATAACTTCGGGGGTGAAATGCATGTTACAAAATGTTTACAAACGTTTACAATGGTATGGTTAGCTAAACGTTTACAATGGTATGGTTAGCTAAGGAATGAATTGTTAGATCATGTGAATGGGTAGGCGCACACTTAAGACCATTAATCCTCGTATAAGGACCGAGGGACATGAGTGATAGATCTATTTGGGTGTAGCGAGCCCCACCCATGAGGACCGGGATTTGGCCCATGAGGTGACTATGTCTTCCAGCCGGAAGCCCGGTACAAAATCTGCTAGGTTTGAGCCTTCCTACACCGTTGCACACATGTTAATGGCCTTGCAAACCATTAATTGGTATGTTTCCTTGTTGCTTTCATACCAGGTTTACAAATACATACATACTTACAATGATTACAAGGTTTATTCATGCACACATACAAAACACATGAACTCGCTCAACTTTTGTTGATGTTTTCAAACTACATGTATTTCAGGGAACTGAAATGGATCTGGCGGGCGTTGGAAGTTTTCAAGTGTTGTCTGAAATAAAAGATGTCATCCGGTGTCGAAAGGTTTGGATTGTGTATCTTATCCTGGATAAGATACATAGTTCAAAGCCAAGCTTTTAATAAGTGTCTTTTGTCAAGTCCTTATGGAACTTTAAACAATTTCGGATGGTTTGTAATTTGAATTTGAAGTCCCGGATTTCTGTTAAACAATGTTGGTTGTATCATTTTGAAACTTATCTATGGATGAACATCTTGGTTTTATCATATAGTTGTTTGTTATGGTTGAATGCAATGATATTAAGCAAGTCACATATAATCACGCTTCCGCAAAAGTCAGGGTCTGACAAATCAATTCCCTCTATCTGAGTATCGCCCTTTGCAATCTCGCTTTATAGCGTTCAATGTTCCCATTCAGGTTTAGTTATGTTTTGAACACCCATTTACATCCTACGAGTTTGACAATGTTAGGTAATTCCACCAAATCCCAAACGTTATTTTTCTTCATGGATTCAACCTCATCATTCATTGCTTTAATGGCTTCATTATAAGAGATAGGATCATTAAGATTTCCAACATCCATTTCAGCTTTAGTTCGGTAGGTAACATAGTTATCCCAATTAGTAGGTCTTCTAATCCTGGTTGACCTCCTGAGTTGATTATTAGATTTAGCGTTGTCTTGGTTTTTATCGTTTGATGTGCCTTCGTTATGAGGTATAATGGGTTCTGAGTGTGGAGGTGGAGTTGGTGCAGTGACATCAGGGACATCATGTGTAGTTGTTGCATTGGGTAAAAGAGAAGTAAATGGAGTTATGGTAAGCGACGAGTCTCCCCCCGGTTCCCGTCTTGTACTTTTTACAATTCTTCATAAGGGTCGGTACTTCTCCCAATGACCTTAAATTCCTCTAGGAACGTAACACGCTTAGTTTCTACAATACGAGTGACATGGGAAAGACAATAACGACGATAACCCTTTGAATGATCCGGATACCCGATAAAGAAACATGTAACTATTTTAGGGTCAAGTTTCCTTAAGAAAGGAGTCTAAAGTTTTGCTTCAGCTATACGACCCCATACTTTCATATATTTATGACTCAGTTTCCTTCCTATCAAAAGTTCACAAGGAGTTTTAGGGACAAACTTAGAAGAAACTGTATTAAGTATATGAACAACTTCTTTTAGTGCTTCAATTCAGATAAATAAAGGTAAATTAGTGTTCGCTAACATACTGCACACCATGTTCATAATGTTGGACTCTGTATGCCCAAGACACATATTAAATTGATGTGGCTAGTACGTTATGATCCAAGTCGAGTCATACCCAATAACAAGCTAGACAAACACTTACAATATTTATTTATGATATGATCAAATAAATAAATATCAACACTTAGAATATTTAGAAATTGGTTTTCTAAATAATTGCACTTGACAAACTAATAAATTATATGGATAATTTATTTTGAGAGAGTATTTTATTTTGTTATTTAATGGGTTAAATAACATAATAAAAATATCATAAGTCTTATAACATATGATGTTATATTTTATAAAAGTTATAAAATACATATGTAAGACTTATATTATTTTATAAAAGAAAATTGATTTTTTTATATAAATAAAGCTTGGCCGCCACCCCCCCCCCCCATGGGGTCTTCCCAAAGATTCTTGTCCAATGAGATTCCATGCATGTTGTCATAAGTTGCATGCATTTTGATTGGATGGTCTTCCCTAAGTTCTTTGGCCAATCATGTTGCATGCAAATGCATGTGTTAGTTGATCTCCTATTGGGCAATGTGGGTGGCAAAGTCTCTCATGTCTTTTATATTCATTTAGATGAATTTTGAGAAAATAGAACTTGAAGAAGATAGTAAAAAATGGCTGCATATTTTCGGCCCAAAGATCATCATCCAAGAGTTGATTTTTATTTGAAAAATCAAGTGTAAGACTCTAAATAAATCGGGTCATGTATGGTTGATCTATTGGTGAGTTTCAAGTTCATATAACAAGTGCAAGAACTCCAAAACTCCTCTCATATTTTCGGCCATGAGATGGTTAACAAGAGGGTTTTTCTAGTGAGTTCATAAGTGTAGAAATCCTAGCTAAACATGAGGTGTTTGTTGGAAGCTTGGGGTATACAAGCTTGAGGTCTTCTACTCTTGAAGACAACCATTTCAAGAAGCATCATCCGTTTCATAATCCTTGTACTTCAAGAAGGTAGTTTTCTAAACATCCTATGGTTGTGTTTGATAGTATACATCTCATATATGGATCCGGGTTTTGGGATTTTGCATATAAATGGTTTTATATCTTATAAAAGTAACATGTTTTAAACTTTATTTTCCGCTGCGTTTTTATTTCATATGGATGAATTTGCTTTGATAAACATGTTAAAATCCCATCAATGGCATCTAGAGCCGCTTATATGAGTGCATGCTTCAATAGACTTAAAATTTTCGGGTTTCGGGTTTGGTGAAAACCCTATGGCCGAAATTTTAAGTATGGTTATCCCTTTGTTTTTCAAGATTATATTCTTACATGCATAAATGAATCTTGAAAAATTATTTCATATGGATGATTTGTTTGTTTGGACAAAACTCACCTTTTCGGTTTTTTGGACATAGCCGAAAATGGTTATTAAAAGGGAACCATTTTTTTATGCTTCTTGAAATTTATATATATATATATTTGGATATATATTTTGGTGCATATGACCTAGCCATGACCTTGTGTTGAATGTTTGTGTTTGTGATTTATATTTAATTATTTCAAAGGTTGTAATAATTATTAATTTGTCTTCCACTTGTAAAGTTATGTAATTTATTTATTTTCATTTGGTATGTAAAATAAATAGATTAGGTGCATTTTATTTTACTAGAAAAATGTATTAGGATATATTTTGTAAAGGAAGATGCACACAAAAATGCGGTTTTGGTTTTTGCCAATTTCGGGCATAAAGGACTTCATAGTTCTTAACGGGATTTTAGCCCGAAAACCAAAACACATTTTCGGAGCCCAAAGGAGTTTGGAGCTGAATTAAAGTACATTTTGGAAGATCAAAGAAAGTGGAGAAATCACAACACAAAAGGGAGACTTGAAGCATTTGGATGCGAGATCAAGTGGGAGTTCAACGACACATCGCTTGTGTCATTTTTCACCCTTTAGGAAGGACCTTTTGACACACTTGTTTCGGCTAACAAGTGTGGTCAAAATAGTTGGCTATGGTTATGCACCTAATGATATATGTGTTGTGCTTGTGTGGTTGCTTATTTATATTGTTTTGATGATATTTGGATATGCATGCTTAACAAACTAATAATCAACAACAAGCTTAAAATTGGTTCTTTAAAAGATCATTAAAATTGGTTAATAAAAGGTTATTAAAAATTAATGATTTTATAATAAAATGGGTTTTATTAAAAAGAACCTTGAAAATTGATTTTCACAAAAGTACCAAGGATTTGAATGCATGCAAATGTATGGTACATAAAGTTTTCTAAACTAGAATTTTTGAAAACTCAAAAATCCCTTTTATAAAACAAGTCAAACACCATCCTTTTATACAACACTCGAAACACTTGGGAACTCTTTCGTGGGATAAAGGTCACCTAACCACATTTGAGGGAACTTGTATATTCGAGGTGGGTTTACCATGTTTGTGGGATAAAGGTCACCTAACCACTTATGTGTATAAACTCACACGTGTGTGTAAGTTGGACGACTTGATTTGGAAACCATGAACTTAGGGTCACCGAAGCATGGCGAACAAACGGTGTTGATGGGATTAAACATGCCAACTAAACATAAAGATGTTTAAGCGATCCCATATGGCTAGAAGTTGCAAAGAGTTGCAATTGTCAAACGTTGACTACCTTGTTAATTTAAATAGAGGGATAAAGGTCACCTAACCAATATTTAGATGTAACGTTGGATTCTAGATTTTAATTATTAATTGTCTATGAGACATAAAAGGGTATTAATAATTAAAATATAATAATATCGAAAATACTAAAATTGAACCTTGCAAAATTTTGTATATGGCCGCTAACAATATTACCCAAACCGTCCGTAACCTATCACTAATAAACGATCCTAATCCCGATGAACATCTTATGGAAGATAAGGATGCCTATAACGATTGGATTAAGTATATCGAGGATACTACGCAAGCCTCCTGTCTCATGTTAGGAATTATGATTCCCGAGATTCAAAAGAATTTTGAACATCATGAGCATACGACATGATTACCCAATTGTAGGAAATGTTCCTAAGGATAGAACGCTTCGAAACGGTTCGAGCGCTTCATGCGTGTCGAATGGAGGAAACCCAATCGGACTCATCTTATGTCTTTAAGATGAAAAGCCACAATGATCACCTCGAAAGGCTCGATATGGATAAAAGGGTTTTATCCATTCTAACGATCAATGAGGGTGGCAACAAGAAAGGGCATCACCCCGACACCAAAGCAAATGTTGCAAATGGAAACGGGTAATTCAAAGGGAAATAATTAGAAAGACTAAAGCGAAACCACCGAAACCAAAAGAGAAGAAGGCAAAGGTTGCCATGAACGATCCATGCTTTGAGTGTGGTGAGATAGGGCATTTAAATAGGAATTGTCTAACCTATCTCAAAGAGTTGAAAAAACAAGAGGGATGCTAGGCAAACCTCAGATACAATCTTAATGATACATATTGACCTTAATGTTGTTTCTTCTAACACATGGGTATTAGATACCGGATGTGGAACTCATATTTGCAATTCGTTGCAAAAGGTTCAAAAGAAATAAACATTACAAGAAAGGAGACTATGTTTTGAAACTTCCAAATGGTTTGGAAATTGTTTTAAAATGTCTTGAATGCTCCTAGTTAGACTAGGAACATTATTCAAGTTTCCCTTATAAGACAATATGGTTTTGACTTAAAGTTTGCAAACATTGACATTTATACTTCGATGAATGACATGTTTTACTTTAAAACTATGCCTTCAAATGGTAGTTATGAATTGGTTCATAATAATACATCATTTGATAGTTCAATGTACCAAGCAATCACCAACAAACTCAAAATGGATTTGAGTGAGACTTATCTTTGGCATTATCGCCTTGGTCATATAAACAGATGTCGCATGTAAACACTTCGAAAGAATGATCTTTTGGAAACAAATGAAATTGGTTCATTTGATACATGTGAATCTTGTTTACAAGGTAAAATGACTAAGAAACCCTTTAGTGGGAAAGGGCAATAGATTTCTTAGGTATCATACATTCGAATGTATGTGATCCTTTTAAGCCAATGACTAGGAATGGTGAAAGATACTTCATTACTTTAACCGACAACTATAGTAGTTATGGTTATGTGTACTTGACACAAAGAAGAAGTTTTGAAACGTTCAGAATCTTCAAAAGATGAAGCACAAAATCAACTCTTTTAAAGTTCTTCGTTTTGATAGATGAGGAATCGAACTCTATTAGATATGGTTCGATCTATGATGGCTAGGAGCGCATTATCTCTATCACTTTGGGGTTACGCTTTGCTCTCCGTGGCCCATATGGCCCCAAACCAAGAAAGTGGATAAGACACCTTTTGAAATATGACATGGAAGGGCTCCATCATTATCATATTTAAAAAGTATGGGTTGTGAAGCTTATGTGAAGCAATACACCCCAAACAAGTTGGAAGTACGATCCACTAAGTGTATCTTCGTAGGATATCCTAAAGATGATATAGGATATTATTTCTACGATCCAATAGAGCAAAAGTATTTGTTGCTCGAAAGGCAAAGTTCTTGGAAGATAAG
Organism: Helianthus tuberosus; assembly: GCA_030545235.1. NCBI lineage: Eukaryota > Viridiplantae > Streptophyta > Magnoliopsida > Asterales > Asteraceae > Helianthus > Helianthus tuberosus. The sequence goes on along the minus strand of CM060394.1, from coordinate 114,300,402 downwards.
TTCCTAATGGAAGGAACTAGTAGAACAGTGGAACTTGATGAGGACCAGGAACCAAAAGCCGATACACGTTTGGTTGATACTAGCACTCAACAAGAGGTTGTTGAAGATGATCAAATGGTTGATCAACATACACAAAACGTTCGCAGATCTGGTAGAATTAGTAATCCACCTGAAAGATATGGATTTTTTATGGATGGATGCTATGTGGTACATTCACATGAACCAACCACATACCATGATGCAATGTCAAAATCTGATTGCGACAAATGGCTTGAGGCTATGAACGTAGAGATGAAATCCATGTTTGACAACCAAGTATGGGAATTGGTTGTGCCACCACTTAACTCTAAAGTAGTTGGAAGTAAGTGGGTTTTCAAGAAGAAAAACTGTAATGCATGGTAACTTGGATACTTGTAAAGCGAGACTTGTAGCAAAAGGTTTCACTCAAACTCAAAGGGTTGATTATGATGAGACCTTCTCACCCGTCGCAATGCTAAAGTCAATTAGGATATTATTTGTCATATCTGCATAATATGATTATGAGATTTGGCAAATGGATGTCAAAACGGCTTTCCTTAATAGATATCTTGAGGAAGATGTCTATATAGTTAAGCCTGAAGGTTTTGTCGATCCAAAACATCCTGACAAAGTATGCAAGTTAAAGAAATCAATCTGTGGATTGAAACAAGCATCTAGAAGTTGGAATCACCGTTTTGATGAAGAGATTAGGGAATATGGATTCATCAAGAACGTTGATGAAGCTTGTGTGTATAAGATGGCTAGTGGGAGCATTATTACTTTCTTTGTATTATATGTCGATGACATTCTACTATTTGGAAATAACATTCCAACCTTGGAGGGTGTAAAAGGCTGGCTTGAAAGTTGTTTTTCCATTAAGGATTTTGGTGAAGTCGCCTATATTTAGGAATAAAGATCTATAAGGATAGGTCAAGGCGCTAGATAGGTTTAAACAAAAGTGCATACATTGATAAAGTCTTGAAAGGGTTCAAGATAGAGAACTCTATGAAAGGTTTGGTACCTATTCAAAGAGTGGACAATATTGAATGCGTTTCAATGTCCAAGCTCAAAGGATGAGCAAGAAAGAATGAAAGGAATCCCATATACGTCAGCTATAGGATTCATTATGTATGTAATGATATGTACTAGACCGGACAAGTTATGCGCTTTAAGCATGACGAGAAGATACCAGTAAAATCCAAATAACGGTCATTGGATGACTATTAGAAAGTATATTGAAATACCTTAGAAGGACTAAGGATATATTTCTAATATATGGATCTGGTGAAAAAGAACTCGTTATAAAAGGGTTACAAGGATGCGAGTTTCGGAATTCGTTGTAAAGGGTTACATGGATACGAGTTTCCAAATTGATCAAGATGGTTCTCGATCACAAACAGGGTAGCATTGTCCACTACAGAATCAGAATACATCGCCGCTTCATTGATTGAGATAATTCATATGGATCTGCCACTTGAATTATTGCCGATCTAGGGGTAGTCCTTACCATTCAGAACCCCTAGAGATCTTTGTGATAACATAATAACGATGGTGCGATTGTTCAAATCAAGGAACCTCGTGCACATCAAAAGACTAGGCACATTGAGCGGAGTTTCAACTACATAAGGGATGAAGTTGAAAAAGAGAAAGATATGTATTCGCAAAGTTCACACTGATTAAAATATTGCGGATCCACTCATGAAGCTCCTTGAATGGGCAAAGCATGAAAGGGTCATACTTGTGCCTTAGGACTTCGATATTCTAGTGATTGGATTTGATCTATTTTGTATTTGGATATTGGAACAATTATTATTATAACTCTTTATGGTATGTTGAGTTATGTTCCATATTAGCATGTTTAAATCCATGAATAAGTTACTTATTCTAAATGTCCGTAGTCGATCATAATTGTGGGAACAAATATGAATGTAAGACTATTATGAATTTGGATTGGTGGATATTCATTAGATATGAATATGGAGCAAAGTGTTGCTACCAAGGTTCATAGATATTTGTGGGATACAAATATTGGACTGACTCGCTCTCAAATATTACTGCATGGAATCATTTGTGATTGATCATAAGTAAATTTGAGTAAAGGAGAATATCATAGTATCCTCAGACCTGAGATACATATTGGGTCTTGATATTCACCAAATATTATACCTTGACTTTTTCTTCGCTGTCAGTAATATGACAGTACATAAGGCTAAGCTCAGGTGTGGTACAAGGTGATTGTGAGAGACGTATGTAGTCAAGATGGGATTTGTTCCTCTTATTCGTTGAGAGTAAGATGTCTAAGGCCTGCTAAAGTTAAATCAACAGAGAGTGATCACTCTATGTCTCTGGATTTAACATGACATCTGTAACGAAAGGATAAATGATAGATTCACCTAAATCATGTTCAAGTAAGGGACTTGAAAGGGATGATGTTATTGAATGGCAAATATAGTCATACGTATTGGGGGTAGTAAACCGTAGTTAGGCGTCATTTACTACTTGCATCAATCTTCTATGTATCTTGTGCAAGTGGGAGATTGTTGGACTCTGTATGCCCAAGACACATATTAAATTGATGTGGCTAGTACGTTATGATCCAAGTCGAGTCATACCCAATAACAAGCTAGACAAACACTTACAATATTTATTTATGATATGATCAAATAAATAAATATCAACACTTAGAATATTTAGAAATTGGTTTTCTAAATAATTGCACTTGACAAACTAATAAATTATATGGATAATTTATTTTGAGAGAGTATTTTATTTTGTTATTTAATGGGTTAAATAACATAATAAAAATATCATAAGTCTTATAACATATGATGTTATATTTTATAAAAGTTATAAAATACATATGTAAGACTTATATTATTTTATAAAAGAAAATTGATTTTTTTATATAAATAAAGCTTGGCCGCCACCCCCCCCCCCCCATGGGGTCTTCCCAAAGATTCTTGTCCAATGAGATTCCATGCATGTTGTCATAAGTTGCATGCATTTTGATTGGATGGTCTTCCCTAGGTTCTTTGGCCAATCATGTTGCATGCAAATGCATGTGTTAGTTGATCTCCTATTGGGCAATGTGGGTGGCAAAGTCTCTCATGTCTTTTATATTCATTTAGATGAATTTTGAGAAAATAGAACTTGAAGAAGATAGTAAAAAATGGCTGCATATTTTCGGCCCAAAGATCATCATCCAAGAGTTGATTTTTATTTGAAAAATCAAGTGTAAGACTCTAAATAAATCGGGTCATGTATGGTTGATCTATTGGTGAGTTTCAAGTTCATATAACAAGTGCAAGAACTCCAAAACTCCTCTCATATTTTCGGCCATGAGATGGTTAACAAGAGGGTTTTTCTAGTGAGTTCATAAGTGTAGAAATCCTAGCTAAACATGAGGTGTTTGTTGGAAGCTTGGGGTATACAAGCTTGAGGTCTTCTACTCTTGAAGACAACCATTTCAAGAAGCATCATCCGTTTCATAATCCTTGTACTTCAAGAAGGTAGTTTTCTAAACATCCTATGGTTGTGTTTGATAGTATACATCTCATATATGGATCCGGGTTTTGGGATTTTGCATATAAATGGTTTTATATCTTATAAAAAAGTAACATGTTTTAAACTTTATTTTCCGCTGCGTTTTTATTTCATATGGATGAAATTGCTTTGATAAACATGTTAAAATCCCATCACATAAGGGTACGATTTCTTCGTTCAGTAACACCACTCTCCTAAGGAGTACTTGACATGGTGTATAGGTTCACGATCCTACGTCCCTTACAAAACTCATAAAATGGACCAGGAGTTTGACCCACATCAGTATGTCTTCTATAATATTCACATCCTCTATTTGATCTCACAACTTTAATTTGACGTTCTAGTTGCTTTTCAACTTCAGCTTTATAATGTTTAAAAGTTGTAAGCGATTCATAATTTTCCTTAATGAGATACATGTATATATAACGAGAATAGCCGTCAGTTGAAGTGATAAATGAATTATGTCTAGTTAAGCCAGCGATGGGGCAAGGAGCACCAATGTCAGCGTGAATGAGTTCTAATGTCACACCCGCCAAAATCAGAGTTGGTGTGATCTGACTGGTGTCTTCATTGCACAGCAAAAGTATATATAATGCTAAGACTTCTAGAAAGTGAACGCCCACTAAGTACTCCAATCCTCATGGGTTCTCCTATTCCAACCGTGCCATAATTTGAAAATGTAACCTGAGAAAGAAAATTGCGAAAAATCAACATAAAGTTGGCGAGTTCATAATTTATTTGATAACCGGTTTAAATATTGTTGAGAAAATGAAACAAAAATCATTTTCTTCGGCATGTCATATGAGAACTTTGTATTTGTAAAACCTTGTATTTGTAAAGATTTATGTTTGTAAAACTTTGTATTTGTAAAACTTGTTTAACCGCCAATGTCCGCGTATGACAATGACAACATGCCCGCATGAGCCTGTGAGTTGTATGTAGGACAATCCAGTCCTTAAGTTGTAGGCCTTAAAGTTGCATGCAGGATCCGTGAGTTGTATGCAGGACACACTTTCCGTTGTTCGTAAGCTGGACAAACCAGTCCCCTTATTTGTATGCAGGACAAACCAGTCCCGTTGTAACTAGGACAATCCCGTCACTAGTTTGTAGCTCATGCATGTTTCGTAAAAACAATTATGTTTTTTGTAAAAATCGCTATGTTTTGCATAAACCTTTCATAAACCATTTGAGTTGTTGAAATTCATTTGCAAGATGGTTTAGAAATATATATTTTCGTTCATTAAAATATTGTGTACTTTTGATGGTTTAGAAATATATATTTTCGTTCATTAAAATATTGTGTACTTTTGCAAAACTTGCATGTCTTTCCTCCTCGAAAACATTTATAAAAATGTAAAACCGTAAAAAGTGGGGGTTATGAACTCACCTCGATATCCTTGTGCAAAGCTAGCTTAATGTGATCCATAATGTCGTTTTCAAAACGTAACTCGCTAGCATGCAATCTATGACATTCATATCACGGAATAACTTATAAGTTTCTACTAAAATGATGTAGCTAAACTACGTGTCACCGAACTCTACCGAATCGCTAACTGAATGATTCGATGGGAAGTTGTTAACTTGATGGAAATGAATAAGTTATACTTGTTAAGTTCCATTTGTAGTCGGTGATAAACACTAAGTTTTGGAAGCACTTAGTTTCCGAGAGGTTTAAAATATATATTTATATATATTGATAAATATAAATATATTTATGAATTTGTGTTAGTCGTCTTGTGGATAATTATCGTAATAATTATTTAGTTGTTCGTCGGCTCTCGCTTATTCTTTAACTGAATAACTCGAATAATATTATATGTTAAGGTTGCACGGTAACGCGTCGCATCCTATTTAAACGTTTGAAATAAATATAAATAATTTAATTTATTTTATAAAAAAGATTCGCATTATCGACGCTTGAAACAAATATAAGCAATTATATTTATTTATAAAAGGATTCGTGTTATCGACGTTTAAAACAAATATAAACAGTTATATTTATTTTATAAAAGGATTCGCGTTATCGACGCTTGAAACAAATATAAACAATTATATTTGTTTATAAAAGGATTCGCGTTACCGATGTTTGAAATAAATATAAACAATTATATTTATTTTATAAAAGATTTCTGAGTCTCGTTATTTTGTAAACGACGTTAGTTGAAACATTATCGTCTCGTTTTTTGTGAGTTTTAAAGGGTCGTCAAAATATATTTGTCTATATTTATTTTTATAAAAATTACTTGGATCCGATAGGTTTTGTTTTTATAATATAACACGTTTCGTTTCACGGATTTTTATGAAAAATGGACAGAGTTTCCCCTGTTTTTAGACGATCCCGACAATGCAAGTTGTCGATATAATTTTTATAACGCAACATTCAATGTAACAATATATATATATTTATTATGTTTTTTAGGTCGCGATGTCGGTTTGATTTTAACTAATCTATACACGATATACATATATATACAATTCATTGCACGTATACAAGAAATTCTTATTACGACATTTATATTGATCGGTTCGATTGAGAGCTCGGTTCCGTGATTAAAAAAATAATTATATATTAAACAACATAAACAATATTCGCATCATTATTATGTTACCAAATCTCGTGCCGAATCGTTGACCGGTGTGAATTCAAGATCCGGATCGGTTCCTTTAACTGTTGAATGCGTACGACCACGTGAAATGTGCGGAATCCAATCATGTGTGTGGATAGAACACAAGGGTGTAATTATAAACTGATTTCAATTGATAATCTGACAAGTACAAAACCGAGAAATCAAACGGACAGAGTTTCCCCACTCTAGTCTCAAAAGTTACCAATGACAAGATCCTACACTCCTATTTATAGGCATTGCACATCTGGATGAACCAGGTTGGCGGATGGCCTCCATCCGGGTGGACGGGCTTCCATCTAGACGGATGGACTATTACATTATGTATCCGGGTGAACTTGTACTACATTCGTTCGTATGGACCTATTGTCCATCCGTTCGGATGAGCTTCAATACATATCAACTTTGTCGTTTAGCACCGGTCTTGTATCATCTGATTAAGCTACGATACATGATTGACATAAGCGATAAACATATGCACTCACAGACTCCCCCTTGGATATTGCTGCAGTAAATCTCGTAGCTTTCTATCTCTCTCTCTCTCTCTCTCTCTCTCTCTCTCTCTCTGAGTCTTCACAAAGTGTTGACATTCTCAGCACCACAAACTATCCCTTATACTTTAACAGACTCCCCCTTTTGTTTAACTCTATCTTTAGGCTCCCCCTTTCGTTAAGCTTCCGTGCTTTTAAGGATCCGCAACTGGATCTAACAATCTCCTCCAGAATCGTTATCTGGCTCTTCGAAAACAAGCTCCCCTTGCTTCGAGCTCGTCTTCAGACTCCCCCTTAGCCTCAGCTATCAGGATCGTAGTCTGGCTCTTTCATCTACAAATCTCACCCCATTATATAAGATTTTTGACAATTTAAGATCATTAATTGAAGATCTAGCTCTATACATTTATCATGAATAAGCTGGAGCATTTCAAATATGTGACAGCACAGGACATCGTTTGTTCACAGATATATGTGACCTGGTTCAAAATATTTTTGGATCGAGAACTATTTAAAAACTATTAAAATCTTCCAAGAACGATTGCCTGGCCCTTAATCACATATGTATTTGATAATTTTAGTTCAAAATTATAATCTGACTCTAAACATCAAAATATGACAATTACAGTATCCAAAACCTTTTATCAAATAATCATTCAAGTCCAACTTAATGACCTTGGAGATTTCACAAACTATTTTTGATATTTTTCATTTAAAACTTCAAGTTTCAAATTAATGAACTTGTTTTATTTCCAGAAACATGGACAACATACTTAGACTTTGAAACTCAGCTTTCGGACATCTGTTGTAAAAAATAAAGTAGAAACAAAATCTTTTTGTATTTTTTTTTCAAAGTTTATGCTAAAACATACTGAAAATATTTTTGTGATTTTTCTATTAAGTAAAACATTAAAGAAATATTTACAGACAATATTTTTGTTTGAGTTCATGTCAGAGGATCATATCAGTTTGTGATAAATCACTAGCACCGTTGAGCTTTAAACACTTTAAGTTCTAAATGATTAACTTAGATTGTCAGTATACCGATTCACTTAAATTTTCACACAAAGTTCAACTGATTCGAGATACGAGATTTAGTGTTTTAAGCACTTAACTTATTCGCGTGTCCCAACTCAGAACACACTCCCGTATCAAGACAGTCTTACAGGTGAATATATTATATTGATATCTGTACTCTAGGTTAGTGCGAGACCTTGAGAGCTCAGGTATGAACTACCGTTCAATCAAAGAGATGGAGGCTCGACTTTAGGTGTGTTCCACTTAAAGATCTTCTTTACAACTGCACTTGATTCATATATTTCGATATTTTTTCAATTTTTTTTGCAGAGGGAAAGATTTATTAAAGCGCATAAAGTATTATACGAGGTCTAGGCCATTGCTGACGCAAAATCAAATGACCAAGTATAATACCCCAGATATCAAACAGTATAAAAACCTAGTATCTCAGAATCAGGCAATCTCTCAAACAAGATTTCGGGGGGTTACCCATATATTCGAGAGATGTTCCCCACGAGATAAGCAAGTGTGTAAAAACCTACTGGCATATCATCAGTGAGACCGTTTATCACATTTAACTTTCCATTTCTTTAGCGTGCTGTGATTGTCTACTGATGTACTATCATTTCCTCTTTTTACACAATACTCTTATTGTTTTTGGCTTTTTCAAATTTTCAAATGTTTTTGTATTTTCTGAAAGTATTTACTCCCCTAAAGTTTCAGGGTTAGATGTCAAATTTTCTTTAAAAATGTAACAAACCGATGTAGATAGCTTCGTCTCGCCATCCATTTTCTGCATTACATGCTCTGTTTTGCAGAAAGTACCCCCATGATTTACAACACACTGATTTTTAACAATGTTAAAACTATTTTCAATTGTGAAATAATCATGTTCGTTCAGCAGTGAGGGTTTCAGCATATTCAATCAACAATTTTTCAAATTTTTGATTTTTTTTGAAAAAAAAAAACATATTTTTTTTCATTTTTCAATTTTAACAAAGTAAAAAAAAAATTTGGTTTTGAATTTTTCTATTTTTAGGGTTTTTGATATATGGTTTATTTATGTACAAAAATAAACAAACTCCCTATTTCTCAGTTGTAGGGTTCAGCCTCCTCTTGTGCCAGGCTGCTCCCTCCTTCATTTTGACAATCAACCATCTGCTGGAGCACTTGCACATTCAAACAATTCAATTACTTGAACATATCAACCCAAGCCTGTTTCGACTCAGGTAGCTGAACACAAATCTTTCCAGGTAGAACTGGATAATATCTTTCATTTTTTCTCAAAAACATCTTCATTTCGATTATTATTCACAGAAGTCATTTGTTTCTTTGCCACCCAAACTTGTCCTTTTGAAACACATCTTCGATAAAATCTTGAATCTGTTTGACTGTTACGTTTAGACAAATCAACTTTAGGTTTCCAGATTTGTTTTGGTTGAAACTTGGATGTTTTTGGCTTCCAAGTTTGTTTTGATTTTGAAAAACCAACATTTTGTTTCCAAACCTGTTTAGGTTCAACTTTGGGTGTCTTTGGTTTCAGTTTCTAAGTTTGTTTTGATCCAAACTTGGTTGACTTCTGTGTTTCAACCTTCCTTTTCTTGTCAACATCAACAGGTTTTGGATTTGGACATTTACGACCAAGATGTCCAATTTGATCACACTTAAAGCATATTTTCTTAAACACATCTTTAACCTGTTGTTGTTGCTTTTTCAGAGCATAGAACTCTTCATTAGATTGTCGTCTAATTTCGAGTTCTTTCTCTTCTTCTGAACTTATCCCATGAACAAAGTTCATCTTTTTCCTGATAATTTGGATTTTCAAATCGTTTCTTTTGGTTTTGTTTCTTTTTATAACCCAATCCGGCCTTCATGTTTTTCTTTTTGTAACTAGGTTTGTTATAAAAAGTTTTCTTGCTCTTTCCATCAAATTTTGAAATTTCAGTTTTCTCAATTTCTACCTGTTTGAAAACTTTGTTGTTTTTATCTGAAATCACATTTTGAATTGGAAATTCATCATCCAAGAGTAGTTTGTCCAATCTAATCATGGTATAAACCAATCCTATTGAATCATCATTCACAACTTTCTCATATTTTGAATTTTTCAAATAACTTTCATGAAAACTTCCCTCATTTTCATTATGTGCTTCAGACTTATCAGTGTTGGTAGACTCCTCTGTGAGAACACTTTCAACAACCTTACCTACCACATCTGAATCATCAAGATCATCAGATTTTGTGTAAGTCACATCGATGTTGTCAGGTAATTGGTCAACCATGTTTATTGCTTTTCCACCTTTTCGCCACCATAGAATGTATAATTATTCTCCAATGGTGGTGGAACCTGATGATATTCTGACCCAATTCCCTTTTTTTTCTTTTCTGACTCTTTACCATCGGGTGTGATGTTGAAAATACGTTCTCAAATATATGAAGAAGCATGACAACTTTGAAGTTTGTTAACCAATTTTTCTTTTTCAGCCAGTTCTTGTTTAAGTTTGGCAACATCATCAATATAATTATTTAAAACCATTTGTTTTCCTTCATAGCTAGCTTCAAGGAATTTGGTTGTTTTCTGGCATGCTGACAATCTACCATCCAAACTTTTGACTCTACTTTTCAAAGTTTCATAAGCTTCTTTTACAGTATGATATGACAGTTTCATACCATCATATTCTTTTTGAAACTCTTGAATCATTTTATCTTCTGGAACACATTCCTTGCACTCAGCTGAGCACTGTTGTTTCAAAATTTTGTTTTCTTTTTCAATAATCTCACATTTCTGTGTCAGCTCTTTTTCTTTTTCTTTCAAAAACTTTTCATTTTCAATCATTTCATTACATTTTCTTTAAAAATTCATTCTATTTTAGTGAATTCAATGTCTCTGGATCTCAGATTGTTATCTTTTTCAGTACAAGCACTGCACGTTTCCATGCATTTCTTGCACTATTCAGCAGTTTTATATTCAGATTTATCTAATATTTCAGAAGATTCAGTTTGAGTTACCTCAGTGTTTGGCACTGTGGCTTCTTTCGCTTTTTGAATCTGATCTTCTTCAAGCACTTGTTGTTTCTTAGCAACAACTTCCTCAGCTTTCTCATCAACTTTCTTCACATCATCCACCATTTTCTTACTCTCATCAACGATTTCTTCAACAGTCTCTTTCTTCTTCTCTAGGCTGGCATATATTACCTTCCTTATGCCTTCCTCTACCATTTCTCTATATCTCAGAATCTCTTCAAGACCTTTACACCAAACCCCTACAATTGGAATGGCAGCAACTAATGCTTCAAAGTTTACCTTGTCAGGATCAACTGTTGGGTTTCCTTTTGGATCAACAAAACATTCTTTATCAGCATCCCACCTATTTGCCCATTTTGCTTCCCTGTACTTCTTATACTCTATACTCAAATATACTCGTTCATGATTTTCTTCTCGACTCTCTTTAACCTTAGCAACCAAAGCCTGTTTTTCTGTTCTCTCATCTTTAATATATTTTCCCCAATTAAACCATTCATCATCATAAACGTACTGGGTCCAGAACTACCATCACGAATCGTCAACATAGCTTGTTTCTTCTCTTTAGACGACCCTTCCTCAATCTGCTTCTGGTTTGTTCTGGATGGTTGCTCATTGTTGCAATGATAGAAAACTTTCTTGTAGTAATCTTTGTGAAACGGATTCACGCTATCATTTGCTTTCTTGTTGGTACATTCTATTTTGAAGTGCCCATTTTGTTTACATTTAAAACATGTCACTTTTGATTTATCAAGCCTATCTTCATGTCAGGGCCTTCCAGACACTTTCTACCAGTAATCTCCATAAACCGTTAGGCTCTCCTGATAACGCTCGCCATACACCAGCAAATATCCATGAGTTTCATCTCTTATGGATCTACTTGATCGTAATCCTATTTTGTCATATTCGGATTACCAAGCTTTCCTGCGATTAAACCTTCATATGACTCTAGAACAGACGCTAAGAAACTCATATGCTGTTTAGCGAAATAAGTATTCAAATGAGGAGAATCATTCCAGTTCTAATTTGAAGAAGATTAAATGATGCAGACGATAAATGGTATCCGAAATCATAACTCGGAGTTTTGTTGTTTGATGATTCAGCAGCATTGTCAGTATTAAATGCTGTACCAACCTTTGGTGATTGGTTATTCAGCAACATACTTCGTCGGTAGTACAGATCAACATTTTGCTGGTAACTGGAACTAGGCATTGTTTTTTGTTTTTGTAACTCTAGATCATGTCCTTCCAGTTTCTCAATCAAACCATCCAGCGTCATCTCATCAAACTTAGCATCGTTCTTCAACACAATCACAAATGTTTTCCAATCTTCAACCTGCGGTAATGCCTCGACCAGTTTATCAACAATCTCTTCTCTGTCTTTGTTGATTCCAAACCTCTCCAGCTCAATTTTCAGATGACAAAATCTTTCTATCATTTGTCTAACTGTTTCACCCCTCATACAACCAAATAAATCAAACTCTTTTTTCAGTAATGAGATTTTATTTTTCTTGATGTCTTTAACCCCTTCAGCTTTCAGTTTTAATGCTTCCCACATTGACTTGGAAGTTACGCCATGTTGGAGTAAAAACAGAATATCCTCTTTAACAGATTGTTGTAACAAAGTTACCATTTTTAGTTCATTAGAGTGGTTAGTTTTACCAATTTCTGAAAATGCGGAATTGTAAGTAATACATTTTGATCATTCAAAGGTTTTTTATATCCGAATGTCATCATAATCCAACTCTCATAGGCATAAGCCTTTACCCAGTTTTCAAATCTTGTGCTCCACCAATGATAATCTTCTATGTTCATGAGTTTCGGTGGTCATCGGTGATTTCCGTACACACTGCCATATTTCAAACTTTCTGATATAGGACTAAAAAATGTTTACATTGTAATTGGGATTGGTTCAGTTGTTATTTCGGATGTATATGCATTGTAAAACATGTTGTAGAATTCTTCAGCAATGATTACCTGCAAACACACCAACACTTGATCAAACTTACAAAAACAAACAATATAAAGTATTTAGTCCGGATGGAATTGTCCGGATGAACAGATCCGAATGAACTATGGTCCGGATGAAGACTTTGGTCCGGATGAACTCTTGGTCTGAATGAGCTTTTTGGTCTGGATGGGCTGTTGGTCCGGATGGACTTATCCAGATGATCTAATTTCTGGATGAACAATTAACAAGCTTATACGTCCAGATGAACCAGCCTATCAGTCCGGATGGACCATGATGTCAGCAAATTCAGTTTCGAAGTTCATGATTTTTACTGATTTGATTATGATTTTGTTGGAATTTTGATCTGAAACTTTGTAGGATTGTTCAAAAACGTTTTTCACATAACATATCCAAAATTTGGTCAATTTTAACTGTGAAAATGTTGTAGATCTGAGATTTAAGTTCAAAGAAGAAAGAAAATAAGATGAGTAGAAGAAGATGAAGAGATTTGTCTCTGAATCTAATGAAATTGGTGAGTCTTCGTGTCTTCAATCTGTGCAATCAAACACCTGCTCTGATACCACTTCTGAATTCAGGATCTAGATCGATTCCTTTAACCGTTGAATGCGTACGACCACATGAAATGTGCGGAATCCAATCACGTGTGTGGATAGAACACGAGGATGTAATTATAAACTGATTTCAATTGATAATCTGACAAGTACAAAACCAAGAAATCAAACGGACAGAGTTTCCCCACTCTAGTCTCAAAAGTTACCAATGACAAGACCCTACTCTCCTATTTATAGGCATTGCACATCTGGATGACCCGGTTGGCGGATGGCCTCCATCTGGACAGATGGGCTTCCATCCGGACGGATGGAGTATTACATTATGTATCCAGATGAAATTGTACTGCATCCGTCCCTATGGACCAGTTGTCCATCCGTTCGGATGAGCTTCAATACATATCAACTTTGTCATTTAGAACCATGTCACACCCCGAAATATCAGAGCATTGGCGTGACTGGACTGGTATCTTCATTGCACAGCGGAAGCAAATAAGCTAAGACTTTTAGTATGTGAACGCCCACTAAGTACTCGACTCTTCATGGTTCTCCTATTCCAACCGTGCCTTGTCTTAGAACTGTAACCTGAGAAAGAAACGTGCGAAAAAGTCAACATAAAGTTGAGCGAGTTCATAGTTTGTTTGTAAAAGATTTGAAATAAATCTCTTTGAATAACCGGTTTTTGAAGTATTGTTGTGAAAACGAATTTAAAATCATTTTCATATATAAAACAAGTTTTCATGTGTACCCCACGTACTCATGTATAATTTAAGTTTTTCTTGAGTACCCCACGTACTTCAAGTATAATTCAAGTTTTTATATTTAAATCAAGTATTCATGTGTACCCCACGTACTTATGTATAATTCGGGTTTTTCTTAAGTACCCCACGTACTCAAGTATAATTCCCGTTTTCTTGAGTACCCCACGTACTTCAAGTTATAAATCAAGTTTTTCTTGAGTACCCCACGTACTTCAAGTTATAAATCAAGTTTTTCTTGAGTACCCCATGTACTTCAAGTATTAATCAAGTTTTAGTATGGTATGAATTTTATGTAAATACAGTATTCCTGTAAGTATCAGGATTGTTAATGGGTTGCAAAGCCATTAACATGTGACACGACATAGGAAGTCACCAAACCTTAGGCATTTAATTGGTATATTCTGAGACACAAAAGCACTACTCGATTCTCGCCCTCACCGAGAGTGTGGCTGCCCGGCACCCGTTAGATCTAACCTTTTGTTCTGCGGTCTAGGTATATTGTTGATTAATGGTGCTTATGGTACCCTATTCGTGACACGATTTCTCGTATCATTTCTCATAACGCCTCATACTTGGTTCTCGTCCTCACCAAGTGCGTTTCTCGTATTCTTATATCTCGTCACACTTGGTTCTCGTTCTCACCAAGTGTGCTTCTTGTATTTTTATCATACCATTTGTATACATTTTAACATTTGTATTTTGTAAACTCTTGTATTTGTATTTACCCGTAGTTTATAAAACTAGAATCTCGTGTGTATGCATATTTCAAAAAAATACGCTTGTTTGAAAAACCGGTATAAAACATAAGCTTTTCGTAAACCATTTGTGTCATTTAAACTTGCTTGTAAAATGGTTTAGAAATATGTAATTCTTGTATGTTTTGCAAAAAGTGCATGTCTTTCCACCCCGAAAACATTTACATAAATGTAAAACCATAAAAGGTGGGGTTATGAACTCACCTGAATATTCATGTGCAAAGCTAGCTAATTACGACTTTGTGATGTCGTTTCCAAGACTTGACTCGCTAGCGTGCATTCTACAATATTCCTAACACGGAATATCTTATAAGTTTCTAAATAATGCGGTAACTAAACTACGTGTTACCGAGCTCTACCGAATCGTTAGTCGAACGGTTCAATGGTAAGTAGTTAACTTATCGGAAATGATAGGTCATATTTGATAAGTGTCGTTTATTGTCGGTAAAACCACTAAGTCTTGAAAAGACTTGATTCTCGAGAGATTTAAAAATAAATAAATATTTATATATAAAATATATAAATACTTCGTTGTAATTGCGTTAGCCGTCTTGAGTAGTCGTACGAAAATAATATATAATAACTTGTATTATATATATCACGTCTTGTGTATATTTGCCAAAAATATACGTATATGCCGTTTCGGCGTTTGTAATAAATATAAAAAGTTATATTTATTTTGCGAAAGTATCATCGAGTTGTCTGAAGTTTGAAATAAATATAAAACTATATTTATTTTTATAAGGGAATTCGTGTGGTATAAATATAAAAACTATATTTATTTTTATAAAACGAATTCGTCGAATTTCCGAAGTTCAAAACATCTATGTTTGTCGTTGTAAATATTTTCCGAATCGTTGTTTTCGTAAGTTGTAAGTTGTTGTCGAAGGAAACTTTATATTTGTATCTCGTAAAAGTCACTTTATAACAATAGTTGTCGTTTTACAAGAAAAGCACGTTTTTTTATAATAAAACTCGTTTTATTTTACGGGTTTTCTCGAAAAACGGGCAGAGCTTCCTCTGTTTTTGGACGCCCCCGACAACACCAGTTGTCGTTATTATATCAAAATTCAACAATTTTCAACAACAATCCAATCATATACTCAATATATATATAATTTTATGAGACGACAAAGTATAAACTAAACGTTATTTTAAATCGGTTCGAGCTCGTTTGTCACGTGAATAATAATATTATAAAAATAACAAAATAAACGTGACGTTAATTTTTACCAAGTCTTCGCGTCGGGATGTTGACCGAGTCGACTCGCTGAGTTGACCGGTTGACTTTGTCGACCGGGTTTGACCCGAAACCGATACACGACCCGAACCACACCGCATCCTGCACTCGAAATCAAACCGCCTGACCCGTTGTTGACCGGTCGCTGTTGACTGAGTTGACTCGGCTTGACTGAGTCAACCGAGTTGAACCATACATTGACCCGGACACCGAACCCGAAACCCAAACCTGAAGTCGTCACCGGAGCTGCCTCTTCTGCCGCCGTGTACGGCGGTGCGGCCGCCACGCCGCCGCCGTCTCTCTTTCTCTCCGGCTCTTCTCTCTCTCTAGCCACCGACCACCGCCGGATCAAAACGTGGACCGCCGGTCAGAGACATAGACCGCCGGTTTCTTTCTCTCTCTTCGCCTTTCTCTCCCCATCTCGTCTCTCTCTCTCTGCTTGAATCGTCGCTCACCACCACCCGATGGTGGTGGTTGTTGCTCGATCTACCGAAGGGGGGGGGGGATACCGCTGGTCATCGACCGGATGTTCATCAGATGGTGAGGGGAGTGTGTCTGGTCGGAGAAGCAGCACCGGTTTCACCAGTTTCCGGACTGTAAAAACGGAGGAGGAGAGTATGTGTGAGGAGTGTTTAGCTTTTCTTTGTGTCTGCAGTAGGTGGTGATCGAGAGGAGAGGGGTGAGGTTAGGGTTTCTTCAAAAGAAATGAAGAAGAAAAGTAGATAAATGTTGTCTGTGTATGTATTTGAGAGATGAGATAAAGGGTGTGGGTTTTATAATCATTTTTGTGGGTAGTGACTAATGTGTTTTACTTATGTCTTGTGTATAGAGATCTCATGAAGATTTCTTGTGTCCATCTTTTTGAGACATAAATCTTTTGGCAAGATTTATAGAGTTATTTTAGAGATTTTGAATATCTTGTACAGATTTTGAGAATCTCTTGTAACTATTTTGTAAGATTTTATAAGTATTGCATACAGATCTTGTATGTTATGTGCGGGTTTAGGCTTGTGGGTTTTGGGCTTGGCCCCAGGGCCCACAAGCCCAACTCATGTGTATGTGGCCCGTAATTCCTACGAGGCCCAATTTCGCAACCCAAATTCTATAAGTGTCGATAGCATAAAAATGTTCGTGTAACCTCCATATTTGTCGGTGTCGTCAGTATTTCGTACGGTTTCTGTTGTCGCGTAATATTCAGCAGCTTTTCTGTAAATCACCACACGCGCACTGTATAGCTGAACAAACATTCCTGGGCACTCCGAGGGCCTGGTTAAGTTAATTAGCGTCGTAAACACTATTTATTATCGCGTTAATCATTTGTTAATCACGTAATTAAGTGCCGTAAATCACCGGTTGTCACATTCTCCCCCTGTTAATAAAATTTCGTCTTCGAAATTTAGACTACGTTAACTCCTTAGAGTTACGTTATGCGTAGAAAATACGAATAGTACCAAAGTGAACGATCATGAAATCGAATCAAGACTTATTCGAATGATGTGAGTTTAAGGACGTATCCCAAGATACAAATGAATTCTAGAAATGATCGCATCCGTATAAATGAACTTAGTTTTCAACAAGCTCAAATGTAATTACTTTTGCATGAAACGCTCGATCATGATCATCCCAAGCTGCAAGTTCTACTGACGCCACAAGGTGTCGTAGTGAATGAAACAATTCAAATATAGCGGTGATCGAACAAGCATCACCTGTGTTTTGCATAAAACGCTCAATCATGATTAGCCCAAGCTACAAGTCTGTATTGACACCACAAGGTGTCGAAATTAACAAACGACTTAATGGAGTCGTAGATCAAACAAATCTACTACGATTCGGAACAATGAAACGCTTGTTAAAACGAATTCGAATATGATGTTTTCAATACATCATATGGTGTCTTGAATTGAATATGTGTAATGATCAAGTTCAAACAATTGAATTTGATTTGGGCGCAAGCCGACAATAAATACATGTATCGACAAGAAAACTTTCGACATGGTCACAACGAAAACCATGTATGTAACTTGAAAAGAAAAGAGATTTCAAGAAAATGTGTTGACTTGATAACAAAGAAGTCAACAATTTCAATAATGCAAGTCATTCGAATCACAAGCGAAATAATATTTGAACTTTGATGAAATGCTTTATTCGAAACAAAACCACATGCGTAACAAATGATGCATGCGTAACATATGAATTTTCAAGAAATGAAGCAAATGAATATTCGCTATATTGAAAGAAATGGTCGTGACACAATGACCATTAAGAGGAGTAGAGATACGAAAATCTACTCAGTAATTGTGAAAGTCAAAATTTCAATAAAAGAAACTTAAGGACTTTACCTGGGGTTGCATGTGATAACCAGTTGTTAGGTGACATTACCATAGAATGTCGAATATAGCGTACTCGTCGTTAGCTGAAATAGGGGGAATACGGTGACTTGCGTCTTTTCCTTAGCATGACTCGTGTCGTTTGCAGGACCGCGTGCCCACTGCCGCTTCCTGATTGATAGTCGCATGTGACGTACTTCAACCTCCGTTGATGTATAGCTTAAGTCTCACGAATGCCTGTGCGCTAGCGTTTCGTTATGCGTAGGCTGCCTGCTCGGGAAGTCAAAACATCATAGACAATATGTATAATTGTGTGTGCCCGAATTAATATTTGCAGTTCCTACGTGATGACCTTTAATGAACTTTAACATAAGTTTCCGAAGGTCTTAAATGCATGTTTCCTAAGCTCTCAGGGTTTTGTGTACTGTATGCGACTGTTTTGTGTACCGTGTATAAAACACCACTATAGCGTATGTTTGAAATCAAAATTTCGACTGTTTGATTTTCGGCAACGGTTGGAGACCATATTCGAGTACTAAGCGTTCTGTATGTATTCAACGTTTGAATAATCTAAGTCCCTAGAGAAATATGAGGTTAGAGCCTAGGTATTCTTTACAGAGAACCCTATTCGCTGTAACCTATAGCTCTGATACCAATCTGTCACACCCCGAAATATCAGAGCATTGGCGTGACTGGACTGGTATCTTCATTGCACAGCGGAAGCAAATAAGCTAAGACTTTTAGTATGTGAACGCCCACTGAGTACTCGACTCTTCATGGTTCTCCTATTCCAACCGTGCCTTGTCTTAGAACTGTAACCTGAGAAAGAAACGTGCGAAAAAGTCAACATAAAGTTGAGCGAGTTCATAGTTTGTTTGTAAAAGATTTGAAATAAATCTCTTTGAATAACCGGTTTTTGAAGTATTGTTGTGAAAACGAATTTAAAATCATTTTCATATATAAAACAAGTTTTCATGTGTACCCCACGTACTCATGTATAATTTAAGTTTTTCTTGAGTACCCCATGTACTTCAAGTATAATTCAAGTTTTCATATTTAAATCAAGTATTCATGTGTACCCCACGTACTTATGTATAATTCGGGTTTTTCTTAAGTACCCCACGTACTCAAGTATAATTCCCGTTTTCTTGAGTACCCCACGTACTTCAAGTTATAAATCAAGTTTTTCTTGAGTACCCCACGTACTTCAAGTATTAATCAAGTTTTAGTATGGTATGAATTTTATGTAAATACAGTATTCCTGTAAGTATCAGGATTGTTAATGGGTTGCAAAGCCATTAACATGTGACACGACATAGGAAGTCACCAAACCTTAGGCATTTAATTGGTATATTCTGAGACACAAAAGCACTACTCGATTCTCGCCCTCACCGAGAGTGTGGCTGCCCGGCACCCGTTAGATCTAACCTTTTGTTCTGCGGTCTAGGTATATTGTTGATTAATGGTGCTTATGGTACCCTATTCGTGACACGATTTCTCGTATCATTTCTCATAACGCCTCATACTTGGTTCTCGTCCTCACCAAGTGCGTTTCTCGTATTCTTATATCTCGTCACACTTGGTTCTCGTTTTCACCAAGTGTGCTTCTTGTATTTTTATCATACCATTTGTATACATTTTAACATTTGTATTTTGTAAACTCTTGTATTTGTATTTACCCGTAGTTTATAAAACTAGAATCTCGTGTGTATGCATATTTAAAAAAAATACGCTTGTTTAAAAAACCGGTATAAAACATAAGCTTTTCGTAAACCATTTGTGCCATTTAAACTTGCTTGTAAAATGGTTTAGAAATATGTAATTCTTGTATGTTTTGCAAAAAGTGCATGTCTTTCCACCCCGAAAACATTTCATAAATGTAAAACCATAAAAGGTGGGGTTATGAACTCACCTGAATATTCATGTGCAAAGCTAGCTAATTACGACTTTGTGATGTCGTTTCCAAGACTTGACTCGCTAGCGTGCATTCTACAATATTCCTAACACGGAATATCTTATAAGTTTCTAAATAATGCGGTAACTAAACTACGTGTTACCGAGCTCTACCGAATCGTTAGTCGAACGGTTCAATGGTAAGTAGTTAACTTATCGGAAATGATAGGTCATATTTGATAAGTGTCGTTTATTGTCGGTAAAACCACTAAGTCTTGAAAAGACTTGATTCTCGAGAGATTTAAAAATAAATAAATATTTATATATAAAATATATAAATACTTCGTTGTAATTGCGTTAGCCGTCTTGAGTAGTCGTACGAAAATAATATATAATAACTTGTATTATATATATCACGTCTTGTGTATATTTGCCAAAAATATACGTATATGCCGTTTCGGCGTTTGTAATAAATATAAAAAGTTATATTTATTTTGCGAAAGTATCATCGAGTTGTCTGAAGTTTGAAATAAATATAAAACTATATTTATTTTTATAAGGGAATTCGTGTGGTATAAATATAAAAACTATATTTATTTTTATAAAACGAATTCGTCGAATTTCCGAAGTTCAAAACAACTATGTTTGTCGTTGTAAATATTTTCCGAATCGTTGTTTTCGTAAGTTGTAAGTTGTTGTCGAAGGAAACTTTATATTTGTATCTCGTAAAAGTCACTTTATAACAATAGTTGTCGTTTTAAAGAAAAGCACGTTTTTTTATAATAAAACTCGTTTTATTTTACGGGTTTTCTCGAAAAACGGGCAGAGCTTCCTCTGTTTTTGGACGCCCCCGACAACACCAGTTGTCGTTATTATATCAAAATTCAACAATTTTCAACAACAATCCAATCATATACTCAATATATATATAATTTTATGAGACGACAAAGTATAAACTAAACGTTATTTTAAATCGGTTCGAGCTCGTTTGTCACGTGAGTAATAATATTATAAAAATAACAAAATAAACGTGACGTTAATTTTTACCAAGTCTTCGCGTCGGGATGTTGACCGAGTCGACTCGCTGAGTTGACCGGTTGACTTTGTCGACCGGGTTTGACCCGAAACCGATACACGACCCGAACCACACCGCATCCTGCACCCGAAATCAAACCGCCTGACCCGTTGTTGACTGGTCGCTGTTGACTGAGTTGACTCGGCTTGACCGAGTCAACCGAGTTGAACCATACATTGACCCGGACACCGAACCCGAAACCCAAACCTGAAGTCGTCACCGGAGCTGCCTCTTCTGCCGCCGTGTACGGCGGTGCGGCCGCCACGCCGCCGCCGTCTCTCTTTCTCTCCGGCTCTTCTCTCTCTCTAGCCACCGACCACCTCCGGATCAAAACGTGGACCGCCGGTCAGAGACATAGACCGTCGGTCAGAGACATAGACCGCCGGTTTCTTTCTCTCTCTTCGCCTTTCTCTCCCCATCTCGTCTCTCTCTCTCTGCTTGAATCGTCGCTCACCACCACCCGATGGTGGTGGTTGTTGCTCGATCTGCCGAAGGGGGGGGGGTACCGCTGGTCATCGACCGGATGTTCATCAGATGGTGAGGGGAGTGTGTCTGGTCGGAGAAGCAGCACCGGTTTCACCGGTTGCCGGACTGTAAAAACGGAGGAGGAGAGTATGTGTGAGGAGTGTTTAGCTTTTCTTTGTGTCTGCAGTAGGTGGTGATCGAGAGGAGAGGGGTGAGGTTAGGGTTTCTTCAAAAGAAATGAAGAAGAAGAAGTAGATAAATGTTGTCTGTATATGTATTTGAGAGATGAGATAAAGGGTGTGGGTTTTATAATCATTTTTGTGGGTAGTGACTAATGTGATTTACTTATGTCTTGTGTATAGAGATCTCATGAAGATTTCTTGTGTCCATCTTTTTGAGACATAAATCTTTTGGAAAGATTTATAGAGATATTTTAGAGATTTTGAATATCTTGTACAGATTTTGAGAATCTCTTGTAACTATTTTGTAAGATTTTATAAGTATTGCATAGAGATCTTGTATGTTATGTGCGGGTTTAGGCTTGTGGGTTTTGGGCTTGGCCCCAGGGACCACAAGCCCAACTCATGTGTATGTGGCCCGTAATTCCTACGAGGCCCAATTTCGCAACCCAAATTCCATAAGTGTCGATAGCATAAAAATATTCGTGTAACCTCCATATTTGTCGGTGTCGTCAGTATTTCGTACGGTTTCTGTTGTCGCGTAATATTCAGCAGCTTTTCTGTAAATCACCACACGCGCACTGTATAGCTGAACAAACATTCTTGGGCACTCTGAGGGCCTGGTTAAGTTAATTAGCGTCGTAAACACTATTTATTATCGCGTTAATCATTTGTTAATCACGTAATTAAGTGCCGTAAATCACCGGTTGTCACACACCAGTCTTGTGTCATCTTATTAAGCTACGATACGTGATTGACATAAGCGATAGACAAATGCACTCACAACCAGGTTGACTGAGTTGACCGCGCTGACCGAGTTGGCCGAGTTGACCGGGTTGACCCGGTTGACTGAGTTGACCCGAACCGAATCTGATGTTGACCAATCTGACCGAACCGAACCCGAAGTGAGCCGAGACCCGGATCCGAAGCTGAACTTAATATATCTGTTGACCAGGTTGACTTCCTTAGACTTGACCAAACCCGAAACGAACCACATCTGAGCTGTGTATGAAACGAACAAAAACCCAAACTGAAACTGAACCACCACCATCACCGCCGCCGTCGGGTCGTCGTAAAAAACCACCACCACTGCCGCTATGATTCTGGCCGAAAAACGACTCGCCGTTTTTTGCCACCGCCGCCACCGTGAATAGGTGGCCAGTGTTGCTTTGCCTTCACCGATCTTACTCTCTCTTGTCTCTCCCGCTGCTCTCACTCTCTCCCGCCTCTCTCGACAGATCTCTCTCTTTCTACGGGTCTATTGTGGGTGTGTTACGGGACATGGGAGTGGTGGTTCACGTGTTTTCGGGTGTGGTCCGCCGGTGTCCAGCTACCGGACCTTCGTCGGCCGACCTAGTTCTGTCGTTCTTGTTCACCAGAGAGGGAAAGAGAGACATGTGGTAGGTGGGTGAAGAAAGGGGGTGTGAAATCTTTATGTGTGTGGGGCTCACCGGAAAGGCGGCGCTGGAGGGGTCGCCGGAACCCTAGTCCGGTGGCCGAAAGTGAGAGAGAAAGGTGAGGTGAGGTGCGGATGATATTATGGTGGGTGAATGAGGGGATAATATAATAACTTGGAATTTATAGTTAGTGTTAGTGTCGGTTTGGCCCAAGGCCCAGTAGCCCGTTTCCTTGTGTTTTGCGCGGCCCAATGCGTCTACCAGGCCTGTTTTCAAAACCGAACTTTGTGTAATGTCGTGGAACATTATTTTAGGGTCAAAAATGTGTAAAATGATGTCGATAATCGATGTTTGACGTGTTCGTTCGTCGGTTGCGTTAAAATTGAGAAAAATGCTTCGGTTGTTGTTTCTAGTCCGTTTTTTGATCCGATTTCGACTGCGATTATTAAAATTCGATTACGAAGCTAAATATATCATAATATTTCAGTTTTGGAGGTAATACACATGTCCGATACTTCCGTTTCGTTGTCGGTCGCGTTTTTCGTTCACGTATGTGTTTTGTGACGTTCAAAAGAACGATAGATTCGCAAAACGAAATTCTTGTGTATAAAATATACGTATAAAATCCGTATTTGTCGGTGTTGTTAGTATTTTATCCGGTTTCAGTTTGTTACCGTTTAACGTTCAACATATTTCCAACGAATCACCATTCGCGCACTGTAAAGCCAGATAGACATTCCTAAGCACAGGCCTTATTAAGTTAATTTACGTCTTAAACACTAATAATTATTGTCTTAATTCTCGTTATTCACATAATTAATAACCGAAAGTTACTGGTTGTCACATTCTCCCCCTATTAAAGAAACTTCGTCCTCGAAATTTAGACTATGTTATCTCCTCAGAGTTGTGTCGTGCGTAGGTAGGTAGGTACGAGTAATATTAAAGTGAATGACCATGTAATTGAATCAAGACTTATTCAAATCATGTGAATACAAGGACATACTACAACAATAAGAACCCAATGGTTTAAATGAATGTGTTTCAGGAATTGATGCCAAGTGAACGAGACGTGCTGAGTCACCAGTGTGACTAAGTTTACAAAGGTCCAACAAAAGAGAAAATTCAACCAATAGAATTCCAAATGAACATTCACAATATGCAGATGAATTTTAGAACTAATAACATTTACTACCAATGGAAACTTGCATTGTTTGTAAGATAGATGAAAATTAGAATCAACAGGCTCAAATGAAATAGAGATACAAAAATGATTTGTCAACTATAGAACCATTAAATGAATAAAATCGGTGTGTTGACATTATTGAATTTCAAGGATACATCGAATTGCAACCGAACCTGGTATATAATATTCTTAATACATAATTGCATTAAGACTACTTTCAATGATGAGTCAAACGAAAAACACACTTAGTTTTACATGAAAACAATTGATCATGATTAGCCCAAGCTACAAGTTTATACCGACGTCACAAGGTGTCGTAGTGATCGAAGTAACTCAATAATAGCGGTGATCGAACAAGTTCACCGTGATTGAAATCAAATGAAGGGCTCAATGAAGTAAATCTGAGTATCTGTTCCAAATAAACCTCGTAGGATTTTCAATTGAGAATGAAACAACAAATAAATAATATTTTCTATCGAAGATAAAAGAGCAATGAATATTGAAAAATGTTCGATCAATGATGAAAGAACGTTAAGAGGTACATCGGAATATACAACATGAATTTGTGTACCATTATCTTAACACACAATTGTATTAAGACTGCTTTAATATGATAAACCAACAAAGTGGATTTAAAAATAAATAATTATGTCCGTACATGAGATGTGCAAATGAGGTTAGCTCAAGCTTCAAATTTGTGAAACTGCCACTACAGGGAGGTCGTGACCAAAGAAACGATTCAATGAAGGTAAAGACCAAACATGTATACTAGGGTTCGAAACAGATGAAACACTTGTTAAAAATTGATTTCAATATGATGTTCTCAATACATCATATGGTGCCTTGAATTGAATATATATAGTGAACAAGTTCAAACAATTGAACTTGGTTTAGGCGTAATCCAACAATGAATACATGTATCGACAAGGAGATTTTGACATGGTTACATTGAAAAATCATGTACGTAACTCGAAAAGAAAAAGGAGTTTCAAGAATTTTGTTGACTCGATATCAAGGAGTCAACACTTACAATAATGCAGGTCATTCAGATCACAAAGCAATAATTAGATATAGTAAAACAATATTCAAACTTTTGATTAAAACAATCATTCGAAGTGAAGCCACATGCATAACAAACAATGCATGTGTAACATATGGATTTATCAAGAAATGAATCAAATGAGTGTTCGCTACTATGAAAGAAATTCTCGTGATACAATGGCCATTAAGAGGAGTAGAGGTGTAGAAATCCACTCACTATATGCAAAATTCGGAATTTCAATAAAAAAAATTTAAGGACTTTACCTGGGGTTTCATGTGATGACCAGTTGTTAGGTGACATTACCATGGAATGTTGAACATAGCGTAATTGCCGTTAACGAGATAGGAGGGATGCAAGGACGTGTGACTTCTTCTTGGCGTGATCCATGTTGTTTGTAGGACTGCGTGACAAATTGCCGCATTCTGATAGGTGGTTCTCCTTATAACGGGATTAGCATCGTTGTTGCAGTGCCCAATGGTGTTTTCCCAAAGGTCGTGCCTCAAAAGTCGTATGTGACGTACTTCAACCTCCGTTGATATATAGTTTATGTTTCGTGTACATTTGAGCACTAGTGTTTCATTCCGCGTAGGTTACCTGCTCGGGTAAATAAAATAGCACAGACAATATAAATTATGGCCTTTGCCCAAGTTAATAGTCGTGGTTCATATCTGATGACCTTTAATGGAATTTGACATAAGTTTTCGACATAAGTTTTCCAAAGGTCCTAAATGCATGTTTCCTAAACTCTCAAAGTTTTATTTATTATATGTAACTGTTTCGTGTACTATATATAAAACACAACACTAGCATATATTTAGAAAAAAAAATTTAACTCATTGTTTTCGGCAACGGTTGGAACCCAAATTCTAGTCCTAGGCGTTCTATACGTATCCAAAGTCTTAATAATCTAAGTCCCTAGAAGAAAGTGAGGTTAGAGCATAGGTATCTGTGAGAAACCGTAATTTAGAGTCTTTCCCTGTACTGATTCCTTTTACCTTTTGATAAATTAAAAGTCTATTTATAAGTGAATGGTGGTGAGCCTGTGTACTTGTCATACGTATGTAGGTTTTACTTGTAGTCACATCCTTTTAATTCTCATGAGTTTCGTAAGCCTAAAGGCCCTAAGCCTAATCCGAGTCCAAATCCCCCTTTTTGGATACGTGAAGCATGTAGGGGTTCTCATAACTCTTTTTCCAAACTAGTGCAAACCTAAGATCCTTTCAAACATGGTGACGGCAACGATCTTCTGAAACCCCATCCCCATCGGTCGAGCTTGCATCCCAGAAACATCACTTTCCATGTTCAGGCTTGCACTCCTCTTTGATCAATAGGTATGTATTTATCAGTTAGGAGTTCCCATACTTGGTTTATCTTGATTATGTTTTGAGAACTATCTTGTTGGTGTTTCGATCGTTTCGGGTCCGTATGGATTATTATAAGAATCATTCATGAATGAAACAGTTAGAATTTGGATTGATAACTAATCAATTTAATGTTATGTGCGGCTGTGATCTTTGTGTAACCAATGGGTTTTGCTAGAAACATGTGTAAACTTGAATGGTGCGAATAGAATGACTAGGGTTGTTCGTTAGCAATTTACTTGAATGCGTGATTATGATCTAGAAATTGTATAAATCGGTTTGGTTATGGTGAGCTGATCTATGATATGTGATGATTATGAATCACGATCAGATCTAATGTTGATAGGGTATTGTTATTCGGGTTTAGAAATCTAACATGCTATTTGATCCGAAAGGAATATTGTTCTGATAATGATTGTTGTTTGCGAAAATTATCGGAATTAACTGATATATTTGTGAAACTGACTAACCACAATTAAGGGAAGTGTAACTGAACAGGAAGGGGGTAGTCGCACAAGAAGGGTGTAGTCGCACAAGAACTTTAGGATCACACAACTGTTTCCTGACATCTACTCTTTGGGCCGGGTGATGTTTGGACCGCACAAGTTGTTGGGCTGCACACACCAACCGCACAACCCAAAGCCCAAATCGCGAACTTTGGGCCCAGTCGCACAAGTCAGTAAATTGCACATTTCGCGATTGGGCTAGTCATGTGGGCCGTGGGCCGAACCGATCGCACAAGGCCGCTATGATCACACAAGGCCGCTATGATCGGACAAGGCCACTATGATCGCACAAGGCATTGGGCCGTAAAGAGGATTGGGCCTGAAGGACTGGGCCACACACTTGTGTACTTGACGTTTGGACTGTTATGTGATATGTGTATATGAACTTGCATGTTAGTTTGTATGTTATTGAATGTGAACTTGTGATATGAACCTGTGAATGTGCTAAACATCTGATATGAATTACTGGATGAGGTGCAAGGTGTGCAATGTGATAACTATGTGATAGTATGGCATATGTTACTATTGGATTTCATGAACGACTGTTATAACTCATATGATGAGGTGTGTATGCTACATGTGTAATGTGAACGTGGAATACGTGATTTACATGCATATAAATTAACTGTCTTTTGGTAACCACGGTAGGGTTTGATTGACCAACTGGGAACGGGTAATGTAACGTAACATACCGAGAAATCTAAGGTGAGTTCACTGCTCTTTTTCAAGCATGCGTCCCGGGGAGGGATATTAGGTAATGGATTTGACTGGAATGTTGGATAATTCACTCACTCCTATCACCTTAAGTCCCATCTTCTACCGAAATAGTTGTCGGGGAGGCAACGGGGTTATTAGTTAATAGCGCTATTAGGTTTGGCACCCTCACACTGTACCGGCGAGGACGGGCGTGAACTAATTACCTTAATCACTCGACCAATGCTTAGATAGGGGCATTGGGGAAGGGCAAACAATTTGGAGCCATCTTGCGGTATCGAGTTATTATCAACATTGTTTTTGGAATTGCTTTTGAACTGAACTTAACTTTCGACAGCTAAACTTGTAACATGATTTTCGGTAAACAAAACTGTGAACTCGCCAGCGTTAGCTGATACACTTTTCTGCATGCTAGCAGGTCTATATGTACATTCAATTGGAACTTGCTGTCTGGGAAGCTGGTGTGGTCATGGGTCGAGATACATGGAATCACGAGACAAATCAAATGGTTTCTATTCATTTGGGTTATGGAATTCTTAACTATTGTATTATGCTTCTGTTGAACAATGAATGATGTTTTGTAACGACTTAGTTTAATAAATGAAAGTTTTATTTGAAAACTTGTTATGAGTTCAATGTGATTGGTGGCTAGATCCTGGTACGTCTCATACCCCGCGGGGGTTTCCGCATGTGGTATTTTGGGGTTGTGACAGATTGGTATCAGAGCCACTGGTTATAGTGAACTTGGTTTTAAAAATGTTTTTATAAAACTGGACTATAACCGAACAGTTCTGAGTACGTGAATACGACCATGACACTCAGCTCCAGATTGCAAGGTTCGTATTTTCACCTGTTGTATACATTACATGACTAGTGTACACTTGTTGATGATGTAGCATATGGACACACACTCGTCACTATATCATAATTACATGAATTGCTTGTTTACAATTATGATGCATTGTCTGTATGTCGTAGTCCTTAGATTTCAGTGATCTTGTCGTTTTGACAACCTCCGTTTGATATTTGAGTTTGAGTAACCATTTGACATGAGTTAGGAGGAACTGAGATGAGCATGCAAATCACAATATTATTGTGGGTGCACACATAATAATAATAATGTGGGGTGTATGTGAGTCCCAGTGAGGCTTAACAAGGGGGTTCTGTTTCGTTATTCAATCTAACAAGAAACACAACAAATCTATAGGAGTCATAGTGATGATTGCCTCCTACTCGAGCGTGATCTTTTCACTTCTCTCTGAATCCTTACAAATCTCAATGATATTTGGTATTGCCTGAACACGTATCTAAACGTCTAGCGAACTGTATAAGAATGTTAGGTGTTAGTACGAACGTCCTGTGCTAGTTATTGAATCATCGAATGCTTGGTCTGTGTCTTCCTCACTTTCTCCGTTTACTTGAACCCAACGGATTGACGCCTCAGATCCCGAAGTATGGTCACCCCTACAACTCTCTAGTAACATACCGTGTATTACTCAAACAACTTGCAAGATCGATGGATAGGAGGATGAGCGTAGTACCTTACTGACCTCGGTATTAGGACAACCCTGATTACCGACAACGGACACCAGCAAATTGACTTCAATCGAATCCTTAACCCTAGTCAGTGACTTCTGGGAGCCAACTCTTACGAATCAATCGGGACATAAACGATGACAATTGACTATAATGTGGAATGTGTAACTGCTAGCACAATGGGTAGTGCCTTAGGACGTGGCACGGAATGTGAAAATATGGACCCTTTTGGTGAAAGCTCGCAGGGCTCCGTTACAAGCAACGACATTAGAGGCAACAGTCACGACGACATCAAGGTACTCGTAATCGTAGCCTACAGTATGGAAATGAAGGTGAATTCAATATGGATTGGCCACTGTTAAGACATAACGTTAACAACCACGAGAACCACAACTGCATTGGGAATTCCCATCACAATGACAACGACGCTGAAAGTGGTGCTAGTAGAAGGACCTTCAAGTATGACAACAACATAGTTATCTATACGTCTTATAATTAACCCCTTCACTTCTGTTTTGTTCGACTTTGATACTTCATGAGATCAAGAACGTTGCAAGATTTGTTGATGACAAGTCAAATTCAAGCTTCACTCGTTCACCTAGGGTGCAACTTGATCTTTTAGATTCAGTGATCGACATTAACTCTTTTCCTGTTACTTTTGGAAGCTTTGATATGAACGTTAGTAGGGGCTGGTTGTCCAAGCATCGAGCAGAAAATCTTGTAAAGACAAAATCGCATAAATACCTCTCCCTGGTGGAGATTCACTGATTGTCAGTGCCCCTTCGATGAAGGAAATCGAGAAGCATTTCAGCTATCCTGCTACCCTATCACTAGTGATAGGTACTCGGCCTGAGGAAAAGAAGAGCGAAGATCTATCGATTTGTATCACGACAAAAGCAACTCTGAATTCTAGTACCCCTTATCGTCTCGCATCAGGAAGGGTGCAAGAACCGTTTAATCAACCTCAGGAACTACTTGACAGGGGTTTTAACTGATCTAGCCCCTTGCTTTAGGGAGCTTGAGCTTTATATGTAGAAAAGAAGAACGAGTCCTTTCATACGTGTATCGACTACCGTAGACTCAACAATGTGACAGTTGGGAACCGTCACCCTTACCCCGCATCGACAACCTACTTGACCAGCTGCAAGGGTCAAGCTTCTACTCGGAAATCAACTTAAGATTGGGCAATCATCAGATGGAAATCTAAGAGGAGGATATTTCTAAAACGGCATTTCGAACGCAGTACGACCATTACGGTTTTCTTTTTATAGTTACCCAACACACCAGCAGCCTTATGGATCACATAAATCATACGCGTCAACCTCATCTCGCCGAATTCGTCAACCATGAGTACGGATGACATTTAAATCATTATCTGAAGAAGGAACACCATGAGCAGCACTTGTAGCATACCTTGGAGCTCCTGTGGGAGGAGCAACTCCATGAGGAGTCTTTCTGGGAGTGACTTCTGGAATCGAGAAGTACATCTTCTTGGTCACAAAGTCAACGAATTGGAATACACATGGATCCCGATAAGAACTATTATATCAGATATTGGTTAGCCCTGAAGAATCTCTCGGAGATGCAGCAATTTCTGGGTCTCGCTAGATACCATCGTAGATTCATCACTGGATTGTCGAAGATCGCCCGGCTTTTATCACTTTAACACAGCAAGGTGCTGTGAATTCGTGAAAGACAAAACATGAGAACGTCTTTTCAGCTTTGGAACCAAACTCTACAATACACTGGGTATTGTCCACACCTAATGGTACAGGAGGTCCGGTAGTGTACCATGTTGTTTCGATTCAGGGTCTCAGTTGCGTGCCGATGCAACGTGAGAAAGTGATGGCTTACGTTTCTCAGTAGTTGAAGATTCACGAGAAGGATTTCACGACTCACAACTTGAAGTGGAAGCCATGGTCTTCGGATTTAAAGCTTGGAGGTGTTACTTGGACAGTACCCGATGCGCAATTTATACCGATCACAAGGGCCTTCGGCATAGCTTTGATCAGAAATAGTAAACTTGCAATGGCAATCGCTGAATGGAACTCTTGAGCGTTTACGACTGTGAAACCTAACGTGTACGAGCTTAACAACTCACCATCGACACTAACCTACCTGATCAGATTCGTTCTACCCAACCCGAAGCACCGGGGGAAGAAAATTGTCAAGCGGAATTCATGCGAGGCATGGGGAACAACTTTTGGTAAATCAGACGGTATTCACTATTTCATGGAGCTAGTATGGGTATCACTCGACGACAACATTAGGAAACTCATGTTGGGCGAAGCACACAAGTCTCGATATTAGGATCTAGAGATCTTATACTAATGACTAGGCATGAGGGCCCACATAGAAACGCAAGTGAACGATGTTTGACTTGTGCGAAAGTTAAGGTGGAGTATCGGAAACCTTCTGGTTTGTGTTAGCAACCAGAAACACCCATATGGAAATGGGAACACACTGCCACGAATTTTGTCACTGGTCTACCTAAAACTCAAAATCGATACAATATCACATGGGTGATCGTTGATTGTCTCATGTAACCAGAACACTTTCTTGCAATCAAGATAATTGACAAGTCCTCGCATCCTGTGAAAGATTACCTATGAAAGGCGGTTTCTAGGCACAAGTTGCCAACTCCTGTTACCTCTGATTTTGATCTATACCTAAGTTATGGCAGGTAACACACAAAACCCTAGGCTCACGTCTAGACATGAGCACTACTTATCATCATCGGACAGATGGTTGGAGTGGACAGACCATCCAAACACTCAAAGACATGCTGCGAGCATGTGTGTGATTGACTTTAGTAAAAATTGGAAGGACACTTACCTTTGGCAGAGTTTTACTACAATGGTAACCCATTCTAGTGTTAAGGCAGCTCCGTTCGAGGCATTATATGGGCGACAATGTCGACCTCCTTGTTAGGATGAGGTGGGTGCCAGCCTAATCACGGGTCCAGGAATCGTACTCGAAACTTCTGAGAAGAATGTTTAGATCAGAAATCGCATGGCAGCAGTGCATGACCGTCAGAAGAGCCGGTGAGCATAAGAAATACTTAGCACTTGCAGTAGGCAATCGTTTGTGTTCAAAGTTTCACCCTGGAGGGGTGAGGTACGCCTTGGGAAGCATGGTAAGCTAAATTTAAGATACGTTGGGCCATTCCAAATTTTAGGAGGAATCGGTAATGTGGACTGCAAGCTCGAGTTACCTAATGAGTTGGGTAACGTCCACAATGTCTTTCATATCTCAACTTAAAGAAGTGGTTGTCTGATGAAACACTTGATGTGCCGTTACAAGAACTGAAAATTGATGATAAATTACAGTTTGTCGAGGAACCAATCGAGATCATGGATCGGGAAGATAAAATTTGTAAACATAGTCGAATTCCGCTCGTGAGAGTTCGTTGGAACTCAAGGCGTGGACCGGAGTTCACATGGGAATGCGAGGATCAGATAGAACTCAAGTATCCTGAACTATTCAAGACTGCTGAATCAATTTCTGATGCGACTGGCGAATTTCGGGACGAAATTCCCTTTCAAGTTGGGGATGATGTGGCACCCGAGGAAAGCCCATAGTCATCTTGATCTATCACTTCACTCCTCTGAGTTTGCTTATCAAATTTCGGGACGAAATTTCTTTCAAGTTGGGGACGATGTGACAAACCATAATTTAGAGTCTTTCCCTGTACTGATTCCTTTTACCTTTTGATAAATTAAAAGTCTATTTATAAGTGAATGGTGGTGAGCCTGTGTACTTGTCATACGTATGTAGGTTTTACTTGTAGTCACATCCTTTAAATTCTCATGAGTTTCATAAGCCTAAAGGCCCTAAACCCAATCCGAGTCCAAATCCCCCTTTTTGGATACGTGAAGCATGTAGGGGTTCTCATAACTCTTTTTCCAAACTAGTGCAAACCTAAGATCCTTTCAAACATGGTGACGACAACGATCTTCTGAAACCCCATTCTCATCGGTCGAGCTTGCATCCCTGAAACATCATTTGCCACGTTCAGGCTTGCACTCCTCTTTGATCAATATGTATGTATTTATCAGTTAGGAGTTCCCATACTTGGTTTATCTTGATTATGTTTTGAGAACTATCTTGTTGGTGTTTCGATCGTTTCGGGTCCGTATGGATTATTATAAGAATCCTTCATGAATGAAACAGTTAGAATTAGGATTGATAACTTATCAATTTAATTTTATGTGCGGCTGTGATCTTTATGTAACCTAGGGTTTTTGCTAGAAACGCGTGTAAACTTGAATGGTGCGAATAGAATGACTAGGGTTATTCGTTAGCAATTTACTTGAATGCGTGATTATGATCTAGAAATTGTATAAATCGGTTTGGTTATGGTGAGCTGATCTATGATATGTGATGATTATGAATCATGACCAGATCTAATGTTGATAGGGTATTGTTATTCGGTAAATTGTTATTCGGGTTTAGAAATCTAACATGCTATTTAATCCGAAAGGAATATTGTTCTGATAATGATTGTTGTTTGCGAAAATTATGGGAATTAACTGATATAATTGTGAAACTGACTAACCATAATTAAGGGAAGTGTAACTGAATAGGAAAGGGGTAGTCGCACAAGAAGGGTGTAGTCGCACAAGAACTTTAGGATCGCACAACTGTTTCCTGACATCTACTCTTTGGGCCGGGTGATGTTTGGACCGCACAAGTTTTTAGGCTGCACACACCAACCGCACAACCCAAAGCCCCAATTGCGAACTTTGGGCCCAGTCGCACAAGTCAGTAAATCGCACATTTCGCGATTGGGCCAGTCACGTGGGCCATGGGCCGAACCGATCGCACAAGGCCGCTATGATCGCACAAGGCCGCTATGATTGCACAATGCCACTATGATCGCACAAGGCATTGGGCTGTTAAGAGGATTGGGCCTGAAGGACTGGGCCGCACACTTATGTACTTGACTTTTGGACTGTTGTGTGATATGTGATATGTGTATATGAACTTGCATGTTAGTTTGTATGTTATTGAATGTGAACTTGTGATATGAACCTGTGAACGTGCTAAACATCTGATATGAATTACTGGATAAGGTGCAAGGTGTGCAATGTGATAACTATGTGATAGTATGGCATATGTTACTATTGGATTTCATGAACGACTGTTATAACTCATATGATGAGGTGTGTATGCTACATGTGTAATGTGAACGTGGAATACGTGATTTACATGCATATAAACTGACTGTCTTTTTTGGTAACCACGGTAGGGTTTGATTGACCAACTGGGAAAGGGTAATGTAACGTAACATACCGAGCAATCCAAGGTGAGTTCACTGCTCTTTTTGAAGCATGCGTCCCGGGGAGGGACATCTGGTAAATATTCCGGGGAGGAATATTGGGTAATGGGTTTTACTGGAATGTTAAATCGGAATGTTGGATAATACACTCACTCCTATCACCTTAAGTCCCATCTTCTACCGAAATAGTTGCCGGGGAGGCAACGGGGTTATTAGTTGATAGCACTATTAGGTTTGGCACCCTCACACCGTACCGGCGAGGACGGGCATGAACTAATTACCTTAACCACTCGACCAATGCTTAGATAGGGGCATTGGGGAAGGGCAAACAATCTGGAGCCATCTTGCGGTATCGAGTTATTATCAACATTGTTTTTGGAATTGCTTTTGAACTGAACTAAACTTTTGCCAGCTAAACTTGTAACACAATTTTTGGTAAACAAAACTGTGAACTCACCAGCGTTAGCTGATACACTTTTATGCATGCTTGCAGGTCTATAGGTACATTCAATTGGAACTTGCTGTCTGGGATGCTGGTGTGGTCATGGGTCGAGATACATGGAATCACGAGACAAATGAAAGGGTTTCTATTCACTTGGGTTATGGAATTCTTAACTTATTATGCTTCCACTGAACAATGAATGATGTTTTGTAACGACTTAGTTTAATAAATGAAAGTTTATTTGAAACTTGTTATGAATTCCATGTGATTGGTGGCTAGATCCTGGTACGTCTCATGCCCCACGGGGGTTTCCGCATGTGGTATTTTGGGGGTGTGACAGTATCTCTATAGAAACCTAATTCGCTATAACCTATAGCTCTGATACCAATCTGTCACACCCGCCAAAATCAGAGTTGGTGTGATCTGACTGGTGTCTTAATTGCATAGCGGAAGTATATATAATGCTAAGACGTCTAGAAAGTGAACGCCCACTAAGTACTCTAATCCTCATGGGTTCTCATATTCAAACCATGCCATAATTTGAAAATGTAACCTGAGAAAGAAACATGCGAAAAATCATCATAAAGTTGACGAGTTCATAGATTGTTTGAAAAAGATTTGAAATAAATATTTTTGATAACCGGTTTAAATATTGTTGAGAAAACGAAACAAAAATCATTTTCCTCGGCATGTCATATGAAAACTTTGTATTTGTAAAAGTTTATATTTTTAAAGCTTTATGTTTGTAAAACTTTGTATTTGTAAAACTTTGTGTTTGTAAAACTTGTTTAACCGTCAGTGTCCGCGTATGACAATGACAACATGCCCGCATGAGCCTGTGAGTTGTATGTAGGACAATCCAGTCCTTAAGTTGTAGGCCTTAAAGTTGCATGCATGATCCGTGAGTTGTATCCAGGACACACTGTCTCGTTGTTCGTAAGCAGGACAAACCAGTCCCCTTATTTATATGCAGGACAACCCAGTCCCGTTGTAACTAGGACAATCCCGTCACTAGTCTGTAGCTCATGCATGTTTCGTAAAAATGCTTGTGTTTTTGTAAAAACATCTATGTTTTGCATAAACCTTTC
The DNA here is from genome assembly GCA_030545235.1 of Helianthus tuberosus. Classification (NCBI taxonomy): domain Eukaryota; kingdom Viridiplantae; phylum Streptophyta; class Magnoliopsida; order Asterales; family Asteraceae; genus Helianthus; species Helianthus tuberosus. Next base: position 114,263,927 of record CM060394.1, on the reverse strand, counting down.
GTAAACCATTTGAGTTTATTGAAATTCATTTGCAAGATGGTTTAGAAATATATATATTTTCGTTCAATAAAATATTGTGTACTTTTGCAAATCTTGCATGTCTTTCCACCCCGAAAAAATTTAAAAAAATGTAAAGCCATAAAAGTGGGGGTTATGAACTCACCTCAATATCCTGGTGCAAAGTTAGCTTTATGTGATCCATAATGTCATTTCCAAAAACGTGACTCGCTAGCATGCAATCTATGACATTCATATCACGGAATAACTTATAAGTTTCTACTAAAATGATGTAGCTAAACTACGTGTCACCGAACTCTATCGAATCGCTAACTGAATGATTCGATGGGAAGTTGTTAACTTGATGGAAATGAATAAGTTATACTTGTTAAGTTCCATTTGTAGTCGGTGACAAACACTAAGTTTTGGAAGCACTTAGTTTCCAAGAGGTTTAAAATATATATTTATATATATTGATAAATATAAATATATTTATGAGTTTGTGTTAGTCGTCTTGTGGATAATTATCGTAATAATTATTTAGTTGTTCGTCGGCTCTCTCTTGTTCGTTACCAGAATAACTCGAATAATATTATATGTTAAGGTTGCACGGTAACACGTCGTATCCTATTTAGACGTTTGAAATAAATATAAATAATTATATTTATTTTACAAAAAGATTCGCGTTATCGAAGCTTGAAACAAATATAAACAATTATATTTATTTATAAAAGGATTCGCGTTATCGACGTTTAAAACAAATATAAACAGTTATATTTATTTATAAAAGGATTCGCGTTATCGACGTTTGAAACAAATATAAACAGTTATATTTATTTTATAAAATGATTCGCGTTATCGACGCTTGAAACTAATATAAACAATTATATTTGTTTATAAAAGGATTCGTGTTACCGTTGTTTGAAACAAATATAAACACTTATATTTATTTTATAAAAGGTTTATGAGTTTGGTTATTTTGTAAACGGCGTTAGTTGAAACATTATCGTCTCGTTTTGTTTTGTGAGTTTTAAAGGGTCTTCAAAATATATTCATCTATATTTATTTTTATAAAAATTATTTGGATCCGATAGGTTTTGTTTTTATAATAAAACACGTTTCGTTTTGCGGATTTTTATGAAAAATGGACAGAGTTTCCCTTTTTTTGGACGATCCCGACAGTGCAAGTTGTCGATATAATTTTCAAAACGCAACTGTAACAATATACATTTTTATTATGTTTATTAGGTCGCGATATCGGTTTGATTTTAACTAATCTATACACGATTTACATATATATACAATTCATTGCACATATACAAGAAATTCTTATTACGACATTTATATTGATCGGTTTGATTGAGAGCTCAGTTTCGCGATTAAAACAATAATTATATATTAAACAACATAAAAAATATTCGCGTCATTATTATGTTACCAAATCTCGTGCCGAATCGTTGACCGGTGTTGGCCCATGTAATCAAGCCTAGAAGAACAGATGATATGAAAAGCCAAAACTAGTTCTCAACAGTTGATCACAATAAGCAGTGCATGTCCTAGATTCTCCCCAATGACAGTGTTTTCTATCAGCTGTTGATTCTAAGTACTGATCTTCATAACAACTGTTAATCAAAGAACTGCTGAGGTATAAAGACTGAAGTCCTAACAACTGCTTTTTCTCATGTACTGATGAAGATTAAAGCACTGCTGACTCAAGGTCTGATCACCCTTTGAAGAAAGCATTGATCTCCAACATCAGTGCTTAGGCAACAACAGTGGGAAGCTGCATCAGTGTTTATGTAATCAGTTATTTATTGTATCAGTGTTTGTATAAATTAGTGGTTAGAGTTTGTTAGTCTGTTAGATGTCACTGTCTAGGTGACGTCAGCATTAGATGCTCAGTGGTTAGGGATGTACTATAAATAGAACAGTACATGTACTGTTCTATTAGCTCTTTTGCACCAATCATCTTGTACGAACAAACTAGTGAGCTCAGACTGGGGGGGGGGGGAGTTTAGTGTTCATGCATGCATAGTTAAACTTTTGTAATTCATACAATCTTTTGACTAATGAAATCATGTATGATGAAAACTATTCTTCTTTGATTGTGTTTTAAAGTTTATTTCCATTTCTGCTTCACATTATTCTCTGTTTCATCTTCCATTTATGTTAAACAATAAAATCAAAAGAAACTCAGATCCTAACAATTGGTATCGAGCATAGGACAGTCAAATTCGATCTAACAATCAATATGACATAAAAGTTCAGCTCAAATCTAATGATACTTCAAGTTGTTCGTATCAGTTGAAAAAACAGAGTAAAAGGTAATCCGTACAAAGTTGATTATTTGAAAACTTTTGTAAAATCAACCAAGATGACATCACAATTACACGACCCTCATAACACCAGAACACTATTCAAGTCACCTATGCTTTTCAGATCCGAGTACAATATCTGCCAACGTAGGATGGGCCACGTGTTAGCTCAGCAAAACACCGGCTACTTAAAGTCAGTCATCTTTGGTCCACATGTTCCAATGGTGCTTAGTACTGAAGATCCCAAAGGCTTCGTGCCTAAAAGCCCTAAAAATTACTCAAAACAAGATTTTAGAAAAATTGAATTAGATGCAAAGGCTTTTAGCATTGTGGCCTCAGTTCTTCCAAATGACATTTATGTTGGACTGTTACATTGTAACAGTGCCAAAGAGTTGTGGGATGCTCTAAAAGAGCAGTTCGGTGGAACAAAAGAGGTTATCAAAAATAACAGGGAGGTTTTGAATCAACAGTATGAAACATTTTGCCATGTCAAAGGAGAATCACTAACCTAATAGTTTGAATGTTTTAGCCGTCTCATTAGTGAACTTAAACTTGTTAATGTTGAATTTACTAAATCAAATCTAAATAGTAGGTTTCTAAGATCACTACCTGACAAATAGGACACAATTGCTTTTGCGACTAGAAATTCTGTTGGATTCAAAGAATTAAGTCTGACCCAACTTCATGGTCGACTCCTCACTTATGAGAGAGAGTTGAACCAGAAAAAGAAGTTATAGGAATCTGGGAAGGTTGCTGATGATTACACCTTTGGTAACACAGCACTTCTGGGTCAAGAAGAATCTGGTAGTAGTAAGGATCAGAGTTATGTCATTACATTGACATAACTGCTGGTGGAGCTTTTAACAACTCTGATTCTTACTCACCTAACTATGCTTTTACAGCAAGAGGAGAAAACCAGAATTCTGACAACTTATCCTTTGAACTCAATGATCTCTAGCATTTTGATCCCACTGATCTAGAGGAAATGGACATTTTGCACCAACTGGCACTACTGAGTGTAAGAACCAGCAAGTTTTATAAAAGAACAGGAAGAAAATTTCTAGGGTTACATGGGAATCTAAAAGTGGGGTTGGATAAATCAAAATAAAGTGCTACAAGTGTAACAGACTAGGACATTTTGCTAGAGAATGTAGAAGCCAAAATTGTGGACCAATCATAACACATCCTAGCCCTAGACCTCAAAACACACAAAACATTGTGCACTATTCCCAATATACCCCTGCTGCTCATGTAAACACTGCTCATTATGCACACCCTGTAACACTTGTCCAGTGCAATATGTTTAAGCCCCTGTCCCACAAGTTCAGTATGTCCAAGCCCCAGTCTCTCGGGTCCAAGTGCAACAACCTGCACCACAACATGTTGCACAAACATCTGCTCCAGCAAAGGCCAGTCAGGAAAGATTATTTACCCAAGGCTTTGTTGATTGGAGTAGCATGACTGATGAGTTATCTGATGAAAACTTTGCTCTATTTGCTAAGAATGATGCTCTTTGTGATGAATTTTGTTTTGCAGCTTTAGAGTCAATTCCAGAAGGGCTGGAAACTGAAGAAGGAGAATCCAGTGCTGAAACAAGGGACGAAATTGCTGAAGTAGTGATTACTGCTGTTGCTGGTTAACAACTGTTACAAAAGGAACCCAAACCACTGTTAGAACCTCTTGCTGACCCATGGTGTAAATATGAAGAGGAGAAGAACACCCGTGCTTGTGAAAATGTCTGTGACTATGCCATGATGGCTGTAGCCAAGGTATCAGCTCAGGTCTTGAAAAACCTATGTTCAGACAAATGCATCATAGCATTTGCTAATGTTAAAGAGGTGAATGAAAACCTTAGGGACAAAATTTTAAAAGATGAAGTACAATTGAAAAGTCTGTTAAAGAACTGAAGAACAAATTGTTTGAAAAAGATAATGAAATCTGCAGTCTTAAACATGAACACAACATAACAAAGGACCAACTTCAAGCCATGATAGAGAAATATCATTCTTGCAAAAAGGAGTTGGAATCCACCCAAATCACTTGTGAAAAATGGGTGGAATCCTGCAAAGTTTATGAGCTAATGTTAGAGAAACTGATCAAAAGCAATGTAAAATTTAGCATAGGTTTCAGGAAAATTGACCAAGTTGAAAACACTGCCGTAAATGAGTCTGGGTCTGTTGAGATAATTCCAACAAACAAGGATGGTCAAGAAATTAAAATAACTGATAAAAATGGTAACAAAATCATTTTGGAAAAACTAGAGGGGTCATCAACCTTTGAGGAGATTGAAAAATATCAATTCAAACCCACCTGGTCAGATGAGTGTGACATCCTTGAGAATTTCAAACCCATGGGTTTTTCCATAGTGGAAGGTGTGAAAGCACCTAAGGCCAAGGTAATCCTTCTTAAAGACATCCATTTGTGTCTGTCCAAACAGTTGTTACAAAATAGTTGAACAAAAACTCTGCTCCCAGAGATGTTCAAGTGACAGATACACCTCCTGCCAACCAATTCCAAAGAGGAAGAGGCCAACCTCCATACCAAAGGGTCCCACATGTTTATGAGGCCTACAAAAGGCCTTATAAACCAAAAGTGAACAGGCATCCTTTTGGCTTTCAACATCTGATAGGAAATGGTCCACAACAGTGGTTAGAGAAACACTGCTCAAAAACTGTTCAAAACCTGAGCTAACCACTGTCCATGTTCCTGGACTTGAGACTGACTCTGTTGTAACCCCATCCAAAGCCTTATTGGCTTTGGAGACCCTCCTGAACTAATTGTTTACTTGATGTGCAGGGAGCTTCTACATGCTTAGATAGTCTTTGGTATGTAGATAGTGGAGGCTCCAGGCACATGACCGGATGTAGAGCCCTACTCAAAGAATTCAAAAATCATGGAGGGGGTGATATATCTTTTGGTAACAATTCAAAGGGAAAGGTGTTGGGGTCTGGAACAGTTCAGTCAGGAAAAATCAAGTTTGAAAATGTAAATCTCATTGACAATCTAAAGTTCAACCTCCTTAGTGTCTCACAAATGAGTGACAAAGGCTATGGGTCATTCTTTACTAAGGAGAGTTGCAAGATTGTTGGTCCAGAAATGGTCAAAAAGATTGAAGAAATAATAGCCAATTGAAAAACTCAACTTGTTGCTCAAAGGAGTGGCAATGTTTATGTAGTTGGTTTGTCAAAAGAGAGCCCTATGACTGATGCCTGTCTGTTCTCAGCTACCTCTAACAAAGAGACAGAATTATGGCACAGAAGATTGGGGCACACAAATCTCAAGACAATCACTGCTTTGTCAAAACAAGGCCTTGTAAGAGGTTTTCCACAAAAATTGTTTACTTGTTCTGAGCATTGTGTTTCCTATTTAAAAGGTAAACAACATAAAAGCTCATACAAGTCCATTGAGGAGTCCAAAACAACCAAGTGTTTGCAAATGCTGCACATGGATTTGTTTGGCCCAGTAAAAATCATGAGCTTGAAAAAGAAAAGATACGGTTTGGTCATTGTAGATGATTTTTCTAGGTTTACATGGACTTACTTCTTACATTCAAAAGATGAGACTGCAGGCATTTTGCAAGACTTTGTCAATCAGGTTGAAAAGTAATTTGACTTGTCAGTAAAAATCTTTGGGAGTGACAAGGGAACAGAGTTTAGAAACAAGGAGTTGGATGAGTTCTGTGTGTCAAAAGGGATTGTAAGGCAGTACAGCATCCCAAGAACACCAGAGAAAAATGGGGTGGTTGAAAGGAAACACAGAACTTTGATTGAAGCTTCCAGAACCATGCTTGCAGATTCAGGTTTACCCTTAACTTTTTGGGCAGAGGCTGTGAACACTGCTTTCTATGTGCAGAACAGAGTTTTGATCAACCCCAGGCATCAAAAGACTGCCTATGAAACTTTGTTCAAAATCAATCCACTGATCTCATACTTCAAAATCTTTGGCTGCCCATGTTTTATCTTAAACCTAAAAGATTCAATTTCAAAATTTGCAGCCAAAGTAGATTGTGGTTATCACTTAGGATACTCAACCACTACCAAGGCCTACAAAGTGTTTAACACAAGGACTAGGTGTCTGGAAGAGACTTTGAATGTAAAGTTCAATGAACTTTCATCACTGAAAATCCCAGCAAACCCTATTGAATTGTTTGATCTTGATAAATTTACTTTTGAAGATGTGTTTGTCAAGACTAACCCTTAAGGTACACCACAATCTCCATCACAAGACTATGGATATGAAGTTGCAATTCCACAACACAAATTCACATCCACCACCAGAGCAACATATGTTCAAAACAGTTGTCAAAGCTCACCCACTACTACATCAACAGTTGTTGATCAAAGTAGCCCTTTAACGTCTGCCACCACATCATCCACAACCACTGTTGATAAAAATCTACCAAAAGTGGATAAAAATCAACATTGTGCCATACCCATTCCTCCTACCCCTCCACCTCCATTTCAAATAGATATTAGATTATCAAAGTCACCAACAGATGTTAGCTCAGATGATTCCCATCTACAGCCTTCACCCTTTAATGCCATTGTTCCATACAAGGGAGATCTAATCTTCCTGAAGTCTCATCCACCAGATCAAATTATTGGCAACATCAATGAAGGGGTTCTCACAAGAAGTCAATCCCAAAACATTTGTCTTTTTGCTGGCTTTCTATCACTCCATCAACCAGTCAAATACCAAGAGGCACTAAAAGACAATAGTTGGGTAGAAGCTATGGAAGAAGAGCTCTAACAGTTCAAGAGACAAGTATGGGAACTTGTACCACTGCCAGAGGGTGTGAGTCCTATTGGCATAAAGTGGGTCTTCAAAAACAAAACTGATGAAAGGGGTATTGTTGTCAAAAATAAAGCTAGGCTTGTGGTTCAAGGCTTTAGACAAGAAGAGGGCATTGACTATGATGAAACTTTTGCCCTTGTAGTAAGATTTGAAGCTATCAGATTGTTCTTAGCCTTTGCTGTCAACCACAACATCAAGGTGTTTCAGATGGATATCAAATGTGCATTCCTCTATGGTAAGATTCAAGAAGAGGTATATGTTTGTTAGCCTCCTGGTCTGAGGATCCATTTAATCCAAATCATGTTTACAAGCTAAACAAAGCTTTGTATGGCCTGAAACAAGCACTAAGAGCCTGGTATGAAACTCTTTCCACTTTTCTAATCTCTATTGGTTTCACAAGAGGTAAAATTGATAAAACATTGTTTTTAAAATGGAGAGGAAAAGAATTGATGATTGTCCAAATCTATGTGGATGACATCATTTTTGGAAGTACATGTCATAAAATGTGTGAAGAGTTCAGACAACTCATGACAGCTGAGTTTGAGATGAGTGCAATGGGTGAACTACAGTGCTTTCTTGGCCTCCAAGTTACTGCAAAATGGTACTTTTATTCATCAAAGCAAATATGAAAAAGAACTTTTAACCAAATTTAAGATGAATGATTGCAAACCATGTAGTACACCCATGGCAACCACAAAGCTGGTCATGTTTGATGAAAATGATGATTTGGTTGATCAAACCTTATATAGAAGCATGATTGGGTCTTTATTGTACCTAACTGCATCCAAGCCAGACATCATATTTGCAACATGTGTTTGTGCAAGATCCCAATCAGCCCCTAGAAAGTCTAACCTCATTGCTGTGAAAAGGATATTCAGATACATAAAAGGTGCTCCCACACTTGGTATCTGGTAATATTAAGCTTTCAAGTTTCTTAGACAGTGACTTTGCTGGATGTAACACAACAAGGAAGTCTACCTCAGGTGGGTGTCAATTCCTAGGCAATTGCTTAGTGTCTTGGCAAAGCAAAAAACAAGCAGTTGTTTCCACATCCACTGCTGAAGCAGAATACATTGCTGCTGCAAGCTGTACAGCCCAAATGTTGTGGCTTCAAAATCAACTGCTGGATTTTGGTATAACTGCTTTAAAGACACCTCTCATGTTGGATAGTCAAGCAGCTGAAAATATCATCAAAAATCCAGTTTCTCATTCAACCACCAAGCGCATTGACATCAGACATCACTTTGTGAGGGATTGCTATGAAAAAGGTTTGATTTCTCTGCATCATGTTCCAACTAAGGATCTGCTGGCAGATGTGCTAACAAAAGCTTTAGACACATCCACCTTTGAAAGCTTGATCTCTAGAATTGGCATGCTTAACATGGAATAACAAGCAAAATCTTGTTTTTCTATGAATAAAAGGCATTAAAATGTTTTCAGAAAATCAAAAATCCATCCTTAAAAATAGTTAAAAAAAATGAAATTATTCATTAATCCTTAAAATTTTGTCATATACACTGATTGGTTCAAACATCTGATTGTTGAAAATTCATCCACTACTGAAAGACAACCTCTGTTTCTTCATATTCCCTGTTGGCCACTGTTAACCAAACATCAGTGTTTCAACCACTGATAGCTATCCACTGATAGTTAAAATCAGCCACTGTTATCATTATTCACTGTTCTCAACCACTGATATTGTCCATCAGTGGTTTCCAAACAACTGTCTTCAACTATTCCATTAGAGGTTGCTATGTGGACAGTTCTTAGCCGTCCGATCTTTGAAACCGCTGCTACGTCAGCATTCACTTTTTCACTCACATAAAACCTTGATAAAACCCAAACAGAGTTTTCACCACCGTATCGAATTCAAAAATTCTTCCAAAGCGGTTTCCATCTTACAATCATCTCTTCTCTTCCATTCGCAACTTCTCAAAATCACCATGGCTCTCATCATCAAACACCCACACAACTATCTTTGTACACTTGAAAAATCAAGCAAAAATAAAGATTTCCATTCTATCATCGACGCCCTTTCTTCTTCAAAGTACAAAACTTTGTTGACTTGCAATGCTCCCATTTACCAAGATACCCTACTAGATTTCTGGCTAATGCTAAACTTGAAGTTCAAGATAAAAAGCCTTGGGCCATTACATTAAAAGTAGGAGAAATTTTGGTCCCAATCACACCATAAACCATATCAGAGGTTTTTAAAATGAACAACCAGGCAGGTAAATCTTCTTTTCCTAAGGATGAGTATCAAATTGATTTGATCGAAAGAGGGTATGCAGGACAATTAACAAAAGCCACTATGCAAAAGGGAGAATTTCCACCTCCCATGAAATTCCTATTTCATACCCTGCTCTCCTGTGTGTCTAATAAATCAACTACTTTTAATGAAATTCCTCTGAAAAATCCAATACTTGGGGTATGCTATCATGTCTAAAACTGATTTCAATTACTCGCAAGAAACTTTTAATGGTTTAGTTAAAAATGTGAATAATATCAAAGAAAAGAAGCAACAGGCTTTCTTATTCTTTTCAAGGTTTTTGAGTTATTATTCACAACAAAAAGTACCAAAAGAAAATGCACATTTACTTGTACAAGGTGCACCTTTTCAAATAAACAGCCTGTCTGCTGAAACTTTTACACGCCTCATGGCCAAAGAGTCAAAAGGTTCCAAAACACAAGCAGGGGACAGAGCAAACTTTGGATGCGTCCTCATCTACTCCTCAGACTTCAGCTGCTGAGCCCACTGCTCTTGTTGACCACAGCAGCACAACCACTGCTGTGCAACCCCCACTAAAAATTCCCAAAAAGACCAAGAAAAAATTCACAAAGCCTAGCAAACCCATCAAAAAGGGTCTTCTAGAAGATGAGATCCCAGAAGTTAACCCAGTGACAATACAAATGTCACCAACAACCATTGTTGCTACTTCCTCATAACAGATGGAAAGATCTCCACCCAAAGCCTCAACTCCTCATGTTTCCTCACAAAAGGAACATGTTGTAAGCACAGGGACACCTCATCATGAAGTATTATCCTCACTTGAGAATATGCTTAGCAGCCCTTCTCCCTAGGAAAATTCTCTTTCAACCCCTATCCCTTCATCTCAACTTCCACCATCCCTTGTAGCTCTGTTTGATGCCATTGAGTTACAGACTCAAAACATCCCCTCTCAATCACACATTAAAGAGAGTACAACCTCAACAATGGCTGTGTCTGAATAAACTCAATTGGTTATCCCACAAACAGTTGAGGAGGATACATAACTGGAATTTCATGAAATTCTTGTTGGTAGTTCAAGTGGAGCAGCTACTACAGATGCTGGATCCACTGATCTACATCTGGTCAGTAGTTACATGAGTAAGACTCCCTTGAAGGTAACCACTACTGATGCTATCAAGGTATCCACTGGTGTGTTCAAGTTAACCACTGGTGACATTTCCAAGGTAACCACTGCAGAGGGAAGTCCCCGGTACCAAGAAAAATGGGCATCAGTTGATGAACCATTGGAGACTCCTCCTGGTTCAACTGCTGATACAACTACCACTGCTAGGATATCAGATGATCACAGTTATTTCGGTGATGGTTTAAAATACCAAGATTTGACGGAGAGGCTCTCTACCATAGAAACCACTATTGCACAAATGAATGAATCCATTCAGTTTTTGGTTCAAGCTTCTAAAAGTCAGCCAACACCACAACAATACGCCTAAGAGCTCTGGAATGCAGTTTAGCCTATTATCACTGCTCAAAGGGAACTTGCAGAAATTCAACACAATAATCAAATGGCACTGATCAGAAATATGGTTGATGCAAGGTATAAAGATACTCAGGCTGAAATCAAGGCTATCAAGGAAGCCTTGATAAAAATAACTGGCACTGCCCATGCACCTATCTACAAAGATGATGATGATCAAGATGATGCCAAAAAGGGGGAGAAACATGACATGAAGAAATTTGGCAGACCTACTCCCAGGCAAGAGCCAACACAAAAGCCAGAGTCTGAGAAAAAGTCCTCTACAACCACTGATGAAACATCTGTCAAAGAAAAGGAAAAGGGAGTTGATGAAACCCTGAATATTCAAGCAGATGAAGTGGCTGCAAACAAAAGGGCAATTCAAAATCAGAATGAAACAAAGGAAAGGGAGTGGAAGAAGGAACAAAAGGCTTTGAAAGATTGGGAAATCAAAACAAAGGATCTTGGCACTTCTGATAGAAGAAAATCTCACAAACATAACAAACCACCACTTGCCACATACCCAAGATCACCTTCACCACCAAAACAAACCACTGATGCTCCTAAAACCACTGTTGGTATCAAAAGACCATCCACTGCTACACCCAAAACAAAACCTCCACCACAAAAACAACCTATCAAAAGGACCAAAACAAAACCAACCTCACCAATGCCATCCACCAATGCAACAAATGTTGACACTTCAATAGTTGTAAGACAACAGAGGTTGAGACATCAGTTGTTTCAACAGCTGTTAGTCAATCCACCACCTTCCAATTTCCTTCCCAAGCTATTTTCATTCCTATTTCCAAATCTCCAACAAAAACTCCCTCTCCTAAAAAGATATACACAAGAAAAAGAAAGTTTCAAGTGAATGATGATGATATATCTGCACCTACTCCTTTATCATCTTTACCTTTCATTCAAACCAACCCTGAACCATACAATCCTCCATCATCACCTACAACCAATCCACTTACCCAACCACGATCACTTGAAGGGGAAGATCCACCCCATTGGAAGTGAATTATCATCTTGAACTACATGTAGTGAAAAATGAAATAAGACAATTCTATAAAAAGGATGATCCTTCTAAAAGAACCTTCCCATCCCTACATGGTTTCAGATCTCCACAGAACATAGATGATTATCTGAAACTCAAAGTCAAACAAGCTGAATACATTGCTAAACATGAGGGTAAAGGGAAAGGTGATAACAACATCTCAAGTCGAATGCAGCATGGGCTTAGTAAAGTCAGAAAACTGGAAGACTATGCAAGAGACTTAAGCAAAGAAATGTCAAACTTACCAACAAATGCTGATCTACAGAAGAAGCTGAGGAAAGATCTCTTAGAGCTTATTATGAGAGATAAATTTTATCCTGCCAAAGTTGAACAACTTAAAGACTAGCCACTCACAGCTCTCAAATCAGAAGTAAATAGAATTGAAAGAGTAAAGAATGATCCTCAGATAAAGAGGTCTGCACCAGACTGGAACAAGTATAAGAAGACCAGTGCAGAACTTACTTTAGAGTACATGAGGAAGAGAGCTGAGTTGGTTACAGTCAAATATGGATCAGCAAAGACCATCTCAAAATGGTCCAGGCAGTATATTTATATGGTCTATCATAAGCTGGAGAAACTAAGAGAGACAGATCCTACAGCACCAAAGAAACTAGCATACAAAGAGAAAACCACTGATGAGCCAAAGCAGTAGACCCTCTCTCTAAAAAAACTGTTCACATCTTCTGACTTATCCACCCATGTCTTAGATCAAAGAAAAAGACAGAAGCAGATGGATGAGGAAGATGCAAAGAGAGAAGATGAGATTATGAAGGCTTCTATCAAGAATCAGATCATGTTTGGCTTGGATGATGCCTCATTAAAGATTCAAGCTCAACTTGCTGAAACAATGAAAAGGCTGACAAGCAGACCTCCATCACCAAACTCTCATCAAATAAAGTCTCTCCTAAGAAATCCATTGAACTCAAAAATACTAAAGTGAAAGTCTGATAGAAAGACCCATGTATTGACTTTGCTCAAATCCAATGGAAGAGTTGAACACATTTCAAGGGAGGATGCATTAGGTCTGGATGCAGGTGATCTCATAGATCTTTTAGACCTTCAACTCTGCAGGGATGAGGATGATGAAGACTCCAAGAACTTTGAATTACAATTCAAAGGGCAAATCAGGGAGAAATTAATGAGAGAATAAAGATCATAAATAAAGAAGTGTTTTGGCATCATCTGTTCTAGGGGGAGATTGTTGGCCCATGTAATCAAGCCAAGAAGAACAAATGATTTGAAAAGCCAAAACTGGTTCTCAACAGTTGATCACAATAAGCAGTGCATGTCCTAGATTCTCCCCCAATGACAGTGTTTTTTATCAGCTATTGATTCTAAGTACTGATCTTCACAACAACTGTTAATCAAAGAACTACTGAGGTATAAAGACTGAAGTCCTAACAACTGCTGTTTCTCAAGTACTAATGAAGATTAAAGCAGTGCTGACTCAAGGTCTGATCACCCTTTGAAGAAAGCACTGATCTCCAATATCAGTTCTTAGGCAACAACAGTGGGAAGCTGCATCAGTGTTTATGTAATCAGTTGTTTATTGTATCAGTGTTTGTATAAATCAGTGGTTAGAGTTTGTTAGATGTCACTGTCTAGGTGACATCAGCATTAGATGCTCAGTGGTTAGGGATGGGCTATAAATAGAACAGTACTGTTCTATTAGCTCTTTTGCACCAATCATCTTGTACGAACAAACTAGTGAGCTCAGGCTGAGGGGGAGTTTAGTGTTCATGCATGCACAGTTAAACTTTTGTAATTCATACAATCTTTTGACTAATGAAATCATGTATGATGAAAACTATTCTTCTTTAATTGTGTTTTAAAGTTTATTTCCATTTCCGTTGCACATCATTCTCTGTTTCATCTTCCATTTCTGTTAAACAATACAATCAAAAGAAACTCAGATCCTAACAACCGGGTTGACTGAGTTGACCGCGCTGACAGAGTTGGCCGAGTTGACCGGGTTAACCCGGTTGACCGAGTTGACCCAAACCGAATCTGATGTTGACCAATCTGACCAAACCGAACCCGAACTGAGCTGAGACCCGGATCCAAAGCTGAACCAAATATATCTGTTGACCAGGTTGACTTCCTTTGACTTGACCGAACCTGAAACGAACCACATCTGAGCTGAGTATGAAATGAACAAAAACCCAAACTGAAACTGAACAACCACCATCACTGCCGCCTTCGGGTCGTCGTAAAAAACCACCACCACCACTGCCGCTATGATTCTGGCTAGAAAACGGCTCACTATCGGCCAACGTCACCGCTACCGTGAAGAGGTGGTCGGCGTTGTCGTGCCTTCACTGATCTTACTCTCTCTTATCTCTCCCATTGCTCTTACTCTCTCCCGTCTCTCTCCATAGATCTCTCTCTTTCTACGGTCTGCTGTATATGTGTAACGGGATATGGGAGTGGTGGTTCACGTGTTTTTGGATGTGGTCCGCCGGAGAACGGCGCCGGTGTCCGGTTGTCGGGCCTTCGTCAGCCGGCCTAGTTCTGTCATTCTTGTTCACTAGAGAGAGAAAGAGAGATATGTGACACCCCAGGAAAACCACTCAACCTAACTAGCTTCCTCAGTGAGTACGTGCTAAATTTCGGGACGAAATTTCTTTCAACTTGGCGATGATGTGACAACCCGTATTCCAGAACCTTTCTTTGTGTTTTGATGTAACTTGTATGAACATTACGTGACTAGCTGACAAGTTTGATTTCAATGGAATATTATGTTTTGTTATGCTATGTGTTACATGAATGTGTTGTGAGTATGTATGTATAATAAACTTGGTCACACAACGACTTCTAATCGCACAAGCCTTTAGGGTCGTACACTTTATGCCTTGTCACACCTCTTTCTCGGCCCACTCTTATGGAACTCGAGACCAAGAGGGCAGCCCAAAGAATGGGTTCGGCCCAATCCCTATGCGTATGCAAATACCCATTATGGGGTTTTGATCCTCATAATTTGCAAACAATTAACATATACAAACCCTAAAGCTCTCTCTCTTCACTCGACGGCAACACCCCTTTCTCTTGTAGATCATCTCGGCCCCATCTCATATTCCGGTTAGTGATTCATTATTAATTGTGTATTAGACAATGTTGTGATTACCATGATTGAGCATGATAGTTAAGATTGTTCATATGAATTGGATTTGCATGATTGTGATTTAGAACCAAAGAGATGTAATCGACTGTGATGGGTCTAGATGTTTAATTGATTCATGTATTTTGGCATGAACTAGACGGTGAAAATTACATGAACTATATGGCAATGATCGAATTCGTTAGTATGGTGGTTTGACCGAATGTTTGAATGATTGTTGTTATTCATGATTAGATGTTACTTAGGGTTCATACGAATTAAATTGATTGTTGTTGATTTGATGATGATTAAGGTAATATGAATGTGTATGATTTCCGAATTCAATGCTGTTTAATCTGATTTGAAACTGCCAAACTTGTTAGCAAAGGTTACGGAAATAAATGAGCTGCAAATAAGGAAGTTAGTTACACACCTAGTCTCGACACCGGTTGCGAGTCGAGAACCCACTGTCTCGACTCGAGACCACACCTTACCAGCACACAAACAAGACTCGAGACCTTAGTTGCGGGTCTTATTGCGACTCGAGACCTGACTCGAGACCACCTAGTCTCGAGTGATGAATATATGACCCGAGACCCCCTTAGTTGCGACTCGAGAATGTTAAGACTATAAACCGAGACCGCACTTTCTCGACTCGAGATCCCTAGTCTCGACTCGAGACCACATAATCACATATTCGATTTGGACTTGCACTGTTACGGGCCTAAGTAATTGGGCTGCACACTTTGGCCTTGTTTGGTTACGTGATTAATACTGTTGAACTGGTACTGTTGCTGAACTGCCATGATACTATGTGTATACCATGATCCCTCTGTGTATATAAACTGTTAGTATATGTGTAGACATACGTGTATTACTTGAACCTAGACCTGACTTGTTTGGTAACCATGTTAGGACGTGGTTGACCATTAGCAGCTCGATTGACCTTTCTGTGTATCTGCCGAGCTAACCTAAGGTGAGTTCACACACTTTCTAAGGCATGGGATTCCCGGTGGTTGGGAATGAGTTAAAGAATTAAAACGGAACCTACATATCCTCCTTGGGTAGGATATGTACCGCCATTGTCCATGGGTAGGATGCCAATATTAATCTTGCGTATTCTCCTTGGGTAGAATACGTACGATCGTCCTGCTTGGGTAGGACAACAACCTTAAACTTACTAGACAAAACTCTATCATGAAGTCCATCATTTTTATAACGACTTAATCGCCGGCCAATGGCGAGCGGGTCATTAGTTAATAGCGCTATTAGGGTTGACAAGCCTCACACCGTACCGGCATGACGGGCGTGTACTAATGGATCTGGGCACTTAGTCAATGATGATAGGCATTGACGTAGGGCACAACTTACTTTCATCAGTTGTCGATATGGTAACGGTCTAGTGGTTCACATGGGGAAGCCCCCACTGATTATGGACATGGTTTGGGAAACAAAGATGCTGGTTAACTCGTGGATTACGAAACAACTTATGGTTTTCAAAACAAACTTTTAAAACTAAACAACCAACTGTGAACTCGCTCAACTTTGTTGTTGACTCGTTGTTACATGCCTTGCAGGTCGTTAGGTGCTTATGGAGCTTGCATAGGGAGGAGTGGTCGTTGTGGGGACATCGACTGTTGAGTTCCATGTTAAACATTTAAAATTTATAAACTTCTTGCTTATGTTTGGGTTTTACATTTTATGCTTCCGCTGTTAACTTAAAGTTGGTTACTTTCTTTTGGACACCAATTATATGAAGTATGCTACTGGTACTCTCGAATGAGTAGCACTCACGTGGAGGAACGCTCAGGTCCAAATGCTGGGGTTGGTTGCTGCTAATGCCACCCCATGGAACGATTTCAAGGAATTGATCAAGGAAGAGTACTGTAATCGTGATGACATCCACAAGCTGGAAGTAGATTTCTACAACTTAAAGATGACAGGGTCGGAAATTGAAGCGTACACAAAAAGATCTAATGAGCTGGCTATCTTGTGTCCTACTATGGTGGATCCTCCTATCAAACGTATCGAGTTGTACCTTAAAGGTTTAGTGCCAGAGATCCAGAGCCATGTGACTGCAGTGAACCTCGCCACTATCCAGCAAGTTATTCATTTGGCTCATCGTCTCACTGACCAGGCAGTCGAGCAGAACAGGCTGCCCAAGCGTATTGGTACTACTACTACTACTTCTGATGCCCCAGCGACAACAAGCGTAAATGGGATGGAGTCTCAAGCATGGGTTCAACATCAGCTCAGTCTCAGTCTCAGGAGCGAAAGACTGATAACTACAAGAGCCCTGGTCAGCAATCTTCTGGTAGTCAAGGGCAGGGTGGATACAGAGGAAACCACCCCAAGTGCAACCGATGCAACATGCATCATAGTGGGCCGTGCAATAAGGGTCGTTGTCTGAGGTGTAACAAGCCTGATCATGAAGCTAAGGATTGCAGGGGCGCACGACCGGCCAATCAGAATCGTCAACAACAGCCACCAGCTCCACAGAATCAGCAGCAACAACAACAGGGTAACAGGGGATGCTATCAGTGTGGTGCTGAAGGTCAATTCAAGAGAAACTGCCCCCAGTTAAACCAGAATCAGAACAACAATAATAATTGGGGAAACGTGAACAATCACGGGGGTAACAATGATGGCAATGGTACCAGGGGACGTGCTTTCGTGCTGGGTCAGGGTGACGCGAGGAACGATCCCAATGTTGTGATGGGTAAGTTTCTTATGGATGACTTCTTTATTACTGTTTTATTCGATTTGGGTGCCGATACTAGTTATGTGTCCTTAAAAGTTAGTCAAATGCTTAAGCGCACTCCAACACTTTTGAACACCAAGCACATTGTAGAACTAGCAAATGGTAAAAGTCTTGTGGCCACGCACATAGTTAAGGGTTGTAATCTCGTCTTAACTGGTCAGACCTTCTCTATCGATCTTATCCCCATCGTTCTTGGTAGTTTCGATGTCGTTATTGGGATGGATTGGCTATCTCAACATCAAGCGGAGATTATTTGCAAGGAGAAAATCGTCCGTATTCCTCGTTCTGGTGAAGAACCTCCCATGATTCATGGCGACAAGAGTGGTGCTGTTGTGGGCGTCATCTCTTTGCTTAAGACCCAGAAGTGTTTACGAAAGGGCCACACTGCTATTCTAGCCCTCGTTTCTGTTGCATCCTCGAAGGAAAAGAAGATAGAAGACATTCCTATTGTGCGCGACTTTCCTGAGGTATTTCCCGAGGAATTACCTGGTCTTCCGCCTCATCGTCAAGTCGAGTTTCAAATCGAGCTTGCTCCTGGAGCAGCACCAATAGCTTGTGCACCTTATCGTTTAGCTCCATCAGAATTGGAAGAACTATCTACGCAACTACAAGAGCTCTTAGACAAGGGTTTCATTCGTCCTAGCTCTTCGCCCTGGGGAGCTCCAGTATTATTTGTGAAGAAGAAAGACGGTACCTTCAGAATGTGTATTGACTACCGCGAACTCAACAAGGTGACTGTGAAGAATCGCTATCATCTTCTACGCATTGACAACTTATTCGACCAGTTGCAAGGGTTGAGTTTCTACTCAAAGATTGACCTGAGGTCAGGCTACCATCAACTGAGAGTCCGAGACGAGGATATCTCTAAGATAGCATTCAGGACTCGGTACGAGCATTACGAGTTTCTGGTTATGCCTTTTGGATTGACGAATGCACCTGCGGTCTTCATGGATCTTATGAATAGAGTGTGCAAGCCTTACCTGGATAAGTTTGTTATTGTTTTCATCAACGACATACTGATCTATTCGAAGAGTCAGGAGAAACACGAGCAACACCTGAGGCTTATTTTGGAACTCTTTCGAACAGAGCAGTTGTATACCAAATTTTTGAAATGTGACTTCTGGCTTCGCGAAGTCCATTTTCTAGGCCACGTGGTAAACAAGGATGGGATTCATGTTGATCCATCCAAGGTAGACTCGATCAAGAACTGGCCTGCACCCCGTACACCAACAGAAATCCGCCAATTCTTGGGTTTGGCGGGCTACTACAGAAGGTTCATCAAGGATTTCTCCAAGATTGCGCAACCTCTCACTTCACTAACCCAGAAGGGTGTCACCTATCCTTGGGGTGATATATAAGAATCAGCGTTTCAACACTTGAAGGAGAGACTTTGTAGCGCCTCAATTCTCTCACTGCCAGAAGGCACAGACGATTTCGTGGTTTATTGTGACGCGTCCATCCAAGGACTTGGTTGCGTGTTGATGCAACATGACAAGGTCATTGCTTACGCATCACGCCAACTTAAAGTTCACGAAAGGAACTACACAACGCACGACTTGGAGTTGGGAGCAGTGGTTTTTGCTCTTAAGATATGGAGACATTACCTGTACGGTACCAAGTGCACCATTTACCCCGATCATAGGAGTCTCGAGCATATCTTCAAGCAAAAGGAGTTAAACATGCGACAACGTCGATGGGTTGAACTCTTGAATGATTACGAATGCGCGATCAAGTACCATCCGGGCAAGGCCAATGTTGTGGCCGACGCCCTTAGTCGAAAGAAGACTACACCTAAACGGGTGTGTGCGTTACAACTTACCATCCAATCTAGTCTTCCTACTCAGATACGAGATGCTCAGGTTGAAGCATTGAAAGAAGAGAACATCAGGGCTGAGTCCTTACGAGGATCGAGGAAACGGTTAGAACAAAAGAAAGACGATGCCTACTACGTAACAAGGCGTATTTGGGTCCCACTTTATGGAAACTTACGCGAGCTTGTGATGGATGAAGCACATAGGTCACGTTACTCGGTACATCCTGGTTCGGATAAGATGTACCACGACTTAAAAACTACATACTGGTGGCCTAGCATGAAAGCCAACATAGCAACCTACGTCAGTAAATGTTTGACTTGTGCGAGAGTCAAGATCGAATATCAGAAACCATCAGGCCTGCTCCAACAACCAGAGATCCGACATGGAAATGGGAGCAAATTTCCATGGATTTCGTTACTGGCTTGCCTAGGTCTCAACGCGAAAATGACACTATTTGGGTGATAGTGGATCGATTGACTAAGTCTGCACACTTTTTGGCTATTAAAGAAACCGACAAGTTTTCTACCTTAGGAGACGTTTACTTGAAGGAAGTGATTTCGAGGCACGGGGTGCCAACCTCCATTATTTCCGATCGTGATGCACGTTTTACTTCTGAGTTGTGGCAAGCTTTGCACAAGTCCTTTGGGTCACGTTTAGACATGAGCACCGCTTATCATCCACAGACGGATGGGCAGTCTGAGCGCACCATCCAAACCCTAGAAGACATGCTTCGAGCGTGTGTAATCGATTTTGGCAATGGTTGGGAAAGACACCTCCCTTTGGTGGAGTTTTCGTATAACAACAGTTACCACAGCAGTATCTAGGCTGCTCTGTTTGAGGAATTGTACGGACGTAAATGCCGAACACCTCTTTGTTGGGCAGAGGTTGGCGACAGCCAAATCACTGGCCCAGAACTCGTGGTAGACACGACAGAAAAGATTGCTCAGATACGACAACGAATGGCGGCAGCTCGTGATCGTCAGAAAAGTTACGCAGATAAACGTAGGAAACCCCTAGAATTCCAGATCAGGGACCGGGTTCTACTTAAAGTCTCACCCTGGAAGGGTGTGGTTCGTTTTGGTAAACGAGGCAAGCTAAACCCACGTTATGTTGGCCCTTTTGAAATCACTGAACTAATCAGCAAGGTCGCTTACAGATTGAATCTACCTGAAGAGCTCAGTGGAGTTCACAACGTATTCCATGTGTCAAATATAAAGAAGTGTCTGTCACATGAGACCCTCATAGTTCCTCTCAAAGAACTCACTATCGACGATCAGCTGCGATTCATCGAGGAACCGGTATAGATTACAGACCGAGACGTTAAGGTTCTCAAGCGTACTAGAATACCCCTTGTTCGAGTTCATTGGAACTCCCGACGTGGCCCAGAGTTCACCTGGGAATGGGAAGATCAAATGAAACACAAGTATCCCCAGTTGTTCGAGAACAGTGAAACCACTACTGAGGCTGAAGCTACCAAAGAATTTCAGGACGAAATTCCAAACCAACGGGGGAAGGATGTGACACCCCAGGAAAACCACTCAACCTAACTAGCTTCCTTAGTGAGTACGTGCTAAATTTCGGGACGAAATTTCTTTCAACTTGGGGATGATGTGACAACCCATATTCCAGAACCTTTCTTTTGTGTTTTGATGTAACTTGTTTGAACATTACGTGACTAGTTGACATGTTTGATTTCAATGGAATATTATGTTTTGTTATGCTATGTGTTACATGAATGTGTTGTGAGTATGTATGTATAATAAACTTGGTCACGCAACGACTTCTAATCGCACAAGCCTTTAGGGCCGTACACTTTGTGCCTTGTCACACCTCTTTCTCGGCCCACTCTTATGGAACTCGAGACCAAGAGGGCAGCCTAAAGAATGGGTTCGGCCCACTCCCTATGCGTATACATATACCCACTATGGGGTTTTGATCCTCATAATTTGCAAACACTTAACACACACAAACCCTAAAGTTCTATCTCTTCACTCGACGGCAACACCCCTCTCTCTTGTAGATCATCTCGGCCCATCTCATATTCTGGTTAGTGATTCATTATTAATTGTGTATTAGACAATGTTGCGATTACCATGATTGAGCATGATAGTTAAGATTGTTCATATGAATTGGATTTGAATGATTGTGATTTAGAACCAAAGAGATGTAATTGACTGTGATGGGTCTAGATGTTTAATTGATTCATGTATTTTGGCATGAACTAGATGGTGAAAATTACATGAACTGTATGGCAATGATCGAATTCCTTAGGATGGTGGTTTGACCGAATGTTTGAATGATTGTTGTTGTTATTCATGATTAGATGTTACTTAGGGTTCATACGAATTAAATTGATTGTTCTTGATTTGATGATGATTAAGGTAATATGAATGTGTATGATTTCCGAATTCAATGCTGTTTAATCTGATTTGAAACTGCCAAACTTGTTAGCAAAGGTTACAGAAATAAATGAGCTGAAAATAAGGAAGTTAGTTACACACCTAGTCTCGACACCGGTTGCGAGTCGGGAACCCACTTTCTCGACTCGAGACCTTAGTTGCGGGTCTTGTTGCGACTCGAGACCTGACTCGAGACCACCTAGTCTCGAGTGATGAATATATGACCCGAGATCCCCTTAGTTGCTACTCGAGAATGTTAAGACTATAAACCGAGACCGCACTGTCTCGACTCGAAATCCCTAGTCTCGACTCGAGACCACATAATCACACATTCGATTTGGACTTGCACTATTATGGGCCTAAGTAATTGGGCTGCACATTTGGGCCTTGTTTGGTTACGTGATTAATATTGTTGAACTCGTACTGTTGTTGAACTGCCTTGATACAATGTGTATACCATGATCCCTCTGTGTATGTAAACTGTTAGTATATGTGTAGACATACGTGTATTACTTAAACCTAGACCTGACTTGTATGGTAACCATGTTAGGACGTGGTTGACCACTAGCAGCTCGATTGACCTTTCTGTGTATCTGCCGAGCTAACCTAAGGTGAGTTCACACACATTCTAAGGCATGGGATTCCCGGTGGTTGGGAATGGGTTAAAGAATTAAAACGAAACCTACATATCCTCCTTGGGTAGGATATGTACCGCCATCCTCCATGGGTAGGATGCCAATATTAATCCTGCGTATTCTCCTTGGGTAGAATATGTACGATCGGCCTCCTTGGGTAGGACAACAACCTTAAACTTACTAGACAAAACTCTATCATGAAGTCCCTCATTTTTATATCGACTTAATCGCCGGGCCAATGGCGAGCGGGTCATTAGTTAATAGCGCTATTAGGGTTAACAAGCCTCACACCGTGCCGGCAGGACGGGCGTGTACTAATGGATCTGGGCACTTTGTCAATGATGAAAGACATTGACGTAGGGCACAACTTTCTTTCGTCAGTTGTCGATATGGTAACGGTCTAGTGGTTCACATGGGGAAGCCCCCACTGATTATGGATATGGTTTGGGAAACAAAGATACTGGTTAACTCGTGGATTACGAAACAACTTATGGTTTTCAAAACAAACTTTTAAAACTAAACAACCAACTGTGAACTCGCTCAACTTTGTTGTTGACTCGTTGTTACATGCGTTGCAGGTCGTTAGGTGCTTATGGAGCTTACACAGGGAGGATACTGGTTAACTCGTGGATTACGAAACAACTTATGGTTTTCAAAACAAACTTTTAAAACTAAACAACCAACTGTGAACTCGCTCAACTTTGTTGTTGACTCGTTGTTACATGCCTTGCAGGTTGTTAGGTGCTTATGGAGCTTGCACAGGAAGGAGTGGTCGTTGTGGGGACATGGACTGTTGAGTTCCATGTTAAACATTTAAACTTTATAAACTTATTGCTTATGTTTGGGTTTTACATTTTATGCTTCCGCTGTTAACTTAAAGTTGGTTACTTTCTTTTGGACACCAATTATATTGTGATTGGTTTTATTTACTTAATTACGTTGTTCAATATGATTGGTGGCTTGATCCTGGTCAGTCACGCCTCCATGCGGTGATACTCCGCTTGTGGATTTTGGGGGTGTAACACGAAAAGATCTAATAAGCTGGCTATCTTGTGTCCTACTATGGTGGATCCTCCTATCAAACGTATCGAGCTGTACCTTAAAGGTTTAGTGCCAAATATCCAGAGCCATGTAACTACAGCAAACCTCGCCACTATCCAGCAAGTTATTCATTTGGATCATCGTCTCACTAACCAGGAAGTCGAGTTGAACAGGCTACCCAAGCGTATTGGTACTACTACTACTACTTCTGATGCCCCCAGCGACAACAAGCGTAAATGGGATGGAGTCTCAAGCAAGGGTTCAACATCAGCTCAGTCTCAGTCTCAGCAGCGAAAGACTGATGACTACAAGAGCCATGGTCAGCAATCTTCGGGTAGTCAAGGGCAGGGTGGATACAGAGGAAACCACCCCAAGTGCAACCGATGCAACATGCATCATAGTGGGCCGTGCAATAAGGGTCGTTGTCTGAGGTGTAACAAGCCTGGTCATGAAGCTAAGGATTGCAGTGGCGCACGACCGGCCAATCAGAATCGTCAACAACAGCCACCAGCTCCACAGAATCAGCAGCAACAACAGTAGGGTAACAGGGGATGCTATCAGTGTGGTGCTGAAGGTCACTTCAAGAGAAACTGCCCCAAGTTGAACCAGAATCAGAACAACAACAATAATCAGGGAAACGGGAACAATAACGGGGGTAACATTTGTCACACCCCGACCACGTAAAACAACAAATCGTGGCGGAAACGTCGGGGAGTGTCGTAACAGAATCATTGTTTCACAACACATGGAATTTAGAATATTGTTTTATTACATTAAAAGTTATATTGTCTTGGAATTAGATTCATGGCTTTGGATCATATAAGAAAAGATTATATGTTTATAAAAGTAGCCATGAATCCTTGATAAAAGTTTGGTTTCTAGAACACTTTGCATTGATATAAAAGTTGTAGTATACATAAAAATATACCTTGGTTTTAAGAAAGTCGGATAAGTAATATATTAAAATATATTTTAGTTTCAAAACAGTTAAACAGATAGTATATCAAATATACTTTAGTTGTTAAAATAATAGCTTTCGGTAGTATATCATAAGTATACTTTGGTTTTATAAATAACATATCAACTATGTTTTAGTAAATAACAAAATATATGTTGGATTTGTACATAGGATATCAAATTATACTTTAGTAAATAATAGCATATCAAATTATGCTTTAGCAAACAATATCACGTTGGTAGTATATTGAAATATACCATAAATCGCGATTTAGCAATACATTCAAACCTTAGTGCATCAAACTACACTTTAGAGACTATAGAAATACCACAAAGGAAAATTGTATTTGGATAAAATTCGGTTTCTGACATTCCATACAACAGGAATGGGGTGTCTAGTCCTATAGCGCTATATCGTACTACCAATCGGCTTGATCATAGTTAATGAATGTATAAATAAACATATGAACAAACAAATTGTCGTAACAAACTTTGGCAATCAGTGTTTAAACCATGTATAATAGTTCAATTCGTCAAAAGATAGTACTTATGCAGGTGTAATCATATAGTCGAAATCATGAAAATAATGAGTAGGCACATATGTATCACCCCAAAACATTAGAAAACAGTAAAAGAGGGGGCTATGTACTCACCTTTAGGTGCGTTTTTATATGTTAACACAATCCCTCAAATTTTTTATTCGTCCTAAATTAAATAAGAACGATTTAATAATAAAAAACCCACAAAAATACATAAGTTTCTCCGTTACTTAGAATTTTCACATAACTTTGAGATCTTCTCGAAAAGTTATTATTTTTTATTATATTGGTGTATTTATGTATATATGAGTTCATATACATATTTTAAGAACTTTGCGACTTGAACGATTTTATTGGTGACTCTCATCATGTTATAAGAAATATATCTACGATTTGCGCATCGTAATATATATACATATATATATATACACTCAAATGCAACTTACTAGTAATAACGTAATACACATAATCTTGTCAAGTATTAACATGTCATCATACACATATTATAAATCACATAACATCTTGTAACACATAAAATTTACCCATGAACAAACCAATCTAGTGTACATTGAAAAACACGTATTTTTGTGATTCGGTAATGTTTTTGGGCGCCGGAAGTCACGTATGACTAACCAAACACCAAGTAAATTTAATATAACTTAAAATACTTATTTTTGGAATGAGCTTTGATCTTGAAGAACAAAGTTGCAAAGATAGAAGACATTCCTATTGTGCGCGACTTTCCTGAGGTATTTCCTGAGGAATTACCTGGTCTTCCGCCTCATCGTCAGGTCGAGTTTCAAATCGAGCTAGCTCCTGGAGCAGCACCAATAGCTCGTGCACCTTATCGTTTAGCTCCATCAGAATTGGAAGAACTATCTACGCAACTACAAGAGCTCTTGGACAAGGGTTTCATTCGTCCTAGCTCTTCGCCCTGGGGAGCTCCAGAATTATTTGTGAAGAAGAAAGACGGTACCTTCAGAATGTGTATTGACTACCGCGAACTCAACAAGGTGACTATGAAGAATCGCTATCCTCTTCCATGCATTGAGGACTTATTCGACCAGTTGTAAGGGTCGAGTTTCTACTCAAAAATTGACCTGAGGTCAGGCCACCATCAACTGAGAGTCCGAGACGAGGCTGCTCCATTTGAGGCATTGTATGGACGTAAATGCCGATCACCTCTTTGTTGGGCAGAGGTTGGCGACAGCCAAATCACTGGCCCAGAACTCGTGGTAGACACGACAGAAAAGATTGCTCAGATACGACAACGAATGGCGGTAGCTCGTGATCATCAGAAAAGTTACGCTGATAAGCGTAGGAAACCCCTAGAATTCCAGGTCGGGGACCGGGTTCTACTTAAAGTCTCACCCTGGAAGGGTGTGGTTCGTTTTGGTAAACGAGGCAAGCTAAACCCACGTTACCTTGGACCTTTTGAAATCACTGAACGAATCAGCAAGGTCGCTTACAGATTGAATCTACCTGAAGAGCTCAGTGGAGTTCACAACGTATTCCATGTGTCGAATCTGAAGAAGTATCTGTCAGATGAGACCCTCATAGTTCCTCTCAATAAACTCACTATCGACGACCAGCTGCGGTTCGTCGAGGAACCAGTAGAGATTACAGACCGAGACGTTAAGGTTCTCAAGCGTACTAGAATTCCCCTTGTTCGAGTTTGTTGGAACTCCCATCGTGGCCCAGAGTTCACCTGGGAACGGGAAGATCAAATGAAACACAAGTATTCCCAGTTGTTCGAGAACAGTGAAACCACTACTGAGGCTGAAGCTACCACGGAATTTCGGGACGAAATTCCAAACCAACGGGGGAAGGATGTGACACCCCAGGAAAACCACTCAACCTAACTAGCTTCCTCAGTGAGTACGTGCTAAATTTCGGGATGAAATTTCTTTCAACTTGGGGATGATGTGACAACCCGTATTCCAGAACCTTTCTTTGTGTTTTGATGTAACTTGTATGAACATTACGTGACTAGTTGACATGTTTGATTTCAATGGAATATTAAGTTTTGTTATGCTATGTGTTACATGAATGTGTTGTGAGTAAGTATGTATAATAAACTTGGTCACACAACGACTTCTAATCGCACAAGCCTTTAGGGTGGTACACTTTGTGCCTTGTCACACCTCTTTCTCGTCCCACTCTTATTGAACTCGAGACCAAGAGGGCAGCCCAAAGAATGGGTTCGGCCCACTCCCTATGCGTATGCATATACCCATTATGGGGTTTTGATCCTCATAATTTGCAAACACTTAAAACACACACAAACCCTAAAGCTCTCTTCCCTTACTCGACGGCAACACCCCTCTCTCTTGAAGATTATCTCGGCCCTATCTCATATTCCGGTTAGTGATTCATTATTAATTGTGTATTAGACAATGTTGTGATTACCATGATTGAGCATGATAGTTAAGATTGTTCATATGAATTGGATTTGCATGATTGTGATTTAGAACCAAAGCGATGTAATCGACTGTGATGGGTCTAGATGTTTAATTGATTCATGTATTTTGGCATGAACTAGATGGTGAAAATTACATGAACTGTATAGCAATGATCGAATTCCTTAGGATGGTGGTTTGACCAAATGTTTGAATGATTGTTGTTGTTATTCATGATTAGATGTCACTTAGGGTTCATACGAATTAAATTGATTGTTCTTGATTTGATGATGATTAAGGTAATATGAATGTGTATGATTTCTGAATTCAATGCTGTTTAATCTGATTTGAAACTGCCAAACTTGTTAGCAAAGGTTACGGAAATAAATGAGCTGCAAATAAGGAAGTTAGTTACACACCTAGTCTCGACACCGGTTGCGAGTCGAGAACCCACTGTCTCGACTCGAGACCACACCTTACCAGCACACAAACAAGACTCGAGACCTTAGTGTTGGGTTTCAGTGGTGATCAATTTTACTTTTATCAAAAACTGGTTTGATATATATTATTAATTAAATAGGTAATTAATAAACGCAGCAGAATAAATATATTAATCAACACCAAAAACGAACCAAACAGGATCATGGTTACGAACATGCAAATACGGTATGTAAAATAATTAATCTACCGATGGGAAAAACTATACCCTTGTGGTTAATAAATAACCGTGTGAGACACCGAGGTACAACGAACGAGTGCTAGACACAAACACGAACAAAGAGCGAGTCGTCTCGTGGCGGCACCGAAACACAATGGTGGCGGCACTTCACTGAACCACAAAAACAAAAGCTCCTTTTCTTTTGTGGTTCAATCGGCAAAAGAAAATAAGAATCCTTGTGATTGTTATTGTCTCACAAAATATTTCCTTTTCTTATTTGTGATCTCTTACGGCAGTAGGCTTTCTCCTACTTGGACCATTGAAAGAACAATATATATATATATATGATAATATATATTTGTTATGATTGGATGATTAGTTAAAAATCATACAACCAACTTTCTAACTAACCCATATTAACTACTCCACTTAATCAAATCAAACAATTGAGATGGCCACTTTTGATATAAATAATTATTCCCCGTTAATTGTTCGTGGTCACCAGTTAACCAAGTTAAGTGGATTTATTGTTCGTTGCCCAAGGTGTAACTCTTACGGGTCATAGCTCGGTCAGCAGCGTTGACTTATCGAACCCGTACATATAATTCCAACAATCTCCCACTTGGACATGTTTCGATAAAATCCTCAACCCAGATAGTCAGCGGCGCTCTAGCTGCACATGACTGCCCCCAACAAGGTATGACACTTTAAAGTCATTAACCAAAACACCTTGCCATTAGTAACAACTTACTATTTCAATACAATAGACTTATGGTAATTGTCTTCATTCATCCTTTCTGTAAAAGTCATCAATTGAATCAATGAGACATGGATAAAGTTCATTCTCATATGGCGTTCAATTATTATTGTTCTCGATCAAGAGTCAAAGTGGTCTGAACAAACACACTGTAGGTTTGGGTAAGGCCTTACACTTCACCAATTTGAATCAACGAGGGCGCCATAATGTCTAACTATTACATATCATGTAAGAGTATAGAATCCCTTATCGACTACATACAACTCCCACTGAACTTCAGAACTATTCTCAATTAAAGCCTTTATGACTGACAGTTACGCGACAGCGGTTGACAGTAATCAAAGAATAATCCTTGGTAAACGGAAGTTCTAATATGTATCTCAGGTCAAAGGATACTAAATGAGTATACCAATATCAAAACATCTTATGACTAAGATCCATGAAGATGATTTGATGCGAGTTACATCCAACGTCATTCTTAATGAGGTCTGTGAATTTGGGAGTCAACTCTTAGAATCCAAAGTCAGAATAGTCTTAATTCAGAGTCGTTCCCACGAGTCTGACCGGCTACAGATAATTTAGAATACAAGATTCATGGATTAAACGTATTAAAATCGAACACAGTTGTAAGATTCAAAGTTTGCATTTAACCAGTAAATCAAAGGTGAATTCAAAAGGTACAACTGTTTGAATGTTCGTATATCCAAATACTAAATCAAAACATATGGCCAGCTAATCTAAGACCGATAGCATCCCTATGTTGGTCATGCTTGTCCTGAGTCATCGGTTTAGTGAACGGGTCTGCTAGGTTTTGATCTGTGTCTACTTTGCTTATTATGATGTCTCCTCGTTCCAGTATTTCCCGTATATAGTGGAACTTTCTTAGAATGTGCTTGGCCCTGTGATGAGATCTGGGCTCTTTGGCTTGAGCAATGGCTCCTGTGTTATCACAGAACACCTCGATTGGTTTCTGAATACTTGGAACCACATCAAGATCGGTGATGAATTTCTTCATCCAAGCAGCTTCTTTTGCAGCATTTGATGCAGCAATATATTCAGATTCTGTGGTTGAATCTGCCACTACACTCTGCTTGGAGCTTTTCCATGAGATAGTTCCTCCATTTAGAGTGAATACAAATCCTGATTGTGAGCGAGAATCATCTTGGTCACTTTGGAAGCTAGCGTCAGTGTAACACCTTACAGTGGGCTCTTCTTCCACTCCTCCAAACATCAAGAACATATCTTTAGTTCTTCTCAAGTACCTTAGAATGTTCTTTACTGCAGTCCAATGGGCAATGCCAGGATTTTGCTGAAAACGACTGGCCATGCTTAAAGCATACGAGACGTCAGGTCTAGTACATAACATAGCATACATGATAGAACCAATCGCTGAAGCATATGGAACTGCTTTCATTTGCTTAATTTCAATGTCCTTTGTAGGAGATTGCAATTTTTCCAACACGGTTCCTTTAGTCATAGGAACACCTCTTTTCTTGGAGTTTTCCGTTTTAAAGCGTGTCATTATTTTGTCTATGTATGTACTTTGACTTAGCCCTAGAAGCCGCTTAGATCTATTTCTGTAGATCTTGATTCCCTGAATATAAGCTGCTTCTCCAAGATCTTTCATTGCAAAACAAGTCCCCAAATAGTGTTTAACTTCGTTAAGCATAGGGACGCTGTTTCCAATAATCAGTATATCATCCACATACAGGATGAGGAATGATATAGTGCTCCCACTAGCCTTTCTGTAAACACAAGGCTCATCTTCATTTTTGATAAAACCAAACTCTTTGATCTTTTGGTCAAAACGAAGATTCCAGCTACGAGATGCCTGTTTGAGTCCATAAATGGACTTATTCAGCTTACACACCCTACTTGGATATTTAGGATCGACAAAACCTTCAGGCTGAACCATATAGACATCTTCAAAAAGATGCCCATTAAGAAAAGCGGTTTTGACATCCATTTGCCATATCTCGTAGTCATAGTACGCGGCTATGGCAAGTAATATCCTGATCGATTTGATCATAGCAACAGGCGAGAAGGTTTCATCATAGTCAATACCCTGAGTTTGAGTGAAACCTTTCGCAACTAGCCATGCTTTATAGGTGTGTACAATTCCATGCATATCGGTTTTTCTTTTGAAAATCCATTTGCTCCCTACTGCCCGAGATTCGGGGGGTAGCTCAACCAAGTCCCAGACTTGATTATCACGCATAGATTGCATCTCAGCGTTCATGGCTTCCAGCCATTTCGCAGATTCAGGATCTGAGATAGCAGATTTGTAGTTAGCAGGTTCGTCATTAGACTCATCTACTACCAAGACTTCAGCACCTTCGAGATACCAAACGTATCTGTCAGGTTCTTTACGAGTCCTGCTACTTCTGCGAACGCCTGTGTTCATGGCTGATTCATCAGCAACAATTTCTTGTTGTTCAGACGTTCCGACTTCATCAGCGGTTGTTGTTGGTTCTCGAATTTCTTCAAGATCAACCACATTATTTCCAGTTCCTCGATTAAGAAGTTCTTCTTCGAGAAAGTGCCCCTTCCTTTTGATGGAAATTACATTTGCATCAGGATGGTAGAAATAATATCCGCTTCTTTTATAGTACCCAATGAAAACAACCTTTTCGCCTCGAGGATCGAGCTTATCATCAGAATCACTTGTGATGTATGCATCACATCCCCATACTTTAAGGTATTCCAAATTGGGTTTACACCCATGCCATATCTCATATGGAGTTTTGTTTACCTTTTTAGTCAGAGCTAGATTGACAATGCGGGCGGCAGTCATAATAGCATAACCCCAAAAGGAGTGAGGCAAGTTAGTTCTACTCATCATCGATCGAACCATATTAAGTAGGGTTCGATTTCTCCTTTCGCTCACGCCATTAAGTTGGGGTGTGCTAGGTGGAGTGGGTTCTGAAATTATTCCACACTCTTTGAGATGATTGAGGAACTCTAAGCTGAGGTATTCGCCACCTCGATCTGATCGAAGTACTTTTATCTTTCTAGTAAGTTGGTTCTCTACTTCATTTTGAAACTCTTTGAACTTTTCAAAAGTTTCATGCTTATGCTTCATAAGATAGACATAAGCATATGGACTATAATCGTCAATGAAAGTAACGAAATATTTTTCATGATTTCTTGTCATGGTTCTGAAAGGTCCACATACATCAGTGTGAATGAGTCCTAGCAGACCATTGGCCCGTTCACCAACACCGGTGAAGGGGCACTTTGTGAGTTTGCTAGCTAAGCAAGATTCAAAATCATTAAAGGAGTCCTGTCCAGTGGATTCAAGAATCCCCTCGGATTGGAGCCATTTTATGCGTGTCTTACTTATGTGGCCAAGTCTACAATGCCATAGAAATGTTTCATTAATACCAGCTTTGTTACGCTTAGAAAGATGATATATGTTATTACATGTTTGAACATTAATCTCATAAATACCATTTCGAGGTTTAGCCTCAAAATAAAAGATATCATTCAAGTAGGCAGAAATAGCAATACCATTAAAACGTACTTAAAACCTTGTTCAAACAACAACGAAACTGAAATGATGTTCTGGGTCAAACCAGGTGCAAAATGACAATTGTTCAAAACAACAATAAGACCAGAAGGACATGTAAGATTAAATGTGCCCGTTGCTAGAACTGGGACTTTCTTCCCATCGCCAACAATGAGCTCCATGCTTCCTGGTTTCAGTTTCCTCCACTTCTTAGGCTCCTGCAAGACATTAACGATATGATAAGCACATCCGGTATCAAATACCCATGTGTTGCTAGAAACAGTGAAAATTTCAATAACATATATTAGAATACCTAAAGAAGTACCTTCTCCATTAGCCTTCTTCACCTTGAGCTTGGCAAGATACTCGGGGCAGTTACGTTTCCAGTACCCCATCTTGTTACACTCATAGCATTGCCGCTCTTCTGGAAGAGGGGCTTTCACAGCTTGCTTGCTCTTATTGGTGGCAGGTTTGGCAGCAACAGGAGCCTTTCCTTTGTTTTTGCTGTTATAACTTTTCTTCTTTGTTTTGGGCTTTTTAACACCACCAGACTTGACCATCAGAACTTGGTTGGTTTTATGTGGAATGTTCATCTCGGCCGTTTTGAGCATACCATGTAGCTCAGGCACAGTCTTCACCCAAGCATTCATATTATAGTTCATAATGAACTGGTCATACGAGCTAGGGAGAGAGTTCAAGATGAAGTCCGTTGCCATTTCATCTTGCAGGGGATAACCACGTTTGTTCATCTGGTCAATGTACGCTTTCATCTTAAGCACATGAGTACTGACACATAATCCTTCTTGCATTTTACATCTTATGAGCTGCTTCATGGTGTCATATCGCTCCTGTCGAGCTTGTTTCTAAAACATGCCTTTCAGTTGCTGGATCATGTCATAAGCATCTTTATCTTCCATGTTCTTCTGAAGTTCAGGAGACATGGTGGCTTGCATAAGGCAGGCTACCTCAATGGCATCCTCGTTATGTTTTACCAGTGCCTTACGAGCAGCAGTAGTGTTACTTTCAGGCTCGGTAGGGACTGGGCCATCTAAGATATATAGCTTTTTCGCCATCTTGAGAACTATTCTCAGATTGCGGTGCCATTCGAGAAAGTTGGTGTTATTCAGTTTTTCCTTTTCAAGTATAGACTTGAGAACGAATGAGTTATTTTCATTAGTCATCTGTTACATAAGCAAAGAGATTTTAATTAGTATTTTCGATGTATATTTCCTTATTTAATTAATGACCCATTACAGTAATTAGAACAAGGAATGAGAATCTGGCTAGGTCAGTATTAAAGGGAGCTGTGGCATACACTTTAGTAAGTGACTAGGCAGACTGACAACGAGTGTCAATTGTGAGAATTGCACAACTCTCGGATATGAGGCCGCTAAGACAACTCTTGTCTATGCATTGATACGTTTAGCCTCATCTATGCCGACTTTTTACTTTCGAAACAGCTGGAGCATGTGATGAGAAAAGAAAAAGTAATAGTCGTCCTAAAAGAAGGTACTTGTGGAAGGTCTGGATGTATCAACGAAACCCTTGCACCTTGGAAGGATAAGCTAGACATCAAGTGTGGTGTTGTGGCTCCAAACACTGATGGTTCGCATTACCTTCCAAGTGTAGCTTGTGATAGGATGGCATAGACTATTGATTTTAATTATAGGTTAATTTAATATTTACCAAATAGGGTCGTAAGAGCCAATTTTAGTACATATTTAGTCGTGACAACTTGATGAACCCTTTCATCTCTCAGGACACTTAATTTTAAATAACCTATTAAAACTAAGTTTGTCGCGACTTGGAATAACCAATTTTAAGTTAATAGAAGACTACTAAGTTAATAGTTTTGAAAATAAAAACTAGTTTAATTTGCAAAACTTAATTGGTTATTATTTGTTTCAAAAACAACCTTTGTTTTATAACAAAAACTTTAACAAGTTGTAAAAACAATTTAGAACTTGTTTTAATGTGATTGTTTCAATATTTTAAAATTCCTTTTAAAATCATTTTGGTATTTAGGTTGGTTATGTTATAACAAATTATAAGATAAAAAGCAACCACAATAGCAAAATAAATATGTAAATCTATATGGCCAAAATTGTCCGATCTTGCTAGAGCCTTATAGCAAGATCAAACGGGTCACGGGGTCACAACACACAAACAACCACAAGGATGGACTTGAGTGCATCTTGTTGTCTTTAGCAACTCCCACTAACTCCAAGACCCCTCTTGGCATTCGGTTTTCTTCGGGTCTTCGTATCAATAATATTTAACAAGTAAATATAACAAAGACAAAAAAAAATATCTATTACAACTTTGAACCACACGACGGGCCAAACCAATAAACTAATTATTACAACTTTGAACCATCTCAGTGGCAAAAAATAATAATTACAAAACCGAATAAAAATATACAACCATAAAATTAAGGTCGGGCCAGATTTACATATTCCACAACAATCACAAAATATACCGGACAATCTTTTGGTCAAGCAAAACAAATAAAATATTGACCAAAATTAAAGTTGCCCTTAAAATTATTTAGATCAGAAACTTTAAAAAAAAATTAAAGTTTATGTTCTAATTCCGGTTAAAAGACCGGTACCGATTTGCATGTTGTAAGCGTGGCTCTGATACCACTGTTGGGTTTCAGTGGTGATCAATTTTAGTTTTATCAAAAACTGGTTTGATATATGTTATTAATTAAATAGGTAATTAATAAACGCAGCGGAATAAATATATTAATCAACACCAAAAACGAACCAAACAGGATCATGGTTACGAACATGCAAATACGGTATGTAAAATAATTAATCTACCGATGAGAAAAATTATACCCTTGTGGTTAATAAATAACCGTGTGAGACACCGAGGTACAACGAACGAGTAATAGACACAAACATGAACAAAGAGTGAGGCGTCTCGTGGCGGCAACGAAACACAATGGTGGCGGCACTTCACTGAACCACAAAAACAAAAGCTCCTTTTCTTTTGTGGTTCAATCGGCAAAAGAAAATAAGAATCCTTGTGATTATTATTGTCTCACAAAATATTTCCTTTTCTTATTTGTGATCTCTTATGGCAGTAGGCTATCTCCTACTTGGACTATTGAAAGAACAATATATATATATATATATATATGATAATATATATATATATATATATATATATATGATAATATATATTTGTTATGATTGGATGATTAGTTAAAAAATCATACAACCAACTTTCTAACTAACCCATATTAACTACTCCACTTAATCAAATCAAACAATTGAGATGGCCACTTTTGATATAAATAATTATTCCCCGTTAATTGTTCGTGGTCACCAGTTAACCAAGTTAAGTGGATTTATTGTTCGTTGCCCAAGGTGTAACTCTTACGGGTCATAGCTCGGTCAGCAGCGTTGACTTATCGAACCCGTACATATAATTCCAACACTTAGTTGCGGGTCTTGTTGCGACTCGAGACCTGACTCGAGACCACCTAGTCTCGAGTGATGAATATATGACCCGAGACCCCCTTAGTTGCGACTCGAGAATGTTAAGACTATAAACCGAGACCGCACTGTCTCGA
This sequence comes from Helianthus tuberosus, assembly GCA_030545235.1. Taxonomy (NCBI): domain Eukaryota; kingdom Viridiplantae; phylum Streptophyta; class Magnoliopsida; order Asterales; family Asteraceae; genus Helianthus; species Helianthus tuberosus. Next base: position 114,227,867 of record CM060394.1, on the reverse strand, counting down.
CTCGAGATCCCTAGTCTCGACTCGAGACCACATAATCACACATTCGATTTGGACTTGCACTGTTATGGGCCTAAGTAATTGGGCTGCACATTTAGGCCTTGTTTGGTTACGTGATTAATACTGTTGAACTCGTACTGTTGCTGAACTGCCATGATACTATGTGTATACCATGATCCCTCTGTGTATGTAAACTGTTAGTATATGTGTAGACATACGTGTATTACTTGAACCTAGACCTGACTTGTATGGTAACCATGTTAGGACGTGGTTGACCACTAGCAGCTCGATTGACCTTTCTGTGTATCTGCCGAGCTAACCTAAGGTGAGTTCACACACTTTCTAAGGCATGGGATTCCCGGTAGTTGGGAATGGGTTAAAAAAAATAAAACGGAACCTACATATCCTCCTTGGGTAGGATATGTACTGCCATCCTCCTTGGGTAGTATGCCAATATTAATCCTGCGTATTCTCCTTGGGTAGAATACGTACGTTCGTCCTCCTTGGGTAGGACAACAACCTTAAACTTACTAGACAAAACTCTATCATGAAGTCTCTCATTTTTATATCGACTTAATCGCCAGGCCAATGGCGAGCGGGTCATTAGTTAATAGCGCTATTAGGGTTGACAAGCCTCACACCGTGCCGGCAGGACGGGCGTGTACTAATGGATCTGGGCACTTAATCAATGATGATAGACATTGACGTAGGGCACAACTTACTTTCTTCAGTTTTCGATATGGTAACGGTCTAGTGGTTCACATGGGGAAGCCCCCACTGATTATGGATATGGTTTGGGAAACAAAGATACTGGTTAACTCGTGGTTTACGAAACAACTTATGGTTTTCAAAATAAACTTTTAAGACTAAACAACCAACTGTGAACTCGCTCAACTTTGTTGTTGAATCGTTGTTACATGCCTTGCAGGTCGTTAGGTGCTTATGGAGCTTGCATAGGGAGGAGTGGTCGTTGTGGGGACATGGACTGTTGTGTTCCATGTTAAACATTTAAACTTTATAAACTTATTGCTTATGTTTGGGTTTTACATTTTATGCTTCCGCTGTTAACTTAAAGTTGGTTACTTTCTTTTGGACACCAATTATATTGTGATTGGTTTTATTTACTTAACTACGTTGTTCAATATGATTGGTGGCTTGATCCTAGTCAGTCACGCCTCCATGCGGTGATACTCCTCTTGTGGATTTGGGGGTTTGACAGATGTGACAACCCGTATTCTAGAACCTTTCTTTATATTTTGTGTAACTTGTATGAAAATTACGTGACTAGTTGACATGTTTGATTTCAATGGAATATTATGTTTTGTTATGCTATGTGTTACATGAATGTGTTGTGAGTATGTATGTATAATAAACTTGGTCACACAACGACTTCTAATCGCACAAGCCTTTAGGGTCGTACACTTTGTGCCTTGTCACACCTCTTTCTCGGCCCACTCTTATGGAACTCGAGACCAAGAGGGCAGTCCAAAGAATGGGTTCGGCCCACTCCCTATACGTATGCATATACCCATTATGGGGTTTTGATCCTCATAATTTGCAAACACTTAACACACACACACAAACCCTAAAGCTCTCTCCCTTTACTCGACGGCAACACCCCTCTCTCTTGAAGATCATCTCGGCCCTATCTCATATTCCGGTTAGTGATTCATTATTCATTATGTATTAGACAATGTTGTGATTACCATGATTGAGCATGATAGTTAAGATTGTTCATATGAATTGGATTTGCATGATTGTGATTTAGAACCAAAGAGATGTAATCGACTGTGATGGGTCTAGATGTTTAATTGACTCATGTATTTTGGCATGAACTAGATGGTGAAAATTACATGAACTGTATGGCAATGATCGAATTCCTTAGGATGGTGGTTTGACCGAATGTTTGAATGATTGTTGTTGTTATTCATGATTAGATGTTACTTAGGGTTCATACGAATTAAACTGATTGTTCTTGATTTGATGATGATTAAGGTAATATGAATGTGTATGATTTTCGAATTCAATGTTGTTTAATCTGATTTGAAACTACCAAACTTGTTAGCAAAGGTTACGGAAATAAATGAGCTGCAAATAAGGAAGTTAGTTACACACCTAGTCTTGACACTAGTTGCGAGTCGAGAACCCACTATCTCGACTCGAGACCACACCTTAACAGGACATAAACAAGACTCGAGACCTTAGTTTCGGGTCTTGTTGCGACTCAAGACCTGACTCGAGACCACCTAGTCTCGAGTGATGAATATATGACACGAGACCCCCTTAGTTGCGACTAGAGAATGTTAAGACTATAAACCGAGACCGCACTGTCTCGACTCAAGATCCCTAGTCTCGACTCGAGAACACATAATCACACATTCGATTTGGACTTGCACTGTTACGGGCCTAAGTAATTGGGCTGCACATTTGGGCCTTGTTTGGTTACGTGATTAATACTGTTTAACTCGTACTGTTGCTGAACTGCCATGATACTATATGTATACCATGATCCCTCTGTGTATGTAAACTGTTAGTATATGTGTATACATACGTGTATTACTTAAACCTAGACCTGACTTGTATGGTAACCATGTTAGGACGTGGTTGACCACTAGCAGCTCGATTGACCTTTCTGTGTATCTACCGAGCTAACCTAAGGTGAGTTCACACACTTTCTAAGGCATGGGATTCCTGGTAGTTGGGAATGGGTTAAAAAATTAAAATAGAACCTACATATCCTCCTTGGGTAGGATATGTACCGCCATCCTCCTTGGGTAGGATGCCAATATTAATCATGTGTATTCTCCTTGGGTAGAATACGTATGTTCTTCCTCCTTGGGTAGGACAACAACCTTAAACTTACTAGACAAAACTCTATCATGAAGTCCCTTATTGTTATATCGACTTAATCGCCGGGCCAATGGCGAGCGGGTCATTAGTTAATAGCGCTATTAGGGTTGCCAAGCCTCACACCGTACCGGCAGGACGGGCGTGTACTAATGGATCTGGGCACTTAGTCAATGATGATAGACATTGACGTAGGGCACAACTTACTTTCGTCAGTTGTCGATATGGTAACGGTCTAGTGGTTCACATGGGGAAGCCCCCACTGATTATGGATATGGTTTGGGAAACAAAGATACTGGTTAACTTATGGATTACGAAACAACTTATGGTTTTCAAAACAAACTTTTAAGACTAAACAACCAACTGTGAACTCGCTCAACTTTGTTGTTGACTCGTTGTTACATGCCTTGCAGGTCGTTAGGTGCTTATGGAGCTTGCACAGGGAGGAGTGGTCGTTATGGGGACATGGATTGTTGAGTTCCATGTTAAATATTTAAACTTTATAAACTTATTGCTTATGTTTGGGTTTTACATTTTATGCTTCCGCTGTTAACTTAAAGTTGGTTACTTTCTTTTGGACCCAATTATATTGTGATTGGTTTTATTTACTTAATTACGTTGTTCAATATGATTGGTGGCTTGATCCTGGTCAGTCACGCCTCCATGCGGTGATACTCCGCTTGTGCATTTTGGGGGTGTGACAGATTGATATCAGAGCCAGGTTATAGTGAACTCGGTTTTAAAAAGAGAAATTTTTTTTGACAAAACCAGACTATAACATGTACAGTGCTCAACGATCCACAACGACGCTTCGCTCCACGTGCAAGATTCAACATTCTAGGTGATATGGTTTATGTTTATATTACCTATCTGTTAGTTACATAGTACATTGTTCATGGTATGCTTAGATAAATGTAGCAACTATTGTTTGATACACATGTGTGCCTACTCTCTTCTGTCATCGCACTTTCACGACACCTTTCTCACTCATGTTTCCTTTGATATGAAGATCATGAGTGGACGACTGAACCTAACTCAAGCCCAGCTGATGGCTTTAATCAATGAACAAGTTGTTGCAGCACTCGCAGCCGCTCAGGCAGGAGGTCAACATGCTCAGCCTCCTGCGTGTACTTTCTAAACTTTTATGGACTGCCGACCTACTACTTTCAATGGCACTGAAGGAGCTATAGGGTGAAGTATGCTACTGGTATACTACTGGTACTCTCGAAGGAGTAGCACTGAAGGAGCTGTAGGGTGAAGTATGCTACTGGTATGCTACTGGTACTCTCGAAGGAGTAGCACTAGTTCGAGAAGCTCGAATCTGTCTTCGAGATGTGTGAATGCCCTGAGGCTCGTAGGGTGAAGTATGCTACTGGTACTCTCGAAGGAGTAGCACTCACGTGGTGGAACGCTCAGGTCCAAATGCTGGGGTTGGTTGCTACTAATGCCACCCCATGGAACGATTTCAAGGAATTGATCAAGGAAGAGTACTGTAATCATGATAACATCCATAAGCTGGAAGTAGAGTTCTACAACTTAAAGATGACAGGGTCGGAAATTGAAGCATACACGAAAAGATCTAATGAGCTGGCTATCTTGTGTCCTACTATGGTGGATCCTCCTATCAAACGTATCGAGCGGTACCTTAAAGGTTTAGTGCCAGAGATCTAGAGCCATGTGACAACAGTGAACCTCACCACTATCCAGCAAGTTATTCGTTTGGATCATCGTCTCACTGACCAGGCAGTCGACCAGAACAGGCTGCCCAAGCGTATTGGTACTACTACTACTTCTGATGCCCCCAGCGACAATAAGCGTAAATGGGATGGAGTTTCAAGCAAGGGTTCAACATCAGCTCAGTTTCAGTCTCAACAGTGAAAGACTGATGACTACAAGAGCCCTGGTCAGCAATCTTCTGGCAGTCAAGGGCAGGGTGGATACAGAGGAAACCACCCCAAGTGTAACCGATGCAACATGCATCATAGTGGGTCGTGCAATAAGGGTCGTTGTCTGAGGTGTAACAAGCCTGGTCATGAAGCTAAGGATTGCAGGGGCGCACGACCGGCCAATCATAATCGTCAACAACAGCCACCTGCTCCACATAATCAGCAGCAACAACAGCAGGGTAACAGGGGATGCTATCAATGTGGTGCTGAAGGTCACTTCAAGAGAAACTGCCCCCAGTTGAACCAGAATCATAACAACAACAATAATCAGGGAAACGGGAACAATAACGGGGGTAACAATGATGGCAATGGTGCCAGGGGACATGCTTTCGTGCTGGGTCAGGGTGACGCGAGGAACAATCCCAACGTTGTGATGGGTAAGTTTCTTCTGGATGACTTCTTTGTTACTAGTTATGTGTCCTTAAAAGTTAGTCAAATGCTTAAGCGCACTCCAACACTTTTGAACACCAAGCACATTGTAGAACTAGCAAATGGTAAAAGTCTTGAGGCCATGCACATAGTTAAGGGTTGTAATCTCATCTTAACTAGTCAGACCTTCTCTATCGATCTTATCCCCATCGTTCTTGGTAGTTTTGACGTCGTTATTGGGATGGATTGGCTATCTCAACATCAAGCGGAGATTATTTGCAAGGAGAAAATCGTCCGTATTCCTCGTTCTGGTGAAGAACCTCTCATGATTCATGGCGACAAGAGTGGTGCTATTGTGGGCATCATCTCTTTCCTTAAGGCCCAGAAGTGTTTGCGAAAGGGCCACACTGCTATTCTAGCCCTCGTTTCTGTTGCATCCTCGAAGGAAAAGAAGATAGAAGACATTCTTATTGTGCACGACTTTCCTAAGGTATTTCCCGAGGAATTATCTGGTCTTCCGCCTCATCGTCAGGTCGAGTTTCAAATCGAGCTAGCTCCTGGAGTAGCACCAATAGCTCGTGCACCTTATCGTTTAGCTCCATCAGAATTGGAAGAACTATCTGTGCAACTACAAGAGCTCTTGGAGAAGGGTTTCATTCGTCCTAGCTCTTCGCCCTGGGGAGCTCCAGTATTATTTGTGAAGAAGAAAGACGGTACCTTCAGAATGTGCATTGACTACCGCAAACTCAACAAGGTGACTGTGAAGAATCGCTATCCTCTTCCACGCATTGACGACTTATTCGACCAGTTGCAAGGGTTGAGTTTCTACTCAAAGATTGACCTGAGGTCAGGCTACCATCAACTGAGAGTCCGAGATGAGGATATCTCTAAGACAGCATTCAGGACTCGGTACGGGCATTACGAGTTTCTGGTTATGCCTTTTGGATTGACGAATGCACCTGCGGTCTTCATGGATCTTATGAATAGAGTGTGCAAGCCTTACCTGGATAGGTTTGTTATTGTTTTCATCGACGACATACTGATCTATTCGAAGAGTCAGGAGGAACACGAGCAACACCTGAGGCTTATTTTGGAACTCCTTCGAACAGAGCAGTTGTATGCCAAATTTTCGAAATGTGACTTCTGGCTTCGCGAAGTCCATTTTCTAGGCCACGTGGTAAACAAGGATGGGATTCATGTTGATCCATCCAAGGTAGACTCGATCAAGAACTAGCCTGCACCCCGTACACCAACAGAAATCCGCCAATTCTTGGGTTTGGCGGGCTACTACAGAAGGTTCATCAAGGATTTCTCCAAGATTGCGCAACCTCTCACTTCACTAACCCAGAAGGGTGTCACCTATCGTTGGGGTGATACATATGAATCAGCGTTTCAACACTTGAAGGAGAGACTTTGTAGCGCCCCAATTCTCTCACTGCCTGACGGCACAGACGATTTCGTGGTTTATTGCGACGCGTCCATCCAAGGACTAGCTTGCGTGTTGATGCAACGTGACAAGGTCATTACTTACGCATCACGCCAACTTAAAGTTCACGAAAGGAACTACACTACGCATGACTTGGAGTTGGGAGCAGTGGTTTTTGCTCTTAAGATATGGAGACATTACCTGTACGGTACCAAGTGCACCATTTACACCGATCACAGGAGTCTCGAGCATATCTTCAAGCAAAAGTAGTTAAACATGCGTCAACGTCGATGGGTCGAGCTCTTGAATGATTACGAATGTGCGATCAAGTACCATCCGGGCAAGGCCAATGTTGTGGTCGATACCCTCAGTCGAAAGGAGACTACACCTAAGCGGGTGCGTGCGTTACAACTTACCATCCAATCTAGTCTTCCTACTCAGATACGAGATGCTCAGGTTGAAGCATTAAAAGCAGGGAACATCAGGGTTGAGTCCTTACGAGGATCGAGGAAACTGTTAGAACAAAAGGAAGACGGCGCCTACTACGTAACAGGGAGTATTTGGGTCCCACTTTATGGAAACTTACGCGAGCTTGTGATGGATGAAGCACATAAGTCACGTTACTCAGTACATCCTGGTTCGGATAAGATGTACCACGACTTAAAAACTACATACTGGTGGCCTAGCATGAAAGCCAACATAGCAACCTACGTCAGTAAATGTTTGACTTGTGCGAGAGTCAAGATCGAATATCAGAAACCATCAGGCCTGCTCCAACAACCAGAGATCCCGACATGGAAATGGGAGCAAATTTCCATGGATTTCGTTACTGGCCTGCCTAGGTCTCAACGCGGAAATGACACTATTTGGGTGATAGTGGATCGGTTGACTAAGTCTGCACACTTTTTGGCTATTAAAGAAACCGACAAGTTTTCTACCTTAGCAGACGTTTACTTGAAGGAAGTTGTAACACCTGTGCCTCCACGGCCATCAAACAAATACCGAACCAATGAAATATTATATTTCATACTTGGGATTTGTAAAAATATGTGTATCATTTGCACATATCAATTTTTGTTCAATTCCAAACTCTAAATCGCTTTCTGGAAGGTTATACGCGCACCAATGCATAAATATAACCAGTTTAATGCAACAAACACTCCGGAATAGTGACATAGGCTTAACATACCTTAAATAACCTTTACATAACTTAGAAATAAGTTTTGAAGGCTTTGGTATGGCAAAAAACAAGTTAATTCGCTTACAGGGACTAGACTTGACAAACTGCGAAAGTATGCCAATTTGAACTGTAATAGACATTCCGGAACATGACCATAAGTTAAACATACCATAAATATCGTTTACATAGCTTAGAAATAGGCTTTGAGGGGTTCGGTATGCTAAAATAAACTTTTGGGGTCATTCAGGGACAAAAAGCGTCAAAAAGTGCACAAGTTTGCATTTTCGCGCATAACTTACGTTCTGAATACATCCGGACATCCAAAAATTTATGTAAGCACTAAAATATTTTATTTTAGTGTTTGGCATAAGAAAAATTTATGTAAGCACTAAAATATTTTATTTTAGTGTTCGGTATGCCTTGGCATATCTAGCATCTCAACTTCGTAAGCATTTTTACTTCATGTTTTGACATAAGCACGTCCAGTGCAAGGTTTCAAAACATCTTCAACTTCTAAAATCCATATGGGATCTTTTTATCTTCACATTTAGACCCTTGTGGATGATCATCATTCAAATCAGGGTCCTTAATTGGATTCCTTATGTACCTGAATTCGGACATTTCGGTTCCTTATAATCGAAATCAAATTTCTCTTTTAAAAATCTTTCTATCTTTATAGATAGATTCTTGTAAATGTTTAAAGTGCCAAATGAAATCCACGAGATGGATTCCTATTGTACTTTAAATACATGTGCTCTGTCAACAAAACAAATTAATAAATAAACAATCTTTGTGGTTATACGACTATGTGTTTATTCATCTTATGTTTTCTTTTATGCATTTTTGTGTTTGGATACTCTGGATATTCGTTATCCAAATCCTCGTAGAATCTTTCATATTTTCATATGAGGGATTCGTAGTAGGATATTCAAAAAGGTACTACCTTAAATCCTTAATGGGCTTCTATGTAATAGTTAAGACCCTTGGATTATATAGTACCACTCCTTGATTCATAAGAGACCCTTTAGTGGTCTAGTCAAAAAGATTGATTCACAATTTGGTTAAAGGACGACATCTAGTGATGTAGCTGAACAGACTCCTTGATAGTCTATTTAGATCATTTATTGATTTAATTAAAAGGACTCTATGGCGGTCTAGTCACACTCATCACAGGATTGTTCATTTGGTTTTACCCTACATATTATAAAATAGACTGTGTGAACTGTGCAAGGAATTGTCTAATTATGGACGCGTACATAATTATTAAATTTAGTGCACATAAACCCAGTAAGATTTATTATGTGTAAGAACCGATAGCGATAACAATAACAAAATGAGAACGGTGTAATGGAGGTACGGTGGACGCACCAATGACGCTTCATATACTTGTATATAAGTGTCCCTCTTACATTGCAAGCATAATGTTACTAAGGTTACTAGAAGTTCAGAACCCTAACCAATATTGTTCGATCTTTTCAACTTCATGTTTTAAACTCTCACAAGTTTCCTCTAAATAAATTTCGGGACGAAATTTCCTAAAGTATGGGAGACTGTAACACCTGTGCCTCCACGGCCATCAAACAAATACCGAACCAATGAAATATTATATTTCATACTTGGGATTTGTAAAAATATGTGTATCATTTGCACATATCAATTTTTGTTCAATTCCAAACTCTAAATCGCTTTCTGGAAGGTTATACGTGCACCAATGCATAAATATAACCAGTTTAATGCAAAAAACACTTCGGAATAGTGACATAGGCTTAACATACCTTAAATAACCTTTACATAACTTAGAAATAAGTTTTGAAGGCTTTGGTATGGCAAAAAACAAGTTAATTCGCTTACAGGGACTAAACTTGACAAACTGCGAAAGTATGCCAATTTGAACTGTAACAAACATTCCGGAACATGACCATAAGTTAAACATACCATAAATATCCTTTACATACCTTAGAAATAGGCTTTGAGGGGTTCGGTATGCTAAAATAAACTTTTGGGGTCATTCAGGGACAAAAAGCGTCAAAAAGTGCACAAGTTTGTATTTTCGCGCATAACTTACGTTCTGAATACATCCGGACATCCAAAAATTTATGTAAGCACTAAAATATTTTATTTTAGTGTTTGGCATAAGAAAAATCCATTCGTCACGCCATTTGGATCATTTTTCGCGCTTATGCGCATTCCGTCGTAATTAACCGAACAACGTAACCGTACGGCTAAACGAACCGACACCCGAGATATTTTTGAACACATTTTAAGTTCCCTATACTTTAACTTCATTTTAGAGCTTTGAAACGGGGTTAACGGGGCTTAAACGTGTCAAAAAAACGCATCGAAAACCAAGTTTTGAGGTTGCAGGGACTGAAACTGTAAATCTGCCAAACTAGGTCCGTAAACAGGGGCCAGATGCAGCAAAACGTTTTTTTTTTTCAGCTTTTAACAGCCCTTAACACTCTCCAAAGGCCAAGTGCCAAGTGTCAAACTCTTATGGTGGATGGCAAATGAGTTACCACAACTTTCCAACAAGTGTACGGCTTAGATCGTGCCCCCTTTTCCAAGAAATGATCCTAACGGTTGTCCATTTACTATAAATACCCACATACCCCAACTTCATTTCTCACTAGAATCTGATCATTTGTGCTCTTAGTTGAAACCTTTGTTTCATACCTGAGCTATTTTGATCTAGATTAGCATTCGGGGACCCTTCGTAAGTGTTCCTTCGTTCTTTTATTGCTTTTCGAGTCCGAAAGTCGAACTTTGTTTGACTTTCTGAATTGACCAGTTTATGGTCGATGCGAAGTTCGTTTGAACTTCATAACGTGAGCGTGATCACGATGGTTATAGTCCCTAGTGACTATACCTACTGATTACCACGTTATCTAGGCTCAGTGACGAGCCGTAGTTTCGGTCAGAATACGTATTCTTGCGTATTTTGTAACCAAACTACTTGTGGGTATCAAGAACATTTTTTTTGATACCAAACCTGTTTTCTAAACTTAGTTAAGCATGTTTTAACATGCTTAGCTCGTCACTTTTAGTTTAGTGCTTATTTAGGGTCGTAAGGTAAGCGATCTAAACAATCGCTTATACTTTCGAACCCGACCCGTTTGGTCGATCATTAGGATCCGACCAAGCACTTTAGGTGACCATAGTTTATAGGGAATAACCTTATGAGGTTATACCTTATGGTCGCTTCGTTTAAGTAGTTGTATGATAGGTAGTTTATATGCCTTAGGTAAATTACCAAAATACCCCTTTGATGCCAAAATTCATTTTAAACATATGTAACATAACTTTTGACATCTAAACTAATTTGACAACAATATTAGACATGTTAAGGCATATGTTACTTTTCATAGGACTAGTTAGGCGGTCCGAACGCGTTTCACGCGAGCGACGCGTTAAAGTAGCATAAGCTACCTAAACGGGTCGTAATGGGTCATAAGCACTTATGTTTGGATTCATTTAGTATGTAGGCGTTGTTAAACCATATTACACGAGTTCCCATACTCATTTGGTTTACGAACCCTCATTCTATCCGATCTTCCGATTTAGGTCCGGTTTATTAATGTAGTTACCTATATTAGGTGCCGTTTGATATCCGTGATCTCTAGCATTGATTGGTGGTTATCTTAGGACTTCTGAGCAATCTCAAGTGAGTACATAGACCCCTCTTTTACCGTTTTCAAACTGTTTTGGGGTGAAACACATGTGCCTACTTGTTACTTTCATGCTTTCACATCATATACATGCTATGTTCATTAGTACATTTATAGTACATGATTTCATTACATTTCATGCTATGTATGTCCATTTAGTTCATACTTAGTACATCGTTTCACATCACATCACATGCTATGTATGTTCATCTATTGCATACTTAGTACATTTGTTTTCATCACATGCTTACATTTTGATATGATATTTGGTTTGTATAAATGGAACAATACATTCATTAACACCGATCACGCCGTTCGTTAGTAGGTAGTGGTACCATAGGAATTGACAACTCCCGTTCCGGACATCCCGGGTAGGTGGGGATGAAAGGAATGACCGAATTCGATATACAGTTACAACAAGATAAACCTTTAATTTATTTAAGGGTTTATCGCCACAGTCTCAAGGCTTGGATGTATGCATTCTCACAATACCGCATAGATATTTGTATTAGTATAGCATGCATTTCCACAAAACATAGCTTTGATTTAAACCGTGTTTTACTTCAATACTTTGTTTTTGTGCATATGGTTTAGTTGATATATTTCACTAGCCATACATATCATTTTGGTTACACATTACATGATTTACATTTGACACATAAACATTATTGACATTGGTTACACATTACATGATTTACATATTGACATAGACATTTTGACATATTATTCAATACGTTTGGCAATTGGTTTAAACATAGACATCTTACATTGGTGGTTTGTTTGGGTAAGTGATTCGAGTAACGAGGCGTGTGTAATATGATACAAGCATGGTGGATACGCCGCTGGTACTTCCTATATATAAGTGATTGTATGGTATTACATATCGTAGTGTTATATGAACCATTTCAAATTGAGACATATAACATTTTATACAAATAACCTATTTTTCACAATACATTGTTTTACAAACAACTTAAATTATACAAACTCATTTTTATATGGTTATTCATTTAACCATACATTATTCTCTTATTTATACATATCATCTGATCTTATCATTTTTCAAATGATTTACAAGACAAATCAAATTACAAGGTTCATGACTAAACATTTTCTTAAACAATAAGTCATGAATCCTATTTTCATAAACCTATGTATCTCACAGGCCTTTTTATGCTGACGTACCTATTTTCACATGTGTTTCAGGATATGATGCGTAGGATTTATCAAGATACACTTAGGCGGACTTGGGCCTTAGCGACAATAAAAGATGCAAGACTAGTTATTTATGTTATGTTTCTTTGATTGTCATGACATTGTAACTACTTTAATCAATAAAACAATATTTCAATTTCCATGTGTTATGAAACAATGATTCTGTTACAACACTCCCCGACGTTTTCCGCCACGTATTGTTGTTCTACGTGGTCGGGGTGTGACAGAAAAGTTGGTATCAGAGCTCATGGTTATAGGGAATTAGGTTATTAGTAATACTTTGACCTAGTCTATAACCTTCCTAGGACCCTAACGCGAGTTTACTTGCGTTTAGTCATAAAACAATACTGTCACCTATCCTTAGGTGACAACCACAACTAGAACATAAATTTCAAAACCGCTTTGAAAACTAAGCATCTGTTCTAGGATGATTGATTACTAGGTTTTGAACCCTCTATTGTAAGGTTTTGAACCCCTTTGAGTTTTCAAAACCTCGTCAAGGTTTTGGGTTTTAAATAATGTGAACACGTGCAAACTGGAAGGGTGAATGCCTGTATTCTGGGTTTTCTGTCTAGGCAAGCACTTCGTATACATCTCATCAAACGCGAGACCAGTTGTGCTTACCTGGGAATTCTTGGGATGAGTGTTCACTTATAGGCGAGCATGTCTTCGCGATACATTATTTTTGACCCATTTACTTTGATTTGTCACTGTCTCATTTGTTTGCCTTAGATAACAAACAAATGATCGCAAATTCTTATGCATTACCATTCTGCATTATTTACCCGATGACGTTTCACTTGTTTCTTCCTATGTCTTTCATTTTCTTCTAGAATGTCTCTTCCTCTCAGCACCGGTCAAATGTCCGAGCAAACAGCCAAATTTGCCCAACAAATAGGCGAAGTGATACTGAAGTCTGTGGATCTAGGCATTGCCATGTCTCGTCTCAAAAATGGAGCCACTCAGGAGCCACCAAAGGAAGCAGAAGCCAAGCCTTCACCTAAACCAAAGAAACATAAGGCTTCAAGGAAACCCGCAGCAGTGGCACCAAAACAGGCAAGACCTAGCCAAATGACAGCACCACCAGCCAAGAAACCAATCAAGGAATCAAAGACCATGGATGAACAGGTTGGATCCCCTAAGAAGTCAAAGAAGTGAAAGGCTTCTCAGGACTTCGCCGTGGTCGCTCACAATGGTCGAGCCATCCCCAACCAACCAGCTCAACCCCCTGCTAGGAAGCCATACAACGGAACTGCACCCTTGTGCAACCAATGTAGCCTTCATCATCAGGCTAGTGTGAAGTGCCGCAATTGCCAAACTTGTGGACTTATAGGTCATACGGCAAGGGTTTGTCCAACTGCAGCAGTACCAAATCAAGCAGGACCCATCCGGGTGGCAACATAACCTGTTAAGAAGCAATACAAGGGAACAGCCCCAATATGCAACAAATGTAATGCACACCACTTAGCTCACCTACAGTGTCGTCTGTGTGCATCATGTGGGCTAGTCGGTCACCTGGCAAATGCTTGTCGATTTACCCCAAACCAAAGTGGTTCAAATCAACCCCAAGTCAACCCTACTCAAGCTCGCTTTCCGCCTGGATCGTGCTACAACTGTGGCGATACGAGCCATTTCAGGAACAAATGCCCAAAGCTTGCTAATGCAAATCCAACCCACGGATGAGCAGTTGGCTGATTAGAAGATGTTGTTGTCTTATGCTTTTCTTTCTTCTATTTCTTGTAATGTGAAACAATCTGTTTGATTATAAATAAATTGTTGTTCACAGTTCTGATATACGAGTGTAGTTACATGTGTGTATGACTTTTCCTATGATACCTACATCAAGGAACTATGTTCCTTACAAACTACTCTTGTGATTCTCCCTCTCAAATGATCACTCATGATTCCCCCAAAAATTTTAAGTACTCGTTTCATTCTAAGAAACGAAGTACATGAAATAAAGTGAAATTATGAGTAATCGTGCTTTTTACACATCTATGCCATTAAATCCTTGGTTAGATAACTAAGGGTAGTTTCAAATCTCATACCCATTACGTTTTGATTTTCTCAACATACACAGTACAAGTATTTCAAAAACAATCTTCATGATCTCAAAACGTTTCATATAGTTTGAAAACATTTTTTTTCAAATGCATTGTCTATGTTATTTCAAAAACATTGGTTAGGTTTTCAAAAAAAACAATTTTCATAATTTCAGAATATTTCATATAGTCTGAAAAAAATATTAACACAGTATATTTTCTTATCAAGTGCATGATTTCAAAAGCATCATTCATGTTTTCCAAAAACCTTATACATAATTTCAAAAATTCATTTCGCATGATTTTAAAACATTTTTATAAATATACTTATCTAAAAACCTACTTTATGATTTCAAAAGTATTATATATAAGGTTTCAAAAACATTTTTAGAACCCCATGCATAGTTTTCCAAATATATTTTCCTCATACATTTACTTAACCTTCAAATTCTGCTTCATATGTTGCCTTGGCATATCTAGCATCTCAACTTCGTAAGCATTTTTACTTCATGTTTTGACATAAGCACGTCCAGTGCAAGGTTTCAAAACATCTTCAACTTCTAAAATCCATATGGGATCTTTTTATCTTCACATTTAGACCCTTGTGGATGATCATCATTCAAATCAGGGTCCTTAATTGGATTCCTTATGTACCTGAATTCGGACATTTCGGTTCCTTATAATCGAAATCAAATTTCTCTTTTAAAAATCTTTCTATCTTTATAGATAGATTCTTGTAAATGTTTAAAGTGCCAAATGAAATCCACGAGATGGATTCCTATTGTACTTTAAATACATGTGCTCTGTCAACAAAACAAATTAATAAATAAACAATCTTTGTGGTTATACGACTATGTGTTTATTCATCTTATGTTTTCTTTTATGCATTTTTGTGTTTGGATACTCTGGATATTCGTTATCCAAATCCTCGTAGAATCTTTCATATTTTCATATGAGGGATTCGTAGTAGGATATTCAAAAAGGTACTACCTTAAATCCTTAATGGGCTTCTATGTAATAGTTAAGACCCTTGGATTATATAGTACCACTCCTTGATTCATAAGAGACCCTTTAGTGGTCTAGTCAAAAAGATTGATTCACAATTTGGTTAAAGGACGACATCTAGTGATGTAGCTGAACAGACTCCTTGATAGTCTATTTAGATCATTTATTGTTTTAATTAAAAGGACTCTATGGCGGTCTAGTCACACTCATCACAGGATTGTTCATTTGGTTTTACCCTACACATTATAAAATAGACTGTGTGAACTGTGCAAGAAATTGTCTAATTATGGACGCGTACATAATTATTAAATTTAGTGCACATAAACCCACTAAGATTTATTATGTGTAAGAACCGATAGCGATAACAATAACAAAATGAGAACGGTGTAATGGAGGTACGGTGGACGCACCAATGACGCTTCATATACTTGTATATAAGTGTCCCTCTTACATTGCAAGCATAATGTTATTAAGGTTACTAGAAGTTCAGAACCCTAACCAATATTGTTCGATCTTTTCAACTTCATGTTTTAAACTCTCACAAGTTTCCTCTAAATAAATTTCGTCTATTTCGGGACGAAATTTCCTAAAGTAGGGGAGACTGTAACACCTGTGCCTCCACGGCCATCAAACAAATACCGAACCAATGAAATATTATATTTCATACTTGGGATTTGTAAAAATATGTGTATCATTTGCACATATCAATTTTTGTTCAATTCCAAACTCTAAATCGCTTTCTGGAAGGTTATACGCGCACCAATGCATAAATATAACCAGTTTAATGCAACAAACACTCCGGAATAGTGACATAGGATTAACATACCTTAAATAACCTTTACATAACTTAGAAATAAGTTTTGAAGGCTTTGGTATGGCAAAAAACAAGTTAATTCGCTTACAGGGACTAAACTTGAAAAACTGCGAAAGTATGCCAATTTGAACTGTAACAGACATTCCGGAACATGACCATAAGTTAAACATACCATAAATATCCTTTTCATACCTTATAAATAGGCTTTGAGGGGTTCGGTATGCTAAAATAAACTTTTGGGGTCATTCAGGGACAAAAAGCGTCAAAAAGTGCACAAGTTTGCATTTTCGCGCATAACTTACGTTCTGAATACATCCGGACATCCAAAAATTTATGTAAGCACTAAAATATTTTATTTTAGTGTTTGGCATAAGAAAAATCCATTCGTCACGCCATTTGGATCATTTTTCGCGCTTATGCGCATTCCGTCGTAATTAACCGAACAACGTAACCGTACGGCTAAACGAACCGACACCCGAGATATTTTTGAACACATTTTAAGTTCCCTATACTTTAACTTCATTTTAGAGCTTTGAAACGGGGTTAACGGGGCTTAAACGTGTCAAAAAAACGCATCGAAAACCAAGTTTTGAGGTTGCAGGGACTGAAACTGTAAATCTGCCAAACTAGGTCCGTAAACAGGGGCCAGATGCAGCAAAACGTTTTTTTTTCAGCTTTTAACAGCCCTTAACACTCTCCAAAGGCCAAGTGCCAAGTGTCAAACTCTTATGGTGGATGGCAAATGAGTTACCACAACTTTCCAACAAGTGTACGGCTTAGATCGTGCCCCCTTTTCCAAGAAATGATCCTAACGGTTGTCCATTTACTATAAATACCCACATACCCCAACTTCATTTCTCACTAGAATCTGATCATTTGTGCTCTAAGTTGAAACCTTTGTTTCATACCTGAGCTATTTTGATCTAGATTAGCATTCGGGGACCCTTCGTAAGTGTTCCTTCGTTCTTTTATTGCTTTTCGAGTCCGAAAGTCGAACTTTGTTTGACTTTCTGCATTCACCAGTTTATGGTCGATGCGAAGTTCGTTTGAACTTCATAACGTGAGCGTGATCACGATGGTTATAGTCCCTAGTGACTATACCTACTGATTACCACGTTATCTAGGCTCAGTGACGAGCCGTAGTTTCGGTCAGAATACGTATTCTTGCGTATTTTGTAACCAAACTACTTGTGGGTATCAAGACCATTTGTTTTGATACCAAACCTGTTTTCTAAACTTAGGTAAGCATGTTTTAACATGATTAGCTCGTCACTTTTAGTTTAGTGCTTATTTAGGGTCGTAAGGTAAGCGATCTAAACAATCGCTTATACTTTCGAACCCGACCCGTTTGGTCGATCATTAGGATCCGACCAAGCACTTTAGGTGACCATAGTTTATAGGGAATAACCTTATGAGGTTATACCTTATGGTCGCTTCATTTAAGTAGTTGTATGATAGGTAGTTTATATGCCTTAGGTAAATTACCAAAATACCCCTTTGA
Source organism: Helianthus tuberosus (assembly GCA_030545235.1). Lineage (NCBI taxonomy): Eukaryota > Viridiplantae > Streptophyta > Magnoliopsida > Asterales > Asteraceae > Helianthus > Helianthus tuberosus. Next base: position 114,209,860 of record CM060394.1, on the reverse strand, counting down.
TGCCAAAATTCATTTTAAACATATGTAACATAACTTTTGACATCTAAACTGATTTGACAACAATATTAGACATGTTAAGGCATATGTTACTTGTCATAGGACTAGTTAGGCGGTCCGAACGCGTTTCACGCGAGCGACGCGTTAAAGTAGCATAAGCTACCTAAACGGGTCGTAATGGGTCATAAGCACTTATGTTAGGATTCATTTAGTATGTAGGCGTTGTTAAACCATATTACACGAGTTCCCATACTCATTTGGTTACGAACCCTCATTCTATCCGATCTTCCGATTTAGGTCCGGTTTATTAATGTTGTTACCTATATTAGGTGTCGTTTGATATCCGTGATCTCTAGCATTGCTTGGTGGTTATCTTAGGACTTCTGAGCAATCTCAAGTGAGTACATAGACCCCTCTTTTACCGTTTTCAAACTGTTTTGGGGTGAAACACATGTGCCTACTTGTTACTTTCATGCTTTCACATCATATACATGCTATGTTCATTAGTACATTTATAGTACATGATTTCATTACATTACATTTCATGCTATGTATGTCCATTTAGTTCATACTTAGTACATCGTTTCACATCACATCACATGCTATGTATGTTCATCTATTGCATACTTAGTACATTTTTTTCATCACATGCTTACATTTTGATATGATATTTGGTTTGTATAAATGGAACAATACATTCATTAACACCGATCACGCCGTTCGTTAGTAGGTAGTGGTACCATAGGAATTGACAACTCCCGTTCCGGACATCCCGGGTAGGTGGGGATGAAAGGAATGACCGAATTCGATATACAGTTACAACAAGATAAACCTTTAATTTATTTAAGGGTTTATCGCCACAGTCTCAAGGCTTGGATGTATGCATTCTCACAATACCGCATTGATATTTGTATCAGTATAGCATGCATTTCCACAAAACATAGCTTTGATTTAAACCGTGTTTTACTTCAATACTTTGTTTTTGTGCATATGGTTTAGTTGATATATTTCACTAGCCATACATATCATTTTGGTTACACATTACATGATTTACATTTGACACATAAACATTATTGACATTGGTTACACATTACATGATTTACATATTGACATAGACATTTTGACATATTATTCAATACGTTTGGCAATTGGTTTAAACATAGACATCTTACATTGGTGGTTTGTTTGGGTAAGTGATTCGAGTAACGAGGCGTGTGTAATATGATACAAGCATGGTGGATACGCCGCTGGTACTTCCTATATATAAGTGATTGTATGGTATTACATATCGTAGTGTTATATGAACCATTTCAAATTGAGACATATAACATTTTATACAAATAACCTATTTTTCACAATACATTGTTTTACAAACAACTTAAATTATACAAACTCATTTTTATATGGTTATTCATTTAACCATACATTATTCTCTTATTTATACATATCATCTGATCTTATCATTTTTCAAATGATTTACAAGACAAATCAAATTACAAGGTTCATGACTAAACATTTTCTTAAACAATAAGTCATGAATCCTATTTTCATAAACCTATCTATCTCACAGGCATTTTTATGCTGACGTACCTATTTTCACATGTGTTTTAGGATATGATGCATAGGATTTATCAAGATACACTTAGGCGGACTTGGGCCTTAGCGACAATAAAAGATGCAAGACTAGTTATTTATGTTATGTTTCTTTGATTGTCATGACATTGTAACTAATTTAATTAATAAAACAATATTTCAATTTCCATGTGTTATGAAACAATGATTCTGTTACAACACTCCCCGACGTTTTCCGCCACGTATTGTTGTTCTACGTGGTCGGGGTGTGACAGAAGTGATTTCGAGGCACGGGGTTCCAACCTCCATTATTTCCGATCGTGATGCACGTTTTACTTCTGAGTTGTGGCAAGCTTTGCACAAGTCCTTTGGCTCACGTTTAGACATGAGCACCCGCTTATCATCCACAGATGGGTGGGCAGTCTGAGCACACCATCCAAACCCTAGAAGACATGCTTCGAGCGTGTGTAATCGATTTTGGAAATGGTTGGGAAAGACACCTCCCTTTGGTGGAGTTTTCATATAACAACAGTTACAACAGCAGTATCCAGGCTGCTCCGTTTGAGGCATTGTACGGACGTAAATGCCGAACACCTCTTTGTTGGGCAGAGGTTGGTGACAGCCAAATCACTGGCCCAGAACTCGTGGTAGACACGACAGAAAAGATTGCTCAGATATGACAACGAAAGGCGGCAGCTCGTGCTCGTCAGAAAAGTTACGCTGATAAGCGTAGGAAACCCCTAGAATTCCAGGTCGGGGAACGGATTCTACTTAAAGTCTCACCCTGGAAGGGTGTGGTTCGTTTTGGTAAACGAGGCAAGCTAAACCCACGTTATGTTGGACCTTTTGAAATCACTGAACGAATCGGCAAGGTCTCTTACAGATTGAATCTACCTGAAGAGCTTAGTGGAGTTCACAACGTATTGCATGTGTCTAATCTGAAGAAGTGTCTGTCAGATGAGACCCTCATAGTTCCTCTCAAAGAACTCACTATCGACGATCAGCTGTGATTCATCGAGGAACCAGTAGAGATTACAGACCGAGATGTTAAGGTTCTCAAGCGTACTAGAATACCCCTTGTTCGAGTTCGTTGGAACTCCCGTCGTAGCCCAGAGTTCACCTGGGAACAGGAAGATCAAATGAAACACAAGTATTCCCAGTTGTTCCAGAACAGTGAAAGCACTACTGAGGCTGAAGCTACCACTCAACCTAACTAGCTTCCTCAGTGAGTACGTGCTACATTTTGGGACGAAATTTCTTTCAACTTGGGGATGATGTGACAACCCGTATTCCATAACCTTTCTTTGTGTTTTGATGTAACTTGTATGAACATTACGTGACTAGTTGACATGTTTGATTTCAATGGAATATTATGATTTGTTATGCTATGTGTTACATGAATGTGTTGTGAGTATGTATGTATAATAAACTTGGTCACACAACGACTTCTAATTGCACAAGCCTTTAGGGCCGTACACTTTGTGCCTTGTCACACCTCTTTCTCGGCCCACTCTTATGGAACTCGAGACCAAGAGGGCATCCCAAAGAATGGGTTCGGCCCACTCCCTATGCGTATGCATATACCCATTATGGGGTTTTGATCCTCATAATTTGCAAACACTTAACACACACAAACCCTAAAGCTCTCTCTCTTCACTCGACGGCAACACCCCTCTCTCTTGTAGATCATCTCGGCCCTATCTCATATTCCAGTTAGTGATTCATTATTAATTATGTATTAGACAATGTTGTTATTACCATAATTGAGCATGATAGTTAAGATTCTTCATATGAATTGGATTTGCATGATTGTGATTTAGAACCAAAGAGATGTAATCGACTGTGATGGGTCTAGATGTTTAATTGATTCATGTATTTTGGCATGAACTAGATGGTGAAAATTACATGAACCATATGGCAATGATCAAATTCCTTAGTATGGTGGTTTGACCGAATGTTTGAATGATTGTTGTTGTTATTCATGATTAGATGTTACTTAGGGTTGGTACGAATTAAATTGATTATTCTTGATTTGATGATGATTAAGGTAATATGAATGTGTATGATTTCCGAATTCAATGCTGTTTAATCTGATTTGAAACTACCAAACTTGTTAGCAAAGGTTACAGAAATAAATGAGCTGCAAATAACGAAGTTAGTTACACACCTAGTCTCAACACCGGTTGCGAGTCGAGAACCCACTTTCTCGACTCGAGACCACACCTTACCAGCACACAAACAAGACTCGAGACCTTAGTTGCGGGTCTTGTTGCGACTCGAGACCTGACTCGAGACCACCTAGTCTCGAGTGATGAATATATGACCCGAGACCCCTTAGTTGCGACTCGAGAATGTTAAGACTATAAACCGAGACCACATTGTCTCGACTGGAGATCCCTAGTCTCGACTCGAGACCTCATAATCACACATTCGATTTGGGCTTGCACTGTTACGGGCCTAAGTAATTGGGCTGCACATTTGCACATTTGGGCCTTGTTTGGTTACGTGATTAATACTATTGAACTCGTACTGTTACTGAACTGCCATGATACTATGTGTATACCATGATCCCTCTGTGTATGTAAACTGTTAGTATATGTGTAGACATACGTGTATTACTTGAACCTAGACCTGACTTGTATGGTAACCATGTTAGGACGTGGTTGACCACTAGCAGCTCGATTGACCTTTCTGTGTATCTGCCGAGCTAACCTAAGGTGAGTTCACACACTTTCTAAGGCGTGGGATTCCCGGTGGTTGGGATATGTACCGCCATCCTCCATGGGTAGGGTGCCAATATTAATCCTGCGTATTCTCCTTGGGTAGAATACGTACGATCGTCCTCCTTGGGTAGGACAACAACCTTAAACTTACTAGACAAAACTCTATCATGAAGTCCCTCATTTTTATATCGACTTAATCACCAGGCCAATGGCGAGCAGGTCATTAGTTAATAGCGCTATTAGGGTTGACAAGCCTCACACCGTGCCGACAGGACGGGCGTGTACTAATGGATCTGGGCACTTAGTCAATGATGATAGACATTGACGTAGGGCACAACTTACTTTCGTCAGTTGTCGATATGGTAACGGTCTAGTGGTTCAAATAGGGAAGCCCCCACTGATTATGGATATGGTTTGGGAAACAAAGATACTGGTTAACTCATGGATTACGAAACAACTTATGGTTTTCAAAACAAACTTTTAAAACTAAACAACCAACTGTGAACTCGCTCAACTTTGTTGTTGACTCGTTGTTACATGCCTTGCATGTCGTTAGGTGCTTATGGAGCTTGCACAGGGAGGAGTGGTCGTTGTGGGGACATGGACTGTTGAGTTCCATGTTAAACATTTAAACTTTATAAACTTATTGCTTATGTTTGGGTTTTACATTTTATGCTTCCGCTGTTAACTTAAAGTTGGTTACTTTCTTTTGGACACCAATTATATTGTGATTTGGTTTTATTTACTTAATTACGGTGTTCAATATGATTGGTGGCTTGATCCTGGTCAGTCACGCCTCCATGCGGTGATACTCCGCTTGTGGATTTTGGGGGTGTGACAAGATAGGTGGTAGGTGGGTGAAGAAAGGGGGTGTGAGATCTTTGTGTGTGTGGGGCTCACTGGAAAGGCAGCACCAGAGGGGTCGCCGTGTGACACCTGTGCCTTCTGTAATCATTATACAATTCCAAACAATTTCATAATCAATGAAACATTATATTTTATTTCCGGGATTGTATAATTACATGTGACATTTGCACGTTTTAGTTTTTGTTCGATTTCAAACCCTTAAACCTTTTCTGGAAGTGAAATCGTAAACCGTTACACAAAACGTAATCAGTTTAACGTGACGAACACTCCGGAACAATTACATAAGCTAAAAATACCCTAAATATCCTTTACATAACTTATAAAAAAGTTTTAAAGGGTTCGGTACGACAAAAACAAGTTTATTCGTGCTCAGGGGCTATTTGCGCCAAACTGCAAAAGTCTGCCGATTCTCGTATTTCTTAATATGGAACACGTACGCACATCCAAAAATTTTTGTAATCATTAAAATCTTGTATTTTAGTGATAAGAATGCAAAAATATCATTCGTTACGCAATTTCGACCGTTTTCGCGTTCGTAAAAGCGTTCGTCGTAATTAAGCGAAAGACGCGACCGTACAACCGAACGAACCGACATACACGACATTTCCGGGCATATTTCAAGTAACCTATGCTTTAACGTCCTTATAAAGCCTAAAATTTGGGTTAACGGGGGTTAAATGCGTCAAAAAACATAAATTCATGTGTAGGGGCCTGTTTTGCCAAAACATAAAACCTGATGTGAGCCTCTGACGGGGGGGGGGGGGGGGCAAGAGACTGGGCCTAAGTCTCTCGCGGGGTGCGAGAGACACCCAGTAACAGAAGCTATTTTGCAAACCTAGTTTTTGATTCTTGGAGCCCAAGTTGCGTGCTTTCTAATCCTTTCAACCTGGTCCAAACACTTGTATGGATCATATTAATCCTTAGGAAGCATACAATACACTTGGCATGATCTTGTAGCTCCAAGAATACTATAAATAGCCTTGTAATTTCATTCATCTTTGCCCATTCCATTCTTTTCTCATATCCCACTTATTTGGAGCTTGCTTCCATCCTTAGATGCCTCATACCTGTGATCTTATAGTGTTCTTCAACTCAAGTAATTTCTCATCCTAGTCTTTTTCAATTATTTTAGCTATTTCAAGCTGAAAGTCAAACAGATTGACTTACCGTTTGACTTTCGGTTTTGACCATGAATTGGTCAAGTCAAAGTTCAGTTGAACTTTGCAACGTGATCGTAATCACGATGGTTATAATCCCTTGCGATTATACCTACTGATTACCACGTTTACTAGTCGAAGTGACGAGTCAAAGTTTCGGTTAAAATGCACAATTATGTGCATTTTACGACGAAACCATTACAAATCAGTTTTGCAACTTAGTTAAACATGTTTTGATATGTTTAACTCGTCACTTCTAGTTAGTGCTTATTTAGGATAGTAAGTCGAGTGGGCTTGACCACCGCTTTGACCTTCGAATCCGACCCGTTTGTTCGATCTTAGAATCTGACCAAACACATATTTGTGACCATAGCTGTATAGGGAATAACCTACTGAGGTTATACCTTATGGTCACATCGTTTGGTTAGTTATATGATAAGCCGTTCTTATGCCCATTAAAAATGACCAAAATGCCTTTTTTGCGCATAAATCCGTTTTTAGCATATGTAATCAAACCTTCATATAAACTGATGTTATAACATTTTAAACATATTTGGGCATTTAAGACTTATCATAGGACATGTATAACCATTTGAACAAGCGTTTACGCAAATGACACGTTAAAGTAGCATAAACTACCTTAACGAGTCATAATGGGTCAAAAGCACTTAGGTTTCATTCCAAATCAGAATGTAGACTTTGCTAAACCATTTCATATGAGTTCTAACACTCATTTGGTTTACAAGACCTCATTCTATACGATTCACCGATTAGGTCCCGACTTATTAACAAAGTTATTCAATACTAGGTGCCACTTGATTCCTTGATCCTTCAAGCTTTGTTTGATCTTTATTTCAAGACCTATACACAATCCCAAGTGAGTACAGAGATCCCATCTTTTACATTTTTAAATGTTTTTGGGGTGAAACATATGTGCCTATCATTACTTTCTTGTTTTCATGACATTATACAAGCTATGTTCATCTAGTACATATAGTGCATGATTTCAATTGCATTTTGCTTCGTATGTTGACTTAGGGGCTGTTTGGTAGCCTCTTAATGACCATTCAGATGCTACCTCTTAATGGTTTAAAACCTCTGAATGAATAAGAGGTAAACTCAAGTCTGAATGGTTAAGAGGTAACCTCTTAATGGTAAATCATCACATGTCACATTCTTCTACCTTCTCATTGGTAAAATTCTTAATGGTTTTGTTAAGAGGTAGCCTCTTAATGACCATTCAGAGGCTACCAAACAGCCCCTTAGCATGCCTAGCACATTGATTTCAAAGATACTTTTACTTCATATGTTGAGTTAGCATATCTAGCACATTGATTTCATGGACATTTTACTTCGTATGTTGACTTAGCATACTTAGTACATGGTTTCAAAACATTTTCACGACATGCTTACATTGTTTAAGACATATTGGTGCGTTGAACTTCCAATGATACATTCATTAACATTATCCCGCCGACCGGTAGTATGTTATGGTACCACCATAGGTTTGACAACCCATTCCCGCTTCCTAGTTTTGTTTGGAAGTATCCAAGGGGACTGGCAGAACCCGATGAACATTTGATAGACCTTTGTCTTTATAAGGGTCTATCCGACAGTTGACAAGTCTTGAATGTATTCGCCAACAATCCTAATATATGTTTTACAATGAAAACAATAACTTATAAGACATAACTTTTGAATTGAGCAAAACCTTTGTTTATTCAAAGACATTGTTTTATACAAGACATTTTGACTATTCAAGACATTATTTCCTATGGTTTAAGCAAAGACCTTTTTGTTTACCATACAATACTTTGGTTTATTCATGGCAAGTTGGTTTACACAAAGACATTGTTTTAGACATGACATATTTTATACAAAGACACGACATATTTTATACAAAGACATGACACATTTTATACAAAGACATGACATATTTTACACAAGACATATTTTGGTTATTAAATTAGCCATGCGTTATTTCTTTTAAATCATTTGGTTTTCATATGATTTTACAAAAGAAAATATTTTTATAAAAGTTCATGGCTACTTTTTTTGTTAAACATTTATTTTAACATTCAAAGCCATGAATCCTCATCACAAAACCTATGTTACTCACAGGCATTTTTATGCTGACGTATCTATTTTCACATATGTTTTCAGGAGCTTATGTTTTGAGCATGCTTCACATAGGACGGACTTGGGCCTTAGTGACTTTAAAATCTGCAAGACAATTGTTATGTACCATTTGTTATCTTCTAAGACAATGTAATCAATTAACTCAATAAAACAAAACTTTATGAGCCATGTGTTATGAAACAATTTGTAACGTGACTCCCCAATGTTTCCGCCTCATGATGTTGTTGTATATTACGCGATTGGGGTGTTACATGCTAGAACCCTAGTTTGGTGGCTGGAAGTGAGAGAGAAAGGTGAGGTGAGGTGCGGCTGATGTTAGGGTGAGTGAATGAGGGGATAATGTGATAACTTGGTATTTATAGTTAGGGTTAGTGTGGTTTGGGCCCAAGGCCTACTAGCCTGTTTCCTTGTGTTTTGCGTGGCCCAATGCGTCTACGAGGCCGGTTTTCAAACCCGAACTTCGTTTAATGTCATGGAACATTATTTTAGGTTCAAAAATACGTAAAATGATTTTGGTAATCGATGTTTGACGCATTCGTTCGTCGGTTGCGTTAAAATTGTGAAAAATGTTTCGGTTGTCGTTTCTAATCTGTTTTTCGATCCGATTTCAACTGTGAATATTAAATTCGATTACAAAGCTAAATATATCATAATATTTCAGTTTTGGAGGTAATATACGTGTCTGATGCTTCCATTTTGTTGTCAGTGTGTTCCTGCAGCCGGGTTTTCCTTTTACGTATGCGTTTTGTGACGTTCGAAAACATGATTGATTCGCAAAACCAAATTCATATATATAATATATACATATAAAATTTGTATTTGTCAACATTGTCAGTATTTCATCCGGTGTTAGTTTGTTACCGTTTAACATTCAGCAGATTTCCTGTAAATCACCATTCGCGCACTGTAGAGCCGTATAGATGTTCCTAAGAACTCTAGAGGCCTAATTAAGTTAATTTATGTCTTAAACACTTCTAATTATTTTTTTAATGCTCGTTATTCATGTAATTAATAATCAAAAGTTACCGGTTATCACATCTAATAAATTAGAGATCCTAGTGGCACCTTTCTTATTCGCTGATGTCATTTTACCTTTAAGTTATCACATCTAATAAATTAGAGATCCTAGTGGCACCTTTCTTATTCGCTGATGTCATTTTACCTTTAAGGCATTTGACACATGTTCCAAAGTCAGTGAAATTGAGAGGTGGTAAGACTTCATCCTACACTAGTCGAGTTAATCGTACTCATGAGATGTGGCCTAAACGTTGATGCCACAACATGGATAAAGTCTCTAAGTCTCGATTCTATTTCACCTTTGTGATTGATTCGTTAATATTATATGAAAACAAAGATTTGGAAAAATTATCATCCAGTTCTAAGCTATAGAGACCACCATCCATAAAGCCAGTACCATAAACTATAGAATCATAAAGAATAGAGAGTTTGTGATGACCATGAGTAACATCAAAACCGTCTATGTCTAACTTTGGTCTTGATACAAGGTGCCGAGTAACCTTAGGAGCATATACGGTATCATAAAGTTTAATGCATAAACTAGTTTTCATAATAATTGTAAGGTTCCCACAACCTTTAATTCTAGTTCCTTATCATTCCCCATTTTTAGTGTTCTTTAGTTTCTTCCCAGCCTCTGGATTGTAAGGATTCCCTGAGTAGAGTTGGTCACATAAACCATAGAGCCAGAGTAAAACCACCAAGAATTAGCTGGAATATTTAAATTATAAGACTCAAGTATCGTAAAGAGACTATTACCTTTCTTAGCGAGCTATTCCTTAAAGTCAGGGCAGCCCTTCTGCTTATGTCTTGTCTTTTTACAAAACTTGCAGTAAGGCTTACTTACACAGATCTTAGAGTCGAAAGGTGCACTTAGATTAGGCTTTTGGAATTTAGAAGATTCCTTCCTGGGATAGTTGTTATTCCTCTTCTTGGAGTTGGAGGTAGCAAGGTAAGCAATTTTGTTCTGTCCATCCTCGTACATTCTTCCTCATGTACGCACATGGCAATCAACTTATTCAGCATCCATTTCTCCTTCTGAGTGTTGTAATTGATCTTGAATGCTTCATAGAACATTGGAAAAGAAGTTATGATGAATTGTAGTCCTTTCAGTTTGTTGGCCATGTCGTTCATCATCATGATGTGCTCATGAATGTCACTCCTTCCATCATACTTAGTAGTCACCAACTTGAGAATTAAAGTACTAGCATGCACCTTAGACGTCCCTTTGAATTGCTCTTCCACAAAATCCAAGTAGGTTTTAGCATCATGAGAGTCTGGAATGGCTCCTCTAATTGCAGTGCTAATGGATTGTTTCATGAAACGAGAGACATGTGATTACACCTAGTCCACTTTTCAAAAGCAATTTGTGCCTGAGGTGTGGATTGAGGAGTAAGTGTTGCAGGTTTAGGCTATCTTAGGGTGTAGTAAAATCCAGCAAAGCAAGAGCTAGCATGAGATAGTGCTTCCAGGAAGCAAAGTTATCACCAATTAATGGTGGAATCCTGCAATTGGGAGCTATTAGTAGAAATTAAATGAGAAAATTATGATACTAAAATAGAAGTCTTAATGTGATCTAAGGGCAAATTATACTAAGGCAGGCATAGGTAGTGACCATTTTAATTATGAAGTTGTGTTATGTCTATTATTAACATCAAACTAATAGACTAAGTTGATTTAAAAGTTCTACTTAAACAAAGATAAATCACATTTGGGAAGAAGTGAAATCATTAAAGAATGTGTGCAAAATAATTGTGACAAATTACCTTTGGGTAGAAGTGTGACAATTATCTTAATTATGCACGTGTTAGTTGGGGGGGGATAGTGCACGGTCCTCCCAACCGCCGGAGTGATCTCACTCTGGGAGCCGCTACCCGACCAAGCTAGCTCCGCGGTGACTTCCCCATGCCGAGTTCTTACCCTGGGCGACATATGCCACTCCCAAGACTCGAACCCGCTACCTCTGGGAAGAGGTGGGTGTCGGTGGCCAACTGGGCTATCCCAGTTGGTTACGTGTTAGTTATGCTAGACATGAATGTATCACATCACCTTTGGGCAGAAGTGAAACATCAAGAGCTCATTCAAGTTAAGCTAATTGGTTTAGTAAAAGAATTAATTTTATCTTAGTATTTACAAGAACATTAAGTTAATTAATAACAAACCACCTATTAGCGCAGGGTTTAGGGGAGTTACGTTCATGAAAAAGGTTAGTTCACGAAAATGAGTTCTTGAGAAAATAGTTAGTTCTTGAGTTTTGGGTTCACTGCATTTGAGTTCTCTATGTTTGAGAATTCTCTAGTTCACTAGTTATGGGTTCTCTAGTTTTGAGTTCTCTAGTTTATGGGTTCTCTAGTTTTGAGTTCCCTAGTTTATGAGTTCTCGAGTTTATGTGTTCTCGAGTTTATGAGTTCTCTAGTTTATGAGTTCACTTAAACTCTACCATTTATGAATTCACGTAAACTCTACTTTTATGATTTCACTTAAACTGAGTTCTCTTAGAATTGATGGAACAAAAATCTTAGTTCTCTTAAAATTGATGTAACAAAAAATTGAGTTCTCTTAAGATTGATAGAACAAAAAACAGAGTTCTCCTAAAAATGATGGAACAATGAGTTCTCTTAAAATGATGGAACAAAAAATTAAGTTGTCTTAAAAATGATTGGAATAAAAAATTTGAGTTCTCTTAAAAATGATGGAACAAAACTTTGAGTTCTCTTAAAAACCATAGAAACAAAGACGTGAACCCAAAAATAAAACATGAGTTATTTTTTAAAAGAGTTAATTACAGTTTGCTTCCCTATGGTTTGGGGAAATTTTCAATTTGCCTCCCTCTAGCAAAGACTTTTTGTGCTGCATACATAAACTATCTTTTTCTTGCAATTTGACACCCTGTACTTTTTTTCGTCCATTATGTTGTTAGCCGGGAAGGACTAATTTTGCCAAATAGTGAAAGTATGAATGTGGAGGGACTAAAGGTGTCAACATGCTGAAACTATGCCTCTGAGTGACCCTTTACGAACTGCAAGCTTGATGCTATACGTTCGTGTCCATACTCTCAAAGTAAGCTAAATGTTGGACGAGAAGGACCATTATTGACAACATATAAAAGTTAGAACTTGGAGGGACTAAAAGTGACAACTTGTGAAAATTCTGGTCTTTGAGCATTGTATATGGACCGTAGACTATACGTCTATACGGTCCGCAAAGAGGTGATAAAATGAGCGCGTAGAGGACCTTTACGGAGCGCAAAAGGTATACCCCTACGGTCCGTAAAAGAGCGCCAGCGACAGAAAATTCTTTGGAGCCCAAACAAAAATGTGTAAAACCACTAACTCGAAACTAGGGGCCTCATGACTGCCATGCCATGTTCTAGGACTCTTGTTCTCACCTTCTAGCTCCTGCTAACACGTGGAACCACCTCCTTCAAGCTTTCCAACTATAAATAGAAGTGTTGTTGCAACACTTGAACTTGCACCTTCTTTAAAAATCATTTTATCTCTCTCTGGAAGTTCCTGGTCCTTAGGAGCATCAAAATAAAGTTCATTTTCGTCCAAGGATCACTTTTAAGTGTTCCTTCCTTGTGCATTTTTGTTTTATAGGCTTTTATATCCGAAGTCAAGCAATTTCGATATTTTCTATGATTTTCGGTTTAGACCATTATGGTCCAGCCGTTGTTCGAGTCGAACATGGTTACGTGATCGTAAATAGGTAGGTTTTAATCCTTCAAAAGGGCACCTCCTGAAAATCAGGTTAACTTGGTCAATTGACGGGTCAAAGTTTATTATTTAAAAAGTCAAAGGGTCAGTTTTCGTAAATGTTATAATCTGATCATATGTATGTTATAAATCATGTTTTGACACTTAAACAAGTTGGTAATAATTATTAAAACATGTATGAACATGTCCGGCTGGTCAATTCCAGTTTTAAGGTCGGTTCGCAACCGAAAGTTCAGCAGTTTGACTTCTGCTTTGACTTTCGATTCTGACCCGATTTAGCTTAGTTAGCTACTGAACTAAAGTTTCATTATGATTTTATTATAATGTAGTATAACCCTCTGAGGTTATATTACACAATCATAATCAGATTCTAAGTTACATGCAAGTTTCTATATTATGCCAACTTTGACCAAAATGCCCTTTATGCAATAAACAAGGTTTTAATCAACAACGAACTTGCAAATGATTTATCTACTAATATGTTAATGTAATTAACATCTTTTAATATTATGAAACTGATCATAACCTGAGTTTGAATACAAGATCGCAAATTATGTTATTTAATAACCGAAACGCCCTTTTGGCGCATAGTATGGTATTAAATCATAACTATCAATAAAAATTTAATACCTACTGATATTATAACATATTTAAAATGTTTTCACAGTAGGTACTTGATCATAACTAATATTTTTAAATAAGTTCTCAAACTATGTATGTAATGACCAAAATGCCCCTACTGTGCATAGTTTAGTCTTAAATCATAAAAGCCATACATGTTTGATTACTTACTGATATTACATCATAAATAAAGTATTTTTACAGAATGAACATGTTCATTATATCAGTTTATATGCAAGTTCTTATGTTACATCACAAAATGACTAAAATGCCCTTATGAGGCATATTTTGATTTTAAAACCTTCATGGGCATATCAGTTGCTAACCTACTGATGCTACAACTTCTTTAAAGTATATTGGCTTATATGCATACGGTTAAGCTTATGTAACTAGTTTACGTAACCTTACCGAAACGGGTCAAACCTTATTATTTTTACTTCAAATTCCAGAATGTGTATTGTTTACCCGTATTATACATTTCTTAGTAATTTTTGGGTTTAAACCACATTCTATTCCAGTCATTGCTTAATACAGTGTATCGTACCATTTTTTTATAATTTAAGTTAACCGGTCCAAGTCTATAACTTGAATAGGACCCGTTGACATTCTAATTGGTTATTTATACCATCATTCCAGACTAGGGCCTTCCGTTAAATTGTACCTACCTTAGTTAATCGATTAACGGCTGAGCTATTTATAATTCTTGCATATTAGGACGAGTTTTAGCCCAGGTAAATACTATTAGCCTATTTTCCCTATACGGGCTTGGGATACGGTAAATTATTACCGCTTGGTCGGGTATGGGATCATATGTCGGAATGTGATTACAAAATCACCATGACCCGTTTTAATCTGTTTGGTCTGATAACTTAAACATTGGGGGTTAACGCGACCGTGTCCTGGATATCCTTGACTCATTTAAGTTGCTAATGGCCATGACCAAGCACGGGGTGTAGGCTATACACCTGACAGATGCTAATGCTATTATAAATGTTTTTCTTACCCACTAGTTGGGGATAACCCCTTTGTGGGTTTAAGTGACGTGTCGGTTAATCATGTCTCGGTGTTTAGTACTAGGCCCCATATGTATTGACAGGCATGTAAAACTGTATACAAAATCATTTTGAATTGTCCAAAGTTATTTATAAAATCATGTGCCCTGTAATAGGCTGTAAGTTGCAGGTGCAAGGATACATATATAGGCTGTAAGTTGCTCGGTAATGCTAGAAGAGGAATTTGCAACTCCTTTGCATAAAGCCTAGTAGTCTGTTGATCTCTTTTTTTACATTTTACGATCCTCCTGTGGATCTTTATTACAAACAAGTCTGTATTATTACTTTTTAACTTTCGGACACTTATGTTTGTAATAATATTTTAAACTCGAAGACTTCCGCTCTGCTATCTGTGTTTGTGTCTATGATGATACCAATTTTACATCACGATACCCCCCACCCGGGCCCACCAGGATTTGGTTGGAAATTCGGGGTGTGGCACTAATCCTGCTGACCGGCATGACATAGACCCAAGACTCAAACCCTAAGACATCAATGAACTTGGTCTGTAGAATCTGAACTTCCTAAGATCACGAACTAATGAATCCAGATCATGTGCATCCCCGGACAATCTAAAGTTAGAACCACCCGAATGCTGTTGCATGTCACGAGTTTTGAAAATACCGAAATTTCAATATATTTTATGAAACTTTTATTCCCCCTCATTTTTGCAAATTCTAACTTCTCTAATCTTTATCACTAAAGTTTCCCCTCAAAATAAGCAAATTCAGTCCTCTATGTTCTCTTAAAAACTCAACTATGCCGAAAATGTGTCATTTTGGTCCACAAAAGTCAGTTTTTCATCAATGCGGATTTTTCGATTTGACCCATTAATAGTTAGATACTCAGATGATAAACATTCTGCATAGGTATCATGACTACCCCACTAACTTCAACATTTTGTGATCGCATGATCATATCTGTTCTCTGAAGGCCCCGACGGTGTCCCCGAACAGTCCGTATTTGTCATTAAAAACTCGAAAAAAATTTCAATCACCAAAATTTTTTTGGACACTTGTCTCATCACCGTGATCAAAAAATGCCATTTTTTAGTCATTTGGCTCATTCAAGCAAATGGAGTCGGTCCATTCGTGCGAATGAATAACAATCGTACAGACAAGTCCCTTCGTACGAAGAGAGTTTTTCCAAACAAACTGATTTTTCTCTTCGTGCAAGTGAGATTCTCTCTTTGTGAGAATATAGGGTCTCTTTGCGCGAAGTGGTTCCTTTGTACGAACATGGTTGATCACATTTTTCGATCCAAAATCTTTATTTCTGCGAATTTCATGATGATACCTCACAGATATGAACAAAAATCAATTCCGAATCTAATGATGTCTTCAATTTCAAATTCCATCAGTGAATTAACCTCCAATTTGATGTTTTACGTCTAAAACCCCCTAAAAACCCATAATTCATAAGCGTAGGTAATTCAATTAACTGTTAGATCGATTGAATCGGTACCGTAGCTCTGATATCAATTGAAAGTCAAGGATCCGGCAGGTTTAGACGGAAGTTTGGGTAGAATATAACTAATTCGGTAGAATATTACTATTAACAATGTAGTAGAAGCAGAATAGTTGATTGCTTCATTCATACCAAAAGAGTTTACATCTTTTACAAGTTGGAGAAAAATTTCTCCAGCATTTCCCCTCTGGGAACCAAAAGTTCCATCAAGCTCTCACTCACAACTCCTATATATAGGCAAGTTCCTCCGTGCGAGTGAGCTTGGAGTGAATGGAACAATCCATTTGTGCGAACTGAGCTAGTGTCCCTTCATGTGAAGGGTTGCTTTGTACGAAGGGAACTTTTCATGAGAAAACCATTTTTCTAACTCTCATCTATACAATATTCAACACACGCTCTCTCTAGCCTATCCGCACAGTTACCGACACACAAAATAGGCTCTAACAACCATAATGACAGAAGAACCTTTGTCGTTTAATGAAGAACAATCAAATGAGTTTGGTAGTAAAATCTGAGGTGAGGCTAAAATAGTTAAAAGAACATTTAATGTAACATTTTCTAAACCTGGAAAAAACGCTTCATTTAATGTAAAAAAACACTTCATTTCCTAAACCTGAACATTTAAGGTAACTGGTAAACCTGGACTAATACCCTCCATGAATGAAGAAAGGATATGGTGTAAGAATAATGTTAGGACAAATCTTTGTAAAAATGTTAGATGGATAAGAGTATATATGATATTTTGAGAAGACGGGCCTTGAGAAGAATAAAAGAAAAGTAACCTACAAGTATAACAGTCAAATTACTATTCTAACCCTCCTTCATAAAGTTAATGTGGACAGTTGGCTCAATATATACCACACATCTAGGTTTCTAGGGTTTACAAAACTGCGGTGGGATTCCACTTTAGAATTAGCCTATATATATATATATGGAGATGTTCCTATTAAAAGACCTTTTTTGTAAGAAATTTGAGAAAACATATGAATTGACATGTAGACATCATGTTTTGGACTTAGACATGATGTGTTGGCAAGAAAAACACTAAACATAACAATTTAAAAAACAATGAAATGTACTATAGGCATGAAAATTAAAACACAACTAAAACACACTACTTAACACTTAAAACACACCACTTAACATTCTTGGCATGATGTTTTAAGTTTTAAGCCTAGAATCCATTGCATTGTGTCTTAAATTGTTATGTTTGGCATTTTTCTTGCCAAAACAACCCAAAATATCCGGACTAAGTCCAAAACCTGATGCATACATGTCAATTCCTATGCATTCTCACACTTCTCACGCAAAATGTCCTTTTTACATGAATAAAAAATAGTATTACACATGTGTAACACTACGCAAAACCTAAACACCGTAACCCCCCCCCCCCCCACACACACACCTAAAAATTAAACCCTAAACCTAAAGCCCCCAAAAGCTAAACTAGACCGAAAACCTAACCTTAAAAATAAACTAAACCAAAAACCTTAATCCTAAGGCTAAGGCTAAATCGCATGTGCAACATAACATATGTTGCACATGTTTAATACTAAATTATTTTTTGAGTGAATCACAAATTTTATCCTTTATATTTATACACTTTTTCAAGCAGTGTCCTTTGTGTTTAAAATTGATGAGTTTTGTACTTAATGTTTTAAAATCTTGCACGTTTTGTCCTTTAGCCCTAACCCAATTATCTTAAAAATGCGAGACTTACAACAAAAAAAAATAGTGTGTTTTTACGCTTTTTTGGTAGTTTTTTAGATTGCTCTCTCTCTCACTCACTCACACACACACACACACATACATATATATATATATATATGTGTGTGTGTGTGTGTGTGAAATATAGGAAAAGCTAGTGCAGCAATTTTTCAAATATATGAGGGCGTGGTATATAAATGGCTGATGGGATGCAGTGAGTTTTTAGTAGATTTTTTAAAATTTTAGAGATAGAGGAAATTTGAAGGATTGGATGTGAATGCTCTTATTGCAATATTTAAAAAAAAAAGTACACGTTTTAGTACACAATTTAAGGCTTTGTGTTAGGCCAAGTGTTAGACCCAAGCGTTAAGATGACAACAACACAATGCGAGATAAACTTTATGGACCAAAACTGCGATGAACAATTAATCATGTAAAAAAAGGTAAATTACACTTTTCATTCTTTATCGTTCGAAATTACAAGAATCATCCTTTACGTTTTAAAAACATTCATCGTATGTCCTTTGATCCTAACCCAATTAAAATTTTCATTTAAGTTTGAACTAGATCTGAAACACCACCACCCTAAATAGTTTGTGACATCCAAGTCACTTATTAACATTTCTAGAAATCCACTTATTAAAAAAAAACCTTAAAATTCAAAATAATCCCCAAAATTTACCCTTTTCCAAGGGATTAAGTTCAAAACCATCTTGAATCCCAATATGGGAACAACTTTTCCAATCCCCTTCTTCCCCATCTTCGGCGACCAAAACCCTAGTTATCACTGCCCTGTAACCACCCTAATCCGATAACCCCACCACCCGATCCCACACCAAAAATTAAAGAAACCCAAAACCCTACTTAAGAACCAACAAATTCAGTAGACCCATCTATAATAAGTGATAAAATGGAAATCTGGAGAGTGAAGAAGAAGGTAAATGTGGGGTTTGCTTGTTTTTGTCACCACCCTTATCATAATCTGGACCAGGGGAGATTGAAGAAATAAAGATAATGATGTTTTTAGTGGCCGGGTTTGGTGGTGGTGGTGATGGCCGGATTTGGTGGTGGTTGTCATAGTGGTGGTGGGGGTTGATTGAAGAGAGAGAGAGAGAGACATAGAGACAGAGAGAGGGAGAGAGAATGGGGAGATCTTAGATAGGGAGATAGAGGTTTATGTTTCTTATCTATATATATACTATGTTATAACCCCGTGTATTACACGGAGTTGAATAAATAAATTTTATATACTAAATAATAAAACAATATATCTTTAAAACCCCATTTATTGTACGAGTTGAATAAATATAATTTTATATATTAAATAATAAAAAGTTATATCTATAAGAACTATATTGTACATGTTGAATAAATATAATTTTATATATAACAAATAAAAAAGTTATATCTTTAAAACCACGTGTATTACACGGGTTGAATAAATGTAATATTGTTTACCAAATAATAAAATAATACATCTTTAAAAAATCTCATTTATTACACGGGTTGAATAAATGTAATTTTATACACCAAACAATAGAAAAATTACATCTTTAAAAATATGCGCATTACACTGTTTGAATAAATGTAATTTTCTGTACTAAATAATAAAAAATATATATCCTTAAAAACCCCGTGTATTGGACGAATTAAATAAATCTAATATCATATATCAAATAATAAAAAGTTATATCTTAAAAAATCTCATGTGTTACATGGGTCGAGTAAATGTAATTTTATATAGTGAAAATACAAATATTTAATATATTAATATAAAGTTTGGTTTTCGTAATAAAAATAGATTATTCTGTCGTTGTAAAATTTGTTAACGGAGTCTTAATAAATTTAACCCTTTATTTAAAACTTCGTAAATGTATAAATGATAAATAATATTAGTTAATTTTATTTTAAGTTTCGTAAAATTTATTTGATACCAAACTAAAAAAAACGTTTAAATATAATTAATTCAAATAAATGATATTATAAATGAGAAGGAGATTGAACTAAATAATAATTATCCATAAGATATTAAACTAATAATATTTAGTAGGAGGGTTGTCTATAATATAAGATACTAAATTAAATAATATTTAGTAGGAGAGTTATCTATAATTAATTAGAAGAGATTAAATTAAAAGGATAATTATCTATAAGAGATGGTCTAATATGATGGCAATTGTGCTAAAGTGGTTTTCTTTTATTATATAGAATAGATTGTTTAATTTTTTTTAAATCTAGTTTGTTGTAATTGTCTAAATATATTTTTAGATGATGAATAAAATTACCAGCCTACTCTTATGTGCAAGACAAATGACCACGATTAACTCTAAATTTTAATTAGGTTAGGACTAAAGTATATACGATGCAAGGTTTAAAAAATGTAAAGTGTGATTCTTGTAATTTCATAAGGTAAAAGATATCCATTACAGTTTGGTATAAATATAAAGAATAAAAAGTGAAATTTATCTGTCAAACAATATAATTTTTTTTATAATAACCTTTAATAGAAAAATGAAATTAACATGCGTGCACGGAAGTATAAATAATTATTTTTATCTCTTACCAAACTTAATTTTGATAATATTTAAACACCCCCATCCAAACTGTCACCAACCTATACACTATAATAAAAGCATACAAACATTACCAACTTTATCCAATTATTGGTACATATACCAATAATTAGCACCAAAAGAGGAATACTTTTTTGGGGAGTGTCTATTATATGTATACACATGTTATATCTACTTTAAAGGATGTTCACGGGCGAATATAGAAAAAAAGTTGAGAGGTAGTACAGGTTAAAAAAAATTGTTTTAGAGTAGCTCATACATAAAAGGAAGAAAAAAATTAAACTTACATTAAAAATTTTAATGTATTTTATCAAGAAAGTTGAGGGGTAGCACAAGTTACCTTTCAACTTATAATACATCCATACCCAGGCAGTTGAATAGTTATTTCTTTTCATTGGTTTAAGTTGATAATCAAGAATCGCCTTAATCTATCTACTATAATAAAAAAAATCAACTTTTGAAAACGTGTCATTCATTGAAGGTATCCTTAAATCTATAATTATCTTATATTAACTTAATAAATAATAAATTAATATTAAATCTTATCATACTTTAATAAAATATTATACTCAAATCTAAATTGTTAATTTAATATATTTTAAAAAAAATACATCTCTTTCCTATTATTATTATTATTATTTATTTTTTATTTTAAAATTAGAAGCTAATGAATAGTAATTTTAATATAATAATACTAGGTTATAACCCTGTGTATTACACGCGGTTGAATAAATAAATATTATATATATAAATAATAAAACAATATATCTTTAAAAACCTCATTTATTATATGGGTTGAATAAATATAATTTTATATATTAAATAATAAAAAGTTATATATATAAGAACCATATTGTACAGGTTAAATAAATGTAATTTTATATTACAAATAAAAAAGTTATATCTTTAAAACCACGTGTATTACACGGGTTGAATAAGTGTAATATTGTTTACCAAATAATAAAATAATACATCTTTAAAAAACCTCATTTATTACACGAGTTGAATAAATGTAATTTTATATACCAAATAATAAAAAATACATTTTTAAAAATATGCGCATTACACGGTTTGAATAAATGTAATTTTCTGTACTAAATAAGAAAAAAATATATATCCTTAAAAAACCACGTGTATTGTACGAATTGAATAAATCTAATTTTATATATCGAATAATAAAAATTTATATCTTAAAAACCTCATGTATTACATGCGTCGAGTAAATGTAATTTTGTATAATGAAAATAAAAATATTTAATATATTAATACAAAGTTTGGTTTTCGTGATAAAAATAGATTATTCTGTTGTTGCAAAATTTGTTAACGAAGTCTCAATAAATTTAACCCTTTATTTAAAACTTCATAAATGTATAAATGATAAATAATATTAGTTAATTTTATTTTAAGTTTCGTAAAATCTATTTCATACCAAACTAAACAAAATGTTCAAATATAATTAATTCAAATAAATAATATTACAAATGAGAAGGAGATTAAACTAAATAATAATTATCCATAAGATATTTATCTTTCAAAAAAAAAATTATCCATAAGATATTAAACTAATAATATTTAGTAGAAGGGTTATCTATAATATAGATATTAAACTAAATTATATTTAGTAGGAGGATTATCTATAATAAATTAGAAGAGATTAAACTAAAATAATAATTATCTATAAGAGATGGCCTAATATGATGACAAGTGTTCCTAAAGTGGTTTCTTTTATTATATAGTATAGATAGATATAGTTTTTTAATACTTTTATTATTTTAATATTATAATAATAGTTATTTTCTTTAATTTTTGCTATTAAATAGTAATTTTAATATAATAATATATAGTTTTTTTAATACTTTTATTATTTTAATATTATAATAATAGCTATTTTCTTTAATTTTTAACTTTAATCATTTTTTTAATGTCATGGGTTGGGATAAGCTTGGTGTCAAACGGTATCAAGCTAGTACGGGTATCGAAAATACCGGTACGGTCCTGTCCGGTATCGGTACATGAAGATAAAAACCGGCACTAGTATAGAAAATGCCAAAAGTTGGTGCCGAAATGAAATTTGAAATCTTTTGGTTCGGGAAATTCAGTGCTGCTACCCGATACCATCTGCTCATCCCTGATCACGGGTTCCATACTAACATCAACGGTATCGTACAACTTTTTTTTTGATTTGTTTCAACTTTTATTTATTTTTTCTTTTTTTAGTTTCAGGGATAGGGATGAGCTCGTTTCCAACCAATACAGAATCGGTACTCATATCGAAAATACCAGTTACGATACTGGTATATGAAGGTAAAAAAACGGTAGTGAAACGGTACCAGGAACGCCAAAAGTCAGTACCAAATTGGTACTTAAGATATTTCTGTTCGGCAAATTTGGTACCGGCACCTAGAACCATTTGCTCATCTCTGACCACGGGCTTCATACGAACAACATCGTTACCATATAATTTTTTTGGTTGATTTTCTTTCGGTTATTTTTTAGTGTTTTTTTCTACATTTTCTTTTTCTTCTTGTCAGCAGTTCCGTTCGCAACACGCCCGTATTGATTTCAAAACACATATAAACACATACTAAATAACAAAAGAAATTCGACGCAATGAAAAACCTAATTATGTTTAATGAGACATGCAAAAGCTAGGCTAGTTGAACCGGTTGATCACCCCACTCCTATCCAAACCGTCATGTGTTACCTTTGCCCAACCCGACCTACCCGAATTTTAAGGATCCACAAAGCTTTTTCTTTTATTTTCTTTATTAAATTATTTTGTTACCTTTTTTTCTGTTTTAGGTTTAGATTTTTTTAGAAAATAAATTTTACTTATTTAAATTTGACTAAAAATAACCCAACACAATATATTGTTTTTATTTTTCTTTTTCGTTTGTTGTAACGAGTGTCCTAAAACCGATCAAGTTCCCGTCCAGCTCATTGCTTTTTTATATATTATATGTTTTTTACTCGCGTTAACCAAATATTAAAACTGATTTTTTATGAACAATGTTACACCTTTTTTACTTTATAGTTATCATCGTATACAATAAGATAAACGTCTTTAACCCGTTTAATTTTTATTTGATTCAATTTTCTCTATTAACTTGCCTTCAAAATACAATAATTTTTTTGGTATGATAAGCTATATGACTGATGTACCGTGACAAACCAAACCAATTCCGACCGAACAACATTGGTAACGGTACCGGTATAACCGGAACTGGTACCGGATCTGTTTTTATAGTTTTCGATCATTGTAAAACACATGTCAATATCATTTTGGGCATACCACGACTTTGTTTTTAGGTGTTCTCTTTCAGTTGCTTTAGTGACAATCGTTAGTGTAACAAACTAAACTAAGACCAATCGAATTACCAACACATCGCGCATGAGAATCCCGCTAGTTATAATTATCAAGAAAATGTGTAACAGTTATGTCTAGTACAGACACTTTGTAATTATATTACTCGCGAACCTGCATGTAGCGGCCGTATCAACAATTTAAATCGGTAAAGATCTTTATAAACACAAATATAAGTCATGTTAAGGGGTTAAAATTTTCATATATAACATATGATATTATTACAATTTAACATATGATATTATGTTTATTTGATGGAAACTCAAAAGAGGAAGAAGATGATAAGGTAGGGTACGAGTGTGTAGAGTAAATTACATTCAATGTAAATGATTAAAAATAAAAAATTGTAAGATCATCTTTTAGATGTGGTACCATAGGCATAATATGTTATAAGTTGCATCTGAAATTGTGAGTGCATATGTCTGTCGCTTGCGTCAATCACGTAACGTAGCTTAAGCAAATGAGACAAGACTGGTGCTAAACAGAGAAGAGCTTAATGGCTATTGAGAAAGAAGGTCTTGGTTCGAAGGAGCGGTTCGAACGAAGCCAAGAGGTGATCAAGAAGTGCCTTCGTAGTTCGTATGAAGGCTTGTGGCTTCGTACGAAGCCATGCTTATCCTTGTTCGAACCTGGAAATCTATAAATAGGTGTCTTGTCTAGTTCATTTGTAACTTTTGGGCATTCTTGAGGCGAAGCTCTGTCCAACTGATTTCGTGGTTTTATACTGTTAAAGTCTTAATAGAAATCAGCATTAATTACATCCTTGTGTTCTCATCCATGTACGTGATTGGATTCCGCACATATCACGTGTCGGTACAGATTCATCGGTTAGAGATTCAGTCCAGGAAACGATTTTACAAGTGGTATCAGAGCGGGTGACTGTTTGCAAGGATTAGAGGCACGAAGATTGAATTTTTTACATCAGAATCAGAGCAAAATCATCATATCTTCTCCCTCACTTCTTCTACTTTTCTGTTGAAACTTAAAAACTCAGATTCACGAAGTTTTAATGGTTAAAAACGGCTTATTTTTAAGTATATTGTGTGAAAACGGTTTTTGAACAATCCTATAAATTTTTAGATCAAAATTCAAACAAATCGTGATCAAATCAGTGAAAAAAAATGAAAACAGTAACCAAGTTCATCACTGATTAGCTTCGAACGAAGCCACATCGCAGCCTCGTACGAACACGCCTTCGTACGAATGCAGAAAGTATTGATTGTGTGATATCTAGCTTCTTTCGAACCCAGAATAGTACCTTCGTTTATCATAGCCTCGTACGAACGCAGGGTATTGGTGTTTGATTTTCAGATTTAATCAAGTGTTTGATTGTATTTTGTAGGTTATCATAGCTGAAGAGTTTTATAACACGTTCTACAAAGCTTATATGTCACACCCCCAAAAATACCACATGCGGAAACCCCGCTAGGTGTGTGACGTACCAGGATCTAGCCACTAATCATACTAAACTCATAACAAGATCTCAAATGGAGTTGTCAATTATAAATAAAATGTATCAAACCATAAGTTTAATAAAATCCAACAAGTTCAGCGGAAGCAATAAGTAAACCATTGTTTAATGTTTCAAAACCAAATGTATGAAAATCAATAAGCCTGTCATGTGCATTCAATCAGTTTGACCCATGACCACTCCAGCCATTCCAGACAGCAAGTTCCATATCCAAGAAATCTAACGACCTGCGAGCATGCAACACGTATGTTAGACAACGCTGGTGAGTTCATAGTTTTACGAAAACGTTAGTTACCAAGTGTTTAGTTCAGTTCATTGATAAAAATGTTGATAATAACTCGAGTACCATACAAGATGGCTTCCAGATTGTTTTGCCGTCCCCAATGCCCCCCTATCTTAAGCATTGGTCATGATATAAGGTCATTAGTTCACGCCCGTCCTCTCAGGTACGGTGTGAGGTTGCCAAGCCTAATAGCGCTATCAACTAATACCCTGTTACCTCTCAGGTAACTAATTCGGTATAAAATGGGACTTAAGGTGATAGGATAAGAGTGTTTTATCTAACATCCCAGTTTTTACCCCAAAAGATTTATTCCTCTCAAGAATACCCATTTGACTGTCCCACCCACCGGGACGCATGCTCAAGAGGAATGAACTCACCTTTGGTTTGCTCGGTAAGATTATTTACTTGATTAACAGTTGATCAAACACGTCCTAACATGGGTACCGACAACAATCAGTTTCATGTGCACATAACCCACATATTTTACATGCAATTAATTCATGTATTCCTTGTTCACATATTTCACAATTAATGTACATGCAGTACACACATATAATTCAAGTCATAGCAGTTAATCTATCAACCCAATATCATCAAGTAGTCACTTAGCATGTATTCGGTTCATAAGCAGATTCATTTCATGATTTCATGTTTGCAAGACATATAACATTTAATTCTTTAATCACAAGAGTATGTAAATTAATCAAGTTAATGTTTCACCTAGGATTTGTGCGATCTACTGCGACTTTTCGACCCAGATTCAACTTACGGCCCAATATAGCATGAAATCTAAGAAGATAGGTGGCCCATCGGAGTCCAGCCCACCCGAGTGTGCGATTGTCTCCAAGGCAGTGTGCGGCCCAACTGAATCTACGTATGCCTTATTAACTTTCGCAGCCCGATTAGCATGTAAGGCCCAACTAACTATACATGTAATTAGTTCAAAACTCATTATGTGAATGTGCAACCTACTGTTATGCTACGTGAATGGTATGCGACTACGTGGTAAGTGTGCGATTTATGAGGCTTAATCATCCAATACTTATGTAGTCGTGATGTTAGGGACCGAAGTGTGCGGGGTCAGATACTTTATGACCCAAATCCGAGCCACATCCAATACGTAACCAAAACAACCTCCCATATTTCTTTGCTAATTATTCCTGGCAGTTATGGTGTTTGTTACCATACCATACAAAACAATTATCAAAATCTTCCCATCATGCACATCAAACTACAATCAGAACATCAAGGTTGACTTTAATTCATGCTCACACACAATCCTTTTAGTAAATACCTAATATGAATTTATATTTGCAAGCTACCTAACATGAATTTATATTTACAAGCCTTACTTTATTCGATTACCACAGCCACTAATATCTTACCACAACTAGTTCATTGCCAATTTAAAGAATTCATCAATCACCAACATGCACATGATTTCCATATCATAAATCAATGTTGCAAACATTTATACATATCGATGACAACTCACATAACCACACACTACAGCCAAGAGCATTCTCTATATAAATCGCGACACAAGATAACTCATAATAAAATCGCACAGAACCGATAGAAAGCTGCATGAACACGTGACAAACTTACTAACCAGATTTCTATCACACAATATATGAGGGGATCCGCAGGGAAGAACCTCGATCAGTACACATTGCCGTCGATCCAAGAGAGAAAGAGAGAATATTAGGGTTTGTTACTGTTTCCCAAGAAAGCACGTAACCTATTATCCTCCCTTCATGTATACGTATAACACATGGATTGGGGCTTTGGTTTGGGCCTGATCCATCGTGTGGGCCGAGATGGGACAACAAGTGTGGGATGAGATGAATTAGAAGTGGAGCGATAGTTTAAAGAGTGTGGTGTGCGGCCCAATTACATGTGCGGCCTGTGCCTACCACTTGACACTTAGAATAACCCAACTACACACTCAATCATACCCAATTACGTTTACGTTTAACAAGTTTAACATAACAAGAAATGTTTAATAATTTTAACATAGCAAGAAACGTTTAGTAAGTTTAACATAGCAAGAAACGTTTAATAAGTTTAACATAGCAAGAAACGTGGAAGAGGAATAATGAGGAGTTAGGATCACGAGACTAAGCAACACTAACCTTGAAAGTTTGGGTTGTCACATCATCCCCAACTTGAAAGAAATTTCATCCCGAAATTGATAAGCGATCAGAGGAGCGAAGTGATGGATTAGGATGACTACAGGTTTTCCTCAGGTGCCACATCATCCCTAACTTGAAGTGGGATTTCGTCCCGAAATCCATCAGTTGCACCAGAATTAGATTGGTCATTAGGAAAAAGTTGAGGATACTTGAGCTTCATCTTATCCTCGCGCTCCCACGTGAACTCCGGTCCACGCCTTGAGTTCCAACGAACCCTCACGATCAGGATTCGACTATGCTTACGAACCTTGACTTCCCGATCCATAATTTCGATAGGTTCTTCGACAAACTGCAACTTATCGTCAATCTTCAGCTCTTGAAACGGCACCACCAGTGTTTCATCAGACAAACACTTCTTCAGTTGCGAAACATGGAAGACATCGTGAACGTTACCCAACTCAGCAGGTAACTCGAGCTTGTAAGCCACTTTACCGATTCGCTCCAGGATTTTGAATAGTCCAACATAACGTGGATTAAGCTTGCCGCGCTTCCCAAAGCGTACTACACCCTTCCATGGCGAGACTTTCAACATAACACGATCGCCTACAGCGAACTCCAAAAGTTTCCTACGCTTATCAGCGTAGCTTTTCTGACAGTCGTGCGCTGCCACCATATGGTTTCTGATCTGGACAATCTTTTCTGAAGTTTCAAGTACCAGTTCAGGATCTGTGATCTGGCTGTCACCCACCTCAGCCCAACAGAGAGGGGAACAGCATTTTCGTCTGTACAATGCTTCAAACGGAGCTGCCTGGATGCTGGTATGGTAGCTGTTGTTGTATGAGAACTCTATCAACGGCAAATGTTTCTCCCATCCCTTTCCAAAATCAATCACACATGCCCGCAGCATGTCTTCAAGTGTCTGGATGGTTTGTTCGCTTTGACCATCCGCCTGTGGGTGGTAAGCAGTGCTCATTTCGAGACGTGAAACAAATGATTTATGCATCGACTGCCATAAATCGGATATGAAACGCGGATCACGATCAGAGATAATAGAGGTTGGCACCCCATGCCTAGAAACCACTTCCTTAAGATAAACAGCAGCTAATTGTGAGAACTTATCCGTTTCTTTGATTGCTAGAAAATGTGCTGACTTCGTGAGATGGTTGATGATCACCCAAATGGTATCGTTTCCGCTTTAAGTTCTTGGCAAACCTGTGATGAAATCCATAGCGATTTGCTCCCATTTCCACATGGGTATTTCTGGTTTCTGAAGTAGGCTAGAGGGTTTTTGATACTCTACCTTAACTTTCACACAAGTCAAACATTTACTCACGTACGCAGCGATATGAGCTTTCATCTTCGGCCACCAATACATGACTTTGAGGTCCTGATACATTTTATCTGAAACCTGGTGAACTGAATACCGAGACTTGTGCGCTTTGTCCATCACAAGCTCTCTAAGGTTACCATCCAAAGGAACCCATACCCGTTCCATAAAATAATGAATGCCGTCAGATCTCTCCACAAGTCGTTTTTCCATGCCATGCAAGTATTCAGCCTCAAGGTTTTTGTCGCAACCCCCGATCCCTATTACCTCGGGAACGGGCGGCCGTGAGCCAGTTCCGGTGGTATCGCGTGTTTAATCAATTTTGGTAGCGGAAATTTCATTAGGACCGTAGTTAGGAAATATTTTATCAGAGTAAAATACCACATTTTCATATTAAACATATGGGAAAAATCCCAAGTTTAAGTACACACATTTTCATAGGGATAAAACCCTACTTTATTTAATAAAAACATCTATTTCTTTAAGGTAACTTTATTGCCACTTTTCCAATCCTTTAGTGCTGTCCAGCTGGCTTCTAATTGGCTTTCACATTTTGTTACCTGAAACACGTTTTAAAAACATTTTATCAGTGGGAAATACTGGTGAGTGAATTCCAGTTCAATCAAGTTTTAAATAAAAACCATTGTACAGTATTGAGGGCGATCTCGCAATTACATTTGTTTCCAAGTTATATCAATTAACATCCATGGTACTGTCAGACCCGACTTGTGGAAATGTTACCCCTCGCAAGGCAGTAACATAACTTTGTATACAAAACCCCAACATACTCATGATAATTGTATTCTTACAAATACTCAATAACTGTTTAATATATAATTAATTAAGTGAGGTTTTGTAAAAATAATATTCAAAAAGGAGATTACTCACATTGCTGTCTTAGATTTTCCGTAAGGGTTTCCTGGTGAAAATCTATAATTTACACAAATGCACACGTGTTAGTATAATAACCCATTTTAACATTAGTAATACCCTCCCCGAGACGGCATTCCAACGATTACGTCGGGCAGAACCACGACAGCCGTTACGGAACCCTAGATCGATCGGGCAGAGTATCTAATACGTATCCAGGGGTTATAATACTTACAACAGAGAAGAACTTCGCTATTTAGGGGGTATTATGCCCGAGTATAGTGTATACTACGTAGAAATTGAGAGTAAATTGAAAAGTTTGAGCGAATTCGACTGAAGGCCACTGCATGCAATTTATAGGGGCTGCGTTCGGGTTTCTCGTGGCCCGCGTAACACAAGACCATGGCCTACACGGCCCACGTCAACGCTGGTCAACAGCGTAGCTGATCCGGGTCAGCTAGTAGGTTCAACACGAGTCGGACACGTGTCAGCACCGGGTTTGTGCCACATTTTTGGCCTCTCGCGGCTCGCGTAGGGGTTAAGGGGTCCTTTACGCGGCCCGCCTAAAACCCAAAAAATGATTTTTATATTATTTTTAATAATATTCAAGGTATTCGGGGTCCGTTTTCGCGTATGGGGTGTATTTTAGGACATATTGGGATATTTTAAAATATATTGGGGTGTCGGAAAATATTTCGAGGGTGTCGGTTTAATTTGGGGTTGTTATATCCTCCCCACCTTGTTTTAGAGCTCGTCCTCGAGATCTACTGGAACAAGTGCGGATATTTCCTTTGCATTTCTGATTCAAGCTCCCATGTATATTCTGGTCCTCTTTTGGAGTCCCATTTCACTTTGACCAGAACTAATCTCTTGTGCTTGAGGTTCTTGACTTTCCTGTCTTCAATCTGTAGAGGCCTTTCTACAAACTTGAGTTGTTCATTTACCTCTATATCTTTAAGAGGTACCACAAGTGTTTCGTCGGCTAAGCATTTCTTGATATTAGATACATGAAATACATCATGTATTCCTGCCATTTCTTCTGGCAGTTGTAGCTGATAGGCTACATGTCCTATTCTTCTAATAATCTTAAAAGGTCCAATATACCCGGGACTTAGCTTTCCCCTTTTGATGAATCTTACCACTCCTTTCCAAGGAGAAACTTTTAACAATACATTATCTTCTACTTGAAATTCCAATGATTTCCGCCTGTTGTCCGCATAGTTTTTCTGTCGATCACGTGTTGTTTTCAGTCGTTCCTTGACTTGAATGATCTTGTCAGTCGTCTCCTGCACTATCTCAGGTCCAGATAGTTGCTTTTCCCCAATTTCTGCCCAACAGACTGGGGTTCGCCACTTTCGTCCATAAAGTGCTTCGAATGGTGCAGCATTGATACTTGTATGATAACTATTATTATAAGAAAATTCTATTAATGGTAAGTGATCGTCCCAATTACCTCCGAAATCAATTACACAAGCTCAAAGCATGTCTTCCATTGTCTGAATTGTCCTTTCGCTTTGTCCGTCCGTTTGAGGATGATAAGCTGTGCTTAGATTTAACTTGGTTCCCATGGCTTTTTGGAAACTTGTCCAAAAATGAGAGGTAAAATGACTATCTCTGTCAGAAATAATTGATAAAGGAATTCCATGTAAAGAAACTATTTCATTTACATATAATTTGGCTAATTGTTCCATACTGAAAGTTTCTTTCATTGGTAGGAAGTGAGCTGACTTGGTTAGCCTATCTACAATCACCCAGATGGTATCATTACCTTTCCTTGTTTTGGGTCATTTGGTAACAAAATCCATTGTTATCAATTCCCATTTCCACACTAGCATTTCTAATTATTGTAACAAACCTGAGGGTTTCTGGTGTTCAGCTTTGACTTGTGAACAGGTTAAACATTTAGAAACATAGGTTGCTATATCCTTTTTCATTCCTATCCACCAGAAATTCTTCCTTAAATCTTGATACATTTTATCTCTTCCAGGATGCATCGTATATTTAGACTTATGGGCTTCTTCTAATATGCGATGACGTAGATTTCCTAATTTTGGTATCCACATTCTCTTTTCATGGAATCTCCAAATTCCATCTGTTTCTTGTTGTAATTCCTCAATCATACCTTTTAGCTTTTCAGTATCTTCCTTGATTACTAATTCTTGTGCCTTTTTAATTTGTTCATTTAAATCTACTTTTAGATTTAATTGAAGAGAATGTACCCTTTTTGGATTTTCATGATACTTTCGGCTTAAAGCATCTGCCACTACATTTGTTTTTCCTTCATGATACTGGATATCATAATCATAATCACTAAGCATCTCCATCCAGCGTCTTTGTCTCATATTTAACTCCTTTTGTCCAAAAAGATATCTTAAACTCTTATAATCGGTAAATATGGTAAACTTACTACCATAAAGGTAATGTCTCCAAATTTTCAAAGAAAAAATTATTGCTCCTAATTCAAGATCATGGGTTGAATAATTTTCTTCATGATTCTTAAGTTTTCTAGAGGCGTAAGCTATAACCTTTTGACGTTGCATTAACACACATCCATAACCTAATTTATAAGCGTCACAATAAATTACAAAATCTTCAGTTTCTTCTGGTAACGCTAATATGGGTGCATGGGTTAATCTTGTCACACCCTGGCTTTGCGGAAGCGTGGTTATTTTGGTGTGACTTCTTAATACCATAGCTTAATCATAACAAGCTATATGAAATAAAAACCATGCAAGATCATCCATTAAAATAAGTTTGAAGAGCAAAGAACCACAACATTGTCTTAACGGATATCACATCCTAACAAACATAAACAGTGTTCAAAAGACACAACACCGACAAGAAATAAACACAGTTTAAGAACTGTGACTCGTCCAGGAAAAAGTCACATCCCTTAAACTCGGATGACCTCGAGACTAATGCAGCGGGAAAACGTGTCATACCGCGCCAGATCCTTTAATTCCCTGAAATACATGTAAGTTGAAAAATCAACAATAATGTTGAGCGAGTTCATGTGTAAGTGAGTAAATAAACCTTTGTATGTATAAAAACCCTGGTATGTAGCAAATAAGGAAAAATAGATCACCAATGGTTTGCAAGGCCATTGATATGTGTGAAGTGCAAGTAGGAAGACTCAAACCTAGCTGATTTATGCGTTGGGTACAAAGTCACCCCGAGGTCCGTTCTGTTTGGACCTGGGGCTGGGCTCGCTACACCCAGATAGATCTACCGCTCCTGCCCCTCGGTCCTACCCTGAGGATTAATGGCCTCAAGTTTCCGCCTACCCACTCACATGATCTGAATAATAACCCTCCTTACGCTAACCATACCATGTAAGAATTATTCGTAATCATAGTAACATGTATTTCACCCCCGCAGTTTAGAAAACTGAAAACAGTTAGAGAAAAGGGGGACATGAACTCACAGTGGTGCGTCTCTACCAAGTATATCTCCTGATCAAGCAGCTGTGCTGTGACAACTGGCACAAAACCGGTAATTTCCGTACACTTTAATTATTACTCAATGACTATAATTATGTGCTTAAACGTCAACATTGTCTGATTACATACTATACAAGTGAATTCATGCACGTTTAATACTACAAAATAATGCTTTGTGCATTAACGAGAGCGTTGCGTCAGAAATACTAGTAAACTCACCGGTAAGACACATTGTGTCAACAGAGCTGCAGAAAGTAGTCAGACATTAGAACTGAGGCCTAGGTGTAGGTCCAACGTTAAGAATGCATTAAAACCCAAGAGTACATACAAGGGTTAACATATAGACTCTCCGAAAGCTAAAATACGCACTAAAAAGCACCCGAAACGCACTTTAAGTGCAGAATTTTATTAAATTCAGCTATGACCAGCTTTTAAACTATAAATGTCATACGGAATCTACGTTTTATGGTCCAGAATATTTCCCTAAGCGTTGGGAATTAAAAGGGTTACAAAAGGACACCTTACGGAACAATTAAACAAATTAACGGAACAGTATCCGACCGAACAACCGGACATTACCCGGGACACCAAATTTTTGCCAAACATATTAATTATTTATTTCTTGGCTAGTCGTGATCCCCGTTTGCCATAACACCCACAAAAATCAAATAAATAACACATGTGAAAGTTATAATTGAGATCTAACTTATGGTTGCCATTTAGTTGAAATGTTACACCCAACCCCCCTCCCCATGACCGAAAATCAGCCCCTCATGGACCCACCATATCACCACACATGCTTCATATATCTTGGGTAGATTGTATTGAAGATCTTGCTTGTAAATATGGCCAAATATTGTGTAAGAGATCTATATTAAGCATGGCACAATATCACCACCATCAATCTCATATCTTCACTCTCTCTCTCCCTCACGGCTGCCCCAAAAACCGAAATCACCACCACCACTTTCAACATTCATCTCTTCCATTTTCATGTCCATTCAAAGCTTACAAGGTGATCCATGGAAGTTGCAAGTTGAAGGGTTCTAAGGAGCTTTGTTTCAAGTCTTTTTCATCATCTTGTTCTCATAATTTCACACAAGAATCATCCCTAGCTATAAGCTAGTAGTAAGTCCTTTGTTACACTCTTGTTAATCTTGTTTCATCTCGTTTCATTAATCAAAGGTGTAGCATGTTTTAAATCACTAATGTGACAAGAACTACTAGATGAACATAAATGTTTATATGAAATTTGCATATAAAAAGTTTACTTATGTTTGATACATAAAGATGAAAACTTGATGGTTTAGGGTTGGTTAATACATATATGATGTGTGATCGTCAAACTTTTGATAAACCCGTTGTCGGACACCTATGAATACGATTTAGTAACATTTAAACCACAAAATAACATGCTGATGTACTTATTCAGCCGACTTCAACAGGCTATAAACAGACTTTAATAAATCGAAAAACGGAATTTCTGAAGTCTAAATTGTGTATTTTCGAAAAACGAAGAAAATGGCGCTGGAATCGTATTTTTTTGAGGTCGTTTACTATTTTAAAAGTCTGTTTTCGTGACAGCAGCTAAGGCTGATTTTTACTGCAGTAAATTGGGCTGTACGTTTTCGGTCACAACTTAAAACCTGAATTGAACCAGCCCCTAAAATTCATACCATAGATGGTCACTGATGTACTTGTGACCCTCGAACTGGAATTTTGTCAAACGGACTTACGAGGAATTTTAAACGAATTATTCTGTAGACTGTGATCAGAATGTAACAAATCTGATCACAGTTAGGTAAACGATTTTCTATAAATTATTGATAATGAACTAGACCCCGATATTTTTACACAATAATTTGTGAGTCGAT
This sequence comes from Helianthus tuberosus, assembly GCA_030545235.1. Lineage (NCBI taxonomy): Eukaryota > Viridiplantae > Streptophyta > Magnoliopsida > Asterales > Asteraceae > Helianthus > Helianthus tuberosus. The sequence continues at coordinate 114,174,491 of CM060394.1, read as the reverse complement.
TAAGACGTTCCGCAAAAATTTGGGAATTTTTGGAATAAGGTAAGTATTTTATTTACTCGTCCGAAAACAGTCCAGTTTTTCACATATTGAAACTGAAACGACAAGGATAGTATTTTGCGTATTAAAACGTAAGGGTTGGTTGTTGATGATCATGGTTTGATTTCAAAAAGAAAATGATATGCTACTTAGCATGGACACCTCCGTTTACAAAGGAGACTATGGCGAAATTTTCTGAAAATCCTAACACTTAGTAAATATTTTCTAGACAAATGTTTGCTAGCGTGTTCTAAACTATGATTTTCGAATACAAACCTCGCCATAATTTTTGTAACAAAAATACACATACAACGTACAAGATACATAACTCGGGTGCAAAGTGCAAAGATACAAGAAACTTATATTTATTTTTGAGTAAATAAAATAAGTAAGACATAGTTAAAAATATAAATTATTTTTAACACTAGAAAACATATACCTAAAAGACAGTGACTTGTACTTGTACGATACAAGTCTAGTGACTAACGATAATAAAAACACGTTTAGGTCACGACGCTATATAAGCAAATCCGGTGAAGTTTACGACGCAAGGAACGCAAAGTTGTGAGTTCATGCTCCCCCTTTTCTCTTAACTGTTTTCAGTTTTATAACTTCGGGGTGAAATACATGTACAAATACGACAATATTTACAAATGATATGATGGATACAAAAATTGAGGAATGATACGAGAAATCGTGTCACGAATAGGGTACCATAAGCACCATTAATCGTGTACATACTAAGACCGCAGAACAGAAGGTTAGATCTAACGGGTTCCGGGCAGCCCCACTCTTGGTAACCACTAGAGCCGAGTAGTGTTTTTGTGTCTCAGTCGTGAATCGACTACTAGAAAAATGCCTAAGGTTTGGTGACTTCCTATGTCGTGTCACATGTTAATGGCTTTGCAACCCATTAACACTTGATACATACGGAAATACTTAATTTATACAAAAGACTTGATTTATACTTAAGCACGTGGTGTGCACAAAAGACTTGATTTATACATAAGCACGTGGTGTGCACAAAAGACTTGATTTATACATAAGCACGTGGTGTGCACAAAAGACTTGATTCATACCAAATACAAATTATGTTTTCATACATAGTATACAAACGTGAAATACAAATACTGCATGAATTCACACCAACTTTATGTTGACGTTTTTCCAAAAACTCACATGTATTTCAGGTAACTAGGATGGATGTGCGCGCGGTTTTACTCATGCTCTTGGATGTCGCTTTGTTTATCTTTGAATAAAGTTGTAAACTTATCAGACAAAATGCTGTCTTGTGATGTAAACACTTAAACCATGTTTTCGGTTATGTAATGTTCGGCATTTTGAAACTAATTTATGAGCATGTAGTATGTTTACCTTTCGTATGCAATGAGAACCTTTCATGATCACACCTCGTGCTTCCGCCGCAGAAAGGGGTGTGACAGATTGGTATCAGAGCTGCGATTGTAGTGAACCAGGATTCCTTCTCGAGTCTAGACTACAATCACTAGGATCCTTTCACGAAAACAATTTTCCAAAGAGTTTTCATTGCATAAAACGTCCCGCGACATCCACTACCTGAAACTGTTTACATAAGTCTAGAAAAGACACTGCGAGACTTAGAGTGCACTCGAGTAGCACCTGTCATTGACTAGAAATTACTTGCAATTATGTGTGATAATTGACAAATACATATACTAGAAGTAGAATGTCACACATATACGTGACTTTACCTGAAAACAGTGGCCTATCTAAAGGAAGAGATACGAGGATGGAACAAACTGTGCGGACTGTGCAAGGAGTTATGTAATTATGGATGCATACATAATTATGCAATTCAGTGCACAGAAATCACAGCAAGTCTTGTCACGTATAGATTCCCTCAGTGCAAGCCTACTAAATACTCTGCTAGAGTAATAATTGTTTGATGTCACTTATGTGGTATATGCCTGTGTATATATATACTACTACTGTCTAGTAAGATGATATCAAACAAATGTCTAACCCTGTTGTGTTATGTTCTGTCAGAACATGGCACCCAGGAAAGCTGTGAACGCTCGTGATCAACCTCCTCCTCCCCCACTGCCAAAGACTGCTGAAGAGCTGAACGCTCTACTGGAAGAAAGAATCTCCGCAGCTATCACCCACTACGAGGCAACCCGTACTGCAGACAGTGGTGGACCAAGCAATGCTAGACGTAATGGTAATGGAGATTCATCTGGAGGAAACGCAGCGCAGGGCTGTACTTTCAAACAGTTTCTCGACTGCAAACCAATGAACTATGACGGTACAGGAGGTGCAGTAGCATTTGTACGCTGGACTGAGAAAACTGAAGCCACTATCCGTATGAGCAAGTGTACCGCGGATCAGCAAGTCACTTTTGCTACTGGATTGTTTGTCGATGAAGCTTTGACCTGGTGGAACTTGCAGGTCCAAACTATGAGTGATGATGCCGCGTATGGCATGACTTGGGATGAACTGAAAGAGAAAATGAGGGAGAAGTATTGCTCTCGAGCTGAACTCCAAAGGTTGGAGACTGAGTTTTGGCACTTGACCATGGAAGGTGCTGACATTAATGGTTATACTCGAAGGTTCCACGATCTGTCTAGAGTACTTCCCTACATGGTGACTCCTGAATTCAAGCGCGTTGAACGCTACATTTGGGGACTGGCCCCAGAGTTTCGTGGCATGGTGACGTCGGCCAAACCTCAAACAATCACTGAGGCTGTAACTCTGGCTGTCAGCCTTACTGAAGATTGTGTTCGCATGAAGAAGCTATCACTAAATCCAACAGAAAATACCGAGACGCATGCTGAGTCGTCCGGTGACAAGAAAAGGAAACATGCAAACCTGAATCAAACAACTCGTAACAACAGGGGTTCCAACAAGAAGCGCGACACCAACCCGCCTCAGGGGGCGAGATCTCTTGCAGCCATGAATGACCCTCCAACTAAAGGATACCTGGGCACTTTGCCCAAATGCAATCATTGCAAGCGTCATCACGAAGGGGTTTGTCGCGTTCCGAAGTGTGACAAGTGTGGAAAGTTGGGTCACCACACTGAAGACTGTTGGGGAAAGGGAAGGAATGGAAATGGAAATCGCAACGGTGCTGGTAATGCGAATGGTGGGAATGGAAATGGCAATGGTAACAGGAATGGTAACGGGAACGGGCGAAACCAAGGATGCTTCAGTTGTGGAAGCAATGATCATTTCATGAAAGACTGCCCAAAAGGAAACAATGCTCAGGCACGGGCATTTGTGATTGGAGCAAGAGACGCACGCGAGGACCCTAATGTGGTCACCGGTACGTTTCTCATTAACAATCACTTTGCATCCATATTATTTGACACTGGTGCCGATTATAGCTTCATGTCTGTGGAATTTAAACGCGTGCTTGGTATAGAATCTAGTAGATTAGAAATTCCTTATTCTATAGAGCTAGCCAATGGTAAACTTATTGAGTCGGGCGAAGTTGTTAGAGGTTGCACATTGGAACTTGGTGAACGAAGATTTAGCATCGATCTCTTACCTATTCAATTGGGTAGCTTCGACGTAGTGGTCGGGATGGACTGGTTGTCCAAAAACAAAGCTGAAATTATTTGTCACGAGAAAATCATTCGCATCCCTTTTGCGAATGATGAAACTCTCATTGTGCACGGAGAAAAACGAGACGCGCCTCTACGAATCATCAGTTGTATGAAGGCACAGAAGTGCTTAAGGAAAGGATGTGTTGCTTTTCTAGCGCATGTTGTAGACAAGAAGGCTGAGGAGCCGAAACTCGAAGACATTCCTGTGGTGAAGGAATTCTCTGATGTTTTTCCCGAAGATTTGCCAGGACTACCTCCGCAACGACAAGTCGAATTCCGTATAGACTTGGTTCCAGGAGCTGCTCCTGTAGCCAAGGCTCCCTATCGGCTTGCACCATCCGAAATGAAAGAATTATCTACACAACTTCAGGAGTTGTTGGATAAAGGATTCATTAGGCCTAGCTTCTCACCCTGGGGAGCTCCAGTATTGTTCGTGAAGAAGAAGGATGGAACACTGCGGATGTGTATCGATTACAGATAATTAAACAAGCTCACTATCAAGAATCGGTATCCGCTACCGAGGATTGATGACTTATTTGATCAGCTGCAAGGATCGAGCTACTATTCCAAGATCGATCTTCGATCTGGATACCATCAGTTAAAGATACAAGAAGAAAGCGTACCAAAGACTGCATTCAGAACACGCTATGGGCATTACGAGTTTCTTGTGATGCCATTCGGACTGACAAACGCGCCAGCGGTCTTCATGGATCTGATGAACCGCGTTTGCAAATCATATCTCGATAAATTCGTGATCGTGTTTATCGATGATATCCTGATTTACTCGCGAACAAAAGAAGAACACGAGCAACACCTTAGAACTATTCTAGAACTACTAAAGAAAGAGAAACTTTATGCAAAGTTCTCAAAATGCGAATTCTGGATTCGCGAAGTACAATTTCTTGGTCACGTTGTGAATGAGAAGAGCATTCATGTAGACCCATCCAAGATTGAAGCGATAAAGAATTGGGAAGCTCCCAAAACCCCAACTGAAGTTCGTCAATTTTTGGGCTTAGCAGGCTATTATCGGCGATTCATTGAGAATTTCTCAAAGATAGCTCAACCGCTAACGACCCTTACACAGAAAGACAAGAAATACGACTGGGGTGACAAACAAGAAGAAGCCTTCCAACTACTCAAGAATAAGCTATGCGATGCACCAATACTATCATTACCCGAAGGCACCGAAGACTTCGTGGTATACTGTGACGCTTCACGACAAGGCTTGGGTTGCGTACTCATGCAACGCCAGAAAGTCATCGCTTACGCTTCAAGACAATTGAAGGTTCATGAAAGAAACTATACCACTCACGACTTGGAACTAGGTGCGGTGGTATTCGCCTTGAAGATTTGGCGACATTATTTATATGGTACTCGATGTACAATCTTCACAGATCACAAAAGCCTACAACACATATTTGATCAGAAGGAATTGAATATGCGCCAGCGGCGATGGGTCGAGCTGCTAAATGATTACGACTGTGAGATTAAGTACCATCCTGGAAAGGCAAACGTTGTAGCAGACGCGCTAAGTCGAAAGGAAAGGGTTAAGACCCTAAGGGTTCGAGCGTTGGAAATGACCATTCGAACGAACCTCACTGCACGCATCCGTGATGCACAACAAGAAGCTCTCAAAGGAGAGAACCGTAGAGCTGAATACCTCCGGGGTATGCTGAAATACATGGTGCCAAATGAAGAGGGAGCCTTATACTTTAAGAAGTGTATTTGGGTTCCACTCTATGGTGGCATACGAGAAGTCATCCTTGATGAAGCTCATAAATCGAGATACTCGATCCATCCAGGATCGGACAAGATGTATCAAGACTTAAAGGAATATTACTGGTGGCCGAGAGTTAAAAGCGATGTTGCTGTTTATGTTGGAAAGTGCCTAACCTGTGCCAAGGTTAAGGCAGAATATCAGAAACCGTCCGGCCTACTACAACAACCAGAGATTCCCGTGTGGAAGTGGGAACAAATCTCGATGGACTTCATAACAAAATTACCCAGGACCCCAAGAGGGCACGATATGATATGGGTAATAGTTGATCGGTTAACAAAGTCTGCGCACTTCCTACCGATCCGAGAAAAAGACAGCACTGGAAAGCTTGCTGAGATATACTTAAGAGAAATTGTGGCACGACATGGAGTGCCAATCTCAATCATTTCAGACAGAGATGGACGCTTTGTCTCAAGAATCTGGCAATCATTTCAGGAAGCCTTTGGATCTCAGTTAGATCTGAGCACGGCATTCCATCCACAAACAGACGGCCAGAGCGAACGAACCATACAAACGTTAGAAGATATGCTTCGCGCATGTGTCATGGATCTAGGCGGCAGCTGGGATACTCATCTACCTTTAGTTGAGTTCTCCTACAATAACAGTTATCACACGAGCATAAAAGCCGCACCGTTCGAAGCTCTGTATGGCCGCAAGTGCCGATCGCCCTTATGTTGGGCAGACGCAGGAGATAAACGTATGGTTGGTCCTGAACTTGTACAAGAGACAACCGACAAGATTACGCAAATCCGAGAGCGCATTAAGGCGGCTCGGGATCGACAAAAGAGTTACGCTGATTTAGATCGAAAGCCATTAGATTTCGAGGTGGGAGACAAAGTGTTGTTAAAAGTCTCACCTTGGAAGGGCGTAGTAAGATGTGGAAAGCGTGGAAAGCTGAATCCACGATACATCGGACCATTCAGGATTTTGCGAAAAATTGGTACCGTGGCATACAAATTGGAATTACCGGAAGAACTTAACGGAGTACATGATACGTTTCATGTATCCAACCTCAAGAAGAGTCCAACACAAGAAGACGTGATCATCCCTGCGGATGAAGTACATATTGATGACGCCCTCCGATTTACAGAACAACCCGTTGAGGTTACTGACTGGAAAGTCAACAAGACCAGGAGGAGCACCGTTAAACTTGTCAAAGTACGTTGGAACTCTAAGCACGGACCCGAGTACACATGGGAACGTGAAGACCAGTTCAAAGAAAAGTATCCCCACCTATTCAAGAAGACTCCTGCGAGGGTTAGCTCAGCCTGAATTTCGGGACGAAATTCTTTTAACGGGGGGAGACTGTGACAACTGGCACAAAACCGGCAATTTCCGTACACTTTAATTATTACTCAATGACTATAATTATGTGCTTAAACGTCAACATTGTCTGATTACATACTATACAAGTGAATTCATGCACGTTTAATACTACAAAATAATGCTTTGTGCATTAACGAGAGCGTTGCGTCAGAAATACTAGTAAACTCACCGGTAAGACACATTGTGTCAACAGAGCTGCAGAAAGCAGTCAGACATTAGAACTGAGGCCTAGGTGTAGGTCCAACGTTAAGAATGCATTAAAACCCAAGAGTACATACAAGGGTTAACATATAGACTCTCCGAAAGCTAAAATACGCACTAAAAAGCACCCAAAACGCACTTTAAGTGCAGAATTTTATTAAATTCAGCTATGACCAGCTTTTAAACTATAAATGTCATACGGAATCTACGTTTTATGGTCCAGAATATTTCCCTAAGCGTTGGGAATTAAAAGGGTTACAAAAGGACACCTTACGGAACAATTAAACAAATTAACGGAACAGTATCCGACCGAACAACCGGACATTACCCGGGACACCAAATTTTTGCCAAACATATTAATTATTTATTTCTTGGCTAGTCGTGATCCCCGTTTGCCATAACACCCACAAAAATCAAATAAATAACACATGTGAAAGTTATAATTGAGATCTAACTTATGGTTGCCATTTAGTTGAAATGTTACACCCAACCCCCCTCCCCATGACCGAAAATCAGCCCCTCATGGACCCACCATATCACCACACATGCTTCATATATCTTGGGTAGATTGTATTGAAGATCTTGCTTGTAAATATGGCCAAATATTGTGTAAGAGATCTATATTAAGCATGGCACAATATCACCACCATCAATCTCATATCTTCACTCTCTCTCCTCACTCTCTCTCTCCCTCACGGCTGCCCCAAAAACCGAAATCACCACCACCACTTTCAACATTCATCTCTTCCATTTTCACGTCCATTCAAAGCTTACAAGGTGATCCATGGAAGTTGCAAGTTGAAGGGTTCTAAGGAGCTTTGTTTCAAGTCTTTTTCATCATCTTGTTCTCATAATTTCACACAAGAATCATCCCTAGCTATAAGCTAGTAGTAAGTCCTTTGTTACACTCTTGTTAATCTTGTTTCATCTCGTTTCATTAATCAAAGGTGTAGCATGTTTTAAATCACTAATGTGACAAGAACTACTAGATGAACATAAATGTTTATATGAAATTTGCATATAAAAAGTTTACTTATGTTTGATACATAAAGATGAAAACTTGATGGTTTAGGGTTGGTTAATACATATATGATGTGTGATCGTCAAACTTTTGATAAACCCGTTGTCGGACACCTATGAATACGATTTAGTAACATTTAAACCACAAAATAACATGCTGATGTACTTATTCAGCCGACTTCAACAGGCTATAAACAGACTTTAATAAATCGAAAAATGGAATTTCTGAAGTCTAAATTGTGTATTTTCGAAAAACGAAGAAAATGGCGCTGGAATCGTATTTTTTTGAGGTCGTTTACTATTTTAAAAGTCTGTTTTCGTGACAGCAGCTAAGGCTGATTTTTACTGCAATAAATTGGGCTGTACGTTTTCGGTCACAACTTAAAACCTGAATTGAACCAGCCCCTAAAATTCATACCATAGATGGTCACTGATGTACTTGTGACCCTCGAACTGGAATTTTGTCAAACGGACTTACGAGGAATTTTATACGAATTATTCCGTAGACTGTGATCAGAATGTAACAAATCTGATCACAGTTAGGTAAACGATTTTCTATAAATTATTGATAATGAACTAGACCCCGATATTTTTACACAATAATTTGTGAGTCGATTAAGACGTTCCGCAAAAATTTGGGAATTTTTGGAATAAGTTAAGTATTTTATTTACTCGTCCGAAAACAGTCCAGTTTTTCACATATTGAAACTGAAACGACAAGGATAGTATTTTGCGTATTAAAACGTAAGGGTTGATTGTTGATGATCATGGTTTGATTTCAAAAAGAAAATGATATGCTACTTAGCATGGACACCTCCGTTTACAAAGGAGACTATGGCGAAATTTTCTGAAAATCCTAACACTTAGTAAATATTTTCTAGACAAATGTTTGCTAGCGTGTTCTAAACTATGATTTTCGAATACAAACCTCGCCATAATTTTTGTAACAAAAATACACATACAACGTACAAGATACATAACTCGGGTGCAAAGTGCAAAGATACAAGAAACTTATATTTATTTTTGAGTAAATAAAATAAGTAAGACATAGTTAAAAATATAAATTATTTTTAACACTAGAAAACATATACCTAAAAGACAGTGACTTGTACTTGTACGATACAAGTCTAGTGACTAACGATAATAAAAACACGTTTAGGTCACGACGCTATATAAGCAAATCCGGTGAAGTTTACGACGCAAGGAACGCAAAGTTGTGAGTTCATGCTCCCCCTTTTCTCTTAACTGTTTTCAGTTTTATAACTTCGGGGGTGAAATACATGTACAAATACGACAATATTTACAAATGATATGATGGATACAAAAATTGAGGAATGATACGAGAAATCGTGTCACGAATAGGGTACCATAAGCACCATTAATCGTGTACATACTAAGACCGCAGAACAGAAGGTTAGATCTAACGGGTTCCGGGCAGCCCCACTCTTGGTAACCACTAGAGCCGAGTAGTGTTTTTGTGTCTCAGTCGTGAATCGACTACTAGAAAAATGCCTAAGGTTTGGTGACTTCCTATGTCGTGTCACATGTTAATGGCTTTGCAACCCATTAACACTTGATACATACGGAAATACTTAATTTATACAAAAGACTTGATTTATACTTAAGCACGTGGTGTGCACAAAAGACTTGATTTATACATAAGCACGTGGTGTGCACAAAAGACTTGATTTATACATAAGCACGTGGTGTGCACAAAAGACTTGATTTATACCAAATACAAATTATGTTTTCATACATAGTATACAAACGTGAAATACAAATACTGCATGAATTCACACCAACTTTATGTTGACGTTTTTCCAAAAACTCACATGTATTTCAGGTAACTAGGATGGATGTGCGCGCGGTTTTACTCATGCTCTTGGATGTCTCTTTGTTTATCTTTGAATAAAGTTGTAAACTTATCAGACAAAATGCTGTCTTGTGATGTAAACACTTAAACCATGTTTTCGGTTATGTAATGTTCGGCATTTTGAAACTAATTTATGAGCATGTAGTATGTTTACCTTTCGTATGCAATGAGAACCTTTCATGATCACACCTCGTGCTTCCGCCGCAGAAAGGGGTGTGACATGTGCGACGACCTACACGTACTAAATCTATTAGACGGACGGCCATGCCTTAGCTTAAGGTTTAAGTTTTTGGGAAATAGTTAGACAACTATTTCGTGTTTATATTTTTTTTGTAAATACTTGGTAATATTATTTTTACTCTAAAAATAATATTTGTATAGTTCACAAAATAATCATAGAAATTCACAAGTGTTGTTATGAAAAACATATATATCAAATATATATTTACCCCGTTTTTATTTTGTGAAAATCCCACTTCCGACACTTAGAAATTTTGTAAATAAAGTCATGGCGAAATTTACGTTTTGAAAACAAGTCAAAAATATATTTACAACACTTGTAGTGAAAATATTTCCAAGTGTTAGGTTTTTTTTTTTTTAGAAAAATTTCGCCAGAGTTTCCCCTGTAACTGGAGGTGGCCACGCTTTCAAGCGTATCATTTTCTTTTATAATTCAAATCAACAATTTTCTCATTCCACCAAAACAATATCCAAAGCATCAAACTAGTCAAAACATATATAAATCGCATAAATTACATGAACTTGTGGTTTATCCAAAAATGCGTGATAAATCCCACTATTTTTAGTGGATCTTTATATAAATCAACTTCGTTTCTTGAAAGTCTCGTTTTTAAAGGAATTTCATCTTTACAACTTCTTGTAGAATTTGACAATACTAGTTCTTTGTCGAATCTTAGTGTTACACAAGTATTTACACACTTGTGTGTTTGCTAAAATCATTCTTGTTTATGAAAGATCCGTCTTTAAAAGTATGTTTTCTCTTGACACGTGGTCCTTTAAAAATACCGTTTGTAGATCCGTAGATCTACTAGTTTTGAACACTATTTCATAAGTAAAATCGATTTTACACAAGTTCATGTTTAATGTGTGGTAGAGTTTCATCATTTAACCCTTTATACACTTAAACAAACTCTATGTCATGATCCATGATCACGACTAATCCGGGTTAGATGATGATCCGAGCTACCACAACATAGATCGGCCCTAAATAGATACACAAAGCAAGTCTTACAAGATTTACACCACATCATAGCTTTTAACCAACCTCTTTAACATTTTAGTAGACTTTTACATATCATCTTGCATGTTCTTGAGTTTTAATCGTTACATTTCATTTTAACCACTTTAAAATAGATCGAGAGGGCGTTTATAGCAACTTACTACTAGCTCGAGGCTAGGGAAGATTCTAGTCGAAGAATGAGTGGATAAAATCAATAGGGTGAGGTCCTTCACGTTCCGAATGCACCAAGCTTCCTCGTATGTGATCCTTAACACTTGTATGCACTTGAAATGAGATGATCAAAACTCGACGATGGATGGATGGTTGTGTGGGTGTTCGGCCGAGAGGAAGCAAGGAGGGAGAGAGAGTTGAGAGTTTGAGTTGTGTGATGGAAGATTATGTGGTGTTAAGCTTGGAACTTATAGACAAAGTGCATGATCATTATCCCATGGATTTCATGTCTTCAAGATATTAGGCAAGTTAGATTAATTTAATCACAAAAAGGACAAGGGGTGGTCACAATGTGACCGATTCGGTTGGGGGGGGGGGTAATTTAGTTAGATTTCAACCATTTAGTTAGGACATAGTTAGGTTAGTTAAGGGTTAACTCGGTTACTAGTGTGTTGTGCATTACAGCGGGTGTTAGGGTATTCAGGGACCCTAACTGGCTCAGAAAAAGATAAACAATGTTATTGGCAATATTTTTATGTTCCGGGTAAAGTCCGGTTGTTCGGTTGGATAGAGATCCGTTAAAGTGATTAACAAAGCTTTAAAGTGTCTCTATTATTATTTTTAGTGACACAAGTTATTTCCGACACTTTGGAAAGTGTCTAGTAATATTTTCCTCATGTTTTGGCACTTTATTAGTTAGCTAAATGCTGAATTATTATTTAAAGTGCTGAATTTTGTACTTAGAGTACGTTTTAGGCACATCCGGTCACTGTAATCTCATTCCTAGTGACGCAGTTCTACAACCCTTATATCCCTACACTCACCACTAGTGTAGCAAACTATCTCAGGCTCTTACAGGCCTTAGAGGCAGTACCTGCCTGGTGCTAGTTATGACAGCACGTTTAATAGGTTATTCGTTCATTGTGCTATTGTGCTTTTGGTGCATCAAGGTTGTCACAAAGGTGCTGTAAGCAAAACATGGAGTGACAGCAAGTAAAGTATGATGCAAGTAAGTACATGTATCAGCATTCAAGTAGCCAGCCAAACCCAAGAATTGGCGAATCTCGGTTGGCGTCTTTGGCGTTTCCCAATTCTTGATCGCTTCGATCTTGGTTGGATCCACATGGATTCCATCTCCATTTACCACATGTCCAAGAAATTGGACTTCACGTAGCCAAAATTAGCACTTAGAGAATTTGGCATACAGCTGTTCTTTCTTCAGCAGCTCCAAAATAGCTCTTAGATGATGTTCGTGCTCAGCCTTTGTCCTTGAATAAATCAAGATGTCGTCGATAAACACAATCACGAACTTGTCCAAGTACGGCTTGCAAACTCTATTCATCAAATCCATAAAGACAGCAGGTGCGTTTGTCAACCCAAACGGCATAACAAGGAACTCGTAGTGTCCATAACGAGTTATGAAGGCTGTCTTCGGGATACTCTCCTCTTGTATCCTTAACTGATGGTATCCAAATCGCAAATCGATCTTTGAGTAAAAGCTTGAACCTTGCAGTTGATCAAACAGATCATCAATTCTTGGCAGAGGATATCTATTCTTGATCGTCAGCTTGTTCAGCTCCCGGTAGTCTATGCACATTCGAAAACTACCGTCCTTCTTTTTGACAAACAGGACCGGAGCTCCCCAAGGCGAGAAGCTTGGTCGGATAAATCCCTTGTCTAACAACTCTTGAAGTTGTGTCGACAATTCTTGCATCTCAGACGGGGCAAGTCTATAAGGTGCCTTAGCCACAGGCGCGGCGCCTGGGACTAAATCGATGTGAAACTCCACTTGCCTCTGAGGTGGCAGTCCAGGCAAGTCCTCCGGGAAGACTTCCGGATACTCCCTCACGACAGGGATGTCTTCGATCTTCGGTTCTGCAGCTTTCTTGTCTACAATGTGTGCCAGGAAGGCAGCACATCCCTTCTGTAAACACTTTCGCGCTTTCAGGCAGCTGATGATTCTTAAAGGCGTATCACGCTTTTCACCATGAACCACAATTGTTTCACCATCTTCGGTCGGGATACGAACGACCTTTTCGTGACAAACAATTTCTGCCTTGTTGCTTGATAACCAATCCATTCCTACTACCACGTCAAAGCTCCCCAGCTGGACTGGTAGTAGATCCAAAGTAAACTCACGTTCTCCCAACTCGATTGCACAACCTCTGATCACTTCATTGGCTTCTACTAACTTCCCATTAGCCAATTCGATTGAGTAGGGAATATCTAACTTACTAGCGGCTAACCCAAGCATATTCTTAAATTCTAACGATACGAAGCTATAGTCGGCACCAGTATCAAATAAAACGGATGCATAGCATTGGTTTACAGGGAACGTACCAGTAACGACATTGGGATCCTGGCGTGCTTCCCTCGCTTCGATATTGAACACTCTTCCACGGGCTTGGTTCAACTCTGGGCAGTTCCTCTTAAGGTGCCCGATATCACCACAGTTAAAGCATCCAGGTCTTTGCCCGTTTCCACCTCCATTTCCAGCTTGGTTATTCCTTTGGTTATGATTCACAGCGCCCGCTTGATTCACATTGTTGCCTCGATTCCCATTACCTCCATTGTTTCCTTGTGGGCGATTTCCAATTCCACCCCGGTTATTGTTTTTGTTTCCAAATCCTCCTTGGCCTCCCTGGCCAACAGTGGCCCAACAAGAATCCTTCAAGTGGCCAGGTTTCCCACACACTTCACATACCTTCAAATTACATCGGCCAGAATGGTGACGCTGGCAGGTGTTGCATTTGGGCTGAGTGCCCATATATCCCTTTCCTTTCTTTCCACCACCAGCTGTAACCTGAGCTGGCGCATTTGGCTCTCCTTTCTTAACAACACCACTAGTGCCTTGTTTGAAGTTCGAGAACTTTCATTTGTTACCTCCGGATGACTCTACGTGAGTCTCTTTCTTCTTTGTCTCGATCTCATTGAACTTGTTCAGGCGGATAGCCTCCTTAGTGAGAGCCACGCTTAAATCGATTGCCTCAGTAATTGTTGCAGGCTTGGAGGAGGTCACCATGCTTGTCACACCCTGGCTTTGCGGAAGCGTGGTTATTTTGGTGTGACTTCTTAATACCATAGCTTAACCATAACAAAGCTATATGAAATAAAATCATGCAAGATCATCCATTCGATTAAGTTTTAAAACCAGAGTAACATAACATTGTCTTAGGGACTTACAACCTCATAACATAAAACATTGTCTTGAAAAACATAAACATTAACATGAAATAAACGCAGTTTAAGATTTGTGACTCGTCCAGGAAAAAGTCACATTTCCTAAACCCGGATGACCTCGGAACCCATATGCAGCGGGAAAACATAACATACCGCGCCAGATCTTTAATTTCCTGAAATACATGTAAGTTGAAAAATCAACAATAATGTTGAGCGAGTTCATGTGTAAGTGAGTAAGTAAACCTTTGTGAGTATAAAAATAGTCTTGGTATGTAGCAAATAAGGGAATTGAGATCACTAATGGTTTGCAAGGCCACTGATATATGTGAAGTGCAAATAGGGAGACTCAAACCTAGCAGATTTCGCCACGGCATTAGTATGTGGACAAAGTCACCCCGAGGTCCGTTTCTAGTTTGGCCTGGGGCTGGGCTCGCTACACCCAGATAGATCTACCGCTCCTGTCCCTCGGTCCTGTTATGAGGACTAATGGCCTCATATTGCTCCTACCCACTCACATGATCTAAGTAGTAAACCTCCTTACGCTAACCATACCATGTATAAAGTACTTGTGATCAAAGTAACATGTATTTCACCCCCGCAGTTAAGAAAACTGAAAACAGTTAGAGAAAAGGGGGACATGAACTCACCGTGGTGCGTCTCTACCAAGTATGCCTCCAAATCAAACAGCTGTGTGACGACCTACACGTACTAATTCTATTAGACGGACGGCCGTGCCTTAGCTTTATGGTTTAAGTTTCTGGGAAATAGTTAGGCAACTATTTCGTGTTTACATTTTGTATATACTTGGTAGTCATTTTTCCTTCCCAAGGATGGGGGATTTAATACATGTGCGTTCGTATAATTCAGATTACACTATTAAGTCTCACTTAATATATTTTATTTCCAACTTCAAAATATGAATATTCTTCTCAAAAATATTATACTTTACTACATGTGATTTTCCCGAAATAATACTTAGTAATATTATTTTTACCCTAAAAATAATATTTACGTTGTTCACAAAATAATCATAAACACTTATACAAGTGATGTTGTGAAAAATATATACTAAATATATTTATGTATCACGTTTTATTTTGTGAAATCCCTACCTCTGATGTTTTGTAAATATAGTCGTGGCGAAACTTATATTTTGAAAACAATTCAAAATGTATTTCTAACACTTTTAGTGAAAATAATTCTAAGTGTTAGGTTTTTGGAAAATTTCGCCAAAGTTTCCTCTATAACTGGAGGTGGCCACGCTTTCAAGCGTATCATTTTCTTTTATAAATCCCATCAACAATCTTCTTATTCAATCAAAACAATGTTCAACGTATCAAACTAGTTAATAAACATGAAATTCGCAAAAATGCATGAACTTGTAGTTTTTCCAAAAATATGAAGTAAATCCCATTACTTTTAGTGGATCTTTATATAAATCAATCCGGTTTCGTAAAAGTCTTGTTTTTAAAGAAATTCCATCTTTACAACTTCTTGTCAACTTTTCCAAAAATAGTTATTTTGTCGAAACTTTGTGTTACACAAGTGGTTACACACTTGTGTGTTCTAAAAACCATTCGTGTTAGTGTAAGATCCGTCTTTAAAAGCATGTTTTCTTTTGACACTTGGTCCTTTGAAAATACCACTTGTAGATACGTAGATCTACTAATTTTAAACACTACTTCACAACTAAAATCGCTTTTACACAAGTTCATGATTAGTGTGTGGTAGAGTTTCATCCTTTAACCCTTATTACTTCCAAAACAACCTTATGTCATGATCCATGATCATGACCAACTCGGGTTAAATGACGATCCGAGCTACCACAACATAGATCGGGTCCAAATAATTACCCAAATCAAATACTACAAGTTTTACACAACATATGAGCTTTTAACCACCATTTTTAGTGTTTTAAGTAGACTTTCATGTATCATCTTGTATGTTAACGAGTTTTAACCGTTACAAATCATATTAACCACTTTAAAATAGTTCGAGTAGGTGATTTAAGCAACATACCACTAGCTCGAGGCTAGGGAAGAATCTAGACGCAAATAGGGTGGATAAAAGCAAGAGAGTGAGGTCCTTCGCCTTCCGTTTGCACCAAGACTCCTTATATGCGACCCTTAACACTCGTAGATGCTTGGAATGGCTTGAACTAAACTTGAAATCGGATGTATGCTCAAGGGGGTGTTCGGCCGAAGCCTTGAGAGAGAGAGGAGGGTGTGTTTGAGTTGAGAAATGTGATGAATGATCTCATGTGTTATCTCTAGATTTTATAGACAAATCATATGGTAATTATCCAATGGGTCATGTGTCTAGATGATATTGAGCATTAGGATTATAAAAATAATTTAGAGGACAGGGTATGTCCCCTAGATGGGGACGGTTTCTAAAGGGGGGGGGGGTACTAGTTCATTTCCAACCATTAGTTAAGTATATAGTTAGGTTAATCTAGTTAAGTTAAGTGATTAACCCGGTTACTAGTGTGTAGTGTGTTATGACGGGTGTTAGGGTATTCAGGGACCCTAACTGGCTCAGAAAAAGGCAAACAATGAAAATGACAATATTTTCATGTTCCGGGTATAGTCCGGTTGTTCGGTTGGATAGTAATCCGTTAAAGTGTTAACAAAGCTTTAAAGTGTCGTTAATACCCTTTTTAGTGACACAACTCATTTCTGACACTTTGGAAAGTGTCTAGTAATATTTTTCTCATGCTTTGGCACTTTATTAGTTAGCTAAAAGCTGAATTATTAAGTAAAGTGCTGAATTTTGTGCTTAGAGCACGTTTTAGGCACATCCAGTCATTGTAACTTATTCCTAGAGACGCAATTCTACAACCCTTGTATCCCTACACTCACCACTAGTGTAGTAAAATATTTCTGGCTCATACAGGCCTTAGGGGCAGTGTTTGCCTGATGCTGGCTTTATCAGCATGTTCAATAGGTTATCCGTTTATAGTGCTACTGTGCTTTTGTGCATCATGTTTGTCACTAAGGTTCAGCATGTAAATAATGTAGTGACAGTAGGTAAAGTATGATGCAAGTAAGTACATGTATCAGTATTCGAGTAGCAGTTTATTCACAAGTTCAAGCAAGCACAGTAATTAAGCAGTAATTAATTATTAATTAAGTCGTACGGATACCTGGTTTAGTGAGGGTTGTCACATTCTCCCCCCGTTAGAAAAATTTCGTCCCGAAATTTTAAGTTCTGCTTGTAGATGCAGGGTTCTTAGGAAATAAGTGGAGGTATTTCTCTTTCATCCAGTCCTCACGCTCCCAGGTGTATTCAGGCCCATGTCTGGCATTCCAACGAACTTTGACGAGCTTGACACTGCTCCGGCGGGTCTTGTTTACTTTCCAATCCGTAACCTCAACCGGTTCTTCAACGAAGTGGAGCGTGTCGTCAACATGAATCTCGTCGATGGGAATGGCAATGGTATCTTGAGTTGGACTTTTCTTCAGGTTGGATACATGAAATGTATCGTGAACTGAACGGAGTTCAGCAGGTAAGTCCAGCTTGTATGCTACTAGTCCTATTCTTTCCAAAACTCTGAAAGGACCAATGTAGCGCGGATTTAACTTCCCACGCTTTCCGAAGCGTGCCACACCCTTCCAGGGTGAAACTTTCAATAATACCATTACTCCAACTTGGAATTCCAAGTGTTTCCGGTTTGGATCCGCATAGGCCTTCTGTCTGTGGCGAGCTGCTTCGATGCGTTTTAGAATCTGCGCAATCTTGTCTGTCGTCTCTTGGACGATTTCGGGACCAGCAAGCTGCCTATCACCTGCGTCAGCCCAGCATAGGGGTGATCGGCACTTGCGTCCGTAAAGGGCTTAAAATGGCGCGACACCCATACTGGTGTGGTAGCTGTTGTTGTATGAAAATTCGACCAAAGGCAAATGCTTATCCCAGCTACCGCCCAAATCCATAACACACGCTCTCAGCATGTCTTCCAAAGTCTGTATCGTTCGCTTGCTTTGACCATCAGTTTGCGGATGAAACGCAGTGCTCAGATTTAATTGTGAGCCAAAAGCTTCTTGGAAGGATTGCCATATCCTTGACACAAACCTTCCGTCTCTATCAGAGATGATCGAGAGAGGCACTCCATGACGTGCGACGATCTCTCTCATGTATATTTCGGCCAACTTGCTCGTATTATCTTCTCTCTGATAGGTAAGAAGTGTGCTGACTTTGTTAATCGATCCACTATTACCCAAATAGTGTCATGGCCTCTCGGCGTCCTTGGCAACTTTGTAATAAAATCCATTGAGATTTGTTCCCATTTCCACTTGGGAATCTCGGGTTGTTGCAGAAGTCCCGAAGGCTTCTGGTATTCGGCTTTAACCTTGGCGCATGTTAAACATTTGCTCACATAAACAGCAACATCGCCTTTCATCCTAGGCCACCAATAATAATCTTTGAGATCTTGGTACATCTTATCCGCTCCTGGGTGGATAGAGTACCGCGACTTGTGAGCTTCATCAAAAATAACTTTCCTTAAACCTCCAAACCAAGGAACCCAAATCATTTTCTCAAAAATAACGTTCCTTCCTCGTTTGGTACCAGTAGCTTCTCCATCCCACGGAGATATTCTTCTTCAAGGTTTCCTTCCTTGAGTGCTTCTTTCTGCGTGGCACGAATGCGCAAGGAAAGATCGGTTCGGATAATCATTTCTAAAGCCCTAACCCTTATGGGCTTGATCCTCTCCTTTCGACTTAGGGCATCGGCGACCACATTTGCCTTCCCTGGATGATACTTTATCTCGCAGTCGTAATCGTTTAGCAACTCAACCCATCGTCTCTGCCTCATATTCAGCTCCTTCTGGTTGAATATGTGTTGTAGGCTCTTGTGATCTGTAAAAATTGTACACTTTGTACCATAAAGGTAGTGTCTCCAGATCTTTAATGCAAAAACCACTGCGCCAAGTTCCAAATCATGTGTGGTATAGTTCTTTTCGTGCACTTTCAGTTGACGTGATGCGTAAGCAATAACCTTTTGGCGTTGCATCAACACACAACCCAATCCTTGACGCGAGGCGTCACAGTATACCACAAAATCATCTGTACCTTCCGGTAGTGCTAAGATTGGCGCATTGCAGAGCTTATCCTTCAATATCTGGAACGCTTCTTCCTGTTTGATTCCCCAATCAAACTTCTTATCTTTCTGCGTGAGGAGCGTCAATGGTCGAGCGATTTTTGAAAGATCCTCAATGAATCTTCGATAGTAGCCAGCCAAACCCAAGAATTGTCGAATCTCGGTTGGCGTCTTTGGCGTTTCCCAATTCTTGATCGCTTCGATCTTTGTTGGATCCACATGGATTCCATCTCCATTTACCACATGTCCAAGGAATTGGACTTTACGTAGACAAAACTCGCACTTAGAGAACTTGGCATACAACTGTTCTTTCTTCAGCAACTCCAAAATAGTTCTTAAATGCTGTTCGTGCTCAGCCTTTGTTCTCGAATAAATCAAGATGTCATCGATAAACACAATCACGAACTTGTCCAAGTACGGCTTGCAAACTCTATTCATCAAGTCCATAAAGACTGCAGCTGCGTTTGTCAAACCAAACGGCATAACAAGGAACTCGTAGTGTCCATAACGAGTTCTGAAGGCTGTCTTCGGGATACTCTCCTCTTGTATCCTTAACTGATGGTATCCAGATCGAAGATCGATCTTTGAATAAAAGCTTGAACCTTGCAGTTGGTCGAATAGATCATCAATCCTTGGCAGAGGATATCTATTCTTGATCATCAGCTTGTTCAACTCTCGGTAGTCGATGCACATACGAAAACTACCGTCCTTCTTCTTGACAAACAAGACCGGAGCTCCCCAAGGCGAGAAGCTTGGTTGGATAAATCCCTTGTCCAACAACTCTTGAAGTTGCGTCGACAGTTCCTGCATCTCAGACGGAGCAAGTCTGTAAGGAGCCTTAGCCACAGGCGCGACGCCTGGAACTAAATCGATGTGAAACTCTACTTGCCTCTGAGGTGGCAGTCCAGGCAAGTCCTCTGGGAAGACTTCTGGATATTCCCTCACGACAGGGATGTCTTCTATTCTCGGCTCAGCAGCCTTCTTATCCACAATGTGTGCCAGGAAGGCAACACCTCCCTTCTGCAAACACTTTCGTGCTTTCAGGAAGCTGATAATTCTTGACGGCGTATCACGCTTCTCCCCGTGAACCTCAATTGTTTCGCCATCTTCGGTTGGGATACGAACGACCTTTTCGTGACAAACTATTTCAGCCTTATTGCCTGAAAACCAATCCATTCCTACCACCATGTCGAAGCTTCCCAACTGGACTGGTAGTAGATCCAAAGTAAACTCACGCTCTCCCAACTCGATCACACAACCTCTGATAACTTCATTGGCTTCTACTAACTTCCCATTAGCCAATTCGATTGAGTAGGGAATATCTAACT
This sequence comes from Helianthus tuberosus, assembly GCA_030545235.1. NCBI lineage: Eukaryota > Viridiplantae > Streptophyta > Magnoliopsida > Asterales > Asteraceae > Helianthus > Helianthus tuberosus. The sequence continues at coordinate 114,153,658 of CM060394.1, read as the reverse complement.
TATTAGCGGCTAAACCAAGCATATTCTTAAACTCTAACGACACGAAGCTATAATAGGCACCAGTATCAAATAGATGCAAGAGTTTTGGTTATTAGAGAACATACCAGTAATCACGCCTGGATCCTGGCACGCTTCACAAGCTCCGATGTTGGATGTTCCTTCACGGTCTTGTTTCAACTTCGGGCATTCCCTTTTAAGATGTCCAACGTCCCCACAATGGAAGCATCCTGGTACTCGGCCATTTCCTATCCTCCCGCACCTAGGCTTCCGACATCCACAATCGTGGTGATACTTGCACCCAGCACGTCTTGATTTAGTTTCTAAGTAAATCTTATCATTGGCCTGTTTGTTGTTAGGGCAGTCTTTCTTGAAATGCCCTTTGTCCCCGCAGTCAAAACAACCTCGAATAGATCTTTGTTCATCATTATTCGTCCGGGTATCTTCGGTGAGCTTCCTTTTGTTCTTTCCGGACGACTCTACCTGAGTCTCCTTGTCAGGGTTTGCAAGTTTTTCTAGTCTAATTGCTTCCGTAACGAGTGCCAGACCCATCTTACTTGCAACATCAGTTGTTGGTGGCGTTGATGTTGTCATCAAGCTCAAGACTTGAGGCGCCAATTCCCAAATGAAATGTCCTAATTTCTTCAATTCTGGTTCCACCAAGTACGGAACGACTTGTGCCAAATCATGAAGTCTTTGCATGTATTCCAACATTTTTGGACCTTCCATCATCAGGCTCTGGAATTCACCTTCCAACCTCTGGGTTTCTGTTTGGGTGCAATACTTCTTACGCATTATTCCTTTCAACTCATCCCAAGTTAACGCGTATGCTGTAGTTAGGCCCATTATTCGAACCTGAAGATTCCACCATAATCGAGCTCCATCTTGAAATAGCTCGGAAACGTATGGGACTTGTTGTTCTGGCGCACAGCCACTCATTCGAAAGATGGATTCCATACTTTCAATCCATTTTACAAAAGTTATGGCACCTCCAGTGCCGTCGAACTTCGGAGGCTTGTAGTTGAGGAAGTGCCAGTAGGAACAACCGTTATTTTCTGAGGTACCTCTGATAGGTTCGGAGCGTAGGGCCTCGTGCTGTGCTATAGCTGCAGCAATTATCTCTTGAAGTTCTGCCTCAGAGGTGGGCATGCGCATTTCGCGTCTTGGAGGCATCTTCTAAAAGATGTTTTACGTAGGTCAGGTAATAGCAAGTCAAGTGCACATATGTATTCATCAATATCAGCACATAACATCTCATGCTATAAATAGATCAGCCACATAACATCTCATGTCATAGAACATAAACAATAGATCACTGCGATTGCACTTGCCACAAATCGAGACCAAAATGTAAAGCTTACGAGTACACAACTGTATTATACAACATCAATGACTTAGTAGGGGACGACCCTAGACAAGCCGTGAGATCGCTGGACGTATTCAGGAATCCTTGGTCTGTCCATCTTCAAATTCCAGAACTCCACCTCAAACTTTTGGATTCCAGTCCTAGAACCACATTTCTTCTCAATCATTTCCTTGAGCTCGTCCCGGCTCAGTGCATAAGCAGCATTCTGTGCCAAGGCCTGAACCTAATGGTCCCACCATGAGAGTGTGCCATCTAGAAATGACCCCGAGGTAAAGGTAACACTCTGTTGGGGCGAACAGTTAGTCATTCTTAGAATGAAGTCAATCTTTTCGGACCAACGAACAAATGTAACGGCGCCTCCTATTCCGTCAAAGTTCAAAGGCTTGCAGTTCAGGAACTGCTTATAGGTGCAGCCAGTTGGAGGGTTATTTTCAGTAGTGCCATTGCTGTGCTTGAAGCGGAGGGCCTCATGTCGTGCAATTGCCTGTGAGATGCATTTTTGCAGCTCGGCTTCTATCCTTGGCAACGTACTGGTGTTTGTGTTACGCCTGGGTGGCATTCTCTTCTGCCGAAGTGGCATGAAGCGGGTAAGACATTATCTCAATTGTCTAGGAGATACATAGCACCATAAGCCATCATGTAATCTCCCAATTTCACACGTAAATATACTAAATGTATGAGTGAGGAAATAAATTCTGAGCCTTCACGTAGGCTTGCCAATTTGGCTTGTTGCTTGTAATAGAATGAACTCGAGGCTATATCGCCTTGGTCATTCGTATTTTAGTTATTTCCTGCTACATTGGTTTTCATTAGCTTGACCCGCAGAGTCCACCAGGATTTCTGTGCACTACAAGCCGTTATTACGTGGGCCCCCGTAATAATAAATTGTCTTGCACAGTTACCCCAAATTTTCTCTCGTCCAAGCCGATGATCAATCAAGGAGCAACAGCAGGTGCATCGGCATGAACAGGGTCATGCTCCAATGCGGGGTTAGGAGCAACGCCTGGCTCAGGGGCCACAGCCGGCTCCGGATCAACAAACTCCATCTCAAAATCAGCTGGATCAACAAACATAGGGTCGACAGGGGCTACAGGATCCTCCAAGGGCTGGTCTAAGTGCATGAACTCAATGTCATGGTCTGGATCAAAACCAGGTGGAAAAACAGAATCGTCCTCAATATCGCGATCAAACTCAAAGCTGGGTGCGGGAACCGGTGCAGCTGATGATGCCGTATCAGGGTCGGCGTCGTGTGAATGGTGCTGCACTCCCTGTATATGCGAAAATGCGGATGTCAGAAACTCAAATGAGCCTGGGACAGGGGAATGGGCATGAGTTTCCCCTGCAGGAGCGTCCGCATGCAGTAGGCTAATACCAGCAGCAATAGGGCCCTGCCCTCGAATGGGTCCTCCTCTAGTAGATCGTTATCGTCGTCAGAGGCCACGTCAGGGGGGGAATATCATCAACAGGATAAGCGGCAAGGGGGCACAGGAGCAGGGATCACCGCGAGTGGCAAACTCCCAACAAGATGGCCATCAGTAGGCTCTGCTATGACTTCAGGCAGCGCAAAAGGGCTGAAAGTCGTCATTGTCTGTGCCGGTAGTATCGGAAATGTATACCTCGTGCTTCGATGAAACTATGTCGTCTGATACTATGGCCATGGGATTCGTAGTGTCCATCTTTCTAGTACATGATGAAAGCATGACGTTTGTAACACAAACTCATATACGTATAATAATCAATCATATAATCATATAAACATGTTAGTCAATCAAATAATTCTCCTAGTCCCACTAGCCAAATTCTTCCCAGTCTCTAAGACTGCTCTATCATCTACCTCGACCTCTTAGATCGAGCCTCGGCCTCTAAGACCGAGCCTCAGCCTCCAAGACTGAGCCTACTCTTCCTAGTCTTACTAGCCATCTACCTCAATTTCTTAGATCGAGCCTCGGTTTCTAAGACCGAGCCTCAGCCTCCAAGACTGAGCCTACTCTTCCTAGTCCAACTAGCCAACTACCTCGATCTCCCAGACCGAGCCTCGGCCTCCAAGACCGAGCCTCAGCCTTTCTAGACTGAGCCTATAAATAATGAATAAAATGTGCTCAACATGTGTTTATAAAAGTTTTGGATCTGGACTTAAGTGGTATGCAGTAAAAATGTTTTCGTGAGAGCCCTAGTGATCATAGTCTAGACTCGAGAAAGAATCCTAGTTCGCTATGATCAGAGCTCTGATACCAAGCTGTCACACCCTGGCTTTGCGGAAGCGTGGTTATTTTGGTGTGACTTCTTAATACCATAGCTTAACCATAACAAAGCTATATGAAATAAAATCATGCAAGATCATCCATTCGATTAAGTTTTAAAACCAGAGTAACATAACATTGTCTTAGGGACTTACAACCTCATAACATAAAACATTGTCTTGAAAAACATAAACATTAACATGAAATAATACTTAGTAATATTATTTTTACCCTAAAAATAATATTTACGTTGTTCACAAAATAATCATAAACACTTATACAAGTGATGTTGTGAAAAATATATACTAAATATATTTATGTATCACGTTTTATTTTGTGAAATCCCTACCTCTGATGTTTTGTAAATATAGTCGTGGTGAAACTTATATTTTGAAAACAAGTCAAAATGTATTTCTAACACTTTTAGTGAAAATAATTCTAAGTGTTAGGTTTTTGGAAATTTTCGCCAGAGTTTCCTCTGTAACTGGAGGTGGCCACGCTTTCAAGCGTATCATTTTCTTTTATAAATCCCATCAACAATCTTCTTATTCAATCAAAACAATGTTCAACGTATCAAACTAGTTAATAAACATGAAATTCGCAAAAATTGCATGAACTTGTAGTTTTTCCAAAAATATGAAGTAAATCCCATTACTTTTAGTGGATCTTTATATAAATCAATCCGGTTTCGTAAAAGTCTTGTTTTTAAAGAAATTCCATCTTTACAACTTCTTGTCAACTTTTCCAAAAATAGTTATTTTGTCGAAACTTTGTGTTACACAAGTGGTTACACACTTGTGTGTTCTAAAAACCATTCGTGTTAGTGTAAGATCCGTCTTTAAAAGCATGTTTTCTTTTGACACTTGGTCCTTTGAAAATACCACTTGTAGATACGTAGATCTACTAATTTTAAACACTACTTCACAACTAAAATCGCTTTTACACAAGTTCATGATTAGTGTGTGGTAGAGTTTCATCCTTTAACCCTTATTACTTCCAAAACAACCTTATGTCATGATCCATGATCATGACCAACTCGGGTTAAATGACGATCCGAGCTACCATAACATAGATCGGGTCCAAATAATTACCCAAATCAAATACTACAAGTTTTACACAACATATGAGCTTTTAACCACCATTTTTAGTGTTTTAAGTAGACTTTCATGTATCATCTTGTATGTTAACGAGTTTTAACCGTTACAAATCATATTAACCACTTTAAAATAGTTCGAGTAGGTGATTTCAGCAACATACCACTAGCTCGAGGCTAGGGAAGAATCTAGACGCAAATAGGGTGGATAAAAGCAAGAGAGTGAGGTCCTTCGCCTTCCGTTTGCACCAAGACTCCTTATATGCGACCCTTAACACTCGTAGATGCTTGGAATGGCTTGAACTAAACTTGAAATCGGATGTATGCTCAAGGGGGTGTTCGGCCGAAGCCTTGAGAGAGAGAGGAGGGTGTGTTTGAGTTGAGAAATGTGATGAATGATCTCATGTGTTATCTCTAGATTTTATAGACAAATCATATGGTAATTATCCAATGGGTCATGTGTCTAGATGATATTGAGCATTAGGATTATAAAAATAATTTAGAGGACAGGGTATGTCCCCTAGATGGGGACGGTTTCTAAAGGGGGGGTGGTACTAGTTCATTTCCAACCATTAGTTAAGTATATAGTTAGGTTAATCTAGTTAAGTTAAGTGATTAACCCGGTTACTAGTGTGTAGTGTGTTATGACGGGTGTTAGGGTATTCAGGGACCCTAACTGGCTCAGAAAAAGGCAAACAATGAAAATGACAATATTTTCATGTTCCGGGTATAGTCCGGTTGTTCGGTTGGATAGTAATCCGTTAAAGTGTTAACAAAGCTTTAAAGTGTCGTTAATACCCTTTTTAGTGACACAACTCATTTCTGACACTTTGGAAAGTGTCTAGTAATATTTTTCTCATGCTTTGGCACTTTATTAGTTAGCTAAAAGCTGAATTATTAAGTAAAGTGCTGAATTTTGTGCTTAGAGCACGTTTTAGGCACATCCAGTCATTGTAACTTAATCCTAGAGACGCAGTTCTACAACCCTTGTATCCCTACACTCACCACTAGTGTAGTAAAATATTTCTGGCTCATACAGGCCTTAGGGGCAGTGTTTGCTGATGCTGGCTTTATCAGCATGTTCAATAGGTTATCCGTTTATAGTGCTACTGTGCTTTTGTGCATCATGTTTGTCACTAAGGTTCAGCATGTAAATAATGTAGTGACAGCAGGTAAAGTATGATGCAAGTAAGTACATGTATCAGTATTCGAGTAGCAGTTTATTCACAAGTTCAAGCAAGCACAGTAATTAAGCAGTAATTAATTATTAATTAAGTCGTACGGATACCTGGTTTAGTGAGGGTTGTCACAATGCTTATGATTTGAGGAGCTAATCCCCAAATGAAGCGTTCAATCCGCTTGAATTCTGGAGTGACCATATAGGGTATCACATGCGACAGGTCGTGAAACCTCTGAACATATTCCGCGATCTTCGGACCTTCCATCTTCAAATGCCAGAACTCTGTTTCCAATCTTTGGATTTCAGCGCAAGAACAATACTTTTTGCGCATTAGTTCCTTCAGTTCGGTCCATGTTAGTGCGTAGGCAGCAGCTTCATCAAGTGTCTGCACTTGCAAATTCCACCAAGATAGGGCTCCATCCAAAAATAGCCCAGAAATGTAGGTGACTTGCTGGTCTGGTGCACATTTGCTCATGCGGAGAACAGATTCAGTCTTCTCGGCCCAACGAACAAAAGCGACAGCACCTCCGGTGCCATCAAAGTTGACAGGCTTGTAGTCTAGAAACTGCTTGTAGGTGCACCCTGCACATACGTTACAACATATGAATGGCATTAGCATCCTTGCTAGAGATATCCAACTAGATCATGGTATGTCTTAATGACTTAGTATTACTATGAGGTGGATTGTTGTTGCCATTGTTGTTTGAGCTGCTTCCGCTGGGTCCTCCTTGCGAGGCGGCGTATTGCGCGATGGCAGCAGCGATGACTTGTTGGAGTTCTGCCTCATTGGTAGGCATCGGCGTTTGACGTCTCGGCGGCATCTTCTAAAAAGATGGGTTCACGTCGGTCAGACCATAATAAAGCGTACGTATATAATGATAGTAATAGTACATAACATCTCATGTTATAATCATATTAATCACACAACATCCCATGTTATAAGACATAAATAATCAACCAAAACATCACATATGATGAGAATACTGTGATTGCATTGCCAAAATCGGGACCACATGGTAGAGTGTACAAGTACATAATAGTGTCATACATCATCATCGACTAAGGGCTACATCACCCCAGTCCAAAAGAATATCAAATCAGTGTAATACATCCCATATACATGATCAACAAAAGTCAGAATCAGAATGCAGTCTCCAAAAATGCGGTGTGGTCAGAGCAATCGCCGTCTTCTCACCAACGTCCACCCATGCTGTACTAAAGATGCCCTAAACTGATGGTGGTGGAGGAGGGGGAAAATGGGTGTAGAACAAACGACGCAAATGGAGCCAGTCCTCCTCCATGGCTCTCTGGGTACGCAACCAAGAAGCAACCTGCCGCTCAAGTGCCAAAAGGCGTGCAGCATAGTCAGGTAACAATGGTCGAGGGTGCTGCGAAGAAGCAGGGTGGGTCTGACCTTTTCAGTATCTTCCTTGATTACTAATTCTTGTGCCTTTTTAATTTGTTCATTTAAATCTACTTTTAGATTTAATTGAAGAGAATGTACCCTTTTTGGCTTTTCATGATACTTTCGGCTTAAAGCATCTGCCACTACATTTGTTTTTCCTTCATGATACTGGATATCATAATCATAATCACTAAGCATCTCCATCCAGCGTCTTTGTCTCATATTTAACTCCTTTTGTCCAAAAAGATATCTTAAACTCTTATAATCGGTAAATATGGTAAACTTACTACCATAAAGGTAATGTCTCCAAATTTTCAAAGAAAAAATTATTGCTCCTAATTCAAGATCATGGGTTGAATAATTTTCTTCATGATTCTTAAGTTGTCTAGAGGCGTAAGCTATAACCTTTTGACGTTGCATTAACACACATCCATAACCTAATTTAGAAGCGTCACAATAAATTACAAAATCTTCAGTTTCTTCTGGTAACGCTAATATGGGTGCATGGGTTAATCTTGTCACACCCTGGCTTTGCGGAAGCGTGGTTATTTTGGTGTGACTTCTTAATACCATAGCTTAATCATAACAAGCTATATGAAATAAAAACCATGCAAGATCATCCATTAAAATAAGTTTAAAGAGCAAAGAACCACAACATTGTCTTAACGGATACCACATCCTAACAAACATAAACAGTGTTCAAAAGACACAACACCGACAAGAAATAAACACAGTTTAAGAACTGTGACTCGTCCAAGAAAAAGTCACATCCCTTAAACTCGGATGACCTCGAGACTAATGCAGCGGGAAAACATGTCATACCGCGCCAGATCCTTTAATTCCCTGAAATACATGTAAGTTGAAAAATCAACAATAATGTTGAGCGAGTTCATGTGTAAGTGAGTAAATAAACCTTTGTATGTATAAAAACCCTGGTATGTAGCAAATAAGGAAAAAGAGATCACCAATGGTTTGCAAGGCCATTGATATGTGTGAAGTGCAAGTAGGAAGACTCAAACCTAGCTGATTTATGCGTTGGGTACAAAGTCACCCCGAGGTCCGTTCTGTTTGGGCCTGGGGCTGGGCTCGCTACACCCAGATAGATCTACCGCTCCTGCCCCTCGGTCCTACCCTGAGGATTAATGGCCTCAAGTTTCCGCCTACCCACTCACATGATCTGAATAATAACCCTCCTTACGCTAACCATACCATGTAAGAATTATTCGTAATCATAGTAACATGTATTTCACCCCCGCAGTTTAGAAAACTGAAAACAGTTAGAGAAAAGGGGGACATGAACTCACAGTGGTGCGTCTCTACCAAGTATATCTCCTGATCAAGCAGCTGTGCGACGACCTACACGTACTAAATCTATTAGACGGACGGCCATGCCTTAGCTTAAGGTTTAAGTTTTTGGGAAATAGTTAGACAACTATTTCGTGTTTATATTTTTTTTGTAAATACTTGGTAATTATTCTCCTTCCCAAGGATGGGGGATTTAATACATGCGTGTTTGTAAAATTCGAAATACATTATTAAGTCTCACTTAATATATTTTATTTCTTACTTCAAAATATAAATATTCTTCCCAAAATAATACTTTGACAAAAATACGCGCTCATAAATATTTTCTTAAAATGCGTAAGTTACGTTTTAAAGATCAGGTGGTAATAATTATACCGTTGTAACTTATTATTTATTATGAAGGTGTTTGTATTATTTTTGGAATCGTTAACATTCGGTAATATTATTTTTACTCTAAAAATAATATTTGTATAGTTCACAAAATAATCATAGAAATTCACAAGTGTTGTTATGAAAAACATATATATCAAATATATATTTACCCCGTTTTTATTTTGTGAAAATCCCACTTCCGACACTTAGAAATTTTGTAAATAAAGTCATGGCGAAATTTACGTTTTGAAAACAAGTCAAAAATATATTTACAACACTTGTAGTGAAAATATTTCCAAGTGTTAGGTTTTTTTTTTAGAAAAATTTCGCCAGAGTTTCCCCTGTAACTGGAGGTGGCCACGCTTTCAAGCGTATCATTTTCTTTTATAATTCAAATCAACAATTTTCTCATTCCACCAAAACAATATCCAAAGCATCAAACTAGTCAAAACATATATAAATCGCATAAATTACATGAACTTGTGGTTTATCCAAAAATGCGTGATAAATCCCACTATTTTTAGTGGATCTTTATATAAATCAACTTCGTTTCTTGAAAGTCTCGTTTTTAAAGGAATTTCATCTTTACAACTTCTTGTAGAATTTGACAATACTAGTTCTTTGTCGAATCTTAGTGTTACACAAGTATTTACACACTTGTGTGTTTGCTAAAATCATTCTTGTTTATGAAAGATCCGTCTTTAAAAGTATGTTTTCTCTTGACACGTGGTCCTTTGAAAATACCGTTTGTAGATCCGTAGATCTACTAGTTTTGAACACTATTTCATAAGTAAAATCGATTTTACACAAGTTCATGTTTAATGTGTGGTAGAGTTTCATCATTTAACCCTTTATACACTTAAACAAACTCTATGTCATGATCCATGATCACGACTAATCCGGGTTAGATGATGATCCGAGCTACCACAACATAGATCGGCCCTAAATAGATACACAAAACAAGTCTTACAAGATTTACACCACATCATAGCTTTTAACCAACCTCTTTAACATTTTAGTGTACTTTTACATATCATCTTGCATGTTCTTGAGTTTTAACCGTTACATTTCATTTTAACCACTTTAAAATAGATCGAGAGGGCGTTTATAGCAACTTACTACTAGCTCGAGGCTAGGGAAGATTCTAGTCGAAGAATGAGTGGATAAAATCAATAGGGTGAGGTCCTTCACGTTCCGAATGCACCAAGCTTCCTCGTATGTGATCCTTAACACTTGTATGCACTTGAAATGAGATGATCAAAACTCGACGATGGATGGATGGTTGTGTGGGTGTTCGGCCGAGAGGAAGCAAGGAGGGAGAGAGAGTTGAGAGTTTGAGTTGTGTGATGGAAGATTATGTGGTGTTAAGCTTGGAACTTATAGACAAAGTGCATGATCATTATCCCATGGATTTCATGTCTTCAAGATATTAGGCAAGTTAGATTAATTTAATCACAAAAAGGACAAGGGGTGGTCACAATGTGACCGATTCGGTTGGGGGGGGGGGTAATTTAGTTAGATTTCAACCATTTAGTTAGGACATAGTTAGGTTAGTTAAGGGTTAACTCGGTTACTAGTGTGTTGTGCATTACAGCGGGTGTTAGGGTATTCAGGGACCCTAACTGGCTCAGAAAAAGATAAACAATGTTATTGGCAATATTTTTATGTTCCGGGTAAAGTCCGGTTGTTCGGTTGGATAGAGATCCGTTAAAGTGCTTAACAAAGCTTTAAAGTGTCGCTATTATTATTTTTAGTGACCCAAGTTATTTCCGACACTTTGGAAAGTGTCTAGTAATATTTTCCTCATGTTTTGGCACTTTATTAGTTAGCTAAATGCTGAATTATTATTTAAAGTGCTGAATTTTGTACTTAGAGTACGTTTTAGGCACATCCGGTCACTGTAATCTCATTCCTAGTGACGCAGTTCTACAACCCTTATATCCCTACACTCATCACTAGTGTAGCAAACTATCTCAGGCTCTTACAGGCCTTAGAGGCAGTACCTGCCTGGTGCTAGTTATGACAACACGTTTAATAGGTTATCCGTTCATTGTGCTACTGTGCTTTTGGTGCATCAAGGTTGTCACAAAGGTGCTGTAAGCAAAACATGGAGTGACAGCAAGTAAAGTATGATGCAAGTAAGTACATGTATCAGCATTCAAGTAGCAGTTTATCCACAAGCTCAAGTAAGCACAGTAATTAAGCAGTAATTAATTATTAATTAAGTCGTACGGATACCTGGTTTAGTGAGGGTTGTCACAAATCTATGCTTAAGAATTCTAAAGGCTTCTTCTAGTTTTGGTCCCCATTCAAACTTAATGGATTTACAGGTTAACCTAGTTAAAGGAATGGCTATTCTAGAAAAATCTCGAATAAATCTTCTATAATAACCAGCTAATCCTAAGAAACTTCTAACCTCGGTTGGTGACTCAGGGGTCTTCCATTTAGTAATTGCCTTGATTTTTGTTGGATCCACATAAATTCCTTCATGGTTGACTAAATGTCCAAGAAACTGTACCTGTTCTAACCAAAACTCACATTTTGAAAATTTAGCATAAAGCTTTTCTTTTCTTAATAAACTTAAAAGTGCGTGCAAATGCTTTGCATGTTCCTCTTTACTCTTAGAGTAAATGAGAATATCATCTATAAAGACAATTATGAATTTATCCAAATATGGCTTACATATTCGTTTCATCATGTCCATAAATGCAGCTGGGGCATTGGTTAAACCAAATGGCATGACAGTAAATTCATAATGGCCATACCTTGTTCTGAACGCGGTCTTAGGAATGTCCTCTTCCTGTACCTTTAATTGATGATATCCTGACCTTAAATCGATTTTTGAGAAAAATCGGGCTCCTTGTAACTGATCAAACATATCATCGATTCTTGGTAATGGATACTGATTCTTAATCGTGACCTTGTTTAATTCACGGTAATCAATGCACATCCGCATTGATCCGTCTTTCTTTTTAACAAATAAAATCGGCGCTCCCCATGGCGATGAGCTTGGCTGTATAAATCCTTTTTCTAACAATTCATCTAATTATTTCTTCAATTCCTGCATTTCTACAGGTGCCAAATGGTAAGGTGCTTTGGCAATCGGTGCTGTTCCTGGTAACAGGTGGATTCTGAATTCAACTTCCCTATCCGGCGGTAGTCCTGGTAATTCTTCTGGGAGTATATCTGATACCACTGGAATGTCTTTTAGTTCTTTTCCTTTAGTGTTAGTGATTATGGAAATCAAATACACTAATGATCCTTTTCTTATATAACTTGCAGTTTTTATCACAGAGATGAATTTGTGGATCTAGGTGGTTTATCTCCTTTAATTGTGATATTGTCACCCTTTTGTGAATTTACTTGAATTGACTTTTTATCACATAAAATACTGGCTTTATTGGCTATTAACCAATCCATTCCTAATACTACATCAAATCCTGCCAGATTCATTGGGTAAAGATTTGTAATAAACTTTTGATTTAAAATTTCTATTCTTGCTCCCTACAAGATTTCAGAAATCTTAATAGTTTCTCCATTAGCTGTCTCTACTAGACACTCTTGTGGAAGTTTAGTTAATGATTGATTAAGAAGTTTGCAAAACGAAGTATTAATAAAACTTTGGTTTGCACCAGAGTCAAATAATACTTTAGCAAATATATCATTAACTAAAAACGTATCGGCTATCACGTCCGGAATCATCTTGGCTTCATCTGTAGTCAGAACAAATGCTCTAGCATTTTTAGTGTTCTTATTGCCCATGGCTAGAACTAGTTTCGGACAATTGGGCTTGATGTGACCTTTTTCTCCACAATTGAAGCACAGTCCATTACTAAATTTCCTCCTGCAATCTTCTTCCTTGTGTCCTGGTAACTTACAGAAATTGTAGTGAGTGGAGCATTTTCCCGAATGCTTCTTCCTGCAAGTCTTACAGTAGGGTGCAGAGGTAGAACCTATATTCCTACGGTTGGAATTTCCGTAGCGGAATTCCTGAGTAAGCCTCTGTGCTAGGTTTTTCCTCTGGTCTTCTTCTCGTGTACGTACTAATTCATCAGTCAAGATGTTTGTTAATTCTACAGCTTCTTCTATGGTTTGAGGTCTAGTTGTTTTGACTACATGCCTAATATCTCCAATTAATCCCCAGATATAACGGGAGATTAATACCGGTTCAGGTGATGCAAGGGTTGGCACTATTCTAGCATATTCAAAGAATAATTTTGTGTACCCCTTACTATCCACTCCATTCATCCTAAGGTTTAGGAATTTGTTTGCTATTTGTTCCTTTTCATTGGGAGGGCATAATTTCTTTTCTACCATGTTCCTAAATTCTCCCCATTCCATATTGTAAACTCTATCACTCCCTCTAGACTGGAGGATAGTGTTCCACCATTCTAAGGCTGAATTCTTAAATAGATTGGAAGCAAACATTATCTTGTCCTCTTCCGCACATTTGCTTATTTTTAAGACTGCCTCAGTCTTTTCTATCCAGCATAGAGCTGCAATAGGTTCTTCATTGCCCGAGAATTCTATTGGTTTACAGGACCAGAATTCTTTGTAAGAACAACCGTAAGACACGGTTCTTCTTCTTTTGGGAATGGGCACTTGAAGTACAGGGCCATTGTTTACACTGTGTTCTGGTTCAGTTGGTCGCTTACTGCTATGCTTACTTTTATTACCAGCTTCTTTAACAGTTTGAAGAATATATGGCATTGCATCAATAATTCCTTGTGCCACTATGTGTTGAATGGCACTATTATCCACTTGGTTTCCATTGTTATTGTTGTTCGGATTCTCATTAACTAGGTTATTGTTACTCTGATTATCGTTATTCAGATTTTCTTGATTTCCTTCGTTGGCCATCTGAATTTTAAAAAGTTACCACGTATTAATATCACAAAATAATATTTAATATAGCCAATCACATGACACGCATTTTGGTCAAAAACGTCGATCATTGTGAATTTTCTCTATTCATATAATATGCATCTATTACACACCAGTACTGAAATTAAAAATTACAATATCAACTGAAATTTAAATTACACTAATAGTAGTAGGCATCCGTAGTTTTTTTTTCATACACACATATATTATTATTATATTATTATTATATTATTACTACTATTACTACCGTTTCCATTCTCACATTCATGGACATGGATTCATCCATAAATCCATATTGTGCTCGTCGTACTTCCAGACGAGTCGCTCTCCCACCTGTCTCATTCTTTCGGTACTCTCTAAAATTTCCTCACCAAATGTCCTAAGTTCTTGTACGTTTTCTGCACTCATTGGGGGTGTAGGTTCTAGGACTGGGTTCGGAATCTGGGGTGCGGGTTCCTGGTATGGAGGTGTAGGTGCCTGGAATTGGTAAGGATCTTCTAAAATCTCCCTAATGTATACATCGTGGTAATAGGGATCTAAAGGATCCAAACCTGGGTAGGCTCCTAAGTTCTGCATGGGCATGTCTTCGTGTATCGGGTAGCGTTGCACATAGTCCATATTGTCGTCCCACCAGGGGTCGTAATTTGGGTCTAAGGGATTTGGTGCTGGTACCCTAGGTATTTCCTCCGGGTTAAAATCATGCATTTCTACTTGATTTTCAGGGTTTTCTATTTCCATTGGTTGATCAGGAAATGGTGGTTGTGGTTGGGGTGCTATTATTTGTTCCAGATTCGGGTCAGCTGCAGTGGTTGCTAGGATGTGGATGTTGGCTATTCCCCTATTGATCATGTCCTGGGCATGTGCATTTGTCTCTCTTTTGACTGCTGCTAGTGCTCTCTGGTCTTGTAACTTTTTCATACGTTTTCTACGCTCGTGTGCTCCTCTACTGAACCATCCCCTCTTTTTCTGAGGAAATGGCTCTTCTGACTGAGCCTTAAACACGAATATTCCTTCTTCCGTATCAGCAGAATACCCCGAGAGGGCAGGCTGAGAAGAGGAAGTGCCTTCGCTTCTAGGCGAACCAGACAATTAACGGTACGCGTCAGATGGTCCTTGGTCGCTCATATTATAAACTAACAAATAGTCAAATAACACATAACAAGAAAATACAATTATGCACGTATTTCCGTAATTTATTTCCTAACAGATTGAATTTTGATGTCAGCAGAACGCTTCTGTGGTTGAATCAGTGGCTTAGCTCTGATACCACCTTCTGTCGCAATCCCCGATCCCTATTACCTCGGGAACGGGCGGCCGCGAGCCAGTTCCGGTGGTATCGCGTGTTTAATCAATTTTGGCAGCGGAAATTTCATCAGGACCGTAGTTAGGAAATATTTTATCAGAGTAAAATACCACATTTTCATAATATTAAACATATGGGAAAAATCCCAAGTTTAAGTACACACATTTTCATAGGGATAAAACCCTACTTTATTTAATAAAAACATCTATTTCTTTTAGGTAACTTTATTGCCACTTTTCCAAGCCTTCAGTGCTGTCTAGCTGGCTTCTAATTGGCTTTCACATTTTGTTACCTGAAACGCGTTTTAAAAACATTTTGTCAGTGGGAAATACTGGTGAGTGAATCCCAGTTCAATCAAGTTTTAAATAAAAACCATTGTACAGTATTGAGGGCGATCTCGCAATTACATTTGTTTCCAAGTTATATCAATTAACATC
This sequence comes from Helianthus tuberosus, assembly GCA_030545235.1. NCBI lineage: Eukaryota > Viridiplantae > Streptophyta > Magnoliopsida > Asterales > Asteraceae > Helianthus > Helianthus tuberosus. The sequence continues at coordinate 114,138,076 of CM060394.1, read as the reverse complement.
CATGGTACTATCAGACTCGACTTGTGGAAATGTTACCCCTCGCAAGGCAGTAACAAAACTTTGTATACAAAATCCCAACATACTCATGATAATTATATTCTTACAAATACTCAATAACTTTTTAATATATAATTAATTAAGTGAGGTTTTGTAAAAACAATTTTCAAAAAGGAGATTACTCATATTGATGTCTTAGATTTTCTGTAAGGGTTTCCTGGTGACAATCTATAATTTACACAAATGCACACGTGTTAGTATAATAACCCATTTTAACATTAGTAATACACTCCCCGAGATGACATTCCAACGACTACGTCGGGCAGAACCACGACAGCCGTTACGGAACCCTAGATCGATCGGACAGAGTATCTAATACGTATCCAGGGGTTATAATACTTACAACGGAGCAGAACTTCGCTATTTAGGGGGTGTTATGCCCGAGTATAGAGTATACTACGTAGAACTTGAGAGTAAATTGAAAAGTTTGAGCGAATTCGACTGAAGGCCACTGCGCGTAATTTATAGGGGCTGAGTTCGGGTTTCTTGCGGCCCGCGTAACACAAGACCATGGCCTACGTGGCCCGCGTCAACGCTGGTCAACAGCGTAGCTGATCCAGGTCAGCTAGTAGGTTCAACACGAGTCGGACACGTGTCAGCACCGGGCTGTGCCACATTTTTTGCCTCTCGCGGCCCGCGTATGGGTTAAGGGGTCCTTTACGCGGCCCGCCTAAAACCCAAAAATTGATTTTTATATTATTTTTAATAATATTCAAGGTATTCGGGGTCCGTTTTCGCGTATGGGGTGTATTTTAGGACATATTGGGGTATTTTAAAATATATTGGGGTGTCGGAAAATATTTCGAGGGTGTCGGTTTAATTTAGGGTTGTTATAGTTTTCTTCTTTCAATGCTTCGGTCTGAGCGGAATAAATCTGATCAGGTAAGTTAGAGTGGATAGTGAGCTGCAAAGCGCGAACACGCTTAGGCTTTGTCTCCTTTCGACTAAGGGCATCAGCTACGACGTTAGCTTTACCTGGGTGATACTTGATGGCACATTCGTAGTCATTTAAAAGTTCTACCCACCGACGCTGTCGCATGTTCAACTCTTTCTGATCGAAAATATGCTGGAGGCTCCTGTGATCGGTATATATAGTGCATTTGGTATCGTACAGATAGTGCCTCCAGATCTTTAGCGCGAATATCACGGCCCCCAACTCCAAGTCATGAGTCGTGTAGTTCTTCTCATGAACCTTCAGCTGTCGAGAAGCGTAAGCTATTACCTTCTCGCGTTGCTTTAGCACACAACCGAGACCCTGAATAGAAGCATCACAATATACCACAAAATCCACGGTACCTTCAGGTAAAGACAAGATCGGTGCACTGCAGAGTTTCTGTTTCAAGAGTTGGAAAGCATCTTCTTGCTTCGTTTCCCAAGAGTATACAACGCCCTTCTATGTCAATGAGGTAAGAGGTTGAGTGATCCTTGAGAAATCCTTAATAAATATGCGATAGTACCCAGCGAGACCAAGAAATTGTCACACCTCCGAAGGATTCCTTGGTGTCGCCCAGTTTCTGATAGCATCAATCTTAGCAGGATCCACGTGTATCCTCATTTCGTTAACAATGTGGCCAAGAAAGTGCACTTCCCTGATCCAGAAGTCACACTTAGAAAACTTCGCATAGAGTTGCTCCTTCCTCAGGAGCTCCAAGATGAGACGTAAGTGTCGCTCGTGGTCTTCCTTGCTCTTAGAGTAGATCAAGATGTCATCGATGAACACAATGACAAAATCATCGAGATACGGTTTGCACACGCGGTTCATGAGATCCATGAAAACCGCTGGTGCGTTAGTCAACCAAAATGGCATAACCAAAAACTCATAGTGGCCATACCGCGTTCGAAAAGCCGTTCTTGGGACATCCTCCTCTCGGACTCGCACCTGATGATAGCCTGATCTTAAGTCGATCTTTGAGTAGAAACTTGACCCTTGCAACTGGTCAAACAGATTGTCGATGCGTGGTAAAGGATAACGGTTCTTGACAGTCACCTTGTTGAGTTCACGATAATCTATACACATTCGAAAGGACCTGTCTTTCTTCTTCACAAACAGAACTGAGGCTCCCCAAGGCGAAGAACTGGGTCGGATAAAACCTCTATCCAACAGTTCTTGGAGTTGATTTGACAGCTCCTGCAACTCTCCTGGTGCAAGACGATAAGGAGCACAGGCAATCGGAGCTGCTCCTGGTGTGAGGTCAATATGAAATTCCACCTGACGGTGTGGAGGTAAACCAGGAAGCTCTTCTTCAGGAAACACATTAGAAAACTCACGAACAACTGGAAGGTCTTCGATCCTTCTCTCCTCAGGTTGAGAATCAGTAACAAGAGCTAGTATAGCAGGGTAGCCCTTTCGTAGACACTTATGGGCTTTCATTGCCGAGATAATGCTGACCATTGCGACACCACGATGACCTTGAACTAACAGGAATTCCCCACTGGGAAGAGGGATACGCACGATTTTCTCCAAACAAAGAATTTTAGCTTGGTGCATAGACAACCAATCCATACCAACGCCCACATCAAAACTTCTAAGGGTAACAGGGAGTAGATCAATATCGAACACTTGACCCATAAGATCGAGTTTACACCCAACAAGAACATGTGAAGCTTCAATTGTTTTACCATCAGCTAGTTCTACTACATGTTTGGTTACGAGGGGTGTAGGACTCAACTCTAACTGACGACTGAACCCCAAAGATACGTAACTCCAATCAGCACCAGAGTCGAATAAAACAGAAGTAAATAGATTGTTCACGGAAAATGTACCAGTCACAACGTTGCCATCATTTTGAGCTTCCCCAGCACAAATGGTAAATACTCTCCCACGCGCATTGTTCCCACCATTGTTCCCATTGTTGTTCCCAGTGTTGTTATTATTATTACCAGTATTCTGATTCAGCTTAGGGCAATCCTGCCTGAAATGACCCTCGTCACCACACTGAAAACAGCCCTTGCGATTACCCCGATTCTGCTGAGGCTGCTGCCTATCCTGGTGCTGTGGCTGCTGTTGCAGTGGGGGTTGCTGCTGTTGATGTCTTGGGAGTGGAGCACTGCAATCTCTAGCCATATGACCCACCTTGTTGCATCTGTGATAGACTCTGGTGCACGGTCCACGATGATGAAAGTTGCACTTGTTACACTTTGGCTGCTTCCCTGCGTAAGAACACTGATTCGAATTGTTGCTCTGGTTTTGATTAACAGAAGATGACTGACTAAAGCTGCGGTTGCTACCAGTGTCTAGATTTTTCAGTGGCTGGGTCGAGTTGGACACTTTGTCCACCTCATTCCATTTGCGCTTACTGTCAATAGCAGAAGTAGTAGTTGTAGCAGTGGTAGCAGTAGTAGCAGAAACACGTGGTGGTAGCGAGCCACGCTCCACCTCCTGATCCGTAATCTTGTGGGCTAAGAGGATGATTCGAGTCAGGTTGTCAAGATTTGCAGCAGTGACCAAACTCTTGACTGAAGGTGCTAAACCTTTGATGTACAATTCGATTCTTCTAGGTGGTGGTCGTGATAAGTTAGGACACATATTCGTGAGCTCATGTGACCTTTTTGTGTATGCTTCAATTTCAGACCCTTCCATCTTCAAATTGTAGTACTTGTTCTCAAGCTTCTGAATCTCATCACGAGGACAGTACTCCTCTCCCATCAACTCCTTGAAATCATCCCAAGTGGTTGCATTAGCCATTTCGATGCCCAACATTTGCACCTGGGCATTCCACCAAGTTAAGGCACCATCCTCCAATGTGCATGTAGCATACTTCACCCGGTCTCCCATGGGACAGTTACACATAGCAAAGACTGACTCAGCTTTCTCAAACCAACGTAGTAGCCCCACGGCTCCTTCAGTCCTACTGAATGTCTGTGGCTTACAATCCATGAATGTCTTAAATGTGCAAATAGGCGGATTGTTTTGATTCGTAGGGTGACCTAAAAACGAAAGAGAGTACAACACACTGTTAAAATTTGGGTACGCAACACAAGGATAAGGAATAATTGGCACATATTGTACCAGCCTGGTAAGCCGCTAGGGCTTCAGCCACACGAGTGTTGATCAGGTCGGTTAACTCGGCCTGAGTCATAGCAATGTTGTCACGTCCACCGCCGCGGCCACCACCATGTCCACCATTACGTCCACTCATGAATCTATATAAAAGAAGGGGAAAAAGGTTAAGGGTCAGACTTGAGTAGGAGTTAAACACCACGATGACTTCTATAGACTACTAAGTTTACATCAGACAATAGAGCGGAACCCCTTTCACACTCGTTAAGCATCACTAGGACTCACACGCACCCCACATTATTATTATGAGTGCACCCATAATAATAATGCAATTTGCGTGTTCATCTCAGCTCCTCCCAACTCATGCTAAAAGGTTCCTCAAATTTAAGTAACGAGACAAAAGACATCACAAACCATGGGCCATGAAAGTCTAGAGGAATGTCGCATTGTGACTCTATCATCCACATAACATAGGCAAGTAACACATGAATTCAGTCTGTAGTGCTAAGTGTCCAATCACATGCATCATCATACGTAAGCGTACACTAGATATGCTATGCAATAAGTAAACGAGAGACGAACCTTGCAATCTGGAGCTGAGTGTCATGGTCGATTTTTGAACTATTCGGTTATAGTCTGGTTTTATAAAAACGTTTTAAAACCAAGTTCACTATAACCAGTGGCTCTGATACCAAACTGTCACACCCCCAAAAATACCACATGCGGAAACCCCGCTAGGCGTGTGACATACCAGGATCTAGCCACTAATCATACTGAACTCATAATAAGATCTCAAATAGAGTTGTCAATTATAAATAAAATGTATCAAACCATAAGTTTAATAAAATCCAACAAGTTCAGCGGAAGCAATAAGTAAACCATTGTTTAATGTTTCAAAACCAAATGTATGAAAATCAATAAGCTTGTCATGTGCATTCAATCAGTTCGACCCATGACCACTCCAGCCATTCCAGACAGCAAGTTCCATATCCAAGAAATCTAACGACCTGTGAGCATGCAACACGTATGTCAGATAACGCTGGTGAGTTCATAGTTTTACGCAAACGTTAGTTACCAAGTGTTTAGTTCAGTTTATTGATAAAAATGTTGATAATAACTCAAGTACCGTATAAGATGGCTACCAGATTGTTTTGCCCGTCCCCAATGCCCCCTATCTTAAGCATTGGTCATGATTTAAGGTCATTAGTTCACGCCCATCCTCTCAAGTACAGTGTGAGGTTGCCAAGCCTAATAGCGCTATCAACTAATACCCCGTTACCTCTCAGGTAACTAATTTGGTATAAGATGGGACTTAAGGTGATAGGAAAAGAGTGTATTATCTAAAATCCCAGTTTTTACCCCAAAAGATTTATTCCTCTCAGGAATACCCATTTGACTGTCCCACCCACCGGGACGCATGCTCAAGAGGAATGAACTCACCTTTGGTTTGCTCGGTAAGATTATATACTTGATTAATAGTTGATCAAACACGTCCTAATATGGGTACCGACAACAATCAGTTTCATGTGCACATAACCCACATATTTTACATGAAATTAATTCATGTATTCCTTGTTCACATATTTCACAATTAATGTACATGTAGTACACACATATAATTCAAGTCATAACAGTTAATCTATCAACCCAATATCATCAAGTAGTCACTTAGCATGTATTCGGTTCATAAGCAGATTCATTTCATGATTTCATGTTTGCAAGACATATAACATTTAATTCTTCAATCACAAAAGTATGTAAATTAATCAAGTTAATGATTCACCTTGGATTTGTGCAATCTACTGCGACTTTTCGACCCAGATTCAACTTAAGGCCCAATATAGCATGAAATCTAAGAAGAATAGGTGGCCCACGGAGTCCATCCCACCCGAGTGTGCGACTGTCCCCGAGGCAGTGTGCGGCCCAACGGAATCTACGTATGCCTTATTAACTTTCGCAGCCCGGTTAGCATGTAAGGCCCAACTAACTATACATGTAATTAGTTCATAACTCATTATGTGAATGTGCAACCTACTGTTATGCTACGTGAATGGTATGCGACTATGTGGTAAGTGTGCGATTTATGAGGCTTAACCATCCAATACTTATGTAGTCGTGATGTTAGGGACCGAAGTGTGCGGGGTCGGATACTTTATGACCAAAATCCGAGCCACATCCAATACGTAACCAAAACAACCTCCCATATTTCTTTGCTAATTATTCCTGGCAGTTATGGTGTTTGTTACCATACCATACAAAACAATTATCAAAATCTTCCCATCATGCACATCGAACTACAATCAAAACATCAAGGTTGACTTTAATTCATGCTCACACACAATCCTTTTAGTAAATACCTAATATGAATTTATATTTGCAAGCTACCTAACATGAGTTTATATTTGCAAGCCTTACTTTATTCGATTACCACAGCCACTAATATCTTACCACAACTAGTTCATTGCCAATTTAAAGAATTCATCAATCACCAACATGCACATGATTTCCATATCTTAAATCAATGTTGCAAACATTCATACATATCGATGACAACTCACATAACCACACACTACAGCCAAGAACATTCTCTATATGAATCACGACACAAGATAACTCATAACACAATCGCACAGAACCGATAGAAAGCTGCATGAACACATGACAAACTTACTAACCAGATTTCTATCACACAATATATGAGGGGATCCGCAGGGAAGAACCTCGATCAGTACACGTTGCCATCGATCCAAGAGAGAAGGAGAGAATATTAGGGTTTGTTACTATTTCCCCAAGAAAGCACGTAACCTATTATCCTCCCTTCATGTATACGTATAACACATGGATTGGGGCTTTGGTTTGGGCCTGATCCATCGTGTGGGCCGAGATGGGATGACAAGTGTGGGCCGATATGAATTAGAAGTGGAGTGATAGTTTAAAGAGTGTGGTGTGCGGCCCAATCACATGTACAGCCCATGCCTACCACTTGACACTTAGAATAACCCAACTACAAACTCAATCATACCCAATTACGTTTACGTTTAACAAGTTTAACATAGCAAGAAACGTTTAATAAGTTTAACATAGCTAGAAACGTTTAATAAGTTTAACATAGCAAGAAACGTTTAAAAAGTTTAACATAGCAAGAAATGTGGAAGAGGAATAATGAGGAGTTAGGATCACGAGACTAAGCGACACTAACCTTGAAAGTTCGGGTTGTCACATTATACTTCAGAGTCTTCCGAAACATCAACTGTTGTACCAAAAAGCATTTCAAAAGCTATAACTGAATATATTAATCATGATAATTTTTACGGGACTAACTCAAAACCACAGAAACTTGACAGTATTGAAGATTACATTTGGTGGAAAGAAAGATTTATTAACTAGGCAAAAGCCTATGCGAATGAGAGTCGGTTTTGTCTGGAATTCGGGTATAGTAGACCAATTGATGATATAAATGAAGAAATTCCACTTAAAAGCTTATCAGTTGAAGATAAAAAGAATTTTTCGTATGAAAAAAAATGATTGCCTTAATTCAACAGTCGATTAGAGATGACATTTTTGCATTACTTAATCATGATGGGTCATCAAAATCAGTGTGGGAAGCATTACGGGTAAAAGCTGAGGGTGGGAAGCAAATCAAAAAGAACAAAATATCATTGCTTAAAAAAGAATTTGATTTGTTTGATGGCATAAAAGGTGAATCTGTAAGAGAAATGATCGAAAGATTTTGTCACCTTAAAATTGAACTTGATAGTTTTGAAATAACAAAAACCCGTGAGGAAATCATTGATAAAATCATTGAAGCATTACCACGTGTTGATCATTGGCAAACATTTGTATTTATTCTGAAAAATGATGCATTGTTTGATGAGATTACTTTGGATGCTTTGATAGAAAAGATTGAGAGTCATAAGCTTGAGCTGCAAAAGGAAAGCAAAATGATCAACTCTTCGTATCAGTAGAATGTGGGTCTTTATTACAGAGGCAGTGTACCTTCGGTGTCAGTCAATGAGTCACCAAAGACAGCCTTCAGTGTTGAAAAGTCTAACGATTCACAGAAAAGCTCATCTAGCTACAATCCAGGGTATCATTCGTCTTCGACAGCTTCAAACTCAGAAGAACCCGATGAGATTCTCTACAATATTGCTCTAAAGTTGAAAATTTCTCCACCTATGAGCATCAATGCAGCTAAACAACAAATAAGTTTTCTAGCTTCAATTCTGGAATCATACGAGAGTCTGGTAGCAGGGAGAATCGGAAATCCTGAGCTGACAAAGGAAGATTATGACCAGATAGATCCAGAGGAGATAGAACTAATTGATATTAGATGGTGCTTGGCTAGTGGAATTCGTAGAGCTCAAATGTTCATGGAGATAGTAGGAATGAAAGAACTTGGAGGGTTGCTAAGCACAAAGCTTGGCTTCAACAAATCTAAAGTGACATGTTTTTTTATGTAAGCAAAAGGGTCACTTCAAGAGGGAGTGTGTTAACCGAGAAGTAGCTGATCATGGTAATCATTTCCATGATGACTACTACAAAAAGGCAATTTATCATAAAAGCGGTGAGCATACTTCTGGAGAAAGCCTAAAGCGGATTACTGGAAATTCATCAAAAGAAAAATCACAATCTTTAGTGATACGTGAAAATGTCAAATCCAAGATTGAACATGCCAAACACAGGGTCACTCATGAAGATGAAGGATTTAATTGGAGTGAGTATATAGATGATGATGGAACTGCTTTAGTGGCTGAAGTGAAAGAGAGTGAATTTGTTGCTGTGGTAAAAGAAAGAATGACAGAAGAGATTCTAAAAGAGAAAACATACAGAGAAAGATGTATTGTTAATTACAGAATTCAAGAAATGGAGCAAGAGTATTTAGAGGCTAGGAATTACAAAAGATGGGACAAGAAGCGAGAATGTTATATCAACAGCAAAGGAGAACCACTTGTCCATCCAAGCAACGTGGTATACAACGGCGTTCTTGCAGTAATTCCTCTGTCCGATGAATACTATTCAAAGGTCGCAAAAGATAAAGAGCAAGTTAAAAAGCTGGATAAAATCATCAGAGATGTCATGACAGCAAGTCTGAGACAGAGAGATGAAGAGAGGATGAAGAAGAATGTTGAAAGTTTGATGGATGAATTGAAAAAGGTTGCAGAAAAAGAGAAAGAGGTTGTGGAAAAAGAAGAAGCTGATGAAGAGAAACAGGAGGAAGTTGATGAGAAGTTGGTTGATGGAGCTGATGTTAGTGAAGTGGTTGCTGATGGACAACAAGAGAAGGACTGACCAGAAGCAGATAGCAGAAAAAGTTTTAAATAAAACTGCTGAACAATGCAAGAAATGCATGGAAACGTGCAGTGCTTGTACTGAAAAAGATGTACAATTCAGAACAAGAGATATGGACAATTCAAAACACTAAAAATCGTATCTCAAATCAGATGAACTTTGTGTGAAAATTTAAGTGGATCGATATACTGACGATCTAAGTGAATCGTTTAGAACTGAAAGTGTTTAAAGCTCAATGGTGCTAGTGATTTTTCATAAACTGATATGATCCTCTGACACGAACTCAAACAAAAATACTATATGTAAATATTTGTTTATTGCCTTATATTTAAGAAAAACACAAAAATATTTTGTTTCTACTTTAATTTCGACAACTGATGTTTGAGTGTTGAGTTTCAAAATCTGAGTACGCGGAACATGTTTCTGAAAATAATCAAGTTCATTAATTTGAAACTTAAGGTTTTGATAATATAAAATCAAAAATAGGTTGTGAAAATCTCCAAGGTCATTAAATTGGACTTGGAAGATTATCTGAGAGGATTTTGATTCTTAAACTATTATATCTGATGCATAGAATCAAGTTACGATCTTGGTTATTTATATTATCATATAGAGAGTTGTTTGATAGGGGGAGAGAATCAAGTTTGTTTCTGTAAATTTATATTGTTAAAATATGAGCCAGGTTCTTGATCCAAAAAGAGTTTAAAGGCCAGGTCATCGATTCTGGAAAATCTAAAATGCTTTCATTATTAAATATAAATTCCAGATTTCTGTGAACAAACGACGTCCTGTGCTGTCACATATTTGAAATGCTCCAGCTTATTCATTGTTATATGTTGAGAGCAAGGTTTTCAAACTTGAAACTTTAATTGTCAAAACCTTATAAATGGTTTGAGAAGTTTTGCAGATGAGAGTTCCAGACTACGATCCCGAGAGCAGAACTTAAGGGGGAGTTTGAAGACAAGCTTACAAACAGAGAGCCAGATAACGATTCTGGAGGAGGTTGTAGCCAGGTGAAGATCCTTAGCAGCTGAAAGCACGGAAGCTTAAAGCAAGGGGGAGCCTGAAGAAAGAGTTGAACGAAAGGGGGAGCAGTTGAAGCTGAAAACAGATCCATGGGGATTCTATTCGATCAAAGGAGAGTCTGTGGTGCTGATTATGTCAACATTTTGTGAAGAATCAGAAAGAAATAAAAGCTACGAGATTGACTGCAGCAATATCCAAGGGGATTCTGTGAGTGCTTATGTCTACCGCTTGCGTCAATCACGTAACGTAGCTTAAGCAAATGAGACAAGACTGGTGCTAAACAGAGAAGAGCTTAAAGGCTATTGAGAAAGAAGGTCTTGGTTCGAAGGAGCGGTTCGAACGAAGCCAAGAGGTGATCAAGAAGTGCCTTCGTACGAAGGCTTGTGGCTTTGTACGAAGCCATGCTTATCCTTGTTCGAACCTGGAAATCTATAAATAGGTGTCTTGTCTAGTTCATTTGTAACTTTTGGGCATTCTTGAGGCGAAGCTCTGTCCAACTGATTTCGTGGTTTTATACTGTTAAAGTCTTAATAGAAATCAGCATTAATTACATCCTCGTGTTCTCATCCACGTACGTGATTGGATTCCGCACATATCACGTGTCGGTACGCATTCATCGGTTAGAGATTCAGTTCCGGAAACGATTTTACAACAATTTTGTGTAAATTACATCTTTATTTATTAAGTTTGCTTTATAATGTATTACTAGGTTAGAATCACGTATATTACATGGGTTGCACAAATGTAATTTTATTTAATAAAAAATATATATCTTTAAAAAAACTCGTATATTGCACGTGTTGAATAAAATATAATGTCATATGTTAACACAAATATTCATTAAGATTTATCTTTTTAAAATAAACATTGATGTATTATTTATTTACTTGCTATAACATTTACATTTTTTTTTATTTTGCATAAATGTAATTTTATATAATAAATAATAAAAAAGATATATATATATCTTAAAAAAACTCGTATATTACACGTGTTGAATAAAATATAATGTCATATTTTAACACATGCAGTCATCAAGATTTATCTTTTAAAAATGAACTTTGATGTACCTTTTACTTATTATAACATTTTACATTGTTTTTTATTTATTATTATGTTAAAAACACATGTGTTACATGGGGTTGAATCTCGTTTTTATGATGCATTTACATTATGAGATACAATTATTTTAGTTAGTTTTATGCACCTTCATTCTTATCTGTTTAGTTCATTAATAAAACACTTGTCTTAAATTTTATTCAAAAGAGTTTGCGGTACAAAATGTGGAGATCGATCCCCACGTTTTAATATATTTCATCATTCTTATGATTTATTCAAGTGATGGTTTCGCTTCCAAATAAATCCATTGAACCCTAAGTAAAACTCTGGGCCATGTTAGGATTCTTGGCGAAATTGACAACCCTCAAAGTGAAGTCCTTGTAGTAACAAAACATGGGGTTTCGAACTACGGACGAAAGAACGTTTCTCATGAAGACTTATCATAGGAAACTTGTGTGTGCTTGAAATCCGAATTGGGGAGTGTAAGATAAAATGACATCGGTCAAGGTCCAAGACTTCTCCCGTATCATTACTCTTGTCACTATAGGTCTTAACACATGACAAAACTTCATGTGGTTTCTGTGCACTGAATTCCATAATTATGTAGGCCTCCATAATTATGTAATTCCTTGCACAGTCCGCACAGTTCATTTCATAATGCGTAGGGGAAAAATCAATTGAATAAACATGAAGCGACTTCACTAGACCACCAAAGGATCTTTTTAACTAGATTAACGAACGATCTTTTTAACTAGATCAACACATGATCTTTTTAACTAGACCGTCGTACGATCTCCTTAAATAGACCACTTAAGGGATCTTTTCAATTATATCATCACATGATATTCCTAACCAGATTTTCAAATCAAACTGTTTAACTAGACCACTCAAGGGGTCCAATTATAGAATAGTACTTTAAAACCCAAGGGACTTTACTACAACGTAGAAGTCCATTAAGGATTTAAGATAGTACCTTTGGATATCCTACTATGAATCCCTCATATGAGATATGGAAGATTCTACGAGGATTTGGATGGATCACATAAAAACACAAAACATATAAGAAAACACATAAGCACATAATCACATAATTAGTTAACTTGATCTTTAATTTGTTATCTTTGGTCACAGGTATTTAAAGCACACCAGGAATCCAATCCGTGGATTTCATTTAGCACTTTAAACATAAGAATCTAACTATGGAGATAGAAAGATCTTAATAGGAATTCGGATTTATCCTTATTGAATCGTAATATACGTATTAATGCATACGAATAATTCAATTTAGGTCTCCGATTTGATTGATAATCATCCATAAGGATCTAATTATGAGGATAGAAAGATCCTTATTTTGGAATTTGGAATTTTGTGTAACGAGAGGTGTTTCGACACCTTGCACTAGGCGTGCTTAAGTCGATACACAAGGTAGAAAGTTCATGAGGTTGAGGTGCTAGATATGCCAAGCGACATATGAAGCAGAGTTTGAAGGTTGGGTACCACATATGTTAAGTCGATCATACGAGTAGGGTTGACTTGGGGTTGGTTTAGACCACCTTGGTTTGGGTTGAATTGTCAAGCATTTGTCAGGTGACCGAGTCGTCCACGTGATGCACACAGACGACACTGCAGGTAAGCTTGGTGAGGTGCATTACATTTGTTGCACATAAGCACATACCGGCATTAGGTTTCCTTGCAAGAGGTTGAGCAGCAGCAGGATTTGCAACAGCTTTGCTTTGGATTGCAAAGCGGCACATGTTAATCAAATATCCCCCATCATCCACTGTGGGTACATTTGAAATAGAGTATCTGATTCGGATGATGACGGTTGCATTGATTGCTCTAAGGAGCGGTTCCCTTGTATGGCTTCATCCCTGAGACGAGTCACGGTGATAGCAAAATCAACGGCCTTCTGGTAGTACGATGCCTAATTGATGGATAATTGCAGCACCTAGTTCGGACATTGTTGTTGCGATGAAGAGGCACCATGAAGAAAATGGGAGACATGGGAGGAAACAAGGGAAATGAAAACAAAATAACAATGCATAAAATTGCGATCATTTGTTTGTTACCTAAGGCAAACAAATGAGATGGTGACTAATCAAAGTAAATGGGTCAATATAATGTATCGCGAAGACATGCTCGCCTATAAGTGGACACTCACCCCAAGAGTTCCCAGGTAAGAGTGATTGGTCCGATACTGCGGATTTGTATGAACACTCTAGCCTTAGACAGAAGACTCAGGGTACAGGCACCCACCCTTCCAGTTTGCACGTATTCACATTATTTAGACCAAACTTTGACGAGATTTTGAAAAACTTTGAAGGTTCAAAACCTAGTAATCAATCATCCTAGAACAGATGATTAGTTTTCAAAGCGATTCAAAATTTGTGCTCTTATTGTGGTTGTCACCTAAGGATAAGTGACGGTATTGTTTTAAGACTAAACACGAGATAACTCGCGTTAGGGTCATAGGAAGGTTATAGTCTAGGTCAAAGCATCACTAATAACCTAATTCCCTATAACCATTGGCTCTGATACCAACTTTTCTGTCACACCCCGACGACGTAAAACAACCAAACGTGGCGGAAACGTCGGGGAGTGTTGTAACAGAATTATTGTTTCACAACCATGGAATAAATAATTTCGTTTTATTAAATAAATGAACTCATTGTTTTAATACAATCAAATAAGTACAACTATTATCTTTCAAGTTTTAAAGTCGCTAAGGCACGAGTCCATCCTAAGTGTAGCATATATCATCAATCATCACAAAGCAGCACCTGAAACATGTGTAAAAATAGGTACGTCAGCATAAAAATGCCTGTGAGATACATAGGTTTTATTGTAATTAGGATTCATGACTTATGAGTTTAAAGAAAAAGTTTTAATAAAAGTAGTCATGATCCTTGTAAAAGGTTTTCTTTTATAAATCATTTATAAGAAATCAAATGATATAAAATAATAATACATAGGAAATTAAAAAAGTAAGTAGAAAAAGTTTGTATAAAAATATATTGTTTGAAAAACAATATTTTGATAAAAAGATTCATAGTATATATAAAAATATACTTTGGTTTAAGAAAGTCGAATAAGTAATATATTAAAATATATTTCAGTTCCAAAATCGTTAACCCAAGTGTACTAAATAACGCCACGGTATGTAATGTGATGAAAACACTTATATATAAGAAATACCAGCGGCGTATCTACCATGTTTTCATCACATTACACCCATCCCGTTATCTAAACACTAACCAAAAACCAGTCATTAAGTAAATAGTATATTAAATATACTTTAGTTGTTAAAATAAATAAATTTTCAGTAGTATATCAAAAGTATACTTTGGATTTATAAATAACATATTAAACTATGCTTTGGTTATGAAAATAACATATTAAACTATGCTTTGGATTTTGAGAATAACATATCAAACTATGTTTTAATGATTAACAAAATATATGTTGGTTTTGTACAATATCACATATGACAGCATATCAAACTATACTTTTGGGAGTATAACTTAATATACAAAAATAATGTGATTTAAGAATTCATTCAGACCTAGTGCATCAAAATACACCTTTGAGACTACAGAAATACCACAAAGGCAATTCCTATTTGGATAGAGAAACAAATTGGTGTCAGACATTCCATGACAACATGAATGGGGTGTCAAATCCTATAGCGCTATATCATACTACCAACCGGTCTGGTGAACATAAAATAAGTACTATCCAATAATTAATTTTATAATCTTTGAAAAATTAGAGTTTAAACCATAAATAATCATTCAGTTTGTAAAAAGATAAGTACTAATATGTATAATCAATTATACTTTTGAAAACAAGAACATAACAAATAGGTACACATATTTCACCCCAAAACATTTGAAAACAGTAAAATAGGGGGCTATGTACTCACTTAAGAGTGCTTAGGAGTCTTGAACAACTACCAAGCAAGCTAGAGGGAGCACGGAATCAAACGGCACCTAATATAGGTAACTACATAAATAAACCGGGCCTAAATAGGGAGATCGGATAGTATGAGGTCTCGTGAACCAAATAAGCGTGGGAACTCATATGAAATGGTTTAACAAGGCCACATACTAAAATGAAACCTATCCTAAGTGCTTACGACCCATCACGACCCGCTTAGGTAGCATACGCTACTTTAAAGTGTCGTTCGCGTAAAACGCGTTTGAGACGTCTAACTAGTCCTATGACAAGTATTATATGCCAAGACATGTTTAAATATGTTACATAATCAGTTACGTGACGAAATTTTTGGTTACATATGTTTAAATATCAATTATGCCTAAAAAGGGCATTTTGGTCATTTTCCTAAGGCATATAAACTACCTATCATACAACTACTTAAACTAGGTGACCATAAGGTATAACCTCGGAAGGTTATTCCCTATATAACTATGGTCACTAAACATGTTTGGTCGGATCCTAATGATCGACCAAACGGGTCGTTTTCGAAAGTCTAAGCGGGTGTTTAGTCCGCTTGACTTACGACTCTATATAAGCACAAAACTAAAAAGTGACGAGCTAAACATGTTAAATCATGTTTAGTTAACTTAGAAAACAGGTTTGGTATCAAAACAAACGGTTTTGATACCTTAAAGTAGTTTGGTTACAAAATACACGAGAATACGCATTTTGGCCGAAACTACGACTCGTCACTAACCTAGATAACGTGGTAATCAGTAGGTATAGTCACTAGGGACTATAACCATCGTGATTACGCTCACGTTATGAAGTTCAAACGAAATTCGTGTTGACCATAAACTGGTCAATGCAGAAAGTCAAACGCAGTTTGACTTTTACGATAAAAACGAACAAAAGAACGAAGGAATACTTACAACGGGTCCCCGCAAGCAAATCTTGATCCAAATAGCTCAGGTATGAAGCAAAGGCTTCAACTTAGAGCACATTAGATCAGATTTGTGTGAGGAAGAAGTGAAGTGAGGTGGGCTATTTATAGAATTCCTTGAACCGTTAAGATCGTTTATCGAAAATCGAGCTTCAATCTTAACCATCCAAGTGTGCCTCTTGATTTGGAATACCATGGGCACTTAAAATAACCCCTAGAAAGCTTAAAATACCATTTGCAAGTTACCAAAACCGTTGGAACAGCTGGTAACAGCTAGAAAAATGGTTTTTGCAGGTCTGACATGCTTACACGGGCCGCGTAAGGTTTTATGGGGGCTTACGCGGGCCGCCTGAGCCTTCTGATCAGCAAACAAGTTTCATACATAGCAGTTTCAGTCCCTGCATGCTTTTAAGGCCATTTTTGATGCGTTTAAAGCCCGTTAAGCCATTTTCAAGGATCTACAATGATGCCTAAGCATAGGGGACATGAAACATGCTCAAAAATATGTCGGATGTCGGTTCGTTTGGCCGTATGATTGCGTTGTTCGGTTAATTACGATGGAAGTCGTAACGAACGCAAAGACGATCCAAATTAAGCGATGAATCGAATTTTATCATGCCAAACACTAAAAAAAATATTTTAATGCTTACATAAATTTTTGGATGTCCGGATATACTCGGAACGTAAGATATGCGCGAAAATGCAAACTTATGCACTTTTTGACGCTTTTAGTCCCTATTGATCAATAAAGTTTATTTTAGCATACCGAACCCCTCAAAGCCTATTTCTAAGCTATGTAAAGGATATTTAGGGTATGTTTAACTTATGATCAAGTTCTGGAAGGTTCGTTACTATACAAATCGGTATAGTTTCGCAGTTTGACCCAATTAGTCCCTGCGATCGAACAAACTTGATTTCAACACACCAAACCATCCAAAACTTATTTCTAAGTTATGTGGAGGTTATTTAAGGTATGTTAAGCCTATTTCACTATTCCGGCGTGTTCGTTGCATTAAACTGGTTATATTTACGCATCAGAGCGCGTATAACCTCCCAGAAAGCGATTTAAAGCTTGAAATCGAACAAGAGTTGATATGTGCAAACGATACACATATTTATACAATTCCCAAGTATGAAATACAATATTTCATTGGTTTGGTATTTGTTTGATGATTGAAGTGACACAGGTGTCACAGTCTCCCCTACTTTAGGAAATTTCGTCCCGAAATTTAATTTCAGAGGATACTTGTGAAGACAACTGTGATGGTTTCGCTTCCAAATAAATCCATTGAACCCTAAGTAAAACTCTGGGCCATGTTAGGATTCTTGGCGAAATTGACAACCCTCAAAGTGAAGTCCTTGTAGTAACAAAACATGGGGTTTCGAACTACGGACGAAAGAACGTTTCTCATGAAGACTTATCATAGGAAACTTGTGTGTGCTTGAAATCCGAATTGGGGAGTGTAAGATAAAATGACATCGGTCAAGGTCCAAGACTTCTCCCGTATCATTACTCTTGTCACTATAGGTCTTAACACATGACAAAACTTCATGTGGTTTCTGTGCACTGAATTCCATAATTATGTAGGCCTCCATAATTATGTAATTCCTTGCACAGTCCGCACAGTTCATTTCATAATGCGTAGGGGAAAAATCAATTGAATAAACATGAAGCGACTTCACTAGACCACCAAAGGATCTTTTTAACTAGATTAACGAACGATCTTTTTAACTAGATCAACACATGATCTTTTTAACTAGACCGTCGTACGATCTCCTTAAATAGACCACTTAAGGGATCTTTTCAATTATATCATCACATGATATTCCTAACCAGATTTTCAAATCAAACTGTTTAACTAGACCACTCAAGGGGTCCAATTATAGAATAGTACTTTAAAACCCAAGGGACTTTACTACAACGTAGAAGTCCATTAAGGATTTAAGATAGTACCTTTGGATATCCTACTATGAATCCCTCATATGAGATATGGAAGATTCTACGAGGATTTGGATGGATCACATAAAAACACAAAACATATAAGAAAACACATAAGCACATAATCACATAATTAGTTAACTTGATCTTTAATTTGTTATCTTTGGTCACAGGTATTTAAAGCACACCAGGAATCCAATCCGTGGATTTCATTTAGCACTTTAAACATAAGAATCTAACTATGGAGATAGAAAGATCTTAATAGGAATTCGGATTTATCCTTATTGAATCGTAATATACGTATTAATGCATACGAATAATTCAATTTAGGTCTCCGATTTGATTGATAATCATCCATAAGGATCTAATTATGAGGATAGAAAGATCCTTATTTTGGAATTTGGAATTTTGTGTAACGAGAGGTGTTTCGACACCTTGCACTAGGCGTGCTTAAGTCGATACACAAGGTAGAAAGTTCATGAGGTTGAGGTGCTAGATATGCCAAGCGACATATGAAGCAGAGTTTGAAGGTTGGGTACCACATATGTTAAGTCGATCATACGAGTAGGGTTGACTTGGGGTTGGTTTAGACCACCTTGGTTTGGGTTGAATTGTCAAGCATTTGTCAGGTGACCGAGTCGTCCACGTGATGCACACAGACGACACTGCAGGTAAGCTTGGTGAGGTGCATTACATTTGTTGCACATAAGCACATACCGGCATTAGGTTTCCTTGCAAGAGGTTGAGCAGCAGCAGGATTTGCAACAGCTTTGCTTTGGATTGCAAAGCGGCACATGTTAATCAAATATCCCCCATCATCCACTGTGGGTACATTTGAAATAGAGTATCTGATTCGGATGATGACGGTTGCATTGATTGCTCTAAGGAGCGGTTCCCTTGTATGGCTTCATCCCTGAGACGAGTCACGGTGATAGCAAAATCAACGGCCTTCTGGTAGTACGATGCCTAATTGATGGATAATTGCAGCACCTAGTTCGGACATTGTTGTTGCGATGAAGAGGCACCATGAAGAAAATGGGAGACATGGGAGGAAACAAGGGAAATGAAAACAAAATAACAATGCATAAAATTGCGATCATTTGTTTGTTACCTAAGGAAAACAAATGAGATGGTGACTAATCAAAGTAAATGGGTCAATATAATGTATCGCGAAGACATGCTCGCCTATAAGTGGACACTCACCCCAAGAGTTCCCAGGTAAGAGTGATTGGTCCGATACTGCGGATTTGTATGAACACTCTAGCCTTAGACAGAAGACTCAGGGTACAGGCACCCACCCTTCCAGTTTGCACGTATTCACATTATTTAGACCAAACTTTGACGAGATTTTGAAAAACTTTGAAGGTTCAAAACCTAGTAATCAATCATCCTAGAACAGATGATTAGTTTTCAAAGCGATTCAAAATTTGTGCTCTTATTGTGGTTGTCACCTAAGGATAAGTGACGGTATTGTTTTAAGACTAAACACGAGATAACTCGCGTTAGGGTCATAGGAAGGTTATAGTCTAGGTCAAAGCATCACTAATAACCTAATTCCCTATAACCATTGGCTCTGATACCAACTTTTCTGTCACACCCCGACGACGTAAAACAACCAAACGTGGCGGAAACGTCGGGGAGTGTTGTAACAGAATTATTGTTTCACAACCATGGAATAAATAATTTCGTTTTATTAAATAAATGAACTCATTGTTTTAATACAATCAAATAAGTACAACTATTATCTTTCAAGTTTTAAAGTCGCTAAGGCACGAGTCCATCCTAAGTGTAGCATATATCATCAATCATCACAAAGCAGCACCTGAAACATGTGTAAAAATAGGTACGTCAGCATAAAAATGCCTGTGAGATACATAGGTTTTATTGTAATTAGGATTCATGACTTATGAGTTTAAAGAAAAAGTTTTAATAAAAGTAGTCATGATCCTTGTAAAAGGTTTTCTTTTATAAATCATTTATAAGAAATCAAATGATATAAAATAATAATACATAGGAAATTAAAAAAGTAAGTAGAAAAAGTTTGTATAAAAATATATTGTTTGAAAAACAATATTTTGATAAAAAGATTCATAGTATATATAAAAATATACTTTGGTTTAAGAAAGTCGAATAAGTAATATATTAAAATATATTTCAGTTCCAAAATCGTTAACCCAAGTGTACTAAATAACGCCACGGTATGTAATGTGATGAAAACACTTATATATAAGAAGTACCAGCGGCGTATCTACCATGTTTTCATCACATTACACCCATCCCGTTATCTAAACACTAACCAAAAACCAGTCATTAAGTAAATAGTATATTAAATATACTTTAGTTGTTAAAATAAATAAATTTTCAGTAGTATATCAAAAGTATACTTTGGATTTATAAATAACATATTAAACTATGCTTTGGTTATGAAAATAACATATTAAACTATGCTTTGGATTTTGAGAATAACATATCAAACTATGTTTTAATGATTAACAAAATATATGTTGGTTTTGTACAATATCACATATGACAGCATATCAAACTATACTTTTGGGAGTATAACTTAATATACAAAAATAATGTGATTTAAGAATTCATTCAGACCTAGTGCATCAAAATACACCTTTGAGACTACAGAAATACCACAAAGGCAATTCCTATTTGGATAGAGAAACAAATTGGTGTCAGACATTCCATGACAACATGAATGGGGTGTCAAATCCTATAGCGCTATATCATACTACCAACCGGTCTGGTGAACATAAAATAAGTACTATCCAATAATTAATTTTATAATCTTTGAAAAATTAGAGTTTAAACCATAAATAATCATTCAGTTTGTAAAAAGATAAGTACTAATATGTATAATCAATTATACTTTTGAAAACAAGAACATAACAAATAGGTACACATATTTCACCCCAAAACATTTGAAAACAGTAAAATAGGGGGCTATGTACTCACTTAAGAGTGCTTAGGAGTCTTGAACAACTACCAAGCAAGCTAGAGGGAGCACGGAATCAAACGGCACCTAATATAGGTAACTACATAAATAAACCGGGCCTAAATAGGGAGATCGGATAGTATGAGGTCTCGTGAACCAAATAAGCGTGGGAACTCATATGAAATGGTTTAACAAGGCCACATACTAAAATGAAACCTATCCTAAGTGCTTACGACCCATCACGACCCGCTTAGGTAGCATACGCTACTTTAAAGTGTCGTTCGCGTAAAACGCGTTTGAGACGTCTAACTAGTCCTATGACAAGTATTATATGCCAAGACATGTTTAAATATGTTACATAATCAGTTACGTGACGAAATTTTTGGTTACATATGTTTAAATATCAATTATGCCTAAAAAGGGCATTTTGGTCATTTTCCTAAGGCATATAAACTACCTATCATACAACTACTTAAACTAGGTGACCATAAGGTATAACCTCGGAAGGTTATTCCCTATATAACTATGGTCACTAAACATGTTTGGTCGGATCCTAATGATCGACCAAACGGGTCGTTTTCGAAAGTCTAAGCGGGTGTTTAGTCCGCTTGACTTACGACTCTATATAAGCACAAAACTAAAAAGTGACGAGCTAAACATGTTAAATCATGTTTAGTTAACTTAGAAAACAGGTTTGGTATCAAAACAAACGGTTTTGATACCTTAAAGTAGTTTGGTTACAAAATACACGAGAATACGCATTTTGGCCGAAACTACGACTCGTCACTAACCTAGATAACGTGGTAATCAGTAGGTATAGTCACTAGGGACTATAACCATCGTGATTACGCTCACGTTATGAAGTTCAAACGAAATTCGTGTTGACCATAAACTGGTCAATGCAGAAAGTCAAACGCAGTTTGACTTTTACGATAAAAACGAACAAAAGAACGAAGGAATACTTACAACGGGTCCCCGCAAGCAAATCTTGATCCAAATAGCTCAGGTATGAAGCAAAGGCTTCAACTTAGAGCACATTAGATCAGATTTGTGTGAGGAAGAAGTGAAGTGAGGTGGGCTATTTATAGAATTCCTTGAACCGTTAAGATCGTTTATCGAAAATCGAGCTTCAATCTTAACCATCCAAGTGTGCCTCTTGATTTGGAATACCATGGGCACTTAAAATAACCCCTAGAAAGCTTAAAATACCATTTGCAAGTTACCAAAACCGTTGGAACAGCTGGTAACAGCTAGAAAAATGGTTTTTGCAGGTCTGACATGCTTACACGGGCCGCGTAAGGTTTTATGGGGGCTTACGCGGGCCGCCTGAGCCTTCTGATCAGCAAACAAGTTTCATACATAGCAGTTTCAGTCCCTGCATGCTTTTAAGGCCATTTTTGATGCGTTTAAAGCCCGTTAAGCCATTTTCAAGGATCTACAATGATGCCTAAGCATAGGGGACATGAAACATGCTCAAAAATATGTCGGATGTCGGTTCGTTTGGCCGTATGATTGCGTTGTTCGGTTAATTACGATGGAAGTCGTAACGAACGCAAAGACGATCCAAATTAAGCGATGAATCGAATTTTATCATGCCAAACACTAAAAAAAATATTTTAATGCTTACATAAATTTTTGGATGTCCGGATATACTCGGAACGTAAGATATGCGCGAAAATGCAAACTTATGCACTTTTTGACGCTTTTAGTCCCTATTGATCAATAAAGTTTATTTTAGCATACCGAACCCCTCAAAGCCTATTTCTAAGCTATGTAAAGGATATTTAGGGTATGTTTAACTTATGATCAAGTTCTGGAAGGTTCGTTACTATACAAATCGGTATAGTTTCGCAGTTTGACCCAATTAGTCCCTGCGATCGAACAAACTTGATTTCAACACACCAAACCATCCAAAACTTATTTCTAAGTTATGTGGAGGTTATTTAAGGTATGTTAAGCCTATTTCACTATTCCGGCGTGTTCGTTGCATTAAACTGGTTATATTTACGCATCAGAGCGCGTATAACCTCCCAGAAAGCGATTTAAAGCTTGAAATCGAACAAGAGTTGATATGTGCAAACGATACACATATTTATACAATTCCCAAGTATGAAATACAATATTTCATTGGTTTGGTATTTGTTTGATGATTGAAGTGACACAGGTGTCACAGTCTCCCCTACTTTAGGAAATTTCGTCCCGAAATTTAATTTCAGAGGATACTTGTGAAGACAACTGTGATGGTTTCGCTTCCAAATAAATCCATTGAACCCTAAGTAAAACTCTGGGCCATGTTAGGATTCTTGGCGAAATTGACAACCCTCAAAGTGAAGTCCTTGTAGTAACAAAACATGGGGTTTCGAACTACGGACGAAAGAACGTTTCTCATGAAGACTTATCATAGGAAACTTGTGTGTGCTTGAAATCCGAATTGGGGAGTGTAAGATAAAATGACATCGGTCAAGGTCCAAGACTTCTCCCGTATCATTACTCTTGTCACTATAGGTCTTAACACATGACAAAACTTCATGTGGTTTCTGTGCACTGAATTCCATAATTATGTAGGCCTCCATAATTATGTAATTCCTTGCACAGTCCGCACAGTTCATTTCATAATGCGTAGGGGAAAAATCAATTGAATAAACATGAAGCGACTTCACTAGACCACCAAAGGATCTTTTTAACTAGATTAACGAACGATCTTTTTAACTAGATCAACACATGATCTTTTTAACTAGACCGTCGTACGATCTCCTTAAATAGACCACTTAAGGGATCTTTTCAATTATATCATCACATGATATTCCTAACCAGATTTTCAAATCAAACTGTTTAACTAGACCACTCAAGGGGTCCAATTATAGAATAGTACTTTAAAACCCAAGGGACTTTACTACAACGTAGAAGTCCATTAAGGATTTAAGATAGTACCTTTGGATATCCTACTATGAATCCCTCATATGAGATATGGAAGATTCTACGAGGATTTGGATGGATCACATAAAAACACAAAACATATAAGAAAACACATAAGCACATAATCACATAATTAGTTAACTTGATCTTTAATTTGTTATCTTTGGTCACAGGTATTTAAAGCACACCAGGAATCCAATCCGTGGATTTCATTTAGCACTTTAAACATAAGAATCTAACTATGGAGATAGAAAGATCTTAATAGGAATTCGGATTTATCCTTATTGAATCGTAATATACGTATTAATGCATACGAATAATTCAATTTAGGTCTCCGATTTGATTGATAATCATCCATAAGGATCTAATTATGAGGATAGAAAGATCCTTATTTTGGAATTTGGAATTTTGTGTAACGAGAGGTGTTTCGACACCTTGCACTAGGCGTGCTTAACTCGATACACAAGGTAGAAAGTTCATGAGGTTGAGGTGCTAGATATGCCAAGCGACATATGAAGCAGAGTTTGAAGGTTGGGTACCACATATGTTAAGTCGATCATACGAGTAGGGTTGACTTGGGGTTGGTTTAGACCACCTTGGTTTGGGTTGAATTGTCAAGCATTTGTCAGGTGACCGAGTCGTCCACGTGATGCACACAGACGACACTGCAGGTAAGCTTGGTGAGGTGCATTACATTTGTTGCACATAAGCACATACCGGCATTAGGTTTCCTTGCAAGAGGTTGAGCAGCAGCAGGATTTGCAACAGCTTTGCTTTGGATTGCAAAGCGGCACATGTTAATCAAATATCCCCCATCATCCACTGTGGGTACATTTGAAATAGAGTATCTGATTCGGATGATGACGGTTGCATTGATTGCTCTAAGGAGCGGTTCCCTTGTATGGCTTCATCCCTGAGACGAGTCACGGTGATAGCAAAATCAACGGCCTTCTGGTAGTACGATGCCTAATTGATGGATAATTGCAGCACCTAGTTCGGACATTGTTGTTGCGATGAAGAGGCACCATGAAGAAAATGGGAGACATGGGAGGAAACAAGGGAAATGAAAACAAAATAACAATGCATAAAATTGCGATCATTTGTTTGTTACCTAAGGCAAACAAATGAGATGGTGACTAATCAAAGTAAATGGGTCAATATAATGTATCGCGAAGACATGCTCGCCTATAAGTGGACACTCACCCCAAGAGTTCCCAGGTAAGAGTGATTGGTCCGATACTGCGGATTTGTATGAACACTCTAGCCTTAGACAGAAGACTCAGGGTACAGGCACCCACCCTTCCAGTTTGCACGTATTCACATTATTTAGACCAAACTTTGACGAGATTTTGAAAAACTTTGAAGGTTCAAAACCTAGTAATCAATCATCCTAGAACAGATGATTAGTTTTCAAAGCGATTCAAAATTTGTGCTCTTATTGTGGTTGTCACCTAAGGATAAGTGACGGTATTGTTTTAAGACTAAACACGAGATAACTCGCGTTAGGGTCATAGGAAGGTTATAGTCTAGGTCAAAGCATCACTAATAACCTAATTCCCTATAACCATTGGCTCTGATACCAACTTTTCTGTCACACCCCGACGACGTAAAACAACCAAACGTGGCGGAAACGTCGGGGAGTGTTGTAACAGAATTATTGTTTCACAACCATGGAATAAATAATTTCGTTTTATTAAATAAATGAACTCATTGTTTTAATACAATCAAATAAGTACAACTATTATCTTTCAAGTTTTAAAGTCGCTAAGGCACGAGTCCATCCTAAGTGTAGCATATATCATCAATCATCACAAAGCAGCACCTGAAACATGTGTAAAAATAGGTACGTCAGCATAAAAATGCATGTGAGATACATAGGTTTTATTGTAATTAGGATTCATGACTTATGAGTTTAAAGAAAAAGTTTTAATAAAAGTAGTCATGATCCTTGTAAAAGGTTTTCTTTTATAAATCATTTATAAGAAATCAGATGATATAAAATAATAATACATAGGAAATTAAATAAGTAAGTAGAATAAGTTTGTATAAAAATATATTGTTTGAAAAACAATATTTTGATAAAAAGATTCACAAGATATATAAAAATATACTTTGGTTTAAGAAAGTCGAATAAGTAATATATTAAAATATATTTCAGTTCCAAAATCGTTAACCCAAGTGTACTAAATAACGCCACGGTATGTAATGTGATGAAAACACTTATATATAAGAAGTACCAGCGGCGTATCTACCATGTTTTCATCACATTACACCCATCCCATTATCTAAACACTAACCAAAAACCAGTCATTAAGTAAATAGTATATTAAATATACTTTAGTTGTTAAAATAAATAAATTTTCAGAAGTATATCAAAAGTATACTTTGGATTTATAAATAACATATTAAACTATGCTTTGGATTTTGAGAATAACATATCAAACTATGTTTTAATTATTAACAAAATATATGTTGGTTTTGTACAATATAACATATGAGAGCATATCAAACTATACTTTTGGGAGTATAACTTAATATACAAAAATAATGTGATTTAAGAATTCATTCAGACCTAGTGCATCAAAATACACCTTTGAGACTATAAAAATACCACAAAGGCAATTCCTATTTGGATGGAGAAACAAATTGGTTTCAGACATTCCATGACAACAGGAATGGGGTGTCAAATCCTATAGCGCTATATCATACTACCAACCGGTCTGGTGAACATAAAATAAGTACTATCCAACAATTAATTTTATAATCTTTGAAAAATTAGAGTTTAAACCATAAATAATCATTCAGTTTGTAAAAAGATACGTACTAATATGTATAATCAATTATACTTTTGAAAACAAGAACATAACAAATAGGTACACATATTTCACCCCAAAATATTTGAAAACAGTAAAAGAGGGGGCTATGTACTCACTTGAGAGTGCTTAGGAGTCTTGAACAACTACCAAGCAAGCTAGAGGGAGCACGGAATCAAACGGCACCTAATATAGGTAACTACATAAATAAACCGGACCAAAATTGTGACAACTCGAGTTTCCAAGATTTCCATCTTCGCATTAATTGGGCGCTAATTGTTTAAGTTGTTTGTTTGCACGACTTGTTTGTTTCACAATTGTACACGTTGGTACTATGTTAAATCGTATTGTGACTGATATGTTATATCTGGTGTGTATTAAGTGTGTTTTATATATGTGGTGTGCATTATATTTGAGGTGTAGGTTAATAATATAATTAGAATTAATATTATGTTTGTTCAATTAAAACTTGGAACTTTGTCAAGCACCCACTCACGAAATCACTCCATGTCCGAAAACACCCATGTGGTGAAAACACATAAGTGTTTTCGTCCACTAGTGTGGCCAACGAAATCAAGAGTGGGCTTTGGCCCAGTAGTGTTTAGTTAATATGTTTGTGCTTAACCTAACCTGTACGCGAGAACGGCAATTAGAAAACCTAATCACCTCTCATTCTCTCTCGCTCTCCTTTGAAACTCGACGGCAACCTTGAGCATTCGAACCCGTACATCGATCGACTTATTAGTCCTTCTGTTAAGGTTAGCGATCAACTACTGATGACTGTTTGATTTCAAACAAGATTACTATTTATTGGCTTTATGAATTAACTGTTAGCACATAACGATTGTGATCATGTGATTTGAATTGTGTTGTATGGTGATGATCTGACATGTATGTGGTATGATAATGGATGATGATTCTGGTTATGCTGTAAACATGTTTATAACTGTAATCGATCTAGTAATGGAATCATTTCATGACCTATGTAAACCTGGATATTGATCTAGAGTTTTGACGGTGTGTGTAATTGAAATTGTGTAACCAGGTTGCTGTTTGAGTTGGTATTTGTGATGGTTTAAGATCTGTACATTGATCTGTATATCGAATACATTCCTACGGCTATCTAAGATCATAGATGGTATTTTATGATTTAGTGTGCATGCTAGTTAAGAAGCGTTGTGATAATCTGATTGAATGATAGTCTTGATTGGACAATGATTGGTAGTTTACTTGATTTCGTGACTTGGTATGATTGTATAACTTACTGATCATTAGGGTTTTGGTATGATGAGGTAACCGACGAAAACACTACCTCGACGAAAACACTTTGGGATTTCGTTTCCCAAGTGTTTTCGCCAACAAGGGTTTTTTGCCCAAGGGATTTCGGCCCAAGTGTTTTCTTCACAAAGTGTTTTCGTCACATGTAAACCCAATTAAGCTGGGCATGTCAACTCTGTTATGTCTGTTAAGTGGCTAACCCTGTTAAGTTTATTACCGTTGTTAAGCAGGTCGATTATATTAAGTATATTAATTGGGTTATGTTAACTATGTTAACTCTGTTATGATAACTATGTTATGTGAGTTAACTGTGATATGTTTCTGATTAACTCTGTTATGCATGTGAACTATGCAAAGTGTATTAATCCAGTTAAGTGTGGTAACCTTGTTAAACCCATTAACACTGTTAGTTATGTTAATGGATGATATTGTTAGATTAAATTGAGAAAGCCTTTATGTGAAACATGGATTGTATGAATGTGATTAACTGATGTATGAGGCATAATATCAACTGTCAAACATACTCTGTGGTATTAATTGCATGTGAAACTTTACGAACTTGAACTGATTGAGTATACGTGCATACTATAGGACTTGATTGATTATTTGCGAGCACATAGTTTAGCATACCGAGCAAACCAAGGTGAGTTCACACTCTATCCAAGGCATGGGATTCCCAAGGGTTGGGAATGGGTTAAAGAACTGAACGGTAACTACAACTTGTGTATTCCCCATACAACAAGATACGTACGACTATAAGACCATCAACTCTATCACTTTAAGTCCCTCATTTATCGACTTAATCGCCGAGGCCTATGGCGAACGGGTCATTAGTTAATAGCGCTATTAGTTTTAACAAACCTCACACCGTGCCAGTCGGACGGGCGTGTACTAATGGACTATGGGCAAAGGGTCAATGCTGATAGACATTGACTTAGGGTACCTCTTACATTTTCGTAGCAGTCGATACGCGTGGTCTAGTAACACATGGGAAGCCCCCACTAATATTCGCAAACATGTCTGGGAGACCGCGATACGAATTAATACGATACATGGTTTACAAAAACGAACATACGATTTACGAAACGAATGCTATAACCAAACAACCAACTGTGAACTCGCTCAACTTTGTTGTTGATTCGTTGCTACATGCCTTGCAGGTCGTTAGGTACTCATGGAGCTTGCACAGGGAGGCGCAGTCGTTGTGGGACATGGCAGTGCGTGCCATGCTAAAAATATTACTTTACTTCGTACTTATTATTTACAATGGGTTTTACAATTATGCTTTCGCTAAACACTTAACTATGTTTTTGGTTTGAAACACCTTTCATATTGTGTGGTTGAGTTTTACTTAATACTTGGTATGTTCAATATGATTGGTGGCTTGATCCTGGTCAGTCACGCCTCCAAGCGGTGATACTCCGCGTGTGGATTTTGGGGGTGTGACAGATTGGTATCAGAGCCATTGGTTATAGTGAACTTGGTTTTAATACGGGAAAAAGTTTTTTGTTAAAACCAGACTATAACATGAACAGTGCTCAACGATCCACAACGACGCTTCGCTCCACGTGCAAGACTCAACATTCTAGGTGATACGATTTATGTTTACATTGCCTACTTGCTAGATTACATAGAACTTTGCTCATGGTATGCTTAGATAAACGTAACAACTGCTGATTGAAACACATGTGTGCTTACTCTCTTCTGTCATCGCACTTTCGCGAACCTTTCTCACTCATGTTTCCTTTGATATGAAGATCATGAGTGGACGCGTTAACTTAACTCAAGCCCAGTTGGCGGCTTTGATCACTGAACAAGTTACTGTAGCACTCGCAGCTGCCCAGGCTGGAGGTATAGCCTGCCATCACAACCTACTCTAGGATCCTTAGATGCTACTTTCATAAACCAACACTTGTGCTTAATTTTGTTTACTCTTACGCACACGACAGGTTAACACGCTCAGCCACCTGTGTGCACCTTCAAGACTTTTATGGATTGTCGTCCTACTACTTTCAGTGGCACTGAAGGGGCCGTTGGACTCCTCCACTCGTTCGAGAAGCTCGAGTCAGTCTTCGAAATGTGTGAATACCCCGAGGCTCGTAGGGTGAAATATGCCACTGGTACTCTCGAAAGCACTGCGCTAACTTGGTGGAACGCGCAAGTTCAGATGCTGGGGCTGGCGGCTGCTAATGCCACCCCATGGAATGATTTTAAGGAACTGATCAAATGTGAATACTGTAACCGTGATGATATCCACAAACTGGAAGTGGAATTCTTTAACTTGAAGATGACGGGGTCAGAGATAGAGGCGTATACGAAGCGATCTAACAACTGGCAATTTTGTGCCCAACTATGGTGGATCCTCCCATCAAGCGCATTGAGCTGTACCTCAAAGGCTTAGTACCAGAGATTCAAAGCCATGTAACTACTGCTAACCTTGCTACTATTCAAGATGTTACTCGTCTTGCTCATCGTCTCACAGACTAGGCAGTGGAACAGAACAAGCTGCCTAAGCGTATAGGTGCTACTGCTACTACTACTTCTGCTATTCCCAGTGACAATAAACGAAAGTGGGATGGAACCTCCAGCAAGGGTTCAACTTCAGTTCATTCTCAGGCATAGCAGCGAAAGATTGATGATTATCAGAGCCCTGGTCAGTAATCTTCTGGTAGTCAAGGGCAGGGTGGATATCGAGGAAATCACCCAAAGTGCAATAGATGTAACAGACACCACAGTGGTCAGTGCAACAGGGGTCGTTGCCAGAGGTGTCTCAAGATGGGTCATGAAGCTAGGGATTGCAGGAGCTCGCGACCTGCGAATCAGAACCAACAACAACAACCACCAGCTCCACAGAACCAGCAGCGACAGTGACGTAACAGGGGATGCTTTCAGTGTGGTGCTGAAGGCCACTTCAAGCGGGACTGTCCCAAGTTGAATCAAAATCCGAACAACAACAATAACAATAATCAGGGCAATGGGAACAACAACGGGGGAAACAATGGAAACAATGGCACCCGAGGTCAAGCGTTCGTGATTGGTCAGGGTGACGCAAGGAATGATCCTAAGATGGTGATGGGTAAGTTTCTTCTCGACGGCTTTTATGTTACTGTCTTATTTGATTCGGGTGCCGATACCAGTTACGTGTCTCTAAAAGTTAGTCAAATGTTAAAGCGCACACCAACACTTTTGAACACCAAGCATGTTGTAGAGTTAGCAAATGGTAAAAGTCTAGAGGCCACACACATAGTTAAGGGTTGTAATCTTATCCTCGCTGGTCAGACTTTCTCTATCGATCTCATTCCTATAGTTCTGGGTAGTTTCGACATCGTCATTGGGATGGATTGGTTATCCCAACAGCAAGCAGAGATCCTATGCAAAGAGAAGATAGTTCGTATTCCCCATTCTGGCAAAGAACCTCTCGAAATTCAAGGCGACAAGAGTGGTGCTGTAGTGGGCATCATCTCCTTCCTTAAGGCCCAGAAGTGTTTGCGAAAGGGCCACACCGCTATCTTAGCGCTTGTTACTGACACATCAACGAAAGAGAAGAAGATTGAGGATATTCCAGTAGTACGCGACTTTCCTCAAGTGTTTCCTGAGGAATTACCTGGGCTACTGCCTCATCGCCAGGTCGAATTTCAGATCGAGCTAGCTCCTGGAGCAGCACCCATAGCTCGAGCACCTTATCGCTTAGCTCCAACCAAACTAGAAGAACTGTCTAAGCAATTGCAAGAACTCTTGGAAAAGGGTTTCATTCGTCCTAGCTCTTCGCCCTGGGGAGCTCCAGTATTATTTGTGAAGAAGAAAGACAGTACCTTCCGCATGTGCATAGATTACCGCGAACTAAACAAGGCGACCGTAAAGAATCGCTATCCTCTTCCACGCATTGATGACTTGTTCGACCAGCTGCAAGGGTCGAGCTACTATTCAAAGATTGACCTGAGGTCAGGCTACCATCAGCTGAGAGTCTGGGATGAGGACGTCTCCAAAACAGCGTTCAGAACACGCTACGGCCATTACGAGTTTCTGGTCATGCCATTCGGGCTAACAAACGTGCCTGCAGTCTTCATGGATCTTATGAACAGAGTGTGCAAGCCTTATTTGGATAAATTTATGATTGTATTCATCGACGACATTCTGATCTACTCTAGGAGTCGAGAGGAACACGAGCAGCATTTATGACTTATTTTGGAACTACTTCGAGCAGAGCAGCTGTACGCCAAGTTTTAAAAATGCGACTTCTGGCTTCGTGAAGTCCACTTTCTAGGCCACGTGGTAAAAAAGGATGGGATTCATGTTGATCCATCTAAGGTAGACTCGATTAAGAACTGGCCTGCACCTCGCACACCAACGGAAATTCATCAATTCTTGGGTTTGGCAGGTTACTACAGAAGGTTTATCAAAGACTTCTCCAAGATTGCGCAGCCACTTACTTCACTAACTCAGAAAGGCGTTATTTATCGTTGGGGAAATGCACAGGAATCAGCATTTCAGCACTTAAAGGATAGACTTTGTAGCGTGCCTATTCTCTCATTGCCGGAGGGCACAGACGACTTCGTGGTTTATTGTGACGCGTCAATCTAGGGTCTTGGCTGTGTATTGATGCAACGGGACAAAGTTATTACTTACGCCTCGCGCCAACTTAAGATTCACGAAAGGAATTACACTACACACGATTTGGAGCTGGGAGCTGTTGTTTTCGCGCTCAAGATATGGAGACATTACCTGTACGGTACCAAGTGCACTATCTACACCGATCACAGGAGTCTCGAGCATATCTTCAAGCAAAAGGAGTTGAACATGCGACAACGTCGATGGGTCGAGCTATTGAACGATTATGAATGTGCCATCAAGTACCATCCGGGCAAGGCAAATGTTGTGGCTGATGCCCTTAGTCGAAAAGATACCACACCTAGGCGTGTGCGAGCACTACAACTCACCATCCAATCTAGTCTTCCTTCACAGATACGAGATGCTCAGGTAGAAGCATTGAAACCATAAAACGTTAGGGCTGAAGCCCTACGCGGCTCAAGGAAACGGTTAGAACAAAAGGAAGACGGCGCCTACTACGTGACAGGATGCATTTGGGTCCCACATTATGGAAACTTACGCGAGCTGGTGATGGATGAAGCACATAAGTCTCGCTACTCAGTACATCCTGGTTCGGATAAGATATACCACGATCTCAGAACTACGTATTGGTGGCCTAGCATGAAAGCTCACATAGCAACTTACGTTAGCAAATGTTTGACTTGTACGAGAGTCAAGACTGAATATCAGAAACCATCGGGCCTACTCCAACAACCAGAGATACCACAATGGAAATAGGAGCAAATTTCCATGGATTTTGTTACTGGTCTGCCTAGATCTCAACGTGGGAATGATACTATTTGGGTGATCGTGGATCGACTCACAAAGTCTGCACACTTCTTGGCTATCAAGGAAACGGATAAGTTCTCCACTCTAGCAGACGTTTATCTTAAGGAAGTTGTCTCGAGGCACGGGGTGCCAACCTCTATTATATCAGAGCGTGATGCACGTTTCACTTCAGAACTATGGCAAGCGATGCATAAATCTTTTGGCTCTCGGTTAGACATGAGCACAGCTTACCATCCGCAAACAGATGGGCAGTCTGAACGCACCATCCAAACCCTAGAAGACATGCTGCGGGCATGTGTTATCGATTTCGGCAACGGCTGGGAAAAACATCTCCCGTTAGTGGAGTTTTCGTAGAGCAACAGTTACCACACCAGCATTCAAGCCACTCCGTTTGAGTCATTGTACGGGCGTAAATGCCGATCACCTCTTTGTTGGGCAGAGGTGGGTGATAGTCAGATCACGGGTCCAGAACTTGTAGTAGACGCAACGGAAAGAATTGCTCAGATACGACAACGCATGGCGGCAGCTCGCGACCGTCAGAAAGCCTACGCAAACAAGCGCCGGAAACCTCTAGAATTCCATGTCGGGGACCGGGTTCTACTCAAAGTCTCACCCTGGAAGGGTGTGGTTCGTTTTGGCAAAAGGGGCAAACTCAATCCACGTTACGTTGGACCGTTCGAAATCATTGAGAAAATAGGCAAGGTGGCCTACAAACTAAACCTACCAGCAGAACTCAGTGCAGTTCACAACGTTTTTCACGTGTCGAATCTGAAGAAGTGTCTGTCAGATGAGACCCTCAAAGTTCCTTTGAAGGAGCTCACTATCGACGATCAGTTGCGATTCGTCGAGGAACCAGTTGAAATCACGGACCACGACGTTAAGGTCCTCAAGCACACCAGAATACCTCTTGTTCGAGTTCGTTGGAACTCCCGTCGTGGCCCAGAGTTTACCTGGGAACGAGAAGAGCAAATGAAACTCAAGTATCCCCAGTTGTTTGGAAACAGTGCAACCACTACTGAGGCTGAAGCTACTACAGAATTTCGGGACGAAATTCCAAATCAACGGGGGGATGATGTGACACCCCAGGAAAACCAGTAAACTACACAACACAACTAGCTTCCTCAGTAACCACGTGCTAAATTTCGGGACAAAATTTCTTTCAAGTTGGGGATAAAGTGACAACTCGAGTTTCCAAGATTTCCATCTTCGCATTAATTGCGCGCTAATTGTTTAAGTTGTTTGTTTGCACGACTTGTTTGTTTCACAACTGTACACGTTGGTACTATGTTAAATCGTATTGTGACTGATATGTTATATCTGGTGTGTATTAAGTGTGTTTTATATATGTGGTGTGCATTATATTTGAGGTGTAGGTTAATAATATAATTAGAATTAATATTATGTTTGTTCAATTAAAACTTGGAACTTTGTCAAGCACCCACTCACGAAATCACTCCATGTCCGAAAACACCCATGTGGTGAAAACACATAAGTGTTTTCGTCCACTAGTGTGGCCAACGAAATCAAGAGTGGGCTTTGGCCCAGTAGTGTTTAGTTAATATGTTTGTGCTTAACCTAACCTGTACGCGAGAACGACAATTAGAAAACCTAATCACCTCTCATTCTCTCTCGCTCTCCTTTGAAACTCGATGGCAACCTTGAGCATTCGAACTCGTACATCGATCGACTTATTGTTCCTTCTGTTAAGGTTAGCGATCAACTACTGATGACTGTTTGATTTCAAACAAGATTACTATTTATTGGCTTTATGAATTAACTGTTAGCACATAACGATTGTGATCATGTGATTTGAATTGTGTTGTATGGTGATGATCTGACATGTATATGGTATGATAATGGATGATGATTCTGGTTATGCTGTAAACATGTTTATAACTGTAATGGATCTAGTAATGGAATGACTTCATGACCTATGTAAACCTGGATATTGATCTAGAGTTTTGACGGTGTGTGTAATTGAAATTGTGTAACCAGGTTGCTGTTTGAGTTGGTATTTGTGATGGTTTAAGATCTGTACATTGATCTGTATATCGAATACATTCCTACGGCTATCTAAGATCATAGATGGTATTTTATGATTTAGTGTGCACGCTAGTTAAGAAGCGTGGTTGGACAATGATTGGTAGTTTACTTGATTTCGTGACTTGGTATGATTGTATAACTTACTGATCATTAGGGTTTTGGTATGATGAGGTAACCGACGAAAACACTACCTCGACGAAAACACTTTGGGATTTCGTTGCCCAAGTGTTTTCCCCAACAAGGGTTTTCGGCCCAAGTGTTTTCTTCACAAAGTGTTTTCGTCACATGTAAACCCAATTAAGTTGGGCATGTCAACTCTGTTATGTCTGTTAAGTGGCTAACCCTGTTAAGTTTATTAACGCTATTAAGCAGGTCAATTATATTAAGTATATTAACTGGGTTATGTTAACTATGTTAACTCTGTTATGATAACTATGTTATGTGAGTTAACTGTGATATGTTTCTGATTAACTCTGTTAT
Source organism: Helianthus tuberosus (assembly GCA_030545235.1). Lineage (NCBI taxonomy): Eukaryota > Viridiplantae > Streptophyta > Magnoliopsida > Asterales > Asteraceae > Helianthus > Helianthus tuberosus. Next base: position 114,101,977 of record CM060394.1, on the reverse strand, counting down.
GCATGTGAACTATGCAAAGTGTATTAATCCAGCTAAGTGCGGTAACCTTGTTAAACCCATTAACATTGTTAGTTATGTTAATGGATGATATTGTTAGATTAAACTGAGAAAGCCTTTATGTGAAACATGGATTGTATGAATGTGATTAACTGATGTATGAGGCATAATATCAACTGTCAAACATACTCTGTGGTATTAATTGCATGTGAAACTTTACGAACTTGAACTGATTGAGTATACGTGCATACTATAGGACTTGATTGATTATTTGCGAGCACATAGTTTAGCATACCGAGAAAACCAAGGTGAGTTCACACTCTATCCAAGGCATGGGATTCCCAAGGGTTGGGAATGGGTTAAAGAACTGAACGGTAACTACAACTTGTGTAGTCCCCATACAACAAGATATGTACGACTATAAGACCATCAACTCTATCACTTTAAGTCCCTCATTTATCGACTTAATCGCCGAGGCCTATGGCAAGCGGGTCATTAGTTAATAGCGCTATTAGGTTTAACAAACCTCACACCGTGCCAGTCGGACGGGCGTGTACTAATGGACTATGGGCAAAGGGTCAATGCTGATAGACATTGACTTAGGGCACCTCTTACATTTTCGTAGCAGTCGATACGCGTGGTCTAGTAACACATGGGAAGCCCCCACTAATCTTCGCAAACATGTCTGGGCGACCGCGATACGAATTAATACGATACATGGTTTACAAAAAGGAACATACGATTTACGAAACGAATGCTATAACCAAACAACCAACTGTGAACTCGCTCAACTTTGTTGTTGATTCGATGCTACATGCCTTGCAGGTCGTTTGGTACTCATGGAGTTTGCACAGGGAGGGGCAGTCGTTGTGGGACATGGCAGTGTGTGCCATGCTAAAAATATTACTTTACTTCGTACTTATTATTTACAATGGGTTTTACGATTATGCTTCCGCTAAACACTTAACTATGTTTTTGGTTTGAAACACCTTTCATATTGTGTGGTTGAGTTTTACTTAATACTTGGTATGTTCAATATGATTGGTGGCTTGATCCTGGTCAGTCACGCCTCCAAGCGGTGATACTCCGCGTGTGGATTTTGGGGGTGTGACAGATTGGTATCAGAGCCATTGGTTATAGTTAACTTGGTTTTAATAAGGGAAATAGTTTTTGTTAAAACCAGACTATAACCTGAACAGTGCTCAACGATCCACAACGACGCTTCGCTCCACGTGCAAGACTCAACATTCTAGGTGATACGATTTATGTTTACATTGCCTACTTGCTAGATTACATAGAACTTTGCTCATGGTATGCTTAGATAAACGTAACAACTGCTGATTGAAACACATGTGTGCTTACTCTCTTCTGTCATCTTACTTTCGCGAACCTTTCTCACTCATGTTTCCTTTGATATGAAGATCATGAGTGGACGCGTTAACTTAACTCAAGCTCAGTTGGCGGCTTTGATCACTGAACAAGTTACTACAGGACTCGCAGCTGCCCAGGCAGGAGGTATAGCCTGCCATCACAACCTACTCTAGGATCCTTAGATCCTACTTTCGTAAACCAACACTTGTGCTTAATTTTGTTTACTCTTACGCACACGACAGGTTAACACGCTCAGCCACCTGTGTGCACCTTCAAGACTTTTATGGATTGTCGTCCTACTACTTTCAGTGGCACTGAAGGGGCCGTTGGACTCCTCCACTGGTTCGAGAAGCTCGAGTCAGTCTTCGAAATGTGTGAATGCCACGAGGCTCGTAGGGTGAAATATGCCACTGGTACTCTCGAAGGCACTGCGCTAACTTGGTGGAACGCGCAAGTTCAGATGCTGGGGCTGGCGGCTGCTAATGCCACCCCATGGAATGATTTTAAGGAACTGATCAAATGTGAATACTGTAACCGTGATGGCATCCACAATCTGGAAGTGGAATTCTTTAACTTGAAGATGACGGGGTCAGAGATAGAGGCGTATACGAAGCGATCTAAGGCATATAAACTACCTATGATACAACTACTTAAACTAGGTGACCATAAGGTATAACATCGGAAGGTTATTCCCTATACAACTATGGTCACTAAACATGTTTGGTCGGATCCTAATGATCGACCAAACGGGTCATGTTCGAAAGTCTAAGCGGGTGTTTAGTCCGCTTGACTTACGACTCTATATAAGCACAAAACTAAAAATGGCGAGCTAAGCATGTTAAAACATGTTTAGTTAAGTTAGAAAACAGGTTTGATATCAAAACAAACGGTTTTGATACCTTAAAGTCGTTTGGTTACAAAATACGCGAGAATACGCATTTTGGCCGAAACTACGACTCGTCACTAACCTAGATAACGTGGTAATCAGTAGGTATAGTCACTAGGGACTATAACCATTGTGAATACGCTCACGTTATGAAGTTCAAATGAACTTCGTGTTGACCATAAACTGGTCAATGCAGAAAGTCAAACGCAGTTTGACTTTTACGATAAAAACGAACAAAAGAACGAAGGAATACTTACAACGGGTCCCCGTAAGCAAATCTTGATCCAAATAGCTCAGGTATGAAGCAAAGGCTTCAACTTAGAGCACATTAGATCAGATTCGTGTGAGGAAGAAGTGAAGTGAGGTGGGCTATTTATAGAATTCCTTGAACCGTTAAGATCTTTTATCGAAAATCGAGCATCAATCTTAACCATCCAAGTGTGCCCCTTGATTTGGAAAACCATGGGCACTTAAAATAGCCCCTAGAAAGATTAAAATACCATTTTCAAGTTACCAAAACCGTTGGAACAGCTGGTAACAGCTGGAAAAATGGTTTTTGCAGGTCTGACATGCTTACACGGGCCGCGTAAGGTTTTATGGGGGCTTACGCGGGCCGCCTGAGCCTTCTGATCAGCAAACAAGTTTCATAAATTGCAGTTTCAGTCCCTGCATGCTTTTAAGGCCATTTTTGATGCGTTTAAAGCCCGTTAAGCCATTTTAAAGGCTCTACAATGATGCCTAAGAATAGGGGACATGAAACATGCTCAAAAATATGTCGGATGTCGGTTCGTTTGGCCGTATGATTGCGTTGTTCGGTTAATTACGATGGAAGTCGTAACGAACGCAAAGACGATCCAAATTAAGCGACGAATGGAATTTTATCATGCCAAACACTAAAACAAAATATTTTAATGCTTACATAAAATTTTGGATGTCCGGATATACTCGGAACGTAAGATATGCGCGAAAATGCAAACTTATGCACTTTTTGACGCTTTTAGTCCCTATTGATCAATAAAGTTTATTTTAGCATACCGAACCCCTCAAAGCCTATTTCTAAGCTATGTAAAGGATATTTAGGGTATGTTTAACTTATGATGAATTTCCGTAAGGTTTGTTACTATACAAATCGGTATAGTTTCGCAGTTTGACACAATTAGTCCCTGCGATCAAACAAACTTAATTTCAACACACCAAACCATCCAAAACTTATTTCTAAGTTATGTGGAGGTTATTTAAGGTATTTTAAGCCTATTTCACTATTCCGGAGTGTTCGTTGCATTAAACTGGTTATATTTACGCATCAGAGCGCGTATAACCTCCCAGAAAGCGATTTAAAGCTTGAAATCGAACAAGAGTTGATATGTGCAAACGATACACATATTTATACAATTCCTAAGTATGAAATACAATATTTCATTGGTTTGGTATTTTTTTGATGATTGAAGTGACACAGGTATCACAGTTTATTCCGGTTTTCCAAAAAACCCATTTTGAATATGGATCCTATTTATTATTTTGACTCAATTATTTTCATAAACATCTTCCTACAAACAAGTTCTTTCTCTCTGTTCTCTCTCTTCTACCTACCTTCTCCTATCATAAACTTAAAGCAAGAATCCTTCACAAATCAAAGGTAAACTACATGATCGCAGCGAAATACTCTTTATTTATGTTCTTCGATCGTATAGTAGGTTGTTTTTGGTCAAAACCCATTCGGAAAATGCTAATGATTATTGTTGTTCTTTTTTTTCTGTAAATCATTCCACTTATTTTGCAGGTATGTAAATTATATTAGATTGTTATGTATTGTAAATGCTTAATCGCACTTTTTTTTTATCATTTTTCTGTAATTTTTTTGTTGTTGATGATGATTTTAATTCTCCGATTCTAATCTTATGACTGGATCTATTCTTGATGTCTTCAAAGAGTGATGTTGTTAGTGATTTTTTTTATTTTGGTTTTTATTTTTTCATGATAAACCCTAAATTTCATGCAACTGTCGGACTCTAAATCTTCGTCGAACTGAAGAGGTAAGTTTAATTTTATGGTTGTTTTGGTGTTTTTTGATCCGATAATTGTTATAGGTTAAATCGTTTATGCTAATATGTATAATTTTTTGGTTATTTTTATTATTTTTTTATTTTTAAAAATCTAACTATGATATTTTTTAATATTTGATTGTCTTTGTTTTCTTAGTAATAAATTTTGTATTGTATTAATTATCAATCCATTAAAGATTTCGTTATTTCCTTTATTTTTAGTATGATAATTTTCCGGAATTAAGGTTTCTATTTCTATAAATAAATGGTGTTACGTTTTTTGAAACCTTTTTTTGTTTGTTTCGGTTTTATATGTTTTCCCGCTATTATGAGTTTATTTCTATAAATAATTTATCGTTTTTACGTGTTTAAAACCGTTCACATTTAATTTGCAGGTATGGATCTGAGTAACAACAGTCCTTCATTCTTAAAGCTGATTGAGGACGATGATCCTATTTTTTTGGTATGTTTATTGGTTTTATGATTACTAAACATATTGTATTTAGACTTATGTATTTAATTTTGTATTTATTTTTTTTGTTTTCACTGATAGGAAATACCTAATGAATTTGCTTCATTAATGTGAGGAGAACAACCACCTTACAAGGAATCTAACTATGATTCATTGTTTACAAGGAATTTGCTTTATTTAATTTTTTATTTATTTTTTTTCGGTATAATTTTAGGTTTCATTGTTTATGCTGATGTGTATAATTTTGTAATTTTTTTTTTGCAAATCTAACTATGATATTTTTTAAAATTTGAATATTTGAGTTGTTTCTAATAAATTTTGTATTGTTTTAATATGTATTAATTACAATCCATCAAAGATTTTGTTATTTCCTTAAATTTTAGTATTATATGGTTTTCCTAAATTAAGGTATCTCTTTCTATAAATAAATGGTGGAGCAATTTTGCTTGGCAAGGTTAGACTATCCTAATAAGTTTGCTTAATTTACGAGATTGGATGTTAGTGATTTAATTTTCAGAATTCAAATTTTAAATTTTAAATTTTGAAGTCAATCATTATTTTAAATTTAAATTTTGAAGTCAATCATTATTGTAAATCTTCCATTTTTTTTGTTGTTTAAGATGTTTAATTTGGTTAGAATTAAAAGGGTTTGGAAATAAAAGGTTTGGAGTTTAGGTTTTCAGTTTAGATCTACGTTAATTAAAAGATTCTACCTTTTTTGCAATAGGTGTTTTGCTTTCTTTAAAGTAAATCCTTCAGTTGAGGTATCACTTGGATATAAATCCTTCATCTATTTTTTTATCTTTCTTGAAAGCAAATGGGATGTTGTAACTGGACTTTTGTTTGTTTTTTTGTATGAGTCAGGTATTTTTTTTATTTGTTTATTCTTTTTTGCAATTGAACACGACCAGAGGCAAACTAATAGTGTTTCAGTAAGCTTATAAATTTTCCATAGAGAAGAAACGAAGCGAGAAGCATTCTTAGAGGTATGCTTATGAACACCGTTTGATTCTTGGTCATATGTATCACTCTTGGCTTTAGGACACTTCTTATATCGTCTCGAGAAAAGGCAAAAGGTATATATTCAAACAATATTCAATTATAAAAACATTATTGAACAATTTATAACGTTAATAAACAATGTGTTTTTTCAGCATTTGGTTGGCATTTGGTGCATAAAGATTGATTATTATTATTATTAATTTTTTACTTAATGGTGTGGCTAGGGTGATTTACTAATCAAGTGGTGGCTCAAGTGGATGATTCTACCATGTTTGCTGGGTACGTGTCAAGATTTCTGGGTAGTTTAATATATTGTTTGATTCGAGTTATAAAGCGAAAGGTATGGTTTATTAGGTTTATTTTGAGTTTTGATCTTTCTCCCACTTTATTCAATTGGATATTTTAAACTTTGCTATCTGAGCTTTATTTGGACTCAGTGACTTTAGATTTTGGGTTTTTAGGTCCGCTGGGTTACCTGGGGGATTATATTTGAGCTTTTGGTGAAATATTGTTTAAATCAAGATGATAGAACCTACCATAAAGATAAAAAAAATTATAAATACCTCCTCGCGTTTGTGATGCGTGCGTGTTCACCTCTGCTCTCCGTCTCTCGCCTCGGTTCCAAGGACCCTATTTCAGTATGCAGTTTTCTGATATGATCGGAGGTGCAATTACCGACCAGATTGAGTGTCCATGTAAGCAGTCTCCATCTTAGCTCATTAACTCCATCTGACCTGAAATTTTAGGATTTTGGTGATGTTTAACGATTTAATGTGTATTGTTTCTTTGCTCTTTATTTGCCAAGTTTGATTCATGTTTTGAGGATTTTGTGTTTTGATAGCTGCTGACAGCATACATTGATCTATTTCAGGTATGGGAATGGATCATAACATGTTGAGAGTTCGTCTTTGTGAAGCATGATTTGATGAAGAATCGATTAAACGAAAGGATAATGGTTCATTAATCGCTCATATTGCTAAACTTGAAGCTGAGGTTGTTATTCTTTTCCACGTTGTTGACAACTGTATGGTTTTGTTAATTTGATTCAGTTGTTAGGACTCATGATCAATTTTTTTACTTGCTAAAGATTTTATTTTTAAGCAACATACTGGCTAATTAGCTCCTAAAAATGTTGACTGGGGGTGGAGATGGTCAAATGAATGATTTAGTTTGCTGCTATTATCATTGGAACCGCGATTGGTTTAAACGTGGTAAATGGAGTTAGTTGAGCCAGTCCTCAGAGTGTTGTCATAACCGAAAGGTAACCTCAAACAGGTATGTTTTATAATTTTTTATGATATTTTTTAGTTGTGAATGTTTCAAATTTTGAAGAAATTGATCGGTAGAATTGATTGATTTACTTCAAATGCTACTCAATTAAGAGCATTAAAAGTCTGACCCAAATTAAGCAGACAGCTAATTTTGTTTTTTTTTTTTTTTTTTTTTTTTTTGCAGATTACTTCTTTGGTTGTGAAGATCGTGTGATTTTGGAATAAGAAGTCTGGGCTGAGATTCGTTTCGTTTGAGTCTCTCGACTGCGGCTTCTTCTGAGGTTCGTTTCGATTGTAATGGGTACATGCTAATGACGAATTTATGATAAAATTGTCAGGGTTCTATGATGTTTGGTTGAGAGTTTGGATTTGAGCACACAAATATTTTTATCAAGAAGATTTTACCGTTTTATACCTTCATGGTGTCCCTTTGTTTAGGATATTTTATGTAGTACGATATTTTAGAATAAAAAAGAAATTACAAACAACAAATAGTGGATGAATGCAACTTGGTCGATTTCATTTGGGTTTGATTAAGTTTTTGTCTTGACCTACTTTAGTGGTATTCATTCTTGATTTATGTTTGAGTTTGTTTATTTGTTGATAAAATGTTAATCTTCTTCATGAAACAAATTGATAAGGTTCTACTAAATCCAAACATGTATTTTTTGGTTGATGTTTTTTGTTGTAGCTGATGTGGGTGGGGAAAGGTGTCGTGGCTTGGTTATAACTCCGTCATTCCACCGCGTCAAGAGGTAGTCGTTTTCACGCGGTCACGGATTTGCAAATGAGTGGGATTTGCCATCTCCGGCGTTAGTTGCAGATCCGTCACACACGTACATACACTGCGTTTCTCTCTGTTATTCTGATCTTAATCGCCGCCTCCCTGTTATTTTGCTCTTAATCGCAAAGGTATGTTTAGAACCATTAAACCTTTTCTGTTACTTTGGATATTTAGATTTTTGATGTGGGCGTGAATGTGTACATTATGTAGGTAGCTCTAATCGATGAGTAGCATGCCAAAATAATCTTTGCAAGTCTCCTTTTCCTCAACAGATTTAGCATATTATAGATTTGCTTATGTTCTATCAATGGTTAGGCTAAAAAATAAGAGTTGCTAATTTCTACACATTTAGCACGTCAATTAATGTTTTATTTTATGGTTCCAATGTAGAAAATTAGCTAGAAATGATGGGTCAACAGTTGCTTAATGTGTATTCATATGCTTTTAGTGCACTTAATTATCTTATTTTAACAAAATAAAATTTAGGGGTAAGTGATGTTAGTTAATTACAAAATTAGGGCTCTTACGTTTGTGAGGTACCTTACTTTTTTTGCTTAGTTATTTCGGATACATGTTTAGTATATAGTAGAAACTGTGGCATCATGAATAGTGACTTTATTACATTTTTTCATTGTTGTCCTACTTACATACAATTTCAGTTGTATTTTCTTTGCTGAAATTGTAATCAAGGTGTTAGTGCAATTAGATGTTGACCTGTTGGAGCCACTTCTAATCCTCTGCGCATGAACCTTCAACTTTTTATTTTTTTTATTTACAGTCGTTTATTTACAGAGACATGCCTGTTTCTTTCGTAACACGTATCTACAAATGATGGTACATAAAAGCCTAAATTTCATACGGTCACATATCACACAGTCAAATGCATTAAGATAAGAACTGCATTTTTAAGTTTGCTGATGAAACACGATCACAGAATTGAAGCAACTTACTTTGGACTATTAACAACTTATCATTTGTTTATGGCTGCTTTCCAGGTTTCATTCACTTGCTTTACATGTTTGAGTTGTTGCTATTTTGATATGGTTGTATGCATGTGGCGGATATTTCAGATTTCAACATTTTGTGACTTATATGCCTATTATAAATAACTTATTTGTAATCTGTGATTTATTTTCTTTTTCACTGGTATAACGGAATTCGGATTCTTGAAGTCATGCATTATTTGTGGAATTTAAGCTATTTAGTTGATTTATGTTTGCGTTTTTTTGTGAGAGAAGTCAAATGATTTTGTTACTTTTCTTCATCTGATAGTGCGGTTTTGTGATAGGACTACAAGTTGCCCCTTTCATTAATCTTAGTGTTAGTGTATAAGTAAATGATTCCAAACTGCTTGAAATTTCCATAGGTCCCAAATTGTCACTCAAAAGAAAATTATTCATATAAATAGCTTTTGCCCTCGACATAAATTGTTTTGTGTTTTCTATCTTAATTTGTGTTTCTATTGTAGTATACGACGCCGTTGACATTTTCGGGATCTTACAAGGACCGAGGAAGTGGAGGAGGTAGGGGTTCGGGTACTACAAGTTGTAGGGGGTCTACGGTGAGGCCAAGTTTAGACACGAACAATCTTATAAAGTTGTTCCACGGTTTGGATTTGTTGAAACTCGAGCTTAATCAATTGGAAATTGAAGTCACAGGTGATTAATGCAAAATGATTTGTTGGATTAATTGAATCTTTTTTGTTTTTGAATGTTGATATTGTTTGTTCTTCTGCAGATTATGATCGAGAACCAAGGGAATCACAATCTTAGATAGATCTTAAATTAAATGTCTACATAAGAAAAAAAAATGATTGAAAACTATAACTTTAATGTCATTGTGGGTTAACTGCTCATTTAATTAGTTGATGGTTGCATAGGTGTTCACGTGTTGAATACATTATTTGATTTATATACTTCATATTATAGATGCAAGGGATTATATAGAATTTAGATTGTTAACTTATATAGCCACCAACTATCTTACCTCCACCAACAGATTCTCATGTATTTTCCATTGAGTAATGTATATTAATGTTTCACGGATTATTTTTTTTAACGAACTGAGCCATTTGGATTGGATTTATAGTTTACATTTTTCCATGTTTATATATTAGTGTTAGTTGGTTTTGTTTTTTGTTGTAGCTGATGTAGGTGTCATTGTATCATAATATAAGAATCCAAACATGTATTTTTTTGGTTGATTTTTTTTGTTGTAGCTGATGTGGGTGGGGCAAGGTTGGGAATAGGTATGAGTCGGGTCAAAATAATTTGATTTAGAGTGTAGAGTGACAGTGAGGTATTGTCTATACGTGTATATAAACTTTAAAAAAATAATCCGTTATACTAAAAAAATATACATGATTAATATACATTCTTGCTTTTGTATGTTTTTATGGCTCTTTACAACAAGAAAAAGTTTAAGAAACCGAATTAAAAATTTATGGTGGAGAAAATGGAAAGATGATACTTTAGATGTTAAAAGTGTTATTTTTATACTTTTATTTGTTGTAAATTAAATTTTCCTACCCGGAAAATTTTCGGGTTATAACCTAGTATATAATAAATTAAAGTAATTTGGGCCACGTGTCAGTAGATGAGGGCTACAATTTTTTCATTTTCCCACCCAAACTCCCGTCCGCCCTTTTTGTGCAGTAAAAACCCTAAATCTTCCGCCTAAATTGTTTAGCCTCACAATTTTCCCCATCTCAAGACGATTCTTCATCTTTCTTACATCCCTTCATCGTTGTCTTCGATTTCAACAGGTATACCTAAAACCCTAATTATATTAATCCAGCCGCTCTATGTTCTCTCTTTTCACCATTCATCCATCCATAATCATCGGATCTTTTCATTCGATTTCAACAGGTATGATCGCTTCATTGGTTTCATAGGTTAATTTCAGAAGTTTAACATTATTTTTCGCCGAAACGTCAAATCTTTTGAAAAATTAGTGTGTTTTAGTTAACTATTTGTTGATTTCAGATTGCTTCCTTTCCTCATTAGCTGAATCATGTTCAGTCGTTCCTCTATTCATCGCCACGCGTCTACGATCACGCTGATGACTGCGTGAGTTGCTGTTTGAGGTATTTTGATAATGTTTTGATTTCTCTTTGTTAATATTTATATAAGATTGGTGGATCGGGTATGGACCTCCCAAGCAAAGGAAAAAAGTGGTATGAACATGTTTATCTAATAGATATATATGATACACTACACCAGTACAATGCCTTTTTAACTTAAATGTGAAAATACCATATTATACAATTGTTTATCTTTCAAATCTGACTGATAACTTACGATTTATCTTCTCCTCTGGAACTTCCTATTGATTCAGTGACAGAAGTATGGAATCTTGCTATGGAGCCAGGTATGAACCTTTCATCTATGGAACGAGTGGAATCGAAAGGCAAATGTGCAGGTATGGTTCTTTACAATCGTATAATCAGAAATTCATAAAACATCATATTTTAAAAGGTATAAAGGAAGAAAATAACAAGGATTTGTAAAGAGGCAAAATGGGGATTGTGGATCAGCAACTCTAAGAAAGTGTAACACCCCGAAAAATATAAAACTTTATATTAGAATTATAAAGTATAAATAAACGAGAATTTACTAACTAGGAATTTTAACCTAGTTAGTTACAAGTCTAGAAATAACTTATAGTAGGGTTAAAAGCAACCAAATTACATGTTGATCAAAGTGGAGGGGCCTAAGTTGTTAAAATTGAAACATATTTTTTATAAAACAAATAAAACAAACCAAACACCCCAAAAAGAGGTGTCTGGTCGTATAAGCACAAGCAGGGGGCGATCCCCACTCTCCAAAACCCTAAAACTTCACTAAACTTGCAAATTGAAGGCTCAATCCAAGTTGAAATCGAAATTAAAGCATAGCTTATTGATCCTCATCACAAGAGGATTACAATGTATGTAAAATTTGATGAAAACTCTCAACTTGAAATTCTCATGAAATTGGGAAAATCTGAAATTATGGTTGCATGTGTGTCTTATGATGATTTAGGAACAACTATAGTGTCTAGGGACAAACCCTAGACAAATACAAGTTGAAATCATACAAATTTTTAGTAAAATCCATGATCATCATTGTAGGTGATTAGTGGGTTATGTAGAATTTGATAATCACTAGGAGATTGGATGTTATTCTAGTGTAATTTGACAATTGTGAGGTAACTTCAGAATTATAGAAGCTAACAATTGTGTAAAATGGTTGAATGATGTGAAATTAGGGCTAAGTGATAAGCTAGAGACTCGATATTTAATCATGTAAAAATCTGCCCTTAAAGTGTTTGTGAAAATGCCTCTAAGAAGGCTTAAAACTAAAATTTAAAGTTTAAACGCATAATTATGATGTTTCGGTGTGTTATGCGATATATGGTTTAAAAAGAGTTCTAAATGTGATAAAATTGAACTCTATAGGAAAGGATACCGGAACGTCGAGTGGACAAGCCGGTGGTCATTTGCAGTTGAAGGGCGTGCACTAAGGTATGTAACTTGACCCGTTACATTCAACGAATTGTTGTTAAATTTTGCATAGTTGCGTTGTTGATTAATAGTTGTGTTGATTTTAGTAATTATGATCGTTATTGGAATCAATAGAGTAGCTTTAAGAGAGAACCATTTGGTAGTCATCATATTGGAGGATTTTCCACAAGATGAGCCAACGGGTCGAATAAGTGTGTCATTTGTAGTGATAGTGTCTTAGCTAATAGCATTGGCGATGTAGATCACAAAAGCATTAAACCATGGAAATTGGGTAAGGTAATGCAAGTGATGTTAAGCCCCGGATGATGGGCATAAGACGCCATAGGCTTGATAGTTAAAAGGTAATTAAGTAAGTAAAGTTAGAATGGGTCGATTAGCACATAAACGACTTTTATTTATTCGGTCCGAAAATCAAACTTTTTATATCGAAAGTATTGTAGTTACGTTGCTATTGAATTTACAGACAAATAGGAACAAGAATCACCTAAAACGGACTTACGAGTCAAAAGATATGCACATTTGAAGTTAAAATCTGAGTTTTCCGGAGCTGGCAGAAAATGCAGCTCACAAAACATAACCTGCTGGAAATCATGATCCCCCGCGCCACGCGGAAGGGGACCCGAAATACGTCGCGACACGCGAGGGGTTCTCGCGGCCCGCGTAACGTCTCTCGCGGGGCGCGAGAGACCCTGATCCGAGAATTTTATTTGTTTTCAATTGTTTTGATGCTAGATTTCGATTTTATGTGTTTTATATTTGTCAAAATTAACCCTTGATGTGGTTTTGACATTAGGTGATGTTGGTGAACTTACGGATGGCGATCAAGCAAATGACGAAGAACCGAACACTACTTTTGAAGCTTCCGCAATGTTTTAAATCCTTAATAGACTACGTTTATGAATTGTAAACAACTTTGAATGTTTTGAAATAGTCGTTAGTCGACTAAAATGTTGTTACTTTTGAACCCTACTTTTGGAATATTATGTCACAACTTAGACATTTTCATATAATATGGTATGAATAAATATTAAATCCATGTAAAATTAGACGGGTGTTACAAGTTGGTAATCAGAGCTTAAGGTTGTCAACAAAGTGTTCGGTTCAAGCTTGATCAATCGTCCGGTAAGAATTAACTTATTATGCTAATAAATTAGGTCTTATGTAAGAAATGAAAAATGAATTGAGATGCATGGGAAGAGTGTGTTAACACACTCAAACCCGGAAAGTGCATTAAATGTGAACGGTTAAAGCAAGTTGGGAACTTGGCTAAACCGAAACAAATGAAGCAATGTTATAAATGAAATGTTTAACGTTTAAATGTAAACATTTCAGTTTCAAGATGTCTGATGGGAATGATGATAATCCGGTGCAAACAAGCACCGAACAAATGAAAGAGATAATTGCCGAAGAGGTAGGGAAGGCAATTGAAGGAAGTCTATCCGAGTTTATAGACAAAATTCAAAACACGGTGTTGTCGCTTGTCGAAGAGCGAGTTAAAAGGTTGGAGGATATTGTCAACCTTATGAAGGAGGAAACGGGAGAACGTAAAGGATGTTCATACAAGGAATTCATGGCGTGTAAACCGCCAATCTATAACGGGGAGGTTGACCCAATAATTTGTCAAAGATGGATAAGTGATGTCGAAGGAGTGTTTGAACAAACCCACTGTGATGTAGGTGACTTTGTTGCTTACGGAACGGGTCAATTAAGAAATCAAGCCAAAGATTGGTGGGATAATAAAAAGAAGGAAATGGGAGCCGAAGCGGCAAGGGTCATGACTTGGGACGAGTTTAAGGTGTCGTTCCTTAAACACCATAGTCCCAAAGCAGTGATTAACAGGATCAAGGAAGAATTCATCCAGTTAAGACAAAAGGGTGAAACAATTGATAAGATCACGGGCATCTTCATAGATAAGCTGAGATTTTGTGACGAGTTAGTCACCACTGAAGAGCAAAAGATATACTACTATTACAACATGCTGAGTGCCGAGTACCGTGAGTTCATGACTCCATCAAAATATGAGACCCTCACGGAGATTATCAACACCGCCCGGGAGCGGGAAATAGAGTTAAAGAAACATGTAGAAAGGGGCGAGCGGAGGGCGTAAGATGTGAATCCAAGCCCTACAAAGAAAGCTAGAACTGCTGAATCGGGGAAGAAGGTGGCGGCTAAAGGCGGGTCGCCAAGTTGTAAAGTATGTGGGAAAGGGCACAAGGGTGAGTGCCGCTTCAAAGACAAGCTGTGTCCGGTATGTGGGAAGACGGGGCACACTGCATCGCTATGTCCCGGAAAAGTTTCTATTTGTTACAAGTGTTATCAACCCGGTCACAAGAAATCTGAATGCCCCGAGTTGGTGGGAAAGAGAGACACAAAAGAGTCTCCAACAGAAGCTCCCAAAGCGAAGTCTAGGTCCTTCCAACTTACCGCGGCTGAAGCGAAAATAGAGCCCGATGTGGTCTCAGGTATATTCACAATTAACTCAATTCCAGCACGTGTATTGTTTGATACGGGTGAGAATAAATCCTTCATTTCGCATGGATTTATTCGACATCCTTCATTTGTATTAATGAAATTATCTGTGCCCTTAGAAGTTGAAATAGGGGACAACAAAAGTTTTATAGTTTGTGATGTTTGTTGAGGCTGCAAATTAAGCATCGACGATGAGGAATACTTGATAGATTTAATCCCGATGTCAATGGGAGAATTTCAAGTAGTCGTTGGGATGGATTGGCTATCTCAGCACCATGCAAAAGTCGTGTGTTTTCGTAAAGAGATAAAACTAACATCTCCGAGCGGGAAACACGTCACCATCTATGGCGAAAAAGGAGGTAACCCCATAGTATGCTCAATGTTGAAAGCTCACAAGCTTATGAAGAGAGGATGCAAGGCATTCATGATATACGCAAATGAGCCCGAGAAAGAATCACGGAAGATTGAAGATGTACCGGTAGTACGAGACTATGAAGATGTGTTTCCGGAGGATTTACCGGGGATACCGCCTGAACGGGAAGTAGAGTTCGGGATCGAATTGATTCCGGGCGCAAAACCCATAGCTAAAGCACCGTACCGACTCGCACCGTCGGAATTACAAGAGTTGATGTCCCAAATTCAAGATCTGCTAGACAAGGGATTCATAAGGCCGAGTGTGTCTCCTTGGGGTGCACCGGTACTGTTCGTGAGAAAGAAAGACGGAAGCATGCGCATGTGCATTGATTACCGGGAGTTAAACAAACTCACGGTAAAGAATCGATACCCATTTCTGAGGATAGATGACTTATTCGACCAATTACAAGGTGCGAACTGGTTTTCAAAAATTGACCTTAGATCGGGGTACCACCAATTAAAGGTCAAGGAGGAAGATGTGCCGAAGACGGCTTTCCGTACGAGATACGGACATTACAAATTCCTCGTGATGTCATTTGGGCTAACAAATGCACCCGCGGCTTTCATGGACCTCATGAACCGGGTTTGCAAGCCAATGTTGGATAAGTCGGTCATCGTGTTTATCGATGATATTTTGGTGTATTCGAAAAGCGAAGCTGAACACGCACACCACTTACAGGAAGTATTAGAGACACTTAGACGAGAAAGGCTATATGCGAAATTCTCTAAGTGTGCCTTTTGGTTACGAGAGGTACAATTTCTTGGCCACATCATAAGTGCCGACGGAGTATTGGTGGATCCGTCAAAGATCGAGGCCGTATCAAAATGGAATCCCCCGAAGAACCCTTCGGAAATTAGAAGCTTTTTGGGGCTTGCGGGATACTATAGGAGATTCATTCAAGATTTCTCCAAGATTGCGTCACCGCTAACAAAGCTAACCCGAAAGAAAGAAAAGTTCATTTGGGGCGTTGATCAAGAAAAAGCGTTTCAAACGCTAAAAGAAAATTTAACTCAAGCTCCGGTACTGACATTGCCGGACGGAGTCGAAGACATGGTGGTTTATTCGGATGCTTCACTATCGGGGCTCGGATGCGTTTTGATGCAACGGGGCAAGGTTATAGCTTATGCCTCGAGGCAATTGAAGATACACTAGAAGAAATATCCCACACACGATCTCGAGCTGGCTGCGGTGGTATTTGCATTAAAAATATGGAGGCACTACTTGTATGGGGTAAAGTGCACCATATTCACCGATCACAAGAGCTTGAAATACTTCTTCGATCAGAAGGAACTAAATATGCGACAAAGGCGATGGCTAGAAACGGTGAAAGACTTCGACTGTGAAATACACTATCACCCTGGAAGGGCAAACGTGGTGGCGGATGCCCTAAGCAGGAAGACAGATTATGCTCCGATACGAGTACGATCATTACAACTCATTGTGACCTCGGGCTTACTCGAACAAATCCGAGAGGCGCAAGATGAAGCAGTAAAGACGGAAAACTGGAGAAAGGAAAGGATTGTTGGCCAAGTTAAGGATCTCGAAGTAGGAAACCACGGTTTGAAAACGCGTTTCAATAGAATTTGGGTTCCTAACACATGTGGAGTTAAAAAGCTTATACTTGATGAGGCTCATAAATCCCGATATTCAATTCATCCGGGTGCGACCAAGATGTACAATGATCTGAAACAAAATTATTGGTGGCCTGGAATGAAGAGGGATATGGCGAAGTATGTGGAAAAATGCTTGACATGTCTACAAGTTAAGGCGGAGCACCAAAAACCTTACGGCAAACTCCAACCGTTGGAAATCCCGGTTTGGAAATGGGAACATATTACAATGGACCTATTAACCAAATTGCCTAAGACAAATCGTGGTTTCGATGCCATATGGGTAGTGGTGGATAGATTGACGAAAAGTGCTCACTTCATTCCGATTCGTGAGACTTATACGTCAGAAAAGATGTCAGGTGTTTATACTAATGAGATAATAGCACGTCATGGAGTACCGGTATCCATCGTGTCTGATAGGGATACCCGGTTTACTTCAAATTTCTGGCGAGATTTCCAAGAACAAATGGGAACCAAATTGTTCATTAGCACTGCGTACCATCCTCAAACCGATGGACAAAGTGAAAGAATAATACAAACATTGGAGGATATGCTACGGGCGTGTATAATCGACTTTGGAGGAAGTTGGGATGTTTACCTACCGTTAGTCGAGTTTTCGTATAATAACAGCTACCATGCTAGTATTAAGATGGCACCTTACGAAATGCTCTATGGTAGGAAGTGCCGAACCCCGGTATGTTGGGGTGAAGTGGGTCCACGTGAACTCGCCCACCAAGATATAGTACAAGCCACTAATGAAAATGTTGATGTGGTTCGGGCACACTTGAAAGCGGCTCAAGACAGGCAAAAGGCGTATGCTGATAAAAGGAATAGGCCAATCGAATTCCAGGTTGGCGACATGGTTATGCTAAAAGTTTCCCCATGGAAGGGCGTTATTAGATTCAGAAAAAGGGGGAAGCTAAGCCCGAGGTTTATTGGGCCATTTAAAATCATCGGAAGGGTCGGCAAGGTAGCTTACCGCCTTGAGCTACCGGAGGAACTAAGTGGGATTCATAACACGTTTCACGTGTCACAATTATGAAAGTGCCTAGCGGACGAAACAGCCTATATCCATTACGATGATATCGAAGTGGATAATAGTCTGAATTATGCTGTGAGACCAGTGGAGATTTTAGATCGAAAGGTTAAACACTTACGAAATAAACAAATCGACCAAGTCAAAATCAAATGGGAGCATAGAAAAGGCTCGGACACTACGTGGGAGTCCGAGGAGGAGATGCGACGACTCTACCCTACTTTATTTGGTACGTAATTCGGTTTCGGGGACGAAACCCTTTTTAAGGGGGGTGGACTTGTAACACCCCGAAAAATATAAAACTTTATATTAGAATTATAAAGTATAAATAAACGAGAATTTACTAACTAGGAATTTTAACCTAGTTAGTTACAAGTCTAGAAATAACTTATAGTAGGGTTAAAAGCAACCAAATTACATGTTGATCAAAGTGGAGGGGCCTAAGTTGTTAAAATTGAAACTTAATTTTTATAAAACAAATAAAACAAACCAAACACCCCAAAAAGAGGTGTCTGGTCGTATAAGCACAAGCAGGGGGCGATCCCCACTCTCCAAAACCCTAAAACTTCACTAAACTTGCAAATTGAAGGCTCAATCCAAGTTGAAATCGAAATTAAAGCATAGATTATTGATCCTCATCACAAGAGGATTACAAGGTATGTAAAATTTGATGAAAACTCTCAACTTGAAATTCTCGTGAAATTGGGAAAATCTGAAATTATGGTTGCATGTGTGTCTTATGATGATTTAGGAACAACTATAGTGTCTAGGGACAAACCCTAGACAAATACAAGTTGAAATCATGTAAATTTTTAGTAAAATCCATGATCATCATTGTAGGTGATTAGTGGGTTATGTAGAATTTGATAATCACTAGGAGATTGGGTGTTATTCTAGTGTAATTTGACAATTGTGAGGTAACTTCAGAATTATAGAAGCTAACAATTGTGTAAAACGGTTGAATGATGTGAAATTAGGGCTAAGTGATAAGCTAGAGACTCGATATTTAATCATGTAAAAATCTGCCCTTAAAGTGTTTGTGAAAATGCCTCTAAGAAGGCTTAAAACTGAAAGTTAAAGTTTAAACGCATAATTATGATGTTTCGGTGTATTATGCGATATATGGTTTAAAAAGAGTTCTAAATGTGATAAAATTGAACTCTATAGGAAAGGATACCGGAACGTCGAGTGGACAAGCCGGTGGTGATTTGCGGTTGAAGGGTGTGCACTAAGGTATGTAACTTGACCCGTTACATTCAACGAATTGTTGTTAAATTTTGCATAGTTGCGTTGTTGATTAATAGTTGTGTTGATTTTAGTAATTATGATCGTTATTGGAATCAATAGAGTAGCTTTAAGAGAGAACCATTTGGTAGTCATCATATTGGAGGATTTTCCACAAGATGAGCCAACGGGTCGAATAAGTGTGTCACTTGTAGTGATAGTGTCTTAGCTAATAGCATTGGCGATGTAGATCACAAAAGCATTAAACCATGGAAATTGGGTAAGGTAATGCAAGTGATGTTAAGCCTCGGATGATGGGCATAAGACGCCATAGGCTTGATAGTTAAAAGGTAATTAAGTAAGTAAAGTTAGAATGGGTCGATTAGCACATAAACGACTTTTATTTATTCGGTCCGAAAATAAAACTTTTTATATCGAAAGTATTGTAGTTACGTTGGTATTGAATTTACAGACGCATAGGAACAAGAATCACCTAAAACGGACTTACGAGTCAAAAGATATGCACATTTGAAGTTAAAATCTGAGTTTTCCGGAGCTGGCAGAAAATGCAGCTCACAAAACATAACCTGCTGGAAATCATGATCCCCCGCGCCACGCGGAAGGGGACCCGAAATACGCCGCGACAAGCGAGGGGTTCTCGCGGCCCGCGTAACGTCTCTCGCGGGGCGCGAGAGACCCTGATCCGAGAATTTTATTTGTTTTCAATTGTTTTGATGCTAGATTTCAATTTTATGTGTTTTATATTTGTCAAAATTAACCCTTGATGTGGTTTTGACATTAGGTGATGTTGGTGAACTTACGGATGGCGATCAAGCAAATGACGAAGAACCGAACACTACTTTTGAAGCTTCCGCAATGTTTTAAATCCTTAATAGACTACGTTTGTGAATTGTAAACAACTTTGAATGTTTTGAAATAGTCGTTAGTCGACTAAAATGTTGTTACTTTTGAACCCTACTTTTGGAATATTATGTCACAACTTAGACATTTTCATATAATATGGTATGAATAAATATTAAATCCATGTAAAATTAGACGGGTGTTACAGAAAGCTAGATTGGTTATACACAGTTTATTTCTTTAGTTATCAACGACCTTGATTCGTGGTTGAGACTCCATCAATGTGTGTTTTTTACTGTTCAGGTGTAGGGATGATAGTCAATACCTTCAGCGAGGTATCATAATTTTGCGAAGTTTTTTATTTTTTACCTTCGGAGATTATTATTATTATTATTGTTATTTTCTTTAGCCCTTGACAAAATATTTAATTATACTAAATTTAAAACTCCAGGATTGACCTCCATCATCAAGTGCTTTAGGAACTTCACCAAACAACAACTTCCTACTGATGTGCTTTCTTCCAGACTTAAAACTCTCATCAAAATTGTATTTAGATGGTGAATGCTCTTCCAAGATTCTGTGGAGACTAAAATTGTAAAATTAGAGTTAGCAAAATGGATGGATCGGATGGGTTGTGGTTAATAGGTGTAAATGGGTTTGGGTCAAGACATCAGTTTTTGCCCGGGATTGGTGTTGGTTAAAGAAGTGGAAAAATGGGTTATTGGGTGGATTAGACAAGTTGCTCAAATATGTTTGGTTTAAAAGTTCAAAACAGTTATTTTTTTTACACAGATTATCGTTGCAGGGTCTCTTGAGGATATTCTGAATGAGGACCTCTATAAACACCGTGTCTTTTTTAGTGATATATGTATGCACAACATTGGCACGATGATTTAGTCAGCTTCAAGACACTCCAGTGAAACATATGCGCACATCACTGTTATTTATCATATATTGTGAATTATAAATAGTACATTCATAATTTCTTAGGAGAAAGTCTGCTTACAATAAGGACATAAACTCCTTAAAACGTGTTTATTTGATAATGTGTTCTTGGTGGAAAATATTACTTAACCCAATATATAGTCTTGAAATTGGGTATTTAGTCACTAATATTGTCCGCATAGTTTGTACTCTCACTGATTTGTGTGTACGTTTGGTTATATAGCTTTTGCAAAACTTTTGGCTGATTCACTAGATGAGGTACTTCCCAAGTCCCAACTTTCTTACCTAATTGTTATTAATCATGTTATTATACTTATATTACATCTAATTGATGTTTGCATATTTAGGTATGCAATGGAGCTACATATGTCAACATTGATATGCTAAGAAACAAGAAAGATGGAAATGAAGGTAATTAACCTAGATAAGATGAGACAATGCATGCCTCTTGGATATTCTTTGAAAAGCAAGGTGGCAGACACTATTAGACAATGGAAGTGAAAGTTCTAAAACTTTGACTAAATTCTTCTTTTGGAAGATTGTACTTTGGGGTGATGAGATCAAAATAAGTATACATTATGGTGCTTATTGATGTTATTTATATGCAATTTTCATATTTTGGACAGATGAAAAAGCCTTCAAGACACATACCATGAGGCTTGAAGCTGGTACTATTGTTTTCTACTCGCTACTCTACACAAGATGGAAAAAGGTTGCTATTTTATTTATACACTAAATATCACCAATTTCTCATCACGTTTACATTAGATACATTTCCTTATAAATGGGAATGCTGACCCACTTTGATACTAATCGAAAACTGATATCAAGCATCGTCAGGTTTGAATCCTAGATTAGTACTACCACTGCTTCATTAGGGATAAGAGAAGTGGAAAAAGCACTTAGTGAAGTACTATGTTTATTTTTAGAAGCTATATGATCTTCTTATGTTAGATTAATATTGGACTGCTACTATTTGAATCTGTTTCAGCTGATATTCTTATAGTTTAACCATTGTTTGGCTATGCATTTTATAATGATACGGGTGTAGCAATTCGTGGACTTCCGCTTTTCAGCAAGGATACATTAGAACATATTCCTAAGATTGTTGACATTCTTGCATAACTTCTCATAGCTAGTAAAACTGTTTTACTTTTTTTTATTTTTTATTTTGCTTTATGATAGATGTTGTATGGCATGCATACACACACACACACACACACACATATATATATATATATATATTCATACACACACATTTCTTGAGAGTTGGTATCAAACAAGAAGACTTAAATTCATGAAAAGTCAAGGATGGGCACACAAAAAAGATTTTTTTTTATAATTTTCATTTCAGTTATTCCAGATCCCACCATTGTATAAGTTTTGGTGGCCTTGATTTTCCAATGAAATTAATCTTAAAAAAAAAAAGATTTCTCATTATGATGCCCAAATCCCATTTTGTTTTGCCTTTTGTGCATCGCTTATTGGAAAAATGACGCAGACATACTTATAATCTTGTGTTTTCAAGAAAATAAATTTTTGAATACCAACATGTATGATACTGAGGTTTGAAATAATTATGTAGCAGGCCAGATATGATGGTAATGATAATGATTTACTTATGACACTGTGTTTTGTGTGTGATATAAGATTGAGCAATGAGCAGGAGCTTTGGGTGACCTTATAACCCGATTGACATGTCCGAATAATTATGTAGCAGGCCAGATATGATGGCCAGGTATGTTGTACTTATGACAGGTTGGGTAATGGGCTATTGCGATTTCAGCTAAAACATATATTTTGTTTACTGCAGGTAGAGAGTACGGGTCAGGTCGGATCGGGTAGGGTAGATCCACTTATAATATAATTTTACTATTGATTTTTTATAAATACTTGATGCTTTAAATGTGATTGCAAAAACTAATTGAAGACAATAATAACTGAAATTGTTATGAATAAATAGGAGGTTGTGTGCATTAAAAATACACTTTGGGTGACCTTATAACCCGATTGACATGTCCGAACTATTTGACCCATTTGGCATAAAACATACCCAAGCCAACCGTTTGTACGTAAATGAGTTGACATTGCTACCTTTGGTTTGCCTTTTTAAAGAATGCTATGAGTTGTGATAGAAGCTTTGCACTTAAATATATACATACACTTTTTATATCTACTGATGTTTCTTTTGTTGATGGTATTTGTATATATGTGAACCCTAAGTGTCATATTGCACTTCATAGGCTTTTGGAATGGCTGCTAAAGCTATCGTCTGTTATCAGCGTACTCTTCAATCCAAACCAGATTATGCTATGGCTTATGGTAAGCACCAGTTCTATTTTATACAACTATACCTACATTTTGTATACACTAAATATTTGTTTATCTTCATTTATATTTTCACATTAAATTAGGGAATCTAGCTAGCAGATATTACGAGCAAGGTAACTTGGACATAGCGACGGTTAATTTCAACGACGAGACATATAAGAGCCCTAACTATTGCACGACGTTGAGACAAGCGGAGCATTCGGCGGAGGAGGTTGCTCTGAATGCGCTCGTGAGTCGTGTTCCGTCGAATTCGTTAGCGGCATGGATTTTGGTGAGGTTTTGTGGTTTCTAGGGATTGTAACTTTGTATGGTTTGATTTGTGGAGTTACTTGTGGTTTTGAATGTTTGATTTGTTGATTAGTGGTTTTTTTTAAAAAAATATGATAGTTTGATTAGGGTAATATGTGACTAATTTTTTAAATAGTTAAATGTAGTTGATGTTTTAATTTAGGAAATGTAAATGAAGTTAACAGTTGATAGTTGATACAAATATATAGAATTTAGATGTAGATTCTGATGGAAATTAGTAGTTCAGGTATCATCAGGTTTAGGAAACTTGTGTTTTTTAATATTTGTTTTGTTGATTATTAGTTTTGAGATGAAGGTTTGTTTGAGGTAGTGTGAGTTTAGATAGTTCAATTCAATTGATGTTTTGATTTAACAAATGTATAGGAAGTTAATAGTTGACATGAATATATGGAATAATTTTGATTTGCTGAGAGCTTGAGAGATAGATTCTAATGGAAAATAGTGGTTTAGGTGTCATCAGGTTTAGGAAACTTTGTTAATTTATGGTTTTGAAATGAACTTTTGGCTAAGGTAGTATGTGGTTAAATAGTTAAATTCAATTAATATTTTAATTTAACAGATATATAGGAAGTGAACGGTTGACGTAAATATAATAAATAATTTCAATTTGGTGAAGAAAAGGGAAAGAGGATACTTTAGAGGTTAAAAATGTTATTTTTAAACTTTTATTTGTTGTAAATTAAATTTTCCTACCCGGAAAATTTCCGGGTGATAACCTAGCATATAATAATGGTTCTGCCACTTTTTTTTGCTTTTGTAATTTGAAGTTTTGAACTTCCAAAATTTGTTTTGTTAGTTCAATAGCATATGATAAATCTGATCCGTTCTTCATGTAACACTTCCATTAGAGACAACAACATGAACGCTTTAAAGGTTTTGAAGTAGATGTTGTCTAAGGTAGTCATCATCTCACTCTCTGCTACCCTTTTTCCTATCTCTCATGGGGTGAATGTTCAATTTTAAGTAGACTATTGCTTTTGTATAATTCAAGGAATCTACTTCTAGAATAGGAAGACTGGGCTAAGCAACCATCCACACTCCAGGAGATAGCTGAACTGGACGGGACGGGATAACAACGCTGTTATCTGTCATACCATACAGATTTGGCGTCGACATATGGGTCTAGAGTTTGGATGCATCTGGTGTATTTTTGCTAAATAACTTCAAACAAAAAATGCATTCAATATCTTCTTCGGAGCATGGAACGGTCTTTGAATGGAACAATTGGGTACCGCTTAAAGTCATTTTTTAGCGTGGAGGTTGGGGTTGGATCACTTGCCTACGCGTACAAATCTGGTAAGACGAAGTGTGAGTATTGGGTCTATTATGTGCAGCTTTTGTGGAGCATACGAGGAGTCTGTAGAACATCTTTTTGTATCATGTCGGATGGCGCAAACTATCTGGTACTTTATTAATACATGTTTCAGGCTTTATGGCTTCTTTTTCTTTGGATTCGAGGACCCGTTGAAGTTTTATAAGCAAGCGATAGGCTCTGTGAAGTGGATAAAGGTTGTCTACTCCATTATTCTAACAGTCGTGTGGTGCATTTGGCGAAGTCAAAACAATGTCATCTTCAACCGTAAACAGCCTAACGCGGAGAGTTTAAAGTAGGAAATTAGAGTTTTGGCGTACCTATGGGTTAAACATCAGTCAAAAGTCGTTGGCTTATCATCAGAAAACTGGCGAAATTTCGTGTTAATTTGTTTGGGTGTATGATGTAGTCTGTTGTCTGGTTGTTTTTGGATGTGGATTAACACAATGCTAATCTGTTTTTTTAATAAAATTTGATTTGTTGGCTGTTTAAAAAAGGAAATATATCTCAGTTATCTTCTTTTAATGTGTTTAAAAGTTTTGTTGTTATGTCACTTCTTACAGGAAGTTCGTGAAGTAGATAATGTTGTAAGCATTAAACCGGCTAATATACTTATTATTATTTCGATGACGTCACTGCTGATCTTGCTCCACAAGTTTGGGATGCAAAACTGAATGCATCTATTAATCTTCCATTGGATACCAACCTATTGGTGTTTGGTTGATTTCTTCTTGTTACACTCTTATCTCTATTGTAATAAAATGATTTTTATTCTTAATGACCAGTTCTTATCATTTTAGACATATTTATTTATTTTTTATAATCTAAATTTCGATATTATATTTAGGGGAACATCTTGTATTGTTTTTCATCACTTCAACGTAGAGGCTTGAAAGCATAAGAGGTGATCATAGAAGCCTTATAATCTACAGTTAGGTCAAAATTCAAGTCTTTAAAACATGAAACTATCTGGAAGACTTAAAGGCCTAAAAGCATACGAAGTGATCGGAAGGTGTTAAATGTTTTCAAGATATACCATGTTGTGATGACACAAAGGCAAGCTATTCACAAAAGTTAGTTTGAAAGTTAAGGGTAACTAATTTAAAAGTCACATTATTAGCAATCCATATGCAAAGTATGAGGTCATATTTGTGTAGTTATAATTGAAGTTATTCGTCCGCATGAAAGCATCCTTAAATTTTTTATCGGTTCCATTTTGGTTTGGTGAAAGTAATGTTTCTACACTTTGACTTCAAATCATACAATTGTAGCAATAATGTTAAATATTTATAATTCAGATGGATATTCATATTTTTATGTATTAAGCCCTCTAAAATAAGTTCTCCTTTTCATTTGTTCTATGAATTATATACTTTAACTAATTTTTTCAATTGTTTATTAAGCATTAAATTTTTGATACAAAGTAATTATAAACACGGATCATAATCGGTCAATAAGTTTATAAACGTGGCTACAACTTCACAACTTGCGATTAAGTTTATAAAGAGTCTATAACTCTTCTATAGCCAAGGCATTTAATATGTTGTATGATTTTAATTAGGTATTCATCATAAATAGTTTTTATATAAATAACTTTCTCGAGTCTCGAAAACAATCCCGGGTGATAACCTAGTAAATAGTTTTTATAACAAATAAAAAAAAACAACCTCAAAACACATCTCTCTCTTTCTCTAAACACACCTCTGACTCTCTCTCTTCTCTCTCACTATAACACCACCTGATCTTGTTTCTTGAAACAAACCTAGATCAAAGCAAAACCCAGATCAAAGCAAAAACCCAGATACAAGCAAAACCTAGATCAAAAGCAAAACCCAGATCAAAACAAGCAAAACCCAGATCAAACCCAGATCAAATCCCAAAATCAACCACCTAAAACCCAACCAACCTCTGCCACCTACGACCACCCACCACCGAATCAGCAACATTAGCCACAGCTTCCGCTTCATCAATGACCTCCGGTGGAGTAATTTCAACCGGAAAACCTTCAAACTCATCCTCATCCCAATCGGAAACAGGTGGACCGTAGTGAGATTCGGGATCAAAGGAGGTGGAGAGGGTGGTGGAGAGCAGCGGGGGAGGGTGGAGAGCGGTGGTTGGAGGATGACAGAGTCGAAACCTTCGAAGTCGGCGTCGAAACCCTCGAAGTCGGCGTGGCAGTGGATGGTTGTGGTGGTGGTGGTCGGCAAGATTGGAGGCACCGGTGGTTGTGGTGGATGGTTGAAGATCGGTGAAGACTGAGGTGGCAGTGGATGGTTGTGGTGGTGGTGGTGGGGGGGGGGGGGAGGTGGGAGATGGTGGTGGTGGTAGATGAGATAATAGTTCTCTGTGTAGATGTGTAGATGAAGGTTTGAGATAATAAAATCAATTCAGCAGAGGAGAAAGAAGAAAAAGAGGGTGGGGTGGGGGTGGGGTGGATAGTTGGGCAGGCAAAATGACCAAAATGCCCCTTCAAAAAAAGGACAAAAAACCAGGTTGCAACAGTGAAAAATTGGGGTTTTTGAATTTTGGACTAAAATGGCAACAAAAGTGAAACCATAGGGACCCAGATGTAAAAAGTTTGAGATTTAGATTAAAGTGGCAAAACTGATCAAACCACAGGGACCAAAATGGCAGTTTACTCATTAAATTATATAAACATAAATACTCACTGCCTCAACTATTTCTCTATACAAACTCTCTCCCTACAATCTACCCTCAACTCCCTCTCTCTACAATCTGGTTATCCACCTTCTACAACAATATCATCTTAATGTGAAATTAAATTAATAACAACCCAAATTTCAATTCGGAGGAGATATGAAGCTCACTGAACGATACCTAAATTCTCTTGTTGTGCTACTTCTGCAAATTCTCCATCGCAGAATAAAACTGAGGAGAACCTGTGATTGTTAATTCGTCATTTAATTAAGAATGTTTGTTTGTGAAAAAAGTGTCGAATTTCGCTAATATCAATCTGCTGAAGCATACCCTTTTCTTGCATTCGAACCGATCGTGATCACATCGGAATTCCCTAACCTCGCTTAGGGTTTGTGACGGGTCTGTGACGAATACTTTGGTTGTGGAGGGTGGTTTTGGGGTGGGTTTATTGAGGGTTTTGATGATGATAAAGAGGATGAAAGTTTCATTGTTGAAGAAGAAAGTTACAGATCTCTGATGTTGCTGGGTTGAGGATTTGAACTTTAAAAGAAGATTTGAAACTTGAATAGTCTTCTGATTTATTATTTTTTAATAAAATATGGTATTTTTAAATAAAAGTAGATGGCTGTATGAATGTTAAGCTTTGTTGGTTATGTGATCGAAGGTTGGCTGTCGAAAGGAAAGAAGAGAGGTGGGTGGTTTGGTGGTGGTTTTAGTGGAGGTAGAGAAAGAGAGAGAGAGAGAGTATTTTTAGAGAGAAAGAAATGGTAGATGTGGTGGGTGAGTTTTATTTATTTTAGTATTTAGGGTATGACTAAAATACCCTAATGTGGTATCTATAATCTATTTGATCAGATCTAATCATAAAAATTAACTGAGTTATTGTCAAATGACATAATGTGCAAAAGTTTGTAAACATAGAGTACATTCTTTGTAATTTTTGAAGTTAAAGGATATATTTTTTGCAATTTGACGTTTTTTTTTGTAATTTACTCTTTTTTTTAATTATCTAATGGTTTTCATTTAATCATCCATTGTAGGTGTAAATGTTTATAAAAATAAAAGTTAAATTCAAAAGAGGTTCCACAAGTATAATCAAATTACTTATTTTAATTATAAAATGGATAGGTAAAGGTTAGAAATTAGAGATTTGTTGGTGTAAATTTTATTTGGAAAATAAGAGAAATTTAAATATCTTAAACAAGAGAAAGTAAGTACTTTATTGAGGAAGATTAGTCAAAAAGTAGTTATTTAACTGATTATTATAATGAGATAAAATCCAATGATTTGGTAAAAAGGTAAAATGTCCAAACCTTCTTTTTGGGCATCAATTTGCTAGTTGTACTTAGCCACAAAGTCTACCATTCACACTGGTCCCCAACATGCATTATTTGTCAAATATACCTGCAATATTAATCTAAAGTTATTTACTTAATAAAGTGATATGAAAATAAGGTAAAATTATGGCTTATTCTATTCCCACACTTTAAATTCTTATTTTCATACTTTTTTCACCCTATCTTTCTCTATATATATCTATCTATATATGAAAAGAGACAGAGAGAAGGAATTCGTGAATATTAACACCCAAAATTAAACATCGGGGTGTTAATATTCACACACCGCTTCCCTGTATCCAATGATGATGCTTGAGATTTCTGACGGAGTGATCGAAATTGTATATATAGAAAATTTATATAGAAGCAGGGGTCAAAAACGTATATACCTAAAAAATTCTATACGAAAACCACATATATTACACTATTGGGCGAAAAATTCGGGGGGTCGGGCGCCCCTCCCCCCCCCCCCAAACCCCCGGCCCCTCCTAACCTACGCCAATGCCTCTATCTTTCACTATAGAACTAAAAGGGTGTAGGAATAAGTTTTTAGGAATATAGGAATAAGATTACCCTTAAACAATGACAAAAGAATATTAATATTTTTAACTTATCCTAAAATATTTATATTGGATTTATCATAAATCCATTAACTTAAAAAGGTCCTCAAATTCTTCTACTTTCAAAAAAAAAAAAAGTTCGCTTAAAAATTTTCAACAAGACAATATATAATGAATTATCCTATTGAAGCACATGAATGGAGGGAGATACATGATTTGACACATGGGAGAGGCATAAGAAACTGCTTAGGAAGTGTCCCATCATATGGACTTACCACTTGGCTTCAAGTTGAGACGTTTTACAATGGGGTAAGTATGGGGACGACGAAAACGATTGATGCAAATGCAACATTCATATGTTCATTACTCGTTAGTATCTTCATCTCCTTATTAAGATACGTGTGCCTTATCTTACTTTCAACAACCCCAATACATAATTAAAAATAGTTTTTAAATCCCAATATTAAAGATTATTATAAGTCAAATAAATAAAAAATTACATAATAGATAAGTATCTTACTTTCAACAATCCCAATACAATATTTTCTCTTCTTCTCTGGCGAAAAAACTCTACAGTTTCTTCTTCTTCAGGCTTGACGATCAGAAGTTTAAAGTTTTAGATCAGCTATTTTTTTAGCTCTCTTGTGTATTTTACAGTTATGTTTGGACATGTTCGTTTCAGTTTCTTCATTTCAAATTATATAGTCATCAAAATCATAATCTACTTATGTTAAAATAGATAAACTTATATGAACTTGTTTCGTTTGTTTTATAATAAGATTTACATGAACTTAGTTAGTTACATTTTGATACATTCCATCTAAATAAGAATCTGAGATAATGCTGTTTCATAAATATTTGTTTGTATATTTTCCAAATGGTTTTAGAATTATTGTATGAACTACGACGTAGTATTGATATATTTCTTCTATCAATCTTAATTTTGATAAAATATTCTGCAACCAGTTTATAGTACTCATATGTCTGATTTGTAAGTGAATATAGTGTTGGCTGCTGAAAAAAATCGAAGTTTGAAGTTGACACAAACATGGATATTTGGAAAGTTTAATGTCATATAATACTTTTTTATCATACAACAATATAAATTTGGTCTTACACGGTGTTAGACTCATATTATTGGTTGTAGGGACCATATTGAAGTACACAACATATAACTTTGGTCCTGAAGGGTGTTGGATATTTTTTTTATACCTTAAATAGCATGCTTTTCAGATACAATTGATTTTATGTTTAAGTATTTAATTGTTATTGTATTTTTTACTTTCAGATGGAGTTTATGATAATTATCAATGTCTCTGAATTGACAGAGCTAAGTGAGGATTGGTAATGTCACACCCTGACCGCGTAAAACAACAAACCACGACGGAAACGTCGGGGAGTGTCGTAACAGAATTATTGTTTCACAACACATGGTATTTAAAGTTTGGTTTTATTAGAATTACGTTTACATTGTCTTGGGAATAAAGGAAACATAACATAAATTAAATTGTTATGCCTCATTTTAAGTCACTAAGGCCCAATTCGCCTAAGTGTATCATGATCATCATCATCAGTGTCACAACCCCCGACCCCACCCCGGGAGTGGGAGCTGCGAACCAGTCAGATGGTATCGGTGTTTATTAATTTGGCAGCGAAAAGTTTCATCAGGACTGTAGTTAGGAAATATTTTTATCAGAGCTAAACACCAAAATGTTTAAAATAAATAAATGAGATAAAACCCAAGTTTTTCTGATAATACATTTATGATAAATAAGTGGAATAAAATCCGACTTTCATTTGTAATATATTTATAGGGATAAACCCTAATTATTGAAAACAATTCTCCTTTTTATTTAGGTAACTTTTATAGCCACTATTCTAAGCCTTCAGTGCTCTCCAGCTGGCTTTTATTGGCTTCACACTAAGTTACCTGAAACACGTGTTTAAAACGTTTTATCAGCAAGAAATACTGGTGAGTGAATCCCAGTTTAATCAAAACAGGTTTATCATTGTATAGTTACCTGAAACACGTGTTTAAAACATTAAGGCTGCACCATTCGAGGCATTGTACGGGCGTAAATGCCGGTCACCTCTCTGTTGGGCAGAGGTGGGAGATAGTCAAATCACAGGTCCAGAAATGGTAGTCGATACTACAGAAAAGATTGCACAAATACGACAACGCATGGCGGCAGCACGCGACCGTCAGAAAGCATACGCTGATTTAGACAGGAAACTACTCGAATTCCAGGTTGGGGATCGAGCGCTACTTAAAGTTTCACCCTGGAAGGGTGTGGTTCGTTTTGGCAAACGCGGCAAACTAAATCCACGATATGTTGGACCTTTCGAGGTTATTGAGAAAATAGGCAAAGTGGCCTACAGATTGAACTTACCACCTGAACTCAGTGCAGTTCACAACGTCTTTCACGTGTCGAATCTGAAGAAGTGTACGTCAGATGAGACCCACATAGTTCCCTTAAAGGAACTCACTATCGACGAGCGGTTGCACTTCGTCGAGGAACCTGTTGAAATCACGGACCGGGATGTTAAGGTCCTCAAGAACACGAGAATCCCTCTTGTACGAGTTCGTTGGAACTCCCGCCGCGGCCCAGAGTTTACCTGGGAGCGTGAAGATCAAATGGAACTTAAATATCCCCAGTTATTCGGAAACCAAGCAACTACTACTGAGGCAGAAGCTACCAATGCTGAATTTCGGGACGAAATTCCAAATCAACGGGGGGATAATGTGACACCCCAAGAAAACCAGTAATCTTCGCAAACCTGCTCGAGGAGCCGCGATACGACACAGGTAAACAACGTCACACTACTAGCTTCCTCAGTAACTGCATGCTAAATTTCGGGACGAAATTTCTTTTAAGTTGGGGATAATGTGACAACTCGAATTTCCGACTTTCTTTATTCGCATTTAATGCACGTTGACTTTGACTATTTAGTTGTGATATGATAAAACGTAGTGTACTTGCATGGTTATGTGTAATATGATAGCTTGCATACTGTTTGAAAAAAAAACTTAGACTTGTAAACCATAAAACAACTCGACGAAACAAGTGAGATTCGCCAAGATCGATCTCGACGAAACAGATCAGTTTCGTCAACACCTTCTCGACGAAACAGGCTGTTTCGCCGAGCCCAGTCTCGCCGAAAGCCCAGTACGGCCCAGAATGTTATTTCGCGAATATTTACGTGAAACGGGTTCAGTTTCACAAGTTAAGCAATCAGAAAAACCCTAGAACACTCTCTCTTCTGTGCGACGGCAACAACCATTGTTCACCATCATCCCTAGCTCTCGAATCCTTGTTTCTTCATCTTGAATCGGTTAGTGTGTGTTTGTAAATCGATTCCATGTTTCTGTGATATCACGATTATTGCTTGTGTATATGATTGATGTGCGTTACTGCTGTGATAAGAGTATGATTATGATGTTATTGATTTTGATATGTATGATGTAGTAGGATTTATATAAAATGGTATGAGAAATTTAATACAATCGAGTGCTCGGTTCTGGATATTGTTATTATGTTCTGATTATGAATCCAAGTTAGTATCTTGATAGGGTACAATGATATGATGTTGTATGTTGATATGTTATACACATAAACTAGGGTTTATGCTAGACAATGACTCTGGGATGATTGATTTATGATGATTCGATATGCACATTGACCTTCGTATGATTTCTGTTATTGATGACGGCTGCTAGAAGGATTAGGGTTTATGTGTTATTCGCATCTGCTGTAACTGATGTCTGCGAAACAGACATCCGACGAAACAGGACTCCCGGCGAAACAGAATGTGTTTCGCCAAGAGTCATCGACGAATTAGAATCCTGTTTCGCCAAACAAGGCCACGACGAAACAGAATGTGTTTCGTCAATTTGTGTTTCGCCGAAAGTGTGTTTCGCCAACTTATGTGTTTCGCCATTATGTGTGTTTCGCCGAACAGTTAATCTGCACAGTAACTTGAGTTAATTCTGTTAAGTGTTAACTGAAATATTTAACGGCTGTTATATGTTAAATATGACTTGTATGATTGTGATTACGTGTTACATGCTTATACATGAACAACTGAAACACAAACTGATTATGTATACGTGCATACCTTAGGACGTGATTGATTATTTGCGAGCACTTACATACCTAGCATACCGAGCAAACCAAGGTGAGTTCACACAAGCCAAGGCATGGGGTTCCCAGGGGGGAATGGGGATTTGATGATTACTGTACATACATAGATGACAGAACCTACTGCTAGACTAGTAACACTTATTGAACGATCATCGCACACCTGCCAAGGACATTGGCCGCGATATTATGACTGACTTCGCACACCTGCCAAGGACATTGGCCGCGAACTAAATTTACAACATCTTCGCACACCTGCCAAGGACATTGGCCGCGAACTAAATTTACAACATCTTCGCACACCTGCCAAGGACATTGGCCGCGATACAAACAAACCTAGTCTAGAATACTTGGGGAATAACATTCCCCAACATCTTCGCACACCTGCCTGGAGGGCCGCGATGGGAAATAATACAATACTTTGTAACGAACGAACATACTACTACTCACACTATACTATTACTGAACTGTTAACTGTGAACTCGCTCAACTAGTCGTTGACTCTCTCTTACATGCCTTGCAGGACCTTAGGTACATATGGAGCTTGCACAGGAAGGAGCAGGTCGTTGTGGGATACGGATCATAGACGATATTTGAACTTATAACTTATTTTGGGTTTTCATTATTATGCTTCCGCTACTTAAACAATGTTTGGTTATGAACATCAGTCATGTCAAGATGAATTACCTTTTCCTACTTTTACACTTAAATACTATGTTTGATATGATTGATGGCTTGATCCTGGTCAGTCACGCCTCCAAGCGGTGATACTCCGCGGGTGGATTTTGGGGGTGTGACAGATTGGTATCAGAGCCATTGGTTATAGAGAACTCAGTTTTAATAAAGGGAAAACGATTTTGTTAAAACCAGACTATAACCAGAACAGTGCTCTCAACGATCCACAACGACGCTTCGCTCCACGTGCAAGGCTCAACATCATAGGTACTACTATTCATGCTACTTTACCTACATGCTAGAACTACATAGACCTTTGCTCGTGGTATGCTTAGATCACAGAACTTGCTATATGTTATTGTTTGAGAATACTCGTGTGCTCACTCTCTTCTGTCATCGCACGATTCGCGAACCTATCTCACTTACGTTATCTTTACTATGAAGATCATGTCTGGACGTATCAACATGACTCAGGACCAGTTGACGGCCCTCATTAACGAACGAGTTACTGCGGCAGTTGCAGCCGCACAAGCAGGAGGTATACCCTGCAGTTACAACTCACACTAGGATCCTTAGATCCTACAT
This sequence comes from Helianthus tuberosus, assembly GCA_030545235.1. NCBI lineage: Eukaryota > Viridiplantae > Streptophyta > Magnoliopsida > Asterales > Asteraceae > Helianthus > Helianthus tuberosus. Next base: position 114,067,182 of record CM060394.1, on the reverse strand, counting down.
TCCTAAATCAACTCTCGTGTTTAAACTTGTCCTAATTCTTTTACACAACAGGTCAAGCACCTGTTTGCACTTTCAAGACTTTCATGGACTGTCGTCCATCCACTTTCAGCGGCACTGAAGGAGCCGTAGGTCTCCTGCACTGGTTTGAAAAGATAGAGTCTGTGTTTGAGATGTGTGAATGCCCTGAGGCACGCAGGGTGAAGTATGCTACCGGTACCCTCGAGGGTTTAGCCCTCACATGGTGGAAAGCTCAGGTCCAAATACTGGGGTTGGTTGCTGCTAACGCCACCCCATGGAACAATTTCAAAGAGATGATCAAGGAAGAATACTGCAGTCGAGATGATATTCATAAGCTGGAAGTCGAGTTTTTCAACCTCAAGATGACGGGGTCTGAGATTGAAGCATATACCAAAAGATCGAATGAGCTTGCGTTACTGTGTCCTACTCTGGTGGACAAACGTATCGAACTATATCTTAAGGGTCTGGTGCCAGAGATCCAAAGTCATGTGACTTCAGCAAATCATGCTACTTACCAGCAGGTTGTTCAGTTGGCACACCGTCTCACTGATCAGGCGGTGGAGCAAAATAGGTTGCCTAAACGCATCAGCGCAACTGCTACCGCTACCACTTCGGTTACTCCTGCTACTCCCAGCGACAATAAGAGGAAATGGGAGGGGGATTCTAGCAAGGGTTCAGCTACTGTTCAGTCTCAAGCTCAGCAACGCAAAACAAATGACCACCAGAGTCCGAATCAGCAATCATCAGGTAGTCAAGGGCAGAGTGGCTATCGGGGAATTCACCCATGGTGTAGAAGGTGCAACAAACACCACAGTGGAAGATGCCGCAGGGAACAGTGTCAAAGATGCCTCAAGATGGGTCATGAGGCTAAGGATTGTAGAAGCGCACGGCCAGCAAATCAGAACCAGCAACAACAACCACCTGCTCCACGAAACCAGCCTCAGCAGCAGCAGCAGGGAAACAGGGGATGCTACCAGTGTGGGGCTGAAGGTCATTACAAGCGGGATTGCCCTCAGTTAAACCAGAACCAGAACAATAACAATCACAACAATCAAGGCAATGGGAACAACAACAACGGTGGGAACAACAACAACAATGGTGCTAGAGGCCGTATGTTTGTGATCGGGCAGGGTGATGCCAGGAATGATCCCAACGTGGTTATGGGTAAGTTTCTTCTTGACGACTTTTATGTTACTGTACTATTTGATTCTGGTGCGGATACAAGTTACATGTCTTTAAAAGCTAGTGAAATGTTAAAACGTGCACCAACTCTCCTAAATACCAAGCATGTCGTAGAGTTAGCTAACGGTAAGAGTTTAGAAGCCACACACATAGTTAAAGGGTGTAATCTTATTCTCGCTGGTCAGACTTTCTCCATCGACCTCATTCCTATAACATTGGGTAGCTTTGACGTCGTCATTGGTATGGATTGGTTATCGCAACAACAAGCGGAGATTTTATGCAAAGAAAAGGTTATTCGTATTCCTCGTTCGGGCAAGGAACCTCTCGAAGTTCAAGGCGACAAGAGTGGTGTCGTGAGTGGCATCATTTCCTTCTTGAAGGCTCAGAAGTGTCTGCGCAAGGGTCACACAGCTGTTCTAGCTCTCGTCACTGATACATCGAAGAAAGAGAAAAAGATTGAAGATATTCCTGTAGTACGTGACTTTCCTCAAGTGTTCCCTGAGGAATTACCTGGGTTACCGCCTCATCGTCAAGTCGAATTCCAGATCGAGCTAGCTCCAGGAGCAGCACCCATAGCTCGAGCACCTTATCGTCTAGCTCCAACTGAATTGGAAGAACTGTCGAAGCAGCTACAAGAACTCTTGGAAAAGGGTTTTATACGTCCTAGCTCTTCGCCTTGGGGAGCCCCAGTGTTATTCGTAAAGAAGAAAGACGGTACGTTCAGGATGTTTATAGACTACCGCGAACTCAACAAGGTGACGATCAAGAATCGTTATCCTCTTCCGCGCATAGATGATTTATTCGATCAGCTGCAAGGGTCGAGCTACTACTCCAAGATAGACTTAAGGTCAGGATACCATCAGCTGAGAGTCCGGGATGAGGACGTCTCTAAAACAGCATTTAGAACTCGCTACGGCCACTACGAGTTTATGGTCATGCCATTCGGGCTAACGAACGCGCCTGCCGTATTTATGGATCTTATGAACAGGGTGTGCAAACCGTATCTCGACAAGTTTGTTATTGTTTTCATCGACGACATCCTGATTTATTCAAAAAGTCTGGAGGAACACGAGCAGCACTTACGGCTTATTTTGGAACTTCTACGAACGGAACAGCTATACGCTAAGTTTTCTAAATGTGACTTCTGGCTTCGTGAAGTCCACTTCTTAGGCCACGTGGTAAACAGAGATGGGATCCATGTCGATCCATCCAAGGTAGATTCAATCAAGAATTGGCCTGCGCCTCGTACACCAACAGAAATACGCCAATTCTTAGGTTTGGCGGGTTATTACAGACGTTTCATCAAAGACTTCTCAAAAATTGCTCAGCCGCTTACACTACTGACACAGAAAGGTGTTGTTTACCGTTGGGGTAATGCACAGGAAACAACGTTCCAACACTTAAAGGATAGACTCTGTAGCGCACCTATCCTCTCACTGCCTGAAGGCACGGACGATTTCGTAGTCTACTGCGATGCATCTATCCAAGGTCTTGGATGTGTATTGATGCAGAGGGATAAAGTTATTGCTTATGCTTCGCGCCAACTTAAGATTCACGAACGGAATTATACGACACACGACCTAGAGCTGGGAGCGGTTGTCTTTGCACTTAAGATATGGCGACACTATTTGTATGGTACCAAATGTGCTATCTACACTGACCACAGAAGCCTCGAACATATATTCAAACAGAAGGAACTGAATATGCGACAGCGACGATGGGTTGAACTGTTAAATGACTACGAATGCTCAATCAGGTACCACCCAGGCAAAGCCAATGTTGTGGCTGACGCCCTCAGTCGAAAAGACACTGCACCTAAGCGCGTACGAGCTCTACAACTCACTATACAGTCTAGTCTTCCTTCCCAGATAAGAAATGCTCAGGTGGAAGCATTGAAACCAGAAAACGTCAGGGCAGAAGCCTTACGCGGCTCAAGGCAACGCTTAGAACAGAAGGAAGATGGTGCTTATTACGTAACAGGACGCATCTGGGTTCCACTCTATGGTAATTTACGCGAGCTGGTAATGGATGAAGCTCACAAGTCTCGCTACTCGGTACACCCTGGTTCGGATAAAATGTACCACGATATTAAGACTACATACTGGTGGCCTAGCATGAAGGCCCACATAGCCACATACGTTAGCAAATGCTTGACTTGTGCGAGAGTCAAGGCAGAATATCAGAAACCGTCAGGACCACTCCAACAACCTGAGATACCACAATGGAAATGGGAGCAAATTTCCATGGATTTTGTTACTGGCTTACCTAGATCTCAGCGCGGAAATGATACTATTTGGGTGATCGTAGATCGACTCACAAAGTCTGCTCACTTCTTGGCTATCAAAGAAACAGACAAGTTCTCTACCTTAGCAGACATCTACTTAAAAGAAGTGGTCTCGAGGCACGGGGTTCCCACCTCCATCATCTCTGATCGTGACGCACGTTTTACTTCAGAACTGTGGCAAGCAATGCATAAATCTTTTGGCTCTCGTTTAGACATGAGCACGGCGTATCATCCTCAGACCGATGGGCAGTCTGAGCGCACTATTCAAACTCTGGAAGACATGCTTCGGGCGTGCGTAATTGACTTTGGCAATGGTTGGGAGAAACATCTGCCACTCGTGGAATTTTCATACAATAACAGCTACCACACCAGCATTAAGGCTGCACCATTCGAGGCATTGTACGGGCGTAAATGCCGGTCACCTCTCTGTTGGGCAGAGGTGGGAGATAGTCAAATCACAGGTCCAGAAATGGTAGTCGATACTACAGAAAAGATTGCACAAATACGACAACGCATGGCGGCAGCACGCGACCGTCAGAAAGCATACGCTGATTTAGACAGGAAACTACTCGAATTCCAGGTTGGGGATCGAGCGCTACTTAAAGTTTCACCCTGGAAGGGTGTGGTTCGTTTTGGCAAACGCGGCAAACTAAATCCACGATATGTTGGACCTTTCGAGGTTATTGAGAAAATAGGCAAAGTGGCCTACAGATTGAACTTACCACCTGAACTCAGTGCAGTTCACAACGTCTTTCACGTGTCGAATCTGAAGAAGTGTACGTCAGATGAGACCCACATAGTTCCCTTAAAGGAACTCACTATCGACGAGCGGTTGCACTTCGTCGAGGAACCTGTTGAAATCACGGACCGGGATGTTAAGGTCCTCAAGAACACGAGAATCCCTCTTGTACGAGTTCGTTGGAACTCCCGCCGCGGCCCAGAGTTTACCTGGGAGCGTGAAGATCAAATGGAACTTAAATATCCCCAGTTATTCGGAAACCAAGCAACTACTACTGAGGCAGAAGCTACCAATGCTGAATTTCGGGACGAAATTCCAAATCAACGGGGGGATAATGTGACACCCCAAGAAAACCAGTAATCTTCGCAAACCTGCTCGAGGAGCCGCGATACGACACAGGTAAACAACGTCACACTACTAGCTTCCTCAGTAACTGCATGCTAAATTTCGGGACGAAATTTCTTTTAAGTTGGGGATAATGTGACAACTCGAATTTCCGACTTTCTTTATTCGCATTTAATGCACGTTGACTTTGACTATTTAGTTGTGATATGATAAAACGTAGTGTACTTGCATGGTTATGTGTAATATGATAGCTTGCATACTGTTTGAAAAAAAAACTTAGACTTGTAAACCATAAAACAACTCGACGAAACAAGTGAGATTCGCCAAGATCGATCTCGACGAAACAGATCAGTTTCGTCAACACCTTCTCGACGAAACAGGCTGTTTCGCCGAGCCCAGTCTCGCCGAAAGCCCAGTACGGCCCAGAATGTTATTTCACGAATATTTACGTGAAACGGGTTCAGTTTCACAAGTTAAGCAATCAGAAAAACCCTAGAACACTCTCTCTTCTGTGCGACGGCAACAACCATTGTTCACCATCATCCCTAGCTCTCGAATCCTTGTTTCTTCATCTTGAATCGGTTAGTGTGTGTTTGTAAATCGATTCCATGTTTCTGTGATATCACGATTATTGCTTGTGTATATGATTGATGTGCGTTACTGCTGTGATAAGAGTATGATTATGATGTTATTGATTTTGATATGTATGATGTAGTAGGATTTATATAAAATGGTATGAGAAATTTAATACAATCGAGTGCTCGGTTCTGGATATTGTTATTATGTTCTGATTATGAATCCAAGTTAGTATCTTGATAGGGTACAATGATATGATGTTGTATGTTGATATGTTATACACATAAACTAGGGTTTATGCTAGACAATGACTCTGGGATGATTGATTTATGATGATTCGATATGCACATTGACCTTCGTATGATTTCTGTTATTGATGACGGCTGCTAGAAGGATTAGGGTTTATGTGTTATTCGCATCTGCTGTAACTGATGTCTGCGAAACAGACATCCGACGAAACAGGACTCCCGGCGAAACAGAATGTGTTTCGCCAAGAGTCATCGACGAATTAGAATCCTGTTTCGCCAAACAAGGCCACGACGAAACAGAATGTGTTTCGTCAATTTGTGTTTCGCCGAAAGTGTGTTTCGCCAACTTATGTGTTTCGCCATTATGTGTGTTTCGCCGAACAGTTAATCTGCACAGTAACTTGAGTTAATTCTGTTAAGTGTTAACTGAAATATTTAACGGCTGTTATATGTTAAATATGACTTGTATGATTGTGATTACGTGTTACATGCTTATACATGAACAACTGAAACACAAACTGATTATGTATACGTGCATACCTTAGGACGTGATTGATTATTTGCGAGCACTTACATACCTAGCATACCGAGCAAACCAAGGTGAGTTCACACAAGCCAAGGCATGGGGTTCCCAGGGGGGAATGGGGATTTGATGATTACTGTACATACATAGATGACAGAACCTACTGCTAGACTAGTAACACTTATTGAACGATCATCGCACACCTGCCAAGGACATTGGCCGCGATATTATGACTGACTTCGCACACCTGCCAAGGACATTGGCCGCGAACTAAATTTACAACATCTTCGCACACCTGCCAAGGACATTGGCCGCGAACTAAATTTACAACATCTTCGCACACCTGCCAAGGACATTGGCCGCGATACAAACAAACCTAGTCTAGAATACTTGGGGAATAACATTCCCCAACATCTTCGCACACCTGCCTGGAGGGCCGCGATGGGAAATAATACAATACTTTGTAACGAACGAACATACTACTACTCACACTATACTATTACTGAACTGTTAACTGTGAACTCGCTCAACTAGTTGTTGACTCTCTCTTACATGCCTTGCAGGACCTTAGGTACATATGGAGCTTGCACAGGAAGGAGCAGGTCGTTGTGGGATACGGATCGTAGACGATATTTGAACTTATAACTTATTTTGGGTTTTCATTATTATGCTTCCGCTACTTAAACAATGTTTGGTTATGAACATCAGTCATGTCAAGATGAATTACCTTTTCCTACTTTTACACTTAAATACTATGTTTGATATGATTGATGGCTTGATCCTGGTCAGTCACGCCTCCAAGCGGTGATACTCCGCGGGTGGATTTTGGGGGTGTGACAATCGGCGCTCCCCATGGCGATGAACTAGGTTGTATAAATCCTTTCTCTAATAATTCGTCTAATTGTTTCTTCAATTCTTGCATTTCTGCAGGTGCCAAACGATATGGTGCTTTGGCAATCAGTGATGTTCCTGGTATTAAATGGATTCTGAATTTGACTTCTCTATCTGGAGGTTGTCCTGGCAATTCTTCTGGAAATACATCTGAAAAGTGAGATACTACTGGAATGTCTTTTAGTTCTTTTCCTTTAGTGTTAGTGATTATGGAAATCAAATACACTATAGAACCTTTTCTTATATAACTTGCAGTTTTCATCACAGAGATGAATTTTGTAGATCTAGATAGTTTATCTCCTTTAATTGTGATCATTTACCTTTTGGTGAATTTACTTGGATTGACTTTTGATCACATAAAATATTGGCTTTATTGGCTATTAACCAATCCATTCCTAAAACAACATAAAATCCTACCAGATTCATGGGATAAAGGTTTGCAATAAATTTCTGATTTAAAATTTCTATTCTTGCTCCCTGCAAGATTTCAGAAATCCTAACGGTTCCTCCATTAGCTGTCTCTACTAAGCATTCTAGTGGTAGTTTAGTTAATGATTGATTTATAAATTTGCAAAATGATGTATTAATAAAACTTTGGTTTGCACCAGAGTCAAATAATACTTTAGCAAAAACATCATTAACTAAAAACGTACCAGCTATGACATCTGGAATCATCTTGGCTTCATCTGCAGTCAGAACAAATGCTCTAGCATTTTGAGTATTCTTGTTGTTTGTAGCTGGAGCTAATTTTGGGCAATTAAGCTTGATATGACCTTGTTCTCCACAGTTGTAACATATCCTGTTGTTACCTTTCTTCCTGCAGTTTTCTTCTTTGTGTCCCGATATTTTGCAAAAGTTACAGTATATGGAGCATCTTCCTGAATGCTTTCTTTTGCAATTCTTACAGTAAGGTGTAGAGGTAGAACCTATATTTTTCCCACGGTTAGAATTTCTTGTGTGAGCTTCTGGGTTAGGTTCCTCCTTTGATCCTCCTCTCGGGTACGGACTAATTCATCTGTCAAGGTATTTGCTAGTTCTACAACTTCTTCTATAGTTTGAGGTCTAGCTGCCTTGACTACGTGTCTTATCTCCCCAATTAATCCCCAAATATAACGGGAGATTAATACTGGTTCAGGTGAAGCAAGAGTTGGCACTATTCTAGCATATTCGAAGAATATTTTAGTGTATCCCTTACTATCCACACCAGTCATCCTAAGGTTTAAGAATTTGTTTGCTATCTGTTCCTTCTCATTGGGTGGGCAAAATTTCCTTTCTACCTTGTTCTTAAATTCTTCCCATTCCATATTGTAGGTTCTATCACTTCCTCTTGATTGGAGGATAGTGTTCCACCATTCTAGTGCTGAATTCTTAAATAGATTAGAAGCAAACAATATCTTATCTTCTTCAGCACACTTGCTTATCCTTAAGACTGCCTCAGTCTTTTCTATCCAGCGTAGGGTTGCAATGGCCCCTTCGTTGCCCGAGAATTCCATTGGTTTACAAGACCAGAATTCTTTATAAGAACAACCATAAGGCATGGTTCTTCTCCTTTTGGGAATGGGTGCTTGAAGTATAGGTCCATTGTTCACGCTGTTTTCGGGTTCAATGGGTCGCTTACTGCTATGCTTACTTTTATTATTCGCTTCTTGAATAGTTTGAATAATAAAGGGCATTACATATGTGATTCCTTGTGCCACTATGTGTTGAACAACACTATTTTCCATTTGATTTCCATTGTTATTGATGCTTGGATTCTCATTAACAATGTTAATGTTACTCTGGTTATCATTATTCAGATTTCCTTGATTTCCTTCATCGGCCATCTGAATTTTAAACATTTTCCCCATATTAATATCACAAGATAATATTTAATATAGTTAATCACATGATACGTAATCTAGCGAAAAACGTCGATCATTGCGACTTTTACTCTATTTCCATATACTATTATGTATCTATTACACACTAGTACTGAAATAAAATTACAATACCAACAGAAATAGAATCACACTAACAGTAATATCCATCCGTACGCACATATTTTATTTTATTATATTATTATTATTATTATTATTATTATTATTACCATCTCCTCCATCACATCACGGATATGGATTTATCCAAAAATCCATATTGCGCTCATCGTATTTCCATACGAGACGGTCTCCCACCTGACACATTCTCTCACTGCTTTTGAAAATTTTCTCACCAAATGTCCTAAGTTCTTGGACGTTTTCTGCACTCATTGGGGGTGCAGGTTCTAGGACTAAATTTAAATCAGAATATATAATTCTTACGGATTCCTTGGAATAATTTTAACCAGAGGGTTGAACCATATTGGTTGAAAATATTAGGACTTGATTCTTAATTTATCCTTTTATTTATTTAAAGAATCATAATAGATAATACAAAGTTTGGCGTTTCTAAATTTGATCCTTATTGTATTAAGTAATGAAGTATTACTCTTATATCAGATTATACATTTATATGAATCAAATATAGTTTAAGAAATGAGTTAAACTATAAAATGATAAAATTCTTAAGTTATTCCCTTGTGATATACACGTACTACGTATATATATTTTGTCGCAACCCCCGATCCCTTATCTGTCCCGGGAACGGGCGGACGCGAACTCAGAGTTTCGGTGGTATCAGCTGGCGTTAATTTGGCAGCGGAAATTACATCAGGACCGTAGTTAGGAAATGTTTATCAGAGTAAAACCACCTCATTTAATATTAATAATCACATGGGTAAAACCCAAGTTTCTTATTACAATACATTTATAGGAATAAACCCTATTTTATTGAATTTAAAACATCGTTTATTAGGTAACTTTTATAGCCACATTTTTCCCAAGCCTTCAGTGCTCTCCAGCTGGCTTTTTACTAATTGGCTGTCACATTGTGTTACCTGAAATGCGTTTTAAAAACATTTGTCAGTGGGAAATATTGGCGAGTGAATCCCAATTTAATCAAGAAACATTTTATCAATTAAAACAATATTGAGAGCGATCACATTGTTTATTTCTACACAATTACTCATTCAGTACTGTCAATCCTGGCTTGTGGGTCATATTACACATTGGCTAACTCGTTGTCCAATGGTAACGTACTGTCATCCCCGACTTACTACACGCAGTAGTATATTTTATATACAAAACCCCAACATACCGGCAGTAATTGAAGAACTACAAAGACTCAATCACCGCTTAATCACATTGTAAAACAATTAAGGTTTTGTAAAACATTACAAAAAGGTTAACAAAAAGAGGATAAACTCACATTGCTATCTTACAACGTGGCAGAACCTCGCTAAGTAGAGTGGTATAATACCCGCGTATTATAAGCCTACTACAGAAATTGTGATTGAGAATGAAAGGAATGAGCGACGGAAAACGAAAACCCGTTGCTTTCTTATATAGGTGCTGAACTTGGGTCTCACGCGGCCCGCGTAAAGGATAAGCAGGGCTTACGCAGCCCGCGTCAAATCTGGGTCAACGCGTAGCTTATCCGGGTCATCTACTAGGCTCGACACGATGATGACACGTGTCATCACCGGGCTGCGCCACATTTTGGGACACTCGCGGCCCGCGTTAACTTAAACGGGGTCTTACGTGGCCCGCCTAAACTAGAGAAATCAACGACATCAGGCTTTGAGCCTTGATACCGCCCGCGTAAGGTTGGGGTGGGTCCTACACGACCCGCCTTAGCCCTAGATTTAAACTTTTATTTATTTTAAATACTATTTTATATATTTCGGGCTCGGTTTTCTTAGATGGGGTGTATATAAAGACATATTGGGACATTCTAAAATATACTAGGGCGTCGGAAATATTATGAGGGTGTTGGTTTTACCGAGGGTTGTTACATCTTTTAAGTTATACAATTATACAGTACCAAATGTTTTTGTACATATTTTCATTTTATGTATGAAATACCATTCGTTTCGTTAATATAATTTATGAAATATAGAATACTTATATATTTTTCGCACACTTTTCATGTGTATATAAAGGTACATGTTCTTATATAATATAACAAAAGCATATGTAATAATATATAATATTTTCATAGTATCATTATGAAATTTCTGTTATAACATTGTATTGAACAATAAACATGTTTTAAGTATGCTGAGATATTATATTTTAGCAAAATAAAATAATATAATTACATGTTTTGTCAAAACTTTGACAAAATATATAGATATTTTAAGTCGAGTAAAATTTTGGGCTATATCATAAATCATACTACTTGCATTGAATAATATTTTATATTATAATATTTTAGTGACATCATACCTGAAGGGTATTATCTCACATCTTTGATTAAGATACTAATGTTAATATTACAATATTATTATAATTTATATTGAATTGTATTCACATAAATATATGGGTATGATATTTATCACAAAATTTTAATATTAATATATTATGATTATATTCCCTTTATATATTTATAGCTGTCACACCCTGACTTTTGCGGAAGCGTGATTATGTGTGACTTGCTTAATATCATTGCATTCAACCATAATAAACAACTATATGTTAAAACCAAAGATGTTCATCCATAGATTAAGTTTAAAACATCACCACAACATTGTCTTAAAACCCAAACACAGACTTCAGATCCAAATTACAAACCATTCAAATTGTTTAAGAGTTCCATGAGGACTCGACAAAAGATACTACTAAAAGCAAGGCTTTGGACTATGTATCTTATCCAGGATAAGATACGTAACCCCAAACCCTTAGACACCGGATGACATCTTTTATTCCAAACAACCCTTGAAAACTTCCAATGCCCGCCAGATCCATACTTAGTTTCCTGAAATACATGTAGTTTGAAAACATCAACAAAAGTTGAACGAGTTCATGCGTTTGTATGTATGCACGAATAAACCTTGAAATCACTGAAAGTGTGTATGTATTTGTAAAACCCTGATATGAAAGCAACAAGGAAAATAGATCGATTAATGGTTTGCAAGACCATTAATATGTGTGACGTGATGCAGGAAGGCTCAATCCTAGCAGATTTTGCACTGGGCTTCTGGCTGTAAGACATAGTCACCTCATGGGCTAAATCCCGGTCCACATGGGTGGGGCTCGCTACACCCAAATAGATCTATCACTCATGTCCCTCGGTCCTACTACGAGGATTAATGGTCTTAAGCATTGAACCCACCACTCACATGATCTAACAGAACCTTTCCTTGGCTAACCATACCATATGTAAACGTTTGTAAACAATTTGTAACATGTACTTCACCCCCGAAGTTATAAAACCGAAAACAGTTAAGAGAAAAGGGGGACATGAACTCACAATCTTGCGTTCTTCGTATCCAAATGTAACCCAAAGCCGCTACTCGTGTGCACGACTACCTACAACATACTATGGTTTATTAGACGAGCGGGTCATGCATTGACTTAGTATTATTTATTGTCTTTGAGTTACGTTTCATTGTGTCATCAAAATTATTCCAAGTTATATAATTATTTGTTAAAATAATAAATATTTTAACTTAAATTATATTTATTAAATTATGGAATAATTGTTAAAATAATATACTTTAACTTGACATGTTTATGCATTTGTACGTGTATAATTTCCCAAGGATGGGGGGTATGTATATTTGTATTCTCAACCTTGTGTATTTTTGCCAAGTGTCGGTGGCGTATTCCTGTGTATAATTATACGTACGCGAACACGTATTTTTGTTGTGTTTATTAAGTATTCATATACTTAATTTTCGTATTAATTTTTCCGTAATAATATTTCTAATAAAATTTTATCAATATATATTCTCAAAATATATATTTTAAGAAGTATTACATAGAAAAATTATTTATAATTTTTCCCTTGGCCAAAAATATTTATATTTCCATATAAGTCCCAAAAACAATATATTTTCATATTTAACTTGGAAAATATATATAAACTTATTTTTCACCCAATAATGTATTTCATGTTTATTCAAGAAAATATATATTTTCTCCCAAAAATAATATATCTTCTAAAAATTTTAAGAAAATTTATATTTTTATTTACCAAAAATAATATATTTTCCTCTAGTAAAAAATATGATATATTCTTGTAATAATTGTAAAAATCATACTTTTGTTTTCTTAGTGTCCAAAATACTAATTACCGAAATACAGTTATGAATTAAATTCCGGAATATTTTTGTGAGTTATATTCCTTTGTTCGGTTCCTCCAATATTTTGGATATAAGTTATGTATTCATTTCTTGGAATTTTGGTAATATTTTGGATTGTAATTTCTTGGTATTTTGATGAGTTATATTATTTCAAGTCCTAAAATAATATAACTAATACACATAGTATACAAATAATCACACACATGGTGACATCTAAATATATATTTTCCAAAATACATATTTAGTCACTTTTATTTACAAAAACCATCCTCCAATAATTACAACTTTTGTAACAAAAATTATGGCAAACTTTATATGAAAATTCATGGTTTAAAATATACTTGTAAATATTTGTTTAAAATTTTTTTTCTAAGTATTAAATTTCTAGAAAATTTTTGCGATTGTTTCCCCTAAAAATGGAGGTTTCCATGCTTTCAAAGCATATCATCTTCTTTTATAAATCAACACAATCAACAACAAATCAACCAATACTTACCAATTTGCCAAAATCAAGATATAATCACTACTTCATGAACTTGAAAATTTACAAAAAAATGTAGTAACTCACTAGTGTGTTTAGTAGGCTTAGTTACCCTTTAAAGTGTGATTGTTTATTTAAAAAAATCATTTTTAAAGAAGTTAGATGTTTACAACTTGTAAATCATTTTTCTAAAAATGTTTCTTCTTAAGTTTTTCTTGTTACATATATATTTCTACACTTGTTTAACCACTAAAAATGTGGTTAATTCCTTTAAGAACCAAGCTTAGGTAAATCTTGTATTTTTAACTTGGTTTCTTGAAAAATCATTCTTGAAATCATAGATTTACAAGACTTTACATTCACTTTGATCATCACTTTACAAGAAAAACAATTTAAACTTTAAGTTCATGATTTACACAAGGATGATCTATTGATTCTTAACATAATCAACCTCTCATCTTGCTAGATTATGTCTTTAATCACTATCTAGCAAGATCACATGATGATCTACATCAATAACATGAGCAATCAACAATCAACAAGCATAACAACACTTAAACAACATGATTTCTTATGATTTTAGTCTTATGTTAAAGTTTCATGTTCAAGATTCATACTGTTCTTCATGATTAACAACTTGTATCATTCTTTAACCACCAAACAAGATGTAAAATAAGGTGTAGATGCTCTTACTACTAGCTCAAGGCTGGGGATGATCACAAGGTGAAGAAGAGGTGGATAAAAGCTTGTATGAGTGGTCCTTCAACTTCCAAGAGCTCCAAGCTTCCTTGTATGGCTTCTTGCACCTTTGTATATATGTGGATTGGAGGAAGAATGAAAGATGATGGTGATGGTGTGTGGTCTGGTGAGACGCCCATTTTTTTTTTTTTTGAAAATTTTGACATGACCCATTCGTAAAGTAAACGATTTCCTGCTTTATAACAAAATCATTCAAAATACATTCTACGACACTTTTCAAAAGATGTTAAAATTAACACCAACACATTTTACCTAAAACATTCTATCCAAAATATCTGAAATAAAGTTTAAACTTCAAACTACTACGATCATCCTAAAATACTAGTTTTTACATTTACATTAACAAAATGATTATGACCCATTTCACAAGATATCTTGAACCGGAAGCGCATAAAAGTCGACATTGTGTGTGTTCGGTCCGGGTGCGCCGCGATTAAGGATGGGATTTACCTACCATACATAATGACAAACGTTTGTTAGTTGAAATATATAACAATTCAAACTCTTTTATTTCCTAGCATTATTCGACCCATTAACATGACATGTTACTTTACTAACACCATTACTTCCATTCGAAAACATCCAACATACCGCTTTCCGACTCATTTGTAATGAATCGCTACATACCATATCTTTCAATATACTTACATCACTTAACCCGTTATGAACAAGTCGATTCCTAAACATTTCAACAATCATTCCACTTATCATTTCAAACCGTTTAGACGGGTCATTCCATATTCATTACTTCATCCTCTTTTGAACATTTCTCTTTATAAACTCATAGCATCAAATCAATCATGATTCACAATGGAAATTTACACTAAACTCATAGTACCAAATATTATTATTCATGAATCTACAAATAGAGTACATAAAGTTCATGTGAACTTACCGCGATCCTGAGATGCTTGTGCCTTCGAGTGACTTGCGCCTTCTTCCTTCTTCGTGCTTGAGATCAAGAACACTTAGATAATCAGGATTCTTAGTTCATGCATTCGATTCTTCAATAGTTTGGCTTTCAATTGATGGGATTTTGTGATTTAGGGTTTTGAGAGGGAATGAGTTCTCCCCCTGGATCCTCACGATCGCACACACACACCAGACTAGTCTGGTTTATTTTTTTTTTGTCATATTTTAATTCCATATTTACATATCTAGTCCCTCATCTTTTAATCCCCATTAACTTTAGTTATTTACTTTTTAACTTAACCATCATTCTTTTACTAATTTTTTTTATATATTTTCCATTTAAAACATCACTACCATTATACTTTTAGGTCATATGAGAATTTGGGGTGTTACAAGTCTACCCCCCTTAAAGAAGGTTTCGTCCCCGAAACCTGAATACGTACCGAATAATTCTGGGTAATGTTCTCGCATTTCATCCTCCGCTTCCCATGTAAGATCCGATCCTTTTCGATGTTGCCATTGGACCAGCACTTGCCGAACGGATTTGTTGCGGAGTTGCTTTACTTTAAAATCCTTTATTGCGATGGGCTTTTCAACGTAATTTAATTTCTCATCCACTTCAATATCATCCAAAGGTACGTATGCGGACTCATCCGCGAGGCACTTTCGCAATTGCGACACATGAAAGGTGTTATGAATCCCATCCAACGCGGGTGGTAATTCTAACTGATACGTCACCTCCCCGACCCGGGTGAGTATTTTGAATGGCCCGATGTATCGAGGGCCTAGCTTCCCGCATTTACGAAAACGGATTATCCCTTTCCATGGAGAGACCTTTAGTAACACATGATCTCCCACTTGAAATTCAATTGGTCGCCTTCGTCGATCCGCATAAGACTTTTGTCTATCTTGCGCTGCTTTTATTCTTGATCTAACCATATCAATCTTTTCATTCGTCTTGGCTACTACTTCTTTTGACGCGAGTTCTCGTTGACCCACTTCCCCCCAACAAACCGGAGTCCTACATTTCCTTCCGTAAAGCATTTCGTAGGGGGCCATTTTTATGCTGTTATGATAACTATTATTATATGAAAACTCTACCAAGGGAAGATGATCATCCCAGCTCCCCCCAAAATCCATGACACACGCTCTTAACATATCAACTAATGTTTGTATAGTTCGTTCCGATTGACCATCGGTTTGAGGATGGTAGGCGGTGCTAATATGTAACTGGGTTCCCAATTCTTCATGAAACTTCCTCCAGTAACGGGATGTGAACCGGGTGTCTTGGTCGGATACTATAGACACCGGAACCCCATGTCAGGATATAATCTCATTCATATAAACTTCCGCCATCCTTTCTGAATTAAAAGTTTCCCGAATGGGTAAGAAATGTGCACTTTTGGTCAGTCGATCAACGACCACCCATATTGCATCATGCCCTTTTCTTGTCTTGGGAAGCTTTGTCACCAAATACATCGTTACATGCTCCCACTTCCAAACCGGTATCTCCAACGGTTGTAATTTCCCATACGGTCTTTGGTGTTCGGCCTTTACTTGGGAACAAATCAAACACTTAGCCACATACTTGACAATATCTCTTTTCATTCCCGGCCACCAATAATTCATCCTCAAGTCTCGATACATTTTTGTAGCTCCTGGATGGACGGGGTATCGAGACTTGTGTGCCTCATTCAAAAGTAATTCTTTCACATCACATTCCCGAGGTATCTAGATTCGACCATACCTCGTTTTTATGCCATTCGCATTCTCAATTAACTCGTGGATAAATCCTTTCATTCTTTCTTTCTTTGAGTCCTTGGCATCCAAGGACTTAATTTGAGCCTCTCGTATTTCTTCAAGGAGTTTGGAAGTGACTATCATTTTCATCGATCTTACCTGAATCGGGGGTGGGTACTCTTTTCGACTTAGAGCATCCGCCACTACGTTAGCCTTCCCGGGGTTATAGTGGATATCATAATCGTAATCCTTGATAAGCTCCAACCATCTTCGTTGCCTCATATTAAGATCTTTTTGTTCGAAAAAATATTTGAGGCTTTTGTGATCCGAGAAGATTATACACTTCACCCCGTATAGGTAATGTCTCCATATCTTCAAGGCGAACACGACCGCCGCCAACTCTAGATCGTGAGTTGGGTAATTATTTTCGTATTGCTTAAGTTGCCTTGAGGCGTAGGCAACGACTTTACCCCTTTGCATTAGTACACACCCATGACCCTGATGGGAGGCATCAGTATATACCACCAAATCATCCGTCCCATCCGGTAATGTCAACACAGGAGAACTTGAGAGTTTTTCTTTCAGTGCCTGAAACGCTTTTTCTTGTTCATCGCCCCATAAAAACTTCTCACTTTTCTTCGTTAACTTTTTCATGGGCGAGGCTATTTTGGAGAAATCCTGGATAAATCTCCTGTAATAACCAGCCAAGCCCAAAAAGCTTCTTATCTCGCTTGGATTCTTCGGGGGTACCCAATTCATCACTGCCTTTACTTTGGACGGGTCCACATGAACACTGTTCGCATTGATTAGATGACCCAAAAATTGTACTTCTCTCAGCCAAAAGGGGCATTTTGAGAACTTTGCATATAACCTTTCCTTGCGGAGCGTCTCTAGCACATCACGTAAGTGAGAAGCATGTTCTGCTTCACTTCGGGAGTACACTAGTATATCATCAATAAAAACGATTACATACTTATCAAGCATAGGCCGGCACACCCGATTCATTAGATCCATAAATGCAGCTGGCGCGTTTGTTAAGCCGAAGGACATTACTAAGAACTCATAATGTCCATACCGCGTTCGAAATGCAGTCTTCGGCACATCTTCTTCTCGTACACGCAGTTGGTGATAACCCGACCGCAGATCGATTTTCAAAAACCAACTTACCCCTTGTAGCTGGTCAAATAGGTCATCGATTCTGGGCAACGGGTAACGATTCTTCACCGTCAACTTGTTCAATTCTCGATAGTCGATGCACATTCGCATCGAACCATCTTTCTTCTTCACGAATAATATAGGCGCTCCCCATGGTGAAACACTTGGTTTAATGAAACCCTACCAGGGCTTCCGCCCGAGCGGGAAGTAGAATTCAAGATAGAGCTTAATCCGGGTGCAAAACCGGTAGCTAAAGCTCCTTATCGGTTGGCCCCAACTCTTGAAGTTGCGTCATCAATTCTTTCATTTCGGTCGGGGCCAACCGATAAGGAGCTTTAGCTACCGGTTTTGCACCCGGATTAAGCTCTATCTTGAATTCTACTTCCCGCTCGGGCGGAAGCCCTGGTAAATCTTTCGGAAACACATCCGGATATTCATCCACTACTTTCACATCTTCAAGCTTTGGGACACCTCGATTGGTGTCAATCACGTAAGATAGATACGCCTTACCTCCGTTCTTTACATGTTTGATGGCTTTGACTATAGAACACAATTTTGAATTGATGACCCTATCTCCTTGAACACTTACCCGTTCCCCCCCCCCCCCCCCGAGGTTACTACATGAATGACTTTATTTTCGCATTGAATTTCAGCGTGGTTTCGGGCTAGCCAATCCATTCCTACAACTACTTTAAATTCCCCCATGTACATCGGGACAAGATCTATACTAAATTCCTCATCTTCGATTAAGATCTTACAGTTTCTACAGATATCATGTAACAAATAGCTTTTACTATCAGCAACTTCCACTTCTAAGGGTACTAACATCTTTTCAAGCATAAACGATGGATGAACTAACAATTCATTAGAAATAAACGACCTACTAGCCCCGGAATCAAATAATACATTCATAGGCATAGAATTAACCAAGAATATACCTGAAACCACATCCGGCCTAGTCTTAGCTTCATCCGAGGTTAACTGGAACATCCTCCCGCGAGCCTTGGAGGACTCTTCCTTCCTTCCATCTTTCTTTGCCCCTTGTTGGAGTTTCGGACATTCTTCTTTAATGTGCCCTGTTTGATTACAATTGTAGCACGCTTTTGAGTTTTCGGGGCACCTATAATACGGATGTCCCTCTTGCCCGCATTTGTAGCATCCTTTCTTTCCCAACGAACATTCCCCCGAATGATGTTTCCCACATGTCTTGCAAGTCGGAATCCCACTACTTGTCTTCCCTTTCCTGTTTTGATCTTGATATTTTGCCTTTTTCGATGGGTTAGTGTTGGTAGGCTTCTCCGCCACCCTTTTCTCTCCCCGTTCGACCTGCCTTCTTAACTCAATCTCCCTATCTCTTGCCCAGTTGATTAATTCATTCAATGTTGCACACTTGGAGGGATTTACGAACTCCTGATATTCAGCCTTTAACATAGCATGATAACGTATGATTTTCAACCTCTCAGTCCCCGCTATCTCCCCACAAAATTTCACCTTCTCGAGGAACTTCTTCGTTATTTCATCAATCGTTTCATCCTTTTATCGAAGACGTAAGAAGTCTTCATGAATCTTATCAAGTGCGGATTGTGGGCTATGATATTTCAGAAATGGCTCCTTGAACTCTTGCTATGTTAACGTTTGTACTTTGTCATCCCCCAATTCCTTTGAATGTGCGTCCCACCAATCCTTTGCTTAGAGTTGTAGGAGGCCCGTAGCAAACATCACTTGATCCTCCACTTCACATCTACTTCTTACAAACACTGCCTCGGTACTTGAAATCCATCTTTGACAAGCTATCGGATCAATTTCTCCTTTGTACGGCAAAGGGTTACATGCCATGAATTCCTTGTACGTGCACCTTCGAGTACTTTTCTTTGTTTGTAGTTCACTAATCATCTCCTTTAGTTCTTCCACCTTGGTCGTTACTAGAGTATCGACTACTCCCAATACTTAACCTTCCACCTCTTGAGCTAGTCGGGAATTACTAGCTTCAATCACTTTCTCTACTTCTTCTAAAATCATTGCTCTCATTTCATTTCGGCGTGCTTCATCGTCATCGTTTACATTTACCGCATCAGCCATCTACATAAAACATTCATTATATCCATTAGGTTTCATTTCATACTTCCCATCATCACGTTTTAACATTATTTTATCATAACACGTTCCATTAATCATTCATACTTCATGCCTTATCGTCATTGACGATCGTATTGTATCATATCGACCGAATCCTTCATTCATAACAAACTTTCCTTTCCATCATTCACATGTACTTTTCCTTCATCATTTGATTATAAATTTTGCCTTAAATATAGTTCATAAGGTCTTTAAAATCAATTGGAACAAGTCCCGCATTCAAGATCGTCGAAACAAAACAACAAAAAAATAAATTTTCGGAATTAGGGGGCTAGACGCCCCACCTAGGGCCTAGATGATACACCTAGCCCCCTTTTTGACAGCAAGTTCCTTTATTTTTGTTGCTGCACTTGCCCAACTTAAACTTTTATCAAAACCAAACTTAAAATCATCATAACTTATGATCCGTAAGTCCGATTTAACCGATTCTTTTTCCTACGCGTCCGTAATTTAATTGCGGACCCATTTAGCATATTCATTAGCCGTATAACTCTGTTTTAAGAACAAATAAGCTATAAATCCCATTCTATTTCTAACTACAACATAATAAATTTTACAATTTACTTACTTGCGTAGCGCTTCGGAACGAACACACCTTCATACGAGCTTTAGGTTTGAGTTCAAGCATTTGAAATACTTGAATCCCTCAAACCTCGGCTCTGATACCAACTTGAGACGCCCATTTTTTTTTGAAAATTTTGACATGACCCATTCGTAAAGTAAACGATTTCCTGCTTTATAACAAAATCATTCAAAATACATTCTACGACACTTTTCAAAAGATGTTAAAATTAACACCAACACATTTTACCCAAAACATTCTATCCAAAATATCCGAAATAAAGTTTAAACTTCAAACTACTACGATCATCCTAAAACACTAGTTTTTACATTTACATTAACAATATGATTATGACCCATTTCACAAGATATCTTGAACCGGAAGCGCATAAAAGTCGACATTGTGTGTGTTCGGTCCGGGTGTGCCACGATTAAGGATGGGATTTACCTATCATACATAACGACAAATGTTTGTTAGTTGAAATATATAACAATTCAAACTCTTTTATTTCCTAGCATTATTCGACCCATTAACATGACATGTTACTTTACTAACATCATTACTTCCATTCGAAAACATCCAACATACCGCTTTCCGACTCATTTGTAATGAATCGCTACATACCATATCTTTCAATATACTTACATCACTTAACCCGTTATGAACAAGTCGATTCCTAAACATTTCAACAATCATTCCACTTATCATTTCAAACCGTTTAGACGGGTCATTCCATATTCATTACTTCATCCTCTTTTGAACATTTCTCGTTATAAACTCATAGCATCAAATCAATCATGATTCACAATGGAAATTTACACTAAACTCATAGTACCAAATATTATTATTCATGAATCTACAAATAGAGTACATAAAGTTCATGTGAACTTACCGCGATCCTGAGATGCTTGTGCCTTCGAGTGACTTGCACCTTCTTCCTTTTTCGTGCTTGAGATCAAGAACACTTAGATAATCAAGATTCTTAGTTCATGCATTCGATTCATCAATAGTTTGGCTTTCAATTGATAGGATTTTGTGATTTAGGGTTTTGAGAGGGAAGGAGTTCTCCCCCTGGATCCTCACGATCGCACACACACACCAGACAAGTCTGGTTTATTTTTTTGTCATGTTTTAATTCCATATTTACATATCTAGTCCCTCATCTTTTAATCCCCATTCACTTTAGTTATTTACTTTTTAACTTAACCATCATTCTTTTACTAATTTTTTTTTATCTATTTTCCATTTAAAACATCACTACCATTATACTTTTAGGTCATATGAGAATTTGGGGTGTTACATCTGGTGTTCGGCCGAGACCAAAGAGGGAGAGGAGAAAGAGTTTCAAGTGTGATGGTGAGTGAAGGAATGAAGGTCTTGAACTTGTGGTCTTAACTTATAATACACCAACACATAAAAATCTAATGTGTATTATGTTTAGTAAAGGTAAAACATGATCTAGTTTAATATTCATATAAAATCACATGTGGGGGCCAATGTTGGCCGAGAATAGGTGGGGGGGGGGGGGGGTCTAGACTAGGTTGCAACACTTAGTTTGTTTTGTTAGTTGGAATCTAAGTATATTAGTTAGGTGATTAGTTACTAGATGTTTATATAGTGTGTTATGATGTTCGGGGACCATAACTAGCTTGGTAATGTTAAAACAATGTTTCTAGTGAAAATTTGGTGTTTCGGATAGTGTTCGGTTGGTTACTGGTTCGTTAAGGTTCTAAACTATGCAGTTTAGTGTGCTTTATGTTACCTTTTGTGACAGTTTTGATTCCCGACACTTAGGAAAGTATTCTGGACCATTTAACCATATTTCTGCATGATATTAGAGTGTTTAAATGCTGAATTTTGCTGATTTTTACATAATTCTGCAGTTTATGAGAGTTTCAGGCACTTTCCGGCACTTAAACTATCTATAGGAAGACAGTTTTATGATCCTTACTTTCCTACACACTATACTAGTATAACTCTTGGTTTCTGGCTCGTTCTGTGTCTCAATACCATGTCTGTCTATATACTGAACTCCGTCAGCATTTTTCTGGTTTATTTGATAACTATGCAAACTTCGTTTCGTGCATCATTTGAATAAATAAATGTTTCATGGAATAATGATATGTTATTTGCAATATATGATGCACATGTATGTATGATAACAATAATCAGAAAGCAATTCAAGTCATCAATTGAAATTCAGCACAGTCATTAAGCACTAATCATTGTTTAATAGTTGTACGGATACCTGGAATTTTGACAATTGTCACAATAGCATAACATATTGTAAAATACAAATAGGGATTACACATACTGAGAATTTAAATGACATAAAATTATTTAGGTATAAGACATATTATCTTAATATTTAAATTATGCCATTTTTCGAAGTATCATGCCTGAATTGTGTTATCTTATATTAATATCTTTGACTAAGATATTAAATATTAGTATCACAATTTATAAGGTTACATAATTTATATTGAGTTATATTCACATAAATATATAAATATGATACATATAATATATCACAAAATTTGATAAGGTATAACATTACTAATATATCACCTATATATATATATATATTAAACATATCATAACTGTGAGATATAGATAGGGGTAACACATATTGAGAATTCAAAACTCGTGAAATAACATAAAATCATAATAGACATATTAAGATTTTATGTTCACAGGATAAGAGATAAGGTATTTATTTCCTAACAGTAACGTTTAAGGTTTAGGTATTAGAAGAACACCTAAAGGGCTAAAATCAGTGGCATAGCTCTGATACCACCTTTTGTCACAGCCCCCGTCCCCACCCCGGGAGCGGGAGCCGCGAACCAGTCAGATGGTATCGGTGTTTATTAATTTGGCAGCGGAAAGTTTCATCAGGACCGTAGTTAGGAAATATTTTTATCAGAGTTAAACACCAAAATGTTTAAAATAAATAAATGAGATAAAACCCAAGTTTTTCTGATAATACATTTATGATAAATAAGTGGAATAAAATCTGACTTTCATTTGTAATATATTTATAGGGATAAATCCTAATTATTGAAAACAATTCTCCTTTTTATTTAGGTAACTTTTATAGCCACTATTATAAGTCTTCAGTGCTCTCCAGCTGGCTTTTATTGGCTTCACACTAAGTTACCTGAAACACATGTTTAAAACATTTTATCAGCAAGAAATACTGGTGAGTGAATCCCAGTTTAATCAAAACAGGTTTTATCATTGTACAGTATTGAGGGCGATCTCGCAATTACATTTGTTTATATTTCTACTTTAATTACCACCCACGGCACTGTCAATCCATGACTGGTGGTCATGCTACTACTCATAGTGTAGTAACAAATTTTGTATACAAAACCTCAACATACCGACGATAATTGTAGTATTACAAATACTCAATCACTGTTAATTATGATGTAAAATAATTGAGCTTTTGTAAAACAGTTTATAAAAGAATTTACAAAAAGAGGATAAACTCACATTTGTAGGCTTAGGTATTTCTACAGGCTTTCTAGTAATATTATAGCTTCCTGATAATAATATAGTTTCCTGGTTAATTTAAACAATGCACATGTGTTAGTAAAATAACCCGAATTGCATCAACCGTACAACTCGAGACAGAATTCCAATGACTGAGTCAGGCAAGGCCTTGACATGCATTACGGAGTCCTAAATCAATCGAGTGTAACACGAGACAGAATTCCAACGACTGAGTCCGGCAGAGCCGACATGCCTACGGAAATCCTAAATCGATCGTGTAGGGTAATAGCAGGGTTATAGTACTTACAACGAGGCAGAGCTTTGCTTATTAGGGGGATATTTGGCTATATTTTTTGCCTATAAGAAGTTGAGAGAGATTCACAGAAAATGAAAATTCGAAATGGTTGAGTTTGGCCCTATTTATAGCTGTTCCGCCACTCCGTCGCACCCCACGACGGCTGCATCTTCATTCGTCACGCCCCACGAGGGCCTTAAAAGTGGCGTCAAGGTTGCTGAGTCACCGGGTGATCTTGTCACATGTCCTGCCACGTGGCACACTGGGTGTCCGCCAAGCAACACTCCGTCGCGCTCCGCGACGGCTTTGTCTTCGTTTGTCGCGGCCCGCGGGCGACTCTTGAATCTTGTTTTTCTTGATTTTTACAAGAACAAAGGTATTTCGGGTCTGTTTCTTGTATACGGGATGTATTTGGGAGCGTTTAGGGTCGTTTCTCGAGGGTTGTTACAATCAGACATTAGCTCCTGAAACACATGCAAAAATAGGTACGTCAGCAAAAAAATGCATGTGAGATACATAGGTTTTGTTGATGAAGGATTCATGACTTGCAGTTAAAAGAAGTGTTTAACAAAAAGTAGTCATGAACCTTTAAAAATGTTTTCTTTTATAAAATCATATGAAAATCGATATGAAAATCAGATGATAATTAAAGAATGATGTATGGTTAAATAAATAACCAAGTAAAAATGAGTTTGTATAAAATATGTCATTTGTATCAAATGTATCTTGTCTTTGTCTTTGCCGAAGTGGTTTAGATAACGCTACGATATGTAATATCATAAAAGCACTTATATATAGGAAGTACCAGTGGCGTATCCACCATGATTTTATCATATTACATACGCCTCGTTATTTAAATCACTTACCAAAAACCACCAAAAATGTCTTTGTCAAAACCAATGTCAAATGTCATGTGTAAACAATGTCAAATGTTACAATGTCAGGTATAAACCATGTCTTGTATAAACAATTGTCTTTTATGGCAAGTAAAAAGTATTTACTCAAACCATATGTATAATGTCAATGTGTAACCAAATGTCATGTACAAAACAATGTCTTTGAATAATCCGTAGTTTAAATCAAAAGTTATGTTTTGCAAAATCAATGCTTTATGGATACAAACATTTATGTGGATATGTTATCGCATACATTCAAGCCTTGAGACTGTCGGATAAACCCTTAACAAGTCAAAGGTTTATCAAAAATGTTTTTGGATTCTATCATTTCCTACTTCCAAACAAACCTAGGAAGCCGGGAACGGGATTTGTCAAGTCCTATGGTACCATTACATACTACCGAGCGGCGTGATCAGTGTTAATGAATGTATTTTTGTCCTGTTAAACATACCAAATTTCATAACCAATGTAAGCATGCCATGTGAAAACCATGTACTAAGTATGCTAAGAAAACATACGAAGTAGAAATGTCCATGAAATCAATGTGCTAGCATGCTCAGTGAACATACATAGCAGAAATGTAATGTAAATCAATGTGCCCATATGCTGAGTAAACATATGCAGCAAAAGTGTCTATGAAATCAATGTGCTAGCATGCTCGGTCAACATGCATAGCAAAACATAATTGAAATCATGTACTATATGTGTACTAGTTGAACATAGCAAGCATATGTCATGAAAAGCATGAAAACATGAAAGTAACAAGTAGGCACATATGTATCACCCTAAAATATTTGAAAGCGGTAAAAGAGGGGACTATGTACTCACTTGAGATTGCTTAATAGTCTTGAAATAAAGACCAATTAAAGCTTGAGGAATCACAGAATCAAACGACACCTAATATAGGTATCTATGTTAATAATCGGATCCTAAATTCGGGAGATCAGATAGAATGAGGTCTTGTAAACCAAATGAGTGTTGGAACTCATATGAAATGGTTTAACAAAGCCTACATTCGGATTTGAAACCTATTCGAAGTGCTTATGACCTGTTAAGGTAGTTTACGCTACTTTAACGCGTCATTTGTGCAAAAGCGCGTTCGGATGGTCTAACTAGCCCTATGACAAGTATTATATGCCCTAACATGTTTAATAATGTTGCATAATCAGTTTAAGTGTCAAAATTTAGGTTGCATAGGCTTAAATTGAAATTATGCGCAAAAAGGCCATTTTGGTCATTTTCCTAAGGCATATAATCTACCTATCATACAACTAACTAAACGAAGTGACCATAAGGTATAACCTCGGAAGGTTATTTCCTATACAACTATGGTCACAAAATATGTTTGGTCAGATCCTAATGATCGACCAAACGGGTCAGTTTCGAAAGTCTAAGCGGTTGTTAAGACCGCTTGACTTACGACCCTAAATAATCACTAAACTAAAAGTGACGAGTTAAACATATTAAAACATGTTTAACTAAGTTAGAAAACTGATTTGGTATCAAAACAAAGTGTTTTGATACCCGAAAATAGTTTCATCGCAAAATGCACATAAACGTGCATTTTGACCGAAACTTTGACTCGTCAGTTCGACTAGTAAACGTGGTAATCGGTAGGTATAATCGCAAGGGATTATAACCATCGTGATTACGATCATGTTGCAAAGTTCAATTGAACTTTGACTTGACCAATTCATGGTCAAAACCGAAAGTCAAACGGTAGTCAAACTGTTTGACTTTCAGCTTTTAATTGCTGAAAATAAATAAACTAGCCATGAAAGAACACTTACAAAATGCTCTAAGGCTGGAAAATGAACTAGAAAACTCAGGTAAGAGGCCTCCAAACAAGTGGTAGCCTCTACCTAGAGTTGTAGAGATGAGAAAATGAGGAATGAGCAATTTCTGAAGTGAATGGAAGGGGGTATTTATAGTTGTTCTTGAAGCTTTGGATCATGACAAGTGGATTAAGTATTGCCCAAGGATTGATTTTGGTCAATACATGTGTTTAAGATCTGAATATATGTAATACCTCGTAAAATCACGTCCAATGATGTATTGACACGTGTAATAAACCCTAATAAAGTCAAACCTTGAATTTAAGGGACTAATTTTTCGAAAAATCAAAAACTTTGATTATGAAAGGACTGGAAGTATTAACATACTTAAAATAAGTTTCTAAATAACCTTCTACGGTTTTATATTCACAAGTGAGCCACTTGTTAGTTAAGTGTAGCCGTTTGTGTAATTAATTGAAAGTTTGCGCAATAAAGGGTTAAAAGCGTCAACATGTTAATTCCTACCTCTGAGTGACCTTTTAATAAACCAAGAGCTTCATGATAATTGATTATACTCTCATAAATACCTAACATGGATTAGATAAGGCTTCAATACTATTAAACGATGATATGCGCAAGTCTGCGCATTAGAGGGACTATTTGCGTCAAACTGCAAAAGTCTATCGATTCGTATAGTATTGAACCTTCCAGAATATGATCATGAGTTAAAAATACCCTATTTATCCTTTATATAGCTTAGTTATAGGCTTAGAGGTGTGGTGCGCAAAAAATAAACTTTTAAGTCATGCAGGGACTAAAAGTGTCAGAAAGTGCACAAGTTTGCATTTTCTTGCATATCTCACATTCTGAATATATCCGGACACCCAAAAATTAATGTAAGCACTAAAATATTTCATTTTAGTGTTTGGCTTGATAAAATTCCATTCGTCGCGTAATTTGGTTCGTTTTTCGCGCCCGTCCGTGTTTCGTTGTAATTAGCCGAACAACGTGACCGTACGACCAAACGAACCAACATCCGACATATTTTTGAGTATGTTTCATGTTACCCATACTTAGGCATCATTGTAGAGCCTTAAAAATGGTTTAACGGGCCTTAGATGTGTCGGAAATAGCATTTGGAAATGCAGGGGCTAAATCTGTCAACAAGTGAAAGTTGCTGTTTATTGATCAGGTCATTACGGACCGTATGGATGGACCCTTACGGTTCGTAAGCCATGCCCAGATGCAGAAACAGCTGCAGACAGCCTGTTCCAGCTTGTTTCCAGCCTTTGCACATGGTATTTTCAATCCTAGGGGTTGCCCATTGTAATATAAAATAATGGGTAAAGGTGTACGGTCCAGATTTAATCACGTTTATCAATGAACGATCTTAACGGTTCCGAAAAACCTATAAATACCCCACCTCTTTTCCTTCATAACCCACACTTGATCTTGAATTCTCTAAGTTGGGGACTTTGCTCCTCATACCTGAGAAATTAGGATCAACCCTCCTTACTTGGACCCTTTTGTAAGTCCCCTTTCGTGCTTAGTTTAAATTTTTAGCGGTTATAGCCGAAAGGTCAAACGTTTCGATAAACGCTTTGACTTTTAAACGGCTAAGCCATGGTTCACAACGAACATGGCTACGTGACCGTAATTAGGTAGGTGTTTAACCCTCAAAAGGGCACCTCCTAATTACCATGTTTACTTAGTTTAATTGTCGGGTCAAATAAAAGTCAAACGGGTTAGTTTTAAATAAAAATTCATAAATAATAATATAATAATCATAGAATCAGTTTTCTCACTTTAATAACTTGGTAAATATTAGTTGAACATGCCTAAGCATGATTCAACCCGACAATTCTAAGTATAGGCTCGGTTTGGAACCGAAAGTCGCAAAAGTTGACTTTTGCTTTGACTTTCAGTTCTGACCCGATTTAGCTTTGTTTAGATATGCCTTAGGATTCCATTAGGATCATATTATAAGTTAGTATAACCCTCCAAGGTTATACAACTTGGTTCCATAGAAATCCTAGTTCATGCATGTTTCCGTTAAATGCCTAAATGTTGACCGTTATGCCCTTTTGACCCTAAAATGAGAATTTTGAAAAAATGAGAGAACAATAATCTTTATTACTGATTTATAAACTTGTCCCTAAAATTTCACAACAGTTTGAGTTCTAGATTAGGAGTTATTCTCAATAGCGTAATTAGAAAGCTTTTTGTTAATTAAACGACATAATTAGCATATAGCCTATCTAAACCCAATTTTTGATACCAAACTTTATACCTAATGATATAAAATAATATTTTAGGATTTTTGAAGATTTTTATTTATTTTTAGGTTGAGCATAACATAGGGTTCTAAGCTTGATTCGATAGTTGTCGTTTTGCCCTTTTGGGCTATAAAATGAGTTTTACAAATCCTTTTGATGCCAAACCTTTTTCTACTGATCTAAGATGATAAATAAAATATTTTGAGCCTTCTAGAATAATAAAAACATCAGCTTTCCTTTGAAAACCCGGAAATGGCTCCAAATCGCATTTTTAAGCGTTTTAACGCATAGTATGTATCAAAACTATTTTAAACATATAAGGGTTGATGCCTACTGATATATTCAGTAAATTTTTATATTTTAACAGTAAGGAAAAGTTTTAAACTCAGGTTTTCAGTTTTGACCTTTTTAACCTATGTGAAATTACCAAAATGCCCATACGGTGCATAGTATGATTATAATTAATAAATTTCACATATATATGATACCCTACTGTTATAACTTATTAAATTAAGTATATTTACTGATTAAATTATACCTGTAACTCAGAATAATATTTAATCATTTTTATAACCTTTAAAATGACCAAAATACCCCAACGGGGCATAAATTGGTCCTTAATTCGTTTTTGGCATAATAGAAGGTATCCTACTGATATCACAACATATTTAGGGCATATTAACTTAGGAAACCTGTTCATGACTCATTTGGTTACCCGTTACGCACTTTTCGCGTTCGGATCGGCTTATGTAACTAGTTTACATAAATTAGCCGAAACAGGTCAAACCTTATCATTTTTATCTCAAAATCCAGAATGTGTTTAGTTTACCCATATTATACAAGTCTCCAAACTTGTCGGGTCTAAATCACATTCTAATCCGGTCTACGCTTAATCTTGCGTTTTGAACCATAAACCTTTCCTTAAAACTAACCGGTCTAAGCATAGGCTTAATTAAGACCCGTTAGGAATCTAATAGGTTATTAAAAACCTTCGTTCCAGATTAGGAGCCCCAGTAGAAGTACTTGTGCTTGCTGATTTGATATACGGCTGGGATTGAATTTATATTTAGCTCAGGTAAATACTCTTAACTTATTTTCCCTATACGGGCTTGGGATACGGTACTATAAAAGTACCGCTTGGTCGGGTGTGTGTAGTCATTTAAATCGGATTGTGATTAATGTATTTGCATGACCTGTTTAATATGTATTATTTGGTGTATGGCTTTTGAGAGTTAAATGACCATGTCCCGGATATCCTTGGCATCATTTTAAGAAATGGCCACGACCTAAGCACGGGATGTAAGCGTACACCTGACAGTTGCATTATGTAAAAACTGGTAATCCACTCAGAGGTATCATCCTTGTGGGCATTATACCGAAACTGGTAATCCACTTAAAGGATGATAGCCTGTGGGCATTATACCTGTGGCATGTCAGTTAATCTAGTCCGGCCCTATAAACCGGCCCTAATGGACGACAAATAAGTAAAACTGTATACAAGATTATCTACAAATAATTGTCCCAAGTTATAAAAGATATTTTGTGCCGAAGTGCATTCAAACCAATTTACAAACTCTTTTCAAAATGAGTCAGTTGAGTTGTATTTATCAGTGTAAACTGACGTATTTTCCAAAAAGGTTAAGTGCAGGTACTATACGAAATTGGCTGGCTACTCCAGGCATCATTAATCAAGTCTCGCAAACTCTAGATGTCAAAGTCTGTTGAACAGTTTTCTTTTTATTTGATCCGCCTGTGGATCCTTTACTTTCCGTTGTAATACTTGATATTACATTATATTCGGATTGTAATATATTTATCTTTTGCTTCCGCTGTGCATTTAAATATTGTGTTGTTTGCCTATGATGATATCAACTACGTCACGATACTCACCACCGGGCCCACCGGTAATACGTGGAAATATCGGGGTGTGACAGGTTGGTATCAGAGCTAACACTGAGTGAATTAAACGCTAGCCTTTTGTGTTTAATCTCAGTTACATAGTTGCACATTCTTGAGTCTAGAGAAGAACATAGGACTAATCCAAATTTGTTTTATTTTGTCCTTATTTGGTTCCTTTGTTATTTTTCCGATTAGCCCCTGCATGGGCAAGTTTTTCCATTAGAAGTCCCGTTTAGGGCAACCATGTACTTGTTTAAATTTTTAAATGGAACGGTTAGAATTAAAATAACATTCCTTTTATAAGATCTACCATTATAATAAAATGACAAAAATCTAAAAAGGACAAAACCTAGCCACGTGTCATTTTAAGACAGGGCCAAGATGGTAGTTCCTCAATTAGATTCAGATCCTTATTAACATCTCAATTTAAATTTGTTCTGCGTTAAATATTAAAAAGAATCTTAAAAGTAAAACCTAGCCTAGATGTCATTTCAGACATGGCCAAGATGGTAAAACCCATTCAAAAGATTCAAATCCTTGTTAACATCTGTAACCCGTTAACATTTCTGGCAAAATGTGATTCGATAAAATCACTTAAGTCATCTTTAAATTTGATTTCTCCCAATTCCCTTCTTTTTATATAAATCATCCATTAAGGGTGAAATGCCTACGGGCTATACTTAATGTCCTTTGAGACTAAAGACAGTGGTGGTCTACAATCCCCTGTTAAAAAGGGCAATGAACTTTGATTCAAGCCTTAATACCTCGATTCTGTAAAAATCCTGGTTTATAAATTAAATCTGTCCATGTGACTAGGCTGTTGAGCTATTATTTTATAACTAAAGATATAATGCCTACGGGCTGATATAATGCCTACGGGCTGATATAATGCCTACGGGCTATACTCATTATCATATAAGACTAAAGACAGTGGTAGCCTACAACTCCCTGTCAAGAAAAGGTAATGAACTTCGATTCAAACCTTAATGCCTCGATTTCATAAAATTTAGGCTTATAAACTAAACTTGTCCACGTGACTAGGTCTGTTGTGCTATTACTAACTTATAATTTATGATTATAATGAAAATCCTGAATAAAATAAATATCATTCCTTTCCTGCCTGTATTCATATTAAAAGAAAATCTTAAAAAGGTATAACCTAGCTTGAATGTCATTAAAGACCTAGCTAAGATGGTAAAACCTGTATAAAAAGAGATTCAGATCCTCGTTAACATCTGAAAACATGTTAACACGCCCGACAAAAGTGATGCGATAAAATCACACTTGTCATCTTTATATTAGGAATTTTTTTTCTTTTCCAAACCCCTTATTTAGCCTAAATGATCAAGAGGAATCATGGCTATAAACGTCGAACATGATGTATACATCAAAACATCCATTTAAGATGTATGCCTACAGGCAAAGATGTAATTATGAAAAAGATAGTTTTATTTAATAACTTCCTGCCAAAAGGCAATGAACTATGAAATTTTTCCGATCCAGTGGAAACATTGATTATGTTTTAAAATTTCCCTAGTGACAAGGCATTTGTGCCATCAAAAAGTCCTTGGAAAAGCCCTTGTGCTATATAAAATGTCGGTACGACATTGACAGTCGTGACTTATGTCCCCTGTCTAATAAATATGAAGGATTATATTCCGTTTAAACGCCAAAGATGGTTTATTTAAAAACCTAGGCAAAACATAATCGAATAAATTAAATACTATCTATTGGCCTATATGGTTTATTTGTACCATGGCTATTTAATCATCAAGTTCGACAATTCACTACAATTAAATAAATTATTACTGCTCGGCCAGATAAACCAAGAAGCCTGGAAAGGCTAAGAAGGCCAAAGCTGGAAGCTCTCAAATGAATACTCAAGAGGGCACATTAAGGTTTCAAAGCCTGCTTATTGTAAACCCATTATGGATCTACCTCAGCTACTCATGTTATATAGATTAAGAAACGACCAGTCAAAGCTGAGACTGCCCTAAATTTGTCATAGATTTTGCAGCTAAGTTTAAAAAGATTAAGAATGGAGGCGCTTAACCCTCCTAATGTATGATTAGAGGCAGTTCACATTAATAATGACACTAGGTAAATCCCTTATTAAGATTTATTTGCTAAGAGTTACATATGGGTTCAGGTGCTGCTAGGTCTCTCATAAGACCATAAGCTTAGCAAACTTTTAAAAAAAAAATTTCCCGTAAGAAACCCAGATACTAAGTGTAAGGTAAGACTCACAGGCAAATCGGAAGAACCATTTTTTATGTTCCTGTCAGAAACCTTCAGTCGTAGAATTGTAGAAATATCCTCTCTCTAGGTGTAATGCGTCAACATTTAGAGTTGATATCTCTTTGATCTCTAACGATTGCGAATACCAAACGGTATGATGAAAAGCGCCATATGATGATTGGTATATCTTAATATGTTCCATAGATTGCTTCCATGCCTGATCAGTATAGAGGTTTAATGCATGGACCACAAAGATATTCCGATGGTCATAGAGTACTAAAGTCAGCTAATGGTATTCAAAGGAGATATCCTGAATGGAATTGTCCAAGTAAATGTTCCAGATCAAGGAGTTCGTGGACTCGTAACGTAAATGTGTCACTTAATTGACACAAGCATTGGTGGATGAATTGGAGCCTGAGAATTGTAAAAATCTCTGTAACCTCCTTGTACCTTGATTATCTTCTCCTAAGATTACCCTGTTTACCCCTGAGAGGCAGGTAGAGTTAAGGTTTATATCCCATTTAAGGCTGTATTATTATGAAATCTCCAAGACGGCTAGTACCATCATTGGGAGAATCGAAACCTTGACTAACTAAGTTTTAAAATAGAGGGTTTATATAGCCTAACTCAATATCATGAAAATTCGGTGTAGTTAATTATGAAAGACGGTTCATTTTGCTTATGCATTGTTACCGCAACCCTAATTAGGCAACAATTAAGAATTTCCATCAGCTGCCCAGGATCGTCGATGTGTTTGATTAACGACAAGGATTAGCTATTCCTTAAGATTAGTTATAAGCAGTGGTTGGAATAACCATCTCAGCTTAAGATAAGCTTTTTATAATAGTTGATATATGAGTATCAAGGCGGCTCCTTTGGAGACCTTGTATAGATGAATATTAAACATCTATTAATAGACAGAAGATTGGTAAGTCCAATTATCAGGATCTGAAAGTTGCCTTGGAAACAACGAATAAGATCAAATAAATTCATGATCATCTGTAAGTTGCCAGTGTTCGGCAGAAAATCAAGGACCAATGAAAGTAGCAAACCCTCCTAAGTTCTTGTTAAGGAATAAGGTTCAACAAAAGATATCACCCTGGAAGGGTGTGCCAATTTGTTAATTATCAGGCTAGTTAAGCTCTGAATATATATAGAATCATTCGAGGGAATCGAATGTATCAAGATCAATTAGCCCGTAAGCTAAAACCTATATAAGGAGCTTAGTGGAACTCGCAATGTGACCCATGCTAATGGTTTAAGGATATGTTTCCCCAATAAGTCAAGAAGCATTATCACCTAATGATATGCATAATTATGATATGATGAGAACCCTGTATCGATTGAGGATCGACAGGTTAAGAAGCTCCAAAAAGGATATATGTACCTATTGTATAGGTCAACTGGGATAACCTTAGAGGCCCAAATATACTATGGAAGTTAAGTCCATGATACATCAGAAAGTACTTCCATTACTTTAGCAAATCTCTAGGTTGAGATTTCTTTTAAGGGGGTGAGGATGTAACACCTCGTAAAATCACGTCCAATGATGTATTGACACGTGTAATAAACCCTAATAAAGTCAAACCTTGAATTTAAGGGACTAATTTTTCTATAAATCGAAAACTTTGATTATGAAAGGACTGGAAGTATTAACATACTTAAAATAAGTTTCTAAATAACCTTCTATGGTTTTATATTCACAAGTGAGCCACTTGTTAGTTAAGTGTAGCCGTTTGTGTAATTAATTGAAAGTTTGCGCAATAAAGGGTTAAAAGCGTCAACATGTTAATTCTTACCTCTGAGTGACCTTTTAACAAACCAAGAGCTTCATGATAATTGATTATACTCTCGGGAATGCCAATCGTTGGCCGTCCAAGGCTTTTATGCCTTTAAGTGACATTACACGCAACTTTGTAAGTATAAGGGGTTAAATGTGTCAATATGTTTAATCATACCTCTGAATGACCTTTTTATGAACCCGAAGCATTATGATGCTTTATAATACTCTCATAAATACCTAACATGGATTAGATAAGGCTTCAATACTATTAAACGATGATATGCGCAAGTCTGCGCATTAGAGGGACTATTTGCGTCAAACTACAAAAGTCTATCGATTCGTATAGTATTGAACCTTCCAGAATATGATCATGAGTTAAACATACCCTATTTATCCTTTATATAGCTTAGTTATAGGCTTAGAGGTGTGGTGCTCAAAAAATAAACTTTTAAGTCATGCAGGGACTAAAAGTGTTAGAAAGTGCATAAGTTTGCATTTTCGTGCATATCTCACATTCTGAATATCCCCGGACACCAAAAAATTAATGTAAGCACTAAAATATTTCATTTTAGTGTTTGGCTTGATAAAATTCCATTCGTCGCGTAATTTGGTTCGTTTTTCGCGCCCGTCCGTGTTTCGTCGTAATTAGCCGAACAACGTGACCGTACGACCAAACGAACCGACATCCGGCATATTTTTGAGCATGTTTCATGTTCCCCATACTTAGGCATCATTTTAAAGCCTTAAAAATGGTTTAACGGGCCTTAGATGTGTCGGAAATAGCATTTGGAAGTGCAGGGGCTAAATCTGTCAACAAGTGAAAGTTGCTGTTTGCTGATCAGGTCATTACGGACCGTATCGCTGGACCCTTACGGTCCGTAAGCCATGCCCAGATGCAGAAACAGCTGCAGACAGCCTGTTTCAGCTTGTTTCCAGCCTTTGCACATGGTATTTTCAATCCTAGGGGCTGCCCATTGTAATATAAAACAGTGGGTAAAGGTGTACGGTCCAGATTTGATCACGTTTATCGATGAACGATCTTAACGGT
The DNA here is from genome assembly GCA_030545235.1 of Helianthus tuberosus. NCBI lineage: Eukaryota > Viridiplantae > Streptophyta > Magnoliopsida > Asterales > Asteraceae > Helianthus > Helianthus tuberosus. Next base: position 114,030,766 of record CM060394.1, on the reverse strand, counting down.
TCCGAAAAACCTATAAATACCCCACCTCTTTTCCTTCATAACCCACACTTGATCTTGAATTCTCTAAGTTGGGGACTTTGCTCCTCATACCTGAGAAATTAGGATCAACCCTCCTTACTGGGACCCTTTTGTAAGTCCCCTTTCGTGCTTAGTTTAAATTTTTAGCGGTTATAGCCGAAAGGTCAAACGTTTCGATAAACGCTTTGAATTTTAAAAGGCTAAGCCATGGTTCACAACGAACATGGCTACGTGACCGTAATTAGGTAGGTGTTTAACCCTCAAAAGGGCACCTCCTACTTACCACGTTTACTTAGTTTAATTGTCGGGTCAAATAAAAGTCAAACGGGTTAGTTTTAAATAAAAATTCATAACTAATAATATAATAATCATAGAATCAGTTTTCTCACTTTAATAACTTGGTAAATATTAGTTGAACATGCCTAAGCATGATTCAACCCGACAATTCTAAGTATAGGCTCGGTTTGGAACCGAAAGTCGCAAAAGTTGACTTTTGCTTTGACTTTCAGTTTTGGCTCGATTTAGCTTAGTTTAGATATGCCTAAGGATTCCATTAGGACCATATTATAAGTTAGTTTAACCCTCCAAGGTTATACAACTTGGTTCCATAGAAATCCTAGTTCATTCATGTTTCCGTTAAATGCCTAAATGTTGACCGTTATGCCCTTTTGACCCTAAAACGAGAATTTTGAAAAAATGAGAGAACAATAATCTTTATTACTGATTTATAAACTTGTCCCTAAAATTTGACAACAGTTTGAGGTCTAGATTAGGAGTTATGCTCAATAGCGTAATTAGAAAGCTTTTTGTTAATTAAACGACATAATTAGCATATAGCCTATCTAAACCCAATTTTTGATACCAAACTTTATACCTACTGATATAAAATAATATTTTGGGATTTTTGGAGATTTTTATTTATTTTTAGTTTGAGCATAACATAGGGTTCTAAGCTTGATTCGATAGTTGTCGGTTTTGCCCTTTTGGGCTATAAAATGAGTTTTACAAATCCTTTTGATGCCAAACCTTTTTCTACTGGTCTAATATGATAAATAAAATATTTTGAGCCTTCTGGAATAATAAAAACATCAGCTTTCCTTTGAAAACCCGGAAATGGCTCCAAATCGCATTTTTAAGCGTTTTAACGCATAATATGTATCAAAACTATTTTAAACATATAAGGGTTGATGCCTTCTGATATATTCAGTAAATTTTTATATTTTAACAGTAAGGAAAAGTTTTAAACTCAGGTTTTCAGTTTTGACCTTTTTAACCTATGTGAAATTACCAAAATGCCCCTACGGTGCATAGTATGGTTATAATTAATAAATTTCACATATATATGATACCCTACTGTTATAACTTATTAAATTAAGTATATTTACTGATTAAATCAGACATGTAACTCAGAATAATATTTAATCTCTTTTATAACCTTTAAAATGACCAAAATACCCCTACGGGGCATAAATTGGTCCTTAATTCGTTTTGGGCATAAAAGAAGGTATCATACTGATATCACAACATATTTAGGGCATATTAACTTAGGAAACCTGTTCATGACTCATTTGGTTACCCGTTACGCACTTTTCGCGTTCGGATCGGCTTATGTAACTAGTTTACATAAATTAGCCGAAACAGGTCAAACCTTATCATTTTTATCTCAAAATCCAGAATGTATTTAGTTTACCCATATTATACAAGTATCCAAACTTGTCGGGTCTAAATCACATTCTAATCCGGTCTACCCTTAATCTTGCGTTTTGAACCATAAACCTTTCCTTAAAACTAACCGGTCTAAGCATAGGCTTAATTAAGACCCGTTAGGAATCTAATAGGTTATTAAAAACCTTCGTTCCAGATTAGGAGCCCCAGTAGAAGTACTTGTGCTTGCTGATTTGATATACGGCTGGGATTGAATTTATATTTAGCTCAGGTAAATACTCTTAACTTATTTTCCCTATACGAGCTTGGGATACGGTACTATAAAAGTACCGCTTGGTCGGGTGTGTGTAGTCATTTAAATCGGATTGTGATTAATGTATTTGCATGACCCGTTTAATATGTATTATTTGGTTTATGGCTTTTGGGAGTTAAATGACCATGTCCCGGATATCCTTGGCATCATTTTAAGAAATGGCCACGACCTAAGCACGGGGTGTAGGCGTACACCTGACAGTTGCATTATGTAAAAACTGGTAATCCACTCAGAGGTATCATCCTTGTGGGCATTATACCGAAACTGGTAATCCACTTAAAGGATGATAGCCTGTGGGCATTATACCTGTGGCGTATCAGTTAATCTAGTCTGGCCCTATAAACCGGCCCTAATGGACGGCAAATAAGTAAAACTGTATACAAGATTATCTACAAATAATTGTCCCAAGTTATAAAAGATATTTTGTGCCGAAGTGCATTCAAACCAATTTACAAACTCTTTTCAAAATGAGTCAGTTGAGTTGTATTTACCAGTGTAAACTGTCGTATTTTCCAAAAAGGTTAAGTGCAGGTACTATACGAAATAGGCTGGCTACTCCAGGCATCATTAATCAAGTCTCGCAAACTCTAGATGTCAAAGTCTGTTGAACAGTTTTCTTTTTATTTGATCCGCCTGTGGATCCTTTACTTTCCGTTGTAATACTTGATATTACATTATATTCGGATTGTAATATATTTATCTTTTGCTTCCGCTGTGCATTTAAATATTGTGTTGTTTGACTATGATGATATCAACTACGTCACGATACTCCCCACCGGTAATACGTGGAAATATCGGGGTGTGACAATATATGCTTGGGGAACACTATACTTGATGACCAAGGCTATAAAAATATCAAATAAATTCAAGTTGCAGCCTGCTAAGAGCTGGAAATTAGGTTCTGTTGAATAGCAGTGGTCGCATGACGCGACAGAAACACCTATCAGGGGTCGCGCGACGAGGGACAGGTGCTGATGTTCCAGAATTTACAGTTTCACTCCCTGCACACTTTTAACCATGTTTTCAACGCGTTTAACCCCCATTAAGACATTTTCAAGGCTCTACAAGGATGTTAAAGCATAGGGAACTTGAAATATGCTCGGAAATATCATGGATGTCGGTTTGTTTGGTCGTACGGTCGCGTTTTTCGGTTAATTACGACGAAACTCGAACGGACGCGAAAAGGATCCAAATTAGGCGACGAATGGTATTTTTGCATTCCCATCACTAAAATATAATATTTTAGTGATTACAAAAATTTTTGGATGTCCGGATATGGTCAGAACGCAAGATATGCATGCTTTTGCATACTTTCGCAATTTTTGATGCTTTTAGTCCCTAAGATCAAATAAGCGTATTTTCGCATACCGAACCCCTCAAAACTTATTTCTAAGCAATGTTAAGGGTATTTAGGGTATGTATAGCTTATGATCTTGTTCCGGAGTGTACGTTGCTATACGAATCGGCAGACTTTTGCAGTTTGACGCAAATAGTCCCTGTGATCGAATAAACTTGTTTTTGCCATACCAAACCCTTTGAAACTTATTTCTAAATTATGTAAAGGTTATTTAAGGTATGTTAAGTTTATGTCACTATTCTGGAGTGTTTGTCACTTTAAACTAATTACGTTTACGCATCAGTTTGCGTATAACTCTCTAGAAAGCGTTTAAGAGTTTGAAATCGAACAAAAATCAAAACGTTCAAATGTCAAACGTAAATAAACAAAATATTAGGATCAAAACACATTGTTTTATTGATAATTGGATTGTTCAAGGTTGTACAATGATTACACAAGCACATATGTCAAAGTCTCCCCTACTTTAGGAAATTTCGTCCTGAAATTTATTTAGAGGAAACTTGTGAGAATAGATGTGGATATTTCGCCTTCATTTGATATTCACATTCCCAAGTAAATTTTGGGCCACGTTTAGATTCCCACCGAACTTTAACAATTGGCATGTGTGATAACCCGCACTTTCAGATTACCACTGTTTCCTTATTATTATTATTATTATTATTTTGTCTGGTCCAGTTAAACTCAATACTCGTCCGCGCTAACTTTTCTCATAAATGGGAGTTATGTTTATTTTATATAAATATAACAATAATAACAAATTGTTGCACAATGATATAATATAGGTACGATTACATGTATGAACAAGTTTTGCGAGACTCATTATGGAAACTGTGATATGCATGTATATGTGATGTGTTATATATGAAGCTTTACCTTGATTGTGTTTATAAGATTACATGAACGAGCATGATTATATGATTGTGAGTTATTACATATTAAATGATACACGATTAGAGTTTATGTATATTCAACCCCACACTTGTACTCAGAGCCGTAGAACCTGTTTGACCACACTCCCCAATCCTGTTCTTAGCCCACTTTCCCTAAGCCCAAACTAACTAAGCTAAGCCTAAACCTCCGAAGCCCAAAACAAATCTAATTGATATACATGCACCCACATTTAATTAAACTGCATGCGGTGTTTCTTGTTACGCTCAAACACATAGATGCAACCCTAGCATTAACCCTCTCTCTGGAAGTCGACGGCAAGGCAGCCTCCCTCTTCTTCGAAGTATTCGCTGGATCGGCGCAACCCCTCTCTCTTTACAGTCACTTTGTGTCACACCCCCAAAATCCACCATGCGGAGTACCACCGCTTGGAGGCGTGACATGACCAGGATCGAGCCACCAATCATATTGAACATCGTAATTAAGTAAATGAGACCAACCACAATACGATTGGTGACCAACGCCAGTTAACCATGTTTAGTTTAAACAGCGGAAGCATGAAAGTAAATCCAAAAGCACAAGTTCACAGTTTATAAGTTAAAGTTCAAAACGCAAGTTTAATAAGTTCATGAGGATTTAAATAATAAGCACGGAACATAACAGTCCGTACGCCACAACGACTCCTTTCTCGTGCAAGCTCCATCTAGCGACCTGTAAGGCATGTAACAACGAGTCAACAACAAAGTTGAGTGAGTTCACGTTTGGTTGTTTGGTTTTAAGTTGTTTCTGAAAAACGTGGTTTGACTTTTGTTGGCTTATTTGCCGTGGGGGTTACCCCGAAGTTGAAAGTATGTTTAACCATTTCCTTTTTCTTTACCCAAACCGTATCCATAATTAGTGGGGGCTTTCCCCGTGTGAACTACTAGACGGTATGATATCGACTACTACGAACAATAGTTGTGCCCTACATCAGTGTCTATCATCACTGACAGTTTGCCATAGTCCATTAGTACACGCCCGTCCGAACGACACGGTGTGAGGTTTGTTAAACCAAATAGCGCTATTAACTAATGACCCACTCGCCATTGGCCTCGGCGATTAAGTCGATATGAAGAGGGACTTATTGATAGAGTTTTGTCTTGCTAGTTTTAAGGTTGTTGTCCTGCACCAGGAGGACGAACGTACGTATTCTGCACCAGGAGAATTCGTAGGTTTAATAATGGCATCCTCTCTATGGAGGATGGTCGTACATATCCTACCCAAGGAGGATATGTAGATTTAGTTTTAAATTCTTTAACCCATTCCCAAACCACCGGGAATCCCATGCCTTAGGAAGTGTGTGAACTCACCTCGGTTTGCTCGGTTAGATTCTCAATATAGCTAACAGTCAAGGTCGGTCAATCACGTCCTAGTATGATTTACCAGTTAGTCATTTAGTGGCTTTCAAATAGAACACAAAGTTCCTACACGTATCTATCACACAACATGCATCATTTTAACGGTTTATGCCCATCTAAGTTTCCCATCCATTCCCCACTCAAAATCAAACATACGATAATGCACATAACATATATAACATGTTAGATCATTCACAGATAGCATACTCGACATTTAGACACGCGAGTCACAACTTATGTCATTTCAGCATTTATATTCAAAACCGGCTGTTTTCAGACATTTTAATAAAATGGTTAAATTTTTCCAAAAATTCCCAAATTTTTACAGGATGTCTTAAATGTTCCATATTTTATTGTGCAAAAATATCGCGTTCCGGTTCATCACCAATATTTTATAAAAATTCATATTCCGGACTGAACTCAAATTTATGTATTTCTGACCACAGTCCACGGAACAATTTATTAAAAATTTATCGAGTGTCCGATTTATGAAATTCCAGTGGGGTAATTACAAATGCATCGGTTTTCATCTACTGTACAAATTTCATGGTCCGATTCATCACAAAACTCAGGTTATGACACCCATTTATTGCTGTCAAAATTCAGCTTAAGTTGTTGTTACAAATCGGCACTTTAAAAATAGTAAACGAAGTCCAAAAATTACGATTCCGGTGCCATTAGAACCGTATTTCATAATAACATATTTTAGATTCAAAATATCGGTTTTTCGTTGAGTTTATGGCCTGTTTACAGCCAACTGAAGTTGGCTGTAAAACCGGGACAGATTCTGTTTTCACTTTCTAACTTACTAACTTGTGTTCGATTGATTCCGTTAATCATGTTTAGTGACCACAACAACATCACACATCAATATTAATCAGCAAAACATCAGATAATCAACCAATAATCATAATCACACAAGATCTACATGATTTACACTAATATTCATCCATTAACCACCTTGTTCATCACTTTAGTAGACTTTTAGTTGGTGATCTTATATGTTAGTGATTTTCAACCGACGAAACTCTTATTAACCACTTTAGACAAGATCAAGGAGGTGTTTAGAAGCACTTACAACTAGCACAAGGCTAGGGAAGATTCAAGACGAAAACTAGGTGGTTAATAGCGTTGTAGAGAGGTCCTTGTGATTCCGTAAGCACCGAGCCTCCTTATGTGAACTCTAGCACACTTGTATGTAGATGGAATTGCAAGATCAAGATCAAATGATGGTGGTGGTGGGGCTGCCTTGTTTCAGCCGATTGGTAGGGAGGAAGAGGGAGAAAGGAAGTTTTGTGTTGAAGTTGAGAATGAGATTGGAATTTAGAGCTTGGTGGGTTTATTTATAAACCATCTTTTCCTAATATCCAACATGTATTATGCTACAATTCCACCAACATAATCTAATTTATTATTCAAGAAAATCAATGGTGTGTCCCCCCCCCCCCACTTACATAACCGGTTGGGGGGGGGGGGAGGGGTTCTAGTTTAGTTGGTTGCAATTGACTAGTTACAATCTAGTTTAGGAACTAATTAGAATATTTAGTGGCTTATGGTGTGTTATTAAATGTATAGCGTGTTAGGGTATTCGGGGACCCTAACTAGCTCAGAAATAATAAAATAATGTGTGTGGCAAAATTTTAGTGTCCCGGGTAATGTCCGGTTGTTCGGTTCGATACTGTTTCGTTAAAGTGCTTAATTAATTCGTAAGGTGTCCTACATATACATTTTTGTAACGTTTTTAATTTTCAACACTCAGGAAGATATAACGGACTATTTAGTGACCTTTCTGTACACTATTAGTATATTAACAAATATGTGTAAGCATAACACAGATATCAGAAAGCAGTTAAGTAATTCCACACAGTCGTCAAGCACTTTAATTATTATTAATAAACTGTATGGTTACATGTAAATTTGAGGGTTGTCACATTCTCCCCCTGTTAAGAGAATTTCGTCCCGAAATTTAGCGCGTGGGTACTGAGGACGCTAGCTAAGTTGCGTTGTTTTCCTGATTTTTCCTGGGGTATCACATCATCCCCCCGTTGATTTGGAATTTCGTCCCGAATTTCTGCAATAGCTTCAGCCTCAGTAGTGGTTGCGTTTTTCTTAAACAGTTGGGGATATTTGAGTTTCCTTTGGTCCTCTCATTCCCAGGTATACTCTGGGCTACGACGAGCATTCCAACGAACTCGGACAAGAGGTATTCTGGTATGCTTGAGGATCTTAACATCTCGATCCGTAATCTCTACTGGTTCCTCGACGAATCGCAGCTGGTCGTCGATTGTGAGTTCCTTGAGAGGAACTATGAGGGTCTCATCTGACAGACACTTCTTCAGATTCGACACATGGAAAACATTGTGAACTCCGCTGAGTTCTTCAGGTAGATTCAACCTGTAGGCGACTTTGCCAATTTTCTCGGAGACTTCGAATGGTCCGACATAACGCGGATTGAGTTTGCCTCGTTTGCCAAAGCGGACTACACCTTTCCAAGGTGAGACTTTGAGTAGCACTCGATCCCCAACCTGGAGCTCGAGTGGTTTTCTTCCCTTATCAGCATAGCTTTTCTGATGGTCACGAGCTGCCGCCATTCGCTGTCGTATCTGAGCAATTCTCTCGGTGGTATCTACCACAAGTTCTGGGCCAGTGATTTGGCTGTCACCAACTTCTGCCCAACAGAGAGGTGATCGGCATTTGCGTCCGTACAATGTCTCGAATGGAGCGGCCTGAATGCTGGTGTGGTAGCTGTTGTTATACGAAAACTCCACTAGCGGGAGGTGCTTTTCCCAGCCATTACCAAAGTCAATTACACATGCCCTAAGTATGTATTCAAGGGTTTGGATGGTGCGTTCAGATTGCCCATCCGTCTGTGGGTGATAAGCGGTGCTCATATCTAAACGTGAGCCAAAGGACTTGTGCATTGCTCGCCACAGTTCAGAAGTAAAACGCGCGTCACGATCAGAAATGATAGAGGTTGGCACTCCATGCCTTGATACTACTTCCTTAAGATAGATTTCTGCAAGAGTAGAAAACTTATCCGTTTCTTTGATAGCCAGAAAATGTGCAGACTTGGTCAGTCGATCTACGATCACCCAAATGGTATCGTTTCCGCGTTGAGATCTGGGCAGGCCGGTAACGAAATCCATGGAAATTTGCTCCCATTTCCATTTCGGGATCTCTGGTTGTTGAAGTAGGCCTGATGGTTTCTGATATTCAGACTTGACTCTCGCACAAGTCAAGCACTTGCTGACGTAGGTCGCTATATGGGCTTTCATGCTAGGCCACCAATACGTAGTCTTAAGGTCGTGGTACATCTTGTCCAAACCAGGATGTACTGAATAACGAGACTTATGTGCTTCATCCATCACAAGCTCGCGTAAGTTGCCATAAAGTGGAACCCAGATGCGCCCTGTTACATAGTAAGCGCCGTCTTCCTTTTGTTCTAGCTGCTGCCTCGATCCTCGTAGGGACTTAGCCCTGATGTTCTCTGCTTTCAATACAAGTTGAAATCATATAAATTTTTAGTAAAATCCATGATCATCATTGTAAGTGATTAGTGGGTTATGTAGAATTTGATAATCACTAGGAGATTGGATGTTATTCTAGTGTAATTTGACAATTGTGAGGTAACTTCAGAATTATAGAAGCTAACAATTGTGTAAAATGGTTGAATGATGTGAAATTAGGGCTAAGTGATAAGCTAGAGACTCGATATTTAATCATGTAAAAATCTTCCCTTAAAGTGTTTGTGAAAATGCCTCTAAGAAGGCTTAAAACTAAAATTTAAAGTTTAAACGCATAATTATGATGTTTCGGTGTATTATGCGATATATGGTTTAAAAAGAGTTCTAAATGTGATAAAATTGAACTCTATAGGAAAGGATACCGGAACGCCGAGTGGACAAGCCGGTGGTCATTTGCAGTTGAAGGGCGTGCACTAAGGTATGTAACTTGACCCGTTACATTCAACGAATTGTTGTTAAATTTTGCATAGTTGCATTGTTGATTAATAGTTGTGTTGATTTTAGTAATTATGATCGTTATTGGAATCAATAGAGTAGCTTTAAGAGAGAACCATTTGGTAGTCATCATATTGGAGGATTTTCCACAAGATGAGCCAACGGGTCGAATAAGTGTGTCATTTGTAGTGATAGTGTCTTAGCTAATAGCATTGGCGATGTAGATCACAAAAGCATTAAACCATGGAAATTGGGTAAGGTAATGCAAGTGATGTTAAGCCCCGGATGATGGGCATAAGACGCCATAGGCTTGATAGTTAAAAGGTAATTAAGTAAGTAAAGTTAGAATGGGTCGATTAGCACATAAACGACTTTTATTTATTCGGTCCGAAAATCAAACTTTTTATATCGAAAGTATTGTAGTTACGTTGGTATTGAATTTACAGACAAATAGGAACAAGAATCACCTAAAACGGACTTACGAGTCAAAAGATATGCACATTTGAAGTTAAAATCTGAGTTTTCCGGAGCTGGCAGAAAATGCAGCTCACAAAACATAACCTGCTGGAAATCATGATCCCCCGCGCCACGCGGAAGGGGACCCGAAATACGCCGCGACACGCGAGGGGTTCTCGCGGCCCGCGTAACGTCTCTCGCGGGGATCGAGAGACCCTGTTCCGAGAATTTTATTTGTTTTCAATTGTTTTGATGCTAGATTTCGATTTTATGTGTTTTATATTTGTCAAAATTAACCCTTGATGTGGTTTTGACATTAGGTGATGTTGGTGAACTTACGGATGGCGATCAAGCAAATGACGAAGAACCGAACACTACTTTTGAAGCTTCCGCAATGTTTTAAATCCTTAATAGACTACGTTTGTGAATTGTAAACAACTTTGAATGTTTTGAAATAGTCGTTAGTCGACTAAAATGTTGTTACTTTTGAACCCTACTTTTGGAATATTATGTCACAACTTAGACATTTTCATATAATATGGTATGAATAAATATTAAATCCATGTAAAATTAGACGGGTGTTACAAGTTGGTAATCAGAGCTTAAGGTTGTCAACAAAGTGTTCGGTTCAAGCTTGATCAATCGTCCGGTAAGAATTAACTTATTATGCTAATAAATTAGGTCTTATGTAAGAAATGAAAAATGAATTGAGATGCATGGGAAGAGTGTGTTAACACACTCAAACCCGGAAAGTGCATTAAATGTGAACGGTTAAAGCAAGTTGGGAACTTGGCTAAACCGAAACAAATGAAGCAATGTTATAAATGAAATGTTTAACGTTTAAATGTAAACATTTCAGTTTCAAGATGTCTGATGGGAATGATGATAATCCGGTGCAAACAAGCACCGAACAAATGAAAGAGATAATTGCCGAAGAGGTAGGGAAGGCAATTGAAGGAAGTCTATCCGGGTTTATAGACAAAATTCAAAACACGGTGTTGTCGCTTGTCGAAGAGCGAGTTAAAAGGTTGGAGGATATTGTCAACCTTATGAAGGAGAAAACGGGAGAACGTAAAGGATGTTCATACAAGGAATTCATGGCGTGTAAACCACCAATCTATAACGGGGAGGTTGACCCGATAATTTGTCAAAGATGGATAAGTGATGTCGAAGGAGTGTTTGAACGAACCCACTGTGATGTAGGTGACTTTGTTGCTTACGGAACGGGTCAATTGAGAAATCAAGCCAAAGATTGGTGGGATAATAAAAAGAAGGAAATGGGAGCCGAAGCGGCAAGGGTCATGACTTGGGACGAGTTTAAGGTGTCGTTCCTTAAACACCATAGTCCCAAAGTAGTGATTAACAGGATCAAGGAAGAATTCATCCACTTAAGACAAAAGGGTGAAACAATTGATAAGATCACGGGCATCTTCAAGGATAAGCTGAGATTCTGTGACGAGTTAGTCACCACTGAAGAGCAAAAGATATACTACTATTACAACATGCTGAGTGCCGAGTACCGTGAGTTCATGATTCCATCAAAATATGAGACCCTCATGGAGATTATCAACACCGCCCGGGAGCGGGAAATAGAGTTAAAGAAACAAGTAGAAAGGGGCGAGCGGAGGGCGCAAGATGTGAATCCAAGCCCTACAAAGAAAGCTAGAACTGCTGAATCGGGGAAGAAGGTGGCGGCTAAAGGCGGGTCGCCAAGCTGTAAAGTATGTGGGAAAGGGCACAAGGGTGAGTGCCGCTTCAAAGACAAGCCGTGTCCGGTATGTGGGAAGACGGGGCACACTGCATCGCTATGTCCCGAAAAAGTTTCTATTTGTTACAAGTGTTATCAACCCGGCCACAAGAAATCTGAATGCCCCGAGTTGGTGGGAAAGAGAGACACAAAAGTGTCTCCAACAGAAGCTCCCAAAGCGAAGTCTAGGTCCTTCCAACTTACCGCGGCTGAAGCGAAAACAGAACCCGATGTGGTCTCAGGTATATTCACAATTAACTCAATTCTAGCACGTGTATTGTTTGATACGGGTGCGAATAAATCCTTCATTTCGCATGGATTTATTCGACATCCTTCATTTGTATTAATGAAATTATCTGTGCCCTTAGAAGTTGAAATAGGGGACAACAAAAGTTTTATAGTTTGTGATGTTTGTCGAGGCTGCAAATTAAGCATCGACGATGAGGAATACTTGATAGATTTAATCCCGATGTCAATGGGAGAATTTCAAGTAGTCGTTGGGATGGATTGGCTATCTCAGCACCATGCAAAAGTCGTGTGTTTTCGTAAAGAGATAAAACTAACATCTCCGAGCGGGAAACACGTCACCATCTATGGCGAAAAAGGAGGTAACCCCACAGTATGCTCAATGTTGAAAGCTCACAAGCTTATGAAGAGAGGATGCAAGGCATTCATGATATACGCAAATGAGCCCGAGAAAGAATCACAAAAGATTGAAGATGTACCGGTAGTACGAGACTATGAAGATGTGTTTCCGGAGGATTTACCGGGGATACCGCCTGAACGGGAAGTAGAGTTCGGGATCGAATTGATTCCGGGCGCAAAACCCATAGCTAAAGCACCGTACCGACTAGCACCGTCGGAATTACAAGAGTTGATGTCCCAAATTCAAGATCTGCTAGACAAGGGATTCATAAGGCCGAGTGTGTCTCATTGGGGCACACCGGTACTGTTCGTGAGAAAGAAAGACGGAAGCATGCGCATGTGCATTGATTACCGGGAGTTAAACAAACTCACGGTAAAGAATCGATACCCGCTTCTGAGGATAGATGACTTATTCGACCAATTACAAGGTGCGAACTGGTTTTCAAAAATTGACCTTAGATCGGGGTACCACCAATTAAATGTCAAGGAGGAAGATGTGCCGAAGACGGCTTTCCGTACGAGATACGGACATTACAAATTCCTCGTGATGTCATTTGGGCTAACAAATGCACCCGCGGCTTTCATGGACCTCATGAACCGGGTTTGCAAGCCAATGTTGGATAAGTCGGTCATCGTGTTTATCGATGATATTTTGGTGTATTCGAAAAGCGAAGCTGAACACGCACACCACTTACAGGAAGTATTAGAGACACTTAGACGAGAAAGGCTATATACGAAATTCTCTAAGTGTGCCTTTTGGTTACGAGAGGTACAATTTCTTGGCCACATCATAAGTGCCAACGGAGTATTGGTGGATCCGTCAAAGATCGAGGCCGTATCAAAATGGAATCCCCCGAAGAACCCTTCGGAAATTAGAAACTTTTTGGGGCTTGCGGGATACTATAGGAGATTCATTCAAGATTTCTCCAAGATTGCGTCACCGCTAACAAAGCTAACCCGAAAGAAAGAAAAGTTCATTTGGGGCGTTGATCAAGAAAAAGCGTTTCAAACGCTAAAAGAAAAGTTAACTCAAGCTCCGGTACTGACATTGCCGGACGGAGTCGAAGACATGGTGGTTTATTCGGATACTTCACTATCGGGGCTCGGATGCGTTTTGATGCAACGGGGCAAGGTTATAGCTTATGCCTCGAGGCAATTGAAGATACACGAGAAGAAATATCCCACACACGATCTCGAGCTGGCTGCGGTGGTATTTGCATTAAAAATATGGAGGCACTACTTGTATGGGGTAAAGTGCACCATATTCACCGATCACAAGAGCTTGAAATACTTCTTCGATCAGAAGGAGCTAAATATGCGACAAAGGCGATGGCTAGAAATGGTGAAAGACTTCGACTGTGAAATACACTATCACCCTGGAAGGGCAAACGTGGTGGCGGATGCCCTAAGCAGAAAGACAGATTATGCTCCGATACGAGTACGATCATTACAATTCATTGTGACCTCGGGCTTACTCGAAGTTGGGGACTTTGCTCCTCATTTCCTTCATAACCCACACTTGATATTGAATTCTCTAAGTTGGGGACTTTGCTCCTCATACCTGAGAAATTAGGATCAACCCTCCTTACTTGGACCCTTTTGTAAGTCCCCTTTCGTGCTTAGTTTAAATTTTTAGCGGTTATAGCCGAAAGGTCAAACGTTTCGATAAACGCTTTGACTTTTAAAAGGCTAAGCCATGGTTCACAATGAACATGGCTACGTGATCGTAATTAGGTAGGTGTTTAACCCTCAAAAGGGAACCTCCTAATTACCACGTTTACTTAGTTTAATTGTCGGGTCAAATAAAAGTCAAACGGGTTAGTTTTAAATAAAAATTCATAACTAATAATATAATAATCATAGAATCAGTTTTCTCACTTTAATAACTTGGTAAATACTAGTTGAACATGCCTAAGCATGATTCAACCCGACAATTCTAAGTATAGGCTCGGTTTGGAACCGTAAGTCGCAAAAGTTGACTTTTGCTTTGACTTTCAGTTCTGGCCCGATTTAGCTTAGTTTAGATATGCCTTAGGATTCCATTAGGACCATATTATAAGTTAGTATAACCCTCCAAGGTTATACAACTTGGTTCCATAGAAATCCTAGTTCATGCATGTTTCCGTTAAATGCCTAAATGTTGACCGTTATGTCCTTTTGACCCTAAAACGAGAATTTTGAAAGAATGAGAGAACAATAATCTTTATTACTGATTTATAAACTTGTACCTAAAATTTGACAACAGTTTGAGGTCTAGATTAGGAGTTATGCTCAATAGCGTAATTAGAAAGCTTTTTGTTAATTAAAAGACATAATTAGCATATAGCCTATCTAAACCCAATTTTTGATACCAAACTTTATACCTACTGATATAAAATAATATTTTGGGATTTTTGGAGATTTTTATTTATTTTTAGTTTAAGCATAACATAGGGTTCTAAGCTTGATTCGATAGTTGTCGGTTTTGCCCTTTTGGGCTATAAAATGAGTTTTACAAATCCTTTTGATGCCAAACCTTTTTCTACTGATCTAATATGATAAATAAAATATTTTGAGACTTCTGGAATAATAAAAACATCAGCTTTCCTTTGAAAACCCGGAAATGGCTCCAAATCGCATTTTTAAGCGTTTTAACGCATAATATGTATCAAAACTATTTTAAACATATAAGGGTTGATGCCTACTGATATATTCAGTAAATTTTTATATTTTAACAGTAAGGAAAAGTTTTAAACTCAGGTTTTCAGTTTTGACCTTTTTAACCTATGTGAAATTACCAAAATGCCCCTACGGTGCATAGTATGGTTATAATTAATAAATTTCACATATATATGATACCCTACTGTTATAACTTATTAAATTAAGTATATTTACTGATTAAATCAGACCTGTAACTCAGAATAATATTTAATCTCTTTTATAACCTTTAAAATGACCAAAATACCCCTACGGGGCATAAATTGGTCCTTAATTCGTTTTGGGCATAAAAGAAGGTATCATACTGATATCACAACATATTTAGGGCATATTAACTTAGGAAACCTGTTCATGACTCATTTGGTTACCCGTTACGCACTTTTCGCGTTCGGATCGGCTTATGTAACTAGTTTACATAAATTAGCCGAAACAGGTCAAACCTTATCATTTTTATCTCAAAATCCAGAATGTATTTAGTTTACCCATATTATACAAGTATCCAAACTTGTCGGGTCTAAATCACATTCTAATCCGGTCTACCCTTAATCTTGCGTTTTGAACCATAAACCTTTCCTTAAAACTAACCGGTCTAAGCATAGGCTTAAATAAGACCCGTTAGGAATCTAATAGGTTATTAAAAACCTTCGTTCCAGATTAGGAGCCCCAGTAGAAGTACTTGTGCTTGCTGATTTGATATACGGCTGGGATTGAATTTATATTTAGCTCAGGTAAATACTCTTAACTTATTTTCCCTATACGGGCTTGGGATACGGTACTATAAAAGTACCGCTTGGTCGGGTGTGTGTAGTCATTTAAATCGGATTGTGATTAATGTATTTGCATGACCCGTTTAATATGTATTATTTGGTGTATGGATTTTGGGAGTTAAATGACCATGTCCCGGATATCCTTGGCATCATTTTAAGAAATGGCCACGACCTAAGCACGGGGTGTAGGCGTACACCTGACAGTTGCATTATGTAAAAACTGGTAATCCACTCAGAGGTATCATCCTTGTGGGCATTATACCGAAACTGGTAATCCACTTAAAGGATGATAGCCTGTGGGCATTATACCTGTGGCGTATCAGTTAATATAGTCCGGCCCTATAAACCGGCCCTAATGGACGGCAAATAAGTAAAACTGTATACAAGATTATCTACAAATAATTGTCCCAAGTTATAAAAGATATTTTGTGCCGAAGTGCATTCAAACCAATTTACAAACTCTTTTCAAAATGAGTCAGTTGAGTTGTATTTACCAGTGTAAACTAACGTATTTTCCAAAAAGGTTAAGTGCAGGTACTATACGAAATAGGCTGGCTACTCCAGGCATCATTAATCAAGTCTCGCAAACTCTAGATGTCAAAGTCTGTTGAACAGTTTTCTTTTTATTTGATCCGCCTGTGGATCCTTTACTTTCAGTTGTAATACTTGATATTACATTATATTCGGATTGTAATATATTTATCTTTTGCTTCCGCTGTGCATTTAAATATTGTGTTGTTTGACTATGATGATATCAACTACGTCACGATACTCCCCACCGGGCTCACCGGTAATACGTGGAAATATCGGGGTGTGACAATATATGCTTGGGGAACACTATACTTGATGACCAAGGCTATAAAAATATCAAATAAATTCAAGTTGCAGCCTGCTAAGAGCTGGAAATTAGGTTCTGTCGAATAGCAGTGGTCGCATGACGCGACAGAAACACCCATCAGGGGTCGCGCGACGAGAGGACTGTCACACCCTGGCTTTGCGGAAGCGTGGTTATTTTGGTGTGACTTCTTAATACCATAGCTTCACCATAACAAAGCTACATGAAATAAAATCATGCAAGATCATCCATTTGATTAAGTTTTAAAACCAGAGTAACATACCATTGTCTTAGAGACTTACAACCTCATAACATAAAACATTGTCTTGAAAAACATAAACATTAACATGAAATAAACGCAGTTTAAGATTTGTGACTCGTCCAGGAAAAAGTCACATTTCCTAAACCCGGATGACCTCGGAACCCATATGCAGCGGGAAAACATAACATACCGCGCCAGATCTTTAATTTCCTGAAATACATGTAAGTTGAAAAATCAACAATAATGTTGAGCGAGTTCATGTGTAAGTGAGTAAGTAAACCTTTGTGAGTATAAAAATAGTCTTGGTATGTAGCAAATAAGGGAATTGAGATCACCAATGGTTTGCAAGGCCACTAATATATGTGAAGTGCAAATAGGGAGACTCAAACCTAGCAGATTTCGCCACGGCATTAGTATGTGGACAAAGTCACCCCGAGGTCCGTTTCTAGTTTGGCCTGGGGCTGGGCTCGCTACACCCAGATAGATCTACCGCTCATGTCCCTCGGTCCTGCCATGAGGACTAATGGCCTCATATTGCTCCTACCCACTCACATGATCTAAGTAGTAAACCTCCCTACGCTAACCATACCGTGTATAAAGTACTTGTAATCAAAGTAACATGTATTTCACCCCGCAGTTAAGAAAACTGAAAACAGTTAGAGAAAAGGGGGACATGAACTCACAGTGGTGCGTCTCTACCAAGTATGCCTCCAAATCAAACAGCTGTATGACGACCTACACGTACTAATTCTATTAGACGGACGGCCGTGCCTTAGCTTTATGGTTTAAGTTTTTGGGAAATAGTTAGGCAACTATTTCGTGTTTACATTCTGTATACTTGGTAGTTATTCTCCTTCCCAAGGATGGGGGATTTAATACATGTGTGTTCGTATAATTCGGATTACACTATTAAGTCTCACTTAATATATTTTATTCCTAACTCCAAAATATAAATATTCTTCCCAAAAATATTATATTTTAATACATGTGATTTTCCCAAAATAATACTTAGTAATATTATTTTTACTCTAAAAATAATATTTACGTAGTTCACAAAATAATCATAAACACTTATACAAGTGATGTTGTGAAAGAAGAATATATACTAAATATATATATGTATCACGTTTTATTTTGTGAAAATCCCACCTCCGATGTTTTGTAAATATAGTCGTGGCGAAACTTATATTTTGAAAACAAGTCAAAATGTATTTCTAACACTTGTAGTGAAAATATTTCTAAGTGTTAGGCTTTTGGAAAAATTTCGCCAGAGTTTCCTCTGTAACTGGAGGTGGCCACGCTTTCAAGCGTATCATTTTCTTTTACAAATCAACCAACAATTTTCTCATTCAACCAAAACAATGTTCAAATCACAAACTAGTCAAAATATGTATATAAATCGCATAAATTTCATGAACTTGTGATTTATCCAAACTGTGAAGTAAATCTCATTACTTTTAGTGGATCTTTATATAAAACAATCCGATTTTGTAAAAACCTCGTTTTTATGGAAGTTCCGTCTTTACAACTTCTCGTCATCTTTTTCAAAAATAGTTATTTTGTCGAAACTTTGTGTTACACATGTGTTTACACACTTGTGTGTTCTAAAAACCATTCTTGTTAGTGTAAGATCCGTCTTTAGAAAAACATGATTTCTTGACACTTGGTCCTTTAAAAATACCACCTGTAGATCCGTAGATCTACTAGTTTTAATCACTATTTTACAAGCTAAAACACTTTTACACAAGTTCATGATTCGAGTGTGGTAGAGTTTCATCTTCTAACCCTTGTTATACTTAAACAAGCTTTATGTCATAATCCAAGATCATGACTAAACCGGGTTAAATGATGATCCGAGCTACCACAACATAGATCGGGTCCAAATAATCACACAATTCAAATACTACAACATTTACACAACTTATAAGCTTTTATCCACCATTTTTAGTGTTTTTATTAGACTTTTAAGCTTCAACTTGTAAGATTTCGAGTTTTAACCGTTACACATCGTATTAACCACTTTAAAATAGTTCGAGTAGGTGATTTAAGTAACATACCACTAGCTCGAGGCTAGGGAAGAATCTATGCAAAAAATGCGTGGATAAAAGCAAGAGAGTGAGGTCCTTCGCCTTCCGTTTGCACCAAGACTCCTCGTATGTGACCCGTAACACTTGTATGGACTTGGGATTGCTTGATCAAAATCGAACAAGGATGGATGGGGGTGGGTGCTCTCGGCCGTAAGCTAGAAGAGAGGGAGAGAGAGGTGTGGAGTGGTGTTGTGTTAAGTGAATGATCATATGGGTCTAAGCTTATACTTATAGACAAAGTTTTTGTGTATTATCCAAGAGTTAATATGTCTAATTGATATTAGACATGGAAGATTAAAATAATCAATACAAGGACAAGGGTGTCCCCTCTAGTTGGGGACGGTTAGAGGGGGGGGGGGGTCCTAGTCCGATTCCAACTAGCTGGTTAGGATAATAGTTAGGTTAAGTAAGTTAGTTAAGTGCTTAACCCGGTTAGTTGTGTGTCACGCGTTACAGTGGGTGTTAGGGTATTCAGGGACCCTAACTGGCTCAGAAAAAGATAAATAATGAAAATAACAATATTTTCATGTTCCGGGTATAGTCCGGTTGTTTGGTTGGATAGTAATCCGTTAAAGTGCTTAACAAAGCTTTATAGTGTCGTTAATACCCTTTTTAGTGACACAACTTATTTCTGACACTTTGGAAAGTGTCTAGTAATATTTTTCTCATGTTTTGGCACTTTATTAGTTAGCTAAAAGCTGAATTATTAAGTAAAGTGCTGAATTTTGTGCTTAGAGCACGTTTTAGGCACATCCAGTCATTGTGACTTATTCCTAGAGACGCAGTTCTACAACCCTTGTATCCCTACACTCACCACTAGTGTAGCAAAATATTTCTGGCTCATACAGGCCTTAGAGGCAGTGTTTACCTGATGCTGGCTTTATCAGCATGTTCAATAGGTTATCCGTTATAGTGCTACTGTGCTTTTTGTGCATCATGTTTGTCACTGAGGTTTAGCATGTAAATAATGTAGTGACAGCAAGTAAAGTATGATGCAAATAAGTGCATGTATCAGTAATCAAGTAGCAGTTTATTCACAAGTTCAAGCAAGCACAGTAATTAAGCAGTAATTAATTATTAATTAAGTTGTACGGATACCTGGTTTAATGAGGGTTGTCACATTCTCCCCCCGTTAGAAAAATTTCTTCCCGATATTTTAAGTTCTGCTTGTCGATGCAGGGTTCTTAGGAAATAGGTGGGGGTATTTCTCTTTCATCCGGTCCTCACGCTCCCAGGTGTATTCAGGACCATGTCTGGCATTCCAACGAACTTTGACGAGCTTGACACTGCTCCGGCGGGTCTTGTTTACTTTCCAATCCGTAACCTCAACCGGTTCTTCAACGAAATGGAGCGTGTCGTCAACATGAATCTCGTCGATGGGAATGGCAATGTCATCTTGAGTTGGACTTTTCTTCAGGTTGGATACATGAAATGTATCGTGGACTGAATGGAGTTCAGCAGGTAGGTCCAACTTGTATGCTACTAGTCCTATTCTTTCCAGAATTCTGAAAGGACCAATGTAGCGCGGATTTAACTTCCCACGCTTTCCGAAGCGTGCCATACCCTTCCAGGGTGAAACTTTCAATAACACCATCTCTCCAACTTGGAATTCCACATGTTTCCGGTTTGGATCCGCATAGGCCTTCTGTCTGTGGCGAGCTGCTTTGATGCGTTTAAGAATCTGCGCAATCTTGTCTGTCGTCTCTTGGACGATTTCAGGACCAGCAAGCTGCCTGTCACCTGCGTCAGCCCAGCATAGGGGTGATCGGCACTTGCGTCCGTAAAGGGCTTCAAATGGCGCGACACCAATACCGGTGTGGTAGCTGTTGTTGTATGAAAATTCGACCAAAGGCAAATGCTTATCCCAGCTACCACCCAAATCCATAACACACGCTCTCAGCATGTCTTCCAAAGTCTGTATCGTTCGCTCGCTTTAACCGTCAGTTTGCGGATGAAACACAGTGCTCAGATTCAATTGTGATCCAAAAGCTTCTTGGAAGGATTGCCATATCCTTGACACAAACCTTCCGTCTCTATCAGAAATGATTGAGAGGGTCACTCCATGACGTGCGACGATCTCTCTCATGTAAATTTCGGCCAACTTGCTCGTATTATCCTTCTCTCTGATAGGTAAGAAGTGTGCTGACTTTGTTAATCGATCCACTATTACCCAAATAGTGTCATGGCCTCTCGGCGTCCTTGGCAACTTTGTAATAAAATCCATTGAGATTTGTTCCCATTTCCACTTGGGAATCTCGGGTTGTTGCAGAAGTCCTGAAGGCTTCTGGTATTCGGCTTTAACCTTGGCGCACGTTAAACATTTGCTCACATAAACAGCAACATCGCCTTTCATCCTAGGCCACCAATAGTAATCCTTGAGATCTTGGTACATCTTATCTGCTCCAGGGTGGATAGAGTACCGCGACTTGTGAGCTTCATCGAAAACAACTTCCCTTAAACCACCAAACAGAGGAACCCAAATCCTCTTCTCAAAACATAATGTTCCTTCCTCGTTTGGTACCAGTAGCTTCTCCATCCCACGGAGGTATTCTTCTTCAAGGTTTCCTTCCTTGAGAGCTTCTTTCTGCGCGGCACGAATGCGCAAGGAAAGATCGGTTCGGATAATCATTTCTAAAGCCCTAACCCTTATGGGCTTGATCCTTTCCTTTCGACTTAGGGCATCGGCGACCACATTCGCCTTCCCTGGATGATACTTTATCTCGCAGTCGTAATCGTTCAGCAACTCAACCCATCGTCTTTGCCTCATATTCAGCTCTTTCTGGTTGAATATGTGTTGTAGGCTCTTGTGATCTGTAAAGATTGTACACTTTGTACCATAAAGGTAGTGTCTCCAGATCTTTAATGAAAATACCACTGCGCCAAGTTCCAAATCATGTGTGGTATAGTTCCTTTCGTGCACTTTCAATTGACGCGATGCGTAAGCAATAACCTTTTGGCGTTGCATCAACACGCAACCCAATCCTTGACGTGAGGCGTCACAGTATACCATGAAATCATCTGTACCTTCCGGTAGTGCTAAGATTGGCGCATTGTAGAGCTTATCCTTCAGTATCTGGAATGCTTCCTCCTGTTTGATTCCCCAATCAAACTTCTTATCTTTCTGCGTGAGGAGCGTCAATGGTTGAGCGATCTTTGAAAAATCCTCAATGAACCTTCGATAGTAGCCAGCCAAACCCAAGAATTGTCGAATCTCGGTTGGCGTCTTTGGCGTTTCCCAATTCTTGATCGCTTCGATCTTGGTTGGATCCACATGGATTCCATCTCCATTTACCACGTGTCCAAGGAATTGGACTTCACGTAGCCAAAATTCGCACTTGGAGAACTTGGCATACAACTGTTCCTTCTTCAGCAACTCCAAAATAACTCTTAGATGCTATTCGTGCTCAGCCTTAGTTCTTGAATAAATCAAGATATCATCGATGAACACTATCACGAACTTGTCCAAGTACGGCTTGCAAACTCTATTCATCAAGTCCATAAAGACTGCAGGTGCGTTTGTCAAACCAAACGGCATAACAAGGAACTCGTAGTGTCTATAACGAGTTCTGAAGGCTGTCTTCGGGATACTCTCCTCTTGTATCCTTAACTGATGGTATCCAGATCGAAGATCGATCTTTGAATAAAAGCTTGAACCTTGCAGTTGGTCGAATAGATCATCAATCCTTGGCAGAGGATATCTATTCTTGATCGTCAGCTTGTTCAACTCTCTGTAGTCGATGCACATACGAAAACTACCGTCCTTCTTCTTGACAAACAGGACCGGAGCTCCCCAAGGCGAGAAGCTTGGTCGGATAAAACCCTTGTCTAACAACTCTTGAAGTTGTGTCGACAGTTCCTGCATCTCAGACGGAGCAAGTCTATAAGGTGCCTTAGCCACAGGCGCGGCGCCTGGAACTAAGTCGATGTGGAACTCTACTTGCCTCTGAGGTGGCAGTCCAGGTAAGTCTTCTGGGAAGATTTCTGGATATTCCCTCATGACAGGGATGTCTTCTATTCTCGGCTCCGCAGCCTTCTTATCCACAATGTGTGCCAGGAAGGAAACACATCCCTTCTGCAAACACTTTCGCGCTTTCAGGCAGCTGATAATTCTCAACGGTGTATCACGCTTCTCCCCGTGAACCACAATTGTTTCGCCATCTTCGGTTGTGATACGAACAACCTTTTCGTGACAAACTATCTCAGCCTTGTTGCCTGATAACCAATCCATTCCTACCACCACGTCGAAGCTTCCCAACTGGAGTGGTAGTAGATCCAAAGCAAACTCACGTTCTCCCAATTCGATCACACAGCCTCTGATAACTTCGTTGGCTTCTACTAACTTCCCATTAGCCAATTCGATTGAGTAGGGAATTTCTAACTTATTAGCGGCTAAACCAAGCATATTCTTAAATTCTAACGACACGAAGCTATAATCGGCACCAGTATCAGTAACGACATTGGGGTCCTGGCGCGCTTCCCTTGCTTCGATTTGGAACACTCTTCCACGGGCTTGGTTTAATTCTGGGCAGTTCTTCTTGAAATGCCCGATATCTCCGCAGTTAAAGCATCCAAGTCTTTGCCCGTTTCCACCTCCATTTCCAGCTGGGTTGTTGTTTTGGTTCGCATTGCCAGCCTGATTCGCATTTTTGCCTCGATTCCCGTTTCCTCCATTGTTCCCCTGCGGGCGATTTCCAATACCACCACGATTATTATTCCTATTCCCAAATCCTCCCTGGCCTCCCCGGCCAGCACTAGCCCAACAAGAATCCTTCAAGTGGCCCGGCTTTCCACATGCTTCGCATACTTTCACACTACAATGGCCAGTATGGTGGCGTTGACAGGTATTACACTTGGGCTGGGTGCCCTGATATCCCTTTCCTTTCTTTCCACTACCAGCTGCAACCTGGGCTGGCGTGCCTGATCCTCCTTTCTTAACCACCACACTGGCGCCCAGCTTGAAGTTTGAGAACTTTCATTTGTTACCTCCTGATGACTCGACGTGAGTCTCTTTCTTCTTAAGCTCAGCATCATCAAACTTGTTCAGGCTAATAGCTTCCTCTGTGAGAGCCACACTCAAATCAATCGCCTCAGTAATGGTCGCAGGCTTGGATGAGGTCACCATGCTTATGATTTGAGGAGCTAATCCCCAAATGAAACGTTCAATCCGCTTGAACTCCGGAGTGACCATGTAGGGTACCACATGCGATAAGTCATGGAACCTTTGAACGTATTCTGCGATCTTTGGACCTTCCATTTTCAAATGCCAGAACTCGGTTTCCAATCTTTGGATTTCCGCGTGGGAGCAGTACTTTTTGCGCATAAGTTCCTTCAGTTCGGTCCAGGTTAGCGCGTAGGCAGCAGCTTCACCAAGTGTCTGTACTTGCAAATTCCACCAAGAGAGGGCTCCATCCAAGAATAGCCCTGAGATATAGGTGACTTGCTGATCTAGTGCGCATTTACTCATGCGAAGAATAGATTCAGTTTTCTCGGCCCAACGAACAAAGGCGACAGCACCTCCTGTGCCATCAAAGTTTACCGGTTTGCAGTCTAGAAACTGCTTGTAGGTGCATCCTGCACATACGTTATAACATACGATTGGCATTAGCATCATTGCTAAAGATATCCAATTAGGTCATGGTATGTCTAAATGACTTAGTATTACCATGAGGTGGATTATTGTTGTTGCCAGTGTTGCCAGAGTTGCTTCCACTAGTCCCTCCTTGAGAGGCGGCGTATTGTGCAATGGCAGCAGCGATAATTTGCTGGAGTTCTGCCTCATTGGTAGGCATGCGTGTCTCACGTCTTGGCGGCATATTCTAAAAGATGGTTTACGTTGGTCAGGCCATAGTAAAGATCCCATGTTATAATACGCAAGTCAAGTCATAATGTAGCGTACGTATATAATGATAGTAATAGTACATAACATCTCATGTTACAAACATCAATCACACAACATCCCATGTCATAGAATATAAATAATCAAATCAAGCATCAAGTATGATGAGAATACTGCGATTGCCATATATTGAGACCACATAGTAAGCGTACAAGTACATCACAGTGTCATACAACATCAGTCGACTAAGGGCTACATCACCCTAGTCCAAAAACCATATCAAATCAGTGTCAATACATCAAATACATGTCAACAAAAGTCAGAATCATAATGTAGTCTCCAAAAATGCTGTGCAGTCAAAAGCATTCGCCGTCTTCTCACCAATGTCTACCTATACGGTACTGAAGAGCTCTACACGGATGGCGGTGGAGGAGGGGGAAAGTGAGTGTAAAACAAGCGACGCAAATGGAGCCAGTCCTCCTCCATGGCTCTCTGGGTACGCAAGAATGAAGCAATCTGCTGCTCCAGGGCAAAAAGGCGTGCAGCATAGTCTGGTGGTACAGGTCGAGAGGGCTGCAATGGAGAGTGGGTCTGACCCTGGCGCTGACACGGCGGCGTTTGAGCTCTCTCAAGCTCCTGAATGCGCTGTGTGTGTGCCTCGTGCTGGGCGACAAAAGACATCAAAACGTCCTCAATAGTATACTCCATGTGGAAAGAATGGTAGGGGTCAGTCGGTGGCATAGCAGAAGGTGATGTCCAAAGGAACGGCTCACTGGTGGGATCAAAAGGTGCCACATGAAATGGATAAACAGGGGTAAAAGTAGCAGACGGTGGTATAGCAGGGATAGATACCGGTATGTGTCCAAAAGGGTGAGCCGAAGAACCTTCTCCAGGTCGCGCTGGAGGTGTAAACCGAGGAAATGAAAAGGAGGTATCAATGTGACGGGTATCAGTGATCTGAGGGGGAAAAGGTGGGACCTCGTCATCAGCAGGAATCCACCCACACTGGGCGTGCTCGTCTCGTGGGTCCACCTGTGTCTCAAAAAGTGTACGATCAAACTGAACTGGCATAGGATCATGGTGAGGTGCAACAAGAGGGTCAACTGGTGCATCAGCAAAAAGTGGGGGATCAACATGATCAGCAGCAACGACCTGATCGCCCTCCAACAACGGAGCATCTATAGGGTGATCATCAATAGGTGGGTCAGCAAAGACAGGCTCAATAATAGGTGCGTCAGCATGAACTGGGTCATGCTCAGGTACTGGGTCAGGAGCAGGGTCTAGTGGCTGCTCGGGCTCATCAAAGGCCATCTCAAAATCGAACTCAGGGTCGATGGGATCAACTGGGTCGACTGGATCCTCCATAGGCTGATCCATGGGTATAAACTCTATATCCTCATCTGGGTCGAATCCTGGGGGAAAGTCAGGATCGGAATCCTCCATATCATCGTGGTCGAAAGTAAAACCAGGAATAGGGGCAACAGAGGATGCCTGGTCGGGATCTGATCCGTGAGAAAAGTGCTGCGCACTCTGAGTATGTGAAGGTGCGGAGGCCACAGACTCGAAAGAGTCTGGGACCGGAGAGTGAGCAGGTGACTCCTCAGCGGGAGCATCTGCGATCATCAAGAGATCACCAGCAGTAAGAAGGGCCTCGCCCTGAACATCCTCCTCTAAGGGCTCGTCATCAAACAGATCGACGTCGTCATCATCGTCGGCGTCGAGAAGCAAATCATAGGCAGGATAAACAGCTAAGGGTATGGGAGCAGGGATCTCCACTAACGGTAGGTCCCCGGCCAAAGGCCCATCAGCGAGCTCATCAGCACCATCAGGTAAAGCAAAGGGCTGGAAATCATCCTCGTCCGTGCTCGTAATGTCGGATGTGTGAACCTCGCGCTCAGAAGACTCTAGGTCGTCCGATACTATAGGTCTAGGTCCTGTGGTGTCTGAGTCACCAGTGCCAGAGGTGTCCATGGTGTCTGTAACATAAACACAAACATGCACAAACAGTCAATCATACAATCAGATAATCACATAAGTTACCAAGTAAGCATTCAAATAGTTCTCCTAGTCCCACTAGCCTCCCAGCCTCTCAGACTGCTCTTCCTAGTCCCACTAGCCAATTCTCCTAGTCCCACTAGCCAATTCTCCTAGTCCCACTAGCCATCTACCTCGATCTCTCAGACCGAGCCTCGGCCTCTCAGACCAAGCCTCAGCCTTTCTAGACTGAGCCTATAAATAATGAATAAAATGTGCTCAACATTTGTTTATAAAAGTTTTGGATCTTGACTTAAGTGGTATGCAGTAAAAATGTTTTCGTGAGAGCCCTAGTGATCATAGTCTAGACTCGAGAAGGAATCCTAGTTCGCTATGATCAGAGCTCTGATACCAAGCTGTCACACCCTGGCTTTGCGGAAGCGTGGTTATTTTGGTGTGACTTCTTAATACCATAGCTTCACCATAACAAAGCTATATGAAATAAAATCATGCAAGATCATCCATTTGATTAAGTTTTAAAACCAGAGTAACATACCATTGTCTTAGAGACTTACAACCTCATAACATAAAACATTGTCTTGAAAAACATAAACATTAACATGAAATAAACGCAGTTTAAGATTTGTGACTCGTCCAGGAAAAAGTCACATTTCCTAAACCCGGATGACCTCGGAACCCATATGCAGTGGGAAAACATAACATACCGCGCCAGATCTTTAATTTCCCGAAATACATGTAAGTTGAAAAATCAACAATAATGTTGAGCGAGTTCATGTGTAAGTGAGTAAGTAAACCTTTGTGAGTATAAAAATAGTCTTGGTATGTAGCAAATAAGGGAATTGAGATCACCAATGGTTTGCAAGGCCACTGATATATGTGAAGTGCAAATAGGGAGACTCAAACCTAGCAGATTTCGCCACGGCATTAGTATCTGGACAAAGTCACCCCGAGGTCCGTTTCTAGTTTGGCCTGGGGCTGGGCTCGCTACACCCAGATAGATCTACCGCTCCTGTCCCTCGGTCCTGCCATGAGGACTAATGGCCTCATATTGCTCCTACCCACTCACATGATCTAAGTAGTAAACCTCCCTACGCTAACCATACCGTGTATAAAGTACTTGTAATCAAAGTAACATGTATTTCACCCCCGCAGTTAAGAAAACTGAAAACAGTTAGAGAAAAGGGGGACATGAACTCACAGTGGTGCGTCTCTACCAAGTATGCCTCCAAATCAAACAGCTGTATGACGACCTACACGTACTAATTCTATTAGACGGACGGCCGTGCCTTAGCTTTATGGTTTAAGTTTTTGGGAAATAGTTAGGCAACTATTTCGTGTTTACATTCTGTATACTTGGTAGTTATTCTCCTTCCCAAGGATGGGGGATTTAATACATGTGTGTTCGTATAATTCGGATTACACTATTAAGTCTCACTTAATATATTTTATTCCTAACTCCAAAATATAAATATTCTTCCCAAAAATATTATATTTTAATACATGTGATTTTCCCAAAATAATACTTAGTAATATTATTTTTACTCTAAAAATAATATTTACGTAGTTCACAAAATAATCATAAACACTTATACAAGTGATGTTGTGAAAGAAGAATATATACTAAATATATATATGTATCACGTTTTATTTTGTGAAAATCCCACCTCCGATGTTTTGTAAATATAGTCGTGGCGAAACTTATATTTTGAAAACAAGTCAAAATGTATTTCTAACACTTATAGTGAAAATATTTCTAAGTGTTAGGCTTTTGGAAAAATTTCGCCAGAGTTTCCTCTGTAACTGGAGGTGGCCACGCTTTCAAGCGTATCATTTTCTTTTACAAATCAACCAACAATTTTCTCATTCAACCAAAACAATGTTCAAATCACAAACTAGTCAAAATATGTATATAAATCGCATAAATTTCATGAACTTGTGATTTATCCAAACTGTGAAGTAAATCTCATTACTTTTAGTGGATCTTTATATAAAACAATCCGATTTTGTAAAAACCTCGTTTTTATGGAAGTTCCGTCTTTACAACTTCTCGTCATCTTTTTCAAAAATAGTTATTTTGTCCAAACTTTGTGTTACACATGTGTTTACACACTTGTGTGTTCTAAAAACCATTCTTGTTAGTGTAAGATCCGTCTTTAGAAAAACATGATTTCTTGACACTTGGTCCTTTAAAAATACCACCTGTAGATCCGTAGATCTACTAGTTTTAATCACTATTTTACAAGCTAAAACACTTTTACACAAGTTCATGATTCGAGTGTGGTAGAGTTTCATCTTCTAACCCTTGTTATACTTAAACAAGCTTTATGTCATAATCCAAGATCATGACTAAACCGGGTTAAATGATGATCCGAGCTACCACAACATAGATCGGGTCCAAATAATCACACAATTCAAATACTACAACATTTACACAACTTATAAGCTTTTATCCACCATTTTTAGTGTTTTTATTAGACTTTTAAGCTTCAACTTGTAAGATTTCGAGTTTTAACCGTTACACATCGTATTAACCACTTTAAAATAGTTCGAGTAGGTGATTTAAGTAACATACCACTAGCTCGAGGCTAGGGAAGAATCTATGCAAAAAATGCGTGGATAAAAGCAAGAGAATGAGGTCCTTCGCCTTCCGTTTGCACCAAGACTCCTCGTATATGACCCGTAACACTTGTATGGACTTGGGATTGCTTGATCAAAATCGAACAAGGATGGATGGGGGTGGGTGCTCTCGGCCGTAAGCTAGAAGAGAGGGAGAGAGAGGTGTGGAGTGGTGTTGTGTTAAGTGAATGATCATATGGGTCTAAGCTTATACTTATAGACAAAGTTTATGTGTATTATCCAAGAGTTAATATGTCTAATTGATATTAGACATGGAAGATTAAAATAATCAATACAAGGACAAGGGTGTCCCCTCTAGTTGGGGACGGTTAGAGAGGGGGGGGGGGGGGGGTCCTAGTCCGATTCCAACTAGTTGGTTAGGATAATAGTTAGGTTAAGTAAGTTAGTTAAGTGCTTAACCCGGTTAGTTGTGTGTCACGCGTTACAGTGGGTGTTAGGGTATTCAGGGACCCTAACTGGCTCAGAAAAAGATAAATAATGAAAATAACAATATTTTCATGTTCTGGGTATAGTCCGGTTGTTTGGTTGGATAGTAATCCGTTAAAGTGCTTAACAAAGCTTTAAAGTGTCGTTAATACCCTTTTTAGTGACACAACTTATTTCTGACACTTTGGAAAGTGTCTAGTAATATTTTTCTCATGTTTTGGCACTTTATTAGTTAGCTAAAAGCTGAATTATTAAGTAAAGTGCTGAATTTTGTGCTTAGAGCACGTTTTAGGCACATCCAGTCATTGTGACTTATTCCTAGAGACGCAGTTCTACAACCCTTGTATCCCTACACTCACCACTAGTGTAGCAAAATATTTCTGGCTCATACAGGCCTTAGAGGCAGTGTTTGCCTGATGCTGGCTTTATCAGCATGTTCAATAGGTTATCCGTTATAGTGCTACTGTGCTTTTTGTGCATCATGTTTGTCACTGAGGTTCAGCATGTAAATAATGTAGTGACAGCAAGTAAAGTATGATGCAAATAAGTGCATGTATCAGTAATCAAGTAGCAGTTTATTCACAAGTTCAAGCAAGCACAGTAATTAAGCAGTAATTAATTATTAATTAAGTTGTACGGATACCTGGTTTAATGAGGGTTGTCACAAGGACAGGTGCTGATGTTCCAGAATTTACAGTTTCACTCCCTGCACACTTTTAACCATGTTTTCAACGCGTTTAACCCCCATTAAGACATTTTCAAGGCTCTACAAGGATGTTAAAGCATAGGGAACTTGAAATATGCTCGGAAATATCATGGATGTCGGTTTGTTTGGTCGTACGGTCGCGTTTTTCGGTTAATTACGACGAAACTCGAACGGACGCGAAAAGGATCCAAATTAGGCGACGAATGGTATTTTTGCATTCCCATCACTAAAATATAATATTTTAGTGATTACAAAAATTTTTGGATGTCCGGATATGGTCAGAACGCAAGATATGCATGCTTTTGCATACTTTCGCAATTTTTGATGCTTTTAGTCCCTAAGATCAAATAAGCGTATTTTCGCATACCGAACCCCTCAAAACTTATTTCTAAGCTATGTTAAGGGTATTTAGGGTATGTATAGCTTATGATCTTGTTCCGGAGTGTACGTTGCTATACGAATCGGCAGACTTTTGCAGTTTGACGCAAATAGTCCCTGTGATCGAATAAACTTGTTTTTGCCATACCAAACCCTTTGAAACTTATTTCTAAATTATGTAAAGGTTATTTAAGGTATGTTAAGTTGATGTCACTATTCTGGAGTGTTTTTCACTTTAAACTGATTACGTTTACGCATCAGTTTGCGTATTACTCTCTAGAAAGCGTTTAAGAGTTTGAAATCTAACAAAAATCAAAACGTTCAAATGTCAAACGTAAATAAACAAAATATTAGGATCAAAACACATTGTTTTATTGATAATTGGATTGTTCAAGGTTGTACAATGATTACACAAGCACATATGTCACAGTCTCCCCTACTTTAGGAAATTTCGTCCTGAAATTTATTTAGAGGAAACTTGTGAGAATAGATGTGGATATTTCGCCTTCATTTGATATTCACATTCCCAAGTAAATTTTGGGCCACGTTTAGATTCCCAGCGAACTTTAACAATTGGCATGTGTGATAACCCGCACTTTCAGATTACCACTGTTTCCTTATTATTATTATTATTATTATTATTATTATTTTGTCTGGTCCAGTTAAACTCAATACTCGTCCGCGCTAACTTTTCTCATAAATGGGAGTTATGTTTATTTTATATAAATATAACAATAATAACAAATTGTTGCACAATGATATGATATAGGTACAATTACATGTATGAACAAGTTTTGCGAGACTCATTATGGAAACTGTGATATGCATGTATATGTGATGTGTTATATATGAAGCTTTACCTTGATTGTGTTTATAAGATTACATGAACGAGCATGATTATATGATTGTGAGTTGTTACATATTAAATGATACACGTTTAGAGTTTATGTATATTCAACCCCACACTTGTACTCAGAGCCGTAGAACCTGTTTGACCACACTCCCCAATCCTCTTCTTAGCCCACTTTCCCTAAGCCCAAACTAACTAAGCTAAGCCTAAACCTCTGAAGCCCAAAACAAATCTAATTGATATACATGCACCCACATTTAATTAAACTGCATGCGGTGTTTCTTGTTACGCTCAAACACATAGATGCAACCCTAGCATTAACCCTCTCCTCTCTCTGGAAGTCGATGGCAAGGCAGCCTCCCTCTTCTTCGAAGTATTCGGTGTGAGGTTTCTTAAACCTAATAGCGCTATTAACTAATGACCCGCTCGCCATTGGCCTCGGCGATTAAGTCGATATGAAGAGGGACTTATTGATAGAGTTTTGTCTAGCTAGTTTTAAGGTTGTTGTCCTGCACCAGGAGGACGAACGTACGTATTCTGCACCAGGAGAATTCGTAGGTTTAATAATGGCATCCTCTCTATGGAGGATGGCCGTACATATCCTACCCAAGGAGGATATGTAGATTTAGTTTTAAATTCTTTAACCCATTCCCAAACCACTGGGAATCCCATGCCTTAGGAAGTGTGTGAACTCACCTCGGTTTGCTCGGTTAGATTCTCAATATAGCTAACAGTCAAGGTCGGTCAATCACGTCCTAGTATGATTTACCAGTTAGTCATTTAGTGGCTTTCAAATAAAACACAAAGTTCCTACACGTATCTATCACACAACATGCATCATTTTAACGGTTTATGCCCATCTAAGTTTCCCATCCATTCCCCACTCAAAATCAAACATACGATAATGCACATAACATATATAACATGTTAGATCATTCACAGATAGCATACTCAACATTTAGACACGCGAGTCACAACTTATGTCATTTCAGCATTTATATTCAAAACCGGCTGTTTTCGGACATTTTAATAAAATGGTTAAATTTTTTCAAAAATTCCCAAATTTTTACAGGATGTCTTAAACGTTCCATATTTTATTGTGGAAAAATATCGCGGTCCGGTTCATCACCAATATTTTATAAAAATTCATATTCCGGACTGAACTCAGATTTAGGTATTTCTGACCACAGTCCACGGAACAATTTATTAAAAATTTATCGAGTGTCCGATTTATGAAATTCCAGTGGGGTAATTACAAATGCATCGGTTTTCATCTACTGTACAAGTTTCATGGTCCGATTCATCACAAAACTCAGGTTATGACTGAAAGTATGACACCCATTTATTGCTGTCAAAATTCAGCTTAAGTGGTTGTTACAAATCGGCACTTTAAAAATAATAAACGAATTCCAAAAATTACGATTCCGGTGCCATTAGAACCGTATTTCATAATAACATATTTTAGACTCAAAATATCGGTTTTTTGTTGAGTCTATGGCCTGTTTACAGCCAACTAAAGTTGGCTGTAAAACCGGGACAGATTCTGTTTTCACTTTCTAACTTACTAACTTGTGTTCGATTGATTCCGTTAATCATGTTTAGTGACCACAACAACATCACACATCAATATTAATCAGCAAAACATCAGATAATCAACCAATAATCATAATCACACAAGATCTACATGATTTACACTAATATTCATCCATTAACCACCTTGTTCATCACTTTAGTAGACTTTTAGTTGGTGATCTTATATGTTAGTGATTTTCAACCGACGAAACTCTTATGAACCACTTTAGACAAGATCAAGGAGGTGTTTAGAAGCACTTACAACTAGCACAAGGCTAGGGAAGATTCAAGACGAAAACTAGGTGGTTAATAGCGTTGTAGAGAGGTCCTTGTGATTCCGTAAGCACCGAGCCTCCTTATGTGAACTCTAGCACACTTGTATGTAGATGGAATTGCAAGATCAAGATCAAATGATGGTGGTGGTGGGGCTGCCTTGTTTCAGCCGATTGGTAGGGAGGAAGAGGGAGAAAGGAAGTTTTGTGTTGAAGTTGAGAATGAGATTGGAATTTAGAGCTTGGTGGGTTTATTTATAAACCATGTTTTCCTAATATCCAACATGTATTATGCTACAATTCCACCAACATAATCTAATTTATTATTCAAGAAAATCAATGGTGTGTCCCCCCCCCCCCCACTTACATAACCGGTTGGGGGGGGGAGGGGTTCTAGTTTAGTTGGTTGCAATTGACTAGTTACAATCTAGTTGAGGAACTAATTAGAATATTTAGTGGCATATGGTGTGTTATTAAATGTATAGCGTGTTAGGGTGTTCGGTGACCCTAACTAGCTCAGAAATAATAAAATAATGTGTGTGGCAAAATTTTAGTGTCCCGGGTAATGTCCGGTTGTTCGGTTCGATACTGTTTCGTTAAAGTGCTTAATTAATTCGTAAGGTGTCCTACATATACATTTTTGTAACGTTTTTAATTTTCAACACTCAGGAAGATATAACGGACTATTTAGTGACCTTTCTGTACACTATTAGTATATTAACAAATATGTGTAAGCATAACACAGATATCAGAAAGCAGTTAAGTAATTCCACACAGTCGTCAAGCACTTTAATTATTATTAATAAACTGTATGGTTACATGTAAATTTGAGGATTGTCACATTCTCCCCCTGTTAAGAGAATTTCGTCCCGAAATTTGGCGCGTGGTTACTGAGGAAGCTAGCTAAGTTGCATTGTTTTCCTGATTTTTCCTGGGGTGTCACATCATCCCCCCGTTGATTTGGAATTTCGTCCCGAAATTCTGCAATAGATTCAGCCTCAGTAGTGGTTGCGTTTTTCTTAAACAGTTGGGGATATTTGAGTTTCCTTTGGTCCTCTCATTCCCAGGTATACTCTGGGCCACGACGAGCATTCCAATGAACTCGGACAAGAGGTATTCTGGTATGCTTGAGGATCTTAACATCTCGATCCGTAATCTCTACTGGTTCCTCGACGAATCGCAACTGGTCGTCGATTGTGAGTTCCTTCAGAGGAACTATGAGGGTCTCATCTGACAGACACTTCTTCAGATTCGACACATGGAAAACATTGTGAACTCCGCTGAGTTCTTCAGGTAGATTCAACCTGTAGGCGACTTTGCCAATTTTCTCGGAGACTTCGAATGGTCCGACATAACGCGGATTGAGTTTGCCTCGTTTGCCAAAGCGGACTACACCTTTCCAAGGTGAGACTTTGAGTAGCACTCGATCCCCAACCTGGAGCTCGAGTGGTTTTCTTCCCTTATCAGCATAGCTTTTCTGATGGTCACGAGCTGCCGCCATTCGCTGTCATATCTAAGCAATTCTCTCGGTGGTATCTACCACAAGTTTTGGGCCAGTGATTTGGCTGTCACCAACTTTTGCCCAACAGAGAAGTGATCGGCATTTGTGTCCGTACAATGTCTCGAATGGAGCGGCCTGAATGCTGGTGTTGTAGCTGTTGTTATACGAAAACTCCACTAGCGGGAGGTGCTTTTCCCAGCCATTACCAAAATCGATTACACATGCCCTAAGCATGTCTTCAAGGGTTTGGATGGTGCATTCAGATTGCCCATCCGTCTGTGGGTGATAAGCGGTGCTCATATCTAAACGTGAGCCAAAGGACTTGTGCATTGCTCGCCACAGTTCAGAAGTAAAACGCGCGTCACGATCAGAAATGATAGAGGTTGGTACTCCGTGCCTTGATACTACTTCCTTAAGATAGATGTCTGCAAGAGTAGAAAACTTATCCGTTTCTTTGATAGCCAGAAAATGTGCAGACTTGGTCAGTCGATCTACGATCACCCAAATGGTATTGTTTCCGCATTGAGATCTGGGCAGGCCGGTAACGAAATCCATGGAAATTTGCTCCCATTTCCATTTCGGGATCTCTGGTTGTTGAAGTAGGCCTGATGGTTTCTGATATTCAGACTTGACTCTCGCACAAGTCAAGCACTTGCTGACGTAGGTCGCTATGTGGGCTTTCATGCCAGGCCACCAATACGTAGTCTTGAGGTCGTGGTACATCTTGTCCAAACCAGGATGTACTGAATAACGAGACTTATGTGCTTCATCCATCACAAGCTCGCGTAAGTTGCCATAAAGTGGAACCCAGATGCGCCCTGTTACATAGTAAGAGCCGTCTTCCTTTTGTTCTAGCCGCTGCCTCGATCCTCGTAGGGACTTAGCCCTGATGTTCTCTGCTTTCAATGCTTCAACTTGAGCATCACGAATTTGAGCCGGAAGGCTAGAGTGAATGGTAAGCTGTAAAGCATGTACACGCTTAGGTATAGTATCCTTTCGACTGAGGGCGTCGGCCACAACATTGGCCTTGCCTGGATGGTATTTGATAGCGCATTCATAATCGTTCAAAAGTTTGACCCATCGGCGTTGTCGCATGTTTAACTCTTTTTGCTTGAAGATATGCTCGAGACTCATGTGATCGGTGTAAATGGTGCACTTGGTACCGTACAGGTAATGTCTCCATATCTTAAGTGCGGAAAAAACTACTCCCAGTTCCAAGTGGTGTGTAGTGTAGTTCCTTTCGTGAACTTTAAGTTGGCGCGATGCGTAGGCAATGACCCTGTCACGTTGCATCAACACGCAACCAATTCCTTGGATGGAAGCATCGCAGTAAACCACAAAATCGTCTGTGCCCTCAGGCAATGAGAGGATGGGCGCGCTACAAAGTCTATCCTTCAAGTGCTGAAATGCGGACTCCTGTGCATCACCCCAACGATAGATGACACCCTTCTGAGTCAGTGAAGGGAGAGGTTGCGCAATCTTGGAGAAATCTTTGATAAACCTTCTGTAATATCCTGCCAAACCCAAAAATTGGCGGATTTCTGTTGGTGTACGGGGTGCAGGCCAGTTCTTGATCGATTCAACCTTAGATGGATCCACATGAATTCCATCCTTGTTTACCACATGGCCTAAAAAGTGGACTTCGCGAAGCCAGAAGTCACATTTCAAAAACTTGGCATACAACTGTTCTTTTCGAAGAAGTTCCAGCATAAGTCGTAGATGATGCTCGTGTTCCTCCTGACTCTTAGAATAGATCAGGATATCATCGATGAACACAATAACGAACTTATCCAGGTAAGGCTTGCACACTCGGTTCATGAGATCCATGAAGACCGCTGGTGCATTCGTCAGCCCGAATGGCATAACCAGAAACTCGTAATGGCCGTAACGAGTTCTAAATGCTGTTTTGGAGACGTCCTCATCTCGGACCCTCAGCTGATGGTATCCCGATCTCAAGTCAATCTTGGAGTAATAGCTCGACCCTTGCAACTGGTCGAACAAGTCGTCAATACGTGGAAGAGGATAACGATTATTCACAGTCACCTTGTTAAGTTCGCGATAGTCAATACACATCCTGAAGGTACCATCTTTCTTCTTCACGAATAGCACTGGAGCTCCCCAGGGCGAAGAGCTAGGACGTATAAAACCCTTTTCCAAGAGTTCTTTTAGTTGTGTGGACAGTTCTTCGAGTTCTGATGGAGCTAGACGATAAGGTGCTCGAGCTACTAGTGCTGCTCCAGGAGCTAGCTCGATTTGAAACTCAACTTGGCGATGAGGCGGAAGACCAGGTAATTACTCAGGAAATACCTCAGGAAAGTCGCGCACTAAAGGAATGTCTTCAATTCTCTTCTCTTCCGTGGATGTGTCAGTAACGAGTGCCAGAATGGCAGTGTGGCCCTTTTGCAAACATTTCTGGGCCTTAAGGAAAGAGATGATGCCTTCAACAACACCACTCTTGTCACCACGAATCACGAGGGGTTCTTTATCAGAATGAGGAATGCGGACGATTTTCTCCTTGCAAACAATCTCCGCTTGATGATTAGATAGCCAATCCATCCCAATAACAACGTCGAAACTACCAAGTGTGATAGGAATAAGATCGATAGAGAAAGTCTGACCAGCTAAGACGAGGTTACAACCTTTAACTACGTGTGTGGCTTCAAGACTTTTACCATTTGCTAGCTCTATGGTGTGTTTGGTGTTCAAAAGTGTTGGGGTGCGCTTAAGCATTTGGCTAACTTTTAAGGACACATAACTAGTATCGGCACCCGAATCGAATAAAACAGTAACAAAGAAGTCATCCAGAAGAAACTTACCCATCACAACGTTGGGATCGTTCCTTGCTTCTCCCTGACCAATCACGAACACACGACCCCTTGCCTCATTGCCATCATTGTTTCCCCTTTTATTGTTTTCGTTCCCCTGGTTGTTGTTGTTGTTCTGTTTCCGGTTCAACTGGGGACAGTTTCTCTTGAAGTGACCTTCAGCACCACACTAATAGCATTCCTTGTTACCCTGCTATTGCTGTTGGTTCTGTGGGGCTTGTGGCTGCTGTTGCCGATTCTGATTCGCAGGACGTGAGCTCCTGCAATCTCTGGCTTAATGTCCAAGCTTGTTACATCTCTGACAACGATCCTTGTTGCACGGCCAGCTGTGGTGCAAACTACATCGTTTGCACTTTGGGTGATTTCCCCTGTATCCACCATGGCCTTGTTTTCCAGAAAACTGCTGACTGGGGCTCCGGTGTTCATCTGTCTTTCGTCGCTGGGGCTGGGACTGAAGTAGAACCCTTTCCGGAGTTCCCATCCCATTTTCCCTTGTTGTCGGTAGGTGCATCAGAAGTAGCTGTAGCACTGATACATTTGGGTAGCCTGTTTTGCTCCACCGCCTGGTCGGTGAGACGATGAGCCAACTTGATAATTTGCTGAATGGTACCCAGGTTGGCTGAAGTTACGTGACTTTGAATCTCTGGTACAAGGCCCTTGAGGTATAACTCAATACGTTTGATGGGAGGGTCCACCATAGTTGGACACAGGATGGCCAGCTCGTTTGACCTCTTAGTATACGCCTCAATCTCAGACCCCGTCATCTTCAGATTGTAAAATTCCACCTCTAGCTTGTGGATGTCATCCCGACTACAGTACTCCTCCTTGATCAGCTCTTTGAAACCATTCCAGGGTGTGGCATTAGCAACTGCCAGTCCTAGTAGTTGAACCTGTGCCTTCCACCAGGTTAACGCAGCTCCTTCAAGTGTTCCGGTAGCATATTTCACCCTACGGTCTTCGGGGCATTCGCACATCTCGAAAACTGACTCAAGCTTTTCAAACCAGTGAAGAAGGCCCACTGCTCCTTCGGTGCCACTGAAAGTGGTAGGTCGGCAGTCCATGAACGTCTTGAACGTGCACACAGGAGGTTGAGCATGTTGACCTGTTGCGCTAGAATAAGAGACAAGGTTAAGCACGAGGGCTGGTTTGTGAAGGTAGGATCTAAACGTCCTAGGGTGAGTTGATATAGCAGGTTATACCTCCTGCAGGATTAGCTGCGAGTGCCTCAGGGACTTGTTCGTTGATCAAAGTCGTCAACTGGACTTGAGTGAGGTTGATACGTCCTCTGCGTCCGCTCATGATCTTCATAATGAAGCAACGTAAGTGAGAAAGGTGTCGCGGAAGTGCGTAAGTGTGGGACGAGAGTAGAGAGTAAGCACACAAGGTTCAAATATCAATTATCACATTATCTAATGCACAGTGAGAACTATCTAACCGACAATATAACATAAATTATACCACTTATGGTGTCGAGTCTTGCACGTGGAGCGAAGCGTCGTTGTGGATCGTTGAGCACTGTACTGGTTATAGTCTGGTTTTATCAAAAACTTTTTCCCTTTTTTTAAAAACCAAGTTCACTATAACCAATGGCTCTGATACCAATCTGTCACACCCCCCAAAATCCACCATGCGGAGTACCACCGCTTGGAGGCGTGACATGACCAGGATCGAGCCACCAATCATATTGAACATCGTAATTAAGTAAATAAGACCAACCACAATACGATTGGTGACCAAAGCCAGTTAACCATGTTTAGTTTAAACAGCGGAAGCATGAAAGTAAATCCAAAAGCACAAGTTCACAGTTTATAAGTTAAAGTTCATAACGCAAGTTTAATAAGTTCATGAGGATTTAAATAATAAGCACGGAACATAACAGTCCGTACGCCACAACGACTCCTTCCTCGTGCAAGCTCCATCTAGCGACCTGTAAGGCATGTAACAACGAGTCAACAACAAAGTTGAGTGAGTTCACGTTTGGTTGTTTGGTTTTAAGTTGTTTCTGAAAAACGTGGTTTGACTTTCGTTGGCTTATTTGCCGTGGGGGTTACCCCGAAGTTGAAAGTATGTTTAACCATTTCCTTTTTCTTTACCCAAACCGTATCCATAATTAGTGGGGGCTTTCCCCGTGTGAACTACTAGACGGTATGATATCGACTACTACGAACAATAGTTGTGCCCTACATCAGTGTCTATCATCACTGACAGTTTGCCATAGTCCATTAGTACACGCCCGTCCGAACGGCACGGTGTGAGGTTTGTTAAACCTAATAGCACTATTAACTAATGACCCGCTCGCCATTGGCCTCGGCGATTAAGTCGATATGAAGAGGGAGTTATTGATAGAGTTTGGTCTAGCTAGTTTTAAGGTTGTTGTCCTGCACCAGGAGGACGAACGTATGTATTCTGCACCAGGAGAATTCGTAGGTTTAATAATGGCATCCTCTCTATGGAGGATGGCCGTACATATCCTACCCAAGGAGGATATGTAGATTTAGTTTTAAATTCTTTAACCCATTCCCAAACCACCGGGAATCCCATGCCTTAGGAAGTGTGTGAACTCACCTCGGTTTGCTCGGTTAGATTCTCAATATAGCTAACAGTCAAGGTCGGTCAATCACGTCCTAGTATGATTTACCAGTTAGTCATTTAGTGGCTTTCAAATAAAACACAAAGTTCCTACACGTATCTATCACACAACATGCATCATTTTAACGGTTTATGCCCATCTAAGTTTCCCATCCATTCCCCACTCAAAATCAAACATACGATAATGCACATAACATATATAACATGTTAGATCATTCACAGATAGCATACTCAACATTTAGACACGCGAGTCACAACTTATGTCATTTCAGCATTTATATTCAAAACCGGCTGTTTTCGGACATTTTAATAAAATGGTTAAATTTTTTCAAAAATTCCCAAATTTTTACAGGATGTCTTAAACGTTCCATATTTTATTGTGCAAAAATATCGCGGTCCGGTTCATCACCAATATTTTATAAAAATTCATATTCCGGACTGAACTCAGATTTAGGTATTTCTGACCACAGTCCACGGAACAATTTATTAAAAATTTATCGAGTGTCCGATTTATGAAATTCCAGTAGGGTAATTACAAATGCATCGGTTTTCATCTACTGTACAAGTTTCATGGTCCGATTCATCACAAAACTCAGGTTATGACTGAAAGTATGACACCCATTTATTGCTGTCAAAATTCAGCTTAAGTGGTTGTTACAAATCGGCACTTTAAAAATAATAAACGAAGTCCAAAAATTACGATTCCGGTGCCATTAGAACCGTATTTCATAATAACATATTTTAGACTCAAAATATCGGTTTTTTGTTGAGTCTATGGCCTGTTTACAGCCAACTGAAGTTGGCTGTAAAACCGGGACAGATTCTGTTTTCACTTTCTAACTTACTAACTTGTGTTCGATTGATTCCGTTAATCATGTTTAGTGACCACAACAACATCACACATCAATATTAATCAGCAAAACATCAGATAATCAACCAATAATCATAATCACACAAGATCTACATGATTTACACTAATATTCATCCATTAACCACCTTGTTCATCACTTTAGTAGACTTTTAGTTGGTGATCTTATATGTTAGTGATTTTCAACCGACGAAACTCTTATTAACCACTTTAGACAAGATCAAGGAGGTGTTTAGAAGCACTTACAACTAGCACAAGGCTAGGGAAGATTCAAGACGAAAACTAGGTGGTTAATAGCGTTGTAGAGAGGTCCTTGTGATTCCGTAAGCACCGAGCCTCCTTATGTGAACTCTAGCACACTTGTATGTAGATGGAATTGCAAGATCAAGATCAAATGATGGTGGTGGTGGGGCTGCCTTGTTTCAGCCGATTGGTAGGGAGGAAGAGGGATAAAGGAAGTTTTGTGTTGAAGTTGAGAATGAGATTGGAATTTAGAGCTTGGTGGGTTTATTTATAAACCATGTTTTCCTAATATCCAACATGTATTATGCTACAATTCCACCAACATAATCTAATTTATTATTCAAGAAAATCAATGGTGTGTCCCCCCCCCCCCCCACTTACATAACCAGTTGGGGGGGAGGGGTTCTAGTTTAGTTGGTTGCAATTGACTAGTTACAATCTAGTTTAGGAACTAATTAGAATATTTAGTGGCTTATGGTGTGTTATTAAATGTATAGCGTGTTAGGGTGTTCGGGGACCCTAACTAGCTCAGAAATAATAAAATAATGTGTGTGGCAAAATTTTAGTGTCCCGGGTAATGTCCGGTTGTTCGGTTCGATACTGTTTCGTTAAAGTGCTTAATTAATTCGTAAGGTGTCCTACATATACATTTTTGTAACGTTTTTAATTTTCAACACTCAGGAAGATATAACGGACTATTTAGTGACCTTTCTGTACACTATTAGTATATTAACAAATATGTGTAAGCATAACACAGATATCAGAAAGCAGTTAAGTAATTCCACACAGTCATCAAGCACTTTAATTATTATTAATAAACTGTATGGTTACATGTAAATTTGAGGGTTGTCCCTATTCGGTCAGTCACTATCCTCGTAATCTAGATTCCCTGTTGTGTTGTGTTTATCACGTTATTACTCGTACGAATGATATCCGATGACTAATGATTAGATGTTAGGTCATTGGCACGAACTCGAAACCATGCATGATGTTATACCGATAGAATAGGGGTTGAAGGATGTGATGTTTTGATTGTTCCTACAGATTTATGTTCTTGATCTAATCGAGATTATTATATGATATGTTGTGGCAGTATGAAAGATAGAGACCCGTAAATAGTCTGATGTGTCTTGGAATTACGTTGTTAGAAAGATTGTTATACATGTGTTGTTATGATGAATGTATGTGAGTAATGCTTTAAATGGTCTGCACATGTTATGATATGAATTAATCATAGTGTCAGGGATTCGAATATATGATTATATATGGTCCGAACTTGTATTCCTTTGTTCACATGGGGTCGATTTCATGATTTATGAAAAGGAAACAATTTAATTTTATTCACAAAATAACTTCAGTGGAATTCATTAAATGACTGAAAGGTGCACATGGGGGCCGATTTCTTGACTGACATCATCTGAATATATGTATACCTGATTGTTTTTTTTATAAAGAGTACTGACATATTGTGAACTAAATATGACATTCACATTTGAATATAGAGTGGGTCGGTTACCAAACAATATTATGAACATGGATTTCTAAACCTATGATGGGTCGGAAGTCTTGTTTGATGATGGGCCGATTTTATTAAAAAAAAGGGTGATCATATTTGCTTTGCTGGTGACTTAGTTTGGCCGCTCATGTTCCCATTTAATTAGGAAAGTATAGTGTGTCATGATATATTTATATTCTGTACAAACAGGTACCTCCAAATTATTACTTTCCTATGTTACAAAGATAATAATATTAAAGTGAATCCATTTGCCTAAATTTTGTGAAGTACTAGAATTTAATTAATTAAATATGTTTGGTGGTCTTTCTTTTTGGTCAGTATATGTTAAAGTGATAATAACTTGACTGATTATTGTTATGTAATGTGAATTAGATGTGGGACTAATATCTCAAAACGGAAAATATGAGTAATTCACTATGTGTTGGGTTATTGTATGCCTAAAATCATTGCGTTAGACATCGAAATTGTTTGGACACTTAGGGTATTGCGTAACCCCAATCGTATACTCACTGATATGACATTTTAACTTAGGTCGCGAGTAACGGACTTAACCATTA
Source organism: Helianthus tuberosus (assembly GCA_030545235.1). Classification (NCBI taxonomy): domain Eukaryota; kingdom Viridiplantae; phylum Streptophyta; class Magnoliopsida; order Asterales; family Asteraceae; genus Helianthus; species Helianthus tuberosus. The sequence continues at coordinate 113,986,902 of CM060394.1, read as the reverse complement.
ATTAACGTTGAAAGTACGATAACATACCAAGCAAACTAAGGCGAGTTCATCTCTCTTGAGCATGCGTCCCGGTGGTTGGGACAGCCTGTGGGTATCCCGGGGAGGGATAAGTCTTTTGGGTAAAAACGGGAATGTTGGATAATATACTCATCCTATCACCTTTAAAGTCCCTCCGTGTTGTTTGGTTACCTGAGAGGTAACATGGTATTAGTTAGTAGCGCTACTTAGGTTTGGCAACCTCACCCCGTACCTGGGAGGATGGGTGTTGAACTAATGACCAACTCATGACCAATGCTTTGATAGGAGCATTGGAGAAAGGGCAATGTAAATCAGAAGACGTCTTGTATTCGGGGTATTATCAACATTAAATCAATGAACTGAACTAAACACTTGGTAACCAACGTTTTCGTAAAACTATGAACTCACCAGCGTTGTCTGATACACTTATTGCATGCTCGCAGGTCATTAGATGTTTTGGATTTGGAACTTGCTGTCTAGAGTAGCTGAAGTGGTCATGGGTCGAACTGGATGGATACTTGTGATTGGGTTATCGATACTATACATTGGCTTTGAACAGTTTAACTTTGGTTTACCATTTGCTTTCGTTGAACATGTTGGGTTTTATTTAAACATATTATTGATACTTTTTATTAATACATGTGGATTTTATTTACAAACTCGTATGAGTTCAACATGATTAGTGGCTCGTTATTGGTACGTCACACGCCCAACAGGGACTTTCCCTAAGTGGTATTTTGGGGGTGTGACAGTTTGGTATCAGAGCCACTGGTTATAGTGAACTTGGTTTTAAAACGTTTTTATAAAACCCAACTATATCCGAACAGATCCGAAATCGACCATGACACTCAGCTCCAGATTGCAAGGTTCGTCTTTCTCACTTGTTGCATACATTACATGATTAGTACACAATTGCTTATGACACAACATACAAACACACACTCGTCACTATAGTATGATTGCATGAGTTACTTGCTTACATCATGCCTCGTTTTGAAAACCGTGAGGGGCAGACGCTGGGAGCGTGCTGGCTGCCCAAGGCGGACAATATCATGGTGCATTGATAGTATGCCATAGTCTTTGGATTTCCCGTGATTTTATTATCTTGACAACCTCTGTTTGACATTTGAGTTTGAAGAACCATTTGACATGAGTTAGGAGGAACTGAGATGAGCATGCAAATCACAATATTATTGTGGGTGCACACATAATAATAATGTGGGGTGCATGCGAGTCCCAGTGAGCCCTAACAAGTGAAAAAGGGGTTCTGTTTTGTTATCTAATCAATGAAAAATGTAACAAACCTATGTGGGGTCATAGCAGTGATTGTCTTTTACTCGAACGTGATCTTTTCACTCCTTTCTGAATCCTTACGAATCTCGATGCTATCGAGCATTACCTGAACACCCATCTGAACGCCTAGCAAACTGGATAGAATGTTAGGTGCTTGCATGAACATCCTTGAGTTGGTTTATACCTTTCTCGCTTCTCTTCGTTTGCTGGAACTCAAAATATTGACGTCTTAGACTCCGAAGTGCGATCACTTCTGCAACACTCTCGCAACATACTGTGTATTACTCAATCGACTTGCTAGATCGATGGACAAGAGGTTCAGTGTAGTACTTTACCGGTTCCAGTATTTGGACAACCCTGATTACCGGCAACGAACACCAACGAATTGACTACAATCGAATCCTTAACCCTAGTCAGTGACTTATGGGAGCCGACTCTTATGAATTAATCGGGACACAGAATGTGTAACTTCCCACGCAGTGAGTAGTGTCTTAGGACGCGACACGGAATGGGAAAATATGGACCCTGTTGTTGAAAGATCGTAGGGCCCCGTTTTAAGCAATGACAATAGAGGCAACGGTCACGACAACATGAAGGAACTCGTAATCGTAGCTTACAGTATGGAAACATAGTTGACCTCGACAAGGATTGACTGCGTTAAGTCAAAGTGCCAACATCCATGGGAACAAAGGCGGTACTAGGAATTCTCGCAACAAAAACAACAACACTGGAAATGATGCTTACGGAAGGGCATTTAGGATTGGCATAGGTAACGCCAGGCATAATAGCAGCATGGCAACTTGTAGAAGTAGCCCTGTTTTGGTTAACCCTGATGCTTCTTGAAACCGAACCTGTGGTGGCAGCAACTGATGGCAAGTCAAATGAAACCTCATATGTTCATTGGGATGTAAACTCGACCTTGTGGGACAAGTGTTCGACGTCAACCTTCCTTCTATTACCCTTGAATGTTTGATGCAATAGTTAGTATGGATTGGTTATCCATACATCGCGCAGATATACTATGTGAAAAGAAAACTTTGTGTACCCCTCTCCCTAGTGGAGAATCGTCATCTGTTCCAGAATATCAGAGTTGTGTAAAGGCTAGCATCAATTCTGCAATGAAAGCCCAGAAGTGTCTACGGAGGAACTACCCCGCCATGTTGGCAATCGTTACTAACGTTAAGGCTAAGGAAAATAGGATCGGGGATCCACCGATTATTCGTGTTTCCTTTCAGTGTGCTGTTCGAGGAACTTTCAGGTTTACTTCTACAACTGATAGTTGGAACCTCAGTTGATTTCACGCCAGAGGTAGCTCTAAAGACTCGTACTCTTATCGCCTTGCACCGGGAGGGTTGCAAGAACTTTCTAAGCTACTATAAGAACTGTTGGACAGGAGTTCTATCGGACCTAGTTTTTCTCTTTGGGAAGCCCTAGTTATATCCGTGAAGATAAGCCTTTTCGTAGGTGTACTGATTATCAAGAACTCATCAAGGCGACAGTCGAGAACCGTTTGCCTCGACCATGTATTGACAACCTGTCAACCAATTGCAAGGGACGAGCTTTCATTCGAGGATTGATTTATGAGCGAACTATTATCAGATGGAAATCCAAGGGGGAGAATGTTCCTGAAATGGCATATCAAATGCAATACGGCCATTGCGACTTGTATTTCACAACCTTGGGTTAATCAACACACCAGCAGCTTTATGGATCACATAAAACGACCGCGTTTATCGATGACGTTTTGGACCATTTCCAGGAGAAAGGAACATCATGGGCGGCATCGGTATCTTAATTTAGAGCTCCTGAGGGAGGAGCCACTCCGTGAGAAGTCTTGTTAGGTGTAAATACTGGATTCGAGAGGTACATTTTTTATCATGAAATCAATGAAGTGGAATACATGTGGACCTCGTTAAGATCCATTCTGTTGGAAACCGATTGGCACCAAAGATTCTTTCAGGGATACATCAATTTCTTGGTTTCGCTAGATGCTAACGCGAATTCATCACGAAATTTTCGAAGATTACGCAATTTAAACCTCATCAGCACAACGGGGTGCCGTGAACTCTTGGGAAACAAAACAGGAGAGCGCCTTTTCAGCTTTTGAAGCCCAACTCAACAATGCACCGAGCATCATCTTTACCCAAGGGTACGGGTGACCTAGTGGTATACCGTGATGGTTTGAATCAGAGTCCCAGTTACACGCCAATGCAACACAAGAAAGTGATGGCTTACGTAGTGAATTTACAAGAAGAATTGCACGAATCATAACCTATGGTGAGAACCATGGCCTTTGGATTTACTTGGAGGCATTACTTGGACGGTACCGAATGCGTTACTTAGACCGATCACAAGGGCCTCCGGTGTACCCTTGTTTCGTAAGAGCTAATCATGTGATGGCATCGCTGGGTGGAACCTTTAAATGATTACACTGGGAAACCTGAACATGTACGAGCTTTACAACTCACTATCGACTCCAACCTACCTGATCAGACTCGCTCTGTTCAAAACTAGAGAACTGAAGAAAGAGAATTTTTGAGTTAAACCCATGCGGGGCATGGAGAAGCAACCTTTGGCAGGTCGGACGATATGCGCTACCTCATGGAACGAATGTGGGTCTCGTTATATGGAAACTGTAGGGAACTCGTGTTGAGCAGAGCAACCGACCTTGATATTCTAGTCATCTGGGTTTTGATGAGAGATATTAGGATTTATAAATCTTACACTGGTGATCGGGCATGAAGGCCCACCTAGCTATGTATGTGAATGATGTTTGACTTGTGGGAAAGTCAAGGGGAAGAATCAGCAACTAGAAACACACATATGGAAATGAGAACAGACAGCCATGGATTCTACAACTCGAAACAGAACCAATATCACCTGGGTGATCATTGATTGTCTCACGCTACCAACACACTTTCTTACAATCAAGGGGACTGACGAATCTTCACAGCTGTGAATGTTCCTCTAAGAGAGGCGGCTTTTAGGCACGAGGTGCCAACTCTGTTACCTCTGAATTTGATCTATGCATGATCTATGTCGGGCAATACACAACACCCTTGGCTCACGTCTAGACAAAGCATTGCTTATCACCATAGGACAAACGGTCTGAGTAAACAAACCATTCTGACACTCGAAGACATGATGCGAGCATGGGTGTGATTGACTTTAGTAAAAATTGGAATGACACTTACCTTTGGTTGAGTTCTACTACAACAGTTATCATTCTGTCTGAGGCATTACATGGACGATAATGCCGATCTCCTTGTTGGACTAAGGTGGGCGATAACCTAATCATAGGTCCAGGACTGGTACTTGAAACCTCTGAGAAAAGTTGATAAGCTTAGGAAACACTAGGGTTCGCTGTAGGCGATCGTATCATGTTGAAAATCTCGCCCTAGGAGGGTGTGATATGCTTGGGAAGCGTGGCAAGCTTAACTTACGTTATGTTACGTTGAGTTATTCAGAATTCTGGAAAGAGTCGGTAACGCGACCTACAAATTCGAGCTACCCGACAAGTTGGGCAACACACATAATGCTATATACATCTGGAATCTAAGGCAGAATTTGCCCGATAAAACGCTTGTGATACCTTTTACTAGAATCTAGGGTTAACGACAAGTTGCAGTTGTCGAGTAATCTACCTAAAATATGGACCAAGAAGTCAAGGTTTGTTGATTTAGTCGAATTTTAAATCGTGAGAGTTCGTAGGAACTCAAGTCATGGATTAGAGTTCACGGGGAAACGCAAAGAACTGATGAAGCTCTAGTATCCCCAATTGTTCAAACGGCTGAAGTAACTCTTGTTGTTACTTGTTAAATTTCAGGACGAAATTTCTTTCAAGTTGGGGATGATGTGGTACCCGCGGAAAATCCACAGTCATCCTGATTTAACATCCTGCCGTTTTGGGTTACTTGTCAAATTTCGGGACAAAATTTCTTTCAAGTTGGAGATGATGTGACAACCCGCACTTTCAGATTACCACTATTTCCTTATTATTATTTTGTCTAGTCCAGTTAAACTCAATACTCGTCCGCGCTAACTTTTCCCATAAATGGGAGTTATGTTTATTTTATATAAATATAACAATAATAACAACTTGTTGCATAATGATATGATATAGGTACGATTACATGTATGAACAAGTTTTGCGAGACTCATTATGGAAACTGTGATATGCATGTATATGTGATGTGTTATATATGAAGCTTTACCTTGATTGTGTTTATAAGATTACATGAACGAGCATGATTATATGATTGTGAGTTGTTACATATTAAATGATACACGTTTAGAGTTTATGTATATTCAACCCCACACTTGTACTTGGAGCCGTAGAACCCGTCTGACCACACTCCCCAATCATGTTCTTAGCCCACTTTCCCTAAGCCCAAACTAACTAAGCTAAGCCTAAACCTCTGAAGCCCAAAACAAATCTAATTGATATACATGCACCCACATTTAATTAAACTGCATGCAGTGTTTCTTGTTACGCTCAAACACATAGACGCAACCCTAGCATTAACTCTCTCCTCTCTCTGGAAGTAGACGGCAAGGCAACCTCCCTCTTCTTCGAAGTATTCGCTGGATCGGCGCAGTGTCACACCCCGACCACGTAAAACAACAAAGCGTGGCGGAAACGTCGGGGAGTGTTGTAACAGAATTATCGTTTCATAACCATGGATACAAAAAGTGGTTCGTTTTTTTGATAATATTAAACATTAACATTGTTTTAACACATAACAAACAAGTTTTATATCGACTATCATTGTTTTATGTCACTAAGGCCTCGTCCAGATCCTATGTGACGCATGCATCCTAGAACGTCAATCAAGCAACAAGACCTGAAACATATGTAAAAACAAAGTCAGCAAAGAAATGCTGGCGAGTACATAGGTTTTATAAGAGTATCGGAATCATGGCTTGTATTCTTATATTGCAATACCACGAAAACCTTGTTTTATTAAAAAAGTGTAGAATATTGCAACATGATTAACCAACTCAAATCAAGATGGTTATATTTCATAAAATTTCGTAGCCATGATTCTTATCCCAAAAGCCTTTTGTTTTAGAAAACCATCTTGTAAAACATCTCGTATAAACTCGCTAATACAACTCGTATATTATTTCGAAAACATCGTTGAGTGACATTGTTTCAATATCATTTACCCAAGTGAACTAAATAACGCCACGGTATGTAATATGTTGAAAACACTTATATATAAGAAGTACCAGCGGCGTATCTACTATGTTTTCACCACATTACACCCGTCCCGTTATCTAAACACTAGCCCAGAAGCCAATCGTTTACCCAAATCATTTATCATCGTTTCCAAATCGTTTCCAAATCGTTCCCAAATCGTTTCCAAATCGTTCCCAAATCATTTCCAAATCGTTTACTCGTTTAAATCGTCCTCGTTTTAATTGTGAAAACTTATATATGGTCGTCTCGTTAATAACATTCAAACCTTCGTGACTCGTTCATCGTTCACTCGCTTCTCGTATTAACAAACCTCCAAAGGGTAAATTAATAATTACAGATTCAGTCGTTACCCACAACACCCATACATAACCATGGGTATAGTGCAATAACGTGATTTGTCAGATCCTATGGTACCATAACCTAATACTGGTCGGCTTGATCAATGCTAATGAATGTCATTCATTATGTAACTACAACCAACAAGTTCGTTCACATTACCGAAATCGTTAATAGTTTAGTATAAATCGTTCTATTTGTTTTTGAAATCATCGTTTAAACCTTGAAAACATTTTGTACATATGAATCACCCCAAAATAATTGAAAACAGTAAAATAGGGGAACTATGTACTCACATGTAGTGCAAGTGTGACACCTGGGTCACTGCGACCATCAAACAAATACCAAGCCAATGAAATATTGTATTTCATACTTGGGATCTGTATAAATATGTGTATCTTTTGCACAAATCAACTCTTGTTCGATTTCAAGCTCTAAATCGCTTTCTAGAAGGTTATACGCGCGCTGATGCGTAAATATAACCAGTTTAATGCAACGAACACTCCAGAATAGTGAAATAGGCTTAACATACCTTAAATAACCTTTACATAACTTAGAAATAAGTTTTGAAGGCTTTGGTATGGCAAAATCAAGTTAAATCGCTTACAGGGACTAAACTTGACAAACTATGAAAGTATGCCAATTTGAACTGTAATGAACATTCCGGAACATGACCATAAGTTAAACACACCCTAAATATCCTTTACATAGCTTAGAAATAGGCTTTGAGGGGTTCGGTGTGCTAAAATAAACTTTTGGGTCATTCAGGGACTAAAAGCGTCAAAAAGTGCATAAGTTTGCTCTTTCGCGCATAACTTACGTTCTGAATACATCCGGACATCCAAAAATTTATGTAAGCACTAAAATATTTTATTTTAGTGTTTGGCATAAGAAAAATGTATTCGTCGCGTCATTTGGATCGTTTTTCGCGCTTATGCGCATTCCGTCGTAATTAAGCGAACATCGCGATTGTACGGCCAAACGAACCGACATCCGAGATATTTTTGAGTACATTTTAAGTTCCCTATACTTTAACTTCAATTTAGAGCTTTGAAATGGGGTTAACAGGGCTTAAACGTGTCAAAAATGCATCAAATAGCAAGTTTGGAGCTTCAGGGGCCTGTTCTGCCATTTTTCAAACTTTCTGGTCTGCAGGTCCTTGCGCACCTCAACACTCTGAGTGTTACGGTGTGCAAGCATGGGTCAGATGCAGAAACTTGTTTTTAACAGCCTGTTTCCATCCTTTAAACCCTCCAAAGGCCAATGCCACTTGTCAATAACTGGTGGTGGGGGCAAAATGGGTTACCATAACATTCCGACAATTGTACGGGTGAGATCAAGGCACGTTATTCGATAAACGATCCTAACGGTTGTCCATTTACTATAAATACCCACCTCAACTTCACTCATTCCTCACAAATCTGATCAAAAGTGCTCTAAGTTGAAGCAAATCACTTCATACCTGAGCTACTCGATCAAGATTTACTAGCGGGGACCCTTTGTAAGTGTTCCTTCGTTCTTTTATCGCTTTTCTAGTCCGAAAGTCGAACTATGTTTGACTTTCTGCATTTACCAGTTTATGTTTGATGCGAAGTTCTTTTGAACTTCATAACGTGAGCGTGATCACGATGGTTATAGTCCTTAGTGACTATACCTACTGATTACCACGTTATCTAGGCTCAGTGACGAGTCGTAGTTTCGGCCAAAATGCGTGTTATTGCGTATTTTGTAACCAAACTACTCTTAGGTACCAAAACCGTTTGTCTTGATACCAAACCTGTTTTCTAAACTTAGTTAAGCATGTTTTAACATGCTTAGCTCGTCACTTTTTAGTTTAGTGCTTATATAGGGTCGTAAGGTAAGCGATCTAAACAATCGCTTATACTTTCGAACTCGACCCGTTTGGTCGATCATTAGGATCCGACCAAACACATTAGGTGACCATAGTAGGTAGGGAATAACCTTCCGAGGTTATACCTTATGGTCACAACGTTTAAGTAGTTGTATGATAGGTAGTTTATATGCCTTAGGTAAATTACCAAAATACCCCTTTGATGCCAAAATTCATTATAAACGTATGTAACATAACTTTTGGTATCTAAACTGATTTAGTAACAATATTAGACATGTTAAGGCATACTTTACTTGTCATAGGACTAGTTAGGCGTTCCGAACGCTTTTCACGCGAACGACGCGTTAAAGTAGCATAAGCTACCTAAACGGGTCGTAATGGGTCGTAAGCACTTAGGTTAGGTTTCATTTTAGTATGTGGGCTTTGTTAAACCATATTACACGAGTCTCCATACTCGTTTGGTTTACGAACCCTCATTCTATCCAATCCACCGATTTAGGTCCGGTTTATTAACATAGTTACCTATATTAGGTGCCGTTTGATTCCGTGATCTCTAGCATTGCTTGGTGGTTATCTTAGGACTTCTGAGCAATCTCAAGTGAGTACATAGACCCCTCTTTTACTGTTTTCCAAACTGTTTTGGGGTGAAACACATGTGCCTAATTGTTACTTTCATGCTTTCCTGTTTTCACATCATATACTTGCTATGTTTATTAGTACATTTATAGTACATGATTTCAATACATTTTATGCTATGTATGCCCATTGTGTGCATACTTAGTACATCACTTTACAATACATTTTATGCTATGTATGCCCATTGTGTGCATACTTAGTACATCACTTTACAATACATTTTATGCTATGTATGCCCATTGTGTGCATACTTAGTACATCACTTTACAATACATTTTATGCTATGTATGCCCATTGTGTGCATACTTAGTACATCACTTTACAATACATTTCATGCTATGTACGCCCATTGTGTGCATACTTAGTACATTGTTTTACATTACACTTATGCTATGTATGTCCATTTCGTGCATACTTAGTACATTGTTTTACATTGCATTTCTGTTGCATATGCTCATCCAGCATTTGAACACATTATACTACATTTTGAACCATTGTAACCATTTGACTATGTGAACCGTCGTAACCCTTTGATTGTATGAACCGTTTGTAACTATTGAACCGTGTGAACCAGTTGTATCTGTTGACATGATTTACATTTGAAAATAGACATTTGACTATACATAAACATTTCTACAATTGTTAAACATTTTACTTTGGTCGTTTGGTTTGAGTAAGTGATTTAAGTAACGAGGCGTATGTAATATGATACAAGCACGGTGGATACGCCGCTGGTACTTCCTATATATAAGTGTTTGTATGGTATCACATATTGTAGCGTTATTTTAATCATTTCAATTTGAGACATATAACATTTTATACAAATAACATACTTTTCACAAGACATTGATTTACAAACAACTTATCTTATACAAACTCATTTTACATGGTTATTCATTTAACCATACATTATTCTCTTATTTATACATATCATCTGATCTTATCGTTTTTCAAATGATTTACAAGACAAAGCAAATTACAAGGTTCATGACTAAACATTTTCTCAAACATAAGTCATGAATTCTGTTTTCACAAAACCTATGTATCTCACAGGCATTTTTATGCTGACGTACCTATTTTCACATGTGTTTTCAGGAGATGATGCATAGGACTTATCAAGACATACTTAGGCGGACCTGTGCCTTAGTGACTTAAAACGAGACAAGAACTAGTTAATTTATGTTATGTACTCTTTAGTTCTTGTTTAAAACAATATAAACTTTCATGTTTGATTAATAAAACGAAACTTCAATTGCCATGGATTTGAAACAATTAATTCTGTTACAACACTCCCCGACGTTTCCACCACGTTTTGCATGTTCTACGTGGTCGGGGTGTGACAGAAAAGTTGGTATCAGAGCCAATGGTTATAGGGAATTAGGTTATTAGTAATGCTTTGACCTAGACTATAACCTTCCTAGGACCCTAACGCGAGTTTACTTGCGTTTAGTCATAAAACAATACCGTCACCTATCCTTAGGCGACGACCACAACAAGAACATAAATTTCAAAACCGCTTTGAAAACTAATCATCTGTTCTAGGATGATTGATTACTAGGTTTTGAACCCTCTGTTATAAGGTTTTGAACCCCTTTGAATTTTCAAAACTCTCGTCAGAGTTTTAGGTCCTAAATAGTGTGAACACGTGCGAACTGGAAGAGTGAATGCCTGTACCCTGGGTTTTCTGTCTAAGGCTAGAGTGTTCGTACAAATCCACATAATCGGACCAGTCACTCTTACCTGGGAACTCTTGGGGCGAGTGTCCACTTATAGGCGAGCATGTCTTCGCGATACACTATGAGGATCTATTTGCTTTGATTCAGCCTTTGTGTTGTTTGTTTGCTTCGTGGTTCAAACAAATGACCATCAACCATGATTATGGTCGGTAATTGTAACATCCTATTCTTACCCAATGCCATTTCATTTGTTTTCTTTCTTGTTTCCCTTTTAGAATGCCTCATCGACGCGAAAACCAGATAGCGACTGCCGAACTGGCAGAAATCATTGCGCAGCAAATGGCTGCTCAATTCCCAAACCTCTTTGCTCAATGGAACCAAGCCAACAACAACAACAATGGTCCATGCAATTTCAAGAGTTTTAACTCGGCTAAACCACTCAAGTTTAGTGGTTCTGAGGGAGCGACTGGGCTTCTTCAATGGTTCGAGAGCATTGAGAATACTTTCCGCCACGTGCAGTGTCCTGACAATCGCAAGGTCGAGTTTTCTTCGAGTGTGTTCCAGAAGAGGGCCCTTACGTGGTGGAACGGGGTTATGAGAGATCGTGGTGCAGAAGTTGCTCTAGCACAGACATGGGCTGAACTTAGGGCCCTTATGATGAGGGAATTCTGTCCTCGTCACGAGATCAGGGCCTTGGAAAGGGAATTTGACGATCTTACGCAAGATAGCGGTGAGCATCGAGACTACACGGACCGTTATGAGGAGTTAAGTCTGTTATGCCCAAACATGGTCACGCCTTTGGATAAGGCAATCGAAAAGTACATTGATGGCCTCCCTGACTCAATACAAGACATTGTGACTGGTAGCAACCCTACTACAGTTAGACAGGCCATTGAGCTATCTGCAACCTTGACTGAATCAAAGATCAGGAAAGGTAAACTTTTCCGAAAAGGTGACAACAAACCGGTCGAGGAATCGAACCCAATCGAGGAATCAAAGACCATGGATGAACAGACTGGATCCCCTAAGAAGTCAAAGAAGCGAAAGGCTTCTCAGAACTTCGCCATGGTTACTCACAATGATCAAGCCGTCCCCAACCAACCAGCTCAACCCCCTGCTAGGAAGCCATACAATGGAACTGCACCCTTGTGCAACCAATGTAGCCTCCATCATCATGCCAATGTAAAGTGCCGCAAATGCCAAACTTGTGGACTTATAGGCCATACAGCAAGAGTCTGCCCAGCTGCAGCTGCACCAAACCAAGCTGGCAACAATCCTGCTCAAGGTCGTTTTCTACCAGGTTCTTGCTTCAACTGTGGCGAGATGGGTCATTTCCGAAGAAATTGCCCAAAGCTTGCTAATGCAAATCCAACACAGGGATGAGCATCTGACTGACTAGAAGACAACATCATTTAGAAATAATCACGTCTTATGTATTATTTTCTTTTGTTGTCAAGGTCCAAGAAACAGTTGTTATCGTTGTTTATAAATAAATCTTTTATTTACATTGCAATGTATTTATGTGGTTGCATGTATAAACAACATATCTCTTACAATACCGACAATCAAGGAATCGTATTCCTTGTAAAGCAAACTACCCCCAAAATTTTTTTTCCATCTTATGATCTCTTGCGTTTCCACGAAATTCCTAAGTACCCGTTTATTCTAAGGAAACGAAGTACAAGGCGCAAGTTACAACACGAGACGAGTACCCAAAGTACCACTATAAATCCTTAATAAGGGTGCTTAAGGATATTTCCGTAAATCCTAAAATTGTTGTGTTCCTTAATTCGAATATTACGTTTCTTTGAAAACAAAATCGAATTTTGGGAGATCATCCTATCTTTTCAGATAGATCCCAGAGGACATTGAAGTCCAGCGACTGGTTTCCTGGTGTACTTTGAATATCCATATTCAATCACTAACAAGTTAATAACAAATTAATAACTGAGTTAAGCAACTATGTGATTATGTGCTTATGTGTTCCCTTTTATGTTTTTGGTGTAATCCAAGTTTTTGTTATCTAAAATCCTTAATGGACTTCTACGTTGTAGTTAAGTCCCTTGGGTTATAAAGTACTACTCCATAATTAGACCCCTTGAGTGGTCTAGTTAAACAGATTAATCCAAAAATCTGGTTAGGAACATCATGTGATGATATAGCTGAAAGGACTCCTTGGTGGCCTAATTAAAAAGATCATTTGTTGATCTAATTAAAAGGACCCTATGGTAGTCTAGTCACCCTCATCACAGGTTTGATTTTCTTCCCCTAAACATTACAAGACAAACTGTGCAGACTGTGCAAGGAATTACGTAATTATGGATGCATACATAATTATGGAATTTAGTGCACAGAAATCACAGCGAGCTTTGTCATGTGCCTAGAAGTTAACTCTATTCATTTCCGTTTCTGAGGAAGCACCCGTTGAAAATGACTCCGTTTGTTCATTTTCGTTTCTGAAGATTGTCCGTTGAGGAAATGAATATCCGTTTGATTATCCTTTTCATTTCCATTTCTGAGGAAGCACCCGTTGAAAATGACTCCGTTTGTTCATTTTTCATTTCTGAAGATTGTCAGTTGAGGAAATGAATATCCGTTTGTCTATCATTTTCATTTCCGTTTCTGAGGAAGCACCCGTTGAAAATGACTCCGTTTGTTCATTTTCGTTTCTGAAGATTGTCCGTTGAGGAAATGAATATCTGTTTGATTATCCTTTTCATTTCCATTTCTAAGGAAGCACCCGTTAAAAATGACTCCGTTTGTTCATTTTTCGTTTCTGAAGATTGTCCATTGAGGAAATGAATATCCGTTTGTCTATCATTTTCATTTCCGTTTCTGAGGAAGCACCCGTTGAAAATGACTCCGTTTGTTCATTTTCGTTTCTGAAGATTGTCCGTTGAGGAAATGAATATCCGTTTGATTATCCTTTTCATTTCCATTTCTGAGGAAGCACCCGTTGAAAATGACTCCGTTTGTTCATTTTCGTTTCTAAAGATTGTTCGTTGAGGAAATGAATATCCGTTTGATTGTCCTTTTCATTTCCATTTCTGATGAAGCAACCGTTGAAAATGACTCCGTAAGTTCATTTTACATTTCTGAAGATTGTCCGTTGAGGAAATGAATCCCCGTTTGTTTATTCCTTCATTTCCGTTTCTGAAGAATACTCGTTGAGGAAAATGACTCCGTCTGTTCATTTTCATTTCTGAAGATTTTCCGTTAAGGAAATGACAGGATTATGCCTTGTATATCTGGTGGTTACTTGACACAAAGTCACGGATGGACTCCTACGAATAAATTTCGGGATGAAATTTGCAAAAGTAGGGGAGACTGCGACACCTGGGTCACTGCGACCATCAAACAAATACCAAGCCAATGAAATATTGTATTTCATACTTGGGATCTGTATAAATATGTGTATATTTTGCACATATCAACTCTTGTTCGATTTCAAGCTCTAAATCGCTTTCTAGAAGGTTATACGCGCGCTGATGCGTAAATATAACCAGTTTAATGCAACGAACACTCTGGAATAGTGAAATAGGCTTAACATACCTTAAATAACCTTTACATAGCTTAGAAATAAGTTTTGAAGGCTTTGGTATGGCAAAATCAAGTTAAATCGCTTACATGGACTAAACTTGACAAACTGTGAAAATATGCCAATTTGAACTGTAACGAACATTTCGGAACATGAACATAAGTTAAACACACCATAAATATCCTTTACATAGCTTAGAAATAGGCTTTGAGGGGTTCGGTGTGCTAAAATAAACTTTTGGGTCATTCAGGGACTAAAAGCGTCAAAAAGTGCATAAGTTTGCTCTTTCGCGCATAACTTACGTTCTGAATACATCCGGACATCCAAAAATTTATGTAAGCACTAAAATATTTTATTTTAGTGTTTGGCATAAGAAAAATCTATTCATCGCGTCATTTGGATCGTTTTTCACGCTTATGCGCATTCCGTCGTAATTAAGCGAACATCGCGATTGTACGGCCAAACGAACCGACATCCGAGATATTTTTGAGCACATTTTAAGTTACCTATACTTTAACTTCATTTTAGAGCTTTGAAATGGGGTTAACAAGGCTTAAACGTGTCAAAATGCATCAAATAGCAAGTTTGGAGCTTCAGGGGCCTGTTCTACCATTTTTCAAACTTTCTGGTCTGCAGGTCCTTGCGCACCTCAACACTCTGAGTGTTACGGTGCGCAAGCAGGGATCAGATGCAGAAACTTGTTTTTAACAGCCTGTTTCCAGCCTTTAAACCCTCCAAAGGCCAATGCCACTTGTCAATAACTGGTGGTGCGGGCAAAATGGGTTACCATAACATTCCGACAATTGTACGGGTGAGATCAAGGTTATTCGATAAACGATCCTAACGGTTGTCCATTTACTATAAATACCCACCTCAACTTCACTCATTCCTCACAAATCTGATCGAAAGTGCTCTAAGTTGAAGCAAATCACTTCATACCTGAGCTACTCGATCAAGATTTACTAGCGGGGACCCTTTGTAAGTGTTCCTTCGTTCTTTTATCCCTTTTCTAGTCCGAAAGTCGAACTATGTTTGACTTTCTGCATTGACCAGTTTATGTTTGATGTGAAGTTCATTTGAACTTCATAACGTGAGCGTGATCACGATGGTTATAGTCCTTAGTGACTATACCTACTGATTACCACGTTATCTAGGCTCAGTGACGAGTCGTAGTTTCGGCCAAAATGCGTGTTATTGCGTATTTTGTAACCAAACTACTCTTAGGTATCAAAACCATTTGTCTTGATACCAAACCTGTTTTCTAAACTTAGTTAAGCATGTTTTAACATGCTTAGCTCGTCACTTTTAGTTTAGTGCTTATATAGGGTCGTAAGGTAAGCGATCTAAACAATCGCTTATACTTTCAAACCCGACCCGTTTGGTCGATCATTAGGATCCGACCAAACACATTAGGTGACCATAGTAGGTAGGGAATAACCTTCCGAGGTTATACCTTATGGTCAGAACGTTTAAGTAGTTGTATGATAGGTAGTTTATATGCCTTAGGTAAATTACCAAAATACCCCTTTGATGCCAAAATTCATTATAAACATATGTAACATAACTTTTGGTATCTAAACTGATTTAGTAACAATATTAGACATGTTAAGGCATACTTTACTTGTCATAGGACTAGTTAGGCGTTCCGAACGCTTTTCACGCGAACGACGCGTTAAAGTAGCATAAGCTACCTAAACGGGTCGTAATGGGTCGTAAGCACTTAGGTTAGGTTTCATTTTAGTATGTGGGCTTTGTTATTAGTATAGCATAAGCTACTTTCATGCTTTCCTGTTTTCACATCATATACTTGCTATGTTTATTAGTACATTTATAGTACATGATTTCAATACATTATATGCTATGTATGCCCATTGTGTGCATACTTAGTACATCACTTTACAATACATTTTATGCTATGTATGCCCATTGTGTGCATACTTAGTACATCACTTTACAATACATTTTATGCTATGTATGCCCATTGTGTGCATACTTAGTACATCACTTTACAATACACTTCATGCTATGTATGCCCATTGTGTGCATACTTAGTACATCACTTTACAATACATTTCATGCTATGTACGCCCATTGTGTGCATATTTAGTACATTGTTTTACATTACACTTATGCTATGTATGTCCATTTCGTGAATACTTAGTACATGGTCTTACATTGCATTTCTGTTGCATATGCTCATCCAGCATTTGAACACATTATACTATATTTTGAACCGTTGTAACCATTTGACTATGTGAACCGTCGTAACCCTTTGATTGTATGAACCGGTTGTAACTATTGAACCGTGTGAACCAGTTGTATCTGTTGACATGATTTACATTTGAAAATAGACATTTGACTATACATAAACATTTCTACAATTGTTAAACATTTTACTTTGGTCGTTTGGTTTGAGTAAGTGATTTAAGTAACGAGGCGTATGTAATATGATACAAGCACGGTGGATACGCCGCTGGTACTTCCTATATATAAGTGTTTGTATGGTATCACATATTGTAGCGTTATTTTAATCATTTCAATTTGAGACATATAACATTTTATACAAATAACATACTTTTCACAAGACATTGATTTACAAACAACTTATCTTATACAAACTCATTTTACATGGTTATTCATTTAACCATACATTATTCTCTTATTTATACATATCATCTGATCTTATCGTTTTTCAAATGATTTACAAGACAAAGCAAATTACAAGGTTCATGACTAAACATTTTCTCAAACATAAGTCATGAATTCTGTTTTCACAAAACCTATGTATCTCACAGGCATTTTTATGCTGACGTACCTATTTTCACATGTGTTTTCAGGAGATGATGCATAGGACTTATCAAGACATACTTAGGCGGACCTGTGCCTTAGTGACTTAAAACGAGACAAGAACTAGTTAATTTATGTTATGTACTCTTTAGTTCTTGTTTAAAACAATATAAACTTTCATGTTTGATTAATAAAAGGAAACTTCAATTGCCATGGATTTGAAACAATTAATTCTGTTACAACACTCCCCGACGTTTCCACCACGTTTTGTATGTTCTACGTGGTCGGGGTGTGACAGCAAGGTATCCTCAAATCAATAGTACTTCAACAAACTCGAGTAAACCAGAGAAATCAAGCGGCACCTAGTAATTTAATCACTAGTCAAACAATAGACGCCTAAATCGGAAGATCGGACAGAATGAGGTCTCGTAAACCAGATGAGTGTTGGAACTCATGTGATATGGTTTAACAAGGCCTACATCCTAAGTGAAACCTAACCAAAGTGCTTTCGACCCATCGCGACCCATTAAGGTAGCTTATGCTATTTTAACGCGTCGTTCGCGTGAAACGTGTTCGGAACGCCTAACTAGTTCTATGATAAGTAAAATATGCCTCAATATGTTTAATATTGTTGTCTAATCAGTTTAGATACCAAAGGTTATGTTACATATGCTTAAAATGAATTTTGGCGTAAAAGGGCATTTTTGGTAATTTACCTAAGGCATATAAACTACCTATCATAAAACTACTTAAACGAAGCGACCACAAGGTATAACCTTGGAAGGTTATTCCCTATACAATATGATCACCTAATGTGTTTGGTCGGATCCTAATGATCGAACAAACGGCTCGGGTTCGAAAGTATAAGCGATTGTTTAGATCGCTTACCTTTACGACCCTTGACAAGCACTAACTAAAATGTGACGAGCTAAGCATGTTAAAATATGCTTAACTAAGTTAGAAATCAAGTTTGGTATCAAAACAAACGGTTTTGATACCTAAGAGTAGTTTGGTTACAAAATACGCAAGAATACGCATTTTGGCCAAAACTACGACTCGTCACTGAGCCTAGAGAACGTGGTAATCAGTAGGTATAGTCACAAGCGACTATAACCATCGTGATTACGCTCACGTTATGAAGTTCAAATGAACTTCATATTGACCATAAACTGGTCAATGTAGAAAGTCAAACGCAGTTTGACTTTCACGCTAAAACGAATGAAAAGAACGAAAGAACACTTACAACAGGTCCAAGAATGGAAGTTTTGAATCCGAATATTCTCAGGTATGAAGTGTTAAACACATCAACTTAGAGAACAAATTCAGATTTCAAAGGTGTGGCTTTTTGGGGTTAAGATCATGGGGTATTTATAGATTTCCTTGAACCGTTAAGATCGTTTACCGAAAACCATGCTTCAATCTCATCCATACACCTCAAGCCCATGGTTTTACCAAACCATTTGAGCCCCTAATATTGCCCAAAACCATGTGCAATTGGGTTATGAGTGCTTAAAAGCTGTTAACAGCTGGTTAATCTGTTTTTTCTGTTCTGGGAGGTCCTTACGGACCGTATGGCTTATGGCTTACAGTCCGTAAGCCTTGTGCATACCAGCCAAGTTTCAAAAATGACAGAACAGGCCCCTGAAGCCCTAAACTTGGTTTTCGATGCATTTTTGACCCGTTTAAGCCCCGTTAACCCCATTTCAAAGCTCTAAAATGAAGTTAAAGTATAGGGAACTTAAAATGTGCTCAAAAATATCTTGGATGTCGGTTCGTTTGGCCGTACGGTTGCGTTGTTCGGTTAATTACGACGGAAGTTGTAACGAACGCAAAAACGATCCAAATTAAGCGACGAATGGAATTTTATCATGCCAAACACTAAAATAAAATATTTTAATGCTTACATAAATTTTTTGGATGTCCGGATGTATCCAGAACGTAAGATATGCGCGAAAGTGCAAACTTATGCACTTTTTGACGCTTTTAGTCCCTGAATGAGCATAAAGTTTATTTTAGAACACCGAACCCCTCAAAGCCTATTTCTAAGATATGTAAAGGATACTTAGGGTATGTTTAACTTATGATCAAGTTCCGGAATGTTCGTTACAGTTCAAATCGGCATAGTTTCGCAGTTTGACACAAATAGTCCTTGCGATCGAACAAAGTTGATTTCGACACACCAAACCATTCAAAACTTATTTCTAAGTTATGTAGAGGTTATTTAAGGTATGTTAAGCCTATGCACTATTCCAGAGTGTTTGTCGCGTTATATTGACTGCGTTTACGCACCAGTTTGCGTATAACCTTCCAGAACGCGATTTAAAGCTTGCAATCGGAATCGAATCGAATCGAATTGAAAAATCACCAAACACAAATACACACATAGAAACACCAAAACACATATAATAACACCAAAGCACATTGTTTCATTAATAATCATCATTGTTTTACATCGTACATCGATTGTAGAACACAGTTGTCACAATCTCCCCTACTTCAGGAAATTTCGTCCCGAAATTTTAACTAGAGGAAGCTTGTGAAAACAAATGAGGATATTTTGCCTTCATCTGGTCCTCACGTTCCCAAGTAAACTCTGGGCCACGTTTGGATTCCCAACGAACTTTAACCAAATGAATCCGTTTGTTCTTCAACTGTTTGAAGGCACGGTCCACGATCTCCACGGGTTTCTCGACAAAGTGCATTGTTTCATCGATTTGAATCTCGTCGAGAGGAATGTGTAGATCAGTGTCAGCTAAACATTTTCGCAGATTAGATATGTGAAAAGTCGGGTGAATATTTCCAAGCTCTGGAGGTAGCTCTAGACGATAGGCAACCTTTCCAATTCTTTCCACAATCTTAAACGGTCCCACATATCGAGGTGCAAGTTTTCCTTTCTTTCCAAATCTCACGACTCCTTTCCAAGGTGAAACCTTGAGTAGGACACGATCTCCGACTTGAAATTCTAAGGGCTTGCATCCCATATCCGCATAACTCTTTTGACGGTTTCGAGCTGTCACAAGATTATCACGGATTTTCTTGATTTTGTCTGTTGTTTCCAGAACGAGCTCAGGTCCAATAAGTTGAGCTTCACTGGTCTCGTTCCAACATACAGGTGAACGACATTTTCGACCGTAGAGAGCTTCGAATGGTGCCATATTAATGCTAGTATGATAACTATTGTTGTAAGATAACTCGATCAGTGGCAGATGAGAATCCTAATTACCACCAAAGTCGATCATGCATGATCTAAGCATATCCTCCAAAGTTTGAATCATCCTCTCAGATTGACCATCTGTTTGGGGATGATAAGCAATGCTTAGATTCAGTTGGGTTCCCAAAGCAGATTGCATGGCCTTCCAGAAATGAGATGAAAATCGAGCATCACGATCAGAGATGATATCCAAGGGCACACCATGTCGTGTCACAATCTCATCAACATAAATCTTTGCAAGTTTATCAGCAGATAGATCCTCGCGAATCGGAATGAAATGAGCTGATTTCGTTAATCGATCGATAACAACCCAAATAGCATCATGACCTTTAGACGTACGCGGTAACTTAGTGATGAGATCCATCGCAATGTTCTCCCACTTCCAAACCGGTATCTCTGGTTGTACAAGCAAGCCAGAAGGTCGTTGATGTTCGGCCTTGACTTTGAGACAAGTTAGGCATTTCGATACATACAAGGCAACATCCTTCTTCATACCAGGCCACCAGCACTGAGTACGAAGATCCTTGTACATTTTATCAGCACCAGGATGGATAGAATATCGAGACTTATGAGATTCGTCCATTACCAAGGTGCGAAGATCGCCTTGTTTCGGAATCCACAATCGATCCATAAAATAGAGCAAACCATCGTCTTTCGCTTCGAGCTTAAGCTCAAGTTGACGTGGTAATTCCATACCCATCAAATTTTGTGAAACACAAAATTGTTGAGCTTGAAGGACACGAGATTGAAGATCAGATAGAGTTCGAACAGAATGAAGCTTGACTCATTCTCTTCGACTAAGCGCATCAGCTATGACATTCGCCTTACCAGGATGGTAGCGAATCTCGCAATCATAGTTGTTCAAGAGTTCAACCCAACGTCGTTGCCTCATATTCTGCTCTTTCTGATTAAGAATATGCTGGAGACTTTTGTGGTCTGTGAAAACCACACACTTCGTTCCATAGAGGTAGTGTCTCCAGATTTTAAGCGCGAAAACCACAGCTCCTAACTCAAGATCATGAGTCGTATAGTTCTTCTCGTGAACTTTCAATTGTCTAGATGCATACGCTATAACTTTACCTCGTTGCATAAGGACGCAACCAAGACCTGAGTTGGACGCATCGCAATAGACAACGAAATCATCGCTTCCCTCGGGCAGAGATAGAACATGAGCATTACATAACTTCTGCTACAGCGTTTGGAACGCTTCTTCTTGCTTGGGTCCCCACTTGAAAGGCTTATTCTTCTGAGTCAAAGCAGTGAGTGGAACCGCAATCTTCGAGAAATTTGAAATGAATCGACGATAATAACCAGCAAGACCAAGAAAAGATCGAATCTCTGTAGGCGTCGTCGGTGTATTCCAGTCCTTGATAGCAGCAATCTTGGATGGATCCACATGAATACCCTGCTTATTGACTATATGACCCCAAGAATTGAACTTCTTTAAGCTAGAATTCACACTTGGAGAATTTAGCAAAAAGTTGTTCCTTCTTTAGGAGTTCCAATGTTAAGTGAAGGTGTTGCTCGTGCTCGGCTCGAGATTTTGAATAAATGAGAATATCGTCGATGAACACAATAATGAACTTGTCCAAATAAGGTTTGCAGACCCTATTCATTAAGTCCATAAAGATAGCTGGAGCATTCGTCAAACCAAAAGGCATGACAGTGAACTCGTAATGCCCATATCTTGTGCGGAAAGCAGTTTTGGGAATATCTTCTTCGAGAACACGAAGTTGATGATATCCAGAACGCAGATCGATCTTGGAAAAACATGAAGCACCCTGCAGCTGGTCAAAGAGATCATCAATTCGAGGTAAGGGATATCTATTCTTGATGGTGAGCTTATTAAGCTCACGATAATCGATACACATTCGAAAGGATCCGTCTTTCTTTTTCACGAAGAGGACAGGAGCTCCCCAAGGTGAAAAGCTCGGTCGGATGAATCCTTTATCAGATAACTCTTGAAGCTGTTTCGATAACTCTTGCATCTCCAACGGTGCAAGATGATAAGGTGCTTTTGCAATCGGGTTGGCATTGGGTACAAGGTCAATATGAAACTCGACTTGATGAACTGGAGGCAAACCAAGCAGTTCATCAGGAAACACCTCCGGATAATCCCGAACAATCGGAATATCCTGAATACTCTTGCTCCTGCTTTTCTCCTCGGTGATATGTGCCAGAAAAGCAACATATCCTTTTCGTAAATATCTTTGGGCTTCCATACACGACATAAGCTTCAAACCACCAGAAGGTTTCTCGCCAGGAATTTCCAAAACATCACCGGAAGACAAAGGAATACAAACAATCTTATCGAAACAAACCACCTCAGCGTGGTGTTTGGTT
Source organism: Helianthus tuberosus (assembly GCA_030545235.1). Classification (NCBI taxonomy): domain Eukaryota; kingdom Viridiplantae; phylum Streptophyta; class Magnoliopsida; order Asterales; family Asteraceae; genus Helianthus; species Helianthus tuberosus. Next base: position 113,964,009 of record CM060394.1, on the reverse strand, counting down.
AACCAATCCATTCCAATGATAATATCGAAACTCCCAAGTTGCATCGGTGTGAGGTCAATAGGAAAAAGATGGTTATCAAGGTTTAACTGACAATCACGAATAATAGAATCGAGAACAAGAGGTTTACCAGTAGCAACTTCGACAGATAAGGGTTTCCTCAGTTTAGTTCTAGGTATCGCAAGCAAAGGCTCAAAAGATAACGAAACAAAACTTCTATCGGCACCAGAATCAAAAAGAATAGACGTAGGTCGATTGTTAACAAGAAACGTACCGTTAACCACTTCGTTGTCAGCCCTTGCTTCGTTTGCATTCAAATTGTACGCTCGCCCACGAGCGGGATTCACATTGACGTTGACGTTCGCATTCGGGTTCGCGTTAGCATTCGCGTTTGCATTCACCAGTCTCGGACAGTTGTTACGGAAGTGATCATACTCTCCACAATTAAAACATGAACCCGGTGGGAATCCCACAGCATTCCCCTGACCCGGAGCTGGAACCTGAGCAACTTGATTCTGTCCCAAACGACAAATATTGGCCAAATGCCCAAGCTTACCACACGTCGTACATTGCCTGCAAGCTTGTTGTGCAACGTGATGACCGTTGCAACGAGCACAATGAGGTGCGGTACCAACATACGCTTTCTTTGCAGGTGGCTGAGCCGGTGGGTTCTGCGGGTTCTGAGCAGTCTGTGCTGTAACAGCAAAATTCTGGGCACCCTTTCGCTTCCTCTATTTCTTCGACGTCTCACCTTCCTTACCCTTACCCTTTTTCTTGTCCTTCCCTGAATCAGTCGCCTTCTTTTTATCACCCTTGCGAGTGAGTTTACCCTTCCTGACTTGAGTCTCAGTCAGGGTCACAGACAACTCGATTGCTTGACGAAGGGTAGTCGGATTAACACCGGTCACAATTTCCAGAATAAAATCGGGTAGACCATCGATATATCTCTCGATTGCTTTCTCCAGAGGGGTAACCATGGTGGGACACAATAGACTGAGTTCTTCAAAACGATCCGTGTACGCACGGTGTTCAGCCCCATCTTGCTTTAAATCGTCAAACTCTCGCTCCAAAGCCCGAGTTTCGTGACGGGGACAAAACTCCTTCATCATGAGAGCCCGAAGCTCTTCCCATGTTTGTGCCAACGCCACTTCGGCACCCCTGTCGCGCATAATACCATTCCACCAGGTAAGCGCTCGCTTCTCAAACATGCTCGAAGCAAATTCAACCTTACGCGCATTCGGACACTGCACATGTCTGAATGTGCTCTCGATACTCTCAAACCACTGCAGGAGCGCAGTTGCTCCTTGTGACCCAGTAAACTTAAGCGGCTTCGCAGTATTGAAACTCTTGAAGTTACACGGCGCATTGTTGTTGTTATTGTTGTTGTTGTATATCTCGTGGACTTGGGTCACAACACCGGGAAGCACAGCAGCCACTTGCTGAGAGACCAGGGCTGTGATTTCTTCAATAGTAAAAGATTGTGCTTCACGTCGAGGAGGCATTGTCTAACAAGGAAACAGGAGAATCGAGTGAGGTTGAAAATTAGGAAAAACAAAAGGGGTATCGACAAAACACAAGGAAGGCGATCATTTGTTTGTTACCTCGAATAAACAAATGACACGCAGAGACTAATCAAAGTAAATAGGCCAAAAATAATGTATCGCGAAGACATGCTCGCCTATAAGCGAACACTCACCCCAAGAGTTCCCAGGTAAGAGTGACTGGTCCGATTATGTGGATTTGAACGAACACTCTAGCCTTAGACAGAAAACCCAGGGTACAGGCATTCACTCTTCCAGTTTGCACGTGTTCACATTATTTAGACCCAAACTTTGACGAGATTTTGAAAACTTAAAGGGTTCAAAACCTTATAACAAAGGGTTCAAAACCTAGTAATCAATCATCCTAGAACGGATGATTAGTTTTTAAAGCGGATTCGAACTTATTGTGGTTATCACCTAAGGATAGGTGACGATTTTGTTTTAAAAAATCTAAACGCAAATAAACTTGCGTTGGGGTCCTAGAAATTATAGTCTAGGTCAAAGAATTACTAATAACCTAATTATCTATAACCATTGGCTCTGATACCAACTCTTCTGTCACACCCCGACCACGTAAAACAACAAAGCGTGGCGTAAACGTCGGGGAGTGTTGTAACAGAATTATCGTTTCATAACCTTGGATACAAAAAGTGTTTCATTTTATTGATAATATTAAACATTAACATTGTTTTAACACATAACAAACAAGTTTTATATCGACTATCATTGTTTTATGTCACTAAGGCCTCGTCCAGATCCTATGTGACGCATGCATCCTAGAACGTCAATCAAGCAACAACACCTGAAACATATGTAAAAACAAAGTCAGCAAAGAAATGTTGGCGAGTACATAGGTTTTATAAGAGTATCGGAATCATGGCTTGTATTCTTATATTGCAATACCACAAAAACCTTGTTTTATTAAAAAAGTGTATAATATTGCAACATGATTAACCAACTCAAATCAAGATGGTTATATTTCATAAAATTTCGTAGCCATGATTCTTATCCCAAAAGCTTTTTGTTTTAGAAAACCATCTTGTAAAACATCTCGTATAAACTCGTTAATACAACTCGTATATTATTTTGAAAACATCGTTGAGTGACATTGTTTCAATATCGTTTACCCAAGTGAACTAAATAACGCCACGATATATAATATGTTGAAAACACTTATATATAAGAAGTACCAGCGGCGTATCTACCATGTTTTCACCACATTACACCCGTCCCGTTATCTAAACACTAGTCCAGAAGCCAATCATTTACCCAAATCGTTTATCATCATTTCTAAATCGTTCCCAAATCGTTTCCAAATCGTTCCCAAATCGTTCCCAAATCGTTTCCAAATCGTTTAAATCGTTTAAATCGTCCTCGTTTTAATTGTGAAAACTTATATATGGTCGTCTCGTTAATAACATTCAAACCTTCATGACTCGTTCATCGTTCACTCGCTTCTCGTATTAACAAACCTCCAAAGGGTAAATTAATAATTACAGATTCAGTCGTTACCCACAACACCCACACATAACCATGGGTATAGTGCAATAACGTGATTTGTCAGATACTATGGTACCATAACCTAATACTGGTCAGCTTGATCAATTCTAATGAATGTCATTCGTTATGTAACTACAACCAACAAGTTCGTTCACATTATCGAAATCGTTAATAGTTTAGTATAAATCGTTCTATTCATTTTTGAAATCATCGTTTAAACCTTGAAAACATTTTGTACATATGAATCACCCCAAAACAATTGAAAACAGTAAAATAGGGGAACTATGTACTCACATGTAGTGCAAGGTATCCTCAAATCAATAGTACTTCAACAAACTCGAGTAAACCAGAGAAATCAAGCGGCACCTAGTAATTTAATCACTAGTCAAACAATAGACGCCTAAATCGGAAGATCGGACAGAATGAGGTCTCGTAAACCAAATGAGTGTTGGAACTCATGTGATATGGTTTAACAAGGCCTACATCCAAAGTGAAACCTAACCAAAGTGCTTTCGACCCATCGCGACCCATTAAGGTAGCTTATGCTATTTTAACGCGTCGTTCGCGTGAAACGTGTTCGGAACGCCTAACTAGTCCTATGATAAGTAAAATATGCCTCAATATGTTTAATATTGTTGTCTAATCAGTTTAGATACCAAAGGTTATGTTACATATGGTTAAAATGAATTTTGGAGTAAAAGGGCATTTTTGGTAATTTACCTAAGGCATATAAACTACCTATCATAAAACTACTTAAACGAAGCGACCATAAGGTATAACCTTGGAAGGTTATTCCCTATACAATATGATCACCTAATGTGTTTGGTCGGATCCTAATGATCGACCAAACAAGTCGGGTTCGAAAGTATAAGCGATTGTTTAGATCACTTACCTTTACGACCCTAGACAAGCACTAACTAAAAAGTGACGAGCTAAGCATGTTAAAACATGCTTAACTAAGTTAGAAAATAAGTTTGGTATCAAAACAAACGGTTTTGATACCTAAGAGTAGTTTGGTTACAAAATACGCAAGAATACGCATTTTGGCCGAAACTACGACTCGTCACTGAGCCTAGATAACATGGTAATCAGTAGGTATAGTCACAAGGGACTGTAACCATCGTGATTACGCTCACGTTATGAAGTTCAAACGAACTTCACATTGACCATAAACTGGTCAATGCAGAAAGTCAAACACAGTTTGACTTTCACGCTAAAACGAATGAAAAGAACGAAAGAACACTTACAACGGGTCCAAGAATGGAAGTTTTGAATCCGAATATTCTCAGGTATGAAGTGTTAAACACATCAACTTAGAGAACAAATTCAGATTTCAAAGGTGTGGCTTTTTGGGGTTGAGATCATGGGGTATTTATAGATTTCCTTGAACCGTTAAGATCGTTTATCAAAAACCGTGCTTCAATCTCATCCATACACCTCAAGCCCATGGTTTTACAAAACCATTTAAGCCCCTAGTATTGCCCAAAACCATGTGCAATTGGGTTATGAGTGCTTAACAGCTGTTAACAGCTGGTTAATCTGGTTTTTCTGTTCTGGTTGGTCCTTACGGACCGTATGGCTTATGGCTTATGGTCCGTAAGCCTTGTGCAGACCAGCCAAGTTTCAAAAATGGCAGAACAGGCCCCTAAAGCCCTAAACTTGGTTTTTGATGCATTTTTGACCCGTTTAAGCCTCGTTAACCCCATTTCAAAGCTCTAAAATGAAGTTAAAGTATAGGGAACTTAAAATGTGCTAAAAAATATCTCGGATGTCGGTTCGTTTGGCCGTACGGTTGCGTTGTTCGGTTAATTACGACGGAAGTTGTAACGAACGCAAAAACGATTCAAATTAAGCGACGAATGGAATTTTATCATGCCAAACACTAAAATAAAATATTTTAATGCTTACATAAATTTTTTGGATGTCCGGATGTATCCAGAACGTAAGATATGCGCGAAAGTGCAAACTTATGCACTTTTTGACGCTTTTAGTCCCTGAATGAGCATAAAGTTTATTTTAGAACACTGAACCCCTCAAAGCCTATTTCTAAGCTATGTAAAGGATACTTAGGGTATGTTTAACTTATGATCAAGTTCCGGAATGTTTGTTACAGTTCAAATCGGCATAGTTTCGCAGTTTGACACAAATAGTCCTTGCGATCGAACAAAGTTGATTTCGACACACCAAACCATTCAAAACTTATTTCTAAGTTATGTGGAGGTTATTTAAGGTATGTTAAGCCTATGTCACTATTCCGGAGTGTTTTTCGCGTTATACTGACTGCGTTTACGCACCAGTTTGCGTATAACCTTCCAGAACGCGATTTAAAGCTTGCAATCGGAATCGAATCGAATTGAAAAATCACCAAACACAAATACACACATAGAAACACCAAAACACATATAATAACACCAAAGCACATTGTTTCATTAATAATCATCATTATTTTACATCGTACATCGATTGTAGAACACAGTTGTCACACGCAGCCCCTCTCTCGTTACAGTCACTTTGCACGCTTGTCCCTATTCGGTCAGTCACAATCCTCATAATCTAGATTCCTTGCTGTGTTGTGTTTATCACGTTATTACTCGTACGAATGATATCCAATGACTAATGATTAGATGTTAGGTCATTGGCACGAACTCGAAACCATGCATGATGTTATACGGATAGATTAGGGGTTGAAAGATGTGATGTTTTGATTGTTCGTACAGATTTATGTTCTTGATCTAATCGGTATTATTATATGACATGTTGTGGCTATATGAAAGATAGAGACCCGTAAATAGTCTGATGTGTCTTGGAATTACGTTGTTAGAAAGATTGTTATACATGTGTTGTTTTGATGAATGTATGTGAGTAATGCTTTAAATGGTCTGCACATGTTATGATATGAATTAATCATAGTGTCAGGGATTCGAATATATGATTATATATGGTCAGAACTTGTATTCAGTCACATGGGGTCGATTTCATGATTTATGAAAAGGAAACAATTTAATTTTATTCACAAAATAACTTCAGTGGAATTCATTAAATGACTGAAAGGTGCACATGAGCCGATTTCTTGACTGACATCATCTGAATTTATGTATACCTGATTGTTTTTTTATAAAGAGTACTGACATAATGTGAACTAAATATGACATTCACATTTGAATATAGAGTGGGTCGGTTACCAAACAATATTATGAACATGGATTTCTAAACCTATGATGGGCCGGAAGTCTTGTTTGATGATGGGCCGATTTTATTAAAAAAAAGGGTGATCATATTTTCTTTGCTGGTGACTTAGTTTGGCCGCTCATGTTCCCATTTAATTAGGAAAGTATAGTGTGTCATGATATATTTATATTCTGTACAAACAGGTACCTCCAAATTATTACTTTCCTATGTTACAAAGATAATAATATTAAAGTGAATCCATTTGCCTAAATTTTGTGAAGTACTAGAATTTAATTAATTAAATATGTTTGGTGGTCTTTCTTTTTGGTCAGTATATGTTAAAGTGATAATAACTTGACTGATTATTGTTATGTAATGTGAATTGGATGTGGGACTAATATCTCGAAACGGAAAATATGAGTAATTCACTATGTGTTGGGTTATTGTATGCCTAAAATCATTGCGTTAGACATCGAGATTTTTTGGACACTTAGGGTATTGCACAACCCCAATCGTATACTCACTGATATGACATTTTAACTTAGGTCGCGAGTAACGGACTTAACCATTAATTAACATTGAAAGTACGATAACATACCGAGCAAACTAAGGTGAGTTCATCTCTCTTGAGCATGCGTCCCAGTGGTTGGGACAGTCAGTGGGTATCCCGGGGAGGGATAAGTCTTTTGGGTAAAAACGGGAATGTTGGATAATATACTCATCCTATCACCTTTAAACTCCCTCCGTGTTGTTTGGTTACCTGAGAGGTAACATGGTATTAGTTAGTAGCGCTACTTAGGTTCGGCAACCTCACCCCGTACCTGGGAGGACGAGTGTTGAACTAATGACCTAGTCATGACCAATGCTTTGATAGGAGCATTGGAGAAAGGGCAATGTAAATCAGAAGCCGTCTTGTATTCGGGGTATTATCAACATTAAATCAATGAACTGAACTAAACACTTGGTAACCAACGTTTTCGTAAAACTATGAACTCACCAGTGTTGTCTGATACACTTATTGCATGCTCGCAGGTCGTTAGATGTTTTGGATTTGGAACTTGCTGTCTGGAGTAGCTGAAGTGGTCATGGGTCGAACTGGATGGATACTTGTGATTGGGTTATTGATACTATACATTGGCTTTGAACAGTTTAACTTTGGTTTACCATTTATTTCCGCTGAACATGTTGGGTTTTATTTAAACATATTATTGATACTTTTTATTAATAAATGTGGATTTTATTTACAAACTCGTATGAGTTCAACATGATTAGTGGCTCGTTATTGGTACGTCACACGCCCAACAGGGACTTTCCCTAGGTGGTATTTTGGGTGTGTGACAGTATGCGCTTGCGTTTGAGCTTCTTGACTTCACGGTCCGTTATTTCCACAGGCTTCTCGACAAAGTGCATCGTGTCATCAACACGAATTTCATCAAGTGGTATGTGGAGGTTTTCATCAGCTAAACACTTTTTAAGATTGGACACGTGGAAGGTTGGATGAACATTTCCAAGTTTAGGAGGTAACTCTAGTCTGTACGCACCTTTCCGATTCTTTCAACGATCTTAAATGGTCCAACATATCTAGGTGCAAGTTTTCCTTTCTTTCCAAATCTAATCACACCTTTCCAAGGGGATACCTTGATATTGAAACAAAAGGTTAAATTTACTTGATATTCAAAGTGTAGACATTACATAGCAAATCCATCAGTTTAGATGCTTCAAATTGTAGCCATTACATACCAAACTTTTATCCATAGTTTGTTAAAACAACAGTTAATAGACATAAATAAAAACCACCAGGAGTTTTCAAAATAAGTGGTTTCTACTTATCTCTCATAAGAAATATTTTTTCATTAGCATCTAATTGTTAACCTTAGACAGCTTCTTCCAGGTTCTTCTCACATTAGTGGATAGCTCACCAACATTCACAACATCAACATCTTGAACTGTCCGCTTTCCATTGGGACTTGATCCAGGATCCTTTTCAACTTCGACGGCTGAAGAGTCGGCCGTAACAGAGACAACATCCTTGCAACAGATCACAAAACAACTATTGATCTCATTTAATAAAATAATGAACTCTAAAAACATATTAAACATACTTTCAAAAATAAATACTCACCCTTGAAGTTCGTTCAGCAGACACCTGAGAAGATTCTGAAAGGTTAAGATCTTTAACTTCAGCTACTTCTTGAGTAACCTAAAGGATCATAATATATGATATTATATAAAAAAGTGTAGAATCCAGTTGTTGAACCTCAAAAGAAAAATAAATAGATTGAAAAAGTAATTTTATATACTACCTCATCAGCATTTTCATCACCATTACCATCTCCACTAACCAACTCATCAATTATTACCGAATCATCACATGTTTTCTGCACGGTATAAACACGATAGTCATTTTTAAGATTGAATTCTGAAACATCAATTTTAAAAGCGACCTTCTTATCAACCAATCGAAATATCTCATGAGGGAAACATTCAGTATCATTCGCCTTCACCTTCACCTGCCTTTCTATTATGTCACTCGCCGCTAGTCCAAGAAGCTTCTGAACATCTCTATCAAACATAATAAAAGAAACACTACCACTCTCATCCTGCACCTAGACTTGCACCTTGAACCTGAAATATATACAAATGCCTAAGTAAAATCCAAAATTATATTGAAATATCAGTCTTGAACTGTTATTTATATAAATAAAATGTTAAATGATCATCATTGCTTACTTTATGGTGATGGATGTACATTCACTACTACATTTGGGACAAACCAAAGAAGTTGCAGGCAATTGAACAATATCATCCGAAACATTTTCAACATTCTGTAGGTATTCTCTTTTAGTCATCACCTTCTTGAAACACTTACAATAGGCAGGATAAAACCAACCATACTCTTCTTGCACAATCTTAATTGTCGCAACCACAACACAAGGCATTTCCTGTAAAAACAATATATCCACTTGTAATCTATAGTTTAACAAACATGCAGGTGATAAATCAAACAAATAACCAAACTATATAAAAAGATGTGAAACCTTTTCTATCTCACTAATCCCATCAACATGTTTCCTCACACCATCTGTTACAAATTCTTTATGCAATGGAAAAACACTCTAAGACGATAGTATTGTTTGAGAAGTAGAACCACTCCCTTGTCCAAGTTTTAGTATAAGACTTTTGGATACCACAAATGATTAGAATTAGTATACAAATATCATGAAACAAAGTATTTGACTTGAACATCTATATACAGTAGAAATTATGTTGACAAATTACCTCTTCGTTAGCTGATTAACTTCATCGATTTCTTCATTAAGAAACATTCGTGTTGCAAACTTATCACTTTGAACTGTATATTCACCTACATACAAAAGTATATAGATATTTAGTCAACCTGTTATTATATCGCTAGAAATAAAGAATATAGTTATGATTTGCAGAAAGTAACAAAAATTACCTTTCCATTCCTTACACTTTCCATGCTGTATAACAGCCATCACGTGCTCATGAGCTGGGGTTTTAGATATAAACTCCTTAAACTGCAGAGCATAATCATTCCACACAGTAAACCGCAAAACCTTACCCCTACATGAAAACAATATTCGTTTGACGATAAACTAAAGACTAATTTATGACCATTTTTTTACAATCTATAATATCAAAACTAAATTGAATGAATAACAACACAAAATGGAAGGAAATTTATGACATTTATTAAAGTAGTAAATGAACCACAAATTAACTAACATATTCACTTGAAGAATAAATTGTTGATCTCATTTATTACCATGATTCAACATTAGATATAAACACTATTGATCTCATTTATTACCATTACCATGATTCCACATTAAATACCAACATTATCATCTTATTTATTAACATCATTAAATACAAACAATGATCTGTACATGACTAAACATGTAAACGACAACTTACTCTAAGTCTTGAATATCGAAATTGATCTTCTTAGTTTCTTTTAGAGGTCGACCAAAGAATTCAAGATCTCCACACCAAACCATAGATCCAGCAACATCTATATGATCACATTATAGAACGGTATAAGTAAAAATTTCTAATTTTATACATAGAAGAGATGATTACAAAAATATACACTACCAACACTCAAATAGTTTAACGCCTCTCCTTGAAGAATATCTTTATAAGCTCTGAAGTTGAAACCATACTCAACACCTTGCCAATCTCTCACAGGTGTAACAGTTGTTCATCGTTGAAAGTTGATTTTATAATCATGTACGACAACTTTATATAAATCTTTATTTTCACCAACACCAAATTTCGACAGAATAACAACACCATCTTCTTGAAGCTGTCCATCAAAAACAGGTATCCGATGATTTTTAATACCTGTTTGAATCTTAGCACCCTGAAGAACATTTAAACAAAGTATTTTTTTTTTTAGCATACACCACTACAGGCTCTGATAGAACGAAAAAACAGAAATACAAATTACCTTTTCATCAATGAAGATGAGATCCATTTTATAACCTTGATTCCATTTTCGAATAATCCTCGCTTTCATGTTCCACATATCTTTCCCATGATTCAAATCGTTAACAAAACTAAGATTGTTACTCACAGCTGATGTTGACATGCTTCTAATTCGGAATTCAGATTGTGATCAAATTTCAAAATCCAAAATCAGATAAGAAAGTGTGATCAAATATGAAGAGGGAAATGAGAAGAAAAACCTTATATAAGAAGATGATTGACAGGAGTTTGTGAGTGACATGCATTAATTGCAAATTACTTATCCCATGCATTTTTGAATTTGAATTTGTCGGCAATTAACCTTAAAAATCTGTTGATATAAAACCATTACATAAAACTTCAACCTCTGCTGGGTATTAAATTATAGACGGATATATATGGGCAGATGTTTACTTTGGCAGAGGTTTAATTGGATTTTAAAGTGATTTTATATATTAAGACTTATGATGCAATAATGACATAAGAAAACCATTGTTGGACAACCTATATGGCTGTCAGATCAGCTTTTCTACCACCACACACACATAGGAAACCGAGAGAGAGAAGGCGGCGAAGAGGAGAAACAGCCGGCCACCACCATCTGGTGGCGGCGCATAGTGGCGAAGGGCAGAGAGAGAAAGAGAGATAGTAAAGAGAGAGAGAGAGAGGAAGTGACGAGAAAGAGAATGATCAGTGGCATAACGATGTTTTCGGCAGTGGCAGCGCCCCTCACGGCGGCGGTGGGCTTTACAGCATGGTAGCGGCAGCGCCGCTCACTGCACGACCACGTTTAGGTAAGTGGTGGGTGGTCGTTGTAGTGAAACAAGTGGTGGTGGTAAGGTGGTGAATAAGGAGAGTAGAGATAGAGAAGGTTCTGGTAAGTTTTATGTTCAAAATTTATAAAAAAGATTCATGCTTTTTCTCAATATTCAAATAGTTGAGCTTTGATCTATGTTTTGACATGAATTTCTAGATGTATTTTTAGGGTTAGGGTTATGATCTGGAACGTAATCAAGAGAGCTATTGGTGTTGAGATGAACAAGTAGGTTAAAGTTTTGTTATTTTTTGTTTAGATTTGTTTGTTTGTTTGTTTGTAAAGTGTTTGTTTTGTGTTTTGAAGAACTAATGTGGTGGAAATTCTTATAAATTGGATTTGAAGTAGTTTGTTATGTTAATTTGATCTGAAATGAATTGAATTGTTTTTTTTTGGTAGCTTGTAGATAATGTATATTTTTTTTTTTTTTTGCAATGACAATGTGGTTTGATCTTTTGATACTTGGTAAGATGGTTTAAAACTGGGTCATAGAAAAGTTTAAAAACAGGGCGTAAAAAAGTTTAAAACTGAGTCGTAAAAAAAGTATAAAACGGGGAGTAAAGAAAGTTTAAACCCGGGGCGTAAAGAAAGTTTAAATCGAGGGCGTAAAAAAAGTTTAAAACTGGGACATAAAAAAAATTAAAACCGGGTCGTAAAAAAAGTTTAAAACCGTGGCGTAAAAAAAAATTAAAACCGGGTCATAAAAAAGTATAAAATGGGTCCTAAAAAAGTTTAAAACTGGGCCGTAAAAAAGTTTTCAACCGGGGGTGGGGTTAAAATTTGTTTTTAACCTGTCACACCCCGATTGCGTAAAACAACAAACCGCGGCGGAAACGTCGGGGAGTGGAGCGACAGAATTATTGTTTCACAACATATGGTATTTAAAGTTTGGTTTTATTAAGGTAAACGATTACATTGTCTTCGTTTAAACATAAAATAGAACGTAAATTAAACTTGTCTTGCAGCATTTTAAGTAACTAAGGCCCAAGTCCGCCTATGTGTGTCATGGTAATCCTCAAACATAAGCTCCTGAAAACACATGTGAAAATAGGTACGTCAGCATAAAATGATTGTGAGATACATTGGTTTTGTTGATAAAGGATTCATGACTTGTAGTTAAAAGAAGTGTTTAACAAAGAGTAGTCATGAACCCTTAAAAGAAATGTTTCCTTTTATAAAATCATATAAAAATCGAATTGAAAATCAAATGATAATAAAAGAATAATGCATGGTTAAATAAATAACCAAGTGAAAATGAATTTGTATAAAATATGTCAATTGTAAAACAATGTCTTGTGAAAATATGTCATTTGTGTAAAATGTGTCCTGTCTTTGTCTTTGTCGAAGTGGTTTAGATAACGCTACGATATGTAATATCATAAAAGCACTTATATATAGGAAGTATCAGCGGCGTATCCACCATGCTTTTATCATATTACACACGCCTCATTATTTAAATCACTTATCAATAACCACCAAAAAATGTGTTGTTTAAACTAATGTCAAAATGTTTATGTGTAAACAATGTCCAATGTCAAGTTTAAACCATGTCTTATATAATCAAATGTGTAACAACTGTGCTTGTAATCACTATGAACAGTTCTGTTATCAATAAAACAATGTTATTTGATCCCAATGTTTGTTTTGTTATGTTATACATTTTTCATGTTTTGACTTTTATGTAATTTCAAACTCTACATCGCTTTCTGGAGAGTTATACGCAAACTAGTGCGTAAACGTACTCAGTTTAATGCGAGAAATACTCCGGAACATCAACATATACTCAACATACCTTAAATAACCTTTACATAACTTAGAAATAAGTTTTGAAGTCTTTGGTATGGCAAAAACAAGTTAATTCGCTTACAGGGACTAAATATGACAAACTGCGAAAGTATGTCAATTTGAACTGTAACAAACATTCCGGAACATGACCATAAGTTAAACACACCTTAAATATCCTTTGCATAGCTTAGAAATAGGCTTTGAGGGGTTTGGTGTGCTAAAATAAACTTTTGGAACATTCAGGGACTAAAAGTGTCAAAAAGTGCACAAGTTTGCATTTTCGCGCATAACTTACGTTCTGAATACATATGGACATCCAAAAATTTATGTAAGCATGACTATATTATATTTTAGTGTTCGCCTTAAGAAAAATCCATTCGTCGCGTCATTTGGATCGTTTTTCGCGCTTGTGCGCATTCCGTCGTAATTAAGCGAACATCGCGTTCGTACGGCTAAACGAACCGACATCTGAGATATTTTTGAACACATTTTAAGTTCCCTATACTTTAACTTCATTTTAGAGGTTTGAAATGGGGTTAACGGGCCTTAAACGTGTCAAAAATGGCCTAAATACAGTTCAGGGACCAAAACTGTAAATCTGCCAAACTTCACCCCTACGATGCGCAGGGACTTTTGCCCTACGATGCGCAGGGGGTCTTCTGACCAGATGCAGAGTTTTTAAAACAGGCTGTTTGCACATGTTTAATCCTCCACCACATGTTTTCACTTGCTTAGTCACTAGATAAGGATGGAATTAAGCTTCCATAACCTTGCAACAAGTGTACGGACTAGATCTTTTCCCCTTTTCCAAGAAACGATCCTAGCGGTGGACCAAAAACTATAAATAACCCAACCCCCTTTGTTCAAAATCACTAGAAATTCACTTTGAGAAACTCTAAGTTGAAACATTTGTTTCATACCTGAGATTTTCGAATTAAGTTTAGCATTCGGGGACCCTTCGTAAGTATTCTTTCGTTCTTTTCCTTATTTTACTGCTTTTCGAGTCAGAAAGTCAAACTTTGTTTGACTTTCAGCGTTGACCAGTAATGGTCAATGCGAAGTTCGTTTGAACTTCGCAACGTGAGTGTAATCACGTTGGTCATAGTCCCTTGGGACTATGCCCACTGATTACCACGTTGTCTAGGGTCGTAGGGTAGGCGATCTAATAAATCGCCTATACCTTCGAACCCGACCCAGTTTGGTCGATCATTAGGATCCGACCAAACACTTTAGGTGACCATAGTAAGTAGGGAATAACCTTCCGAGGTTATACCCTATGGTCACATCGTTTAAATAGTTGTATGATAGGTAGTTTATATGCCTTAGGTAAATTACCAGAATACCCTTTTCATGTATAATTGGTAATTAAGCATATGTAACCTAAACCTTTGTCACATAACTGATTATGTAACATGTTTAGGCATATAACACTTGTCATAGGGCTAGTTAGGCGGTCCGAACGCGTTTCACGCACACGACACGTTAAAGTAGCATAAGCTTCCTAAACGGGTCGTAATGGGTCGTAAACAATTATGTTAGGTTTCATTTAGTATGTAGGCTTTGTTAAACCAAATGACACGAGTCTCTACACTCGTTTGGTTTACGAAACCTCATTCTATCCAATCATCCGATTAAGGTCCGGTTATTAACATAGTTACCTATATTAGGTGCCGTTTGATTCCGAGATCTCTAGCATTACTTGGTGATTATCTTTATACATCTGAGCAATCTCAAGTGAGTACATAGACCCCTCTTTTACTGTTTTCCAAACGGTTTTGGGGTGGAACACATGTGCCTACTTGTTACTTTCATGCTTTCCTGTTTTCACATCATATACCGACTATGTTTGTTAGTACATTATAGTACATTGATTTACATGACTTTTCTGCTATGTATGTTGACTGATAACATGCTAAGCACATTGATTTACATTACCTTTCTGCTACGTATGTTGACTGATAGCATGCTAGCACATTGATTTACATTACCTTTCTGCTACGTATGTTGACTGATAGCATGCTAGCACATTGATTTACAAGACTTTTCTACTTTGTATGTTAACTTAGCATACTTAGTACATTGTTTTCATATGACATGTATACAACTACTATGACATTTGGTTTGCACAAACGGGTCTTTATTACGTTCATTAACATTTGCTACGCCGCTCGGGAGTAAGTAGTGGTACCATAGGACTTGACAAATCCCATTCCTGACATCCCGGGTTTGTTTGGATGTAAGGAATGACTGAATCCGAATACAATTCTTTTGATAACCTTGACTGAAAGGGTTATCCGACTGTCTCAAGGCTTGAATGTATGCGTTAACTCACCACATAAATGTTCGTATCAATGTATCATGCATCACTTTACAAAACATAACTTTTTGATATAATCAAAATACTTTGTTTTGTACATTTTTACTTATGGTTTAAGTAGTCTTATTTTACTTACCATACATATCATTTTGGTTATACATTACTTGACTACTTTTGGACTATCAACATTTGACATGGTTTATACAAGGACTTTTGACTATTGGTTTAAACATAGACATTTGACTTGGATATTTGACATAGACATTTTTACATGATTTACATCTTGACATGAACATTTTACATTGTTTGGTTTGGTTTGATTAAGTGATTAAGTAACGATGCGTGTGTAATATGATACAAGCATGGTGGATACGCCGCTGGTACTTCCTATATATAAGTGTTTGTATGGTATTATATATCGTAGCGTTATTTGAATCATTTCAGTTTTATACATAGAACATTTCATACAAATAACATACTTTTCACAATACATTGTTTTACAAACAACTTATCTTATACAAACTCAGTTTACAATGGTTATCCATTTAACCATACACTATTCTCTTATTTATACATATCATCTGATCTTATCGTTTTTCAAGTGATTTACAAAACAAATCAAATTACAAGGTTCATGACGGAATATTTTCTCAAACACAAGTCATGAATCTTATTTTCACAAACCTATGTATCTCACAGGCATTTTTATGCTGACGTACCTATTTTCACATGTGTTTTCAGGAGCTTTTCCATAGGATGTTGATCATGATACTAGGGCGGACCTGTGCCTTAGAGACTTTAAAAGAAGATAGACTATGTTTAATTATGTTCTGAACTCTTAAATTTCCTGTTTGAAACAATGTAACACCTTTGTTTATAAATAAAATACAACTTTGTTTGCCATGGATTTGAAACAATTAATTCTGTCGCAACACGCCCCGATGTTTCCGCCGCGATTTGTTGTTTTACGCGGTCGGGGTGTGACAGAATGTTACTCAAACCATATGTATAATGTCAATGTGTAACCAAATGTCAAGATGGTGAATGAAGAGTATTTACTTAAACCATATGTACAAAACAGTGTCTTTGAATAAACCTAAGTTTAAATCAAAAGTTATGTTTTGCAAAACCAATGCTTTATGGATACAAACATTTATGCAGTAATGTTTATCGCATACATTCAAGCCTTGAGACTGTCGGATAAACCCTTAACAAGTTAAAGCTTTATCAAATATGTTTTCGGATTCTGTCATTCCCTACTTCCAAACAAACCTAGGAAGCCGGGAACGAGATTTGTCAAGTCCTATAGTACCATTACATACTACCGAGCGGCGTGATCAATGTTAATGAACGTATTTTTGTCCTGTTAAACACACCAAATGTCATAACCAATGTAAGCATGTCATGTAAAAACCATGTAATAAGTATGCTAAGTAAACATACGAAGTAGAAATGTTCATGAAATCAATGTGCCCATATGCTGAGTAAAATATGCAGCAGACATGTAATATAAATCAATGTACCCATATGTTGAGTAAACATATGCAGCAAAAGTGTTTATGAAATCAATGTGCTAGCATGCTTAGTCAACATACATAGCAAGCATATGTCATAAAAGCATGAAAAGTATGAAAGTAACAAGTAGGCACATGTGTATCACCCCAAAATATTTGAAAGCGGTAAAAGAGGGGACTATGTACTCACTTGAGATTGCAAGGTATCCTTGATCTAGTGAACAATCAAAGCTCGGAAAGTCAAGGAATCAAGTGGCACCTTGTATGGAATCACTATGTTAATAATCAAGGCCTAAATCGGAAGATTGGATAGAATGAGGTCTCATAAATCAAATGAGTATTGGAACACATATAATATGGTTTAACTAAGCCTATATTCTGATTTGATACCTATCCTAAGTGCTTATGACCCGTTATGACTCATTAAGGTAGTGTATGCTACTTTAACGTGTCATTTGCGCAAAACGCATTCGGATATCCTAACTAGCCCTATAACAAGTATTATATGCCCTAATATGTTTAATAACATTGCATTATCAATTTAAGTGTCAAAAACTTGGTTACATATGCTTAAATTCAAATTATGAATGAAAAGGGCATTTTGGTCATTTTCCTAAGGCATATAAACTACCTATCATACAACTAATTAAACGAAGTGACCATAAGGTATAACCTCGGAAGGTTATTCCCTATACAACTATGGTCACAAAAATATGTTTGGTCGGATCCTAATGATCGACCATACGGGTAGGGTTCGAAAATCTAAGTGGTTGTTTAGACCACTTGACTTACGACCCTAAATAAGCACTAAACTAAAAGTGACGAGTTAAACATGTTTAACTAAGTTAGAAAACTGATTTGATATCAAATCAAAGTGTTTGATACCCGAAAATAGTTTCGTTGCAAAATGCGCATAATCGGCATTTTGACCGAAACTTTGACTCGTCACTTCGACTAGTCAACGTGTTAATCAGTAGGTATAGTCACAAAGGACTATAACCATCGTGATTACGCTCACGTTGCAAAGTTCAAATGAACTTTGTCTTGACCAAATCATGGTCAAAGTTGAAACTCAAACACTATTTAACTTTCATGCTTGAAATGAATTAAATAAGCATGAAAGAACACTTACAAGTGTTCTTGGCTGGAAAAATTGAACTAGAATGCTCAAGTATGAAGCCTCCAACTTAATGTGGTAGCCTCAATTAGAGCATAGATCAGATTTGAAGGGAATGAGCAAGGAATGAAGCATGAGAACCTTGCTATTTATAGGAAATCTTGTGCCTCTAGATGATTGCCATGTGGATTGTGTGTTGATCATGGAAGAATCAGGGCCTTACACTTGTTAGAATTTGATTGGGGGACTTGATGATCACACAAACCAGCCCACCAATTGAAGAAACCAGGGATTAAAACAAGGACAATAGCTGAATTAGAAGTTTATGATTTTTGTGGTGCTGGAAACAGCTTACGGATCGTATGGTCCTAAGCATACGGTCCGTATGGACCTTGCAGACCAGCAAGTTTCACAAATTGACAGTTTTAACCCCTGAGCTTGTTTCGTCGCGTTTTGGCACTTCTAACACCCGTCAAGCCTATTTTCAAGCTCCATAATAAAGTTATAGTATATTTAACTTGAATTATGCTCAAAAATGTCACGGATGTCGGTTTGTTTGGCTGTACGGTTGCGTTTTTCTGTTAATTATGACAGAAATCGTAACGGACGCGAAAACGATCCAAATTGCGAAACGAAATGTATTTTTGCATTCCAATCACTAAAGTAAAATATTTTAGTGATTAAAAAAAAATTTGGATGTCCGGATGTGGTCAAAATGCAAGATATGCACGTAAATGCATACTTTCGCAGTTTTGACGCTTTTAGTCCATGTGATCAAATAAGCGTATTTTCCCATACCAAACCCTCAAAACTTATTTATAAGCTATGTTAAGGGTATTTAGGGTATGTTTAGCTTATGATCTTGTTTTGGAGTGTGCGTTGTTGTGCGAATCAGCAGACTTTTGCAGTTTGACGCAAATAATCCCTGTGATCGAATAAACTTGTTTTTGCCATACCAAACCCTTCAAAACTTATTTCTAAGTTATGTAAAGGTTATTTAAGGTAAGTTAAGCATATGTAACTATTCCAGAGTGTTTTTCGTGTTAAACTGATTACGTTTACGCATCAGTTTGCATATGACTTTGTAGAAAGCGATTTAGAGTTTAAAATCGAACAAAAATCATAATGTGAAAAATGTTAAACATAAATAAACAATTATTGGGGTCAAAACACATTGCTTTATTGACATTTGAATTGTTCACAGATGTCATAGTCTCCCCTACTTTAGGAAATTTCATCCCAAAATTTATTTAGAGGAAACTTGTGAGAATTGATGTGGATATTTCGCTTTCATTTGATCTTCACGTTCCCAAGTAAATTCTGGACCATGTTTAGATTCCCAGCGAACTTTGACGATTGGTATGCGCTTGCGTTTGAGCTTCTTGACTTCACGGTCCATTATTTCCACAGGCTTCTCGACAAAGTGCATCGTGTCATCAACACGAATTTCATCAAATGGTATGTTGAGGTTTTCATCAGCTAAACACTTTTTAAGATTGGACACGTGGAAGGTTGGATGAACATTTCCAAGTTCAGGAGGTAATTCAAGTCTGTAGGCCACCTTTCCGATTCTTTCAACGATCTTGAATGGTCCAACATATCTTGGTGCAAGTTTTCTTTTCTTTCCAAATCTGATTACACCCTTCCAAGGGGATACCTTGAGTAGGACGTGATCACCGACTTGAAATTCTAAGGGCTTGCGTCGTCTATCCGCGTAACTCTTTTGACGGCTTCTAGCTGTCTGAAGGTTATCGCGAATCTTTTTGACTTTGTCTGTAGTCTCTAAAATGAGTTCAGGTCCAGTAAGCTGAGCTTCACCTATCTCATTCTAGCAAATCGGTGAATGACATTTTCGACTGAATAAAGCCTCGAAAGGAGCCATGTTGATGCTAGAGTGATAACTATTGTTATAGGAGAATTCAATCAACGGTAGATACGAATCCCAACTACCACTAAAATCGATCACACAAGCTCTAAGCATATCCTCCATTGTCTGGATTGTTCTTTCAGATTGACCATCCGTTTGAGGATGATACGCTGTGCTCAAATTAAGTTGGGTTCCCATGGCAGATTGCATGGTTCTCCAAAAGTGAGTCGAAAATCAAGAATCTCTATTAGATATAATGTTCAAAGGAACACCATGTCAGGATACAATCTCATCCAAATAGATTTTAGCAAGTTTGTCAGCAGATAGATCCTCACGGATCGGCATGAAATGTGTTGACTTTGTAAGACGATCAACAACAACCCAAATGGCGTCATGACCTCTTTTAGTGCATGGCAGCTTGGTAATGAGATCCATAGCAATGTTTTCCCATTTCCAAACCGGTATCTCTGGCTGCTCCAATAATCCAGAGGGATGTTGATGTTCTGCCTTAACCTTGAGACAAGTAAGGCATTTTGATACATATAAGGCAATGTCTTTCTTCATACCCGACCACCAATACTGGGTTCGAAGATCCTTATACATTTTGTCTGCACCAGGAAGGATAGAATAACAAGACTTATGAGCGTCATTCATTAACAAGGTGCGAAGATTGTCTTGCTATGGAACCCACAAACGGTCCATGAAATAATATAGCCCATTGTCTTTCAGTTCAAGTTCCGGATTAATATGATATGGTAATTCTTTACCCATCAAGTCTTGTGTAACACAAGTACGTTGAGCCTGAGAAATGCGGGGTTGAATGTCAGATTGAACCTAAACACAGTGAAGCTTGACACGTTCCTTACGACTTAATGCGTCAGCCACGACATTCGCCTTACCAGGATGCTAGCAAATTTCGCAATCATAGTCATTTAGGAGTTCAACCCATCGTCGTTGCCTCATGTTTAGTTCTTTCTGATTGAAAATATGCTGGAGACTTTTGCTGTCAGTGAAAACCACACATTTAGTACCGTACAGGTAGTGCCTCCAGATTTTAAGAGCAAAAACTACTGCACCTAACTCAAGATCATGAGTCGTGTAGTTCTTTTCATGTACCTTCAGCTGTCTTAATGCATAGGCTATAACTTTGTTCCTTTGCATGAGAACGCAGCTAAGGCCTAAATTGGATGCATCACAATATACGACAAAATCTTCGTTGCCCTCAGGTAAAGATAAGATAGGTGCATCGCATAGTTTCTGTTTCAAGGTCTGGAAAGCTTCTTCTTGTTTGGGTCCCCACTCAAAAGGTTTATTCTTTTGAGTTAAAGCAGTGAGAGGAACCGCAATTTTGGAGAAGTTTGCAATAAAACGGCGGTAATAACCCGCGAGACCAAGAAATGAACGAACCTCAGTAGGAGTAGTAGGTGTATCCCAGTCCTTAATCGCACTGATTTTGGCAGGATCTACATGTATACCTTGTTCGTTAACGATGTGTCCCAAAAATTGAACTTCCTTAAGCCAAAATTCACACTTGGAGAACTTGGCGAAAAGCTGTTCTTTCTTTAGGAGTTCCATTGTAAGACGGAGATGTTGTTCATGATCGGTTTACGTCTTTGAATAGATCAAAATATCTTCAATGAAAATAATGATGAACTTGTCCAAATAAGGCTTACAAAACCTATTCATCAAGTCCATGAAAACAGTTGGAGCATTAGTCATACCAAAGGGCATAACAGTAAATTCATAATGACCATATCTTGTACGAAAAGCTGTTTTGGGAATATCTTCTTCGAGTAAACGAAGCTGATGATACCCAAAACGTAGATCAATCTTTGAAAAGTAAGTAGCACCCTGTAACTGATCAAAGAGATCATCAATGGGAGGTAGGGTATATCGATTCTTGATGGTGAGCTTGTTGAGCTCACGATAATCGATGCACATCCTGAAAGATCCATCTTTCTTTTTCACAAATAGGACAGGAGCGCCCCAAGGTGAAAAGCTCGGGCGGATGAATCCTTTTATCGGAAAGTTCCTGAAGTTGTTTAGATAATTCTTGCATCTCAGATGGTGCAAGACGATATGGAGATTTAGCAACAGGATTTGCACCAGGTACAAGATCAATACGAAACTCAACTTGGCGTGCTGGGGGTAAACCAGGTAATTCCTTGGGGAATACCTCGGGATAATCCCGAACAACAGGGATATCTTGAATAGTCTTACCTTTGCCTTTCTCCTCTATGACATGTGCCAAGAAGGCCACATAGTTCTTTCGTAGGTATTTTTGAGCTTGGGTACACGTCATGAGTTTAAGGCTACTAGCAGGGTTCTCACCATGAACCTCTAAGATCTCACCAGTCGAAAGCGGTATACGAACTATCTTTTCAAAACAAACCACCTCAGCGTGGTACTTGGCTAACCAATCCATTCCCACTATAATGTCGAAACTTCCAAGTTGCATTGGCGTGAGGTCGATAGGAAAAAGATGGTCATTAAGGTTCAGCTGACAATTTTAAAGAACAGAATATAGTACAACGGGTTCACCACTAGCTACTTCTACTGTCAAGGGCTTTCCTAGTTTTGTTCTAGTCATGGAAAGCAAAGGCTCAAAAGCTAAGGACACAAAACTCTTATCGGCACCCGAATAAAAAAGAACAGAAGCCGGTTGGTTGTTAACAAAGAACGTACCATTCACCACCTCGTTATCTGCACGCGCCTCATTTGCATTCATGTTAAAGACTCGACCACGAGCCTGTGCCTGATTTGCGTTTGCCAACTTCGGGCAATTGTTCCTGTTGTGGGTCAGATCCCCACAATTATAGCAAGATCCAGGAGGATAGTGAAGTCGTGCAGGCTGTTGAGGAGGGTTTTGAGCAAGGTTTTGTGCTGCAGGGTTCTGGGTAGGAGCAAAACGACAAGTATTTACGAGATGACCCGATTTCCCACAGTTAGTGCAGACGCGGTACTGTACATATGGTTGGTGGTGGTTGTTACACTTGTTGCATAGAGGTGCATTGCCAGCATACTTCCTTTAGGCTGATGGTTGTGCAGGCTGATTGGGAGCTGCATGTTGTGCCACCACGGCACAGTTCTTGGAAGCCTTTCGCTTCCTCGACTTCTTTGAAGACTCAGCAGCCTTTTTACCCTTTTGTTTCTCGGTCTTATCAGACTGTTTCTTGTCACGCTTTCTGTGGAGCTTACCCATTCTTGATTGAGAGTCAGTTAGGGTTGCAGCTAGCTCAATGGCCTGTCGGACTGTAGTCGGGTTACTGCCAGTGATGACATCCTGAACAGGATCTGGCAAACTGTCTATGTATTTCTCAATCGCCTTGTCCAAAGGCGTGACCATTGTCAGACAGAGTAAGCTTAACTCCTCGTACCTGTCAGTGTAAGCCCGGTGTTCACCACTGTCCTACTTTAGATCATGGAACTCATTTTCTAATGCCCTCTGCTCGTGACGAGGGCAGAACTCTCTCATTATTAGAGCCCTAAGTTCCTCCCATGTTTGACCCAAAGCAACATCAGCACCTTGATCTCTCATTACCCCATTCCACCACGTGAGAGCCCTCTTTTGGAACACACTAGAAGCAAACTCGACCTTACGGTTATCAGGACACTGAACATGGCGAAAAGTACTCTCAAGACTCTCAAACCACTGTAGGAGCCCATTTGCTCCTTCAGAACCACTAAAATTTAGTGGTTTAGCCGAGTTAAATTGTTTAAAATTGCACGGAGCAGGTGCATTATCATTGTTATTGTTGGCTGGTTGATTTGAGTAATGAGATTTGGTAAAATTGCAGCCATCTGCTGTGCTATAATAGTTGTCAGTTCAGCATTGGGTTGTTGTACGTTACGTCGAGGAGGCATTCTAAACGAGGAAACATGAGAGAAAACGAGTGAGATGATATGGTGAAAAATGAGATGTTATAAAAATCGACAAAAGTAAGGATGGTGGTCATTTGTTTATTACCTCATAACAAACAGATGACACACAATTACAAATCAAAGTAAATAGGTCATAATAATGGATTGCAAAGACACGCTTACCTATTAGTGGACACTCACCCCGAGAGTTCCCAGGAAAGAGTGACTGGTCTGATTTTGTGGATTTGTATGAACACTCTAGCCTTAGACAGAAAACTCGGGGTACAGGCACCCACCCTTCCAGTTTGCATGTGTTGACATTATTTAGACCCAAACTTTGATGAGATTTTGAAAATTTGGATGGCACAAGGCCAAAAGAATCATCCAAGGATGGATGATTGATTTTCAAAAATTGATTTGGAAATTTTGTGATCATGTTTTGGTAATCACCTAAGGATAGGTGACGTGTATTGTTTTAAGATCTAAACACAAGATAACTTGTGTTAGGGTCCTAGAAAGGTTATAGTCTAGGTCAAGGCATTACTAATAACCTAATTCCCCATAACCATGAGCTCTGATACCAACTCTTCTGTCACACCCCGACCGCGTAAAACAACAAACCGCGGCGGAAACGTCGGGGAGTGGAGTGACAAAATTATTGTTTCACAACACATGGTATTTAAAGTTTGGTTTTATTAAGGTAAACGATTACATTGTCTTCGTTTAAACATCAAAAAGAACGTAAATTAAACTTGTCTTGCAGCATTTTAAGTCACTAAGGCCCAAGTCCGCCTAAGTGTGTCATGATAATCCTCAAACATAAGCTCCAGAAAACACATGTGAAAATAGGTATGTCAGCATAAAAATGCATGTGAGATACATAGGTTTTGTTGATAAAGGATTCATGACTTGTAGTTAAAAGAAGTGTTTAACAAAGAGTAGTCATGAACCCTTAAAAGAAATGTTTTCTTTTATAAAATCATATGAAAATCGAATTGAAAATCAAATGATAATAAAAGAATAATGCATGGTTAAATAAATAACCAAGTGAAAATGAATTTGTATAAAATATGTCAATTGTAAAACATTGTCTTGTGAAAATATTTCATTTGTATAAAATGTGTCCTGTCTTTGTCTTTGTCGAAGTGGTTTAGATAACGTTACGATATGTAATATCATAAAAGCACTTATATATAGGAAGTACCAGCGGCGTATCCACCATGCTTTTATCATATTACACACGCCTCATTATTTAAATCACTTATCAATAACCACAAAAAAATGTCTTGTTTAAACTAATGTCAAAATGTTTATGTGTAAACAACGTCCAATGTCAAGTTTAAACCATGTCTTGTATAATCAAATGTTATGTATGGTAAGTAAAAAGAATTTACTCAAACCATATGTATAATGTCAATGTGTAACCAAATGTCATGATGGTGAATAAAGTGTATTTACTCAAACCATATGTATAATGTACAAAACAATGTCTTCGAATAAACCTAAATTTAAATCAAAAGTTATGTTTTGCAAAACCAATGCTTTATGGATATAAACATTTATTCAGTAATGTTTATCGCATACATTCAAGTCTTGAGACTGTCGGATAAAATCTTAACAAGTTAATGGTTTATCAAATATGTTTTCGGATTCTGTCATTCCCTACTTCCAAACAAACCTTGGAAGCCGGGAACGGGATTTGTCAAGTCCTATGGTACCATTACATACTACCAAGTGGCGTGATCAATGTTGATGAACATATTTTTATCCCGTTAAACACACCAAATGTCATAACCAATGTAAGCATGTCATGTAAAAACCATGTACTAAGTATGCTAAGTAAACATACGAAGTAGAAAGGTTCATGAAATCAATGTGCCCATATGCTGAGTAAACACATGCAGCAGAAATGTAATGTAAATCAATATGCCCATATGCTGAGTAAACATATGCAGCAAAAGTTTTTATGAAATCAATGTGCTAGCATGCTCAGTCAACATACATAGCAAAACATAATTGAAATCATGTACTATATATGTACTAAGTGAACATAGCAAGCATATGTCATAAAAGCATGAAAAGTATGAAAGTAACAGGTAGGCACATGTGTATCACCCCAAAATATTTGAAAGCGGTAAAAGAGGGGACTATGTACTCATTTGAGATTGCAAGGTATCCTTGATCTAGTGAACTATCAAAGCTCAGAAAGTCAAGGAATCAAGTGGCACCTAGTATGGAATCACTATGTTAATAATCAAGGCCTAAATCGGAAGATTGGATAGAGTGAGGTATCGTAAACCAAATGAGTATTGGAACTCATATAATATGGTTTAACTAAGCGTACATTCTGATTTTATACCTATCCTAAGTGCTTATGACCCGTTATGACTCGTTAAGGTAGTGTATGCTACTTTAACGTGTCATTTGCGCAAAACGCATTCGGATAGCCTAACTAGCCCTATGAAAAGTATTATATGCCCTAATATGTTTAATAACATTGCATAATCAGTTTAAGTGCCAAAAACTTGGTTACATATGCTTAAATTCAAATTATGCATGAAAAGGGAATTTTGGTCATTTTCCTAAGGCATATAAACTACCTATCATACAACTAATTAAACGAAATGAACATAAAGTATAACCTCAGAAGGATATTCCCTATACAACCATGGTCACAAAAATATGTTTGGTCGGATCATAGTGATCGACCAAACGGGTCGGGTTCGAAGGTCTAAGCGGTTGTTTAGGCCACTTGACTTACGACCCAAAATAAGCACTTAACTAAAAGTGATGAGTTAAACATGTTAAAACATGTTTAACTAAGTTAGAAAACTGATTAGATAACAAAACAAAGTGTTTTGATACCCGAATATAGTTTCGTCGAAAATGCGCATAATCGGCATTTTGACCGAAACTTTGACTCGTCACTTCGACTAGTCAACGTGGTAATCAGTAGGTATAGTCACAAGGGTCTATAACCCTCGTGATTACGCTCACGTTGCAAAGTTCAAATGAACTTTGTCCTGACCAAATCATGGTCAAAGCTGAAAGTAAAACACTGTTTGACTTTCATGCTTGAAATAAATTAAACAAGCATGAAAGAACACTAACAAGTGTTCTTGGCTGGAAAAACTGAACTAGAATGCTCAAGTATGAAGCCTCCAACTTAATGTGGTAGCCTCAATCAGAGCACAGATCAGATTTTAAGGGAATGAGCAAGGAATGAAGCATGAGAACCTTGCTATTTATCAGAAATCTTGTGCCTCTAGATGATTGCTGTGTGGATTGTCTGTTGATCAAGGAAGAATCAAGGCCTTCATTGATTAGAATTTGATTGGGGGACTTGATGATCACACAAACCAGCCCCCCAATTGAAGAAACCAGGGATTAAAACAAGGACAACGGCTGAATTAGAAGTTTCTGATTTTTGTGGTGCTGGCAACAGCTTACAGATCGTAAGGTCCTAAGCATACGGTCCGTATGGACCTTGCAGACCAGCAAGTTTCACAAATTGACAGATTTAACCCCTGAGCTTGTTTCGTCGCGTTTTAACACTTCTAGCACCCGTCAAGCCTATTTTCAAACTTCATAATCAAGTTAAAGTACATTTAACTTGAATTATGCTAAAAGATGTCACGGATGTCAGTTCGTTTGGCTATACGATTGTGTTTTTCGGTTAATTATGACGGAAATCGTAAAAGACGCGAAAATGGTTAGTTATAGAGACCATGGGGGCAGATATGTTAAAAATTCTTATTTTGGGCTAATATAGTAAAAGTGATATAACCACAGGAGCCAAAAACGTAATTTACTCTATAGGTTTGTATCATAAAACCTTGATTGTACAAATGTTCCTAAGCTTTGTACGGTAGTTTATTGAGGATGTATATTGTTTGAGTTTTTCTTTCTATTAGAGACTACATGTTTGTATGCTAAAAAAAATACTTTGTTTAAATGTTCTTCAGGGTGTTAAGATTCAAGGTGATATTAAAAGTCATTTGATACCTGTTTTTGATGGACAACTTCAAGAACATGCTGTTGTTATTCTGTCGAAATTTGGTGTTGGTGAAAATGAAGATTTATATAAAGTTGTAGCACATGACTATAAAATCAAGTTTTATCGATGCACAACTGTAACACTGTGAGAGATTGGTAAGGTGTTGAGTATGGTTTCAACTTTAGAGCTTATAAAGATATTCTTCAAGGAGAGGCAGTAAAATCTTTGAGTGTTGGTAGTGTATATTTTTGTAATCATGTCTTCTCTATATAAAATTAGAAATTTTTACCTACTCTGTTGTATAATGCGATCATATAGATGTTGCTGGATTTGTGGTTTGGTGTGGAGATCTTAAATTCTTTGGCCGACCTCCTAAAGAAACTAAGAGGATGAATTTCGATATTCAAGACTTGGAGTAAGTGGTCATTTACATGTTCAGTCATGTACAAATGATTGTTTGTATTTAATGTGGAATGATGTTAATAAATGAGATCAAGAATGTTGGTATTTAATGTGGAATCATGGTAATAAATGAGATCAATAGTGTTTATATCTAATGTGGAATTATGGTAATAATGAGATCAACAGTATATTCTTCAAGTGAATATTTTAGTTAATTTGTGGCTTATTTACTACTTTAATAAATGGTCATAAATTTCCTTTGATTTTATATTGTTATTCATTCAATTTAGTTTTGAATGATTATGCTCTGCATTTTAACGACTTCATCTCTAAGAGTTTTTTTCCCAAAAGAGTGTTGGTGGAGAAAATATTTACCAAAATGGGTGTTTTGAAAAATAATTACCGAAATGGGTTTTTTTATTTATTTCATTGTTTTTCATTATTCTAGTGTAATTCTTTTCTTTCAATTTTTATTCAATCAACCTGTTATCAATTTTTAAATTTTTTGTTTTGTATTTATCTTCGATCAAATCATTTGTTTTTCTTTAAAATTATTGTATTTTTTTTTTTGAAATCATCTCATGCTAGCAACCATTTCTTTGTAATGTCTTCTGCCATCTTCTCCAAGACTCCAATCTCTATTGATTCACAATCTTCAAACTTTACCATATTAGTATATTTATATATAATTAAATTTAATTGAACTCGATGGAAGGATGATATTTTGCATACCTCAAACTCTCATAGAATCCGTAGTTTTCACAAACATCATTGGTTAACTTGCAACTCTTTTTTCTTCTTTGAGCTTCTTCATGTTCATAACTAGAGACGATATGATGAACAAATATACATTCTAATTCGATCATCCTTTCCGGTCACCTTCTTCGGTCACACTTTCGCAAATTCACCATTTTGCCATGAGAAGGTTTGTTTAAGAGATCCATTGAGTGTAAATGAGTCAACCCATTGATTAAATCTGGGTTCCTAACATTTGATTTGAACCTAAGTCAAGACTAATGGTTAGGCTTGTGGTTGACCTATTCTCAGGCATGATTTAAGCTGAAAGAGTGGATGAACTGAGACCAGGAAGTGTTAATTTCATGTTCTGCACAAGAGGAAGAGGATCGAACCATCAGATTTTAGTTTAGATGATTTTATTCTAGTAACTACTGACCATTATTATGAACATCTAAAAGTTTCAGAACCATACTGAACCATACCGTTACTGATTTCACAAGCTAATCATGAAGCGTCAATTTCTGCAAGTTCTCTATTGATGTAGGGATCGAACCAGTGAGCAGTTGCACAAATTAATTTAACCAATAGCAGATGAAATTGCATTGATTAGTGTTTGGTTAGGGCAATAAGTTATTAAAAAATAAAGAAATAATATAAAACACCCATTTTGGTAAATAGTTTTTCAATCACCCATTTTGGTAAATATTTTCTCCACCAACACCTACTTGGGAAAAAACTCCATCTCTAAAACCCCAGCTCATGAGCATGTGATGGTTGTTATATAGCATGGAAAGTGTAAGGAATGGAAAGGTAATTTTTGTTACTTTCTACAAATCATAACTATACTCTTTATTTCTGGCAATATAATAACAGGTTGACTAAATATTTATATACTTTTGCATGTAGATCAATTTAGAGTTCAAAGTGATTAGTTTGTAACTCGACTATTTCTGAATGAAGAAATCGATGAAGTTAATCAGCTAAGGAGGAGGTAAATTGTCAACATAGTTTGCACTGTATATATTTTTTAAGTCAAATACTTTGTTTCATGTTATCTGTATACTAATTCTAATCATTTGTGGTATCAAATAGTCTTTTACTGAAACAAGGATAGGGGAGTGGTTTTACTTCTCAAAAAATACTTTCGTCTTAGACTGTTTTTCCATTGCATAAAGAATTCGTAACAGAGAGTGTGAAGAAACATGTTGATGAAATTAGTGAGACAAAAAAGGTTTCACAAATTTTTATATAGTTTGGTTATTTGTTTAGTTTATCACCTACATGTTAAATGTGGACATATTGTTTAGTTATTTCTCAAACTATAGATTAAATGTGGATATATTGTTTTTACAGGAAATGTCTTGTGTTGTAGTTGCGACGATAAAGATTGTGCAAGAAGAGTATGGTTGGTTTTATCCTGCCTTTTGTAAGTGTTTCAAGAAGGGCATAGCTAAAAGTGAATATTTACAGAATGTTGAAAATGTTTCTGAAGAGATTCTTCAAATGCATGCGACTGCTTTGGTTTGTCCCAAATGTGGTAGTGAATGTACATCCATCACCACAAAGTAAGTAATGATGATTATCCAATATTTTATTTATACAAATAACAGTTTAAGACTGTTATTTCAAATAATTTGGGTGCTTATTTAGGCATTTATATATATTTCAGGTTCAAGCTGCAAGTCCGGGTGCAAGATGAGACCGGTAGTGTATCTTTTGTTATGTTTGATAGAGATGTTCAGAAGATTTTTGGATTAGTTGCTAGTGATGTAAGAGAAACGCAGCTGAAGGCGAATGATACTGAATCTTTCCTGCATGAAATATCTTGATTGGTTGATAAGAAGCTCGCTTTTAAGATTGATGTTTCTAGATTCAATCTTAAAAATGACTATCGTGTTTATACTATGCAAAAACATGTGATGATCCAGTAATAATTGTTGAGTTGGTTGGTGGAGATGATAATGGTGATGAAAATGCAGGATGAGGTAGTACATAAAATTACTTTTTCTATTTATTTATTTTTGTTTTGAGGTTCGAAAACTGGATTATGCACTTTTTTATGTTGTGAGTGCATTTTGTATGTCCATAATTAAAAATCTGTATGTATTTGTAACATTTAAAATCTTGAGTCTGTTTTATACCGGACAGAGGTTTCACTAGGTGTCGTTAGGCAATGTCTGGTCAGTATACGGTACGGCACAATACGAAGAGAGTGGGTTTCAAGAAGCATGATGTCATCATAATCTTATGATGACATCACACTTATGACTCCATATCATATATAGTATCAAAATTCCTGCATGCATGGATGTACGAACCGGGATTACATAACAGCTTCGTACGAACTGGGATTATATAACAGCTTCGTATGAACCGAGATTATATAACAGCTTCGTACGAACCGGGATTACATAACAGCTTCGTATGTACCGGAGCTTGCATGGCACTTCGTATGAACCGAGCATGGCAGTTGGTACGAGCCTACAACAACTATAAATACCTTACATCTCTCTTCGTACAATAGAGCTTAGACAATAGATATCAGAGAACTTTAGAGAAGACACATCCGTGTGAAATACAAGACCTGCAAGTTCATCCGATCAAGTTCAAAACACTTTCGATTCACATCACGTCCTTTAGATTACGAGTGTTTTGTATAGATCGAGTCGAAAATCTGTCCGGTTGTCGTTGATACGTAAAAAAATGACGTTTATTTACGTTTTTGCACACGATTACGGTTCGATTTAACGGATTCCGCACGTTAAATCGAATCCACCGTAGAACTAGTGATCGTTTATCATCTGATCCTGAACTCACAAGTGGTATCAGAGCGGGAGATCGATTGCACGAATTAGAGATACAAGAATTCACGCAATTTCATCAAAATCGGGGCTGAATTGCATCAATTTCGTCATATTTCTTCTTCTACTCTTCTTTTTTATCTTTTTGAACTTAAAACTCTTATCAACACTGATTTCACGTATAAAAATGTTTAAACTTTTTATATAAGGTGTGAAAATGTGTTTTTAATAACGCTACAAAGTTTCAAGTTCTAATTCAACCTAAATCTTGGTCAAAGTTTAAATTTTTTACTCCCTCCTTCCCATTAAAAGTGTCTTATTTTGAATTTTCAAAGGCTTTATTTATAAACGTTGACTTTAATTATATATTTTTTGTGTTACATAAAACTTGATGAAAATTAACCCGATAAAAACACCTATAAAACACACTCAAATCATATAACCTTTATCAAGTATTATCTAACACAAACAAAATTATTTAAGGTCAAAGTTTATAAATAAAAACTTTGAAAATTCAAAATAGGACACTTTTAATGGGACGGAGGGAGTATATAAGGTGCGAAAATTTGTTTTTAATAATCCTACAAAGTTTCAAGTTCTAATTCAACCTAAATCTTGGTCAAATTGATGAAAAACTTGACAAAAATGACTTGTGTTCGTGCTGATGTGTTAGTACGAACCTACAGCTTCGTACGAAGCTAGGAAGTAGTTACGAACAGGTCTACTTCGTACGAACCCAGCTGAGTTTTTACAAAGCTAGGAAGTAGTTGTGAAACTGTTTTTACGAAGTTGAGTTGCTACGAACCCACAATGTTACGAACCTACATCTTTACGAACCCAGAAACAACAACATTTGTTTATTAGGGGACAGGGGGCGGTCCCGTTGTTTTTCCGTGATGGCCACCATAACGCGTTGAACTTTGCATATTCCCACTGCCACCATAACATTCACGCGTGATACAATCACGGTTTCCGGATTTCATTATTTTTTTAACGGCGTGATGGTTTTTTTGTGAGGGTAATTGTTGGTTGGGGGGAATTGTTGGGTGTGGTGGTGAGTGATGACCACCGCCACTAAAAAAAGTTGTGAGTGATGGAAAAATGGTTGATGACATGGCGAAACATGATTGGATATTGTGAGTGATAGAATTCTATCACTAGTGACCACCCCCACCCCCCTTATGAAGCTACGTTTCACGAACCCATAAACAACAATATATGTTTATTACGAAGCTACGTTTCACGAACCTATAAACAACATCAGTTTATTACGAAGCTATGTTTCACATCTATTTCAAGAAGTTGTTTGCAAATCAGGAACATCATGTAAGATTAAATATATTATGTATTAATATTTAATCTATAGCCATTATAATCATTTACATAATATAGGTCAAAATATATTATAACCTATTAAAGAATTAGTTGGTAATTGTTGATGGACCATATTACCCTTATTAACTAATTAGGTTTCCTCCTGAGTGCTTATATAAGGAGAATTATGTGGAGGTTAAGGGGTTACTCAGTTACACAATTAGACACACCCCATTAGTCATAACATCATCATCGACCTCCTCTCCAAAGCCGATACCCCTTTTCGGTTTTCTAAGTCCCCATCATCAGTCAGCACCCTAAGGAGGAACCAGATCATGATGACAAGCATGTTAAACTCCATTACTGGATTCTCCAACGCACTGTCTGCTGTAACAGGTATGTTTTAATGTTTTCCCACATGTATAATCAGAACTGATTAACCAACATGTGGTATCAGAGCATATGTTGATTAGTCAGTTCTGTTTTCGCATCCATAATTCTGGGATTGAAACTTGGAAAACGGAATTTTTGAAAGCCTCATTTAATTCACAGTCGGTTTTGAGTCGGCCATGTCCACTCGAGATCACTGTTTTCGGAAAAAGGTTAATCATATGTTCATTCGAAATTAACTGGATTATGTTTTAACCGAAATCTGTTTAGAAAAAACTATTAAAATTCAGGTTTCGGGTTCCAGAATTTACGTTTTATTTTTTTTAGGGTTCATCATGTTCTTAGGAAAATTCGAAAAATTCTATTATGTTTTGGAATATGATTCGGATTATTAAGTGTTTTTCCTGTTTTGATCTGGTTTTTTCCTCTAAAGATTTTTGAAAACTGTTAAAGGATAAACAGAATATAATTTTGAAATATTTGATAAATTTAGATCATCACTAAAACAGGAAACCATACCTCAAAATCCCTTAGATTTTGAATTTCCAGTTATGTTTTCACATTCACAGCTGTAACAGGAAGTTTCGAGACCATCAGATTACGACTCGAGACCATCAGTCTCGACTCGAGACCATAAGGTCTCGACTCGAAATCATCAGGTCCTTAAACCTTCAATTAGATAGTCACTTACTAATGATATTTAAGTCTGATAATTTTAATATTCCAATTAACACATGATTAGTTGACTGTAGTTCCATACGTTTTTTTACCATAATTCGACAAATAACTAACATGAGAGTTAGTGACAAAATTAATTGTTAAGGCTATAAGAACCATAATAAGCAGTCTTCTAACAACGCCTTTCGATACCTTATATATTCTGAAGATTAATCAGAATATAGTATCATAATTAAGCAATGTTATGAAGCTTGTGAGGTTCGCATAGTCAACATAAAGTCACACTTACCTTAAACTCTCATATTATTTGTTCTAAATATCTGGATTGAAACATTACTAAGATGAAACTAGATGATACCTTACATTTTCACAACTTTTGTTATCATGCAAATGAGAATTTGACAAAAGGAAAATGAGATCTATAAATTTCATCCATTATAACTGAAATTCATGAGAAATCATGACATGGTTAGTGAGGATGATTTTTTATCTAATCTCATTCTAAGTGATTTAAATCATGACGTTATAGCCCTAAATATTACTTGGCTTAAGGAATAAGTTTGGGTCCATCATAAGTCATTCATTGACATTCGTGGAACTTATTCCAAATGGAATATTCAGACATAATTTATTTATCATTTAAAAGACTATCAACTTTTATCTAAATTTTGTCGTATATGGCCCACGTCCTTAGAAGAAATCTATTCATGTATGTACTTAATAAGATTTCTATTAAATATGTCCCTAAAGTTCCTTATGATATCTGGACATTAAAGAAATCAAATAAAGTCTAACGTGTATATGATAGGTTCCCACGTCACGTAGCTCATTGAAACTTCTCTTGTAGCATTCTAGAGATATTAAAGATCAGTGGGAGCATTAAGTGTCTTAATAATAACTTGCAATAGTTGCAAGAGGTGGGGGAGTAAAAACTTCATATTACTTCAATTTACACCTCTTGTACAAGACACTGCTCCATCTTGACATTGTTCTATCATAACTTGTCTCCTTAAAATCTAATGCTACTCTTACAAAAGTTTCATTGTTGCTTAATTGTGGGCACACTTAGATTTCTTACCTAAAACTAGCATAATCCTCAACAAGAAAAATCACGACTAACGTCATTAACTTGTTTCTCTATTAGAATTTGTTGGTCGTTACATATTGACCCTAAGCATGCTGAGTTCCTAAAGTTTTCTAAGGTCAGTGGGAGCAGTCAAGGTCCTTATCATGACTTGCAAGGAATACGGGGAAGAGTGTCATTAAATTTCACTCCAAATTTAACTCCGATTACACCTCTTGTACACCATACTGCACCAACTCTTTCAAACTTAGAAGGAAAATGATAGCAACCTAACCAAGAGCTAATCCATAAAACTGAAACTTCTAATGAACCCAATAATCAACTCAGGGGGTCATCTAGGTTTAAAAGCCTACTAGCTTTGATGATTACATAACCTCCCTAATTGAAGTTGAAATGGATTTTGGAAAAGTTTACTGATCCTATCTCTTCAAATTAAGCCATTAGTGTCAATCAATTTTCTAAATGGAATAAAACAGTTTTCTAGTAAAACTGATTTTATGTGTTCGTATAACGTTTGGGATTTGATTGAATTACCTAAGAGTGTTCATAACTAAACCAAATCCTGATATATAAACGTTAAGACACTAAGAAGCATGATTGATTGTCAAAGGTTGTACTTAGGAAGAGATAAATTATCAAAGATTTCTTTGAGGATCATCACTGTTCTAGTAGCTTATAATAGTTTAAAGCTACATTAGATGAATATTAAAAACAATTTTCCTTAACAAATGGCAGACATATTTACATGTTCATAAAACAACCTGAAAGTTCTAAACTGAAGGTTAAAGAACACTTTATTTGTAAGCCAACAAAATCCATGTACGGGTTAATGCAAACATCATAATGTGATGAAAAGTTAACATAATTATTTTCATCAACAACCAAGTGGATTAATGTACCTACCTCAAGATGAGTGGGAGCAACTAAGATAAACCTGTCTATTTAGATGATATTCTTTTGACAGGTATATGTTACATAAGTCAAAGCATTGTTAACACAAACTTTGATATAATAAATCTCAGGGATATCTCTTACGTGATTGATATCATAACATACCGAGATAGACCCAATAGAACATTAGTTACGTTCCATAAGTTTAACCTTAAATGGGTCCTTACATATGTAACAAACAACACTGCTCTCCTTTAGAGGATAATATGGTAAATGAGATTATTTATTTACGCTTCATTAATTAGAAGCCTTATGTAAGTTCAAGTCTATACTCGTTTAGATATTACTCACATTGCAACACACTAGATATGTCTACTTAATGTGAAGCATCTTATGGAGTATTAAAATATTTATAAAAGAAACGAGAGACTATAATTTTAAAGAAGAAGTGAGAACTCAAACCGGTTTATTACTCTAACTTTGAGATGTTCAAAGATGACAAAATGTAATTTCGGGTATATCTTTATGTCAGCAGACAAAACCTATTTCATGGAGGAGTCATAATGCACTGATATTAACAACCTAAGTTATAACGACATAATATAGTCACTAAATGTTGTTGGAAACTTATCAGTGGACTCATAAGTTTATTAACTCCATATAATTAAAGTTTTGAAGACTTAGTGTGATAAAGTCAGCTACCATGACTCCTTGAACAGTAACAGTTCAAGAGGTGCTGCATTAAGTTTCGATACGCAATTAATTATTCGTTTATGAACGAATTGAGGAAACTAAGTTTTGTATCGAATACATTCATGATATGCTTAAGGATCCTATAACTGGAGGGCTATTACCCATAAGTCTTATTAAGAGAGCTCATAGACAGGTATTAATTAATGGCCATGCGCAATTGCATATCGTACTATGAATGACTAAGTATTAGTTAATTTCCTCA
This sequence comes from Helianthus tuberosus, assembly GCA_030545235.1. Taxonomy (NCBI): domain Eukaryota; kingdom Viridiplantae; phylum Streptophyta; class Magnoliopsida; order Asterales; family Asteraceae; genus Helianthus; species Helianthus tuberosus. Next base: position 113,926,784 of record CM060394.1, on the reverse strand, counting down.
TCGGTTTGATTTTGTATGTCTCTAAGAATATGTCAAGTCGACATAATGGCATATAGACAAATAAAGTTACAAATCAAACAAAGGGCTTACGCGTATTTTGATCATGACGATTAGGTTTTAAATTAAGGCTATAGTATGATTAATGGGGGTCCTGAGTCGCATAATGATTCAACGGCTGTATTTCTCTGCTATAGTGCTTGTTTAAGGCTAAAATGAGTGTTAACTCCTGATCAGGCTTATCTAATACTCATAGTAAATGATTACTCGGCTAAGTGGGAGAATGTAAGATTAAATATATTATGTATTAATATTTAATCTATAGCCATTATAATCATTTACATAATATAGGTCAAAATATATTATAACCTATTAAATAATTAGTTGGTAATTGTTGATGGACCATATTACTCTTATTAACTAATTAGGTTTCCTCCTGAGTGCTTATATAAGGAGAATTATGTGGAGGTTAAGGGGTTACTCAGTTACACAATTAGACACACCCCATTAGTCATAACATCATCATCGACCTCCTCTGCTAAGCCGATACCCCTTTTCGGTTTTCTAAGTCCCCATCATCAGTCAGCACCCTAAGGAGGAACCAGATCATGATGACAAGCATGTCGAACTCCATTACTGGATTCTCCAATGCACTGTCTGCTGTAACAGGTATGTTTTAATGTTTTCCCTCATGTATAATCAGAACTGATTAACCAACACATCACATTTACAAACCAGGGTTTCATACGAATCTGGACTGTTGCGAACCATCATTGATTTCAGCTTCGTATGAACCCAGTTCTTGTACGAACCCAAGTCTACTAAGAACCCAGTTCTTCTTTGAACCCAGGTCTTCGTACGAACCGACGTTGAGTACGAAACAACATTATTTCTTTCTTCGTACGAACCTAGTTCAGCAGGTTATTCATACAAACTCAGATTATATCAGTCCGAACGATCCAAGGTTATCACTGGATCCAAGTTTGTTCATACAGATCGGCGTCTGTTGATTTGTACAGTTTGGATGTTGGATTATTTCTGAGAATCAAAGATTGCATGTTGCATGGATATATGTGAAAAATTAGGTTTTTTGTTCTTGATTTGTGTACATGTGCATTAGTGGATTTGCAGCATTTTATTTGTGAATATTAGTGGACCCACATGATTTTATTGCATTTATATAACTCTGACGAATCTGGATCAATATTATTCGTAGATCAAGATTATTCGGACAAAGTACCTAAGGTCATTTGAATGAATTTGGTGTTCAAGTTTGTAATGAATCAAGAAGATTGAGTTTGGTTCGTCAATCGCAGATCTACTCAGATTAGATTTTCGCTGATAAAAGCAAAGTTTTATTTGTTTGTTTGTTGCATGGATCCAGTTTTGGACGAATCAGGAAACAACATTTAATCACTTGTCAAGGCTGTCTAATGTGTTTGATAATCACGAACCCATATTTATTGTTGTGAAGGACTCAGTGTGACAACCCGATATTTCAAGGTCTATCTTTTACACATCACTGACTACACAATCCTGTTTTTATAATTCGGTTTATGTGGTGTTTCTGCAGTTTATCTGAATGATTAGTGTTTATGTGTAATGATTGATTGTTATATGTGTAGTGTTAATATAGTTTATTTAGAGTTTAATAATAATGTTCTTCGTCACAAACTAACCTCGACGAAGAATAGGATTCTTCGCCAACCCATCTCGATGAAGAATGGGTCCTTCGTCGAAGAAGGTTCTTCGTCGGAAACGGGCCTCGGTCCAATCTATTTCGCGGCCCAACTGTTTATGTTATGTGATTGTATAACCCTTGTAACCGCTGGACGTAAACATAAAACCCTAGAGTCTTCTCTCCCTTGTCAAACTCTGTGCGACGGCAACCATAGGAAACCTCAAAGCATTCCTTCCATCTCGATTTATCTAAACTCTTTGATATAACGGTTAGTGCGTAACTCTTTGATTTAAGGAGAAACTGTCCGGATTTAAGCATTCCTTCCATCTCGATTTATCTAAACTCTTTGATTTAAGGAGAAACTCTTTGATCTGTTCGGATGCATGAAAGGAGAAACTGTCCGAAAAATGATAGAAAGATTTTGTCATTTGAAAATTGAGCTAGAGAGGTTTGGAATTAGAAAGGACAGAGAAGTGATTGTTGATAAACTGATCGAGGCATTACCACACGTAGTGTTGGAACTTTTGAGATCGTTCATACTTGTGCTGGATTAGTTTTATAGTGGTTTGTAGCTAATTTGATAGTATAGGGGCTTATTTTGTAATTCTATAGAAGTTGTAATCCTGACTTGGTGTAGATAAGATTCCAGCAAATTTATAAATTTGCTGGCTAGTCAGGAACACTATATATAGCCCTTGTATTGTAACCACTTCAAGCTTTTGGCTCTCTTAATGAATATTGGTGTTGTTTACATTCAATCATTGTTCTAGTGCTCTAATCTGATATCCAAGGTGCTTTACTGATTTACATTCTTGTTTGGATTCAATACAACACTTGTTGTATTCATTAATCCATTAACTTCACCTTCATCTTTGATTATTCTTAACTTTTCGTAGTTCAAACACTTAATCAATAGGTGTTTTGGACTAAAACAACCAACCACTGTGACCCGGATTGATATTGGGATTTACAATTTGGTATCAGAGCCTTAGTGCTCTTGGTTGTTGTGTTCTTGTTGAGATTTTTCATAGTTTTGAAGGTTTTTCAAAGTTTCAAGAGTTTCAAATTTTTGGACTCAAAATGGACTGATTTGGTGTGTTTAATCGATAGGTTGTTGTTAATAGATGATTAGGGAGTCATTTTGGACATTTTGATGCATCAAAACATGGTTTTAGAGCTGTTTTTGAGTGATTAGAGGGTTTTAGTTCGTGTTAAACCCTCTGTCCAGTGAAATAGTTTGAATACAGCGAACAATATTTGAACATAGCGAAATTAATTTTTGAATATAGCGACGATATCTTTGCATACAGCGAATACAGCGAACAATCTTTTGAATCTCATCGCATAATCATTAATTTCACCGACCACAACTCGAGCGAAATTAACGATTTACGGCGAAATAGTGCCAAGTGACCCTTATAGCGAAATTATCGAAGGCGACTTCGAGAACTGCAATATAGAACCACAGCGTTCTTATCACAGTATACGGTGAAATTAAGCCAAACTAACGTGTGTGTTATTTGTATCAGCGGATTTAGCTAGCTCGCTCGTGCAGGACCTCTCCGGCATCGGCGAAATTGTTTCTATTGAAGAGTTGTCAGCGAAATTATCATCTGTTCAACTTACCTTTGTCAAAAACAAGTAAAGATGTCGTTGAATCAGCTAAGTCCAATTGCTCAAGTTGAACTTGAGACCGGAACCACTACTAGGCCACCAAAGTTGAAAGGGGCTGAAGACTTCAGCACTTGGAAGACTCGCATCCAGTCGTTCTTCGAATACACAGACTGCAATCTGTGGGTCTCAGTCACCGCTGGACCCCACATTCCAACGGTTGTTCGTAATGACGTGGTAGTTGCTAACCCTGACCCCACAACCTTCACTGACGAAGACAAGGCTCTAATCCAACGCGATCGCCGTGCACATGCAGCCCTAACCATGGCTCTGTCAACTGATGACTGCAACATGTTTGAAGAACACCGAACTGCAAGTGCACTCTGGAATGCATTGATTGAGTATTATGAGGGAAATGAAGAGCTAATTGAAAGTAAGAGAGATATGGTGCAAAAGCAATACGACATGTTCTGTGGAGTTCGTGGAGAAAGTCTGTCAGATCACATCAGTCGCTTTCTGAATATGATGACCAAAATGAAGAAGGCAGGAAATCCTGTCACAAACCGTGTTGCCATCAAGAAGCTGCTGGATTCACTCCCTAAGGAATGGAGTTTGCAATGCATGATGATCAAGAAGGTTTTCCTCAATAATCCAAATCCTGTCACTCTGTCAGACTTGATTAACACTCTAAGAGCTTTTGAAATGGATGTCAACAAACGAGAAATGAACACTGCTGGCTACACTCCAAAAACAAATCCAACTTCTGCTGGAATGAAGAATGTGGCATTCCTTGCCTCAGGTGGCATCTGTCAACAAGCTTCTGACATGATCTATGCTAACGCTTCCGCAAGCGCATCAAAAGCTCCACAACCTAGTGAGAAGACTGTCACCGTTCGCGATACACAAGCGTTGAAAGTGTCTACTGAAAACGTGGCACTTTTCAACATGTTTCTAAGCAGCTATGAAGCTTGAATGTCAGGAGAGCTCAAGAAGGAAATGTTCACTGCTGAATACATGTATCAAGTCGATCCAGATGACATGGAGGAAATGGACCTGAAATGGCTAATGGCCATGATCACCTTAAGGTTAAAGAAATTTCAGGACAAGACCGGGAAACGTTTGGGTCTCGGAAAGGCTGTCTTTGATAAATCCAAACTAAGATGCTACAGCTGTAAGAATCTGGGCCACTTCAAGCGTGACTGTCCCCTGTTGAAAGAAGGAAACATCGAATCAACTCCTGCTGTGAAACAAATCACCGTTGAAGAAAACAAAAACAACGCGTCTCCTAGCACGCCAAAAGCTTTAGTCGTCGAAGATTATGATTGGAGTGAAGAAATTGCTGAAGCTAAGGAGCAAGTCAACAAATCTTTCATGGCAAAGAGCTCAAGCGAGTTCTCTTCGAAGCAGTTTGAGAAACAGACAGCTGGAATTCCAAAAGGAGACAATACTGCTGACAAGGGTTTGAAAAGCATTCTCACCTCTCCGGAGCCTGAGAAAGAAAAGAAGTCTGAAGAAGCTAAGGAGCAGATTCCTAAGGATGCATCTGACCAGAAGAAAGACAAAGGAAAAGCCTCAGCCACAACAATGAAAACTGAATCTTCCAAAGAAAAGGCTGACAAAGACTTGGTAAATAGTATTCCACATAACTTTAAAGTAAAGTTATGCTCACCAGCATGCGTTGATGTCGTGGCACATTACAAGTCTCTTAATCTAGAATTTGAGAGACAAAAAGACAATGCCTTAAAAATGAATAACGAACTTAAACTGAACGAGGCCGCATACCAGAGAAAGTTGAATTCAACTTTAGCTGAGATGCAAACTCTAAAATAATTTGTGATTAGAAAAGATTTCATCATTAACGATCTCACAGATAGATTAGAAAAGGCTTTGAATGAAAAGAACAAATTGCAAATTATCATTGATAAATGGAATGTCAGTCAAAAGGCCTTTACTGACATCAAAAACTGCCAACGACCAACGTATGTGAAAGACGGGATCGGGTAGGCAAGGAAACGAAAGAAAACTCTTCCTTCCACCACATAGCAAAAACTATGTGCCTATACCTACTCCTCATCCCGAAAACGATCTCATTGATGAAAAGGCCTCTGTAGAACAAAACGATTCTTGTGAAAACGAAACAACCGCTAACTTTTCTAAAAGTAATGCAGATCCAATTGTGTGTAAAGAAGATGTGTGCGATGAGGAAGGAGACTGCGGCGGTTCAAAAATAGGAATAGGTTATTCAGGCGACAGTTATTCCACTGTTAACTGGTTCGCCTGGAACTGTTCTAAGGAAAACAATGTTCGGGATGAATGTAATAATTTAATTAGGATGGATAACTGTAACGGCCATGTGCCTAAATTTAAATATTCGGATGACCGTAAGGGCCATGTGCCTACATTTGAGACCCGTGATCGTGAACATGCTATGTTTGAATGTCATGATTTAAATTCTGCATTTTGTGATGATAAAGTTGTTTGTGAATCTCCTGTATTTGTGCCAGAATTGAAAAAGAATAGCTTTGGAAAATTCCTCACCAAGGAAATTCCAGAATTTATTCCATCTCGAACAGGTATGACAGATTCTGAAAAGGGAGTCACTGAAGATCAATGCAACGAAGACTCAAGCTCTGCTGTGAAGACTTCAAGTCCTGAGGATGAGCAAATATCAGAAACATCAAACGAAGGTCGAACAACAGACAGTGAGAGCATAGAATTCTCAAGTGAAGAAACCTTGAAAACCTCAAGTGAAGATCAAACAACAAATGATGAAAGCTCCGAAAGTTCAAGTGTTGAAACAATTGAAGACCAAGATCCAGAAAGTTCAAGCGAAGATTAAAGCTGCAATGATTCAATTTACGAAGCAAGTGAAGAACAAGACTCAAGTGAATACCAAACGTCTGAAAGCTCATCTGATTGCAACAATGATGAAGAATGTTCAGAAGATGAAAGCAGAGTTGACAAGAAAATGAAGAAAGCAGAAAGCTCAAGACACTCATCACATACATCATCTTCTAACACCAAAAGACCCAGACATAAAAGATGTTTTCGCTGTAGTCATTTAGGACATACAGCGAAACATTGTAAAAGCAAGAAATTTTCTAAACCAGAATATGATTTTGTTAAGAACGTCACAGATCAACTAGATTATCTTCAGAAATCTGTTAAAAATCTGGTTAATTCAACAGCTTATTTTTGGAAACAAAAAGAGGACATCGTGGCTCAAAACCACGATAGATTCAACATAAAGCAAGTCTGGGTCCCCAAATCAATCTAATCTGTATATATATTTTTGTATTTCAGAATAAACTCCAAAAATGGCTTCGAATGCTCATGGAGTATATCTGGCACGTCGACAGCGGATGCTCAAGACACATGACAGGATTGAAGGAGCTTCTAAAGAATTTTCGTTTTATTGATGGTGATTTCGTGCTCCAAGACAAAACAATACATACGTGCTCAATATGAAAAACGCCAAGACAAATGACAACTTGACGTGCTTGATATCAAAGGCTTCAGAATCGGAGTCACTGCTTTGGCACAGGCGATTAGGGCGTGTAAATTTCAAAAATATGAACAAACTCTCTAAGCTAAACTTAGTGAGAGGACTTCCGATAAAAGAATTTCCTTTTTCTGAGAAATGTATAGCATGCGCCTAGGGAAAGCAACACAAGAAATCGCATAAGTCCAAAGCAGTGACCACGATTGCTGCGCCTCTCCAGTTGTTGCATATGGATCTGTTTGGTCCAATTAGTGTTAAAAGTCTTGCTAAAAGTTCTTACTGTTTGGTGATTACAGATGATTTCTCTCGTTTCTCATGGGTCTATTTTCTTGAGGCAAAGAGTGAGACAACTGAAATTCTCAAGGCATTCATTCCCTTGATTGAGAACGTGACCAAATTAAAAGTGAAGTCAATCAGAAGTGATAATGGCTCCGAATTCAAAAATCAGACTTTCATATCCTTCTGTGTAGAAAAGGGAATTCATCTTCAATACAGTGCAGCCAGAACTCCTCAACAAAATGGGGTTGCTGAACGCAAGAACAGAACGTTGATTGAGGCCGCAAGGACCATGTTGGTGGATTCAAAGCTTCCAATCATCTTCTGGGTAGAAGCAGTTAACACGGCATGCTACGTTCTGAACAGGGTTCTCATTGTAAAACCACACTGAAAAACGGCGTATGAACTCCTCTTCAAAAGAAAGCCGCTTATTGATTTCTTCAGACCATTTGGATGCTCTTGCACTCTTCTAAACACTCAAGAGAATCTCATCAAGTTCGAAGCAGTAGGTGATATCTGCTACTTCATGGGATATTCATCCACTCAGAAAGCCTACAGAGTCTACAACAAAAGAACAAAGATGGTGATTGAATCGTACTACGTTGACTTTCAAGAAGGAAACTACACTAACACTGGAAGTACTCCCGATTGGTTTTATGACGTGGGTGTGATATTTAACACCTTTGAAATTCCAGAAGATGTTCCAGAAGTAGAACCTGCAGAAGTCGCTCCAGTTGAACCTCTGTTTGATACTTCAGATATTGGTTTGACTCCGTTTACTACCCGTTTCACTCCATTCTCTGCTAATCCACTTCTCTCTGTGGATGAAGCAACTGGTGACACTTCGCCTGAGAACACCCCTGAAAACGGTGATTCTTCTTCACAGGTGAATGTGGATGAACCAACTCAAGAAGATGACCCTCCAGTCATCTACGTGGACGAACACTTCATCAACCTCCCGCAGCAGATTGAGTCTCAGACAAATGCAGGGTACAAGACAAATCGAAATCATCCTCTAGAAAATGTCATAGGTGCAGTCGAAGAAGGAGTGCGTACACGAGGTCAGTCGTCAAGCATCAACAAAGGTCTCTATGCAGCTTTTCTCTCACAATCCGTGCCACGGGACATTGAAGATGCGATTCTAGATTCCAGTTGGGTTCAAGCAATGCAGGAAGAATTATCTCAATTTCGCAAACTCAAGGTCTGGGAGTTAGTAGATCTACCTGAGGGAAAGTTTCCGATTGGTACCAAATGGGTCTTTCGTAACAAGATGGATGATCGTGGAGTAGTAATCAAGAACAAGGCCAGATTAGTGGTGCAGGGTTTTCGTCAGGAGGAAGGAATTGATTACGAAGAGGTTTTCGCTCCAGTTGCAAGATTGGAGGCCATCAGAATATTCCTGGCTTACGCGTCATACAGATATTTCAAAGTTTTTCAGATGGACATAAAGAGCGCTTTTCTGTATGGGAAGGTAAAGGAAGAAGTCTACGTGTGTCAGCCTCCGGGTTTCGAAGATCCTCATTTTCCAGGTCGCTACTACAAGTTGGACAAAGCCCTCTATGGTCTTCACCAAGCTCCACGTGCTTGGTACGAGACTTTGTCAACTTATCTTTTGAAGTGTGGATACACCAGAGGAACGATCGACATGACTCTCTTCACCAAAAGAGTTGGAGAAGACGTAATGCTGGTTCAGATTTATGTGGACGATATCATCTTCGGGTCAACCAACGAGGAACTGTGTAGAGAATTCGAGTCTGTCATGAAGGCACAGTTTGAAATGAGCATGATGGGAGAGCTGACATTCTTCTTGGGGCTAGAAGTGAAGCAGAAGGAAGACGGGATTCTCATTCATCAGGCCAAGTACATTCGGGATATTCTCGCAAAGTACAACTTGAATGACTGCAAAGTTGCAAGTACTCCATTTGCATCTCAGACGGAGCTTACTCTAGATCCTCAAGGAAAACCTGTAAACAAGTCATTCTATCGCTCGATGATCGGATCTCTGATGTACTTAACGGCTAGCAGGCCTGACATCATGTGGGCTGTCTGTCTCTGTGCTCGCTTTCAGACTAATCCCAAGGAATCTCATGAAACCACTGTGAAGCGCATCTTCCGCTATCTTAAAAGAACTCCGAAACTAGGTCTTTGGTATCCTAAAGATAGTAATTTTGATCTTATTGCTTATTCTGACAGTGATCATGCAGGCTGTAAAGTAGATCGCAAGTCTGTATCAGGAGGATGTCAATTCTTGGGAAATCGTCTGATCTCATGGCAAAGCAAGAAACAGACAACTGTGTCCACCTCCACCGCTCAAGCAGAATACACCGCGGCCTACAGTTGCTGTTCACAAGTTCTCTGGATACAAAATCAGTTGTTGGATTATGGAATCAACATCATGAAGACTCCTATATTCATCGACAATGAGGCATGTTTGGGAATTGTGAAGAATCCCATCCACCACTCCAGAACGAAGCATATCGAAATTCGTATTCACGCAATTCGAGATGCGTACGAGAAAGGATAAATTCAAGTGGTACCAGTGGATACAACCCAGCAACGGGCCGACATTTTTACTAAAGCTTTCGATAAAACTCGATTCAACCAGCTGGTAACCTGGTTGGAGATGGTTAATTTCCTTGAATGGAAATGAATCTTGTGTCCAAACGCTTTCGTAAACACTCTATCTTGTGTCCATAGTTTTTCTTAAAAAAAAAAAAAAAAAAAAAAAAACGTTTGTTGAAAGGAAAACAAGTATCGTAAAGCGTCGCCCACCAAAAAGATTTTCTGATTCTTAAAATTTCATTTTCGGGCAAATGGACTTTCGAAAATAAAGATTTTAGGGGGGATATTCCAGAAAATCAAAATGAGATGTTTGTTTCTGACTCCTGTTAGAGGAAATGATAGAAAATTGCTAACACTTTGCCATTTCTTGCAAAACAGAAAACAAAACAAAAAGAAATCGGGGTACCAAGCAACGACGTGTCGGTAGATTCAGCAACACCAACGAGTAAACTGCTGTTAGGGAGCAAAACATAACTTCTACACAAGGATTCTGGCTTTTCTCAGGCATTACGCATCATAGTGGGTAACACGTTGCGGCATATGGCTTAATGGTCTTAAATCTTGCGTTGATAGATTGCCAAAGTCTGAGATCTCGGGTCTTTATATTGGTTTCCATTCGGGGGGTATCATAGTTGGTCTTCTGCTGCATCCAGATACATGCTGACCTAGAACTCCTATGATATCCCTTCAGAATAAGCGCCTTACAAAAAAAAAAAAAAAAGAGGCCAAACCCTTTCATAATAAGTGCCTTTTGTGGCCAAAAACCTTTTGATGGATTAGTTTCGGTCTCTCTGTTGTACGAAAGTACTGACCTGTTCATCGAACTATCTGTCTCGCCCTCGATAGTTCTTGGAATCTCTGTTGTACGAAAGTACAGACCTGATCTCCGTTCTATCGTTGAAATGAATGGATCCAATATACTCACCTGTTATGAAGAATCTTTGTGCATACCTTGATCGCGGGGGTATGTCCTGACGTGGGACTCACGGGCGTAATGATTCTATTCTCAATAGCTTGTGTGGGGGCCATAGAAGTCTTGTCAATATTACCGAAAACATGATAAAAGCGCTTTCTGAAGGCATATTGAAAGAAGGATGCATGGATTTAAGCGGACAAACATACTGGCAGTTTTTCTTGTGCCCTGGTTAGTATTTATTAATAATAATAATAAATAAGGAATTGGCAAGTGTTGGCGATATGATCTTCTGCAGGTAAGTCATCGAGCGTCGAATGTTTCAAGAAGTTCCGCATCAAATGGAACCTCCCAGAGCTGAAAATTCGAAGTTCGGAGTCTAAATGGCCCAATTTTCTCTGTTGTGTAAATATTTAGTATATTTTAGCATTTTAAACAAAATGGGCACGTTTTTCGAGAAAGTTTGAAATTTGCGAGCGAAATTAAAATTGTTTTGAAAACTTATCAGAGGGGGCGAAATTAAGATACCAGCGAAATAGTTATTTCGCCCGGTACGGAAATCCGTGCATAAATATCTTCAAACCGTCACTTTTCAAAATTTTTCAACCCATTCGCTCATCTTCTTCGCTAATCTCCGGACATATTCTCTAAACCAACATAAGATTTATTATCGTTCAAAGGTCTTCAGGTAAATCTCCGATCTAATCTTCATCTACAATCGTCACGATCATCGGTTCACATTCTCGAGCAACTGTACTGTTTGAATCTCCATCATTGTTATCTATGTTCATAGATTTAGAATCTAATCTGTATTATCTAGGGCTTGTTTTGAATGATTTGAACCGGATGAACCAAGATTTCGACATGATCTTCATGTTTAAATTTTTCTATGTTGTTGAAATGTCTGCTTTCGTTTAGATTTGTCTTTCCTCTGTGATTGGTTGTTTAAACGGTGATTGAAATGTTAGGGTTTTAGAAGGGTTTAGTAAGAAAAAGATGATGCCAGCGAATTAGCTTTGAATATAGCGAACTCAGCGAAGATAACATGGAATCTCAAAAGTCTCGAACGCGAGTTCGAGCAACCGGTGAATTATTCTTATTTCGCCGGTAAAGCGGCCCAGACTAGTGTCTTCGCTGCTAAATCATTTCCGGAAACAAAGCCTTGTTGTGACAACCCGTACGCTCGTCCCTAATCGTCGAGAGAACGATATTTCATTATTATTCCTATTAATTAATTTTATTGTTGTTATTATTATTATTATTATTATTTAGGTAATTATAACCGTTTCGTTTAATGAATAACCCGAATCAGGTATATATAAGTTTCAATGAACACGTTATATTAACTGTCATATTTTATTTGTGAACAAATTCGATCTAATTGTGAACAAATTCGAGCTCATATAACACGACAGTTAACGAGTTCATACCCATGGACCAGGCCCAACCCAACTCCCTAAACCAAAACCTTAGCCTATTTAAACCCCTTATAAACTTCACCCTCATTATCATTTCAAAAATAAGGAACCCTAAAAACTCTCATCAGCCGCACAACACTAAAACCCCTCTTCTTCCTCTCACGAAATCAGTCACCGGAGTCATGATTCCGACACCGTTTTCCAGCCACTCCGACCGCACCTGAAATCCCCATCTGAATCTCCATAAAACCCCTCCCATTTCCTCATTTGTCCTTATAACACGCACCTCCATGACTTTAGAAGAGAATCACTGTGAAGAGAGGAGATGAGGGAAAGAAGACGACGGAGAGATGGTTATGGCGGTAACGATGATGGTTATGGTGGTGGCCAGCGGCTCGCTGGCGGTAGTAATGGTGGCTCTCAGTTCGAAGGCTCAGGTCAAATGTTCGGGTCCGGCTCAGACCAGTAGCAGTGGCAGCCGTATATTTCCCTTCGTCACCCCATATCTCGGTCAGTACATGATACGTTTGAATATATGTGGCAGTTATGAAGCTTGACTATATGTAGATATACTAGTGTATTAACTGATTTGGGTATACATGAGGTTCAAATGTCATGTTTAGAATAATGGAGGTTGTTGAAAAAGAGTGTGATGGTTGCTGTTGAAATATATATAGGTTAATAATAAAAATGCTATCTTAGAGCTACACATACACTGTCGAAGTTGATTTATTGAGGATTCGTGTAAAGCTGTTTTGATCATTTCAAGGAATAGATAAAATTTGCTAGACATATAATGAAGGGAGGTACATATGTTTGATGTTAAGAACAATGACAAGGTGCTTAATACTATTTCCGTGACAGATTATTAGTTGCATATTTTCGTGGTTCCTTGATGTTGCTTGTCAAACTGATTTAATCTTTTTGATTAACCGATGCTTATGATGATGATGGTAATATGATTTCTTTTGATATGAGCAGTTTACACGATAATGTAGTCTGATGAATTGTTTTGGCCGATTGTTTCGGAATTCTCCATGGCTTTTAATTTGTGAAATGAAGTTAATAGTTTCATGAGAGTACAAGAGATGGTATGAATGATGGATGTTATATTTTCACTGTTTTGAACGCATGATTTCTAGATAAATGCTTGATTTCTGTGATAGACAATGAGTACAAAAAAATTGGGATATGGCTGTATTTCCTTGTGATAATTGAGTTTTGTTGAACACTAAGGATAACAGTGCTGTTTAAATGAATGATATGATAAATATTTGAAATATGTTGGTTTGATCTAATTTGGTATTGTACGGAAGAATAAGACATGTTAAGGAATTTTGATTGGTTCGTACATCTGGGTAAGGGTTCTAGAAAGATTCCATAGTGGTTGCGAGTCGATACCAGTGGATTCATTATTGGTTTCGACTCAGCAGCTGTTTCATCCGAGATTGCGACTCGAAACCATACACTTCACACGTAAGGACTCGAGACCGGATGGTTGCGACTCGAGATCTTCTGATCTCGACTCAAGCCTGACTCGAGACCTCAAGGTTGCGACTTAGTTATGCACAACTCGAGACCACTCTGGTTGCGACTCGGAACTTCATGGTTGCGACTCGAGACCTCTTGTTCTCGAGTCGAGACCACCCGGTTTCGACTAGACCACTCTGCTTAGTTATTGGGCCGCACAAACTGATGTTTTGGACTACGTGCCACTGTTAATGTTTAACTGTTACTGTTTAACTGTTGCATGCTAGGATAGGCCCAATAACGTATATGCTAGTATGACTTACGTGCTATGTGTTAGATACGTGTAGTTGTATTTGACTTTTACTTGCACACGAACCTAATAAATATTTATAAACCATAATAGGGTATGGTTGACCAACGTAACACAAGTAAATTAACTACCGAGCAAAGCAAAGGTGAGTTCACTACTTTTTACTTAAAGCATGCGTTCCCGGTGGTTGGGAAATGGAACGAAACACTTTTCCTGGTTTGGGATTGCTTACTATCTTCTTGTGCGGGATACGGTATTTCTATCTCCTTGTGTGGGATACGGGTAACAACACTATACCCTTGTGAGGGATACAAACTTACTTTTCTTCCCTTGTTACTGGGAACAAACTTACTTTTCTTCCCTTGTTACTGGGAACAAACTTACTTACTTCCCTTGTTACTGGGAACTCTTGGTTAATTACTGTTTATACTGGATGCAACAAGCAACACTAAACAAAACTGTATCACTCAAGTCCTCACTTCTTAATACCGATTAGTCGCCGGGGTCAGGCGAACGGGTTATTAGTTGATAGCGCTATTTAGGTCTCACCAACCTCACACCGTGCCCGCGTATGGGATCGGGCGTGAACTAATGTACTCTGGAAACCGTCAATGATGATAGAACATTGACAAACGAGGCACTCTACGGAAACGTATGGATGAATAGTATTCGGTATTGTAAAAACAGTTTAGTCGCTTACTTATGGGGTAGCTCCCCATCGCATGTATAAACGGATAAATTAACTGGTTGAAACAAGTTTTTGGAAATTAAAACTGGAAAACTGTAAACACGTGAACTCGCCAACGTTATGTTGACACTCCACTGCATGCTTTGCAGGTTGCTCGGTACAACTTTGGACGGACGTTGCAATCGGATGGAGTGCGTGGTTCGTAAGTTTCATATGAACAACTTGTGGTTTTAAATTACGATGTGTTATACTTTCCCTTTCGCTGCAAACTAGAACCATGTTTTATGAAAATTTTAAATTAGGTCACTAATTATGCTAATGTTTATAACAATAACTAATCCGCTCAAAATAATTAGTGGCTAAGATCCTGGTCGTCACACGCCTCGCGGTAATACTCCGCGTGTGGATTTTGAGGGTGTGACAGATTGGTATCAGAGCCATTGGTTATAGCGAACTAGGTTTTAAATATAAAATATTTTTGTCTTGGGAAATAAAATATTTTTATATGGAAACCAGACTATAACCGTTCTTTAGTGTAAACCACAACGACACCACACTCCGGATTGCAAGGTTCGTCAACCTCAGATGCACACCTGGTAATGGTAGACTATCGACATTTACTTGTGCATAACTTATGTGTGTGAATACGCATGTGTGTATGTATATAATTAGCATATATGTGTTAGTATGTATGCGTATATTTAGTATTTAACACAGTGGATCATACGAAGGCTAGGCTGGCGTGTTACGTGTTAAACAGGAGCGAGTCCTCCTAAACCTGGTTCGAAACCACAATACACTAAGGGCATGGAACCCATTTATTCCAAGCCCTCGTCCACGTATTTCCTGATATCATCCCTGGACTGCCAATCGACGCGAGGGACGTCCACTCGATAGACCTGCCCAGGGAATGCCTGCTACGAAGCACATAGAGAAGTTACGAGAACGAATCGACGAAGGGGGAGCCACCCCTATATCATGGGATATTAGAAAGAACGACGACGTCATTCGCATCCTTTTTACTTGCGTATTTCATTTCCCAACTTGAGTAGTGAGACTTGTTCCCTCATACGACTGATCACCTAGATTCTTGAAGCATTCTAGTAAGTCTACACCTTTTGGGTTTCTGTTTGCACGTCTCGAACACAAAAAGCATGCGTGGTGTATGCTTCTTATTGTAGTACCAGCAATCGTATCACCTTTCCATTGACCACAGAGTTATTTCTCCCTAATTCCTTGTTACATGGTTAATCCTTATTCGAGTTGAACCTAATACCTTAGCACGCCCCAAAAACCCAGCGAATTGATATCTTTCTTACAAACCGGCGCATTTGGAAGCGTGGCAAAGACACGAGCCAGTCAACCCACCGACGAGTACGGTGACCTAGATGCTTACCTTATCCTTCATTTGCTAGAACCGTTATTCTTTGACGACTTTTCTGATTCTGTGAATCCTTTCGACTAGCTTTTGTACGAATATGTGCTTGTTACCCCAGATGGTATCCCCGCTTCTACCGTTTCTTCATCACAATATCCATGTTTCTTCATACGGGAATTTTGACCAGATTTCTCTCCAGATTAATGAATTCGGCAAGATCGACCTTTAGTCGACAAACTTCATAAACCCTGAAAATTGGCAACCTTTACCTCAATCGTGCTTTTTTTTTTCTTTTTTTTTCGAGAGCCCGTTTCCACAGTTTCACATCAACCCCCCCCCCCCCCGGGACGACGCAAGCGCTACTTCAAACTCATTCGCACGACTTAGAACTACCCACTCGAACTTGATTTTTCTACCGACCTAAGAAATCACATCCTGCCAGACGTCTCAGTAGACCCTGAAACCTACAGACCCGCACGACGACCATCCCTCTCTAGCTACTTCATTTTGCGCTAACCACATCGACGTAACACCCCTTAACAGGAAGCAACGTTCTGTATTCTAAACGCCCATAGCTTGTGTACAACCAGCCACCTCATCAACATCAGATAAATCTCTATTGCCGACCCCAAAGCCTTTATGTTTTGCCTCAAGTTGAACGCATCAATTTTGACTACCCTTCTTTTGTATTATCTCGCTACCCGTGTTATGCTTCACGGATTCCATGATCCTTATCCTACTCTACTCTGCACAAATCTCCGTTTGGACGAATTACTTCCTACGAACGTTACTCGTTGGAGCAACGAGCCAAGGATACCTCGGAGGTAGGAGTACCACAGGCATTGCTCTTCGAACCAGAATACGATCAACACCTAGTCACGACACTCGAATTCATTCCATCATGTCAAAATTTTCGACGCTTGTTTCTTTCGACGACATCTGGACCTACTCCGAAAACCCGAGGTAGTCTGAACGACTCCTCCGTGCTACCCTGGTACCTCTATAACTCAAACCGCCTGCGTTAAGTTTCCCACACGACCTTTAACGTCGCAACGCCCGCATTTCTAGACCGTATGCGCAACCCCTCACGATTTTGACTCAAAAGAGTATCACCTGACATTAGGAAGTTACTCATATCCGCAACTCCAGCAATTGGAAGATGATCTACGAAGTGCTTCTATCTTATCCTATCATGCCCAAGGCACTGATGAGGTGTCTGCCAGTAACGACACGCGACCTAAGAAACCAACAAGTTTTAGAACTTGCAACCATCTACTTGACAGAAGTAGATGCTAAGCACGGGATGCCAACTTCTCTAATAACTGATCTTAACCCACGTGTTGCATCCGAGTCATCGCAAGACTGTGCACAAAAGACTTTTGGCTCACTGTTAGGCATGAGCACCGCTTATCGCCCGCAGAATGATGATCGGGCCAAACGCATCATCCAAACACTTAAATGCATGCTAAGAACATGTGTTATCAACCGTGGATACGACTGACACTTCCTTTTTGTAGAGTTCTCATCCAACAACTGCTACCGCACTAGCATTCAGGCAGCACCATTTGAGGCATTGCACGAATGCGAATGCGAATGCAAATGCCAGTCGCCTCTATGATTGGGCGGGAGCCAAATTACCGGCCCAGAACTTGCAGTTGACACAACGGGTAGGATTGCCCAGAACTGACAACGTATGGCGGCAGTTCTAGACCGTCAGAAAGGCTACGCGGGTAAGTGTAGGAAATCTCTAGAATTCTTAGTCGGAGACTGGGTTCTACTTAAAGTTTCACCCTTGATGGGTGTGGTACGTTTTGGTGAATAATGCAAGTTTAATCCGCGATACGTTGGACCATTCGAAGTTACTGAAAGGATCAGTAAGGTATCATACTGACTAAAACTGCCTGAAAAGCTGAGTGCGGTACACAACGTCTTCCATGTGCCTAATCCGAAGAAGTGTCGGTCAGATGAAATAATTGTTGTTCTCTTAGGAACTCGTGATCGACAACTAGCTACGCTTCCTTGAAGAACCGATTGAGATCGGGGATCAAGAAATCAAAACCCTCAAGCGTGGTACAATATGCCAACGGACCGAGTTCGTTGGATCTCGCGCCGTGGCCCAGAGCTTACCTAGGAACGGAAAACCAGATGATGCGCATGTATCCCCAGCTGTTACGAACATTACTTCCAGCACTGAGGCTACAGCTGAATTCCGGGAAGAAATTCTAAACCAACAGGGGATGATGTGACGCCCCACGAAAACGTTTAAACACACTAGCTTGTCAGTGGCTGCGTGCTAAATTTCGGGATGAAATTTCTTGAACTTGGGGATAATGTGACACTTCGAGTCTCCCTGTGCATTTCTTGGATGTTATAATTAAATTTGTGAAATTCTATACTATAAGAAATACATACAAACTCTGTGGATCTTGTGCTGCGTGATTTTTTTTCGTGCTATGTGATTTTATGTGCTTTGTGACTTACGTGTTAGCATTGTGGATTTTCATGAAACTGCTTGTATCTACGTATGGTAATGGAGTCTGTGTATACATTAGAGCGTAACGTATGACCTTTGCTTAAATTTCGAGGACGAAATTCCTGTAACATGGGGAGAATGTGACAACCCGTACGCTCGTCCCTAATCGTCGAGAGAACGATATTTCATTATTATTCCTATTAATTAATTTTATTGTTGTTATTATTATTATTATTATTTAGGTAATTATAACCGTTTCGTTTAATGAATAACCCGAATCAGGTATATATAAGTTTCAACGAACACGTTATATTAACTGTCATATTTTATTTGTGAACAAATTCGATCTAATTGTAACAAATTCGAGCTCATATAACACGACAGTTAACGAGTTCATACCCATGGACCAAGCCCAACCCAACTCCCTAAACCAAAACCTTAGCCTATTTAAACCCCTTATAAATTTCACCCCCATTATCATTTCAAAAATAAAGAACCCTAAAAACTCTCATCAGCCGCACAACACTAAAACCCCTCTTCTTCCTCTCACGAAATCAGTCACCGGAGTCATGATTCCGACACCGTTTTCCGGCCACTCCGACCGCACCTGAAATCCCCATCTGAATCTCCATAAAACCCCTCCCCATTCCTCATTTGTCCTTATAACGCGCACCTCCATGACTTTAGAAGAGAATCACTGTGAAGAGAGGAGATGAGGGAAAGAAGACGACGGAGAGATGGTTATGGCGGTAACGATGATGGTTATGGTGGTGGCCAGCGGCTCGCTGGCGGTAGTAATGGTGGCTCTCAGTTCGAAGGCTCGGGTCAAATGTTCGGGTCCGGCTCAGACCAGTAGCAGTGGCAGCCGTATATTTCCCTTCGCCACCCCATATCTCGGTCAGTACATGATACGTTTGAATATATGTGGCTGTTATGAAGCTTGACTATATGTAGATATACTAGTGTATTAACTGATTTGGGTATACATGAGGTTCAAATGTCATGTTTAGAATAATGGAGGTTGTTGAAAAAGAGTGTGATGGTTGCTGTTGAAATATATATAGGTTAATAATAAAAATGCTATCTTAGAGCTACACATACACTGTCGAAGTTGATTTATTGAGGATTCGTGTAAAGCTGTTTTGATCATTTCAAGGAATAGATAAAATTTGCTAGACATATAATGAAAGGAGGTACATATGTTTGATGTTAAGAACAATGATAAGGTGCTTAATACTATTTCCATGACAGATTATTAGTTGCATATTTTCGTGGTTCCTTGATGTTGCTTGTCAAACTGATTTGATCTTTTTGATTAACCGATGCTTATGATGATGATGGTAATATGATTTCTTTTGATATGAGCAGTTTACACGATAATGTAGTCTGATGAATTGTTTTGGCCGATTGTTTCGGAATTCTCCGTGGCTTTTAATTTGTGAAATGAAGTTAATAGTTTCATGAGAGTACAAGAGATGGTATGAATGCTGGATGTTATATTTTCACTGTTTTGAATGCATGATTTCTAGATAAATGCTTGATTTCTGTGATAGACAATGAGTACAAAAAAATTGGGATATGGCTGTATTTCCTTGTGATAATTGAGTTTTGTTAAACACTAAGGATAACAGTACTGTTTAAATGAATGATATGATAAATATTTGAAATATGTTGGTTTGATATAATTTGGTATTATACGGAAGAATAAGACATGTTAAGGAATTTTGATTGGTTCGTACATCTGGGTAAGGGTTCTAGAAAGATTCCATAGTGGTTGCGAGTCGATACCAGTGGATTCATTATTGGTTTCGACTCAGCAGCTGTTTCATCCGAGATTGCGACTCGAAACCATACACTTCACACGTAAGGACTCTAGACCGGCATGGTTGCGACTCGAGATCTTCTGATCTCGACTCAAGCCTGACTCGAGACCTCAAGGTTGCGACTCAGTTATGCACAACTCGAGACCACTCTGGTTGCGACTCAGAACTTCATGGTTGCGACTCGAGACCTCTTGTTCTCGAGTCGAGACCACCCGGTTTCGACTAGACCACTCTGCTTAGTTATTGGGCCGCACAAACTGATGTTTTGGACTACGTGCCACTGTTAATGTTTAACTGTTGCATGCTAGGATAGGCCCAATAACGTATATGCTAGTATGACTTACGTGCTATGTGTTAGATACGTGTAGTTGTATGTGACTTTTACTTGCACACGAACCTAATAAATATTTATAAACCATAATAGGGTATGGTTGACCAACGTAACACAAGTAAATTAACTACCGAGCAAAGCAAATGTGAGTTCACTACTTTTTACTTAAAGCATGCGTTCCCGGTGGTTGGGAAATGGAACGAAACACTTTTCCTGGTTTGGGATTGCTTACTATCTCCTTGTGCGGGATACGGTATTTCTATCTCCTTGTGTGGGATACGGGTAACAACACTATCCCCTTGTGAGGGATACAAACTTACTTTTCTTCCCTGGTTAATGGGAACAAACTTACTTACTTCCCTTGTTACTGGGAACTCTTGGTTAATTACTGTTTATACTGGATGCAACAAGCAACACTAAACAAAACTCTATCACTCAAGTCCTCACTTCTTAATACCGATTAGTCGTCGGGGTCAGGCGAACGGGTTATTAGTTGATAGCGCTATTTAGGTCTCACCAACCTCACACCGTGCCCGCGTATGGGTTCTGGCGTGAACTAATGTACTCTGGCAACCGTCAATGATGATAGAACATTGACAAACGAGGCACTCTACGGAAACGTACGGATGAATAGTATTCGGTATTGTAAAAACAGTTTAGTCGCTTACTTATGGGGTAGCTCCCCATCGCATGTATAAACGGATAAATTAACTGGTTGAAACAAGTTTTTGGAAATTAAAACTGGAAAACTGTAAACACGTGAACTCGCCAACGTTATGTTGACACTCCACTGCATGCTTTGCAGGTTGCTCGGTACAACTTTGGACGGACGTTGCAATCGGATGGAGTGCGTGGTTCGTAAGTTTCATATGAACAACTTGTGGTTTTAAATTACGATGTGTTATACTTTCCCTTCCGCTGCAAACTAGAACCATGTTTTATGAAATTTTTAAATTAGGTTACTAATTATGCTAATGTTTATAACAATAACTAATCCGCTCAAAATAATTAGTGGCTAAGATCCTGGTCGTCACACGCCTCGCGGTAATACTCCGCGTGTGGATTTTGAGGGTGTGACACTTGTCTTCGCTAAGTTCGCTAGCGAATTTATCTCGGAAAACGGTCATCGCTGGTAGATCGCTCCGAGGATAAAACCCTTTCATCATCCCTACTGGATCGTCTTCGCTGGTGGTTCGTTCCGTGTACAAGACTCTGTCATCGCTGAGTTCGCTGTCGATATCCGGCCCGGAAGCGAAGACAACCACCGACCTGGCAGGGATTTTATCTCTTTAATTTTAATTTATTTTTTAAATATTGTAAATATCTTTGTAAATAGTGCTTTTAATTATAATTTTTTTTGTAAATATATGTTTCTATCTCAACATTTCTCTCACTTGGCTCGTTTGGTGTTTCAGAAGCAAGATGGTGAAAATTATTGATTGGGATACTACGTCAAAGCACAACCAGAGTATCAATCTCGATCAAACACCACAGGATTTTCAGGATGCAGCGAGATGGATTCGATCTAGCAGAATCGGTTTCGCAGTTGAAGCAGTAGTTCCCGTTTATCGCCTTTACATTCAAGAGTTCTGGGAACATGCGAAGCCTGAAAATATAAACAACAAGAGAGGGATTTCTTCAACTGTTCGTAACAAACGTATAGAAGTTACTGAAGATAGGGTTCGCAAAGTGTTGAAGCTGAAAGACAACGAGCAAGATCCAATCTCCTTAAGCAAGGATGATGTGTTGGACGGATTTCGTGGAATGGGATACGTAGGAGACTTTCGTCTAAAGAAGGAGATTAAGAGAAATGGGCTCACAAGGGACTGGAGATTTATAGTTCATGTTATTGCTATGTGCCTAGCTCATAGAAAGGGTGGATTTGATGGACTGAACCTAGAGTGGTCGGCGGCCATGTTAAACCTGTGTTTGAATCATAAATTCAACATCTCCGGTCTAATTTTCAATTACTTACTAGAGAATGTGAGTGGGAAAACTTGGGCAATGTATCCTCGTTTCATCCAGATGCTGATAAACGATCAGTATGAAAACCCACCAAATGATGGAAATCTGTACACCTTCCATGTGCCAACCAGTCGTCAGTATACGGAGATTAAGACTAATGAATGGGTGATGTTACACGATTGGATGTATGCAGCCGAGAGATTGCCTTTAGTCAGAGAAGCTTACAGAAAATATAGAGAGGCACTCCGAGAAAAGCAGCAAAGGATTGCACAAGCTGAAGCTGAGGCTACTGAAAAGGAGGAACGAGCGAAAGGCAAAAGAAAAGGAAAGGAAGCTGCTAAAGATGAGCCTCCCAAAAAGAAAAAGGCTTCAGAAAACCCAGAAAGACTAATGGGTGCAAGTTTTAGAGCAGCTGAATCTGAAGAACAGCAACGACACATCAAAGATATGAAAGAGATTCACGCGTTGTAGGAAAGAGAAAAGAAAGAGAAGAGACTCAGGAGACAAGAGATGTCATCATCCGAAAGACCAGAAGTTATTCCAGAAGAAGTACAGTCTTTAAATGACTTCGTTGATACTTTAATAGTAGATCCGGATGAAGCTGTAACGCCCGGCTCTTTTGTACTTTCCATTTATAGAAAGTTTTGTTCGTATTTCTATTTTTGGAAACCTTGTATTCTTGTAATCGTTCTCTCTTTGTAATCGTTGCAAAACCGACACTTGAATCATTAATGAAACTCGTATTTCGTTACAGATATGTTGTACACACTTTATATATTCTCGTATGTTCGATTTGGTGAATCAATTGATGTTCAATCATTATTCTTGGAAACTATGTGCTAAACTTGTAATTTATCTAAACCTATGCCTAAAACGTGTTTTGGACGTAAACGAAACTTGATTATGATACTTATGCACTCAATTATACTTCGGTTTTGATCACCATGCTTGAACGTACCTTAAACTATGTTTATATGCTAAAACAAGTCCCTAAACTATCAAAAATGCATCAAAAGGGATCAAATAGGAAACTTCAGGGGCTAAATTGTAATTTATGAAACTTGGTGTCGAATAAGCAGGCAAGGGCGGCCCGCTTTGACTTACCTAATACCTAATGCGGGCCGCATGGCCTTCAGTTTCGCAAAAGAAACACAGCAGCTGATTATCTACGCGAATTGGCACAAAATCCCAACATTTAAACTCACCCAATCACCTCTAATCCACCTCTAAACACCTCCAATCACCACCAACCTCTTCCACTATAAATACAACCCTTCTCCTCACCATTTTACACTTTCACAACTCAAAACATCTCACAAATTCACTCTCAAAATCTCTTGCAAACTCAGAATTCGGGCAGATTCATACACTTGCACTAAAGTGAGTATAACTTGCTCATTTCTCAACGAAATCACCCGATTCTTCTTCCTACTTGCTTGGATAATCATAGGGTGTGATTCCTTGACTTCTCCTTGGAGAAATCAGACCTGGAAATCCCCTGAAATGATCCAAAAACTTTCTGTTTTGATTTATGTTCTTTCAAACTTGATTAAACTTCATCCAACTTGTGTCTAACACATCTCACACCAATGTCCAAATGCTTACAACCTCTCTTATGGTTGGTTAAGCTTAAAAACATGGTTGAGACACTATAAATCAGAGGTTAAAACCTCAAATACTTTCTGTTTTGTTAGGGTGTTTTGACCCACAAGTCATGTTCGAGCTAGTTCTTGATGTAGAGTGATTATGGAACAACTTGGGTTGTTCCAAACATACAATCCTCACATGATTTGATGATTTCTCTTAGTTAGATTGTTTATATTATACTAAACCTAGTTCGTGACCCTCCTTGGTTGTTTTTACATCAAGTGAAGTGGTGAACACACAAGGGGTCCCTAAACGGAAGCTAGTTCTTCCTACCCCATACTTGACATCCATGACTACTCGAGGTGCCTAAATGAAGATTCTAATCTTCTACCTCCTACATGAATTATTGGACTAAGTTATATGTAATACTTAACCTATATATGTACATACATACATTCGAACCTTTTAATATTGAACTTCTGTTTATATGTTAAGAGTAGTAGAATATCATCTAAGACTTTAAAACCATGGTATGATTCTAATGGGTATACTACCCATGAAATACAAAATAACCCTAGTGGTTACATAGTGTCATAACAAAGGTTACTAAGTAAAAGATGATCATTTTCGTGTCATATTTTATACCTTGTGCTATGTGAAACTCCGAAATTTATAATCTTCCGTTAACGCCAAACTCACACACCTATGTTTCCTCATGTAGAAGGACTAGGTGCTCCAAACTAATCCATCCACCAACTCACTCGCGGGATTTCAGGTAGAAGACTTGCAACCACCGTGAGTATACTCGTATTTTCCCCTCTTTACTTTTACCACTTTTGGGGTGTAACATGTTTATCTATCAACAACTTACACATGAACTTTTGCTTAAACACATGAACATTCTTATTAACATGCTTGTATACATGATGGCTTGATACTTTAAACTTGGATTAATCTTATGTGTTGAGCTTATCATTAACTTGTATGAGCCAAACCGTGACATATGTAGCGCTATAGGATTAACGACCCGCCGCCCTTATCTTGTGGTTATGTCATGAGCATATTGCGTTTTCTTGGTTTGATATGTTAGACACATACCATGTTTTTATGTTTATCTTGAATCACATGCTTGCTATGAGGAATTGTTCAAAACTTATCTTTTGCTATGTACGTACCAAACTTGTATACTCGCCATTGCTTTTGCATTGAATTGTATTTTAAACATGTTACAGGTTGATGATGACGATGATATGAAAAGAAGTAGCATTGATGCCTAGATACACATATAGACGTTTAGGTTTAATATGTTGTATCAATTTTGATTATGTTGTTCGTATTTCTTTTGAACTTGTTGTTATTTGAGATTATGTAATGTTGACAATTTGAAGTTATGGAATGAAATGGGAATTATTTAAATATTGTCACAAATAGCGTTATGATGTCTCTAGCAATCTTCACACTTCGTCTCATCCCGATGTTTCCGCCATTGGTTAGGTTGTGACAGAAGCCTCAGCGAGCAAGAAAAAGACAGATGAAAGATCTTTCAAAGCCACCAGTCCCGCCTCAAAGGATTCGTCCCTTTCAAGAGCTTTACGATAAACTTATTGAGAACACCAGTCCATCTGTGGCAAAGGAAATCTGTCTTCTCAAAAATCAAGTCAACGACACAAACATTCTGAGAGAGAAGATTAAAGATCAGCGTAAGAAGAATAAGGAGATGAATGCCTACATGGCCAAGCAATCAAAGTTTATCAGGTTCCAGCAGATGGGGTTAGAGAAATTGTACAGAATGATGAGAAAAATGTGCGAGCAGATGAAAATAAAGCCCATGTTCTCCTTTGATAAAATCTTCGACTTTGAATCTTTCATAGAAGAAGAAACTGCCAGAAAGGAAAAAGAAGCTGAAGCTAAGAAAAGACGCCTGGAATCGGTCGAGAGGGCAGCTGAAGGAGATGAAAGTGACGAAGAAGAAGTTGATAGAGATGATATGCCAGCCAGATTTATTGAATGGGGTCTAGAAGAAGAAATACAGTATGAGCAAGGAGATGGAAAAACGTTCTCTCCCCAGCACCCAGAATGGTTCAAGAAAGAGAGAGAAAGACTCCCTGATTTTTATCAGGTGATAACCATTGAAAAGAGTGAAGCTACTGACAGGATCATAAGCTGGAAGTACGACAACCTGAGAGGAATGTTTGTTGTTAAGAGACGAGGTGGCGTGATCCAGTACTTTCAGACCGGTTTTGATCTCTTTACTCTTCCCAGGTGGGATCTACGTGAGCTGGGCCGTCTGGACATTCTAAATCCAGAAGAAAGAAGCGTTGGAGGAGACTTTGAGCGTTTGATCGCTAAAGAATGCAACAAAGGTTTCCCTAATCACAGGCCTCAGTGTCTAAGGCGAAGAGTTTCGAAAACTACCATAGATCCAGTAACAGGGAAAGGAAAAGTGACGTGGGTGATCAACCCTGCTAAAGTTGTCACCAGAATTAAGCTACCTGAAGAAAATCCTGTTGCACTCAAAGATTTCAAGAAATGGTTCTATGATAGCAAGACTGGCGAAGCTGTGATAAGATCCAACGAAAATGTGGATATTCGGATCTTGGATCCTATGGATGTGTTTATGTTTGGGCTCTCGGATCTAACTATGTTGAATGCAAGCCGCATAAACGTGGGAGCTGGAAATGCAAATCTTGAAGAGGCTATGCTATTTCAGAGAGCGGTAGAAAGAGCCTGGAAGTTAAAGAGGGAAATGTTGGATCTGGTATACAAGATTGAGAAAAGAAAACAAAAAGAAGAAAAGAAAAAGGAAGCAAGGAAGAAAAAGAAGCATGAACATAAGAAAGAAAAGACCCCTGCTTCTTCAACTGAACCCACCACAACATCATCACCTCCGGCCTCATCCACATATGAGGCCACTATGGAGGATCAACCTATTTGTGAAGCTGTTACTACTCAAGCAACTCCGGATGCACCAATCGAAACTCAAGCACCACCCGAAATGACAACGAACGAAGCCAATCCCAAAGAGCCTGAAAAGCAAGCAACTGAGAATCCAGCGGAAACCAATGAAGAATGAAAAGACAAGTATGCAACGATCTAGGGGGGATATTGTTGGAACTTTTGAGATCGTTCATACTTGTGCTGGATTAGTTTTATAGTGGTTTGTAGCTAATTTGATAGTATAGGGGCTTATTTTGTAATTCTATAGAAGTTGTAATCCTGACTTGGTGTAGATAAGATTCCAGCAAATTTATAAATTTGTTGGCTAGTCAGGAACACTATATATAGCCCTTGTATTATAACCACTTCAAGCTTTTGGCTCTCTTAATGAATATTGGTGTTGTTTACATTCAATCATTGTTCTAGTGCTCTAATCTGATATCCAAGGTGCTTTACTGATTTACATTCTTGTTTGGATTCAATACAACACTTGTTGTATTCATTAATCCATTAGCTTCACCTTCATCTTTGATTATTCTTAACTTTTCATAGTTCAAACACTTAATCAATAGGTGTTTTGGACTAAAACAACCAACCACTATGATCCGGATTGATATTGGGATTTACACGTAGATGATTGGGAAACATTTGTCATGATTCTGAAAAATGATGCCAAGTTTGACGAAATCACTTTGGATGGTTTGATTGAAAAACTTGAAAGTCATGATCTAGAGTTACAGAAACAAAACAAAATGACCAGTTCAAGTTATCAGCAGAATGTCGATTTGTATTATCGAAGAAGTATGCTGATGAGCAATCAGTCACCAAAGATCGGTACGACTTTTAGTACTGACAACACTGGTGACTCTTCAAAGAGAAAATCTTCAAGCTATGATTCTGGATATCATTCATCATCTGCATCGACTAAATCCAATCCGAATCAGAACTAGAAATATTCTCCAAACTTGAATACTGATTTTGCTAGACTGCATATGAGTTTCTTAGCTTCTATTCTGGAGTCTTCTGAGAGTCTGGTCGCAGGCAAGATTGGCAATCCAAATATGACAAAGGAGGATTACGACAAGGTAATCCAAAAGAGATGGAGCTCATGGATATTCGATGGTGTATGGCTAGCATAATCAGGAGGGCCCAGCGTTTTATGGAGATCACTAGGAGGAAATGTCTTGAAGGTCCTGATATGAAGCTAGGATTCGACAAAGCAAAGGTCACTTGTTTCAAGTGCAAACAGAAGGGACACTTCAAAAGATAGTATACCAATAAACAAGCTGATGATAGTGTGAATCCATTTCATGAAGATTATTATAAGAAAGCAATCTATCATTGCACAAATGAGCAGCCAACAAAAACAAATCAAAAGCAGATCGATGAAGGTCCATCTAAAGAAAGAAGGCAAGCCTTGATAACGACAAAAGAGGATGAAGGTTTCAATTGGAATAAATATCTTCCAAAGGAGAAATTTTCTTTAGTTGCTGAAACGAGACCGAGCTGAGAGGAACGTCATGCACGAATGTGGTTGAGTGATGTGTTTGAAATTTTCATAGAAGCAAAACGTGCGAATAGATGGGATGATGAGAGGAAGTGTTTCATAGATCCTCAAGGGAATCCAACAGTTGATCCTGACAGGGTAGATTTTAAAGTGCTTGTTGCTGCTATTCCAACTACAGGAGAGTATGCCTCAGGGATCAGAGAGAATCCAAATTACAAGAAAGAAATAGAGGGCATAAAAAGGGTGATCTATGCCAGTGTTGAAAAGAAGAAGAGTGTTGAAGAAACCATTGACGAAAGCAAGAAACTGAAGGATGAGATTCTGAAGAAGATGACCGAAAACACATATATGGCAGACCATGTTGAGGTAACAACTCAAACTAAATCTACTAAGTCATCTAGTGATGCTAAATCAACTGATAAAATTGATGAGAGCGATGATAAATGTGAAATTAAAACTGAAGTGCAGTGCAGGAAATGCATGGAAACGTGCAGTGCTTGTACTGAGAATGATGAAAATTTAAGATCCAGAAACATTTAGTTTACTAAAATAGAACATATTTTTAAAGAAAAATGTATTGAAATGTTTGAAAATGAAAAGTTTTTGAAACAAAAAGAAGAAGAGCTGACACAGAAATGCGTTAGTCTTGAAAAAGAAAACAAAGTTCTAAAACAAAAGTGCTCAGCTGATTGCAACGAATGTTTTCAAAAAGATAAAATTATTCAAGAGTTGCAAAAAGAATACGATGGAATGAAATTGTCATATCATACTATAAAAGAAGCTTATGAAACTTTGAAGAGTAAAGTTAAAAGTCTAGATGGGAGATTGTCAAAATTTTTAGAAACAAAAATTTTTTTTGAAGCCAAATATGAAGGCAAACAACGGGTTTTAAATCAATATATTGATGAAGTTGCTAAACTTAAACAAGAATTGGCTGAAAAAGAAAAGGTTGTTAATAAACTTCAAAGTTATCATGCTTCTTCATACATTCTGGAACGTATTTTCAACATCACACCAGATGGTAAAGAGTCTGAAAAGAACAAAAAGGAAATTGGGTGAGGATATCATCAGGTTCTACCCCTGTTGGAGAATAATTATACATTCTTTGATGATGAAAAGGTGGAAAAAGCAATAAACATGGTTGACCAATTACTTGACAACATCGATGTGACTTACACCAAATCTGATGATCTTGGTGATTCAGAGGTGGTAGGTGTTGGGATTGAACCCTACTAAAGGAACAGATAATAAAAGCCAAAACTGGATCAGAGCAGTGGATCCAGAATAAGCAGATGTTATGTATACTAGTCTCTCCCCTTGAAAGTGGTTTCAACATCTGCTGACCTCCTATCTACTGATCATACAAACTGCTGACCTATAACTGCTGATCAAAAACTAATGAAGACTAAATCCCTGCTGTTCAATCTACTGCTATGAGTCAAGCTCTGCTGATCATAACATGTACTGCTGGGTTCACATCAGTGGAAGGATGCAGCAGTAGTTTAGATGTCTTTATGTAATGAATTGTAATAACAGTAGTTAGCATAGCAGAGGTTATATAGATCAGATGTTAGAGTTTGTTAGGAGGTTAGATGTCACTTTCATGGTGACGTCAGCTTAGATGCTTCAGTGGTTTGCTCGTGCCTATAAGTAGAACAGTGCTCTGTACTGTTCTATTAGCTCTTTCACCATCTTCTTCCTGCACGAACAAACCAAGTGAGCTCAGGCTGAGGGGGAGTTTGTTACATACTTGCAATTGTAATTGAATCTTGTAATAAATTCAAGCATTCGGTTCAATGTTAAACGTGTATGTTAAAAGCAATTCTCTCGTTTGATTGTGAAAAGTTTGCTTCCATTATAATTCCGCTGCACTACTCATTCATAGATCATTTTAATTCAAACATAAAACACAATCAAAACCAAACTCAGATCCTAACAATTGGTATCAGAGCTTGGACAGTTAAACTTGATTTAACAATAATTTTGACATAAATAGTTCAGCTCAAACTCGTTGATACTGATAGTTTGTTCATTTTGTTGAAAAAATAAATAGTTCAGCTCAAAATCGTTGATACTGATAGTTTGTTCATTTTGTTGAAAAACAGTGCAAGGTTTAATCACCATCAAAGTTGATTAATCAGTGCCTGTAAAACAACCAGGATGACGTCACAATCACAAGATGATAAAAATAACATTTGCTCTCTTTTCAAACCACCCATGCTTAAACATAATGAATACAACATCTGGGAGAGAAGGATGGGTCACATCCTTGCTCAACAGAACACTGGATGTTGGAGGTCTGTTGTTTTTGGTCCCCATGTTCCTATGATGCCAAGTGTTGAGGATGCAAAGAAGTTCGTACCTAAACCAACTAAAAACTATACTGAAACTGATTTTCAAAAGTTCGAACTCGATGCCAAAGCATTTAGCATCATAGCATCTGCATTACCCAATGAAATCTATGTTCGACTGTTACATTGTAACAGTGCCAAAGAGCTATGGGATGCACTTAAGGAACAGTTTGGGGGAACAGAAGAAGTTATTGAAAACAATAGGGAAATTCTGAATCAGCAGTATGAAACATTTTGTCACATTAAGGGTGAATCATTGACTCAACAGTTTGAGCGATTCAGTTGTCTCATTAGTGAACTAAGGCTTGTTAAAGTAACATTTCCAAATTCAACTCAAAATAGCAGGTTCCTTAGATCACTACCAGAAAAATGGGATACCATTGCTTTTGTTACTAGAAACTCTGTTGAGTTCAAAGATCTGACCCTGACCCAACTTCATGGTAGACTCTTGACCTATGAAAGGGAGTTAAACCAGAAAAAGAAGTTGCAAGAGTTTGGCAAAGATGCTGATGATTATTCATTCGGTAGCACAGCTCTTTTTGGTCAGGAAGAATCTGGTAGCAGTAGTAAGGATCAGGGTTATGATCACTTTATTGATATAACAGCTGGTGGAAATTTTAACAACCCTGATTCTCACTCTGCAAATTATGCTTTTACTGCAAATTGTGAAAACCAGATGTCAGATAACTTTTGCCTTGAACTCAATGATTTGCAACACTTTGATCCCACTGACTTAGAAGCGATGGACATTTTGCATCAATTGGTTTTGCTTAGTGTAAGAACAAGCAAATTCTACAAAAGAACAGGGAGAAAATTCCCAGGGTTACATAGGAATTTAAAAGTGGGGTTGGATAAGTCAAAAATTAAGTGCTATAAGTGCAATAGGCTAGGTTATTTTGCTAGGGAATGCAGGAGTCAAACCACTGGTCCAATAATCACTCATCCCAGCTCAAACCCTAGACCACAACATCAAAGCACTGTGCACTATACCCAATATACCCCTGCATCCCATATTAACACTGCTCACTATGCTGCAACCCCTGTGCCTGTGCATTATGTTCAAACCACTGTTCCACAAATTCAGTATGTTCAAGCCCCTGTCCCTCGGGAACAAGTGCAACCTGTTGCACCACAACAAGCTGCTCCAACAGTGGTACAACCAGATCAATAAAGCTTTTTCACTCAAGGCTTTGTTGACTGGAGCAGCATGCCTGATGAGCTTGGTGATGAAAATTTTGCACTGTATGCTATTAATGATCCTTCTAATGATGAATTTTGCTTGATGGCTTTAGAGTCAATACCAGAAGGGGTAGAAACTGAAGGTGAACAGCTAAGTGCTGAAACAGTGGATGAAGTGGCTGAAGCAGTGGTTACTGCAGTTGCTGGTGAACTACTGCTGGGAGAAAATTCAGAAACCCTGATTGAACCACTGTCTGACACCTGGTCCAAAGAAGACAAAGAAGACAAGGAAGAGAAGAAAGCTGGTGAGAAAGAAATTAGAGCTGATGATGATGATGATCATCAATATGATTGTGCCATGATAGCTGCTGCCAAGGTATCACCTCAAGTTCTTGAAAAACTGTGTTCAGACAAATGCATTATTTCATTTTCTAACATCAAAGAGGTAAATGAAAATCTTAGGGATAAAATCTTAACTGATGAAGTCAAATTTGAAAAGTCAATAAAAGAACTTAGAAACTAATTGGCTGAAAAGATAAAGAGATCTGCAGTCTCAAAGAAGAGCAGAGCATAACCAAAACTCAACTCCAAACTATGGTAGAAAATTACCAAGTTTGCAAAAAGGAGTTGGAGTCCACTCAGATCACCTGTGAAAGATGGGTGGAATCTTGTAAAGGGTATGAGGTTATGCTTGAGAAACAGCTTGAAAGCAATGTCAAGTTTGGTGTAGGATATAGAAAATATGATGATCTTGTAAACATTGCTGGAAAACAAGCTAGTTCATCTGAAATTAAACCAACAAACAAGAATGGCCAAGAAGTAAATATTACTGACAAACTTGGTAACAAAATCACTCTGGAAAGATCTGTGGGGTCCTCAACTTTTGAGGAAATTGAGAAATACCAATTTAAACCCACATGGTCTGATGAGTGTGACATTCTTGAAAATTTCAATCCCATGGACTTTACAACCACTGATGGTGTCACAGCTCCAAAAGCAAAGGTCATTCCTATCAAAGACATCCCAACAGTGGTTCAAAACTCTGTTGCTAAGGAGTCTGAGAAAAGGAAGAAAAGAGAAAAGATCAAAAACCTGTTTTGTGAAAAGAAAAATCATCTAACAAAAGACTGTTTTCATCTAAAAGCATATGATCTAAACAAAACAAGTGTCATTGTCCCTGTTGAAAGCTGCACCATCTGTGGTAAAACAAACCACAAAACTCAAGCATGTGTGTATCTCAAAAACTTTGATGTGAAAAAGAATGAGTACACTGCTAATACATCCTTGAGTCCATCAACATCATCTGTCAAATTCACCAAGAATCAACCACTGTTTGTGCCAGTCCAAACATTTGTTACAAAACATCTGAATCAAACATCAGTCCAAAGAGATGTTCAAGTGACTGATGCACTCCCTACCAACCAATTCAGAAGAGGCAAGGGACAATCGTCTTACCAAAGGATTCCACACGTTTATGAGACCTACAAAAGGCCCTCTAAACCTAGAGTGAATAGACATCCTTTTGGTTATCAGCAGGTGATTGGTCAAAACCCACAACAGTGGTTAGAAAGAAACAGTCCGAGAACTGTCCAAATCCCTGACCTAACCACTGCCCATGCATCTGAACTCGTCCCAGATACTGTTGAGACCCCATCCAAAGCCTTATTGGCTTTGGAGACCCTAATGAACTAATCCTTTTACTTCATGTGCAGGGAGCTTTTGCATGCTTAGATAGTCTTTGGTATGTAGATAGTGGAGGCTCCAGGCACATGCAGGATGCAAAGCCCTTCTCAAAGATTTCAAAATACATGGAGGGGGTGATATATCCTTTGGTAATAATAGTAAAGGGAAGGTTTTGGGGTCTGGTACAGTACTGTATGGAAATGTAAAATTTGAAAATGTCAATCTGATAGATAATCTAAAATTCAACCTCCTGAGTGTTTCACAAATGAGTGATAAGGGGTATGGGTCATTCTTCACAAAGGAGTGTTGTAGGATTGTTGGACCAGAAATGGTTGAAAAGATTGAAGCAATAATAAAAACTGGAAAAAGCAAACTTGTTGCTCAAAGAAGTGGCAATGTCTATGTGGTGGATATGTCAAAAGAGAGCCCCAGAACTGATGCCTGTCTGTTCTCAGCTGCATCAAACAAAGAGACAGAACTATGGCACAGAAGATTGGGGCACACAAATCTCAAGACAATCACTGCCATTTCAAAACAGGGGTTAGTAAGAGGTTTACCTCAAAAACTGTTCACCTATCTTGAGCATTGTGTTTCCTGCCTAAAAGGAAAACAACATAAAAGCTCATACAAATCCATTGATGAGTCCAAAACAACCAAATGTTTGCAAATGCTTCATATGGATTTGTTTGGCCCAGTAAAAGTCATGAGTCTTAAGAAAAAGAGGTATTGTTTGGTTATAGTTGATGACTTTTCTAGGTTTACATGGACTTACATTTTACACTCAAAAGATGAGACTGCAGGCATTCTGCAAGACTTTGTGAAACAGGTTGAAAAGCAGTTTGACCTTCCAGTAAAAATCTTCAGAAGTGACAATGGCACAGAGTTCAGGAACAAGGAGTTGGATGATTTCTGTGTATCAAAAGGAATTGTGAGGCAATACAGCATTCCAAGAACACCAGAACAAAATGGGGTTGTTGAAAGGAAGAACAAAACCTTGATTGAGGCAGCCAGAACCATGCTTGCTGATTCAGGTTTGCCATTAACTTTTTGGGCAGAGGCAGTAAACATTGCTTGCTATGTCCAAAACAGAGTTTTAATCAACCCCAGGCATCAAAAGACTGCCTATGAACTGCTGTATAAAATAAAGCCATTGATTTCATACTTGAAAGTTTTTGGTTGCCCATGCTTCATTTTAAACTTAAAAGATTCCATTTCTAAGTTTGCAGCTAAAATTAATTGTGGATATCATCTGGGATACTCAACCACTGCTAAGGCCTACAAAGTGTTTAACATAAGGACCAAAACAGTGGAGGAGACTTTGAATGTAAAGTTCAATGAACTTTCTTCAATGAAAATCCCAGCAAATCCTGCAGATTTGTTTGATCTTGATAAATTCACTTTTGAAAATACTGCTGTCAAGACTAACAGTGCAGGCCCATCAGAGGATTCAACACAAGACTATGGATATGAAATCATCATTCCTCAAAAGTCTGTCAAAATGGGAAGAGCAGCAGATGTTCAAAACAACTGTCAAAGCTCAACCACTGCTACCTCAACAGTTGTTGACCAAAGTAGCCCCTTAACCACTGCTTCCACATCATCAAGCACTGTTGATAAAAATCCTCAAACAGTGGATCAAAGTCAGCATGTGTCCACACCTTTGCCTCCTATTCCACCACCTTTTGAAGCCACTGCTGGATCATCAAAGTCACCAGTAGTGGTTAGCTCAGATGATTCACATCTGCAGCCATCCCCACTCAATGCCATTGTTCCATACCAAGGAGAGCTAATCTTCTTGAAATCTCATCCATCAGACCAAATTATTGGCAACATCAATGAAGGGGTGCTCACAAGAAGTCAATCCCAAAACATTTGTCTTTTTGCTGGTTTTCTATCACTCCATCAGCCAGTCAAGTACCAAGAGGCACTGAAAGACAACAGCTGGGTAGAAGCCAAGCAAGAGGAGCTCCAATAGTTTAGAAGACAACAAGTATGGGAGCTTGTTCCATTGCCAGAGGGTGTAAGTCCTATTGGCACAAAATGGGTCTTCAAAAATAAAACTGATGAAAGGGGTATTGTTGTCAAAAATAAAGTCAGGCTTGTGGTTCAAGGGTACAGACAAGAAGAGGGGATTGATTATGATGAAACATTTGCCCCTGTTGCAAAACTTGAACCAATCAGACTATTTCTGGCCTTTGCTGTCAACCACAACATCAAGGTGTACCAAATGGATATCAAATGTGCATTCCTCTGTGGTAAGATTCAAGAAGAGGTATATGTTTGTCAACCTCCAGGTTTTGAGGATCCATTTAATCGAAATCATGTCTACAAGCTAAATAAAGCTTTGTATGGCCTGAAACAAGCACTAAGGGCCTGGTATGAAACTCTTTCCACCTTCCTACTATCCATTGGGTTCACAAGAGGTAGAATAGATAAAACACTATTTTTAAAATGGAGAGGAAAGGATTTGATGATTGTCCAAATTTATGTGGATGACATCATTTTTGGAAGCACATGTAATAAAATGTGTGAAGAGTTTAGGCAACTCATGACAGCTGAGTTTGAAATGAGTGCAATGGGTGAACTCCAGTGCTTTCTTGGTCTCCAAGTAAGGAAAATATGCCAAAGAACTTTTAAAGAAATTTGATATCGATGATTGTGAGCCATGCAGTACACCCATTGCAACTAATAAGATAGTCATATCTGATGAGAAGGATGAATTGGTTGATCAAACTTTGTATAGAAACATGATTGGGTCTTTATTGTACCTAACTGCTTCCAGGCCAGATATCACGTTTGCAACATGTGTTTGTGCCAGATCCCAATCAGCCCCAAGAAACTCAAACCTTATTGCTGTAAAAAGGATATTCAGATACCTAAAAGGTGGTCCCACACTTGGTATCTGGTATCCAACTGATGGTAAAATTGAGCTTTCATGTTTCTCAGATAGTGATTTTGCTGGATGTGACAAGACAAGAAAGTCCACTTCAGGAGGGTGCCAATTCCTAGGCAATTGCTTAGTGTCTTGGCAAAGCAAAAAGCTAGCAGCTGTTTCCACATCCACTGCTGAAGCAGAATACATAGCTGCTGCAAGCTGTACAGCCTAACTGCTCTGGCTTCAAAATCAGTTGCTGGATTTCGATATCACTGCCTTAAAGACACCACTCATGTTGGATAGCCAGGCAGCAGAAAATATCATCAAAAATCCAGTTTCTCACTCAACCACCAAACACATTGACATCAGACATCACTTTGTGAGGGATTGCTACGAAAAAGGTTTGATTTCTCTGCATCATGTTCCAACTAAGGATCAGCTGGCAGATGTGCTAACCAAAGCATTAGACACATCCACCTTTGAAAGCTTGATCTCTAGGATTGGCATGCTAAACATGGAATAACAGGCAAAATCCTGTTTTTCTATGAATAAAAGCATTAAAATGTTTTCAGAAAATCAAAAATCCATCCTTAAAAATAGCTAAAAATGATGTTTTCATTAAAATCCTTAAAAGTCTGCCATAATCACTGCTTGTTCAAAAGTCTGCTCTACTTCAAAGTCTGTCCACTGCTGAAAGTCAACCCCTATTCTCTCATTTTCCTGATAAGCACTGATGCTCAAAATCAGTGTTTTATCCACTGATATGCTATCTGCTGATAATAAAATTCATCCACTGCTTCCATTTGTTACCGTTGTAACCACTGCCTTTCATCAGTAGTTTTCATAAAAGTATTGTCCTTCATTTCATCAGAGGTTGGCACGTGGACAGTACATTGTGGACAGTCCTTTTGTAACCGCTGCCACGTCAGCATTCACTTTTTCTCCATAAAAACCCCTTTCAAAACCCCAAACAGGGTTTTATTGTCGAATCGAATTCATAAAAATTCCTTTCTCAAAGCAGTTTTCATCTCATTTCCACAAATTCCTTCACAACTTTCTTCAATCGTCTTCTCCAAAATGACTAAATCGAAGTTCTCCGCAAAATCCACTTCAAAATCATCTTCCAAAGAGGCCTCTCAAAAGGCTAAATCCATCGAAATCCCACACAAACCTTCTCACAATCTTCTGGGTCTTCTCACAAAACCCGGCACCACTGATGTTTTCGACTCTATCATTAATATCATGTCTGCATCAAAGTATGAAACTTTGTTAACAGCAGATGCACCAATTTACTTAGCAACCCAAAGAGAGTTCTGGAAAAATGTAACCCTTGACAAACAAGGTGAGATTGTCATAGCCATTAACTCTTCTCTAAAGGGTAAAGCTGTCAAAATTACACCTCAATCCATCTCGGAAGTCTTTCAACTCGATGATCAGCAAGGTAAAACTAACTTTCCTAAAAACGAGTTAAAAATTAACTTTATTGAAAGAGGGTATGCAGATACAATGATGAAGAGGGATACCTTACAAAAAGGTTCCTTCCCTCCTGCAACAAGGTTTTTATTTCATACCCTCCTAATGTGTGTTTCAAACAATACCACTGCTTTTAATAAGATACCATTAAAGATTCAAAACTTGGGATATGCTATTCTTCAAGAAGAAAATTTCAATTATTCTCAGGAAACCTTTAATGACCTGGTTAAGAATGTTGATAAGAAGCCATTCTTACTTTTTCCAAGATTTTTAAGCTATTATTTTGTAAATAAATTTAGTAAAGATGATGCTTCTGCAATAAAACATGGTGAATCTTTTCAAATAAACAGCTTAACTGCTGAAACCTTTACAAGAATGTCAACACCTTGCAAAACACAAGTAGAGATGCCTGAGCAGATGTTAGCAGCTACCACTGCTCCTCAGGTATCTGCTGCTGAGCCCACTGCTCAAGGTGATCAAAGTAGCAAAACAATGCTTTGAAACCCACACCTAAAATCACCAAAAAGCCAAAGCAAAAGAAAACTCAAAAACCCCCCAAACCCATCAAAAAGGCAACTCTGGAGGATGAGATACCAGAGCAACTGCCAGTAACAGCACAAAAGTCACAAGAAACCACTGCTGATACTTCCTCACAGCAGTTGGTACAAATATCTCAACCCATAACCGAAACTCCTTCTGCTTCTTCTAAAAAAGAACAAGTTGTACATATAGGGACACCACAATATGATGCTCTGGAATGACTTGCTTCCATCATCTACAGCCCAATGCCTGGGGCAAATTCTCTTTCTACACCCAACCTCACATCCACAATTCCCCCACCAACTAAACTTTTGTTGGATGCTATTGATCTGAAGCCCAAACCAGTCCTTCTCAATCAGCTATCAATGAGAATATAATTCAACAAACGTCTGGGTCTGATGTATCAATCATAGTTAACCCACCAACAAGACCTGAGTAGGTTACACCCCTTGAGTTACAAGTAACTCTTGGTGGTAGTCCAAGTGAAGCAGCCACTATAAGTGTTGAACCCACTGGTTTACATTTAGACAGTGGTTACATCAATAAGACTTCCTTGGAGGCAATTCCTTCCAAAGCACCTCTGATATCCACCAGTGTGTTTGTTTTACCCTCTGGTACAATCAAAAGGCTATCAAGTGTTGCAGGAAGAAGACCCCAGTACCAAGAAAAATGGGCATCAGTGGTTAATGTTTGGAGTACACTCCCTACCTCAACCACTGTTACAACCACTGATAGTGGGAAATCAGATGATCCCATTAAATTGGGTGATGGTTTAAAATACCTGGAATTGATGGAACGAGTTGAAAAACTGGATACCACTGTTGCAGAAATCAAAGAAATGCTGCATCAGTTGTTGACAGTACAAAAGGTATAATCCACTGTTGTTCCACCTCAAGCACCTGCTCCATCACAAGCACCTGTTGCAGATGAGATATGGAACTTCTTTCAACCTTTTCTCCACCAACAAAAACAAATGGCTGATCAGCAGCATGCAATACATGTACAAGAGCTGAGAAACACAATGGAGTCTAGGTTCAAGAACACACAAGCAGACATTAACGCTATCAAGGACCATATAATGAAACCCACTGGCAATGCTCCTCCAACTGTTCTTTTCATTGATCAATTACCCCCAGATAATGCCAAAAAGGGGGAGAAAATTCAGGAGTGGAAGAAGAAGGGAATAGATGATGGTCTTTACATTGAACCAGAAAAGGATGCTATGACTACATAGATTTGCTTGCCAGATGGTAGCAAAAAGGTTGATGTTACCCAAAATGCACTTGATGAAGCTATAGCAAGTGTAATAAGGGACAGAGCGGCAAAGGATATGTCAAGATGGAATGAGGAGAAAAGAGCTTACATGGAGCTGAATGCGTAGGGTTGTTCTGAGCTAGAGGATGTTAAAAATCTTGTGCCAAAAAGAAATCCCACAAGAAAAGTGAGGGAACCCAAATCCATACCATCCAGACTCACAAAGCATACTCCAAAACCATCGTCCAAAAGCCCCCAACATCAAACTTCCACCCAAACAGTTGTTGCTACACCTGCTGTGTCAACTACTGCTGATACTTCAGTGGTTTCAACTACTGTCAGCCAAACACCTGCCATCACTTCAACACATACCACTGCCTTACCACTAAAAACAACCTCACCACCATCACCTCCTGCCAAAAAGCAGAAGACATCAGATGTTATAACATCTGTTGTAATGACAACAGTGGTTGAAACACCAGTTGTTTCAACACCTGTTAGTCAGCCACCTTCTACCACTCAAATCACCACCACTGATCCACCCAAAACATCATCTGCCTCTCCTTAAATAAAAAGGAGAAGGATTTTCATACCAGATGATGATTCACCATCACCACCACCAACATCTTCACAATCACTTGCACTTATTCCAAACCCTGTTCCTCTCTCATCAGCTCCAGTACAACAACCAATCCCTATCATCACTCCTGCAGGTTTCCAATATCCTCTTGAACTCATTGCAGTCAGAGAAGAGATTAAATCCTACTACTATGAGGATGATCCTGCTAAAAGAAAATTGCCATCAGTTGAAGGATATCCAAGGCCTAACAACATTGAAGAGTACTTGAAAATCAAGGCTCAACAGGCAGATGATATCTCTAAAAGAAGCTCTCAAGGGAAAACTGACAAGGAAATTCAAAGGCATTATCAATTTTTATTCACTCAAGTCAGATCCTTAGAGCAATTTGCAAAAAAATGTTTGTCAACAAATCTCAGAGAAAGCAGATGAAACTTTGAGAAAAGACTACATTGAAAGCATCATGGCAACCAAGAAGTACAAGGGAGAAAAGCATATGTACAAGGAGTGGACCATTCCTGAGCTTGAACAAGAAGCAGCCAGGATTCAAGAAATGATAAAGAATAAGGTCAAACAAACTCCTCCAGATTGGTCAAAATACAAAAAGAATGTGCCTGAAAAGACACTAGAGCTGAAGAGAATGAAAGAGGAATTAGTTGCTGCCGACTATGGGTCTAAAAATCAAGTGGCAAGATGGAAAGAAGATATAGTCAGGGCCACCTACAAAAGGTTGGAGGAATTAAGAAAGAAAGATCCCACAGTTCCATAAAAACCTGACTACCCTGAAGTAGAGGTTTCAAAAAGACCACCAAAGCTGCAAATCAGGAGAGCTACTGCTCCAGCTGGTGCTGTCATCTTTAAAAGAAGGCAACAGAAACAGTTGGATACTGAAACAGTGGCAGAATTAATGGCAGGCGATGAGCTTGTAAAGGAAGGTATTAAAAAGATGATAGCTGAAACTCTTGGCCTGAATCAACCTGCAAGCACTGCTCAAACAGTCATCACAAGGCCTGCATCACCAAACACCTCATCTAATAAAAATCTCCCAAGAAACCCACCAGACTCAAAAGTACTAAAATGGAAATCTGACAAACAGACCCATGTACTGACAGTGTTCAAGTCTAGTGGAGAAGTGAATAAAATAACAAGGGAACAAGCACTTGGCCTAAGTCTTGAAGATTTGCAGGATCTCCTTGATCTTCCACTGTGCAGGGATGATGATGACACAGATGCCTTAGCCTTTGAGTTACAACTCAAAGGGAAAATAAGGGAACTGCTGATGAGGCAATAAAGATCTACCAATAATGAAGAGTTTTGGCATTATCTGTTCCAGGGGGAGATTGTTGGGATTGAACCCTACCAAAGGAACATATAATAAAAGCCAAAACTGGATCAGAGCAGTGGATCTAGAATAAGCAGATGTTATGTATACAAGTCTCTCCCCTTGAAAGTGGTTTCAACATCTGCTGACCTCCTATCTACTGATCATACAAACTGCTGACCTATAACTGCTGATCAAAGACTAATGAAGACTAAAGCCTTGCTGTTCAATCTACTACTATGAGTCAAGCTCTGCTGATCATAACAAGTTCAGCTGGGTTCACATCAGTGGAAGGATGCAGCAGTAATTTAGATGTCTTTATGTAATGAATTGTAATAACAGTAGTTAGCATAGCAGATATTGTATAGATCAGATGTTAGAGTTTGTTAGGAGGTTAGATGTTGTGACACCTGTGTCACTTCAATCATCCAACAAATGCCAAACCATTGAAATATTGTATTTCATACTTGGGATTTGTAAAAATATGTGTATCGTTTGCACATATCAACTCTTGTTCGATTTCAAGCTCTAAATCGCTTCCTAGAAGGTTATACGCGCGCTGATGCGTAAATATAACCAGTTTAATGCAACGAACACTCCGGAATAGTGAAATAGGCTTAACATACCTTAAATAACCTTTACATAACTTAGAAATAAGTTTTGAAGGATTTGGTATGGCAAAAATAAGTTAATTCGCTTACAGGGACTAAACTTGACAAACTCCGAAAGTATGCCAATTTGAACTGTAACGAACATTCCGGAACATGACCACAAGTTAAACATACCATAAATATCCTTTACATAGCTTAGAAATAGGCTTTAAGGGGTTCGGTGTGCTAAAATAAACTTCTGGGTCATTCAGGGACTAAAAGTGTCAAAAAGTGCATAAGTTTGCACTTTCGCGCATAACTTACGTTCTGAACTGATTAGATGACCATAGTATGTAGGGAATAACCTTCCGAGGTGACCCGTTTGGTCGATCATTAGGATCCGACCAAACACATTAGGTGACCATAGTATGTAGGGAATAACCTTCCGAGGTTATACCTTATGGTCGCTTCGTTTAAGTAGTTGTATGATAGGTAGTTTATATGCCTTAGGTAAATTACCAAAATGCCCTTTTTACTCCAAAATTCATTTTAAGCATATGTAACATAACTTTTGGTATCTAAACTGATTTAATAACAATATTAGACATGTTAAGGCATATTCTACTTGTCATAGGACTAGTTAGGCGTTCCGAACGCGTTTCACGCGAACGACGCGTTAAAGTAGCATAAGCTACCTACACGGGTCGTAATGGGTCGAAAGCACTTAGGTTAGGTTC
Source organism: Helianthus tuberosus (assembly GCA_030545235.1). Classification (NCBI taxonomy): domain Eukaryota; kingdom Viridiplantae; phylum Streptophyta; class Magnoliopsida; order Asterales; family Asteraceae; genus Helianthus; species Helianthus tuberosus. Next base: position 113,883,775 of record CM060394.1, on the reverse strand, counting down.
CGATTTAGTATGTAGGCTTTGTTAAACCATATTACATGAGTTCCCATACTCATTTGGTTTACAAGCCCTCATTCTATCCGATCCTCCGATTTAGGTCCGATTAATTAACATAGTTACCTATATTAGGTGCCGTTTGATTCCGTGATCTCTAGCATTGCTTGGTGGTTATCTTAGGACTTCTGAGCAATCTCAAGTGAGTACATAGACCCCTCTTTTACTGTTTTCAAACTATTTTGGGGTGAAACACATGTGCCTACTTGTTACTTTCAAGCTTTGACATCATATACCTGCTACGTTCATTAGTACATTTATAGTATATGATTTCATTACATTACATGCTATGTATGCCCATTGTGTGCGTACTTAGTACATTGCCTTACATTACATGCTATGTATGCCCATTGTGTGCGTACTTAGTACATTACCTTACATTACATACTATGTATGCCCATTGTGTGAGTACTTAGTACATTGCCTTACATTACATGCTATGTATGCCCATTGTGTGCGTACTTAGTACATTGCCTTACATTACATGCTATGTATGCCCATTGTGTGCGTACTTAGTACATTGTTTTACATTACATCTTATGCTATGTAGGCCCATTGTGTGCGTACTTAGTACATTGCTTTACATTACATTTTATGCCATGTATGCCCATTGTGTGCGTACTCAGTACATTGTTATACATTACACTTTATGCTATGTATGTCTTTTGTTGCATACTTAGCACATTTGTTATTCATCACATGCTTACATTTTGGATACACATTACATGATTTACATTAGACATGAACATTTTACTTTGGTAGTTTGGATTGAGTAAGTGATTAAGTAACGAGGCGTGTGTAATATGATACAAGCATGGTGGATATGCCGCTGGTACTTTCTATATATAAGTGTTTGTATGGTATTACATGTCGTAGCGTTATTTGAATCATTTCAGTTTGAGACATATAACATTTTATACAAATAACATACTTTTCACAAGACATTGATTTACAAACAACTTATCTTATACAAACTCATCTTACATGGTTATTCATTTAACCATACATTATTCTCTTATTTATACATATCATCTAATCTTATCGTTTTTCAAATGATTTACAAGACAAAGCAAATTACAAGGTTCATGACTAAACATTTTCTCAAACATAAGTCATGAATTCTGTTTTCTCAAAACCTATGTATCTCGCAGGCATTTTTATGCTGACGTACCTGTTTTCACATGTGTTTTCAGGAGATGATGCATAGGACTTATCAAGACATACTTAGGCGGACATGTGCCTTAGTGACTTAAAACGAGACAAGAACTAGTTAATTTATGTTATGTACTCTTTAGTTCTTGTTTAAAACAATGTAAACTTTCATGTTTGATTAATAAAACGAAACTTCAATTGCCATGGATTTGAAGCATTAATTCTGTTACAACACTCCCCGACGTTTCCGCCACGTTTTGTATGTTCTACGTGGTCGGGGTGTGACAGAAAAGTTGGTATCAGAGCCAATGGTTATAGGGAATTAGGTTATTAGTAATACTTTGACCTAGTCTATAACCTTCTTAGGACCCTAACGCGAGTTTACTTGCGTTTAGTCATAAAACAATACCGTCACCTATCCTTAGGCGACAATCACAACAAGAACATAAATTTCAAAACCGCTTTGAAAACTAATCATCTGTTCTAGGATGATTGATTACTAGGTTTTGAACCCTCTATTGTAAGGTTTTGAACCCTCTGTTATAAGGTTTTGAACCCCTTTGAGTTTTCAAAATCTCGTAAAAGTTTTGGGTCCTAAATAGTATGAACACGTGCAAACTGGAAGAGTGAATGCCTGTACCCTGAGTTTTCTGTCTAAGGCTAGAGTGTTCGTACAAATCCAAATAATCGGACCAGTCACTCTTACCTGGGAACTCTTGGGGTGAGTGTCCACTTATAGGCGAGCATGTCTTCGCGATACACTATGAGGATCTATTTGCTTTGATTCAGCCTTTGTGTTGTTTGTTTGCTTCGTGGTTCAAACAAATGACCATCAACCATGATTTTGGTCGGTATTTGTAACATCCTATTCTTACCCAATGCCATTTCATTTGTTTTCTCTCTTGTTTCCCCCCTTTTTTTTAGAATGCCTCCTCGACGCGAAAATCCGGTATCTATTGAAGAGCTGGCAGCTGTCATTACACAGCAAATGACTGCTGCAATCCCGAACATCGTTGCTCAATGTCACCAAGCTCTCAACAACAATAATGCCCCCTGCAATTTCAAGACGTTCAACTCGGCTAAACCATTAAAGTTTTCTGGGTCTCAAGGAGCAACTGCACTTCTGCAATGGTTCGAGAGTTTAGAGAGCACCTTCAGACATGTTCAATGTCCAAATGAGCGAAAGGTAGATTTCGCATCTAGTGTCTTTGAGAAACGAGCTTTGACATGGTGGAACGGTGTGATGAGAGATAGGGGTGCCGAAGTGGCACTGGCTCAAACATGGGAAGAACTTCGAGCACTAATGATGAAGGAATTCTGTCCTCGTCACGAGATCAGAGCCTTGGAAAGGGAATTCGACGATCTTAAGCAAGACAGCGGTGAACATCGAGCATACACTGATCGATATGAGGAGCTGAGCCTGTTGTGTCCCACCATGGTTACGCCTTTGGATAAGGCGATCGAAAAATACATTGATGGTCTCCCTGACTCTGTTCAGGACATTGTTACTGGTAGTAACCCCACTACGGTTAGGCAGGCCATTGAGCTAGCTGCAACCTTGACTGAATCTCAGATCAGGAAACGTAAGCTTTTCTGAAAGGGTGACAAGAAACCGGTCGAGGAATCGAAACCAATCGAGGAATCAAAGACTGGATCCCCTAAGAAGTCAAAGAAGCGAAAGGCTTCTCAGAACTTCGCCATGGTTACTCACAATGATCAAGCCGTCCCCAACCAACCAGCTCAACCCCCTGCTAGGAAGCCATACAATGGAACTTCACCCTTGTGCAACCAATGTAACCTTCATCATGATGCTAGGGTGAAGTGCCGCGAATGCCAAATTTGTGGACTTAAAGGTGATACAGCAAAAGTTTGTCGAGCTGCAGTTGCACCAAATCAAGCTGACAACAATCCTGCTCAAGCTCGCTTTCCACCAGGTTCTTGCTACAATTGTGGCGAGATGGGTCATTTCCGAAGAAATTGCCCAAAGCTTGCTAATGCTAATCCAGCACAGTGATGAGCATCTGACCGACTAGAAGACAACACCCTTTAGAAATAATTACGTCTTATGTATTATTTTCTTTTGTTGTCAAGGTCCATGAAACAGTTGTTATCATTGTTTATAAATAAATCTTTTATTTACATTGCAATGTATTTATGAGGTTGTATGTATAAAGAACATATCCCTTACAATACCGAAAATCAAGGAATCGTATTCCTTGAAAAGCAAACTACCCCCCAAGATTTTTCTATTTTATGATCTCTTGCCTTGTCCACAAAATTCCTAAGTACCCGTTTCTCCCAAGGAAACGAAGTACAAGGCGCAAGTTACAACACTGGACGAATACCAAAAGTACCACTATAAATCCTTAATAAGGGTACCTAAGGATATTTCCGTAAATCCTAAAATTGTTGTGTTCCTTAATTCGAATATTACGTTTCTTTGAAAACAAAATCGAATTTTTGGGAGATCTTCCTATCTTTTAGATAGATCCCAGAGGACATTGAAGTCCATCGACTGGTTTCCATATCCATTCTCAATCGATAACAAGTTAATAACAAATTAATAATCAAGTTAAACAACTATGTGATTATGTGCTTATGTGTTTCCTTTTATGTTTTTGTGTAATCCAAGTTTTGTTATACAAATCCTCGTAGAATCTTCCATATCTTTGTATAAGGAATTCATAGTAGGATATCCAAAGGTACTATATTAAATCCTCAATGGGCTTTTACGTAATAGTAAAGACCCTTGGATTATATTGTACTATTCCATAATTAGACCCCTTGAGTGGTCTAGTTAAACAGATTGATCCAAAAATCTGGTTAGGAATATCATGTGATGAGATAGCTGAAAGGACTCCTTGGTGGCCTAATTAAAAGGATCATTTGTCGATCTAATTAAAAGGACCTTATGGTAGTCTAGTCACACTCATCACAGGTTTGAGTTTTCCTCCCCTAAACATTACAAGACAAACTGTGCGGACTGTGCAAGGAATTACGTAATTATGGATGCATACATAATTATGGAATTTAGTGCACAGAAACCACAGCAAGTTTTGTCATGTGTCTAGAGATGACTCATTCCGTTCATTTTCGTATCTGAAGAAATTGTGGAAAATGACTCATTCGGTTCATTTTCGTTTCTGAAGAAATTGTGGAAAATGACTCATTCCGTTCATTTTCGTATCTGAAGAAATTATGGAAAATGACTCATCCCGTTCATTTTCGTTTCTGAAGAAATTATGGAAAATGACTCATCCCGTTCATTTTCGTTTCTGAAGAAATTGTGAAAAATGACTCATTCCGTTCATTTTCATTCCTGAAGAAATTGTAGAAAATGACTCATTCCGTTCATTTTCGTTTCTGAAGAAATTGTGGAAAATGACTCATTCCGTTCATTTTCATTCCTGAAGAAATTGTAGAAAATGACTCATTCCGTTCATTTTCGTTTCTGAAGAAATTGTGGAAAATGACTCATTCCGTTCATTTTCATTCCTGAAGAAATTGTAGAAAATGACTCATTCCGTTCATTTTCGTTTCTGAAGAAATTATGGAAAATGACTCATCCCGTTCATTTTCGTTTCTGAAGGAATTGTGGAAAATGACTCATTCCGTTCATTTTCATTCCTGAAGAAATTGTAGAAAATGACTCATTCCGTTCATTTTCATTCCTGAAGAAATTGTAGAAAATGACTCATTCCGTTCATTTTCATTCCTGAAGAAATCGTGGAAAATTACTCATTCCGTTCATTTTCGTTCCTGAAGAAATCATGGAAAATGACTCATTCCGTTCATTTTTGTTTCTGAAGAAATGGTGGAAAATGACTCATTCTGTTCATTTTCGTTTCTGAAGAATGTCCGTTAAGGAAATTTCAGGATTATGCCTTTCATATCTCTGGTGGTTATTTGACACAAAGTCACTGATAGACTCCTACGAATAAATTTCGGGACGAAATTTCCTAAAGTAGGGGAGACTGTGACACCTGTGTCACTTCAACCATCCAACAAATGCCAAACCAATGAAATATTATATTTCATACTTGGGATTTGTAAAAATATGTGTATCGTTTGCACATATCAACTCTTGTTCGATTTCAAGCTCTAAATCGCTTCCTAGAAGGTTATACGCGCGCTGATGCGTAAATATAACCAGTTTAATGCAACGAACACTCCAGAATAGTGAAATAGGCTTAACATACCTTAAATAACCTTTACATAACTTAGAAATAATTTTTGAAGGCTTTGGTATGGCAAAAACAAGTTAATTCGCTTACAGGGACTAAACTTGACAAACTGCGAAAGTATGCCAATTTGAACTGTAACGAACATTACGGAACATGACCATAAGTTAAACATACCATAAATATCCTTTACATAGCTTAGAAATAGGCTTTAAGGGGTTCGGTGTGCTAAAATAAACTTCTGGGTCATTCAGGGACTAAAAGTGTCAAAAAGTGCATAAGTTTGCACTTTCGCGCATAACTTACGTTCTGAATACATCCGGACATCCAAAAATTTATGTGAGCACTAAAATATTTTACTTTAGTGTTTGACATAAGAAAAATCCATTCGTCACGCCATTTGGATCGTTTTTCGCGCTTATGCGCATTCCGTCGTAATTAACCGAACATCGTAACCGTACGGCCGAACGAACCGACATCCGAGATATTTTTGAGCACATTTTAAGTTCCCTATACTTTAACTTCATTTTAGAGCTTTGAAATGGGGCTAACGGGCCTTAAACGTGTCGGAAATAGCTCAAAACACTAACAGGGACCAAAACTGTAAATCTGCCAAACTAGTCCTTGCGCACCTCAACAATGTGAGTGTTGCGGTGCGCAAGCAGGGGCCAGATGCAGCAACTCGTTTTTCTCAGCTGTTAACTGCCCTTAAACACTCCCCAAAGGGCCAAAGCCACATGTCAATCTTTTGTGGTGGGCAAATTGAGTTACCACAACATTTCAACACTTGGACGGCCTAGATCGAAGCACGTTTTTCAAGAAATGATCCTAACGGTCTTGGTTTTACTATAAATACCCAACCCACTTCATTGCAAACCCACTTGAAATCTGAGATTTCTCTAAGTTGGGGTGTTTCATCACCTCATACCTGAGAATACTTGGATTATCAATCTTGCGGGGACCCTTTGTAAGTGTTCCTTCGTTCTTTTATTGCTTTTCGAGTCCGAAAGTCAAACTTTGTTTGACTTTGTTTGACTTTCTGCATTGACCAGTTTATGGTCGATGCGAAGTTCGTTTGAACTTCATAACGTGAGCGTGATCACGAAGGTTATAGTCCCTAGTGACTATACCTACTGATTACCACGTTATCTAGGCTCAGTGACAAGCCGTAGTTTCGGCCAGAACACGTATTCTTGCGTATTTTGTAACCAAACTACTCTTAGGTATCAAAACCGTTTGTTTTGATACCAAACTTGTTTAGTTAAGCATGTTTCAACATGCTTAGCTCGTCACTTTTAGTTTAGTGCTTGTATAGGGTCGTAAGGTAAGCGATCTAAACAATCGCTTATACTTTCGAACCCGACCCGTTTGGTCGATCATTAGGATCTGACCAAACACATTAGGTAACCATAGTATGTAGGGAATAACCTTCCGAGGTTATACCTTATGGTCGCTTCGTTTAAGTAGTTGTATGATAGGTAGTTTATATGCCTTAGGTAAATTACCAAAATGCCCTTTTTACTCCAAAATTCATTTTAAGCATATGTAACATAACTTTTGGTATCTAAACTGATTTAATAACAATATTAGACATGTTAAGGCATATTCTACTTGTCATAGGACTAGTTAGGCGTTCCGAACGCGTTTCACGCGAACGACGCGTTAAAGTAGCATAAGATACCTAAACGGGTCGTAATGGGTCGAAAGCACTTAGGTTAGGTTCCGATTTAGTATGTAGGCTTTGTTAAACCATATTACATGAGTTCCCATACTCATTTGGTTTACAAGCCCTCATTCTATCCGATCCTCCGATTTAGGTCCGGTTAATTAACATAGTTACCTATATTAGGTGCCGTTTGATTCCGTGATCTCTAGCATTGCTTGGTGGTTATCTTAGGACTTCTGAGCAATCTCAAGTGAGTACATAGACCCCTCTTTTACTGTTTTCAAACTGTTTTGGGGTGAAACACATGTGCCTACTTGTTACTTTCATGCTTTCACATCATATACCTGCTACGTTCATTAGTACATTTATAGTATATGATTTCATTACATTACATGCTATGTATGCCCATTTTGTGCGTACTTAGTACATTGCCTTACATTACATGATATGTATGCCCATTGTGTGCGCACTTAGTACATTGCCTTACATTACATACTATGTATGCCCATTGTGTGCGTACTTAGTACATTACATTACATGCTATGTATGCCCATTGTGTGCGTACTTAGTACATTGCCTTACATTACATGCTATGTATGCCCACTGTGTGCGTACTTAGTACATTGTTTTACATTACATCTTATGCTATGTAGGCCCATTGTGTGCGTACTTAGTACATTGCTTTACATTACATTTTATGCCATGTATGCCCATTGTGTGCGTACTCAGTACATTGTTATACATTACACTTTATGCTATGTATGTCTTTTGTTGCATACTTAGCACATTTGTTATTCATCACATGCTTACATTTTGGATACACATTACATGATTTACATTAGACATGAACATTTTACTTTGGTAGTTTGGTTTGAGTAAGTGATTAAGTAACGAGGCGTGTGTAATATGATACAAGCATGGTGGATACGCCGCTGGTACTTCCTATATATAAGTGTTTGTATGGTATTACATGTCGTAGCGTTATTTGAATCATTTCAGTTTGAGACATATAACATTTCATACAAATAACATACTTTTCACAAGACATTGATTTACAAACAACTTATCTTATACAAACTCATCTTACATGGTTATTCATTTAACCATACATTATTCTCTTATTTATACATATCATCTAATCTTATCGTTTTTCAAATGATTTACAAGACAAAGCAAATTACAAGGTTCATGACTAAACATTTTCTCAAACATAAGTCATGAATTCTGTTTTCTCAAAACCTATGTATCTCACAGGCATTTTTATGCTGACGTACCTATTTTCACATGTGTTTTCAGGAGATGATGCATAGGACTTATCAAGACATACTTAGGCGGACCTGTGCCTTAGTGACTTAAAACGAGACAAGAACTAGTTAATTTATGTTATGTACTCTTTAGTTCTTGTTTAAAACAATGTAAACTTTCATGTTTGATTAATAAAACGAAACTTCAATTGCCATGGATGTCACACCCCCAAAATCCACACGCGGAGTATCACCGCTTGGAGGCGTGACTGACCAGGATCAAGCCACCAATCATATTGAACAAGCATGTAAGTAAACATAATCCAACAAACCAATATGAAAGGTGTTCAAAAACCAAAGCATAGTTAAGTGTTTAGCGGAAGCATAATTTGTAAAACCCATAGCAAGTATTAAATATGAAATAAAGTAATGTTTAAAGCATGGCACAAATCGCCATGTCCCACAACGACCGTTCCTCCCTGTGCAAGCTCCATGGGTACCTAATGACCTGCAAGGCATGTAGCAATGAATCAACAACAAAGTTGAGCGAGTTCACAGTTGGTTGTTGGTTTTAGTTGTTCCAAAAATAGTTCCTTTAACTGGCATCCCTGCCGTGGGGGTTACCCCATATTTGAAAATGTATGTTGTTTAACCCATTAATTCTGGCAATCCAGCCGTGGGGGCTACCCCATGATAGTTATCTGGCATTTCGGCCGTGGGGGCTACCCCATGTATTACAATACCACGCGTATCGACTGCTACGAAAATGTAAGAGGTGCCCTAAGTCAATGTCTATCAGCATTGACCCTTTGCCCATAGTCCATTAGTACACCCCCGTCCGACTGGCACGGTGTGAGGTTTGTTAAACCTAATAGCGCTATTAACTAATGACCCGCTCGCCCTAGGCCTCGGCGATTAAGTCGATAATTGAGGGACTTCCTTTGATAGAGGTGATGGTCTTAAGATCGTGTACGTAGGCTTTACGTACGTGCCCTTCAATCCGAGGACAGTAGTAAGTATAACTGTACGTAGGTTTTACGTACGTGCCCTTCAACCGAGGACAGTAATAATTTGTTTAATAGTAATAGTTGTATGAGTAGTTATTCAATCCCATTCCCAACCCCTGGGAATCCCATGCCTTGGCCAGTGTGAACTCACCTTGGTTTGCTCGGCAGATACACAGAAGGTCAAGTCTAGCAGCTAGTGGTCAACCATGTCCTAACATGGTTACCATACAAGTCAGGTTTTGGTTTCAAGTAGTGCACATAAGTGTTACATAAGCTAGCAGATAAGGAACACACACAGATCATGGCAACACACGTCATCACGTTTAACAGTTACAACGTATTCAACTTGTGCGATCAAAAGATTGGGCTCAACAACAATCGGCCCAACCCCTTGTGCGATCAGCATGACTTGTGCGATCCACAATGGGTTGTGCGATTGGAAAACTAACCCGGCCCAAATAACATAAATAGTCTAACATATATGCGGCCCAAACAAACGAAGCAATTTAAATAATCTTGTGCGGTCCAGTTCGTCTTGTGCGACTGGACAATTCTTGTGCGACCGAATTTGGGCTTCAAGGCCCAACAATACAATACTTTGGTCTTGTGCGGTCCGGATCTCTTGTGCGATCCGGACGACTTGTGCGCTTGATATTAATTTCCGTTTTTCATGCATATCAGTTACAAACATTCAATGGTTTCCAAATTTGTCATTTATCAATTAACACAATCACCGATTCTAACCAAAATAAAAGTATAACATGTTAATTAAATTTCGAGAACTGATGTAGAAATAAAAGGGAAAGAAGCGGCCCAATTACACAAAAGTTTGGTGAATTTATCGGTTCAATAGGAATCAGTCGCATATAACATATTGACCAGATTGTTCACGTGACCCTTCATACATACAAGTCAATAACCAGGTCATTCAATCACCGAAACAATATGATTATCATATATTAAGTTGAACATGCACTTAGATCTATCCAACTAAAAAGTAACTACATTTAACAAGCGCATGCCATACTGACAATCACATGCAAGTATGATAACTATGGTTGAAAATCATGAAGGATCCTTAATACAATCAATTCAAGTCACAGACATATCAAATCATGCTTTCTACTTAGTTTATTTGTCACCAAACACCCCCCCCCCCCATGTGCGATCCATAATGATCAGTCAATATCGATTAATGTGGAAACATAACAAATCACCATAATTATTATTCCTTCCTTATCACTTAGTCAACAACACCACCAGTAACCATGCAAACCCAAAACAACATTTGACTAACTGCCATACCACAATCCACATTCAACCTTCATCATTACATACAACAAATTTATCACGGACACATATCAGAACCGATTGAACCATTAGGGATTATTAACAACTTATTATTGGTCAACATCATGTGCTACAACAATCACGATCAAATCAATGAATTTCTTAACACGATTACACTATCATGCATCCCTATCCCTACCATCATTTATGTTACACAAAACTCACAATCATGATCAATACCATATCAAGACGTATGTGGCCAAGAATAATCTTAACAACAATCAAAACAAGTACAAGAATACTAACCCCAGAATCGTGAAAGAAAAGAATGAGAGAAGAGACTTGCCGAGCACAAGAGCCTGCCGTCCCCTTTGTGTGTGTGTGAAATAGGATTTAGGGTTACTAATGATTCGGAGGGAGGTTGTATATTCGTACATATGTAATGCATATGCATTGGGGGTCAATAGGCTGGGCCCTAGATCAGCTGGGCCGAGATTAGAGAAGGGCGGTTCAAGTTTAAGAGAAGTGGGCCGAGAGTGGTAAAGCCCAAAGGCTTGTGCGTTCGGGTTTCTATTGTGCGATCGGTTTATCATATATATATACATACATACATTCACATAAACACATAATCATGACATTCAATTAATCAACCAAATTCATATAGTCACAAACGTTACATTAAGGTACAAAGATAGGTTCGGAAATAGGAGTTGTCACATTATCCCCAAGTTGAAAGAAATTTCGTCCCGAAATTTGGTACGTACTCACTGAGGAAGCTAGTTAAGTTGTATGGTTTTCCTGGTTTTCCTGGGGTGTCACATCCTCCACCCGTTGATCTGGAATTTCGTCCCGAAATTCCGTAGCTTCAGCCTCAGTAGTGGTTGTACTGTTTACAAATAGTTGGGGATATTTTTGTTTCATCTGATCTTCGCGTTCCCAGGTGAACTCTGGGCCGCGACGTGAGTTCCAACGAACTCGAACGAAAGGTATTCTAGTACGCTTGAGGACCTTAACATCCCGGTCCGTGATTTCAACTGGTTCCTCGACGAATCGTAACTGCTCGTCGATAGTGAGCTCCTTCCAAGGAACTATGTGGGTCTCATCTAACAGACACTTCTTCAAATTTGACACGTGGAAAACATTGTGAATTGCACTGAGTTCTGCTGGTAGGTTCAGTTTGTAGGCCACCTTGCCTATTTTCTCTATAACTTCGAAAGGTCCAACGTATCGTGGGTTAAGTTTGCCTCGTTTACCAAAACGAACTACACCCTTCCAGGGTGAAACTTTGAGTAGTACCCGCTCCCCAACCTGGAGCTCTAATGGTTTTCTGCCCTTATCGGCGTAGACTTTCTGACGGTCACAAGCTGCCGCTATTCGTTGTCGTATCTGAGCAATTCGCTCTGTTGTGTCTACCACAAGTTCTGGACCAGTAAACTGACTATCCCCCACCTCTGCCCAACAAATAGGTGACCAGCATTTATGCCCATAAAATGCCTCAAACGGAGCAGCTTTAATGCTGGTGTGGTAGCTGTTATTGTATGAAAGTTCCACAAGTGGCAGATGCTTTTCCCAGCCATTGCCAAAGTCAATCACACATGCTCTAAGCATGCCTTCGAGGGTCTGGATGGTACGTTCTGACTGCCCATCCGTTTGCGGGTGATAAGTTGTGCTCATATCTAATCGTGAGCCAAAGGACTTGTGCATTGCTTGCCACAGTTCTGATGTAAAACGTGCATCTCGATCCGAGATAATAGAGGTGGGCACTCCGTGCCTCGAGACAACTTCCTTAAGATATACGTCTGCTAGCGTGGAGAACTTATCTGTTTCCTTGATAGCCAAGAAGTGAGCAGACTTTGTGAGTCGATCCACGATCACCCAGATAGTATCGTTACCATGTTGAGATCTAGGCAGGCCAGTAACAAAATCCATGGAAATTTGCTCCCATTTCCATTGTGGTATCTCTGGTTGTTGAAGTGGGCCTGAAGGTTTTTGATATTCCGACTTGACTCTCGCATAAGTCAAGCACTTGCTAACGTACGTTGCTATGTGAGCTTTCATGCTAGGCCACCAATATGTTGTTTTGATATCGTGGTACATCTTATCTGAACCGGGATGTACTGAGTAGCGAGACTTGTGTGCCTCATCCATCATAAGCTCTCGTAGATTACCATAGAGTGGGACCCAGATGCGTCCTGTTACGTAGTAAGCACCGTCTTCCTTCTGTTCCAATCGTTTCCTTGAGCCACGTAGGGCTTCCGCCCTGACGTTTTCTGGTTTCAATGCCTCTACCTGAGCATTTCGTATCTGAGAAGGAAGACTAGACTGTATAGTGAGTTGTAAAGCCCGTACGCGCTTAGGCGCAATGTCCATTCGACTGAGGGCGTCAGCCACAACATTGGCTTTGCCTGGGTGGTACCTAATCGAGCATTCGTAGTCATTCAGTAGTTCGACCCATCGTCGTTGTCGCATATTCAGTTCCTTCTGTTTGAAGATATGCTCGAAGCTCCTGTGGTTGGTGTAGATGGCGCACTTGGTACCGTACAGGTAATGTCTCCATACCTTAAGTGCAAAAACAACAGCTCCCAGCTCTAAGTCGTGTGTAGTGTAGTTTCTTTCATGAACTTTGAGTTGGCGTGAGGCGTAGGCTATAACCTTATCCCGTTGCATCAGTACGCAACCAAGACCCTGAATTGTTGCGTCGCAGTAAACCACAAAGTCATCTGTGCCCTCTGGCAATGAAAGGATAGGTGCACTACAAAGTCTATCCTTTAAGTGTTGAAATGCTAATTCCTGCTCGTTCCCCCATCGATAAAAAACGCCTTTCTGTGTCAGTGAGGTGAGGGGTTGTGTAATTTTGGAGAAGTCCTTGATGAACCTCCTGTAGTAACCTGCCAATCCCAAGAATTGGCGAATTTCCGTTGGTGTACGAGGTGCAGGCCAATTCTTAATCGAGTCTACCTTGGATGGATCCACATGAATCCCATCCTTGTTCACCACATGGCCTAAGAAATGGACTACACGAAGCCAGAAGGCGCATTTTTGAGAACTTGGCGTACAGCTGTTCCGCTCGAAGGAGTTCCAAAATCTGTCGTAAATGTTGCTCGTGTTCCTCCTGACTCTTCGAATAGATCAGGATGTCGTCGATGAAGACTATGACGAACTTGTCCAGGTAAGGCTTGCACACTCTATTCATCAAACCCATGAAGACTGCAGGTGCGTTTGTTAGCCCAAGAGGCATGACCAAAAACTCATAGTGGCCATATCTAGTTCTAAAGGCTGTTTTGGAGACGTCCTCTTCTCGGACTCTCAGCTGGTGATATCCTGATTTCAAATAAATCTTTGAATAGTAGCTCGACCCTTGCAGCTGGTCGAATAGATCATCGATGCGTGGAAGAGGATAGCGATTCTTCACAGTCACCTTGTTGAGTTCACGGTAGTCGATGCACATCCTGAAGGTACCGTCTTTCTTCTTTACAAATAGCACTGGAGCTCCTCAGGGCGAAGAGCTAGGACGAAATAAACCCTTATTCAGGAATTCTTGTAGTTGCGTAGGGAGTTCTTCCAACTCTGATGGAGCTAGGCGATAAGGTGCACGAGCTATAGGTGCTGCTCCAGGAGCTTGTTACTATGAATTACCAAAGGATCTTAACCAGAACGAGGAATGCGGGCGTTCTTTTCTTTACAAAGAATCTCTGCTCGATATTGAGGTAGCCAATCCATACCAATATCGATGTCGAAACCATCACCACGTTGGGGTCATTCTTAGTATCACCCTGACCAATCACGAACACTCACCCCTGGCACCATTGCCGACGTTATTACCCCCATTGTTGCCTCCACTGTTGTTCCCATTTCCTTGGTTGTGGTTCTGATTCTGGTTCTGGTTCAACAGTGGGCAGTGTCTCTTGAAGTGACCTTCAACACCACACTGATAACATCCCTTGTTACCCTGCTGTTGCTGCTGATTCTATAGATCTTGTGGCTGTCGTTGTCGGTTCTGGTTTGCAGGACGTGAGCTTCTACAATCTTTGGCTCCATGACCAAGCTTGTTGCATCTCTGATAATGATCTTTGTTGCACGATCCGCTGTGGTGCAATTTACATCGATTGCACTTAGGGTGGTTTCCCCTGTATCCACCCTGACTTCGATTACCAAAAGACTGCTGCCTGGGGCACCTGTACTCATCCGTTTTGGCAGTTTATTCTGTCCTACCACCTGATCTGAGAGACGTTGAGCAAGACGAGTAATATCCTGGATGGTTGCAAGGTTGGCCGATGTCACATGACTTTGAATCTCTGGCACTAAGCCTTTGAGGTACAGCTCAATGCGCTTGATGGGAGGATCCACCATTATTGGACATAACACCGTCAGTTTGTTGGATCGTTTCGTGTACGCTTTTATCCCACACCTTGTCATCTTCAGGTTTAAGAACTCCACTTCCAGCGGGTGGATATCATCTCGACTACGGTATTCATGTTTGGATCAGTTCTTTAAGAATCATTCCATGGGGTGGCATTAGCAGCCGCCAGCCCCAGCATCTGAACTTGCGCGTTCCACTAAGTTAGCGCAGTGCCTTCGAGAGTACCAGTGGCGTACTTCACCCTATGAGCCTCAGGGCATTCACACGTCTCTAAGACAGACTCGAGCTTTTCAAATGGAGGAGTCCAACAGCTCCTTTAGTGCCACTGAAAATATTAGGACGACAGTCCATGATCGTCTTGAATATGCATGCAGGTGGCTGAGCGTTCTGACCTTGTTGCGCGAGGAAGAAGTGACAAGGTTAAGCGCGAGAGTTGGGTCATGGGAGTAGGATCTATCATCCTAGGTTAGGTTCGGAACAGCAGGTTATACCTCCTGCCTGGGCGGCTGCGAGTGCTGCCGTAACTTGTTCGTTGATAAGAGCCGTCAGCTGGCTTGAGTTAGGTTCGCACGTTCCCTCATGATCTCACATCGAAGGAAACACAAATAGGAAAGGTGTCGCGAATGTGTGTAAGTGTGGAGTGACAGTAGGGAGCAAGCACAAATGTGTTTTCAAACTATAGTTGCTACGTTCATCTAAGCATACCATGAGCAAAGTTCTATGCAATCTAGCAAGTAGGCAATATAAAACGTAAACCATATCACCTAGAATGTCGAGCCTTACACGTGGAGTGAAGCGTCGTTGTGGATCGTAGAGCACTGTACAGGTTATAGTCTGGTTTTAACAAAAACGTTTTCCTTTATTAAAACCAAGTTCTCTATAACCAATGGCTCTGATACCAATCTGTCACACCCTCAAAATCCACACGCGGAGTATCACCGCTTGGAGGCGTGACTAACCAGGATCAAGCCACCAATCATATTGAACAAACATGTAAGTAAACATAATCCAACAAACCAATATGAAAGGTGTTCAAAAACCAAAGCATAGTTAAGTGTTTAGCGGAAGCATAATTTGTAAAACCCATAGCAAGTATTAAATATGAAATAAAGTAATGTTTAAAGCATGGCACAAATCGCCATGTCCCACAACGACCGTTCCTCCCTGTGCAAGCTCCATGGGTACCTAATGACCTGCAAGGCATGTAGCAACGAATCAACAACAAAGTTGAGCGAGTTCACAGTTGGTTGTTGGTTTTAGTTGTTCCTAAAATAGTTCCTTTAACTGGCATCCCTGCCGTGGGGGTTACCCCATATTTGAAAATGTAAGTTGTTTAACCCATTAATTCTGGCAATCCAGCCGTGGGGGCTACCCCATGATAGTTATCTGGCATTTCGGCCGTGGGGGCTACCCCATGTATTACAAGACCACGCGTATCGACTGCAGCGAAAATGTAAGAGGTGCCCTAAGTCAATGTCTATCAGCATTGACCCTTTGCCCATAGTCCATTAGTACACGCCCGTCCGACTGGCACGGTGTGAGGTTTGTTAAACCTAATAGCGCTATTAACTAATGACCTGCTCGCCCTAGGCCTCGGCGATTAAGTCGTTAATTGAGGGACTTCCTTTGATAGAGGTGATGGTCTTAAGATCGTGTACGTAGGCTTTACGTACGTGCCCTTCAATCCGAGGACAGTAGTAAGTATAACTGTACGTAGGTTTTACGTACGTGCCCTTCAACCGAGGACAGTAATAATTTGTTTAATAGTAATAGTTGTATGAGTAGTTATTCAATCCCATTCCCAACCCCTGGGAATCCCATGCCTTGGCTAGTGTGAACTCACCTTGGTTTGCTCGGCAGATACACAGAAGGTCAAGTCTAGCAGCTAGTGGTCAACCACGTCCTAACATGGTTACCATACAAGTCAGGTTTTGGTTTCAAGTAGTGCACATAAGTGTCATATAAGCTAGCAGATAAGGAACACACACAGTTCATGGCAACACACGTCATCACGTTTAACAGTTACAACGTATTCAACTTGTGCGATCAAAAGATTGGGCTCAATAACAGTCGGCCCAACCCCTTGTGCGATCAGCATGACTTGTGCGATCCACAATGGGTTGTGCGATTGGAAAACTAACCCGGCCCAAATAACATAAATAGTCTAACATATATGCGGCCCAAACAAACGAAGCAATTTAAATAATCTTGTGCGGTCCAGTTCGTCTTGTGCGACTGGACAATTCTTGTGCGACCGAATTTGGGCTTCAAGGCCCAACAATACAATACTTTGGTCTTGTGCGGTCCGGATCTCTTGTGCGATCAGGACGACTTGTGCGCTTGATATTAATTTTCGTTTTTCATGCATATCAGTTACAAACATTCAATGGTTTCCAAATTTGTCATTTATCAATTAACACAATCGCCGATTCTAACCAAAATAAAAGTATAACATGTTAATTAAATTTCGAGAACTGATGTAGAAATAAAAGGGAAAGAAGCGGCCCAATTACACAAAAGTTTGGTGAATTTATCGGTTCAATAGGAATCAGTCGCATATAACATATTGACCAGATTGTTCACGTGACCCTTCATACATACAAGTCAATAACCAGGTCATTCAATCACCGAAACAATATGATTATCATATATTAAGTTGAACATGCACTTAGATCTATCCAACTAAAAAGTAACTACATTTAACAAGCGCATGACATACTGATAATCACATGCAAGTATGATAACTATGGTTGAAAATCATGAAGGATCCTTAATACAAAACACCCCCCCCCCCCCATGTGCGATCCATAATGATCAGTCAATATCGATTAATGTGGAAACATAACAAATCACCATAATTATTATTCCTTCCTTATCACTTAGTCAACAACACCACCAGTAACCATGCAAACCCAAAACAACATTTGACTAACTGCCATACTACAATCCACATTCAACCTTCATCATTACATACAATAAATTTATCACAGACACATATCAGAACCGATTGAACCATTAGGGATTATTAACAACTTATTATTGGTCAACATCATGTGCTACAACAATCACGATCAAATCAATGAATTTCTTAACACGATTACACTATCAAGCATCCCTATCCCTACCATCATTTATGTTACACAAAACTCACAATCATGATCAATACCATATCAAGACGTATGCGGCCAAGAATAATCTTAACAACAATCAAAACAAGTACAAGAATACTAACCCCAGAATCGTGAAAGAAAAGAATGAGAGAAGAGACTTGCCGAGCACAAGAGCCTGCCGTCCCCTTTGTGTGTGTGTGAAATAGGATTTAGGGTTACTAATGATTCGGAGGGAGGTTGTATATTCGTACATATGTAATGCGTATGCAATGGGGGTCAATAGGCTGGGCCCTAGATCAGCTGGGCCGAGATTAGAGAAGGGCGGTTCAAGTTCAAGATAAGTGGGCCGAGAGTGGTAAAGCCCAAAGGCTTGTGCGTTCGGGTTTCTATTGTGCGATCGGTTTATCATATATATATACATACATACATTCACATAAACACATAATCATGACATTCAATTAATCAACCAAATTCATATAGTCACAAACGTTACATTAAGGTACAAAGATAGGTTCGGAAATACGAGTTGTCACAATGGATTTGAAACATTAATTCTGTTACAACACTCCCCGACGTTTCTGCCACGTTTTGTATGTTCTACGTGGTCGGGGTGTGACAGATGTCACTTTCATGGTGACGTCAGCTTAGATGCTTCAGTGGTTTGCCCGTGCCTATAAATAGAACAGTGCTCTGTACTGTTCTATTAGCTCTTTCACCATCTTCTTCCTGCACGAACAAACCAAGTGAGCTCAGGCTGAGGGGGAGTTTGTTACATACTTGCAATTGTAATTGAATCTTGTAATAAATTCAAGCATTCGGTTCAATGTTAAACTTGTATGTTAAAAGCAATTCTCTCGTTTGATTGTGAAAAGTTTGCTTCCATTATAATTCCGCTGCACTACTCATTCATAGATCATTTTAATTCAAACATAAAACATAAAACACAATCAAAACCAAACTCAGATCCTAACAGTAGGTAAGGTTGTTGAAAGTGTTTTGAGAAATGAGTCTACCAAAAATGGTAGGTCCGAATCACATGATGAAAATGAGGAAAATTTTCATAAAAATTATCTTAAGAATCCAAAATCTGAGAAAACCGCGAATGATGATCCAATAGGATTGGCATATACCATGATTGGATTGGACAAATTTTTCTCAGATGTTGAATTTCCGATTCAAAATGTGATTTCGGATAAGATTGATAAAGTTTTCAAATTGGTAGAAATTGAAAAATCTAAAACTGCAAAATTTGTTGGGAAGAACAAGAAAGCTTTTTATAACAAACCTAGTTACAAAAAGAAAAACATGAAGGCTAGGTTGGGTTATAAAAAGAAACAAAATCAAAGAAAACGGGTTGAAAAGTCAACATTTCATAAAAAGACGAACTTTGTTCACAGAACAAGTTCCAAGGAAGAGAAAGAACTTAGATTTAGTCGACAATCTAATGAGGAGTTCTATGCTCAAAAGAAACAAAAACAACAGGCCAAAGATGTTTCAAAGAAAACATGTTATAAATGTGATCAAATTGGACATGTTGGTCGCAAATGTCCAAATCTGAAGCCTGTTGATGTTAAAAAAGAGAAAACGAAAGTTGAAGTTGTGAAACAAACGCCAACCAAGTTTGAGTCAAAAAAAACTTGGAAGCCTAAAATATAAAAGGTTAAATCACAACAAACATGGAAATCAAAGACACCCAGATTTGAGACAAAACAAAGTTGGAAATCAACGGCTGATTTGACAAAGCCAAACCAATTTTGGAAACCTAAAACTGATATGTCAAAACAAAACATTTAAAATGATTCAAGATTTTATCAAAGGAATGTTTTAAAAGGACAAACTTGGGTGGTCAATAAAAGGACTTCTGTGAGTGACGATAAACGGAAAGTCGATTCAACCAAGAAGGTTCAAAATAAGAACGAAAAAGTCTTTGTGAAAAATGATAAAGATTTTTCGAAATTGAACAATTCGTATTGTGTCACAATACCCAAGGTCAAGCATGCCTGGGTTGCATTATTCAAATGATTAAAATGTTTGAATATGCAGGTGCTCCTGAATATGGATGAAAGTCAACAAGAGGAGAAATGGAGCAACCTGGCATGGGAAGTGGCAGGTCCCTACAAGTGAAAAACAGGGAGTTAGTTTGTTTTTGTATATAAATAAATCATAATTCAAAACCCCTAAAAATAGAAAAATTTAAAAACCAAAAATATATTTTTATTTTGTCAAAAATTAAAAAATGAAAAAATATGTTTGTTTTTAAATTTGTTAAAAATAAAAAATTTGAAAAAAATGTTGATTGAATACGCCGAAACCCTCACGGCTGAACAAACATGATTATTTCACAAGTGATTAAATGATTTTAACATTGTTAAAAATTAATATGTTGTAAATCATGGGGGTACTTTCTGCATCACATGTCAAGCAAAAAAATGGATGGCGAGATGAAACTATCTGTGTCGGGTTGTCAAATTTTCTTTA
The DNA here is from genome assembly GCA_030545235.1 of Helianthus tuberosus. NCBI lineage: Eukaryota > Viridiplantae > Streptophyta > Magnoliopsida > Asterales > Asteraceae > Helianthus > Helianthus tuberosus. The sequence continues at coordinate 113,863,236 of CM060394.1, read as the reverse complement.
AAGGTTTTGAATTTTAGGGGGAGTAAGAATTTTGAAAATATAAAAACATTTGAAAGTTTGAAAAGGTCAAAAACATGAAAAAATGAAAAAGAGTTTTTGTATAAAAAGAGGAAATGATAGTACATCAATAGGCAATCACAGCATGCTAAAGAAATGGAAAGTCAAATGTGATGAACGGTCTCACGGATGATATGATAGTAGGTTTTTACACATTTAGTAGATTGATTTCAAAAATAAACATAAAAACAATATCTTGCTTATTTCGTGGGGAACATCTCTGAGATATATGGATAACCTCTGAAATTTCGTTTGAGAGGTTGCCTAATTCTAAGATACTAGGTCTTTATACTTTTTAATATCTGGGGTATTATACTTGCTCTTCTGATTTTGCGTCAGAAAGGGCCTAGACCTCGTACAATAATTTGCGTGCTTTAAAAGCTTTCCCTCTGCATAAAAATTGAAAAATATCAAAAGATATATATTAAGTGCAGTTGTAAAGAAGATTCCTAAGTGGAACACACCTTTAAGTCGAGCATTCATCTCTTTGACTGAACGGTAGTTCATACCTAAGCTCTCAAGGCCTCGCACTAACCCAGAGGGCAGATATCATTACTGTATATTCACCTGTAAGACTGAATCTAGGGAATTTTGATACGTGAGTATATTCTGAGGTGAGACACGCAAATAAGTTAAGTTCTTAAAACACTAAATCTCGTATCATGAAATCAATTGAAGTTTGTGTGAAAATTTAAGTGGATCAGTATACTGACAATCTAAGTGAATCATTTAGAACTTAAAGTCTATAAAAGGTCAACGGTGCTAGTGATTTGTCATAAACTGATATGATCCTCTAACACAAACTCAACAAAAAATTGTCTGTCAATATTTCTTTACTGCATTTCATTAAAGAAAAGGTACAAAAATATTTTCGTAGTGTTTTAGCATAAAGTTTGAAAAATAGAAAAAGATTTTATTTCTGATTTATTCTTGACAACCGATGATGGAAAGCTGAATTTCAAAATCTGAAGATGCTGAACATAAACAAGTTCATTAATTTGAAACTTGAATTTTAAAATGAGAATTTTAAAAATCGATAAGTTGGATAATCAAGGTCATTAATTTGAACTTGATCATCTGTGAGGGTTACTGAATTTGATCATGCTTAAAAGTCAAATATAATAATAGACATTTATATGTTTAGAAAACTCTCACCAGTTGAATCTAAATGTTTGGATAATGATAAGATTTGACAAGAAGCTAAAAGAAAGGGAGAGCAAGATTAATTGTCAAATCTATAAATGTTTAGTGATTCGGATTATTATTCAAGGGGGAGCTTACAGTTTTACTTTGATTGCTTGAATATGTAATCCGAGGCAGATCAAGACTAAACTTAACAAATTTCTAAGCTATGTCCAAGGGGGAGTCTGTGAGTGCATTTTGTATGTCCATAGTTAGAAATCTGTATGTATTTGTAATGTTTAAAGTCTTGAGTCTGTTTTATACCGGACACAGGTTTCACTAGGTGTCGTTAGGCAATGTCTGGTTAGTATACGGTACGGCACGATACGGAGAGAGTGGGTTTCAACAAGCATGATGTCATCACAATCTTGTGATGACATCACACTTATGACATCCTATCATATACAATATCAAATTCCTTCATGCATGGATGTACGAACCGGGATTACATAATAGCTTCGTACAAACCGAGCATGGCAGTTGGTACGAACCTACAACAACTATAAATACTTTAAATGTCCATTCGTATAATAGAGCTTAGACAATAGATATCAGAGAACTTTAGAGAAGACACATTCGTGTGAAATACAAGACCTGCAAGTTCACCCGATCAAGTTCAATCACGTCCTTTAGATTACGAGTGTTTTGAATAGATCGAGTCAAAACTCTATCCGGTTGTCGTTGATACCTAATAAAACGACGTTTGTTTACGTTTTTGCACACGATTACGGTTCGATTTAACGGATTCCGTACGTTAAATCAAATCCACCGCAGAACTAGTGATAGTTTACGATCCGATCCTAAACTCACATATGTAATATCGTATATTACGATCCTTTAGGTTACTCAAGAAGTAGCTGAAGTCAAAGATGTTAACCTTTCAGAATGTTCCTAGGTGTCTGCTGAACGAACTTCAAAGGTAAGTAGTTATTTTTGAAAGTATGTTTAATATGTTTTTAGAGTTCATTTTTTTATTAAAGATTTATTAGTTGTTTTGTGATCTGTTGCAAGGATGGTGTCTCTGTTACGGCCGATTCTTCAGCCATTGAAATCGAAAAGGATTCTGGAACAAGTCCGAATGGAAAACGAACAGTTCAATATGTTAATGTTGTAAATGTTGGTGAGCTATCCTCTAATGTGAGAAGAACCCGGAAGAAGCTATCTAAGGTTAACAATTATGAGAGTTAAGTAGAAACCACTTATTTTGAAGACTCCTTGTGGTTTTTACTTATGTTTGTTAACTGTTGTTTTAACCTATTGTGGTTAAAATTTGGTATGTAATGGCTACCATTTGAAACATCTAAACTAATGGATTTGGTATGTAATGTCTACAATTTGAAACATCTAAATTTGACCTTTTTTGTTATATATTATTGTTATTATACATTATTGTTGATATTCATGTATTGCAGAAGTAGTAGGTTTGTATTTATTATTAGTAAATGAATGTAAATTTAATGAATTGGTTAATGGGAAAACTGTTAGGATTTGAGATACATTAACATCTGTTAGAGCCTAAGCACTGTTACAGACTCCTAACATCTGCTAGGGCCTAAGCATTGTTAGGATCTGAGTTACATTAGTATCTGTTGAACAGACTTTGCTTTAACATACCTTATCATCTGTTGATTATCATCTGTTAAAGATCCTCTATTGAACTACATCATCTGTTAATCCACAGCGGACCTTAGCTTCATCATACTTTTGTCTTCATCAACAGAGGTTCTCTTTGGTAGACCTTTGCTTTAACTGTCTTTGTGTTCATCAGCAGAGGTTGTTTGCTTCAACATACTTTGCTTCAACAGACTTTGTCTTTAACAGACCTTTGGGTTTGGCAGACTTTAGCAAAATAGATGTTGAGTCTATGCCTTTGGTAGGAGCAGATGTTCAAAAGACTGTTATTTGTAATCAAAGGTTGTAGAGTATTTTGTTAATTTTAAGGCTTAGATTTCTTTCCCTTGAGTGACTAGAAAACATGATGCAACACATACCCTAGAAAACATGCTTGTCACACTCCGACCACGTAAAACAACAAAACGTGGCGGAAACGTCGGGGAGTGTTGTAACAGAATCATTGTTTCACAACCATGGATTAAACAGTTTCGTTTTATTGAATTGAATGTATTACATTACATTGGAATTAGAAACAAAACAGGAACAAATAAACTTTCATTGTTATTAATTCACTAAGGCCTCGTCCATTCCTATGTGAGCGTACACAAGTATCATCATCAAACATCATCAACTATGGTACCTGAAACACATGTGAAAATACTTCAGCATAAAAATGCCGGCGAGTACATAGGTTTTATGTGAGTGTCAGATTCATGGCTCGTTTTACATGTTGCAATACTTATTTAAAAACCTTGTTTTGAAAAGTATAGCATTGCATCATAACTAACCAACTCAAATCAAGTTGGTTATACTTTATAAAATCTCATAGCCATGATTCTTAACCCAAAACGTTTGTTTAAGAAAAACCAAAATTTGTAAAACATCTCGTAAAAACTCGTTAATAGAACTCATATGGTTTATATTGTTAGAAAAACCTTGTAATATAACTTTGTTTTGAAAACCTTGCCCAAGTGATCTAGATAACGCAACGATATTTAATGTATTAAAAGCACTTATATATAGGAAGTACCAGCGGCTTATCCACCATGCTTTTAACACATTACACCCGCTCCGTTACCTAATCACTTCCCTAATCCCAATGGTTCAAACAGTTACAAATGGTTCACATAAATCAAAAGGTTACAAATGGTTCACATAAATCAACAGGTTACAAATGGTTCACATAAATCAATCAGCTTCAAATGGTTTAAAAAGATATAAAACAATGTGTCCATATACTGGATAAGTATATGAAACAAATGAACATACATAGCATGAAATGTAATGTAAAACGATGTACTAAGTATGCGCTAAAAGGACATACATAGCAAAAACATAATGAAATCATGTACTAATAGCGTACTAATGAACATAGCAAGTATATGATATGAAAACATGGAAAGCACGAAAGTAACAAGTAGGCACATGTGTTTCACCCCAAAACATTTGAAAAATAGTAAAAGAGGGGACTATGTACTCACTTGAGGATGCTTAGAAGTCTTGAATAACAACCAAGCAAAGCTAGAGGGATCACGGAATCAAACCGCACCTAATATAGGTAACTCTGTAAATAAACGGACCTAAATCTGAGGATCGGATAAAATGAGGTTTTGTAAACCAAATGAGTGTAGGGACTCATGTAATATGGTTTAACAAAGCCTACATTCTAAAACGAAACCTAACCTAAGTGCTTACGACCCATTACGACTCGTTAAGATAGCTTACGCCACTTTAACGCGTCGTTCGCATAAAACGCGTTCGGACCGCCTAACTAGTCCTATGATAAGTAAAATATGCCTTAACATGTCTAATATTGTTTCCAAATCAGTTTAGATATCAAAAATTATGTTACATATGCTTAAAATGAATTTTGGCGTAAAGGGCATTTTGGTCATTTACCTAAGGCATATAAACTACCTATCATACAACTACTTAAACAACTTGACCATAAGGTATAACCTCGGAAGGTTATTCCCTATGCAACTATGGTCACCTAATGTGTTTGGTCGGATCCTAGAGATCGACCAAACGGGTCGGGTTCGAAAGTATAAGCGGTTGTTTAGACCGCTTACCTTACGACCCTACATAAGCACTAAACCTAAAGTGACGAGCTAAACATGTTAAAACATGCTTAACGAGGTTTGAAAACAGGTTTGGTATCAAAACAAACGGTTTTGATACCTAAAAGTAGTTTGGTTACAAAATACGCAAAAATACGCATTTTGGCCGAAACTACGACTCGCCACTATGCCTAGATAACGTGGTAATCAGTAGGTATAGTCACAAGAGACTAAAACCATCATGATTACCCTCACGTTATGAAGTTCAAACGAACTTCATGTTGACCATAAATCGGTCAAAGCAGAAAGTCAAACACAGTTTGACTTTCACGCGAAAAAGAACGAAAGAGGACTTACAAAAGGTCCAAGAACGGAAGTTTGACCCGATTATTCTCAGGTATAAAGTGAAAGCACCTCAACTTAGAGAAATATTAGATCAAATTTGAGTTGCAACAATGAGATGGATGGAGTATTTATAGTTTTTGCACAACCGTTAAGATCGTTCATCGTAAAACGAGCTTCGATCTCATCCGTACACATGTGCCCATGGTTTTTTGAAACCATGGGAGCCCCTAGTTTCATTAAAACCATTTGACAATAAGGGGAATAGTTGGAACAAGCTGGAATATAGATTTTCCATTTTGGTCCCTTCCTAAGATAACTATGGCAGATTGTCAATTTTGGTCCTGAATGTGCAAAACATGGTTTTTGATGCATTTTTGACATGTTTAAGCCCTGTTAATCCCATTTAAAGGCTCTAAAATGAGGTTAAAGTATAGGGAAGAAGAAACATGCTCAAAAATATCTCGGATGTCGGTTCGTTTGGTCGTACGGTTGCGTTGCTCGGTTAATTACGACGAAACACGAACGAATGCGAAAAACGATCCAAATTACGCGACTAATGGAATTTTATCATGAGAATCACTAAAATAAAATATTTTAATGATTACATAAAGTTTTGGATGTCCGGATGTATTCAGAACGTAAGATATGCACGAAAATGCAAACTTATGCACTTTTTGACGCTTTTAGTCCCTGAATGACCAAAAAGTTTATTTTAGCACACCGAACCCCTCAAAGCCTATTTCTAAGCTATGTAAAGGTTATTTAGGGTATGTTTAACTTATGGTCATGTTTCGTAATATTCGTTACAGTTCAAATCGGCATAGTTTCACAGTTTGTCGAAATTAGTCCCTGTAAGCGAATAAACTTGATTTCGCCACACCAAACCCTCCAAACCTTATTTCTAAGTTATGTAAAGGTTATTTAAGGTATGTTAAGCCTATTTCACTAATCCGGAGTGTTCGTTGCATTAAACAAGAATAAACTTGATTTCTGTTGGTACACTTTATGTGGACACGACTCGGTTCGGTTCGACTCGGTTCGATTCGGTTCGGGTCGACTCGGTTAGGTCCGGCTCAAGCCCGACGTCACGACATTCCTCAGTCGTGCGCCCCAGAGTTCGACACGCAAAGCACGGTGTGCCGCAAGCAGATTCCCGTTTACACCTCACCATGACATCATCATTGTGATGTCATGGTGATGTCACTTAGTTTGTCTCACATGTTGAACTAATTGAAAGTTGTAAACTGAAACATGCCGGGCCGTAATTCTACATGTGGGCCGAAGACCTTGAAGTGGGCTTTGACTTCAGTTGGGCTCCTACACCAAACGACGAAACATATTGTAGAATATATGTATGTCGACGAAACAAGTGTGTTTCGTCGACTTTAGTTGTTTCGCCGAGACTTATTTGTGTTTCGTCATGTTCAGCCTGTGTCTAGTATAAATACCCATCTCAGTTTCACTGTGAAACTAGAGATGAGAAATAGACTATAGTAACAAAACTCTGCCGAAATTCTGTCTGAACTGTGTTTGTATCAGTTTGTAATCGGTTCTCATCCCGTTAATCAATCGAGTGTGTATCATTGATTAATCCGTTGTTATTATTGCTTTACGTGTTTGATTTGGCATAGTTACGTGGATTCCGCACGCGTAACCGTGTTTGCTAAAAACAAGTGATTCGGTTCGTTATCGATCCTCAGATTACGGGACCTACAATTTCGCCACACCAAACCCTCCAAAACTTATTTCTAAGTTATGTAAAGGTTATTTAAGGTATTAAGGAAGAATCAAGGATATTCATTTCCCTCGATGGATATTCTTCAGAAACGAAAATGCATGGAATGAGTCATTTTCCTCAATGGGTATTCTTTAGAAATGGAAATGAAGGAAGAATCAAGGATATTCATTTCCCTCAATGGATATTCTTCAGAAATGAAAATGCACGGAATGAGTCATTTTCCTCAATGGGTATTCTTCAGAAACGGAAATGAAGGAAGAATCAAGGATATTCATTTCCTTCAATGGATATTATTCAGAAACGAAAATGCACGGAATGAGTCATTTTCCTCAATGAGTATTCTTCAGAAACGGAAATGAAGGAAGAATCAAGGATATTCATTTCCCTCAATGGATTTTCTTCAGAAACGAAAATGCACGGAATGAGTCATTTTCCTCAATGGGTATTCTTCAGAAACGGAAATGAAGGAAAAAGAAAAAAATCAGGGATATTCATTTCCCTCGATGGATATTCTTCAGAAACGAAAATGAACGAAATGAGTCATTTTCCTCAATGGGTATTCTTCAGAAACGGAAATGAACTCGGTCAACTCTAGACACATGACAAAACTTGATGTGGTTTCTGTGCACTGAATTCCATAATTATGTATGCATCCATAATTACGTAATTCCTTGCACAGTCCGCACAGTTTGTTTCGTAATGTGAAGGGGAAGAAAATCAAACCTGTGATGAGTGTGACTAGACTATCATAGGGTCCTTTTAATTAGATCGACAAATGATCTCTTTAACTAGACCACCAAGGAGACTTTTCAGCTATATCATCACATGATATTCCTAACCAGATTTTTGGATCAATCTGTTTAACTAGACCACTCAAGGGGTCTAATTATGGAATAGTACATTATAATCCAAGGGTCTTTACTATTACGTAGAAGCCCATTAAGGATTTAAGGTGGTACATTTGGATATCCTACTATGAATCCCTTATACGAAGATATGGAAGATTCTACGAGGATTTGGATAACAAAAACTTGGATCACACAAAAACATAAAAGGGAACACATAATCACATAATCACATATTTGTTTAATTTGACCTTTAATTTGTTATCATTGGACACGGATATTTAAAGCACACCAGGAATCCAATCCGTGGATTTCATTTGGCACTTTAATCATTTTCAAGAATCTATCTATGAAGATAGGATGATCTTTCGAAAATTCGATTTTGTTTTCAAAGAAACGTAATATTCGAATTAAGGCACACAACAATTTTAGGATTTACGGAAATACCCTTAGGTACCCTATTAAGGATTTATAGTGGTACTTTGGGTATTCGTCCAGAGTTGTAACTTGTGCCTTGTACTTCGTTTCTTTGGAAGAAACGGGTACTTAGGATTTTCGTGGAAAACGCAAGAGATCATAAAATGGAAGAATTTTGGGGGTAGTCTGTTCTTCAAGGAATACGATTCCCTGGTTGTCGGTATTGTAGGGGATATGTTGTTTATAGATGCAACCACATAAATACATTGCAATGTAAATAAAAGATTTATTTATAAACAATGATAATAACTGTTTCATGGACCTTGACAACAAAAGAAAATAAGACATAAGATGTGATTATTTCTAAACGGTGTTGTCTTCTAGTCGGTCAGATGCTCATCCCTGTGCTGGATTTGCATTAGCAAGCTTTGGGCAATTTCTTCGGAAATGACCCATCTCGCCACAGTTGTAGCAAGAACCTGGTGGAAAACGAGCTTGAGCAGGATTGTCGTCAGCTTGATTTGGTGCAACTGCAGCTCGGCAAACTCTTGCTGTATGACCTATAAGTCCACAAATTTGGCATTTGCGGCACTTCACACTAGCATGATGATGAAGGTTACATTGGTTGCACAAGGGTGCAGTTCCGTTGTATGGCTTCCTAGCAGGGGTTGAGCTGATTGGTTGGGGGCAGCTTGATCATTGTGAGCAACCACGATGAAGTTCAGGGAAGCTTTTCGCTTCTTTGACTTCTTGGAGGATCCACTCTGTTCATCTTTGGGTTTCGATTCTTCGATTGGTTTCTTATCACCTTTTCAGAAAAGTTTACCTTTCCTGATTTGAGATTCAGTCAAGGTAGTAGATAGCTCAATGGCCTGCCTAACTGTAGCGGGGTTACTACCAGTCACAATGTCTTGTACTGGGTCAGGGAGGCCATCAATGTACTTTATGATTGCCTTATCCAAAGGCGTAACCATATTCGGGCATAACAGACTTAACTCCTCATAACGATCCATGTAGGCTCGATGCTCACCGCTATCTTGCTTAAGATCGTCGAATTCCCTTTCCAAGGCCCTGATCTCATGACGAGGACAGAATTCCTTCATCATTAGAGCTCGAAGCTCTTTACATGTTTGAGCCAGTGCCACATCGGCACCCCTATCTCTCATCACACCATTCCACCATGTCAAAGCTCGTTTCTCAAAGACACTAGAGGCGAATTCTACCTTTCGCTCATTTGGGCATTGAACATGCCTGAAGGTGCTCTCTAGACTCTCGAACCGTTGCAGAAGTTCAGTCGCTCCTTGAGACCCAGAAAACTTTGATGGCTTAGTGTCACACCCCGACCACGTACACGTAAAACAACGAAATGTGGCAGAAACATCGGGGAGTGTTGTAACAGAATTAATTGTTTCACAACCACGATAATTAAAGTTACGTTTTATTTATCAATCAAGAGAGTTACATTGTCTTAAACAAGAAACAAAGAGTACATAACATAATTTAACTAATTCTTGCTTCGTTTTAAGTCACTAAGGCACAGGTCCGCCTAAGTGTGTCTCGATCATCCTACGCAACAGCTCCTGAAAACACATGTGAAAATAGGTACGTCAGCATAAAAATGCCTGTGAGATACATACGTTTTGTAAAAATAGGATTCATGACTTGAGTTTAAAGAAACTGTTTAATAATAAAAAAAAATAGCCATGAATCTTGTTGAGTGTTCCCTTTCATAAATCATTTGAAAAGTGATAAATAAACCAAATGATATATATGTGTAAAAGAATAATGTATGGTTAAGTGAATAACCATATAAAATGGGTTTGTATAAGTTAAGTTATTTGTAAAACGATGTTTATATGAAGATTGTATTGTAGATGTAATATGTCTAAACTGAAATGGTTTAAATAACGCTACGATATGTAATACCATAAAAGCACTTATATATAGGAAGTACCAGCGGCGTATCCACCATGTTTTTATCGTATTACACGTGGCCTCGTTACTTAAATCACTTACCCAAACAACCACCAAGATGGAATGTTTAACAATTGTAGAAATGTTTATGTATGGTCAAATACGATTCACACGGTTCAACAGTTACAAACGGTTCATATAATCAAATGGTTACAACGGTTCACATAGTCGAATAGTTACAACGGTTCACAAAGTCAAATAGTTACAACGGTTCAAAATGTAATATAATGTGTTCATATGCTGGATGAGCATATGCAACAAAATGCAATGTAAAACAATGTGTCCATATGTTGAGAAAACATATGCAACTAATGTAATGTAAATCAATGTGCTAGTATGCTCAGTCAACATACATAACAGAAATGTAAAGTAAAACAATGTACTATGTATGCTAAGTAAACATACATAGCGAAACAATGTAATGTAAATCATGTACTATAATTGTACTAAGGAGCATAGCAAGTGTATGATGTGAAAACAGGAAAGCACGAAAGTAACAAATTGGCATATGTGTTTCACCCCAAAATGTTTGAAAAACAGTAAAAGAGGGGTCTATGTACTCACTTGAGATTGCCTAGGAGTCCTTGAGTAACAACCAAACAATTCTAGAGATTACGGAAATCAAACGGCACCTAATATAGGTAACTATGTTAATAAACCGGACCTATATCGGAGGATCGGATAGAAAGAGGGTTCGTAAACCAAATGAGTATGGAAACTCGTGTAATATGGTTTAACAAAGTCTACATACTACAATGAAACCTAACCTAAGTGCTTACGACCCGTTTAGGTAGCTTATGCTACTTTAAAGCATCGTTCGCGTAAAACGCGTTCAGAACGCCTAACTAGCCCTATGATAAGTAAATTTTGGCGTAAAAAGGGCATTTTGGTAATAAACCTAAGGCATATAAACTACCTATCATACAACTAACTAACCGTCGTGACCATATGGTATAACCTCGGAAGGTTATTCCCTATACAACTATAGTCACCTAATGTGATTGGTCGGATCCTAATGATCCACCAAACGGGTCGGGTTCGAAAGTATAAGCGATTGTTTAGATCGCTTACCCTTACGACCCTAGACAAGCACAAATCTAAAAGTGACAAGTTAAACATGTTGAAACATGTTTAACTAAGTTAGAAAACATGTTTGGTATCAAAACAAATGGTTTTGATACCTAAGGTAGTTTGGTTACAAAATATGCAAGAATGCGCATTTTGGCCGAAACTACGACTCGCCACTAATCCTAGATAACGTGGTAATCAGTAGGTATAGTCACTAGGGACTATAACCCTCGTGATTACGCTCACGTTATGAAGTTCAAACGAACTTCGCATTGACCATAAACTGGTCAATGCAGAAAGTCAAACAAAGTTTAACTTTAACGCTAAAACATAAAAGAACGAAAGAATACTTACGACGGGTCCAAGAATGGAAGCTTTGATCCGAATATTCTCAGGTATGAAGTGATTAATCACATCAACTTAGTGAACCAATTCAGATTCAAAGGTGTGGGTTTGAAGTGCAACATGGAGGGGGTATTTATAGGAAAACAAGAACCGTTAGGATCGTTCCTCGTAAACCGAGCTTTGATCTAAGCCGTACACATCAAGCCCATGGTTTTATAAAACCATTGGAGCCCCTAGTATCTTGAAATACCATGTGCAAGAGAGAAATGAGTTGGAATTGGATGGAAACAGGCTGGAAACAGCTTTCTGATGTTCTGGCACCTGCTTACAGACTGTAAGACCAATACCATACGGTCCATAAGGACCTTGTAGGTCTGATACTTTCATATTTTGGCAGAACAGGCCCCTGTGCATCCAAACTTGCTATTTGATGCATTTTTGACACGTTTAAGCCCCGTTAACCCCATTTCAAAGCTCTAAAATGAAGTTAAAGTATAGGGAACTTAAAATGTGCTCAAAAATATCTCGGATGTCGGTTCGTTTGGCCGTACGGTTGCGTTGTTCGGTTAATTACGACGGAAGTTGTAACGGACGCAAAAACGGTCCAAATTGCGCGAGGAATGGATTTTTCTTATACCAAACACTAAAATAAAATATTTTAGTGCTTACATAAATTTTTGGATGTCCGGATGTATTCAGAACGTAAGATATGCGCGAAAATGCAAACTTATGCACTTTTTTACTCTTTTAGTCCCTGAATGACCCAAAAGTTTATTTTAGCACACCGAACCCCTCAAAGCCTATTTCTAAGCTATGTAAAGGATATTTAGGGTATGTTTAAATTATGGTCATGTTCCGGAATGTTCGTTACAGTTCAAATTGGCATGCTTTCGCAGTTTGTCAAATTTAGTCCCTGTAAGCGAATTAACTTGATTTTGCCATACCAAAGCCTTCAAAACTTATTTCTAAGTTATGTAAAGGTTATTTAAGGTATGTTAAGCATATGTTGATGTTCTAGAGTATTTTTCACGTTAAACTGATTACGTTTACGTACCAGTTTGCGTATAACTCTCTAGAAAGCGATTTAAAGCTTGAAATCGAACAAGAATTGATATGTGCAAAAGATACACATATTTATACCAATCCCAAGTATGAAATACAATATTTCATTGGTTTGGTATTTTTTGATGGTCACAGGTGTCACAGTCTCCCCTACTTTAGGAAATTTCGTCCCGAAATTTATTAGTAGGAGTCTGTCTGTGACTTTGTGTCAAATAATCCACCAGAGATATGCAAGGCATAATCCTGTCATTTCCTTAACGGACATTCTTCAGAAATGAAAATGAATGGACGGAGTCATTTTCCTCAACGAGTATTCTTCAGAAGCGGAAATGAAGGATTAAACAACGGATATTCATTTCCTCAACGGATAATCTTTAGAAACGAAAATGAACAGACGGAGTTATCTTCAACGGTTGCTTCCTCAGAAATGGAAATGAAAAGGATAAATAAACGGATCTTCATTTCCTCAATGGGTAATCTTCAGAAACGAAAATAAACTGAAGGAGTCATTTTCAACGGTTGCTTCATCAGAAATGGAAATGAAGGATTAAACAAACGGATATTCATTTCCTCAACGGATAATCTTTAGAAACGAAAATGAATTGAAGGAGTCATTTTCAACGGTTGCTTCCTCAGGAACGGAAATGAAAAGGATAAACAAACAGATATTCATTTTCCTCAACGGGTAATCTTCAGAAACGAAAATGAACTGAAGGAGTCATTTTCTACAGTTGCTTCATCAGAAATGGAAATGAAGGATTTAAACAAACGGATATTCATTTCCTCAACGGATAATCTTTAGAAACGAAAATGAACAAACAGAGTCATTTTCAACGGTTGCTTCATCAGAGTTGGAAATGAATTTGGTTAACTCTAGATACATGACAGAACTTGCTGTGATTTCTGTGCACTAAATTCCATAATTATGTATGCATCCATAATTATGTAATTCCTTGCACAGTCCGCACAGTTTGTTTTGTAATGTTTAGGGGAAGAAAATCAATCTTGTGATGAGGGTGACTAGACTACCATAGGGTCTTGTTACTTAGATCGTCAGATGATCTTTTTAAATAGACCACCAAGGAGTCTTTTCCGCTATTTCATCACATGATATTCCTAACCGGATTTGTGGATCAATCTGTTTAATTAGACCACTCAAGGGGTCTAATTATGGAATAGTACTATATAATCCAAGGGACTTAACTATTACGTAGAAGCCCATTAAGGATTTAAGGTAGTACCTTTGGGTATCCTACTATGAATCCCTTATACGAAGATATGGAAGATTCTACGAGGATTTGGAAAACAAAATTTGGATCACAAAAAAAATATAAGAAAATGAACACATAAGCACATAATTGTTTTCTTGGATATTAATTGTTATTATCTTGTTATTGATTGTTATTAACTTGGCGTTGATTTGAACATGGGTATTCAAGGCATACCAGGAACCCAGTTGATGGACTTCAACGTCCTCAAGCATCTATCTAAAAAGATAGGATGATCTTCTAAAAAAAATCGATTTTTGATTACAAGGAATCACCACATTCGAATTAAGGTATACAACAATTAAGGACTTACGGGAATATCCTTAGGTACCCCATTAAGGAGTGGGTATTCGTCCAGAGTTGTAACTAGCGCCTTGAACTTCGTTTTCCTTGGAAGAAACGGGTACTTAGGATTTTTGTGGAAAACGCAAGAGATCATAAAGTGGAAGAATTTTGGGGGTAGTCTGTTCTTCAAGGGATACGGCTCCTTGATTGTTGGTATTGTAGGGGATATGTTGTTTACACATGCAACCACATCAATATTTGTATATTGCATTGTAAAATAAAAGCTTTATTTATAAACAATGATAACAACTATTTCATGGACCTTGACAACAAAAGAAAATAATACATAAGACGTGATTATTTCTAAACAGTGTTGTCTTCCATTCGGTCAAATGCCCATCCCTGCACTGGATTCGCATTAGCAAGCTTTGGGAAGTTTCTTCGGAAATGACCCATCTTGCCACAGTTGAAGCAACAACCTGGTGGAAAACGACCTTGAGCAGGATTGTTGTTAACTTGATTTGGTGCAGCTGTTGTTGGGCAAACTCTCGCCGTATGACCTATAAGTCCACAAACCTAGCATGTGCGGCACTTCACACCAGCATGATGATGTAGGCTACATTGGTTGCACAAGGGTGCAGTTCCGTTGTAGGGCTTCCTAATAGAGGTTGAGCTGGTTGGTTGGGGACGGCTTGACCATTGTGAGCGACCATGGCGAAGTTCTGAGAAGCCTTTCGCTTCTTTGACTTCTTAGGGGATCCAGTATGTTCATCCATAGTCTTTGATTTCTCGATTGGTTTCTTGTCACCCTTTCGAAAAAGTTTACCTTTCCTGATCTGAGATTCAGTCAAGGTTGCAGATAGCTCAATGGCCTGTCTAACTGTAGTAGGGTTGCTACCAGTCACAATGTCTTGTATTAAGTCAGGGAGGCCATCAATGTACTTTTCGATTTCCTTATCCAAAGGCGTAACCATGTTTGGGCATAACAGACTCAACTCCTCATACCTATCAGTGTAAGCCCGATGCTCACCACTATCTTGCTTCAAATCATCAAATTCCCTTTCTAAAGCCCTCAGTTCATGACGAGGACAGAACTCCTTCATCATAAGGGCCCTAAGCTCGGCCCAAGTCTGTGCTAAAGCAACCTCAGCACCACGGTCTCTCATAACCCCGTTCCACCATGTAAGAGCCCTCTTCAGAAACACACTGGAAGCAAACTCGACCTTGCGATTATCAGGACACTGAATGTGACGAAACGTACTCTCAGTGCTCTCGAACCATTGTAGGAGCCTAGTTGCTCCTTCAGAACCACTAAACTTGAGTGGCTTAGCCGAATTGAAACTCTTGAAATTACATGGAGCATTATTGTTGTTGTTGGCTTGGTTCAGTTGAGCAATAAGATTTGGGAAAGCAACAGCCATTTGCTGCGCGATGATTTCTGCCAGTTCGGCATTCGCTAGCTGATCGTCGCGTCGAGGAGGCATTCTAAAAGGAGGGAAACATGAAAGGAAACAAGCGAGATGATTAGATGAAAAGGATGAGGTGATACAAAATTTGACAAAAGCAAAGATGGTGGTCATTTGTTTGTTACCACAAGGCAAACAAACGACACATAAAGGCTGAATCAAAGCAAGTAGGTCCTCATAATGTATCGCGAAGACATGCTCGCCTATAAGTGGACACTCACCCCAAGAGTTCCCAGGTAAGAGTGACTGGTCCGATTATGTGGATTTGTACGAACACTCTAGCCTTAGACAGAAAACCCAGGGTACAGGCATTCACTCTTCCAGTTTGCACGTGTTCACACTATTTAGGACCCAAAACTTTTGACGAGATTTTGAAAACTCAAAGGGGTTCAAAACCTTGTAACAGAGGGTTCAAAACCTTACAACAGAGGGTTCAAAACCTAGTAATCAATCAACCAAAAACAGATGATTAATTTTCAAAGAGGATTCGAAATTGATGTTCTCGTTGTGGTTGCTGCCTAAAGATAGGCAACGGTATTGTTTTATGACTAAACGCAAGTAAACTCGCGTTAGGGTCCTAGGAAGGTTATAGTCTAGGTCAAAGAATTACTAATAACCTAATTCCCTATAACCATTGGCTCTGATACCAACTTTTCTGTCACACCCCGACCACGTAAAACAACGAAACGTGGCGGAAACGTCGGGGAGTGTTGTAACAGAATTAATTGTTTCACAACCATGGTAATTAAAGTTACGTTTTATTTATCAATCAAGAGAGTTACATTGTCTTAAACAAGAAACAAAGAGTACATAACATAATTTAACTAGTTCTTGCTTTGTTTTAAGTCACTAAGGCACAGGTCCGCCTAAGTGTGTCTCGATCATCCTACGCAACAGCACCTGAAAACACATGTGAAAATAGGTACGTCAGCATAAAAATGCCTGTGAGATACATACGTTTTGTGAAAATAGGATTCATGACTTGAGTTTAAAGAAACTGTTTAATAATAAAAAAAATAGCCATGAATCTTGTTGAGTGTTCCCTTTCATAAATCATTTGAAAAGTGATAAATAAACCAAATGATATATATGTGTAAAAGAATACTGTATGGTTAAGTGAATAACCATATAAAATGGGTTTGTATAAGTTAAGTTATTTGTAAAACGATGTTTATGTGAAGATTGTATTGTAGATGTAATATGTCTAAACTGAAATGGTTTAAATAACGCTACGATATGTAATACCATAAAAGCACTTATATATAGGAAGTACCAGCGGCGTATCCACCATGTTTTTATCGTATTCCACGTCGCCTCGTAACATAAATCACTTACCCAAACAACCACCAAGATGGAATGTTTAACAATTGTAGAAATGTTTATGTATGGTCAAATACGGTTCACACGGTTCAACAGTTACAAACGGTTCATATAATCAAATGGTTACAACGGTTCACATAGTCGAATAGATACAACGGTTCACATAGTCAAATAGTTACAACGGTTCAAAATATAATATAATGTGTTCATATGCTGGATGAGCATATGCAACAAAATGCAATGTAAACAATGTGTCCATATGTTGAGAAAACATATGCAACTAATGTAATGTAAATCAATGTGCTAGCATGCTCAGTCAACATACATAGCAGAAATGTAAAGTAAAATAATGTACTAAGTATGCTAAGTAAACATACATAGCGAAACAATGTATTGTAAATCATGTACTATAATTGTACTAAGGAGCATAGCAAGTGTATGATGTGAAAACAGGAAAGCATGAAAGTAACAAGTAGGCACATGTGTTTCACCCCAAAATGTTTGAAAAATAGTAAAAGAGGGGTCTATGTTCTCACTTGAGATTGCCTAGGAGTCTTTGAGTAACAACCAAACAATGCTAGAGATTACGAAAATCAAACGGCACCTAATATAGGTAACTATGTTAATAAACCGGACCTATATCAGAGGATCGGATAGAATGAGGGTTCGTAAACCAAATGAGTATGGAAACTCGTGTAATATGGTTTAACAAAGCCTACATACTACAATGAAACCTAACCTAAGTGCTTACGACCCATTACGACCCGTTTAGGTAGCTTATGCCACTTTAACGCGTCGTTCGCCTAAAACGCGTTCAGAACGCCTAACTAGCCCTATGATAAGTAAAATATGCCTTAACATGTCTAATATTGTTGCCAAATCAGTTTAGATATAAAAAATTATGTTACATATACTTTAAAGTAAATTTTGGCGTAAAAAGGGCATTTTGGTAATAAACCTAAGGCATATAAACTACCTATCATACAACTAACTAACCGTCGTGACCATAAGGTATAACCTCGGAAGGTTATTCCCTATACAACTATGGTCACCTAATGTGTCTGGTCGGATCCTAATGATCGACCAAACGGGTCGGGTTCGAAAGTATAAGCGATTGTTTAGATCGCTTACCCTTACGACCCTAGACAAGCACAAATCTAAAAGTGACGAGTTAAACATGTTGAAACATGTTTAACTAAGTTAGAAAACAGGTTTGGTATCAAAACAAACGGTTTTGATACCTAAGGTAGTTTGGTTACAAAATATGCAAGAATGCGCATTTTGGCCGAAACTACGACTCGCCGCTAATCCTAGATAACGTGGTAATCAGTAGGTATAGTCACTAGGGACTATAACCATCGTGATTACGCTCACTTTATGAAGTTCAAATGAACTTCGCATTGACCATAAACTGGTCAATGCAGAAAGTGAAACAAAGTTTGACTTTAACGCTAAAACATAAAAGAACGAAAGAATACTTACAACGGGTCCAAGAACGGAAGCTTTGATCCGAATATTCCCAGGTATGAAGTAATTAATCACATCAACTTAGAGAACCAATTCAGATTCAAAGGTGTGGGTTTGAAGTGCAACATGGAGGGGGTATTTATAGGAAAACAAGAACCGTTAGGATCGTTCCTCGTAAACCGAGCTTTGATCTAAGCCATACACATCAAGCCCATGGTTTTATAAAACCATTGGAGCCCCTAGTATCTTGAAATACCATGTGCAAGAGAGAAATGAGCTGGAATTGGCTGGAAACAGGCTGGAAACAGCTTTCTGATGTTCTGGCACCTGCTTACGGACCGTAAGACCAATACCATACGGTCCGTAAGGACCTTGCAGGTCTGATACTTTCATATTTTGGCAGAACAGGCCCCTGTGCATCCAAACTTGCTATTTGATTCATTTTTGACACGTTTAAGCCCCGTTAACCCCATTTCAAAGCTCTAAAATGAAGTTAAAGTATAGGGAACTTAAAATGTGCTCAAAAATATCTCGGATGTCGGTTCGTTTGGCCGTACGGTTGCGTTGTTCGGTTAATTACGACGGAAATTGTAACGGACGCAAAAACGGTCCAAATTGCGCGACGAATGGATTTTTCTTATACCAAACACTAAAATAAAATTTTTTAGTGCTTACATAAATTTTGGGATCTCCGGATGTATTCAGAACGTAAGATATGCGTGAAAATGCAAACTTATGCACTTTTTGACGCTTTTAATCCCTGAATGACCCAAAAGTTTATTTTAGCACACCGAACCCCTCAAAGCCTATTTCTAAGCTATGTAAAGGATATTTAGGGTATGTTTAACTTATGGTCATGTTCCGAAATGTTTGTTACTGTTCAAATTGGCATGCTTTCGCAGTTTGTCAAATTTAGTCCCTGTAAGCGAATTAACTTGATTTTGCCATACCAAAGCCTTCAAAACTTATTTCTAAGTTATGTAAAGGTTATTTAAGGTATTTTAAGCATATGTTGATGTTTCGAAGTATTTTTCGCGTTAAACTGATTACGTTTACGTACCAGTTTGCGTATAACTCTCTAGAAAGCGATTTAAAGCTTGAAATCGAACAACAATTGATATGTGCAAAAGATACACATATTATACCAATCCCAAGTATGAAATACAATATTTCATTGGTTTGGTATTCATTTGATGGTCACAGTGACACAGGTGTCACACTTAGCCGAGTTGAACGTCTTGAAGTTGCAGGGGGCATTATTGTTGTTGAGAGCATGGTTACATTGAGCAACGATGTTCGGGATTGCAGCAGTCATTTGCTGCGTAATGACAGCTGCTAGCTCTTCAATAGATACCTGATTTTCGCGTCGTGGAGGCATTCTAAAAAGGGGAAACAAGAGAGAAAACAAATGAAATGGCATTGGGTAAGAATAGGATGTTACAATTATCGACCAAAATCATGGGTGATGGTCATTTGTTTAAACCACGAAGCAAAAAAACGACACACAAAGGTTGAATCAAAGCAAATAGGTCTTCATAATGTATCACGAAGACATGCTCGCCTATAAGTGGACACTCACCCCAAGAGTTCCCAGGTAAGAGTGACTGGTCCGATATTGCGGATTTGTACGAACACTCTAACCTTAGACAGAAAGCTCAGGGTACAGGCACCCACCCTTCCAGTTTGTACGTGTTCACATTATGTAGACCCAAACTTTGACGAGATTTCGAAAACTTTGAAGGTTCAAAACCTTACAATAAATCATCCTAGAATAGATGATTGGTTTTCAAAGCGGGTTCGAATTTTGTATTCTTGTTGTGGTTGTCACCTAAGGATAGGTGACGGTCATTTGTTTTAAAACTAAACCCAAGATAACATGTGTTAGGGTCCTAGGAAGGTTATAGTCTAGGTCAAATCATTACTAATAACCTAATTCCCTATAACCATTGGCTCTGATACCAACTTTTCTGTCACACCCCGACCACGTAAAACAACAAAACGTGGCGGAAAGGTCGGGGAGTGTTGTAACAAAATCATTGTTTCATAACACATGGAAATTGAAATATTGTTTTATTGATTAAAAGAGTTACAATGTCTTGACAATCAAAGAAATATAACATAAATAACTAGTCTTGCATCTTTTATTGTCACTAAGGCCTAAGTCCGCCTAAGTGTATCTTGATAAATCCTATGCATCATATCCTGAAACAAATGTGAAAATAGGTACGTCAGCATAAAAATGCCTGTGAGATACATAGTTTTGTGAAAATAGAATTCATGACTTATGTTTAAGAAAATGTTTAGTCATGAACTTTGTATTTTGCTTTGTCTTGTGAATCATTTGAAAAGTGATAAACAAACCAAATGATATATATGTATAAAAGAATAATACATGGTTAAGTAAATAACCAAGTAAAATGAGTTTGTATTAGATAAGTTATTTGTAAAACAATGTATTGTGAAAAGTATGTTATTTGTATAAAATGTTATATGTCTAAATTGAAATGATTCAAATAACGCTACGATATGTAATACCAAACAAGCACTTATATATAGGAAGTACCCGCGGCGTATCCACCATGCTTGTATCATATTACACACGCCTCGTTACTTAAATCACTTACTCAAACCAAACCACCAAAGTAAAATGTTTATGTATAATCAAATGTCAAAATGAATTGTGTATATCAATGTCAAAATGTTTATGTTTAAAGTAAATCATATAATGTGTATCCAAAATATCATGTATGGTAAGTGAAATATATCAACTAAACCATATGTAAAATGCACAAAAACAAGGTATTGAAGTAAAACATGGTTTAAATCAAAGTTATGTTTTGTGGAACAAATGCATGCTATACTGATACAAACATCTATGCGGTATTGTTATAATGCATACATCCAAGCCTTGTGACTGTGGTGATAGACCCCTAAACGAATTTAAAGGTCTATCTGTGTAATTGTATATCGAATTCGGTCATTCCTTCCAGCCAAACAAACCTAGGGTTCAGGAACGTGAGTTGTCAAGTCCTATGGTACCATTACCTACTAACGAGCGGCGTGATCAATGTTAATGAATATATTTTCCCATTTAAACAACCCAAATGTCATACCAAAATGTAAACATGTGATGAATAACAAATGTACTAAGTATGCAAACAATGGACATACATAGCATAAAATGTAATGTAAAACAATGTACTAAGTATGCACACAATGGACATACATAGCATAAAATGTAATGTAAAACAATGTACTAAGTATGCACACAATGGACATACATAGCATAAAATGAAATGTAAGATGATGTACTAAGTATGCACACAATGGGCATACATAGCATAAAATGTAATGTAAAATGATGTATTAAGTATGCACACAATGGGCATACATAGCATAAAATGTAATGTAAAACAATGTACTAAGTATGCACACAATGGACATACATAGCGTGAAATGTAGTGTAAAACGATGTACTATAAATTACTAATGAACATATCAAGTTTATGATGTGAAAACAGGAAAGCATGAAAGTAACAAGTAGGCACATGTGTTTCACCCCAAAACAGTTTGGAAAATAGTAAAAGAGGGGTCTATGTACTCACTTGATATTGCTCAATAGTCCTAGGATAACCACCAAGCAATGCTAGAAGATCACGGAATCAAACGGTACCTAATATAGGTAACTACATTAATAAACCGGACCTAAATCGGAGGATCGGATAGAATGAGGGCTTGTGAACCAAATGAGTATGGGAACTCATGTAACATGGTTTAACAAAGCCTACATACTAAAATGAAACCTAACCTAAGTGCTTACGACCCATTACGACTCGTTTAGATAGCTTATGCTACTTTAACGCGTCGTTCGCGTAAAACGCGTTTGGAACGCCTAACTAGTCCTATGATAAGTAAAATATGCCTTAACATGTCTAATATTGTTACCAAATCAGTTTAGATACGAAACGTTATGTTACATATGCTTTAAATGAATTTTGGCGTAAAAAGGGCATTTTGGTCATTTACCTATGGCATATAAACTACCTATCATACAACTAACTAAACGTCGTGACCATAAGGTATATCCTCGGAAGGTTATTCCCTATACAGCTATGGTCACCTAATGTGTTTGGTCGGATCCTAATAATCTACCAAACGGGTCGGGTTCGAAATCATAAGCGATTGTTTAGATCGCTTACCCTTACGACCCTAGACTAGCACAAAACTAAAAGTGACGAGCTAAGCATGTTAAAACATGCTTAACTAAGTTTAGAAAACAGGTTTGGTATCAAAACAAATGGTTTTGATACCTATAAGTAGTTTGGTTACAAAATACGCAATAACACGCATTTTGGCCGAAACTACGACTCGTCACTGAGTCTAGATAACGTGGTAATCAGTAGGTATAGTCACTAGGGACTATAACCATCGCGATCACGCTCACGTTATGAAGTTCAAACGAACTTTGCATTGACCATAACCTGGTCAATGCAGAAAGTCAAACAAAGTTTGACTTTAACGCTAAAATGAATGAAAAGAACGAAAGAACACTTACAAAGGGTCCCCGCAAGATTGATAATCCAAGTATTCTCAGGTATGAGGTGATGAAACACCCCAACTTAGAGAATTCTCAGATTTCAAGTGGGTTTTGCAAATGAATGGATGGGTATTTATAGGAATGTTGGAACCGTTAGGATCGTTTATCGAATAACGTGCTTCAATCTCATCCTTACACTTGTTGCAACCTTGTGGTAACTCAAAATGGCCCCTCATGAGCAGGAAAGGGCAAGTGGAATTGAGTTTTGGGTGCTTAACAGCTGTAATCAGCTGTTAAAACTAATTATTCTGATCTGGGGAGCTGACACGGGCCGCGTAAGTGGGCACACAAGACTCACGCGGGACGCCTGGCCCTTCTGGTCAGAAACAAGTTTCAACAAATGTCAGTTTTGGTCCCTGTTGTGTTTTAAGGCCATTTCCGACATGTTTAAGGCCCGTTAAGCCAACGTTAAGGCCCTAAAATGATGCCTAAACATTGTGGACATGAAACATGCTCAAAAATATGCCGGATGTTGGTTCGTTTGGTCGTACGATCACGATGTTCGCTTAATTACGAGGGAATGCGCATAAGCGCGAAAAACGATCCAAATTGCGTGACGAATGGATTTTTCTTATGCCAAACACTAAAATAAAATATTTTAGTGCTTACATAAATTTTTGGATGTCCGGATGTATACAGAACGTAAGTTATGCGCGAAAATGCAAACTTGTGCACTTTTTGATGCTTTTAGTCCCTGAATGACCCAAAAGTTTATTTTAGCACACCGAACCCCTCAAAGCCTATTTCTATGCTATGTAAGGGATATTTATGGTATGTTTAACTTATGGTCATGTTCCGGAATGTCTGTTACAGTTCGGATTGGCATACTTTCGCAGTTTGTCAAGTTTAGTCCATGTAAGCGAATTAACTTGAGTTTGCCATACCAAAGCCTTCAAAACTTATTTCTAAGTTATGTAAAGGTTATTTAAGGTATGTGAAGCCTATTTCACTATTCTGGAGTGTTCGTTGCATTATACTGGTTATATTTACGCATCAGTGCGCGTATAACCTTCCAGAAAGCGATTTAAAGCTTAAATCGAACAAGAATTGATATGTGCAAAAAGATACACATATTTATGCAAATCCCAAGTATGAAATACAATATTTTATTGGTTTGGTATTTTTTTATGGTCACAGTGACACATGTGTCACAGTCTCCCCTACTTTAGGAAATTTCGTCCCGAAATTTATTTAGAGGAAACTTGTGAGAGCTTGAAACATGAATTTTGAAAAGACAAAACAACACTGGTTAAGGTTCTGAACTTCTAGTAACTTTACAATAACATCATGCTTGCAATGTGAGAGGGACACTTGTATACAAGTATATAAAGCGTCATTGGTGCGTCCACCATACCTCCTGTACATTGTTCACATTTCGTTATTGTTGCCACTATCGGTTCTTACACATAATAAATCTTGCTGTGGTTCCCGTGCACTGAACTTCGTAATTATGTATGCATCCATAATTACGTAATTCCTTGCATAGTCACGTAGTGAATCTTAAAATGTGTAGGGGAAGAAAAGAATGAACGAGCCTGTGATGATTGTGACTATACCACCATAGGGTCCCTTTTACTAAATCAATAAATGATTTTAATAAACAACCAAGGAGTCTTTTTAGCTTATATCATCACATGTCATTCTTAACCAGATTTTTTAATCGATCTTTTTGACTAGACCACTTGGAGGGTCTCTTATGACTCATGGAGTGGTACTATATAATCCAAAGGTCTTAACTAACACGTAGAAGCCCAATAAGGATTTAGGGTAGTACCTTTTTGAATATCCTTCTACGAATCCCTCATATGAAGATACGAAAGGTTCTACGAGGATTTGGATAACGAATATCCAGAGTATACAAAAACACAAAAAAAAATGCATAAAAGAAAACACAAAATGCATAAACACATAGTCACATAACCACAAAATTGTTTAACTTGATTTGTTATCATTTTGTTAATTTGTTCTGCTAACTGTGCACATGTATTCAAAGCACACCAGGTATCAAATCAGTGGATTTTGATTGGTGCTTTAAATATTTCTAAGAATCTAACTATAAAGATAGAAAGATCTTTTAAAGAGAAAATTCGATTTCGATTATAAAGAACCGAAATGTTCGAATTAAGGTACACAAGGAATCCAATTAAGGACTCTGATTTGAAAGATAATCATCCACAAGGGTCTAATGTGAAGATAAAAAGATCCTATATGGATTTTAGAAGTCAAAGATGTTATGAAGTTGAGATGCTAGATATGTCAAGGCGACATATAAAGCAGAATTTGATGGTTAAGTCAATGTATGAGAAAAATATTTTGAAAAACTATGCATGGGGTTTCTTTTAAAAATGTGTTTAATGTTTTTGAAACCTTATATGTATAATACTTTTGAAATCATAAAGTAGGTGTATTAGGTAAAAAAATGTTTTAAAATCATGCGAGATGAATTTTGAAATTATGTATAAGGTTTTTGAAAACATGATTGATGCTTTTGAAATCATGCACTTGATATAAGTAATTATACTGTATTAATAACATTTTGAAATCATGAAGGTTGTTTTTGAAACACTCATACTATATATGTTGAAAAAAAATCAAAACGTGATGGGTATGAGATTTGAAAATACCCTTAGTTATCTAACCAAGGATTCAAAGGCACAGATGTGCAGAAGCATGATTACTCATAATGTCACTTTATCTTCTGTACTTCGTATCTTAGAATGAAACGAGTACTTAGAATTTTCTATGGGTATCATGAGTAAACACAAGAATGGGAAATATTCACAAGAGTAGTTTGTAAGGAACATAGTTCCTTAATGTAGGTATTATAGGGAAATGCCATACACACATATAACTACACTTGTATATCAGAATTGTGAACAACAATTTATTTATAAACAAAACAGATTGTTTCACATTACAAGAAAATAGGAGAAACAAAAGCATAAGACAGCAACATCTTCTAATCAGCCAACTGCTCATCCGTGGGTTGGATTTGCCTTAGCAAGCTTCGGGCATTTATTCACGAAATGACCCATCTTGCCACAGTTGTAGCACGATCCAGGCGGGAAGCGAGCTTGAGCAGGATTGACTTGTGGTTGATTTGGACCACCTTGGTTCGGGTTACATCGACACGCACTTGCCAGGTGACCAACTCGCCCACATGATACACACCGACGACACTGTAAGTGAGCTTGGTGATGCCCGTTACATTTGTCGCATATTGGTGTCGTTCCCTTGTATTACTTCTTAGCAGGTGGTGTTGCCACCCGGATGGGTCCTGCTTGATTTGGTACAGCTGCAGTTGAGCAAACCCTTGCTGTATGACCTATAAGTCCACAAATTTGGCATTTGCGGCACTTCACACTAGCATGATGATGAAGGTTACATTGGTTGCACAAGGGTGTAGTTCCATTGTATGGCTTCCTAGCAGGGGGTTGAGCTGGTTGGTTGGGGATGGCTTGACCATTGTGAGCGACCACGGCGAAGTTCTAAGAAGCCTTTCGCTTCTTTGACTTCTTAGGGGATCCAGTCTGTTCATCCATGGTCTTTGATTCCTTGATTGGTTTCTTGGCTAGTGGTGTTGTCACTTGGCTAGGTCTTGCCTGTTTTGGTGCAACCGCTGCGGGATTCTTTGAAGCTTTACGTTTCTTTGGTTTAGGTGAAGGCTTGGCCTCTGCCTCCTTTGGTGACTCTTGAGTGGCTTCATCCTGGAGACGATACATGGCAATGCCTAAATCCACAGTCTTCAGAATCACTTCGCCTATTCGCTGGGCAAATTTGGCTGTTCGCTCGGACATTTGACCGTTGCTGAGAGGAAGAGACAGTATAGAAGGAAATGAAAGTCATAGGAAGAAACAGGTGAAAGGTTATCAGATAATCAAAACAGAATGGCAACACATGGAAATTGCGATCATTTGTTTGTTACCTAAGGCAAACAAATGAGACGGTGACTAATCAAAGTAAGCGAGTCATATTAATGTATCGCGAAGACATGATTTAGCCTATAAGTGGACACTCACCCCAAGAGTTCCCAGGTAAGAGTGACTGGTCCGATTATGTGGATTTGTACGAACACTCTAGCCTTAGACAGAAAACTCAGAGTACAGGCATCCACTCTTCCAGATTGCACGTGTTCACACTATAAGACCCAAACTTTGACGAGGTTTTGAAAATTCAAAGGGGTTCAAACCCTTATAACAGAGGGTTCAAAACCTAGTAATCAATCATCCTAGAACAGATGATTAGTTTTTAAAGTGGTTTTGAAATTTATGTTCTGGTTGCGGTTGTCACTTAAGGATAGGTGACGGTATTGTTTTATGTCTAAACATAAGTAAACTCGCGTTAGGGTCCTAGGAAGGTTATAGACTAGGTCAAAGCATTACTAATAACCTAATTCCCTATAACCATGGGCTCTGATACCAACTTTTCTGTCACACCCCGACCACGTAAAACAACAAAACGTGGCGGAAATGTCGGGGAGTGTTGTAACAGAATCATTGTTTCATAACACATGGAAATTGAAATATTGTTTTATTGATTAAAAGAGTTACAATGTCTTGACAATCAAAGAAATATAACATAAATAACTAGTCTTGCATCTTTTATTGTCACTAAGGCCCAAGTCCGCCTAAGTGTATCTTGATAAATCCTATGCATCATATCCTGAAACACATGTGAAAATAGGTTCGTCAGCATAAAAATGCCTGTGAGATACATAGGTTTTGTGAAAATAGAATTCATGACTTATGTTTAAGAAAATGTTTAGTCATGAACTTTGTAATTTGCTTTGTCTTCTGAATCATTTGAAAAGTGATAAATAAACCAAATGATATATATGTATAAAAGAATAATACATGGTTAAGTAAATAACCAAGTAAAATGAGTTTGTATTAGATAAGTTGTTTGTAAAACAATGTATTGTGAAAAGTATGTTATTTGTATAAAATGTTATATGTCTAAATTGAAATGATTCAAATAACGCTATGATATGTAATACCATACAAGCACTTATATATAGGAAGTACCAGCGGCGTATCCACCATGCTTGTATCATATTACACACGCCTCGTTACTTAAATCACTTACTCAAATCAAACCACCAAAGTAAAATGTTTATGTATAATCAAATGTCCAAATGAATTGTGTATATCAATGTCAAAATGTTTATGTTTAAAGTAAATCATATAATGTGTATCCAAAATATCATGTATGGTAAGTGAAATATATCAACTAAACCATATGTAAAATGCACAAAAACAAGGTATTGAAGTAAAACATGGTTTAAATCAAAGTTATGTTTTGTGGAACAAATGCATGATATACTGATACAAACATCTATGCGGTATTGTTATAATGCATACATCCAAGCCTTGTGACTGTGGTGATAGACCCCTAAATGAATTTAAAGGTCTATTTGTGTAATTGTATATCGAATTCGGTCATTCCTTCCAGCCAAACAAACCTAGGGTTTAGGAACGGGAGTTGTCAACTCCTATGGTACCATTACCTACTAACGAGCGGCGTGATCAATGTTAATGAATATATTGTCCCATTTAAACAACACAAATGTCATACCAAAATGTAAACATGTGATGAATAACAAATGTACTAAGTATGCACACAATGGACATACATAGCATAAAATGTAATGTAAAACAATGTACTAAGTATGCACACAATGGACATACATAGCATAAAATGTAATGTAAAACAATGTACTAAGTATGCACACAATGGACATACATAGCATAAAATGTAATGTAAAATGATGTACTAAGTATGCACACAATGGGCATACATAGCATAAAATGTAATGTAAAATGATGTACTAAGTATGCACACAATGGGCATACATAGCATAAAATGTAATGTAAAACAATGTACTAAGTATGCACACAATGGACATACATAGCGTGAAATGTAGTGTAAAATGATGTACTATAAATGTACTAATGAACATAGCAAGTTTATGATGTGAAAACAGGAAAGCATGAAAGTAACAAGTAGGCACATGTGTTTCACCACAAAACAGTTTGGAAAACAGTAAAAGAGGGGTCTATGTACTCACTTGAGATTGTTCAATAGTCCTAGGATAACCACCAAGCAATGCTAGAAGATCACGGAATCAAACGGTACCTAATATAGGTAACGACATTAATAAACCGGACCTAAATCGGAGGATCGGATAGAATGAGGGCTCGTGAACCAAATGAGTATGGGAACTCATGTAATATGGTTTAACAAAGCCTACATACTAAAATGAAACCTAACCTAAGTGCTTACGACCCATTACGACTCGTTTAGATAGCTTATGCTACTTTAACGCGTCGTTCGCGTAAAACGCGTTTGGAACGCCTAACTAGTCCTATGATAAGTAAAATATGCCTTAACATGTCTAATATTGTTACCAAATAAGTTTAGATACGAAACGTTATGTTACATATGCTTTAAATGAATTTTGGCGTAAAAAGGGCATTTTGGTCATTTACCTATGGCATATAAACTACCTATCATACAACTAACTAAACGTCGTGACCATAAGGTATATCCTCGGAAGGTTATTCCCTATACAACTATGGTCACCTAATGTGTTTGGTCGGATCCTAATAATCTACCAAACGGGTCGGGTTCGAAAGCATAAGCGATTGTTTAGATCGCTTACCCTTACGACCCTAGACAAGCACAAAACTAAAAGTGACGAGCTAAGCATGTTAAAACATGCTTAACTAAGTTTAGAAAACAGGTTTGGTATCAAAACAAATGGTTTTGATACCTATAAGTAGTTTGGTTACAAAATACGCAATAACACGCATTTTGGCCGAAACTACGACTCGTCACTGAGTCTAGATAACGTGGTAATCAGTAGGTATAGTCACTAGGGACTATAACCATCGCGATCACGCTCACGTTATGAAGTTCAAACGAACTTTGCATTGACCATAACCTGGTCAATGCAGAAAGTCAAACAAAGTTTGACTTTAACGCTAAAATGAATGAAAAGAACGAAAGAACACTTACAAAGGGTCCCCGCAAGATTGATAATCCAAGTATTCTCAGGTATGAGGTAATGAAACACCCCAACTTAGAGAATTCTCAGATTTCAAGTGGGTTTTGCAAATGAATGGATGGGTATTTATAGGAATGTTGGAACCGTTAGGATCGTTTATCGAATAACGTGCTTCAATCTCATCCTTACACTTGTTGCAACCTTGTGGTAACTCAAAATGGCCCCTCATGAGCATGAAAGGGCAAGTGGAATTGAGTTTTGGGTGCTTAACAGTTGTAATCAGCTGTTAAAACTGATTATTCTGATCTGGGGAGCGGACACGGGCCGCGTAAGGGGGCACACAAGACTCACGCGGGCCGCCTGGCCCTTCTGGTCAGAAACAAGTTTCAACAAATGTCAGTTTTGGTCCCTGTTGTGTTTTAAGGCCATTTTAGACACGTTTAAGGCCCGTTAAGCCAACGTTAAGGCCCTAAAATGATTCCTAAACATTGTGGACATGAAACATGCACAAAAATATGCTGGATGTTGGTTCGTTTGGTCGTACGATCGCGATGTTCGCTTAATTACGACGGAATGCGCATAAGCGCAAAAAACGATCCAAATTGCGTGACGAATGGATTTTTCTTATGCCAAACACTAAAATAAAATATTTTAGTGCTTACATAAATTTTTGGATGTCCGGATGTATACAGAACGTAAGTTATGCGCGAAAATGCAAACTTGTGCACTTTTTGACGCTTTTAGTCCCTGAATGACCCAAAAGTTTATTTTAGCACACCGAACCCCTCAAAGCCTATTTCTAAGCTATGTAAGGGATATTTATGGTATGTCTAACTTATGGTCATGTTCCGGAATGTCTGTTACAGTTCGGATTGGCATACTTTCACAGTTTGTCAAGTTTAGTCCCTGTAAGCGAATTAACTTGAGTTTGCCATACCAAAGCCTTCAAAACTTATTTATAAGTTATGTAAAGATTATTTAACGTATGTGAAGCCTATTTCACTATTCCAGAGTGTTCGTTGCATTATACTGGTTATATTTACGCATCAGTGCGCGTATAACCTTCTAGAAAGCGATTTAAAGCTTAAATCGAACAAGAATTGATATGTGCAAAAAGATACACATATTTATGCAAATCCCAAGTATGAAATACAATATTTCATTGGTTTGGTATTTGTTTGATGGTCACAGTGACACAGGTGTCACATTTTCTGTCACACCCCGACCACGTAAAATAACAAAACGTGGCGGAAACCTCGGGGAGTGTTGTAACAGAATCATTGTTTCACAACCATGGATTAAACAGTTTCGTTTTAATGAATTGAATGTATTACATTACATTGGAATTAGAAACAAAACAGGAACAAATAAACTTTCATTGTTATTAAGTCACTAAGGCCTCGTCCATTCCTATGCGAGCTTACACAAGTATCATCATCAAACATCATCAACTATGGTACCTGAAACACCTGTGAAAATACGTCAGCATAAAAATGCCGGCGAGTACATAGATTTTATGTGAGTGTCAGATTCATGGCTCGTTTTACATGTTGCAATACTTATTTAAAAACCTTGTTTTGAAAAGTATAGCATTGCATCATAACTAACCAACTCAAATCAAGTTGGTTATACTTTATAAAATCTCATAGCCATGATTCTTAACCCAAAACGTTTGTTTAAGAAAAACCAAAATTTGTAAAACATCTCCTAAAAACTCGTTAATAAAATTCGTATGGTTTATATTGTTAGAAAAACCTTGTAATATAACTTTGTTTTGATAACCTTGCCCAAGTGATCTAGATAACGGAACGATATATAATGTGTTAAAAGCACTTATATATAGGAAGTACCAGCGGCGTATCCACCATGCTTTTAACACATTACACCCGCCCCGTTACCTAATTACTTCCCTAATCCCAATGGTTCAAACAGTTACAAATGGTTCACATAAATCAAAAGGTTACAAATGGTTCACATAAATCAACAGGTTACAAATGGTTCACATAAATCAATCAGCTTCAAATGGTTTAAAAAGATATAAAACAATGTGTCCATATACTGGATAAGTATATGCAACAAATGAACATACATAGCATGAAATGTAATGTAAAATGATGTACTAAGTATGCACTAAAAGGACATACATAGCAAAAACATAATGAAATCATGTACTAATAGCGTACTAATAAACATAGCAAGTATATGATATGAAAACATGGAAAGCACGAAAGTAACAAGTAGGCACATGTGTTTCACCCCAAAACGTTTGAAAAACAGTAAAAGAGGTGACTATGTACTCACTTGAGGATGCTTTGAAGTCTTGAATAACAACCAAGCAAAGCTAGAGGGATCACGGAATCAAACGGCACCTAATATAGGTAACTATGTAAATAAACGGACCTAAATTGGAGGATCGGATAAAATGAGGTTTCGTAAACCAAATGAGTGTATGGACTCATGTAATATGGTTTAACAAAGCCTACATTCTAAAACGAAACCTAACCTAAGTGCTTACAACCCATTAAGACTCGTTAAGGTAGCTTACGCAACTTTAACGCGTCGTTCGCGTAAAACGCGTTCGGACCGCCTAACTAGTCCTATGATAAGTAAAATATGCCTTAACATGTCTAATATTGTTGCCAAATCAGTTTAGATATCAAAAATTATGTTACATATGCTTAAAATGAATTTTGGCGTAAAAGGGCATTTTGGTCATTTACCTAAGGCATATAAACTACCTATCATACAACTACTTAAACGACGTGACCATAAGGTATAACCTTGAAAGGTCATTCCCTATGCAATTATGGTCACCTAATGTGTTTGGTCGGATCCTAAAGATCGACCAAACGAGTCGGGTTCGAAAGTATAAGCGGTTGTTTAGACCGCTTACCTTACGACCCTACATAAGCACTAAACCTAAAGTGACGAGTTAAACATGTTAAAACATGCTTAACGAGGTTTGAAAACAGGTTTGGTATCAAAACAAACGGTTTTGATACCTAAAAGTAGTTTGGTTACAAAATACGCAAGAATAAGCATTTTGGCCGAAACTACGACTCGCCACTATGCCTAGATAACGTGGTAATCAGTAGGTATATTCACAAGAGACTAAAACCATCAAGATTACGCTCACGTCATGAAGTTCAAACAAACTTCATGTTGACCATAAATTGGTCAAAGCAGAAAGTAAAACACAGTTTGACTTTCACGCGAAAAAGAACGAAAGATGACTTACAAAAGGTCCAAGAACGGAAGTTTGACCCGATTATTCTCAGGTATGAAGTGAAAGCACCTCAACTTAGAGAAATATCAGATTAAATGTGAGTTGCAACAATTAGATGGATGGGGTATTTATAGTTTTTTCACAACCGTTAAGATCGTTCATCGTAAAACGAGCTTCGATCTCATCCGTACACATCTGCCCATGGTTTTGTGAAACCATGGGAACCCCTAGTTTCATTTAAACCATGTGAAAATAAGGGGAACAGCTGGAACAAGCTGGAATTTAGATTTTCCATTTTGGTCCCTTCCTAAGATAACTATGGCAGATTGTCAATTTTGGTCCCTGAATGTGCAAAACATGGTTTTTGATGCATTTTTGACACGTTTAAGCCCCGTTAATCCCATTTCAAGGCTCTAAAATGAAGTTAAAGTATAGGGAACATGAAACATGCTCAAAAATATCTCGGATGTCGGTTCATTTGGTCGTACGGTTGCGTTGTTCGGTTAATTACGACGAAACACGAACGAATGCGAAAAACCACACGACTAATGGAATTTTACCATGACAATCACTAAAATAAAATATTTTAATGATTACATAAAGTTTTGGATGTCCGGTTGTATTCAGAATGTAAGACATGCACGAAAATGCAAACTTATGCACTTTTTAACGCTTTTAGTCCCTGAATGACCAAAAAGTTTATTTTAGCACACCGAACCCCTCAAAGCCTATTTCTAAGCTATGTAAAGGATATTTAGGGTATTTTTAACTTATGGTCATGTTCCGGAATGTTCGTTACAGTACAAATCGGCATACTTTCGCAGTTTGTCGAAATTAGTCCCTGTAAGCGAATAAACTTGATTTCGCCACACCAAACCCTACAAAACTTATTTATAAGTTATGTAAAGGTTATTTAAGGTATGTTAATCCTATTTCACTATTCCGGAGTGTTCGTTGCATTAAACTGGTTATATTTACGCATCAGTGCGCGTATAACCTTCCAAAAAGCGATTTAAAGCTTGAAATCGAACAAGAATTGATATGTGCAAAAGATACACATATTTATACAAATCCCAAGTATGAAATAAAATATTTCATTGGTTTGGTATTTGTTTGATGGTCGCAGAGGCATAGGTGTCACAATGCTCATAGCATTTATCTCACCGGTTTTGTTGTAGCATCTTTTAATAATAAGAAAACATAATTCAAGTGAGCTTATGACAATTATCGGCCTTAAATTCATTGAACCTTGCTAATATTTTCAATTTTCGAACTGTTGGAAAGGAAGCTTTTACCGTTTTATACAATTCTAAATGTCGATCACCAACATGTTGTGATGTATCACGAAGAGCCGATTAAAATATAATGAATGTACAGTAAAAATTTTAAGTTAATATGATTAACAAGATAAGCATACATGATTATAATTTAAATATTCAGACATGTATATATCCATATTTTTCGGTTTCCAGTTTAAAGAGTATAGTTTAACTAAGGGAGATTTCTATTACTTTTTGTAAATTATAAGTACATACTAAACAATTAGAGTACTTCATTCCTGTCTTGTAAGTACGAGTGTCTGAATATAACTACTAAGATAAGCATATATGATTAAAACCTACTTAATGTACAACAAAAAGTTCAAGTTAATATAACTAGCTAGATAAGTATATATGTTCATAGGTTTAATGACCATCATTTACACATAAGATTCCTAAAATATGGACCTACTAATACCAACTACAAGATACCCATATAGTAATGTTTAGATGCAATACATAAAAATCTAAATCCATAAAGTTTGGAAAATATATAAGTTTCACACACCACCATCACATAACTTCATCTCACATAAGATAGTACCAATAACCACAACTATTTGTAGACTTTCTTTAAGATCAGCTTGGCTTTGTCTGTAGAGTAAACAAATTTGCATTTCATATTTTTGTGGATATGATTGGGCTTGGTGAACTTCTTGGTCCATTCATAAGCCACGTATCTAAATCCATTGCCATGCTTCTTCGGTCGAAAGTTAATTACAATATCAACTCCATTCAGATTTTGAACTGTCATCTTCAATGAGATATCAATCCTTGACAACAACGCCACTTTTGCCTTAAGATGCTTAAAATAAATACAAAATAACAATAATCAGTAACAAATAAATAACGTATTTAAGAAAAGTAACAAAGTTTTAATTGTAACAAACATTTAACAATGAAAGAATGCGGCATAAAATAATAAGAGAACAAACTTACAAATCGTTGTTGGCAGTCCCACACAAATTCTATGGGATGATAATCCGGATCACCTTCATAATCTGAGACAACAACATCAAAATCTGCATCGTTACCATCATCCGACGACTCATCGGATACAACATAATCACTATCAAAATCTTCGTCACTGGATTCTTGAACATCCGACCGATGATCCATATCTTCAGTAATTGGAGCAACTTATAATTTGGGTGAGGAATTATCACCTTTCAAACTGTCATCAGCTTTGGGCACAACAATCTCACATCCATTCAAATGAAAGACAGTAAGCTGAAAGATGTAATCCGCTACGTATCTTAAAACAAGTATAACTCCTGTACGCAGACCCACGTAGTGTACAATCTTACCCCATCCATCAGTTATAAAGTAATAATTGCGAAGAGGATCCGGTTGAATTAATACATCAAAAGAGTCCCATTGATTCACATAAACCTTAAATGACTTTTTAAGTTTACCAACTCCAATACTGATTTTAACCAAGTCCTTGGGTATTAGCTGAAAAAAAAAATATATAAACTTTATTATGAAATCAACAAAGGTACAATAAATCTTAAAGTATATCATTAATTAGTAAAATAACATTTAATGTATTGGAGTAAAATAGGAAAACTTACCAACACGTCCTTAAAAGCAGCAGAAAAACTATGGGAGAATGAATCCATACATCCAAACTTCCTCTCAAATGATATTGATGTAAACATAGAAATCATTGGGAGTTTTGTTGGATAACGATGAACTTTTTCAAAAGGTCTTAGAATATATGTATATGGTGCAGTTTCTTTAAATACCAATAGACATCCTTCTGTTAATGAAAGGTCTAAGACAACTGAGGACCATCCTTCTTTTAGATTAAAACTTCCATTGTGTTTTGAGAATCCGATCTCCCAACTTGTACCGTTTACACACTCTATAACGGTAGTATTACCAACGACTTCATTGAGTAAATGTTTGTTTACAAAGATTTGTGGTATTATCTGTGGAGTTCAAGTATTTAATTATTGGAAAGTTTTATATGTAAATTAATCGTTAACGACAAAACCTTAGAAAATGTTTTTAATGTAATAATCTTACCAAGATTTTGGAATTAAGAGAGTCCAAATATTGATAAAAAGACATCTTCCAAGATATGATGTTTATCTAAAAATCAAAGAAACATTCAAACAATGTATTTTATCAGATAAATCATTATTTATCAAGACTGTGATAAGAATATCAACCAAAAATATATAACATATCTATGTAATTCAAATAACCCATTTAATATTTATCAATTTGTTTAGAGGAACCAAGTAGCAAGGAAATAACATTTTTTAGAAGTCCATAAACGAAAGATTCATCATATTATTTAATATCAAACAATAAAAACAACAAAACATAGCTTATCGATTGGTTTCAAGTAACTAAATGTAGCACCATATCAAATAAAACTTAGAATCGGCAAAATTATAACAAATAAAAAACCTGTAAATTGAAATTTATACATGATCTAAAACATGTAACACATGAACATAGAATAATAACAGTCGTTAATGATGCAGATATGAAACTCGTGTGCATACAAGTTTTAATAAATACTGTTATACCTTGATCGAAGTTATTGATGATGTCAAAAGCAAGAAGTATCCAAGTGGAATGATTGAATATTCAAGTGTACATCGGAGATTAAAACTTGAAGCACTTTTAATGAGATTAGAGAAAACACTTTTGTAAATGGATGTGAAAAGTTGTTGAAAAGGTAAAGTATGTTTTTATCTTGCTATATAAATGATCGGAGTTCATCGGATTGGTCCACACAAAACAATTGAACCACCATTGGGATAATAAATTACATCTTACCGCCATTGGGATAAGTAAATTACATTTTACCCCCTAATACAGCTGTCATATTTTTATCCCTAAATATAAAACACACCAAAAATTTCAAATATGTATTATCAAATATTTCGAATCATTTTCACAATAATTTCAAAGTGCTTTTTTCTCGATTGGTCAACAGATCTTCTTCACTCGGGTATTTGAAATTATGGATACAAATAAGAGAATTTCAAATAAGTATTAAGTCTTCATTCAAGGAAGTCAAAGTCAAAGTTGTGCTGAAGCAAGGAAAAAAGGAAGCTTCTTCTTCAACAAAAGAGATCAACATCCGATTCTGTTGAAAAGATTCCATTATCAAATATACAAATGGTATGTATTATAGGTTTCCAAGCAAAATTCAAAAGAAATATATATTTATATCTTACCTTTTGGGAATCCTTACATATGCCTTATTTTACAAGTTTCAACAACCAATGTTGAAAGAAGGAATGTATATCACCCTCCTACTTATGCTACTCAAAATCTTATTAGTAATTTGTGTCAGTCATCTGCAAAAGGAAAAGGTAAACTTACTGCAATTTTTTTTTAAATTTAGTTATGAATTGTAGTTTTGTTCATTTATTTTATATACTTTTGTTTTATAAGATTCATCAACAAAAATCTCATTAACGAATGTACATCACACTCCTTTTGGAAGTACTAAGCAAACATCCGATTTTGTTGAGATGATTCCATTATCAACAATTACAAATTGTATGTTTTATATATTTGAAAACAAAATTTTCATTTAATCTATATTCATATCTTACCTTTTATGAATTGTTACATATGTCAAATATCACAAGTTTCAATATAGGTGGCATACCTAAAATTTAACTATCAATGACTGATGAGATATTAGTAGATTCTGTGGTTAAGAAGATTTATGGAATTTCTAAAGGTATAAGATACGAATCTAAATTCCTGTTAAGCTTTCAATGTGTATATAACTTATAGGGACTTATAAATTTATTCAATTTTGAAGATTATATTGATCATGGAGATGCCATCTTTGTGTGCTCTAAGTGTGATGCAATGTTGTGGGAAGATGAAATGATTAGGGGAAATCAAAATCGTAAGAAAACATCATATTCTCTTTGCTGTTCAAATGGAGATGTTGAGCTACCACCACCTCCACCTCCTCCATTACTACGTCATTTATATAAAAGTCATACCTCAGAGTGTTAGAATTTCATGAATAATATTCCAGCATATAACATTGTGTTTTTGTTCACATCTCTTGGTGGCATGGTTGACAAAAGTTATCAAAGAGGCAAAGGTCCTTATCTATTTAGACTACAAGGTTAGAATTATCATCGAATGGGTAGTCTACTTCCGGACGATAGGGAAGAACCCAAATTTTCACAGCTTTACATATATGATTCATAAAACGAGGTGGTAAATCGTCAAAAGGCAGTAAGGTAATTTCTTTATGAAATTGTGCCATTTATGATTATATATATTGCTTCCCAATATATTCACATCCATGTTTCATTTGAAACGAATCTAAATTTTAACATTTTTTTATATTTCTTGCAGTTCTCAGATACAACCTAAAACCATAACAAACAACCAGATTGATATTACGACCATCAAAAGTCTTAAAAATATGTTGGATTATTGCAATCCTCTTGTCCAGTCCTTCAGAATGGTAAGAGATTGTTTTCGAGAAAATGAGTGGCAAGAAGTAACCCTGAAGCTTATTGGAACAAGAGATAAGGATGGAAGAATTCACAATTTGCCAACAGCATCAAAAATTATTGCGTTAATAATTGGTGATTTTGATGGAGCATTTGATAAAGGGACATTATTGTTAGAAGGAAGTCTGGTGGTCTTCAAAGAATTAGTGAACTTCATCCTTCTTACCTTGCTTTACAATATCCACTTATTTTCCCATATGCAGAAGATGGTTATAGAGTTAGTATTAAACATAGAGGGATTGCGGTTGATAATTAGGTACTTAGAACCAACCTTACAATTAGAGAATTCTTTTGTTACAAAATACAAGATAGACAGAATCAGTTTTCATTGTTAGTTAATGCCAAAATACTATTTTCAACAGTTTTTGGTTGATGGATACACGATGATAGAATCTGCTAGGTTGAATTATATAAGGACACAACAACCGAAACTTAGAACCCAAAGTTTTAAGAATTTGAATGCTACTGTTGAAAGTGGAGAGAATAATGCCTCAAGTTGTGGTAAACCTATACTTTTACCTTCATCATTTACTGGTGGTTCTAGATATATGATGCAAAAGTACTTGGATGCTATGTCAATTTGCAAGTCTGTTGGATATCCTGATCTATTCATAACAGTGACTTGTAATCCCAACTGGCCTGAGATTTATAGGTGTTTGCATGATAAAGCTCTTAATCCTGAAGACAGACCGGATATTATATCTAGATTATTCAAGTGTAAATTGGATCATCTAATAAAAGACTTCAAGAAAGATAAATTCTTCGGTGACATACAAGCAGTTATGTATATAGTTGAATTTCAGAAGCGTGGACTGCCACATGCTCACATATGTTTGTTCTTGAGTGCTGAACGCAAATTTCCAACTGCATCTAATATCGATCGTGTTATTAGTGCTGAGATACCAGATAAAGAAAGAGATCTTGAATTATATGAGCTTGTCAAGCAATTTATGATTCATGGACAATGTGGTACAGACAACCCACGGTGTCCATGTATGGTTCAGCTAAAATGTTCTAAAAAGTTTCCCAAAAAATATGTAGATGAGACTTGTGTTGATTCTCAAGGATATCATGTCTACCATCATCGTCAAACAAGTAATACAGTAGTAAAGAATGGTATGGCACTTGATAATGTAACACCCCGAAAATACAAATTCTTATAATACAATAACGTTGGGAATGTGGTACAGACAACCCACGGTGTCAATGCTCTCGAACCGAACACAATCTTTTGAAGCTTCCGCATTAGATTAACTTCGTTTTAGACAATGTTTATATTGTAAACAATTTTCTAATCATGTTTTGAATGATGGAACTAGTTAAGTAATCATCTAGAATGTAATTACTTTGAAACTTAAATTTTGTACTAAGTTTGAAGTAAGGTACCGTTTTATGTAAAATCATGTGTGTTTACATTAAATTCTTATAAAAGCAAGGCGGGTGTTACAGATAATAGGTTTGTAGTTCCTTACAATACCCTTCTGCTCAGAAAGTATCAGTGCCACATTAACGTTAAATGGTGCAACCAGTCAGGTTCTATCAAATATTTGTTTAAATATATTAATAAGGGACCTGATAGAGTCACGACTTCTGTTTTTCAATCCAATACCACCAACAATGACATGCAGCAAAATGTAGTTGTAGATGAGATAAAAGCATACCTTGATTGTAGGTGTATTTCTGCTTGTGAAGCTGCTTGGAGAATATTCATGTATAATATACAATATAGATATCTAGCCGTTGAAGTATTGCCTTTCCACTATGAAGATGGTCAGAGTATTGTGTATAATGATCATGCTAATTTATGTGATGTTGTTAGTGATCCAAGTGTGAAAATGAAAATGTTCACAGAGTGGATGAATTGTAACAAAGTCGATGAATTTTCTAGGACATTGAAGTATGTTGACTTCACGAGACATTATGTATGGAAACCTAAAAATCGGAAATTGTGTCAAAGAAAGCATCCTTATGGATCAGTTGGGAGGATACATTATGTCCCACATCGCTTGGTGATTGTTATTACTTAGGGGACTAACTTGTTTTAAAGATATAAAAATAGTTGATGGACAGGTTTTTGAAACATTCATGTCACACACGCATCAGAGGTGGAAGCGCGTAGTGTGACTTGATCGGTTTCCATAACATACGATGTAAGTAAACAAACTATATGATATAAAACATGCACGATGTTCATCCATTATCATAATAGGAGTTACAAGTCATAAGTTGTTTAGTAACAAAAGACAACATAAGTTAATAAGTTTTACAAACTAAGCTTGTCCAAAACAAAGTTGAAAATACCAGGGCATTGCATCCTATGTCTCATTCGAAGACGGGATATATGGATCAAACCCTTCAAAATATGGATGACATCTTCTTCATAATAAACTTGAAACTTCGTAACCAGTCGCACCAAGATCCATTTAGTTTCCTGAAATACATGTAAGTTTAAAAACATCAACAAAAGTTGAGTGAGTTCATGTGTTTTAATTTCGCATGCATCAAATGAATCTTAAAAAAAATTGAAGGTTCGAGTATTGAAAGCTGGTATGTAAAGAGTCAATAAACTTAATGATCATTAATGTGTAGCTAGGACATTAATATGTGTGCGGACATAGGAAGCCTCCAACCCGTAAGCGATTTAGTACCGGTCCACCGGCAGGGACAACAAAGGAAACTTCATGTGGCCACACAAGGACCCATGAGTGGGGCTCACCTTGTACCCCGATAGATCTACCTCTTTGCTCCTTGGTCTTAAACAAGATTAATGGTGCTTAAGTTTCAGCCTATTCGCACGTGATCGAATAATTCATTCCATACCTTAAGCATAACAAAGTAACATCTTCGCCCCGAGAGTTATAAAACCGAAATGTTTAAAAGAAAAGGGGGACATGAACTCACAAATTTGTGTCCGTTGTAGTGTGCTAGAAAAACGGTATCCAATAGCGTGTAATAACCTACAAGTGCTCTAGCTGATTAGATACTTGGGTTTATGTTAATTCATGTACACGTTGCTAATCTTGAACGTAATTGTATTTGCTATGTATTTGGAACCCTTGTGTATTTTCAATATCTTGGCATTTGTTTCGTATGTTCATTTTATTATGTATATACTTCTTTATATATATATATATATATATATTCTAGCATTCATAATGTGTACGAACGGGCCTTGCCTTTCGTGAGTCTTCGTGCCTCGCACGAGTATATGTGGGCCTAGCCCATGAGAGTGCTTGTTCAAGTAAAAGTCAAACACTTTCACATTATTAGTTCAAATAAAGTCAAAGTCAAACAATTGAACTTTGAAATAAAAAATTAACATTCATCCAATCCAATTAACCAATCAAACCACCTTCAGATTTGATCACACCAACACAAAGATCAAATCACACTCAACCCCACAATGATTACCAATCACCACACTAACTAAAACAAATTCAAATGAACAAACCTTTGACTTTGGAATAACTTTGACTGCAACATCTTGACCTCTCAATTCCCCTTTCTTACACTTAGCTTTACAAGTATACCCAAATGGTCTCTCCCCAAGCCTAGGAAGTCTTTGGGTACCTGAAAAAGTAATTTTAACTTTTTTATCAACAGATATTTATAAAAACCACATTTATTTAAAAAAAAATCAAAAAGTGTAGAGATGAGAGTGCATACGAGGTAAACTCGGTATGAAGTCTACAGTACACTGAACGGATACCAAGCATCTTGAAAAAGGAATGTTCAGGCATCTTAAAAAGGGCAGAAGTAGATCTCTTAGTTCGGGGCTTGATATTCTTGGGTCGCTGAAATGGGTAACCACAAAACTAACCTGAATAAAAAAACATCGAAAACATTAGTTTATATGTAAATAGTTTATATCTGTGGTTATAAACTTACAAACATGGAGAAAGAGGAACGTACAAATGAACCAAGTCCTTGTTTTATAACATTCCTGCAGGGACAAAAGGAGGATCACTCTTTCACAAAACATGAAAACAATCAACCTACAAAGCAAGATCAAGAGGGTTTAATAACCTCAAAATATTTTTGGGTAACGCAAAAAAGTGAAAGTTTATATTATGAGGGTTCAATGGCGTACCAGAGTTTCTAAATAAAATTCAGGCATATAACTGAAAACCAAATCCATTTTGCTAAGA
Source organism: Helianthus tuberosus (assembly GCA_030545235.1). NCBI lineage: Eukaryota > Viridiplantae > Streptophyta > Magnoliopsida > Asterales > Asteraceae > Helianthus > Helianthus tuberosus. The sequence continues at coordinate 113,819,913 of CM060394.1, read as the reverse complement.
ACCAGAAGCAACTGAGAAATCCAATTACATGCTGCATACATTTCCTTTGTTTCCAACTGGCAAAAAGAGAGACACGGTACCTACGATACAAACATGGATACGAATTTAATAAATAAAAGAGTAAAATGCTATTTTCGTCCCGGAGGTTAACAAATTCCTCAACAAAACGCGTTTCCTGCAGAGCTTGACAGGACCTGCAAAACAATAATAATCAAATGAGTACTTAAATTTCCCCTTGTTGTCGAATGTGTGCAAAATGCATCATATAAATTACATCAAATGAGGCATAAAACTAACCCTTTTTTAGTACTAATGTTGGAAAAAATGTGTTTCTTTCTTCCTTTTAAATTTACAGGACCAAACGAGCTTAAACGAACAAAGGCAGCAAATAAGCAGTCCAAACCAACATAAATACAAAAAGAGGGAATAAACGTGACATGCTCGACCCCTCGGCAGCATCCCCAAAGCAAAAACAAGGAAACATAGACTGATCACGAGGCTGTGCCCAGCTGGGCATGGGGCATGGTCAGAGGCCTACACAAAAGACAAAACTGTAAAAGCTTCCACGCCCACCATGGGGGCAACACAAGGCATGGTCAACGCAAAGATACGCAGGATCTTCATAGTACAGATAAGAGATGACCACAGGGTTGTGCCCAGGAGAAACGGGGTCATGTGGGGCCCTCTGCCGACAATTGCAATTAATGAAGGAAGAGAAGATGCTGGCCATGGGGCGTGCCCGCTGGACACGGGGCCGTGACCAGAGCTCTGTGCAGGCTATAAATAGGGGTGCTTGGTTCACTTGAAAGGCATCGATTGGCAAACCACTACTCTCTCACTTTGCCACCACTCTACCACCACTACAACACCAACACCCACCACCATCATCCATCATCCATCATCCATCTTTAGAGTGTGTAGTAGTCTCGAGATCCAAGATTGATTGTAAGGGTTCTTGCCAATCATAGGCCATGTTTGGTTAAGACTCTTACATCAGTTGGTGAAGACAAGTCTTTTATGTATTACTTTTGATTTTTAATCTTTCGGCACTTTTTATTTGGGTTTGTATTAATGACTTTAATAACTAGTTTCTTATGTTGAAGGTGAATTTTCTTTATCATTTTTCCGTGGTGTCTTGAGGTTACTTTACTGTCTATATAAAGTAAAAGATTGCATCATTCGTGTCTTTACGGTCTATATAAAAGTGTGTTGACTACCTAGTCGGGGGTTAGGGGAATGGTTTGGTAAAGTTCTTGTCTCGTTCAGTGAATAGATCCTGCGAGGATCTGGTTCAAGCTTACTAGGACCTCCTTCAATACCCACTGGTATTGGATGGCGGGGGTGCGAATAGCCTGAACCCCTCATATGTAAACTACTATTAATACTTTAAACCGGCTTCTTGGGATTGTATCCTTGCTGACTCAAACCACTTAGCCGAGGGTAACGTCACCTTCAAAAGAGGGGCCTACCACTTTTCGCATTAATAACTTACTTAATTGTCTTTCAAAATTCCGACCCTTTGGGATTGTATCCCTGCTGACTCAAACCACTGGGTTGAGGGTAACGTCACCTTCAAAAGATGGGCCTACTACTATAACTAAGATAATCTCTTAAAAAGTCCGTAAGTGCGAAAATCATCAAAGGATACATTAAAGACGAGTCGGATCCAAGTGATTCTATCTTATCTATCTGTTTTTCAATTTTATTTATCTTTTCAATTTTAGTTTTATCTATCTGTTTTTCAAAACTTTTCTCAAAAAATTAGATTGGTTAGATGGTGAGGATAAACCGGTACTAAAAACTCTTGTATCCTTAGACGATGGGTGCACTTGCCCAAGTTTGTTTAGTGTTTGTAGATTATCGTGTTTTATTAATTTAAAACTTGACTAATGCGTAAAGTGGGCTCAAAATATTAATAAAAACATATCACACCTAACGCACACTAAGTTTTTGGCGCCATTGCCGGGGGACACAAGGATTTTAAGAAAGTTTAAAATCAACAGCCTAATCATGTTTACTTATTTTTCTATTCTTTTAGGATTTTTCTTAATTTTTCAATTTCTGAAGAGTTCAGCACGGGCCGTGCTCGGTCAGACACAGGGTTGTTCCCATCATTCTTACTGATAGTTTATGTTTTTTGACTTACAGACGAGTGAGCACGGGGCCGTGGCGGTGTACCACGGGGTCGTGCTGAACTCCCCAGTATCTGGGATCCAGAAAACAGCTACTGTGACCCCGACCATGGGCTGTGGTCATTGACCACGGGGTTGTGGTGAGAGATCTGACTGACATTCATTTTTGTTTTCATCGCAGGACTTGGAACTCAATCATAGGGCCTGAACTCTCTACGCAGTGCATGAGCTCCAGTTACAATAAAGACATAAAAGAAGCACCAGACGAACCCGAACGCTTTCTAAGAAAAAGACTAAAAGCCAAAAATCAAGAGAAGGCTTCGGGGGACCAACTCCCAATGGAGGATCAGCGTACCCTAATGGATTACCTATGGCCCACGGTTGGTAATCTCGGAGCCGCCATCAATGCACCGAATGTCGATGCCAACAACTTCGAACTTCGGCCGCATTTGATTCAAATTCTCCAAAATTCCGCAACCTTCCATGGCCGAGCTGGTGAAGATCCCCATTTACATATTACCAATTTTTTGGAAATATGTGACACTTTCTGGATCAACAGAGCTTCAAACGACGCCATCCGCCTCTGAATGTTCCTATTTTCACTAAAAGACCAAGCTAAGGCTTGGCTCAACACCCTCCCAAGTGGTTTGGTAAACACTTGGGATGAACTTACCCAAATATTTCTATACAAGTATTTCCCGCCCTCTAAAACCGCTAAATTAATGACTGAAATCAATACATATTCACAAGAGGACGGGGAATCCTTATATGAAACTTGGGAAATATTCAAGAAGCTATTGAGGAAATGTCCTCATCATGGTCTCGCAGTGTGGCAACAAGTATCCACTTTCTATAATGGGTTGTTGCCACACACGAGACAAACACTCGACTCAAGCTCTGGGGGACTCCTAAGTAATCGACGCCCAAATGAAATTTATAATCAAATTTAGGAAATTGCTCAAAACAATTTTCAAAGGCACACCCCCCCCCCCCGAGGGTCAAAAACTATTTGCCCCGGGCGCCCATAAAGTAGATGAGAGCACCTCTTTACAAGCCCAAATCGAGGCCCTATCTTCAAAAATCAAAAAGTTAGAAATGGGAAAAACGGCCTCGGTTATGGCTTGTGAAGGGTGTGGTGGGCCACATGAAAATTGGAGTTGTATGAAAGAAATGGAAAATCTAACTGAACTGGTAAACTACATTGATAATAGACCTAGGCCGTGGGGTCCCCCAACGGGTACCTACAACCAAGGATGGCGTAACCACCCTAACCTTGGTTGGAGGGAGCCCGGAAATAGCAGTAACCAACAAAATCAAAATCAATGAACAAACTTTCAGCAACAACCAAGAAATGAGTCACAAAATTTCTCTCAATAACAACAAGGGGGATGGGAGAGGCTTGAGGACCTCATCTGTCACACCCCGACCACGTATAACCTACAAAACTTGGCGGAAAACGTCGGGGAGTGTTGTAACAGAATTAATTGTTTCATAACCATGGCATTCAAAGTTGTACTTTATTTATCAACATAAGAGTTACATTGTCTTAAACAGGAAATAAAGAGTTCATAACATAGTTAAACTAAGTCTATCTTCATTTTAAGTCTCTAAGGCACAGGTCCGCCCTAGTGTCACGATCATCGTCCTACGCAAAAGCTCCTGAAAACACATGTGAAAATAGGTACGTCAGCATAAAAATGCCTGTGAGATACATAGGTTTTGTGAAAATAGGATTCATGACTTAAGTTTAAGAAAAAGTTGTTTAGCAAAAGTCAGTCATGAACCTTGTAAATTGTTTTGTTTTGTAAATCATTTAAAAAGCGATAAGATCAAATGATATGTATAAATAAAAGAATAATGTATGGTTAAATGTATAACCAAGTAAAATGATTTATATAAAGTAATTTTTTTGTAAACCAAAGTCTTGTGAAAATCGTGTTACTTGTGTAAAATGTATAAGTCCAAATTGAATGATTTAAATAACGCTATGATATGTAATATAATACAAACAATTATATATAGGAAGTACCGACGGCTTATCCACCATGCTTGTATCATATTACTCTCATCTTCTTACTTAAGTCACTTAAGCAAACCCCCAATGTATAAAGTCTATGTTTAGACCAATTGTCAAAGAGTCCTTGTATAAACCATGTCAAATGTTAAGAAGTCCAAGAGTAGTCAAGTAATGTGTAACAAATGTTATGTATTGTAAGTAAAGTATTGTCACATAATCCAAATGTAGAAATGTACAAAACAAAGTATTTTGAATATATCAAAAAGTTATGTTTTGCAAAGTAATGCATGTTACATTGATACAAACATTTATGTGGTAAGTTAACGCATACATTCAAGCCTTGAGACAGTCGGATAACCCTTTTAGTCAAGGTTATCAAAAGAAATGTTTTCGGATTCAGTCATTCCTTACATCCAAACAAACCCGGGATGTCAGGAATGGGATTTGTCAAGTCCTATGGTACCAGTACTTACTACCGAGCGGCGTAGCAAATGTTAATGAACGTATATAAGTCTCGTTTATGCAAACCAAATGTTATAACAATTGTATACATGTCATATGAAAACAATGTACTAAGTATACTAAGTTAACATACAAAGCAGAAAAGTCATGTAAATCAATGTGCTAGCATGCTATCAGTTAACATACATAGCAGAAATGTAATGTAAAACAATGTACTAAGTATGCACACAATGGACATACATAGCATGAAATGTACTGTAAAACGATGTACTAAGTATGCACACAATGGACATACATAGCATGAAATGTAATGAAATCATGTACTATAATGTACTAATGAACATAACAAGCATATGATATGAAAGCATGGAAAGCATGAAAGTAACAAGTAGGCACATATGTTTCACCCCAAAACAGTTTGAAAACAGTAAAAGAGGGGTCTATGTACTCACTTGAGATTGCTCAGAAGTCCTAAGATAGCCACCAAGCAATGCTAGAGATCTCGGAATCAAACGGCACCTAATATAGGTAACTATGTTAATAAACCGGACCTATATCGGAGGATTGGATAGAATGAGGGTTCGTGAACCAAACGAGTATAGAGACTCATGTCATATGGTTTAACAAAGCCTACATACTAAATGAAACCTAACCTAAGTGCTTACGACCCGTTTAGGTAGCTTATGCTACTTTAACGCGTCGTTCGCGTGAAACGCGTTCGGAACGCCTAACTAGTCCTATGATAAGTAAAATATGCCTTAACATGTCTAATATTGTTACCAAATCAGTTTAGATACCAAAAGTTATGTTACATATGCTTAAAATGAATTTGGCGTAAAAAGGGCATTTTGGTAATTTACCTAAGGCACATAAACTACCTATCATACAACTAACTAAACGTCGTGACCATAAGGTATAACCTCGGAAGGTTATTCCATATATACTATGGTCACCTAATGTGGTTGGTCGGATCCTAATGATCGACCAAACGGGTCGGGTTCGAAAGTATAAGCGATTGTTTAGATCGCTTACCTTACGACCCTATATAAGCACTAAACTAAAAGTGACGAGCTAAGCATGTTAAAACATGCTTACCTAAGTTAGAAAACAAGTTTGGTATCAAAACAAACGGTTTTGATACCCATAAGTAGTTTGGTTACAAAATACGCAAGAATACGTATTCTGGCCGAAACTACGGCTCGTCACTGAGCCTAGATAACATGGTAATCAGTAGGTATAGTCACTAGGGACTATAACCATCGTGATCACGCTCACGTTATGAAGTTCAAACGAACTTCGCATCGACCATAAACTGGTCAATGCAGAAAGTCAAACATAGTTCGACTTTCGGACTAGAGAAGCGATAAAAGAACGAAGGAACACTTACAAAGGGTCCCCGCTAGTAAATCTTGATCGAGTAGCTCAGGTTTGAAGTGATTTGCTTCAACTTAGAGCACTTTTGATCAGATTTGTGAGGAATGAGTGAAGTTGAGGTGGGTATTTATAGTAAATGGACAACCGTTAGGATCATTTATCGAACAACGTGCCTTGATCTCACCCGTACACTTGTCGGAATGTTATGGTAGCTCATTTTGCCCCCACCACAAGATTTTGACATGTGGCATTGGCCTTTGGGGTGTTTGAAAGCCATTAATCAGCAGCCAAAACAATTTTCTGCATCTGACCCCTGCTTGCGCACCGTAAGGTTTTAAGTGTTGAGGTGCGCAAGCACTTGCAGACCAGAAAGTTTGAAAAATGGCAGAACAGGCCCCTGAAGCTCCAAACTTGCTATTTGATGCACTTTTGACACGTTTAAGCCCTGTTAACCCCATTTCAAAGATCAAAAATGAATTTAAAGTATAGGGAACTTAAAATGTGCTCAAAAATATCTCGGATGTCGGTTCGTTTGGCCGTACGATTGCGTTGTTCGGTTAATTACGACGGAATGCGCATAAGCGCGAAAAACGATCCAAATGGCGTGATGAATGGATTTTTCTCATGCCAAACACTAAAATAAAATATTTTAGTACTTACATAAATTTTTGGATGTCCGGATGTATTCAGAACGTAAGTTATGCGCGAAAGTGCAAACTTATGCACTTTTTGACACTTTTAGTCCCTGAATGACCCAAAAGTTTATTTTAGCACACCGAACCCCTAAAAGCCTATTTCTAAGCTATCTAAAGGATATTTATGGTATGTTAACTTATGGTCATGTTTCGGAATGTTCGTTACAGTTCAAATTGGCATACTTTCGCAGTTTGTCAAGTTTAGTCCCTGCAAGCGAATTAACTTGTTTTTGCCATACCAAAGCCTTCAAAACTTATTTCTAAGTTATGTAAAGGTTATTTAAGGTATGTTAAGTATATGTTGATGTTCCGGAGTATTTTTCACATTAAACTGATTGCGTTTACGCACCAGTTTGCGTATAACTCTCCAGAAAGCGATATAGAGTTTGAAATTGAATAAAAGTCAAAACATGAAAAATGTAAAACACAACCCAACAAACATTGGGATCAAATAACTTTGTTTTATTGATAACTGAATTGTTTACAATGATTTTAGACACAGGTGTTACAGTCTCCCCTACTTGTGGAAATTTCGTCCCGAAATTTATTTAGAGGAAACTCGTGGGAAAAGATGTGGATATTTCGCCTTCATTTGATCTTCGCATTCCCAAGTAAACTCAGGTCCACGTTTAGCTTCCCAGCGAACTTTGACCAAAGGAATGCGCTTGCGTTTGAGCCACTTGACTTCACGTTCCATGATTCCCACCGGCTTCTCAACAAATTTCAGTGTTTTATCAACACGAATTTCGTCAAGCGGTATGTGGAGGTTCTCATCAGCTAATCACCTCTTGAGATTGGACACGTGAAAAGTTGGATGAACATTTCCAAGTTCAGGAGGTAACTCAAGTCTGTAGGCTACCTTACCGATTCTTTCGACGATCTTGAATGGTCCAACGTATCTAGGTGCAAGTTTTCCTTTCTTTCCAAATCTGATCACACCTTTCCAAGGTGAGACCTTAAGTAATACTCGATCACCGACTTGAAATTCCAAGGGCTTGCGTTTTGGGTCTGCGTAACTCTTTTGACGACTTCTAGCTGTCTGAAGGTTATCACGAACTTTCTTGACCTTATCAGTTGTCTCTAAAATGAGGGCAGGTCCAGTAAGCTGAGCCTCACCGATCTCATTCCAGCAGACTGGTGAACGACATTTTCGACCATAGAGAGCCTCGAAAGGAGCCATGTTGATGCTAGAGTGATAACTGTTGTTGTAGGAGAATTCAATCAACGGAAGATGTGAATCCCAACTACCACCAAAATCGATCACACAAGCTCTAAGCATATCCTCCAGAGTCTGGATTGTTCTTTCAGATTGACCATCCATTTGCGGATGATAAGCCGTGCTCAGATTAAGTTGGGTCCCCATAGCAGATTGCATGGTTCTCCAAAAATGAGAAGTGAAACGAGCATCTCTGTCAGAAATGATGTTCAAAGGAACACCATGTCGAGCTACAATTTCATCCACATAGATTTTAGCAAGTTTGTCAGCAGAAAAATCCTCATGGATTGGCAAGAAATGCGCTGACTTAGTAAGACGATCAACGACTACCCAGATGGCATCATGACCTTTCTTTGTGCGTGGAAGTTTGGTAACAAGATCTATAGTAATGTTTTCCCATTTCCAAACTGGATCTCTGGTTGCACCAATAAACCAGAAGGACGTTGATGTTCAGCCTTAACCTTAAGACAAGTAAGGCATTTTGATACATATAAGGCAATGTCTTTCTTCATACCAGGCCACCAATACTGAATACGAAGATCCTTATACATCTTATCTGAGCCAGGATGAACAGAACAACGTGACTTATGGGCTTCATCCATAAGCAAGGTACGAAGGTTATCTTGGCTTGGGACCCACAAACGGTCCATGAAGTAATACGATCCATTGTCCTTCAGTTCGAGATCAGGTGTTATGTGATAGGGAAATTCCTTATCCATCAAACCTTGTGAAACACAAGATTGTTGAGCCTGAGAAATGCGTGCTTGGATATCAGATCGAGCTTGAATAACAGATTGAACACGTACACAATGAAGCTTAGTACGTTCCTTACGACTCAATGCATCGGCTACGACCTTCGCCTTACCAGGATGGTAGCGAATTTCACAGTCATAATCGTTTAGAAGCTCAACCCAACGTCGTTGCCTAATGTTGAGTTCTTTCTGATTGAAGATATGCTGAAGACTTTTGTACCGTACAAATAGTGTCTCCAGATCTTAAGAGCGAAGACAACTGCACCTAACTCAAGATCATGAGTGGTGTAGTTTTTCTCATGTATCTTCAACTGCCTCGATGCTATGACTTTATTCCTTTGCATCAGAACACAGCCAAGACCCAGTTTCGATGCATCACAATACACGACAAAATCATCATCACCCTCAGGCAATGATAGAACAGGCGCATCGCAAAGCTTCTGCTTCAAGTTTTGAAAAGCTTCCTCTTGTTTGAATCCCCAATCAAAGGGTTTGTTCTTCTGAGTTAGAGCAGTTAGAGGAACTGCAATCTTTGAGAAGTTCTCAATGAAGCGGCGATAATAACCCGCTAGACCAAGAAAGGAACGAACTTCTGTAGGAGTAGAAGGTGTATCCCAATCCTTAATCGCACTGATCTTGGAGGGATCTACATGAATACCTTGTTCGTTGACAATATGCCCTAAGAATTGAACCTCTTTAAGCCATAATTCACACTTGGAGAATTTGGCGAAAAGTTGCTCTTTCTTTAGGAGTTCCAAAGTAAGACGAAGATGTTGCTCGTGATCAGCTCGCGTCTTAGAGTAAATCAAGATGTCGTCAATAAAAACAATGACTAACCGATCCAAATAAGGCTTGCAGACCCTATTCATTAAGTCCATGAAAACAGCAGGAGCATTAGTCAAACCGAATGGCATGACTATGAACTCATAATGCCCATAACGAGTACGGAACGCTGTCTTGGGAATATCTTCTTCATGCACACGAAGTTGATGATATCCTGGTCGCAGATTAATCTTTGAAAAATAAGAAGCGCCCTGTAACTGATCAAAGAGATCATCGATGCGAGGTAGGGGATATCGATTCTTGATGGTAAGCTTGTTAAGCTCACGATAATCGATACACATCCTAAAAGATCCATCCTTCTTCTTAACAAAAAGAATGGGAGCACCCCAAGGTGAAAAGCTAGGACGGATAAAACCTTTGTCAGAGAGTTCCTGAAGCTGCTTAGACAACTCTTGCATCTCAGATGGTGCAAGACGATATGGAGCTCTGGCAATGGGATTTGCACCAGGTACGAGATCAATACGGAACTCGACTTGGCGTGCTGGAGGTAGACCAGGTAAATCTTCAGGGAATACTTCAAAATAATCCCGAACAACGGGAATATCTTGGATAGACTTACCTTTGCCTTTATCTGCTGTGACATGTGCCAAGAAGGCCACATAATTCTTTCGCAGATACTTCTGAGCTTTAAAACAAGACATGAGTTTGAGACCACCGGTAGGTTTCTCACCATGCACCTGTAGGATCTCTCCTGTTGAAAGTGGCACACGAACAATCTTCTCAAAACAAACTACCTCTGTGCGATGCTTGGCTAACCAATCCATACCCACAATAACGTCGAAGCTTCCAAGTTGCATAGGCGTGAGGTCAATAGGAAAAAGATGGTCGTTAAGGTTTAACTGGCAGTTGCGAAGAACAGAATCAAGAACAATGGGTTCACCACTAGCAACCTCTACTATCAAAGGTTTACCTAGTTTCGTTCTAGACACGCGAAGCATTGGCTCAAAAGACAATGACACAAAACTCTTGTCGGCACCCGAATAAAAAAAAACAGATGCAGGCTGATTATTAATAAAGAACGTACCGTTCACCACTTCATTGTCTGCTTGTGCCTCTTGAGCATTCATGTTGAAGACTCGACCTCGAGCCTGAGCTTGATTCTGATTTGGATTCTGATTCTGGTTTGCTAGCCTTGGGCACCGGTTTCTGTAGTGGGTTAGATCCCCACAATTGTAGCACGAACCAGGAGGGAAATGAGGTCGTGCAGCTTGACCTTGTTGCTGAGCAAGAGGCTGAGCAACTTGTTGGGCTTGGTTCTGAACTGCCTGGTTCTGGTTAACAGGAATGCGACAAGTAGCGGCAAGATGACCAATTCTCCCACAGTTAGTGCAATGACGACATTGGAGATGTGGTAGGTGATGGCCGTTACACCTGTTTCACAATGGTGCAGTGCCAAGATATGGCTTCTTGGCTAGTGGTTGCGCAGGCTGATTTGGTGCAGCTTGGGCCTGTGCAGTAACGGCATAGTTTTGGGAAGCCTTTCGCTTCCTAGAACCCTTTAAGGAACCAGAATTCTTTCCATTCTTGTTTTGACCTTTCTTGCTATCCCCCTTGTCAGACGCCTGCTTCTTACCCTTGTCACCCTTTTTATGCAGCTTTCCCTTTCGAACCTGCGACTCAGTCAATGTCGCTGCTAACTCGATCGCCTGATGGAGTGTGGCAGGGTTACTACCAGTAATGATGTCTTGCACTGAGTCATGTAGGCCGTTGATGTACCTTTCGATAGCCTTGTCGAGGGGGGTAACCATAGTCGGGCAAAAGCAGACTCAACTCCTCAAACCTGTCAGTATACGCCCTGTGCTCGCCACTGTCTTGTTTCAAGTCATCAAACTCTTTCTCCAAAGCTCGCTGTTCATGATGAGGACAGAACTCCCTCATCATAAGGGCCCTGAGTTCAGCCCATGTCTATGCTAGAGCAAGTTCTGCACCACGGTCTCTCATAACCCCGTTCCACCATGTGAGAGCCCTCTTCTGAAACACACTGGAAGAAAACTCGACCTTGCGATTGTCAGGACACTGCACGTGGCAGAAAGTATTCTCAATGCTCTCGAACCATTGAAGAAGCCCAGTCGCTCCCTCAGAACCACTAAACTTGAGTGGTTTAGCCGAGTTAAAATCCTTGAATTTGGATGGAGCATTGTTGTTGTTGTTGGCTTGGTTCCATTGAGTAAAGAGGTTTGGGAATTGAGCAGCCATTTACTGCGCAATAATTTCTGCTAGTTCGGCAGTCGCTATCTGGTTTTCGCGTCGAGGAGGCATTCTAAAAGAGGAAACATGAAAGGAAACGAGTGAGATGATGGAATGAAGAGAATGAGATGAAACTAAATCAACAAAAGCAAAGATGGTGGTCATTCGTCCGCATTACCAAGCTAACAAACGACACACAGTGACTAATCAAAGTAAATGGGTAAAAAATAATGTATCGCGAAGACATGCTCGCCTATAAGTGAACACTCACCCCAAGAGTTCCCAGGTAAGAGTGACTGGTCCGATTATGTGGATTTGTACGAACACTCTAGCCTTAGACAGAAAACCCAGGGTACAGGCATTCACCCTTCCAGTTTGCACGTGTTCACATAATTTAGAACCCAAAACCTTGACGAGATTTTGAAAACTCAAAGGGGTTCAAAACCTTATAACAGAGGGTTAAAAACCTTACAATAGAGGGTTCAAAACCTTGTAATAAATCATTCAAAAACAGAAGATTGTTTTTCAAAAATCATTTCGGAAAAATTTTGGTTTTTGTTTTGATAATCACCTAAGGATAGGTGATGTGCATGTTTTAAGATCTAAACACAAGATAACTTGTGGTAGGGTCCTAGAAAGGTTATAGTCTAGGTCAAAGAATTACTAATAACCTAATTCCCTATAACCATTGGCTCTGATACCAACTCTTCTGTCACACCCCGACCACGTATAACATACAAAACGTGGCGGAAAACGTCGGGGAGTGTTGTAACAGAATTAATTGTTTCATAACCATGGCATTCAAAGTTGTACTTTATTTATCAACATAAGAGTTACATTGTCTTAAACAGGAAATAAAGAGTTCATAACATAGTTAAACTAAGTCTATCTTCATTTTAAGTCTCTAAGGCACAGGTCCGCCCTAGTGTCACGATCATCGTCCTACGCAAAAGCTCCTGAAAACACATGTGAAAATAGGTACGTCAGCATAAAAATGCCTGTGAGATACATAGGTTTTGTGAAAATAGGATTCATGACTTAAGTTTAAGAAAAAGTTGTTTAGCAAAAGTCAGTCATGAACCTTGTAAATTGTTTTGTTTTGTAAATCATTTAAAAAGCGATAAGATCAAATGATATGTATAAATAAAAGAATAATGTATGGTTAAATGTATAACCAAGTAAAATGATTTATATAAAGTAAATTGTTTGTAAACCAAAGTCTTGTGAAAATCGTGTTACTTGTGTAAAATGTATAAGTCCAAATTGAATGATTTAAATAACGCTATGATATGTAATATAATACAAACACTTATATATAGGAAGTACCGACGGCTTATCCACCATGCTTGTATCATATTACTCACATCTCGTTACTTAAGTCACTAAAGCAAACCCCCAATGTATAAAGTCTATGTTTAGACCAATTGTCAAAGAGTCCTTGTATAAACCATGTCAAATGTTAAGAAGTCCAAGAGTAGTCAAGTAATGTGTAACAAATGTTATGTATTGTAAGTAAAGTATTGTCACAAAATCCAAATGTAGAAATGTACAAAACAAAGTATTTTGAATATATCAAAAAAGTTATGTTTTGTAAAGTAATGCATGTTACATTGATACAAACATTTATGTGGTAAGTTAACGCATACATTCAAGCCTTGAGACAGTCGGATAACCCTTTTAGTCAAGGTTATCAAAAGAAATGTTTTCGGATTCAGTCATTCCTTACATCCAAACAAACCCGGGATGTCAGGAATGGGATTTGTCAAGTCCTATGGTACCAGTACTTACTACCGAGCGGCGTAGCTAATGTTAATGAACGTATATAAGTCTCGTTTGTGCAAACCAAATGTTATAGCAATTGTATACATGTCATATGAAAACAATGTACTAAGTATGCTAAGTTAACATACAAAGCAGAAAAGTCATGTAAATCAATGTGCTAGCATGCTATCAGTTAACATACATAGCAGAAATGTAATGTAAAACAATGTACTAAGTATGCACACAATGGACATACATAGCATGAAATGTAATGTAAAACGATGTACTAAGTATGCACACAATGGACATACATAGCATGAAATGTAATGAAATCATGTACTATAGAACATAACAAGCATATGATATGAAAGCATGGAAAGCATGGAAAGCATGAAAGTAACAAATAGGCACATGTGTTTCACCCCAAAATAGTTTGAAAACAGTAAAAGAGGGGTCTATGTACTCACTTGAGATTGCTCAGAAGTCCTAAGATAGCCACCAAGCAATGCTAGAGATCTCGGAATCAAACGGCACCTAATATAGGTAACTATGTTAATAAACCGGACCTATATCGGAGGATTGGATAGAATGAGGGTTCGTAAACCAAACGAGTATAGAGACTCATGTCATATGGTTTAATAAAGCCTACATACTAAATGAAACCTAACCTAAGTGCTTACGACCCATTACGACTCGTTTAGGTAGCTTATGCTACTTTAACGCGTCGTTCGCGTGAAACGCGTTCGGAATGCCTAACTAGTCCTATGATAGGTAAAATATGCCTTAACATGTCTAATATTGTTACCAAATCAGTTTAGATACCAAAAGTTATGTTACATATGCTTAAAATGAATTTTGGCGTAAAAAGGGCATTTTGGTAATTTACCTAAGGCATATAAACTACCTATCATACAACTAACTAAACGTCGTGACCATAAGGTATAACCTCGGAAGGTTATTCCCTATATACTATGGTCACCTAATGTGCTTGGTCGGATCCTAATGATTGACCAAACGGGTCGGGTTCGAAAGTATAAGCGATTGTTTAGATCGCTTACCTTACGACCCTATATAAGCACTAAACTAAAAGTGACGAGCTAAGCATGTTAAAACATGCTTAACTAAGTTAGAAAACAAGTTTGGTATCAAAACAAACGGTTTAGATACCCATAAGTAGTTTGGTTACAAAATATGCAAGAATACGTATTCTGGCCGAAACTACGGCTCGTCACTAAGCCTTGATAACGTGGTAATCAGTAGGTATAGTCACTAGGGACTATAACCATCGTGATCACGCTCATGTTATGAAGTTCAAACGAACTTCGCATCGACCATAAACTGGTCAATGCAGAAAGTTAAACATAGTTCTACTTTCGGACTAGAGAAGCGATAAAAGAACGAAGGAACACTTACAAAGGGTCCCCGCTAGTAAATCTTGATCGAGTAGCTCGGGTATGAAGTGATTTGCTTCAACTTAGAGCACTTTTGATCAGATTTATGAGGAATGAGTGAAGTTGAGGTGGGTATTTATAGTAAATGGACAACCGTTAGGATCGTTTATCGAACAACGTGCCTTGATCTCACCCGTACACTTGTCGGAATGTTATGGTAGCTCATTTTGCCCCCACCACAAGAATTTGACATGTGGCATTGGCCTTTGGGGTGTTTGAAAGCCATTAATCAGCAGCCAAAACAATTTTCTGCATCTGACCCCTACTTGCGCACCGTAAGGTTTTAAGTGTTGAGGTGCGCAAGCACTTGCAGACCAGAAAGTTTGAAAAATGGCAGAACAGGCCCCGGAAGCTCCAAACTTGCTATTTGATGCACTTTTGACACGTTTAAGCCCCGTTAACCCCATTTCAAAGCTCTAAAATGAAGTTAAAGTATAGGGAACTTAAAATGTGCTCAAAAATATCTCGGATGTCGGTTCGTTTGGCCATACGATTGCGTTGTTCGGTTAATTACGACGGAATGCGCATAAGCGCGAAAAACGATCCAAATGGCGTGACGAATGGATTTTTCTCATGCCAAACACTAAAATAAAATATTTTAGTGCTTACATAAATTTTTGGATGTCCGGATGTATTCAGAACGTAAGTTATGCGCGAAAGTGCAAACTTATGCACTTTTTGACACTTTTAGTCCCTGAATGACCCAAAAGTTTATTTTAGCACACCGAACCCCTCAAAGCCTATTTCTAAGCTAGGTAAAGGATATTTATGGTATGTTTAACTTATGGTCATGTTCCGGAATGTTCGTTACAGCTCAAATTGGCATACTTTCGCAGTTTGTCAAGTTTAGTCCCTGCAAGCGAATTAACTTGTTTTTGCCATACCAAAGCCTTCAAAACTTATTTCTAAGTTATGTAAAGGTTATTTAAGGTATGTTAAGTATATGTTGATGTTCCGGAGTATTTTTCGCATTAAACTGATTACGTTTACGCACCATTTTGCGTATAACTCTCCAGAAAGCGATATAGAGTTTGAAATTGAATAAAAGTCAAAACATTAAAAATGTAAAACACAACCCAACAAACATTGGGATCAAATAACTTTGTTTTATTGATAACTGAATTGTTTACAATGATTTCAGACACAGATGTTACATCATCACACGCCTCATCTTCGAAACTGAAAAAAGGTACTCGGATCGATTCCTACAAGCGGAATCCAATATTAGAAACCAACAAGCTAGTATTCAAAACATTGAAAAACAACTAAGTCAACTACCGCAAAATTTCTCCGAGAGACCACAAGGCGCATTACCTAGCAATACCGAAACCAACCCGAAGGCGCAAGTACACCTCCTAACACTGAGAAACCGAACCGTAGGCCCTGAGGAAACCCCACTATCCCCAACCAACAATAATCCACCCAACCAAACCACAAACTCACCCTCAACCCACAAAGAAACAACTCCCCCACAAAATTCTGAACCCACCAAAAACACCTCGGTGCCCTACCCCGGTCGGTTACTTTGCCAAAAGACCGACGGGCAATTCACAAAATTCATAAACTTGCTAAAACAATTGCACATCAATCTTCCATTTGTAGAAGTCCCCATGAAAATGACGAAGTACTCAAAATTTATGAAAGACTTCCTCACCCACAAAAGAAATATTGAAACATTGCAATTGGTCAACCTAAGTGAAGAATGCTCCATCGTACTCCTCAACAAACTCCCACAAAAGAAAATCGACCCTGGAAGCTTCACCATCCCTTGTTCCATTGGGGGATCACCCGTACGAAATGCACTAGCCGACCTTGGGCCTAGCATCAATCTCATGCCCGCATCAATGTATGGCCGACTCGGACTAGGTAAGACGAGCCCCACAAAGATGAGCATACACCTCGACGATAGGTCTATCAAACACCCACAAGGTGTCGTCGAGAATCTATTGGTAAAAGTCGGAGACTTTGTCTTCCCGGCCGACTTTGTCATACTCGACATGGAAGAAGACACTGAAGTTCCACTCATTCTAGGAAGACCATTCCTTACCACCACTCGTGCCATGGTGGATATGAGTGACGAGAAGTTAACATTGAGGGTTGGAGACAAGGAGATGAAATTCAGGGTTGGGAAAAGAGTAGAGGACATCCCGGTCAACTACATGGATGTCATAGACTCAAGCTTGGATGACGCTCTCCAACGGTGCAACACGGGATGCGAGACATCCCGCTCGGGTAACATATGACTGACTAAAGGTATAGCCAAGGATCCTTATAAACGTGGCGCACCACGGAGGCATTCCGTGGAACTGTCCTTAGTTTTAGTTTCATTTTAATTTAGTTTAACTTTTATGTTTTCTAGTTTAGTCTTACTTTTAAGGAATAAATCACACTCGAAAAGATGGAAATTGCCAAAGGGAAGTTAAAACCATACCCCATGCACGAAAACAGAGCTTTCCATAAACTTTTCCAGCATTTCAGCATGTGCAGCACGGGGCCGTGCTTAGACCAACACGCCATGTGCCAGGATCCGTAGAAAAAAGTCCCAGTTCAGGTAACTGGCCACGATTCGTGCTCGCTGAACACGCCCTGTGGCCAGCCTTCTGTTAAAATATAATACTGGCGATCTGACCACGGGGCCGTGCCCGGATCACACAGGGCCGTGGCCAGACGCCCAGTAACAGAAAATCTTGTTATTAATCACCGTTTACACATTCGAATCAACCTAAAAACTTATTTTGGGACACATTGAGGACATTGTGTAATTTAAGTGTGGGGGGATGCTAAAACCTTGAATCTTACAAGTCCTAATAACAAGCATTACAAAAAACTCTATTGGAATCGCTAATCACCCCAATTTTTTTTCAAAAAATTTTCACTTGAATCGAATAACAAGTTCTAAAAAGGTTATATTTTTACAAATTTACAACCGATAGCGTCGTGATAAAAAGAACCGAATAAGAAAATTATGAAAAGGCATGACAAATCTAATTAAAATTTGATTAAATATACTTGATCACATTCTAAACCCATTCCCACAACAAGTGAGTTTTGAGCCTTTATTGAGCATATATGCATATATCTTTAAACTAAATGCTCATTTTTCGTTTCTTGTGTGAATAGCCGCTTGGTTCTTACGACTCTAGAACTTGCCAAAACGATACATTCCCGGTCCTTATCAACTTGAACCCAAGTAAGTAAATGATAGAGGCATTAGGACTAACCCATTTTCCTTTCAAAACCATTATTTTTGATTTTTTATCACCTACCCAAAATCCCCCTAGTTAACCCCTTTGAGCCTAAACCGTTTCATTTCAAAACCCACAAAACAAACACCCATTACCCACCAAAACCTTTTTTCTTTTCAAACTCCTTTGTTTTAGTAAAAAGCTCGGCTATCCTATGGCAATGAAAAAAAAAATGAAAGTCCTGCAATAAACAAACAAGTTCCTCAAAGAAATTTTGTTTGAATGTGCTTAGTTTGAATAAAAGTCACAAAAACAAAAAATTTTACAACGACCGAAGCTTTTTACGCTTTTTGCCATTTTTTACTGACCACTAACCAAAAACCACCTACCCTTAGCCTAAGTCTAACCCTCCCCCAAGTCCTCTTTATATTTACAAAGGTTTATAGTTAAAAGGAGGAGGTTTGATCGCTTGGCAAGCATATGGTAGAAGTAAGTTCCACGCCGGTCTCGAGTGTTTCACAAAAATACACAAATCGGCCGAGTGTTGAGTGATCTCCCGTGAGGTATGTGAACTTGTATATAAATGGAATTTTAAAGAGGCGTGTTATGGCCAAATAAATAATTTTTCTTATAAAATGTTCTAAATGAATCATGACGAATAGGATTGTAGATAAAATAAAAATAAAACTCAAAGATACGCAGAATCTTGATAGTACAGATAAGAGTTGACCACGGTGTCGTGCCCAGGAGACACGGGGTCGTGTGGGGCCCTCTGCTGACAATTGCAATTAATGAAGGAAGAGGAGATGCTGGCCACGGGGCGTGCCCGCTGGACACGGGGCTGTGGCCAGAGCTTTGTGAAGGCTATAAATAGGGGTGATTGGTTCACTTGAAAGGCATCCCTTGGCAAACCACTACTCTCCCACTTTTCCACCACTCTACCACCACTACAACACCAACACCAACACCCACCACCATCATCCATCATCCATCTTTAGAGTGTGTAGTAGTCTCGGGATCCAAGATTGATTATAAGGGTTCTTGCCAATTAAAGACCATGTTCGGTTAAGCCTCTTACATCACTTGGTGAAGACAAGTCTTTTATGTATTACTTTTGATTTTTAATCTTTTGACACTTTTTATTTGGGTTTATATTAATGACTTTAATAACTAGTTTCTTATGTTGAAGGTGAATTTTCTTTATCATTTTTTCGTGGTGTCTTAAGGTTACTTTACCGTCTATATAAAGCAAAAGATTGCATCATTCGTGTCTTTACGGTCTATATAAAGGCGCGTTGACTACCTGGTCGGGGGTTAGGGGAATGGTTTGGTAAAGTTCTTGTCTCGTTAGTGTATAGATCCTGCGAGGACCTGGTTCAAGCTTACTAGGACCTCCTTCAATACCCACTGGTATTGGATGGCGGGGATGCGAATAGCCTGAACCCCTCATATGTAAACTACTTTTAGTACTTTAAACCGGCTTCTTAGGATTGTATCATTGCTGACTCAAACCACTTAGCTGAGGGTAACGTCACCTTCAAAATAGGGGCCTACCACTTTTCGCATTAATAACTTACTTAATTGTCTTTCAATATTCTGACCCTTTGGGATTGTATCCCTGCTGACTCAAACCACTGGGTTGAGGGTAACGTCACCTTCAAAAGAGGGGCCTACTACTATAACTAAGATAATCTCTTAAAAAGTCCGATAGTGCGAAAATCATCAAAGGATACATTAAAGACGAGTCGGATCCAAGTGATTCTATCTTGTCTATCTATTTTTCATTTTATTTATCTTTTCAATTTTAGTTTTATTTTCATTTTTCAAAACTTTTCTCAAAAAAAATTAGATTGGTTAAACGTTGAGGATAAACAGGTACTAAAAGCTCTTGTGTCCTTGGACGACCTCGGTATCTTACCAACGCTATACTACGCTCACAATGGGTGCACTTGCCCAAGTGTGTGTTTAGTGTTAGTAGAATATCGTGTTTTATAAATTTAAAACTTGACTAATGCGTAAAGTGGGCTCAAAATATTAATAAAAACATATCACACCTAACGCACACCATTGTCTTATCAAGGAACATGATGCATCAATGCACAACATTTTGTGCAATTAAATTGAGATCTTGTTGAAAAACAAACCAGAAACACATAGTTTACAAATCTTGGTGAACAATTTACACAACCAATTGATTCTTATTCTACATTCTAACTAAAAGGACTACCTGGAAGCCATAAAAACACGTATCGGGATGATTTTGTTTTCTTGTTGTCTCTTACAATTTATGAGTTTGTTTTGATCAAACGTATCCATCTTTGCATTAGACAGAGCATGTTGTTATGATATTGATTACAATGACACTATAAACAAAAGGACAACTACTCCTAAATTTCATCCTTGCTCTGGTTAGAACTCACGTTCTTCAATACCACATGATGTTTACACTACTTTCGTGACTTGTAGGGCACCCGTCTTTGGAGTTGAAGGAAAACAGAAATTGGTAGTTTATACCTTCCAAATTGGTAGTTGCGAGGCCACCATTAGTACCTGGTTCCACCCGCCAAATTGGAGTCCTTACTCAATAAGAAAGATTATAATTTTCTAATTAATTTTATACTAATTAATTTTATACTAATTAATTTTGGCAATGGGCCTCATTGCCTCACGGTCTCTTTGATCACATATTTAAGCTATAAAGGAAAAGTTTTAGGGAGGCTGCAATCGTTTTTTCCAGGTGATCTCTTCTAATATGTGGTCACGGGTGATCTCTAATGGGTGCTTAAGAGGTAAGTTTTCTCCTGCGTTATTATATTTGTAATTCTTTTTGACCTTTTTGCTTTAGTGAGTCAAGTTTTCTAACTGAAAATTTCCCATATATAGGCGAGAGTGTACACATCAGCACACGTTGAGAACGAGTTAGCAACAACAAAGAGAGATTACCTTCAAGCCGCATTTATCCGGTTCAAATAAATGAATTTCATGTTTTATTTATCTTTAGGAATCTTTTTGTTTAAAGAGTTTGATTTAGAGTGTAGAATGACAAGGTGGTTTTGTATACTCAGAAAGAAATGTGAGATTTTTATTTTTGTTCTCACAAATGGGGATCATTAAAGTTGGTATGTTTTGAAGGGTGGTGTAAAAGTAATTTACTTTCTTTGGGGGCATTTATAATGTTGTTTATGTATTTGGGTTTATGATTGATGAACCAATAGTGAATATCATTAACAACTAGTTATATTAAGACTAAATTGAAGATCTCAATAGTTAATATCGTCAACAACCTTCCAATGACAATTACCAGTCTCATCGTTTCATTTGGATAAAATTCCAAGTTTCTTTGAGATCGGGACTTTAAGAAAATCAAAACAACAAATAGACTTTTGTAAACTATCATATAAATAAAAAGAAAACTAACAGAGGTATTCTTCAGCATATCAATACTAGATAATTGATAAACAAATAGAATGTTTTCTTTTAAATGTAACAGAGTCCAAATTTTTAGCAAAACATGTTTAAATTTATGCTTTTTAACCTCAGTAAGCAACATACGAAACACCGTACATGGAAAACATCCTTTATTGAGATCTGTAACTGTAAGGTTAATGGCATAGATAAAACAAAGTCATGCCACGAATAAGAAAACTAACAGAAAATGAGTACCTGCGCTGAAGCCGGTAACCGGCCGTCACACAATAACCACCAAAGCGCCATCACGAAACCACCAATCGCCACACACCGCTGATTCTCCGCCGATGAAGAAGGCTGCAACCGACCCTCACGTTCTGCTACACTGCCACCATCGTCGTCGCAGGCCACATCGGAAACTACATCCCCGTACATAGCCCTAACCTCGTCAACCTAAGTGATATGTTTCCCGCCGCATCGCGCAGGTAAACGACTAGTATACATATATACATATAGGGGAAGGTTCAAATGAAAACCACTAGTTATTGTGAAAACTCGAAAACTAATTAAAAAAGCCAAAAAAAATACCAATTTTTTTTTCATAATAATTTTCGCTACTTTTAGTATATAAAAAAATTTCAAAAAAAAAATTCTTTTTTTGTAGTGCACATGTGTAATACACATATACTTGTGTAGTATTACACATGTGTAATAAAAAAAATTTGTTTTTTTGAAAAAAAAAATTTATATACAAAAACCTGCGATTTTTTATAAAAAAAATTGAAAAAAAAAATTGGCGTGTTTTTTAGGCTTTTTTTAGTTAGTTTTCGAGTTTTCACAATAAAAGTGGTTTTCATTTGAACCATCCCCTATATATATAGGGTTATGCTAACGTACAAATGCCCTTATCGTACATTACGTACGCGATCATCTCAGCCGTCAGATCTTCATCCCACATTGAAATCGCATGTTGGTTTTTTGTAACAATTTCGCATGTTGGTTTTTTAACATGCGATTTCATCAAAATTACCACATGCGAAATTGTTACAAAAAACCAACATGCGATTTCATCAAAATTATCACATGCGATTTCACTATATCGTACGTATTGTACGTTAAGGGATATTGTATTTTACACTTTCACTATATATATCTATATATATGCTCATCCTCCACACTCTAGATCCATCCATTTCTGACCCATCCTCACACATATCCTACATGGCAGAGCATCCTTTGAGGACTTACCCCTCCACACCGAGTAGTCTAAGTTTATCACAACTAATTAAACCTTTCTGTAATAATTGAATTTCGAGGATACATTTTTTTTTAAGATTGAGCACAAACGTCTATGTAGAAAAACCCATTACCCGTTGATTGAACAAGCAGTGATGAAGCTTGACAATTTCTATCTGGTGGTCGGAAGTCACTAGACCTAAAAATTATATATAAGTAATTTTTTTTTATAAAACTGGATGGTCGAAAACGTATATACCTAAAAAAATTCTATACAAAACCTACATACGTAACACTATTGAGCAAAAAATTCAGGGGGTCAGGCGCTACCCTCCCGGCCCTTGAAAGCTACGCCCCTGTGAACAAGGAAATAACTTGGTACACAACATGAATAATTCATGGATATTCAAGGGCCGTTATCAAATAATACAATCCAATAATTTCTGAAAAGTTGTTCTTTTTTCCTGGTTTGTCCACATTTATGACTTGTTCCATTGTGCATATGTCACATTAAAATGTATTTCTTTATAGTTTGTTCTAGATTTGACATTAATACCTTGCTTAGTAACTCTTAAACCGCTTCCATTAAATAAATCTATATTCACTACACATTCTTAGATCTTGCTAATTAGTCAGGACCAACATTATATTTCTTAATCCTTCAATCATTTCTACCATATCAAATGTGTGGCTAAAATAGACGATTATAAAATTGGAATGAAAAAAAAAGGAATCAGATGAAAATGATTGATACACATCCCAATCAATATGTTTTCATGCGACTATTGCCTAATATATGTGATATGTTTTCATGAGACTATTGCCTAATATAATATTTTGATTGAGCGTACACGCAAATCATATCCTATAAGGTTAGATGGATAGATGTATTTTCTAAATCATTTCTTTAGGATGACGTGGAGTAAAAAGTGTAAAAACAGGTAATGTGTCGCTTATATGAAGTTAAGAAAGGTTAAATACCCCATTACCTAATAAACATACAAATATCTTCATAATATTAATCATCTATTGTAGAAAAATTGTGTATTAATGACATCCAAGTCACAGAAAAAAATCCTATGGAATATCACATAAAACTTATTATTATTATTATTATTATTATTATTATTATTATTGACATCCAAGTCACAGAAAAAAATCCTATGGAATATCACATAAAACTTATTATTATTATTATTATTATTATTATTATTATTATTATTATTATTATTATTGACATCCAAGTCACAGAAAAAAATCCTATGGAATATCACATAAAACTTATTATTATTATTATTATTATTATTATTATTATTATTATTATTATTATTATTATTATTATTACTACTATTATTATTACTATTATTATTACTATTACTATTACTATTATTACTATTATTACTATTATTATTATTATTACTATTATTATTATTACTATTATTATTATTAGTATTACTATTACTATTATTATTATTATTATTATTATTATTATTATTATTATTATTATTATTATTATTATTATTATTATTATTATTATTATTATTATAGTGAGATTCATAACAAACTACTAAAGTACTTTCTTAACAATCAGAGCAAACCTATATCATCTCATATTATATATTAATGATTCGTTTTTTCAGAGTTTTTGTATTTCTTGCAAACAAATACCTATGCAATATATTTAAAAAAACCATTAAACTAATTATTATTATTGTTATTGTTATTATTATTATTGTTATTATTATTATTATTATTATTATTATTATTATTTATTATTATTATTATTACAGTGAGATTCATTACAAACTACTAAAGTATTTTTTTTTTTGGTAAAGTGTTACCCCGGTGATTCTATATATTCACAACCAAATAAAACAAGTAGTGTGGAAAAGCCCACACTAGTTCAGAAATGGGACATGCCCCAAAACTGGAAACCAGAAACAAACAAACCAATCAAACCAAGCAAAGCAAGACAACTAGACTACCATCTCGACAAAACCAACGAAAAACAAATCAATCAACCACCGGAGTCAAAAACGCCGTCCTCATGAATCTCCCAAGCATCAAGCAGCCTCCTCACTCTATCAGTGTTCTTGAACTTCATTCCCATCAACTTATACCTAACCGTAGTGGCGGAACTAGAACAATAATTCAGGGGTATCCCAAATTTTTCTTTTTACCGTGCAATCATACAATATTAAAAAAAACAACAATACATAAATAAAAGTAAAACAAATACCTAATAGATTTGTCCTCTTTTTTTTCATAGCTTGAAATCGTTCCATCACATCGTCGTCTTTTACTTCACTTAAAAAATCATTTTCGACCACACAAACCATAGAATTGTTCAAGAATTACGGACCGATTCGATTGCGTAAATCCGTCTTCACTTCAATGAATTCAAACGATAAACAATCATTTAAATTTTAACAATCAAACTAACAACCAATTACCAATAATCAGCCAATAAAAACAAGTAACAAGAATAAAACTAATCAAACTAACCAATAATCAACTAATCTTCTGTTCGACTCTGTAGTCTGTTCGATGACTCGGCGTGGCGAACGTGCTACTGCCAATTCTTTTCGAACTGTTTGATATTCAACTGCCATTAACAATAAGTACCAATATTCATAAAACTAATCAAAGTTTCCTAAAACTAATCAAAGTATCAATCAAACTGAAACAATCGAAAATAACTGTTCACAATCAACTAACAAACCTAATCAAAGTAGAACATTAACTAATATTCATAAAACTAATCAAAGATGAAAGTATCAAACTGAAACAATCAACTAACAAACCTCCTGCGACTGCGAATCTGCTACGATGAGTGATCTGTGACTTTGACAATTGACAGCAAATCTGCGAGACTGTTCGAGTGTTCTGTGTTCGTGTTCGACAACAGCAAATCTGCGAGACTGTTCGACACTTCGAGTGTTCTGTGATTTCTGTTCGAGTTCGTCTGAAAGACTGAAACAATTCGTGACTTTCGAGTTCCGACTTCGTGACTTCGAGTTCGACAACAGCAATTCAGCCAATTCTGTTTCGCCCCTAACTGTTCGTGACCTTTGATTATCCATGCATTCAATCTGCTGCCCTATGCACTGTTGGGTTATTATTTTGTTATTTGGGCTAACTAGTATTGGGTTATCATTTGGTTATTTGGGCCAATATAATCAGTATTATTTGGGCTTAATTTCAGTTTGTAAATTTTTTGTGAGGGGTGTCCTAGTACTTGTTGAGGGGTGTCCTTAGTATAAAAATCAGAAAAAAAAAATTACACTAGCGGATAAAAGTTGATCCGTAGCCCGGGCTACGCCTCGGACCACACTAGGTCCGCCCCTGCCTAACCGTGGACAAAATAGCTTTCGAGATGACTTCTGGCGGCCTCAACTGATTCTTGAATAACCTATCATTTCTTTCCCGCCAAATAGCATAAGCAGCCGCAGCCACAACCAATCTACTTACCAAGTTGATGGCCAACTTCGACCGGGCACGATCACGTAGCCAGTCCACAATGTTGTTCCATCTTGGGTCAACCGTATCCATACCCGCTTTACTTCGGATCATAATCCAAACCCGGGAAGAAAACTTACATTCAAAAAATAAATGACTATGAGAGTCAAAATTCTCACAACATAGTAAACAGCACATCATGTCCATATTCTTCCTCCTCGATAAGTCCCATTGTAAAATTTTATCCGGCGTCAGAAGTTTCCTTCGCATAATAAGCCACATAAGAAAATCATGCCGCGGGATACACTGGGAAAACCACACAACGTTTAACCAATCAACTTCGGTCTCCCTAGCTCGAAGCGAGTGCCAAACTCCCGAAGTCGAAAAGTCAGCCAGATATTAATACATATGCTAAGTCAGCCAGATATTAAAAAAAAGGATAATTGCACGCTATCCTTAAACGCGGAAGGGATCTCCCTTCCCAGTTCACCACCCGGCAAGGATCCCTGGCGGTAAATACCCTAGCCATCAAAGAGGGGTAAGAAACATGTTTCGAACCCGAGACCTCATGTGTCCTCGGTCCGGCCTTAAAGCGGGTGTCGGTGGCCACTTGAGCTAGCCCAAGTGGTTAAGTCAGCCAGATATTAAAACCACACTAAAGTAGTTTCTTAACAATCAGAGCAAACCTATATAATCTCATATTATATATTAATGATTCGTTTTTTCAGAGTTTTTTTTGTAATTCTTGCAAACAAATACGTATGTTATATATATAAAAAAACCATTAAACTAAATTTTTCATATGTTTTTTTTTCTAATTTTTAAACGTTAGTTACACGAATATGATATGCGTAAATAACATTATATAAACTACACACGAGTTATGCATATAATCTTTAGAGTAAGTTACAAAAATCGTTATTTATGTTTACACCAGATTGCAAATTATGTACTTTGTCATTAAAGTTAACAGGATTCATACTTTATGTTTACAAAATCTTGCATATTATGTCCTTAAGCTCTGACTCAGTTAAACTTTAATGTTAAAATAGGGTTGATTCGTAATTTTACTCATTTATTTAAATTATATTTGATAAATAAAACAAAAAAAATCAAAAAGTCATAATAAATAAAAAGATAAATATACTAGATCTTAACCCTCTCTCTCTCTCTCTCTCTCTCTCTCAACACACACACTCTCTCTAACAACATATCCCCTCACCTTTTTCTTTATCTATTCTCCACAACCACCACCTAACCACCATCACCACCACCCGACCACAGTCACCATCACTGTAACACTTGTGCTCTGTAAACACTGTACGATGTAGAACAATATCAAATATCCATGAAAAAATGTGTTTTGGTCCCAATATTTGTTTAATTATGTTTGACAATTTCACGATTCAATTTTTGTTCGATTTCAAGCTCTAAATCACATTCTGGAAAGTTATACACAAACTGTTACGTAAACATGATCATTTTAATGCGACAAACACTCCAGAACAGTGACATAAGCTTAACATACCTTAAATAACCTTTACTTGACTTAGAAATAAGTTTTGAAGGGTTTGATGTGTCAAAAACAAGTTTATTCGATCACAAGGACTATTTGCGACAAACTGCAAAAGTCTACCTATTCGTCAAGCAACGTGTCACACCCCGACCACGTAGAACATACAAAACGTGGCGGAAACGACGGGGAGTGTTGTAACAGAATTAATTGTTTCAAATCCATGGCAATTGAAGTTTCGTTTTATTAATCAAACATGAGAGTTTACATTGTTTTAAACAAGAAACAAAGAGTACATAACATAAATTAACTAGTTTTTGTCTCGTTTTAAGCCACTAAGGCACAGGTCCGCCTAAGTATGTCTTGATAAGTCCTATGCATCATCTCCTGAAAACACATGTGAAAATAGGTACGTCAGCATAAAAATGCCTGTGAGATACATAGGTTTTGTGAAAACAGAATTCATGACTTATGTTTGAGAAAGATGTTTAGTCATGAACCTTGTAATTTGCTTTGTCTTGTAAATCATTTGAAAAACGATAAGATCAGATTATATGTGTAAATAAGAGAATAATGTATGGTTAAATGAATAACCATGTAAAATGGGTTTGTATAAGATAAGTTGTTTGTAAAACAATGTCTTGTGAAAAGTATGTTATTTGTATAAAATGTTATATGTCTCAAATTGAAATGGTTCAAATAACGCTGCGATATGTAATACCATACAGACACTTATATATAGGAAGTACCAGCGGCGTATCCACCATGCTTGTATCATATTACACACGCATCGTTACTTAAATCACTTACTCAAACCAAACCACCAAGATGTAATGTTTAACAATTGTAGAAATGTTTATGTATAGTCAAATGTCTATTGTCAAATGTAAATCAGGTCAACAGATACAAATGGTTCACACGGTTCAACAGTTACAGATGATTCACATGGTTCAACAGTTACAAACGGTTCATATAATCAAATGGTTACGACGGTTCACATAGTCAAATAGTTACAACAGTTCAAAATGTAGTATAATGTGTTAATATGCTGGATGAGCATATGCAACAGAAATGCAATGTAAAACAATGTACTAAGTATGCACACAATGGACATACATAGCATGAAATGTAATGTAGAACGATGTACTAAGTACGCACACAACGGGCATACATAGCATGTAATGTAAAACGATGTACTAAGTACGCACACAATGGGCATACATAGCATGTAATGTAATGAAATCATGTACTATAATGTACTAACGAACATAGCAGGTATATGATGTGAAAACAGGAAAGCATGAAAGTAACAAGTAGGCACATGTGTTCCACCCCAAAACAGTTTGGAAAACAGTAAAAGAGGGGTCTATGTACTCACTTGAGATTGCTCAGAAGTCCTAAGATAACCACCAAGCAATGCTAGAGATCACGGAATCAAACGGTACCTAATATAGGTAACTACGTTAATAAACCGGACCTAAATCGGAGGATCGGATAGAATGAGGGTTCGTAAACCAAACGAGTATGGAGACTCGTGTAATATGTTTTAACAAAGCCCACATACTAAAACGAAACTTAACCTAAGTGTTTACGACCCATTACGACCCGTTTAGGTAGCTTATGCTACTTTAACGCGTCGTTCGCGTGAAACGCGTTCGGACCGCCTAACTAGTCCTATGACAAGTAAAATATGCCTTAACATGTTTAATATTGTTGATAAATCAGTTTAGAGGTCATAGGTTATGTTACATATTTTTAAAATGAATTTTGGCATCAAAGGGGTATTTTGGTATTTTACCTAAGGCATATAAACTACCTATCATACAACTAACTAAACGTCGTGACCATAAGGTATAACCTAGAAAGGTTATTCCCTATATACTATGGTCACCTAAGGTATTTGGTCGGATCCTAATGATCGACCAAATGGGTCGGGTTCGAAGGTATAAGCGATTTATTAGATCGCTTACCCTTACGACCCTAGACAACGTGGTAATCAGTAGGCATAGTCCCAAGGGACTATAACCATAGTGATTACAATCACATTGCGAAGTTCAAACGAACTTCGCATTGACCATAAACTGGTCAACGCAGAAAGTCAAAAAAAGTTTGACTTTCGGACTCGAAAAGCAATAAAAGAACGAAGGAATACTTACGAAGGGTCCCCGAATGCTAATCTCGATTCAAGTAACTCAGGTATGAAACCATGGTTTCAACTTAGAGTTTCTCAAATCAAAATTCTAGTGGGTTTTGCAATTGAAGGCATGGGGTATTTATAGGATTTCCCGAACCGTTAGGATCGTTTCTTGGAAAACGTGCTTCAATCTTGGCCATACACTTGCACCCATGGTATTGTAATACCATGTGCACATAAAACCAGCCCATAGTATTGCCCAAAACCATGTGCAAAGGTGGTATAGGCCAGATTCAATGTTTCTGCACAGAAAGTTTCAAAAATTGCAGATTTGGTCCCTGTAGTGTAATAAGGCCTTTTCCGACGCGTTTAAGGCCCGTTAACCCCATTTCAAAGCTCTAAAATGAAATTAAAGTAAAGGGAACTTAAAATGTTCTCAAAAATATCTCGGATGTCGGTTCGTTTAGCCGTACGGTTGCATTGTTCGGCTAATTACGACGGAATGCGCATAAGCGCGAAAAACGATCCAAATGACGCGACGAATGGATTTTTCTCATGCCAAACACTAAAATAAAATATTTTAGTGCTTACATAAATTTTTGGATGTACGGATGTATTCAGAACGTAAGTTATGCGCGAAAATGCAAACTTGTGCACTTTTTGACGCTTTTAGTCCCTGAATGACCCAAAAGTTTAATTTGGCACACCGAACCCCTCAAAGCCTATTTATAAGCTATGTAAAGGATATTTAGGGTGTGTTTTAACTTATGGTCATGTTCCGGAATGTTTGTTCCAGTACGAATCGTCATACTTTCGCGGTTTGTCAAGTTTAGTCCCTGTAAGCGAATTAACTTGTTTTCGGCATACCAAACCTTCCAAAACTTATTTCTAAGTTATGTAAAGGTTATTTAAGGTATGTTAAGCCTATGTCACTATTCCGGAGTGTTTGTTGCATTAAACTGGTTATATTTACGCATTAGTGCGCGTATAAACTTCCAGAAAGCGATTTAGAGCTTGAAATCGAATAAGAGTTGATATGTGCAAAAGATACACATATTTATACAAGTCCAAAGTATGAAACACAATATTTCATTGATTTGGTATTTGTTTGCTGGTCGCAGTGACACAGGTGTCACAGTCTCCCCTACTTTAGGAAATTTCGTCCCGAAATTTATTCGTAGGAGTCTATTTGTGACTTTGTGTCAAAAACCACCAGAGATATGTAAGGCACAATCCTGTCATTTCCTTAACGGACATTCTTCAGAAATGTAAAATGTACTTACAAAGTCATTTTCAACGGGTGCTTCATCAGAAATGGAAATGAAAAGGAGAAACAAACGGATATTCATTTCCTCAACGGATAATCTTCAGAAACGAAAATGAACAAACGGAGTTATTTTTAACGGTTGCTTCCTCAGGTACGGAAATGAAGGATTTAACAACGGATATTCATTTCCTCAACGGATAATCTTCAAAAACGAAAATGAACTAACGGAGTCATTTTCAACGGTTGCTTCCTCAGGTACGGAAATGAAGGATTTAACAACGGATATTCATTTCCTCAACGGATAATCTTCAGAAACGAAAATGAACAAACGGAGTCATTTTCAACGGTTGCTTCCTCAGGTACGGAAATGAAGGATTTAACAACGGATATTCATTTCCTCAACGGATAATCTTCAGAAACGAAAATGAACAAACGGAGTCATTTTCAACGGTTGTTTCCTCAGAAACGGAAATGAAGGATTAAACAATCGGATATTCATTTCCCTCGACGGATACTCTTCAGAACGAAAATGAACAAACGGAGGCATTTTCCTCAACGGGTATTCTTCAGAATTGGAAATGAAGGATAAACGGATATTCATTTCCTCAACGGATATTCTTCAGAAATGAAAAAATGAATAGCTAGTTCATTTTTCCTCAACGGATGCTTCATCAGAATTGGAAATGAATAGGGTTAACTCTAGATACATGATAGAACTTGCTGTGATTTCTGTGCACTAAATCCCATAATTATGTATGCATCCATAATTACGTAATTCCTTGCACAGTCCGCACAGTTCGTTTTGGTAATGTTGTGAGGAAGGATATCAAACTTGTGATGACGGTGACTAGACTACCATAGGGTCCTTTTAATTAGATCAACAGAGGATTTTCTTAATTAGGCCACCAAGGAGTCCTTTCAATTATATCATCCAGTTTAACTAGACCACTCAAAGGGTCTAATTATGAAGCATTACTTTATAATCCAAGGGACTTATCTACAACATATAAGTCCATTAAGGATTTTAGATAGTGCCTTTTGGGTATCCTATTATGAATCTCTTGTACGAGGATATGTAAGATTCTACGAGGATTTGGATAACATAATCTGGATCATACGACACATAAAAGGGAACACATAAGCACATAACCACATAATTGTTTAATTGTTATTATCTTGTTATTGATTGCTATTATCTTGGCGCCTCGTGCTTCGTTTCTCTTGGAAGAAACGGGTACTTAGGATTTTCATGGAAAACGCAAGAGATCATACAATGGAAGAAATTTTGGGGGTAGTCTGTTCTTCAAGGAATACGGTTCCTTGATTGTCGGTATTGTAAAGGATATGTTTATACATGCAATCACCTAAACATATTAAAATGTAAGAAGATTTATTTATAAACAACGATAACAATCGTTTCTTGGACCTTGACAACAAAAGAAAATAATACATAAGACGTGATTATTTCTAAACGATGTTGTCTTCTAGTCAGTCAGATGCTCATCCCTGTGCTAGATTTGCATTAGCAAGCCTTGGGAAATTCCTACGAAAATGGCCCATCTCGCCACAGTTGTAGCAAGACCCCGGTGGAAAACGAGCTTGAGCAGGATTGTTGCCAGCTTGTTTTGGCGCAGCTGCGGTTGGGCAAACCCTCGCTGTATGACCTATAAGTCCGCAAACTTGGCATGTGCGGCACTTCACACCGGCATGATGATGTAGGCCACATTGGTTGCACAAGGGTGCAGTTCCGTTGTAGGGTTTCCTGGCAGGGGGTTGAGCTGGTTGGTTGGGGACGGCTTGATCATTGTGAGTAACCATGGCGAAGTTCTGAGAAGCCTTTCGCTTCTTTGACTTCTTAGGGGATCCAGTTTGTTCATCCATGGTCTTTGATTCCTCGATTGGGTTCGATTCCTCGACCGGTTTCTTGTCACCCTTTCGGAAAAGCTTACGTTTCCTGATCTGAGATTCAGTCAAGGTTGCAGCTAGCTCAATGGCCTGCCTAACTGTAGTAGGGTTGCTACCAGTCACAATGTCTTGTATTGAGTCAGGGAGGCCATCAATGTACTTTTCGATTGCCTTATCCAACGGCGTGACCATGTTTGGGCATAACAGACTTAACTCCTCATAACGGTCCGTGTAGGTTCGATGCTCACCGCTATCTTGCTGCAAACCATCAAACTCTCTTTCCAATGCTCGCAGTTCATGACGAGGACAAAACTCCCTCATCATAAGAGCTCTAAGTTCAGCCCATGTCTGTGCTAGAGCAACTTCTGCACCACGGTCTCTCATAACCCCGTTCCACCATGTAAGGGCCCTCTTCTGAAACACACTCGAAGAAAACTCGACCTTGCGATTGTCAGGACACTGCACGTGGCGGAAAGTATTCTCAATGCTCTCGAACCATTGAAGAAGCCCAGTCGCTCCCTCAGAACCACTAAACTTGAGTGGTTTAGCCGAGTTAAAACTCTTGAAATTGCATGGACCATTGTTATTGTTGTTGGCTTGGTTCCATTGAGCAAAGAGGTTTGGGAATTGAGCAGCCATTTGCTGCGCAATGATTTCTGCCAGTTCGGCAGTCGCTATCTGGTTTTCGCGTCGAGGAGGCATTCTAAAAGAGGAAACATGAAATGAAACGAGTGAGAGAATTAGACGAAAAGAATGAGATGAACAAATCTGATGAAAGCAAGGATAGTGGTCATTTGTTTGTTACTACAAAGCAACAAACGACCCCGGTGATTAATCAAAGTAAAATAGGTCAAAAATAATGTATCGCGAAGACATGCTCGCCTATAAGTGAACACTCATCCCAAGAATTCCCAGGTAAGCACAACTGGTCTCGCGTCTGATGAGATATATACGAAGTGCTTGCCTAGACAGAAAACCCAGAATACAGGCATTCACCCTTCCAGTTTGCACGTGTTCACATTATTTAAAACCCAAAACCTTGACGAGATTTTTGAAAAAATCAAAGGGGTTCAAAACCTTACAATAGAGGGTTCAAAACCTAGTAATCAATCATCCTAGAACAGATGATTAGTTTTCAAAGCGGTTTTGAAATTTATGTTCTTGTTGTGGTCGTCACCTAAGGACAGGTGACAGTATTGTTTTATGACTAAACGCAAGTAAACTCGCGTTAGGGTCCTAAGAAGGTTATAGACTAGGTCAAAGCATTACTAATAACCTAATTCCCTATAACCATTGGCTCTGATACCATCTTTTCTGTCACATCCCGACCACGTAGAACATACAAAACGTGGCGGAAACGTCGGGGAATGTTGTAACATAATTAATTGTTTCAAATCCATGGCAATTGAAGTTTCGTTTTATTAATCAAACATGAGAGTTTACATTGTTTTAAACAAGAAACAAAGAGTACATAACATAGTTCTTGTCGCGTTTTAAGTCACTAAGGCACAGGTCCGCCTAAGTATGTCTTGATAAGTCCTATGCATCATCTCCTGAAAACACATGTGAAAATAGGTACGTCAGCATAAAAATGCCTGTGAGATACATAGGTTTTGTGAAAACAGAATTCATGACTTATGTTTGAGAAAGATGTTTAGTCATGAACCTTGTAATTTGCTTTGTCTTGTAAATCATTTGAAAAACGATAAGATCAGATGATATGTGTAAATAAGAGAATAATGTATGGTTAAATGAATAACCATGTAAAATGGGTTTGTATAAGATAAGTTGTTTGTAAAACAATGTCTTGTGAAAAGTATGTTATTTGTATAAAATGTTATATGTCTCAAATTGAAATGGTTCAAATAACGCTGCGATATGTAATACCATACAGACACTTATATATAGGAAGTACCAGCGGCGTATCCACCATGCTTGTATCATATTACACACGCATTGTTACTTAAATCACTTACTCAAACCAAACCACCAAGATGTAATGTTTAACAATTGTAGAAATGTTTATGTATAGTCAAATGTCTATTGTCAAATGTAAATCAGGTCAACAGATACAAATGGTTCACACGGTTCAACAGTTACAGATGATTCACATGGTTCAACAGTTACAAACGGTTCATATAATCAAATGGTTACGACGGTTCACATAGTCAAATAGTTACAACGGTTCAAAATGTAGTATAATGTGTTCATATGTTGGATGAGCATATGCAACAGAAATGCAATGTAAAACAATGTACTAAGTATGCACACAATGGACATACATAGCATGAAATGTAATGTAGAACGATGTACTAAGTACGCACACAATGGGCATACATAGCATGTAATGTAAAACGATGTACTAAGTACGCACACAATGGGCATACATAGCATGTAATGTAATGAAATCATGTACTATAATGTACTAACGAACATAGCAGGTATATGATGTGAAAACAGGAAAGCATGAAAGTAACAAGTAGGCACATGTGTTCCACCCCAAAACAGTTTGGAAAACAGTAAAAGAGGGGTCTATGTACTCACTTGAGATTGCTCAGAAGTCCTAAGATAACCACCAAGCAATGCTAGAGATCACGGAATCAAACGGTACCTAATATAGGTAACTACGTTAATAAACCGGACCTAAATCGGAGGATCGGATAGAATGAGGGTTCGTAAACCAAACGAGTATGGAGACTCGTGTAATATGGTTTAACAAAGCCCACATACTAAAACAAAACTTAACCTAAGTGTTTACGACCCATTACGACCCGTTTAGGTAGCTTATGCTACTTTAACGCGTCGTTCGCGTGAAACGCGTTCGGACCGCCTAACTAGTCCTATGACAAGTAAAATATGCCTTAACATGTTTAATATTGTTGATAAATCAGTTTAGAGGTCATAGGTTATGTTACATATTTTTAAAATGAATTTTGGCATCAAAGGGGTATTTTGGTAATTTACCTAAGGCATATAAACTACCTATCATACAACTAACTAAACGTCGTGACCATAAGGTATAACCTAGAAAGGTTATTCCCTATATACTATGGTCACCTAAGGTATTTGGTCGGATCCTAATGATCGACCAAATGGGTCGGGTTCGAAGGTATAAGCGATTTATTAGATCGCTTACCCTTACGACCCTAGAGAACGTGGTAATCAGTAGGCATAGTCCCAAGGGACTATAACCATCGTGATTACAATCACGTTGCGAAGTTCAAACGAACTTCGCATTGACCATAAACTGGTCAACGCAGAAAGTCAAAAAAAGTTTGACTTTCGGACTCGAAAAGCAATAAAAGAACGAAGGAATACTTACGAAGGGTCCCCGAATGCTAATCTCGATTCAAGTAACTCAGGTATGAAACCATGGTTTCAACTTAGAGTTTCTCAAATCAAAATTCTAGTGGGTTTTGCAATTGAAGGCATGGGGTATTTATAGGATTTCCCGAACCGTTAGGATCGTTTCTTGGAAAACGTGCTTCAATCTTGGCCATACACTTGCACCCATGGTATTGTAATACCATGTGAACATCAAACCAGCCCATAGTATTGCCCAAAACCATGTGCAAAGGTGGTATAGGCCAGATTTAATGTTTCTGCACAGAAAGTTTCAAAAATGGCAGATTTGGTCCCTGTAGTGTAATAAGGCCTTTTCCGACGCGTTTAAGGCCCGTTAACCCCATTTCAAAGCTCTAAAATGAAGTTAAAGTAAAGGGAACTTAAAATGTTCTCAAAAATATCTCGGATGTCGGTTCGTTTAGCCATACGGTTGCGTTGTTCGGCTAATTACGACGGAATGCGCATAAGCGCGAAAAACGATCCAAATGACGCGACGAATGGATTTTTCTCATGCCAAACACTAAAATAAAACATTTTAGTGCTTACATAAATTTTTGGATGTCCGGATGTATCCAGAACGTACGTTATGCGCGAAAATGCAAACTTGTGCACTTTTTGACGCTTTTAGTCCCTGAATGACCCAAAAGTTTAATTTGGCACACCGAACCCCTCAAAGCCTATTTCTAAGCTATGTAAAGGATATTTAGGGTGTGTTTTAACTTATGGTCATGTTCCGGAATGTTCGTTCCAGTACGAATCGTCATACTTTCGCGGTTTGTCAAGTTTAGTCCCTGTAAGCGAATTAACTTGTTTTCGGCATACCAAACCTTCCAAAACTTATTTCTAATTTATGTAAAGGTTATTTAAGGTATGTTAAGCCTATGTCACTATTCCGGAGTGTTTGTTGCATTAAACTGGTTATATTTACGCATTAGTGCGCGTATAACCTTCCAGAAAGCGATTTAGAGCTTGAAATCGAATAAGAGTTGATATGTGCAAAAGATACACATATTTATACAAGTCCAAAGTATGAAACAAAATATTTCATTGATTTGGTATTTGTTTGCTGGTCGCAGTGACACAGGTGTCACACAACGTACACTCTGGAACAAGATCATAAGCTAAAAATACCCTAAATATCCTTTATATAGCTTAGAAATAAGTTTTGATGGGTTTGGAATGCGAAAAATATGCTTATTTGATCACAGGGACTAAAAGCGTTAAAATTGCGAAAGTATGCATATACGTGCATATCTTGCGTTCTGACCATATCCGGACCTCCAAAAATCTTTGTAATCACTAGAATATTGTATTTTAGTGATGGGAATGCAAAATACTATTCGTTTCACCTTTTGGGTCGTTTTCACGTTCGTTACGATTTCCGTCGTAATTAACCGAAAAACGCAACCGTACAGCCAAACGAACCGACTTTTTTTGACATTTTTTATCATAATTTAAGTTAAATATACTTTAACTTTATCATGTACCTTGAAAATGGGCTTAACAGGTGTTAGAAGTGCCAAAACGCGATGAAACACACACAGGGACTGAAACTGTCATTTTTCAAAACTTGCTGCTCTGCATACACCATACGGACCGTATGGTGAGGACCTTTATGGTCCGTAAGAGAGCTCCAGCACATCAAAATCCAGAATCTTCAAATCATCTTGCTGCACTTGATTTTAATCTTGGTTTTTGAATCTTGTGGGCTGGTTTGTCTGCTCTCCAAGTCCCCAAATCAGATCCTAACATATGTGTGGTGATGATCATGCTTGGAACAACTCAAAAACACATAGAAATGATCCAATGGTGCTTGATTTCCTATATAAACCCATGAAGTTCAATACTCCAATTTGCTCATTCACTTCTTCTTCTCACATCTTCTCTATTGAGGCTACCACACTTGGTTAGAGGCTTCAAATCTGAGTTTTCTTAGTCATCTTTCCAAGCTTAGGACACTTGTAAGTGTTCTTTCATGTCTTGTTATTTATTTCAAGCTAGAAAGTCAAACAGTGTTCGACTTTCAGCTTTGACCATGATTTGGTCAAGACAAAGTCCGTTTGAACTTTGCAACGTGAGCATAATCACGATGGTTAAAGTCCCATGCGACTATACCTACTGATTGCCACGTTGACTAGTCGAAGTGACGAGTCAAAGTTTTGGGTATCAAAACACTTTGTTTTGATATCAAATCAGTTTTCTAACTTAGTTAAACATGTTTTAACATGTTTAACTCGTCACTTTTAGTTTAGTGATTATTTAGGGTCGTAAGTCAAGCGGTCTAGACAGCCGCTTAGACTTTCGAACCCGACCGTTTGGTCGATCATTAGGATCCGACCAAACATATTTTGTGACCATAGTTGTATAGCGAATAACCTTCCGAGGTTATACCTTATGGTCACTTAGTTTAATTAGTTGTATGATAGGTAGTTTATATGCCTTAGGAAAATGACCAAAATGCCATTTTTATGCATAATTTGAATTTAAGCATATGTAACTTAAATTTTGACACTTAAACTGATTATGCAACAATATTAAACATGTTAGGGCATATAATACT
The DNA here is from genome assembly GCA_030545235.1 of Helianthus tuberosus. NCBI lineage: Eukaryota > Viridiplantae > Streptophyta > Magnoliopsida > Asterales > Asteraceae > Helianthus > Helianthus tuberosus. The sequence goes on along the minus strand of CM060394.1, from coordinate 113,781,011 downwards.
TGTCATAGGACTAGTTAGGCTATCCGAATGCGCTTTTGCGCAAATGATGCGTTAAAGTAGCGTAGACTACCTTAACGGGTCATAACGGGTCAAAAGCATTTAGGAAAGGTTCCAAATAAGAATGTAGGCTTTGTTAAACCATATCATATGAGTTCCAACACTTGTTTGGTTTACAAGACCTCATTCTACCCGATCTCCCGATTTAGGTTCCGATTTATTAACATAGTGATCCGATACTAGGTGTCACTTGATTCCTTGATTGCCCGAGCTTTGTTAGTTCACTTAATCGAGGATACCTTGCAATCTCAAGTGAGTACATAGACCCCCCTCTTTTTACATGTTTTGAGGTAACTATGTGAGTACATAGTTCCCCTATTTTACTGCTTTCAATTGTTTTGAGGTGATTCATATGTGCTAAACGATTTCGAGTTTTCAAAACACTATGGTTTATATTAAACACAACGATTTCAGTAATGTGAATGAACTTGTTGGGGCGTTAGTCAAAAGACATCCGAATGACATTCATTAACTCTGATCAAGCCGACCAGTAGTATGTTATGGTACCATAGGATCTGACAAATCTTGTTATCAGACTATCGCCATGGTTATGGGGTAATGTGGGTAACGACAGAACCTGATGAATTTTAACAAACCCTTTGGTGGTTTGTTATTACGATTGAACGATGGACGAGTCACACAGGTTTGAATGTGTTCAACGAGACGACCAAAAGTTAGATTTCATAATTAAAACATGAACGATTCGAATGATTTGAATGATTAGAACGATTTGAACGATGGTTTATAACACAAACAAGTGGAACGATTGAAACGATTGGTTTTGAAAACACGAAGGATTGATAACACGAACGAATTGAACGATTTTGAACGATTTTGGACGAATTATTTCAAATGATGACATGCAACGATGTTCATTAAATGATATAAACCATACCAGTTTTATTACAAGAACGATTTACAATTTGGTTTACAAAAACAAATGTTTTAGTCAAGATTCATGGCAACGAGGTTTTCACAAACATATAACCAACTTGTTTTAGTTGGTTAACCATATTGCAATACCAAACACTTTTCAATAACAAGGTTTTCAATTAACGACTCTAGTAGTCGTACGAGGTATTGCAACATGTATACAAGCCATGAATTTTACACACTCACAAAACCTATGTGCTCGCCGGCATTTTTATGTTGACTTTAGTTTTCACATATGTTTCAGGTGTTGTTGTTTGATGATGATATTGATGCATGCTCACATAGGAACGGACGAGGCCTTAGTGACTTAATAACAATGAAATACAATATGTTTGTGTTTTGCTTTTAATTTCAAGACAATGTAATAAACTTAATTCAATAAAACAAAACTTTAATCCATGTGTTGTGAAACAATGATTCTGTTACGACACTCCCCGACGTTTCCACCGTGGTTCTGTTGTTTTAACGTGGTCGGGGTGTGACAGAAGAGTTGGTATCAGAGCTCATGGTTATAGGGAATTAGGTTATTAGTAATGCTTTGACCTAGACTATAACCTTCCTAGGACCCTAACACAAGTTATCCTGTGTTTAGACCTTAAAACAATACCGTCATCTATCTTTAGGTGACAACCACAACAAGAACACAAAATACAAATCGTTTTGAAAATCAATCATCTATCCTTAGATGATTTGTTTTTAGGCATTTAGCCTTCAAAGTTTTCAAAATCTCATCAAAGTTTTGGGTCTTATAATGTGAACACGTGCAATTTGGAAGGGTGGGTGCCTGTACCTCGAGTTTTCTGTCTAAGGCTAGAGTGTTCGTACAAATCCACATAATCGGACCAGTCACTCTTACCTGGGAACTCTTGGGGTGAGTGTCCACTTATAGGCATGGTTGCAAAAGTCGCTAGGCGTTCCCTAGTCGGAATCGGGAGTACTCGACTTAGGCGGAGATTACTCGGGGAGTAATTGGCCTGGGAGAAGAGTACGCGTGCCTCGGCAGCCTAACTTGTAGCGAGTACTCGGGGAGTACTCAGAGCCTAGGCGGGACTTTTACAACCATGCTTATAGGCTAAAGCAGGTCTTCGCGGTACATTACTATGACCCATTTACTTTGATAAGTCACTGTGTGTCGTTTGTTTGTTCGAGGTAACGAACAAATGATCACCTTCCTTATGTTTTGTCGATATTTTCAATACCTCTTTTAATTATCCAAATGTCAATCTCACTCGTTTCTCATGTTTCCTTGTTCTTTTTAGAAAATGCCTCCTAGACGCGATCAAACACAGGATGCTGCACTCGCAGCCCTAGTCGCTCAGCAGATTGCTGCTGTGATTCCGAACCTAATTACTCAGATCAATCAAGCGAAAATAATAACAACAATAACAATGCTCAGTGCAGTTATATGACATTCAATTCGGCTAAACCACTGAAATTTTCTGGGTCTCAAGGAGCAATTGCGCTCCTACAATGATTCGAGAGTCTGGAAAGCACATTTAGACATGTTTAATGTCCGATTGAGCGAAAGGTCGAGTTCGCATCTAGTATTTTTGAGAAACGTGCTTTGACATGGTGGAACGGTGTGATGAGAGATAGGGGTGTCGATGTAACTATGGCACAAACTTGGGAAGAGCTTCGGGCTCTCATGATGAGAGAATTCTGCCCCCGACACGAAATAAGGGCATTGGAAAGGGAATTTGACGATTTGAAACAGGATGGGGGAGAACACCGTGCTTATACGGATCGTTATGAGGAGCTTAGCTTACTCTGTCCTACTACGGTTACCCCGCTGGATAAGGCGATTGAGAGGTATATCGATGGTTTGCCTGACCCCGTGCAAGACATTGTTACTGGTAGTAACCCTACCATTGTTTGTCAGGCCATCGAGTTGGCTGCAACCCTAACTGAGTCTCAGGTTAGGAAGGGAAAACTAACCCGCAAGGGTGATAAGAAACAGTCAGCCGACTCCACTCAAGACAAGGGAAAAGGCAAAAAGAAAGGCGAGTCGTCGAAGAGGTTGAGGAAGCGTAAGGCTTACCAAAACTATGTTGTTACCGCATAACCTAACCCGAACACATAGAACCAACCGGCACAGCCTCCTATAAGGAAGTCGTATGCTGGTACTGCACCATACTGTAATCGGTGCAATGGTCATCATTTGGCTCAGCAAGTATGTAAACAATGTACATCACGTGGGAGACTTGGCCACACGATGATGTGTTCGAGTGTGTATATAAGTTTAAGTATATTTTGACCCCTTTTTACACGTTAGCCAAGTTTTAAATTTATAAAACACGATATTTTACTAACACCAAACACACATATGGGCAAGTGCACCCATCGTGAGCGTAGTATAGTGTTGGCAAGATACCGAGGTCGTCCAAGGACAAAAGAGCTTTTAGTACCGGTTTATCCTCAACGTCTAATCAAATCAAAAGTTAGAAAAAAGGTTTTTAAACTAGAGAAATAAAAACTAATTAAATGCTGAAAAATAAAAATAAAAGAAAAAACAGATAGACAAGATGAATCACTTGGATCCGACTCGTGTTTAGTGTAACCTTTGATTATTTCCGCACTTTTGCACTTTTTAAGAGATTATCTTAGTTATTGTAGTAGGCCCCTCTTTTGAAGGTGACGTTACCCTCAGCCCAGTAGTTTGAGTCAGCAAGGATACAATCCTAAAGGGTCGGATTATTGAAAGATAATTAATTAAGTTATTAATGCATATTATGGTAGGCCCTTCTTTTGAAGGTGACGTTACCCTTGGCTAAGTAGTCTGAGTCAGCAGGGATACAGTCCTAAGTAGCCGGATTAAAGTATTAATAGTAGTTTACATATGAGGGGATCAAAGAGTTTGGACCCCCGCCATCCAATACCGGTGGGTATTGAAGGAGGTCCTACTAAATTTGACCCAGGTCCTTGCAGGATCTATACACTGAACAAGGAAAGACTCTTACCAAACCATTCCCTTAACCCCCGACCAGGTAGCCAACATATCTCCATATAGACCGTGGAGATATGAATGGTGAAAATCTTTTATTTTATATAGACAGTAAAATAATGCCAAGACACCACGGACAAACGATAAGGAAGAATCACCTTCAACATAAGAAACTAGTTATTAAAGTCATTAATACATAACCAAGTAAAAAGTGCGAAAAGATTAAAAATAAAAAGTATTACACTAGACACTTGTCTTCACCAAGTGATGTAAGAGACTTAGGCAAACATGGCCTTTGATTGTCAAGAACTCTTACGATCAATCTTGGATCCCAAGACGACTCACACACTCTACGATGGACGATGGATGATGGTGGTGGATGATGGTGTTGTGATGGTGGTGGGTGGTGGGTGAAGTGTGAGAGAGGTGGTGTGCCAAGGGATGGTTTGCAAATGAGCCAAGCACCCCTATTTATAGGCTAAACAGAGACTCGGGCACGGCCCCGTGTCCATTGGGCACGACCCCATGTCCACCTTCCTTCTTTTTCTTCATTAATTGCAATTTGTCTGCATTAGTTAACCACGCCCCCGTGTCCGCTGGGCACGCCCCCGTGTGCAGAAGCGTATCTGTACTATCAAGATTTCCCCAGATTCTGCAAATCTTAGAGTTGACCACGGCCCCGTGTCCGCTGGGCACGCCCCCGTGGTGGGTGATAGAAGCTTCTACAGCTTTGATTTTTCTGCTGACACTTGGGCACGCCCCCGTGCTCATTGAGCACGGGGCGTGTTCAGCCTTCTGTTCTTTTGTTTTGCTAGGGAAGATGCTGTTGGGGAGGCCGGGCATGCCACGTTTGTTCCTTTTCTTGTATTTATGTTAGATTTAGCTGCCTTTTTGCTTCTTTTATTCATTTGAGCTCATTTAATCCTGAAAATACAAAAGGAAGACAAAAACATATTTTTTCCAACATTAGTACTAAAAAAAGGTTAGTTTTATGCCACAATTGATGTAATTTATATGTTGCATTTTGCACACATCACACGACCAATATTTGTCAATCTGTTCCGAATCAAGCTGCTCAAAACCCAGCACAAGCTCAGGAAATGCTGCTAGGCCTCCATTCCCACTTGGTTCATGTTTTAACTGCGGTGAAATGGGTCACTTTAGGAACAACTGTCTGAAGCTAGCAAATGCGAACGCCAATGCAAATCCCGCTCATGGACGAGCATACAACATAAACGCTAACGAGGCCCATGCTGATAACGAAGTTTTTAACGGTACGTTCCTTGTTAACCATCAACCTGTGTCCGTTCTTTTCAATTCTGGTGCCGATAGAAGCTTTGTATCGTTAGCCTTTGTGCCTTTACTTGTGATACCTAGAACTAAACTAGGAAAGCCTTTATCTGTCCAGATTTCTACTGGTGAACCTCTCGTACTTGATTATGTCATTCACAATTGTCAATTGAACCTCAATAACCATCTTTTTCCTATTGACCTCACGCCGATGCAACTTGGAAGTTTCAACATTATCATAGGAATGGATTGGTTAACCAAACATCATGCTTAGGTGGTTTGTTTCGATAAGATTGTTCATATGGTCTAAAACTCATGTCGTGTACAAAAGCCCAAAAATACCTATGAAAAGGTATGTGGCCTTTCTGCCACATGTCATAGAGGAGAAATGTCACACCCTGACCACGTAGAACATACAAAACATGGTGGAAACGTCAGGGAGTGTTGTAACAGAATTAATTGTTTCAAATCCATGGCAATTGAAGTTTCGTTTTATTAATCAAACATGAAAGTTTACATTGTTTTAAACAAGAACCAAAGAGTACATAACATAAATTAACTAGTTCTTGTCTCATTTTAAGTCACTAAGGCACAGGTCCGCCTAAGTATGTCTTGATAAGTCCTATGCATCATCTCCTGAAAACACATGTGAAAATAGGTACGTCAGCATAAAAATGCCTGTGAGATACATAGGTTTTGTGAAAACAGAATTCATGACTTATGTTTGAGAAAATGTTTAGTCATGAACCTTGTAATTTGCTTTGTCTTGTAAATCATTTGAAAAACGATAAGATCAGATGATATGTATAAATAAGAGAATAATGTATGGTTAAATGAATAACCATGTAAAATGAGTTTGTATAAGATAAGTTGTTTGTAAATCAATGTCTTGTGAAAAGTATGTTATTTGAATAAAATGTTATATGTCTCAAATTGAAATGATTCAAATAACGCTACAATATGTGATATCATACAAACACTTATATATAGGAAGTACCAGCGGCGTATCCACCATTCTTGTATCATATTACATACGCCTCGTTACTTAAATCACTTACTCAAACCAAACCATCAAGATGAAATGTTTAACAATTGTAGAAATGTTTATGTATAGTCAAATGTCTATTGTCAAATGTAAATCATGTCACCAGATACAACAGGTTCACACGGTTCAATAGTTACAAACGGTTCATATAATCAAAGGGTTACGACGGTTCACATAGTCAAATGGTTACAACGGTTCAAAATGTAGTATAATGTGTTCATATGCTGGATGAGCATATGCAACAGAAATGCAATGTAAAACAATGTACTAAGTAAGCACACAATGAGCGTACATAGCATGAAATGTATTGTAAAGTGATGTACTAAGTATGCACACAATGGGCATACATAGCATAAAATGTATTGTGAAGTGATGTACTAAGTATGCACACAATGGGCATACATAGCATAAAATGTATTGTAAAGTGATGTACTAAGTATGCACACAATGGGCATACATAGCATAAAATGTATTGTAAAGTGATGTACTAAGTATGCACACAATAGGCATACATAGCATAAAATGTATTGAAATCATGTACTATAAATGTACTAATAAACATAGCAAGTATATGATGTGAAAACAGGAAAGCATGAAAGTAACAAGTAGGCACATGTGTTTCACCCCAAAACAGTTTGGAAAACAGTAAAAGAGGGGTAACTATGTTAATAAACCGGACCTATATCGGAGGATCGGATAGAATGAGGGTTCGTAAACCAAACGATTATGGAGACTCATGTAGTATGGTTTAACAAAACCTACATACTAAATGAAACCTAACCTAAGTGCTTACGACCCATTACGACCAGTTTAGGTAGCTTATGCTACTTTAACGCGTCGTTCGCGTGAAACGCGTTCGGACCGCCTAACTAGTCCTATGATAAGTAAAATATGCCTTAACATGTCTAATATGGTTACCAAATCAGTTTAGATACCAAAAGTTATGTTACATATGCTTAAAATGAATTTTGGCATAAAAAGGGCATTTTGGTAATTTACCTAAGGCATATAAACTACCTATCATACAACTACTTAAACGAAGCGACTATAAGGTATAACCTCGGAAGGTTATTCCCTATATACTATGGTCACCAAATGTGCTTGGTCGGATCCTAATGATCGACCAAACGGGTCGGGTCCGAAAGTGTAAGCGATTGTTTAGATCGCTTACCTTACGACCCTATATAAGCACTAAACTAAAAGTGACGAGCTAAGCATGTTAAAACATGCTTAACTAAGTTTAGAAAACAGGTTTGGTATCAAAACAAATGGTTTTGATACCCAAGAGTAGTTTGGTTACAAAATACGCAAGAATACGCATTCTGGCCGAAACTACGACTCGTCACTGAGCCTTGATAACGTGGTAATCAGTAGGTATAGTCACTAAGGACTATAACCATCGTGATCACGCTCACGTTATGAAGTTCAAATGAACTTCGCATTGACCATAATTGGTCAATGCAGAAAGTCAAACAAAGTTTGACTTTCGGACTCGAAAAGCAATAAAAGAACGAAGGAACACTTACAAAGGGTCCCCGCAAGATTTGATTCCAAGTAATCTCAGGTAGGAAGTGAGAAATCACAACCACTTAGAGAAAAACTCAGATCAAATGTGGGCTTGCAAGGAGTGGGGGTTGGGTATTTATAGATTTCGGTTCACCGTTAGGATCGTTTCTTGGATAACGTGCCTTGATCTCGCCCGTACACTTGTCGGAAAGTTGTGGTAACTCATTTTGCCCCCACCACAAGAGTTTAACACTTGGCATTGGCCTTTGGGGTGTTTGGAAGCCATTAATCAGCAGCCAACACAATTTTCTGCATCTGACCCCTGCTTGCGCACCGTAACGTTTTAAGTGTTGAGGTGCGTAAGGAGCTTGCAGAGCTGAAAGTTTGAAAAGTGGCAAAACAGGCCCCTGAAGCTCCAAACTTGCTATTTGATGCACTTTTGACATGTTTAAGCCCCATTAACCCCATTTCAAAACTATAAAATGAAGTTAAAGTATAGGGAACTTAAAATTTGATCAAAAATATCTCGGATGTCGGTTCGTTTGGCCGTACGATTGCGTTGTTCGGTTAATTACGACGGAATGCGCATAAGCGCGAAAAACGATCCAAATGGCGTGATGAATGGATTTTTCTTATGCCAAACACTAAAATAAAATATTTAAGTGCTTACATAAATTTTTGGATGTCCGGATGTATTCAGAACGTAAGTTATGCGCGAAAGAGCAAACTTATGCATTTTTTGACGCTTTTAGTCCCTGAATGACCCAAAAGTTTATTTTAGCACACCGAACCCCTCAAAGCCTATTTCTAAGCTATGTAAAGGATATTTAGGGTGTGTTTAACTTATGGTCATGTTCCGGAATGTTCGGTACAGTTCAAATTGGCATACTTTCGCAGTTTGTCAAGTTTAGTCCCTGTAAGCGATTTAACTTGATTTTGCCATACCAAAGCCTTCAAAACTTATTTCTAAGTTATGTAAAGGTTATTTAAGGTATGTTAAGCCTATTTCACTATTACGGAGTGTTCGTTGCATTAAACTGGTTATATTTACGCATTAGCGCGCGTATAACCTTCTAGAAAGCGATTTAGAGCTTGAAATCGAACAAGAGTTGATATGTGCAAAAGATACACATATTTATACAGATCCCAAGTATGAAATACAATATTTCATTGGCTTGGTATTTGTTTGATGGTCGCAGTGACCCAGGTGTCACAAGAAAGGCAAGAGCATAAGTATTCAAGATATTCCGATTGTACGCGATTATCTAGAGGTGTTTCCTGATGAACTGCCTGGTTTACCTCTAGTTCATCAAGTCGAATTTCATATTGATCTTGTACCTAATGCCAACCCGATTGCTAAAGCACCTTACCGTCTTGCACCATCTGAGATGCAACAATTATCAAAACAACTTCAAGAGTTATCTAATAAAGGATTCATTCGTCCGAGTTATTCTCCTTGGGGCGCTCCAGTCCTGTTTGTGAAAAAGAAAGATGGATCTTTCCGTATGTGTATCGATTATCGTGAGCTTAATAAGCTCACCATCAAGAATCGATATCCCCTACCATGAATAAATGATCTCTTTGATCAGCTGCAAGGTGCAACATGTTTTTCCAAGATCGATCTGTGTTCTGGGTATCATCAGCTTCGTGTATTCAAAGAAGATATTCCCAAAACTACTTTCTGTACGAGATATGGTCATTACGAGTTCACTGTCATGCCTTTTGGTTTGACGAATGCCCCAGCTGTTTTCATGGACTTAATGAATATTGTAAACCTTATTTTGTCAAGTTCATCATTGTTTTCATCGACGATATTCTTATTTATTCAAAATTTCGAGCCGACAACACCTTCGTCTGACAATGGAACTCCTAAATAAGGAACAACTCTTTGCCAAATTCTCCAAGTGTAAATTTTGGCTTAAGGAAGTTCAATTTTTGGGTCATATTGTCAACAAGCAGGGTATTCATGTGGATCCTTCCAAAATCGCAGCTATTAAGGATTGGAACACACCAACTACTCCTATAGAAGTTCGTTCTTTTCTTGTTCTTGCTGGTTACTATCGTCGATTTATTGTGAACTTCTCAAAGATTGTGGTTCCTCTCACAACTTTGACTCAGAAGAATAAGCTTTTTGAGTGGGGACCCAACCAAGAGGAAACTTTTCAAACACTGAAACAAAAACTCTGTGATGCTCCTTTCTTATCTTTACCTGATGGCAATGATGATCTCGTTATCTATTGTGACGCATCGAATCTTGCCCTTGGTTGCGGTCTCATGCAACGAGGTAAAGTTATAGCTTATGCGTCGAGACAATTGAAAATTCATGAGAAGAACTACACGACTCATGATCTTGAGTTAGGGGCTGTGGTTTTTGCTCTCAAAATTTGGAGACACTACCTCTATGGCAAGAAATGTGTGGTTTTCACAGACCACAAAAGTCTCCGACACATTTTCAATCAGAAGGAGCTAAACATGAGACACAGACGCTGGGTAGAACTCTTGAACGATTACGACTGTGAGATTCTCTACCATCCTGGTAAGGCGAATGTCGTAGCCAATGCACTAAGTCAAAAGGAACGAGTCAAGCTACACTGTGTTCGAATTCAATCTGATATTCAAACTCACATCTCTCAAGCTTAACATACTTGTGTTACACAAGACTTGATGGGTAAGGAATTACCACGTCAACTAGAGCTTAAACTCGAAACAAAAGACAATGGGTTAATTTATTTCAAGAACCGACTGTGGATTCCGAAACAAGATGATCTTCGCACTTTAGTGATGGACAAATCTCATAAGTCTCGTTATTCTATCCATCCTGGTGCTGACAAAATGTACAAGGATCTTCGTACTCAGTACTGGTGGCCTGGTATGAAGAAGGATGTTGCACTGTTTGTGTCTAAATGCCTAACTTGTCTCAAAGTTAAGGCTGAACATCAACGTCCATCTGGTTTACTTGTACAACCAGAAATACCGGTTTGGAAGTGGGAGAACATTGCGATGGATCTCATCACTAAGTTACCACGCACATCTAGAGGTCATGATGCCATTTGGGTAGTCATTGATCGTCTTACAAAGTCAGCTCACTTTTTACCGATTCGCGAGGATCTATCTGCTGATAAACTCGCCAAGATCTATGTTGATGAGATTGTATCTCGACATTGTGTTCCTTTAAACATCATATCTGACCGTGATGCTCGATTCTCTTCTCACTTTTGGAAGACCATGCAATCAGCTATGGGAACCCAACTAAATCTGAGCACTGCCTATCATCCCCAAACGGATGGACAATCCGAGAGGACGATACAAACATTGGAGGATATGCTTAGAGCATGTGTGATAGACTTTGGTGGTAATTGGGATTCGCATCTACCATTGATCGAGTTTTCTTATAATAATAGTTATCATGCTAGCATCAATAAGGCACCTTTGAAAATTATGCATGAGATCTTTGAAAATATGTTTAATGTTTTTTTTTTTTGAAACCTTATGTAATGTTTTTGAAATCATGTAATAGGTGTATTAGGTAAATATGTTTATAAAATGTTTTAAAACCATGTGAAAAGCCTTTGGAATCATGTATGAGGTTTTTGGAAAACAAGGATAATGTTTTTGAAATTACGCACTTGGTATATTGGGAAAATATACTATGTTTAAATGTTTCTAAACCATATGAAATGTTTTTGAAATCATGAATGATGTTTTGAAATCATATACTATGTATATTGTTTTGAAAACCAGAATGTAATGAAATGTACATATACATATCGCATAAATCCAATTAAGGACTTATAAAAAGTACCTTTAGATATCCAAACAAGGATTTAAAGTGGCACTATGAGTATTCGTCCAGAGTTGTAACTTGTACCTTGTACTTTGTTTCTTAGAAGAAACGAGTACTTAGGATTTTCATGGAAATCGTGAGCGATCACAAAATGGAAGAACTATAAGAGTAGTTTGTCTTACAAGGAACACGGTTCCTTGGTGTCGTTATCATAGGGATATGCCATACATACACGTGTTCACATTGACTTTGTAAATAAGATGGAAACGACCAAATTTATTTGTAGAACAACCAAAGTGTTTCAAGATCCTTGGAAACTAAACAGAAAACACAAAAGTTTAAGTGTTTATTCAGACACTAGCACAAGCCTTGATATTGCCAATGTTAATCTTGTGCCCATTCGTTGAGTCGTCATTTGCCAGCCAAGTCAATTGAAGTGGTTATGATAACCACAATTGAAGCAGGTTCTATGTGGGTAGTTAGGACAAACATGTATCGCATGAGGAGATGCGATAAATTGAGTAGGAACTGCCATAGCTTCGTTTGGCGTAACGGCAAAACGACAGACATTTGTTGTGTGACCAAAACGTCCAAAGTTTGATCATTTTCGGCATTGGGCATTGGCATAGTGATGACGGTTACATTGATTGCACAGAGGAGCTTTTCCTCTGTATGGCTTCCTAGCTCGTGGTGATGCCACTTGGCTAGGTCCCACTTGGTTAAGCGAAACTGGAGAAATCGTTGTAAGATTCCTTGAAGCTTTACGCTTCTTTGATTTCCTTAAAGGCTTGGCTTGTGACAACCGGTAGTTTACGCCCTTAATTACGTGATTAACAGGCGATTAACGCGACAATAAATAGTGTTTACGATGCAAATTAACTTAATTAGTCCCTCAGTAAGCTTAGGAACGCCTATGCAGTTCTACAGTACGCGTATGACGGTCTGCGGGAAATCTGCGGAATATTAAATGGCAACGAATGAAACCGTACAAAATACTGACAACGCCACTATTATACGCCTTTTAATTTTAAAAATTTATTCTTTCGACACTTATGGAGTTTGGGTTGCGATATCGGGTCTCGTAGGAATTACGGGCCATTTACACATGAGGTGGGCTTGTGGGCCCTGGGCCCAAGCCCAAAACCCACAAGCCTAAACCTGCATATAATATATTAGATCTCTTCCTTAAGAATCTTATCAAAATCTATACTAAATCTATACTAAATCTAACCAAATCTCTACAAAAGATTTTTTTTTTGTCTCAAAAATTGGAACACATAAGATCTCTATTGATCTCAACATCTCTAACAAAACCCATATCCCCTCCCTTATTCTTCAAATTGTGCAGACATTAAATACACACACATAGGCTTCATCTCTTCAAAACCTATGCAAGCTGTAACATACATCTTCCCCAAATAAAATCAACAAAGCTAAACATCCTCACATCTACACTCCTCTCTCTCGATACACACCCACAAAAAAATGGAACCCCAAACCTTCATATCCTCTACAGCTCAACAAACGCACACCACAACAGCCTCCCATCTCCCTCGAGTTCAGATCGGCTACTAGCACAAGGAGCCGGCAAGCCGGCGGTTCATTCCGGTCAGGCGAGACCCCCCCTTTTAATCCTGGCTAGTAACAGTGACTGCGGCGGGGGTGAGTGGCTCCGACGACGAGAAGTGAAAAGAGACAGATCGAGAGAGAGAGATAAAGGCGTCGGAAGAGGAGCGGCGCCGCCGCTCACGGCGGCGACGGTGGCGGTCGAACCAGCGACAGCAGCCGTGGTAGTGGTGGAAGGCTCTGACCTCGGCTCGTGTTACAGGTCACGGCTCAGCTCAAGGTTTGTCTCGTTTCGTCTTTGGTTTAAGATTTAGTCCAGTCTAATTAGGGTTTTGCTTGGATTGTGGTTCGGGTTGTACTCAGGTTAGACTCGGGTTACAATGTTCCAGATTCAGCTTACGGGCGGTTCACATTTTCGGTTCGGGTTCGGTTAAACCCAGTCAAAACATCAGCTTCATGACGAGTTCGGGTCTCAACTCAATCCAACTCGGTTCGACTCGGTGCATTTCGGCTTGACTCGATCAACTCAGTCAAACCTTTCTGCAAATCGACACGAGGATTGTGTCACACCCTGTCTTTGCGGAAGCGTGGTTATTTTGGTGTGACTTCTTAATACCATAGCTTAATCATAACAAGCTATATGAAATAAAAACCATGCAAGATCATCCATTGAATTAAGTTTTAAAACATAAGTAACACAACATTGTCTTAAGGCGTTGACTCATGCGATAGACACTACAACCTGATAACATAAAAAGAAACGTTGTTTGAAAAGACATAACACCAACGTGAAATAAACACAGTTAAGGACTGTGACTCGTCCAGGAAAAAGCCACATCTCCTAAACTTGGATGACCTCATAACCCTTATGCAGCGGGAAAACGTAGCATACCATGCCAGATCCTTAATTACCTGAAACACATGTAAGTTGGAAAAATCAACAAAAATTGTTGAGCAAGTTCATGTGTAGTGAGTAAGTAAAACCTTTGTAAGTATAAAATCCTGGTATGTAGCAAATAAGGAAAAAGAGATCACCAATGGTTTGCAAGGCCATTGGTATGTGTGAAGTGCAAGTAGGAAGACTCAAACCTAGCAGATTTATGCGTTGGGTACAAAGTCACCCCGAGGTCCGTACTGTTTGGGCCTGGGGCTGGGCTCGCTACACCCAGATAGATCTACCGCTCCTGCCCCTCGGTCCTACTATGAGGATTAATAGTCCCAAGTTTCCGCGTACCCACTCACATGATCTAAATAATAACCCTCCTTACGCTAACCATACCATGTAAGAAATATTCGTAATCATAGTAACATGTATTTCACCCCCGCAGTTTAGAAAACTGAAAATAGTTAAGAGAAAAGGGGGGACATGAACTCACAGTGGTGCGTCTCTACCAAGTATACCTCCTGATCAAGCAGCTGTGTGACGACCTACACGTACTAAATCTATTAGACGGACGGCCGTGCCTTAGCTTAAGGTTTAAGTTTTTGGGAAATAGTTAGACAACTATTTCGTGTTTGTATTTTTGTAAATACTTGGTAATTATTCTCCTTCCCAAGGATGGGGGATTTAATACATGCGTGTTCGTAACATTCGAAATACGTTATTAAGTCTCACTTAATATATTTTATTTCTTACTTCAAAATATAATCATTCTTCCCAAAAATATTATATTTTATTTCATACAATTTTCCGAAATAATATTCTTGACAAATACGCGTTCATTGGTATCTTCTGAATTGCGTAAGTTACGGATAAAGATCGGGTGGTAATAATTATACCGTTGTAACTCATTATTTATTGTGAAGGCGTTTGTATTATTTTGGAATCGTTAACATTCGGTAATATTATTTTTACCCTAAAAATAATATTTGTATAGTTCACAAAATAATCATAAAAATCTCACAAGTGTGGTTATGAAAAATATATATATATATATATATCAAATATATATTTATCAAGTTTTATTTTGTGAAAATCCCACCTTCGATGTTTCGTAAATAAAGTCGTGGCGAAACTTGCGTTTTGAAAACAAGTCAAAAATAGATTTACAACACTTGTAGTGAAAATATTCCCTAGTGTTAGGTTTAAAAAAAAAAAGATTTCGCCAGAGTTTCCCCTGTAACTGGAGGTGGCCACGCTTTCAAGCGTATCATTTTCTTTTAAAATTCAAACCAACAATTTTCTCAATCAACAATAAACAATCTTCAAACCATCAAACTAGTCAAAATAGATGTAAATCGCAAAAATACATGAACTTGTGGTTTATCTAAAATATGAAGTAAATCCCATTACTTTTTGTGGATCTTTTGTATAAATCAATCCGGTTTCGTAAAAGTCTTGTTTTTAACGAAATTCCATCTTTACAACTTCTTGTAAAATTTGACAAAACTAGTTCTTTGTCGAAATTTAGTGTTACACAAGTGTTTACACACTTGTGTGTTTATAAAAATCATTCTTGTTCGTGTAAGATCCGGTTTTAGAAAATAAGATTTCCTTGACACTTGGTCCTTTGCAAATACCGCTTGTAGATCCGTAGATCTACTAGTTTTAAACACCATTTCATAAGTAATATTGATTTTACACAAGTTCATGTTTAGTGTGTGGTAGAGTTTCATCATTTAACCCTTTGTACACTAAGCAAACTCTATGCCATGATTCTTGATCATGACTAATCCGGGTTAGATGATGATCCGAGCTACCACATCATAGATCGGCACTAAATAATTACACAAAACAAATCTTACAAGATTTACACAACCCTTGTGCTATTAACCAACATTTTTAACATTTTAGTAGACTTTTAACATATCATCTTGCATGTTCTTGAGTTTTAACCGTTATATACTATTTTAACCACTTTAAAATAGATCGAGAGTGTGTTTATAGTCACTTACTACTAGCTCGAGGCTAGGGAAGAATCTAGTCGAAGATTGGGTGGATAAAAGCAATAGGGTGAGGTTCTTCACGTTCCGAATGCACCAAGCTTCCTCGTATGTGATCCTTAACACTTGTATACCCTTGGAATAGCTTGAACAAAATCGAAAAATGGATGGATGATATAGGGGTGTTCGGCCGTGAGCTATTAGAGAGGAGAGGGAGAGTTTGGTTGTGATGTTTAAGTGTTGAAAGTGAATGATGGATCAAGGTGGTTTCTTATAGACAAAGTTATGAACATTGTCCAATGGATTACATGTAAGCTAGATATTAGACAAGAGTGAATATTATAATCAAAATTAGGACAAGGGTGTCCCCTTGGGGACCGAATCCGGTTAGAGGGGGGGTTCGTAGTTCATTTCCAACTAATCATTAGGTATTAGTTAGGTTAATTAGGAGGTTAAACCATTTACTAGCATGTAGTGCGTTGTGACGGGTGTTAGGGTATTCAGGGACCCTAACTGGCTCAGAAAAAGAAAAAACTATGTTAATGGCAATATTTTTATGTTGCGGATAAAGTCCGGTTGTTTGGTTGGATAGTGATCCGTTTAAGTGCTTAACAAAGCTTTAAAGTGTCGTTATTATTATTTTTAGTGACACAACTTATTCCCGACACTTTGGAAAGTGTCTAGTAATATTTTTCCCCTGTTTTGGCACTTTATTAGGTAGCTTAATGCTGAATTTTAATTAAAGTGCTGAATTTTGTACTTAAAGTATGTTTTAGGCACATCCGGTCACTGTAATCTCATTCCTAGTGACGCAGTTCTACAATCCTCACTTCCCTACACTTTCTATTAGTGTAGTAAACTATCTCTGTCTCATATAGGCCTTAGAGGCAGTGCCTGCCTGGTGCTAGTTATGACAACACGTTTAATAGGTTATCCGTTCATTGTGCTACTGTGCGTTTGGTGCATCGAGGTTGTCACAAAGGTGCTGTAAGCAAAACATGGGGTGTCAGCAAGTAAAGTATGATGCAAGTAAGTACATGTATCAGCATTCAAGTAGCATTTTATCCACAATTTCAAGTAAGCACAGTAATTAAGCAGTAATTAATTATTAATTAAGTCGTACGGATACCTGGTTTAGTGAGGGTTGTCACATTCTCCCCCCGTTAAAGAAATTTCGTCCCCGAAATTTGTACTACCTTATCTCCTTATGGTCACGTCACATATGTATACATAATTAATATCAAGGTAGATAGTCATCAAACCGAATCAACCCTTACTCATACTTGGGGGTCCAAGAATACTTAACAATCTGTACCCTAGGGTTAAGAAGGTGGGTGCTCATAGCAGTCGATGTTAGAAGTACAAAACGTACTTTACGTATAGCCTAATATATTCCAGCTAGCAGGGGGTCCGCAAGAGAGGAGTTTCAACTAATAAGATCCTCAAATGTCCGATCGCAGTATCCCAGCGAGTTTTCACGAAACATAGCACCCTCTATACAAATTCAGAAATTTTCAACTCGATGAGTGGTAAGGTGATCTGTCAACTCTCGAGTAGACGAGTGGCAAGGTTCAGTGCGTTTGAACCTTTTGAACTGTGAGGATACACTGAATGAATACAGACGAACCTGGTGTATCCTTGCTTTGATTTGTAGTTGCATCAGGAATATGTAAATGACAGGTCAACAAAAGTTTATGTATTTTGCGTGGAACGGTTGACCATGATTAGCACAAGCTATGAGTTTGTAATGACACCACAAGGTATCGCAACGACATGATTCCATAATAGCGGTGACTGAACAAACTCACCGAGTATGAGACCAGATGAAAGTGTACCGGAACAAGCCGGAAGATGAAACTAAGTACTGCAAGGCATTTGATTGGAAACGAAAGAATCGTTAGGGGGTACACCATGATATGAAATGAATTTATGTACCTTTGACTCAGCGCGCAAGTGTGTTGAGAGTGATTTAATTGTGATAAAGAAACGGATTTAGGGCAAGTTGTCAAATAATCAATTAAATCCGTGTACGAAGTGAGTAATCAAATAAGCGCAAGCTTCTGTTCTGTGAAAGTATCATTGTAAGGTATCGAAATCTATCAACGATTTAGTGGAGTCTTAGACCAAATAAGTCTACTACGACCCGAAACAAAAGAATCTGTGCCAAAGTATTAGAATATGATGCTCTCAATGCATCATATGGCGTCTCAAATTAAGCATGTGAACTGGATAAGTTCAAGCAGTTGAACCTAGTTTCAACGTAACCAAACAATAACCGTTCATTTCAACAAGGAAATCTTGACATGATAGCAAACATGTAACTTGAAAGAAGGTAGTTCCAATAAGTGTGTTGACTTGATAACAAAAGAGTCAACAATGACAAAAATGTAGGTCATTCGAATCACAATCAGTAATTAGATTTGACAACGTAATATCTGAACATTCATGAAGCGTTTATTCGAAATGAAACCACATGCGTAGCAAATGGTGCATGGGTTATATATAGGTTTTCAAGTGATGAAGTGATGCGTTCTTACCAAAACGAAGAAGTGACCAAATATACGAAGCAAACGTGCGTTCGCTCTCAGCGAAAGAAAACAACGCGATGCAACTACTTGAGGGGAGTAGAAATGCAAATTTCTACTTGTTAGAAGTGAAAGTGAAGGCTTCAATGGAAGAAAATTTAAGTACTTTCGGGTTCGTTAGTTGCAATGACAAGTTGGTCAAGTTAATGGTGTTTGATTGAGTTGACATATATGGTTCCTAGATGTAAGGCTTCTAGTTTTTTTTTTCTAGATTCCGCACCTCGTGTGGGTCTGGTTTATTCATTGTGTAGGAAGCAGCATTTTGTTTATATCTAAGCACAATCATTATCCCACAATTTTACCTTGGTATACTCCCTGAGTTGCTCTGCTAACGATGTTCGATTGTTGATCAGTCGTGTAGTAGTAGTTGAATCATCATAGTCGCTCGTGTAAGAAGTCCGCTAATTTTTAGCAAGAGTTACTGACTCTGGTGGGTTAGTCCGTTCGGTTCCTGGTAGCTGACGCTTACTTGAAACTCATCATCCCCCTTTTTGATGAGCAGATATGGGGTTTTCCCCAACAGGGGATTTTTGGTCTGTTATCTTCCTTCTCCATCCACTTCTGAAGCTTCACTGTCAATCCTTGCGTTAGTCGTTGAGGGGTATTGACTGCAGGTGCGACGCCGGGAATTTATCTGATGTGAACAGGATTAGCCGTGGGAGAGAACATTATGGCAAATCCTCGGGGAAGACCTTAGGGCATTTCGTTGTAATAAGAAGATCTTCGTGCTTAGTTCTTCGGCTCCTCCTGTCCATTGCCTCATGGGTCATGATTGCTTCGTCGTTCGACTCCGGGATGCGGATAACGATTCTCCGCTTGGTTGCTCGACCACGGTTTCATCCTAGCTACTATGACGAGGTCGTTTATTAACCAGCCTCATTAAGAGTGGGTTGTCTAACTTACTCTCTACTAAACTAAGTAGATTCCTAATTCCATGAGATGCGGGGCTATGGTCGGCACTGGTATCAAATAACATGAATGCAAAATTTCGGGTTGGTAAAGAACGTACCAGCAACCATATCTGGGTCCTGGCATGCTTCACTAGCTTCGGTGTTGGATGTTCCTTCATGGTCTTGGTCAATCTCCCTTGGGCAATCTTTCCCAAGCTGCCCCTTACCATCGCTGTTACAACCTTCCTTTCCCCTTTTCGTCTCCTGCCAACACGTTTCCCTGTCGTATCCCCTTTTACCACAGTTGTCACACTTCTTATTACCGCATTTCCCGTTATGATGGCGCTGGCATACTTCACACTTAGGTAGATTACCCAGGTACATCTTTCCCTTTTTGGCCTTATTCTTTTCATTTGCCTGATCACCTCCTTGAAATTCACCGAGCTTCCTTTTGTTCTTCCCAGATGTCTCCACTGGTGTTTCCTTCTTCTCGTCCGGAATCGAAAGTTTCACCAATCTAAGTGCTTCCTTAGTGAGCTCGAGTCCTATCACATGGGCAATCGTGGGTGATGGTGGCGTTGATACCATCATCAAGCTCAAGGCTTGAGGTGTCAGTTCCCAAATGGATTGCTCCATTTTCTTCAACTCGGGTTCCACTAGGCACGGAATGACCCGTGACAAATCGTAAAGCCTTCGTACGTGCTTCACCACATCTGGACCTTCCTTCTGTAGTTCCCAGAATTCTAATTCCAGCCTTTGGATATCAATCTGTGAACAATACTCCTTCCGCATTATTTCTTTCAGCTCGCTCCATGACATCGCATATGCTACAGCCTCGCCCAATTCTCGAACCTTACGGTCCCACCATAATAGAGCTCCATCTTGTAGCAATCCGGAAACGTACGGGACTTGCTGCTCTGGCGTGCAACCACTCATTCGCACAATGGCATCCACATTCTCAGCCCATTTGACAAAAGCTATGGCACCTCCCGTGCCACCGAAATTCAGAGGGTTGCATTCTAGGAAATGCTGGTAGGTACAACCTGTATCCAAGAATTCATCATCACAAAAGGTATTAGCAAGGCACTTTGGGGACTTTCCAAACGTATCGTAATGTGTCTCAGGTGACCTAAACATTACCGTTAGGTAGGTTTCTCCCCGAGGCACCTTCGCCATGTTGGTAGCGAAGAACCTCGTGCCGAGCTCTGACTCGAGAGGCGTGCGCTAACCATTCTGCCTCAGTCAGTCGGGTGATCTCTTGATGCGACATCTTCTAGGAAGAAGTTCATGTTAGTTAGGTCGCTTCTATTCGGGGAACATAAATAGTTGTTCGAAACACTTGTATCACACATGTTTAAGTCATCATATTACACATCACGCCATTTATCAAGCAAGTAATTGGAATCATGTTTACCGAAAGTATATCAAACAAACACGTGTTTCTCAGTCATAGCATATTCCCATTATATTGGTATCACGTCCTATGATTAGGTTTTCATTATACGGGTAAGCACATTGCATCAAACTCATAACATACGTACGTAATTTGAGGGTTTCGTTTAATGAAAGTATAGCAAGTAAACATGTAGTATTAAAATTTTAGTACGCACATAAGCGTTACTGATCGCATTTAGTAATGACATGGTGACTGTGCTTTCGTTGGTTATGGGCCACAGTGCCTTGGGTGCATGCTTAATGGCAATTGATTCCCATCGTTTTCCGGCTACAATTTCGTCGTCTTACAAAAGGTATCGCATTATCAGGGTCACCGGGTTTCCCTACCCTTGCCCAACAAGTATATCCGCATATCTAAATTACGTAGTCAGACGTGGTCTTCACAAATTTCCACAATCTTGGGGTCTCTACCCAATCATAACGCAGTCTGTGTTATTCCAGACACCAACATTTCTGGTGACTAAGGCGGGGGAGGAAAGAAAAATTAAACTGTCGACATTTTTGAATTCCTCTGCGAGTTCGTATATTCCTCGAAGTAGTCAACTGATTTGCCGCTTAATGGTAAAAGGAACGAGTATCGAGATCTTGAGGACGGTGAAATTTCAGAGGTCAAGAGCATAAAAGGGATCCTGATGTACGTGGCGGATCAAGGCATGCTGGTGGAGGGCGTGGTGTTTACTTAAAGTTTTCAGACAATATGCTGTCTTGTGATGTAGACACTTAACTCATGTTTTTGGTTATGTAACGTTTTGCATTTGACGTTGCTCTTTGTGGTGTCAGCTCAAGCTTCCACGTTTCGCGACTCATATCCTCAACTGCAGTTGATGTTACAGGAGCAACTTGTGTGGTTTTCATAACGCGAGAAATGATGAGGGTTTATAGTTAGCATAGTGCGTTTATAGGGACCATCAAATCGGCTTATCGAGCGTTGTAGAGGTGAAGATAGCAAGCGGTGCGGCCTGGAGCATCTCTACTAGGAGCGGGTATGTCCAGACAGAAAGTGTTAGGCACGATGGTGCACGGGCGTCGATCTTCACAAGGGAAAACGAACCTCTCCACAAATGAGGGGGGGTGCCTGATACAGGTAGATATAAGGGGTACAACGTCTGGCAGACTACAAAGAAACAGGATCGTGACCACGTAAAGTTGTAGGTTCAGCAGGCGCAACATCAAGCTGACCCAAATGGGGTAGTAGCTGGTTCAAGTGCAGGCTCCGGGTCATGTAACGGTGTGGAGGACATCAGTGGTGAGTGTGGGTAACAAAGGTGCATCCATAGGAACTGGAACAGGGGCTGAAACAGGAGCTATAAGAGAGCGTCACAGGAAACTCGAAAGGTGGGTAACCATTGTCATCGTCTATCCACCCCTTTCGGGTGTGCGCGTAACGAGGATCAACTTGGGTCGCAAGAGGCGCATGATCGAACTGTACAGGCATAGGGTCAAGGTGGGGTGCAACAAGAGGGTCAGCAGGTATATCAGCGATAAGTGGGGGATCAACATGATCAGCAGCAATAACATGGTCACCCTCAAGTAGTGGTGCATCAGCAGGGTGATCATTAATGGGTAGGTCAGCCATCACAGGATCAATGGGCATGCCAGCATGAACAGGGTCATGCTCAAACACTGGGTCAGGAGCAGCTACTGGCTCAAGGGCCATGGCAGGCTCGGGATCAACGAACTCCATATCAAAATCTGCATCATCAGCGAATGCAGGGTCAACTGGGTCTACTGGGTCAACCATAGGCTGATCCAAGTGGATGAACTCTATCTCCTGGTCCGGGTCAAATCCAGGGGGAAAAACAGGGTCTGAATCCTCATCGAGGTCGTGATCGAAAGCAAATCTAGGAGCAGAGACAACAGATGATGCCCTGTCAGGATCTGAACCGTGTGAATAGTGTTGTGCGCTCCGAGTGTGTGACGGTGCGGAGGCCACAGACTCGAAGGAGTCTGGAGCGGGTGAGTGTGCAGGTGACTCCTCAGCTGGAGGATCTGCGAGTAACAAAAGACCACTGTCAGCTAGAAGGGCCTCGCCCTCAACATCGTCCTCCAGGGGCTCATCATCAAACGGATCGACGTCGTCGTCAGCGTCGGCGTCGAGAAGCATATCGTAAGCAGGATAAACGGCCAAAGGTATGGGAGCAGGGATCTCTACGAGTGGTAGGTACCCAGCAAAAGGACCATCAGCGGGATCATCGACAGCGTCGGGTAGCGCAAAAGGGCTGAAAGTCATCCTTGTCTGTACTGGTAACATCTGATGTGTGGACCTCGTGCTCTGAAGACTCTAAGTCGTCTGATACTATGGGTCTAGGGTCCGTGGTGTCCGAATCACCTGTGCCTGATGAATCCATGGTGTCTGTATCATAAACACAAATATGCACAAATAATCAATCATATAATCAGACAAGCACATTAGTCACCAAGTAAGCAATCAAACAATTCTCCTAGTCCCACTAGCCTCCCAGCCTCTCAGACTGCTCTTCCTAGTCCCACTAGCCAAATTCTCCCAGCCTCTCAGACTGCCCTTCCTAGTCCCACTAGCCTCCCAGCCTCTCAGACTGCTCTTCCTAGTCCCACTAGCCAAATTCTCCCAGCCTCTCAGACTGCCCTTCCTAGTCCCACTAGCCTCCCAGCCTCTCAGACTGCTCTTCCTAGTCCCACTAGCCAAATTCTCCCAGCCTCTCAGATTGCCCTTCCTAGTCCCACTAGCCTCCCAGCCTCTCAGACTGCCCTTCCTAGTCCCACTAGCCAACTACCTCGGTCTCCTAGACCGAGCCTCGGTCTTCCAGACCGAGCCTCAGCCTCCCAGACTGAGCCTATAAATAATAAATAAATGTGCTCAATCCTCACTTCCCTACACTTTCTATTAGTGTAGTAAACTATCTCTGTCTCATATAGGCCTTAGAGGCAGTGCCTGCCTGGTGCTAGTTATGACAGCACGTTTAATAGGTTATCCGTTCATTGTGCTACTGTGCGTTTGGTGCATCGAGGTTGTCACAAAGGTGCTGTAAGCAAAACATGGGGTGTCAGCAAGTAAAGTATGATGCAAGTAAGTACATGTATCAGCATTCAAGTAGCAGTTTATCCACAATTTCAAGTAAGCACAGTAATTAAGCAGTAATTAATTATTAATTAAGTCGTACGGATACCTGGTTTAGTGAGGGTTGTCACAGATTGGTAAAGAATTAGTGACGTGATTTATTTAATTACGTTTTATATAGTTTTAACGTCTCACGTGAACGAGCTCGAACCGAATTGAATTAGTGTTTATCTTATACCTTGTCGTTTTTATGAAAGTTTTATATATTAATGATTGATTATTGTTGAATCTTGATAAAAATAATGACAACTTGTGTTGTCGGGGCGTCCAAAAACAAAGGAAACTCTGCCCGTTTTCGAGAAAATTACGAAAACAAAACTTGTTTTATTGAAAAACAACAACTAACGGTATCAAACGACTTTTATGAAAACCAATAACAACTATATAATAACTTTCAACAAAACTTTAAAACTTACAAAAACAACTATTCGGAAATTATTTACAATAAATGAATATAGTTATGTTTATTTCAAAACTTGAAAATTCTACAAATCCTTTATAAAAATCAATATAATTACTTATATTGTTTTTAAACGATGATAACCCGAATTCGTTAATTTCAAATAAATATAGAGTATATATTTATTTCGACCATCAAACACGACAACGGTTCTTTTGTAAACTTAAATATAGTTTATATTTATTCCAAAGATCAAGTGACATCCATTCGTTTTTTTACAAAAATAAATATATTTATGATTAGGGATGTTATATAATGCATGCTAGTGAGTCACGTATTGGAAACAACATTACGAAGTCGTATATAGCTAGCTTTGCACAGGAATATTCAGGTGAGTTCATAACCCCACCTTTTACGGTTTTACATTTTTCTAAATGTTTTCGGGGTGGAAATACATGCACTTTTTGCAAAGCATACAAGGTTTTCAATAAACAAGAATTACATATTTCTAAACCATTTTACAAGCAAGTTTTAACTGACACAAATGGTTTACGAAAAGCTTATGATTTATACCGGTTTTTCAAACAAACGCATTTTTCGAAATGTGCTTACACACGAATTCTAGTTTTCTAAACTACGGGAAAATACAAGTACAAAGAGGTACATTAAACTAAGGAATGACACAAAAGATCATGTCACGAATAGGGTAACATAAGCACCATTAATCAGTTACATACCAAGACCGCGGAACAAAAGGTTAGATCTAATGGGTTTCAGGCAGCCACACGCTTGGTCACTCTAGTACCAAGCAGTGCTTTTGTGTCTCTAGTCGTGAGTCAACAGTCGTGGATTCGACAGTTAAAAATGCCTATGGTTTGGATGCTTCCTATGTCGTGTCATATGTTAATGGCCTTGCAAACCATTAACAATCTCGTATTCCTTACATATACAGAACTCAGTTTCAATACGTCTTTATAAATTACGTACTATGTTTTATACAAATTCAAAGCATAGAATTATGCAGGCATGAAGTCAAAGTCAGGGTGGGCATTGACGGTTACATAAACTTTACAAATACAAGAGTTTACAAATTCAAGGTTTTACGAACATAAAGAGTTACAAATACAAAGTTTCCATATAACATGACAAGAAAATGATTTTAAATTCGTTTTCTCAACAATATTTCAAAAACCGGTTATTCAAAAAGATTTATTTCAAATCTTTAACAAACAAACTATGAACTCGCTTAACTTTATGTTGACTTTTTCGCATGTTTCTTTCTCAGGTTACTTTTTCAGAACATGGCGCGGTTGGAGTAGGTGAACCATGTGGAGTCGAGTACTTAGTGGCGTTCGTTTTCTAGAAGTCTTTAGCATATTTTTCTTCCGCTGTGCAATGAAGATACCGGTCCAGTCACGCCAGCTCTGATATTTCGGGGTGTGACAGATTGGTATCAGATCCAGGTTTCAGCAAATAAGGTTTTATGTAGGAATACCTAGGCTCTAACCTCACCTTTTCTCTGGGGACTTAGACTATTAAGACTTTGAATACGTACCGAACGCCTAATACTCGAATATGGTCTCCGACCGTTGCCGAAAAACAGACAGTCGAAATTTTTTTTAAACATACGCTATTGTGGTGTTTTATACATGGTACACAAAACAGTCGCACACAGTGCACAAAACTTTGAGAGCTTAGGAAACATGCATATGAAATCTTTGGAAACTTATGTTGAAGTTCATTAAAGGTCAACACGTAGGAACCACGACTATTAACTCGGGCAAACGCCATTATTATGTCGTCCATGCTATTTTAAGTAACCGAGCAGGTAACCTACGCAAAACGAAGTATGGGCGCGCAAATTACACGAAACTCAACCTATACGTCAACGGAGGTTGAAGTATGGCATATATGAATATCGAGGCAAGGTCTTTGAGAAGACACGATGGCGCGACTGGACGACGCTAGATTCCGTCAGCAGGAGAACTACCGAATCATGATGCGGCAACTTGTCACACGATCCTACAATGACACGAATCACGCCGAGGAGAAGACGCATGTCTCCGTGTTCCCCCTATCTCAATAACGATGAATACGCCATGTTCGACATTCCATGGTAATGTCACCTAACAACCGGTTATCACATGCAACCCCAGGTAAAGTCCTTAAATTTCTTTTATTGAAATTTCAACTTTCGCATCAAGCGAGTAGATTTTTACATCTCTACTCCTCTGAATGGTCATTGCATCACGATAATTTCTTTCATTATAGCGAAAACTCATTGCTTGATTTCTTGAAAATTCATATGTACGCATGCATCGTTTGTTACGCATGTGGTTTCGTTTCGAATAAGCGTTTCATCAAAGTTCAAATATTATTTCGCTAAATCCAATTATTGATTTGTGATTCGAATGACCTACATTATTGTAATTGTTGGCTCCTTTGTTATCAAGTCAACACATTTTCTTGAAAATTCTTTTCTTTTCAAGTTACATGCATGGTTTTTCGTTGTGACCATGCCGAAAGATTTCTTGTCGATACATGTATTTATTGTCGGATTGCGCCGAAACCAAGTTCAATTGTTTGAACTTGTCCGATACATATATTCAATTCAAGACACCATATAATGTATTAGAGACATCATATTCAAATTCATTTCAACAAGCGTTTCATTTGTTTCGAGTCGTAGCAAACTTGTTTGGCATTCGACTCCATTAAGTTGTTTGTTGATTTTGACACCTTGTGGTGGTGTTTTCATTAATTTGAAGCTTGCGCTAATCACGTTTATGCATCTCATGCACGGATTTAATTATTTATTTATTGATTTGTTTTAAATCATTTTTTATTTATCATGTTAAAGCAGTCTTAATACAATAGTGTGTTAAGACAATGGTACACAAATTCATTTTATATTCTGCTGTACCTATTAACGATTCTTTCATTATCGATCGAATGTTTTGCGATATTCATTGCTTCTTCATCTTCGATCGAAAACACTATTTCATTGATGTTCTATTTTCAGTTGAAAATCCTTTGATGTTTATTTGGAACAAGCGTTCAGATTTACCTCGTTGAACCTTCATTTGATTTCAAACATGGTGAACTTGTTCGGTCACCGCTATTATTGAATTATTCTGATCACTACGACACCTTGTGGCGTCGGTAGAACTTGCCGCTTGGGCTGATCATGATCGAGCATTTCATGCAAAACTATTTCATTGAACTTGCTGATTCTAAGTTCCATTTAGTGGATGTTATCGTTTCTAGAATTCATTTGCATATTGTAAACGTCCACTTGGAATTCTATTGGTTCAAATTCCTCTTTTATTGGACCCCTGTTAACTTGGTCACATTGGTGACTGTATCAGTATATCTCGTTTCCTTTGACATTATTCGTATTTACTTATGCATAACGTAACTCTAAGGAGTTAACGTAGTCTAAATTTCGAGGACAAAATTTTATTAACAGGGGGAGAATGTGACAACCGGTAGTTTACGCCCTTAATTACGTGATTAACAGGCGATTAACGCGACAATAAATAGTGTTTACGACGCAAATTAACTTAATTCGTCCCTCAGTAAGCTTAGGAATGCCTATGCGGTTCTACAGTACGCGTATGACGGTCTGCGGGAAATCTACGGAATATTAAATGGCAACGAACGAAACCGTACAAAATACTGACAACGCCACTATTATACGCCTTTTAATTTTAAAAATTTTATTCTTTCGACACTTATGGAGTTTGGGTTGCGATATCGGGTCTCGTAGGAATTACGGGCAACTTACACATGAGGTGGGCTTGTGGGCCCAAGCCCAAAACCCACAAGCCTAAACCTGCACATAATATATTAGATCTCTTCCTTAAGAATCTTATCAAAATCTATACTAAATCTATACAAAATCTATACTAAATCTTACCAAATCTCTACAAAAGATTTTTTTTTTGTCTCGAAAATTGGAACACATAAGATCTCTATTGATCTCAACATCTCTATAAAAACCCATATCCCCTCCCTTATTCTTTAAATTGTGCAGACATTAACTACACACACATAGACTTCATCTCTTCAAAACCTATGCAAGCTGTAACATACATCTTCCCCAAATATAATCAACAAAGCCAAACATCCTCACATCTACACTCTTCTCTCTCGATACACACCCACAAAAAAAATGGAACCCCAAACCTTCATATCCTCTGCAGCTCAACAAACGCACACCACAGCAGCCTCCCCTCCCCCTCGATGCTCGTCAAAGTGGGACTTTACAATGTATCGCAAAAATATGCTTTAGCCTATAGGTGGACACTCACCCCAAGAGTTCCCAGGTAAGAGTGATTGGTCTGATGATGCGGATTTGTACGAACACTCTAGCCTTAGACAGAAAACTCAGAGCACAAGTACCCATCATTCCGGATTGCACATGTTCACATTTAAAGCCCAAACTTTGACGACATTTTGAAAACAACAAAGGCTTAAAAGCCCAAAACAAATCATCTAAGGATAGATGATTTCTTATGAAGTTTTGGAAAATTTTTGACTCGAGAGAATGAATTGTGTTTTGTTTTTGTTAATCACCTAAGGATAGGTGATTGGTATTGTATTAAGAATCTAAACGCAATTTCTTGCGTCAGGGTCCTAGGAAGGTTATAGACTAGGTCAAGAGCATTACTAATAACCTAATTCCCTATAACCCTGAGCTCTAATACAAACTCTTTTGTCACACCCCGACCGCGTAATACAACAAACCGCGGCTGAAACGTCGGGGAGTGTCTTAACATAATCATTGTTTCACAACACATGGTAATTGAAGTTATGTTTTATTTCATTAAGTGTCTCATTGTTTTGATATAAACCAAGTAATTACAACAATTATCTTTCAATTTTTAAGTCACTAAAGCCCGCGTCCATCCTATGTGTAGCAAGCAATCAACAATCATCACATAATAGAACCCGAAACATATGTGAAAAACAGTCAGCATAAAAATGCCGGCGAGTACATAGGTTTTATATGTCAACTTCATGGCCTTGAATTCATATTGCAATACCTTGACCAACTACGAGAGTTGTCGAGTATGTACCTTGAAATCAAAAGTGTTTGATATTGCAATATGTTTTATCAACTTTACAAGTTGAAATAAGTAAATACAAAACCATTGTAGCCATGAATCTTGGCTGAAAACATTTATCTTTGTAAAACCAAGTAGTAAATCGTCTTTGTAAGTAAACATTGTATGGTTTATATCTTTAAGTAAACCTCATTGTGTGACATCGTTTGAAAACATTCGTCCAAAATCGTTCGAATAATTCCAATCGTTCAAATTGTTCGAATAATTCCAATCGTTCAAATCATTCCAATTGTTCTTGTTATAAACCATCGTTCAATCGTCTGTGTTTTAATTGTGAAATACAACTTTTGGTCATTTTTTAAAGAATACATTCAAACCAGTGTGACTCGATATACCACCCATGGGTTATCTTTAATAGGACCTGAAAGACCACTTTAACAAGACTAACAAACCAACACATGATTTTTTAATCAGATAACAGATTCTGTCGTTATCCACATTACCCACCAAAGCGATAGTCCAATAATGGGATTTGTCAGATCCTATGGTACCATAACATACTACTGGTCGGCTTGATCATAGTTAATGAATGTCATTCGGATGTCTTTCGACTAACACCCCAACAAGTTCGTTCACATTATTGAAATCATCGTGTTTTATATAAAACATAACATTTGTTCATGAAAAACTTGAAAAGCATTTAGCACATATGAATCACCCCAAAATAATTGAAAACAGTAAAAGAGGGGACTATGTACTCACTTAAGATTGCAAATATCCTTGATTAAGTGTCCTAACAAAGCTCGGGAAATCAAGGAATCAAGTGGCACCTAGTATGGAATCACTATGTTAATAATCGGGCCTAAATCGGGAGATCGGATAGAATGAGGTCTTGTAAACCAAATGAGTGTTGGAACTCATATGATATGGTTTATTAAAACATAAATTCTGATTTGAAACCTATCCTAAGTGCTTATGACCCGTTATGACCCGTTAAGGTAGTTTACGCTACTTTAACGCGTCATTTGCGTAAATGCGCGTTCGGATGGCCTAACTAGTCCTATGATAAGTATTATATGCCTAAACATGTTTAATATTGTTGCATAATCATTTTAAGTGGCAAAATTTATGTTACATATGCTTAAATTCAAATTATACGTAAAAAGGGCATTTTGGTCATTTTCCTAAGGCATATAAACTACCTATCATACAACTAATTAAACTAAGTGACCATAAGGTATAACCTCAGAAGGTTATTCCCTATACAACTATGATCACAAAATATGTTTGGTCGGATCCTAAGAATCGACCAAACGGGTCGGGTTCGAAAGTCTAAGTGGTTGTCGAGACCGCTTGACTTACGACCCTAAATAAGCACTAAACTAAAAGTGACGAGCTAAACATGTTAAAACATGTTTAACTAAGTTAGAAAACTGGTTTGATATCAAAACAAAGTGTTTTGATAGCCGAAAATAGTTTCGTCGCAAAATGCACATAAACGTGCATTTTGACCGAAACTTTGACTCGTCACTTCGGCTAGTAAACATGGTAATCAGTAGGTATAATCGCAAGGGACTATAACCATCGTGATTACGCTCACGTTGCAAAGTTCAATTGAACTTTGACTTGACCAATTCATGGTCAAAACCGAAAGTTAAACGGTAGTTAAACTATTTGACTTTCAGCTTGTAATAGCTGAAATAAAAGAACTAGCCATGAAAGAACACTTACAAAATGTTCTAAGGCGGGAAAATGAACTAGAAAACTCAGATGGGAGGCATCCACAAGTGGTAGCAACTCTAACTTTGAGTTATGAGAGAAAAAT
Source organism: Helianthus tuberosus (assembly GCA_030545235.1). Classification (NCBI taxonomy): domain Eukaryota; kingdom Viridiplantae; phylum Streptophyta; class Magnoliopsida; order Asterales; family Asteraceae; genus Helianthus; species Helianthus tuberosus. The sequence continues at coordinate 113,749,685 of CM060394.1, read as the reverse complement.
GATGAATGAGCAATGAATGAAGGTTTGAGGCTTGCTATTTATACTTGTTGGAGATGTACAAGATCATGACAAGTGGATTAGGTGTTCCTCAAGCAATAATCTTGACCATACAAGTGTGTGGTCCATGTTAGAAGCCTTGGAGATGTGTTAACTTAGTCATCAAACAAAGGAAACCATCAAAGAACCACAAAGAAACTAGCTGAAAGCTGGTAATCAAGTTTCTGTCCATATGAGGGCGTCGCCGGACGCGAAGGCGTAGGTCTTCTGCTATCGCCGGACACCACGGCATAGGTAAGACTTTCAGAAATGGTAGAACAGGTCCCTGCACACTTCTAAGTGCATTTTCGACGCGTTTAACCTCCGTTAACCCATTTTCAAGGCTCTACAAGGATGTCAAAGCATAGGAGACTTGAAATATGCTTGAAAATATCATGGATGTCGGTTCGTTTGGTCGTACGGTCGCGTATTCGGTTAATTACGACGAAACTCGAACGAACGCAAAAACGATCCAAATTGCGCAACGAATGGTATTTTTGCATTCCTATCACTAAAATAAAATATTTTAGTGATTAAAAAAATTTTGGATGTCCGAATATGGTCAGAACGCGAGATATGCGCGTAAATGCAAACTTTCACAGTTTTTGATGCTTTTAGTTCCTGTGATCAAATAAGCGTATTTTCGCACACCGAACCCCTAAAAACTTATTTCTAAGCTATGTTAGAGATATTTAAGGTATTTTTAGCTTATGATATTGTTCCGGAGTGTCCGTTGCTATACGAATCGACAGACTTTTGCAGTTTGACACAATTAGTCCCTGTGATCGAATAAACTTGTTTTTGCCATACTAAACCCATTAAAACTTATTTCTAAGTTATGTAAAGGTTATTTAAGGTATGTTAAGCTTATGTCCCTATTCTGGAGTGTATGTCGTGTTAAATTGATTACATTTTGTTGGACTCTGTATGCCCAAGACACATATTAAATTGATGTGGCTAGTACGTTATGATCCAAGTCGAGTCATACCCAATAACAAGCTAGACAAACACTTATAATATTTATTTGTGATATGATCAAACAAATAAATATTAACACTTACAATATATAGAAATTGGTTTTCTAAATAATTGCACTTGAGAAACTAATAAATTATATGGATAATTATTTTGAGAGAATATTTTATTTTGTTATTTAATGGGTTAAATAACATTTTAAAAGGTTGTATAAACCAAGACTTGAATTTTATAAAAGAAATCTTTTTTTATAAATAAGTGCCCCCCCCCCCTTTTGTCTTACCAAGATGAGATCTTGATCCAATCACAATTCATGCTTTTGCATGTGTTAGAGAGGATGTGATTGGGTGGTCTAACCAAGTTTTTTGGTCCAATCAAACAACATGCATTTTTGCATGGTTAGAGGTTCATGCATTGGTCAAATGGGGAGGCAATTTCTCTCACTTGTTTTTATTTAATTTTGTATGACAAAATTAAGAAGATGGATGAACTAAAAACTAGCAAGAACTAGAGAAATAGCTCTCTAATTTTCGGTCATCATAAGCTTTTCTCAAGTGTTTGGTTTTTGATCTTTAGTGTTAAAATCCTAGCTAATCTCGTGGTGTTTGTTGGAAGCTTGGGGTATACAAGCTTGAGGCCTTCTACTCTTGAAGGCAACCATTCAAGAATCATCATTTGTTTCATCATCCTATTACTCCAAGAAGGTAGTATTCTAAACACCCTATGGTTGTGTTTGATAGTATGCATTTTCATATATGGATCCGGGTTTTGGGATTTTGCTTTTAAATGAAATTTATATCTTAAAAGTAACATGTTTTAAATATTATTTCCGCTGCGTTTTTATTTCATATGGATGAAATTACTTTGATAAACATGTTAAAATCCCTTCAATGGCATCTAGAGCCGCTTATATGAGTGCATGCTTCAATAGATTAAAAATTTTGGGTTTGAATAAAACCCTATGGCCGAAAATTTTAATATGGTTATCCCTTTGTTTTTCAAGATTATTTTCTTACATGCATAAGAGAATCTTGAAAAATTATTTCATATGGATGAATTTGTTTGTTTGGACAAAACTTACCTTTTCGGTTTTTTGAACATAGCCGAAAATGTTTATAAAAGGGAACCATTTTTTTATGCTTCTTGAAATTAATATATATATATATATTTGGATATATATTTTGGTGCATATGACCTAGCCATGACCTTGTGTTGAATGATTGTGTTGTGATTCATTTTTATTATTATTTCAATGGGTTGTAATAATTATTATTTTGTTCTTCCATTAGAAGATATGTAATTTATTTATTTTATTTGGTATGTAAAATAAATAGATTAGGTGCATTTTATTTTACTAGAAAAAATGTATTAGGATATATTTTGTAAAAGAAGATGCACACAAAAATGCGGTTTTGGTTTGGACCATAATATTCGGTCCAAAGAACTTCATCGTTCTCAACGGGATTTTAACCCGATAACCAAAACACATTTTTTTGAAGTCCAAAAGAGTTTGGAGCTAAAAATAAAAGACTTTTGGAAGCTCAAAGAAGGTGGAGAAATCACAACACAAGAAGGAGACTTGAAGCATTTGGATGCGGGATCAAGTGGGAGTTCAACGACACATTTCTTGTGTCATTTTTCACCCTTTAGGAAGGACCTTTTGGCACACTTGTTTCGGCTAACAAGTGTTGTCAAAATAGTTGGCTATGGTTATGCACCTATTGTTATGTATGTTATGCTTGTGTGGTTGTTTATTTTGTTGTTTAGATGATATGTAGATATGCATGACTTAACAAACTAATAATCAACAACAAGCATAAAATTGGTTCTTAACAAAATCATTAGAATGGTTAATAAATGGTTTTATTAAAAATTAATGATTTTTTTATAATAAAATGGGTTTTATTAAAAAGAACCTTGAAAATTAGTTTTCACTAAAGTACCATTGATTTGAATGCATGCAAATGTATGGTACATAATATTTTCTAAAATAGAATTTTGAAATATTAAAAACCCTTTTATAAAACAAGTCAAACACCATCCTTTTATACAACACTCGAAACACTTGGGAACTCTTATTGTGGGATAAAGGTCACCTAACCACATTTGAGGGAACTTGTATGTCTGAGGTGGGTTTACCATGTTTGTGGGATAAAGATCACCTAACCACTTATGTGTATAAACTCACACGTGTGTATAAGTTGGATGACTTGATTTGGAAACCATGAACTTAGGGTCACCGAAGCATGGGGAACAAAGGTGTTGATGGGATTAAACATGCCAACTAAACATAAAGATGTTTAACCGATCCCATATGGCTAGAAATTGCAAAGAGTTGCAATTGTCAAACGTTGACTACCTTGTTAATTTAAATAGAGGGATAAAGGTCACCTAACCAATATTTAAATGTAACGTTGGATTCTAGATTTTAATTATTAATTGTCTTTAAGACACAAAAGGGTATTAATGATTAAAATATAATAATATCGAAAATACTAAAATTGAACTTGTTAAATTTTGTAGATGGCCGCTAACAATGCAAACCCGACTAACCAAATCGTCCGAAACCTATCACTAAGAACCATCCTTGAAAAGGATCGTCTCAACCATAACAACTTCATGGATTGGTTTCGAAACTTGAGAATCGTTCTCAAGCAAGAGAAGATATCCTATGTGTTGGACGATCCTATTCCCGATGAACCTAACGTGGAAGATGTGGAAGCCTACAACGATTGGGTTAAGTATACCGAGGACTCCATGCAAGCCTCATGCCTCATGTTGGGAACTATGATTCCCGAAATTCAAAAGGATTTTGAACATCACGGGGCATACGACATGATTACCCAGTTAAAGGAAATGTTCCTACAACAAGCAAGGGTAGAACGCTTCGAAACTGTTCGGGCGCTTCATGCATGTCGAATGGAGGAAACCCAATCGGTATCATCTTATGTCCTTAAGATGAAAAGCCACATTGATCGCCTCGAAAGGCTAAATTGTCCCGTCTCTAAAGAGTTGGCTACGGATTTGATCCTCAACTCTTTAACAAAGAAATTTGAGAGCTTTGTAATGAATTACAACATGAATGGATGGGACAAGAGCATTGGTGAGCTTCATGCAATGCTCAAAACGGCCGAAGCAAGTATGGGCAAAAAGTCTTTACCCGTCCTAGCGATCAATGAAGGAGGCAACAAGAAGAGGCCCCACCCCGACTCTAAAGCAACCTATGCTAAAAGAAAGGGACACGTCAAGGGAAAAAGAAAGGGAAAAGCTAAAGCAGAACCCACCAAACCGAAGGAGAAGAAGCAAAAGGTTGCTACGAACAACCCATGTTTTTAATGTGGTGAGATAGGACATTGGAAGAGAAATTGTCCGACCTATCTCAAAGAGTTGAAAAACAAGAGGGATGCAGGGCAAACCTCAGGTACTATCTTTATGATACATGTTAAGCTTAATGCTATTTCTTCTAACACATGGGTACTAGATACCGGATGTGGAACTCATATTTGCAATTCGTTGCAAGGGTTCAAAAGAAGTAGACATTACAAGAAGGGAGACACTAGTCTCTTTATGGGCAACGGAGCAAAAGTTGAAGTCGAAGCTCAAGGAGACTACGTTTTAGAGCTTCCAAGTGGTTTGGAAGTTATTTTGAAGAATGTTTTATATGCTCCTAGTTTGACTAGGAACATAATTTCTGTTTCCCTTTTAAGACAATGTGGTTTTAAATTTGAATTTGTTAACCAAGACATTTATGTTTCTATGAATGATGTGTTTTATTTTAAAGCTATATCTTTAAATGGTATTTATGAATTAGATCATGATAACGCATCATACGATAGCTCAATGTACCAAGTAACCAACAAGAAACTCAAAATGGATTTGAGTGATTCCTACCTTTGGCATTGTCGCCTTGGACATATAAGCAAGAATCGCATGCATACACTTCAAAGAAATGGTCTTCTGAATACAAATGAAGATAATTCATTTGATGTATGCGAATCTTGTTTACAAGGAAAAATGACCAAGACACCCTTTAGTGGAACTTTTGAAAGGGCTAAAGACTTACTAGGTATCATACATTCAGATGTATGTGGTCCTTTTAAGCCGATGACTAGGAATGGTGAAAGATACTTCATTACCTTTACCGACGACTATAGTCATAAGGATATGTGTACTTACTAAGACACAAGGATGAAGCATTTGAAATGTTCAAAGACTTCAAAAGTGAAGTAGAAAATCAACTCAAGAAAACAATTAAAGTCCTTCGCACCGATAGAGGAGGTGAATACCTTAGTGGTGCTTTTCAAGATCATCTTAAGAGTTGTGGGATTATCTCACAACTTACTCCACCAGGAACACCACAACACAATGGTGTGTCCGAAAGGAGAAATCGAACTCTATTAGATATGGTTCGATCAATGATGGCTAGAAGCACATTACCTCTATCGTTTTGGGGTTACGCTTTGCTCTCCGCAGTCCGTATACTAAATATGGCCCCAACCAAGAAAGTGGAAAAGACACCTTTTGAAATATGGCATGGAAATCCTCCATCATTATCATTCTTAAGGGTTTGGGGTTGTGAAGCTTATGTTAAGCAATACACCCCAAATAAATTGGAAGTCCGATCTACTAAGTGTATCTTTGTAGGATATCCTAAAGATGATATAGGATATTATTTCTACGACCCAACCAAGCGAAAGGTATTTGTTACTTGAAAGGGTAAGTTCTTAGAAGCTAAGTTCCTTATGGAAGGAACTAGTGGTAGAACAATGGAACTTGAGGAGGATCAAGAACCACAAGATGATACACGTTTGGTTAATACTAGCACTCAACAAGAGGTTGTTCAAAACGATCAAGAGGTTGATCAGAACACACAAAATGTTCGTAGATCTGGTAGAATTAGTAATCCACCTGAAAGATATGGATTTTACATGGATGGATGCTACGTGGTAGATTCAGATGAACCAACGACATACCATGATGCAATGTCAAAATCCGATTGTGACAAATGGCTTGAAGCCATGAACATAGAGATGCAATCCATGTATGACAACCAAGTTTGGGAATTGGTTGTGCCACCACTCAACTCCAAAGTAGTTGGAAGTAAGTGGGTTTTCAAGAAGAAAACAGATATGCATGGTAACTTGGATACTTACAAAGCAATACTTGTAGCAAAAGGTTTCACTCAAACTCAAGGGATTGATTATGATGAGACCTTCTCGCCTGTGGCGATGCTAAAGTCAATCAGGATATTATTTGCCATAGCTGCATATTATGACTATGAGATCTGGCAATTGGATGTCAAAGCAGCTTTTCTTAATGGATATCTTGATGAAGATGTCTATATGGTTCAGCCTGAAGGTTTTGTCAATCCAAAACATCCTGACAAAGTATACAAGTTAAAGAAATCAATCTATGGATTGAAACAAGCATCTAGAAGTTGGAATCACCGTTTTGATGAAGAAATTAAGAATTTTGGATTCATCAAGAATGGCGATGAAGCTTGTGTGTATAAGAAAGCTAGTGGGAGCATCATCACTTTCTTAGTACTATATGTCGATGACATTCTACTATTTGGGAATGACATTCCAACCATGGAAGGTGTAAAAGCTTGGCTTGGAAGTTGTTTTTCCATTAAGGATCTTGGTGAAGTAGCCTACATTTTGGGAATAAAGGTCTATAGGGATAGATCAAGGCGCTTGATAGGTTTAAACCAAAGTGCATACATTGACAAAGTCTTGAATAGGTTCCAAATGGAGAACTCTAAGAGAGGTTTTGTACCTATTCAAAAGGGGAAAATATTGAATACATCTCAATGTCCAAGCTCAAAGGATGAGCAAGAGAAAATGAAAAGAATCGCATATGCATCAGCTATAGGATCCATCATGTATGCAATGATATGCACCAGACCGGACGTCTCATGCGCCTTGAGCATGACGAGTAGATACCAGCAGAATCCAGGTAACAGTCATTGGATAGCTGTTAAAAGCATATTGAAATATCTTAGGAGGACTAAGGATATGTTCTTAATATATGGATCTGGTGAAGAGGAACTCGTTGTAAAGGGTTACACGGACGCGAGTTTCCAAAACGATCGAAGTGATTCTCGATCACAATCGGGGTATGTCTTCATTTTAAATGGAGGAGCAGTCTCTTGGAAGAGCTCAAAACAAGACGTAGTAGCATTGTCCACTACAGAATCAGAATACATCGCCGCTTCATTGGCAGCCTAGGAAGCTGCATGGTTAAAGAAATTTATAGCCGACCATTCAAGACCCCCTAGAGATCTTTTGTGACAACGAGGGTGCGATTGCTCAAATCAAAGAACCTCGTGCGCACCAAAAGACTAGACACATTGAGCGGAGATTCAACTACATAAGGGATGAAGTTGAAAAAGGAAAGATATGTATCCGCCAAGCTCACACCGATCAAAACATTGCGGATCTACTCACGAAGCTCCTTGACAGGGCAAAACATGAGGGTCATACATGTGCCTTAGGACTTCGATATTCTAGTGATTGGATTTGATCTATTTTGTATTTGGATATTGAAACAATTGTTATTTTAACTCTTTTATGGTATTTTGAGTTATGTTTCATATTAGCATGTTTAAATCCGTGAATAAGTTAATTATTCTAAATGTCCGTAGTCGATTATAATTGTGGGAACAAATATGAATTTAAGACTATTATGAACTTAGATTTGTGGATATTCATTTAGAATGAATATAGAGCAAAGTGTTGCTGCCAAAGTTCATAGATATTTGTGGGATACAAATATTGGACTGACTCGCTCTCAAATATTACTGCATGGAATCATTTGTGATTGATCATAAGTAAATTTGAGTAAAGGCAAATATCATAGTATCCTCTGACCTGAGATACATATTGGGTCTTGATATTCACCAAGTACTATACCTTGACCTAGTTCTTCGTTGTCTGTAATAAGGCAGTACATAAGGCTAAACTCAGGTGTGGTACAAGGTGATTGTGAGAGACGTATTTAGTCAAGAAGGGATTTGTTCCTCTTATTCATTGAGAGTAAGATGTCTAAGGCCTGCTAAATTAAATCAACAGAGAGTGATCACTCTATGTCTCTGGATTTAACATGACATTTGTAACAAAAGGATAAATGATAGATTCACCTAAATCATGTTCAAGTAAGGGACTTGAAAGGGCTGATGTTATTGAATGGCAAATATAGTCATACGTATTGGGGGTAGTAATCCGTAGTTAGGCGTCATTTACTACTTGCATCAATCTTCTATATATCTTGTGCAAGTGGGAGATTGTTGGACTCTGTATGCCCAAGACACATATTAAATTGATGTGGCTAGTATGTTATGATCCAAGTCGAGTCATACCCAATAACAAGCTAGACAAACACTTATATTATTTATTTGTGATATGATCAAACAAATAAATATTAACACTTACAATATTTAGAAATTGGTTTTCTAAATAATTGCACTTGAGAAACTAATAAATTATATGGATAATTTATTTTGAGAGAATATTTTATTTTGTTATTTAATGGGTTAAATAACATTTTAAAAGGTTGTATAAAGTCTTGCATTTATGTAGTGTTATATTTATAAAAGTTATAAATATATAAACCAAGACTTGAATTTTATAAAAGAAATCTTTTTTTATAAATAAGTGGGCCGCCCCCCCCCCCCCCCCCTTTTGTCTTACCAAGATGAGATCTTGATCTAATCACAATTCATGCTTTTGCATGTGTTAGAGAGGATGTGATTGGGTGGTCTAACCAAGTTTTTTGGTCCAATCAAACAACATGCATTTTTGCATGGTTAGAGGTTCATGCATTGGTCAAATGGGGAGGCAATTTCTCTCACTTGTTTTTATTTAATTTTGTATGACAAAATTAAGAAGATGGATGAACTAAAAACTAGCAAGAACTAGAGAAATAGCTCTCTAATTTTCGGTCATCATAAGCTTTTCTCAAGTGTTTGGTTTTTGATCTTTAGTGTTAAAATCCTAGCTAATCTCGTGGTGTTTGTTGGAAGCTTGGGGTATACAAGTTTGAGTCCTTCTACTCTTGAAGGCAACCATTCAAGAATCATCATCCTTTTCATCATCCTATTACTCCAAGAAGGTAGTATTCTAAACACCCTATGGTTGTGTTTGATAGTATGCATTTTCATATATGGATCCGGGTTTTGGGATTTTGCTTTTAAATGAAATTTATATCTTAAAAGTAACATGTTTTAAATATTATTTCCGCTGCATTTTTATTTCATATGGATGAAATTAGTTTGATAAACATGTTAAAATCCCTTCACATTTACGTAACAGTTTGCGTATAACTTCCAGAAAAGCTTCTCGAGAGTTCGGAATCATACGAAATTCGATATGTGTACTTGTCACATGTAATTGTACAAATCCCGAGAATGAAATACAAGATTTCATTGGATTCATAATTGTATGATGATCGTAATGGCACAACTATCACAGTCTCCCCTACTATAGGAAATTTCTTCCCGAAATTTAATTTAGATGAAAACTTGTGAAAACAGATGTGGATGTTTCGCTTTCAAATGATCCTCCGTTCCCTGAGTAAAACTCTGGGCCACGTCTGGATTTCCAGTAAACTTTGTTAATCGTACTCGTCTATTGTTTATACGGAATATTTCAGATCCGAAGATTTAAACTCCATTCCAATAGGTTTGTGTATGATTGTACCGAATCTCAAGAGTGACAAGATTTCCTAGTATACCGCAAAAAATCATCGTTTTCATCCTCAAGCTTCATCATCCTCGGCTTCGTCACCGGATCCGGCCGCCACCGTCGATTGTCTGCGTCGTAGCGCCGCCACCACTGTCACAATTATCCTCATCATTATCATCAAACGTCACCGGTCCGCCGGTTTCACCGGTCGGACCAGGTAGCCGAGAGAGGGGGTGTTTGCAGGTGGGAGTTTGTAGGGGTGCGGGGTGTCGAAGCGCTGGTTCCGGCTCTGGTCATCGGCCAAGAATCATCGAGAGGGAGAGAGTAGATGTGAAGTTTGTTTGAAATGACGGAGAGAAGGTGTTGTGTTTATACTTGAGTTAGGGTTTCTTCAAGAGGATGAAGGCAAAGAAAGAAACCACAGGGATAAGGTGTGCATGTTTGGTGATCTGTGGTTTTCAAAATGGGGATTTAGGGTTATACTTACTTATATATACTAGGGTTCCCTTAGTGGGCTTGGGCTCAAGACCCACAAGCCCACTTCCCGCGTTTTATGTGGCCCATTACACTTTTGATACCCGTTTTCGCACCCGCACTTCATAGATTGTCGTAGTGTATAATTCTAGGGTCATAAGTATGTAAGATTCTATCAGTGCTTGTCGTTGGCGCGCTCGTTTGTCGGTTGCGTTAAAAATCGTGGAAAATGCGTCGTTGATTGTTTTTAATCCGATTTTTTATCTGACTTCGACTACGGATATTAAAATTTAATTATGAAGCTAAATATATCATTAGATTTTCGTATTTTGTCGGCATTGTCAGTATTTTGTTCGGTTTTAGTTCGTTACCGTTTTACTTTTCGCAGATTTCACGCAGATCGTCATTCGCGCACTGTAAAGCCGGTTAGATATTCCTAGGCACTCCATAGGCCTAATTAAGTTTATTTATGTCTTAAACACTATTTATTATAGTCCTAATGTTCGTTTTGCGTGTAATTAATGCCGTAAATTACCGGTTGTCACTTTCTCCCCTTGTTAATAAAATTTCATTCTCGAAGTTTAGACTACGTTAACTCCTTAGAGTTACGTTAGGCGCAGGTAGTTATGGATTAATACCAACGTGAATGGTCATGAAATCGAATCAAGACTTATTCGAATTATGTGAATTCAAGGACATACTACAACAATAAGAACCCAACGGTTAAAAGGAATGTGTTTTAGCATTTGATGTCAAGGGAAAACGAGACGTACTGATACAGTCACCAATGTGACAAAATTAATAGGGGTCCAACATAGGAAAGAATCTCGACCAACAGAATTCCAAATGAACGTTCACAATATGCAAATGGATTCTAGAAACAATAACATCCATTAGATGAAACTTGGAATCAACAGGCTCAAATGAAATAGTTTTGCATGAAACGCCCGATCGTGATTAGCATAAGCTGCAAGTCATACCGACGCCACAAGGTGTCGTAGTGATTGAGATAATTTAATAATAACGGTGACCAAACAAGGTCACCGTGTTTGAAATCAAATGAGGGCTCAACGAAGTAAATCTGAATGTTTGTCCCAAACAGACATCATAGGATTTTTCAATGGTTATGTGGTGAGTGTATGTGCCCTCATGCTTTCTGTCGGGCGTGCCACCATGAGGAAAAGGTTATTCGGTTTGTGCAAGGTGAGAGAGATGAACAGGGTTTTATTGTTGGCATCACTAGACCCGGTGTTGAAAACGTTGATACCTCATCGGAAGAGTTGGGTGTAGATATTGCTTTGCCTGGCCGTGTTTTCTCTCTCCCCATCAAGACTGTTAAGAGTATCCCCCTTAGTTGTCGTATGGCATTTGCCCAAGTCTTAACTGTAGCTTTGGACAAGGTGGCTGCTATGCCTGATTCTGTTGAGGCATGGGTTCGACTTTTGATATTACCACGTTGCACCTTACGGGTGTTCAAGCCTGTTGGTCGTCAGGACAAGAGGTCGGGCAATAGGAAGACGGGCCAATGCCTTAGCATTCAGCGGTCTTTGGCTCAGTGGGGTGATTGTGAGGGTTTTGCCACTCTTGTCCAGTCGTTGTTTGATCAACCCGCGAGGGGGTTATGGATGGAATTAAAAGGGCACTGAGAATGATAATGAGTGTGGGGGGACCAATGTGAAACAATGTTTACCGTAAGGTTGCTGATGGTCATTTCACTGCAGCGGTTAAGGTTTTATGCTCCTCAGGGGTCGCCCCTCTCAATAAGAATACTCTGGAGGCTTTAGTGGCTAAGCACCCATGTATGCCCCCTCCTTCCATGCCTGCCTCCTTGCCTTCTGAGTCTCCTCTTGTGGTGGAGTCCGATTGTGTGCTCGGGTGTATTAAATCTTTCCCCAAAGGAACGTCATGCGGGAGAGATGGCTTAAGGGCCCAACATCTTTTAGATGCTTTTTGTGGGGAGGGGTCTGTGATTGCTGATAGCCTGCTTAGGACTACTTCAGCTATGGTTAATTTATGCTTGGGGGGAGGTGCCAGAGGAGTCTGGCGGAGTTTGTTGCTTCTGCTCCTCTTATACCTCTTCTCAAACTGGATAATGGGATTAGGCCTATCGTTGTTGGGCCGATTTGGAGGAGGGTGATCTCCAAGGTGGCCATGAAAGGTGTTGGGAAGGAGATGGCCAAATACCTTGGCGATTTCCAGTTTGGGGTAGGGACTCCATGTGGGGCAGAGGTCGTTCTTCATAGTGCGAACAGGTTCCTTAATGAGTACCACCAAGATGGGTCTCTTGCTATGCTTACTGTTGATTTTTCGAACGCTTTTAATTTGGGTGATAGGACAGCCCTACTGTACGAGGTAAGGAAAAGGTGTCCTTCTATTTCTACGTGGGTCGATTTTTTATATGGTCAACCAGCTAGATTATATGTGGGGGATGAGTATATTTGGTCTACTACTGGCGTTCAGCAGGGGGACCCCTTGGGGCCCCTCCTTTTTGCCCTTGTTCTACACCCCCTTGTTCACCAAATAAGGGATTGCTGCAAACTTCTATTTCACGCCTGGTACCTAGATGACGGAACGCTTATTGGAGATGCCACCCAAGTGGCTAATGCTTTAGATATCATCAGAGCTGAGGGTCCTTCCTTAGGGCTTCAACTTAATATAAAGAAAACTGAAGTTTTCTGACCAACCTGTAATGGTGTAAAGCTGAGGGTCCTTCCTTCCTTAGGGCTTCAACTTATTCCCTCGGGGGATTGGGAGGCCGGTGCGGGGTGTGAAACTCCTGGGGGGTGCCGTTACTCGTGATGCAGAGTTTATTAGTAGTATGGATCTTAAAAGAGCGAATTGTGCAGTCGAGCTGATGAGGTGCCTTAAACGCCTACGGGACCCTCAGAGCGAGCTCCTCTTGCTTCGTTCTTGTATGGGTGTTGCTAAATTACTGTTTGGTCTTCGAACGTGTCAACCTTCTTTGGTCGGGGGAGTTGTCTCTGTTTTTTATGAAGGCCTCCGGGGAGCATTAGAGGATATTGTTGTTTGTGGGGGTGCCTTTTTTGGAGATCTCCAGTGGAGGTTGGCTTCTCTCTCGACCCGGTTCGGAGGCTTAGGGATTTGTACGGCCGAGGATGCCTCTTCATATGCTTTAGTGGCTTCAAGGGCCCAATCTTGGGGTTTACAAGACCACATACTCCGAGAATGTGGTGGGGATGTTTTAGACTCCGATTACAGGAGTGCGTTGGACCATTTGCATAGTTCTCTTCCCGACCTTGATATTGGCGGTTTCTACATTAAAGACACCGCCCCTCCTAAATCCCAGAAAATTCTGGCGAATGCCTTATATGGCGAAATTGTCAAGAGGTTTGAAGAGAAGTTTGTTTTATCCCCTCGGCAAAGAGCTGTGTTTGAATGTCTACGTGCCCCACATGCTCAGGATTTTCTGTCTGTCGCACCTATTGAAGGCTTGGGGAAACACATGTCGGCTGTGGAATACCGTGCTATCCTTAGATACCGACTGATGATTCCTTTGTTCCTAGTTGACGAGCCATGTCCTGTATGCCGCAAAGCGTGTTTGAATTCTTTTGGCGAGCACGCGATCCACTGTAAAGAGCTACCGGGGTTTAAATATCGGCATAATTGGGTGAGAGATATGTTATGTGATGTTCTTAAGTGGGCCGGGATCTCTGCCAAAAAGGAGGCTCTAGTAAATTTCCTGACTGACCCCTTAGAGGGGAGGTCCACTTTACGCCCGGCGGACATCCTTGTGTTTGGATGGGAAGGGGGAAACACGCTTGTGTAGATCTAACTGGAGTCTCCCCCCTTGTCGGGCTCAAGGACAAGGGCTTTGCCGTAGGGCAAGCGGTGCTCAAGGCAGAGGCAAGCAAAGTGGCAAAACATGAGAAAGCCTGCCTGGAGAATCAACAATTGTTTCTCCTGTTTGCGTTTGATACCTTTGGTGGTCTCGCTCCTGACGCTGTGCGACTTTTTAATCGAGTTCAAAAATTCATTAATAGTAATTCTTCTTCGCTAAAGGTTTCAAACTTTGTATTTAGTAGAATTGGTTTTTCTATTCAAAAGGGGGTGGCGGCGCAACTTGTTGCCCAACTACCTGCCATTGCTTTGTAATTACCCTTTTACGTGTGGAATGATATTGGAAAATTTGAACTGCCAAAAAAATAAAAAATGGAACATCAAAAAAATATTGTTTTCGATCGAAGATGAAAAAGCAATGAATATCACAAAACAATCAATCGATAATGAAAGAACCGTTAGGAGGTACACCGGACTATAATATGAATCTGTGTACCATTATCTTAACATATGATTGTATTAAGACTTCTTTAGTATGATAAATCAAAGAGGATTTAAAATAGATAAATAAATAAAAAAATAAATCTACGCATGAGATGTGTAAACGAGATTAGCGCAAGCTTTAAATTAGTGAAAACACCACCACAAGGTGTCGAAATCAACAAACGATTCAATGGAGTTGAAGTCTAAACAAGTCTACTACGACTTGGAACAAATGAAATGCTTGTTAAAAATTGATTTAAATATGATGCTCTCAGTACATCATATGGTGCCTTGAATTGAATATGTATAGAGAACAAGTTCAAACAATTGAACTTCATTTAGACGCAATCGGACAACAAATACATGTATTGACAAGGAAATTTCCGGCATGGTTACAACGAAAAACCATGTACGTGTCTTGAAAAGAAAGAGGAGTTTCAAGAAATTCGTTGAGTCGATAGCAAGGAGTCAACACTTACAAGATTGCAGATCATCCAGATCATGAAGCAATAATCAGATATAGCGAAATAATAATTGAAATATTTGAAGAAAACGATCATTCGAAGTGAAACCACATGCGTAACAAACGATGCATGTGTAACATATGAATTTTTCGCGAAATGAAGAAAATGAGTGTTCGCTATAATGAAAGAAATTATCGTGATGCAATAACCATTAAGAGGAGTAGATATGTGAAAATCTACTCACTAGATGCAAAAGTCGGAATTTCAATAAAAGAGATTTAAGGACTTTACCTGGGGTTTCGTGTGATGACCGGTTGCTAGGTGACATTACCATGGAATTTAGAACATAACGTATTCGTCGTTAGTGAGATAGGGGGAATGCAGAGACATGCATCTTCTCTTTGGCGTGATTCGTGTCATTGCAGGACCACGTGACAAGTTGCCGCATCCTGATCGGTAGTTCTCCTGCTGACAGGATTAGCATCGTCGTTGAAATGCTCACTCATGTCTTCTCAAAGACCTTGCCTCGAAAGTCATATGTGACGTACTTCAACCTCGAAAGTCATAGTTACAGCATTTATTTAGAAAACTAGGAAATGTTGTCTGCACATTTAGAAAATACGCTTGTTTGAAAAACCGGTATAGTTATCATAAACCTTTCGTAAACCATTTGTGTTTATTGGCGTTCACAAACCATTTGTGTTGGTTAAAATTGTTTGTAAAATGGTTTAGAAATATATAAATTATGTTTATCGAAACCTTGTATGCTTTGCAAAATGTGCATGTCTTTCCACCCCGAAAACATTTATAAAAATGTAAAATCGTAAACAGGTGGGGTTATGAACTCACCTGGATATCATTGTGCAAAGCTATCTTAATATGACTTTGTGAAGTCGTTTCCAAGACGTGATTCGCTAGCGTGCATTCTATAATATCCCTAACATGGAATATCGTATAAGTCTCTAAATAAATGCTGTAACTAAACTACGTGTCACTGAGCTCTACCGAATCGTTAACCAAACGATTCAACGATAAGTTGTTAACTTAATGGAAACGATTAAGTTATGCTTATTAAGTCTCATTTAATGTCGGTAATAATTACTAAGTTTTGGAAATACTTAGTTTTCAAGAGAGTCAAAATATGGAAATATTTATATAAAATATATAAATATATAAATATATCGATAGAATCGTATTAGTCATCCCGAGAAGTCATACGTCTATGTAACGAATATTTTTATGAAATTGCTATATTGTAAACTCGTATGATGTCTCGCGTCGTAGAGGTTTGTCAAAGTATATGTATATGCCGTTTAGGCGTTTGAAACAAATACAAAAAGTTATATTTATTTTATAGAAGAATCATCGAGTTGTTTGATGTTTGAAATAAATATATAAACTATATTTATTTTTATAAATGAATACGAGTTGTTTGATATTAAAAATAAATATATAAATTATATTTATTTTTATAAAACGAATTCGTGTTGTTTGATATTTGAAATAAATGTATAAACTATATTTATTTTTATAAAACGATTTCGGGTCACCGGTGTTTGAAACAATATAAATAATTATATTGACGTTGTAAAAGAGTTCCCGTTATTGGCGTTTTTAGAAAGTGTCGTCGAAATAATATGCATTTGTATCTTGTTTTATAAAAGTCGTTTGAATCCGATTGGTTTTTGCTTTATAGTAAAACACGTTTTGTTTAACGGGCTTTCTCGAAAAACAGGCAGAGTTTCCTCTGTTTGGACGCCCCCGACAACACAAGTTGTCGATATTTTTCAAAATTCAACAATAGTCAATGTAACAATAACAAAATACACGTTTTATGTACGAAATTCATGGCATGAAAAGCATATAATTTTCATTATGACGTTTAATATTTATTGATTCGGTATAGAGCTCGTTTTCGTAATTTAAAACAAGAAATATATAAGCAATTTAAACAAAGTCGCGTCTTTATAATATACCAAATCCTCGCGTCGATTCATCGAACATGTTGACTGAGTTGACCGAGTCAAATGAGTTGACCGGCTAAGTTAACCGAGTCGACTCGAGTTGACTGAGTTGACTCGAACCACTGACCAAGGGTAACCCGAAGCTGAAAACTCGAGACATCCCGAACCCGATTCTGACCCTAAGCTAATCCGAACCAGAACTCAAACCTCCTCAGAACCTGCATTCGAACCCGAACCCGAAATTCTGCCAAACCAAAATCTGACTTGTACAATCCTGACCCGAACACTCCTCAAATCTGACCCGAGAACAAAACCATCATCCGAACCGAACTGTGACCCGAGCCAAACCAAAACCCACCTTGAATCTGACGAAAACCGTGTCTCGTGGTCTCGAACCCGTATGTTGGACAGTACCGAACCCGAAAACCCGATTCAAAAACTCAAACCAGAATAGTTACCTAGTATGCCGCCGGAAATCATCGTCTTCATCCTCAACCTCCGTCATCCTCGGCTTCGTCACCGGCTCCGGCAGCCGCCGCCGACTATCTGCGCCGTAGCTGTCACACCCCCAAATTACCCCAAGTGGAAACCCCGCGAGGCGTGGGACCTACCAGGATCTAGCCACTAATCACATTGAACTAAAGGTTAAATATTAATAGAAATTCCATTCAAGGTAAATAGTGTATCACGTAAACATTTATTCAAAACCCAAATACGTTCAGCGAAAGCCTAATTCATTGTTAAGCAATTCAAAATCCAAATGTATGAAAACAAATAGACTTGTCTTGTAATTCCCGTGTATCACGACCCATGACCACTCTAGCATCCCAGACAGCAAGTTCCTTATCAATATATCTAACGACCTGCAAGCATGCAGACAAGTGTATCAGCATAAAGCTGGCGAGTTCAAAGTTTTGTAAAATGTTTAATTGCCAAGTGTTTAGTTTAAAAACATGTTGATAATAACTCGAATACCGCAAGATGACATCAGTTTGTTTGCCCTTCCCCAATGCCTATCAACATTGGTCATGTGGTTAAGGTCATTAGTTCACGCCTGTCCTCCCCGGTACGGTGTGAGGTCATCAAGCCAAATAGCACTATCAACTAATAACCCGTTGCCTCCCTGGCAACTAGTTCGGTAGTAAGATGGGACCTAAGGTGATAGATTTGAGTGTATTATTCAACATCGGATTTAAACCCTGTAATACATATTCCTCCCCAGAATACCAGTTTGTTTGCACAGTTACCCCAGTTTTCTCTCGTCCAAGCAAATGATCAATCAAGGAGGGGACACTACTGTCCTTATACCTCTTGTCATGGAAAGGACCTTTGCGATGGTCCACGCGCTAACATTCGTTATCGTTACGCGCGTATAGGCACGATGATTAGATGGAATAGGAGTAGAGAAAATTCCTAGTAGTTGGAGGGGCACCTTCGAGATGAATACTTCATCTTCCTTTTCTGGTCAAGTGCGTCGTCAATCTTGCTTCTCATAAGCCGCAGGGATCTCGTCCCGTTGGTCAAGAATTTGTTCAAGGTTGCCGCCTCTGCCTCGTCATCATCGCCGTAGTCTGGCATCTTCACGTTCGAGAGGGAAGAGCAGCCATTTCCTACGGAAGTAAGCTCAGCATCTTGTTTGGTAATCACTCCCAGCCATGAGCTTTGCAAAGGATGTGAGGTCGGTAGCTTCATCGTGCGAGTCACGTACAGTAATAGGAGTCAGAGTCGAAAGTATCTCATTCACGTCAATAATCATTCCGTACACTTATTTGTATGTATGTATATCAATAACATATATGCTACTTAGCATAATCAAGCAATTTAATGCATTATATTACGTATAACTCTCGTTTTTGGGGGTCATTTTGTTTTTGGCAAGTCTAACTCATGTAGACTACGCTTTGATTGGCACCTTATTTTAAAGGTATTCCTCACTAATGTCCTTGCCTTGTATTTTCTTTGTAAAGTGTCTGACTCGTGGATCTTGGCGCTTTTGTGAATGCAATGAAAACCTTTTTGAAAAATGTTTTCGTGAGAGAACTCTAGTGATTGTAGTCTAGACTCGAGAAAGAATCCTAGTTCACTACAATCGAAGCTCTGATACCAAACTGTCACACCCTGTCTTTTGCGGAAGCGTATGATGTGTGACTAGCTTGTTATCATTGCATTCAATCGTAATAAACAACTACATGATCAAAACGATGTTCATCCATTCATGAAAATTTGAGTATTTCAAACACTTGTTATTTAAGTTTTCAAAACACGACCTTTGACAAGGTTACAATTCAACAAAAGGGGATGACATCTAAACTTGTAGTTTACTTCTAGTGACGACACTTGCGCCCAAGATCCATCCTGTCACCTGAAATACATGTAATTTTGGAAAACATCAACATAAAGTTGAGCGAGTTCATGCGTTTTTGTATTTCACGTTTTTATACTTTGTATGAAAACATAGTATGTATAATTCAAGTCTTTCTTGAGTACCCCACGTACTCAAGTATAATTCCCGTTTTCTTGAGTACCCCACGTACTCAAGTATCATTCAAGTGTTCTTGTGTACCCCACATTTTAAATGATTGTTTATACAAGGACATTAAGGCATGTGAGGACATATGGAGCATTAGTGTTGGCTCCTTTAAGGCATGTGAGCATATGGAGCATTAGTGTTGGCTCCTTTACTGTGTCGATTACCCTCGACTGTGTCGATTAACCTCGACTGCGTCAATTTCCCTTGACTGTGTCGATTTCCCTCGACTGTGTCGATTAACCTCGACTGTGTCGATTTCCCTCGACTGGGACACCGAAGCACTCATGAGGTCATATAAGGACCATGAGTGGGGCTCGGCCGTACCCGTTAGATCTAACCCTCGTCCCTAATTAATGAATGTTTTTAATGGCTTGGTACTAGTATTCACCAAGACTTTATGGCATCTTTTGTATTAGTTTAAGCTCACATGATCTAGTATTTTCTAGGCTTTTCTTAAAGCTCATCATATTGCACTCACCACGAGTACTTCTCGTATTCTCAAATCATATTGCACTCGGTTCTCGT
The DNA here is from genome assembly GCA_030545235.1 of Helianthus tuberosus. Taxonomy (NCBI): domain Eukaryota; kingdom Viridiplantae; phylum Streptophyta; class Magnoliopsida; order Asterales; family Asteraceae; genus Helianthus; species Helianthus tuberosus. The sequence continues at coordinate 113,729,752 of CM060394.1, read as the reverse complement.
TCTCACCAAGAGTGCTTCTTGTATTTTTACCCTTTGTAAAAATTATAATATTTGTAACATGTATTTCACCCCCGAGAGTTATAAAACCAAAAACAGTTAGAGAAAAGGGGGAGCATGAACTCACAACTTTGCGTTCCTTGCGTCGTAAACTTCACCGGATTTGCTTAATTAACGTCGTAACCTATACGCGTTTTCTTAACGTTAGTCACTAGACTTGCGTCGCACAAGTACAGTCACTCTCTTTTGTATATATTCTTGTGTTAAAAATATTCTATATTTTTAACTACGTATCTTACTTATATTATTTTCTCTAAAATTAATATGAGTATCTCGTGTTTTGCACTTTGCACCCGAATTATGTATCTTGTATGTTGCATGTGTATTTTATGTTTATACTCCTCATGAGTGTTTAGTGTATTTTTAAGTCTTAATACACTAGTACGTATAACACATACTATATACACTTAGCACAAAAGTTGGTGATAAAATAATATATATTTTTCTCTCAAAAATATACATACTTATATCCATTTTTATTCTTGAAGAAATCCTCATTTCTTATCACCAAAAATTAGGGAAACCTTGGTAATACTTTTAAATACATTTTTAGGGAATAAGTTTCTCAAAAACTTATATTTTTCTAAGTGTCAAAATTTATAAAAATTTTGACAGAGTTTCCCCTAAAAATGGAGGTTTCCCATGTTTTCAAAACATGTGTTTATTTTCTTTTAAATCGTCAACAATCATCAACAACAATTATCAACAATAATCATCAACCACAATCACTAATTTCTCCATTTCATGAACTTGAATATTTACAAAAATGTGTAGTAACTTACTAGCACATTTAGTAAGTCTTGTTATCTTTAAAAAATAAGTTTAATTTCTTAAAAACTTTATTTTTAAAGAATATGAAGTTTCACAACTTCTAGTCGGTTTTTACGAAAATTATTTCTTTGTTAAAACTTTTGTTACACAAGTGTCCACGCACTTGTTTGTTCATAAAAACACCTCTGCTTCATGAAAGATCCGGTTTTAAAACATGGTTTTGTCTTACAGTTGGTCTTTCGAAAATACCACTTGTAGATCTTTAGATCTACTAGTTTAGAACTCCATTTCATAAGATAATTGTTTTTACACAAGTTCATGTTTAGTGTGTAGTAGAGTTTCATCATTTAACCCTTTTCATTCTTAACATATTCTATGTCATGTTTCATGAACATGACTAATCCGGGTTAGATGATGATCCGAGCTACCACAACATAGATCGGCACTAAATAATCACCACAAAACAAGTCTTACAAGTTTTACACAACTCTTATGCTTCTAACCAACATGTTCATCATTTATGTAGACTTTTAGTTTCGATCTTGTGTGTGTTTGATTTCTAACCATTAAATCGCTTATTAACCACTCTAAACAAGAACAAGATGGTGTTTTAGAGTACTTACTACTAGCACAAGGCTAGGGAAGTTCAATAGTGCAAGTGAGGTGGATAAAAGCAAATGGTGAAGGTCCTTCAACTTCCGAAAGCTCCAAGCCTCCTAACTTAGCTTCTTACACCTTGTGTACACTTTGGAATGGTTTGAAGTTGGATGAAAATAGAGATAGTGTGGGTGCTTGTTTGGGCCGTAAGCTTAAGAGGGAGGAAGAGGGAGTTTTTGGTGTGTGTTAAAATGATGAAGATGAGCTTCTAATTCTTATAACCATGTTGAATTATTATCCAAAGTGTAGTATGTCTCAAGAGTACAAGGCAAATCTTACTAGGCAATCTTTATAAGATCATCCAAGATCAATTAAGATCTCACAAATAGGCCATGTGGCCGTGAGCTAGGTAGGGGGGGGGGGGGGGGTCTAGCATAGATTTAAATCATATAAGATCAAATAGAATCCAAGGAAGATCTATGGAATATCCAAGGAAGATCTAAGCAAGATCTAAATGATTCTTCCCAAATCCAATGAAAGATTCTTAGAAGATTTAGGAAGGATTATGTAATATTTGAGGGTGGGGGCCACTTGGGCCGTAAATCATATGGGGGGGGGGGGGGGTAATTTGTAACTTGATGGTAAAAATAGGTAATTAGTGGGAGGTTAAAAGTCTAGATATTAGCATGTAGTGTCTTGTGACGGGTGTTAGGGTATTCGGGTACCCTAATTAGCTTAGAAAAATAAAGACAATGCTTCTAGCATTATTTTGGTGTTCCGGGTAATGTCCGGTTGTTCGGTTATATACCGGTTCGTTAAAGTGCTAAATTGCACCTTTTAGTGTCTTTTAAGTGTCCTTTTATAACACTTTCAATTCCCGACACTCAGGGAAGTATTCTGGATGATAAAACGAAATTTCTGCATAAAATTTATATGTTTAAATGCTGAATTATTGCTGAATTATATAAATTCTGCACTTAAAGTGCGTTTCGGGTGCTTTTTAGTGCTTATTTTTGCTTTCGCAATGTCTATAAATTAAACCCTTATATGTACTCTTGGGTTTTAATGTACTTTTGTCGTCGGACCTACACCTAGGCCTCAATTCTAATGTCTGACTGCTTTCTGCAGTTCTGTTGACACGATGTGTCTTACCGGTGAGTTTACTAATATTTCTGACGCAACGCTCTCGTTTATGCATAAAGCTATATTTTGTAGTATATATCAAGCATGAATTCACTTGTATGGAATTCAGAAATTTATTTGTCTGGTAAACTAGATCATGCACAGTCATTTAAGCGCAAATTACTGTTCATCTAGTGTACGGAATATACGGAAAAGTGACGGTTGTCACAGTCTCCCCCCGTTAAAAGAATTTCGTCCCGAAATTCAAGCGATGCCATCGGTCGCAGGGGAGTTGTGAAACCAATATGGTCACTTAGATTCATGATTTGTCTTCATGTTCCCATGAAATCTCTGGGCCATGTCATGAATTCTATCGTACTCAAGTAAGTCGATCACGACTTTTTTTGTATCTTGCGGACTCTTGGTCCATAACCTCAGCAGGTTTCTATAGTATCACGGACTCTAGGTCCAAAACCTCAACAGGTTTCTATAGTAATTCTTGTCGTTTGTCATTGACGTGAATCTTATTTGTGGGAACAACGACTGTTCCTTAAGTCAGACTCCTCTAACGATTTGACACATGAATGTGTCGCGATCACTACTGATCTTTTTCTGGGAGTTTTCATCTTGTGAACAATGGTTCTGATCCCTACACCGGGGATTCAACCTTTTCGTTTTCCAACTCACACTACGCCTTCTCTAGGCGAGGCTCTCATTTTGGTCATACTTCTTGTCTCAAATTCTTTCGACTTATGCCACTCATCGGCGTAATTTTTCTGTATTCTGCGGGCTGTCCTGATATGATCACATATCTGAAGGATCTTGCCTCTAGTTTTTCCTGGGCCATTTCGGGCCAGTTGATTGTTTATTTCTGATCTCCGTTCAACATGACGGAAATTTACTCATTATGTTTCGTCTAAATCTTTACACGAAGCGGTTTAGACGGCGGTGTGATAGATACCGTTGTAGGAAAACTCCACTAAGGGCAAGTGAGTGTTCCGACTTTTCATTAAGGTTTATCACACAAGCACGTATCGTGTTCATACAGTTCGCATCGTTCAGCAGCTCAGTTCATATTCGAGTTCTTACGATCATCGGTGTGTTGCAACCCTTGTGATCAATAAAGATCGTGCAACGTTTTCTTTCGGGTAATGACGTCCAGTTTGCGGCGCGCAATTACTGTATCTATCTCAAGGTCTTTTCTCATGATTCCTTAATCAATGTGCCGCGTACGCAATGTTGTGGTCTCGTTGCATCGACGTACAATCGAGACTTTGTCGAGAGACGTCACATAATTGCAACTCTAGCTCCTTAGCTCTTGGTTGCAGGGTTGGCGTGAATTTCGTTCTTATCCACCATGTATCTTAAAGTTCTCCCTTCGCGAACTTGAAATCCGCTTTTCGTCATCATTGCCCATAACTGTGCTTTCTCTAAGAGTTGCAAGGTAAATTGCGGCTGTTGCTCACGACCTTCCTTGGTCGTTGGCCATATAAGAATGTAGTCAATAAGTATATGACTTATCCAGGTATGGCTCACACGTTCGATTCATGAGGTCCATGAATATTGTCGATGCATGTGTTAAGCCAAATGATACGACAAGGATCTCGTAATGCTCGAAGCAAGTCCTAAAGGTCGTTTTAGGGATATTTCCTTTTGTATTCACAGTGGAGGACCTCTTGTCCTCAAGTTGATCTTTGAGTGGTAACTGGAACCTTACGATTGGCTCATTTGTGTCACCAGTCCCTGGGCAAAGGATTCTGATTCTCAATTTTCTGAAGTTTATGTAAAGTGTAGACTACCAACTTTCTCCTTGTCTCCTTAACTAAGGATGTTATGTCCTTAATTTCCTCTGTCTAGCAGCTCTTGCAGTTATATCAGAGGTTCATGCTTCGCTGGTGAAGCTAGTCGGTATGGCGTCATTCGTCACTGGTGCTACTCCTGGCACACGATTTATCCCAAACTCCTCTCGTCGCTACAGAGAGGCGTTCCTAGCAAGTCTTCTGAAAAGGCTACTGGGACTTCTTTCATCACGGGGATGTTCTCAGGCTCTGCAGTCTACTCGGAGGCGTTTCTATGCCTCTTCGACCAATGAGGGATGTCGTAGATCTGTCGCCTTGTGGGGTCTAACATCCTTGCACCTATTGCAGGAAAGTTGGGTTTCATCATCCGCAAGAGGGATGCGTCTGATTTTCTTATATCGAACGACTTCAGCTGTATACTTGGATTTCTGATCCATGCTGCCTTTCATATTATGACTTCGCGAGTCAATGGTAACAGAAGGTTCCGGCCTTCTGAGTCCCTAAATACAATCCTTAATCGCTTCGACTGCTTCAACTAGCCTTTTATATGCCTATTTCGAAAGAATATGGGACGTCTATTTTACTTGAACTAGGTCAAGCAGTTTCTTAGGTTCTAAGCATGTAAGGTTTAAGTTGGTGCCAGTATTAATTAAAAGTAGATGCATTAGGTTGGTTAATAGGGAACGTACCCGTAACCGCATCTGGATCCTGGCGTGCTTCACGAGTTTCAATCGCGAAAACCTTTCCTTGTTTGTTTCTTCTTAGGGCAATCTTTCCTAAGGTGCCCTACTTCACCACATTTGTAGCAACCGGGTATTCTCTTATTTCTTCCATCTGGGTCCTTCGCCCAACAAGCATCCTTGCTGTGCCCTTCTTTTCCACACTTTCCGCACATAGGCCTTAGACATCGACCTTCATGGTGAAAAGTGCATTCCCCGTATCTCGGCTTAGTCCCCGAGTATATTTTGCCACCAGCCTTATTAGTGGCTCCATCAGTTTTCCTGTCATGCGGCGGTTTCACTTTCTTTCTTTTGCCTGTTTTAGAGCTCCCATAGTTGACTTGGGTGCTCATCTTTAGGTTTGAGGACTTCCTCTTCTTGTTGCTTGACGACTCCACATGAGTCTCTTTCTTGTTATCCTCAGATTCCGAAAATTTTCCTCACGTAGAGCTTCTTCAGTAAGAGTGACACTCATATCGATAGCCTCTACAATGGTTGAGGGCTTTGAGGTAGTAACCATGCTCCTGATCTGGGGTGCAAGTCCCCAAATGAATCGTTCAACCCTTTTGAATTCTGGTTTGACTAAGTAGGGGACGACCCTAGACAAGTCGTGAAATCGTTGGACGTATTCAGGAATCTTTGGTCCGTCCATTTTCAAGTTCCAGAACTCCACCTCAATCTTCTGGATTTCAGCCCTAGAACAGTATTTCTTTCCCATCATTTCCTTGAGCTCGTCCCAGCTCAGTGCATAAGCAGCATCTGCACCAAGGGTTTGAACCTGAAGGTTCCACCAGGAGAGTGCGCCATCTACGAATAACCCTGAGATATAAGTAACACTCTGTCGGGGTGAACAGTTACTCATTCTTAGAATGGAGTCAGTCCTTTCTGCCCAACGAACAAATGCAACGGCACCTCCCGTGCCATCAAAATTCAATGGCTTGCAGTCCAGGAATTGTTTATAGGTGCAGCCAGTTGGAGGGTTATTTTCAGTAGTGCCATCGTTGTGCTTAGAGCGGAGGGCTTCATGTCGCGCAATTGCCTGTGAGATGTGTTCTTGCAGCTCGGCTTCTGTCCTTGGCAACGTACTGGTGTTTGTGTCTCGCCTGGGCGGCATTCTCTTCTGCCGAAATGGTATGAAGTAGGTTAGACAACATTCCAATTGTCTATGAGATACATAGCACCATAAGCCATTATGTAATCACCCAATTTCACACGTATATATAATCAGTGTATAAGCGAGGAAATAGTTATTGAGCCTTCACATAGGCTTGCCAACTTGCCTTCACATACCCTTTGTAAAAATTATAATATTTGTAACATGTATTTCACCCCCGAGAGTTATAAAACCAAAAACAGTTAGAGAAAAGGGGGAGCATGAACTCACAACTTTGCGTTCCTTGCGTCGTAAACTTCACCGGATTTGCTTAATTAACGTCGTAACCTATACGCGTTTTCTTAACGTTGGTCACTAGACTTGCGTCGCACAAGTACAGTCACTCTCTTTTGTATATATTCTTGTGTTAAAAATATTCTATATTTTTAACTACGTATCTTACTTATATTATTTTCTCTAAAATTAATATGAGTATCTCGTGTTTTGCACTTTGCACCCGAATTATGTATCTTGTATGTTGCATGTGTATTTTATGTTTATACTCCTCATGAGTGTTTAGTGTATTTTTAAGTCTTAATACACTAGTACGTATAACACATACTATATACACTTAGCACAAAAGTTGGTGATAAAATAATATATATTTTTCTCTCAAAAATATACATACTTATATCCATTTTTATTCTTGAAGAAATCCTCATTTCTTATCACCAAAAATTAGGGAAACCTTGGTAATACTTTTAAATACATTTTTAGGGAATAAGTTTCTCAAAAACTTATATTTTTCTAAGTGTCAAAATTTATAAAAATTTTGACAGAGTTTCCCCTAAAAATGGAGGTTTCCCATGTTTTCAAAACATGTGTTTATTTTCTTTTAAATCGTCAACAATCATCAACAACAATTATCAACAATAATCATCAACCACAATCACTAATTTCTCCATTTCATGAACTTGAATATTTACAAAAATGTGTAGTAACTTACTAGCACATTTAGTAAGTCTTGTTATCTTTAAAAAATAAGTTTAATTTCTTAAAAACTTTATTTTTAAAGAATATGAAGTTTCACAACTTCTAGTCGGTTTTTACGAAAATTATTTCTTTGTTAAAACTTTTGTTACACAAGTGTCCACGCACTTGTTTGTTCATAAAAACACCTCTGCTTCATGAAAGATCCGGTTTTAAAACATGGTTTTGTCTTACAGTTGGTCTTTCGAAAATACCACTTGTAGATCTTTAGATCTACTAGTTTAGAACTCCATTTCATAAGATAATTGTTTTTACACAAGTTCATGTTTAGTGTGTAGTAGAGTTTCATCATTTAACCCTTTTCATTCTTAACATATTCTATGTCATGTTTCATGAACATGACTAATCCGGGTTAGATGATGATCCGGGCTACCACAACATAGATCGGCACTAAATAATCACCACAAAACAAGTCTTACAAGTTTTACACAACTCTTATGCTTCTAACCAACATGTTCATCATTTATGTAGACTTTTAGTTTCGATCTTGTGTGTGTTTGATTTCTAACCATTAAATCGCTTATTAACCACTCTAAACAAGAACAAGATGGTGTTTTAGAGTACTTACTACTAGCACAAGGCTAGGGAAGTTCAATAGTGCAAGTGAGGTGGATAAAAGCAAATGGTGAAGGTCCTTCAACTTCCGAAAGCTCCAAGCCTCCTAACTTAGCTTCTTACACCTTGTGTACACTTTGGAATGGTTTGAAGTTGGATGAAAATAGAGATAGTGTGGGTGCTTGTTTGGGCCGTAAGCTTAAGAGGGAGGAAGAGGGAGTTTTTGGTGTGTGTTAAAATGATGAAGATGAGCTTCTAATTCTTATAACCATGTTGAATTATTATCCAAAGTGTAGTATGTCTCAAGAGTACAAGGCAAATCTTACTAGGCAATCTTTATAAGATCATCCAAGATCAATTAAGATCTCACAAATAGGCCATGTGGCCGTGAGCTAGGTAGGGGGGGGGGGGGGTCTAGCATAGATTTAAATCATATAAGATCAAATAGAATCCAAGGAAGATCTATGGAATATCCAAGGAAGATCTAAGCAAGATCTAAATGATTCTTCCCAAATCCAATGAAAGATTCTTAGAAGATTTAGGAAGGATTATGTAATATTTGAGGGTGGGGGCCACTTGGGCCGTAAATCATATGGGGGGGGGGGGGGTAATTTGTAACTTGATGGTAAAAATAGGTAATTAGTGGGAGGTTAAAAGTCTAGATATTAGCATGTAGTGTCTTGTGACGGGTGTTAGGGTATTCGGGTACCCTAATTAGCTTAGAAAAATAAAGACAATGCTTCTAGCATTATTTTGGTGTTCCGGGTAATGTCCGGTTGTTCGGTTATATACCGGTTCGTTAAAGTGCTAAATTGCACCTTTTAGTGTCTTTTAAGTGTCCTTTTATAACACTTTCAATTCCCGACACTCAGGGAAGTATTCTGGATGATAAAACGAAATTTCTGCATAAAATTTATATGTTTAAATGCTGAATTATTGCTGAATTATATAAATTCTGCACTTAAAGTGCGTTTCGGGTGCTTTTTAGTGCTTATTTTTGCTTTCGCAATGTCTATAAATTAAACCCTTATATGTACTCTTGGGTTTTAATGTACTTTTGTCGTCGGACCTACACCTAGGCCTCAATTCTAATGTCTGACTGCTTTCTGCAGTTCTGTTGACACGATGTGTCTTACCGGTGAGTTTACTAATATTTCTGACGCAACGCTCTCGTTTATGCATAAAGCTATATTTTGTAGTATATATCAAGCATGAATTCACTTGTATGGAATTCAGAAATTTATTTGTCTGGTAAACTAGATCATGCACAGTCATTTAAGCGCAAATTACTGTTCATCTAGTGTACGGAATATACGGAAAAGTGACGGTTGTCACAGTCTCCCCCCGTTAAAAGAATTTCGTCCCGAAATTCAAGCGATGCCATCGGTCGCAGGGGAGTTGTGAAACCAATATGGTCACTTAGATTCATGATTTGTCTTCATGTTCCCATGAAATCTCTGGGCCATGTCATGAATTCTATCGTACTCAAGTAAGTCGATCACGACTTTTTTTGTATCTTGCGGACTCTTGGTCCATAACCTCAGCAGGTTTCTATAGTATCACGGACTCTAGGTCCAAAACCTCAACAGGTTTCTATAGTAATTCTTGTCGTTTGTCATTGACGTGAATCTTATTTGTGGGAACAACGACTGTTCCTTAAGTCAGACTCCTCTAACGATTTGACACATGAATGTGTCGCGATCACTACTGATCTTTTTCTGGGAGTTTTCATCTTGTGAACAATGGTTCTGATCCCTACACCGGGGATTCAACCTTTTCGTTTTCCAACTCACACTACGCCTTCTCTAGGCGAGGCTCTCATTTTGGTCATACTTCTTGTCTCAAATTCTTTCGACTTATGCCACTCATCGGCGTAATTTTTCTGTATTCTGCGGGCTGTCCTGATATGATCACATATCTGAAGGATCTTGCCTCTAGTTTTTCCTGGGCCATTTCGGGCCAGTTGATTGTTTATTTCTGATCTCCGTTCAACATGACGGAAATTTACTCATTATGTTTCGTCTAAATCTTTACACGAAGCGGTTTAGACGGCGGTGTGATAGATACCGTTGTAGGAAAACTCCACTAAGGGCAAGTGAGTGTTCCGACTTTTCATTAAGGTTTATCACACAAGCACGTATCGTGTTCATACAGTTCGCATCGTTCAGCAGCTCAGTTCATATTCGAGTTCTTACGATCATCGGTGTGTTGCAACCCTTGTGATCAATAAAGATCGTGCAACGTTTTCTTTCGGGTAATGACGTCCAGTTTGCGGCGCGCAATTACTGTATCTATCTCAAGGTCTTTTCTCATGATTCCTTAATCAATGTGCCGCGTACGCAATGTTGTGGTCTCGTTGCATCGACGTACAATCGAGACTTTGTCGAGAGACGTCACATAATTGCAACTCTAGCTCCTTAGCTCTTGGTTGCAGGGTTGGCGTGAATTTCGTTCTTATCCACCATGTATCTTAAAGTTCTCCCTTCGCGAACTTGAAATCCGCTTTTCGTCATCATTGCCCATAACTGTGCTTTCTCTAAGAGTTGCAAGGTAAATTGCGGCTGTTGCTCACGACCTTCCTTGGTCGTTGGCCATATAAGAATGTAGTCAATAAGTATATGACTTATCCAGGTATGGCTCACACGTTCGATTCATGAGGTCCATGAATATTGTCGATGCATGTGTTAAGCCAAATGATACGACAAGGATCTCGTAATGCTCGAAGCAAGTCCTAAAGGTCGTTTTAGGGATATTTCCTTTTGTATTCACAGTGGAGGACCTCTTGTCCTCAAGTTGATCTTTGAGTGGTAACTGGAACCTTACGATTGGCTCATTTGTGTCACCAGTCCCTGGGCAAAGGATTCTGATTCTCAATTTTCTGAAGTTTATGTAAAGTGTAGACTACCAACTTTCTCCTTGTCTCCTTAACTAAGGATGTTATGTCCTTAATTTCCTCTGTCTAGCAGCTCTTGCAGTTATATCAGAGGTTCATGCTTCGCTGGTGAAGCTAGTCGGTATGGCGTCATTCGTCACTGGTGCTACTCCTGGCACACGATTTATCCCAAACTCCTCTCGTCGCTACAGAGAGGCGTTCCTAGCAAGTCTTCTGAAAAGGCTACTGGGACTTCTTTCATCACGGGGATGTTCTCAGGCTCTGCAGTCTACTCGGAGGCGTTTCTATGCCTCTTCGACCAATGAGGGATGTCGTAGATCTGTCGCCTTGTGGGGTCTAACATCCTTGCACCTATTGCAGGAAAGTTGGGTTTCATCATCCGCAAGAGGGATGCGTCTGATTTTCTTATATCGAACGACTTCAGCTGTATACTTGGATTTCTGATCCATGCTGCCTTTCATATTATGACTTCGCGAGTCAATGGTAACAGAAGGTTCCGGCCTTCTGAGTCCCTAAATACAATCCTTAATCGCTTCGACTGCTTCAACTAGCCTTTTATATGCCTATTTCGAAAGAATATGGGACGTCTATTTTACTTGAACTAGGTCAAGCAGTTTCTTAGGTTCTAAGCATGTAAGGTTTAAGTTGGTGCCAGTATTAATTAAAAGTAGATGCATTAGGTTGGTTAATAGGGAACGTACCCGTAACCGCATCTGGATCCTGGCGTGCTTCACGAGTTTCAATCGCGAAAACCTTTCCTTGTTTGTTTCTTCTTAGGGCAATCTTTCCTAAGGTGCCCTACTTCACCACATTTGTAGCAACCGGGTATTCTCTTATTTCTTCCATCTGGGTCCTTCGCCCAACAAGCATCCTTGCTGTGCCCTTCTTTTCCACACTTTCCGCACATAGGCCTTAGACATCGACCTTCATGGTGAAAAGTGCATTCCCCGTATCTCGGCTTAGTCCCCGAGTATATTTTGCCACCAGCCTTATTAGTGGCTCCATCAGTTTTCCTGTCATGCGGCGGTTTCACTTTCTTTCTTTTGCCTGTTTTAGAGCTCCCATAGTTGACTTGGGTGCTCATCTTTAGGTTTGAGGACTTCCTCTTCTTGTTGCTTGACGACTCCACATGAGTCTCTTTCTTGTTATCCTCAGATTCCGAAAATTTTCCTCACGTAGAGCTTCTTCAGTAAGAGTGACACTCATATCGATAGCCTCTACAATGGTTGAGGGCTTTGAGGTAGTAACCATGCTCCTGATCTGGGGTGCAAGTCCCCAAATGAATCGTTCAACCCTTTTGAATTCCGGTTTGACTAAGTAGGGGACGACCCTAGACAAGTCGTGAAATCGTTGGACGTATTCAGGAATCTTTGGTCCGTCCATTTTCAAGTTCCAGAACTCCACCTCAATCTTCTGGATTTCAGCCCTAGAACAGTATTTCTTTCCCATCATTTCCTTGAGCTCGTCCCAGCTCAGTGCATAAGCAGCATCTGCACCAAGGGTTTGAACCTGAAGGTTCCACCAGGAGAGTGCGCCATCTACGAATAACCCTGAGATATAAGTAACACTCTGTCGGGGTGAACAGTTACTCATTCTTAGAATGGAGTCAGTCCTTTCTGCCCAACGAACAAATGCAACGGCACCTCCCGTGCCATCAAAATTCAATGGCTTGCAGTCCAGGAATTGTTTATAGGTGCAGCCAGTTGGAGGGTTATTTTCAGTAGTGCCATCGTTGTGCTTAGAGCGGAGGGCTTCATGTCGCGCAATTGCCTGTGAGATGTGTTCTTGCAGCTCGGCTTCTGTCCTTGGCAACGTACTGGTGTTTGTGTCTCGCCTGGGCGGCATTCTCTTCTGCCGAAATGGTATGAAGTAGGTTAGACAACATTCCAATTGTCTATGAGATACATAGCACCATAAGCCATTATGTAATCACCCAATTTCACACGTATATATAATCAGTGTATAAGCGAGGAAATAGTTATTGAGCCTTCACATAGGCTTGCCAACTTGCCTTCACATACCCTTTGTAAAAATTATAATATTTGTAACATGTATTTCACCCCCGAGAGTTATAAAACCAAAAACAGTTAGAGAAAAGGGGGAGCATGAACTCACAACTTTGCGTTCCTTGCGTCGTAAACTTCACCGGATTTGCTTAATTAACGTCGTAACCTATACGCGTTTTCTTAACGTTGGTCACTAGACTTGCGTCGCACAAGTACAGTCACTCTCTTTTGTATATATTCTTGTGTTAAAAATATTCTATATTTTTAACTACGTATCTTACTTATATTATTTTCTCTAAAATTAATATGAGTATCTCGTGTTTTGCACTTTGCACCCGAATTATGTATCTTGTATGTTGCATGTGTATTTTATGTTTATACTCCTCATGAGTGTTTAGTGTATTTTTAAGTCTTAATACACTAGTACGTATAACACATACTATATACACTTAGCACAAAAGTTGGTGATAAAATAATATATATTTTTCTCTCAAAAATATACATACTTATATCCATTTTTATTCTTGAAGAAATCCTCATTTCTTATCACCAAAAATTAGGGAAACCTTGGTAATACTTTTAAATACATTTTTAGGGAATAAGTTTCTCAAAAACTTATATTTTTCTAAGTGTCAAAATTTATAAAAATTTTGACAGAGTTTCCCCTAAAAATGGAGGTTTCCCATGTTTTCAAAACATGTGTTTATTTTCTTTTAAATCGTCAACAATCATCAACAACAATTATCAACAATAATCATCAACCACAATCACTAATTTCTCCATTTCATGAACTTGAATATTTACAAAAATGTGTAGTAACTTACTAGCACATTTAGTAAGTCTTGTTATCTTTAAAAAATAAGTTTAATTTCTTAAAAACTTTATTTTTAAAGAATATGAAGTTTCACAACTTCTAGTCGGTTTTTACGAAAATTATTTCTTTGTTAAAACTTTTGTTACACAAGTGTCCACGCACTTGTTTGTTCATAAAAACACCTCTGCTTCATGAAAGATCCGGTTTTAAAACATGGTTTTGTCTTACAGTTGGTCTTTCGAAAATACCACTTGTAGATCTTTAGATCTACTAGTTTAGAACTCCATTTCATAAGATAATTGTTTTTACACAAGTTCATGTTTAGTGTGTAGTAGAGTTTCATCATTTAACCCTTTTCATTCTTAACATATTCTATGTCATGTTTCATGAACATGACTAATCCGGGTTAGATGATGATCCGGGCTACCACAACATAGATCGGCACTAAATAATCACCACAAAACAAGTCTTACAAGTTTTACACAACTCTTATGCTTCTAACCAACATGTTCATCATTTATGTAGACTTTTAGTTTCGATCTTGTGTGTGTTTGATTTCTAACCATTAAATCGCTTATTAACCACTCTAAACAAGAACAAGATGGTATTTTAGAGTACTTACTACTAGCACAAGGCTAGGGAAGTTCAATAGTGCAAGTGAGGTGGATAAAAGCAAATGGTGAAGGTCCTTCAACTTCCGAAAGCTCCAAGCCTCCTAACTTAGCTTCTTACACCTTGTGTACACTTTGGAATGGTTTGAAGTTGGATGAAAATAGAGATAGTGTGGGTGCTTGTTTGGGCCGTAAGCTTAAGAGGGAGGAAGAGGGAGTTTTTGGTGTGTGTTAAAATGATGAAGATGAGCTTCTAATTCTTATAACCATGTTGAATTATTATCCAAAGTGTAGTATGTCTCAAGAGTACAAGGCAAATCTTACTAGGCAATCTTTATAAGATCATCCAAGATCAATTAAGATCTCACAAATAGGCCATGTGGCCGTGAGCTAGGTAAGGGGGGGGGGGGCTAGCATAGATTTAAATCATATAAGATCAAATAGAATCCAAGGAAGATCTATGGAATATCCAAGGAAGATCTAAGCAAGATCTAAATGATTCTTCCCAAATCCAATGAAAGATTCTTAGAAGATTTAGGAAGGATTATGTAATATTTGAGGGTGGGGGCCACTTGGGCCGTAAATCATATGGGGGGGGGGGTAATTTGTAACTTGATGGTAAAAATAGGTAATTAGTGGGAGGTTAAAAGTCTAGATATTAGCATGTAGTGTCTTGTGACGGGTGTTAGGGTATTCGGGTACCCTAATTAGCTTAGAAAAATAAAGACAATGCTTCTAGCATTATTTTGGTGTTCCGGGTAATGTCCGGTTGTTCGGTTATATACCGGTTCGTTAAAGTGCTAAATTGCACCTTTTAGTGTCTTTTAAGTGTCCTTTTATAACACTTTCAATTCCCGACACTCAGGGAAGTATTCTGGATGATAAAACGAAATTTCTGCATAAAATTTATATGTTTAAATGCTGAATTATTGCTGAATTATATAAATTCTGCACTTAAAGTGCGTTTCGGGTGCTTTTTAGTGCTTATTTTTGCTTTCGCAATGTCTATAAATTAAACCCTTATATGTACTCTTGGGTTTTAATGTACTTTTGTCGTCGGACCTACACCTAGGCCTCAATTCTAATGTCTGACTGCTTTCTGCAGTTCTGTTGACACGATGTGTCTTACCGGTGAGTTTACTAATATTTCTGACGCAACGCTCTCGTTTATGCATAAAGCTATATTTTGTAGTATATATATCAAGCATGAATTCACTTGTATGGAATTCAGAAATTTATTTGTCTGGTAAACCAGATCATGCACAGTCATTTAAGCGCAAATTACTGTTCATCTAGTGTACGGAATATACGGAAAAGTGACGGTTGTCACATTCACAACCTACCAATGATCGACCGGATCTAATTAAGTCTACCAACGAAACCCTAATTCATGCTTTAATCCACACACACCGATACATATAAGCACGTAAACAACACACCAATGAATGTAAGTTAAATCAAGAACGGACATACTAACCGAATACAAGAATACGAGAGATGATACTTCGAAGAGTGAGGGGTTTCCGGCAAGGGAAGTTGTCGTCGATCCAAGAGAGAATGAGAGGAGGATACTAGGGTTTGTTTTCCTTGTGTTTTTGTGTGATAGTGAAGGCCTTGTGTGTATGGGTTCGAATAAGTGAGCCGAGCTCACTTGGGCCTCGCCCCGGGTTCAAAGAAGCTGGGCCGACTACAGCCCAACTAGAGAGAAAAGGGTGTGCGGCCCCTTAAGTGGTGTGCGACTCGGACGTAATTGTACGACTAGATTTTACATAATAAGTTCGCGTAATACCCAAATAACTCTCGTACATGTTATAGAGTGAAGTATAATCAAATAAATTTACCATATGATAACAGATAGAACGCAATGATATAGGTTAGGGATCGGGAAATCATGTAATGCTAACCTTGAGAGTTCGGGTTGTCACAGTAGCGTCGCCACCACCGTTACGATTATCATCATCATCGTCATCAAACGTCACCGGCTCCGCCGGTTTCACCGGTCGGACCAGGTAGCCGAGAGAGGGGGTGCTTCAGGTGGGAGTTTGTATGGGTGCGGGGTGTCGAAGCGCTGGTTCCGGCTCCTGTCATCAGCCAAGAATCATCGAGAGGGAAAGGTAGATGTGAAGTTTGTTTGAAATGAGGGAGAGTAGGTGTTGTCTTGTTACTTGAGTTAGGGTTTTTCAAGAGGATGATGAAGGCAAAGAAAGAAACCATAGGGATAAGGTGTGTGTGTTTGGTGATCTGTGGTTTTCAAAATGGGGATTTAGGGTTATACTTACTTATATATTTTAGGGTTCTCTTAGTGGGCTTGGGCCCAAGGACCACAAGCCCACTTCCCGCATTTTATGTGGCCCAATACGCTTCTGGTACCCGTTTTCACACCCGCACTTTGTAGATCATCGTAGGATATAATTCTAGGGTCATAAGTATGTAAGATTCTATCGGTACTCGTCGTTGGCACGCTCGTTTGTCGGTTGCGTTAAAAATCGCTTAAAATGCGTCGTTGATCGTTTTTTAATCCGTTTTTCGATCTGACTTCGACTACGGATATTAAAATTTAATTACGAATCTAAATATATCATAATATTTTCGTATTTTTCGGCGTTGTCAGTGTTTTGTTCGGTTTTAGTTCGTTACCGTTTTACGTTTCGCAGATTTCACGCAGATCGTCATTCACGCACTGTAAAGCCGGTTAGACATTCCTAGGCACTCCAAAGGCCTAATTAAGTTTATTTATGTCTTAAACACTATTTATTATCGTCTTAATGTTCATTTTGCGCGTAGTTAAGAGCTGTAAATTACCGGTTGTCACACTTTCACCACCACTTACCCCAAGGCCACCACCTACCCGACGACGATGACGATCAGAAACCCTAGCCATCGCGGGAGACATCAGATAAATAAACTGCCCTCTAAGTTTTGGCAACCATTTCAATATCAATCAATATAATCAGAAACTCAAAGTGTCTACGAAAGAAAGAAGCTGGGCCTTCGCCGGAGGTAGATCTAGAGCACCAATCTACCTTGTTGTTCTTAGTTACCTTGTTGCTGAGGTACTGTTTGAATGTGATATGATTCAATTTTGTTTTTGTTTTTAGATCCGGTGGAATTTGAGAACTGATTTTGTTGTTATTTGGATTTTAGGTTTTGAAATTGGTAGAGAACAGATAGATAGAGAAAGGAGTGAGAAAAGGAATGGTGGTTTATGGTGGTGGTGCTATGCGGCGGTGGGAGGGTGGTTTATGGTGGTGGTGGTGGTGGTGCTATGCGGCGGTGGGTACAAGATTTTAGAGGGAGAGAGATTTACTCTAATTTTTATGAATCACGTCAACTTTAAAGACAAAGAATATACTTTGCAATCTGTTGTAAACATAAGAACGATTTTTATAATTTACTCTAATTTTTATGAACAAATGAAATGTATTTGTAACTTTTTTAATTTGTTTAACCATTTATCATAATTAAAATAAAAATTAAGATTGGCAAAGTAAACAATATATATTTTCTTTTACGTGTATTCATGAACATACAATATTCTATTCATTCACATATAATATTCTCTCTCTTCTATTTATATGTGTATGTAAAGAGACATACTTACTCCCAACAATTCTTCTACATTCCTACCCCTCTATATCTCTTCATTATAAATCATAAATGGTTGTATCAACTGATATTATTCCAATTCGGATAGAAAAGATTCAAGAACTGAAGGTTCCAGTGATTGATCTTTCAGAGAAGAAATCTAATGTAGCAAAGCTGATTGTAAAGGCCTGTGAAGAATATGGTTTCTTCAAGGTCATCAACCATGGTGTTCCTCATCACATCATTAAGAAGATGGAAGATGAAGGCTTTGAGTTCTTTCATAAACCATTACCCGATAAGATACAGGTCGGATCCGCCAACCCATTCGGCTATGGCAGCAAGAACATTGGTCTTAGTGGCGATGAAGGAGAGCTTGAATATCTTATTCTTCATACCAATCAACACTCCATTGCTAACTCATCTAAATTCAGGTATTTTCATAACTCATTTTTTTAATGTTATTATTATTGTTTTCTTGGTGTTTTTAAGACTGTATCATGGTTTTAATGTTGGATATTATTATTGTTTTCTTGGTGTTTTTAAGACTTTATCATGGTTTTAATGTTGGACTTTTTGTTTGATTTATATTTACCATGATTTTATCTCATTTATATGGTTTTAAAAGAGGTTGTCTAAGCGTTTCTGTTAAATTATAATAGCACATAAAAACACACACATATATATATATATATAGAGAGAGGAAAAAGATAAATCGAAAATTCACCTTAGTTAAAGAAACCCAGAAAACTTCATGTTCACCATCCATCTCATTTGATCAATGGTGGATCTTATATTAAAAGGGAAAAAAAGTTACTTTTTCAGACAAATGTTACAGTCTGACAAAAAATGTAAAGTATTACAACTTTCTCGTTCCTCTCTCATTTGACACAAAAAATGTGACAACTGTATTATTACGTAAAAATCTCATTGTGAAAAAAATGTAACATGTCTTTTATGCATATTACAAAATAAAAACTTCGTAAATGATAAGTTCTAACATGCATACATTTTATATAATCTGAAAAACAGCTGTCAAAACACAATAAAAATGTGTTACAGATGAGTTACAAAAAATGTGAACAGTTGAAAAAATGTAATATATTCTCTCATCTCTCTAGTGTTACGAAAAGTGTGTTAGTGTCAGAAAATATTGCAGGTATTAGTAAAATTGTTGCAGCAAAAAGTGTAACACGTTGCAACATTATGTCAATCAATTAGGTTTCAGAGTCTTTGTAACTTACATGGGATTTCTCCCTATAATTCACCTATATATATATATATATATATACACAAAAAAAAAATACTATGACTTATTTATAATTTATGTGTAAAGTATTTTAACTTTTATGTATAACTATGGATGTATATGATATTAAATTTAAAAAGTACTTACATAGTTTTAAACAAAGTAAAATGGTAAGATTAATAATAATTTCATACACATAAATATCAACGGTTCTAAGTATATCAAGTAAATATTAAGACATTTTAACATTGGTTTACTTATTAGCTTAAATGAAGTGGAGCTAGTGGCGGACCCAGGATTTTATTTCGATGGGGTCCATTTTCGGGTCGGTCCTCGTTCGGGTCGAGTTAAAGTGAGGTTTGAACTAGATTTTTATGAAAAATAAGAAAAATGGGCTTATCAAGGATTGAACCCATGACCTCTTGGTGGAAAAGAGGAAGATTTACCATTACACCAATTTCCTTTTTATTTCTATAGTGTCCACCTAATTGTATTTATGGGGTCCATATACAATTTAATATACCGAATCTACTATTTTTTTTAAAGAGAGGGGGGGGGGTCCATTTTCGGGTCGGTCCTCGTTCGGATCGAGTTAAAGTGAGGTTTGAACTAGATTTTTATGAAAAATAAGAAAAATGGGCTTATCAAGGATTGAACCCATGACCTTTTGGTGGAAAAGAGGAAGATTTACCATTACACCAATTTCCTTTTTATTTCTATAGTGTCCACCTAATTGTATTTATGGGGTCCATATACAATTTAATATACCGAAGGGGGGGGGGGGGGGGGGGGGGATGGTGCCTTCTGCCAAGACAATGGTGAGTGCCATGGAGGTGTATGTGGGTTTTCCTAGGGTTTTTATCCCACGTCATATAGTCTTACAGTAAGACTCTTAAGATATACTAATACCAATCCATGATAGCTGTTGGAGTATCTCTTACACACCGTTGAGTGTGTATGAGTTATCCGTTACAGAAAAAAAAATAGTAGTAAATTTATAAAAGTTTAATAAATGTATGAGTTTTCCGTTATAGAAAAAAATAGAATAATAAAAGTAAATTTATAAAAGTTTAATAAATATCTTTTGTAAGTGTTTCCAGCCGGGACGAGTAAATGTCGATTTGTTTAAGTGAAAAAATATTCTTAAAATTTTTATTTTTTCTTATTAACTTTACAGTTGGCGGTGGACTTTCAATTTAGTTATCCCTTTTATTGAAAGCACGATATGTATTATAAAATTCATCAACACCTCAAATAATTTTAAAAGTTGTGTGATAAGTCAAACGTTGTTCTTTACTATAAAAGTATCTTTCAAGAAAAATGTAAATCTTACTAATTTGTCATAAAATATTAATCTAAAGTTTCTTTATTTATTTCTCTCTCCTTTGAGCAAACATTTGGCTTCTCACGTAATCAAAAAAAAATATTTAACTAGGATACAGTATAATCTATTTAAAGATATAGTACCAATAGTACCATAACCTCTTGAAAGAAGTAAAGTCACTGTAATAGTTTTTTATATAACATATTATATCAGTGTTTATAAAGAGATAAATTTATCAATCTATTTAACAAGTTATTATCGTTATTTTCTATGTAAAGAAAACCTAGTATTGGTAAATTATATATTTTTTATTTAGTTTTACCAAAAGAAGAGATAAAAACAAAGGATGGAAATTCGGTGGCAAAAAATGTCAGAATCAGAAATTGGTATGTTTTAACCTTTTCGTTTTAGTTTTTATTTATTTTTTAAATAGTAATTTTTTAAATCTAAATATCATATAATCTCACTTAAAAAATTTAAACTCATCTTTCTTTTACTAATGACAATTTAAATCTAAATATCATATAATCTCACTTGAAAATTTTAAACTCATCTTTCTTTTACATATGACAAACATCATACTACTGTACAATAAAAATTAGCATGGAGCATATCACTTCACTCTAAGGCTACTCGGTGTAGAGGTCGTCCAAGCCCGTCTTGGACCGGTGACACTCCTCAACACCATTTCCGGGGGATTGTGGGCATCGAGACCGTCTTCCCCAAGACCTTTTTTATCTTTTACATATGACAAACATCATACAAATGAAAACCACTTTCACATAGGCAGTTAGATAACAGTGAACCCATTATCTTTTTTATCTTCTGTTGTTAAACTATCAATACACAAACCACAAATGTTTTATACAGTTATTAAAAACAGAATGTAATATATATAAATGAAAAAATATTTGGGAGGGGGGATTGTTGGATTGGAAAAGAAAAGAAAAGAAAAGAAAAGAAAAGACAGGTAAGAAACAGTAGTAGTAACTGTGGGTGTGGCTGCAGAAATGCAGTGAGTAGTTATGTAGAATGCGTTCGGGAGTTGGCATGCAAGATACTGGAACTGATAGCTCAAGGGGTGGGGGTCCCACCCACATCCTTCTCCCGTCTGCTCAACAGCTTTGACAGCGACTCCCTCCTGAGGCTCAATCACTACCCACCTGTCACTCACACTGCCGCTATTGGCTTCGGAGAGCACTCTGACCCTCAGATCCTCACCCTCCTCCGATCCAACGGTGTCCCTGGCCTTCAGATATCCTTGGGAAATGACACTTGGCTCCCTGTTGACCCTGACCCACTTGCCTTCTGTGTCAATATTGGTGATCTCTTGCAGGTTGCTTCCCTTCCCTTCCTACCTTATTACTATTATTATTATTATTTATTATTTTATGCTACACAACAATATTATAAATTTATTATTATTTTCTTTACTTTTTGAATTTATCATTTTGTTTTTGTAGGCTATGACCAATGGAAGGTTTGTAAGTGTGAGACATCGAGCAATGGCTAATACGTTACATGACCGCTCTAGATTGTCCTTGGTCTTCTTCGGTGGACCTTCACCGGAAGCGATAATCACTTGCCCGCCCCAGCTACTAAAGCAAAATCAACCACGCTATAGAGCTTTCACTTGGGCAGAATACAAGTCGCATACTTACGCTCATCGACTTGGTGAAACTAGACTTGACCATTTCAAAATTGCTTGAAGCCATAAGGTGAACAAAAAAGAAGAAACCATCAGCTGTAAATCTTTTCTTTCCGAAAAAACAAATTTTGCAAATCAAAGAACAGTATTGTTCGATTTTGGATTAGTTGATGTTAAGTAACAAAGAGTAGTTAATGTTAGTTATAATTTGATACGTGGCCTTTTGGGTTTGATATTATTAGGGTGAGAAATGATATATCATCTTAAACTTGTTTTAACCCGAATCCAGTATAAGACCACCCGAAGTGGGGCAATATTTGGGCGTGAATTGCCCCGAAAACGCCGGGAACCACTACGGTGGGTGTTGTTTTGGGTGTTTTTGCTTTTGCCGTGTTTTATAAAACGCTTTGATTTGTAAACACTTGACCAAAAAAATTAATAATGGGTAATAATTGCAGGGGTATTATACCACTACACCCGTTTTAAGATAATGCCCTATAATGCCCAAAGGCTGACTGAACCGCCACATAATGCAAAACGTGGGTAGGTGCATTATCTTCCCCTCCCACTACACATGGTCTAACAATCATGTTACCTAAACCTATAAATGGATGTTTGGTTTATAGAATGTAGTTAAAGGAATTGAAATTCAGTTAAACTTTTCATGAAAAATATGAACAAAATAGAATGTAAATAATGATACATGGGAAATAACAATTTATTAAATCATTGTGATTTTTTTTAACGACCAACTAAACCTCATTTTATTTAATCATTATTCCAACCAACAAGAGGCTGGCCAATACAGCAAAACCCAAATCATACACCAAAAAACAAACAGAAAACAATGCACAACTTGAACAAAAGTAACAAGATCAAATTTCTTCCATGCCTCCCAAGACACATTACTCGACTTTGAACGTTGCTTAACCCAAAGGAAACTAAGCGCCTTTGACTCCTCAATCACGGCTACAATCTGAGGCTGTTTGTTGTTGAAGATCACATTGTTTCTGGTTCTCCATAAGCTCTATAAAACCGTTAAAATGACTACCTGATACACCTTACGTTGTTTATATGACCCGCTAAAGCTCTGATGTAGGTGTAACAATTCATGGAAGTGGAAAGCAATAAATAGAAGGAATATGGCACCACTATGAAAAGAGCTGCCAAATGGTCTGAGAAAATTGGCATATGACACAAACAAATGCTCCATTGATTCCTCAAAGTGACTACATAGGCGACATATCAGATTTTGTATAATTATGTTTCTCCTCCTTAGAGCCGAGATAGTAGGAAGCTGATCTTGATTCGCTCGCCATGCTACGATACAAACATTTTTTGGGACCCAATTATTCCAAGAGAACGTGGACCGCGACCCGTTAGAATTATTCACATCCATCTTTACTTTGATGCTTTTTACAGAGAAAAAACTTGTTCTGTCGACAAACAGGATAAAACCCAAGTTTCATTTGACAATACATTTGTAGGGATAAACCCTAATTATTGAAAACATAAATTCCTTTTCTTTATTTGGTAACTTTTACAGCCACAACTTTAAGCTTTCAGTGCTCTCCAGTTGGCTTCTTATTAGCTTCACATTAAGTTACCTGAAACGCGTTTTAAAAATGTTTTATCAGCAAGAAATATTGGCGAGTGCATCCCTGTTTAATCAAAACAGCTTTTATAATTTCACAGTATTGAGAGCGATTACAATTTTTATATCTACACAGTTACTCATTCAGTACTGTCAATCCTGACTTGTGGATCATGCTACTCATTGGCTAACTCTATGTCCAATAGTAACAGATTCCAAATAATGTATACAAAACCCAAACATACCAGCAGTAATTGTAGAATACATAGACTCAATCATTGTTAATTATAAATGAAAACATTTGAGGTTTGTATAAAAAGATTTACAAAAAGAGAATGACTCACATTGTTGACTTAGGTGATACTACTATAGCTTCCTGATGATTCTCCTGGTTATTATCTATTAAAATTAAACAATGCACACGTGTTAGTAAGATAACCCAAATCACATTAACCGTACAACTCGAGACAAAACTCCAATGACTGAGTCAGGCAGAGCCCCTTGACATGCATTACGGAGTCCTAGATCAATCGGGTATAACACGAGATAGAACTCCAACGAATAAGTCAGGCAGAGCCTTGACATGCGTTACGGAGCCCTAGATCAATCGGGCAGGGTAACAGATACGTGATCAGGGGTTATAATACTTACAACGAGGCAGAGCTTTGCTTTTTTAGGGGTATAATACCCGAGATTTTAGATTATCAGAGGTTTTAGGAGAGTTTAGAATTTTGAACAATTGAACAAATGAGCTCTGGACTCCTTATATAGGTTGATCAGCCACCTCGTCGCGCCCCGCAACGCCCCAAGGCTTGCCCGTCGCGGGCCGCCAGCCGCCATAGCTAGGGGTAGGCTTGGTGAATCAGCGAGTATAGCCTTGCCACGTGTTGACACATGGCGCAATTGTGTGCCAGACAAGTTTAGGCCGTCGTGCCCCGCGGGACACTTATGTCTCACCCGTCGCGGGCCGCGAGACACCCTATTTATTTGTTTTATTTGTTTTTTTATAAATATTAATGTTATTAGGGTCCGTTTCTCACATACGGGGTATATTTTAGGATGTTTAGGGGTGTCAGGTGATGATTTAGGAGGGTTGTTATATCCTCCCCACCTTGATTTAAATCTCGTCCTCGAGATCTACTGGAACATGTGTGGATATTTCTTTTGCATTTCTGATTCGAGTTCCCAAGTGTATTATAGTCCTCTCTTGGAATCCCATTTTACTTTGACCAGAACTAATCTCTTGTGTTTGAGATTCTTGATCTTTCTATCTTCAATCTGAAGGGGGTTTTCTATAAACTTAAGTTTCTCGTTTACCTCTATGTCCTTAAGAGGTATCACTAATGATTCGTCTGTTAAACAGTTTTTGAGATTACATACATGAAATACATCATGTATTCCTACCATTTCCTCGGGCAGTTGTAGCTGATAGGCTACAAGTCCTATTCTTCTAATAATCTCAAAAGGTCCAACATACCTGGGGCTTAGATTTCCTCTTTTAATGAATCTGACTACTCCTTTCCATGGAGAGACTTTTAACAATACCTTATCTCCAACTTGAAATTCCAAAGGTTTTATTCTGTTATCTGCATAACTCTTTTGACGATCTCGTGCTGCTTTTAGTCTTTCCTTGACTTGAATGATCTTGTTTGTTGTTTCTTGCACTATCTCTGGTCCAGATAGTTGCTTTTCTCCAATCTCTTCCCAACAGACTAGAGTTCGGCACTTTCGTCCATAAAGTGCTTCAAACGGTGCAGCATTAATGCTAGTATGATAGCTGTTATTGTAGAAAATTCTATTAATGGTAAATGATCGTCCCAATTTCCTCCAAAATCAATTACACAGGCTCTAAGCATATCTTCCATTGCCTGAATTGTCCTTTCGCTTTGTCCGTTTGTTTGTGGATGATAAGTTATGCTTAGATTTAACCTGGTTCCCATTGCTTTTTGGAAACTAGTCTAAAAATGAGAAGTAAAACGACTATCTCTATCAGATATAATAGATAAAGGAATTCCATGTAATGAAACTATTTCATTTACATATAACTTGGCTAATTGTTCCATACTGAAATTTCCTTCATTGGTAAGAAATGAGCAGATTTGGTCAATCTGTCTACGATCATGCAGATTGTATCATTACATTTTCGTGTCTTGGGAAATTTAGTAACGAAGTCCATTGTTATTAATTCCCACTTCCATATTGACATTTCTAATTGCTGTAATAACCCTGAGGGTTTCTGATGCTCAGCTTTAACCTGTGAACAAGTTAGACATTTAGCAACGGAGTTTGCTATATCCCTTTTCATTCCTATCCACCAGAAATTCTTTCATAGATCTTGATACATCTTATCACTTCCGGGATGTATCGTATACTTAGACTTATGAGCTTCTTCTAGAATTCTGTGGCGTAGGTTTCCTTGTTTAGGTATCCAGATCCTTTTCTTATGGAATCTCCAAATTTCATCTTTTCCTTGTTCTAATTCTTTAATAATACCTTTTAAACCTCCAGCATCGTCCTTGATTGCTATTTTCTGTACTTCTCTAATTTTCTCAATTAAATCTACTTGTAGATTTAACCTGAGAGAGCGTACTCGTTTTGGCTTTTCATGATACTTTCGACTTAAAGCATCAGCTACTATATTAGCTTTTCCTGCATGATACTGAATATCACAATCACAATCACTAAGAATTTTCATCCATCATCTCTGTCTCATATTTAATTCCTTTTGCCCAAAAATATACCTTAAACTCTTATGATATGTGAAGACAACAAACTTATTACCATAAAGATAGTGTCTCCAAATCTTAAGGGCAAAAACTATGGCTCCTAACTCTAGATCATGGGTTGTGTAATTCTCTTCATGTTTCTTAAGTTGTCTAGAGGCATAGGCTATAACCTTTTGACGTTGCATCAACACACATCCATGTCCTAACTTAGACACATCACAATAGACTATAAAGTCTTCAGTTCCTTCTGGTAATGCGAGTGTGGGTGCGTTGGTTAACATTTGCTTAAGAATTCTAAAGGCTTCTTCCTGTTTTGGTCCCCATTCAAACTTAGCTGATTTGCAGGTCAGTTTGGTTAACGGAATGACTATTTTAGAGAAATCTTGGATAAACCGTCTATAATATCCTGTCAGTCCAAGA
The DNA here is from genome assembly GCA_030545235.1 of Helianthus tuberosus. Classification (NCBI taxonomy): domain Eukaryota; kingdom Viridiplantae; phylum Streptophyta; class Magnoliopsida; order Asterales; family Asteraceae; genus Helianthus; species Helianthus tuberosus. The sequence goes on along the minus strand of CM060394.1, from coordinate 113,703,122 downwards.
AAACTTCTTACTTCTGTTGGTGATTCAGGGACTTTCCAATTAGTAATAGCCTCGATCTTTATGGGATCCACATGAATTCCTTCATGATTAACCAAATGTCCAAGGAATTGTACTTCTTGCAACCAAAATTCACATTTTAAGAATTTAGCATATAGCTTTTCCTTTTTCAACAATGTCAGAAGTGTATGCAGATGCTCTGCATGATCCTCTTTACTCTTAGAGTAAATTAGAATATCATCTATAAAGAAAATTATGAATTAGCATATCAGCTCGAAGGTTTGAACTTATTTGTCTTGACTCGATTAGATTTTGGTTTTGCGTTCTCTCTTCGTTACTAATGTCTTCGTTATTTGATGCGGTATAACAAACCTGGTTACAAAAAAGAAAAACATGAAGGCTGGGTTGGGTTATAAAAAGAAACAAAATCAAAGAAAACGTTTTGAAAAATCATCCCACTTGTGTGAGAGCCTTGCCATGAAGTCGGACAAAGTTCCCACTCCCATTTCATACAATCTAAACTACCTATCATCACAGGGAGACCATGATATTCAACATTATGTTCCAAAAGTTGTTGCATATCACTAAACGTCGGTTTTCTCAAGTATCTTTTCATATATAGCTCATTTATATACGCAAAAAAATTGTGAAGACTTTCCTTAGCCACTTGTGCCGACATTTTTAAATAGTCGTCCATTATGTCAGAACTATTGTCATAAGCCAATTGTCTTAGGGCGGCCGTGACCTTTTGCCACGTGGTAAATTCGATCTTACCACGCGCATCGGGTCTTTGTTGGAAATAAGGATAATTATCCTCTAAATCCTTTGATATTCTTAAAAATAAGTTTTTACTCATAGGTAAACGACGCCTAAACATGTTTTCATCATACGTTGGTTCGGGTGAGAAATAATCTCTTACCAGCAAATCATTTGCGGTTTCGTGTTCACGAACTATGTACTTCCTCTGTTTGGGTTCGGGTTAGGAAGTCTGTTGGATCTGAGTTTGTTTCTGATTGTATTTTGTGTTTGTAATTAAAATGAAGATGGATGAGTGTGCAGCGGAATTATGATGAAAACAAACTTTGCATTCAATCAAACGAGAGTAATACTTTGATCAAACATCTTTTCACAATGAAATCGGAAGATTGAATTTATTTCAATAACGATTACAATGATTGATGAATGAATGCAAACTCCCCCTCAGCCAGAGCTCAGTTGTTTGTTCGTGCAAAGAAGACGATGTTGCAAAAGAGCTAATAGAACAGTACAAAGTACTGAACTATTTATAGGCACTTGCAAACCACTGAGCATCTTAGCTGACGTCACCATGAAAGTGACATCTAACCTCCTAACAAACTCTAACCTCTGATCTATACAAGCACTGCTTTGTTAACTACTGCTATTACATTACATTACAAAACAAACTATAGATCAGCTGCTGCAACTTTCCACTGCTGTGAACCCAGCAGTACTTGTCCGGATCAGCAGTGCTTGACTCAAGGCAGTAGATAGAATCAGCAGGACTTTAGTCTTTCATCAGGTCTTTACTTGAGCAGCAGTTGTAGGTCAGCACTTTGCAAGATCAGCAGATAGGAGGTCAGCAGATGTTGAAATCACTTTCAAGGGGAGAGACTTGTATGTAATCATCTGCTTATTCTGGATCCACTGCTCTGATCCAGTTTTGGCTTTAATTATCTGTTCCTCTGATAGGGTTCGATCCCAACAATCTCCCCCCTGGAACATATAATGCCAAAACTCTTCATTATTGTGGAATTCTTTATTGCCTCATCAACAGTTCCCTTATCTGACCTTTAAATTGTAGTTCAAAGTCTAGGGCATCTGTGTCTTCATCATCCCTGCTAAGTGGAAGATCAAGGAGATCCTGCAAATCTTCAAGACTCAGGCCAAGAGCTTGTTCCCTTGATATTTTCTCCACTTCTCCACCAGACCTGAGCAAAGTCAATACGCAGGTCTGTTTGTCAGTTTCCCACTTTTGTATTTTTTAGCCTGGTGGGTTTCTTGGGAGATGTTTATTTGCAGAGGTATTTGGTGAGGCTGGCCTATTCATGACTGGCTGAGTAGCACTTGCAGATTGTTCCAATTCAAGATCTTCTTTTATCATTAATTTCATGCCTGCTTTTACAATAGCATCACCAGCTATTAGATCTTGAATTGTATCAGTACTCGACTGGTTTTGGCTCCTTCTTTTGTAGATGGCAGCACCAGCTGGAGCAGTGGTTCTTTTAGCTTGCAGCTTTGGTGGTCCTTTTGAAACCTCTGCTTTAGAGTAGTCAGGCTTTTGTGGAACTTTTGGATCTTTCTTTCTAAGTTCCTCTAACTTCTTGTAGGTAGCCCTGACCCTATCTTCTCCCCACTTTGACACAGAATTCTTCGACCCATAATCAGCTGCTATCAGCTCCTCTTTCATTCTCTTCAACATTAATGCCTTCTCAGCTTCAATTTTTTTGAATTTTTCAGGAGGAGTCTGCTTGACCTTATTTTTGATCATTTCTTGAATCCTGGCTGCTTCTTTTTCAAGCTCAGGAATGGTCCAGTTTTTGTACATGTATTTCTCCCCCTTGTATTTCTTGTAGGTTATGATATTCTCAATGTAGTCTTTTCTCAAGGACTCATCTGCCCTTTCTGAAATTTGCTGACATACATTTTTAGCAAATCGCTCCATAGCATTGACCTGTGAGAGTAGGAACTGATAGTTTTGCTGAAATTCTCTATCAGATTTCCCTTTTCTGTTTTTTATTGCAATATCCTCTGCTTGCTTGGCCTTGAGTTTCAAGTATTCTTCAATATTGCTAGGCCTGGGATATCCTGCAACTGATGGCAAACTCCTTTTAACTGGGTCATCCTCATAGTAGGGATTTGATTTCTTCCCTGACTGCAATGAGTTCCAAAGGAAATGAGACACCAGCAGGAGGTAATGGTTTTAAAATTTGAGCTGAAGAAAGAGGTATGGGTTTAGGAATTGTGACAAGTGACAGAGATTTTGAGGATGTTGGTGGTGGTGAAGGTGAATCATCATCTGATATGTAAATCCTTATTCTTTTTGTTTTAGAAGAGGCAGATGATGTTTTGGGTGGATCAGTGGTGGTAGATTGTATGGCATTGGTTTGTGTTTGACTAACAGCTGTTGAGACAACTGGTGTCTCAACCACTGTTGTCTTTACAACAGATGTTATAACACCTGTTGTCTTCTGCTTTTTGTCAGCAGGCGAAAGTGGTGGTGAGATTGTTTTTGGTGGTGACAGTGGTGGTGGTAAAATAGTGGTTGTGGTGTGTGTTGAAATGGTGTGTGTTGAAGTGAGAACAGATGTTGAAACCACTGAAGTACCAGCAGTAGTTGATACAGCAGGAGTTACAACAACTGTTTGGGTGGAGGTTTGATGCAGATGGCTTTTGGATGGTGGTTTTGGAGGCTTTGGAAATCTGGATGGGATGGACTTAGGTTTCCTTTTTGTCTTAGGATTTTTAGAATCCTTTGATCCAGAACAACCTTGCTCATACAGTTCCATGAAAGCTCTTTTCTCCTCATTCCATCTTGAGATATCCTTTGCCATTCTATCTCTTTTAACACTTGCTACTCATTCATCAAGTGCTTCTTGAGTAGCATCAACCTTTTTACTACCATCTGGCAATGGAATTTTTCTGGTCATAGCATCCTTCTCAGGTTCAATGTACAGACCATCATTTATTCCTTTCTTCTTCCACTCCTGAATTTTCTCCCCCTTTTTGGCATTATCTTCTGGGAGTTGATCAATGAAAAGTACTGTTGGAGGAGCAGTGCCAGTGGTGTGCAGGATCTGAGTTTTGAGAGCCTTTAGATCAGCCTGAGTGTTCTTGAATCTTGACTCCATTATATTTCTCAGCTGTTGAACATGTTTTTCATGTTGCTGATCTGCTAGTTGTGCTTGTTGATGGAGAAAAGGTTGAAATAGAGTCCAGAGCTCATTTGTAGCAGGTGCCTGTTGTGGAGCAGGTGCTTGAGGTGGAACAGCAGTGGATTGCATCTTTTGAGTTTTCAACACCTGCTGTAGCATGTTTTTAAGATCTGCAACAGATGTATCCAACTTTTCAATTCGTTCCGTCAAATCCTGATATTTTAAATCATCACCCAATTTAATGGGATCATCTGATTTCCCACTAACAGTGGTTTTATCAGTGGTTGAGGTAGGGAGTGTACTCCAAACACTGATGCCCCTTTTTCTTGGTACTGGGGTCTTCTTCCTTCAACACTTGACAACCTTTTGATGTTTCCAGTAGGATAGATAAATCCACTGGTGGTTGGCAGAGGTGCTATGTGAGGAATTGCCTCCAAGGAAGTCTTATTAATGTAACCACTGTCCAACTGTAAACCAATGGGTTCAACAGTTGTAGTGGCTGCTTCACTTGGACTACCACCAAGAGTTACTTGTAACTCAAGGGGTCTAACCTCCTCAGGTTGTGTTGGTGGGTTAGCAAAGATTGATACATTAGACCCAGTCAGTTGTTGAGGTATATCCTCATTGATAGGTGATTGAGAAGGACTGGTTAGTGCCTGGTTCAAATCAATTGCATCCAACAGCAGTTTAGTTGGTGGGGGAATTGTGGATGTGATGTTTGGTGAAGAAAGAGGATTTGCTCTGGGAATTGAGCTGTGGATGATGGAAACGAGTGTTTCCAGAGCATCATGATGTGGTGTCCCAATGTGTACAACCTGATCTTTTTGTGAAGAAGCAGGAGGAGTTTCGGTTATAGGTTGAGATATTTGTACCAACTGCTGTGAGGAAGTAGCAGCAGTGGTTTCTTGTGACATTTGTGTTGTCACAAGTAGTAGCTCTGGTATCTCATCCTCCAGAGTTGCCTTTTTGATGGGTTTTGGGGGGTTTTGGAGTTTTTCTTTTTGGCTTTTTGGTGATTGTAGGTGTGGGTTTCAAAGCAGTTGTGCTGCCACTTTGATCACCTTGAGCAGTGGGCTCAGCAGCAGATACCTGAGGAGCAGTGGTAGCTGCTAAAATCTGCTCAGGCACCTCTACTTGTGTTTTGCAAGGTGTTAACATTCTTGAAAAAGTTTCAGTTGTTAAACTGTTTATTTGAGTAGAATCACCTTGGTTTATTGCAGCTAAATCATCCTTACTGAATTTCTTTTCAAAATAGTAACTTAAAAACCTTGGAAACAGTAAGAATGATTTTGTTTCAACATTATTAACCAAATCTTTAAAAATTTCCCGAGAATAGTTAAAATTTTCTTCTTGAAGAATTGCATATCCCAGATTTTAAATCTTTAAAGGGATTTCATTGAAAGAAGTGGTTTTATTTGAAACACATAGTAGGAGGGTATGAAATAAAAATCTAGTTGCAGAAGGAAAATAACCTTTTTGTAAGGTAAGTTTCTTCATCATTGTGGCTTCATACCCTCTTTCAATGAAGTCAGTTTGTAACTCGTTTTTAGTGAAAGAAGTTTTACCTTCCAGATCACCGAGTTGAAAGACCTCTATAATGGATTGTGGTGTGATGTGGACAGCTTTACCCTTTATAGAAGAGTGTATGGTGGTTGCAGTGTCTCCTTGTTTTTCAAGGGTTGCATTTTTCCAGAACTCTCTTTGGGTCGCCAAATAGATTGGTGCATCGGCGGTTAACAAAGTTTTGTACTTTGATTTTGCCATTTTGGCGATGATAGAATCGAAAACATTGGTGGTTCCTGGTTTTGTGAGAAGACCCAGGAGATTGTGAGATGGTTTATATGGGATTTCAGTGGAGATTGCTTTTTGAGAGGCTGTTTTCGATGATGGTTTGGATGTGGGTTTTGCAGATGACTTCGATTTTGTCATTTTTGAAGAGAATGATCGAAGAAATTTGTGAAAGATGAGATGAAAAACTGCTTTGAGAAGAGAATTTTTTAGAATTCAATTCGACAGTAAAACCCTGTTTTGGTGGTGAGTGGGGGTTTTTATAGGGAAGAAAGTGAATGCTGACGTGGCAGCCGTTACAAAAGGTCTGACCACTATGTACTGCCCACGTGACAACCCCTGGTGAAAGTGAAGGACAGTACTTTGATGAAAGTGACAGATGAAGGCAGTGGTAAGAAAGCAGTGGATGATTTTCACTATCAGTGGATAGCATATCAGTGGATAAGACACTGCTTTTGAACAACAGAGTTTATTAAAGAAATGAGAGAACAGGGGTTGACTTTCAGCAGTGGACAGACTTTTGAAGTAGAGCAGACTTTTGAACAATCAGTGGTTAATGGCAGACTTTTAAGGATTTTAATGAAAAATTTCATTTTTAGCTATTTTTAAGGATGGATTTTTGATTTTCTGAAAACATTTTAGTGCTTTTATACATAGAAAAACAAGATGTTGCTTGTTATTCCATGTTTAGCATCCCAATTCTAGAGACCAAGCTTTCAAAGGTGGCTGTATCAAGTGCTTTTGTGAGCACATCTGCCAACTGGTCTTTAGTTGGGACTTGATGCAGAGAAATCAAACCCTTTTCATAGCAATCCCTCACAAAGTGATGTCTGATGTTGATGTGTTTGGTGGTTGAATGGGAAATTGGATTTTTGATGATATTTTCTGCTGCCTGGCTATCCAACATGAGTAGTATCTTTAAGGCAGTGATACCAAAATCCAGTAACTGATTTTGAAGCCACAGGAGTTGGGCTGTACAGCTTGTAGCAGCAATGTATTCAGCCTCAGCAGTGGATGTTGAAACTGCTGCTTGCTTTTTGCTTTGCCAAGAAACCAAGCAATCACCTAGAAACTGGCACCCTCCTGATGTGGACTTCCTTGTGGTGTGACATCCAGCAAAGTCACTGTCTGAAAAACCTGAAAGCTTGATGTTCCCATTAGCTGGATACCAGATACCAAGTGTGGGAGCACCTTTTATGTATCTGAATATCCTTTTTACAGCAATGAGGTTGGATTTTCTGGGAGCTGATTGACTTCTTGCACAAACACATGTTGCAAACATGATGTCTGGTCTAGATGCAGTTAGGTACAATAAAGACCCAATCATGCTTCTATATAAAGTTTGGTCAATCAGCTCATCCTTTTCATCTGACATGACAAGTTTATTTGTTGCCATGGGTGTGCTGCATGGTTTACAATCATTCATATCAAATTTTTTCAAAAGTTCTTTAGCATATTTGCTTTGATGAATGAAAGTTCCATTTTGCATTTGCTGAACTTGGAGACCAAGAAAGCATTGCAGCTCACCCATTGCACTCATTTCAAACTCAGCTGTCATGAGTTCTCTAAACTCTTCACACATTGAGTTACATGTGCTTCCAAAAATAATGTCATTCACATAAATCTGGACAATCATTAAATCCTCCCCTCTCCATTTTAGAAACAGTGTTTTATCAATGGTACCTCTTTTGAAACCATTTGAGAGTAGGAAGTTGGAAAGAGTTTCATACCAGGCCCTTGGTGCTTGTTTCAGGCCATACAGGGCTTTGTTCAGCCTGTAGACATGATCTGGATAAAATGGATCCTCAAAACCTGGAGGTTGACAGACATACACCTCTTCTTGAATTGTACCATAGAGGAAAGCACTTTTGATATCCATTTGAAACACCTTCATGTTGTGGTTGACAGCAAAGGCCAGGAACAGTCTAATGGCTTCCAATCTTGCAACAGGGGCAAATGTTTCATCATAGTCAATCCCCTCTTCCTGTCTGTAACCTTAAACCACAAGCCTGGCTTTATTCTTGACAACAATACCCCTTTCATCAGTTTTGTTCTTGAAGACCCACTTTGTGCCAATGGGACTAACCTCTTCTGGTAGTGGTACAAGCTCCCATACTTGTTGTCTTTTAAACTGTTGGAGCTCCTCTTGCATGGCTTCTACCCAGCTGTTGTCTTTCAGTGCCTCTTGGTACTTGACTGGCTGATGGAGTGATAGAAAACCAGCAAAAAGACAAATGTTTTGGGTTTGGCTTCTTGTGAGCACCCCTTCATTGATGTTGCCAATGATTTGATCAGGTGGATGAGATCTCAAGAAGATTAACTCTCCTTGGTATGTATGGTATGATGGCATTTGTTGGTGAAGGCTGCAAATGTGTATCATCTGAGCTAACCACTGCTGGTGACTTTGATGACCCAGCAGTGGCTTCAAAGGGTGGTGGAATAGGAGGTAATGAAGTGAACAACTGCTGACTTTTATCCACTGTTTGAGGACTTTTGTCAGCAGTGTTTGAGGATGTGGAAGCAGTGGTGGATGGGCTACTTTGGTCAACAACTGTTGAGGTAGCAGTGGTTGAGCTTTGACAACTGTTTTGAACAGCTGGTGCTTTTCCCTTTGTGGCAGACCTTTGAGGGATGATGATTTCATACCCATAGTCTGGTGTTGTATCCTTTGATGGACCTGCACTGTTAGTCTTGATAGCAGTATTTTCAAAAGTAAATTTTTCAAGATCAAACAGATCTGCAGGGTTTGCTGGGATTTTCATTGATGAAAGTTCATTGAACTTAACATTCAAAGTCTCCTCCACTGCCTTGGTTCGTGTATTGAACACTTTGTAGGCCTTGGCAGTGGTTGAATATCCCAAATGATAACCACAATCAATTTTGGCTGCAAATTTTGAAATGGAATCTTTTAAGTTCAAAATAAAGCATGGGCAGCCAAACACTTTGAAATATGAGATCAGTGGTTTGATTTTATACAGAATTTCATAAGCAGTCTTTTTGTGCCTGGGGTTTATTAAAACTCTGTTCTGGACATAGCAGGCAGTGTTTACTGCCTCTGCTCAGAAAGTTAATGGCAAACCTGAACTGCAAGCATAGTTCTGGCAGCCTCAATCAAAGTTCTGTTCTTTCTTTCAACAACCCCATTTTGCTCTGGTGTTCTAGGGATGCTGTACTGCCTTACAATCCCTTTCTTCACACAGAAGGCATCCAACTCCTTATTTTTAAATTCTGTGCCATTGTCACTCCTGAAGCTTTTCACTGGAAGGTCAAATTGCTTTTCAACCTGTGTCACAAAGTCTTGCAAAATGCCTGCAGTCTCATCTTTTGAGTGTAAAAAGAAAGTCCATGTAAACCTAGAAAAGTCATCAACAATAACCAAACAATATCTTTTCTTCTTGAGGCTCATGACTTGAACTGGGCCAAACAAATCCATGTGTAGCATTTGCAAACACTGGGTTGTTTTGGACTCTTCAATGGACTTGTAAGAACTTTTATGCTGTTTTCCTTTTAAACAGGAAATGCAATGTTCAGAACATGAAAACAATTTTTGTGGTAGGCCTCTCACCAAACCATTTTTTGAAATTTCAGTGATTGTCTTAAGATTTGTGTGCCCCAGCCTTCTGTGCCAAAGTTCTGTCTCTTTGTTAGAGGCAGCTGAGAACAGACAGGCATCAGCTCTGGGACACTCTTTTGACATATCAACAACATAAACATTGCCACTTCTTTGAGCAACAAGTTTAGTTTGACCAGTTTTGATTATTGCTTCAATCTTTTTGACCATTTCTGGTCCAACAATCCTACAACAATCTTTTGTGAAGAATGACCCAAACCCTTTGTCACTCATTTGTGATACACTCAGAAGGTTGAATTTTAGATTGTCTATTAGATTGACATTTTCAAATTTTACATTTCCAGATTGCACTGTACCAGACCCCAGAAATTTCCCTTTACTATTATTCCCAAAGGATATATCACCCCCACCATGGATTTTAAAGTCTTTGAGGAGGGCTTTACATCCTGTTATGTGCCTGGAGCCTCCACTATCTACATACCAAAGACTATCAAAGCATGCAGAAGCTCCCTGCACATGAAGTAAAAGGATTAGTTCATTAGGGTCTCCAAAGCCAGCAGGGCTTTGGATGGGGTCTCAACAGTGTCTGGGATAGATGCAGAATGATGGACAGTGGTTAGGTCAGGGGTTTGAACTGTTTTAGGACAGTTCTTCTCTAACCACTGTTGTGGGTCCTGACTGTCACACCCCGACCACGTAGAACATACAAAACGTGGCAGAAATGTCGGGGAGTGTTGTAACAGAATTAATCGTTTCAAATCCATGGCAATTAAAGTTTCGTTTTATTAATCAATTATGAGAGTTTACATTGTTTAAACAAGAAACAAAGGGTACATAACATAAGTTAACTAGTTATTGTCTCGTTTTAAGTCGCTAAGGCACGAGTCCATCCTAAATGTAGCATGTATCAACAATCATTGCAAAGCAGTACCTGAAACATGTGTAAAAACGAGGTCAGCAAAGAAATGCTGGCGAATACATTGGTTTTTGTAGGAGTGTCGAAATCATGGCTAGTTTAGACGTTGCAATACTTTATTTAAAAACCTTGTTTTGAAAAGAGTATAATATTGCAACTTAATTAACCAACTCAAATCAAGCGGGTTATAATTTGTAAAACCTCGTAGCCATGACTCTTAACCCAAAAACATTTGTTTTAGTAAATTATTTGAAAAACAATGATAAGTTCAGATGATATGTATAAATAAGAGAATAATGCATGATTAAATGAATAACCATGTAAAATGAGTTTGTATAAGATATGTTGTTTGTAAAACAATGTCTTGTGAAAAGTATGTTATTTGTATAAAATGTTTATATGTATCAAACTGAAATGATTCAAATAACGCTGCGATATATGTAATACCATACAAACACTTATATATAGGAAGTACCAGCGGCGTATCCACCATGCTTGTATCATATTACACACGCATCGTTACTTAATCACTTATTCAAACCAAACCATCAAGATGTAAAATGTTCATGTCTAATGTAAATCATGTAATATGTATTCAATGTGATTTGTATGTATAAATAAATGTAAGATTAAACAAATAACCTTATAGTAGCATATTAAAAGTATACTTTGGATTTGTAAGTAACATATTAAACTATGTTTTTGGTTTCATATATAACATATCAAAATATGCTTTAGATGTGATAAATAACATATTTAACTATGTTTTGGTTTCATAAATATATGTTGGTTTTGTACAATACCACACATGAGAGTATATTCAACTATACTTTAATAGTGTGATTTAAGAATTCATTCAGACCTAGTGCATCAAAATACACCTTTGAGACTATAGGAATACCACAAAGGAAATCCCTATTTGGATGGAGCAACAAATTGGTTTCAGACATTCCATGACAACAGGAATGGGGTGTCAAATCCTATAGCGCTATATCATACTAACAATCGGTCTGGTGAACATAAAATAAGTACAATTCAACATTTTATTTTATGTTCTTTGAGAAATCAGTGTTTAAACCATAGATAGTCATTTAGTTTGTCAAAAGATAAGTAATAATATGTATAATCAATTATACTTTGAAATCATGAAAATAACAGATAGGTACACATGCTTCACCCCAAAACAGTTTAGAAAACAGTAAAAGAGGGGAATAATGTACTCGCCTGAGAATGCTTGGAGGTCTTGAACAACAACCAAACAAAGCTAGAGATCGCGGATATCAAACGACACCTACTATAGGTAACTATATTAATAAACCGGACCTAAATCGGAAGATCTGATAGAATGAGGGTTCGTAAACCAAACGAGTATAGAGACTCGTGTCATATGGTTTAACGAAGCCTACATACTAAATGAAACCTTAATCTAAGTGCTTACGACCCATTACGACCCGTTTAGGTAGCTTATGCTACTTTAACGCGTCGTTCACGTGAAACGCGTTCGGACCGCCTAACTAGTCCTATGACAAGTGTTATATGCCTAAACATGTTACATAATCAGTTATGTGACAAAAGTTTAGGTTACATATGCTTAATTACCAATTATACATGAAAAGGGTATTCTGGTAATTTACCTAAGGCATATAAACTACCTATCATACAACTACTTAAACGATGTGACCATAGGGTATAACCTCGGAAGGTTATGCCCTATACTAGGGTCACCTAATGTATTTGGTCGGATCCTAATGATCGACCAAACTGGGTCGGGTTCGAAGGTATAAGCGATTTATTAGATCGCTTACCCTACGACCCTAGACAACGTGGTAATCAGTAGGCATAGTCCCAAGGGACTATAACCAACGTGATTACACTCACGTTGCGAAGTTCAAACGAACTTCGCATTGACCATAACTGGTCAATGTAGAAAGTCAAACAAAGTTTGACTTTCAGACTCGAAAGACTCGAAAAGCAATAAAAGAACGAAAGAATACTTACGAAGGGTCCCCGAATGCTAATCTCGATCCAAGAATCTCAGGTATGAAACAATGGTTTCAACTTAGAGTTCCTAAGATCAAGATTCTAGTGATTTTAGCAATGGGGGTGGATGGGTATTTATAGGAATACCCGAACCGTTAAGATCGCTTGTCGAATATCGTGCCTTAATCGTATCCGTACAAGTGTCAGAAAGTTATGGTGCCTAAATTCCATCCTTATCAGCTGACTAAGCATGTTAGAATGTGTGGTTGTGAATTAAACAGCTGTTTATACATCGAATCTGGTCCCGAAAGTGCAAAACTGATATTTCTGCCCAGATAAGGTGCTCGCGTAGCGCGACTGCATAGGCCCTTAGGGCTCGCGCTACGCCACTGCCCCTCTGTTTCAGAATTGTTTCCAAATTGGCAGAAATGGTCCCTGCACGTGTTTAAGGCCTTTTTCGATGCGTTTGAACCCCGTTAACCTCATTTTAAGGCTCTAAAATGAAGTTAAAGTATAGGGAACTCAAAACATGCTCAAAAATATGCCGGAGGTTGGTTCGTTTGGCCGTATGAACGCGATGTTCGCTTAATTACGACGGAATGCGCATAAGCGCGAAAAACGATCCAAATGACGAAACGAATGGATTTTTCTTATGCCGAACACTAAAATAGAATATTATAGTGCTTACATAAATTTTTGGATGTCCGGATGTATTCAGAACGTAAGTTATGCGTAAAAATGCAAACTTGTGCACTTTTTGACACTTTTAGTCCCTGAATGACACAAAAGTTTATTTTAGCATACCAAACACCTCAAAGCCTATTTCTAAGCTATGTAAAGGATATTTATGGTATGTTTAACTTATGGTCATGTTCCGGAATGTCTGTTACAGTTTAAATTGGCATACTTTCACAGTTTGTCAACTTTAGTCCCTGTAAGCGAATTAACTTGATTTCACCACACCAAACCTTCCAAAACTTATATCTAAGTTATGTAAAGGTTATTTAAGGTATGTTAAGCCTATTTCACTATTCCGGAGTGTTTTTTGCATTAAACTGGTTATATCTACGCATCAGTGCGCGTATAACCTTCCAGAAAGCGATTTAGAGCTTGAAATCGAACAAGAGTTGATATGTGCAAACGATACACATATTTTTACAAATCCCAAGTATGAAATACAATATTTCATTGGTTTGGCATTTGTTTGATGGTTGAAGTGACACAGGTGTTACAGTCTCCCCTACTTTAGGAAATTTCGTCCCGAAATTTAATTCTAGAGGAAACTTGTGAAGACAACTGTGACGGTTTCGCCATCTAATAGATCCATTGAACCCTTAAGTAAAACTCTGGGCCATGTTAGGATTCTTAGCGAATTTGTTAACCCTCAAAGTGAATTCCTTGTAGCAGTAAAACATGGAATTTTTTGAACTATGGATAGAAGAACGTTTCTTATGAAGACTTATCATTGGAAACTGTGTGTGTGATTGAGATCAGAATTGAGGAGTGTGAGAATAAATGACATTGGTCGAAGTCCAATACTTCTCCCGTATCATTACTCTTGTCACTATGGGTCTTAACACATGACAAAATTCCCTGTGGTTTCTGTGCACTGAATTCCATAATTATGTAGGCCTCCATAATTACGTAGTTCCTTACACAGTCCGCACAGTTCATTTCATAATGCGTATGGGAAAAAAAATCAATTGAATAAACATAAAGCGACCTGACTAGACCACAAAAGGGTCCTTTTAATTTGATCTACGAACGATCTTTTTAACTAGATCAACATATGATCTTCTTAACTAAACCGTCGTATGATCTCCTTAAATAGACCACTTAAGGGATCTTTGTATTTATATCATCACATGATATTTTTGATCAGATTTTCAAAATCAGTCTGTTTAACCAGACCATTCAAGAGGTCCAGTTTTAGAATAGTACTTTAAAACCCAAGGGACTTAACTACAACGTAGAAGTCCATTAAGGATTTAAGATAGTACCTTTTTGGAATATCCTACTACGAATCCTTCATATGAGATATGGAAGATTCTACGAGGATTTGGATGGATCACATAAAACACAAAACACATAAGAAAACACATAAGCACAAAAATTAGTTAACTTGATTCTTTAGTTTGTTGTCTTTGAGCATGGATAATTAAAGCACACCAGGAATCCAATCCGTGGATTTCATTTGGTACTTTAATCATTTTCAAGAATCTATCTATGAAGATAGAAAGATCTTAATAAGAATTCGGCTTTGTCCTTATTGAATCGTAATGTACGTATTGAATCATACAAAGAATCCAATTAAGGGCTCCGATTTGAGTGATATTCATCCACAAGGATCTGATTATAAGGATAGAAAGATCCTTCATGGATTTTGGAATTTGTGTAACGAAAGGTGATTCGACACCTTGCACTAGGCGTGTTTAAGTCGATACACAAGGTAGAAAATTCATGAGGTTGAGACGCTAGATATGCCAAGGCGACATATGAAGCAGAACTTGAAGGTTAAGCAGCAACAGGGTTTTCAACTGCTTTGCTTTGAACTGCAAAGCGACACATGTTAACCAAATGTCTCCATCGTCCACCGTGGGTACATTTGTAACAGGGTATTTGATTTGGATGATGACGGTTACATTGATTTCTCCAAGGAGTGGTTCCCTTGCACGGCTTCATTCCTGAGCTGACTCATGGTGATAGCTAAATCAACGGTCTTCTGGAGTACGACGCCTATTTGTTGGGCAATTGTAGCACCTGGTCCTGATACTCGAGTCTTGTTGCGATGAAGAGACACCATGAAGAAAATAGGAGATATGGGAGGGAACAAGGGAAATGAACACAGAATGCATAAAAAAAATCGCGATCATTTGTTTGTTACCTAAAGCAAACAAATGAGACAATGACTAATCAAAGTGAATAGGTAAAAAATAATGTATCGCGAAGACATGCTCGCCTATAAGTGAACACTCATCCCAAGAATTCCCAGGTAAGCACAACTGGTCTCGCGTCTGATGAGATGTATACGAAGTGCTTGCCTAGACAGAAAACCCAGAATACAGACATTCACCCTTCCAGTTTGCACGTGTTCACATTATTTAAAACCCAGAACCTTGACGAGATTTTGAAAACTCAAAGGGGTTCAAAACCATATAACAGAGGGTTCAAAACCTTACAATAGAGGGTTCAAAACCTAGTAATTAATCATCCTAGAACAGATGATTAGTTTTCAAAGCGGTTTTGAAATTTATGTTCTTGTTGTGGTCGTCGCCTAAGGATAGGTGACGGTATTGTTTTATGACTAAACGCAAGTAAACTCGCGTTAGGGTCCTAAGAAGGTTATAGACTAGGTCAAAGCATTACTAATAACCTAATTCCCTATAACCATTGGCTCTGATACCATCTTTTCTGTCACACCCCGACCACGTAGAACATACAAAACGTGGCGGAAATGTCGGGGAGTGTTGTAACAGAATTAATCGTTTCAAATCCATGGCAATTAAAGTTTCGTTTTATTAATCAATTATGAGAGTTTACATTGTTTAAACAAGAAACAAAGGGTACATAACATAAGTTAACTAGTTATTGTCTCGTTTTAAGTCGCTAAGGCACGAGTCCATCCTAAATGTAGCATGTATCAACAATCATTGCAAAGCAGTACCTGAAACATGTGTAAAAACGAGGTCAGCAAAGAAATGCTGGCGAATACATTGGTTTTTGTAGGAGTGTCGAAATCATGGCTAGTTTAGACGTTGCAATACTTTATTTAAAAACCTTGTTTTGAAAAGAGTATAATATTGCAACTTAATTAACCAACTCAAATCAAGCGGGTTATAATTTGTAAAACCTCGTAGCCATGACTCTTAACCCAAAAACATTTGTTTTAGTAAATTATTTGAAAAACAATGATAAGTTCAGATGATATGTATAAATAAGAGAATAATGCATGATTAAATGAATAACCATGTAAAATGAGTTTGTATAAGATATGTTGTTTGTAAAACAATGTCTTGTGAAAAGTATGTTATTTGTATAAAATGTTTATATGTATCAAACTGAAATGATTCAAATAACGCTGCGATATATGTAATACCATACAAACACTTATATATAGGAAGTACCAGCGGCGTATCCACCATGCTTGTATCATATTACACACGCATCGTTACTTAATCACTTATTCAAACCAAACCATCAAGATGTAAAATGTTCATGTCTAATGTAAATCATGTAATATGTATTCAATGTGATTTGTATGTATAAATAAATGTAAGATTAAACAAATAACCTTATAGTAGCATATTAAAAGTATACTTTGGATTTGTAAGTAACATATTAAACTATGTTTTTGGTTTCATATATAACATATCAAAATATGCTTTAGATGTGATAAATAACATATTTAACTATGTTTTGGTTTCATAAATATATGTTGGTTTTGTACAATACCACACATGAGAGTATATTCAACTATACTTTAATAGTGTGATTTAAGAATTCATTCAGACCTAGTGCATCAAAATACACCTTTGAGACTATAGGAATACCACAAAGGAAATCCCTATTTGGATGGAGCAACAAATTGGTTTCAGACATTCCATGACAACAGGAATGGGGTGTCAAATCCTATAGCGCTATATCATACTAACAATCGGTCTGGTGAACATAAAATAAGTACAATTCAACATTTTATTTTATGTTCTTTGAGAAATCAGTGTTTAAACCATAGATAGTCATTTAGTTTGTCAAAAGATAAGTAATAATATGTATAATCAATTATACTTTGAAATCATGAAAATAACAGATAGGTACACATGCTTCACCCCAAAACAGTTTAGAAAACAGTAAAAGAGGGGAATAATGTACTCGCCTGAGAATGCTTGGAGGTCTTGAACAACAACCAAACAAAGCTAGAGATCGCGGATATCAAACGACACCTACTATAGGTAACTATATTAATAAACCGGACCTAAATCGGAAGATCTGATAGAATGAGGGTTCGTAAACCAAACGAGTATAGAGACTCGTGTCATATGGTTTAACGAAGCCTACATACTAAATGAAACCTTAATCTAAGTGCTTACGACCCATTACGACCCGTTTAGGTAGCTTATGCTACTTTAACGCGTCGTTCACGTGAAACGCGTTCGGACCGCCTAACTAGTCCTATGACAAGTGTTATATGCCTAAACATGTTACATAATCAGTTATGTGACAAAAGTTTAGGTTACATATGCTTAATTACCAATTATACATGAAAAGGGTATTCTGGTAATTTACCTAAGGCATATAAACTACCTATCATACAACTACTTAAACGATGTGACCATAGGGTATAACCTCGGAAGGTTATGCCCTATACTAGGGTCACCTAATGTATTTGGTCGGATCCTAATGATCGACCAAACTGGGTCGGGTTCGAAGGTATAAGCGATTTATTAGATCGCTTACCCTACGACCCTAGACAACGTGGTAATCAGTAGGCATAGTCCCAAGGGACTATAACCAACGTGATTACACTCACGTTGCGAAGTTCAAACGAACTTCGCATTGACCATAACTGGTCAATGTAGAAAGTCAAACAAAGTTTGACTTTCAGACTCGAAAGACTCGAAAAGCAATAAAAGAACGAAAGAATACTTACGAAGGGTCCCCGAATGCTAATCTCGATCCAAGAATCTCAGGTATGAAACAATGGTTTCAACTTAGAGTTCCTAAGATCAAGATTCTAGTGATTTTAGCAATGGGGGTGGATGGGTATTTATAGGAATACCCGAACCGTTAAGATCGCTTGTCGAATATCGTGCCTTAATCGTATCCGTACAAGTGTCGGAAAGTTATGGTGCCTAAATTCCATCCTTATCAGCTGACTAAGCATGTTAGAATGTGTGGTTGTGAATTAAACAGCTGTTTATACATCGAATCTGGTCCCGAAAGTGCAAAACTGATATTTCTGCCCAGATAAGGTGCTCGCGTAGCGCGACTGCATAGGCCCTTAGGGCTCGCGCTACGCCACTGCCCCTCTGTTTCAGAATTGTTTCCAAATTGGCAGAAATGGTCCCTGCACGTGTTTAAGGCCTTTTTCGATGCGTTTGAACCCCGTTAACCTCATTTTAAGGCTCTAAAATGAAGTTAAAGTATAGGGAACTCAAAACATGCTCAAAAATATGCCGGAGGTTGGTTCGTTTGGCCGTATGAACGCGATGTTCGCTTAATTACGACGGAATGCGCATAAGCGCGAAAAACGATCCAAATGACGAAACGAATGGATTTTTCTTATGCCGAACACTAAAATAGAATATTATAGTGCTTACATAAATTTTTGGATGTCCGGATGTATTCAGAACGTAAGTTATGCGTAAAAATGCAAACTTGTGCACTTTTTGACACTTTTAGTCCCTGAATGACACAAAAGTTTATTTTAGCATACCAAACACCTCAAAGCCTATTTCTAAGCTATGTAAAGGATATTTATGGTATGTTTAACTTATGGTCATGTTCCGGAATGTCTGTTACAGTTTAAATTGGCATACTTTCACAGTTTGTCAACTTTAGTCCCTGTAAGCGAATTAACTTGATTTCACCACACCAAACCTTCCAAAACTTATATCTAAGTTATGTAAAGGTTATTTAAGGTATGTTAAGCCTATTTCACTATTCCGGAGTGTTTTTTGCATTAAACTGGTTATATCTACGCATCAGTGCGCGTATAACCTTCCAGAAAGCGATTTAGAGCTTGAAATCGAACAAGAGTTGATATGTGCAAACGATACACATATTTTTACAAATCCCAAGTATGAAATACAATATTTCATTGGTTTGGCATTTGTTTGATGGTTGAAGTGACACAGGTGTTACAGTCTCCCCTACTTTAGGAAATTTCGTCCCGAAATTTAATTCTAGAGGAAACTTGTGAAGACAACTGTGACGGTTTCGCCATCTAATAGATCCATTGAACCCTTAAGTAAAACTCTGGGCCATGTTAGGATTCTTAGCGAATTTGTTAACCCTCAAAGTGAATTCCTTGTAGCAGTAAAACATGGAATTTTTTGAACTATGGATAGAAGAACGTTTCTTATGAAGACTTATCATTGGAAACTGTGTGTGTGATTGAGATCAGAATTGAGGAGTGTGAGAATAAATGACATTGGTCGAAGTCCAATACTTCTCCCGTATCATTACTCTTGTCACTATGGGTCTTAACACATGACAAAATTCCCTGTGGTTTCTGTGCACTGAATTCCATAATTATGTAGGCCTCCATAATTACGTAGTTCCTTGCACAGTCCGCACAGTTCATTTCATAATGCGTATGGGAAAAAAAATCAATTGAATAAACATAAAGCGACCTGACTAGACCACAAAAGGGTCCTTTTAATTTGATCTACGAACGATCTTTTTAACTAGATCAACATATGATCTTCTTAACTAAACCGTCGTATGATCTCCTTAAATAGACCACTTAAGGGATCTTTGTATTTATATCATCACATGATATTTTTGATCAGATTTTCAAAATCAGTCTGTTTAACCAGACCATTCAAGAGGTCCAGTTTTAGAATAGTACTTTAAAACCCAAGGGACTTAACTACAACGTAGAAGTCCATTAAGGATTTAAGATAGTACCTTTTTGGAATATCCTACTACGAATCCTTCATATGAGATATGGAAGATTCTACGAGGATTTGGATGGATCACATAAAACACAAAACACATAAGAAAACACATAAGCACAAAAATTAGTTAACTTGATTCTTTAGTTTGTTGTCTTTGAGCATGGATAATTAAAGCACACCAGGAATCCAATCCGTGGATTTCATTTGGTACTTTAATCATTTTCAAGAATCTATCTATGAAGATAGAAAGATCTTAATAAGAATTCGGCTTTGTCCTTATTGAATCGTAATGTACGTATTGAATCATACAAAGAATCCAATTAAGGGCTCCGATTTGAGTGATATTCATCCACAAGGATCTGATTATAAGGATAGAAAGATCCTTCATGGATTTTGGAATTTGTGTAACGAAAGGTGATTCGACACCTTGCACTAGGCGTGTTTAAGTCGATACACAAGGTAGAAAATTCATGAGGTTGAGACGCTAGATATGCCAAGGCGACATATGAAGCAGAACTTGAAGGTTAAGCAGCAACAGGGTTTTCAACTGCTTTGCTTTGAACTGCAAAGCGACACATGTTAACCAAATGTCTCCATCGTCCACCGTGGGTACATTTGTAACAGGGTATTTGATTTGGATGATGACGGTTACATTGATTTCTCCAAGGAGTGGTTCCCTTGCACGGCTTCATTCCTGAGCTGACTCATGGTGATAGCTAAATCAACGGTCTTCTGGAGTACGACGCCTATTTGTTGGGCAATTGTAGCACCTGGTCCTGATACTCGAGTCTTGTTGCGATGAAGAGACACCATGAAGAAAATAGGAGATATGGGAGGGAACAAGGGAAATGAACACAGAATGCATAAAAAAAATCGCGATCATTTGTTTGTTACCTAAAGCAAACAAATGAGACAATGACTAATCAAAGTGAATAGGTAAAAAATAATGTATCGCGAAGACATGCTCGCCTATAAGTGAACACTCATCCCAAGAATTCCCAGGTAAGCACAACTGGTCTCGCGTCTGATGAGATGTATACGAAGTGCTTGCCTAGACAGAAAACCCAGAATACAGACATTCACCCTTCCAGTTTGCACGTGTTCACATTATTTAAAACCCAGAACCTTGACGAGATTTTGAAAACTCAAAGGGGTTCAAAACCATATAACAGAGGGTTCAAAACCTTACAATAGAGGGTTCAAAACCTAGTAATTAATCATCCTAGAACAGATGATTAGTTTTCAAAGCGGTTTTGAAATTTATGTTCTTGTTGTGGTCGTCGCCTAAGGATAGGTGACGGTATTGTTTTATGACTAAACGCAAGTAAACTCGCGTTAGGGTCCTAAGAAGGTTATAGACTAGGTCAAAGCATTACTAATAACCTAATTCCCTATAACCATTGGCTCTGATACCATCTTTTCTGTCACACCCCGACCACGTAGAACATACAAAACGTGGCGGAAATGTCGGGGAGTGTTGTAACAGAATTAATCGTTTCAAATCCATGGCAATTAAAGTTTCGTTTTATTAATCAATTATGAGAGTTTACATTGTTTAAACAAGAAACAAAGGGTACATAACATAAGTTAACTAGTTATTGTCTCGTTTTAAGTCGCTAAGGCACGAGTCCATCCTAAATGTAGCATGTATCAACAATCATTGCAAAGCAGTACCTGAAACATGTGTAAAAACGAGGTCAGCAAAGAAATGCTGGCGAATACATTGGTTTTTGTAGGAGTGTCGAAATCATGGCTAGTTTAGACGTTGCAATACTTTATTTAAAAACCTTGTTTTGAAAAGAGTATAATATTGCAACTTAATTAACCAACTCAAATCAAGCGGGTTATAATTTGTAAAACCTCGTAGCCATGACTCTTAACCCAAAAACATTTGTTTTAGTAAATTATTTGAAAAACAATGATAAGTTCAGATGATATGTATAAATAAGAGAATAATGCATGATTAAATGAATAACCATGTAAAATGAGTTTGTATAAGATATGTTGTTTGTAAAACAATGTCTTGTGAAAAGTATGTTATTTGTATAAAATGTTTATATGTATCAAACTGAAATGATTCAAATAACGCTGCGATATATGTAATACCATACAAACACTTATATATAGGAAGTACCAGCGGCGTATCCACCATGCTTGTATCATATTACACACGCATCGTTACTTAATCACTTATTCAAACCAAACCATCAAGATGTAAAATGTTCATGTCTAATGTAAATCATGTAATATGTATTCAATGTGATTTGTATGTATAAATAAATGTAAGATTAAACAAATAACCTTATAGTAGCATATTAAAAGTATACTTTGGATTTGTAAGTAACATATTAAACTATGTTTTTGGTTTCATATATAACATATCAAAATATGCTTTAGATGTGATAAATAACATATTTAACTATGTTTTGGTTTCATAAATATATGTTGGTTTTGTACAATACCACACATGAGAGTATATTCAACTATACTTTAATAGTGTGATTTAAGAATTCATTCAGACCTAGTGCATCAAAATACACCTTTGAGACTATAGGAATACCACAAAGGAAATCCCTATTTGGATGGAGCAACAAATTGGTTTCAGACATTCCATGACAACAGGAATGGGGTGTCAAATCCTATAGCGCTATATCATACTAACAATCGGTCTGGTGAACATAAAATAAGTACAATTCAACATTTTATTTTATGTTCTTTGAGAAATCAGTGTTTAAACCATAGATAGTCATTTAGTTTGTCAAAAGATAAGTAATAATATGTATAATCAATTATACTTTGAAATCATGAAAATAACAGATAGGTACACATGCTTCACCCCAAAACAGTTTAGAAAACAGTAAAAGAGGGGAATAATGTACTCGCCTGAGAATGCTTGGAGGTCTTGAACAACAACCAAACAAAGCTAGAGATCGCGGATATCAAACGACACCTACTATAGGTAACTATATTAATAAACCGGACCTAAATCGGAAGATCTGATAGAATGAGGGTTCGTAAACCAAACGAGTATAGAGACTCGTGTCATATGGTTTAACGAAGCCTACATACTAAATGAAACCTTAATCTAAGTGCTTACGACCCATTACGACCCGTTTAGGTAGCTTATGCTACTTTAACGCGTCGTTCACGTGAAACGCGTTCGGACCGCCTAACTAGTCCTATGACAAGTGTTATATGCCTAAACATGTTACATAATCAGTTATGTGACAAAAGTTTAGGTTACATATGCTTAATTACCAATTATACATGAAAAGGGTATTCTGGTAATTTACCTAAGGCATATAAACTACCTATCATACAACTACTTAAACGATGTGACCATAGGGTATAACCTCGGAAGGTTATGCCCTATACTAGGGTCACCTAATGTATTTGGTCGGATCCTAATGATCGACCAAACTGGGTCGGGTTCGAAGGTATAAGCGATTTATTAGATCGCTTACCCTACGACCCTAGACAACGTGGTAATCAGTAGGCATAGTCCCAAGGGACTATAACCAACGTGATTACACTCACGTTGCGAAGTTCAAACGAACTTCGCATTGACCATAACTGGTCAATGTAGAAAGTCAAACAAAGTTTGACTTTCAGACTCGAAAGACTCGAAAAGCAATAAAAGAACGAAAGAATACTTACGAAGGGTCCCCGAATGCTAATCTCGATCCAAGAATCTCAGGTATGAAACAATGGTTTCAACTTAGAGTTCCTAAGATCAAGATTCTAGTGATTTTAGCAATGGGGGTGGATGGGTATTTATAGGAATACCCGAACCGTTAAGATCGCTTGTCGAATATCGTGCCTTAATCGTATCCGTACAAGTGTCGGAAAGTTATGGTGCCTAAATTCCATCCTTATCAGCTGACTAAGCATGTTAGAATGTGTGGTTGTGAATTAAACAGCTGTTTATACATCGAATCTGGTCCCGAAAGTGCAAAACTGATATTTCTGCCCAGATAAGGTGCTCGCGTAGCGCGACTGCATAGGCCCTTAGGGCTCGCGCTACGCCACTGCCCCTCTGTTTCAGAATTGTTTCCAAATTGGCAGAAATGGTCCCTGCACGTGTTTAAGGCCTTTTTCGATGCGTTTGAACCCCGTTAACCTCATTTTAAGGCTCTAAAATGAAGTTAAAGTATAGGGAACTCAAAACATGCTCAAAAATATGCCGGAGGTTGGTTCGTTTGGCCGTATGAACGCGATGTTCGCTTAATTACGACGGAATGCGCATAAGCGCGAAAAACGATCCAAATGACGAAACGAATGGATTTTTCTTATGCCGAACACTAAAATAGAATATTATAGTGCTTACATAAATTTTTGGATGTCCGGATGTATTCAGAACGTAAGTTATGCGTAAAAATGCAAACTTGTGCACTTTTTGACACTTTTAGTCCCTGAATGACACAAAAGTTTATTTTAGCATACCAAACACCTCAAAGCCTATTTCTAAGCTATGTAAAGGATATTTATGGTATGTTTAACTTATGGTCATGTTTCGGAATGTCTGTTACAGTTTAAATTGGCATACTTTCACAGTTTGTCAACTTTAGTCCCTGTAAGCGAATTAACTTGATTTCACCACACCAAACCTTCCAAAACTTATATCTAAGTTATGTAAAGGTTATTTAAGGTATGTTAAGCCTATTTCACTATTCCGGAGTGTTTGTTGCATTAAACTGGTTATATCTACGCATCAGTGCGCGTATAACCTTCCAGAAAGCGATTTAGAGCTTGAAATCGAACAAGAGTTGATATGTGCAAACGATACACATATTTTTACAAATCCCAAGTATGAAATACAATAATTCATTGGTTTGGCATTTGTTTGATGGTTGAAGTGACACAGGTGTTACACTGACCAATCACCTGCTGGTAACCAAAAGGATGCCTGTTCACTCTGGGTTTAGAGGGCCTTTTGTAGGCCTCATAAACGTGTGGAATCCTTTGGTAAGACTGTTTTTCCTTGCCTTTTCTGAACTGATTGGCAGGGGGTGCATCAGTAACCTGAACATCTCTTTTGACAGATGTTTGGTTCAGCTGTTTTGTGACAGCTGTTTGAACTGGCACAAACAGTGGTTGTTTCTTGGTGAATTTGACAGATGATGATGATGATGAACTCAAGGATGTTTTAGCAATGTACTCATTCTTTTTCACATCAAAGTTTTTGAGATACACACATGCTTGAGTTTTGTGGTTTGTTTTACCACAAACAATGCAACTTTCAGCTGAAACAATGACACTTGTTCTGTTTAAATCATAAGCTTTTAAGTGGAAACAATCTTTTGTTAGATGATTCCTTTTCTCACAGAATTCACAAAACAAGTTATCAATTTTTTCTTTCTTCTTTCTCTTTTCAGACTCCTTTGCAGCAGAGGTTTTAACCACTGCTGGGATGTCCTTGAGAGGTATGACTTTAGCTTTTGGAACCTTGACACCATCAGTTGATGTAAAGTCCATTGGCTTGAAATTTTCAAGAATATCACACTCATCAAACCATTTTGGTTTAAACTGATAATCTTCAAGCTCCTCAAAAGTAGAGGATCCCATTGGTCTGCCAAGTGTGATTTTGTTACCAAGTTTGTCAGTGATTTTCACTTCTTGGCCATTTTTTTTGTGGGGATGAACTCAGTGGTTACATCAGTGGTTTGAACAGATTTTCCAAAAGCAGTGTTTTCATCATCATGTTTTCTATAACCAACCCCAAATTTCACATTTCTTTTTATCCGTTTTTCAAGCATAACCTCATACCCTTTGCATGATTCCACCCATCTCTCACATGTGATATGGGTGGACTCTAACTCCTTTTTGCAAACTTGGTATTTTTCTACCATAGTTTGGAGTTGAGTTTTGGTTATGCTCTGCTCTTCTTTCATGCTGCTAATCTCTTTCTCTTTTTCAGCCAATTTGTTTTTAAGTTCTTTTAGAGATCTTTCAAATTTGACTTCATCAGTTAAGATTTTATCCCTAAGGTTTTCGTTCACCTCTTTGATGTTAGCAAAAGCAATAATGCAATTGTCAGAACATAGTTTTTCAAGAACTTGAGGAGATACCTTGGCAGCAGCCATCATTGCACAATCACATTGATGATTCTCTTCATCATCAGCTCTCACCTTCTTTTCACCAGCCTTTTCTTCCTTCTCTTCTTCTTTGTCCTCTTCGGACCATGGATCTGTCATTGGTTCAATCAGGGTACCTGAACTTTCTCCCAACAGTAGTTCACCAGCCACAGCAGTAACCACTGCTTCAGTCACCTCATCCACTGTTTCAATACTCAGTTGTTCCTCCTCAGTTTCAACCCCCTCCTGTATTGACTCTAATGCCATCAAACAAAATTCATTATGAGAAGAATCATTAGAGGCATAGAGTGCAAAATTTTCATCACTAAGGTCTTCAGGCATACTGCTCCAGTCAACAAACCCTTGAGTGAAAAAACTTTGTTGATCTGGTTGTACTGCTGCTGGAGCAGTGGTTTGAGGTGCAGGCTGCACTTGTGCCTGGGGGACAGGGGTTTGAACATATTGGATCTGTGGAACAGTAGTTTGGACATAGTGCACTGGCACAGGGGCAGCAGCATAGTGAGCAGTGTTCACTTGAGCTGCTGGGGCATACTGGGCATAGTGCACAGTGCCTTGATTTTGAGGTCTAGGATTTGAGCTAGGGTGAGTGATTATGGGACCATTAGTTTGACTCCTGCATTCCCTAGCGAAATGTCCCAACCTATTACACTTGTAGCACTTGATTTTCGATTTATCCAACCCAACCCTTAGATTCCCATGCAAACCTGGGAATTTTCGCCCTGTTCTTTTGTAGAATTTGCTAGTTCTAACACTTAGCAAAGTCAGTTGGTGCAGGATGTCCATTTCCTCTAAGTCAGTGGAATCAAAATGCTGTAAGTCATTGAGTTCAAAGCTTAGATTGTCTGACATCTGGTTTTCGTTTGCAGTGAATGCATAACTTGCAGAGTGAGGATCAGGGTTGTTAAAATTTGCACCAGCAGTTATGTCAATGAAGTGATCATAACCCTGATCCTTACCACTGCTCCCAGATTCTTCTTGACCCAGAAGAGCAGTGTTACCGAAAGTGTAATCATCAGTAACTTTTCCTGACTCTTGCAACCTCCTTTTCTGGTTCAACTCCCTTTCGTAGGTCAGGAGTCGACCGTGGAGTTGGGTCAAGGTCAGATCCTTGAACTCAGGTGAGTTTCGGGTGACAAAAGCTATGGTGTCCCATTTTTCTGGCAGTGACCTGAGGAACCTGCTATTTTGAGTTGAGTTTGTAAAAGTGGTGTTAACAAGCCTCAGTTCACTGATGAGACAACTGAAACGCTCAAATTGTTGCGTTAGTGATTCACCTTTAACGTAACAAAATGTTTCATACTGTTGGTTCAGGATTTCCCTATTGTTTTCTATGACTTCTTCGGTTCCCCCAAACTGTTCCTTAAGCGCGTCCCATAACTCTTTGGCACTGTTACAGTGTAACAGTCCAGCATATATCTCATTGGGCAGCGCTGATGCTATGATGCTAAACGCTTTAGCATCTAGTTCGAACTTTTGGTAGTCGGTTTCGGTATAATTTTCAACTGGTTTTGGAACAAACTTTTTAGCATCTTCGGCGCTTGGCACTGTGGGAACGTGGGGACCATAGATGACAGACCTCCAACAACCTGTGCTTTGTTGAGCGAGGATGTGACCCATCCTCCTCTGCCAGATGTTGTACTCATTTCTTTTTAGCATAGGTGGTTTAAAAAGCGAACCGATGTTGTTTTTATCATCCTGAGATTGTGACGTCATTCTTGTTGTTTTACAGACACTGAGAAATCAACTTTAATGGTGATTAATCCTTGCTCTGTTTTTCAACAAACGAACAAACTATCAGTATCAACTGTTATGAGCTGAACTATTTACGTCAAAATGATTGTTAAATCAAATTTGACTGTCCAAGCTCTGATACCAATTGTTGGATCTAAGTTTGTTTCTGATTGTATTTTGTGTTTGTAATTAAAATGAAGATGGATGAGTGTGCAGCGGAATTATGATGAAAACAAACTTTGCATACAATTAAACGAGAGTAATACTTTGATCAAACATCTTTTCATAATGAAATCGGAAGATTGAATTTATTTCAATAACGATTACAATGATTGATGAATGAATGCAAACTCCCCCTCAGCCAGAGCTCAGTTGTTTGTTCGTGCAAAGAAGACGATGTTGCAAAAAAGCTAATAGAACAGTACAAAGTACTGAACTATTTATAGGCACTTGCAAACCACTGAGCATCTTAGCTGACGTCACCATGAAAGTGACATCTAACCTCCTAACAAACTCTAACCTCTGATCTATACAAGCACTGCTTTGTTAACTACTGCTATTACATTACATTACAAAACAAACTATAGATCAGCTGCTGCAACTTTCCACTGCTGTGAACCCAGCAGTACTTGTCCGGATCAGCAATGCTTGACTCAAGGCAGTAGATAGAATCAGCAGGACTTTAGTCTTTCATCAGGTCTTTACTTGAGCAGCAGTTGTAGGTCAGCATTTTGCAAGATCAGCAGATAGGAGGTCAGCAGATGTTGAAATCACTTTCAAGGGGAGAGACTTGTATGTAATCATCTGCTTATTCTGGATCCACTGCTCTGATCCAGTTTTGGCTTTAATTATCTGTTCCTCTGATAGGGTTCGATCCCAACAAAGTCCCTTCATCTGAATCTTCAACAATAGCTTTCACGACCATCGCCGTTGTTGATAATAATATTTCCGCTCCGTTGTCGGATGAGGATGACAAAACAAATCTATCATACGAATCGCTTGAACTTGAAGAATCCATTGGAGGTTGGTAGTGGTTTTTGAATTTTTTGATAGTAAAAATGTTAAGTATTGTTTAATATATATAGATTATAAATAAAAGAATTTTTTTTTAAATAGCCATTGGCCAACGGCTAGCCCAACGGTCATATGCCACAGCCAATGGTAGCCAGCCAAGTCATCCCTCTCCCCCGCCCCACGTCGGGCTTCATAGCGACGCTGGCTGGGCAACGCCAAACCCAGCGCTAGCACGGAGTGGGTTAGCCAGTGTTGCCTAGCTTCCCCCGCCCAACCAACGTCACCACTCCCCGCAGTCTTAGGTAGTCCAATAAACAGTTTAGGTAGTCGTATGAGCTGCTCGTAAACTATTCAAGGTTAGCTTACTAAAAATTCAACTATTCAAGATTGGCTTACTAAAAATTCAAATCATCCTAAGTTTAAAAGATCAAGAGCCTAAAATGAAGTTTTCATAAAACATGACCATACCAAGTTTGACCAAATTACAAGTTTCATAGAACCTGTCTTTTATTTAAAAATAATAATATTTATTTTAGACAAAAGATCAAATACAAATACATTTATTGTATAAAACATATTGATCAAATACAAGTTTCATAGAACCCATCATTTATTTAAAAATAATAATATTTATTTTAGACAAAAGACGAAATATAAATACATTTATCGTACAAAACGTACGAATAATGTGAAAAAGGTAAAAAAGAACGGTGACATTTTCATAATTATTCTATTAGTAGGGTAATTATCAAAAGTAAAGTAATTATAATGCGCTTGTAGAGTAACTTTCAACGACTAGTTATTTGATGCATTTGTAGAGTAATTTTGAAATTTATGTTATTTGATGCATTTGTAGAGTAATTTTGAATGATGGATTGTAGAGTAATTATGATGCATTTGTAGAGTAATTTTGAATTGTATGTTGTTTGATGAACATAATTGTACCTGATATGTTATTTTGATGAACTAGTAGAGTAATTATGATATATTTGTAGAGTAATTATGAAATTTATGTTGGTTGATGTACTTATAGAATAATTTTGAATGATATATTGTAGTATATTAGTGATGAACAGATAGAGTAATTATGATGTACTTATAGAGAAATTTTAAATTGTATGTTGTTTGATGAACCTGCTCTAAGACCGTGGGGTATGGTGGGGCTTGGGTTGGGGCTTGGGTTGGGCATTTGGTGACACGTGTAAAGGGAGCCAGCCCACTGCCAGGTTACGTGTCCGCGGGGTATGGCGGGGCGTGGGTTGGGCTTGGGTTGGGTGCACCGCGTGGCATAAATGTTTAAAAAAAAAATACAAAAAATTTATAAAAAATCACACAACATTTATAAAAAAACCTACAACTTCATTAAAATTTTAAAAATTACATAATCCTAAAAATTACATAACTTCTAAAAATTACAAAATAAAAAACCTAAAGCGTTAACAAAATTTCAAAAAGTTCGATCTTGTCGAACGCCTTCTTTTCCACGCTTCGAAACTCTATGTTTGCCACCGCCACCCGGTCCTCGTGGCTTAACTCGCCACCGGGAACCGCTTCGTAGTAAGCCTTGAAACGCTCGAGCTTGGGCCGTAGGTCGCGTCATTTATGTTGGCACGCGTTGAGGTTGTGGCGGTCGTTACCGACGTTATGTCGGTAGGCCGCGAATGCTTCCGCCCAATATATAGGACTTTGGGGACCCGACGTTATGTCAAGACAGTGGGTGTATTGGGTGGGGTTTTGGTTCGTGGGATGGGGGACCGGTGGGTTGGGGTTCCAATATATAGGACTTTGGGGACCCGGGTGGCGGTTATAGAAGATGGGGGGATGGGGGGACCAGTTTGAATTTCAAAATTTTAAACACCCGCCTGCCCACGTGGCGGGTGACCCAATGAGAACATGCCAGCTCGCTTCGCCATACCGCCCCACGCCGGGCTTGAAAGCCAAGCCCCAAGGGGCCACGCCCAAACCCAAGCCCACCCGGGGTGGTCACTTGGGCGTTTTACCCCAACCCACGCCCAAACCCCCGCCCCATACCCCACGGCCTAAGGGCTAGAGGGTGTGGGATAACCCCCTTGGGGCTTTATAAGGACACCTCAGCGCCACGTAGGCGCCACGTCAGCTACTTCAGCTTTATAACCCCCCCCCCCCCCCCCTTTAACATGGAGGGTGTGGTGATAACCCCTAGGGGCGCTATAGAGGAAAAAAAAATTGATTGGTGCAAACAAGTGGGCCCCACCTGATACCCCCTTCTCCTCTCGTTACCATGTTGGCGAGTGAAGTATGGCGCCCCAACTTAATATGGTGGGTGTGGGTGTATAGCGCCCGGGGCGCTATAGGCAGTGACGTGGCGAGGGTGGCGCCCCCCACACCCTCCGGCCTAATAGAATAATTACGAAAACAACGCCACTTTTTTTTTTTTACTTTTCCATGTCATTCGTACAATACATTTTGTACGATAACTTTATTTGTACAGAATCTTTCCTCTTTATATTAATCCAAAAAACGATATTGCATTACGTTTAAGCTTGCACGCTGCTAAGTTAAACGAGTATGGCTTATCTTATTTACAACATTACGTTTAAGTCATGTTCTTAAATTCTTCTTTTTTTTAACGGTACGCTGCTAAGTTAAACAAGTATGGCTTAGCTTATTTCGTCTGTGGGACTTGAACCCAAGACCTTCCCATTCCCAACCTATGTGTTTTTAAAAGCTTTGTCTTTGCCAATAAACCACCACCTCATTGGTGTTCTTAAATTCTTCTGAAATTCAAATTGTCAACCAAGATAATATAAAAAAGAAAGCAAAATTTCTTTAAATGAGGATACTCGATGCGATTTCAACATTTTCCAACCAAGAAATTCCATCAGATTTCAGTAAATCAACTAACAATCAGTCTGCCATTCGTACAAATGTACGATTAAGCTGGCTCAAGTAATTTAGTTTTATGAAACTAGGTAATTAAGTCAACAAGTCAAACGATGTACTTGGAGTCGACATGTTTATTCGGTTACAAAGTAAATGAGACAGCATGCGAGATGATTTCTAAACCACGTGATGAGATCGCAGTGCAGCGCGAGAGCATTTCTTGCGCCCGTATTTTCCACCAAGCCCACACACGCAGTTCTCGAGAAGTTGATAATCCTCTTCCCAAAACAAGTTTGATGCCATCTCAGGGTTCTCCAATAACTTCTTGGAGGTCAGGAATCCAGCAATGGTCCATGTTTGATAAAGTCGAGATTGCTTTCCGATGAATCTTCCGTATCTTGTGTCATAATATTCAGGCCATTTGTCGGTTGAAAGCCGCTTCTCAGCTAAAGCAATTGCTTTCCTTGCAAGTTCCGGCCTCTTCATCTTGATGCAAGCAAGAGTGAACTGATATGATATAACACAGGAACAAAGATGTATCAGTGTCCATTTAATTATGAGGGTAAGTTTGTATCTCCACATGGTCAAATGGGTAAATAAAAAAGGTAACTGAAAGGTAAATGGGTCAAACAAGTCAACTCACCCAAATTTGGTATTTGCTATTTCAGCCCATCAAGTCAAACAGGTAAATCAAATAAAAAAAACAAAAAAAAACTGAAAGATAAATGGGTCAAACAAGTTGAAAGTCCCCAAAATGGTTAGATAGGTCAAACAAGTCAAAGGTCGCCCAAATTGGGTAATTACTATTTCAGGCCCATTTAAATAAATATGAATGGGTCGATTAAGTTAAATGGGTAAATTAAAATTGAAAGAACTAATAGATTATAAAGTTGCCCAAATTGGGTATTGACTATTTCAGGTCCATTTAATCATGAATGGGTCAATTTGTATCTCTAATAATTCAAACCGTTAACTAAAAATTATTAACAAAAAGGTAATGGGCCAAACATATCAAAAGTCTGCCCAACTTGAGCATTTACTATTTGTCTATTTCAGGCCCATTTAGTTATGAATGTGTCGATTTGTATCTTTACTAGGTCAAAAACCGGTTACCATCCTAAATATCGAACCGATGGTTAATATTACCTAGGAACCAGTTACTGGTCTACCGGTTATTAACTGGTTCCGGTTAATAACTGGTTTTTTGCCCACCTCAACAGTAAAATGGTCAATGAAGTCAAAAGTCACCCAAATTGTACTTTTAGTGCTAGAAAGTTGAAACCGCTAATGTTATTTAAGTAATGCATCCAGATCTAAAGAATACCTGCCAAAGAAGCTTAGGCCAGGATCCACCATTATGGTATGACCAAGGGCTGCAAAAAAAGACACCCGAGTAAGAGTTAATATCAAACTGGCGTGTTTTTAAATAGTTCAAGACAAGAACCCAAAAAACAGATTGTTTACTACATGCATGGCTCTCAGAATGTGACAAGTGTCCCACTGTCAACCATCAGATACATTGTAGGGCAGCAATTCCAACCCATTAACTTATTTATGGGTTTGATGTGGGTTATGTTTCATCCCAGAGGGTTCAAATGGATTGAACAGGTTAAAGGAGTTTTCCAAAGTGTATTAGGAAGCATATTTAAGAATTTCGTTAAAAATATATATAAAAAAAGTGGACACAATATGTTTACGCGTCAATCCAAGAGAGCCCATTTCGACCCGTACTACAACAAAACATGTTTCAACCCAAAGCCATGTAAGAGAAGGTTATATAAATATTGAAAAAAATAAATTCAAGCAAAGCATCATACGTGTTCTTAGGATCACTTCCAGTAATTATACGCCATTCTTCATTGTCGAGTGCAGGATAACAGATCTTTAGAGGCATGTTTGCTACAAGATCATCCCATTTCTCTTCAATCAAGTTCAATATACCATCATTCTGTTTGGGGGAACCCAATGAGGAAACGATGGCCCATAGGTTTCCGAGGGTGAAGAACCTAAAATCCATGTGAGCTGGTTGTAAGTTACCAATAAAATATCCACCAGATTCTGGAAACCAGTCTACCAACCAAGACGGAATCTGTTCGGGATAGATGTTAAATTTGTTGATGGCATCAGTAGAATATTCCTCAGTTTTATAACGGTAGATTTCGTTAATCTTTTTCATATCAACCCAGTAGTATTCACGAATGTGAAAACACAGAGCACTGAGCCGGTTGTTGACGGCTGCTACAAGATTTTTTGTTGTGTCATTCACAATCACCATCTCTCGTGAGCACCGTAGTGCAGAGTAGAACAAAGCCTGTAAGTCATCAGTTATTGTCGTCATGCTTTTGTAACAACGGAAATGGAAAATGAGGTAATTTGAAAAGAGCATATCTGCTAATTTGACTTATATATGTTCAACAGTAGAAAGATAGTTTAATCTTCCAAATCATGCAACAAATTTTCTCTGCAAAAATGTGACATATTTCACATTTAAAATAAAGTGTAAGCATATACAGTATTTATTCATTTCTTTCATAATTAACTTACTTGAATTTCAAGAGGATGGCCATGAATACCCATCCTTCTATCGATCATGCAGGACCCATCAGTCACCAACAGAGTCGGAAACATGTCAAACCCATCAGCCAAACACAATTTGAGTATCAATCGTATTCCTGTTTGAACATCCACCCGCTCTTGCAAAGTGTAGTCACCTGTGATCTTCCCGTAAGCTCTTAACAATATAATCCACCACAAACCTGATTAACACATCAACTTCAATATCCTACCAAAGATGAAACTCCAAGTTGATAGCTAAATTCGCTAATATTACGGTCACTTACCAGAATCAACTGGTGCGACACGCCCAATTGCTGATTCACCAAAATCAGGATCAAGAACATCCTCAAATTCCCCAGGTCTTCCATCAAGAGGCACACTTCGAACTTTGAAGCTAGCTGGCATCAACCCTTGCCCAGGGCTGTGGCAATCAACTGTCTTTTCCCAACTCTGTAAACAACATGGATCAAATTATATTTATTCTGTAAAAAAGAAGAGGTAATCAAAGAAGCGAATACCTGCAGCTGAAGAGTATGTAGCAAAAAGTTGTTGACAATCTCTCCTTCTCCGTTGAGCAAGAAGGCAAGCGCCGAAGGTACAAAATCACGAATAAAGACCTGATCATAGTTCAGTGGCAGCTTATCAGCCGGATCGGTTGCTGCAATAGTTCCAACAGGACTTCCACAGTAATTCACAACAGACCCTCTAAGCAAATTCCATGCTTCCTTGTCAATCTCCGACTCCTTCCTATCATTATTTACATCTGCAGCACTGTAATCTAATAACTTATCTTCTTTACTTTCAACCTTTTCAACATTTAACCCCCCTTGAATGTAAATCTTTTCCCAGCTTGTACTATCATTAACATGCGATCCAACCCAAGTCGAATAATCTGAGGCCACTTTAGACACAATCCTCCTATCATTTACTCCCACCTGTCTTCTCCAATTCGAACCGGAACCACAAAAACCCTTCCGATTCGAATCTCTAAACCCTAACTTTGGATCAACCACACCTCCTCTAAGCCCTAGAACTCTGTTGCAACCACGAGATTTCGACGAATTGATGACATCTGAACGGTTACAAACAGGTATTCGAAGACCAAAATGCGAAGATCTTTTGTAACAAATTAAGATC
The DNA here is from genome assembly GCA_030545235.1 of Helianthus tuberosus. Taxonomy (NCBI): domain Eukaryota; kingdom Viridiplantae; phylum Streptophyta; class Magnoliopsida; order Asterales; family Asteraceae; genus Helianthus; species Helianthus tuberosus. The sequence goes on along the minus strand of CM060394.1, from coordinate 113,667,963 downwards.
CTACAGCAAGATGGCTTCATAGTGGATATTCCAATACCAATACAACTACAACTAACCATTTCTACTATTGTTTATTGATATGTTAAAACAAACAGGTTTTACAGAATATATAAATAACCCTAGATCTGCTGAACTCGATAAAAGATTGAATCAACAGAGGTTATGTTATGTGTGAAATGATAATTGTGTTATATACAGACAGATAAACGATTACTATCTATCTATTACTGAAAGAGAAGAAAAGAAAAGAAGAGATCTGACTTACACATCCGAAGTGGTTCGTGTGCGGATGAGAAGCGGTGGCTCAAAACCAATGTTTTTAAAACCGGACCGGGCCGGCCGGTCGGACCGGTCCGGCCGGGAACCGGAAACACCACCGGGCCGGTTCAGCCCTTTAACCCGTTTCAACATTGACCCGGAGGTCGGGCCGGGAGCCGGGCGGTCGGGCCGGCGGGTCGTCACGTAAGGGTTGGGCCGGTTGAAGAAATAGAAAATCCTAAATCATGAAAACCTAATATCTAAAAAACTCAACCAGACAAACACGCCACCATCTTCAAGTGACAAAAGAATTGACCTTCAGATCCCTAAATTGAGTAGAAGAAATAGAAAACCCTAATTAAAGAAAGTGGACAATTGGGGAAGGGGATATAGATATATAGATATACAAGAATGATGAATGTAAAGTAAGGGCATGTTTGGGTAAGCTTTTAGAAACAACTTATTGACTTATTGGCTTCTTGGAAAAGTCAGGATTTTGTGACTTATTGACTTATTGGCTTTTTCCCCTCACATACACCCTCTTTGCCAAACATCATTTTAGAGCTTATGACTTTTCAAAAAGCCAATAAGTCAATAAGTTGTTTCAAAAAGCTTACCCAAACATGCCCTAAGAAGAAGAGATTAAGAGGAATGTTGATCACCAGTTGTATCCAGATCGGAGCAAATAAAAAGTGAAAGTGTAAAAAATGGAAGAACAGTTGCTGATGTTGGTGCTGTGTTTCATTTGAGAGAGGATTTTTTGACTTAGTATTGGACCCCTTCCTCTCCTTTTCCAACATATACCTATTTGTCATTTATTATTTATTTTATTATTGTTATTTTTTCAAAATTTTAATTTACATATATGGCCGTTCAAAAGAAAAAAAAATTCACATAGATGCATTCTATCTCCTTTTTTGTTTAAAAATTACTTTTCAACTTTTGTATTTTTTTTTTGGATGAATAATGGTTGTATTTTTAGTTACATAACTATTTGGAATTTTATCTATTTTTTCTATATTTTCTATATATTTTTATATAATCTATAACGTAATCCGGGTCTTACATCCGGTCGAACCGGTCCGACCTTTGACCCCGTAAGGCGACCGGGTCGACCTCCGGTCCGGTTCTGAAAACATTGCTCAAAACTGATGAATTGCGGGTGGGTTAAATAAGCAAAGGAACAGGATATTTCCCGGAAGTGGGGACGACACTTATACACGTGTTTTATTGTCTTTTCTAGATCTTTAGGGGCTGTTTGGTAGCCTCTAAATGGTCATTAAGAGACTAGCTCTTAATGGAACCATTAAGAATTTTACCAATGAGAAGGTAGAAGAATGTGACATGTGATGATTTACCATTCAGAGGTTACCTCTTAACCATTCAGACTTGAGGTTATCTCTTATTCATTCAGAGGTTTTAAACCATTAAGAGGTAGCATCTGAATGGTCGTTAAGAGGCTACCAAACAGCCCCTTAGTTTTTTGTTTTTATTTTTAAAAGTTATCCATGAGAATTTCAACCAAAAAATCTAACTAGGTTTGGATTAAAGGACATAACGTGCAAGATTTTGAAACATTAAATACAAAACTTGTCAAATTTTGCGCTAAATGACAACGCCTGCAATTTGGTGTAAACATAAAAGACAAAACTTGTAATTTACTCGAGTTTCAAATTACACCACGAGTCTCAATATAGAAATGAAATTAAACATTTTATGTATTCTCGAGTTGGAAAGAAAAGAAAAGAAGGTTGCAATTTTACTATTATGCTTTTTAACATAAATTATAATTACCAGCCATGGCACCAACACATTTATTTGTACTTAATTTCAATAGAAGATCAAACATTTATTGCTACTTTCTGATCTTCTAATGCATTTACATTTTGCTTCTACTCTAAAGTCCAAAAATTGTTCGATGTGTTTGTCTTTTTTAAGCAAAACTATCTGAAAAGAAAAAAATAAAGGAAAAAAAAACAAACCCAACAAAGGGAAAAAATAGTTCAACAAGCTAAGCTACTGATCCAAGGAAACAGCAGCCAACACCGTCACATGGTTTTCCCCCTTTTCTCGTATATTTTTTTAGGAAAGTATGTTATATAGGGAGGGGCTGAGCAATGCAAACTGTCACACCCCGACCCGCAACAGAATATGTGACCGAGGCATGATTGGTTGATCCAAAACTTATGACTTGCTATTAAATGTTTTAAATAATCATTTAATCTATATTAAATGTTTTCACATAGAAAATAATCCAAATAAAACAATTAAATATAAGACATTGTTCATAACAATTAAACTTCATTAATCCGTTTCTTGTTAACTAAGGTTCATCCTATGTCCAATCTCTTCATGCTTGATCACTTGTATCATGTGTAAAACTAGTTTTTGGGTTAACAAAGGTTGGTGAGTGAATCTCCTTGTTATTAGGAAAACAATATGTATAATTTGTTTATTGAGAAAGCGTGCGTTAACCAATGTAAGTAAATATATTGTATGTCATGTGTCAAACCTCAATAACAATCTCAAACAATAATCAAATCAACTGTATGCAAATATGCATGGTATTATGGTGTGCTGCAAGATCTAAGCTCAATCAAACAGAGCTGACCTCGTGTGTTGGCAACGTCAAGTTCCGCTCATAGGTAATGGGGAACAGACGAGCCTATGATGATGTAATGTCCAAAATGAATGTAATGCACCAAGTGACAATCAAACAATCAACACATAACACATAAACTTCACAAGATGGTAACTGCATGTATTTAAATTATGTAAATGTAATAACGTAATGTGACACATGATACACCCCAAAACTTGTAATGAAAAAGGGGAATTGAAAGATCCGCTCACAGTGTTTGCGTTTGCGATTCCTTGTATAACTAAGCGCACGAATGAGATTAGGAAACTTGAAGCGGTGGGAGTTATCCTATAATATGAAATACGAGGCACCATAAACGATATAGTTATTATTTGTAGGTTAATAAAAAAATCCTATCATTTATTGTTTAAACTTTATTTAATTAAATTATTAATTAATTGATTTAAATAAGTCTAAATCTTAAGTTATATTAACAAATCATTTGTAAGGACATGGTCTAGTAAGTTTACGTTTGTCTTGTATATGTTAGTAATGGGTTGGTTAGTTAGTATATTTGGGCTTGTTTAGTTATGTTTATGGGTGTGCGGTTTGGGCTTGGCCCGGTTGTAACTAGGTCGCCCCTATGTGCTATAAATAGGGTGCACCTAGTCTTAATAGGGTGGTTGATTGATTTTGTGCTTCATGCGAACTGTACCAGACAAGACTTAGATCTTGTGTGCAATATTTAATATACAATCGACTTCCTTCATCTTGTTTCTATACCTTCTTAGTTTTCTGCACTTCGATTGTGTTTGTGATATCTGATTGATAGTTTCTGGACTTACAATTGGTATCAGAGCCTAAGACGTCTTTCAAAGGCTCGGTTTCTGATGTGTGTAAAATGCAACATATAAATTACATCAATTGTGTGACAACTGTGCTTGTGTAATCATTGTACAAACTCTGAACAACTCATATACCAATAAAACAATGTGATTTGATCCCAATATTTGTTTATTTATGTTTGACATTTTGCACGTTTTGATTTTTGTTCGATTTTAAACTCTATATCGCTTTCTAGAAAGTTATACGCAAACTGATGCGTAAACGTAATCAGTTTAATGCGAAAAACACTCCAGAACAGCAACATAAGCTTAACATACCTTAAATAACATTTACATAACTTAGAAATAGGTTTTAAAGGGTTTGGTATGGCAAAAACAAGTTTATTCGCTCACAGGGACTATTTGCGTCAAACTACAAAAGTCTGTCGTTTCGTATGGCAACGTACATTCTGGAACATGATCATAAGCTAAACATACCATAAATAACCTTAACATAGTTTAGAAATAAACTTTCAGTGGTTCGGTATATGAAAATACGCTTATTTGATCAAATAGGGACTAAAAGCGTAAAAAATGGCGTAAGTTTGCATTTACGCGCATATCTTATGTTCTGACCACATCCGGACATCCAAAAATTTTTGTAGTCACTAAAATATTTTATTTTAGTGATCGGAATGCAAAAAAAACCATTCGTCGCTTAATTTGGATCGTTTTCGCGTCCGTACAAGTTTCGTCGTAATTAACCACATAACGCGACCGTACGACCAAACGAACCGACATCCGCCATATTTCCGAGCATATTTTGAGTCCCCTATACTTTGAAGACCTTGTAGAGCCTTCAAAATGGCTTAACGGAGGTTAAATACGCCAAATATGCCTAAATATGCATGCAGGGACTGAATGTGTAATTTCTGAAACTGTTCGGATCTGCTGATCACTCGCGGGCCGCGACCGCCCAGGAAACAGCCTACGCGGGGCGCAAAGACCCCCAGCGACAGAAAGTTGTTTTTCAGCAACCAGCTTGAATCTCAGGGACTTTTATGCAATTTTCTTGGTGTGGCCAGCAAGTTAACACCTCTCCAATCAAAAGCTAGCTGTCATAAACATTTGTATGGTCCAGATTTATTGCTTGGAGGCTACATAAACACTTGGCATGATCTTGATTCACCTCCACAACTATAAATACCCCTCTAATTCACCTTGTTTCATTGCTCATTTCCTACTTTGAACTCTAAGTGGAGGATTTCCTTCTTTGGGAGCCACCTACCTGAGTTCTAGTACATATTTTCCAGCCCTTGAACACCTTGTAAGTGTTCTTTCATGGCTTAGTATTTATTTTCAGCCATTTAGAGCTGAAAGTCAAACAGTTTGACCAACAGTTTGACTTTCGGTTTTGACCATCAATTGGTCAAATCAAAGTTCAATTGAACTTTGCAACGTGATTGTAATCACGGTGGTTATAATCCTTAGCAATTATACCTCCTGATTACCACGTTGACTAGGCGTAGTGACGGGTCAAAGTTTCGCTCAAAATGCGTATTTACGTGCATTTTGCAACGGAACTATTTTTAGGTATCGAAACAAAGTGTTTTGATACCAAATCAGTTTTCTAACTTAGTTAAACATGTTTTAACATGTTTAACTCGTCACTACTAGTTTAGTGCTTGTTTAGGGTCGTAAGTTAAGCGGTCTCGACAACCACTTAGACTTTCGAACCCGACCCGTTCGGTCGATCATTAGGATCCGACCAAGCATATTTAGTGATCATAGTTGCATAGGGAATAACCTACTGAGGTTATACCTTATGATCACTTAGGTTGGTTAGTTATCCATTAAGTCGTTTATATGCCCATTGAAAATGACCAAAATGCCCTTTTGAGCATAAATTCATATTTTGCATATGTGAACAAGTTTTTGACATCTAAACTGATTTAGTAACATATTTAAGCATAATTGGGCATGTAAGACTTGACATAGGACATAGATAACCATCCGACCTTAGATTTACGCAAACGACGCGTTATAGTAGCTTAAACTACCGTAACGGGTCGAAACGGGTCAAAAGCACTTAGGTTAACTTTCAAATCAGAATGTTAGGTCTATTAAATCATACCCTATAAGTTCCAATACTCATTTGATTTATAGAACCTCATTCTATCCTATCTCCCGAATTAGGATCTGATTATTAACGTAGTTACCTATATTAGGTGCCATTTGATTCCGTGATCCTTGAAGCTTTATTTGGTTTTAATTCCAAGGCTAATAAGCAATCCCAAGTGAGTACATAGTCCCCTCTTTTACCGCTTTCAAATATTTTGGGGTGAAACACTTGTGCTTACATGTTACTTTCATGCTTTCATTGCTTTTTATGACATAAACATGCTATATTCACTTAGTACACATATAGTACATGATTTCAACTATGTTTTGCTATGTATGTTGACTGATGTCACACCCCAACCACGTAAAACATCAAATCGTGGCGGAAACGTCGGGGAGTGTTGTAACAGAATTATTGTTCCACAACCATGGTAATTAAAATTACATTTTTATTCATAAACCAAAGGTGGAATACATTGTCTTAAACAAGAACCAAAGAGTACATCACATAATTTAAACTAGTTCTATCTTTATTTTAAGTCTCTAAGGCACAGGTCCGCCCTAGTGTCACGATCATCCTAAGCAACAGCTCCTGAAAACACATGTGAAAATAGGTACGTCAGCATAAAAATGCATGTGAGATACATAAGTTTTATGAAAATAGGATTCATGACTTGAGTTTAAAGAAAAGTTTAATAAAATTCAGTCATGAACCTTGTTAATTGTTTTGTTTTATAAATCATTTGAAAAACGTTAGCAAAATCAGATGATATGTATATATAAAGGAATAATGTATGGTTAAAAGTATAACCAAGTAAAAAGAGTTTGTGTAAACCAAGTTATTTGTAAAACAATGTTTAAGTGAAAATGCGTTGTAAATATAGCATGTTTAAACTGAAATGGTTTAAATAACGCTACGATATGTAATATCATACAAGCACTTATATATAGGAAGTACCAGCGGCGTATCCACCATGCTTGTATCATATTACACATGCCTCGTTATTTAAGTCACTCAAACCAACCAACAATGTAAAATATCCATGTTTAATCCAATAGTCAAATGTCATAGTATAACCCAAGTTAAATATAAATCATGTAAATATGTAAATAAAAGTTATGTATGGTAAGTAAAATGAGACTACTTAAACCACAAGTAAAAATGTACAAAACAAAGTATTTTGAACAAATCAAAAGTTACGTTTTGTAAAATAACTAAATAAATACATGCTTTACCGATACAAACACTTATGCGGTAAGTTAACGCATACATTCAAGCCTTGAGACAGCAGGATAACCTTAGAGTAAAGATTATCAAAGAAAAATGTTTTCGGATTCAGTCATTCCTTACACCCAAACAAACCTAGGATGTCAGGAATGAGATTTGTCAAGTCCTATGGTACCATTACTTACTACCGAGCGGCGTAGCTAATGTTAATGAATGTAGTTTAGACCCGTTGAACAAACAAAATGTCATATAAAATGTAAACATGTAATGAAAGTAATGTACTAAGTATGCTAAGTTAACATACAAAGCAGAAAAGTCATGTAAATCAATGTGCTATCATGCCAAGTAAACATACATAGCAAAAAAAGATGTAATGTAAATCAATGTGATATCATGCCAAGTAAACATACATAGCAAAACAAAATGAAATTTATGTACTAATAGTGTACTAATGAACATAGCAAATATATGATATGAAAACATGGAAAGCATGAAAATAACAAGCAGGCACATGTGTTTCACCCCAAAGCGTTTGGAAAACAGTAAAAGAGGGGTCTATGTACTCACTTGAGATTGCTCAATAGACTCTAGATATCCACCAAGCAAAGCTAGAAGATCACGGATTCAAACAGCACAGAGGGTCCCCGCAAGTTTGATTTTCCAAGTTTTTCTCAGGTATGAAGTGTTTCACACATCAACTTAGAGAAAATCTCAGAAATCAAGTGGGTTGCAACAAAAGGGGTGGGGGGTATTTATAGGAAATCTAGAACCGTTAGGATCGTTCCTCGATTCCTGGGCCTTAATCTCAGCCGTACACCTCGTGCCCACAGATTTACAAAACCAGGGGAGCCCCTAGAAATGCTCAAAACCATGTGCAAAGGTGGGATCAAGCTGGAAATAGCTGGAAACAACATTCTGATGTTTTGGGCAAGCTTTACGGACCGTAAGAGGGTCCATACGGTCCGTAAGGACCTAGTTAGCTGGCAGAAAGTTTGGTAAAATGGCAGAACAGGCCCCTGAGTCTCCGAACTTGATTTTTGATGCGTTTTGACACGTTTAAGCCCCGTTAACCTCACTTAAAGGCTCAAATATGAAGTTAAAGTATAGAGAACTTAAAATATGCTCAAAAATGTTTCGGATGTCGGTTCGTTTGGCCGTACGGTTGCGTCGTTCGGTTAATTACGACGGAATGCGCACAAGCGCGAAAAACGATCCAAATTGCGCGACAAATGGATTTTTCTTATGTCAAACACTAAGATAAAATATTTTAGTGCTTACATAAATTTTTGGATGTCCGGATGTATTCAGAATGTAAGTTATGCGCGAAAATGCAAACTAATGCACTTTTTGACGCTTTTAGTCCCTGAATGAGCATAAAGTTTATTTTAGCACACCGAACCCCTCAAAGCCTATTTCTAAGCTATGTAAAGGATATTTAGGGTGTGTTTAACTTATGGTCATGTTCCGGAATGTCCGTTAGAGTTCAAACTGACATACTTTCGCAGTTTGTCGAATTTAGTCCCTGTAAACGAATAGACTTGATTTTGCCATACCAAAGCCTTCAAAACTTATTTCTAAGTTATGTAAAGGTTATTTAAGGTATGTTAAGCATATGTTGATGTTCCGGAGTATTTTTCGCGTTAAACTGACTACGTTTACGCACCAGTTTGCGTATAATTCTCCAGAAAGCGATATAGAGTTTGAAATTGAATAGAAATCAAAACATGAAAAATGTTAAACATAAAAAAACAAACATTGGGATCAAATAACTTTATTTCATTGATAACTGAACTGTTTACAATGATTACAAGCACATATGTCACAACTGAGGATGCTAGCACATTGATTTCATAAACTCTTTTGTTGCATATGTTTACTCAGCATATGGACACATTGATTTACAATACATTTCTGCTGCATATGTTTACTCAGCATATGGGCACATTGATTTCATGAACATTTCTACTATGTATGTTTACTTAGCATACTTAGTACATCGTTTTCACATAGCATGCTTACATTGGTTATGACATTTGGTATGTTTAACGGGACAATAATACATTCATTAACACTGATCACGTTGCTCGGTAGTATGTAATGATACCATAGGTCTTGACAAATCCCGTTCCCGAATTCCTAGGTTTGTTTGGAAGTAGGGAATGACAAAATCCGATATACATAATTGATAAACCTTTATTTCATTTAAGGGTTTATCCGACAGTCTCAAGGCTTGAATGTGTGCGATAAACATTACTGCATAAATGTTTGTATCCACAAAGCATTGTTTTCTGCAAAACATAACATTTGATCTAAACTTAGGTTTATTCAAAAACATTGTTTTGTACATTTTACCTATGGGGTTGAGTAAATACTATTTATTCACCATACATGACATTTGTTTTCACATTGACATTATACATATGGTTTGAGTAGATACTTTCTACTTGCCATACATTACATTTGATTATACATGACACAGTTTATACATGACATTGGACATTGTATACATATAAACATATTGACATTGGTTTAAACAAGACATTTTTGGTTGGTTATTGATAAGTGACTTATATAACAAGGCTATGTGTAATATGATAAAAGCATGGTGGATATGCCGCTGATACTTCCTATATATAAGTGCTTTTATTATACTACATATCGCAGCGTTATCTAAACCACTTCGACAAAGACATGAAACATTTTTATACAAATAACATATTTTACAAGACCTTGTTTTTCAAACGACATGTTTTACACAAATTCATTTTACTTGGTTATTTATTTAACCATGCATTATTCTTTTATATGATATGATTTTCATATCGATTTTCATATGATTTTATAAAAGAAAACATTTTACAAGGTTCATGACTACTTTTTGTTAAACACTTCTTTTAACTACAAGTCATGAATTCTGCATAAACAAAACCTATGTATCTCACAGGCATTTTTATGCTGATGTACCTATTTCCACATGTGTTTCAGGTGCTAATGTATGATGTTGATTGTGCTACACTTAGGCGGACTCAGGACTTAGTGACTTAAAAGACAGTTAGTTATGTGATGTTTTTGTTAAATTCCAAGACAATGTAAACATTAATTCTAATAAAACCAAATCTTTAAATACCATGGTTGTGAAACAATAATTCTGTCGCTCAACTCCCCGACGTTTCCGCCGTGGTTTGTTGTTTTACGCGGTCGGGGTTGTGACAAAAGAGTTGGTATCAGAGCTCATGGTTATAGGGAATTAGGTTATTAGTAATGCTTTGACCTAGACTATAACTTTTTTAGGACCCTAACACAAGTTATCTTGTGTTTAGATCTTAAAACAATACACATCACCTATCCTTAGGTGATTACCAAAACATGAACACAAATTTACAAAACGATTTTGAAATCAATCATCTATCCTTGGATGATTTCTTTTGGCCTCGTGCCTTCCGAATTTTCAAAATCTCGTCAAAGTTTGGGTCTAAATAATGTGAACACGTGCAATCTGGAAGTGTTCGTACAAATCCGCAGTATCGGACCAGTCACTCTTACCTGGGAACTCTTGGGGTGAGTGTCCACTTATAGGTTAAAGCATGTCTTCGCGATACATTATTATGACCCATTTACTTTGATTTGTCATTGTGTGTCGTCTGTTTGTTATGAGGTAATGAACAAATGACCACCATCCTTACTTTTTGTTGATATTTATGACATCTCATTTTCATCACATCATCTCACTTGTTTTCTCTCATGATTCCTCTTTTAGAATGCCTCCTCGACGCAACGTTCAACAACCAAACGCCGAACTCGCGTCTATTATAGCACAACAGATGGCTGCTATGCTACCAAATCTCATCACTCAAATTAACCAATCCAATAATAACAATAATGCACCTGCTCCGTGCAACTTTAAAAGTTTTAACTCGGCTAAACCACTCAAGTTTAGTGGTTCTGAAGGAGTAACTGGGCTCCTACAGTGGTTTAAGAGTCTTAAGAGCACCTTTTGCCATGTTTAGTGTCCTAATAATCCTAAGGTCGAGTTTGCTTCTAGTGTATTCCAAAAGAGGGCTCTCACTTGGTGGAATGGGTTAATGAGAGATCGAGGTGCTGATGTTGCTTTGGGTCAGACATGGGAGGAACTTAGAGCTCTTATGATGAGAGAGTTCTGCCCTCGTCACGAGCAGAGGGCACTTGAAAATGAGTTCCATGACCTTAAGCAAGACAGTGGTGAACACCGAGCTTACACTGATAGATACGAGGAGTTAAGCTTGCTCTGTCCGACGATGGTCACGCCTTTGGATAAGGCTATTGAGAAGTACATTGATGGTTTGCCAGATCCTGTTCAGGATATTGTCACTGGCAGCAACCCGACTACAGTCCGACAGGCCATTGAGCTAGCTGCAACCCTAACTGACTCTCAAGTCAAAAAGGGTAAACTCCACAGGAAGGGAGACAAGAAACATAAACAGTCTGATAACACCAAGGAGCAAAAGGGCAAGAAAGCTGAGTCCTCAAAGAAATCTAGGAAGCGTAAGGCTTCCAAGAATTTCGCTGTTACTACTTAGACAAACCAGGCAGCAAAGAATCAGCCTGCACAACCTGCTGCCAAGAGGCAGTATGCTGGCAATGCACCTCAGTGCAACAAGTGTAATAGCCATCATCAACCACATGTGCAATGCCGCATCTGCACAAACTGTGGTAAGTCTGGTCATCTTGCCAACACCTGCCGCTTTGCTCCAAACCAAAACCAGGCAGCTCAAAACCCAGCACAAAACCCTGCCCAGCAGCCTGCACGACCTCACTACCCACCTGGTTCATGTTACAATTGTGGGGATCTAACCCACTACAAGAACAACTGCCCGAAGTTGGCAAACGCAAATCAGGCACATGCTCATGGTCGAGCTTTTAATCTAAATGCAAACGAGGCACGCGCAAATAACGGAGTGGTGAACGGTACGTTCTTTGTTAACAACCAACCTGCTTCTGTTCTTTTTTATTCGGGTGCTGATAAGAGTTTTGTGTCCTTAGCTTTTGAGCCTTTGCTTTCGATGACTAGAACAAAACTAGGAAAGCCCTTGACAGTAGAAGTAGCTAGTGGTGAACCCGTTATACTCGATTCTGTTCTTCGAAATTGCCAGTTGAACCTTAATAACCATCTTTTTCCTATTGACCTCACACCGATGCAACTTGGGAGCTTCGATGTAATAGTAGGAATGGATTGGTTAGCCAAATACCATGCTGAGGTGGTTTGTTTTGAGAAGATTGTTCGTATACCGCTTTCGACTGGTGAGATCTTAGAAGTTCGTGGGGAGAAACCCGTTAGTAGCCTTAAACTCATGTCTTGTACCCAAGCCCAAAAATACCTACGAAAGAGCTATGTCGCCTTCTTGGCACATGTCGTCGAGGAGAAAGGCAAAGGTAAGACTATCCAAGATATCCCTGTTGTTTAGGATTATCCTGAGCTATTTCCTGAAGAATTACCTGGTTTACCCCCAGCACGCCAAGTTGAGTTTTGTATTGATCTTGTGCCTGGCGCAAATCCTGTTGCTAAATCACCTTACCATCTTGCACCGTCTGAGATGCAAGAGTTATCTAAACAGCTTCAGGAGCTTTCTGAAAAAGGATTCATTCGTCCGAGCTTTTCACCTTGGGGCGCGCCTGTCCTATTTGTGAAAAAGAAAGATGGGTCTTTCCGAATGTGTATCGATTATCGTGAGCTTAACAAGCTTACCATCAAGAATTGATATCCCCTACCTCGCATTGATGATCTGTAACACCCCGAAAACAGGTTTGGTAATCAAACCACGTTAATACTAAAGGACGGGTAAAATACCGTAAGTGGTAAAATTTAACCCGGTAAATATTAGGACTTAAATAAATAAACCTAATATTAATTAAATAGGAAAATAAATACTTTGAGAAAACAAAGTATATAAAAAGCCCAAATTAACGGGACATAAAACATAACGGGTTATAACTTCCCGAACCCGTTAAAGTAACTAGGAATAATTAACCTAGTTAGATGATGACTTGTGTGTAGTTAAAGATCTAAAAATAAACTAAGAGAAACTAGAGGGACCAAAAGTGTTTAACTTGAAACTAGTTTTAATAAAAACATTTGATTAAAACACAAACACTCCATTTGGAGTCTTCTGGAGATCGACCAGAGCAAGGAGGGGCGACCCAGATTTCTCAAACCCTAAGTTCATGCTATTTGATCAATTGAAGGCAAATTTCAATCCCAAATCAAATTCCGAGCATAGATTAATGATCTCTATCGCAAGGAGATCATAAGGTATGCAAAATTTGACAAAAATTATCTATTTGAAATTCTCATGAATTTAGAGAACTTGAAATCTGATGATGCATGAATGTTGTTTGGATGAAATTAGAATGAAATAGTGTCTAGGAATAAACCCTAGCCATTAGATTGTAGAAATTATGCTCAATACTTGAGAATTCCATAATCACCATTGAAGGTGTTAAGTGGGTGATGTAGAAGTATGAAGACACTAGGATTATGATAGTTGTACTAGTGTAATTTGAATTCTATAAAGCAATTTCAGATTTGTTGATGTTAAAATTTATGTGAAATTGCCAAATTGATGTTAACCATGGTAAAGATAACTAGTTATGAACTAGTTAGTAAATATGTAAAATTATGCACACTAGGTGTTTGTTAAAATGCCTAAATGAAAACTAAAGTGTTGAAATTAGAGCGAAAACGCGTATTTGAATGATATGGCGATTACGCGTAATATGAAGTGATAAGGGTTCTAAATATTATGTTGATTTAGACTTAATGTTGTAAACCTTGTGATTTAAAGTAGTTAACTTTAATAAGCTAAGTTAACTAATCATGAAGTCGAATAGTAGTTTCGACATATGAAATAAGTGAGATGGAATAGTCGTGAATAATTATGACTAATCTAACCATCTTACAATTTACAATGATAGTTTGACGATTAACAAGCTAGGTGAAAGCTTGGGAACGAAGCGGGTCAAACGAAGCAGGAATGGCGGAAAAGCATAATTTGGAAGTAAGGTAAGTATGGCTTACACTAGTCTTATATTTTAGAATATTCTCTTATCGTTTTAGTTACGAATAAGATAAATACATAGTTGAGGTATGATGTTCCGGCGTGTAGACGTACGGAACAAGATAGTCGAGCATGACAAGAAACCATGTTGATGGTTTAAAAGGAGTTAAATCGGTAATTCGATCAGTTTATGACAAATGGAAAATGAACTTTTAAATGGTTACCTTATAGGGTAAACCAAAACAAACAATAAGGGTAAAACGGTAAATTGGTCACGCATTGACCATAACTATTGGTTTTAAAGGACACTTATGAAGTAAGCCTTAATAGGCCAAAAGGTGTTAAGAAATGAATTTTAGGTAAAATGACCGCACGATGTGAATCGGAGCGAGTCATATAGTCGAGATGAAAATACATGTCGTCTCGCTAATAGAATCGGTCATTTAGACCAAACGGGTCAAAGGGTGAAGATACCACCTTTTGATAATAGCGACTAATGATTCTTGTCGAGTTATATGATTTCAGGAATAAATGTTGAGATGATATTTGCATCGATATTACTTAGCGATTATTATAGCAAGGCGTTAAAACAAGTTAATACATTGACCCGGGCCAGGTATGTGTAATAGAGTAATTATTCATTTAGAACGTAAGGTTCAATGGGCATTAAATGAAGTCTTAGATAGACAATGGGTTACTTAAATGGGTAAACCGAATGTTTTAAAAGAGGGTCGTGGCGTTCCGAAAAGCATAATGACTTTTCGAACAAGATCATAACTCAAAAGAAGAATTATGGCTCAAACATGCTCTCAAAAGACCTTGTCGTAATTGAAAGACTAAAAAGGACCAAAACGCCCTTGTTGGCTAATTCGAATAAACAACCTTTAAAGGTTATTTGGAAACAAGTTTTATGATTAGATAAATACTTAGAATAAGTATAGAAGCTAAAAGAGGTATTATGTTAGTCAAATGACTCTACATGGGTCTTTGCCGTAAAATGATAGTCCGAGGGATAAAACTCGGAATATATAGATCTCCACATTAAATCCACCACAAATATAGTTGTGGTGGAAGATTATTTGGTAAGAAATGTGGAAATATAAAGCTAGATACAAATGAAAGCGAATCATGTTTAAAATATACTTAAATGCCCTTAACGGGTCAAAATAAGCATACGAGCGAAAACGGGTTTAAATTGTGTAATAAACCTGTGATTAGAACCTAAAATGGTAGATAACATTAATTTGAAGAAGTGTATGTGATATAGGAATCAAACAAATACGTTTGTTTGATAAAATGCATAAACGGGTTAAAATTCGGTAAAATGGTAATGAGTCGAGGGCCTAGAAGTCTCAAAAATTTCTTATGTTGGATGTAGGATTTTAACTCCATAAGATGGAGAATTAAATTACGGACGCGTAGGAAAAAGAATCGCGTAAAACGGATCAATAACGAAGAAGTTATGGCCGCTTCCGTAAAAACTGGTATTACTGAAAATTGCAGGACCCAGCTCCAGACCTGCTGGAAAACAGTCTCCCTCGCGTGGCGCGAGGGAGCAACTGGGTGCCTTCGCGTGGCGCGAAAGTGCACTGTTTTAGCAAAAAAAATTTATTTTAATCAGTTTCGCTTCCCGGACTCGTTTAGATACGTTCTAAGTTACGTATGACTAATTTAACTCATGTTTTATGAGTTTCAGGTATAATTTTAGCACCGGAGGACGATCAAGCACAACGAAGAACCGAACACGATCAAGAAATAAGCTTCCGCACTATCTATCGTTGTTATGTTAATTGACGAACTCACACATGTTATGTTGTATAGTTTTAATTCTGTAATAAAGTTTAATGAAACCCGTATTTTAAATGTATTTGAAATTCTAATTACCCATTTATTTTCGTAAATTATACGAAAATCGTTAAATAATAATAAGGGTGTTACAAGTTGGTAATCAGAGCTCAAGGTTGTTGACAAATGTGTTCGGTTCGAGGCTTGATTGCAAATCTGGTAAGTACATGTATATCAATGGTTTAGTATGATCAAAGTGTTTTGGGTAAAGGGATACCCCGGTGATTCTATATATTCACGACCAAATAAAACAAGTAGTGTAGAAAGCCTACACTAGTTCAATCATGAGACATGCCTCATGAAAGTGGAAACAAAGAACAACCAATGAAACTAAAAACAAAACAACGTGACAACTAGGCTAAAACTCTAGAGATAATGATAAACAAAAACACTAATCAGCCTCCATCATCATCATTTGCTACCCCATGAATCTCCCATTCTCCAAGCAACTTCCGCACTCTATCATTATTCTTTAGTTTCGCTCCCATCAACTTGTATCTAACCGTCATTATAATAATTTCACTCAGTTTATCCGGAGGTCTCACCTGATTTTTGAATAACCTGGCATTC
The DNA here is from genome assembly GCA_030545235.1 of Helianthus tuberosus. NCBI lineage: Eukaryota > Viridiplantae > Streptophyta > Magnoliopsida > Asterales > Asteraceae > Helianthus > Helianthus tuberosus. Next base: position 113,651,505 of record CM060394.1, on the reverse strand, counting down.
CTTTCTTGCCATATGTAATATGAAGTTGCCGCAACAATAAGTTTTGCAACATAAATCGTTACCGATTTTGATCTCGCCCGAACAAGAAGCCAATCCACGATATCCACCCATCTCGGCCAAACAGAATTCATACCCACTTTTTGGCGGACTATACTCCAAACTTGAGAGGAGTATTTGCATTCAAAGAATAAGTGAGTATGCGAGTCAAAATTCTCATAACATAACAGGCAACACATCATGTTCATGTTCTTTCTTCGCGAAAAATCCCATTGTAGAATTTTATCTTGTGTAAGTAATTTACCTTTAATGATCAACCACATCATAAAGGCATGCCGAGGAACGCATTGAGCAAACCAAACAACACTACACCAATTCACTTCAGGTTCCGAGTGCCGAACCGAATGCCAGACACCCGAAGTAGAGAATTCGTTTAGAGCATCACCATCCCGCCATAATAGTCTATCACGTTTAGACGGAGTTAAATGCACTTGGTCAAGTTGAATAAGAACCGGAAAAAGATATCTCCATGCTACGGGCCAGGACCAAGTACCATTCGAATAAACGTTAGCCACCGAATCATTCAGTCTAAGATCAGCATCAGTAATAGTTCTGGGAGACAAAAAATCTCCCAGAGGCCCCAGATCACACCAGTAATCATACCAGACTGATGTAGTAGCGCCATTACCTATTTCTGACCAAACATGATTTCTGATAAGCGACCGCAACTGCATCAGATTTCTCCAAGACCAACAACAATTAGAAGGCATTTTACAAACCCAAAAATTATTACCTTTTAACCTGTAACTGTGCACCCATTCAACCCACAAGGACTCTCGCTTAGAAATAATACTCCAAATATGATTTGTCATTAGGGCTTTATTCATATCTCCAATACGCCTAATACCCAAACCCCCTTCATACTTCGGAGTGCAAACAGATTTCCAAGAAACTTTAGATTTGCCCTTCGAAAACGAAGAATCTTGAGACCATAAAAAATTCCGCATTATGGATTCAAGCTCATGAACCAGACGAGCCGGAAGCATAAAAACAGAAGACCAAAAAATATGCATGGATGAAAGAACCGAAAGAATAAGTTGTAACCTTCCCGCAAAGGAGAGTGAATAAGTATGATCAAAGTGTTGAGAACAACACATATTGTTATCGTGTAATACACGTCACAACAATAAAATCGATACAGAATAGATATAGTCAACGAAATTACACGCGTTGATGCGTATAGTAGAAAAGCCTCGTATTATAATACGGGCACCCATTAATGTCGAAATTACTAACTATTGTAAACGTTTTAGATTGAAGGACACTCGCATATGAAGATAGCGAGAGTTTAACAAATCATGGATTTGACAGAGGAACGGTCCAAAGTACGACAAATGGAGCACGCTCACCAAGGACCTAAATCGCGCAACGATTGCAAATAAGTAATGGCAAGAAAGCCCGTTAGGGAAAGCATTACCAGGTGCACATTTTAAATTCAATTGCACAAATAGTAATATGCAACAAATATGTAGAAATTGAAAGTTGCATATGTAGATTAAAAACTTGGAAAAACCCGAATAGAAAATGTATTCAGGACATTGTTTCCAAGAGAAACAAATAGAGGCATTACTTACATAGGGTGTGATGTGAAAACTATAAAAAGGTTATGCGTGTCATGTGTTAATCGCTTACTCTGGCCAAGTAAGTAGTGGCATATGATACCATGAACTTCTTATAGCGGACACATTTACGTCCGATGTAGTAAGGGCGGGGTGAGTGGGACAAATTAAAAAGTACCCAAATAAATCAAATGAGCCCGAGAGAAGGGACAAAGAAACATGTAAAATGATTAAGATATGCACCGGGAGGGGGTGTACTTACACTCGAACCCGGAGAATGCAAACATGTAAAATGATTAGGATATGCTTTGGGAGGGAGTGTACTTGCACTCGAATCCGGAAAATGCAAATATGCCTCTTAACGGGCCGTTTTTGTAAAACGTCAAACTTGAGGACAAGGTTGGAATATAAAAATGAAGCGAGGTCTTAATGCATACCAGGAGGGTTGCAATAATAACGACTTCGGTACAACACCCGGTTGATGGGTAAGAATTTAACACATGCGTAGACCGAGAAACGGGAACTTGGATGGAAAGTTAAAAGACTCGGGTTTTGAGTCATAACTAAAAGACGATAAGATTATGTAAATAGAAATTTTGAATAAATTATGTTCAACTATTTTTAAAGTTGAACGGGTTGAATATAATATCATGCCGAACGACATGAGCAAACGTAAGCGGGATAAAGGTAGCGTTAAATACAAAAGAGTAATGAGCCCGGTAATGGGACATAACCAAATAAGAATATATGCAAATCAAATAACAGTAAGCATAAGAAGAACTGACGCATAAATGACGTGAGAAGTCATAAGTCAGAAAATTGTCCGAAAGAAAACAATTGTAGCCACGAAACTACAATCAAGGTTAACGTAACCTAAGCTTGAAACCAAATGATTCTTCGAACAAAAACAAGGTGCCTTGACACCAAACACGTATTTTAAGAATGACATGAGTAAGGAGTGATCTACGGGATCAACATAGCCTATAGGGTTGTAAACAAATGAAAGGTCTACGAGACTAAAACGACCCACGGGTCATGATTAGAAAGAAATTATAAGGACTTCACCCTAAAGAGGTGAAAGTCTAATCAAAATAGCCCATAAGGCTAAGTGATATTTTCGAAAATAAAAGGTTGATATAAATTAAACATGATATGACATGATCACGGTTAAGAAATGTACTGTGAAGTAGAATCATATTACAACCAAGCGAGCGGTAAAAAGTAACTGGACTAATAAGTCTAGTTAGTGAGACCGGTTAAGGTCAGCAATTCAAATCAAGAAATTTAGTTTGCTTGTAAGCGGTGGATTCGGTATAACTGAACCGAATAAATAAATTTGAAAACAAAAGAAATAGCAGCAAAAAGTGAAAGATTTCACTAGAGACTTTTAAATGGGTCAAAGTAACGGATTCATAAAGAATTCGATAGTATATGAAAGCGATGGATATCGCTAAGTTAACTAAACTAGTGGAAATAACGAGATTACGTTATTTCAAAGTTACACTATGTCGTATGAGATATGTAGACAATTAGTAACCAAAAAGATGTTACCATACTTTTCGGGTAATACTAACGATTGGTTAAAAGTATAAGTAATGTTTAAAAGATTTCTCGGATCGAATACATTGAGTTTAAACTCAATGAATTATGTAAGAAAAGGTTTCGAGGACGAAACCTCTTTAGAGGGGGTAGACTTGTAACACCCCGAAAACGGGTTTGGTAATCAAACCACGTTAATACTAAAGGACGGGTAAAATACCGTTAGTGGTAAAATTTAACCCGATAAATATTAGGACTTAAATAAATAAACCTAATATTAATTAAATAAGAAAATAAATACTTTGAGAAAACAAAGTATATAAAAAGCCCAAATTAACGGGACATAAAACATAACGGGTTATAACTTCCCGAACCCGTTAAAGTAACTAGGAATAATTAACCTAGTTAGATGATGACTTGTGTGTAGTTAAAGATCTAAAAATAAACTAAGAGAAACTAGAGGGACCAAAAGTGTTTAACTTGAAACTAGTTTTAATAAACACATTTTATTAAAACACAAACACTCCATTTGGAGTCTTCTGGAGATCGACCAGAGCAAGGAGGGGCGACCCAGATTTCTCAAACCCTAAGTTCATGCTATTTGATCAATTGAAGGCAAATTTCAATCCCAAATCAAATTCCGAGCATAGATTAATGATCCCCATCGCAAGGAGATCATAAGGTATGCAAAATTTGACAAAAAATCTCTATTTGAATTTCTCATGAATTTAGAGAACTTGAAATCTGATGATGCATGAATGTTGTTTGGATGAAATTAGAATGGAATAGTGTCTAGGAATAAACCCTAGCCATTAGATTGTAGAAATTATGCTCAATACTTGAGAATTCCATAATCACCATTGAAGTTGTTAAGTGGGTGATGTAGAAGTATGAAGACACTAGGATTATGATAGTTGTACTAGTGTAATTTGAATTCTATAAAGCAATTTCAGATTTGTTGATGTTAAAATTTATGTGAAATTGCCAAATTGAAGTTAACCATGGTAAAGATAACTAGTTATGAACTAGTTAGTAAATATGTAAAATTATGCACACTAGGTGTTTGTTAAAATGCCTAAATGAAAACTAAAGTGTTGAAATTAGAGCGAAAACGCGTATTTGAATGATATGGCGATTACGCGTAATATGAAGTGATAAGGGTTCTAAATATTATGTTGATTTAGACTTAATGTTGTAAACCTTGTGATTTAAAGTAGTTAACTTTAATAAGCTAAGTTAAACTAATCATGAAGTCGAATAGTAGTTTCGACATATGAAATAAGTGAGATGGAATAGTCGTGAATAATTATGACTAATCTAACCATCTTACAATTTACAATGATAGTTTGACGATTAACAAGCTAGGTGAAAGCTTGGGAACGAAGCGGATCAAACGAAGCAGGAATGACGGAAAAGCATAATTTGTAAGTAAGGTAAGTATGGCTTACACTAGTCTTATATTTTAGAATATTCTCTTATCGTTTTAGTTACGAATAAGATAAATACATAGTTGAGGTATGATGTTCCGGCGTGTAGACGTACGGAACAAGATAGTCGATCATGACAAGAAACCATGTTGATGGTTTAAAAGGAGTTAAATCGGTAATTCGATCAGTTTATGACAAATGGAAAATGAACTTTTAAATGGTTACCTTATAGGGTAAACCAAAACAAACAATAAGGGTAAAACGGTAAATTGGTCATGCATTGACCATAACTATTGGTTTTAAAGGACACTTATGAAGTAAGCCTTAATAGGCCAAAAGGTGTTAAGAAATGAATTTTAGGTAAAATGACCGCACGATGTGAATCGGAGCGAGTCATATAGTCGAGATGAAAATACATGTCGTCTCGCTAATAGAATCGGTCATTTAGACCAAACGGGTCAAAGGGTGAAGATACCACCTTTTGATAATAGCGACTAATGATTCTTGTCGAGTTATATGATTTCAGGAATAAATGTTGAGATGATATTTGCATCGATATTACTTAGCGATTATTATAGCAAGGCGTTAAAACAGGTCAATACATTGACCCGGGCCAGGTATGTGTAATAGAGTAATTATTCATTTAGAACGTAAGGTTCAATGAGCATTAAATGAAGTCTTAGATAGACAATGGGTTACTTAAATGGGTAAACCGAATGTTTTAAAAGAGGGTCGTGGCGTTCCGAAAAGCATAATGACTTTTCGAACAAGATCATAACTTAAAAGAAGAATTATGGCTCAAACATGCTCTTAAAAGACCTTGTCGCAATTGAAAGACTAAAAAGGACCAAAACGCCCTTGTTGGCTAATTCGAATAAACAACCTTTAAAGGTTATTTGGAAACAAGTTTTATGATTAGATAAATACTTAGAATAAGTATAGAAGCTGAAAGAGGTATTATGTTAGTCAAATGACTCTACATGGGTCTTTGCCGTAAAATGATAGTCCGAGGGATAAAACTCGGAATATAAAGATCTCCACATTAAATCCACCACAAATATAGTTGTGGTGGAAGATTATTTGGTAAGAAATGTGGAAATATAAAGCTAGATACAAATGAAAGCGAATCATGTTTAAAATATACTTAAATACCCTTAACGGGTCAAAATAAGCATACGAGTGAAAACGGGTTTAAATCGTGTAATAAACCTGTGATTAGAACCTAAAATGGAAGATAACATTAATTTTAAGAAGTGTATGTGATATAGGAATCAAACAAATACGTTTGTTTGATAAAATGCATAAACGGGTTAAAATTCGGTAAAATGGTAATGAGTCAAGGGCTTAGAAGTCTCAAAAATTTCTTATGTTGGATGTTGGATTTTAACTCGATAAGATGGAGAATTAAATTACGGACGCGTAGGAAAAAGAATCGCGTAAAACGGATCAATAACGAAGAAGTTATGGCCGTTTCCGTAAAAACTGGTATTGCTGAAAATTGCAGGACCCAGCTCCAGACCTGCTGGAAAACGGTCTCCCTCGCGTGGCGCGAGGGAGCAACTGGGTGCCTTCGCGTGGCGCGAAAGTGCACTGTTTTAGCGAAAATTTTTTATTTTAATCAGTTTCGCTTCCCGGACTCGTTTAGATACGTTCTAAGTTACGTATGACTAATTTAACTCATGTTTTATGAGTTTCTGGTATAATTTTAGCACCGGAGGACGATCAAGCACAACGAAGAACCGGACACGATCAAGAAATAAGCTTCCGCACTATGTATCGTTGTTATGTTAATTGACGAACTCACACATGTTATGTTGTATAGTTTTAATTCTGTAATAAAGTTTAATGAAACCCGTATTTTCAATGTATTTGAAATTCTAATTACCCGTTTATTTTCGTAAATTATACGAAAATCGTTAAATAATAATAAGGGTGTTACATGATCTCTTTGATCAACTACAGGGTGCTACTTATTTTTTAAAGATTGACCTACGTTCTAGGTATTATCAACTTCGAGTGATCGAAGAAGATATTCCCAAGACTGTATTTCGCACAAGATATGGTCATTATGAGTTCACTGTTATGCCCTTTGGTCTAACTAATGCTCCTGTTGTTTTCATGGACTTGATGAATAGGGTTTGTAAGCCTTATTTGGACAAGTTCATCATTGTTTTCATTGATGACATCCTGATCTATTCTAAGACACGAGCTGATCATGAGCAACATCTCCGTCTTACAATGGAGCTCCTAAAGAAAGAACAGCTTTGCGCCAAATTCTCCAAGTGTGAATTCTGGCTTAAGGAAGTTCAATTTTTTTTGGGACACATCGTTAACGAACAAGGTATACATGTAGATCCTGCCAAAATCAGTGCGATTAAGGATTAGGATACACCTACTACTCCTACTGAGGTTCGTTCATTTCTTGGTCTCGCGGGTTATTACCGCCGTTTCATTGAAAACTTCTCCAAAATTGCGGTTCCTCTCACTGCTTTAACTCAGAAGAATAAACCTTTTGAGTCGGAATCCAAACAGGAAGAAGCTTTTCAGACCTTGAAACAGAAACTCTATGATGCACCTATCTTATCCTTACCTGAGGGCAACAATGATTTTGGGGTATACTGTGATGCATCTAACTTGGGCCTTGGCTGTGTTCTCATGCAAAGAAACAAAGTCATAGCCTATGCATCGAGACAGCTAAAGGTACACGAGAAAAACTACACGACTCATGATCTTGAGTTAGGTGCAGTAGTTTTTGCTCTCAAAATCTGGAGACACTACCTGTACGGTACAAAGTGTGTAGTGTTCACTGACCACAAAAGTCTCCAGCATATTTTCAATCAGAAAGAACTTAACATGAGGCAACGACGTTGGGTTGAACTCCTAAACGACTACGATTGCGAAATTCGCTGCCATCCTGGTAAGGCGAATGTCGTGGCTGACGCATTGAGTCGTAAGGAACGTGTCAAGCTTCACTGTGTACATATTCGACCTGATATTCAAACCCGCATTTCTCAGGCTCAACATACTTGTGTTACACAAGACTTGATGGGTAAAGAATTACCATATCATCTTAAACCTGAGCTTGAACTGAAAGACTTTGGGCTATTTTATTTCATGGACCGTCTGTGGGTCCCAAGTCAAGACAATCTTCGCACCTTGCTAATGGATGAAGCGTATAAGTCTCGTTATTCTATCCATCCTGGTCCAGATAAAATGTATAAGGATCTTCGAACCCAGTACTGGTGGCCGGGTATGAAGAAAGACATTGCTTTATATGTTTCCAAATGCCTACTTGTCTTGCGGTTAAGGCGGAACATCAACATCCCTCTGGATTATTGGAGCAACCAGAGATACCAGTTTGGAAATGGGAAAACATTGCTATGGATCTTATTACCAAACTGCCGCACACTAATAGAGGTTATGATGCCATTTGGGTAATCATTGATCGTCTTACAAAGTCAGCACATTTCTTGCAGATCCGTGAGGATCTATCTGCTGACAAACTTGCTAAAATCTATGTGGATGAGATTGTATCCCGACATGGTGTTCCTTTGAACATTATATCTGACAGAGATGCTCGATTCTCGTCTCACTTTTGGAGAACCATGCAATCTGCCATGGGGACCCAACTTAATTTGAGCACAGAGTATCATCCTCAAACGGATGGTCAATCTGAGAGAACAATCTAGACACTGGAGGATATGCTTAGAGCTTGTGTGATCGATTTTGGTGGTAGTTGGGATTCGCATCTACCGTTGATCGAATTCTCCTACAACAATAGTTATCACTCTAGCATTAACACGGCTCCTTTCGAAGCTTTATACGGTCGAAAATGTCATTCACCGGTCTGCTGGAATGAGATAGGCGAAGCTCAGGTTACTGGACCTGAACTCATTCTAGAGCTTACAGACAAAGTCAAGAAGATTCGCGATAACCTATAGACAGCTAGAAGCCGTCAAAAGAGTTACGTGGATTGACGACGCAAGCCCTTAGAATTTCAAGTCAGTGATCACGTTCTACTCAATGTATCCCCTTGGAAAGGTGTTATTAGATTTGGAAAGAAAGGAAAACTTGCACCACGATATGTTGGACCATTCAAGATCGTTGAAAGAATCGGAAAAGTAGCCTACAAACTAGAGCTACCTCCTGAACTTGGAAATGTTCATCCAACTTTCCATGTGTCCAATCTCAAAAAGTGTTTAGCTGATGAGAACCTCCACATACCACTTGATGAAATTCGTGTTGATGACACGATGCACTTCGTTGAGAAACCTATGGAAATCATGGACCGTGAAGTCAAAAAGCTTAAACGCAAGCGCATACCTATTGTCAAAGTTCGCTGGGACTCTAAAAGTGGCCCATAATTTACATTGGAACGTGAAGATCAAATGAAAGTGAAATATCCACATCTATTCTCACAAGTTTCCTCTAAATAAATTTCAGGACGAAATTTCCTAAAGTAGGGGAGACTGTGACAACTGTGCATGTTATACGCAAACTGATGCGTAAAGGTAATCAGTTTAATGCGACAAATACTACAGAACAGAAACATAACCTTAACATGCCTTAAATAACCTTTACATAACTTAGAAATAGGTTTTAAAGGGTTTGGTATGGCAAAAACAAGTTTATTCGCTCACAGGGACTATTTGCGTCAAACTGCAAAATTCTGCCATTTCGTATGGCAACGTACATTCCGGAACATGATCATAAGCTAAAAATACCATAAATAACCTTAACATAGCTTAGAAATAAGCTTTGAGTGGTTCGGTATGTGAAAATACGCTTATTTGATCAAACAGGGACTAAAAGCGTCAAAAACAATGTAAGTTTGCATTTACGCGTATATCTTACGTTCTGACCACATCCGGACATCCAAAAAATTTTGTAGTCACTAAAATATTATATTTTAGTGATCGGAATGCAAAAATACCATTCGTCGCTTAATTTGGATCGTTTTCGCGTCCGTACGAGTTTCGTCGTAATTAACCGCATAACGCGACCGTACGACCAAACGAACCGACATCCACCATATTTCCCAGCATATATTGGGTCCCCTATACTTTGACGACCTTGTAGAGCCTTAAAAATGGCTTAACGGAGGTTAAATACGTAAAATATGCCTAAATATGCATGCAGGGACTGAATATGTAATTTCTGAAACTATTCTGATATGCTGATAGCTCGCGGGCCGCGACCGCCCAGGCAACAGCCTACGTGGGGCGCGACAGGCCCCCAGTGACAGAAAGTTGTTTTTCAGCAACCAGCTTGAATCTCAGGGACTTTTATGCAATTTTCTTGGTGTGGGCAGCAAGTTAACACCTCTCCAAGCAAAAGCTAGCTGTCCTAAACACTTATATGGTCCAGATTTATTGCTTGGAGGCTACATAAACACTTGGCATGATCTTGATTCACCTCCACAACTATAAATACCCCTCCAATTCACCTTGTTTCATTGCTCATTTCCTACTTTGAACTCTAAGGGGATGATTTCCTTCTTTGGGATCCACCTACCTCAGTTCTAGTACATCTTTTCCAGCCCTTGAATACCTTGTAAGTGTTCTTTCATGGCTTAGTATTTATTTTCAGCCATTTAGAGCTGAAAGTCAAACAGTTTGACCAACAGTTTGACTTTCGGTTTTGACCATCAATTGGTCAAATCAAAGTTCAATTGAACTTTGCAACGTGATTGTAATCATGATGGTTATAATCCTTAGCAATTAAACCTACTGATTACCACGTTGACTAGGCGTAGTGACGAGTCAAAGTTTCGGTCAAAATGCGTATTTACGCGCATTTTGCGACGGAACTATTTTTAGGTATCAAAACACTTTTTTTTATACCAAATCAGTTTTCTAACTTAGTTAAACATGTTTTAACATGTTTAACTCGTCACTACTAGTTTAGTGCTTGTTTAGGGTCGTAAGTTAAGCGGTCTCGACAACCGCTTATGTGACATCTGTGCCTCCACGGCCATTAAAACAAATACCAAATCAATGAAATATTGTATTTCATACTTGGGATTTGTATAAATATGTTTATCATTTGCATAACATATCAATTCTTGTTCGATTTCGAGCTCTAAATCGCTTTCTGGGAAGTTATATGCGAATTGATGCGTAAACGTAATCAGTTTAACGTGACAAACACTCCGGAATAGTGACATGGGCTTAACATACCTTAAATTACCATTACATAACATAGAAATAAGTTTTGGAAGGTTTGGTGTGTCGAAATCAAATTTATTCGCTTACAGGGGCTAATTTCGACAAACTGCGAAAGTATGTCGAGTTGTATATTAACAGACATTCCGAAACTTGATCATAAGTTAAACATACCCTAAATATCCTTTACATAGCTTAGAAATAGGCTTTGAGGGGTTCGGTATGCTAAAATAAACTTTTTGGTCATTCAGGGACTAAAAGCGTCAAAAAGTGCATAAGTTTGCATTTTCGCGCATATCTTACATTCTGAATATATCCGGACATCCAAAAATTTATGTAATCATTAAAATATTTTATTTTAGTGATTGGCATGATAAAATTCCATTCATCGTGTGATTTGGATCGTTTTTTGCGTCCGTTCGTGTTTCGTCGTAATTAACCGAACAACGTAATCGTACGACCAAACTAACCGACATCCGGCATATTTTCAAGCATATTTCAAGTCCGCTATGCTTTGAGAAATCTATAAATACCCACTTGATTTTCACTTCTTCTTCACACATTTGATTCAAATTCAACTCTAAGCTGAAGCTCTCATCTATGAAGGCTTCATACCTGAGTTGTTCTTGATCAAATTTTCAAGTCTTGGACGTTTTGTAAGTTTTCCTTCATGCTTGTTCTTGTATTTCAAGCATGAAAGTCAAACAGAGTTTGACTTTCTGCTTTGACCTCGTTTTGGTCAACACGAAGTTCGTTTGAACTTCGCAACGTGAGCGTAATCACAATGGTATAGTCCCTTATGACTATACCTACTGATTACCACGTTAATTAGGTGTAGTGACGAATCATAGTTTCGGTTAAAATACGCGTTTATGCGTATTTTGCAACCAAACTATTCTTGGGTATCAAAACCGTTTGTTTTGATATCAAACTTGTTTTCTAACTTCGTTAAACTTGTTTTAACATGTTTAACTCGTCACTTTAGGTTTAGTGCTTATATAGGGTCGTAAGATAAGCGGTCTAAACAACCGCTTAGACTTTCGAACCCGACCCGTTTGGTCGATCATTAGGATCCGACCAAACACATTAGGTGACCATAGTTGTATAGGGAATAACCTTCCGAGGTTATACCTTATGGTCACTTCGTTTAGTTAGTTGTATGATAGGTAGTTTATATGCCTTAGGAAAATGACCAAAATGCCCTTTTTGCGCATAAATTCATTTTAAGCATATGTAACTAAAATTTTGACATCTAAACTGATTAGGAAACATTATTAGACTTGTTAAGGCATATAATACTTGTCATAGGACTAGTTAGGCGGTCCGAACGCGTTTTACGCGAACGACGCGTTAAAGTAGCGTAAGCTACCTAAACGGGTCGTATTGGGTCGTAAGCACTTAGGTTAGGTTTCGTTTCGTTTTAGAATGTAGGCTTTGTTAAACCATATTACATGAGTTCCTATACTCATTTGGTTTACGAAACCTCATTTTATCCGATCCTCCGATTTAGGTCCGTTTATTAATGTAGTTACCCATATTAGGTGTCGTTTGATTTCCGTGATCACTCTAGCTTTGCTTGGTTGTTGTTCAAGACTTCTAAGCATCCTCAAGTGAGTACATAGTCCCCTCTTTTACTGTTTTTCAAACATTTTGGGGTGAAACACATGTGCGTACTTGTTACTTTCGTGCTTTTCATGTTTTAGATCATATGCTTGTTATATTCATTAGTACACTTATAGTACATGATTTCATTATGTTTTTGCTATGTATGTTCATTTGTTGCATACTTAGTACATTGTTTTACATTACATTTCATGCTATGTATGTCCATTTAGTGTATACTTAGTACATTGTTTTACATTACATTTCATGCTATGTATGTTCATTTGTTGCATACTTAGTACATTATTTTCATAAAACATGCTTACATTTTGGTATGACATTTGGTTTGTTTAAATGGGACAAAAATACATTCATTAACATTGATCACACCGTTCGTTAGTAGGTAGTGGTACCATAGGAATTGACAACTCCCGTTCCTGAAATCCTAGGTTTGTTTGGATGGAAGGAATAACCTAATTCGATATACATTGTTTAGATAAACCTTTAACTTCGTTTAAGGGTTTGTCGCCACAGTCGCAAGGCTTGAGTGTATGCATTAAAACAATACCGCATAGATGTTTGTATCAGTAAAGCATGCATTAATTTACAAAACATAACTTTTGATTTATTCAATTGCATTGTTTTGTGCATTTTTTTCATATGGTTTGAGTAGTCACTTTTTACTTGCCGTACATGAAATTTGTTTACACATTACATGATTTACATTTGACAATAGACATGGTTTTTATATAAACATTTGACAATTGGTTTAAACAAGACATTTTTGGTGGTTTGTTTTGGTAAGTGTTTTAAGTAACGAGGCGTGTGTAATATGATAAAAGCATGGTGGATACGCCGCTGGTACTTCCTATATATAAGTGCTTTTATGGTATTACATATCGTAGCGTTACTTAAACCATTTCAAGTTAGACATAATACATTTTACACTTGTATCACATCTTCATGAAACATTGTTTTACAAACAACATATTTTATACAAACTCATTTTACTTGGTCATTTATTTATCTGTGCATCTTTCTTTTATATCATCTGATTTCTTATCACTGTTTGTATGATTTATAAAAGAAAACATTTTACAAGGTTTATGACTAATTTTTGTTAAACATTTTCTTTTAAACTTACAAGTCATGAATCCTATTTTAATAAAACCTATGTATCTCACAGGCATTTTTATGTTGACTTACCTATTTTCACATGTGTTTTCAGGAGATGATGCATAGGATTAATCAAGATACACTTAGGCAAACTTGGGCCTTAGTGACAATAAAAGATGCAAGACTAGTTAATTATGTTGTGTATTTCTGTTTTTAAGACATTGTAACTTCTCTTATTCAATAAAACAAAATTTCAATTTCCATGTGTTATGAAACAATGATTCTGTTACAACACTCCCCGACGATTCCGCCGCGATTTGTTGTTTTACGCGGTCGGGGTGTGACAGAAAAGTTGGTATCAGAGCTCATGGTTATAGGGAATTAGGTTATTAGTAATGCTTTGACCTAGTCTATAACCTTCCTAGGACCCTAACACAAGATCCTTGTGTTTAGATCTTAAAACAATACCGTCACTTATCCTTAGGTGACAACCACAACCAGAACATAAATTTTGAATCCACTTCGAAAACCAATCATCTGTTCTAGGATGATTGATTACTAGGTTTTGAACCCTCTAAGTTTTCAAAATCTCATCAAAGTTGGGTCTTATAATGTGAACACATGCAATCTGGAAGGGTGGATGCCTGTACTCTGAGTTTTCTGTCTAAGGCTAGAGTGTTCGTACAAATCCACATAATCGGACCAGTCACTCTTACCTGGGAACTCTTGGGGTGAGTGTCCACTTATAGGCTAAAACATGTTTTCGCGATACATTAATATGACCCGATTACTTTGATTAGTCACCATATCATTTGTTTGCCTTAGGTAACAAACAAATGATCGCAATTTTTATGCGTTATCATTCTGTTTTGATTATCTGATAACATTCCACTTGTTTCTTCCTATGCCTTTCATTTCTTCTAGAATGTCTCTTCATCGCAATGATGCTCAGATATCCGAGCAGACTACCAAATTTGCCCAGCGAATAGGCGAAGTAGTCCTGAAGACTGTAGAATTAGCTGCTGCCATGGCTCGTCTCATGGATGAAGCTACTCAAGAGACACCAAAGGAAACAGAAGCCAAGCCTTCACCAAAACCAAAGAAACGTAAAGCCTCAAAGAATCCCGCAGCGGTTGCACCAAAACAAGCAGGACCTAATCAGGTGACAACACCACCAGCCAAGAAGCTGTACAAGGGAACTGCTCCATGGTGTAAGCGATGCAACCGTCATCATCCGAATCACATGCCCTGTTTCAAATGTACCTATTGTGGACGATGGGAACATTTGGTTAACATATGCCGCTTTGCTATCCAAAACAAAGCTATTGCAAACCTGACCCACGGATGAACAGTTGGCTGATTTGAAGATGTTGCTACTTTGAATAGTTTGTATCTGTTGCTTTTGTGTAACACCTCGAAAGTTCATGTTCAATGAAATAACGACACGTGTCATGTAAGACAAAACGCGTTGTAAACCCGGATTTAATTAAGATGTTTTGGCAGGATTTAAAAGTGGCGTCATGTCAATTTTTACCTCTGAACGACCTCATTTATAAATCCTAAGACCCAAGTATATATATATCAAACATCTAATATATCTTAAATCCAGAAATTCGTTGACAATAAATGAATTTGAAGTGCATGATCGGTTCCTATGGAAATTTCTACGGTAAACCTTCTTGTATGGCACTTTTGAAAAGGATCCAAGCAAACATAACATAATGGTAGGGTATGTAACTGTTAAAGACCTATAATAGAGGCCCCAAACTGATAAAATAAGTCCCAAATTCAGAAAAGATGGTTGCCCTTTCGAATGCCTGAAAGAACAAAAGTTTTTGGCTGTTGAGGAAGGCTTGCGCACCGCAAGAATGGACCCTTACGGTGCGCAAGCAGTGCCCAGCGACAGAAAAGTTGCCTGTTTGCTGTTTAAACGCGAAATTCGACCTTTAAACGAGTTTCCTCATCTCCCTTGGCCCCTAAACAATCCCTAAACATCTAGGACACCTGTGGGAATGTTATGGTCAGTAATAGACTTAGTTGTCAACACTTTGTGGTGTCTTGATCACAATATAAAGCTCACAAGTGCAACACTTTGATCATTCATTCCTCAAACATCTGCTGATCAATTGTGGAGCACAAGAGCACCTTCCAGGCCTTCCTAATCAACCATTAGATACTTGTAAGTTTGCTTAACCTTCTTAAATTGAGTTTAGCTTAGTTATTTAGCTAAAAGTCAAACCGTCGTAATTACGGTTTGACTTCGAGATTAATTAATAATGACTCAGTCAAATCTCGAATTAAAAGTAGTTATAAGTTGGTAATTATGTGGGTAATAAACCCTCAAAAGGGTTCCCCCTGATTCCCACTCTAATTAGGTCAAATGTCGGGTCAAACTTGCGAATAAAAAGTCAACAGGATACTTAGTTTCTAATTTATGCATGGTTAGCAATGTAGAACACATACAACCTATTTGATCATTAATATAACTGGGTAATTAGTGTAAGAACATGTCTAAACATGTTCAACCCGACAATTTCCTGTTTAGACCCGGTTCGGAACCGAAAGTCGCATAGTTTGACTTATACTTTGACTTTCAGTTCTGACCCGTTATGGTATGTTTTAGAAATTCCTAAGAGCTTCATTTGGACCAGGTTACATGCTAGTATAACCCTCTGTGATTATACACCATGGTTCATTAGTTAACCGATTAATACGCATGATTCCGTTAATTGCTCATATGTTGACCATTATGCCCTTTTCACCTTAAAACGTGATATTTGAAAATGTAAAAGAGTAGAAACTCTAATTACTGATATATAAACTTGTATGCAAAGTTTGACATCAGTTTGAGGTGTAGATTAAGAGTTATGCTCGTTAGCGTAAAATGAAAGCTTTTTGTTAATTAAACGGCGTAATTAGCGTATAGACTAGTTAAGCCTACTTTTTAATATCAAAATCTTTACCCACTGATGTAATATATTATTTTGGGATTTTTAAAGATTTTTAATTAATTTTAGGCTGAGCATAACTAATAGTCGTAGGCTTAATCCGGTAATTGTCGGTTTTGCCCTTACGGGCCATAAAATGAGTTTTACATATCTAATCAACTCCAAACCTTTTTCTAATGATCACATATGATAAATAAATTACTTTTAGCCTTCTGGAATAATAAAAATATCAGCCTTATGTATCGAACCGGGAAATGGCTTTAATCGCCTTTTTAAGCGTTTTTAACGCATAGTATGTGCTATAACTATATTAAACATACAAGGGTTGATACCTACTGATATTTGAGGAAAATTATAATATTTTAATAGTAAGCAAAGGTTGTTAAACTCAGACTTCAGTTTTGAGCTTTTCGGCTTATGTGAAATTACCAAAATACCCCTACGGGGCATAGTTTGGTTATAATTGATAAATTTCACATATATACTTTACCCTACTGTTATAAATCAGTAAACTAAGTATTTTTGCTGATTATATCAGACCTGTAACTCAGGTTAATACTTAAACTCTTTTTTAACCTTTTAAATGACCAAACTACCCCTACGGGGCATAGCTTGAGTTTAAATTCGTTTCGTGCATAATAAAAGACATCTTACTGATGTCACAACATATATGAAGCATATTAACTTAGGAAACCTGTAAATGGCTCTCATTATTACCCGTTACGCTTATTACGCGTACGGTTCGGTTTATGTAACTAGTTTACATAAATTAGCCAAAACGGGTCAAACCTTATCGGTTTTATCTCAAAATCCAGAATGTGTATGAAATACCCATATTAAACAAGTCTCTAAACTTGTCGGGTCTAAATCACATTCTATCCGGTCTTCGCTTAATCATGCGTACAAACCGTGTCTTTGAAACTAACCGGTCTAAGCTTAAGCTTAACTAAAGACCCGTTAGGATTCTAATAGGTTATTATAAACCTTCGTTCCAGATTAGGAGTACCAGTAAAAGCTACGTGTGTTTGCTTATTGTGATTTATACATTGCTCAGGTAAATACTTTTAACTTATTTTCCCTATACGGGCTTGGGTTACGGTATATAGAATATCGCTTGATCGAGCATCAAATCTTCCATCGTTAGGTGGTTAATTGAATAATTTGATCGGCTCGTTTAAACAGTCTTGTTACTTAAAGCCTTTGGGGGTGTTAATGACCATGTCCCGGATATCCTTGGCATCATTTTACGAAATGGCCACGCCTTAAGCGCGGGGTGTAGGCGTACACCCGTCAGTGCATAAAAGAATAATGTGGTGTGTCTATTGATCTTTAACCCGGACAAGATCCGGGCTACTGAACGCACAAGGAACATGTAATTCGTTCACAAGATTATATATTTAAATAATTCTCCCAAGTTAAATAAAATGTTTATGCCACGTGCATCCAAATAAATTTTCAATCATTTTCTAAAATGAGGCAGTTTATTGTATTTACCAGTGTAAACTGACGTATTTTCCCAAAAAGATTAAATGCAGGTACTAAGCGTAATTGGCTGGGATTTCTCCTTAGCATCAATAGAAGTCTCGTAAGCTTAAGATGCCTAAAGTCTGTTGAACCATTGTTTCTATTTTATTTTCGATCCGTCTGTGGATAAACTTCCGAATATTGTGACATTTGATATTACAATATTAAATTCGGTTGAATTATATCTTACAATTTGCTTCCCCTGTGCATATTATATATTGTGTTGTTTGACTATTATGTTGCCAACCACGTCACGATACTCCCCACCGGGCCCACCTGACACGTGGAAATCAGGGTGTGACAGGTTGGTATCAGAGCCAACACTGAGTGAATTAAACACTAGCCTTTTGTGTTTAATCTCAGTTACACAATTGCACATATCTAAACTTTCGAGTCTAGACAAATAACATAGGACAAATTCTACCTTGTTGGTTTTTGTTTTGTCCTTTAATTTTATATATATTGTTGTTGTTATCTCATGATATATTGACAGGATTAACAAAATGCCGCCAAGATTCTTTAGAAGAAGAGGACGTGGAAAGGGGCCAATCACCGCCCCCAATGACAACGAGGCAGGACCTTCGAATGTGCGAGCTCCTTCGACCACAGAGAGTGACGATCCCCGGCAGAACCGGAGGAACCTCTTCGAGCCGGCTAGACGGTCGGTTTCACACAGCTCAACACCTCTGGTTCATAACCCTTACGGGCCACAGCCGGAGTATGAGCCCAACAACCCTCAACCTTCATACATACCATTACAGCGATCCTTATCGCACAACTCATTTGGAGACCCCACACCTGTCTTCAGGGGCCGGTTTAACCCGGCCAATTATATACAAGAACCAGTGGGTTTTAACCCACTAGGGCCAGATGATAATTTCTCTGGCGATCACGCGGACGATATGGACGAGGATACGGACCCCGTCGAACCTGCCAGTGGTACACCAAACCACCCGATAGAGATCTCTGACGGATCTTCTTTCCACGGATCACCCTATGTTGGTCCAGATAGCTTTCAAGCTATGTTTACCAGGCACGAATGGTACTATACACCTCCTCGCCATTCACCGCCTCAGCAGCAGCAACAGCAGCAACAGGATCCCTCTGTGGATTCACGGTTTGTGGCAGTTACGCCACCGCCTCCACCGCCACCAGTTCAGCCGGCACCTCCGCAACCGCCGAGGCGTAGGAGATCTGGACCGCGTATGTCTACACGGGGAGGAGATTTCCATTTTAGCTCTCCTCGGCAATCAAGTGGCAGCCATTACCCGCCACATCAAGAAGATCCACAAATGGGTGGACCTTCACACCCAGTTGCACCGCAACCACCGCCGATGGGTTTTGATAACCCAATTCCGGCATACACGGGTTCCATGGCGTATAACCCGTTTGAACAGCCAGTGCACACCAACTACAACTACGCCGAAGCCGACCCATACATGGTAGCGGCTAACTACAACACCCAAGGACCCTATGGAGATCCATGGGGAGTAGGGTACCCAACACATGGGTACCAAATACCTCCAAGACCTATTATCAGGCGACAATCGCAACCACCAAGGTTCTCCCCACCAGAGCGTGAAGAAATTCTGCAAAGGTTGGACCATGTAGAGCGAGAGTTTCACAGGGAACGAAGGGAGCGACAAACTTTCTTCCAAGGATTAACGAGCCTAATTAAAGGGAAGAGCAAGAAGGACAACTGAATCCTTCCATTTGTTGTTGAGCCCCTGCGTGGGCCAGTCTTGCTGTGTAAACCCCTGCGTGGGTATGCTTGTTTGTTTTGACCCCTGTGTGGGTCTATCTTTCTGTAAAACCATACGAGGGTATGTTATTTGTGTAAGTCCCTGCGTGGACTATTATTTTATTAAGCCCCTGCGTGGGTATGTGTGTTATTAAGCCCCTGCGTGGGTAAGTACTTGTTTAAACCCCTGCGTGGGTAAGTTTGTTTATTAAAAGTCCCGTTTAGGGCAACATGAAACCTTTTTAAATTAATGGAATGTTATGTTTATAAGTTTCATTTTGCTATTATTTGCATAAATATATTACATGAAATAAATAAATCAAAATCATTCATTTTTAATAAATATCTACCTATGTAAATTTTTAAATAAGAATCTTAAAGAGTGAAACCTAGCCTTCGGGTCATTATAAGGCCGGGCCAAGATGGTAAGACCTATTCAAAAGATTCAAATCCAAGTTAACATCTGAAAATATGTTAACACTCCTGGCAGATGTGATTCATTAAAATCACACACGTCATTCTTATTAAAGGATTCTTCAAAAGATTCCTAACCCGATTTATGATCTCTGAATCATGGGTTTAGGTCATCAATTAAGATGATCATATTTTGACCATACGTGGTAATACAACGCCTACGGGCCCTGCTCATTTCCATATGAGCCAAAAGACAGAGGTAGCGATGACTCCCTGTCAAATAAAGGTAATGAACTAGGTTCAAACCTTCATGCTTTGATTCTCGGAAATCATGGCTTATAAATTTAAAATGTCCATGTGACTAGGCCTTTTGTGCCACAAATAAAACTGTTATTGTTTTATAATTAGGACAAATTATTATAGAAATACTAAATAAATATGATTAATAAATTAACCAAATATGGTCTCTGTTTACCATGGTTAATGAATTACCCTAAGGGGCAATTCCATACTAAACTCCCAAATAAACTATTGTCCTTGTTTTCTGTAACAGTTCAATTAAAATGGCTAACTCAGACGAGATAAATAGTCATCCAGTGGAGAACATTGATAACGCCCGAATTAATTTAACGGGTGCTGAATTGAAAGCGTTGGTAGACGACGCAGTTACAAAGGCATTGGAACGGCAGTACGAAGAGTATAGTGGGACTCGTAATAGGACCCTATCTACACAGCCTTCAAAGCCACCATCCAAGAAGGACGAACCGAAGAAAGATGATGATCGACGCTCCTCGAACCACCACAGTGCTCCATCTCAGCAGGTTGTACTAAACCAAGGACCCCGTGACATGGGTTGCTCTTATAAATATTTTGTTTCCTGCAAACCCCGGGATTTCACTGGGGAGAAAGGAGCCATTGACTGTATGACGTGGCTGGATGAGATGGACACGGTTGTGGATATCACCGGATGCGCTGAGAAGGATGTAGTCAAGTTTGTGTCGCAATCTTTTAAGGGCGATGCTTTAGCATGGTGGAGATCTCTGATTCAAGCCACCGGGAAAATCCCATTGTACAACATGTCTTGGGATCAATTTGTTGCCCTTATCAGGGAAAATTACTGCCCTCAGCACGAGGTGGAGAAGATAGAGTCTGATTTTCTATCATTGGTGATGACAAACCTCGACTGTCAAGCTTACCTAACGAGCTTCAACACAATATCCCGGTTGGTTCCTTATCTGGTGACCCCGGAACCAAAAAGAATAGCTCGTTTTATCGGTGGTTTAGCCTCGGAAATCAAGGCAAGCGTGAAGGCTTCTCGGCCAGCTACTTTTAGATCTGTAGCTGACATATCCTTGTCCCTCACTCTGGATTCGGTCAGGCAGAGATCGCTGAGGAATAAGGAGGCTGAGAAGAGAAAACATGAAGATGATAGTTCACGGAGGTCGAACAAGAAGCACCGTGGGAACGGTGACAACAAGAAAGGATCTGAGTCAAGGAAAGATGGGCACCAGTCTGGTGAGAAGCCCAAATGCAAGATTTGCAAGAAACAGCACTTTGGAAAGTGCAGACTCGAGTCGAACTCTCAGACTCAGTCGAAAACCTTTGCTTGTGGTATATGCAAGTCCACGGATCACAAAACCTTGGATTGCAAGAAGATGAAAGACGCAACGTGCTACCGTTGCAATGAAAAGGGGCATATTAAGACCAACTACCCTAAATATACCAAGAAGCCTGAAGAGGCCAAGAAGACTAATGCTAGGGTCTTCAGAATGGACGCAAAGGAAGTGGTTCTAGACGACAACGTTATTACAGGTACTTTCCTTGTAAATGATGTCTATGCAAGAGTACTATTTGATTCAGGCGCTGATAAGTCGTTTGTAGATCATAAATTTTGCAAATTGCTGAATTTACCTGTCAAAACCTTGAGTATAAATTATGAGGTAGAGTTAGCAGATGGCACCTTAGAAGCCGTCTCAACTGTGTTAGATGGATGTGTTATATCCATTAAGAACCATTCTTTTCCTCTGTCTCTACTTCCCTTTAAGTTGGCCGGTTTTGACATAGTTCTGGGTATGGACTGGTTATCTCATAACCAGGCCCAAATTGTTTGTAACAAAAAGCAAGTGGTGATAAAGACTCCGTCTGGTGAATCACTTACCATTCGGGGAGATACCCAGTATGGGCTACCTGAGCAAGCGACTATGCTCAAGGCTTCAAAATGTTTAAAGAAGGGTTGTGTCATCTACATGGTACAAGTGATTATTGATAAGCCTAAACCGAAGATCGAAGACATCCCCATCATTTCTGAGTACCCAGAAGTTTTTCCGGAAGAACTACCTGGTTTGCCACCAGATAGGCAAGTGGAATTCAGAATTGATATCATCCCCGGAGCAGCACCAGTTGCTAGAGCACCCTATAGGTTGGCACCCACGGAAATGAAGGAATTAAGAACACAACTGGATGAATTGCTAGCTAAAGGTTTCATAAAACCTAGTTCGTCTCCTTGGGGAGCGCCAGTCCTGTTTGTCAAGAAGAAGGACGGATCGATGCGTCTGTGCATCAATTATCGTGAGCTTAATAAAGTCACGATCAAGAATAGATATCCTTTGCCCAGGATCGACGATTTGTTCGATCAATTGCAAGGAGCAAGTTATTTCTTGAAGATTAACTTGAGGTCAGGCTACCATCAACTGAAGGTTAGAGATGAAGACGTGCACAAAACTGCATTTAGGACTCGTTATGGTCATTACGAGTTCCTAGTGATGCCTTTTGGGCTCACTAATGCACCGGCCGCGTTCATGGATCTCATGAATCGTGTTTGCAAGCCGTACTTAGATAAATTCGTCATTGTTTTCATCGACGACATTCTTATCTACTCGAAGAACCAAGCTGACCATGAGAAACACCTTCGCTGTATTCTCAAACTCCTGTATCAGGAGAAGCTCTATGCCAAATTCTCCAAGTGTGAATTTTGGCTTCGTGAAGTCCAATTTCTTGGACATGTGGTTAGCGAGCGTGGTATCCAAGTGGATCCCGCTAAGGTTGAAGCTGTTATGAACTGGCAAAAGCCAAAGACGCCTACGGAGATTCGTAGCTTCCTGGGATTGGCAGGATATTACAGGCGTTTCATTGAAAATTTTTCAAGGATTGCTGCACCCCTAACCTCCTTAACTAACAAGAAGGTAAAGTTCGTTTGGGGCCCTAAGTAGCAAGAGTACTTTGATATTCTGAAGCAGAAGTTGAGCAACGCTCCTGTTTTGACATTGCCAGATGGAATAGAAGATTTTGTGGTTTACTGCGATGCATCGCACACTGGCATGGGGTGTGTGCTTATGCAGAAAGGTAAAGTTATTGCCTATGCATCACGACAGTTAAAGGTGCACGAAAATAATTACACCACCCATGACTTGGAGTTGGGTGCCGTTGTATTCACACTAAAACCGTGGAGGCATTATCTTTATGGAATCAAGTGTGTGATCTATTCTGATCACAAGAGCCTCCAGCATCTGTTTAATCAGAAGGATTTAAACATGAGGCAACGCCGTTGGATGGAAACTTTAAATGATTATGATTGTGAAATCAGATACCATCCCGGCAAGGCGAATGTAGTCGCCGATGCCTTGAGTCGAAAGGAGAGGGTGAAACCCATCCGAATCAATGCCAAGCGCATGGAGATAAAGAACAGTTTGACTGAAAGGTTGTTAGCTGCACAGAAAGAAGCTGTGTTGGAAGCTAACTATCCTAACGAAAAGCTAGGGGTAACTGAGGAGCAGTTAACTCTTAGCAAGGACGGAATTCTAAGATTAAATGGACGAATATGGGTTCCAATTTATGGAGGACTTCGAGATGTCATCCTCCAGGAAGCCCATAGTTCCAAATACTCCGTTCATCCTGGAGCTGATAAGATGTACCAGGATCTAAGGGCAAATTATTGGTGGATAGGCTTGAAAAAGTCTGTGGCTGCCTATGTAGCTAAGTGCTTGACTTGTGCGCAAGTCAAAGCAGAACATCAAAAGCCGTCAGGCTTGCTACAACAGCCTGAACTTCCTACGTGGAAGTGGGAAATGGTAACCATGGATTTTATCACCAAGTTACCCAAGACAAGGAAAGGAAATGATACAATATGGGTTATAGTTGATAGACTGACTAAGTCAACACATTTCTTACCCATCAAGGAGACTTATAGCTCCGACATGTTAGCCCAGTTATACGTGGATAAGATTGTAGCCTTACATGGCATACCTGTGTCTATTATCTCTGACAGAGATACTAGATACACGTCACATTTTTGGGAAAGCTTCCGGCAATCTTTGGGCACGCGTTTGAATTTTAGTACGGCTTACCATCCTCAGACAGACGGTCAGAGTGAGCGTACTATTCAAACTTTGGAAGACATGCTACGTGCATGTGTAATTGATTTAGGTGGTAGTTGGGATAACCACCTACCATTGGTCGAATTCTCCTACAACAATAGCTACCACACCAGCATAAAGGCTGCGCCTTTTGAAGCCTTATACGGTAGAAAGTGTAGAACGCCTGTTTGTTGGGCGGAAGTTGGAGATGTCCAGTAATCAGGACCAGAGATAGTCTTTGAAACGACGGACAAGATTGTCCAGATTCGTGACCGTCTCAAAGCTGCCCGAGATAGGCAGAAGAGTTACGCAGATCCAAAGCGTAAAGCTTTTCACTTCGAAGTAGGTGACAAAGTGTTACTTAAAGTATCACCCTGGAAGGGGGTGATGCGATTTGGTAAGAAAGGCAAGCTAAGCCCGAGATACATAGGACTTTTCGAGGTTATCGAACGTGTCGGGTCAGTTGCCTATAAATTAAACTTACCTGAAGAGCTCAGTGGAATTCACAATGTGTTCCACATCTGCAATCTGAAAAAGTGTTTCGCTGACGAATCACTGGTAATACCGCATACAGATGTGCATATAGATGAGAGCTTAAAATTTGTGGAAAAACCTTTGTCGATTGAAGATCGACAGGTAAAGAAGCTTCGAAGGAAGCATGTACCAATTGTAAAGGTCAAATGGGATGCCCATAGAGGACCCGAATATACGTGGGAGGTTGAATCCACGATGAAAGAAAAGTACCCTTATTTATTTCAGTAAATCTCGGGTCGAGATTTATTTTAAGGGGGTGAGGATGTAACACCTCGAAAATTCGTGTTCAATGAAATAACGACACGTGTCATGTAAGACAAAACGCGTTGTAAACCCGGATTTAATAAAGATGTTTTGGCAGGATTTAAAAGTGGCGTCATGTAAATTTTTACCTCTGAACGACCTCATTTATAAATCCCAAGACCCAAGTATATATATATCAAACATCTAATATATCTTAAATCCAAAAATTCGTTGACAATAAATGAATTTGAAGTGCATGATAGGTTCCTATGGAAATTTCTACGGTAAACCTTCTTGTTTGGCACTTTTGAAAAGGATCCAAGCAAACATAACATAATGGTAGGGTATGTAACTGTTAAAGACCTATAATAGAGGCCCCAAACTGATAAAATAAGTCCCAAATTCGGAAAAGATGGTTGCCCTTTCGAATGCCTGAAAGAACAAAAGTTTTTGGCTGTTGAGGAAGGCTTGCGCACCGCAAGAATGGACCCTTACGGTGCGCAAGCAGTGCCCAGCGACAGAAAAGTTGCCTGTTTGCTGTTTAAACGCGAAATTCGACCTTTAAACGAGTTTCCTCATCTCCCTTGGCCCCTAAACAATCCCTAAACATCTAGGACACCTGTGGGAATGTTATGGTCAGTAATAGACTTAGTTGTCAACACTTTGTGGTGTCTTGATCACTATATAAAGCTCACAAGTGCAACACTTTGATCATTCATTCCTCAAACATCTGCTGATCAATTGTGGAGCACAAGAGCACCTTCCAGGCCTTCCTAATCAACCATTAGATACTTGTAAGTTTGCTTAACCTTCTTAAATTGAGTTTAGCTTAGTTATTTAGCTAAAAGTCAAACCGTCGTAATTACGGTTTAACTTCGAGATTAATTAATAATGACTCAGTCAAATCTCGAATTAAAAGTAGTTATAAGTTGGTAATTATGTGGGTAATAAACCCTCAAAAGGGTTCCCCCTGATTCCCACTCTAACTAGGTCAAATGTCGGGTCAAACTTGCGAATAAAAAGTCAACAGGATACTTAGTTTCTAATTTATGCATGGTTAGCAATGTAGAACACATACAACCTGTTTGATCATTAATATAACTTGGTAATCAGTGTAAGAACATTTCTAAACATGTTCAACCTGACAATTTCCTGTTTAGACCCGGTTCAGAACCGAAAGTCGCATAGTTTGACTTATACTTTGACTTTCAGTTCTGACTCGTTATGGTATGTTTTAGAAATGCCTAGGAGCTTCATTTGGACCAGGTTACATGCTAGTATAACCCTCTGTGATTATACACCATGGTTCATTAGTTAACCAATTAATACGCATGATTCCGTTAATTGCTCATATGTTGACCATTATGCCCTTTTCACCTTAAAACGTGATATTTGAAAATGTAAAAGAATAGAAACTCTAATTACTGATATATAAACTTGTATGCAAAGTTTGACATCAGTTTGAGTTGTAGATTAAGAGTTATGCTCGTTAGCGTAAAATTAAAGATTTATGTTAATTAAACGGCGTAATTAGCGTATAGACTAGTTAAGCCTACTTTTTAATATCAAACTCTTTACCCAATGATGTAATATATTATTTTGGGATTTTTAAAGATTTTTAATTAATTTTAGGCTGAGCATAACTAATAGTCGTAGGCTTAATCCGGTAATTGTCGGTTTTGCCCTTACGGGCCATAAAATGAGTTTTACATATCTAATCAACTCCAAACCTTTTTCTACTGATCACATATGATAAATAAATTATTTTTAGCCTTCTGGAATAATAAAAATATCAGCCTTATGTATCGAACCCAGAAATGGCTTTAATCGCCTTTTTAAGCGTTTTTAACGCATAGTATGTGCTATAACTATATTAAACATACAAGGGTTGATACCTACTAATATTTGAGGCAAATTATAATATTTTAACAGTAAGCAAAGGTTGTTAAACTCAGAATTCAGTTTTGAGCTTTTCGGCTTATGTGAAATTACCAAAATACCCCTACTGGGCATAGTTTGGTTATAATTGATAAATTTCACATATATACTTTACCCTACTGTTATAAATCAGTAAACTAAGTATTTTTGCTGATTATATCAGACCTGTAACTCAGGTTAATACTTAAACTCTTTTATAACCTTTTAAATGACCAAACTACCCCTACGGGGCATAGTTTGAGTTTAAATTCGTTCCGGGCATAATAAAAGACATCTTACTGATGTCACAACATATATGAAGCATATTAACTTAGGAAACCTGTAAATGGCTCTCATTATTACCCGTTACGCTTATTACGCGTACAGTTCGGTTTATGTAACTAGTTTACATAAATTAGCCGAAACGGGTCAAACCTTATCGGTTTTATCTCAAAATCCAGAATGTGTATGAAATACCCATATTAAACAAGTCTCTGAACTTGTCGGGTCTAAATCACATTCTATCCAGTCTTCGCTTAATCGTGCGTACAAACCGTGTCTTTGAAACTAACCGGTCTAAGCTTAAGCTTAACTAAAGACCCGTTAGGATTCTAATAGGTTATTATAAACCTTCGTTCCAGATTAGGAGTACCAGTAAAAGCTACGTGCGTTTGCTTATTGTGATTTATACATTGCTCAGGTAAATACTTTTAACTTATTTTCCCTATACGGGCTTGGGTTACGGTATATAGAATACCGCTTGATCGGGCATCAAATCTTCCATCGTTAGGTGGTTAATTGAATAATTTGATCGGCTCGTTTAAACAGTCTTGTTACTTAAAGCCTTTGGGGGGTTAATGACCATGTCCCGGATATCCTTGGCATCATTTTACGAAATGGCCACGACTTAAGCGCGGGGTGTAGGCGTACACCCGTCAGTGGATAAAAGAATAATGTGGTGTGTCTATTGATCTTTAACCCGGACAAGATCCGGGCTACTGAACGCACAAGGAACATGTAATTCGTTCACAAGATTATATATTTAAATAATTCTCCCAAGTTAAATAAAATGTTTATGCCACGTGCATCCAAGTCAATTTTCAATCATTTTCTAAAATGAGTCAGTTGATTGTATTTACCAGTGTAAACTAACGTATTTTCCCAAAAAGATTAAATGCAGGTACTAAGCGTAATTGGCTGGGATTTCTCCTTAGCATCAATAGAAGTCTCGCAAGCTTAAGATGCCTAAAGTCTGTTGAACCATTGTTTCTATTTTATTTTCGATCCGTCTGTGGATAAACTTCCGAATATTGTGACATTTGATATTACAATATTAAATTCGGTTGAATTATATCTTACAATTTGCTTCCGCTGTGCATATTATATATTGTGTTATTTGACTATTATGTTGCCAACCACGTCACGATACTCCCCACCGGGCCCACCTGACACGTGGAAATCGGGGTGTGACATTTTGTGTCTCTTGTTGAACCATGAAACAATCTGTTTTGTTCATAAATACATTGTTGTTCACAATTCTGATTTACAAGTGTAGTTACATGTGTGTATGGCATTTCCCTATGATACCTACATCAAGGAACTATGTTCTTTACAAACTACTCTTGTGATTCTCCCTTTCTTATGTTTGCTCATGATTTTCTAGAAAATTCTAAATACTCGTTTCATTCTAAGAAATGAAGTACATAAGTGACATTTTGAGTAATCACTTTAAATCCTTAGTTAGATAACTAAGGGTAATTTTTTCGATCTCGTACCCATTACATTCTGGTTTTCATAACAACAATACATAATATACGCTTTTCAAAACAACCTTCATGATTTCAAAATATTCCATATAGTTGGAAAACATTTTTAACATAGTATATTCACTAATATATCAAGTGCATGATTTCAAAAACATCATTCATGCTTTCAAAAACCTTATACATAATTTCAAAATTCATCTCGCATGATTTTAAAACATTTTATAAATATACTTATCTAATATTTATGATTTCAAAAGTATTATGTAAGGTTTCAAAAACATTAAACACATTTCTAAAAGAACCCCATGCATAGTTTTCAAAAACATTTTTCTCATACATTGACTTAACCTTCAAATTCTGCTCATATGTAGCCTTGGCATATCTAGCACCTCAACTTCATGAGCATTTTACCTTGTTTATCGACTTAAGCACGTCTAGTGCAAGGTTTTGAAACGCCTCCCGCTTTTCAAATCCCAAAATCCATATGGGATCTTCTTATCTTCACAATTAGATCCTGGTGGATGTTTATTGCTTAAATCGGAGTCCTTAATTGGATTCCTTGTGTACCTTAATTCGAATATTATCATTCCTTGTAATCGAAATCGAATGTTCATTTTAAGATCTTCCTATCCTTATAGTTAGATTCTTGAGAATGTTTAAAAGTACCAATCGAAATCCACGGATTGGATTCCTGGTGTGCTTTGAATACTCGTGTGCTCAGATTAACAAACAAATTAACAAAAATGATAACAAATTAAAGGTCAAGTTAAACAATTTTGTGGTTATGTGATTATGTGTTATGTGTTTCTTTTGTTTTTTTATTTTCGTTATCCAAAATCCTCGTAGAATCTTCCATATCCTCATATGAGGGATTCACAGTAGGATATCCAAAGGTACTACCTTAAATCCTTAATGGGCTTCTACGTAATAGTTAAGACCCTTGGATTATATAGTACCATTCCATAATTCAAAGAGACCCCTTGAGTGGTCTAAGTCAAAAGATTGATTCATAATCTGGTTAAGAATGACATGTGGTGATATAGCTGAACAGACTCCTTGGTAGTCTATTTAAATCATTTATTGATTTAATTAAAAGGACCCTATGGTGGTCTAGTCACAATCATCACATGTTCGTTCATTGTTTTCTCCCCTACACATTATAAGAGGCACTGTGTGGACTATGCAAGGAATTACGTAATTATGGATGCATACATAATTATGAAATTCAGTGCACGGAAACCACAGTAAGATTTATCATGTGTAAGAACCTATAGTGGCAAAGATAACAAAATGTAAACAATGTAATGGAGGTACGGTGGACGCACCAATGGCGCTTTATATACTTATATATAAGTGTCCCTCTTACATTGCAGGCATGATGTTATTCAAAGTTACTAGAATTTCAGAACCCTAACCAGTGTTGTTTTATCTTTTCGACTTCATGTTTCAAGCCCTCACAAGTTTCCTCTAAATAAATTTCGGGACGAAATTTCCTGAAGTAGGGGGGACTGTGACATCTGTGGCTCCACAGCCATCCAAAAATATCAAATCAATGAAATATTGTATTTCATACTTGGGATTTGTATAAATATGTGTATCATTTGCACATATCAATTCTTGTTCGATTTCGAGCTCTAAATAGCTTTCTGGGAAGTTATACGCGAACTGATGCGTAAACGTAATCAGTTTAACGCGACAAACACTCCGGAATAGTGAAATGGGCTTAACATACCTTAAATAACCTTTACATAACTTAGAAATAAGTTTTGGAAGGTTTGGTGTGTCGAAATCAAGTTTATTCACTTACAGGGGCTAATTTCGACAAACTGCGAAAGTATGCCGAGTTGTACTGTAACAGACATTCCGGAACTTGATCATAAGTTAAACATACCCTAAATATCCTTTACATAGCTTAGAAAAAGGCTTTGAGGGGTTCGGTATGCTAAAATAAACTTTTTGGTCATTCAGGGACTAAAAGCGTCAAAAAGTGCATAAGTTTGCATTTTCACGCATATCTTACATTCTGAATATATCCGGACATCCAAAAATTTATGTAATCATTAAAATATTTTATTTTAGTGATTGGCATGATAAAATTCCATTCGTCGTGTGATTTGGATCGTTTTTCGCGTCCGTTCGTGTTTCGTCGTAATTAACCGAACAACGTAATCGTACGACCAAACGAACCGGCATCCGGCATATTTTCAAGCATATTTCAAGTCCCCTATGCTTTAACATCCTTATAGAGTCTAAAAATTTGGTTAAACGGGTGTTAGAAGTGAAAAACGCAAGTTTGGATGTCAAAGGGGCCAAAGTTGCAACAAATGAAAACTTGTGAGTGTGACTAGCCTGGCCCGACCGTGGCTTACGGTTTGCAGAATGGGACTTACGGTTTGGTCTGCCAGCATTGCATTTTTTTGCTTGATTGCCACTCCAAGCTTCCAAAACCCATCAATTGCAATACCATGAGCTGGTTTTGGACACCCATAGCATTGTAAACAATGGGTAACACATGGAGGGTCTAGATTAAAGCTCAATTATCGAGAAACGATCCTAACGGTTTTGAGAAATCTATAAATACCCACTTGATTTTCACTTCTTCTTCACACATTTGATTCAAATTCAACTCTAAGTTGAAGCTCTCATCTATGAAGGCTTCATACCTGAGTTGTTCTTGATCAAATCTTCAAGTCTTGGACCTTTTGTAAGTTTTCCTTCATGCTTGTTCTTGTATTTCAAGCATGAAAGTCAAACATAGTTTGACTTTCTGCTTTGACCTCGTTTTGGTCAACACGAAGTTCGTTTGAACTTCGCAACGTGAGCGTAATCACAATGGTTATAGTCCCTTGTGACTATATCTACTGATTACCACGTTAATTAGGTGTAGTGACGAATCATAGTTTTGGTCAAAATACGCGTTTATGCGTATTTTGCATCCAAATTATTCTTGGGTATTAAAACCCTTTGTTTTGATATCAAACTTGTTTTCTAATTTCGTTAAACATGTTTTAACATGTTTAACTCGTCACTTTAGGTTTAGTGCTTATATAGGGTCGTAAGATAAGCGGTCTAAACAATCGCTTAGACTTTCGAATCCGACCCGTTTGGTCAATCAATAGGATCCGACCAAACCCATTAGGTGACCATAGTTGTATAGGGAATAACCTTTCGAGGTTATACCTTATGGTCACTTTGTTTAGTTAGTTGTATGATAGGTAGTTTATATGCCGTAGGAAAATGACCAAAATGCCCTTTTTGCGCATAAATTCATTTTAAGCATATGTAACCAAAATTTTGACATCTAAATTAATTAGGAAACATTATTAGACTTGTTAAGGCATATAATACTTGTCATAGGACTAGTTAGGCGGTCCGAACGCGTTTTACGCGAACGACGCGTTAAAGTAGCGTAAGCTACCTAAACGGGTTGTATTGGGTCGTAAGCACTTAGGTTAGGTTTCGTTTTAGAATGTAGGCTTTGTTAAACCATATTACATGAGTTCCTATACTCATTTGGTTTACGAAACCTCATTTTATCCGATCCTCCGATTTAGGTCCGTTTATTAATGTAGTTACCCATATTAGGTGCCGTTTGATTTCCGTGATCCCTCTAGCTTTGCTTGGTTGTTGTTCAAGACTTCTAAGCATCCTCAAGTGAGTACATAGTCCTCTATTTTACTGTTTTTCAAACATTTTGGGGTGAAACACATGTGCCTACTTGTTACTTTCGTGCTTTTCATGTTTTACATCATATGCTTGTTTTGTTCATTAGTACACTTATAGTACATGATTTTGTTGGACTCTGTATGCCCAAGACACATATTAAATTGATGTGGCTAGTACGTTATGATCCAAGTCGAGTCATACCCAAATACAAGTTAGACAAACACTTAAATATTTATTTATGATATGATCAAACAAATAAATATTAACACTTACAATATTTAGAAATTGGTGTTCTAAATAATTACACTTGAGAAACCAATAAATTATATGGATAATTTATTTCGAGAGAATATTTTATTTTGTTATTTAATGGGTTAAATAACATTTTAAAAGGTTGTATAAAGTCTTGCATTTATGTAGTGTTATATTTATAAAAGTTATAAGAGTTAACTGCCATTTTCGTCCCTGTGGTTTGGTCACTTTGGCCATTTCAGTCCATTTTTCAAAAATGCGCCATTTTCCTCCCCGACGTTCTGGAAAGGTGCCATTTCAGTCCAAAAATCATAACCCAGTTAAGTCGGTTTGTAAATAAGGACTGATTGTGTAAATTTGTAACATAAAGGACCATTTAAGTAAATATTAAACACCACCACCACTAGCCCTGCCACCACCACCACTCCGCTGCCACCACCACCACCACCGCCACCACCGCCACCACAGCCCTGCCACCACTACCACCGCGCTGCCACCACCACCACCGCCACCGCCACCGCCCTGCCACCACCACCACAGCCCTGCCACCACAGCCCTGCCACCACCACCACAGCCCTGCCACCACCGCCACAGCCCTGCCACCACCGCCACCACAGCCCTGCCACCACCACCACTCCGCTGCCACCGCCACCACTCCGCTGCCACCACCACCACTCTCACAGATGTCAACAGTGTCATCTCCCCCAAATCGGTCAACAGAAGGTCAAACAGGAAAGTCAACGGCTCAAATTAACGACCAAAATCAGGTTATATTCCAATTAACCTGGTGCAAACATTGTACAAGTATAAACGAATGAACCGGAACAAGAAAAACGAACCGTTAACGGCTGGAACGACGTGTTGACTGATTCCGGCCACTGTGAAGATTCCGGCGAAGTTGCAGGTTCGGTTCCAGCTAAAATCGATGTGTTTGAGCATTGTGAGGGGTGTAAAATGTTTGTGGGGATCTAAGGAACTTCAGATGTCCGTTCAATTCGACCCAGATCGACAGAAACAGAAGATTAACACGTGGGGGTGTGGGGTGTCGGAAAGATGGCCGGATTTACTCCGGTCACCGGAGTAGAGAGGTAAAGGTGATGGTGGTGGTGATTGCAGAGCATAGAGAGAGAGAGAGAGTAGAGAAAGAGTGTGTGGTGGTGGTGATGGCAGTGGTGGTGGTGGCAGCGGAGTGGTGGTGGTGGCAGGGCTGTGGTGGCGGTGGCGGTGGTGGTGGTGGCAGCGGAGTGGTGGTGGTGGCAGGGCTGTGGTGGCGGTGGTGGTGGTGGTGGTGGTGGTGGCAGCGGAGTGGTGGTGGTGGGAGGGCTAGTGGTGGTGGTGTTTAATATTTACTTAAATGGTCCTTTATGTTACAAATTTACACAATTAGTCCTTATTTACAAACCGACTTAACTGGGTTATGATTTTTGGACTGAAATGGCACCTTTCCAGAACGTCGGGGAGGAAAATGGCGCATTTTTGAAAAATGGACTGAAATGGCCAAAGTGACCAAACCACAGGGACGAAAATGGCAGTTAACTCAAGTTATAAATATATATATAAACCAAGACTTGAATTTTATAAAAGAAATCTTTTTATAAAATAAAGAAGTGGGCCGCCCTCCCCCCTTTTTTGTCTTACCAAGATAAGATTTTGGTCCAATCACAATTCATGCTTTTGCATGTGTTAGAGAGGATTTGATTGGATGGTCTTTCCAAGACCATTTTGGTCCAATGAACTCTCATGCACTTGCATGTGGAAGAAGCTTGGTGATTGGTCCAAAAAGAGGTGCACATCTCTCATGGTTATAAAAAGAATTGGATGACCAAATTGTGACACCCCGTTGAAACATTCTCACCAGCTTGACAGTGGCTGCCTCAACTTTCGGGACGAAAGTTCTTAAAACTTGGGGATAATGTGACACTCTGGATTTTCCCGAACAACCTTCTTGTTTCAGTATTTCGTGTTCATATTATTAAATGAAAGTTTGTGATTTATCTTGATGTGCTATGTGCTGGTAATGTGTACGTATAAGGTTTAGTGATGAATATGTAGTATGTATATGTGAATGTGTATTAGTGAGCCGAGACCCCTCCCTTGAACTCTATGGGCTGCCAACCTACCTACCCAGCCCAACAACACAAGGACCCGACTCGAGACCACGAGTGAACAATGACATATGGGCCGGATGGGCCGCAACCTCCTTTAGCCCACTCGGAAACCCACTTAAGGTGCATCACCTTCTATATAAACCTAAAACCCTCACACACACTCTCCTTTACACTCTCTCTCACTTCATCCTCTCTCTCTCTCTCTAGAAAACCTTAAACCCTAGCAACATCTTCCTCCTCTCCTTCTCGGATCAAACCAACGACAACCAAAGGAGTTCTCGGATTCGCTTGGGATCAACACCCGAAAGCTCTTTCACCAATCCTTCACATCTTCACACTTGGGAGTTCTAGCCAGTTAGTGTTCTATGGTTGTTAGGAGCCTTAGGAGGTGCCTTAAATAATTTATATATGTGAAAAGATGCTTCTTTAATAATAATTGACATATATGAATGTTAAATGAAATAGGTTGTTGTTTAAGTAGGATGAAAGTGTTTGTATGAATCAATGGACTCTTGTTTGTTAAATGATGCATGCTTGAATGAACATGACCTCCTTTGTGAAAAGTATGAATCTTGGTAGGATAACATGTTAGTGAGGTGTTTCGAATGGTTGAAGGATGATAGTTAGGATTGTTTATGATCATCCGGTTTATGTTAGAGGTTATAGAACAAATGTTTTGCTTGATGATGGTTTACAAGATGATCTTGATATCTAGTTTAAGTGTTATGATTCTTGTCCATAGAATGCATGATTATGTAGGATGAACATGATGGCGAAGGATGAAAACCCTAAAAAGATGAACAAGTTTAAATGTTAATATGAATATTTGAATAAGCTATGAACATTTGAAAGATACTTTGTTTGATCCATTTGATTAAGGTTTTAGACAAGGAAACATGTTTGTGTAATTTGGTTGGATAGTACGCAATATCATGAAATCCGAATCCTATTGGTTAGTACAATTCTTGGCCGGGTTCTAGAAACAGCAGGTGTGCGAGTCGAGACCTCCGGTTGTGACTCGAGACCATCTAGTGATAACCCGAGACCGCAGTGATTGCGACTCGAGACCCTGACTAAACCAGCGAGGACTTGAAACCAGCAAGGTCTTGACTCGAGACCCCATGATCTCGACTCGAGACTGGACTCGAGACCTCTGAGGATGCGACTCATGCCAGCCCTACTCGAGACCAGAAGACCACGACTCGAGACCTTCCGGTTGCGACTCGAGACCGCGTGTTCTCGAGTCGAGACCACCTCGTCTCGACTGGGCTGCTTGTCTTTGTTATTGGGCCGAAGTGTATAAATTGTTCGTGACTGTTGCTGTTTAAGTGGGCTGTGTATTAAATTGTTACTGTATGTATATGTATACTTCATGCACACTATGTGTTAGATACGTGTAAGATAAACGTGATTACTTGTATCCGAGCCTAACCCACACTGGTAACCATATTAGGACGTGGTGACCAGCATACTTAACCAAGTAAACTAAACTGCCGAGCAACCCAAGGTGAGTTCACACACTAAAAGCATGCGTCCCAGGAAGGGACACGAACAAACTAAAGAATGTTTTCAAACTAATATTTCCGGGGGAATATGCGAATGGGTACTCTTAAAATACTACATCCGGGGGAGATACGTTTGGGTATTATTTATAAATCACAACTAGCAAAACCAAACGAATCTCTATCATGTAAAGTCCCTGCTTATAGTACCGATTAATCGCCGGGGGCGAACGGGTTATTAGTTGATAGCACTATTAGGTTTGACAACCTCACACCGTGACCGGGGGAGATCGGGCGTGAACTAGTAGACCTTGCATCTCGGTCAATGACGATAGACATTGACCTGGGGCACAAAAATCTTCTCATCAACAGTTTCGGTAACATCAGTTTAGTAGCTTTCTTATGGGGTAGCTCCCCAAGACGTGATTATAAATGTTTTACCTAAACAACCTACGTTTTTGAAAAGTTAAAACTGGACACCTCGTGAACTCGCCAACATTTCTGTTGATGCCCTACTGCATGCTTTGCAGGTACCCAGTGACTCAGGAGCTTGCAGCTTGGGAATGTGTAGTGGTCGTCTAACCCATGTGTTGGGTTTTGAATAATCTTGAACTATGAACTTTGTTTTGAAACTGTTTGGTTTATGCTTCCGCTGTTTACTTAAACTGTTATTGAATTTAAACTTTTAAAACTTCAAACTATGATGTTTGCTAACTATTGTGGTTGGTGAACATTCTCACTATTAACCGATGCTCAGTATAATTGGTGGCTGGATCCTGGTCAGTCGCGCCTCCAAGCGGTGGTACTCCGCGTGTGGATTTTGGGGGTGTGACAGATTGGTATCAGAGCCATTGGTTATAGTGAACTTGGTTTTAAAAAGAAAGTCTTTTTGAGAAAAACTAGACTATAACCCGTGACTCATGATGACACTACACTCCAAGGGCAAGACTCAGCTTATTAGACCTCAGAGCTCGGACTTGTGTTTACTTGCTTGTTTACTTTATGTTGTTGTTCTACTATACATACTAGTGTGCCTAATCAGATAGATACACATCCCTCTTCTATCTCATTCTCGCTACATTATGACACCACACTCATACTGTGTTTTCTGGTTATGAAGACATTGAGTGGACGCGGAAGGGGAAACGTTAACATGACACAGGCTCAGTTCACTAACTTACTCAACACGGTGGCTGCAGCTTTCGCAGCTCACCCTGGAGGTAAACTCGTTATTTTAGGATGTTTAGATCCTACCCCCGCATCATCTTTTCACCTCTAAGCCTATTCGATTCGCTTCTCACAACAGGTCAGCAAGCGCCTGCGCAACCACGTGTTTGTACTTTCAAAACCTTCATGGATTGCAAGCCACTCCCTTTCAACGGCACTGAGGGTGCCATAGGCCTTCTGCACTGGATTGAAAAGGTCGAAGCTGTCTTTGCTGTCTGCGAGTGTCCCCCTGCTAATTGGGTGAAGTTTGCGACTGGTACGCTTGAAGGAAACGCACTCTCATGGTGGAAGGCGCAGATTCAGATGCTTGGTCTGGAAACTGCTAAGGCTACTGCGTGGGAAGATTTCAAGGTCATGATCAAGGAAGAGTACTGTCACAGGGATGATATCCACAAACTTGAGAACGAGTACTTTGAGCTCAAGATGGTTGGATCAGAGATCGAGACCTATATGCTGCACTTTGCCCAAACATGTCTCGACCTATGTATCGAAGGATCGAATTGTACATCAAAGGCTTGGCCCCAGAGATACGGAGCCATGTGACCTCAGCCAACCTCAATACCATCCAGCCAGTGGTTCGTCTTGCTCACAAACTCACTGATCAGGCTGTGGAGGAGGGAAAGTTGCCCAAAAGGATAAATGCTACTGTTGGAACCTCTGGTGATAACAAACGAAAGTGGGATGGAAATCAGGGTAAGGATGCTAACCCTACTCAGGCCCTAGCCCAGCAAAGGAAAACTGAAAACAATAAGGGCCCTCAGCAGCAGAGTGGCTACCAGGGCCATCTCCCCAAATGTAACAAGTGTAATCGACATCACAATGGGCCCTGTGCGAGGAACAAGTGTCAGCGATGCAACAAGATGGGGCATGAGGCCAAGGATTGTAGGAGCCCTCATCCCGCAAGGCAGAACCAACCACAGCAGCATCATGGGAACATCAAGGGTTGTTTCCAGTGCGGAGCCGAGGGGAACATTAAGAAGAATTGTCCCCAGTTAAACCAGAACAACAACAACCAGGGTGCGGGGAATAACAACAACAACACCAACAATGCTGGGAATGGTGCACGAGGAAGGGCTTTTGTGATTGGAGCTGGAGAAGCGAGGAATGGCCCCAACGTCGTAGCGGGTAAGTTCCTACTTAATGATCGTTATGTTTCCATATTATTTGATTATGGAGCAGATGCTAGTTATGTATCCCTGCGTATTAGTAAGAAGCTTAAGTCCACTCTTACGCCGTTAAGCTCTAAGCACATCGTTGAAATAGCTAATGGTAGAAACCTCGAAGCCTCGCACGTTATTCGTAACTGCAAACTAGAATTGTCTGGTCAGACCTTCCGTATCGATCTCTTCCCCATCATTCTTGGAAGCTTCGACGTTGTCATTGGTATGGATTGGTTATCCAAGCATCGAGCTGAAATCCTCTGCCAAGAGAAAGCTGTTCGTATTCCCCGTCCTTCTGGCAAACCCCTTATCGTTCAAGGCGACAAAGGCGGAGAAGTCACAGGCATCATTTCATTCTTAAAAGCCCAGAAGTGTTTACGAAAGGGGCACACCGCTATCTTAGCACTTTTTGCCGACACGCAGAAAAAGGAAAACAGAATTGAAGATTTTCCAGTTGTACGCGACTATCCCGAGGTATTCCCTGAAGAACTACCTGGACTCCCTCCTCACCGTCAGGTTGAATTCCAAATCGAATTTATTCCCGGAGCAGCGCCTATAGCTCGTGCACCTTATCGCCTAGCTCCCACAGAACTAAAGGAACTTTCTACTCAACTACAGGAACTACTGGACAAAGGTTTTATCCGTCCTAGCTCGTCACCCTGGGGAGCACCTGTGCTCTTTGTCAAAAAGAAGGATGGAACATTTCGAATGTGCATTGATTACCGCGAACTGAACAAGTTTACCATCAAGAATCGTTATCCACTTCCCCGTATCGACGATCTGTTTGACCAGCTGCAAGGGTCGAGCTATTATTCCAAGATTGATCTGCGATCGGGCTATCACCAGCTGAGAGTCCGCGATGAGGACGTCTCTAAGACTGCTTTCAGAACCCGCTATGGTCACTACGAATTCCTTGTTATGCCTTTCGGAATGACCAACGCGCTGGCGATCTTCATGGATCTCATGAACCGAGTGTGCAAACCCTACCTCGACAAGTTCGTGATCGTATTTATTGACGACATCCTAATTTACTCGAAGAGTCAAGAGGAGCATGAACAACACCTGCGTCTTATTCTCGAACTCCTTCGCAATGAGCAACTGTATGCCAAATTCTCGAAATGTGATTTCTGGCGTAGAGAAGTCCATTTCCTTGGGCACATAGTCAATCAGGATGGGATACACGTCGACCCCGCAAAGATCGAATCCATTAAGAATTGGCCTATGCCTAAGACTCCGACCGAAGTTCGCCAATTCTTGGGATTGGCAGGATACTACCGAAGATTTATCAAGGGATTTTCAAAGATCTCTCAACCACTTACAACCCTTACTCAGAAGGGTGTTGCTTACAAATGGAAAGATGCTCAGGAATCTGCCTTTCAGGAACTAAAGAAGAACCTTTGTAGTGCTCCTATTCTTTCCTTACCCGAAGGTACCGATGACTTTGTTGTTTACTGCGATGCTTCTATTCAAGGACTTGGTTGCGTGTTGATGCAACGCGAGAAGGTTATTGCTTACGCTTCGCGACAACTCAAGGTCCACGAACAGAACTACATGACACATGACTTAGAATTCAGAGCTGTGGTCTTCGCGCTCAAAATTTGGAGACATTACTTGTACGGTACCAAGTGCATGATTTACACCGATCACAAGAGTCTCCAGCATATAATGGAACAAAAGGAGTTGAATATGCGGCAACGCCGATGGGTCGAACTCCTAAACGACTACGAGTGTGCAATTAAATATCATCCAGGCAAGGCTAATGTGGTGGCAGATGCCCTCAGCAGGAAGGAAACCAAACCTAAGCGTGTTCGTGCCTTATAGCTCACCATCCACTCGAACCTCCCTAAGCAAATCCGAAACGCTCAGGTTGAAGCATTGAAAGTCGAGAACGTCAGGGCTGAGTCCCTGCGAGGATCAAGGAAACGGCTAGAACAAAAAGAAGATGGTGCTTACTACGTAAACGGGCATATATGGGTCCCACTTTATGGGAATTTGCGCGAGCTTGTAATGGATGAAGCCCATAAGTCCCGTTACGCAGTACATCCTGGTTCGGATAAGATGTACCACGACTTAAAGACTACATACTGGTGGCCTAGCATGAAAGCCCACATAGCAACCTATGTCAGAAAATGTTTGACTTGTGCGAGAGTCAAGGCCGAGTATCAGAAACCATCGGGCCTACTCCAACAACCAGAAATCCCGCAACGGAAATGGGAGCAAATTTCCATGGATTTTGTTACTGGCCTGCCTAGGTCTCAACGCGGGAATGACACCATTTGGGTGATAGTGGATCGATTAACTAAATCTGCCCACTTTTTGGCTATTAAAGAAACAGACAAGTTCTCTACCTTAGCAGAGGTATACTTAAAGGAAGTAGTTTCGAAGCACGGGGTGCCGACCTCTATTATTTCCGATCGAGACGCGCGTTTTACTTCTGAGTTGTGGCAAGCTATGCACAAATCCTTTGGCTCACGTTTAGACATGAGCACCGCTTATCATCCACAAACGGATGGGCAGTCTGAACGC
The DNA here is from genome assembly GCA_030545235.1 of Helianthus tuberosus. NCBI lineage: Eukaryota > Viridiplantae > Streptophyta > Magnoliopsida > Asterales > Asteraceae > Helianthus > Helianthus tuberosus. The sequence goes on along the minus strand of CM060394.1, from coordinate 113,610,161 downwards.
ACCATCCAAACACTTGAAGACATGCTTAGGGCATGTGTGATCGATTTTGGCAAGGGCTGGGAAAAACATCTACCATTAGTAGAATTCTCCTACAACAACAGCTATCACACCAGCATTCAGACAGCCCCCTTTGAGGCATTGTACGGTCGTAAATGTCGATCGCCTCTTTGCTAGGCAGAAGGTGGTGACAGCCAAATCACAGGTCTAGAACTTGTGGTAGACACTACGGAAAGGATTGCCCAGATCAAACAGCGCATGGCGGCAGCCCGTGACCGTCAGAAGAGTTACGCTGATAAGGATAGGAAACCGCTAGAGTTCCAGGTTGGTGACCGGGCTCTACTTAAAGTCTCACCCTGGCAGGGTGTGGTTCGTTTTGGAAAACGGGGCAAGCTTAACCCGAGATATGTCAGACCCTTTGAAGTTACCGAGAAAATTGGTAAGGTTGCTTATAGATTGAATCTGCCTGAGGAGCTGAGTGTGGTGCACAACGTCTTACATGTGTCTAATCTGAAGAAGTGTCTGTCAGATGAAACACTCATCGTTCCTTTAAAGGAACTTACTATTGACGAACAGCTACACTTTACTGAGGAACCGATTGAGATCACGGATCGAGAAATCAAAACCCTCAAACGTAGCCAGATACCTCTCGTGCGAGTTCGTTGGAACTCGCGACGTGGCCCAGAGTTTACCTGGGAGCGGGAGGACCAGATGAAGCGCAAGTATCCCCAGTTGTTCCCTAATGAAACTACCAGCACTGAAGCTACAACCGAATTTCGGGATGAAATTCCAAACTAACGGGGGGATAATGTGACACCCCGTTGAAACGTTCTCACCAGCTTGACAGTGGCTGCCTCAACTTTCGGGACGAAAGTTCTTAAAACTTGGGGATAATGTGACACTCTGGATTTTCCCGAACAACCTTCTTGTTTCAGTATTTCGTGTACATATTATTAAATGAAAGTTTGTGATTTATCTTGATGTGCTATGTGCTGATAATGTGTACGTATAAGGTTTAGTGATGAATATGTAGTATGTATATGTGAATGTGTATTAGTGAGCCGAGACCCCTCCCTTGCACTCTATGGGCTGCCAACCTACCTACCCAGCCCAACAACACAAGGACCCGACTCGAGACCACGAGTGAACAATGACATATGGGCCGGATGGGCCGCAACCTCCTTTAGCCCACTCGGAAACCCACTTAAGGTGCATCACCTTCTATATAAACCTAAAACCCTCACACATACTCTCCTTTACACACTCTCTCACTTCATCCTCACTCTCTCTCTCTAGAAAACCTTAAACCCTAGCAACATCTTCCTCATCTCCTTCTCGGATCAAACCAACGACAACCAAAGGAGTTCTCGGATTCGCTTGGGACAACCAAAGCACTTTCACCAATCCTTCACATCTTCACACTTGGGAGTTCTAGCCGGTTAGTGTTCTATGGTTGTTAGGAGCCTTAGGAGGTGCCTTAAATAATTTATATATGTGAAAAGATGCTTCTTTGATAATAATTGACATATATGAATGTTAAATGAAATAGGTTGTTGCTTAAGTAGGATGAAAGTGTTTGTATGAATCAATGGACTCTTGTTTGTTAAATGATGCATGCTTGAATGAACATGACCTCCTTTGTGAAAAGTATGAATCTTGGTAGGATAACATGTTAGTGAGGTGTTTCGAATGGTTGATACAATTCTTGGTTAGTACATGTTAGACAAGGAAACATGTTTGTGTAATTTGGTTGGATAGTAAACAATATCATGAAATCCGAATCCTATTGGTTAGTACAATTCTTGGCCAGGTTCTAGAAATAGCAGGTGTGCGAGTTGAGACCTCCGGTTGCGACTCGAGACCATCTAGTGATAACCCGAGACCGCAGTGATTGCGACTCGAGACCCTGACTAAACCAGCGAGGACTTGAAACCAGCAAGGTCTTGACTCGAGACCCCATGATCTCGACTCGAGACTGGACTCGAGACCTCTGAGGATGCAACTCATGCCAGCCCTACTCGAGACCAGAAGACCACGACTCGAGACCTTCCGGTTGCGACTCGAGACCGCGTGTTCTCGAGTCGAGACCACCTCGTCTCGACTGGGCTGCTTGTCTTTGTTATTGGGCCGAAGTGTATAAATTGTTCGTGACTGTTGCTGTTTAAGTGGGCTGTGTATTAAATTGTTACTGTATGTATATGTATACTTCATGCACACTATGTGTTAGATACGTGTAAGATAAACGTGATTACTTGTATCCGAGCCTAACCCACACTGGTAACCATATTAGGACGTGGTGACCAGCATACTTAACCAAGTAAACTAAACTGCCGAGCAACCCAAGGTGAGTTCACACACTAAAAGCATGCGTCCCAGGAAGGGACACGAACAAACTAAAGAATGTTTTCAAACTAATATTTCCGGGGGAATATGCGAATGGGTACTCTTGAAATACTACATCCGGGGGAGATACGTTTGGGTATTATTTATAAATCACAACTAGCAAAACCAAACGAATCTCTATCATGTAAAGTCCCTGCTTATAGTACCGATTAATCGCCGGGGGCGAACGGGTTATTAGTTGATAGCGCTATTAGGTTTGACAACCTCACACCGTGACCGGGGGAGATCGGGCGTGAACTAGTAGACCTTGCATCTCGGTCAATGACGATAGACATTGACCTGGGGCACAAAAATCTTCTCGTCAACAGTTTCGGTAACATCAGTTTAGTAGCTTTCTTATGGGGTAGCTCCCTAAGACGTGATTATAAATGTTTTACCTAAACAACCTACGTTTTCGAAAAGTTAAAACTGGACACCTCGTGAACTCGCCAACATTTCTGTTGATGCCCTACTGCATGCTTTGCAGGTACCCAGTGACTCAGGAGCTTGCAGCTTGGGAATGTGTAGTGGTCGTCTAACCCATGTGTTGGGTTTTGAATAATCTTGAACTATGAACTTTGTTTTGAAACTGTTTGGTTTATGCTTCCGCTGTTTACTTAAACTGTTATTGAATTTAAACTTTTAAAACTTCAAACTATGATGTTTGCTAACTATTGTGGTTGGTGAACATTCTTACTATTAACCGATGCTCAGTATAATTGGTGGCTGGATCCTGGTCAGTCGCGCCTCCAAGCGGTGGTACTTCGCATGTGGATTTTGGGGGTGTGACAAAATGAACAAGGGAAGACTAGTGTTCATACTCTCAAAAATACGGTCATAAGGGGTGTTTCTCAAGTGTTCGGTTTTTGATCTTTAGTGTTAAAAATCCTAGCTAGTCTCGTGGTGTTTGTTGGAAGCTTGGGGTATACAAGCTTGAGGCCTTCTACTCTTGAAGGTAACCATTCAAGAAGTATCATCCGTTTCATTCCTACTACTCCAAGAAGGTAGTTTTCTAAACATCCTATGGTTGTGTTTGATAGTATGCATGTTCATATATGGATCCGGGTTTTGGGATTTTGCTTATAAATGAAATTTATATCTTAAAAGTAACATGTTTTAAATATTATTTCCGCTGCGTTTTAATTTCATATGGATGAAATTACTTTGATAAACATGTTAAAATCCCATCAATGGCATCTAGAGCCGCTTATATGAGTGCATGCTTCAATAGATTAAAAATTTCGGGTTTCGGGTTTGAATAAAACCTTATGGCCGAAAATTTTAATATGGTTATCCCTTTGTTTTTCAAGATTATTTTCTTACATGCATAAGAGAATCTTGAAAAATTATTTCATATGGATGATTTGTTTGTTTGGACAAAACTTACCTTTTCGGTTTTTTAGTAAATAGCCGAAAATGGTCACAAAAGGGAACCATTTTTTTTAAGCTTCTTATAATTTATATATATATGTGGATATATATTATGGTGTATATAACCTAGCCATGACCTTGTGTTGAATGATTGTGTTGTGATTTATTTTATTAATTATTCAAAGGGTTGTAATAATTATTATTTTTGTTCTTCCATTTGTAAGATATGTAATTTATTTATTTTCATTTGGTATGTAAAATAAATAGATTATGTGCATTTTATTTTACTAGAAAAAATGTATTAGGATATATTTTGTAAAAGAAGAAAAAAAAATGCGGTTTTGGTTTGGACCATAATTTCCGGTCCAAAGAACTTCATGGTTCTCAACGGGATTTTAACCCGAAAACCAAAACACATTTTTTAAGTCCAAAAGAGTTTGGAGCTGAATATAAAAGACTTTTGGAAGCTCAAAGAAGGTGGAGAAATCACAACACAAGAAGGAGACTTGAAGCATTTGGATGCGGGAACAAGTGGGAGTTCAACGACACACTACTTGTGTCATTTTTCACCCCTTAGGAATTTTGGAACACTTGTTTCGGCAAACAAGTGTTGTCAAATTAGTTGGCTATGGTTATGCACCTATTGTTATGTGTGATATGCTTGTTTGGTTGTTTATTTATATTGTTTAAATGATATGTCGATATGCATGACTAAACAAACTAATAATCAACAACAAGCATAAAATTGGTTCTTAACAAAATCATTAAAATGGTTAGTAAAGGTTTTATTAAAAATTAATGATTTTATAATAAAATGGGTTTTATTAAAAAGAACCTTGAAAATTAGTTTTCACTAAAGTACCATTGATTTGAATGCATGCAAATGTATGGTACATAATATTTTCTATATTAGAATTTTGAAATATTAAAAACCCTTTTATAAAACAAGTCAAACACCATCCTTTTATACAACACTCGAAACACTTGGGAACTCTTATTGTGGAATAAAGGTCACCTAACCACATTTGAGGGAACTTGTATGTTCGAGGTGAGTTTACCATGTTTGTGGGATAAAGGTCACCTAACCACTTATGTGTATAAACTCACATGTGTGTGTAAGTTGGACGACTTGATTTGGAAACCATGAACTTAGGGTCCCCGAAGCATGGGGAACAAAGGTGTTGATGGGATTAAACATGTCAACTAAACATAAAGATGTTTAACCGATCCCATATGGCTAGAAATTGCAAAGAGTTGCAATTGTCAAACGTTGACTACCTTGTTAATTTAAATAGAGGGATAAAGGTCACCTAACCAATATTTAAATGTAACGTTGGATTCTAGATTTTAATTATTAATTGTCTTTAAGACACAAAAGGGTATTAATGATTAAAATATAATAATATCGAAAATACTAAAATTGAACTTGTTAAATTTTGTAGATGGCCGCTAACAATGCAAACCCGATTAACCAAACCGTCCGAAACCTATCACTAAGAACCATCCTTGAAAAGGATCGTCTCAACCATAACAACTTCATGGATTGGTTTCGAAACTTGAGAATCGTTCTCAAGCAAGAGAAGATATCCTATGTGTTGGACGATCCTATTCCCGATGAACCTAACGTGGAAGATATGGAAGCCTACAACGATTGGGTTAAGTATACCGAGGACTCCATGCAAGCCTCATGCCTCATGTTGGGAACTATGATTCCCGAAATTCAAAAGGATTTTGAACATCACGGGGCATACGACGTGATTACCCAGTTAAAGGAAATGTTCCTAGAACAAGCAAGGGTAGAACGCTTCGAAACTGTTCGGGCGCTTCATGCATGTCGAATGGAGGAAACCCAATCGGTATCATCTTATGTCCTTAAGATGAAAAGCCACATTGATCGCCTCGAAAGGCTAAATTGTCCCGTCTCTAAAGAGTTGGCCACGGATTTGATCCTCAACTCTTTAAGAAAGAAATTTGAAAGCTTTGTAATGAATTACAACATGAATGGATGGGACAAGAGCATTGGTGAACTTCATGCAATGCTCAAAACGGCCGAAGCAAGTATGGGCAAAAAGGCTTTACCTGTCCTAGCGATCAATGAAGGGGGCAACAAGAAGAGGCCCCACCCCGACTCTAAAGCAAACTATGCTAAAAGAAAGGGACACGTCAAAGGAAAGGGAAAAGCTAAAGCAGAACCCGCCAAACCAAAAGAGAAGAAGCAAAAGGTTGCTACGAAAGACCCATGTTTTGAATGCGGTGAGATAGGACATTGGAAGAGAAATTGTCCGACCTATCTCAAAGAGTTGAAAAACAAGAGGGATGCAGGGCAAACCTCAGGTACTATCTTTATGATACATGTTGAGCTTAATGTTATTTCTTCTAACACATGGGTACTAGATACCGGATTTGGAACTCACATTTGCAATTTGTTGCAGGGGTTCAAAAGAAATAAACATTATAAGAAGGGAGACGCTAGTCTCTTCATGGGCAACGGAGCAAAGGTTGAAGTCGAAGCTCAAGGAGACTACGTTTTAGAACTTCCAAGTGGTTTGGAAGTTATATTGAAGAATGTTTTGTATGCTCCTAGTTTAACTAGGAACATAATTTCTGTTTCCCTTTTAAGACAATGTGGTTTTAATTTCGAATTTGTTAACCAAGACATTTATGTTTCTATGCATGATGTGTTTTACTTTAAGGCTATGCCTTTAAATGGTATTTATGAATTAGATCATGATAACGCATCATATGATAGCTCAATATACCAAATGACCAACAAGAAACTCAAAATGGATTTGAGTGATTCCTATCTTTGGCATTGTCGCCTTGGACATATAAGCAAGAATCGCATGCATACACTTCAGAAAAATGGTCTTTTGAATACAAATGAAAATAATTCATTTGATGTATGCGAATCTTGTTTACAAGGCAAAATGACCAAGACACCCTTTAGTGGAACTTTTGAAAGGGCTAAAGACTTACTAGGTATCATACATTCAGATGTATGTGGTCCTTTTAAGCCGATGACTAGGAATGGTGAAAGATACTTCATTACCTTTACCGATGACTATAGTCGTTATGGTTATGTGTATTTACTAAGACACAAGGATGAAGCATTTGAAATGTTCAAAGACTTCAAAAGTGAAGTAGAAAATCAACTCAAGAAAACAATCAAAGTCCTTTGTACCGATAGAGGAGGAGAATACCTAAGTGGTGCTTTTTAAGATCATCTTAGAAGTTGTGGAATCATCTCACAACTTACTCCACCTGGAACACCACAACACAATGGTGTGTCCGAAAGGAGAAATCGAACTCTATTAGATATGGTTCGATCTATGATGGCTAGAAGCACATTACCTCTATCGTTTTGGGGTTACGCTTTGCTCTCCGCAGTCCGTATACTAAATATGCCCCCAACCAAGAAAGTGGAAAAGACACCTTTTGAAATATGGCATGGAAACCCTCCATCATTATCATTCTTAAGGGTTTGGGGTTGTGAAGCTTATGTTAAACAATACACCCCAAATAAATTGGAAGTCCGATCCACTAAGTGTATCTTTATAGGATATCCTAAAGATGATATAGGATATTATTTCTACGATCCAACCGAGCAAAAGGTATTTGTTCCTCGAAATGGTAAGTTCTTGGAAGCTAAGTTCCTTATGGAAGGAACTAGTGGTAGAACAGTGGAACTTGAGGAGGATCAAGAACCACAAGACGATACACGTTTGGTCAATACTAGCACTTAACAAGAGGTGGTTGAAAACGATCAAGAGATTGATCAGAACACACAAAATGTTCATAGATCTGGTAGAATTAGTAGTCCACCTAAAAGATATGGATTTTTCATGGATGGATGCTACGTGGTAGATTCAGATGAACCAACCACATACCATGATGCAATGTCAAAATCCGATTGCGACAAATGGCTTGAAGCCATGAACATAGAGATGCAATCCATGTATGACAACCAAGTTTGGGAATTGGTTGTGCCACCACTTAACTCTAAAGTAGTTGGTAGTAAGTGGGTTTTCAAGAAGAAAACTGATATGCATGGTAACTTGGATACTTACAAAGCAAGACTTGTAGCAAAAGGTTTCACTCAAACTCAAGGGATTGATTATGATGAGACCTTCTCACCTGTGGCGATGCTAAAGTCAATCAGGATATTATTTGCCATAGCTGCATATTATGACTATGAGATCTGGTAATTGGATGTCAAAACGGATTTTCTTAATGGATATCTTGATGAAGATGTCTATATGGTTCAGCCTGAAGGTTTTGTCGATCCAAAACATCCTGACAAAGTATGCAAGTTAAAGAAATCAATCTATGGATTGAAACAAGCATCGAGAAGCTGGAATCATCGTTTTGATGACGAAATTAAGAATTTTGGATTCATCAAGAACGGCGATGAAGCTTGTGTGTACAAGAAAGCTAGTGGGAGCGTCATCACTTTCTTAGTACTGTATGTCGATGACATTCTACTATTTGGGAATGACATTCCAACCATGGAAGGTGTAAAAGCTTGGCTTGGAAGTTGTTTTTCCATTAAGGATCTTGGTGAAGTCGCTTACATTCTGGGAATAAAGGTCTATAGGGATAGATCTAGGCGCTTGATAGGTTTAAACCAAAGTGCATACATTGACAAAGTCTTGAATAGGTTCTAAATGGAGAACTCTAAGAGAGGTTTTGTACCTATTCAAAAGGGGACAATATTGAATACATCTCAATGTCCAAGCTCAAAGGATGAGCAAGAGAAAATGAAAAGAATCCCATATGCGTCAGCTATAGGATCCATCATGTATGCAATGATATGCACCAGACCGGACGTCTCATGCGCCTTGAGCATGACGAGTAGATACCAGCAGAATCCAGGTAACAGTCATTGGATGGCTGTTAAAAGCATATTGAAATATCTTAGGAGGACTAAGGATATGTTCTTAATATATGGATCTGGTGAGGAGGAACTCGTTGTAAAGGGTTACACAGACGCGAGTTTCCAAAACGATCGAAGTGATTCTCGATCACAATCGGGGTATGTCTTCATTTTAAATGGTGGAGCAGTCTCCTGGAAAAGCTCAAAACAAGATGTAGTAGCATTGTCCACTACAGAATCAGAATACATCGCCGCTTCATTGGCAGCCCAGGAAGCTGCATGGTTGAAGAAATTCATTGCCGACCTAGGGGTGGTCCCTACCATTCAAGACCCCCTAGAGATCTTTTGTGATAACGAGGGTGCGATTGCTCAAATCAAGGAACCTCGTGCGCACCAAAAGACTAGACATATCGAGCGGAGATTCAACTACATAAGGGATGAAGTTGAAAAAGGAAAGATATGTATCTGCCAAGTTCACACCGATCAAAACATTGCGGATCCACTCACGAAGCTCCTTGACAGGGCAAAACATGAGGGTCATACATGTGCCTTAGGACTTCGATCTATTTTGTATTTGGATATTGAAACAATTGTTAATTTAACTCTTTTATGGTATTTTGAGTTATGTTTCATATTAGCATGTTTAAATCCGTGAATAAGTTAATTATTCTAAATGTCCGCAGTCAATCACAATTGTGGGAACAAATATGAATGTAAGACTATTATGAACTTGGATTGGTGGATATTCATTTAGAATGAATATGGAGCAAAGTGTTGCTGCCAAAGTTCATAGATATTTGTGGGATACAAATATTGGGCTGACTCGCTCTCAAATATTACTGCATGGAATCATTTGTGATTGATCATAAGTAAATTTTGAGTAAAGACGAATATCATAGTATCCTCTGACCTGAGATACATATTGGGTCTTGATATTCACCAAGTATTATACCTTGACCTAGTTCTTAGCTGTCTGTAGTAAGGCAGTACACAAGGCTAAACTCAGGTGTGGTGCAAGGTGATTGTGAGAGACGTATGTAGTCAAGAAGGGATTTGTTCCTCTTATTCATTGAGAGTAAGATGTCTAAGGCCTGATAAAGTTAAATCAACAGAGAGTGATCACTCTATGTCTCTGGATTTAACATAACATCTGTAACGAAAGGATAAATGATAGATTCACCTAAATCATGTTCATGTAAGGGACTTGAAAGGGATGATGTTATTGAATGGAAAATATAGTCATACGTATTGGGGGTAGTAAACTGTAGTTAGGCGTCATTTACTGCTTGCATCAATCTTCTATGTATCTTGTGCAAGTGGGAGATTGTTGGACTCTGTATGCCCAAGACACATATTAAATTGATGTGGCTAGTACGTTATGATCCAAGTCGAGTCATACCCAAATACAAGTTAGACAAACACTTAAATATTTATTTATGATATGATCAAACAAATAAATATTAACACTTACAATATTTTGAAATTGGTGTTCTAAATAATTACACTTCAGAAACCAATAAATTATATGGATAATTTATTTTGAGAGAATATTTTATTTTGTTATTTAATGGGTTAAATAACATTTTAAAAGGTTGTATAAAGTCTTGCATTTATGTAGTGTTATATTTATAAAAGTTATAAATATATATATAAACCAAGACTTGAATTTTATAAAAGAAATATTTTTATAAAATAAAGAAGTGGGCCGCCCCCCTTTTTTGTCTTACCAAGATAAGATTTTGGTCCAATCACAATTCATGATTTTGCACGTGTTAGAGAGGATTTGATTGGATGGTCTTTCCAAGACCATTTTGGTCCAATGAACTCTCATGCACTTGCATGTGGAAGAAGCTTGGTGATTGGTCGAAAAAGAGGTGCACATCTCTCATGGTTATAAAAAGAATTGGATGACCAAATGAACAAGGGAAGACTAGTGTTCATACTCTCAAAAATTCGGTCACAAGGGGTGTTTCTCAAGTGTTCGGTTTTTGATCTTTAGTGTTAAAAATCCTAGCTAGTCTTGTGGTGTTTGTTGGAAGCTTGGGGTATACAAGCTTGAGGCCTTCTACTCTTGAAGGTAACCATTCAAGAAGTATCATCCGTTTCATTCCTACTACTCCAAGAAGGTAGTTTTCTAAACATCCTATGGTTGTGTTTGATAGTATGCATGTTCATATATGGATCCGGGTTTTGGGATTTTGCTTATAAATGAAATTTATATCTTAAAAGTAACATGTTTTAAATATTATTTCCGCTGCGTTTTAATTTCATATGGATGAAATTACTTTGATAAACATGTTAAAATCCCATCAGATTTCATTATGTTTTTGCTATGTATGTTCATTTGTTGCATACTTAGTACATTGTTTTACATTACATTTCATGCTATGTATGTCCATTTAGTGCATACTTAGTACATTGTTTTACATTACATTTCATGCTATGTATGTTCATTTGTTGCATACTTAGTACATTATTTTCATAAAACATGCTTACATTTTGGTATGACATTTGGTTTGTTTAAATGGGACAAAAATACATTCATTAACATTGATCACACCATTCGTTAGTAGGTAGTGGTACCATAGGAATTGACAACTCCCATTCCTGAAATCCTAGGTTTGTTTGGATGGAAGGAATGGCCGAATTCGATATACATTGTTTAGATAAACCTTTAACTTCGTTTAAGGGTTTGTCACCACAGTCGCAAGGCTTGAGTGTATGCATTAAAACAATACCGCATAGATGTTTGTATCAGTAAAGCATGCATTAATTTACAAAACATAACTTTTGACTTATTCAATTGCATTGTTTTGTGCATTTTTTTCATATGGTTTGAGTAGTCACTTTTTACTTGCCGTACATGACATTTGTTTACACATTACATGATTTACATTTGACAATAGACATGGTTTTTACATAAACATTTGACAATTGGTTTAAACAAGACATTTTTGATGGTTTGTTTTGGTAAGTGATTTAAGTAACGAGGTGTGTGTAATATGATAAAAGCATGGTAGATATGCCACTGGTACTTCCTATATATAAGTGCTTTTATGGTATTACATATCGTAGCGTTACTTAAACCATTTCAAGTTAGACATAATACATTTTACACTTGTATCACATCTTCATGAAACATTGTTTTACAAACAACATATTTTATACAAACTCATTTTACTTGGTTATTTATTTATCTGTGCATCTTTCTTTTATATCATCTGATTTCTTATCACTGTTTGTATGATTTATAAAAGAAAACATTTTACAAGGTTCATGACTAATTTTTGTTAAACATTTTCTTTTAAACTTACAAGTCATGAAACCTATTTTAATAAAACCTATGTATCTCACAGGCATTTTTATGCTGATGTACCTATTTTCACATGTGTTTTCAGAAGATGATGCATAGGATTAATCAAGATACACTTAGGCGGACTTGGGCCATAGTGACAATAAAAGATGCAAGACTAGTTAATTATGTTATGTATTTCTGTTTCTAAGACATTGTAACTTCTCTTATTCAATAAAACAAAATTTCAATTTCCATGTGTTATGAAACAATGATTCTGTTACAACACTCCCCGACGATTCCGCCGCGATTTGTTGTTTTACGCGGTCGGGGTGTGGCAGCTTAGACTTTCGAACCCGACCCGTTCGGTCGATCATTAGGATCCGACCAAACTTATTTAGTGATCATTGTTGCATAGGGAATAACCTACTGTGGTTATACCTTATGATCACTTAGGTTGGTTAGATATCCATTAAGTCGTTTATATGCCCATTGAAAAATGACCAAAATGCCCTTTTTGAGCATAAATTCATATTTTGCATATGTGAACAAGTTTTTGACATCTAAACTGATTTAGTAACATATTTAAGCATAATTGGGCATGTAAGATTTGACATAGGACATAGATAACCATCCGACCTTAGATTTACGCAAACAACGCGTTATAGTAGCTTAAACTACCGTAACGGGTCGAAACGGGTCAAAAGCACTTAGGTTAACTTTCAAATCAGAATGTTAGGTCTATTAAATCATACCTTATGAGTTCCAATACTTATTTGATTTATTGAACCTCATTCTATCCTATCTCCCGAATTAGGATCCAATTATTAACGTAGTTACCTATATTAGGTGCCGTTTGATTCCGTGATCCTTGAAGCTTTATTTGGTGTTAATTCCAAGACTAATAAGCAATCCCAAGTGAGTACATAGTCCCCTCTTTTACCGCTTTCAAATATTTTGGGGTGAAACACTTGTGCTTACATGTTACTTTCATGCTTTCATTGCTTTTTATGACATAAACATGCTATGTTCACATAGTACACATATAGTACATGATTTCAACTATGTTTTGCTATGTATGTTGACTGAGCATGCTAGCACATTGATTTCATAAACTCTTTTGTTGCATATGTTTACTCGGCATATGGACACATTGATTTACAATACATTTCTGCTGCATATGTTTACTCAGCATATGGGCACATTGATTTCATGAACATCTCTACTATGTATGTTTACTTAGCATAGTTAGTACATGGTTTTCACATAGCATGCTTACATTGGTTATGACATTTGGTATGTTTAACGGGACAATAATACATTCATTAACACTGATCACGCCGCTCGGTAGTATGTAATGGTACCATAGGACTTGACAAATCCCGTTCCCGACTTCCTAGGTTTGTTTGGAAGTAGGGAATGACAGAATCCGATATACATAATTGATAAACCTTTATTTCATTTAAGGGTTTATCCGACAGTCTCAAGGCTTGAATGTATGCGATAAACATTACTGCATAAATGTTTGTATCCACAAAGCATTGTTTTCTACAAAACATAACATTTGATTTAAACTTAGGTTTATTCAAAAACATTGTTTTGTACATTTTACCTATGGGGTTAAGTAAATACTATTTAGTCACCATACATGACATTTGTTTTCACATTGACATTATACATATGGTTTGAGTAGATACTTTCTACTTGCCATACATTACATTTGATTATACATGACACAGTTTATACATGACATTGGACATTGTATACATATAAACATATTGACATTGGTTTAAACAAGACATTTTTTGGTTGGTCATTGATAAGTGACTTATATAACAAGGCTATGTGTAATATGATAAATCCATGGTGGATACGCCGTTGATACTTCCTATATATAAGTGCTTTTATTATATTACATATCGCAATGTTATCTAAACCACTTCGACAAAGACATGAAACATTTTTATACAAATAACATATTTTACAAGACATTGTTTTTGAAACGACATGTTTTACACAAATTCATTTTACTTGGTTATTTATTTAACCATGCATTATTCTTTTATATCATATGATTTTCATATCGATTTTCACATGATTTTATAAAAGAAAACATTTTACAAGGTTCATGACTACTTTTTGTTAAACACTTCTTTTAACTACAAGTCATGAATTCTGCATAAACAAAACCTATGTATCTCACATGCATTTTTATGCTGATGTACCTATTTCCACATGTGTTCCAGGTGCTAATGTATGATGTTGATTGTGCTACACTTAGGCAGACTCGGGCCTTAGTGACTTAAAAGACAGTTAATTATGTTTTGTTTTTGTTAAATTCCAAGACAATGTAAACATTAATTCTAATAAAACTAAATCTTTAAATACCATGGTTGTGAAAGAATAATTCTGTCGCTCCACTCCCCGACATTTCCGCCGCGGTTTGTTGTTTTACGCGATCGGGGTGTGACTAACTAAGGCATAAAACTAACACTTTTTTAGTACTAATGTTGGAAAAAGTGTGCTTTTGTCTTCCTTTTGTATTTTCAGGATTAAATGAGCGTAAATGAACAAAAGGAACAAATATGCATCAAAATCTAACATAAATACAAGAAAAGGAATAAATGTGGCATGCCCGACCCCTCGACAACATCTTCCCAAGCAAAAACAAGAGAACAGAAGGCTGACCAATGCCCCGTGCCAAGCGGACACGGGGGCGTGGCCAAGTGTCTGCAGAAAAGAAAAAGTTGTAGAAGCTTCTATTCCCAGCACGGGGGCGTGCCCAGCTCAACACGGGCCGTGGTCAACGTTAAGATTCACAGAATCCAAGCAAATCTTGATAGTACAGATACGCTTCTACACACGTGACCATGCCCAGTGAAAAGGGGGCGTGTGGAGCTAATGCAGACAAAGTGCAATTAATGAAGAAAGAGAAAGAGGATGAACACGAGGCCTTGTCCGGCCTTCTGTGTAGGCTATAAATAGAGGTGCTTGGTTCACTTCAAAGGCATCCCTTGGCAAACCACCTCTCTCCCACTTCACCCACACTCCACCACCACTACAACCCACATCCACCACAAATACCCATTTTTCTATCTAATCGGAAAACAATAAAATCAATAGGGATAGTTGAGGATGTGTTAGTCCAAACCAATCAAATGGTAATCCCAACCGACTTCGTCATCCTTGATGACGCTCCACTAGTGTTGGGACGACCTTTTGTAAAGACCCACGAAGCTTTGAAAAATCGGAAGTATAACAATCTACCCATTCAATTAGGGGCATTCAAAAAAAGTGTCGATCTTGAGCGTTCAATGAAATATCCATTCGGCAATGATGACCCCCTAATTGAAGATGAAGATGAACCACCCGATACAAGAAAAGAAATCAACCACTTTGTTGAAGAAGAGGTCGCCATTGAACAAACCTTTTTGGTTCTTGATCAAAATGAGCAACCAAATAAGGAGTCTCCTAAAGACACACCTCTTGAGCTCAAAGAACTTCCAAAAGGTTTGGAATATGCTTTTCTCGACAAGGATGTTAAATTACCTGTAATTATTTAGTCAAAGTTAACTAGTGTAGAAAAAGAAAAATTAACCACACTTTTGAAAAAACACAAAAATGCGATCGCTTGGAAGCTTGTAGATATTAAAGGAATAAGTCCTTCCATGTGCACGCACAAAGTTTTAATAAATGATGACTATATATCGGTAATACAACCACAAGGTAGAGTGAATCCAAACGTCCAAGAAGTGGTTAAAAATGAAGTCATCAAATTACTTGACGCCGGACTCATTTACCCAATCTCCGATAGTCCTTGGGTAAGTCCCGTCCAAGTAGTTCCTAAGAAAGGAGGTATGACGGTAGTAACTAACGAGAAAAATGAATTAATACCAATAAGAACCGTCACATGATGGAGGGTATGTATAGATTAT
The DNA here is from genome assembly GCA_030545235.1 of Helianthus tuberosus. Taxonomy (NCBI): domain Eukaryota; kingdom Viridiplantae; phylum Streptophyta; class Magnoliopsida; order Asterales; family Asteraceae; genus Helianthus; species Helianthus tuberosus. Next base: position 113,594,311 of record CM060394.1, on the reverse strand, counting down.
CGTCGATTGGGGAACAAGGAAAGATCACTTTCCTTTACCTTTTATTGATTAAATGTTAGAAAGATTATCCGGTCACAAATTTTATTGTTTCTTAGATGGTTTTTCATGTTACTTTCAAATACCGATAGCACCCGAAGACCAAGAAAAGACAACATTCAGATGTCCTTACGGAACTTTTGCTTACCGACGCATGCCTTTTGGTCTATGTAATGCCCCGCAACCTTTCAACGTTGCATGGTAGCCATCTTCCATGATATGATAGAAAAGACAATGGAAGTCTTCATGGACGACATTTCTATCTTTGGAGATTCATACGACCAATGCCTCGATAACCTTGAACGAATGCTATCCCGATGTGAGGAAACTAACCTCGCCCTTAACTGGGAAAAATGCCATTTCATGGTAACGGAGGGAATAGTACTCGGTCACAAAATCTCAAGCGAAGGAATGGAGGTTGATCGAGCAAAAATAGACACTATTTCTCGATTACCACCCCTATCCTCCGTTAGAGCTATCAGAAGTTTCCTTGGGCATGCCGGATTTTATAGACGATTTATCAAAGATGTTAGTGCATGCGTCTGTCGACTTCGTCTTGTATCGAGTCTTGTACATAGAATGATAGACCAGGGTGCGATGTACGAGAAAATATGAGAGTTTAGAGTGTTTAAGAGATAATTTCGCTTGAAGGTGATAATTTCGCTTGAAAGTGGCTTGGACAGTTTCAAGCGAAATCACATTGCTTAATTCCGCTTGAACTGTCTCCTTGACACATTCAAGCGAAATCCCAACACTATATATATGTGTTCCAAGCGAAATCAGTAGCATTCTTTCCGGTTTGAGCCACGAAGTGCTGCCGAAGTGTCGTCTCGCTGTAAAACATTTTCTAATCAATACTTCGACAATTTAAAGTGTATATCTAGCTGAATTGACGTCAGAATATCTGTTTCCGCCTTTCATTCTGAGTAAAACTCTTCTGTTCGACTCGTTCGGGTCTTAAAACGATCCTACAAGTGGTATCAGAGCTCAGGAGGAAGAGTTTATACCAATTCAGCTGCAAATTCTGTTTTTCTATACCTTCTTTTTCAAAATTTACAACTTTTTACGGTCAAAATGTTCTGATTTTCACACATGTTGCTTGGAATTGCAGTTTAACAAATCCTTGAAAGTTTCAAGCTTAAAATCGATTTAAAACTGATAATATTTGCTATTTCGCTTCAAAATCAGAGAGAAAATGATGACATCAGCAGCATTTCAGGTTGATTTCGCTTGAAAAACGAGACCCCGATTGAAAGTTTCTCTTGATTTCGCTTGAAAACAAGGTTTCGCTTGAAAATACTGGTGATTTCGCTTTAAACAGTATTCCGCTTGAAAGTTCAGTTTTGATTCCGCTTGAACTGTATTTCGCTTGAAAAGGTGTTAAGTGATTTCGCTTCAGAGGGTCTCGCTTGAACTTAATATTTCGCTTGAACAGACTATTTTGTGAACTTTGAAAATCCGAAACATGGACGAGGAATTTTTTAACGCATTTGCTACACCGGTTACCCCTATTACTCTTGCACAGAACACGATGTTGGAAAATGAAACAAGGACTATGCAAAAACTGCCTAAACTCATGAACATCGAGGAGTATAAGGGTTGGGAAGGACGTTTTTAGAACTGGGTACAAGCAAATTATCTGGATGCTTGGGAATGTGTCGAGACAAAATACATTAGACCGATGAATGATGACGAAGAGATTGTTCCAATTAAAGATCTAAGTTCAGATGCTAGAAAGAAGTACAAAGATGAGAAAATGATGCTAAGTCTTTTACAACAAGCTGTGAAGGAAGATATATTGGTGTTATTGCAACATAATGGAACTTCTTATTCAATCTGGAAAGAATTAAGATCGAAGTTTCATGGAAGCGAAGAAATGGTTAAAAACAAAAAGTCACTTCTGAAGAAAGAGTTTGATCTGTTTCGTGGATTGAAGAATGAAAGTACAAAGCAAATCATTGAACGATATTGCAATTTGTTAGCCAACATGAAGAGATTAAGCATCGAGAAAAATAATGAAGAGTTGATTGAAAAATTCTCTGATGCGTTGCCATATGAGACTTGGGGCACATATCTCATGATGTTGAGGAACAAGAAAGGTTTTAACAATCTGAGAATAAGCAAGTTCATTGAAAAGATTGAGGCTCAGGAGATGGAACAGAGAAAGATTTCAAGAATGAAAGATTTTGGCGGTGAACAAGACATCGAGCTTTACTACAAAGGTGGTGTCAGTGATAAATCCACCAACTTGTCACCGAAGGTTCAGACAGCATTCAATGCAAAGAGTTCATCTGAAAGTTCTTCCAAAGGATCAAACAGCAACACAAGCTTTTCATCATATCAGTCATTTGATCCGAACATTTCAGCAACAAAGAATGGCAAGAAGTTACAATGCAATATTGTGCTGAATTTGGAAAATGATGAGGATTATTCAGCAGAAATGGCTAAAAGTCACATGTCTTTGTTGGGAACTGTGTTGGAATCATATGGTAGTTTTGTTGCAGGTCGGATCGAGAATCCAATGTTGACAAAAGAGGATTACGATCAGATTGATGCTGAAGAGATGGAATTGGTGGACATAAAATGGTGTTTGGCAAGTGTGTTGAGACGAGCTGAGAAATTTAAGCAAATCACAGGAAGAGATGATTTACGTGAAGCTAATGTTTCTACTTTGGGTTTTGATAAATCTAAAGTCACTTGTTTTCGTTGCAGGGAAAAAGGACATTTCAAGAGGGAGTGCAAAAACCGCGAAGCAAGTGGAGCTCAAAATCCGTTCAACAACAACAATGATTACTACAGGAAGGCCATTTATCATCAAGTTACATAACAACAACAAGAACCACAAGTGGCACATGGAAGAAAAGTGATTGAAGAATCTTCAAAGAGAGCTTGTATGGTGAATCAGGATGATCAAAAGCCAACGGAAGGTTTCAATTGGGACAAATATATCTCAGCTGATAACAAAGCATGCCTGATTAACCAAGATGACGAAAAGTTGCCTGAAGGTTTTAGCTGGGAAAATTTCAACTGGGATGATTATGATCCAAACAAAGATTCAAATCACAAAGCGTATGTTGCTCGAGTTGAAGAAGATAGTGATGATGATAGAGAGTATCATGCAAGAAGTTTAGCTGCTCATTTCAAAATGATGGCAGAAAGTGACAGTGAAGATGAAAAAGACAAAAAGAAAAAGATCAAAACACCAGTGAGCAGTGATGACGAAGTTGTTCCAGTGATAAAGAAAAAGGTGAAAGATATTCCAAGGTTCAAAGTTGATGAAGAAGTTGATGCTAAAAAGATTCCTGTCAAGTGTGACACTTGTGAAGCTATAAAGAAGCAGAACAACACATTGATTTATAACTTGAACAGTTTGAAGGAATCTTATGATGTCCTGAACAAAGCTATGAATCAATACAATCAAACAAGTGAAGAACAGGCAATGGCAATGAAGACACTTCAAGGAGCTTTTATGATAAAGCAAAAAGTGGTGAACAACTACATTGAGAAGTGTGCTGTATTAGAACAGAAACTTGAAACACAAAGAATTGAAACTGAAAGAGTTAATCGTTTGTTGAAAAGTTATTCATGTACTTCTTATGTTATTGACAGGATCTATCCAAAAGTAGAAGGTATGAAGGCGTTTGAGGAAGAGGAGACTTCAGAGGAAAAGAATTCTGAAGAACAGAAAGTTTCTGAAGAAAAGACCTCTGACAAGAAGAAAGTAAAGAAGAAGGATACTAAATTGATGATTCTGGTAAGAAACAAGGTTTCAGTTACAACAAGTGTCCACCCCCGCTTGAAAATGGATATTCTCCAAGAAATCCAAATTCAGAGAGAGTAAAAAAGGCAACAAATTTATAGTGGGAGTCGGAGTCTTCGGTTAACTTGCCAGAAAATATTGATGTTACGTTTACATCATCTGACACTGATCATGAGTCCGAGTTAATAAAGAAAGTGGTCGATCAGGTGTTGGATAAAGATGAATCCGAGGAGTCAAAGTTGGAGTCAAATTCAAAGTTAGAGTCAGAGTCAAAGTCTGGTTCTAATAGTTCGAGTTCGACAGTCAACAGTCCAAAATATTCGATTAAAAGGGTTTACAACAAAGAACTCCTGTTATCAAAATCTAATTTGGATGACGAAACGTTTAAAGTTGTATATACTTTGAATGATTCTGACAAATTATATTTTGATGAGGAATTTCCAATAAGAGGTATCAAACCTGACATGATTAAAAAGGTTTTCAAACTAACAGAAATTAATATTTCTGAAATAAAAGATGTAAATCTTAATGGTAAACCTAAAAAATACACCTCAAGAGTTCAACAAAGAGAAAACAAGAAAAAGGGTTACAGTTCTGGTTCAGATTTTCAAAAGAAACCAAACCATAACAGTAATTTCAAAAGAAAAGGTCTTGGATTTATTCCACCGAAAAACTATAAAAATGAGAAAACTTATAAACCAAAAACTGTGTTTGTTTCAGGGACAAGTGCCGAGGAGGAACAAAAGAGTCCTTTCTGGAAGCAATCTAACAAAGAGTTCCTTGCTAAGAAGCAAGAAGAGATGAAGTTTGCTGTTCAGATAAAAGAAACGAGAATCTGTTATCAATGCAACACTGTTGGTCATATTACCAAGAATTGTTTCAAGACAATATAATCAAAACAGGGAGTTTCTCGTAACCTGAAAGATAAAAAGGTTGAGTTTGAATCACCAATTGATAGAACCAAACTTTTCAAAAATTCAATTTTTGAAATTCGTGAATGTTCAAACAAGTTTTACAAGAAATGAGCAAAACTTGACAGCCAAAAATGGGTTGTTAAGAAATCGGTTGATAGTTCTAGCAATGATTCTGATTCATCAAAATCAAAGGAGCTATCTTCTGGCGATGAATCTGATTCCACAAAGTCAGAGGAGCCACAGGTTGAGATAAAAAGTGAAAAATCAGTGCCGACTGTGGATGATGTGAATTTTCCACCACTTCGGGCTGAAAATTTTAAGAAGAAAGTTGGTAAAGTTGATATTTCAAATCAATTCTTCTCTGAAAAGAAAGAATTTGATATTGAAAGAGTTTTTGACTCCAAAGTTCATAACATTTTTGAAAAAATGGTTGACAGGAAGGTCAAAGGAGTGAAGGAGTTTTATAAGAAGAAGACGAAGAAAGATACAGTTGAACCATCCCTGGTTTGTGACTGGGATGGTACATATTACGAACAGTAAGTCTCTGGACTTGCCGGAGCTCCCAAGTTGGTAATCGCGGAGCATGAATCGACATCTTTCTTATATTGTTTGAAAAATTGAAAACTAGTCACAAATATGACTTGCCGGAGCTCCCAAGTTGGTAATCGCGGAGTATGAATCAGCATCTTTCTTATATTGTTTGAAAAATTGAAAACTAGTCACAAATATGACTTGCCGGAAATCCCAGGTTGGTAAGTGAGGAGTAGGTATCGGCATCTTGAGAATTCAACCTACATGTGGTATTGGTTAGTAAGTTATGGGGTTGAAAAAGGTTTTTATCTACAAGTGGTTAATCAAGGTCATTAGATTGAACTTGATTGGATCATTTTTACAAGTGGTTTTTTTTGAAAAACAAAGTGATGAACCCCTAACCTACAATTGGTTAAATCAATCAACAAAACTAATTTTCCGGAAAAACCATTTGATTAAAACAAACTTAAGTGTTTTGAAATCAGTGGGAAAATAGTTTGTTATGAGGGGGAGTTCTGATTGTTTATGCCAAATGGATGGCGAATTGAAGCGATTCGATATCAGTTGTCATATTATTTGTACAGTTTGTTTTCAAATTTCCTAAAATGTGTTTGCATTTTAGGGGGATTAAGAAATTTCTGAAAATCCAAAAACATTTGAAAATTTGAAAAAGTAAAAAACATGATAAAATTCAAAAATGAGTTTTTGTGTCAAAGAAGAGGAAATGATAGTACATCAGTGGATGATCACATCATGCTAAAGAATTGGAATGATAAAATGTGATAAACGGTCTCACTAAAAATGTGACGATAGGCTCAGCTAGACTAGTAGATTTGCAAAAACGATACAAACTTAAATGAAAAAGCCTAGTTCTAGTGGGAAATACGGTCAAAAGCATAGTACTTAGTTTTGTCCTTCTTGATTGTGTGCCTAGTCAGTAATCGCTGATTGTCGAAAGACATAAAACTGGTTAAGTTTGTGAGCTTTCACAACTTTGCTAAAAAGTCGCTGTGATTGTGCATTTCATTTTGCAAAGATTTAAATTTGTTTTATTTCTTTATTTTGTTTAAGCATTGGACATCCTCTGCGTATACGTGAGTATCGATCTGGATGTTATTGCCTAAACATTCTGCTTTATTTTTTTGGTGTTTCGTTTAAGCTTTGGATCACCTCTGCGTATACGGAAGTATCGACCTGGTGGTTAAAGCCTAAACAACTTCAACTTATTTTTATTTTCTTATTTTGTTTAAACATTGGACTTTCTCTGCGTATACGGAAGTATCGACCTGATTGTTAATGTTTAAACATTCTGCTTTGTTTTAGCACAAATCACAGTTGATAAAAGTTTAAAGGCATTATTTGAGTCAGTGTATTGCATGATGAGGGGATATGCTGAGATCGTGAGGTCCATAAGAATTTAGTGCAAAATTAATATACCTTAACGTATCGGTAAGCATTTCGAAAGTTTATAGATTGAGTTTAAGTGGACAACAATATCGTCAATCTATGTGAATCGTTTAGAGCTGAAAATGTTTAAAGCTTAACGGTGTTAGTAATGTGTCTCAAAAACTGATATGATCCTCTTGCACAAACTCACAAAAATATTGTTTGTAAATATTTTTTTTTCTTCTGCATTTCATTACATTTAAAAATCCAAAAAGATTTTTGGTGTGTTTTAGCATAAATTTTGAAAAATACAAAAAGATTTTTCGACAACTGGTATTGAAGAGCTGATTTTCAAAATTCCAAGTGCTAAATAGGATGAGCATGTAATGAGGGAGTGTGTGTTAAAAGAGAAAAGGTTTTTGAAAAATTAATGATATTCCTGCTAGTGGTTCATCAGTGATTATAAATGTTAAATCATTATAAGATTTGCTCTACAAGTGGTTATTGTAAAATTTATTGTGAGGTAGAGTTTGTGCAGGTAATCCAGATTTCGATCCGAGAGCAGGGTATAGCCAAGATTTGATCCTAAACCTGTGGATAGTGTGAGCCAGGTTACAATTCTAGAATTACTGATGCTGATGAATTTAAGGAATCAAGAGATCTGATCAAGAGAATTAGAAAGCTCGAGAGCCAGACTCTGATCCTGGAAGTTATCGATATTCGAGGAAGAGGAATCTGTTGGTGCTAAAGATAGATCCAGAGATCCTGGAGAAAAAGAAGAGAGATAGAGATTGAGGATACTTACAGCGTCAGATACTTCAAAGAGTTAGAGAGGACTGATAAAGACTGAAGATGCGAAGACTCGACACTGAAGACTCGTCAACATTCGAGGGGGAGTCTGTTAGTGCATGCGTCTGTCGACTTCGTCTTGTATCGAGTCTTGAACATAGAATGATAGATCAGGGTGCGATGTACGAGAAAATATGAGAGTTTAGAGTGTTTAAGAGATAATTTCGCTTGAAAGTGGCTTAGACAGTTTCAAGCGAAATCACATTGCTTAATTCCGCTTGAACTGTCTCCTTGACACATTCAAGCGAAATCCCAACACTATATATATGTGTTCCAAGCGAAATCAATAGCATTCTTTCTGGTTTGAGCCACGAAGTGCTGCCGAAGTGTCGTTTCGCTGTAAAACGTTTTCTAATCAATACTTCGACAGTTTAAAGTGTATATCTAGCCGAATTGACCTCAGAATGTCTGTTTCCGCCTTTTATTCTGAGTAAAACTCTTCTGATCGACTCGTTCGGGTCTTAAAACGATCCTACAAAAGACTTTTCAAAAATCTCAAGACCTCTAATAAAATTACTTGAAAAAGATGCCCTTTTCATCTTTGATAAGGATTGCAACCAAGCATTTCTAACACTAAAAGAAATGTTAGTTAATGCACCTATCATGATAGCGCCTGATTGGAAATTACCTTTCGAAATCATGTGTGATGCAAGTGACTTTGCAGTTGGAGCTGTCTTAGGACAACGAAAAGATAAGCATTTTCACCCAATATATTACGCTAGTAAAACACTTAATGATGCACAAGAAAATTACACAACAACAGAAAAAGAATTACTAGCTGTAGTATTTGCTTTTGATAAATTTCGTTCTTATCTTGTTCTTTCTAAAACAATAGTCAATACAGACCATGTAGCCATTCGATATCTCTTTAAGAAACAGGATGCTAAACCGCATATAATTAAATGGATTCTACTTCTCCAAGAATTTGACATTGAAATAAAAGACAAAAGAAGAACAGAAAACACCTCTGTAGATCATCTTTCCTGCTTGGAAGATCCAGCTTTGGAGGCAACTAGGGACGAACTAATCAATGAAAAATTCCCAACGGAATCCCTAGAAATGGTGGAATACCGAGAAGAGCCATGGTACGCCGACTATGCTAACTACTTAGCTAGCGGTATAGTCGCAAAAAGATGGCCACATCATCAAAGAAAAAAATTCTTTGCAGATGTAAAGCATTATTTTTGGGAAGATCCTTATCTTTTCAAAATGCGTGCCGACCAACTTATCCGTCGATGCGTACATGGTTGTGAAGCAAGAAGAATTCTCCGCCATTGTCATGAAGGTCCATACGGAGGACATCATGGTGCCGTTAGAACCGCACGAAAGGTATTTGATTCAGGATTTTATTGGCCAACCATTTACAAAGACGCCCAAAGTCTTATCAAGACATGTGACGCTTGCCAAAGATCAGGTAATATTTCTTCCAAAAACGAAATGCCATAAAATGGCATTCTTGTTTGTGAAAATTTTGATGTGTGGGGACTCAACTTTATGGGACCCTTCCCACTGTCAAAAGGAATTAAATATATACTTGTGGCAGTGGATTACTTGTCTAAATGGGCCGAGGCCGAAGCACTTCCAACAAACGATGGAAGAGTTGTGGTAAGATTCCTAAAACGATTATTTTCTCATTTTGGAACTCCAAAAGCATTAATAAGTGATAGAGGTACCCATTTTTGTAACCATCAACTTGATTTTTTTTTAACAAGGTATGGGGTCTATCACCGGGTCTCAACAACATATCACCCTCAAACAAACGGACAAGCCGAAGTGACTAATCGAGGTTTAAAAAGAATACTTGAAAAAACCATAGGATTAAATAAAAATGAATGGGCTGATAAATTTGAAAAAACCGTAGGATTAAATAAAAATGAATGGGCTGATAATTTAGACGATGCTTTATGGGCTTTTTGAACTGCATATAAAACAACAATAGGTACAACCCCATATAAGCTTGTCTATGGAAAAAGTTGTCATTTGCCGGTAGAGATACCGCACAAAGCCTACTGGGCAATTAAAAACGTAAACTTAGACTTAGAAATGGCCGGTAAAAATCGATTTTGTCAATTAAATGAATTAGATGAATTAAGGAATCACGCATACTCCAACTCCGAAATTTATAAGGATAGAATGAAAAATCTGCATGATAAACACATTAAACCAAATGAATTTCGGGTAGGAGATCAAGTTCTATTATTTAATTCACGAGTTCGATTATTTCCCGGTAACTTGAAGTCTAGGTGGTCGGGGCCTTTTTCCATCACCCACATTTTTCCACATGGTGCAATTGAAATTAAATCTCAAAATGGAATCCTATTCAAAGTCAATGGCCAATGGCTAAAGCTCTATCAAGAATTTATTGAGGATGAAGAGGAGGAAATCTCGCTACAAGTGGCCGATGATTAAACAAAGGTTTGAGCATCAACATCATATCTTGTAGGTAACGAACGACGGGAAAGCTTCTAAATCGGTAAGATTTCTAAAACCAAGTTTCGGGAAACAGGTCACTCACACGTGCACTAAAAAAATTTATTTTTAACTCGCCCACAGGGCCGTGCTCAGCTGAGCACGGGGCCGTGTTCACGTAACTGTCGGGATAAAACCCCTTTTCTAATCATTTCTTCACTTCCACACGACCCGTTTCCCCGCAAACTCTATGGTTCCACCGGAAATTTCTGCAGATTTCCACGTTTTTCCGACTTCCAACAATGTCAAGGTATGATTCTATCATCATAATTACTTAGATTAATCACTTGCATGTAGTATAACATAAAAAATTTGGGGAAAAATCTAGGGTTCTTCAACTTGAACCGAATCAAACCCCAAATTTTTTCTTAGATCTGTTAGTATTAGTATAGATGCATCTTATAGGAAGTAAATCAACTTGATTTGTTTGTAGATTTTCCCGATTTCAAACAAAAACCTCAAACCCTTGTTTTTGAACCAAAAAAGATAAAATTGATGAGGTAAACGGTTTGTTTTTGGAAAAAAGGCATTTGGGGTTTCATTTTCGGGGAAAACAGCCCCTACTCAACCAAAAATTTTCAAGTTTTCGGGACCGGGTCAGAAAATTGGATTTTTGGGAAACAGACGTCTAAGCACGGGGTCGTGCTCAGCGAGCACGGGGGCGTGTCCAGCTGATTTCTGGCGAACATGGGGCGTGTCCACTGAACACGGGGTCGTGTTCAGCTGACTGTTTTCAGTTTTCTTTGAAAATTTTACTGTTTCATGCTAATTGTTTGGTGTTTTCTTTCAGATGGCCAAGAAGTTTACTAAGTTCAACCAAATGAGTGGGCTGCTCAAGCACGGTTTGAGATTCTCAAGACAAGGCCCGAAGAAAACCCCCGACAAGTTTGCTTGGATACTCTAGAAGCAGTAGGCCAAATCGACCGCTTTAACAATCTTGTTACTGGTCCACTAAGAGCAGCTCTTTGCACTTGGCTCCACTCCGTGCACAAGTATAACATGGAATTTTATAGCACGTTTGCCTTCAAGGAAAAAGCGGAGCCGTTTGACAATGAGGGGGTGGGATTTTGGTGTGCAGGGGAAATGTTCTCAATATCGATTGCACAATTTGGGGCTATCATTGGGCTATATGATGAAGCAGATACTGGAGATGAGGAGAACACTGGTGGTCTCCGTGAACTCCCACAAGACCAACGTCAAGCAGCATGGGCTCAAATTGGGGAAGGACACTATAACCCGAGCTAGACCAAGAGCACACAGTTGCGGGACCCTCTCTACCACGACATCCATAGGGTCCTCAGCTACCCCCTCTGCCAAATACATGGCAGTGGTGATGTTGTTGGCTTGCGTGATCTGATGGTCCTACACTGCATTCACAACCATGTGCCTCTCGATGTTCCATACTTGCTCCTTCGCAACATGCACTTGAACCAACTCGCCAATCCCCCGACCCCTATCCTTTTCGGAGGGTGGATCTACCGCCTCTTCAAACATTTTGTGCAAAGGATGCCGAGGTCCTTTAAGAAAGGCCCATGGTTGGGTAAAGTGGACCTCGTAATATGTCGGTCCATGAATATAATCAACGAAGCAGGTGACGGGATGGTCAGATTTCAAACGGTTCAAGGTCATGTGTGGAACCCTCAAGAAGCTCTCGTCCTTCATGCTCCACAAATTCGTCCTCCTCCCCAGTACCATTATCAGCATCATGGTGATCCAGGCCAATCCTCCTCTCAAGGAGGTAGTTTTCCTAATTTCCAAAGTTTACATGATCTTTTTCAGGAAAACCTCATGTGCACCCGCAACACCTACAATACGGTAAGCAACACGTACACCCGAGTCGGAGTTATAGATAGGAACATCTCCGAGATGCAGGATGACATCAGCAACATTTGGGAGTACATGGTAGGCCGAGGAGGAGATGACGAGGACGAAGACATGGATTGAGATGGAGGCGGTGGAAGGTGATGTAACATGGTTGAAGGTCCTAACAGGTTAACTCGTTTTCTCTCACAAACAATTTCATGGCCTGTGTGCCATTGTTGAACAATTTACTTTTCCATTAACACTTTTAATTTCCTGCATTTTTCTTTTTTTTTAGCTTGTGTTGTGGACGATTGAACTTATGGTAAAGTAGGATGTTGGTTATTTTGTTTGGTGTGGTATTTTTAAGTAAAACAAGTACCTACGAGGCTTGGAAGCACTACGTATTAGTGCTACATAAGTCTGGAAAGCAGAACCGAAAGCGGAAACCTGTTTTCAATGATTGCAGATTGTCAACACGGGGCCGTGTCCAGCCAACACGCACCTGTGTCCACCGCCCAGTACCCGCTGTTTGTTTAATTTCTGCCCAACACGGGGTCGTGTTCACCAGGCACGCCCCATGTCCACCATCTGTAAGTTTTCATTACTGGCAGTCTGACCACGGGGCCGTGCTCACCCAGCACGGGGCCGTGTCCAGATGCCCAGTAACATCAAAACCTTGTTTTAAACACCTTTTTACACATTCAATCAACCTAAAAACTTATTTTTGGGACACATTGAGTACAATGTGTAATTTAATTGTGGGGGGGGGGGGGGGATGCTAAAACCTTGAATTTTGCAAGTCCTAATAACAAGCATTACACAAAACTCTATTGGAACCGCTAATCACCCCAAATTTTTTCAAAAACTTTTCATTTTTTTTACTTGTCTTGGTTTAATTTGGGAATAACAAGTTCTAAAAAGGTTATATTTTTACAAATTTACAACCGATAGCGTCGTGATAAAAAAACCAACATAAGAAAATTATGAAACAACATGACAAATCTAGTTAAAATTTGATTATATATACTTGATCACATTACAAACCCATTCCCACAAAAAAAAATGAGTTTTGAGCCTTTATTGAGCATACAAATATACATCTTTAAATTAAATGCTCATTTTTCGTTTCTTGTGTGAATAGCCGCTTGGTTTCTTACAACTCTAGAACTTCCCATGACGATACATTCCCGGTTCTCACCAACTTAAACCCAAGTAAGTAAATATTGGAGGCATTAGGACTAACCCTTTTTCTCTTCAACACCATTATTTTTCATTTTTTATCACCTACCCAAAATCCCCCTAGTTAACCCCTTTGAGCCTAAATCTTTTCGTTTCAAACCCACAAAACAAACACCCTTTACCCACCAAAACCCTTTTTATTTTTAAACCCTTTATTTTAGTAAAAAGCTCCGTCTTCATGTGACATTCCTTATAAAAAAATGAAGTCTAGCAATAAAAAAACAAGTTCGTCAAAGAAACTTTGTTTGAAAATGTTTTGTTTGAATAAAAGTTACAAAAACAAAAAGTTTTATGACGACCGACGCTTTTTACGCTTTTAGCGCTTTCTACTAACCACTAACCCAAAACCACCTACCTTTAACCCCATCCTAACCCTTCCCCAAGTCCTCTTGATATTTACAAAGGTTTATAGTTAAAAAGGAAGAGGATTGATTGCTTGGCAAGCATATGGTAGATGTAAGTTCCATGCCGGTCTCGAGTGTTTCACAAAAATACACCTTCGGCCGAGTGTTGAGTGATCTCCCGTGAGGTATGTGAACTTGTATATAAATGGAATTTTAAAGAGGCATGTTATGCCCAAATAAGTAATTTCTCTTATGAAACGTTCTAAATAAATCATAACAAATAGGATTGTAAATAACATAAAAATAAAACCTAATAAAAGATCTTGGATTCCCGACACTCAAGACAAGCCCAAAACTTCTCTTCTACCCATTCCATTTGGGAGTGTAAGCCACATTATAAAGAGTTTTTCTTGAGTACAAGCAAAGATTCAAGTGTTGAGGTATTTGATGTGTGTAAAATGCAACATATAAATTACATCAATTGAGGCATAAAACTAACCCTTTTTTAGTACTAATGTTGGAAAAAGTGTGCTTTTGTCTTCCTTTTGTATTTTCAGGCTTAAATGAGCGTAAATGAACAAAAGGAACAAATATGCAGCAAATTCTAACATAAATACATAAAAAGAAATAAACGTGGCATGCCCGACCCCTCGACAGCATCTTCCCAAGGCAAAACAAGAGAACAGAAGGCTGACCACGGCCCCGTGCCCAGCGGACATGGGGGCGTGGCCAAGTGCCTGCAGAAAAGACAAAGTTGTAGAAGCTTCTATTCCCAGCACGGGGGCGTGCCCAACTCAGCACGGGCCGTGGTCAATGCTAAGATTCGCAGAATCCAAGCAAATCTTGATAGTACAGATACGCTTCTGCACACGGGGCTATGCCCAGTGAACACGGGGGCGTGTGGAGCTAATGCAGACAAAGTGCAATTAATGAAGAAAGAGAAAGAGGATGAACACAGGGCCGTGTCCAGGCTTCTGTGCAGGCTATAAATAAAGGTGCTTGGTTCACTTCAAAGGCATCCCTTGGCAAACCACCTCTCTCCCACTTCACCCATACTCCACCACCACTACAACCCACATCCACTGTCACACCCTGACTTTTGCGGAAGCGTGATTATGTGTGACTTGCTTAATATCAATGCATTCAATCATAACAAACAACTATATGATAAAACCAAAGATGTTCATCCATAGATTAAGTTTAAAACATCATAAACAACATTGTCTAAAAATCCAAACACAGAATTCAAATCCAAATTACAAACCATTTAAATTGTTTTAGAGTTCCCTAACGACTCGACAAAAGACACTACTAAAAACTAGGTTTTGGACTACGTATCTTATCCAGGACAAGATACACAACCCCAAACCCTTAGACACCGGATGGCATCTTTTATTCCAAACAACCCTTGAAAACTTCCAACGCCTGCCAGATCCATATTTAGTTTCCTGAAATACATGTAGTTTGAAAGCATCAACAAAAGTTGAGCGAGTTCATGTGTTTTGTAGGTGTGCACGAATAAACCTTTGAAATCATTGTAAGTATGTATGTTTTGTAAACCCGGTATGAAAGCAAACAAGGAAAACATATCAATTAATGGTTTGCAAGGCCATTAATATGTGTGACGTGATGCAGGAAGGCTCAATCCTAGCAGATTTTGAACCGGGCCTCCGGCTGTAAGACATAGTCACTTCATGGGCCAAATCCCGGTCCACATGGGTGGGGCTCGCTACACCCAAATAGATCTATCACTCATGTCCCTCGGTCCTACTATGAGGATTAATGGTCTTAAGCATTGTACCCACCACTCACATGATCTAGCAGTACATTCCTTAGCTAACCATACCACATGTAAACGTTTGTAAACAATTTATAACATGTACTTCACCCCCGAAGTTATAAAACTGAAAACAGTTAAAAGAAAAGGGGGACATGAACTCACAATCTTGCGTTCTTGAATCCAAATGTAACCCAAAGCTGCTACTCGTGTGCACGACTACCTACACAGTACTAAGGTTTATTAGATGAGCGGGTCGTGCCTTGACTTAGTATTAATTGGTGTCTTTGAGTTACGTTTCATTGTGTCTTTAATACTATTCCAAGTTATATAATTATTTGTTAAAATAATTACATATTTTAACTTAAATTATATTTATTTAATTTTTGGAATATTAGTTAAAATAACATATTTTAACTTGTCACAATTATGTATTTGTACATGTATAACTTCCCAAGGATGAGTGTATTTATATTCCTATTCTAATACTTGTATATTTTTGCCAAGTATCGGTGGCGTATTCCGGTGTGTATTTATTCGTACGAGAATACGTATTCTTATTGTGTTTATTAAGTATCTTTATACTTCACTTTCGTATTAGCTTTTCCGGAATAATATTTCTAATAAAAATCATCAATATATATTCTCAACATATATATTTAAGAAATATTACATAGAAAAATTATTTATAATTTTTCCTTGGCAAAAATATTTATATTTTCCTATAAAACTCAAAAATAATATATTTTCAAGTTTGACTTGTAAAATATATATAAATTTATTTTTCACCCAAAAATAATGTATTTCATGTTTATTTAAGAAAGTATATATTTTCTCCCAAAAATAATATATCTTTTAATAATTCCAAGAAAATATATATTTTTATTTACCCAAAATAATATATTTACTTTTTGTCAAAATATGATTTATTTTTGTAGTAATTGTAAAAATCATATTTTTGTTTTCTTGGTGTGCAAAATACCAATTACCAAAATATACTTATGAATTAATTTTCGGAATATTTATATGAGTTATATTCGTTGTTCGGTTTCTCCAATATTTTGGGTATAAATTGTGTATTTATTTCTTGAAATTTTGGTAATATTCTGTATTGTAATTTTTGGTATTTTGGTGAGTTATATTATTTCAAGTCCTAAAATAATATGACTAATAGACATAATATACAAATAATCACACACATGGTGACATCTAAATATATATTTTCCTAAATACATATTTAGTCACTTTTATTTACAAAAACCAACCTCCAATATTTATAATTTTTGTAACAAAAATTATGGCAAATTTTATATGAAAATCCATGGTTCAAAATATCCTTGTAAATATTTGTTTAAAAATATTTTTCTAAGTGTTAAATTTCTAGAAAAAATTTGCCATAGTTTCCCCTAAAAATGGAGGTTTCCATGCTTTCAAAGCATATCATTTTCTTTTACAAATCAACACAATCAACAACAAATCAACCAATACTTACCAATTTGCCAAAATCAAGCATTAATAACTACTTCATGAACTTGAAAATTTACAAAAATGTGTAGTAACTTACTAGTGTGTTTAGTAAGCCTAGTTCCCCTTTAAAGTGTGGTTATTTATTTAAAAACATAATTATTGAAGAAATTAGTCCTTTACAACTTGTAAATAAATTTTCTAAAAATATTTCTTCTTGAGTTTTTCTAGTTAAATATATATTTCTACACTTGATTAACCACTAAAAATGTGGTTAATTTCTTTAAGAACGAAGCTTAAGTAAATCTTGTATTTTTAACTTGGTTTCTTGAAAAATCACTCTTGAAATCATAGATTTACAAGACTTTATATTCACCTTGATCATCATTTTACACGAAAAATAATTTACACTTCAAGTTCATGATTTACACAAGGATGATCTATTGATCTACAACATAATCATCCTCTCATCTTGTTAGATCATGTCTTTAATCACCATCTAGCAAGAATCATATGATGTTTAACACCATAAACATGAGCAATCAATAATCAACAAGCATAACAATCACTTAAACAACATGATTTCTTATGACTTTAGTCTTATGTTCAAGTTTCATGTTCAAGATTCATAGTGTTCTTCATGATTAACAACTTGTATCATCTTTTAACCAACAAAATAAGATGTAAAAATGGATGGAGATGATCTTACTACTAGCTCAAGGCTAGGGATTATCACAAGATGAATAAGAGGTGGATAAAAGCTTGTATGAGAGGTCCTTCAACTTCCAAGAGTTCCTAGCTTCCTTATACACCTTCTTACACCCTTGTATATGTATGGAATGGATGAAACTTGAATGAAGAATGGTGGTGGTGTGTGGTGTGTGTTCTGCCGAGAGTAGAGAGGGAGAGGGAGAGTATGTGTCTGTTGGTGAGTTTGTGTTAAAATGAAGGGTTATGTTCTTTGGTTATTCTTATAACACTTCCACCAAGTTTAGTCTAGTGGTTTTTATGTTTAGTAAAGGTAAAACATAATCCAATATAATAAGCAAATAAAATCACATGTGGGGCCACTATGTTGGCCGAGAATAGGTGGGGGGGGGGTCTAGTATAGGTTGTAATGGATAGTTAGTTTATATGGTTGAAATCTAAGTATATTAGTTAGGTGTTTAGTTGTTTGTATGATATATAGTGTGTTATGATGTTCGGGGACCATAACTAGCTTGGTAATGTTAAAACAATGCTTCTAGTAAAAATTTGGTGTTTCGGGTATTGTCCGGTTGTTCGGTTGGTTACTGGTTCGTTAAGGTGCTAAACTATGCAGTTTAGTATGCTTTATGTTACCTTTTGTGACAGTTTTGATTCCCGACACTTAGGAAAGCATTCTGGACCATTTAACCATATTTCTGCATGATATTAAAGTGTTTAAAAGCTGATTTTTGATGAATTCAGCAATTTAAGTGAGTTCCAGGCACTTTCCAGCACTTAAACTATCACTAGGAAGGCAGTATTGTGATCCTTACTTTCCTACACACTATACTAGTGTAACTCTTGGTTTCTGGCACATTCTGTGTCTCAATACCATGTTTTTCTATGTACTGAACTCCGTCAACATTTTTCTGATAACTATGCTAACTGTGTTTCGTGCATCATTTGAATTAATAAAGTTTGCATGCAATAATGATATGTCATTTGCAATATATGATGCACATGTATGTATGATAACAATAATAAGAAAGCAATTTAAGTCATTACATGTAAATCAGCACAGTCATTAAGTCATAATTACTGTTTAATAATTGTACAGGTACCTGGAATTTTGACAGTTGTCACATTCTCCCCCTGTTAAGAAAATTTCGTCCCGAAATTTTGAGCTTTACTATTAGCTGCAGGGAGTTAGGAAAAAAAAGCGGGTATGTTGCTTTCATACGGTCTTCACGCTCCCAAGTAAACTCTGGGCCATGACGTGCATTCCATCGAACCTTGACAAGCTTAACACTACTCCTTCGAGTCTTGTTAACCTTCCAATCTTTAACCTCAACGGGTTCTATGACAACCCTCATAATTACAGGTATCCGTACGATTTAGTAATATTAAATTGTGCTTAATGACTGTGCTTAATTACAATTGATGACGTAACTGCTTTATGATTTCTGCATCATACATACATATGCATCACATACTAGTCTTGTGCAGAAAATTGACTAAATGGTCCTGAATGCTTCCCTAAGTAGTGTCACAAAAAGTTACATAAAAGACACTATAAGGAACAACTTAGCACTTTAACGAACCGGTATCTAACCGAACAACCGGACATTACCCGGAACACCAAAATATTGCTAGAAACATTGTTTAATTATTTCTTGACTAGTTATGGTCCCCGAACACCATAACACCCACTAGATATCTACTAACTATGTATGATAACAATAACTATTTCTTGTATGTCAATAAAAGTGTTATGTGAGATCTCGTATGCTTGCTCTTGAGTAGTTATAGGAGGGAGGTATGTATGGGCATGATCAGTT
This sequence comes from Helianthus tuberosus, assembly GCA_030545235.1. Classification (NCBI taxonomy): domain Eukaryota; kingdom Viridiplantae; phylum Streptophyta; class Magnoliopsida; order Asterales; family Asteraceae; genus Helianthus; species Helianthus tuberosus. The sequence continues at coordinate 113,575,214 of CM060394.1, read as the reverse complement.
AAAGTGAGTGCCTATTATGTGATAGATACGTGTAGGAACTTTGTGCTTTAATTGAAAATATTAATAAATTAAATGGTAATCATATTAGGACGTGATTGACCAACCTCGACCGTTAGCTATTTTAAAGAGTTCAACCGAGCAAACCGAGGTGAGTTCACACTCTTTCTAAGGCATGGGATTCCCGGTGGTTGGGAATGGGTTACAAAACTAAAATGGAACCTGCATATCCTCCTTGGGTAGGATATGTACCGCCATCCTCCATGGGTAGGATGCTAATATTAATCCTGCGTATTCTCCTTGGGTAGAATATGTACGTTCGTCCTCCTTGGGTAGGACAACAACCTTAAACTTACTAGACAAAACTCTATCATTAAGTCCCTCATTTTTATATCGACTTAATCGCCGGGCCAATGGCGAGCGGGTCATTAGTTAATAGCGCTATTAGGGTTGACAAGCCTCACATCGTTCCGGTAGGACGGGCGTGCACTAATGGATCTGGGCACTCAGTCAATGATGATAGACATTGACTTAGGGCACAACTTACTTTCGTCAGTTATCGATATGGTAACGGTCTAGTGGTTCACATGGGGAAGCCCCCACTGATTATGGATATGGTTTGGGGAAAAACAAAGATACTGGTTAACTCATGGTTTACGAAACAACTTATGGTTTTCAAAACAAACTTTTAAAACTAAATAACCAACTGTGAACTCGCTCAACTTTGTTTTTGACTCCCTGTTACATGCCTTGCAGGTCGTTAGGTATCTATGGATCTTGCATGAGAGGGAGGAGTCGTTGTGGGACATGGACAGTGTGTGCCATGTTAAACTTGCTAAACTTATAACTTATGTTTTGGTTTTAGATTTGATGCTTCCGCTGTTTAACTTGAAATTTGTTGGTGCACACATCTGTCGTCTTCGTCTTACATCGAGTCTTGGGTTCGTTGTGATTCGGAACAAGAATGATGTCATCATTCTTGATGATGACATCATCCAAGTGACTAAATGCTTACATCATCAACAACATATGCACGTGAACTTCATAAGAGACAAAATCATTTATGTTGAGTAGTGGTTGATTTCGTTCAATATGTTTAGATTCTGATTTCGTCCATTATGTTGTATAGAGGCTGATTTCGCTCCTAGGGTAGTGTAAAGGTGATTTCGCTCCTAAGTCGATGTCATTAAGGGCGGAATTAGAAGCACTATATATAGTGCACTTGAGAGCGAAATCATTAGTGAAGTTTTTGTATTCTATACCGAAGTGCTGCCGGTGTGAAGATCGATTGTACACAACGTTTATTCAATCAAATCAGTGTTTTAAGGTGAAGATATAGCTGTTTCTACCTTTGTTTCTTAGTTTCCGCCTCTGAAACAAAGCTAAACTTCTCTGAACGACTCATTCGGGTCGATACACGATCCTACAATTGGTATCAGAGCCAGTTGGAGGAGTTTTGCAATTTACAGCCGTATTTCATTGATATTTCACGCCTTCTACACCTTCTCTCATTGTTTCAGGAAGATTTAACGGTCAAAACCAGTTCAAATTTTCACAAATTGTATAAAAGTGACTATTAACAAATCCTTGATTGTTTCATTGCTAAAATCGACTTAAAAATGGGTAAAAATGATGTCCGAGTTGATTCCGCTCGTAATGGATATTTCTGATTTCGCTCTTGGGATACAAAGTTATTAATTTCGCTCCTGATAACTTGCTGATTTCGCTCCTAAGATACATAATCAGATTCTGCTCCAAATTTCGTGTTGATTCCGCTCCTGACAACCAAAACACTTGATTCCGCTCCTGTGAAAAGTTTGATTCCGCTCATGTGAACATTTTGATTCCGCTCTTAGTGATCAAAGTCTGATTCTGCTCATCGTTGACCTGAAACACAACAAAGTGTCAGTACATCGGGAATATGAGATCATGTGGTTTAAATCGGTTGCATGTGAATATAATGAGTTTGTCGGTTCAGTGGAATAAAAGGTCGAATGAAATTGTGATAAGAGTGTCGGTTACTTTTGATAAGTTTGCATGCAAAAGATAAAATTGTCAGAAAAAGTTTTTGGTATTCAATTTGTCGTCCACAAGAATGAATAGGCAGCTTTGTTAATTGAGTGTGTTTCTTGGTCCAATCATTTTACATTGAGTATTCAAGTTGTCGGCACCACCCATGTGATTATACTTGATGATGTCAGTTTTTAGTGGTTGTGTCGGTTCATTAAAGTCAAGTTTGGTGATATTATTAAGTGTGTTGTCAGCTCAAGTAATTCAAAGGCCCAAGTCTTTACATCATTATCAGCCCAAGTCTATACATATTGAACAACCCAAGTTTCAACCTTATAATCTCCTCGGCCCAATCATCATTGTGTGTTGTCAGAAATTTCAGAATAGTAAAAATGTTGGCCTAATCATGGTATTCGGCTCATATGCCTTGGTTGTCTTAAAGTTGCTTCAGTGTATCAGATCATCAGTGCGTTGATGTGCATGTGATTTATGATGTTTGTCGGCTTGTTATATTCATCAGACAATTACATGTGATCTACATTGTGTCATAAGCCCATGTGTCTACATATGTGTTCAGCCCAATCAGATTAAGCGTTCGACCCAACCTGATAATACATTGAAAGTTAGTTCCGGTTCTAGTTTGGAGTTCAAAGTTTTCAAAGGATTATCACATTGTTTGAAAGTCTATCAGTTCACACATAGTGAGTCAGATCGGTTGTTTTTTGATTCGGGTCATAGCAGTTCGCACGGTTTGACATCAAACTCAGTTCACTCAAATTCAGTTCGCACAAAATATTCACCAGTCTGAGTATCAGTTTGTTTCAGTTGTTTAATAGTGTTTAAACTGATAAGTGTTTGTTTGTTTGTTTTAAGGTGATAAAGGTGTGTTACGAGGAGAACCAGTTCGTGTAAAAGCTTGTTTGAGAAATTCTTCAATTCCGAATCATGGATAACGATTTCTACAACGCATTTGAGACACCGTCTGGTCCAGGTGTTATTGCTCAAGCTATGAGTTTAGAAAATGAGACGGGAACCACCCAAAAGCCCCCTAAATTGATGAGTATTGAAGAATACTACGGGTGGAAAGACAGATTCGAGAACTGGGTTCAGGCAAACCATCTAAGGTCTTGGGAATGTATACTGAAGAAATATGTGTTGCCTCGAACAGATTTGCAGGTTCTCAAAGAGTTATCAGAGTTTACGGATCAGGAACGTGTTATGTACAAAGCCGAAAAAATGATGATTAGTCTGTTGCAACAAGCCATCAAAGAAGACATTTTCATTCTGTTACAGCATGACAAAACTGCACAGTCAATCTGGGATGCACTTAAAGTCAAATTTGAGGGTAGCGAGAACATGATAAAGAGCAAAAAGGCGTTGCTAAAGAAAGAGTTTGATCTGTTCAGTAGCTTACCAGGTGAAGACACAAAGAAGCTGATTGAGAGATACTGTCACCTAGTGCGATCAATGTCGATGTTGAGCATTACCAAAGATCGTGAAGAGTGGGTAGACAAGCTTGCTGATGCATTACCTCAGAAAGAGTGGGGAACTTATTTGATGATTCTGAAAAACACGGGTGTTTATGATGGGTTGACAATATCTCAGTTTATTGAAAAGATCGAAAGCCAGGATCTGGAGCAACAGAAGATAGCTAGGATGAACAGTCCGAGTGGTCAACAGGATATTAAAATGTACTACAAAGGTAGCATTCCGGTTCCAGAATCTGAGATAAGTCCAAAAATTCAGACTACATTCAGTGCTGGGGATTCATCAGAAAAAGCTTATCAGAGTTTAAACAAAAGCAGTAGTGGATTTTCATCATTTCCAAGTGTCAATCCTAAAGAGTCAAACACAAGCTTTCAGTCTCAGAGCACAAAGACAGGAAATGGATATGTGATTCAGTGCAACATAGCTCTAAATCTTCCAGAAGGTCAAAGTTTTTTAGAAGACACTGCTAAAGACCACATGGCTCTACTTGGTTCTGTGTTGTTATCTTATGAGGGTCTAGTGGCTGGTCGGATCGGAAATCCCATGCTCACTAAAGAGGATGACGATCAAATAGACGCAGAAGAGATGGAACTAATGGATATCAAATGGTGTCTTGCAAGTGTTCTTAGACGTGCTGAAAAGTTCAAAACGATTACCGGGAGAAATGACTTTCTTGATGCTCATGTATCTACACTAGGTTTTGATAAATCTAAAGTTACTTGTTTTCGTTGCAGGGAGAAAGGTCATTTCAAGCGGGGGTGTAAGAACAGGGAAGCTAGTGGTGCTCAGAATCCGTTCGGAAAAGACGACTATTACCGGAAAGCCATTTATCAGCAGGTCGGTCAATCACAAGATTCACAGACGGCTCATGGTAGAAAGATTGAGGATTCCAAGAGAGCGTGTGCGGTGGATTTTAACTGGAACAACTACATATCTCCTGATAGCAAAGCCTGTTTAATTGATCAAGATGATGAACAATTACCTGAAGGTTTCAGCTGGGATATGTTCATTGATGAAAAAGGAGAATATAAAGCTTTTATTGCTAAGATTGTTCGAGAACCAGACATGTTTGCTACTTGGATGAAGTCTATTGGAGTGACTGTAAAGAGTGTGGATGAAGAGTCTGTTGTTTCTGATGAAAGTTCAGAAAGTGCTTATGAAAGTTCACAGAGTGCAGATGAGAGTGTACAGAAGGATGTTACTTCAGAAAAGGAAGTTGTATTTGATCAAACACCGTCAGATTCTGGTTTATCAGATGCTGATTCTGAAAAATCTGTACAGTTTGATAAATCACCAGTTGATAGTAGTAGTGATGATGAGGAAGAGAAACATATAAATGTTGCAAAATCTCATCTTTCTCCTGAAAGTTTTCATTTCTATTTTGCAGATCGAATGGAGAAACTGAAGGAGAAACGAGCTGCTAAAGAACAACAACAGGAAATGAAGGCTGAAAGTGTTGTTCAGAAAGAGAACATTGAAGGTGTTGTTAAGAAGATGATTGAAACTGAGAAGGTGAAAGAAGAAGAAAAAGTGATTGAAGTGATAAAGACAATTGAGATTGAGAAGATTGTTGAAGTTGTAAAGCCTTGCATAAAGTGTTTGGAAGCTTGCAAGGAATGTGCTGCAAAAGACGACATCATTGCTGAATATGAGAAGAAGAAAGAGCAGTTACTGTTCAACCTCAATTATGTGAAAGAATCTTATGATGTCTTGAACAAAACAGTAACTGGTCTCCAAAAGACAAATTCAGAAAGAGAACAAGCATTAACGATGATGAATGCTGTGATGATGACAAAGCAAAAAGCTATCAACTTTTACATCGAAGAGAGTGCTAAATGGAAGCAAGAGTTGGAGACAGAGAAGATTGAGAATGAGAGAATTAGACGTTTATTACAAAGTTTTTCTAGTTCTGATTATCTCATTGATCGTATTTACCCAACTGTTGCAGGTATGGAAGCTTTTCAAGACGAGAAGCCAAAGAAAAAGAAAGATAGTGGTAAGACATCGACTGTTAGCTATAACAAGGTTCCGCCTCCAATTTGGGAAGGGTATTCTCCTAGAAAACCAAACGAGGAGCAACTTGAAAAAGCAGTTAATATAAGGCTAAAAACCGACACAACTGACGTTTTACCAGATAACATTGATGTCACGTTTACATCGTCCGATACTGATCATGAGTCTGAGTTAATCAAAAAGGTGGTCGATCAGGTGTTGGATACTGAGGAGGAGTCTGAGTCAAAGTCCGAGTCTGGGTGTTCAAGTTCGTCAGTCAAAAGTTCGAGTTCGTCAATCAACAGTCCAAAGTCGTCGGTCAAACGGTCTTACAGTAAAGAATTTTTGTTATCAAAAGCAACTTTGGATGATGAAGCATTTGAAGTTGCATACACTTTAAATGATTCGGACAAATTATACTCTGACAAAGAGTTTCCAATAAGAAGTGTTCGTTTTGACATGATCAAAAAGGTTTTCAAAATGACAGAAATTAGTATTTCTGAAATAAAAGATTTAAATCTTACTGAAAAACCTAAAAAGTATACTTCAAGAGTTCAACAACGATTAAACAAGAAAAAAGGTTACAATTCTGGTTCTGGTTTTCAAAAGAAATCAAACCAAAATCGTAGCTACAAAAAGAAAGGTCTTGGATTTATTCCACCAGAAAATCATAAAAATTTGAAAAATTCTAAAACAAAAACAGAATTTGTGTCAGGTGGAAGTGCAGAAGAGGAACAGAAGAAACCATTCTGGAGACAGTCAAATCAAGAATTTCTTACTGAAAAGATGAAGAATGGAACTGAAGTGTTTTATCAAAGAGAGACTAGTACCTGTTACAAGTGCAATGAAGTTGGTCACATTGCATGGAACTGTCAGAAAATTGCCAAAACAAAACAGGAAGTTTCTCAGAAATTGAAAGAAAAGGTTGTTGATGTTGAACCACTAACTGACAGACTTAAAATTTTTGAAAATTCAACTTATGAGGTTGGTGAATGTTCTAAAAAGAATTTTTATAAAAAGAAAGAGAATGACAACCAAGTGTGGGTTGTTAAGAAAGTTGATGTGAATGTCGGCGATGAATCTGGTTCCGCAAAACCAGAAGAGCCACAGGTTAAGGTGAAAATTTCAGTAAATGATGATGAGTTTCCATCACTAAAATTTGAAGAAGTTAAACAGAAAGTTGGTAAGGTTGATATCTCGAATCAGTTTTACAACGACAATACTAAGTTTGATGTCGAGAAAACATTCAATGGGAGTGTTAAGAAAATTTTCGGAAAAATGTTGAGTGGGAAAGTTAAGGGGGTTAAAGATTTTTGTGCAACTTACAACCCTACTGCGCAAGAATTGAAAGCCATCAAGTCTGAGAAGACTTGGATGGAAGTCTGTTTCCCTTGAAGTCTTAGGACTATGCCGGAGATCCCAAGTTTGTAATAGCGGATCAGGAATCGACATCTTTCTTAAAATTGATTGTGTAAATGAATCTTAAAGTTTGTTAAATTTTACAGATTGTGAATTGCCGGAGCTTCCAGGTAGGTAAGTGTGAAGCAGGAATCGGCATCTTGATTGGTAAAATGGTTTGTGTAGATGGTTTATTCCTACATGTGTTTTATATGTTGTGAATATTCTTACAAGTGGTAAGAGGTTGATTCTGACAAAGTAATAACTCAAGGTCATTAGTTTGAACTTGATGTAATACTTATACAAGTGGTTGAAGAAAATGTAATGAACCAAACCCCTAACCTACAAATGGTTTAAAATCAACAAAACGTATTTTCCGGACAAATCATTTTGGTTAAAACAAACTTAAGTGTTTTGAAATCATTATGAGAAAATAGTTTTGTGAAAGGGGGAGTTCTGATTGTTTATGCCTAGTGGATGGCGAATTGAAGCGATTCGATATCGGTTGTCAAGTTTATTGTACAGTTTTTTTTCAAATTTCCTAAAATGTGTTTGCATTTTAGGGGGAGTAAGAAAATTTCAGAAAATCCAAAAACATTTGAAAATTTGAAAAAGACAAAAGCATAATAAAATGAAAAATGAGTTTTTGTGTCAAAGAAGAGGAAATGATAGTACATCAGTAGACAGTCACAGTATGCTAAAAAATTGTATTGTGTAAATAGCGTTAAACGGTCTCACTGATGATATGCCGATAGGTTTTCATACATTTAGTAAACTTTTTCGGGATATAAACATAAATTTCAAACTTGATTATTTCGTGGGGAACACTACTTGGATATATAGGTAACCCCTGAAATCTCGTTTGAAATGTCCCTCTTTCTGAGATACTAGGTCTTTATGCTTAGTGATATCTGGGGTATTATCCCGGGACTTCTGATTTTGCGGAAGCAATGGCCTAGTCCCCGGAGAATACTTTCCGCATGCTTGAAATATAGCGCAGCCCTCAGCAAATTGATGAAACAATAAAATTGATAGTCATTGCTGTTGTAATGCAAAAGATCCTCTAAAGGGGACCCACCAAAAGTCGAACCCGTAATCTCTCTGCGTATACGGGAGTATCGACCTGAGCTCTCACGGCCCTCGCACTATAATTTATTCCCCTGACAGATATCATCTGTGGTATACTCACCTGTAAGACTGAATATTGGGATCTGGATACGGGAGTATATTCAAGAGGTGGGACACATGAATGAGTTTAAGTTCTTAAAACACCTAACTCATATCCTGAATTAGTTGAAATTTGTGTGAAAATTTAAGTGGATCAGTATATTGGCAATCTAAGTGAATTGTTTAATTCTTAATGTGTAACTAAGCTCAACGGTACTTGTGACTTGTCAAAATCTGATATGATCCTCTTACACAAAACTCACAAAAATAGTGTCTGTAAATATTTCTTTATATTAAAAAATACAAAAAGATTTTCGGTATGTTTTAGCATAAATTTTTGTAAAATTCAAAAAGATTTTCGACAACTGATGTTGGAGAGCTGATTGTCAAAATCCCAAGTGCTAGACATGATGAACAAATGGTTTGGGAAAATGTGTTTTGAAAAGAAAAATGATCATATTTTAAAATGATTCATCAAGTTTATTGAGTTATTTTTGAGGGAGAGTCAGTATTAGTGCATACATTGAATTGTTAAATGCGTAAAATTTACTTTTAGGTAGAGTGAATTTGTGCAGGTTTAAGAATGAGTTGGATTTATGATCCTGAGCTGGATGAGAGCCAGGTTTCGATCTTGGAACAACCTCAGAAAGAACTAGCCAGATTACGATCCTGAAGCAGATGATGCTGAAGAACTAACAAAATGCCAGCACATTGCAAGGGGGAGTCTCTTAATTTTGAGAGAAAGAATGAAGCTCAAAGACTGATCAAGACTGAAGATGCAAAGACTCGACATGTGAGACTCGTCAACATCTGAGGGGGAGTCTGTTGGTGCACACATCTGTCGTCTTCGTCTTACATCGAGTCTTGGGTTCGTTGTGATTCGGAACAAGAATGATGTCATCATTCTTGATGATGACATCATCCAAGTGACTAAATGCTTACATCATCAACAACATATGCACGTGAACTTCATAAGAGACAAAATCATTTATGTTGAGTAGTGGTTGATTTCGTTCAATATGTTTAGATTCTGATTTCGTCCATTATGTTGTATAGAGGCTGATTTCGCTCCTAGGGTAGTGTAAAGGTGATTTCGCTCCTAAGTCGATGTCACTAAGGGCGGAATTAGAAGCACTATATATAGTGCACTTGAGAGCGAAATCATTAGTGAAGTTTTTGTATTCCATACCGAAGTGCTGCCGGTGTGAAGATCGATTGTACACAACGTTTATTCAATCAAATCAGTGTTTTAAGGTGAAGATATAGCTGTTTCTACCTTTGTTTATTAGTTTCCGCCTCTGAAACAAAGCTAAACTTCTCTGAACGACTCATCCGGGTCGATACACGATCCTACAAAATTGATAACTTATGTTTTGAACACCAATTGTATTGTGTGGTTGGATTTTATTTACTTTATATACATTGTTCAATATGATTGGTGGCTTGATCCTGGTCAGTCACGCCTCCATGCGGTGATACTCCGCTTGTAGATTTTGGGGGTGTGACAGATTGGTATCAGAGCCATTGGTTATAGTGAACTTGGTTTTAAAAAGGGAAAAGCTTTTTGACAAAACCAGACTATAACCTGTACAGTGCTCAACGATCCACAACGACGCTTCGCTCCACATGCAAGACTCGACACAATAGGTGGTATGATCTATGTTTATATTGACTGTTAGATAGTTCACATAGTGCATTATTTAACGTGATAACTGCTATTTGAACCTTGTGTGCCTACTCTCTTCTGTCATCCTACGCTTACGCACTTTCGCGACACTTTTCTCACTTACGTTGCTTCGTTGTGAAGATCATGAGTGGACGTTTGAACTTGACTCAAGCCCAGCTGACAACTCTAATCAACAAACGAGTGGCTGAGGCACTCGCAGTTGCCCCTGCAGGAGGTCAACATGCTCAGCCTCCCGTATGTACGTTCAAAATATTCATGGATTGCCGACCTAGTACTTTCAGCGGCAAAGAAGGAGCTGTAGGTTTTCTTCACTGGTTCGAGAAGATTGAGTCTGTTTTTGAGATGTGTGAATGCCCTGAAGCTCATAGGGTGAAATTTTCTACTGGAACACTCGAATGTGCTGCGTTAACCTGGTGGAAAGCATAGGTTCAACTGCTAGGGCTGGCGGTTGCTAATGCCACCCCATGGAACGACTTCAAAGATTTGATCAAAGAAGAGTACTGTAGTCGTGACGACATCCACAAGCTAGAGGTGGAATTTTTCAATTTGAAGATGACGGGGTCTGAAATCGAGGCATACACAAAGAGATCGAACGAATTAGCTATCTTGTGTCCTACTATGGTGGATCCTCCTATCAAGCGTATCGAGCTGTACCTTAAGGGTTTAGTGCCAGAAATTCAGAGCCACATGACCTCAGCTAATCTTGGCACCATTCAGCAAATCATCTGGTTGGCTCATCGTCTCACTGATCAGGCAGTTGAGCAGAACAAGTTGCCCAAGCGTATTAGCGCTATTACTACTTCTGATGCTCCCAGTGATAACAGGCGCAAGTGGGATGGAAATTCGGGCAAGGGTTCTACTTCAGTTCAGTCTCAGTCCCAGCAGCGAAAGACAGATGAGTACAGTGTGACAACTGGCACCAAACCAGTAATTTCCGTACACTTTAATTATTGCTTAATGACTGCAATTATGTGCTTAAATGTCAACATTGACTGATTGCATGCTAAACAAGTGAATTCATGCACGTTGTATACTACAAAATATTGCTTTATGCATAAACGAGAGCGTTGCGTCAGAAATACTAGTAAACTCACCGGTAAGACACATTGTGTCAACAGAACTGCAGAAAGCAGTCAGACATTAAAATTGGAGCCTAGGTGTAGGTCCAACGACGAGAATGCATTAAAACCCAAGAGTACATACAAGGGTTTAATATATATACCTTACGGAAGCTAAAATACGCACTAAAAAGCACCCGAAACGCACTTTAAGTGCAGAATTTTATATAATTCAGCTATAATCAGCATTACGGCACTGAAATATTGTGCAGAAATTACGTTTTATAATCCAGAATACTTCCCCAAGTGTTGGGAATTGAAAGGGTACAAGAAAGATACTTAAAAGACACTAAAAAGGGTGATTTAGCACTTTAACGAATCGGTATCTAACCGAACAACCAGACAATACCCGGAACACCAAAATAATGCTAGAAGCATTGTTTGTATTTTTCCTAAGCTAGTTAGGGTCCCCGAACACCCTAACACACTATACATTTAATAACACTCTTAACACTAGATTTATTATACTTGAAAGCTAACTAGGATAGTAACTTGGAAGTTGAAATGGAACTAGGACCACCCCCCCCCCCAATAACCGGTTGTGTGAGAGTGGGGGACACCCCATGATTTCTTTCATTTGTTTATTTGATATGCTATGTACAATTGAAGACATAAGACCTAGTGGTTAAGGAGATGTTGGAGGATATCTTTAAAAACCACTAGACTTCACTTCATCTTCATCATTCAACAAAAAAAAAAAAAAAAAAAAACTCTCTCATCTCTCCCTCTAACCTCACGGCACCAACACACACACACACACTTCCATCTTTTTCAATCCACTTCCTAGCAATCCAAGGTGTTTTGGTGGTGTAAGAAGGTCACTAACGAAGCTCGGTGCAAGCGGATCTTGAAGGACCTTCTTCATTTGCTTTTATCCACTTCATTTGTCCTCTTGAACTTCCCTAGCCTTGTGCTAGTAGTAAGTGCTCTAAAACGCCATCTTGTTCTTGTTTAAAGTGGTTAATAAGTGATTTAACGGTTAAAAATCAAGAACACACAAGATCATAACTTAAAGTCTTGAAAGTAAGATGAATATGTTGGATAAAAAGAAACTAGTGGTGTAAATCATGAAAATCTTGGTTAGTTGTGATTATTTTATGTTGTTTGTTGCTAGAAGTGGGATGGATCATCATCTAACCATACTAGATCATGTTCAAGAACATCAACTAGTAGTATGTTAGTGCTAGAGATGTGAGAGATGATGAACCCTTCCACCCATGAAACATGAACTTGAGTAAAAGTAATTTTTCTTGTAAAATAAGACTCTAAACAAGTAGATCTAAAGATCTACAAGTGGTTTTTCGGAAGAACCAAACGGAAAATGCTAGTTTTGTTAAAACCTAGACCTTACATAAACTAAAAGCATTTTAGTGAATAAACAAGTGTGTAAACACTTGTGTCACAAGAAAAATTTAACAAGAAATATGTTTGGTAAATCATGACTAGAAGTTGTGAAACTTCAAGATCTTTAAAAATATAGTTTTTAAGAAACTAAACTTATTTTTAAAGATAACGATACCCACTAAATATGTTAGTAAGTTACTACATATTTTTACAAACTTTAAAGTTCATAAGTTGTGATATATGCTTGTTTTGACAAGTTTGATAAATAAAGGTTGTTGTTGATTGTTGTTGATATTGTTGTTGATTTTAAAAGAAAATAAACACATGTTTTGAAAACATGGGAAACCTCCATTTTTAGGGGAAACTCTGTCAAAATTTTTATAAATTTTGACACTTAGAAAAATATAAGTTTTTGAGAAACTTATTCCCTAAAAATGTATCTAAAAATGTTACCAAGGTTTCCCTAATTGTTGGTGATAAGAAATGAGGATTTCTTCAAGAATAAAGATGGATATTAAGTATGTATATATTTTTGAGAAAAATATATATATTAGTTGATCACCAACTTTTGTGCTAAGTGTATATAGTATGTGTTATACGTGCTAGTGTATTAGAACTTAAAAATACACTAAATACTCATGAGAAGTATAAACACAAAAATACACGTACAACATACAAGATACATAATTCGGGTGCAAAGTGCAAAACACGAGATACTTATATTAATTTTTGAGGAAATAATATAAGTAAGATACTTAGTTAAAAATATAAAATATTTTTAACACAAGAATATATACACAAAAGAGAGTGACTGTACTTGTGTGACACAAGTCTAGTGACTAACGTTAAGAAAACGCGTATAGGTTACGACGTTAATTAAGCAAATCCGGTGAAGTTTACGACGCAAGGAACGCAAAGTTGTAAGTTCATGCTCCCCCTTTTCTTTAACTGTTTTCAGTTTTATAACTTCGGGGGTGAAATACATGTACAAATATTACTATGTTTATAAATGGTATGATAACAAGAAACACATTTGGTGAGGACGAGTACCAAGTGTGATGAGATAAAAGAATACGAGAAGCGCACTTGGTGAGGACGAGTACCAAGTATGATGCGTTATGAGAAATGATACGTGAAACCGTGTCACGAATAGGGTACATAAGCACCATTAATCAACTATATACCTAGACCGCAGAACAAAAGGTTAGATCTAACGGATGCCGGGCAGCCACACTCTCGGTGAGGGCGAGTATCGAGTAGTGCTTTTGTGTCTCAGAATATGCCAACTAGAAAATGCCTAGGGTTTGGTGACTTCCTATGTCGTGTCACATGTTAGTGGCTTTGCAACCCATTAACAATCCTGATACTTACAGGAATATTTTACTTACATAAGATTCATACCATACTAAAACTTGATTTATACTTGAAGTACGTGGGGTACTCAAGAAAACTTAATTTATAACTTGAAGTACGTGGGGTACTCAAGAAAAACTTGAATTATACTTGAGTACGTGGGGTACTCAAGAAAACGGGAATTATACTTGGGTACGTGGGGTACTCAAGAAAAACTTGAATTATACATGAGTACGTGGTGTACACATGAAAACTTGACTTATATATGAAAACTTGATTTATACATGACACAAACTATGTTTTCATACAAAGTATACAAACGTGAAACACAAAAACTGCATGAATTCACACCAACTTTATGTTGACGTTTTTTCCAAAACTCACATGTATTTCAGGTAACTAGAATGGACGTGCGCGTGGACTCACTCATGCTCGTGGATGTCGTTTATGTTTGTCTTAAATAAAGTTGTAAACTTTTTATGACAACATTTTATGCGACTTAGCGATGTAAACGCTAAACTTATGTTTTCAAATTATGGTATTTGATGTTATTTTACGAGCATGTAGCATGTTTACCTTTCGTATGCAATGAGAACCTTTCATGATCACACCTCGTGCTTCCGCCGCAGAAAGGGGTGTGACAGATTGGTATCAGAGCTGCTATTGTAGTGAACCAGGATTCCTTCGCGAGTCTAGTCTACAATCTCTAGGATCCTTTCACGAAAACAATTTTCAATGAGTTTTCATTGCATAAAACGTCCCGTGACATCCACTACCTGAAACTGTCTACATGAGTCTAGAAAAGACACTACGAGACTTAGGGTGCACGGAAGTAGCACTTGTCTTTAACTGAGAAATTACTTGCAATTATGTGTGATAATTAGCATATACTAGAAGTAGAAATGTCACAAGTATACGTGACTTTACCTGAAAGCAATGGCCTATCTGAAGGAAGAAATACGTGGATGAAACAAAACTATGCGGACTGTACAAGGAGTTATGTAATTATGGATGCATACATAATTATGGAATTCAGTGCACAGAAACCACAACAATTCTTGTCACGTATAGATTCCCTCAGTGCAAGCCTACTAAGTACTCTGCTAGAGTAATAATTGTTTGATGTCACTTATGTGGTATATACCTGTGAATATATATATGCTACTACTGTCTAGTGTGACGATATCAAACAAATGTTTAACCCTGTTGTGTTATGTTCTGTCAGAACATGGCACCCAGGAAAGCTGTGAATGCTCGCAATAATGATCAACCTCCTCCTCCCCCACTGCCAAGAACTGCTGAAGAGCTGAACGCTCTACTGGAGGAAAGGATCTCCGCTGCTATCGCCCAATACGAGGCGAACCGTACTCAAGACAGTGGAGGACCAAGCAATGCTAGACGTAACGGACATGGAGATTCGTCTGGAGGAAATGCAGCTCAAGGCTGCACTTTCAAGCAGTTCCTCGACTGCAAGCCGATGAACTATGACGGCACAGGAGGTGCAGTAGCCTTTGTATGCTGGACGGAGAAGACTGAAGCTACTATCCGCATGAGCAAGTGTACCGCGGTGTCACACCCCCAAAATCCACACGCGGAGTATCACCGCTTGGAGGCGTGACTGACCAGGATCAAGCCATCAATCATATCAAACATAGTATTAAAGTGTAATAGTAAGAAAATATAATTCATCTTGACATGACTGATGTTCAAAACCAAACATTATTTAAGTAGCGGAAGCATAATAATGAAAACCCAAATTAAGTTATAAGTTCAGATATTGTCTACGATCCGTATCCCACAACGACCTGCTCCTTCCTGTGCAAGCTCCATATGTACCTAAGGTCCTGCAAGGCATGCAAGAGAGAGTCAACAACTAGTTGAGCGAGTTCACAGTTAACAGTTCAGTAATAGTATAGCGTGAGTAGTAGTATGTTCGTTCGTTACAATGTATCGTATTAGTTTCCATCGCGGCCAATGTCCTTGGCAGGTGTGCGAAGATGTTGGGGAAGGTCTTTCCCCAAGTTTTCTAGACTAGGTTTGTTCGTATCGCGGCCAATGTCCTTGGCAGGTGTGCGATGATGTTGTACGTTCAGTTCGCGGCCAATGTCCTTGGCAGGTGTGCGAAGGCAGTCATAATATCGCGGCCAATGTCCTTGGCAGGTGTGCGAAGATCGTTCAATAAGTGTTACTAGTCTAGCAGTAAGTTCTGTTATCTATGTACGTTCAGAAATCATCAATCCCCATTCCCCCCTGGGAACCCCATGCCTTGGCTTGTGTGAACTCACCTTGGTTTGCTCGGCAGATTACACAGAAAAGTCAAGTCTATCAGCTAGTGGTCAACCACGTCCTAACATGGTTACCATACAAAGTCAGGTTTGGTTCCAAGTAGCGCACACAGGTATCACATAGATTGCATATATAAGAAACACATACTGATCATGGCATCATGTAACTTCACGTTCAGCAGATAAGACATATTGACATTAAGTGATTGGGCTCGCACAAGTCTAATGACCTTGTGCGAGTCATTCGTCGAAGCCCATTTCTACCCGGCCCAATAACATGTAACCCAATTAAATCCGTAAGTATAACACGGCCCAAACAAATAAATCTTAAACCTTGTGCGATCCGAACCACTTGTGTGATCCGGTCGGCTTGTGCGACTGATACTAATCCGGCCCAACACAAGTCCGGCCCAACAACTAAATAATCACACAAGTTGTGCGACCCAGCAGCCTTGTGCGAGCAGGAGTCCCTTGTGCGAACAGGTCATCTTGTGCGACCAGGTGACTTGTTCGACTAAACTTCTTGTGCGTGTGGATCTCTTGTGCGACCAAGAGATCTTGTGCGAATGTGTAACTAATTCCCATGATTCAAGCAATCAGTTCTATCTATACAAGATTTCCAAATTTACAATTTATCAATTAACATAATATCATTTTCCAATCATAACCTACTCGATCAAACTAGTGTTTTGACAACAATTCTTATGAACCCTAACAAGATTCAAACATGAACAATAATCACTATACAATACCCATAATCGACCCTTTAACAAATCTGATAGCAACATACATGTAATCCATTAACAATATTCAATTGGTTATAACAAAAGCACACAATCCGATTAACATGAATATCATCATACATACATGCTATATCGAGTAACAACAACATCACATGATTAACAATTCAAAACACATATATAACAGCCGATTTAGCTAGTATTCGGTTCCAACCATGATCATACGAATCATCCTAACACAACATCAAAACTTTCAGATCTACACTCTTACATAGCCGATCACATTCATGCTTAATCATCAATCATATAACATACAACATATCAACCGAGTTACTAGCATAACCCTAACCGATCATGTAATCCAGTTTATTAACAATATCACATATGATACAAGCCATTAATAAATCACTAACCGGATTCGAGGATGAACGAGAAAGGTCTCGGGTGAACAAGGAAGTTGTCGCCGGTTCCAAGAGGAGGCGAGAGAGAATGAGAGCTCCTAGGGTTTGTGAACTTGTGTGTGTGTTATGTTTTGCAACAAATGAGAATACAAGTCCCTAAGGGTGTTTGTTTGCGTATAAGGGGAGTGGGCCGAGCCCAACTCGGTTGCCCTAAGGTGTCCGATTGCAAAGTGTGGCCCAAATGGGCTTGTGCGATCGAGTGGTGTTGTGCGTTTGGTTTTATTCGTGAAAGAAAGCATATAAACATATACTAGCACAACGCATATTCACATAACATAACATTCCATTTAATCATTCAATTCACATAGTCACATAGTGTTTACATCACATCAAGGTACAAAGATAGGTTCGAAATACGAGTTGTCACATTATCCCCAACTAAAAAGAAATTTCGTCCCGAAATTTGGTACGCACTCACTGAGGAAGCTAGGTAAGTTGTATTGTTCACTGGTTTTCCTGGGGTGTCACATCCTCCCCCCGTTGATCTGGAATTTCGTCCCGAAATTCCGCAGTAGTAGCTTCAGCCTCAGTAGTGGTTGCATTGGTTCCGAATAACTGGGGATATTTGAGTTCCATTTGATCTTCGCGCTCCCAGGTGAACTCTGGGCCGCGGCGGGAGTTCCAGCGAACTCGTACAAGAGGGATTCTCGTGTTCTTGAGGACCTTAACATCCCGGTCCGTGATTTCAACAGGTTCCTCGACGAAGTTCAACCGTTCGTCGATAGTGAGTTCCTTCAAGGGAACTACGTGGGTCTCATCCGACGTACATTTCTTCAGATTCGACACGTGAAAGACATTGTGAACTGCACTGAGTTCAGGTGGTAAGTTCAATCTGTAGGCCACTTTGCCTATTTTCTCGATGAATTCGAAAGGTCCGACGTATCGTGGATTTAGTTTGCCGCGTTTGCCAAAACGAACCACACCCTTCCAGGGTGAAACTTTAAGTAGCGCTCGATCCCCAACCTGGAATTCGAGTAGTTTCCTGTCTAAATCAGCGTATGCTTTCTGACGGTCGCGTGCTGCCGCCATGCGTTGTCGTATTTGTGCAATCTTTTCCGTAGTATCGACTACCATTTCTGGACCTGTGATTTGACTTTCCCCCACCTCTGCCCAACAGAGAGGTGACCGACACTTACGCCCGTACAGTGCCTCGAATGGTGCAGCCTTAATGCTGGTGTGGTAGCTGTTATTGTATGAAAATTCCACGAGTGGCAGATGTTTCTCCCAACCATTGCCAAAATCAATTACGCACGCCCGAAGCATGTCTTCTAGAGTTTGAATAGTGCGCTCAGACTGTCCATCTGTCTGAGGATGATACGCCGTGCTCATGTCTAAACGGGAGCCAAACGATTTATGCATTGCTTGCCACAGTTCTGAAGTAAAACGTGCGTCACGATCAGAGATGATAGAGGTTGGCACTCCGTGCCTCGAGACCACTTCTTTTAAGTAAATGTCTGCCAAGGTAGAGAACTTGTCTGTTTCTTTGATGGCCAAGAAGTGAGCAGACTTTGTGAGTTGATCCACGATCACCCAAATAGTATCATTTCCGCGCTGAGATTTAGGTAGGCCAGTAACAAAATCCATGGAAATTTGTTCCCATTTCCATTGTGGTATCTCAGGTTGTTGGAGTGGTCCTGACGGTTTCTGATATTCTGCCTTGACTCTCGCACAAGTCAAGCATTTGCTAACGTATGTGGCTATGTGGGCCTTCATGCTAGGCCACCAGTATGTAGTCTTGATGTCGTGGTACATTTTATCCGCACCTGGATGTACCGAGTAGCGAGACTTGTGAGCTTCATCCATTACCAGCTCGCGTAAGTTGCCGTACAGTGGGACCCAAATGCGTCCTGTTACGTAATAGGCTCCATCTTCCTTCTGTTCTAAGCGTTGCCTTGAGCCGCGTAAGGCTTCTGCCCTGACGTTTTCGGGTTTCAATGCTTCCACCTGAGCATTTCTTATCTGAGAAGGAAGACTAGACTGTATAGTGAGTTGTAGAGCTCGTACGCGCTTAGGCGCAGTGTCCTTCCGACTTAGGGCATCAGCCACAACATTGGCTTTGCCCGGGTGATACCTGATCGAGCATTCGTAATCGTTCAGCAGTTCGACCCATCGTCGTTGTCTCATGTTTAGTTCCTTCTGTTTAAAAATGTGCTCGAGACTTCTGTGATCAGTGTAGATAGCACACTTGGTGCCATACAAGTAGTGTCGCCATATCTTAAGTGCAAAAACAACCGCTCCCAGTTCTAGATCGTGTGTAGTGTAGTTCTTCTCATGAACCTTGAGTTGGCGTGAAGCGTATGCTATAACTTTATCCCGCTGCATCAGAACACAACCGAGACCCTGAATAGATGCGTCGCAGTAGACCACGAAGTCGTCTGTGCCCTCTGGCAATGAAAGGATAGGTGCACTACACAGTCTATCCTTTAAGTGCTGAAACGCTAACTCCTGTGCGTCTCCCCAACGATAAACCACGCCCTTCTGCGTTAGTGAAGTAAGAGGCTGAGCAACCTTGGAAAAATCCTTGATAAATCTCCTGTAGTAACCTGCCAATCCCAAGAATTGGCGAATTTCCGTTGGCGTTCGAGGTGCAGGCCAGCTCTTGATTGACTCCACCTTGGATGGATCAACGTGAATCCCATCCTTGTTCACTACGTGGCCCAAGAAATGGACTTCGCGAAGCCAGAAGTCACATTTCGAAAACTTAGCGTACAACTGTTCCTTTCGAAGAAGTTCCAAAATAAGCCGTAAGTGTTGCTCATGTTCCTCCTGACTCTTCGAATAGATCAAGATGTCATCAATGAAAACAATGACGAACTTGTCGAGGTAGGGTTTGCACACTCGATTCATCAAGTCCATGAAGACCGCCGGTGCGTTTGTCATCCCAAAAGGCATGACCAAGAACTCATAGTGGCCATATCGAGTTCTGAAGGCTGTTTTGGAGACGTCCTCATCCCGGACTCTCAGCTGGTGATATCCTGACCTTAAGTCTATTTTGGAGTAGTAGCTCGACCCTTGCAGCTGATCGAATAGATCATCTATGCGCGGAAGAGGATAACGATTCTTGATCGTCACCTTGTTGAGTTCACGGTAGTCTATACACATCCTGAACGTACCGTCTTTCTTCTTCACGAATAACACTGGAGCTCCCCAAGGCGAAGAGCTAGGACGTATAAAACCCTTTTCCAAGAGTTCTTGTAGCTGCTTTGACAGTTCTTCCAATTCAGTTGGAGCTAGACGATAAGGCGCTCGAGCTATAGGTGCTGCTCCTGGAGCGAGCTCGATCTGAAATTCAACTTGACGATGAGGCGGCAACCCAGGTAATTCCTCAGGAAACACTTGAGGAAAATCACGTACTACAGGAATATCTTCAATCTTTTTCTCTTTCTTCGAGGTATCTGTAACGAGTGCTAGTATAGCAGTGTGCCCCTTGCGTAAACACTTCTGTGCCTTCAAAAAGGAAATGATGCCACTCACGACACCACTCTTGTCGCCTTGAACTTCGAGAGGTTCCTTGCCAGAACGAGGAATGCGAATAACCTTTTCTTTGCACAGGATCTCCGCTTGTTGTTGGGATAACCAATCCATACCAATGACGACGTCAAAGCTACTCAAGGTTATAGGAATGAGATCGATGGAGAAAGTCTGACCAGCGAGGATAAGATTACACCCTTTAACTATGTGCGTGGCCTCTAGGCTTTTACCGTTAGCTAACTCTACGACATGTTTGGTGTTTAAGAGAGTTGGTGCACGTTTTAACATTTCACTAGCTTTTAGAGACATGTAACTTGTATCCGCACCAGAATCAAATAGTACAGTAACATAAAAGTCGTCAAGAAGAAACTTACCCATAACCACGTTGGGATCATTCCTGGCATCACCCTGACCGATCACAAACATACGGCCTCTAGCACCATTGTTGTTATTGTTCCCACCGTTGTTGTTGTTCCCGTTGCCCTGATTGTTATTGTTGTTATTGTTCTGGTTCTGGTTCTGATTCAATTGAGGGCAATCACGCTTGTAATGACCTTCAGCCCCACACTGGTAGCATCCCCTGTTTCCCTGCTGTTGCTGCTGAGGCTGGTTTCGTGGAGCAGGTGGTTGTTGTTGCTGGTTCTGATTTGCTGGCCGTACGCTTCTACAATCCTTAGCCTCATGACCCACCTTGAGGCATCTTTGACACTGTTCCCTGCGGCATCTTCCACTGTGGTGTTTGTTGCACCTTCTACACCATGGGTGAATTCCCCGATAGCCACTCTGCCCTTGACTACCTGATGATTGCTGATTCGGACTCTGGTGATCATTTGTTTTGCGTTGCTGAGCTTGAGACTGAACAGTAGCTGAACCCTTGCTAGAATCCCCCTCCCATTTCCTCTTATTGTCGCTGGGAGTAGCAGGGGTAGCTGAAGTGGTAGCAATAGCAGTAGCGCTGATGCGTTTGGGCAACCTGTTTTGCTCCACCGCCTGATCAGTGAGACGGTGAGCCAACTGAACAACCTGCTGGTAAGTGGCATGATTTGCTGAAGTTACATGACTTTGGATCTCTGGCACCAGACCCTTAAGATAAAGTTCAATACGCTTGTCCACCAGCGTAGGACACAGTAATGCAAGCTCATTCGACCTCTTGGTATACGCTTCGATCTCAGACCCCGTCATCTTGAGGTTGAAAAACTCGACTTCCAGCTTATGAATATCATCTCGACTGCAGTATTCCTCCTTGATCATCTCTTTGAAATTGTTCCATGGGGTGGCGTTAGCAGCAACCAACCCCAGGATTTGGACCTGAGCTTTCCACCATGTGAGGGCTAAACCCTCGAGGGTACCGGTAGCATATTTCACCCTGCGTGCCTCAGGGCACTCACACATCTCAAACACAGACTCTATCTTTTCAAACCAGTGCAGGAGACCTACGGCTCCTTCAGTGCCGCTGAAAGTGGATGGACGACAGTCCATGAAAGTCTTGAAAGTGCATACAGGTGCTTGACCTGCTGTGTTAAGAATTAGGACAAGTTTAAACATGAGAGTTGATTTAAGAATGTAGGATCTAAGGATCCTAGTGTGAGTTGTAACTGCAGGGTATACCTCCTGCTTGTGCGGCTGCAACTGCCGCAGTAACTCGTTCGTTAATGAGGGCCGTCAACTGGTCCTGGGTCATGTTGATACGTCCAGACATGATCTTCATAGTAAAGATAACGTAAGTGAGATAGGTTCGCAAATCGTGCGATGACAGAAGAGAGTGAGCACACGAGTATTCTCAAGCAATAACATATAACAAGTTCTGTGATCTAAGCATACCACGAGCAAAGGTCTATGTAGTTCTAGTATGTAGGTAAAGTAACATAAATAGTAATACCTATGATGTTGAGCCTTGCACGTGGAGCGAAGCGTCGTTGTGGATTGTTGAGAGCACTGTTCTGGTTATAGTCTGGTTTTAACAAAAATCGTTTTCCTTTTATTAAAACCAAGTTCTCTATAACCAATGGCTCTGATACCAATCTGTCACACCCCCAAAATCCACACGCGGAGTATCACCGCTTGGAGGCGTGACTGACCAGGATCAAGCCATCAATCATATCAAACATAGTATTAAAGTGTAATAGTAAGAAAATATAATTCATCTTGACATGACTGATGTTCAAAACCAAACATTATTTAAGTAGCGGAAGCATAATAATGAAAACCCAAATTAAGTTATAAGTTCAGATATTGTCTACGATCCGTATCCCACAACGACCTGCTCCTTCCTGTGCAAGCTCCATATGTACCTAAGGTCCTGCAAGGCATGCAAGAGAGAGTCAACAACTAGTTGAGCGAGTTCACAGTTAACAGTTCAGTAATAGTATAGCGTGAGTAGTAGTATGTTCGTTCGTTACAATGTATCGTATTAGTTTCCATCGCGGCCAATGTCCTTGGCAGGTGTGCGAAGATGTTGGGGAAGGTCTTTCCCCAAGTTTTCTAGACTAGGTTTGTTCGTATCGCGGCCAATGTCCTTGGCAGGTGTGCGATGATGTTGTACGTTCAGTTCGCGGCCAATGTCCTTGGCAGGTGTGCGAAGGCAGTCATAATATCGCGGCCAATGTCCTTGGCAGGTGTGCGAAGATCGTTCAATAAGTGTTACTAGTCTAGCAGTAAGTTCTGTTATCTATGTACGTTCAGAAATCATCAATCCCCATTCCCCCCTGGGAACCCCATGCCTTGGCTTGTGTGAACTCACCTTGGTTTGCTCGGCAGATTACACAGAAAAGTCAAGTCTATCAGCTAGTGGTCAACCACGTCCTAACATGGTTACCATACAAAGTCAGGTTTGGTTCCAAGTAGCGCACACAGGTATCACATAGATTGCATATATAAGAAACACATACTGATCATGGCATCATGCAACTTCACGTTCAGCAGATAAGACATATTGACATTAAGTGATTGGGCTCGCACAAGTCTAATGACCTTGTGCGAGTCATTCGTCGAAGCCCATTTCTACCCGGCCCAATAACATGTAACCCAATTAAATCCGTAAGTATAACACGGCCCAAACAAATAAATCTTAAACCTTGTGCGATCCGAACCACTTGTGTGATCCGGTCGGCTTGTGCGACTGATACTAATCCGGCCCAACACAAGTCCGGCCCAACAACTAAATAATCACACAAGTTGTGCGACCCAGCAGCCTTGTGCGAGCAAGAGTCCCTTGTGCGAACAGGTCATCTTGTGCGACCAGGTGACTTGTTCGACTAAACTTCTTGTGCGTGTGGATCTCTTGTGCGACCAAGAGATCTTGTGCGAATGTGTAACTAATTCCCATGATTCAAGCAATCAGTTCTATCTATACAAGATTTCCAAATTTACAATTTATCAATTAACATAATATCATTTTCCAATCATAACCTACTCGATCAAACTAGTGTTTTGACAACAATTCTTATGAACCCTAACAAGATTCAAACATGAACAATAATCACTATACAATACCCATAATCGACCCTTTAACAAATCTGATAGCAACATACATGTAATCCATTAACAATATTCAATTGGTTATAACAAAAGCACACAATCCGATTAACATGAATATCATCATACATACATGCTATATCGAGTAACAACAACATCACATGATTAACAATTCAAAACACATATATAACAGCCGATTTAGCTAGTATTCGGTTCCAACCATGATCATACGAATCATCCTAACACAACATCAAAACTTTCAGATCTACACTCTTACATAGCCGATCACATTCATGCTTAATCATCAATCATATAACATACAACATATCAACCGAGTTACTAGCATAACCCTAACCGATCATGTAATCCAGTTTATTAACAATATCACATATGATACAAGCCATTAATAAATCACTAACCGGATTCGAGGATGAACGAGAAAGGTCTCGGGTGAACAAGGAAGTTGTCGCCGGTTCCAAGAGGAGGCGAGAGAGAATGAGAGCTCCTAGGGTTTGTGAACTTGTGTGTGTGTTATGTTTTGCAACAAATGAGAATACAAGTCCCTAAGGGTGTTTGTTTGCGTATAAGGGGAGTGGGCCGAGCCCAACTCGGTTGCCCTAAGGTGTCCGATTGCAAAGTGTGGCCCAAATGGGCTTGTGCGATCGAGTGGTGTTGTGCGTTTGGTTTTATTCGTGAAAGAAAGCATATAAACATATACTAGCACAACGCATATTCACATAACATAACATTCCATTTAATCATTCAATTCACATAGTCACATAGTGTTTACATCACATCAAGGTACAAAGATAGGTTCGAAATACGAGTTGTCACACGCGGATCAGCATGTCACCTTTGCTACGGGGTTGTTTGTCGATGAAGCTCTGACTTGGTGGAACTTGCAAGCCCAGACTTTGGGTGATGATGCCGCTTATGGCCTAACTTGGGAGGAACTGAAGGAAAGAATGAGAGAGAAGTATTGCTCTCGTGCGGAACTCCAAAGGCTGGAAACGGAGTTCTGGCACTTGACCATGGAAGGTGCCGACATAAATGGTTATACTCGAAGGTTCCATGATCTGTGTAGAGTGCTTCCTTACATGGTGACTTCTGAATTTAAGCGTGTTGAACGCTACATTTGGGGACTGGCCCCAGAGTTTCGTGGCATGGTAACGTCGGCCAAACCACAAACAATCACCGAGGCTGTAACTCTGGCTGTCAGCCTTACCGAAGATTGTGTTCGTATGAAGAAGTTATCGCTGAACCCCACTGAAAAGACCGAGATGCATGCTGAGTCGTCCGGTGACAAAAAGATAAAGCATACAAGTTTGAACCAAGCAACTCGCAACAACAAGGGTTTCAGCAAAAAGCGCGACACTAACCCGCCTCAGGAGACGAAAACCCTTGCAACCAAAGGATACCAAGGCACCATGCCTAAATGCCAAAAATGTAAGCATCATCATGAAAGAGCTTGTCGCATTCCAAGGTGCGATAAATGTGGTAGGTTGGGTCATCAAGCAGAAGACTGTTGGGGAAAAGGTAAGAACCGAAATGGAAACGGTGCTGGTAACAAGAACGGTAACGGGAAAGGGCGGAACCAAGGATGCTTCAGATGTGGAAGCAATGATCATTTCATGAAGGACTGCCCAGAGGGAAACAATGCTCAGGCTCGAGCATTTGTGATTGGAGCAAAGAACGCACGCGAGGACCCTAATGTGGTCACCGGTACGTTCCTCATTAACAATCACTTTGCATCCATATTATTTGACATTGGCGCCGATTATAGTTTCATGTCTGTGGAATTTAAACGCATGCTTGGAATAGAATCTAGTAGATTAGAAATTCCTTATTCCATAGAACTAGCCAACGGTAAACTTGTTGAATCGGGCGAAGTCGTTAGAGGCTGCTCATTAGAACTTGGTGAACGAAGATTTAGCATCGACCTCGTACCTATTCAATTGGGTAGCTTCGATGTAGTAGTCGGCATGGACTGGTTGTCCAAGAACAAAGCTGAAGTTGTTTGTCACGAGAAAATTATTCGCATTCCTTTGGCGAACGATGAAACTCTCATCGTGCATGGAGAAAAACGAGACGCACCTCTTTGAATCATCAGTTGCATGAAGGTACAGAAGTGCTTAAGGAAAGGATGTGTTGCCTTCCTAGCACACGTTGTAGATAAGAAGGCTGAGGAGCTGAAACTCAAAGACATTCCTGTGGTGAAGGAATTTCCTGATGTGTTCCCTGAAGATCTGCCAGGACTACCTCCGCAACGACAAGTCGAATTCCGTATAGACTTGGTTCCAGGAGCTGCTCCTATAGCCAAGGCTCCCTATCGGCTTGCACCATCTGAAATGCAAGAATTATCTACACAACTCCAGGAGTTGTTGGATAAAGGACTCATAAGGCCAAGCTTCTCACCCTGGGGAGCTCCAGTATTATTCGTGAAGAAGAAGGATGCAACACTGCGGATGTGTATCGACTACAGGGAACTAAACAAGCTCACGATCAAGAATTGGTATCCACTACCGAGGATTGATGACTTATTTGATCAATTGCAAGGATCAAGCTACTATTCCAAGATCGACCTTCGATCTGGATACGATCAGCTGAGAATCCAAGAAGAAAGCATACCGAAGACCGCATTCCGAACGCGTTATGGACACTACGAGTTCCTTGTGATGCCATTTGGGCTGACGAATGCACCAGCGGTCTTTATGGATCTGATGAACCGCGTTTGCAAACCATACCTCGATAAATTCGTGATTGTATTTATCGATGATATCCTGATCTACTCGCGAACGAAAGTAGAACACGAGCAACACCTCAGAACTATCTTGGAGCTACTGGAGAAAGAGAAACTTTATGCAAAGTTCTCGAAATGCGAATTCTGGATTCGCGAAGTACAATTTCTTGGTCACGTTGTGAATGAGAAGGGCATTCATGTGGACCCATCCAAGATAGAAGCAATAAAGAATTGGGAAGCTCCCAAGACCCCAACTGAAGTTCGACAATTTTTGGGCTTAGTGGGCTATTATCGGCGATTCATCGAGAATTTCTCCAAGATAGCTCAACCGCTAACTGCGCTTACACAGAAAGACAAGAAATACGACTGGGGTTACAAACAGGAAGAAGCCTTTCAGCTACTTAAAAACAAGCTATGCGATGCACCGATACTATCGTTACCCGAAGGCACTGAAGACTTCGTGGTATACTGTGAGGCCTCACGACAAGGCTTGGGTTGCGTGCTCATGCAACACCAGAAAGTCATCGCTTATGCTTCAAGACAATTGAAGGTTCATGAAAGAAACTACACCACTCACGACCTGGAGCTCGGAGCAGTGGTATTCGCCTTGAAGATCTGGCGACACTATCTATATGGTACTCGATGTACAATCTTCACAGATCACAAAAGCCTACAACACATATTTGATCAGAAAGAATTAAACATGCGACAACGGCGATGGGTCGAGCTGCTAAATGATTACGACTGTGAGATCAAGTAGTATCCTGGAAAGGCAAACGTTGTAGCAGACGCACTAAGTCGAAAAGAAAGGGTTAAGACCCTAAGGGTTCGAGCGTTGGAAATGACCATTCGAACGAACCTCACTGCACGCATTCGTGATGCACAACAAGAAGTTCTTAAAGGAGAGAACCGTAAAGCTGAATACCTACGGGGTATGCTGAAATACATGGTGCCAAACGAAGAGGGAGCCTTATACTTCAAGAAGCGTATTTGGGTTCCACTCTATGGTGGCATACGAGAAGTCATCCTTGATGAAGCCCACAAATCGAGATATTCGATCCATCCAGGATCAGACAAAATGTATCAAGACTTAAAGGAATATTACTGGTGGCCGAGACTTAAAAGCGATGTTGCTGTCTATGTTGGAAAATGCCTAACCTGTGCTAAGGTTAAGGCCGAATATCAGAAACCGTCCGGCCTACTACCACAACCAGAGATTCCCGTGTGGAAGTGGGAACGAATCTCGATGGACTTCATAACGAAATTACCCAGGACCCCGAGAGGGCACGATATGATATGGGTAATAGTTGATCGATTAACGAAATATGCGCATTTCCTACCGATCCGAGAGAAGGATAGCACTGGAAAGCTTGCAGAGATATACTTAAGGGAAATTGTGGCACGACATGGAATGCCAATCTCAATTATTTCAGACAGAGATGGACGCTTTGTCTCAAGAATCTGGCAATCATTTCAGGAAGCCTTTGGATCTCAGTTAGATCTAAGCACGGCATTCCATCCACAAATAGACGGCCAGAGTGAACGGACTATACAAACGTTAGAAGCTCTGTAGGGCATGTGTCATGGATCTAGGCGGCAGCTGGGATACTCACCTACCCTTGGTGGAGTTTTCCTACAATAACAGTTATCATACAAGCATAAAGGCCGCGCCGTTCGAAGCTCTGTATGGCCGCAAGTGCCGATCGCCCTTATGTTGGGCAGACGCTGGAGATAAACGTATGGTTGGTCCTGAACTTGTGCAAGAGACAACCAACAAGATTGCGCAGATCCGCGAGTACATTAGGGCGGCTCGAGATCGACAAAAGAGCTACGCTGCTCCGAAAAGAAAATCAGTAGAATTCGAGGTGGGAGACAAAGTGTTGTTAAAAGTCTCACCTTGGAAGGGCGTAGTCAGATTTGGAAAGCGAGGAAAGTTGAATCCACGATACATCGGACCATTCAGAATATTGGAAAGAATTGGTACCGTGGCATACAAGTTGGAATTACCGGAAGAGCTTAACGGAGTACATGATACGTTCCATGTATCCAACCTCAAGAAGAGTCCAACACAAGAAAACGTGATCATCCCGATGGATGAAGTGCATATTGATGACGCCCACTGATTTACAGAACAACCCGTTGAGGTTACCGACTAGAAAGTCAACAAGACCAGGAGGAGCACTGTTAAACTTGTCAAAGTACGTTGGAACTCTAAGCACGGGCCCGAATATACATGGGAATGTGAAGACCAGTTCAAAGAAAAGTATCCCCACCTATTCAAGAAGACTCCAGCGAGAGTTAGTTCAGCCTGAATTTCGGGACGAAATTCTTTTAACGGGGGGAGACTGTGACAACTGGCACCAAACCGGTAATTTCCGTACACTTTAATTATTGCTTAATGACTGCAATTCTGTGCTTAAATGTCAACATTGACTGATTACATGCTAAACAAGTGAATTCATGCACGTTGTATACTACAAAATATTGCTTTATGCATAAACGAGAGCGTTGCGTCAGAAATACTAGTAAACTCACCGGTAAGACACATTGTGTCAACAGAACTGCAGAAAGCAGTCAGACATTAAAATTGGAGCCTAGGTTTAGGTCCAACGACGAGAATGCATTAAAACCCAAGAGTACATACAAGGGTTTAATATATATATACCTTACGGAAGCTAAAATACGCACTAAAAAAGCACCCGAAACGCACTTTAAGTGTAGAATTTTATATAATTCAGCTATAATCAGCATTATGGCACTGAAATATTGTGCAGAAATTACGTTTTATAATCCAGAATACTTCCCCAAGTGTTGGGAATTGAAAGGGTACAAGAAAGATACTTAAAAGACACTAAAAAGGGTGATTTAGCACTTTAACGAATCGGTATCTAACCGAACAACCAGACAATACCCGGAACACCAAAATAATGCTAGAAGCATTGTTTGTATTTTCCTAAGCTAGTTAGGGTCCCCGAACACCCTAACACACTATACATTTATTAACACTCTTAACACTAGATTTATTATACTTGAAAGCTAAATAGGGTAGTAACTTGGAAGTTGAAATGGAACTAGGACCACCCCCCCCCCCCCATAACCGGTTGTGTGAGAGTGGGGGACACCCCATGATTTCTTTCATTTGTTTATTTGATATGCTATGTACAATTGAAGACATAAGACCTAGTGGTTAAGGAGATGTTGGAGGATTTCTTTAAAAACCACTAGACTTCACTTCATCTTCATCATTCAACAAAAAAAAAAAAAAACTCTCTCATCTCTCCCTCTAACCTCATGGCACCAACACACACACTTCCATCTTTTTCAATCCACTTCCTAGCAATCCAAGGTGTTTTGGTGGTGTAAGAAGGTCACTAACGAAGCTCGGTGCAAGCGGATCTTGAAGGACCTTCTTCTTTTGCTTTTATCCACTTCATTTGTCCTCTTGAACTTTCCTAGCCTTGTGCTAGTAGTAAGTGCTCTAAAACGCCATCTTGTTCTTGTTTAAAGTGGTTAATAAGTGATTTAACGGTTAAAAATCAAGAACACACAAGATCATAACTTAAAGTCTTGAAAGTAAGATGAATATGTTGGATAAAAAGAAACTAGTGGAGTAAATATGAAAATCTTGGTTAGTTGTGATTATTTTATGTTGTTTGTTGCTAGAAGTGGGATGGATCATCATCTAACCATACTAGATCATGTTCAAGAACATCAACTAGTAGTATGTTAGTGCTAGAGATGTGAGAGATGATGAACCCTTCCACCCATGAAACATGAACTTGAGTAAAAGTAAATTTTCTTGTAAAATAAGACTCTAAACATGTAGATCTAAAGATCTACAAGTGGTTTTTCGGAAGAACCAAACGGAAAATGCTAGTTTTGTTAAAACCCGGACCTTACATAAACTAAAAGCATTTTAGTGAATAAACAAGTGTGTAAACACTTGTGTCACAAGAAAAATTTAACAAGAAATATGTTTGGTAAATCATGACTAGAAGTTGTGAAACTTCAAGATCTTTAAAAATATAGTTTTTAAGAAACTAAACTTATTTTTAAAGATAACGAGACCCACTAAATATATTAGTAAGTTACTACATATTTTTACAAACTTTCAAGTTCATAAGTTGTGATATATGCTTGTTTTGACAAGTTTGGTAAATAAAGGTTGTTGTTGATTGTTGTTGATATTGTTGTTGATTTTAAAAGAAAATAAACACATGTTTTGAAAACATGGGAAACCTCCATTTTTTGGGGAAACTCTGTCAAAATTTTTATAAATTTTGACACTTAGAAAAATATAAGTTTTTGAGACACTTATTCCCTAAAAATGTATCTAAAAATGTTACCAAGGTTTCCCTAATTTTTTGTGATAAGAAATGAGGATTTCTTCAAGAATAAAGATGGATATTAAGTATGTATATATTTTTGAGAAAAATATATATATTAGTTGATCACCAACTTTTGTGCTAAGTGTATATAGTATGTGTTATATGTGCTAGTGTATTAGAACTTAAAAATACACTAAATACTCATGAGAAGTATAAACACAAAAATACACATACAACATACAAGATACATAATTTGGGTGCAAAGTGCAAAACACGAGATACTTATATTAATTTTTGAGGAAATAATATAAGTAAGATACTTAGTTAAAAATATAAAATATTTTTAACACAAGAATATATACACAAAAGAGAGTGACTGTACTTGTGCCACACAAGTCTAGTGACTAACGTTAAGAAAACGCGTATAGGTTACGACGTTAATTAAGCAAATCCGGTGAAGTTTTCGACGCAAGGAACGCAAAGTTGTGAGTTCATGCTCCCCCTTTTCTTTGACTGTTTTCAGTTTTATAACTTCGGGGGTGAAATACATGTACAAATATTACTATGTTTATAAATGGTATGATAACAAGAAACACACTTGGTGAGGACGAGTACCAAGTGTGATGAGATAAAAGAATACGAGAAGCGCACTTGGTGAGGACGAGTACCAAGTATGATGCGTTATGAGAAATGATACGTGAAACCGTGTCACGAATAGGGTACATAAGCACCATTAATCAACTATATACCTAGACCACAGAACAAAAGGTTAGATCTAACGGGTGCCGGGCAGCCACACTCTCGGTGAGGGCGAGTATCGAGTAGTGCTTTTGTGTCTCAGAATATGCCAACTAGAAAATGCCTAAGGTTTGGTGACTTCCTATGTCGTGTCACATGTTAATGGCTTTGCAACCCATTAACAATCCTGATACTTACAGGAATATTTTTCTTACATAAGATTCATACCATACTAAAACTTGATTTATACTTGAAGTACGTGGGGTACTCAAGAAAACTTAATTTATAACTTGAAGTACGTGGGGTACTCAAGAAAAACTTGAATTATACTTGAGTACGTGGGGTACTCAAGAAAACGGGAATTATACTTGAGTACGTGGGGTACTCAAGAAAAACTTGAATTATACATGAGTACATGGTGTACACATGAAAACTTGACTTATATATGAAAACTTGATTTATACATTACACAAACTATGTTTTCATACAAAGTATACAAACGTGAAACACAAAAACTGCATGAATTCACACCAACTTTATGTTGATGTTTTTCCAAAACTCACATGTATTTCAGGTAACTAGAATGGATGTGCGCGCGGACTCACTCATGCTCGTGGATGTCGTTTATGTTTGTCTTAAATAAAGTTGTAAACTTTTTATGACAACGTTTTATGCGACTTAGCAATGTAATCGCTAAACTTATGTTTTCAAATTATGGTATTTGATGTTATTTTACGAGCATGTAGCATGTTTACCTTTCGTATGCATTGAGAACCTTTCATGATCACACCTCGTGCTTCCGCCGCAGAAAGGGGTGTGACATGCAGGAGCCCCAGTCAGCATTCTTTTGGGAATCAAGGTCAGGGTAGATACAGGGGAAATCAACCTAAGTGCAATCGATGTAATTTGCACCACAGCGGGCCATGCAACAAGGGTCATTGTCAGAGATGTAACAAGTTGGGTCATGAAGCCAAGGATTGCAGGAGCTCATGTCCTGCGAATCAGAATCGTCAACAACAGCCACAAGCTCCACAGAATCAGCAACAACAACAGCAGGGTAACAGGGGATGCTATCAGTGTGGTGCTGAAGGTCACTTCAAGAGAAACTGTCCCCAGTTGAACCAGAAACAGAACAACAACAACAATCAGGGGAACATAAACAATAATAGGGGAAACAATGATGGCAATGGTGCCAGGGGACGTGCATTCGTGATTGGGCATGGTGATGCAAGGAACGATCCCAACGTTGTGATGGGTAAGTTTCTTCTGGATGACTTCTTTGTTACTGTTTTATTCGATTCGGGTGCCGATACCAGTTATGTGTCCTTAAAAGTTAGTCAAATGCTTAAGCGCACCCCAACAATTTTGAACACCAAACACATGGTAGAGCTAGCAAACGGTAAAAGTTTAGAGGCCACACACATAGTTAAGGGTTGTAATCTTGTTCTTGCTGATCAAACCTTTTCTATCGACCTCATTCCTATCGTTCTGGGTAGTTTCGACGTTGTTATTGGGATGGATTGGTTATCTCATCAGTAAGCGGAAATTCTTTGCAACGAAAAGATTGTCCGCATCCCTCGTTCTGATGAAGAACCCCTCGTGATCCGTGGTGACAAGAGTGGTGCAGTCGTAGGCATTATCTCTTTCCTTAAGGCCCATAAGTGGTTACGAAAGGGCCACACTGCCATTCTAGCTCTCGTTACTGACGCATCAATGGAAGAGAAGAGAATTGAAGACATTCCTATTATACACGATTTTCCTGAGGTATTCCCCGAGGAATTACCTGGTCTTCCGCCTCATCGTCAAGTCGAGTTTCAAATCGAGCTAACTCCTGGAGCAGCACCCATAGCTCGTGCGCCTTATCGCTTAGCCCCATCAGAACTAGAAGAATTGTCCACTCAATTGCAAGACCTCTTGGACAAGGGTTTTATTCGTCCTAGCTCTTCGCCCTGGGGAGCTCCAGTCTTGTTTGTGAAGAAGAAAGACGGTACTTTCATAATGTGTATTGACTATCGCGAACTCAACAAGGTGACTGTGAAGAATCGTTATCCCCTCCCACGTATTGATGACCTATTCGACTAGCTGCAAGGGTCGAGCTTCTACTCTAAGATTGACTTAAGATCGGGCTATCATCAGCTGAGAGTCCGAGATGAGGACATCTCCAAGACATCATTCAGAACTCGCTACGGGCACTATGAGTTTCTGGTCATGCCTTTTGGATTAACAAATGCACCTGCGGTCTTCATGGATCTCATGAATCGAGTGTGCAAACCTTACCTGGATAAGTTCGTTATTGTTTTCATCGACGACATTCTGATCTATTCTAAGAGTCAGGAGGAACACAAGCAGCATCTACGACTTATTCTGGAACTTCTTCGAGCAGAGCAGCTTTACGCCAAGTTTTCGAAATGCGACTTTTGGCTTCGTGAAGTACATTTCCTAGGCCACGTGGTAAATAAGGATGGGATTCATGTGGATCCATCCAAGGTTGACTCGATCAAGAACTGGCCTGCGCCCCGTACACCAACCGAAATCCGCCAATTCTTGGGTTTGGCAGGATATTACAGAAGGTTTATCAAGGATTTCTCAAAGATTGCGCAACCTCTCACTTCACTGACTCAGAAGGGTGTCACCTATCGTTGGGGTGATGTACAGGAGTCCGCATTTCAGCACTTAAAGGAGAAACTTTGTAGCACGCCTATTCTTTCGTTACCTGAAGGCACATATGATTTTGTGGTTTATTGCGACGCGTCCATACAAGGATTGGGTTGTGTGTTGATGCAACGAGATAAAGTCATTACTTATGCATCACGCCAACTTAAGGTTCACAAAAGGAACTACACTACACATGATCTGGAGCTGGGAGCCGTTGTTTTCGCACTAAAGATATGGAGGCATTACCTGTACGGTACCAAGTGCACTATTTACACCGATCACAGGAGTCTCCAGCACATCCTCGAACATAAGGAGTTGAATATGTGACAGCGTCGATGGGTCGAACTCCTAAATGATTACGAATGCGCAATGAAGTACCATCCGGGCAAAGCCAATGTGGTGGCCGACGCCCTCAGCCGAAAAGAGACTAAACCAAAGCGTGTACGTGCGTTACAGCTTACCATTCACTCTAGCCTTCCCGCTCAAATTCGTGATGCTCAGGTCGAAGCATTGAAGGCAGAAAACATCAGGGCTGAGTCCCTGTGAGGATCGAAGAAAAGGCTAGAACAAAAGGAAGACGGTGCTTATTACGTAACAGGGCGTATTTGGGTTCCACTCTATGGTAATCTACGTGAGCTTGTGATGGATGAGGCACACAAGTCTCGTTATTCGGTACATCCTGGTTCGGATAAGATGTACCACGATCTCAAGACTACGTATTGGTGGCCTAGTATGAAAGCCAACATAGCAACCTACGTCAGTAAATGCTTGACTTGTGCTAGGGTTAAGGTCGAATACCAGAAACCATTAGGCCTACTTCAACAACCAGAGATACCTAAATGGAAATGGGAGCAAATTTCCATGGATTTCGTTACTGGCCTGCCTAGATCTCAACGCGGAAATGATACCATTTGGGTGATCGTGGATCGACTGACCAAGTCTGTACATTTTCTGGCTATCAAGGAAACGGATAACTTTTCTACTCAAGCAGACGTCTACCTAAAGGAAGTAGTATCAAGGCACGGAGTGCCAACCTCCATCATTTCTGATCGTGACTCACGTTTTACATCTGAATTGTGGCAAGCTATGCACAAGTCCTTTGGCTCTCGATTAGACATGAGCACGGCATATCATCCACAGACGGATGGGCAATCTGAACGCACCATCCAAACCCTTGAAGACATGCTTAGGGCATGTGTAATCGACTTTGGTAATGGCTGGGAAAAACACCTCCCGTTAGTGGAGTTTTAGTATAACAACAGTTACCACACCAGTATCCAGGCCGCTCCGTTCGAGGCATTGTACGGACGGAAGTGCTGATCACCTCTTTGTTGGGCAGAGGTTGGAGAAAGTCAAATCACTGGCCCAGAACTTGTAGTAGATA
The DNA here is from genome assembly GCA_030545235.1 of Helianthus tuberosus. NCBI lineage: Eukaryota > Viridiplantae > Streptophyta > Magnoliopsida > Asterales > Asteraceae > Helianthus > Helianthus tuberosus. Next base: position 113,539,384 of record CM060394.1, on the reverse strand, counting down.
CAACCGAGAATATTGCTCAGATACGACAACGAATGGCGGCAACTCGTGACCGTCAGAAAAGCTATGCTGATAAGCGAAGGAAACCACTCGAGTTCCAGGTTGGGGATCGAGTGCTACTTAAAGTCTCACCTTGGAAAGGTGTAGTTCGTTTTGGCAAACGAGGCAAACTCAACCCACGATATGTTGGACCCTTCGAAATCATTGAGAAAATTGGCAAGGTGGCCTACAAGCTAAATCTACCGGCAGAACTCAGCAGAGTTCACAATGTTTTCCATGTGTCGAATCTGAAGAAGTGTCTGTCAGATGAGACCCTCATAGTTCCTCTCAAGGAGCTCACTATCGACGATCAGCTGTGATTCGTTGAGGAACCAGTAGAGATTACTGATCGAGATGTTAAGGTTCTCAAGCGTACTAGAATACCTCTTGTTCGAGTTCATTGGAACTCCCGTCGTGCCCAGAGTATACCTGGGAACGAGAAGACCAAATGAAACTCAAGTATCCCCAGTTGTTTAGGAAAAGTGCAACCACTTCTGAGGCTGAAGCTACTGCAGAATTTCGGGACGAAATTCCAAACCAACGGGGGGATGATGTGACACCCCAGGAAAACCAGGAAACCACGCAACTTAACTAAATTCCTCAGTAACCACGTGCTAAATTTCATGACAAAATTTTCTTAACAAGGGGAGAATGTGACAACCCTCATAATTACAGGTATCCATACGATTTAGTAATATTAAATTGTGCTTAATGACTGTGCTTAATTACAACTGATGACATAACTGCTTTACGATTTCTGCATCATACATACATATGCATCACATACTAGTCTTGTGCAAAAAATTGACTAAATGGTCCTGAATGCTTCCCTAAGTGTTGGGAATTAATAGTGTCACAAAAAGTTACATAAAAGACACTATACGGAACAACTTAGCACTTTAACGAACCGGTATCTAACCGAACAACCGGACATTACCCGGAACACCAAAATATTGCTAGAAACATTGTTTAATTATTTCTTGACTAGTTATGGTCCCCGAACACCATAACACCCACTAGATATCTACTAACTAAAACATGTAACCTTATACTTAGAATTGAACTATTATTTACCTACTTACCATCAAAAGTTTCACTTAACCCTCCCTATGCCCATTTACGGTCCAAGGGACCCACCAAAATCACCACCATATCTCACAAGATTTCTTTTATATTTTATTTAGATCTTACTTGCTTGAGTGAACAAAATATTGGTGGAAATCTACATAGCCAAAGATTACAAGATCATTTCAATATCTCACAAGTTCACCACCTCCCTCAAACTCTCTCTTTCCCTCTCGGCCTTGTTTGTGCCGCCATCACCACCACCACCATACAACCACCATATCCATCCATTTTCAAGCTTAATTCAAGTGTTAGAATGTGATTCTTGGAGCTTGAAGCTTGTGGATCATCAAGGAGTTCTCTTACTTACTTTTACACACCAAAATTCATCATCATTTTCTCTAGTAATCTCCCCTAGCTTTGAGCTAGTTGTAAGTTCTTGATTAACCCTTGTTTACTTCTACTTTAATGGTTAAAAGATGCAGTATGTTGATTATCACTAGAACACTAAAAGACTTGAATCTTGAATCTTGAATCATGAGATGAAATATGATGATACATGATGAAATATTGTTAAGATGATGTTGTTAGAAGGTGTTGTGATCATATGTGTGTGTTTTAGTAATGTTTAAGCGATTAACAGCATGCTGAGTAACATTTACATCCAACTTCAGTTGGCTGTAAACGGACCGTTATAAATCGAAAAATTGATTTTCTGAAGTCTAAATTATGTGTATTCGAAAAATGAATCAAATGGCACCGGAATCATATTTTTTCGAGGCGGTTTACTATTTTTAAAGGTCCGTTTTGTACAGCAGCAAAAGCTGCGTTTTTACTGCAGAAAATTTGTGTTATGTTTTTCGTCATAACTTGAAATCTGTGTAGAGTTAGGTCATGAAATTTGTACTGTAGATGGCCACTGATGTTATTGTAATTCTCCCACTGGAATTTCGTCAATTGGACTTACGATGAATTTTAAATGATTTTTTCCGTGGACTGCAGTCAGAAAGTGACGAATCTGATTGCAACCCCGTAAATGATTTTTATAAAAGAATCGGTAAAGAATTGGATCCCGATATTTTTACACAGTAATATTTGGATTGTTTAAAACATTCAGTAAAAGTTTGGGAATTTTTGGAATAAGTTAACTATTTTATTAAATTACTCGAAAACAGCCCAGTTTTAGATGTTAAAGCTGAAACGATGTATGTGGTGATTCGCGTGTCTAAATGTCGGTTGTGTTGTCCGATAATGATCCAACTTGTTGTATGTCAATAAAAGTGTTATGTGAGATCTCGTATGCTTGCTCTTGAGTAGTTGTAGGAGGGAGGTATATATGGGCATGATCAGTTAAAGTGAGTGCATATTATGTGATAGATACGTGTAGGAACTTTGTGCTTTAATTGAAACTATTAATAAACTAAATGGTAATCATATTAGAACGTGATTGACCAACCTCGACCGTTAGCTATTTTAAAGAGTTCAACCGAGCAAACCGAGGTGAGTTCACACTCTTTCTAAGGCATGGGATTCCCGGTGGTTGGGAATGGGTTAAAGAACTAAAACGGAACCTGCATATCCTCCTTGGGTAGGATATGTACCGCCATCCTCCATGGGTAGGATGCTAATATTAATCCTGCGTATTCTCCTTGGGTAGAATACGTACGTTCGTCCTCCTTGGGTAGGACAACAACCTTAAACTTACTAGACAAAACTCTATCATTAAGTCCCTCATTTTTATATCGACTTAATCGCCGAGCCAATGGCGAGCGGGTCATTAGTTAATAGCGCTATTAGGGTTGACAAGCCTCACACCGTGCCGGTAGGACGGGCGTGCACTAATGGATCTGGGCACTCAGTCAATGATGATAGACATTGACTTAGGGCACAACTTACTTCCGTCAGTTGTCGATATGGTAACGGTCTAGTGGTTCACATGGGGAAGCCCCCACTGTTTATGAATATGGTTTGGGGAAAAACAAAGATACTGGTTAACTCGTGGTTTATGAAACAACTTATGGTTTTCAAAACAAACTTTTAAAACTAAACAACCAACTGTGAACTCGCTCAACTTTGTTGTTGACTCCCTGTTACATGCCTTGCAGGTCGTTAGGTATCTATGGAGCACGAGAGGGAGGAGTCGTTGTGGGACATGGACAGTGTGTGCCATGTTAAACTTGCTAAACTTATAACTTATTTTTTGGTTTTACATTTGATGCTTCCGCTGTTTAACTTGAAATTGATAACTTATGTTTTGAACACCAATTGTATTGTGTGGTTGGATTTTATTTACTTTATATACATTGTTCAATATGATTGGTGGCTTGATCCTGGTCAGTCACGCCTCCTTGCGGTGATACTCTGCTTGTGGATTTTGGGGAGTGACAGGTTCTTCGATAAAGTGGAGTGTGTCGTCAATGTGAACTTCATCCGCAGGGATGACCACTGTCTCTTGAGTTGGACTTTTCTTCAGATTAGCTACATGAAATGTATTGTCACACCCTGACTTTTGCAGAAGCGTGATTATGGTGTGACTTCCTTAATATCATTGCATTCAATCATAACATCAACTATATGATAAAACCATAGGTTTGTCATCCATTAAATAAGTTTGAAATATAACAACATTGTTTTAAAACGTAGACTTCAAATTCTAGTTTTACAAATCGTACAAATTGTTCTTGAGTTCATTAAGGACTCGTCAAAAGATATTGAATAATTCCAAGGTTTGGAAGACATGTCTCGTCCAGGAATAAGACACATCGTCCAAACTCAAAGACCATGGATGACATCTTCATTCTTAAGGCAGCATAAAAACTTCCAACGCCCGCCAGATCCATTAAAATTTCCCTGAAATACATGTAGTTTGAAAAACATCAACAAAAGTTGAGCGAGTTCATGTGTTCGTTTGTGTGTATGTATAAACCTTTGAAACGTTGTAAGTATGTATGTAAGTCCCTGGTATGTAGCAATAAGGAAAAAGAGATCACCACTGGGTTGCAAAGCCAATGGTATGTGTGAAGTGATGCAGGAAGACTCAAACCTAGCAGATTTCGCACCGGGCTTCCGGCTGTAAGACATAGTCACCACGTTGTCCACTCAGCGGACTCAGGGGTGGGGCTCGCTACACCCAAATAGATCTATCACTCATGTCCCTCGGTCCTACACGAGGATTGATGGCCTTAATCGCCCTACTCATTCACATGATCTAAGCAGTAAACCCTCCTTAAGCTAATCATACCATGTAATAAGCGTTTGTAATAATCGTAACATGTATTTCACCCCCGAGGTGTCACACCCCGACCACGTAAAACAACAAAACGTGGCGGAATCGTCGGGGAGTGTTGTAACAGAATCATTGTTTCATAACACATGGAAAATCGAAATATTGTTTTATTGATTAAAAGAGTTACAATGTCTAAACAAACAAAGAAGTATAACAAAATTAACTAGTCTTCCATCTTTTATTGTCACTAAGGCCCAAGTCCGCCTATGTGTATCTTGATCAATCCTATGCATCATTTCCTGAAACACATGTGAAAATAGGTACGTCAGCATAAAAATGCCGGCGAGTACATAGGTTTTGTGAAAACAGGATTCATGACTTATAAGTTTAGAAAAAGGTTGTTTAAAAAAAGCCAATCATAATCCTTGTAAAATGTTTTGTTTTATAAATCATTTGAAAAACAATGATATGTAAAAGAATAATGTAAGATTAAATGAATAACCAAGTAAATGAGTTTGTATAAGAGAAGTTGTTTGTAAAACAATGTCTTGTGAAAAGTATGTTATTTGTATAAAAATGTTATATGTCTAAACTGAAATGATTCAAATAACGCTACGATATGTAATACCATACAAACACTTATATATAAGAAGTACCAGCGGCGTATCCACTGTAACATCTGTGCTTGTAATCATTATGAACAGTTCTATTATCAATAAAACAATTTTATTTAATCCCAATGTTTGTTTGGTTGTGTTTTACATTTTTCATGTTTTGACTTTTATCCAATTTCAAACTCTATATCGCTTTCTGGAGAGTTATACGCAAACTGGTGCGAAAACGTAACCAGTTTAATGCGACAAATACTCCGGAACATCAACATATACTCAACATACCTTAAATAACCTTTACATAACTTAGAAATAAGTTTTGAAGGCTTTGGTATGGCAAAAATAAGTTAATTCGCTTACAGGGACTAAACTTGAGAAACTGCGAAAGTATGACGATTCGTACTGGAACAGACATTCCGGAACATAACCATAAGTTAAACACACCTTAAATATCCTTTACATAGCTTAGAAATAGGCTTTGAGGGGTTCGGTGTGCTAAAATAAACTTTTGGGTCATTCAGGGACTAAAAGTGTCAAAAAGTGCACAAGTTTGCATTTTCGCGCATAACTTACGTTCTGAATACATCCGGACATCTAAAAAAATTTATGTAAGCACTAAAATATTTTATTCTAGTGTTTGGCTTGAGAAAAATCCATTCGTCACGCAATTTAGATCATTTCTCGCGCTTATGCGCATACCGTCGAAATTAACCGAACATCGCGATCGTACGGACAAACGAACCGACATCCGGCTTATTTTTTAGCATGTTTCATGTTCCCTATACTTTAACATCCTTGTGAAGCTTAAAAATGGGCTTGACGGGTGTTAGAAGTGCCAAAACACGACGATACGCGCACAGGAACCAAAACTGCAAAACTGCAAAAAAATATACAAAAAAAAATAATAATAATAATAATGAATGCATAAACTCGTTTTTAACACCCCTTACACTCTCCCAAAGGTCAAGTGCCACATGTTAATCACTTGTGGTGGCCAAAATTAGTTACCACAACATTTTGACAAGTGTACGCACTAGATTAAATCACGTTATTCAAGAAACGATCTTAACGGTTACCCGAAATCTATAAATACCCCACCCCCCATGCTTCAAAATCACAAGAACTTTGATTTGAGAAACTCTAAGTTGAAACTATTGTTTCATACCTGAGATTTTTGAATCAAAGTTAGCATTCGGGGACCCTTCGTAAGTATTCTTTCGTTCTTTTCCTTATTTTATTGTTTTTCGAGTCAGAAAGTTTGACTTTCAGCGTTGACCAGTAATGGTCAATGCGAAGTTCGTTTGAACTTCGCAACGTGATTGTAATCACGATGGTTATAGTCCCTTGGGACTATGCCTACTAATTACCACGTTGTCTAGGGTCGTAGGGTAAGCGATCTAATAAATCGCTTATACCTCGAACCCTACCCATTTGGTCGATCATTAGGATCCGACCAAATACATTAGGTGACCATAGTAGGTAGGGAATAACCTTCCGAGGTTATACCCTATGGTCACATCGTTTAAGTAGTTGTATGATAGGTAGTTTATATGCCTTAGGTAAATTACCAGAATACCCTTTTCATGTATAATTGGTAATTAATCATATGTAACCTAAACCTTTGTCACATAACTGATTATGTAACATGTTTAGGCATATAACACTTGTCATAGGGCTAGTTAGGCGGTCCGAACGCGTTTCACGCGAACGACGCGTTAAAGTAGCATAAGCTACCTAAACGGGTCGTAATGGGTCATAAACATTTATGTTAGGTTTCATTTAGTATGTAGGCTTTGTTAAACCAAATGACACGAGTCTCTACACTCGTTTGGTTTACGAACCCTCATGCTACCCGATCTTCCGATTTAGGTCCGGTATATTAACATAGTTACCTATATTAGGTGCCGTTTGATTCCGAGATCTCTAGCATTACTTGGTGTTTATCTTAAGACATCTGAGCAATATCAAGTGAGTACATAGACCCCTCTTTTACTGTTTTCCAAACTGTTTTGGGGTGGAACACATGTGCCTACTTGTTACATTCATGTTTTTCCTGTTTTCACATCATATATCGGCTATGTTTGTTAGTACATTATAGTACATGATTTCATTACATTTCATGCTAGGTGTGCCCATTGTGTGCATTACTTAGTACATCGTTTTACATTACATTTTATGCTAGGTGTGCCCATTGTGTGCATTACTTTGTACATCGTTTTACATGACATTTCACGCTATGTATGTTCATTTGATTACATACTTAGTGCATTGTTTTCACATGCTTACATTTTGGTATGACATTTGGTTTGTTTACATGGGACAATACATTCATTAACAATGATCACGCCGTTCGTTAGTAGGTAGTGGTACCATAGGAATTGACAACTCCCGTTCCGGACATCCCAGGGAAAGGGGACAGAAAGGAATGACCGAATTCGATGATATCAGACAGATTGACCTTTAATTTGTTTAAGGGTTTATCACCACAGTCACCAGGCTTGGATGTATGCATTTTCACAATACCACATAAATGTTCATATTCAGTATTAGTATGCATTTTCCACAAGACATAATATTGATTTAAACCATGTTTTACTTCAATACTTTGTTTTCGTGCATATGGTTTAGTTGAGACATTTCACTTGCCATACATGACATTTTGACATAGACATTTTACACAAAGACATTTGACAAAGACATTTGACATGGATATTTGACATAGACATTTTGACATGATTTACCTTTGACACATAAACATGATTGACATTTGTTTTACACTACATGATTTATATCTTGACATAAACACTTTGACATATTATCCAATACATTTGATAATTGGTTTAGACATAGACATCTTACATTGTTTGGTTTGATTAAGTGATTAAGTAACGATGCGTGTGTAATATGATACAAGCATGGTGGATACGCCGCTGGTACTTCCTATATATAAGTGTTTGTATGGTATTACATGTCGTAACGTTATTTGAATCATTTCAATATTGAGACATAGAACATTTTATACAAATAGCATACTTTTCACAAGACATTGTTAACAAACATCTTACTTCATACAAACTCATTTTTACATGGTAAATCATTTAACCTTACATTTACTTATACATATCATCTGATCTTATCGTTTTCAAATGATTTACAAGACAAAGCAAATTATAAGGTTCATGACTAAACATTTTTCTTAAACATAAGTCATGAATCCTATTTTCACAAAACCTATGTATCTCACAGGCATTTTTATGCTGACGTACCTATTTTCACATGTGTTTTCAGGAGCTTTTCCATAGGATGTTGATCATGATACTAGGGCGGACCTGTGCCTTAGAGACTTTAAAAGAAGATAGACTATGTTTAATTATGTTATAAACTCTGTATTTCTGTTTAAAACAATGAAACTCTTGTGTTGATAAATAAAAATACAACTTTGTATGCCATGGTTATGAAACAATTAATTCTGTTACAACACTCCCCGACGTTTGATACACGTGGTCGGGGTGTGACATCCACCATGCTTGTATCATATTACATATGCCTCGTTACTTAAATCACTTACCCAAACAAACCACTAATGTAAATTTGCTCATATCAAATCATTTGTCAAATGTCTTTGTGTAAACCATGTCAAAATATCTATGTCAAAATACGGTCCAGGAAATATGTATATCAATATCAAAATGTCATGTATGGCAAATGAAATATATAAATATATATATATATATATCCACCGAGCCATAGGTAAAAATGCACAAAACAATGTATTGAAGTAAAACGTGGTTTAATCAACGTTATGTTTTGTGGAAATGCATGCTATACTGGATACAAACATTTATGCGGTATTGTAAAAAGGCATGCATCCAATCCTTGTGACTGTGGTGATGAGCCTTTAAACAAATTAAAGGTCTATCTGTATTATGTCTTATCGAATTCGGTCATTCCTTTCATCCAAACATACCTAGGATGTTAGGAACGGGAGTTGTCAATTCCTATGGTACCATTACCTACTAACGAGCGGCGTGATCAAAGTTAATGAATGTATATGGTCCCATTTAAACAAGCCAAATGTCATATCAAAATGTAAGCATGTGATGAAAATGAAAATGTACTAAGCATGATGAACATACATAGCATGAAAAGGTAATGTAAAACAATGCACTAAGTATGCACACAATGGACATACATAGTATAAAATGTCATGTAAAACGATGTACTAATAAGGTACTACTGAACATAGCATGCATATGATGAGAAAACATGAAAAGCACGAAAGTAACAAGTAGGCACATGTGTTTCACCCCAAAATGTTTGGAAAACAGTAAAAGAGGGGTCTATGTACTCACTTGAGATTGCTCAATAGATTCTAGATATCCACCAAGCAAGGTTAGAAGATCACGGATTCAAACGTCACCTAATATAGGTAACTACATTAATAAACGGACCTAATCGGAGGATCGGGTAGCATGAGGGTTTGTAAACCAAATGAGTGTAGGAACTCATGTAATATGGTTTAACAAAGCCTACATACTAAAATGAAACTTATCCTAAGTGCTTTTGACCCGTTACGACCCGTTTAGGTAGCTTATGCTACTTTAACGCGTCGTTCGCGTAAAACGCGTTCGGACCGCCTAAATAGCCCTATGACAAGTAAGATATGCCTTAACATGTTTAATATTGTTGTTAAATCAGTTTAGATGGCAAAAGTTATGTTACATAGGCTTAAAATGAATTTTGGCGCAAAAAGGGCATTTTGGTAATTTACCTAAGGCATAGGAACTACTTATCATACAACTACTTAAACGACATGACCATAAGGTATAACCTCGGAAGGTTATTCCCTATACTACTATGGTCACCTAAAGTGTTTGGTCGGATCCTAAAGATCGACCAAATGGGTCGGGTTCGAAAGCATAAGCGATTTATTAGATCGCTTACCCTTACGACCCTAAACAAGCACAAATCTAAAAGTGACGAGCTAAACATGCTTGAACATGTTTAGTTAAGTTAGAAAATAGGTTTGGTATCAAAACAAACGGTTTTGATACCCTAGAGTAGTTTGGTTACAAAATACGCGAGAACACGCATTTTGGCCGAAACTACGACTCGTCACTGAGCCTAGATAACGTGGTAATCAGTAGGTATAGTCACTAGGGACTATAGCCATTGTGAGTACGCTCACGTTATGAAGTTCAAACGAACTTCGCTTTGACCATAAACTGGTCAATGCAGAAAGTCAAACGCAGTTTGACTTTAACGCTAAAACGAACGATAAACACGAAAGAATACTTACAGAAGGTCCCCGCAAGTATTTGACCCGATTCACTCTCAGGTAGGAAGCATATAAACTTCCACTTAGAAAGCTTGAATCAGATTCAAATGTGTGGGTTTGAATGTGAACTAAGGAGGGGTATATATAGGAAATGTTGAGCCGTTAGGATCGTTTCTTGTTTCCCAAGCATTAATCTCAGCCATACAACACATACCCACTGATTTACAAACCCATGGGAGCCCATAGGATTGCTAGAAACCAGTTGCAAGTGAGAAAAGAGTGTATAACAGCTGAAAACAGGCTGTTTGCAACAATTATGCAGGTCTGACCCTTGCTTACGGACCTTGCAGGTCTGAAACTTTTAAAAATGGCAGAACAGGCCCCTGCACCTCCAAACTTGCTATTTGATGCATTTTTGACACGTTTAAGCCCCGTTAACCCCATTTCAAAGCTCTAAAATGAAGTTAAAGCATAGAGAACTTAAAATGTGTTAAAAAATATCTCGGATTTCGGTTTATTTGGTCGCACGGTTGGGTTGTTCGCTTAATTACGACGAAAGTCGTAATGAACGCAAAAACGATCCAAATTAAGCGACGAATGGATTTTTATCAACCCAATCACTAAAACATATTATGTTAATGATTACATAAATTTTTGGATGTCCGGATGTATTCAGAATGTAAGATATGCGCGAAAATGCAAACTTATGCACTTTTTGACGCTTTTAGTCCCTGAATGACCAAAAAGTTTATTTTAGCACACCGAACCCCTCAAAGCCTATTTCTAAGCTATGTAAAGGATATTTAGGGTGTGTTTAACTTATGGCCATGTTCCGGAATGTCCGTTACAGTACGAATCGACATACTTTCGCAGTTTGTCGAATTTAGTCCCTGTAAGCGAATAAACTTGATTTCGGCGCACCAAACCTTCCAAAACTTATTTATAAGTTATGTATAGGTTATTTAAGGTATGTTAAGCCTATGTCACTATTCCGGAGTGTTTGTTGCATTAAACTGGTTATATTTACGCATCAGTGCGCGTGTAACCTTCCAGAAAGTGATTTAAAGCCCGAAATCGAACAAGTATTTGTATGTGCAAATGATACACATATTTATGCAAATCCCAAGTATGAAATACAATATTTCATTGGTTTGGTATTTGTTTGATGGTTGAAGTGACACAGGTGTCACAGTCTCCCCTACTTCAGGAAATTTCGTCCCGAAATTTATTTAGAGGAAACTTGTGAGAGCTTGAAACATGAAGTTGAAAAGATCAAACAACACTTGGTTAGAGTTCTGAACTTCTAGTAACTTTAAATAACATCATGCTTGCAATGTGAGAGGGACACTTATATACAAGTATATAAAGCGTTATTGGTGCGTCCACCATACCTCTATTACATTGTTCACATTCCGTTATGGTTGCCACTATTGGTTCTTACACATAATAAGTCTTACTGTGGTTTCTGTGCACTGAACTTCATAATTATGTGTGCATCCATAATTACGTCATTCCTTGCATAGTCACGTAGTGCATCTTATAATGTGTAGGGGAAGAAAACAATGAACCTGTGATGATTGTGACTAGACCACCATAGGGTCCTTTTTAATTAAATCAATAAATGATTTAAATAGACTACCAAGGAGTATGTTCAGCTATATCACCACGTGTCGTTCTTAACCAGATTCTGACTCAATCTTTTTTACTAGACCACTAAAAGGGTCTCTTATGAAAGATAGAATGGTACTATATAATCCAAGGGTCTTAATGATTACGTAGAAGCCCATTAAGGATTTAAGGTAGTACCTTTTTGAATATCCTACCACGAATCCCTCATATGAAGATATGAAAGGTTCTACGAGGATTTGGATAACGAATATCCAGAGTATACAAAAACACAAAAATGCATAAAAGAAAACACATAATGCATAAACACATAGTCACATAACCACAAAATTGTTTTAACTTGATTTGTTATCATTTAGTTAATTTGTTCTGCTAACTGTGCATATGTATTCAAAGCACACCAGGTATCCAATCAGTGGATTGTGCTTTAAATATTTCCAAGAATCTAACTATAAAGATAGAAAGATCTTAAAGAGAAAATTCGGTTTCGATTATAAGGAACCGAAATGCTCGAATTAAGGTACACAAGGAATCCAATTAAGGACTCTGATTTGAATGATAATTATCCACAAGGATCTAATTGTAGGGATAAAATATCCCATATGGATTTTAAAAGTTGAAGATGTTTTGAAACCTTGCACTGGATGTGCTTAAGTCAAAACATGAAGTAAAATGCTTATGAAGTTGAGATGCTGGATATGTCAAGGCGACATATGAAGCAGAATTTGAAGGTTTAGTTAATGTATGAGAAAAATGTTTTTGAAAACTATGCATGGGGTTTCTTTTAAAAATGTGTTTAATGTTTTTGAAACCTTATATATAATACTTTTGAAATCATAAAGTAGGTGTATTAGGTAAGTATATTTATAAAAATGTTTTAAAATCATGCGAGATGAATTTTTGAAATTATGTATAAGGTTTTTGAAAACATGATTGATGCTTTTGAAATCATGCACTTGATATAAGTAATCATACTGTATTAATAACATTTTGAAATCATGAAGGTTGTTTTTGAAATATAGATGATGCATTTGAAAAATTGTTTTCAGACTATATGAAATGTTTTGAAATCATGAAGGTTGTTTTGAAAACATAGACAATGCTTTTGAAATCATGGAGGTTATTTTTGAAAACTTATGTTATGCATGTTGAAAAATCAAAATGTAATGGGTATGAGATTTGAAAATATCCTTAGTTATCTAACCAAGGATTCAAAAGGCACAGATGTGCGAAAAGCACGATTACTCATAATGTCACTTTATTTTCTGTACTTCGTATCTTAATATGAAACGAGTACTTAAAATTTTTCGAGAAAATCATGAGCGATCACTTGAAAGGGAGAATCACAAGAGTAGTTTGTAAAGAACATAGTTCCTTAATGCAGGTATTATAGGGAAATGCCATACACATATGTAACTACACTTGTATATCGGAATTGTGAACAACAATTTATTTATAAACAAAATTGATTGTATCACATTACAAGAAAAACAAAGAAATAAAAGCATAAGATTAAAACAGCAACATCTTATACTCAGCCAAATGCTCATCCATGGGTCAGATTTGCATTTACAATCTTTGTTCACTTGTTCCTGAAATAGCTCGTCTCGACGTAGCTGTACCAAGTACCAGATCGTAAACGAGCTTGAGCAGGGTTGACTTGGGGTTGGTTTGGACCACCTTGGATTGTGTTGAAAAGACAAGCATTTGCCAGGTGACCGAGTCGTCCACATGAAGCACACAGACGACACTGCAGGTAAGCTTTGTGAGGTACATAACACCTGTTGCACATCAGTGCAGTATGGTCATTAGGTTTCTTGGCAGAAGGTTGAGCAGCAGCAATGCTTATAGCAGCTTTGTTTTGGATAGCAAAGTGGCATATGCCAACCAAATGTCCCCACCGTCCACAGTAGGTACATTTGGAGTAGGGCATGAGGTTTGAATGATGACGGTTGCATCGTTTGCACCATGGGGCAGTTCCAAAGTACGGCTTCCTAGCTGGTGGCGCTGCCACTTGGCTAGGTCCCGCTTGATTAGGTGTAACTGCTGCGGGTTTCCTTGAAGCCTTACGCTTCCTTGATTTTGGTGCAGGCTTGACTTCTGCTTCCTTCGGTGACTCTTGAGTGGCTTCATTGTTGAGACGAGACATGGCAATGCCTAAATCCACAGTCTTCAGAATCACTTCGCCTATTTGCTGGGCAAGTTTGGCTGTTTGCTCGGACATTTGACCGTTGCTGAGAGGGAGAGACATTCTAGAAGAAAATGAAAGACATAGGAAGAAACAAGTGAAATGTTATCGGAAAATCAAAACAAAATGGCAACGCATAAAATTTGCGATCATTTGTTTGTTACCTAAGGCAAACAAATGAGACGATGACTAATCAAAGTAAACGGGTTATATTAATGTATCACTGAAGACATGCTCGCCTATAAGTGAACACTTACCCCAAGAGTTCCCAGGTAAGAGTGACTGGTCCGATACTGCAGATTTGTACGAACACTCTAGCCTTTAGACAGAAAACTCAGAGTACAGGCATTCACCCTTCCAGTTTGCACGTGTTCACATCAAAAGACCCAAACTTTGACGAGATTTTGAAAATTCAAAGGGGTTCAAAACCATACAACAGAGGGTTCAAAACCTAGTAATCAATCATCCTAGAACAGATGATTAGTTTTCAAAGCGGTTTTGAAATTTGTGTTCCTGTTATGGTTGTCGCCCAAGGATAGGTGACGGTATTGTTTTATGACTAAACGCAAGTAAACTCGCGTTAGGGTCCTAGGAAGGTTATAGACTAGGTCAAAGCATTACTAATAACCTAATTCCCTATAACCATGAGCTCTGATACCAACTTTTCTGTCACACCCCGACCACGTAAAACAACAAAACGTGGCGGAATCGTCGGGGAGTGTTGTAACAAAATCATTGTTTCATAACACATGGAAAATCGAAATATTGTTTTATTGATTAAAAGAGTTACAATGTCTAAACAAACAAAGAAGTATAACAAAATTAACTAGTCTTCCATCTTTTATTGTCACTAAGGCCCAAGTCCGCCTATGTGTATCTTGATCAATCCTATGCATCATTTCCTGAAACACATGTGAAAATAGGTACGTCAGCATAAAAATGCCGGCGAGTACATAGGTTTTGTGAAAACAGGATTTATGACTTATAAGTTTAGAAAAAGGTTGTTTAACAAAAGCCAATCATAATCCTTGTAAAATGTTTTGTTTTATAAATCATTTGAAAAACAATGATATGTAAAAGAATAATGTAAGATTAAATGAATAACCAAGTAAAATGAGTTTGTATAAGAGAAGTTGTTTGTAAAACAATGTCTTGTGAAAAGTATGTTATTTGTATAAAAATGTTATATGTCTAAACTGAAATGATTCAAATAACGCTACGATATGTAATACCATACAAACACTTATATATAGGAAGTACCAGCGGCGTATCCACCATGCTTGTATCATATTACATATGCCTCGTTACTTAAATCACTTACCCATACAAACCACTAATGTAAATTTGCCCATATCAAATCATTTGTCAAATGTCTTTGTGTAAACCATGTCAAAATATCTATGTCAAAATACGGTCCAGGAAATATGTATATCAATATCAAATGTCTATGTCAAATGTCAATGAGTGAACAAAATGTCATGTATGGCAACTGAAATATATAAATATATATATATATATATATCCACCGAGCCATAGGTAAAAATGCACAAAACAATGTATTGAAGTAAAACGTAGTTTAATCAACGTTATGTTTTGTGGAAATGCATGCTATACTGGATACAAACATTTATGCGGTATTGTAAAAATGCATGCATCCAAGCCTTGTGACTGTGGTGATGAGCCTTTAAACAAATTAAAGGTCTATCTGTATTATGTCTTATCGAATTCGGTCATTTCTTTCATCCAAACATACCTAGGATGTTAGGAACGGGAGTTGTCAATTCCTATGGTACCATTACCTACTAACGAGCGGCGTGATCAAAGTTAATGAATGTATATGGTCCCATTTAAACAAGCCAAATGTCATATCAAAATGTAAGCATGTGATGAAAATGAAAATGTACTAAGCATGATGAACATACATAGCATGAAAAGGTAATGTAAAACAATGCACTAAGTATGCACACAATGGACATACATAGCATAAAATGTCATGTAAAACGATGTACTAATAAGGTACTACTGAACATAGCATGCATATGATGAGAAAACATGAAAAGCACGAAAGTAACAAGTAGGCACATGTGTTTCACCCCAAAATGTTTGGAAAATAGTAAAAGAGGGGTCTATGTACTCACTTGAGATTGCTCAATAGATTCTAGATATCCACCAAGCAAGGTTAGAAGATCACGGATTCAAACGTCACCTAATATAGGTAACTACATTAATAAACGGACCTAATCGGAGGATCGGGTAGCATGAGGGTTTGTAAACCAAATGAGTGTAGGAACTCATGTAATATTGTTTAACAAAGCCTACATACTA
Source organism: Helianthus tuberosus (assembly GCA_030545235.1). Lineage (NCBI taxonomy): Eukaryota > Viridiplantae > Streptophyta > Magnoliopsida > Asterales > Asteraceae > Helianthus > Helianthus tuberosus. Next base: position 113,523,029 of record CM060394.1, on the reverse strand, counting down.
AAACGAAACTTATCCTAAGTGCTTTTGACCCGTTACGACCCGTTTAGGTAGCTTATGCTACTTTAACGCGTCGTTCGCGTAAAACGTGTTCGGACCGCCTAACTAGCCCTATGACAAGTAAGATATGTCTTAACATGTTTAATATTGTTGTTAAATCAGTTTAGATGGCAAAAGTTATGTTACATAGGCTTAAATTGAATTTTGGCGCAAAAAGGGCATTTTGGTAATTTACCTAAGGCATAGGAACTACTTATCATACAACTACTTAAACGACGTGACCATAAGGTATAACCTCGAAAGGTTATTCCCTATACTACTATGGTCACCTAAAGTGTTTGTTCGGATCCTAAAGATCGACCAAATGGGTCGGGTTCGAAAGCATAAGCGATTTATTAGATCGTTTACCCTTACGACCCTAAACAAGCACAAATCTAAAAGTGACGAGCTAAACATGCTTGAACATGTTTAGTTAAGTTAGAAAATAGGTTTGGTATCAAAACAAATGGTTTTGATACCCTAGAGTAGTTTGGTTACAAAATACGCGAGAACACGCATTTTGGCCAAACTACGACTCGTCACTGAGCCTAGATAATGTGGTAATCAGTAGGTATAGTCACTAGGGACTATAACCATCGTGATTACTCTCACGTTATGAAGTTCAAACGAACTTCGCATTGACCATAAACTGGTCAATGCAAAAAGTCAAACACAGTTTGACTTTAACGCTAAAACAAACGATAAACGCGAAAGAATACTTACAGAAGGTCCCCGCAAGTATTTGACCCGATTCACTCTCAGGTAGGAAGCATATAAACTTCCACTTAGAGAGCTTGAATAAGATTCAAATGTGTGGGTTTGAATGTGATCTAAGGAGGGGTATATATAGGAAATGTTGAGCCGTTAGGATCGTTTCTTGTTTCCCAAGCATTAATCTCAGCCATACAACACATACCCACTGATTTACAAACCCATGGGAGCCCATAGGATTGCTAGAAACCAGTTGCAAGTGAGAAAAGAGTGTATAACAGCTGAAAACAGGCTGTTTGCAACAATTCTGCAAGTCTGACCCTTGCTTACGGACCTCAACACTCACAATGTTGAGGTCCGTAAGGACCTTGCATGTCTGAAACTTTTAAAAAATGGCAGAACAGGCCCCTGCACCTCTAAACTTGCTATTTGATGCATTTTTGACACGTTTAAGCCCCGTTAACCCCATTTCAAAGCTCTAAAATGAAGTTAAAGTGTAGAGAACTTAAAATGTCTTCAAAAATATCTCGGATGTCGGTTCGTTTGGTCGCACGGTTGCGTTGTTCGGTTAATTACGACGGAAGTCGTAACAAACACAAAAACGATCCAAATTAAGCGACGAATAGATTTTTATCAAGCCAATCACTAAAACATATTATGTTAATGATTACATAAATTTTTGGATGTCCGGATGTATTCAGAATGTAAGATATGCGCGAAAATGCAAACTTATGCACTTTTTGACGCTTTTAGTCCCTGAATGACCAAAAAGTTTATTTTAGCACACCGAACCCCTCAAAGCCTATTTCTAAGCTATGTAAAGGATATTTAGGGTGTGTTTAACTTATGGCCATGTTCTGGAATGTCCGTTACAGTACGAATCGACATACTTTCACAGTTTGTCGAATTTAGTCCCTGTAAGCGAATAAACTTGATTTCGGCGCACCAAACCTTCCAAAACTTATTTCTAAGTTATGTATAGGTTATTTAAGGTATGTTAAGCCTATTTCACTATTCCGAAGTGTTTGTTGCATTAAACTGGTTATATTTACGCATCAGTGCGCGTGTTACCTTCCAGAAAGTGATTTAAAGCCCGAAATTGAACAAGTATTTGTATGTGCAAATGATACACATATTTATGAAAATCCCAAGTATGAAATACAATATTTCGTTGGTTTGGTATTTGTTTGATGGTTGAAGTGACACAGGTGTCACACGAGGTATAAAACTGAAAACAATTAAAAGAAAATGGGGACATGAACTTACAGTATTGCATCTTCAGTACTTGTAACTCAAATCTCCTCAGCAAACACGACTACCTACAATGTTTTAACGTCTATTAGATGAACGGGCCGTGCCTTGCTTCTTGTATTTATATCTTTGAGTTACGCTTCATATGTTCCCAATATTATTCGAAGTTATAATTATTTGTTAAACTAATAATTATTTTAACTTAAATTATATTTAGTTTTGGAATAATTGTTTAAAAATATTTCTGTATTAATACTTCTCAAGTATTCGGATTCGTATTTCCTTCCCAAGGATGGGGTATTTCATACATGGTTATCTGTATTCTTGTATTTGTATATCTAGCCATGTAGTGGCGTCGTATTCCGGTGTGTTAATCCAAAAGAATATATTCCTTTAAGTCTCACTTAGAAATATATAAACCTTATTTTTATTCAAAACAATACATTCCAAGAAAATATATATTTTCCCAAAAATACTATATTTCTTAATAAACCCAAGTAAAAACATTTTTTTTTTACTTTCCCCAACTAATAATAATACATTTTTTACTGTCCAAAAATATGATATAATATGGTAAAAATCATACTTTCATGCTTTCATATCCGAAATATTATTTACCAAAAATATATTTGTAAGAGTATTTCCCAGAATATTTTGTAAGTTACGTTTTTGCGTTCGGTTTCACAATATCAAGCGTGTAACTTAAATATTTATTCCTTGTGATTTTTGGTATTATTATGGAGCTGTAATTTCCATGGTATTGCTAAGTTATATTATTTTACCCTAAAATAATATAACTATTCCACAAATCATACAAGTATTCACACAAGTGTTTTAGTATAAAATATATATTCTAAATATATATTTATCCATTTTATTTGTAAAAATCAACCTCCGATACTTCGTATTTTTGTGACAAAACCTATGGCGAAGTTTATTTTGAAAAACAAAGTTAAAAACATATTTGCAAGCACTTGTTAGAAAATAATTTCTAAGTGTTTGAATTTTTAGAAAATTTCGCCATAGTTTCCTTTGAAAATGGAGGTGTCCATGCTATTTAGCATATCATTTTCTTTTCCAAAAATCATTCAAACCATCAACAACAAATCTCTAAATCATATTACACTCACCAAGTGCAAAAACAATGCACTTTACATAATAACATGAACTTGTGTTTTCGTAAAAACGCGTAGTAACTTGGTATTATATTTAGTAGCCTTAGTTACTTCCCAAAATATATTTACTTTTTTAAAATCTCATTCTCGGGATTTTTAGATGTTCACAACTTGTGAACATATTTTACAAAAATATTTATTTGCAACATTTTCATGTTTCACTAGCTTTCCCACACTTAATTTGTTTCCAAAAATAGTGTAAGTATATGTAAGAATCATGATCTTTCAAAAACCGTCTTTTAAACTTGGTTTGTTTAGAAAAATCATTCACAAGCCTTGAGTTTACAAGTTTACTAGTTCACTAGGTTTATTACTTTGTAAGAAAAATCATTTTTATTTTCATGTTCATGTTAGTCTAGAAGATGATTATTTCATGAAAGCACATAATCATCTCTAACTTGTTAAACCATGTTTTTAATCATACTTTAACAAGTTCCATATGATGATCAATCATCATATTACTAGTAATCAACAAGTAATCATCAACAAATTCAAACAACATCATACTAGCATTATTTCAACATATTTCCCCTTATGTAAGCTTATGTTTCATGATTCAAGTTTATGTTCTTTTAGTGTTCATATGATTTACTTCATGTAACATCTTTTAACCAAGCAAAATAGAAGTAAATAAGGGTTAAGATGATCTTACTACTAGCTTCAAGCTAGGGATGATTCAAGGATAGAAAACAAGTGGATAAAAGCAATCCGTGAAGGTCCTTCAACTTCCGAAAGCTCCAAGCTTCCTAACTTAGCTTCTTACACCTTAGAACAAGCTTGGAATTATTGTAGGATGGATTAAAATGGAGATGGTATGATGATGGGGTGTGGTCGTGAGTTCCCAAGGGAGGAAGAGAAGTGTTTTTGAGTTGTGAAGATGATGAAGATACTAGTATTCTTATAACCATCAAGCTCTAATATCCAAAGGGTGTTGTGTCTAGGAAAGTACTAACAAGATCACCCAAATTCCAAGGAGAGATTATGGAAGGGATTTAGTAGGATTTGGAAAAATCTTGTGGTGGGGTCCATGCTTGGGGACGGTTACATAGGGGGGGGGGGGTAAGTTTTAAATTGTTGGGGTAAGTAAGTAATTAGTTGGGTGTTAAGTGCAAAAGCTAGTGTTTAGTGTGTTACATGTATTATGCAGTATGTTATAGTGTTCGGGAACCATAACTAGCACAGAAAAAGTGAAACAATACTTTTAACAATATTTTTGTGTTCCGGGTAAAGTCCGGTTGTTCGGTTAGATACCGATCCGTTAAAGTGCTAACTTATACCGTATAGTGTCCCATGTAACTTTTTGTGACACCTTTAATTCCCGACACTTAGGAAAGTATACATGACCATTTTGCCATGTTTTTGCATATTACTAGCATTGTTAAAATGCTGAATTTTGGTAATTAATGCAGAATTCTGCACTTTAAGTGGGTTTTAAGCACTTTCCGGCACCTAAACTATCACCTAGTGACGCAGTTTTATGGTCCTTACTTCCCTACACTCCATACTAGTGTAGTACCCTGTCTCTGGCTCATACTGGACCTCAATATATTGTTTGTCTATGTGTTGGTATTGTCAGCATGTTTCTGAGTTATCCGCTCACTGTGCTAACTGTGCTTTGTGCATCAAGTATGTTACTAAAGTTTGTATGTAATGAATGTAGTGACAGTATGAAATGTGATGCATATGTATGTGTGTAACAAAAATCATAAAGCAGTTTAAGTCATTAGTTGTAATTAAGCACATTCATTAAGCATAAATCGATATTAATTAAACGTACGGATGCATGCAAATTTGACAGTTGTCACATTCTCCCCCTGTTAAGAAAATTTCGTCCTCAAAATTTGTACTACCTTAACCCCTTATGGTTACGTCACACATGTATGTATATGAATAATACCGAGGTAGATAATCACCAAACCGAATCAAACCTCACTCACATCAGGTGAGTCCAATAATATATAACAACCCGAACCCTATGGTATAAAGGTATGTGCTTTTAGCATTTGATGTCAAATGTACAAGACGTATTTGACGTATAGTCTAGTGTAATCTAACTAGCAGGGGGGTTCCACAATAGAGGAGTTTTGACTAATAAGATTCTCAAACGATCGATCGGAATATGCAAACGAGTTTTCACAAACCATAGCATCCGCTATATTAATTCAAAATCAACAACTCAAATGTAATAGTCAAATGATCTGTCAACTCCCGAGTAATGGATGGTAAGGTTTTGTGTGTTGACATTCTTAAATTTCGAAAGTACACCGAATGCAATACAAGCGAATCTGGTGTATCATTGCCTTGATTCGTAGTTGCATCAGGAATGTTTAAATGACAAGTCAAACGAAAGTATATGCAGTTTTGTGTGAAATGGTTGACCCTGATTAGCACAAGTTACAAGTTTGAAATGACATAATTCAAGTATAGTGGTGACTGAACAAGTTGACCGTGTTGGAAATCAAATGAACATGTACCGAAACAAGCCTGAAGATTTGATTTACACAATGTCATAGAGTTTTCAGTTGAGTATGGAACATCAAAAAGCTACTGTTTTTTATCGCAGGTGAGAAAGCAATAAATACCGCAGGGTATTCAATTTATAATGAAAGAATCGTTCGGAGGTACAGCGTGGTATGAAATGAATCTATGTACCGTTGTCTTAACACACAACTGTGTTGAGTCTGCTTTAATCGTGAGTATCAAATGGATTTTTAAATGAATAGACTATTAAATCCGTGTATGAAGTGAGTAACCAAATAAGCGCAAGCTTCAATTTTGTGAAAGTATCCCCACAAGGTGTCGTAACCAACAAACGATTTAGTGAAGTCGTAGACCAAACAAGTCTACTACCACTCGAAACAAAAGAATCTTTGCCAATTATTTGAATATGATGCTCTCAATACATCATATGACGTCTTAAACTGAATATGCGAAATGGATAAGTTCAAGCAATTGAACTTGGTTTCAGCGTAACCCGACAATAAACGTATGTATCAACAAAGGAAATCTTGGCATGGTCACAAAGATAAACCATGAATGTAACTTGAAATAAATGAAGTTTCAAGAAAGTGTGTTGACTTGATAGCAAAAGAGTCAATAGTCACAATAATGTAGGTCATTCGAATCACAAACCAGTAATTAGGTTTAGCGTCATAATATTTTGAACTTCAATGAAGCGTTTATTCGAAATGAAGTCGCATGCGTAGCAAATGGTGCATGTGTGACAAATAAGTTTCCAAGAAAAGGAATAATGAGTATCTGCTAAAATGAAGAAATGACCAAATGTCGAAGCAAATGTGTGTTCGCTCTCAGCGAAGAAAATTAACGTGATGCAACTACCATTAAGGGGAGTAGAGGTGCAAACATCTACTCGCTAGAAGTAAAAGAAATTCAAGTGCTTTCTGTTTGGTCAACGGAACCAGCATATATTTCAGGTTAATGGTGTTTGCTTGAGTTAACAGATGTGGTTCCTAAGTAACAACCTTTGTGAATTTGGACCTGGGTTCCCGATGGTCCTAAGTACATGTTTCCTAGAATCTCAGAGTTTCGTGTTCGGTGTAGAATCGTTCTGTGCATTGTGTAGGAAACACCATTCTTGTGTATGTTAAAACAAGTTATTGTCCCACAATTTCCCCGGTATACTTTCTTTCTGAATTTGCAGCTATAGGCACTCGATCATCGATCAGTCGGGAAATAGTAGTTGGATCCTCACAATTAGTTAAATAAGTAATTCGTTAATCCTTAGCAAGAGTTGCTGACTCTTGTTGGCTAGCTCGTTCGGCTCCTGGTAGTTTGATGTCCATTTGAGAATCATCGTCCTTTCTCTTGACGAGCAGAACTGGGGTTACCCAAAACGGAAATTTTGGTATGTTATCTTCCTTCTCTATCCACTACTGAAACTGTACTGACAATCCTTGTATCTCCAAAGGTGTAAGCCGCTAGGGTGCATTAACTACAGACGCGACGCCTGGAATCAAATCGATGCAAAATTCGACTTGTCGTTGAGGAGATGATTCTGGCAAGTCTTCGGGGAAGACTTTAGGACATTTCCTTATCACAGGAATATCTTCGTGTTTTGGTCCTTCGACTCCCTTGTCCTCGACATGAGTCAAGAAAACAACACATCCTATTCGCAAACAATATTCGTGCCTTCACGCAATTTGTAGTTTGTAAAGGCGTACCTTGCTTCATGAGTCGAGATAGTTTCTTTGTTCGGCATCGGGATACGGATATCAATCTCCTCTTGATCACTTGACAACCAATCCATCCAACTATCTTGTTGAAGCTTCCCAATTCACTGGCAGTAGATCAAGCGTAAACTCACGCTCTCCGGGTCCTATCTTGCCATTTCCAAATACTTCGTTGGCTTCCACTAGCTTCCCATTAGCTAGTTCTATTGAGTGCGGGTTATCTAGCTTACTTACTACTAAACCAAGCGTACTTTCAACCTCTAGAAATGCGAAACTAAAATTGGCGACAGTATCTAACAGCATGCATGCATATCGTTGAGTAATATGGGACGTACCGATATCCACGCTTGGATTCCTGGTGTGCTCCCCTAGCTCTGCTAATGAGCTTTTATCCTTGTGCCTGATTCTTCTTAGGGTAGTATTTTCTGAAATGCTTCTTGCTCCCACAGTTAAGACAGCCTTGAGCACGTTTTTGTTTGTCACTCATCCTGCCTTTGTCGTTGTCGTTGTTTCCTACACGATTCTTGCTGCCATCTTGGCCTCCATTCCTATGTTCAGTGTCTTGCCTACATGTTTCCTTAGGATGCCCCCTTTTACCACAGTTATCACATTTTCCATATTTACATCGCCCGACATGATAACGTAGACAATTGTCGCACTTAGGTAGGATACCCATGTAGTCTTTTCCCTTTTTGGCCTTCTTCTCGTTACTCACCCGAGTAACCTTCTTGAGATTTACGAGCTTTCTCTTGTTATCCCCAGATGACTCTACGGGAGTCTCATTTTTCTCTTCCGGTGTGGAAAATTTTCCTTGTCTAATTGCTTCTTCAGTGAGCACCACGCTCATGTCGATTGGTCCGATGATTGTTGAAGGCTTAGATGTTATTACCAGGCTTAGGAGCTGAGGTGCCAGTCCCCCGATGAAACGTTCGATCTTCCTAGATTCTGGTTCCACCAAACGCGAAGCAACTTGTGATAATTCGCCAAATCTCTGAACATATTCAGCTATCTTTGGACCTTCCATTCTCAAGTTCCACAATTCAGTCTCCAACTCCTGGATTTCTACCCTAGAGCAATATCTTTTACGCATCAGTTCTTTCAGTTCGTCCCACGTTAAAGCATTCGCAGCAGTTTCGCCCATTGTCTGAACCTGAAGGTTCCACCATGACAGAGCCCCGTCTACAAATAGTCCAGCTATGTACGTGACCTGATGTTCTGGGGCGCATTTACTTAGTCGTAAAACAGAATTCGTCTTTTCCACCCAACGAACAAAAGCTAAGGCACCCCCAGTGCCGTCGAATTCTCGAGGTTTGTGGTTCAAGAACTGCTCGTAGGTGCAGCCGCTGGGTGGATTATTTCCTGAGGTACATCTGCCGTGTTTGGAGCGAAGGGCCTCGAGCTGTGTGATGGCCTGTGAGATGCGCCCTTGCTGTTCTGACTCTGTTGTTGTTGGCAGAGGGTTGTTGGTATCGACGTTCCCTTGTATTGACATCTTCTGAGATAAGATTGGTTAGGTCAGGTCTTATCGTTCAGGGAGTGCATATAGTTGTTTAGTAGTCATTTGTACATGCACATAATAGGTTATCATACCAACCAACCAAGCAATAGCATAAAAATAGCATAACCACGTAATTTGGTAATTATGTTTAATGAGAGCATAGCAAGTAAGCACGTAGCATTATAATTATAGCACACACATATAGATCAACAACGTGCTTAACGAAGACATAGCGACTGAGCTTTCGTTGGTCATTGGTCACAAGGTATTGTCGCATGTCTAATGATGATTGGGCCCTCATTATTCCCTGACCACAATTGTATTGTCTTCCAAAATGTATCACATCAACAGGGACACAGGGTCACCCTACCCTTGTCCATTAAATATATTAGTGTATCAAAAATTACGTAGTCAGATGTGGTCTTCAAAAGTCTCCACAATCCCGGCTTATCATTAGTGTCTTTACCCAAAAGTAATGCAATCCGCATAATCCAGAAACCAACTATACTGGTGACTGAGGTGGAGGAGGAAAGAAAAGTAAACTGTTAACATGTGTGAATTCCTCCTCGAGCTTGTATATACGTCGAAGTAATTAACTGATCTGCCGCTCGACAGTAAAGAAACGAACATCAACAACCTGGGAAAGGTGTAATAGCAGCAAGCGAGAGTTCAAAAGGAATCTTTGATAAATGTGGAGGACCAAAGTATATTGGCAATAGACAGGGTGGAGGACGTGGTGTCGGCTCAAGCATCCAACATTTTGCGACTTATAACCTCAAACTGTAGCTGATGTGACAGGTGTACTCATCCCGTGTGTAGCCTCCATAAAGTGAGGGATGGTAGGTCTAAAATCAGTATAGTGTATTATAGGAACCATCGAAATGGTTCGTCCAGCGATGCAGAGGTGAATGTAGCAAACGGTTCGGCCTGTGAGGTTGTAGAAAATGCTGCTGTAGCAAAAGGGATCGTTACTAGGGTGCTGACCTGGAGTACCTTTCCGGGGTGCGGGTAAGTCCCAAGATAAAGAGGTAAACATACCTAGTGCAATGGACGTCGGTCTCCATAGGGGAAAAGGAGCAACGTCAACGGTTGTTGGTGCAAAATCAAACGTCTCAACCGATAAGGAGATCGTCAGGTGCAGGTACTGGGTCAGATATGAGGGGTGTAATGCCTAATAAATCAAAAGAAACAGGGTCATGATCAAGTAAAGGTGCAGGTTCAAAAGGTGCAACATCAAGCTGACCCAAAAGGTGCAGAAGCCAGCTCAGGAGCAGGCTCTGGGTCATGTAACGGTGTGGTGCCTTGAGCAGGTGCTAGTGCAGCAGTCATGTCATCGTCGTCTGCGTCAGTAGTAGAAAGCTATAATCTGACTGTCTGTAAGGATGCAGATGTCACAGACTCAAAGGGGTCTGAAATAGAATGTATACTAAAATCAGAGGGTAGCTTGATAACAGGGATCTCAAAACGTAAAATTAGTAACAACGTTCTCATCTAACTTTCCATCATCCTGGGTGTCAACGGGAGGATCATCAACAAGCAAATTAATGTCGTCATCAAATAATTTGTCAAAGAGGCAGATCCTCGGGGGAAATAACCACGAGAGGTACGGCGTCGAGGATCGGAGCCAGGAGGTGCTCTCCACCGAAATGTCCAAATGGTAAGGTGGTCGTGGACCGAAACAAGAATGACAGGAAGATTCTCATCAAGGAAGCCATTAGCAAGGGTAATTCATCTCCAAAGTCTGGCAGCGCGGACGGTTGGAAGTCGTCCTCGTCCTTGGTCAGCATGTCAGGGTCACTCTCAGTGTCTGACGTAAATATCTCCGGCGCAGGTACAATCTCATCATCTATGGCGGTGGCCGTAGGGTCATCATCATCTGACAATTCGTTCCCTGAGGAGGGTGACGTGTGTGCCGGTACATAATAGTCATAGCATGCATATTCACAGTAATCTTTAACACTTTATGTATTGCAAATAAAGACAATTCATAATGTAATCATGTATCCACATATTCGTCCTAGTTTTCCCCGACTATCCCACCCAGCCTCTTAGACTGAACTCCCTAGTCTCTCAGACTAATTCCCTGGTCTCTAAGACCAAATCTTCCCAGTCCCTAAGACTATCTCCCTGGTCTCTAAGACCAAATCTCCCCAGTCTCTAAGACTAAATCCCTGGTCTCTAAGACCAAATCTCTCCAGTCTCTAAGACTAATTCCCTGGTCTCTAAGACCGATCCTCCCTTAGTCTCTAAGACTGATCCTCCCTCAGTCTCTAAGACTGAATTATAAACATAAATTTTGAAATGTGTATTTGTGCCTTTTTGTCTGTAAAAATGTTTGTTCCCTGGATCTGGACGTTTTGTGTATGCAATGTAAAAATGTTTGAAAATGTTTTCGTGAGAGCCCTGATGATCATAGTCTAGACTCGAGAAAGAATCCTAGTTCGCTATGATCGAGGCTCTGATGCCAAGCTGTCACACCCTAACTTTTGCGGAAGCGTGATTATGGTGTGACTTCCTTAATATCATTGCATTCAATCATAACATCAACTATAAGATAAAACCATAGGTTTGTCATCCATTAAATAAGTTTGAAATATAACAACATTGTTTTAAAACGTAGACTTCAAATTCTAGTTTTACAAATCGTACAAATTGTTCTTGAGTTCATTAAGGACTCATCAAAAGATATTGAATAATTCCAAGGTTTGGAAGATATGTCTCGTCCAGGAATAGGACACACCGTCCAAACTCAAAGACCATGGATGACATCTTTATTCTTAACGCAGCATAAAAACTTCCAACGCCCGCCAGATCCATTAAAATTTCCCTGAAATACATGTAGTTTGAAAAACATCAACAAAAGTTGAGCGAGTTCATGTGTTCGTTTGTGTGTATGTATAAACCTTTGAAACATTGTAAGTATGTATGTAAGTTCCTGGTATGTAGCAATAAGGAAAAAGAGATCACCACTGGGTTGCAAAGCCAATGGTATGTGTGAAGTGATGCAGGAAGACTCAAACCTAGCAGATTTCGCACCGGGCTTCCGGCTGTAAGACATAGTCACCACGTGGTCCACTCAGCGGACTCAGGGGTGGGGCTCGCAACACCCAAATAGATCTATCACTCATGTCCCTCGGTCCTACACGAGGATTGATGGCCTTAATCGCCCTACTCATTCACATGATCTAAGTAGTAAACCCTCCTTTAGCTAATCATATCATGTAAAAAGCGTTTGTAATAATCGTAACATGTATTTCACCCCTGAGGTATAAAACTGAAAACAGTTAAAAGAAAAGGGGGACATGAACTCACAGTATTGCGTCTTCAGTACTTGTAACTCAAATCTCCTCAGCAAACACGACTACCTACAATGTTCTAAAGTCTATTAGACGAACGGGCCGTGCCTTGCTTCTTGTATTTATATCTTTGAGTTACGCTTCCTATGTTCCCAATATTATTCCAAGTTATAATTATTTGTTAAAATAATAATTATTTTAACTTAAATTATATTTAGTTTTGGAATAATTGTTTAAACAATATTTCTGTATTAATACTTCTCAAGTATTCGCATTCGTATTTCCTTCCCAAGGATGGGGTATTTCATACATGGTTATCCGTATTCTTGTATTTGTATATCTAGCCATGTAGTGGCGTCGTATTCCGGTGTGTTAATCCAAAAGAATATATTCCTTTAAGTCTCACTTAGAAATATATAAACCTTATTTTTATTCAAAATAATACATTCCAAGAAAATATATATTTTTCCTAAAAATACTATATTTCTTAATAAACACAAGTAAAAACATTTTTTTTTACTTTCCCCAAATAATAATATATTTTCTCCTGTCAAAAAATATGATATAATTTGGTAAAAATCATACTTTCATGCTTTCATATCCGAAATATTATTTACCAAAAATATATTTGTAAGAGTATTTCCCGGAATATTTTGTAAGTTACGTTCGGTTTCACAATATCAAGCGTGTAACTTAAATATTTATTCCTTGTGATTTTTGGTGTTATTTTGGAGCTGTAATTTCCATGGTATTGCTAAGTTATATTATTTTACCCTAAAATAATATAACTATTTCACAAATCATACAAGTATTCACACAAGTGTTTTAGTATAAAATATATATTCTAAATATATATTTATCCATTTTATTTGTAAAAATCAACCTCCGATACTTCGTATTTTTGTGACAAAACCTATGGCGAAGTTTATTTTGAAAAACAAAGTTAAAAACATATTTGCAAGCACTTGTTAGAAAATAATTTCTAAGTGTTTGAATTTTTAGAAAATTTCGCCATAGTTTCCTTTGAAAACGGAGGTGTCCATGCTATTTATCATATCATTTTCTTTTCCAAAAATCATTCAAACCATCAACAACAAATCTCTAAATCATATTACACTCACCAAGTGCAAAAACAATGCACTTTACATAATAACATGAACTTGTGTTTTCGTAAAAACGTGTAGTAACTTGGTAATATATTTAGTAGCCTTAGTTACTTCCCAAAATATATTTACTTTTGTAAAAATCTCGTTCTCGGGATTTTTAGATGTTCACAACTTGTGAACATATTTTACAAAAATATTTATTTGCAACATTTTCATGTTTCACTAGCTTTCCCACACTTAATTTGTTTCCAAAAATAGTGTAAGTATATGCAAGAATCATGATCTTTCAAAAACCGTCTTTTAAACTTGGTTTGTTTAGAAAAATCATTCACAAGCCTTGAGTTTACTAGTTTACTAGTTCACTAGGTTTATTACTTTGTAAGAAAAATCATTTTTATTTTCATGTTCATGTTAGTCTAGAAGATGATTATTTCATGAAAGCACATAATCATCTCTAACTTGTTAAACAATGTTTTTAATCATACTTTAACAAGTTCCATATGATGATCAATCATCATATTACTAGTAATCAACAAGTAATCATCAACACATTCAAACAACATCATACTAGCATTATTTCAACATATTTCCCCTTATGTAAGCTTATGTTTCATGATTCAAGTTTATGTTCTTTTAGTGTTCATATGATTTACATCATGTAACATCTTTTAACCAAGCAAAATAGAAGTAAATAAGGGTTAAGATGATCTTACTACTAGCTTCAAGCTAGGGATGATTCAAGGATAGAAAACAAGTGGATAAAAGCAATCCGTGAAGGTCCTCGAAAGCTCTAAGCTTCCTAAATTAGCTTCTTACACCTTAGAACAAGCTTGGAATTATTGTAGGATGGATGAAAATGGAGATGGTATGATGATGGGGTGTGGCCGTGAGCTCCCAAGGGAGGAAGAGAAGTGTTTTTGAGTTGTGAAGATGATGAAGATACTAGTATTATTATATCCATCAAGCTCTAATATCCAAAGGGTGTTGTGTCTAGGAAAGTACTAACAAGATCACCCAAATTCCAAGGAGAGATTATGGACGGGATTTAGTAGGATTTGGAAAAATCTTGTGGTGGGGTCCATGCTTGGGGACGGTTACATGGGGGGGGGGGGTAAGTTGTAAATTGTTGGGGTAAGTAAGTAATTAGTCAGGTGTTAAGTGCAAAAGCTAGTGTTTAGTGTGTTACATGTATTATGCAATATGTTATAGTGTTCGGGAACAATAACTTGCTCAGAAAAAGTGAAACAATGCTTTTAACAATATTTTTGTGTTCCAGGTAAAGTCCGGTTGTTCGGTTAGATATCGATCCGTTAAAGTGCTAAGTTATACCGTATAGTGTCCTTTATGTAACTTTTTGTGACACCTTTAATTCCCGACACTTAGGAAAGCATACAGGACCATTTTGCCATGTTTTGCATATAACTAGCATTGTTAAAATGCTGAATTTTGGTAATTACTGCAGAATTCTGCACTTTAAGTGGGTTTTAGGCACTTTCTGGCACCTAAACTATCACCTAGTGATGCAGTTTTATGGTCCTTACTTCCCTACACTCCATACTAGTGTAGTACCCTGTCTCTGGCTCATACCGGGCCTCAATATATTGTCTGTCTATGTGATGGTATTGTCAACATGTTTCTGAGTTATCCGCTCACTGTGCTAACTGTGCTTTGTGCATCAAGTATGTCACTAAAGTTTGTATGTAATGAATGTAGTGACAGTATGAAATGTGATGCATATGTATGTGTGTAACAAAAATCAGAAAACAGTTTAAGTCATTAGTTGTAATTAAGCACAGTCATTAAGCATAAATCAATATTAATTAAACGTACGGATGCATGCAAATTTGACAGTTGTCACATGTATCATGAACACCATTGAGTTCTGCTGGTAGCTCCAACTTGTATGCTACTGAACCAACCCTTTCCAAAATTCTGAACGGTCTGATATATCTTGGGTTCAACTTACCACTTTTTCCAAAGCGTGCCACACCTTTCCAAGGTGAAACTTTTAACAGAACCATTTCACCCACTTCAAATTCCAAGGGTTTTCGTCTCTGGTCCACATAACTCTTTTGTCGATCACGAGCCACCTTGATGCACTCTCGGATCTGCATGATCTTGTTTGTTGTTTCTTGTACCAGTTCGGGACTAACCATCTGTCTAT
The DNA here is from genome assembly GCA_030545235.1 of Helianthus tuberosus. Taxonomy (NCBI): domain Eukaryota; kingdom Viridiplantae; phylum Streptophyta; class Magnoliopsida; order Asterales; family Asteraceae; genus Helianthus; species Helianthus tuberosus. The sequence goes on along the minus strand of CM060394.1, from coordinate 113,507,602 downwards.
CACCTGCATCTGCCCAGCATAACGGTGATCGGCACTTGCGTTCGTAGAGAGCCTCGAACGGTGCAGCTTGGATGCTTGTATGGTAGCTGTTGTTATAGGAAAACTCAACCAAAGGTATATGAGTATCCCAACTGCCACCTAAATCCATTACGCAAGCACGCAACATATCTTTCAACGTCTGAATAGTTCTCTCGCTTTGATCGTCCGTCTGCGGGTGAAAAGTAGTACTCAGATTCAACTGAGAACCAAAAGCTTCCTGGAAGGATTGCCAAATCCTTGACACAAATCGTCCATCTCTGTCTGATATAATCGAGATAGGCACTCCATGACGTGCTACTATCTCCCATAGGTACAGCTCAGCTAGCTTACCAGTGTTATCCTTTTCTCTGATCGGCAAGAAATGCGCAGACTTTGTCAATCGATCCACGATTACCCAAATCGTATCATGACCTCTAGGAGTTCTGGGTAACTTGGTTACGAAGTCCATAGAAATCTGCTCCCACTTCCACATGGGTATTTCTGGCTGTTGCAGGAGACCTGAAGGCTTCGGATACTCAGCCTTCACCTTGGCACAAGTCAAACACTTCCCAACATAAGTAGCAACATCACCCTAAAGTCTTGGCCACCAATAATAATCCTTCAAATCTTGCTACATCTTGTCCGATCCTGGATGGATCGAGTACCTTGATTTATGAGCTTCATAAAATATAACCTCTCTAAGGCCACCAAAAAGCGGAACCCAAATTCGTCCCATAAAATACAAGGTTCCTTCCTCGTTGGGTACCAACTTTTTCTCCATTCCATGGACCTATTCATCCTTAATGTTCTCTTTATTAAGAGCTTCTTTCTGTGCAGCACGAATACGCAACGAAAGATCTGTCTGAATAATCATCTCTAAACCCTAACCCTTATGGGCTTGATCCTTTCCTTTCGACTTAAGGCGTCTGCCACCACATTCGCCTTTCCTAGATGATATTTGATTTCGCAATCATAATAATTTAACAACTCGACCCATCGTCGCTGTCTCATGTTAAGCTCTTTCTAATCAAATATGTGCTGAAGGCTCTCGTGATCTGTAAAAATAGTACATCGAGTACCATACAGATAATGTCGCCAAATCTTCAAAGTAAACACCACTGCGCCTAACTCCAAATCATGCGTGGTGTAGTTCTTCTCATGGACCTTTAATTGGCGTGAAGCATAAGCGATAACCTTTTGTTACTGCATTAGGACACAACCCAATCCCTGACGCGAGGCGTCACAATAGACCACGAAGTCGTCGGTGCCTTCGGGTAGGGATAAAATAGGTGCATCGCAAAGCTTATTCTTAAGTAGCTGAAAAGCTTCTTCTTGTTTATCTCCCCATTCATACTTCTTATCCTTTTTAGTAAGGGAGGTCGTTGAGCGATCTTGGAGAAATCCTCAATGAATCTGCGATAATACCATGCTAAACCCAAAAACTATCGGATCTCGTTTGGCTTCTTCAGAGTTTCCCAATTCTTAATCGCCTCGATCTTGGTGGGATCCACATGAATTCCATTCTCATTCACCACGTGACCGAGGAATTGTACTTCACGTATCCAAAACTCTCACTTCGAGAACTTAGCGTAGAGCTTCTCCTTCTTTAGCAGCTCTAAGATGGCTATAAGGTGTTGCTCATGGTCTTCCTTCGTCCGCAAATAGATCAAAATATCATCGATAAACATAATCAGGAATTTATCGAGATATGGCTTGCAAACCCGATTCATCAAATCCATAAACACCGCCGGTGCATTAGTCAACCCAAACGGCATCACTAGAAACTCGTAATGTCCATAATGAGTTCTGAAGGTAGTCTTCGGTATACTCCCTTCTTGAATCCGCAGCTGGTGATAACCTGATCGAAGATCGATCTTGGAATAGTAACTTGATCCCTGAAGTTGGTCGAATAAATCATCAATCCTCGGTAAAGGATACCGATTCTTGATGGTTAACTTGTTTAGCTCCCGATAGTCAATGCACATACGAAAACTTCCATCCTTCTTCTTGACGAACAGTACTGGAGCTCCCCAAGGTGAGAAGCTTGGCCTTATAAATCCCTTATCTAGCAACTCCTGAAGCTGCGCTGACAACTCTTGCATCTCTGAGTGCGCAAGTCGATAAGGTGCCTTGGCTATTGGCGCAGCGCCTGGAACCAATTCAATGCGGAACTCGACTTGTCGTTGCGGAGGTAATCCTGGCAAGTCTTCGGGGAAGACTTCAGGATATTCCCTTACCATAGGGATATCTTCGAGCTTCGGTTCTTCGGCTGTCCACGACATGAGCCAAGAAGGCAACATATCCTTTACGTAAAAACCTCCGTGCCTTCAAACAACTGATAATCCGTAGAGGCGTATCCTGCTTCTCCCCATGAATCATGATCGTCTCTTCATTCGCCAACGGGATATGAATAATCTTCTCATGGAAAACAATCTCAGCTCGATTACTCAATAACCAATTCATCCCAACTACTACGTCGAAGCTTCCCAACTCAACTGGCAGAAGGTCTATCGAGAACTCACGCTCTCCAAGCTCTATCACACAGCCTCTAATCACATCGTTAGCTTCTACTAGCTTCCCATTACTTAGTTCTAACGAGTACGGGATATCTAACTTACTTGCAACTAAACCAAGTATATTCTTAAACTCTAGGGATACGAAGCTATAGTTGGCACCGGTATCAAATAGCACAGATGCAAAATGTTGATTGATAGGGAACGTACCAGTGACTACGTTCGGATCCTGACGAGCTTCCCTAGCTCCAATGTTAAATACTCTTCCTTGAGCTTGGTTATTCTTTGGGCAATCCCGCTTTAAGTGCCCTACATTTCCACAACCAAAACAACCTTGACCATTTCCAGTACCACCCTGATTGTTGTTATTATTCCCTCCGCGGTTTCCATTTCCCGCCTGGCTTCCATTTCCGTTTCGGTTTCCATTACTTCCATGATTATTGTTTCCTCCTTGATTCCTATTCCCATAACCGTTTCCACCACGGTTGTCATTGGCATTACCATTACCATTACCATTTCCTCTTTGTCCACCATTTCCACGACCAGTACTAACCCAGTACGCTTCCTTCGAATGACCATTCTTTCCACAATTACCACACTTCCTAAACCTTCACTGGCCGGCATGATGAAACTGACATACATCACACTTGGGCAAAGTGCCCATATATCCTTTCCCTTTGTTCTCAACATTCGCAGCACTAGTCCTGACCTCGGCTGGTGGGTTAGCATCTCTTCGTTTGCTAGCAGTGTTGTTATTCCCTTGAGTACCCTTCTTGAAATTTAAAAAATTCCTTTTGTTCTCTATAGATGACTCGACATGAGTCTCTTTCTTCTTTCCCTCAGAAATCGAAAACTTGCCCAATCTGATTGCTTCTTCAGTCAATGCCATGCTCAAGTCGATTGCTTCAGTGATTGTTGGTGGCTTGGAAGCAGTTACCATGCTGAGAATCTGGGGTGCCAATCCCCAGATGAAACATTCAATCCTCTTGAACTCTGGTTCTACCAAGTAGGGGACAACACGAGACAAATCATGAAATCTCTGAACATACTCTTCTATCTTAGGACCATCCATCTTTAAATTCCAAAACTCAGTTTCCAATTTCTGAATTTCAGCCCTCGAACAATACTTCTTTCACATCAGTTCTTTCAGTTCATCCCATGACATCGCATACGCAGCAGCCTCACCCAAGGTTTGAACTTGAAGGTTCCACCGTGACAGAGCTCCATCGAGAAATAATCCAGAAATGTAAGTGACTTGATGCTATGGCGCACACTTACTCATTCGCAGCACAGAATCTGTCTTCTCAACCCATCTCACAAAAGCTACGACACCTCTAGTGTCGTCAAAGTTCAGAGGCTTGCAGTCCAAAAACTGCTTGTAAGTACAGCCGTTAGGTGGGTTATTTCCTGAGGTGCCTCCGCTGTGTTCGGAGCGAAGGGCCTCATGTTGTGCGATTGCCTGTGAGATGCGTTCCTGTAATTCTGCGTCGGTTGTGGGCAACTGAGTGTTCCTTCGAGGAGGCATCTTCTAAGAAGAAGATCGGATAGGTCAGGTCTTATTCGTTAAATAGTAAATAGTACGTATATATAATAGCATTTATCATAGCAAGCAAGTATGTAACAATATAGTCATAGCATAAACATGTAAATCAACAATGTGTTTAATGAGAACATGACGATTGAGCTTTCATTAATCATCGACCACAAAGTGTTGTTGCATGCTTTACAAAGTGTATCAAATCAAAAGGGACACAGGGTCACACTACCCTTGTCTAATAAGTCTATCAATATACAAAATCATATGATCAAAAGGTGGTCTCCAAAAGGCTTCACAATCTCGGCTCAATAGTGGTGCTCTCACTAAAAGTAATGCAATCTGCATAAAACCAAAACCAACTATGCTGATGGTGGAGGAGGAGGTGGAGGAAAGAAAAGCAAGCTGCGCACATGCACAAGCTCCTCCTCGAGCTCATAGACACGTCGAAGCAAGTAACTAATCTGCTGCTCGACAGTAAGGAATCGAGCATCAAACTTTGGAAAAGGAGTAAGAGGAGCAGGTGGATGAGCAAAAGGAGACGGTGACGAACGAGGGGGAACAAAAGCAGGCTGGCATGGACACAGTAGGGGATGCGGAGTCAGCTCAAGCTCCAAGACTCTGCGACTCATAATCTCAAACTGGAGCTGAAGTGATAAAAGGAACTCATCCCGTGTATAGCCAACAAAATGGGAGGGATGATAGGGATCTGAGATCGGCATAGAATACGGTGGGAACCATCGGAATGGCTCATCGAGTGGTGAAGAAGTGAAAGGAGCAAACGGTGCAGCCTGAGGGGCTTGAGAAAAAAGCTGCCGAAGCAAAATGATTGTCACGCGGGTGCTGGCCTGAAGTACCTTTCCCTGGACGGGGTGCAGGGATGTCCTGTAAGAAAACGATAGGCAAATCAACACGATGGACATCGGACTCTACAGGAGGGAGAGGAGCAACATCAGCAGGTGCGAGTGCGAGTGGAAGAATAAATGGCTTAACAAAAGGAGGGTCAACAGGTGCAGGAACTGGGTCAGGGATAAGAGGTGCAATGTCTGGTAACCCAAAAGGAACATGGTCAGGGTCAGGTATCGGCTCAGGATCAGCAGGTGCAACATCAGGCTGATCAACAGGAACAAGATCTAGCTCAGGATCAAGCTCGGGGTCGTGTGGAGGAGATGGTGCAGCTGACATAGCTGTGTCATCGTCAGAATCAGACGCGTAACGCTGCAATCCGACCGCCTGTAAAGCTGAGGACATCGCAGACTCAAAGGAGTCTGAAACAGAGTACAAACTAGAATCAGAGGATAGCTCAATGACAGGAATCTCAGGAGGTGGGACAGCAATAACATCCTCGTCTATCTCTCCATCACCCTGGGCGTCAATAGAAGGACCATCAACATACAAATCAACGTCATCATCAAATAGATCGTCGAAAGGCCAATCCTCGGGTGGAATGACCACAAGAGGAACAGGATCGAGGATCGGAGCCACGATGTGCTCACCATCAGGATGCCCAATGATGAGATGATCATGGACTGGAACATGAATGAGAAAAGGATCCTCGTCTGGAATACCATCAGCAAGCGGTAAATCATCGCCAAAGTCAGGCAACGTGAACGGCTGGAAGTCGTCCTCGTCATCCGATAGCATGTCAGGGTCGCTCTCAGTGTCTGACGTCAGTATCTCGGGCTCAGATGCAATCTCATCATCTGAGACGATAGCCATAGGATCATCAACGTCTGATAATCCGCTCTCTGAAGAAGACATAATGCCTGTAACATAACAATCATAACATGTGCACATATATTAACCACTAGCACTTAGTATGCAATCAAGTCAGTTATCACTCAAACATGTATTCACATTATCCTTCATGAAACCTTTCTATCTTTCTTAGTCTACCCATGACTATACCACAACTGTGACCTTGCAATCGTGTTTCTTGTCTTTCCTTTGTAAAGCGTTTGTTTCATGGATCTGGGCGTTTTGTGTAATGAAAACATGTTGTAAAAATATTTTCGTGAGAGCCCTAATGATTGTAGTCTAGACTCGAGAAAGAATCCTAGTTCCCTACAATCGAAGCTCTGATACCAAACTGTCACACCCTGACTTTTGCGAAAGCGTGATTATGTGTGACTTGCTTAATATCATTGCATTCAACCATAACAAACAACTATATGATAAAACCAAAGATGTTCATCCATAGATTAAGTTTAAAACATCATAAACAACATTGTCTAAAAATCCAAACACAGACTTCAAATCCAAATTACAAACCATTCAAATTGTTTTAGATTTCCCTAAGGACTCGACAAAAGACACTACTAAAACCTAGGTTTTGGACTACGTATCTTATCCAGGACAAGATACACAACCCCAAACCCTTAAACACCGGATGAAATCTTTTATTCCAAACCCTTGAAAACTTCCAACGCCCGCCAGATCCATATTTAGTTTCCTGAAATACATGTAGTTTGAAAGCATCAACAAAAGTTGAGCGAGTTCATGTGTTTTGTAGGTGTGCACGAATAAACCTTTGAAATCATTGTAAGTATGTATGTTTTGTAAACCCGGTATGAAAGCAAACAAGGAAAACAGATCAATTAATGGTTTGCAAGGCCATTAATATGTGTGACGTGATGTAGGAAGGCTCAATCCTAGCAGATTTTGTACCGGGCCTCCGGCCGTAAGACATAGTCACCTCATGGGCAAAATCCCGGTCCACATGGGTGGGGCTCGCTACACCCAAATAGATCTATCACTCATGTCCCTCGGTCCTACTACGAGGATTAATGGTCTTAAGCCTTGTACCCACCACTCACATGATCTAGCAGTACACTCCTTAGCCAACCATACCACATGTAAACATTTGTAAACAATTTATAACATGTACTTTACCCCCGAAGTTATAAAACTGAAAACAGTTAAAAGAAAAGGGGGACATGAACTCACAATCTTGCGTTCTTCGAATCCAAATGTAACCCAAAGCTGCTACTCGTGTGCACGACTACCTACAACGTACTACGGTTTATTAGACGAGCGAGTCGTGCCTTGACTTAGTATTAATTGGTGTCTTTGAGTTACGTTTCATTGTGTCTTTAATATTATTCCAAGTTATATAATTATTTGTTAAAATAATTAAATATTTTAACTTAAATTATATTTATTTAATTTTTGGAATATTAGTTAAAATAACATATTTTAACTTGTCACAATTATGTTTTTGTACATGTATAACTTCCCAAGGATGGGTGTATTTATATTCCTATTCTAATACTTGTATATTTTTGCCAAGTATCAGTGGCGTATTCCGGTGTGTATTTATTCGTATGAGAATACGTATTCTTATTGTGTTTATTTAGTATCTTTATACTTCGCTTTTGTATTAGCTTTTCCGGGAATAATATTTCTAATAAAAATCATCAATATATATTCTCAAAATATATATTTAAGAAATATTACATAGAAAAATTATATATAATTTTTCCATTGGCAAAAATATTTATATTTTCCTATAAACCTCAAAAATAATATATTTTCAAGTTTAACTTGGAAAATATATATAAACTTATTTTTCACCCAAAAATAATGTATTTTATGTTTATTTAAGAAAGTATATATTTTCTCCCAAAAATAATATATCTTCTAATAATTCCAAGAAAATATATATTTTTATTTACCCAAAAATAATATATTTTCTTCTTGTCAAAATATGATTTATTTTTGTAATAATTGTAAAAATCATATTTTTGTTTTCTTGGTGTCCAAAATACCAATTACCAAAATATACTTATGAATTAATTTCCAGAATATTTATGTGAGTTATATTCCTTGTTCGGTTTCTCCAATATTTTGGGTATAAATTGTGTATTTATTTTTTGAAATTTTGGTAATATTTTGTATTGTAATTTTTGGTATTTTGGTGAGTTATATTATTTCAAGTCCTAAAATAATATAACTAATACACATAATATACAAATAATCACACACATGGTGACATCTAAATATATATTTTCCTAAATACATATTTAGTCACTTTTATTTACAAAAACCAACCTCCAATATTTATAATTTTTGTAACAAAAATTATGGCAAATTTAATATGAAAATCCATGGTTCAAAATATCCTTGTAAATATTTGTTTAAAAATATTTTTCTAAGTGTTAAATTTCAAGAAAAAGTTTGCCATAGTTTCCCCTAAAAATGGAGGTTTTCATGCTTTCAAAGCATATCATTTTCTTTTATAAATCAACACAATCAGCAACAAATCAACCAATACTTACCAATTTGCCAAAATCAAGCATTAATCACTACTTCATGAACTTGAAAATTTACAAAAATGTGTAGTAACTTACTAGTGTGTTTAGTTAGCCTAGTTACCCTTTAAAGTGTGGTTATTTATTTAAAAACACCATTATTGAAGAAATTAGTCCTTTACAACTTGTAAATAAATTTTCTAAAAATATTTCTTCTTGAGTTTTTCTTGTTAAATTTATATTTCTACACTTGATTAACCACTAAAAATGTGGTTAATTTCTTTAAGAACCAAGCTTAAGTAAATCTTGTATTTTTAACTTGGTTTCTTGAAAAATCACTCTTGAAATCATAGATTTACAAGACTTTATATTCACCTTGATCATCATATTACAAGAAAAACAATTTACACTTCAAGTTCATGATTTACACAAGGATGATCTATTGATCTACAACATAATCATCCTCTCATCTTGCTAGATCATGTCTTTAATCACCATCTAGCAAGAATATTATGATGTTTAACATCATTAACATGAGCATCAACAATCAACAAGCATAACAATCACTTAAACAACATGATTTCTTATGATTTTAGTCTTATGTTCAAGTTTCATGTTCAAGATTCATAGTGTTCTTCATGATTAACAACTTGTATCATCTTTTAACCAACAAAATAAAGTGTAAAAATGGATGGAGATGATCTTACTACTTGCTCAAGGCTAGGGATGATCACAAGATGAATAAGAGGTGGATAAAAGCTTGTATGAGAGGTCCTTCAACTTCCAAGAGTTCCTAGCTTCCTTATACACCTTCTTACACCCTTGTATATGTATGGAATGGATGAAACTTGAAGGAAGAATGGTGGTGGTGGTGTGTGGTGTGTGTTCGGCCGAGAGTAGAGAGGGAGAGGGAGAGTTTATGTGTGTTGGCGAGTTTGTGTTAAAATGAAGGGTTATGTGCTTTGGTTATTCTTATAACACTTCCTCCAAGTTTAGTCTAATGGTTTTTATGTTTAGTAAAGGTATAACATAATCCAATATAATAAGCAAATAAAATCACATGTGGGGCCACTATGTTGGCCGAGAATAGGTGGGGGGGGGGGGTCTAGTGTAGGTTGTAATGGATAGTTAGTTTATATGGTTGAAATCTAAGTATATTAGTTAGGTGTTTAGTTGTTTGTATGATATATAGTGTGTTATGATGTTTGGGGACCATAACTAGCTTGGTAATGTTAAAACAATGCTTCTAGTGAAAATTTGGTGTTTCGGGTAATGTCCGGTTGTTCGGTTGGTTACTGGTTTGTTAAGGTGCTAAACTATGCAGTTTAGTGTTCTTTATGTTACCTTTTGTGACAGTTTTGATTCCCGGCACTTAGGAAAGCATTCTGGACCATTTAACCATATTTCTGCATGATATTAAAGTGTTTAAAAGCTGTTTTTTGCTGATTTTTTCTGAATTCAACAATTTAAGTGAGTTTCAGGCACTTTCCGGCACTTAAACTATCACTAGGAAGGCAGTCTTGTGATCCTTACTTTCCTACACACTATACTAGTGTAACTCTGGTTTCTGGCACATTCTGTGTCTCTATACCATGTCTGTCTATGTACTGAACTCCGTCAGCATTTTTCTGATTTTTCTGATAACTATGCTAACTGTGTTTCGTGCATCATTTGAATCAATAAAGTTTGCATGCAATAATGATATGTCATTTGCAATAAATGATGCACATGTATGTATGATAGCAATAATCAAAAAACAATTTAAGTCATTATATGTAAATCAGCATAGTCATTAAGTCATAATTACTGTTTAATAATTGTACGGATACCTGGAATTTTGACAGTTGTCACATCCACTACCATCATCCATCATCCATCATAGAGTGTGTGTAGTAGTCTCGGGATCCAAAATTGATAGTAAGAGTTCTTGATAATCAAAGACCATGTTTGCCTAAGTCTCTTACATCAATTGGTGAAGACAAGCATTTAGTGTAATACTTTTGATTTTTAATCTTTTCGCACTTTTTATTTGGTTTTGTATTAATGACTTTAATAACTAGTTTCTTATGTTGAAGGTGAAACTTCCTTATCATTTGTCCGTGGTGTCTTGGTATTATTTTACTGTCTATATAAAATAAAATATTTTCACCATTCATATCTCTACGGTCTATATAGAGATATGTTGGCTACCTGGTCGGGGGTTAAGGGAATGGTTTGGTAAGGTTCTTGCCTTATTCAGTGTATAGATCCTGCTGTAACACCCCGTGTTTTGGAAGTCAAAGTCAAAGTCAAGATTGAAGTCAAAGAGAGATAAGATTGCTAATTGCGATCTGTCACTCCTTGCTCAATTCCTGTTTTGACTTATTTGACTCCAAGCTAGTCTAATTTATGCCATACGTTAGTTGTATTATGTGGAGTAATTGTTAAGAATCGCAGTAATCAAGGTATACTTATCGCTACAAATCGCTTTACGACTGTGAACAATAGGAAGTAACAATGCGATAAAGTCAACTAAACGCTAATCAATCTAATTTAATCAACATCGAATCGCAATCGAACTCGCAACGCGAATTATGCATTTTGGTTCTTGATATACGTGTGTATGTGCCTTATGTGTTACATGTGTATGTTTATTTATGTTATGTGTGGTAATCAATCGAATCGCAATCGAAACTCAATCGCAATCAAACTCAATCGCAATCGAAACGGTATGATAATTGGTAGAGAAGAGATAGTGCGAGATATGAGTAGTTGGGATTAAAAGTAACTTGAATAGGAAACTCTATCGCATTCACATCGCTCGCAATCAAAATCGAAACAGCAAAACTCGTCCAGCCAGCCGTTCAATCGGACTGCCGTCCGATCGGACAGGCTGTTCGATCAAGCTGCCTAACCGATCGACCAGCCCTTTCCTCTTTAGGTAACCCTATAAATACCCCTTATCATTCTCAAACTTTCTACTTTTGGCCACTGACGTCCGACCAGTTCGTGCTCCCCACCTTTTCTTCGATTTCTCTCAATTCCGGTAAGATCTCGTCCTAAATCTTGTACCTCCTTAATCTACACGCACTCCTTGTCACATCCCCAAAATCCACCATGCGGAGTACCACCGCTTGGAGGTGTGACGTGACCAGGATCGAGCCACCAATCATATTGAACATCGTAATTAAGTAAATAAGACCAACCACAATACGATTGGTGACCAAAGCTAGTTAACCATGTTTAGTTTAAACAGCGGAAGCATAAAAATAAATCCAAAAGCATAAGTCCATAGTTTATAAGTTAAAGTTAAAAATGCAAGTTTAATAAGTTCATAAGGACTTAAATAATAAGCACGGAACATAACAGTCCGTATACCACAACGACTCCTTCCTCGTGCAAGCTCCAAGCGTTTAACGACCTGTAAGACATGTAACAACGAGTCAACAACAAAGTTGAGTGAGTTCACGTTTGGTTTATAATATGTTTCTGAAAAACGTGGTTTGACTTTCGTTGGCTTATTTGTCGTGGGAGTTACCCCGTAGTTGAAAGTATGTTTAACCAGTTCCTTTTTATTACCCAATCCATATCCATAATTAGTGGGGGCTTTCCCCGTTTGAACTACTAGACGATATGATATCGACTACTACGAACAATAGTTGTGCCCTACATCAGTGTCTATCATCACTGACAGTTTGCCATAGTCCATTAGTACACGCCCGTCCGACTGGCACGGTGTGAGGTTTGTTAAACCTAATAGCGCTATTAACTAATGACCCGCTCGCCATTGGCCTCGACGATTAAGTCGATATAAATTGAGGGACTTCATGATAGAGTTTTGTCTAGCTAGTTTTAAGGTTGTTGTCCTACACCAGGAGGACGAACGTACGTATTCTGCACCAGGAGAATTCGTAGGATTAATAATGGCATCCTATCTATGGAGGATGGCCGTACATATCTTCCCAAGGGGATATGTAGATTTAGTTTTAAATTCTTTAACCCATTCCCAAACCACCGGGAATCCCATGCCTTGTAGAAAGTGTGAACTCACCTCGGCTTGCTCGGTTAGATTCTCAAATGTAGCTAACAGTCAAGGTCGGTCAATCACGTCCTAATATGATTACCAGTTAGTCATTTAGTGATTTTCAACTAGAGCACAAAGTTCCTACACGTATCTATCACATAACATGCATCACTTTAACGGTTTATGCCCATCTAAGTTTCCCATCCATTCCTCACTCATAATCAAACATACGATAATGCACATAACACATATAACATGTTAGATCATTCACAGATAGCATACTCGACATTTAGACACGCAAATTACAGCTTATGTCATTTCAGCATAAATATTCAAAACCGGGCTGTTTTCGGACATTTTAATAAAATAGTTAACTTATTCCAAAAATTCCCAAATTTTTACAGAATGTCTTAAACGTCCCAAATTTTATCGTGTAAAAATATAGGGGTCCGGTTCATTACCAATATTTTATAAAAATTCATTTTCCGGACTGAACTCAGATTCATATTTTTCTGACCACAGTCCACGGGATAATTTATTTAAAATTCATCGAGCGTCCGATTTACGAAATTCTAGTGGGGTAATTACAAATACATCGGTGGTCATCTACAGTACAAGTTTCATCATCCAACTCTACACAGAACCCAAGTTATGACAGAAAACAAAACACATATTTTCAGCAGAAAAATGCAGCTCTCGCTGCTGTTACGAAATGACGCTTTAAAAATAGTAATCGGAGTCCAAAAATTATGATTCCGGTGCCATTAGAACCGTATTTCATAATAACACGTTTTAGTCTCAAAATATCAGTTTTTTGTAGAGTTTATGACCTGTTTACAGCCAACTGAAGTTGGCTGTAAAACTCGGACAGATTCTGTTTTCATTCTTTAATCTTCTAAGACGCGTTCGATTGATTCCGTTAGCATGATTAGTGATCGTAACAACATCAAACATCAGTATTAACAAGTAACTCAGCAAGAAATCAGCAAGAATCATAACAACATCATTCTAACATCATTTACACACATAACTTATCTTCTTTATCCAACTTATTCATCTTTTGTCCAAGACTCTATGTTAGGTTCTTTAGTGTTTCATTTTCAGCCATTAAATCAACTATTAACCACTTAAATAACATGAAGAATGAATGGATCTAAGTTCTTACCACTAGCTCAAGGCTAGGGAAGTTCGAGTGAAGAAATGTGGCGGTTAATAGCTAATAGAGAAGGTCCTTCCACTTCCGAGAGCACCAAGCCTCGTTGTATGACCCGTAGCACCTTGGTATGTAAGTGGAATGAGTGAACAAGGCTTAAATGATGGGTGGATGTGGGTGATGGTGTTCAGCCGATTGCAAGGGAGAGGGAGAGAGATGAGAGCAAAATTTTGTGATGTGTTTATGTGAATGCTCTTGTCCATTAAGCATGCTTATAGACCATTCTCGTACTAATGTCCATGGTGTAATGTGTAGGGGAGATATTAGGCAATCATAAATTAAATAATCAAAAGTTGTAAGGATGGTGTCCCCTATGGGGAACCGAAATTGTTTGGGGGGGAGGGTTAATGGATTGGATTCTAACTAGATGGTTAAGTTTAGTTATGTTTAGTTAGAAGTCTAATTAGTGTGTTATGTGTGTTGTAAGTTATAACGGGTGTTAGGGTACTCGGGGACCCTAAGTGGCTCAGAAAAAGAAAAACAGTGTCAATGACAATATTTTTATGTTCCGGGTAAAGTCCGGTTGTTCGGTTGGTTACTAATCCGTTAGTGTGCTAAATTAATCCGTAAAGTGCCTTATATATATATATTTTTGTAACGTTTTTACTTTTCAACACTCAGGAAAATATAACGGACTATTTAGTGACCTTTCTGTACACTATTAGTATATTAACAATTACATGTAAGTATAACACAGTAAATCAGAGAGCAGTTAAATGATTCAGCACAGTCATCAAGCACTTTATTTATCATTAATAAACTGTACGGTTACATGTAAATTTGAGGGTTGTCACATTCTCCCCCTGTTAAGAGAATTTCGTCCCGAAATTTAGTGCGTGGTTACTGAGGAAGCTAGTTAAGTTGCGTTGTTTTTCCTGATTTTTCCTGGGGTGTCACATCATCCCCCTGTTGATTTGGAATTTTGTCCCGAAATTCTGCAGTAGCTTCAGCCTCAGTAGTGGTTGCGTTTTTCTTAAACAGTTGGGGATACTTAAGTTTTATTTGGTCTTCTCATTCCCAGGTATACTCTGGGCCACGACGAGCATTCCAACGAACTCGTACCAGAGGTATCCTGGTATGCTTGAGGATCTTAACATCTCGATCCGTAATCTCTACTGGTTCCTCGACGAATCGCAGCTGGTCGTCGATTGTGAGTTCCTTGAGAGGAACTATGAGGGTCTCATCTGACAGACACTTCTTCAGATTCGACACATGGAAAACATTGTGAACTCCGCTGAGTTCTTCAGGTAGATTCAACTTGTAGGCGACTTTACCAATTTTCTCGGTGACTTCGAATGGTCCGACATAACGCGGATTGAGTTTGCCTCGTTTGCCAAAGCGGACTACACCTTTCCAAGGTGAGACTTTGAGTAGCACTCGATCCCCAACCTGGAGCTCGAGTGGTTTTCTACCCTTATCAGCATAGCTTTTCTGACGGTCATGAGCTGCCGCCATTCGCTGTCGTATCTGAGCAATTCTCTCGGTGGTATCTACCACAAGTTCTGGGCCAGTGATTTGACTGTCACCAACTTCTGCCCAACAACGAGGTGATAGGCATTTGCGTCCGTACAATGCCTCGAACGGAGCGGCTTGGATGCTGGTGTGGTAACTGTTGTTATATGAGAACTCCACTTACGGGAGATGCTTTTCCTAGCCATTGCCGATGTCGATTACGCATGCCCTAAGCATGTCTTCGAGGGTTTGGATGGTGCGTTCAGATTGCCCATCCCTCTGTAGATGATAAGCGGTGCTCATATCTAAACGTAAGCCAAAAGACTTGTGCATAGCTTGCCACAATTCCGAAGTAAAACGCGCGTCACAATCAGAAATGATGGAGGTTGGCACTCCGTGCCTTGATACTACTTCCTTTAGATAGATGTCTGCTAAAGTAGAAAACTTATCCGTTTCTTTGATGGCCAGAAAATGTGCAGACTTGGTCAGTCGATCTACGATCACCCAAATGGTATCATTTCCGCGTTGAGATCTGGGCAGGCCGGTAACGAAATCCATGGAAATTTGCTCCCATTTCCATTTCGGGATCTCCGGTTGTTGAAGTAGGCCTGATGGCTTCTGATATTCAGTCTTGACTCTCGCACAAGTCAAGCACTTACTGACGTAGGTTGCTATGTGGGCTTTCATGCCAGGCCACCAATACGTAGTCTTGAGGTCGTGGTACATCTTGTCCGAACCAGGATGTACCGAATAACGAGACTTATGCGCTTCGTCCATAGCAAGCTCGCGTAAGTTTCCATAAAGTGGAACCCAGATGCGCCCTGTTACATAGTAAGCGTCGTCTTCCTTTTGTTCTAGCCGCTACCTCGATCCTCGTAGGGACTCAGCCCTGTTGTTCTCTGCTTTCAATGCTTCGACCTGAGCATCACGAATCTGAGCGGGAAGGTTAGATTGGATGGTAAGCTGTAGAGCACGTACACGCCTAGGTATAGTATCCTTTCGACTGAGGGCGTCGGCCACAACATTGGCCTTGCCCGAATGGTATTTGATAGCGCATTTATAATCGTTCAAAAGCTCAACCCATCGGCGTTGACGCATGTTTAACTCCTTTTGCTTGAATATATGCTCGAACTCCTGTGATCGGTGTAAATGGTGCACTTGGTACCGTACAGGTAATGTCTCCATATCTTAAGTGCGAAAACAACTGCTCCCAGTTCCAAGTCGTGTGTAGTGTAGTTCCTTTCGTGAACTTTAAGTTGGCGCGATGCGTAGGCAATGACCTTGTCACGTTGCATCAATACGCAACCAAGTCCTTGGATGGAAGCGTCACAATAAACCACGAAATCATATGTGCCTTCAGGTAATGAGAGGATAGGCGCGCTACAAAGTCTATCCTTTAGGTGTTGAAATGCGGACTCCTGTGCATCACCCTAACGATAGATAACACCCTTCTGAGTCAGTGAAGTGAGAGGTTGCGCAATCTTGGAGAAATCCTTGATAAACCTTTTGTAATATCCTGCCAAACCCAAGAATTGGTGGATTTCTGTTGGTGTTCGGGGTGCAGGCCAGTTCTTGATCGATTCAACCTTAGATGGATCCATATGAATTCCATCCTTGTTTACTACATGGCCTAGAAAGTGGACTTCGCGAAGCCAGAAGTCACATTTCGAAAACTTGGCATACAACTGCTCTTTTCGAAGAAGTTCCAGCATAAGTCGTAGATGTTGCTCGTGTTCCTCCTGACTCTTAGAATAGATCAGGATATCGTCGATGAACACAATAACGAATTTATCCAGGTAAGGCTTGCACACTCGGTTCATGAGATCCATGAAGACCCCTGGTGCATTCGTCAGCCCGAATGGCATAACCAGAAACTCATAATGGCCGTAACGGGTTCTGAATGCTGTTTTGGAGACGTCCTCATCTCGGACCCTCAGCTGATGGTATCCCAATCTCAAGTCAATCTTGGAGTAATAGCTCGACCCTTGCAACTGGTTGAACAAGTCGTCAATACGTGGAAGAGGATAACGATTCTTCACAGTCACCTTGTTAAGCTCGCGATAGTCAATACACATTCTGAAAGTACCATCTTTCTTCTTTACAAACAAGACTGGAGCTCCCCAGGGCGAAGAGCTAGGACGTATAAAACCCTTTTCCAAGAGTTCTTGTAATTGCGTGGACAGTTCTTCAAGTTCTGATGGAGCTAGACGATAAGGTGCTCGAGCTACTGGTGCTGCTCCAGGAGCTAGATCGATTTGAAACTCAACTTGGCGATGAGGCGAAAGACCAGATAATTCCTCAGGAAAGTCACGTACAATAGGGATGTCTTCAATTCTCTTCTCTTCTCTTCCGTTGATGTGTCAGTAATGAGTGCTAAAATGGCAGTGTGCCCCTTTCGCAAAAACTTCTGGGCCTTAAGGAAAGAGATGATGCCTTCAACAGCACCACTCTTGTTGCCATGAATCACGAGGGGTTCCTCACCAGAACGAGGAATGCGGACGATTTTCTACTTGCAAACAATCTCCGCTTGATGATGAGATAGCCAATCCATCCCAATAACGACGTCGAAACTACCAAGTGTGATAGGAACAAGATCGATAGGGAAAGTCTGACCAGCTAAGACGAAGTTACAATCTTTAACTACGTGTGTGGCTTCAAGACTTTTACCATTTGCTAGCTCTACCGTGTGTTTGGTGTTCAATAGTGTTGGAGTGCGCTTAAGCATTTGGCTAACTTTTAAGGACACATAACTAGTATCGGCACCCGAATCGAATAAAACAGTAACAAAGAAGTCATCCAGAAGAAACTTACCCATCACAACATTGGGATCGTTCCTTGCATCACCTTGACCAATCACGAACACACGACCCCTTGCCCCATTACCATTGTTGTTTCCCCCATTGACGCCTCCATTGTTGCCTCCATTGTTGTTCCCATTGTGGTTCCCATTTCCTTGGTTGTTGTTGTTCTGATTCTGGTTCAGTTGGGGGCAGTTCCTCTTAAAGTGGCCTTCAGCGCCACACTGAAAGCATCATTTATTGCCCTGCTGTTGCTGCTGCTGGTGATTCTGTGGAGCTTGTTGTTGTTGTTGGCGATTCTGATTTGCAGGACGCGGGCTCCTGCAATCCTTTGCTTCATGACCAAACTTGTTACACCTCAAGAAACGACCTTTGTTGCACTGCCCGCTGTGATGCTTGTTGCACCGGTTGCACTTGGGGTGGTTCCCTCGGTATCCACCCTGTCCTTGGTTACCAGAAGATTGCTGACCAGGACTCTGGTAGTCATCAGTCTTTCGCTGCTGAGACTGAACTGAAGTGGACCCCTTTCCGGAGTTCCCATCCCATTTTCGCTTGTTGTCAGTAGGTGCATCAGAAGTAGCTGTGGCACTGATTCGCTTGGGCAGTCTATTTTGCTCCACCGCCTGGTCAGTGAGTCGACGGGCCAACTTGATGATTTGCTGTATGGTACCCAGGTTGGCTGAAGTCACGTGACTTTGAATCTCTGGTACAAGGCCCTTGAGATACAGCTCAATTCGTTTGATGGGAGGGTCCACCATGGTCGGGCACAAGATGGCCAGCTCATTTGACCTTTTCGTATACGCCTCAATCTCAGACCCCGTCATTTTCAGATTGAAAAATTCCACTTCTAGCTTCTGGATGTCATCCGGACTGCAGTACTCCTCTTTGATAAGTTCTTTGAAGCCATTCCAGGGGGTGGCATTAGCAACTGCCAGTCCTAGTAGTTGAACCTATGCCTTCCACCAGGTTAACGCAGCTCCTTCAAGTGTTCCGGTAGCATATTTCACCCTACGGTCTTCGGGGCATTCGCACATCTCGAAAACTGACTCAAGCTTTTCAAACCAGTGAAGAAGGCCCACTGCTCCTTCGGTGCCACTGAAAGTAGTAGGCCGGCAGTCCATGAACGTTTTGAATGTGCACACAGGAGTTTGAGCATGTTGACCTGTTGCACGAGAATAAAAGACAAGATTAAGTACGAGGGTTGGTTTGCGAAGGTAGGATCTAAACGTCCTAAGATAAGTTGGTATGGCAGGTTATACCTCTTGCAGGGTTAGCTGTGAGTGCCTCAGCGACTCGTTTGTTGATCAGAGCCGTCAATTGGGCTTGAGTGAGGTTGATACGTCCTCCGCGTCCGCTCATGATCTTCATAATGAAGCAACGTAAGTGAGAAAAGTGTCGCGAAAGTGCGTAAGTGTGGGACGACAATAGAGAGTAAGCACACAAGGTTCAAATAGCGATTATCACATTATCTAATGCACAGTGAGAACTATCTAACCGACAATATAACATAAATCATACCACTTATGGTGTCGAGTCTTGCACGTGGAGCGAAGCGTCGTTGTGGATCGTTGAGCACTGTACTAGTTATAGTATGGTTTTATCAAAAACTTTTCCCTTTTAAAAACCAAGTTCACTATAACCAATGGCTCTGATACCAATCTGTCACACCCCCAAAATCCACCATGCAGAGTACCACCGCTTGGAGGCGTGACGTGACCCGGATCGAGCCACCAATCATATTGAACATCGTAATTAAGTAAATAAGACCAACCACAATACGATTGGTGACCAAAGCTAGTTAACCATGTTTATTTTAAACAGCGGAAGCATAAAAATAAATCCAAAAGCAAAAATCCATAGTTTATAAGTTAAAGTTCAAAACGCAAGTTTAATAAGTTCATAAGGACTTAAATAATAAGCACGGAACATAACAGTCCGTATACTACAACGACTCCTTCCTCGTGCAAGCTCCAAGCGTTTAACGACCTGTAAGGCATGTAACAACGAGTCAACAACAAAGTTGAGTGAGTTCACGTTTGGTTGTTTGGTTTGTAAGTTGTTTCTGAAAAACGTGGTTTAACTTTCGTTGGCTTATTAGCCGTGGGAGTTACCCCGTAGTTGAAAGTATGTTTAACCAGTTCCTTTTTATTACCCAATCCATATCCATAATTAGTGGGGGCTTTCCCCGTTTGAACTACTAGACGATATGATATCGACTACTACGAACAATAGTTGTGCCCTACATCAGTGTCTATCATCACTGACAGTTTTCCATAGTCCATTAGTACACACCTGTCCGACTGGCACGGTGTGAGGTTTGTTAAACCTAATAGCGCTATTAACTAATGACCCGCTCGCCATTGGCCTCGGCGATTAAGTCGATATAAATTGAGGGACTTCATGATAGAGTTTTGTCTAGCTAGTTTTAAGGTTGTTGTCCTGCACCAGGAGGACGAACGTACGTATTCTGCACCAGGAGAATTCGTAGGATTAATAATGGCATCCTATCTATGGAGGATGTCCGTACATATCTTCCCAAGGGGATATGTAGATTTAGTTTTAAATTCTTTAACCCATTCCCAAACCACCGGGAATCCCATGCCTTGTAGAAAGTGTGAACTCACCTCGGTTTGCTCGGTTAGATTCTCAAATATAGCTAACAGTCAAGGTCGGTCAATCACATCCTAATATGATTACCAGTTAGTCATTTAGTGATTTTCAAATAGAGCACAAAGTTCCTACACGTATCTATCACATAACATGCATCACCTTAACGGTTTATGCCCATCTAAGTTTCCCATCCATTCCCCACTCATAATCAAACATACGATAATGCACATAACACATAAAACATGTTAGATCATTCATAGATAGCATACTCGACATTTAGACACGCAAATTACAGCTTATGTCATTTCAGCATAAATATTCAAAACCGGGCTGTTTTCGGGCATTTTAATAAAATAGTTAACTTATTGCAAAAATTCCCAAATTTTTACAGAATGTCTTAAATGTCCCAAATTTTATTGTGAAAAAATATCTGGGTCCGGTTCATTACCAATATTTTATAAAAATTCATTTTCCAGACTGAACTCAGATTCAAATTTTTCTGACCACAGTCCACGGGATAATTTATTTAAAATTCATCAAGCGTCCGATTTACGAAATTCCAGTGGGGTAATTACAAATTCATCGGTGGTCATCTACAGTACAAGTTTAATGATCCAACTCTACACAAAACCCAAGTTATGACAGAAAACAAAACACATATTTTTAGCAGAAAAATGCAGCTCTCGCTACTGTTACGAAATGACGCTTTAAAAATAGTAAACGGAGTCCAAAAATTATGATTCCGGTGCCATTAGAACCGTATTTCATAATAACACGTTTTAGTCTCAAAATATCAGGTTTTTGTAGAGTTTATGACCTGTTTACAGCCAACTGAAGTTGGCTGTAAAACTCGGACAGATTCTGTTTTCATTCTTTAATCTTCTAAGACGCGTTCGATTGATTCCGTTAGCATGATTAGTGATCGTAACAACATCAAACATCAATATTAACAAGTAACTCAGCAAGAAATCAGCAAGAATCATAACAACATCATTCTAACACATAACTTATCTTCTTTATCCAACTTATTCATCTTTTGTCCAAGTCTCTATGTTAGGTTCTTTAGTGTTTCATTTTCAGCCATTAAATCAACTATTAACCACTTAAATAACATGAAGAATGAACGGATCTAAGTTCTTACCACTAGCTCAAGGCTAGGGAAGTTCGAGTGAAGAAATGTGGCGGTTAATAGCTAATAGAGAAGTTCCTTCCACTTCCGAGAGCACCAAGCCTCGTTGTATGACCTGTAGCACCTTGGTATGTAATTGGAATGAGTGAACAAGGCTTGAATGATGGGTGGATGTGGGTGATGGTGTTCAGCCGATTGCAAGGGAGAGGGAGAGAGATGAGAGCAAAATTTTGTGATGTGTTTATGTGAATGCTCTTGTCCATTAAGCATGCTTATAGACCATTCTCTTACTAATGTCCATGGTGTAATGTGTAGGGGAGATATTAGACAATCATAAATTAAATAATCAAAAGTTGTAAGGATGGTGTCCCCTATGGGGAACCGAAATCGTTGGGGGGGGGGAGGGTTAATGGATTGGATTCTAACTAGATGGTTAAGTTTAGTTATGTTTAGTTAGAAGTCTAATTAGTATGTTATGTGTGTTGTAAGTTATAATGGGTGTTAGGGTACTCGGGGACCCTAACTGGCTCAGAAAAAGAAAAACAGTGTCAATGGCAATATTTTTATGTTCCGGGTAAAGTCTGGTTGTTCGGTTGGTTACTAATCCGTTAGTGTGCTAAATTAATCCGTAAAGTGCCTTATATATATATATATATATATTTTTGTAACGTTTTTACTTTTCAACACTCAGGAAAATATAACGGACTATTTAGTGACCTTTCTGTACACTATTAGTATATTAACAATTACATGTAAGTATAACACAGTAAATCAGAGAGCAGTTAAATGATTCAACACAGTCATCAAGCACTTTATTTATCATTAATAAACTGTACGGTTACATGTAAATTTGAGGGTTGTCACACTCCTACACCTTTCTATCTTTTGAATCTTAACTTTTAACCGTGAAATCATCAAGATTCAAGGTATTCAAGGATGGCGTCATCATGTGTTCTTGAAGAACTTCATGTTTTGGCATCAATCCACCGAGAATAACTTGGATCTAACCGATTTCCATATATACAAACAAAGATCTTCCATAGATCTAAACATATTCACGATGAGAAGGATTGAAAGACGGTTTTACCAACTTTCTTCCAACTCTCTTACACTCAATACACTCAAAACCGATAGAATCAGGGGTTGTACCGACTTCCTACTCATTCTAGTGGTTGTATTGGTTCAAGATCTGGCTTCTATCCCGGAGACTACCGATTTAGGGTTAAACATGGAACACCGTCTCGAACCGTTAACTGACCGGATTGGGTGATTCCTGTCCGATCAGGGGTACCAAGTATTGATAAAGTTTCAGTTGCTTAACACGTTATCAAAACGTCTCGATAAAACGACAAAACAATCAAAACAACCAAGTGTAAGACGAACAGGACGACCAGGATGGGTTGCCGTCCGATCGGACTGCTGTCCGATAGAACAACCAAACCGTACGACTGGGCAATCCGAACGACTTGCACCTTGGGTCCCATACTTAACCATTTTTTCCAATCTATGAAGTCTGAGTGTTGAACGAATTGCTGTCCGATCGGACTACCATCCGATCGAAGTGCCATCCGTATTATGAAACATTTAAACTTTCACACTCAAACAATTTTCAACATGTTCAATACACAGAGGATGCCACCCGATCGAACAACCGTCCGATCAAGTGACCGCCCTGCTGCGAACTTGTTCTCACTGAAGTGCCCAACCAATCGGGTTGCTGTCTGATCGAATGACCGTTCGACCGACCGACCTGAAAGGTAGAGATACTTCAATGTTTTTCAAATGCTACAACAAAAACTTCAAAAGTCAAGCTATCATACACAAACACATCTTTCTTAGAGGAAGAAACAATCCACTCAAACGGCCATCCGACCGGACGACCGTCCGAACGGACTACCACCCGCACGACTGGCTGTCCGATCGGATTACCATCCGATCGAACTGCTGCCCGACCCACATACACCTTGTATCGTTTTACGCACCGCTTATCGTTAAGTTATTGTCATAATCAGGCTAACCCTACTCCCTAGCGCTCCCTTCAATCCATCAATCGTTGTGAGTATACTCGATCCCTTTTTGCTTTACGCACTTTTGGGTGTTACATACGTTACTTATACTAAATCACATCGAACACACTACGCAATACTTTAAACGCTAACCGTTACTTCATGTTATACGTGACTAAATGAATGCTTGTTGTTATGTTTACACATGGAATGCTGTCTACCTACCTTAACGATGATAGTACTATAGTTTGGACTCAGCACCCGTTCATTCGGGGGTTGTTAAGGACAATTATTTGCATGGATTACAGTGGTGATCATGTATTATGAACTGCCTTGGGCAGTCAACCCGCAGTCATTGGTATCGATAGGTTCATGTCGATAACTAACATGCCTCATTTCACTCTGTGTACGTGCTGGTTATGCGTAAACTCTGTCTAACTATATATGCTAGTATCAAACTTGTATGCTCACCTTTACACTCTGTGTATTGACTTTATTTTAACGTATGTGACAGGTGCTTAAGTTGCTAGAATGCTTAGGTGCATGGTGATGAAATCTAGGCTAGGGAAGGTCTTGAAACAATAAACAATTGTCTGTAATAAAAATATGAGTTGTCGAAACAGAACAATTTTCCTAGATCTTTTCTGTAATAATTGTATTATCTTATATGACATGGTATGGGACGTGTTGTTTTAAATATTTGGTAAATATAGTTGTTATGGAAACTTTTGGACAATCTGTTTCGCTCAGTGCCGCGCCCCGATGTTTCCGCCATCGGTTGGGGTGTGACAGATTGGTATCAGAGCCATAACTATAGGGAATTAGGCAAGACTCGACCTAGTCCGGGTCGATGTCTTAGCGACCTAGTCTATAGTTAGGACCCAATAGACCGACTCGTGCATGTCCAGTAGGGATTATGTATGAGCTTACTACTATCCCACGCTATTCTCGCTTACACTACGCTGTCACTGCACAATTATTCGAAACCAAACGAGTGATTTGATCGAGATTAGCTGTGGAAACCGCAAACTCTTGATTAAATTGCTTATTGATCTGTATTTATCTATAAAACGCGAGAATTCGCGTTGAATCAGGAGTGAAATCCATACTTTGACGCGGATTTTCGTCGCTATTTCTACCGAAAACCGGAACAAGGTTATTAAGCCAGGGGTGAAACCCTAACCTTAACGGCTCATTCCGACTTTCACTTGGTTTTCTAAAACTCTCACCAAAATCTCGACGGACTCCAACGACCTGAAGGCACGATATGACCAAAGGGATGCGTGCCGAACGCCCAAGAATCGAGGCAGAAGCACGATCTAGAAAGTCAAAAATGTGTACGATAAGTCCTTGAGAATAGTCGAATCACTTTGGGTAGTCCATGTCTAATAGTCGCAGACAATCTATTTCTCGATTTTTATGTGTTTCGATTCTGAGCCCGCAACTGCTGACTCTGATGATTCGTTGATTTTATGTGTATATGTGAATCTACCTGCTTATGTGCTTTGATTTTGGAGAATTATTCGATTTTCTCTTTCACTTTGATCGACACGCACGACCCGCATTGCATCTCTACCTCAGAACGCTAACAAAACGCTAAATTATGGACGACCTTATGCTATGTCAAACGCTTATACCATACTACTCGATATGTTAATCGCGATTGCTATTCTCGAACAATCGCGGACCTTGAATGATAGGTTTCTGTATTCTGACTGCTTCTTGTGATTACATGTTTACGTGCTTCTGTGAATTATGTGCTTATGTGCTTCTGTGTTTATGTGAATCTGTGATTATGTGCCTATGTGGTTACGTGATTGAATGCGTTCCTAAGCTTTAGTAAGTATTAGACGTGAGAGGTGAGATTCGATTATGACGTGTCTGAGACCTATGACGATGTCTGTTGCAGACAATGTCGACTGGACCATCATCTGGACCTCGTCACCCACGACTCTCTCGCCAAGAACAGAGGGACAAACGCCTTGCTGCCATCCTCGCTAAATAAGTGGCCAAGGTTGTGCCTCAGATCGTGAGTGAGA
This sequence comes from Helianthus tuberosus, assembly GCA_030545235.1. Lineage (NCBI taxonomy): Eukaryota > Viridiplantae > Streptophyta > Magnoliopsida > Asterales > Asteraceae > Helianthus > Helianthus tuberosus. The sequence continues at coordinate 113,482,037 of CM060394.1, read as the reverse complement.
TTTACGAGAATGTTAGCAAATCGTCTGAAGAGTCCAGAACCGAAGCTCCTAAAGTTGCCACCAAGACTGCTTTCAGCTTCAAGCAGTTCAAGGCTTGCGATCCAAAGGAATTCACTGGAGAAGATGGCCCAACGGCTATGTTTCAATGGTTCAATTCCATCGAAGTCACTTTACGCCAGAGCGGATGTCCTGAAAATCTCCGTACCCTAAACGCTACTGGCGTCTTCCAGTCCCGCGCATTAGACTGGTGGACGACCGAGAGAAACAAATGCGGAAATGATGCAGCCTATGAGTTGACGTGGGAAGAGTTGAAAGCCATCATGATGGATAAATTCTACCCTCCCCATGAACGCCAAAAGCTGGAGGACGAGTTCTGGAATATTAAGCAGAAGGAAGGTGACAACGCTGCCCTGACTGCTCGCTTTAAGCAGCTCAGCATCAACTGTCCCGATCAAGTGAAGAAGCCTGACATGACGATCAAGAAGTACATTCGATCTCTGCCCAACTGTTTTGCAGATTTTGTGCATGCCGCAAAGCCAGCAACGATCGAAGAAACTTACTTGCTTGCCGCTGAAATCAACGACAAGCGAGTAAAAGCTGGTTTTTGGGATAAGCCTTCAAAGTCCCTGCATCAAGCTACCACCGCATCAGCCTCCGAAACCGCTGCCGCTCAACCATCAAAGTCCTCACGCCGCAAGAAGAAGAACAACAACAACAGCAGCTCCAGCAACAAGAACTGTGCTGTCACTACCACTGCTACTCCACTACAAGCCATACCGGCTCAGCAGCAGTCTCACCACCGCACAGCACCAGTTACTTATGCACCACCTGCAAAGCGTGCATACACAGGCCCCCACCCTGCTTGCCCAACATGCTCTTATCACCACCCGGTGGGTCTCGTCTGTCGTTTCTGTGCTCACTGCAATATGTACGGTCACTTCACTACTAACTGTTGTACTAGTCCCCATCAAGCACCAGGCCAAGCCACTGCTCATCAAGCTCTGCTCCCAGCCCCTCAAGGCCAACACGAGGCTCAGGCACCCGCGGTCAACGCCCGAGTCTGCTTCGCATGTGGTGATCCCAACCACTTTGCGAACATGTGTCCAAACAAGGTTGTGAACTAAGAGCCCCAGCAGCAGCAGCCTCACCAACAGCAGCAGCAACAGCAGCAACAGCAAGCCGCACGCGCCAGAACCTTCAACATCAATGTGCGCGAAGCCCACGCTGACAACAACGTGGTCAATGGTACATTCCTTGTGAATGGTATTTATGCATCGTGTTTGTTTGATACTGGAGCTGATAACTTCTTTGTATCGTTTGAATTCGAGAAGCTCCTTAGTCGTAAGCGCTCCCATCTCCCCTCGACGTTCGATGTTGAAGTCGCCACCGGAAAAACCGTCGCCGTTAATTCTGTTCTTCGTGATTGTACCCTTGAGCTCAACAATCACATTTTCCCAATTGACCTTATTCCGATGCAACTCAGAAGTTTTGACGTCATAGTAGGCATGGACTTTCTTCGCGAAAACCATGCTGAAGTTGTGTGCTTCGATAAGATGATTCGCTTCGCACTCGCTAATGGTGACCAACTGTGTGTCTATGGTGAAACTGCTTCGAAGGGTCTCAAACTCATGTCATGCATCCAAGTATCTCTGCAAGGAATACAGAGCTTTCTTGGCTAACATTGTAGTAGCGGAGAAGGAAAATAAAAAGAAGACCGAAGTAAAAGACGTTCCTGTGGTCCACGAATTTCCTCAGGTGTTCCCTGATGATCTTCCTGGACTTTCACCAAGTCGTGATATCGACTTTCATATCGACCTCATTCCTGGAGCCAACCCTGTTGCCAAAGCTCCTTACCGACTAGCACCGTCCGAAATGCGTGAACTCTCGAGTCAGCTTCAGGAATTACTTGAGAAAGGCTTCATTCGCCCGAGCACCTCTCCATGGGGCGCACCAGTCCTTTTCGTCAAAAAGAAGGATGGGTCGTTCAGGATGTGCATCGACTATCTAGAGTTGAATAAGTTGACCATCAAGAACCGTTACCCCTTACCTCGCATTGATGATTTGTTTGATCAGCTACAAGGTGCTACATGTTTCTCGAAGATCGATCTACGCTCAGGCTATCACCAGCTACGCATTCAAGAGGAGGATATACCCAAAACCGCTTTCAGCACTCGCTACGGCCATTATGAATTCGTTGTTATGCCTTTCGGTTTAACCAACGCACCCGCGGTCTTCATGGATCTGATGAATCGGGTGTGTAAACCATATCTCGACCGCTTCTTCATCGTATTCATCGACGATGTCCTGATCTATTCCAAGTCGAAAACTGAACACGCGCAACATCTACGTTTGGTTCTCGAGCTACTCCAGGGGAATCAACTCTATGCCAAGTTCTCCAAGTGTGAATTCTGGCTAGAGGAGGTTCAGTTTCTGGGTCACATTATCAATAGTCAAGGTATTCATGTTGATCCCGCGAAGATTGAAGCAGTGAAGAGTTGGATTACACCGAAGAACCCGTCTGAAGTCCGTTCTTTTCTCGGACTAGCAGGCTATTACCGACGATTTATCGAAGGATTCTCAAAGATCGTTGTGCCGCTTACCGCTCTTACTCATAAAGACAAGCCTTTTGTTTGGGGAACTGAACAAGATTCTGCCTTCCAAACCCTCAAATATATGCTTTGCAATGCTCCTGTTCTCACTTTACCCGACAGAAACGATGACTTTATCGTCTATTGCGATGCCTCGACCCTTGGTCTTGGTTGTGTTCTCATGCAGCGGGACAAGGTTATAGCTTACGTATCTCGTCAACTCAAAATCCACGAGAAGAACTATACAACCCACGATCTCGAGTTAGGTGCAGTTGTTTTTGTGTTAAAGATTTGGCGACACTACCTTTATGGTACCAAGTGTACGATCTTCATCAATCATAGGAGCTTACAACATATCTTTAATCAGAAAGAACTTAATATGCATCAACGCCGATGGGTAGAACTTCTCAACGATTATGACTGCGAGATTCGTTATCACCCAGACAAGGCAAATGTCGTTGCCGACGCTCTCAGCAGACGGAGTTATTTGATCAGCATTCGTAATACCCAAGCCTAATACAATCTCGAAACCCTCATCCGCGAAGCCCAGCATGCCTGTTTGAATGAACGCACCCTAAAGAAGGAACGAATCTATCACGATGGAGCCGAACTTGTTAATAAGCCGAATGGGATATTCCATTATCTAGACCGAATTTGGATCCCTAAACGGACCGATTTGCGAAAGATTCTGATGGACGAAGCCCACAAATCCCGGTATTCTATTCATCCTGGTGCCGATAAAATGTACCAGGACCCAGTGTTGTAAAAGTCGCTAGGCGGTCCCTAGTCGGCCGACTGGGGAGTTGGGAGTAATCGGAGTACTCGGAGAGTACTCGGGGAGTACGCGGACATGATAAATATAAAGAAAATTAATTGTTATATATTATTTATGTGTTAAAATAAGCATAATTCATGTCAACTGAGTATAATTTAAAATGAAACATGTTTAAAGTTCAAATATTCTGAATACAAGTCCGACTAGTCTGAGTATAAGGCCGAGTAGTCCGAGTACAAGGCAGAGTAGGCCGATTTTGACCGATTAAAAGTCAACAAACCACGTTGACCGCCTAGACCGACTAGGCCGACTACGTCCGACTAGGTGCCGACTAGGCCGACTAGGCACCGAGTACTCCCGAGGCCGACTAATTGAGACCGCCTAGGAGGAAGTCGCCTCGGAGGGGGTCCGAGGACCAAGTACTCGCCGAGTACTCAGCCGAGTAATCCGACTTTTACAACACTGCCAGGACCTACGCTACAAGTACTGGTGGCCGGGCATGAAAAGGCATATTGCCCTTTACGTTGGAAAATGCCTGACTTATTCAAAGGTCAAAGCTGAACACTAAAGACCCTCTGGCTTACTCGAACAACCGCCAATCCCTATGTGGAAGTGGGAGAGTATAGCTATGGACTTCGTAACAAAGCTCCTGCGTACGTCAACAGGTCACGATAGCATTTGGGTTGTCATTGACCGTTTGACCAAATCCGCTCACTTTTTGCCAATACGGGAAGACTACAAGGTAGAACGATTAGCCCGAATCTACACCGATGAGATCATTTGTAATCATGGGACGCCTCGCGACATCATCTCTGACCGTGATGCTCGGTTTACCTCGCGACTGTGGGAAACATTTCAACCGGCTCTCGGTACTACGCATAATTTGAGTACCACATTCCATCCAAAAACCGACGGTCAGACTGAAAGAATGATCCATACTCTTAAAGACATGCTCCGTTCGTGTGTCATAGATTTCGGTGGTAATTGGGATACATACCTGCCGATAGTCGAATTTTCGTATAACAATAGTTATCATTCCAGCATTCAATTGGCACCATTGGAGGCTTTATACGAAAGAAGATGTCGATCGCCTATTGTATGGCACGAGATCGGGCACTCGCAATTAACCGGTCCTGAGCTACTGCAAGAAACGACTGACAAAATCCTCCAAATTCGAGACAACCTGCTGAAAGCTCGTAGTCGCCAGAAAAGTTACGCCGATAGACGACGCAAGCCCCTTGAATTTGACGTTGGCAACCACGTACTCCTAAAGGTATCACCTTGGAAGGGTGTGGTCAGATTCAGCAAGAAAGGGAAACTAGCGCCTCGATATGTTGGACCTTTTAAGATTCTAGAAAGGATCGGAAAAGTCGCCAACAGACTCGAACTACCGGAGGAACTGACTAACGTTCACCCGACTTTCCATGTTTCGAACCTTCGCAAGTGCCTGGCTGAGCATGATCTAATTGTACCTCTTGATAATCTTCAAATAAACGAAACACTGCACTTCGTGGAGAAGCCTGTCGAAATCATGGATCGCCAAACCAAGCAGCTCAGATGTTCACGTATTCCTATTGTGAAATTCCGATGGGAAGGCAAGCGAGGCGCAGAGTTCACTTGGGAACTCGAAAGCGACTTGAAGACGAAGTACCCGCAGTTGTTTGTTACGGCTTCCGCCTAATTTCGGGACGAAATTCCCTCAACTAGGGAAGGCTGTAACACCCCGTGTTTCGGAAGTCAAAGTCAAGATTGAAGTCAAAGAGAGACAAGATTGCTAATTGCAATTTGTCACTCCTTGCTCAATTCCTGTTTTGACTTCTATGACTCCTAGCTAGTCTAATTTATGCCATACGTTAGTTGTATTATGCGGAGTAATTGTTAAGAATCGCAGTAATCAAGGTATACTTATCGCTACAAATCGCTTTACGACTGTGAACAATAGGAAGTAACAATGCGATAAAGTAAACTAAACGCTAATCAATCTAATTTAATCAACATCGAATCGCAATCGAACTCGCAACTTGAATTACGCATTTTGGTTCTTGATATACGTGTGTGTGTGCCTTATGTGTTACTTGTGCATGTTTATTTATGTTATGTGTGGTAATCAATCGAATCGCAATCGAAACTCAATCGCAATCGAACTCAATCGCAATCGAAACGGTATGATAATTGGTAGAGAAGAGATAGTGCGAGATATGAGTAGTTGGGATTAAAAGTAATTTGAATAGGAAACTCTATCGCATTCGCATCGCTCGTAATCGAAATCGAAACAATAAAACTCGTCGCACCGAACGCTCGAATCAAGCGACTGATCGATCAGGCGACCAGCCGATCGACCAGCCGTTCGATCGGATTGCCGTCCGATCAGACAGGCTGTTCGATCAAGCTGCCTAACCTCTTAAGGACAATTATTTGCAAGGATTACAGTGGTGGTCATGTATTACGAACTGCCTTGGGCAATCAACCCGCAGTCATTGGTATCGATAGGTTCATGTCGATAACTAACATGCCTCATTTCACTTTGTGTACGTGCTGGTTATGCATAAACTCTTTCGAACTCTACATGCTAGTATCAAACTTGTATGCTCACCTTTACACTATGTGTATTGACTTTATTTTAACGTATGTAACGGGTGCTTAAGTTGCTAGGATGCTTAGGGGCATGGTGATGAAATCGAGGCTAGGGAAGGTCTAGAAACAATAAACAATTGTCTGTAATAAAAATCTGAGTTGTCGGAACAGAACAATTTGCCTAGATCTTTTCTGTAATAATTGTATTATCTTATATGACATGGTATGGGACGTGTTGCTTTAAATATTTGGTAAATATAGTTGTTATGGAAACTTCTGGACAATCTGTTTCGCTCAGTGTCGCGCCCCGATGTTTCCGCCATCAGTTGGGGTGTGACACCTGTAAGGACCTGGGTCAAGCTTACTAGGACCTCCTTCAATACCCACTAGTATTGGATGGCGGGGGTGCAAATGGCTTGACCCCTTCATATGTAAACTACTATTAATACATTAACCCGGCTATTTGGGATTGTATCCCTGCTGACTCAAACCACTTAGCCGAGGGTAACGTCACCTTCAAAAGAGGGGCCTACCACATTACACATTAATAACTTAATTAATTATCTTTCAATATTCTGACCCTTTAGGATTGTATCCTTGCTGACTCAAACTACTGGATTGAGGGTAACGTCACCTTCAAAAGAGGGGCCTACTACTATAATTAAGATAATCTCTTAAAAAGTGTAAAAGTGCGGAAATCATCAAAGGTTACACTAAAGGTGAGTCGGATCCAAGTGATTCATCTTTTCTATCTGTTTTTATTTTATTTTATTTTTCAGCATTTTTAGTTTTTTTAATTTTCATGTTTAAAACCTTTTCTAAAAATTTGATTTGATTAGACGTTGAGGATAAACCGGTACTAAAAGCTCTTGTGTCCTTGGACGACCTCAGTATCTTACCAACACTATACTCATTCACGATGGGTGCACTTGCCCATATGTGTGTTTAGTGTTAGTAGAATATCGTGTTTTATAAATTTAAAAGTTGACTAAAGTGTAAAAAGGGCTTAAAATATTAATAAAAACATATAACACCTAACGCACATCAGTTTCTTTGGATATTACACGAAGAACAAGACCGATGAAGTGTTTGTTGTTTCAACGAGATTGAAAAAGGTTGAATCCTATTATGTTTCATCTTTTTAATCCTTATTATTCAAATGACAAATTTTTTTGAGTTGTTTAACAGGTTTTTGATTTCAGTAATTTGGTCGAAAGTTTTATCAAATTCAGAAATTTTTTGAAGAACTGTTTAAACGAATAAATAAACATCTTAAAAATTCTGTTTTTTGATCTGTTTTGGGGACGAATAGAACTTATTTGCAAGTTTTTCGGTGATTATTGGTGGAACGAATCACTCAAATTGGTTAGCAATTTATTTCCCTAATTATCGGGATTCAGTTGTTATTTGATTTTGTGTGCAGGATCACCAAGTGTTTTATTGTCGGGAGAATCTAATGGCACACCCCCTTGTCTATCCGCACACTTTTCCAATTCAATACGCATCGTATAGGCCTATACGTTGCGTATTGAATAAAGTAAAAGACATGGCAGACTGACAGATGCAGGTGTTGTCTGCCGGCGGGCTTGATACGCATCGTATAGGCCTATACGATACGTATCAAGGCACTGAATTTTTGAAGTTTATTTTTTGGTGTGTTCTGTCGAATGCGAACCCGATAAATGAAAGGGATTTCGAGCAGTTGGTCGATGACATGATAGATAAAGATCTTAAGACGATCATATCCATTTTCAAGAGTTAGGAAATGAAAGGGATTTCGAGCAGTTGGTCGATGACATGATTGATAAAGATCTTGACACGATCATATCCATTTTCAAGTGTTAGACTAGATAGTCCAAGATGAAATATATTAAAACCATTCAAGCCCACCAGTCTACAATGTGTTATGGTGAGATTCTTTAAGCGGCGTGTTCCGATCAACGTTTATCGACATTGTTTTAGGTGATGAAGAAACCCTAACATGGAACGTAATCCCAGATTGTCTAAAGAAGCGCTTTTATCATGTGTCATATGGTAACAACTACCAAGGGGATATTCAGATCTCTATTCGGTCATCTTTCCTAGATTTTACACATGAATATGTGGTTCCCAATTTGTAAAAATTATGTCAGTGGGAAATGTTTTAAAAATCAGATGCAGCTTTACAACACGCTTACCTTAATCACATCTTCTGTGGAGTCACATATCCGAGAATAGGGCCCACGGATCTTATGCCCACCCGAGACCGACCTCTAGATTACAAGTGTTGAATAATCGAGAGAAACTTCTTCGAGTTAACTGCCGATATCTCATCCCTCTTATCCTACTATTAAACGACGTTGTTCTCCACAACGACGATACGCTTGTTGACTGTCACATGAATAAGTCAACGCATATTCTTGTTTGTAACTTGCAAGTATACTAGCTAATAAAAATATGTTTAACTTTTGAAGTCTGTATATTCTCTAACTTTTGAAGGTTCTTTATTTGTTTTTTTCCTGATGCATGTCTATGCTGGAGAGTAGAAGAGTCGTATCGCCGGTGCCGAAGAGACGTTGCCGCGAGGTGGACCGTTTTTGTTTGAGAGTAGAAGAGTCGCATTGCCGATGCCGGAGAGATACGATGTTTGTGCGATTTACAGAAATAAGGATGCATTCCACGGCAAACGATGGGCCTTAATCACATCTTCCATAGAGTCACATATCCGACAATAGAGCCCACAGATCTCATACACGTTCTCCGATATCGATTATGCTTATCAAACTAGGCTGCCACACAAGAGTATGTTGTTCCAAGATCAATTCCAATTGCATAATAAGCATTGATTGTACAAGCATGGTTCACGTTCAATAGGGCCCACGGATCTTAATCACATCTTCCATGGAGTCACAGATCCAACAATAGGGCCCACAGATCATATGCCCACCAACAAAGATATGGGAAAAAAACCAACATTTCATATCTACTGGGTTGATCAACACCAACATCTCTTCGAGCTAACAGCCGATATCTCATCCTCTTATCTTGTTTAAAGTTTCTACGACGAAGTTTTCTCCGTCGCTAATTTCTCCACTCACCGTGAAATCGAACAGTTTCTTCATAGATTCCGTCCAGTTTCAAAGTCGGTTGAGGATTACAAGTGTTATAGACTCGTTCAAGGCATGCTTGTTTGTACGATTTACAGAAATAAGGATACATTCCACGGTAAACGATGCAGCTGATGAAACCGGAGCTGTTATTTCGGTTGTTCAGTACTTTCGAGACGATTCAAGTGAGTCTTATGAAGCAGGTGTCTGTCTATTCAATTGAGAGGAATCATTGCATTACATCCCCAGTGAAAACAAGTGGTAGTAATGGTGGGACCCTTGATTTGAAACGCATAATGTGAAACACACAAATATACGGGTTCAACGAATTGTTGGACTTCTTGTTCCAAATGAAACTGATGAAACCGGAGCTGTTATCTCGGTTGTTCAGTACTTCCAAGACGATTCAAGTGAGAGGAATCATTGCATTACATCCTTGCTGAAAGATGATAACCCAACAGTGGAGGATCTCATTCTACAGCTTCGACAAATTCATGGGTATTCTTAAATAATGTTTCCTAGATGTTTGAAGACCAACAAATGTCCAAAGTGCTGCTTCTTCGTCCGCGTGACAGAAAGCTACCTTGGAAAATTAAAAAATTAAATCGACACTTTCAATTGAGAAATTCATAGTTTAATACGCATCGTATAGGCCTATATGATGCGTATTAATCGACGAAATTACTGAAATACCCATGTTTTTATGATAAATTAAGGGGTATTTTTGAGAGAATTCAAAGTTTAATACGCATCGTATAGGCCTATACGATGCGTATTAAGCCGATATACGATACAACATAGGCCTATACGATCGTATATGGCATAATTTGAAAATTAGTTTTATCGTGTTTTCCTCGGTTCGACGCGTATACAGGTCATTTTTTGATGAACTTTCACATATTTTGTCATTTTATGACGTATACCTTCAACGTACGTCATTTCGGTGATGTTCGGTTGCGTGCGATTATCGTATTCTATGATTACATACAGTTTTGTTTGAAATCCACTTGTATTGTATAATGCCGTGTTATATGTATACGCGTGTGGAAATATCATTAGTTGCGTATTTTGATGTATTTTTGCCTATTTTGACGTATTCTAACATATTGTTGCGTATTTTATAGTATTTTGACGTATTTGAGCGTATTCTAACGTATTTTAGCTTATTTTAACCTATCTTTAGGTTACTTTAGCGTATTTCGGCGTATTTTAACGTATTTCGATGTATTTTAGCGAATTTTATCATAATATGACGTATTTTAACATATTGCATCGTATTTTAGCATATTTTCATGTATTTTAGCATATTTTTGCGTATCTTAGCGTATTTTAGCGTATTTTAGAGTATTTTAGAGTTTTTATTCGTATTTTAGAGTATTTTAGCGTATGTTGACACATTTTAGCGTACTTTTGTAGTAGTTTAGCGTATTTTCGCATATTTTAGTGTACTTTGACATATTTTATCATATTTTCCCATATTTTAGCGTATTCTAAAAATCACTATAAACCTCTCTCTCTTGAAGATCATCGGATCTGCATCAAGAAAGATAACACAAACAAGTTCTCCACAGTTTGTTATTCAGATCTCTGTTCGGTCATTTTTCCAAACTACAACACACGAATGTGTGGTTTCAACGAACTGGTGTGACTCGTGTAGGATCGTTGTTGGACCCAAACGAGTCGTTCAGAAGAGCTTGTAATCCGATTCAAAGGCGGAATCAGTGAAACAGACGTGGAAATAGCTTGATACTCTTTAATTTGTCACTAATATTGATAATAACACTGATTACAACCCTGACAAACTTTAGCAGCACTTCGACACAAATTCAGAAGTCGTGTACCAAATAAAACACTAAGTGCCCTATATATACTTGTCCTGATTTCGCTCCAAATGACATGGTGTCCCTCGAAATGATCTTGTGCTGTTTCGAGCGGAATCACCTTCTTAAATCTGAAAATCTGTTTCTCAAACCTCGGGCACAGATAATCCTATCCTATCCTATTACATGATACAAGACGAAGTCAATAGACGTAGTGCACTAACAGACCCCCCCTCGGATATTGACGAAGTCTTCAGTGTCTAGTCTTCAGTATGACACATCTTCGGTCTTGATCATTCTGCCTTCTCATCCAACTTGTAACATTATAAGCATCCATCAATCCTTTTCTTTTTCCATCAGCTTCAGGCTCCCCCTTTCGTCAAGCTTCCGTGCTTTGGGATCGACACCTAGCTATCCATCTACAAGCTCCTCTTGCTTCAAGATTGTCTTCAGACTCCCCCTTAGACTCTGCTCTCGGGATCGTAATCTGGACTATCTGCAATCACTCAAACATCTATAAATACAGTGTTTTCAGATTATCAATCAAATTCTCTAATTCACTCCCCTTATCAACAAACTAAATGATTTAGCAGCATTAAAGAATCCAACTCCCTCACAGTTAATCATCCAAGTCCAAACTAATGACCTTGGAGATATCACAAACTGTTTTTGAATTTTTAATTTTTAATTCAAGTTTCAAAGTAATGAACTTGTTTTATTTTCAGAAACACAATCAGCTTACTTAGATTTTGAAACTCAGCATCTTAGACATCGGTTGTCGAAAATAAAGCAGAATCAAAAATCTTTTTGTATTTTTCTGAAAATATAAAGCAGTAAAGAAATATGTACAAACATATTTACAGACAATATTTTTGTTTGAGTATGCGTCAGAGGATCATATCAGATTTTGACAAGTCACAAGTACCGTTGAGCTTATTTACACATTAAGAATTAAACAATTCACTTAGATTGTCGATATACTTGTCCACTTAAATTTTCATACAAAGTTCAACTAATTCAGGATACGAATTAAGTGTTTTAAGAACTTAAACTCATTCATGTGTCCCACCTCTTGAATATACTCCCGTATCCAGATCCCAATATTCAGTCTTACAGGTGAGTATACCTAGATGATATCTGTAAGGGGAATAAATTATAGTACGAAACCGTGAGAGCTCAGGTCAGAACTTCTGTTCAGCAGAGAGATGACGGCTCGACTTTTGGTGTGTCCCCTTTAGAGGATCTTTTGTATTACAACAGCAATGACTATCAATTTTATTGTTTCATCAATTTGCTGAGGGGTGGCGCTATATTTCAAGCAATGCAGAAAGTATTCTCCGAGGACTAGGCCATTGCTTCCGCAAAATCAGAAGTCCCGGGATAATACCCCAGATATCACTGAGTATAAAGACCTAGTATCTCAGAAAGAGGGACCTTTCAAACGAGATTTCAGGGGTTACCTATATATCCAAGTAGTGTTCCCCGCGAAATAAGCAAGTTTGAATTTAGATTTATATCCCGAAAAAGTTTACTAAATGTATAAAAATCTACCGATACATCCACGGTGAGATCGTTTAACACATTTTGACTTTCCAATTCTTTAGCGTACTGTAACTGTCTGCTGATGTACAATCATTTCCTCTTTTTACGCAAAAACTCAATTTTTGAATTTTATCATGTTTTTGACTTTTTCAAATTTTCTAATGTTTTTGTATTTTCTAACAACAATATTTCTCCCCCTAAAATGCAAAACCATTAAAAGAAAATTTTACAACACGATGCTGATAGCTTTGTTTCGCCATCCATTTTCTGCAAACTATGCTCTGTTTTGCAGAAAAACTAATATAAAGTACCCCCATGATTTACAACCCATTGATTTTCGATAGTTTGAAAACCGTTTTTCAATCTTCTGAAAATAATCATGTTTGTTCCGCCGTGAGGGTTTTGGCATATTCAATCAACACATATTTTTGTATTTTTCTATCTTTGACAAGAAATTAAAAAAAAAAACAAACATATTTTTGGTTTTTCAAGTTTTTAACAAACTAAAAACATATTTTTGGTTTTTTTAATTTTTTTTCTTTCAAATTTTTAGGGTTTTTGAAAATATTGTTTATTTATGTACAGAAAAACAAATAAACTCCCTGGTTCAACCAACACAGGGTCCAGCAGCAGCCTTCTCCTTTTGTTGTGCCAGGCTGCTCTGAGTTCCAAACTCACAATCTTCAAATTCCATGAGCACCTGCACAAACAAACTACTCAATTACTTGAACAATTTAGACCAGGTTTGTTGAATCTTAGGCATTTCAACACAATAATTTTCATTCAATGCTGGAAACTCTTTGTCATCTTTCACAAAAATCTTTTCAACTTTTACTTTAACTTTTTCATCTTTTTCAAAAATAACCTGTTTCTTTTCACTCCATTTTTGACCTTTAGGAGTACCACGTTTGTAAAAATGTGACTCCTTTTGAACATTTTGTTTTTGATCAACAACTTTTGGTTTCCAAAACTCTTGAGGTTTTGTCATATCAACAGTTGTTTTCCAACTTTGAGTTGTTCTGTCTCTGGGTGTGTGAGAATTCCAGGTCTGTCTAGAATCGAACCTATATGGGTTTGACTTCCAATTTTGATTCGAAACAAACTTGTTTGTGTTGTACCTCCAAGTTTGTTTTGAATCAAATCTGGTTGATCTTTGTCTCACATTCTCAGATTTTTGTTTCTCAGCATCAATCTTCTTTATGTCAACATCCACAGGTTTCAGATTTGGACACTTGCGAGCAAGATGTCCTTTTTTATCACATTTAAAACATGTTCTCATGGAAACATCTTTGACCTGTGGTTGTTGCTTTTTCTTTTGAACTAAGAACTCTTCAATAGACTGTTGTCCAATTTTAAGTTTTTCCTCTTCTTCAAAACTTTTTCCTTGAACAAAACTCATTTTTTCTTGAAAATTCAGCACTTCATTTTTCTTCCAATTCTGTTTTTTCTTATAACCCAAACCAGCCTTCATGTTTTTCTTCTTGAAACTAGGTTTGTTATACGAACCTCTATGACTCTTACCACCAAACTTTGAAATATCAGATTTTTCAATTTCTACCATCTTGAAAACTTTATCAACCTTTTCTGAGATCACATTCTGAATCGGGAATACAACATCTAAGAATAATTTATCTGATCCAATCATGGTATAAACCAATCCTTTTGAATCATCATTCAAATTTTTCTCGGATTTTGTGTTTTTCAGATAACTATCATGAAGATTTCCTTCATCTTCATCCTGTGATTCAGATTTACCTGTATCAACCGACTCTTCTTTCAACACACTTTCAACGACTTTACCTACCACCTCTGAATCATGAGAATCATCAGATTTGGAATAGGTTATGTCAATGTTGTCTGGCAATTGATCTACCATGTTGAAAGCTTTTTCGACCTTTTCCTCATCATAAAACACAAACTTTTCCGGTGGTGGAACTTGATGAAACTCTGAACCAATGCCTTTCGTGTTATGCTCAGAATCTTTTTCCATCCGGTTTTATGTTGAAAATACGTTCAAGCACATATGACGACACGTGATAACTTTTTAATTTGTTGTTATCCTGTTCTAAATCAACAATCTTACGCTTAAGTTTAGCAACATCTTCAATATAAGAATTTACAACTTGTTGTTTAATTTCATACATTCGTTTTAGTTCATTTGATGTTTCAGAACAGTATTTCAATCTTGATTGAACAAGTTTCATTTCACTCTTTACTTTTTCATATGATTCCTTTGTAATGTGATAAGCCAATTTTATTGAATCATATTCCTTTTTCATTTCTTGGCAAATATTTTCTTTTTGAGAACATTCTTCTGTCATTTTAGAAACATCTTCTTTTAAAATTTCATTCTCTTTTTCTAATTTTTTACATTTTTCTGAAAGTGTTTCATTATTTTCTTTTAAAACTTTTTCATTTTCAAACATTTCTTTGCACTTGTTCTTGAAAACTTCTTTAAGTTTTGTGAAATCAAGATCTCTTGTTCTGATCTTTTCATCTTTTTCAGTACAAGCACTGCACGTTTCCATGCATTTCTTGCACTGTTCAACAATTTTAGTCAAGATGTTAGAATCAGAATTTACCTCAGTGATTGGCACTTCGGTGTTTGTTACAGTCTCTGTCTGCTTCTGATCAGCATCATTCTGCTTTTCTTCAAAACTAACTTCATCACCAGCATCACCAGCTTCCAAATTCTCATTCTTGACTATTTCAACTTGCTGTTCTTCAATAACAACCTTCTCTTTCTCAACTACCTTCTGTTCTTCAAACGTCTTCACATCCTCAATTTTCTGAATTTCATCTTTCACTTCTTCAATCTTGACTTCCTCAGCGACCTTCTTCAATTCATCAACCATATTCTCAATATTCTTCTTCATTCTTTCTTCATTTCTCTTTCTCAATTTGATTGTCATAGCATCCCTGATGATTTTATCCAGCCTTTTTACATATGTTTTGTCTTTTGCAACATTTGAGTAATATTCGCCGGATCGAGGAATAACAAGAAGAACATCATCATGAACTATGTCACATCTGGGAACAACTGGTTCACCTTGTTTGTTGACATAACATTCTTGCTTTTTATCCCATCGTTTGTTCGCAACAGCATTCTCATATTCTTCCTCCATTTTCTGCATCCTGCATCCCACAATAAATCTTTCTCTCTCAGTTTTCTCCTTTAAAATCTCTTCCCGAGTTCTCTCTTTGACTTCAACAGTGTCTTTTTCTTCTTTAACATCTCCTTTAATTTCAGCAACAAAAACAAACTTTCTTTCCTCTGTCACAGCTCTGCCATGAGCTGTTTTTTGAACATTTTCCAAACGATCTTCTTCTGGACAAATTGAGCTCCAGTCAAAACCTTCATCATCGTGAATTACAAAACAAGCTCTTGATTTGGTTTTATCTTCAATCAATTTCGGCTCTTCTTTGCTTCGGTGGTAGATCGCTTTTCGATAATAATCATCGTTGAAAGGACGTTCATTTCCTTCAGCAACTTCAGAATTTCTACATTCACTTTTGAAATGACCCTTTTGCTTGCATCTGAAACAGGTCACTTTGGATTTGTCAAATCCAAGTTTCGTTGACGGACCACCCAAAGATTGTTTCCCTGTAATCTCCATATATCTCTGAGCTCTGCGAATGCAACTTGCCAAACACCAGCGAATGTCAATGAGTTCCATCTCTTCCGGATCAATCTGGTCGTAGTCTTCTTTGGTTAATTCGGATTTTCCAATTTTACCAGCCACTAGACCTTCATACGACTCCAAAACAGATGCAAGAAAACTCATTTACTGCTTAGCTGCATTGATGCTCATTGCAGGAGAATTCTTCAGTTTAAGAGCAATGTTGCACAAAATCTCCTCAGCTTCATCAGAACTTGATTTTGAAGATAAATGATATCCAGAATGATAACTTGATGAAGTTGTTTGTGGTTCTTTCATCTTCTCACCACTGAATGATGTCTTTGGTGAACTAACACCTTTCTCCGAAGGTACACTCCCTTTGTAGTACAAGCCAACATTTTGTTGATGAGATGAACCACTCATCTTGTTTTGCTTTTGTAGCTCTAGATCATGACTCTCAATCTTTTCTAACAATGCATCAAGAGAAATTGTATCAAATTTAGCATCATTTTTCAAGATAAAAACAAACGTTTGCCACTGATCAGCTCGTGGTAACGCTTCAATTACTTTGTCAATTATCTCTTCTCTTGTTTTCACAATTTTGAATCTTTCAAGTTCAATTTTTAAATGGCAAAACCTCTCAATCATTTTCCTCACTGTCTCTCCCTTTAAACTGTCAAACAAATCAAATTCTTTTTTCAATAATGTTATTTTGTTTTTCTGAATTTGTTTACCCCCCTTAGCTTTTACTTTCAAAGCTTTCCACACAGACTTTGATGACCCATCATGAACTAATAATGAGAAAATATCATCTCGAATTGATTGCTGAATCAAAGCAATCATCTTCTATTCATAAGAAAATTTCTTTCTGTCATCTTCTGAATAATCTTTGATCAGAATTTCTTCTCCTTTGTCATTTACTGGGCTCTCATAACCAAACTTCAAACAGAACCAACTCTCATGTGCATATGTGACAACTCGAAATTTAGAACCTTCATGTATGCTTAAAAGAGTGGCTAGATAACTTATGTGATTAATGACAAATGAACCTTTACGTGATTATGTGTTATTCGTGTGTATGCTTATGTGTATGTATGCGAGGTATGGATATAGGAACCGAGATAACACGAACCCGACTCGAGACCATGTGGTCTCGAGTGAACTAGTATAACATACGGGCCGGTTGGGCCGCACACACATACACACTTAGCCTAACCGAGAGCCCACTAGGGTATTTTGCTTGGAGCGGATATATATACACTTGATAGATGGCCATGTTACCATTTTGAACAACATTCATACTCTCCTCTACACACATACTCTCCACCCTCACACTAAAACCCTAAACCACAACAATACTCTCCTTCATTCTCGGATCCAATCAACAACCGTAAGAAGCTCTCGGATCGTATCTCACACACACCGGTTGGAAGCCTCACTCGCACCTTTGAACCCACACTTGAACCGGTTAGTGAAACTATGATGTTTGTTGTTGTTTAATAATAGTATGAATGATAGAACTTAACTAGTGTAGTGTATGTTTGATGATGTTTATGAACCGGATGTGTATTGTGTTTTGAGTTGATAATGATGTATGATTTTCGGTTGATGATGATGATTTGATACCATGTTTACTTGTTAAGATTGTTGTTGTTCACCTAGGATGCATATGCTTGATTTCTAGACAAAGTCATGATTAGAGTGGTTGCTAATGTTTCATGATAACTTAACATATGAATAAGTAGAAAAATGTTTGAATGTGGTGCTATTATGTTCTCGGATTGAATATGTTCAAATGTTTGATTGTTGTTCATGATTATATGTTGTGATTAAGGATAAAAACCCGGAAATAAGATGAACAAATGTTGAATGAAGATATGAATATCCGAATAGGTGTTGAATGTGTTTTGAATATTTGATGAACATGAAGAACATGGTTGAATATTTGAATTCTGATTTGTTTGATCCATTTTTAGTAAATTGCCAGACAAGAAACTTGTTTAAGGAATTTGGTTGGATAGTACAAACTGCATGAAATCAGAATGTTAGTGGATAGTACACTGTTCCGAATCAGCTTATGTCCACTCGTAACCATCAGTTGCGACTCGAAACCAAGCACAACGAGTCGAAATCTCCCGGTTGCGACATCAGTTGCGAGTCGCAAACACCCGGTTGCGACTCGAAACCACACCGGATCAGCACACCAACTTTGTGACCCGAAACCACGGTTGCGAGTCCGGTTGCGACTCGTAACCAAAACAGCATGGGCCGAAACCATGGTTGCGACTCCGATTGCGAGTCGCAAACGCCTAGTTGCGACTCGGGATCATATGCGGGTACACACTGTTGGACTTGTTTAATTATGGGCTTATTTGATTGGGCCGGACTCTTGGGCCTAGTGTACAGACCTGATATATTACTGTTGAATGTGAATGTCGATGAACTGCATGCAACGTGCTAGCATACGTGTAGAATATACGTGCACTACTTAAATACGAACCTGATTGTATGATACAACTATGATAGGACGTGAGTAGCCTCAACGTTGCTTGTTTGACTTTTCTGTGTTTTCTACCGAGCAAACCAAGGTGAGTTCACACCCTCTACAAAGCATGGGATTCCCAGGGGTTGGGAATGGGGTTAAGGAACATGGGTTCCTCGTCCTCCTTGGGTAGGACAGTATTGGTTCAGGAATGTAATTCCTCGTCCTCATGGACAGATAACTCGTACTAGACCAAAACTCTATCACGAAGTCCCTCATCTTTGTATCGACTTAATCGCCGAGGCCAATGGCGAGCGGGTCATTAGTTAGATAGCGCTATTTAGGTTTGACAAACCTCACACCGTGCCGCAGAGGACGGGCGTGAACTAATGGACTACTGGCACGTCAATGATGATAGACATTGACAGTTCAGGGCACATAAACATGACTACAGTCAGCAGTCGATATGGTAACGAGTCTAGTATATACATGGGGTAGCCCCCACGGCCGAAATGCCAGATAACTAACACGGGGTAGCCCCCACGGCAGGATTGCCAGAGTAACCGGGAATAAACAAGTCACGTTTTTAACTATGGGGTAACCCCCACGGCAGGATGCCAGCTAAAGGAAACTGTTTTCGAAAAAACTTAAAACGAACACCCAACCGTGAACTCACTCAACTAGTTGTTGACTCGTTACTACATGCTTTGCAGGTCCCTAGGTTCTTAAGCTGGAGCTTGCATGGAGGAGGATCGTTGTGGGACATGGACGACTGTGTGCCATGTTAAACTATGAAACAATTAAACTTATGTTTTGATTTAAGACTTATGCTTCCGCTTGCAACTTAACTATGTGTTTGTTTGGACACCAATTGTATTGGTTAAACTTTATATCTTTTAACTCGTATGTTCGATATGATTGGTGGCTGGATCCTGGTCAGTCACGCCTCCAAGCGGTAGTACTCCGCGGGTGGATTTTGGGGGTGTGACAGATTGGTATCAGAGCCAATGGTTATAGAGAACTTGGTTTTAATAAAGGGGAAAACGTTTTTGTTAAAACCAGACTATAACCTGTACAGTGCTCAACGGTCCACAACGATGCTTCACTCCACATGCAAGGCTCGACACTCTAGGTGATATGATCTGTGTATATATTGCCTACTTGTTAGTTACATAGTACACTGCTTATGGTATGCTTGGTTAGTATAACTATTGTTGCTTGAACACGTGTGCACTTGCTCACTTCTGACGTCGTACTTTCGCGAACCCCTCTCACTCACGTTCTTCTTGATATGAAGATCATGTCTGGACCCGTTAACCTGACACGAGCCCAGTTGACGGCTCTGATTAACGAACGAGTTGCCGCAGCACTTGCAGCTGCACACGCAGGAGGTCAACACGTTCAGCCACCCGTGTGCACTTTCAAAACCTTTATGGACTGTCGACCTAGTACCTTTAATGGCACCGAGGGAGCGATAGGTCTCCTACACTGGATTCGCAGGATCGAATCGGCATTCGAAGAAAGTGAAAGCCCTACCAGTAAGCGAGTAGAGTACGCTGCTGGTACCTTGCAAGGGAAAGCGTATTCTTGGTGGAACACACAAGTTCAGATGCTCGGGTTAGCAGATGCGAATGCCACCCCCTGGAGCGACTTCAAGGATTTGATCAAGGAAGAATTTTGTCATCCGGACGACATCCTCAAACTTGAAATAGAGTACTTTGGCTTGAAAATGGAAGGATCAGAGATCGAAGCGTACACGAAAAGGTCCAACGATTTGGCTGCCTTATGTCCTAACTTGTCACAACCCATTTCTAGACGAATCGAGCTATACCTCAGAGGCTTAGCCCCAGAAATCCGAGGGTCCGTTATTGCGGCCAACTTTTCCACAATCCAACAAATCGTTCGTTTGGCGCACCAGCTCACTGATCAGGCAGTGGAAGAGGGCAAGTTACCCAAGCGCAACCCCTCCAATGCAAATGCTCTTATTAACACCAAGCATATTTGGGGTAATCACCAGAGTGAAGGTCGTGGCCCTATACAACAGGACCCGCACGGGAAACTCGTACAGCAGGGGCTGAACTACCAAAATCAAGGGGGATACCTTGGGAATAAGCCGAAATGCCGCAAATGCCATCAACACCACACCGGGTCATGTATGGAATCGTGTTGCCATCGGTGCAAGAAGACGGGACATGTGGCTAGAGATTGCAAGAGCCCATACCCTGCACACCGAAACCAGCAGCAGCAGGGTAGCAAAAAGGGGTGTTTCCGTTGTGGGGCTGAAGGCCATCTTAAGAGGAACTGTCCGCAGATGAGGCAGAAACGCGACAACAGCAACAATGGAGCCCGGGGGCGGGCGTTCGTGATCGGCCAAGGTGAAGCAAGGAATGACCCCAATGTTGTGGCGGGTAAGTTCCTTCTCGACGACTTTTATGTTTCAGTTTTATTTGATTCGGGTGCCGATACTAGCTACATGTCACTAGAAGTTAGTCGAATGCCTAAGCGTATTCCAACACCCTTGAACAACAAGCACATTGTAGAGCTAGCAAATGGTAAGAGTTTAGAGGCCACACACGTAGTTAAGGGTTGTAAACTTATTCTCGCTGACCAGACCTTCTCTATCGACCTCATTCCTATTGTCTTGGGTAGTTTCGACGTTGTCATTGGGATGGATTGGTTGTCCCAACACCGAGCAGAGATTCTTTGCAACGAGAAGGTTGTCCGTATTCCAGGTCCCGATGGTGAACCTCTCATGATTCATGGCGACAAGAGGAGTGCTGTTGAGAACGTCATTTCTCTCCTTAAGGCCCAAAAGTGCTTGCGAAAGGGCCACACTGCCATTTTGGCCCAGTTGTACGCGATTATCCAGAGGTATTTCCTGAGGAATTACCTGGTCTTCCGCCTCATCGCCAAGTCGAGTCTCAGATCGAACTAGCTCCTGGAGCTGCGCCTATAGCTCGTGCACCTTATCGCTTAGCTCCATCAGAGTGTGCATCGACCATCGGGGACTCAACAAGGTAATGGTGAAGAATCGTTATCCTCTACCGCGTATTGACGACATGTTCGACCAGCTACAAAGGTCGAGTTACTATTCAAAGATTGATTTGAGATCAGGATATCACCAGCTGAGAGTCCGGGAGGAGGACGTCTCCAGAACAGCTTTTAGAACTCGCTATGGGCATTACGAGTTTTTGGTCATGCCTTTTGGGCTGACAAACGCACCTGCGATCTTCATGGACTTGATGAATCGAGTGTGCAAGCCTTACCTGAACAAGTTCGTTATAGTCTTCATCGACGACATCCTGATCTATCCCAAAAGTCAGAAGGAACACGAGCAGCATCTACGACTTATTTTGGAACTCCTTCGAACAGAACAGCTTTATGCAAAGTTCTCGAAATGCGACTTCTGGCTTCGAGAAGTCCATTTCCTAGGCCACGTGGTAAACGAGGATGGGATTCATGTTGATCCATCCAAGATAGACTCGATTAAGAACTGGCCTGCACCTCGTACACCAAAGGAAATTCGCCAATTCTTGGGTTTGGCAGGATACTACCGGAGATTCATAAAGGATTTTTCTAAGATTGCACAGCCTCTCACCTCACTAACGCAGAAGGGCGTTGTTTATCGCTGGGGAAACGCACAGGAGTTGGCATTTCAGCACCTAAAGGATAGACCTTGTAGCGCACCTATCCTTTCCTTGCCAGAAGGCACAGACGACTTTGTGGTCTACTGCGACGCATCCATTCAGGGTCTTGGTTGTGTATTGATGCAACGAGATAAGGTTATAGCCTACGCCTCACGCCAACTTAAGGTTCATGAAAAGAACTACACGACGCACGACTTGGAGCTGGGAGCTGTTGTTTTTGCACTTAAGTTATGGCGGCATTACCTGTACGGTACCAAGTGCGCCATCTACACTGACCACAGGAGCCTCGAGCATATCTTCAAACAGAAAGAACTAAATATGCGACAACGACGATGGGTCGAGCTACTGAATGACTACGAGTGCTCAATCAGGTATCACCCGGGCAAAGCCAATGTTGTGGCTGACGCCCTCAGTCGGAAGGACACAGCGCCTAAGCGCGTGCGAGCTTTACAACTCACGATCCACTCTAGTCTCCCTTCCCAAATACGAGCTGCTCAGATAGAAGCACTGAAACCAGAAAACGTCAGGGCCGAAGCCCTACGCGGATCAAGGCAACGATTAGAACAAAAGGAAGACAGCGCTTACTACGTAACGGGACGCATTTGGGTCCCACTCTATGGCAACCTACGAGAGCTTGTGATGGACGAAGCACACAAGTCTCGCTACTCGGTACATCCTGGATCGGACAAAATGTACCACGACATTAAAACTACGTACTGGTGGCCTAGCATGAAGGCCCACATAGCGACCTACGTCAGTAAATGTTTGACTTGTGCGAGAGTCAAGTCGGAATACCAGAAACCCTCAGGCCTACTCCAACAACCAGAGATACCTCAATGGAAATGGGAGCAAATTTCCATGGATTTTGTCACTGGCCTACCTAGATCCCAGCGCGGGAACGATACTATTTGGGTGATCGTGGATCGACTCACAAAATCTGCACACTTCTTGGCTATCAAGGAGACGGATAAGTTCTCCACTCTTGCAGAAATATACATCAAGGAAATTGTTTCGAGGCACGGGGTGCCCACCTCCATTATCTCGGATCGAGATGCACGATTTACTTCAGAGCTGTGGCAAGCAATGCACAAATCCTTCGGCTCACGACTAGACATGAGCACAGCGTACCATCCTCAGACGGACGGGCAGTCCGAGCGCACTATTCAAACCTTAGAAGACATGCTTCGTGCATGCGTAATCGACTTTGGCAATCGCTGGGAAAAGCATCTGCCACTTGTGGAATTCTCGTACAATAACAGCTACCACACCAGCATTGGAGCTGCTCCGTTTGAGGCATTGTACGGACGTAAATGCCGGTCTCCTCTTTGCTGGGCAGAGGTGGGAGATAGTCAGATCACTGGTCCAGAATATGTGGTAGATACAACCGAGCAGATCGCTCAGATACGAAAACGCATGACGGCAGCTCGCGAACGTCAGAAAGTTTACGCCGACATGGGCAGGAAACCACTCGAGCTCCAGGTTGGGGAGCGGGTACTACTCAAAGTTTCACCCTGGAAGGGTGTGGTTCGTTTTGGTAAACGCGGAAAACTTAACCCACGATACGTTGGACCTTTCGAGGTCATTGAGAAAATAGGCAGGGTGGCCTACAGACTAAACTTACCAGTGGAACTCGGTGC
Source organism: Helianthus tuberosus (assembly GCA_030545235.1). NCBI lineage: Eukaryota > Viridiplantae > Streptophyta > Magnoliopsida > Asterales > Asteraceae > Helianthus > Helianthus tuberosus. Next base: position 113,458,266 of record CM060394.1, on the reverse strand, counting down.
AGTTCACAACGTTTTCCACGTGTCGAATCTGAAGAAGTGTCCATCAGATGAGACCCACGTAGTTCCTTTGAAGGAACTCACGATCGACGAGCAGTTACGATTCGTCGAGGAACCAGTCGAGATCACGGACCGGGATGTTAAGGTCCTCAAGAGCACTAGAATACCTCTTGTTCGAGTTCGTTGGAACTCACGTCGCGGCCCAGAGTTCACCTGGGAGCGCGAAGATCAGATGAAACAAAAGTATCCCCAACTGTTCGCAAACAGTACACCCACTACTGAGGCCGAAGCTACGGAATTTCGGGACGAAATTCCAGATCAACGGGGGGTGGATGTGACACCCCAGGAAAACCATACAACTTAACTAGCTTCCTCAGTGAGTGCCTACCAAATTTCGGGACGAAATTTCTTTCAACTTGGGGATGATGTGACAACTCGAAATTTAGAACCTTCATGTATGCTTAAAAGAGTGGCTAGATAACTTATGTGATTAATGACAAATGAACCTTTACGTGATTATGTGTTATTCGTGTGTATGCTTATGTGTATGTATGCGAGGTATGGATATAGGAACCGAGATAACACGAACCCGACTCGAGACCATGTGGTCTCGAGTGAACTAGTATAACATACGGGCCGGTTGGGCCGCACACACATACACACTTAGCCTAACCGAGAGCCCACTAGGGTATTTTGCTTGGAGCGGATATATATACACTTGATAGATGGCCATGTTACCATTTTGAACAACATTCATACTCTCCTCTACACACATACTCTCCACCCTCACACTAAAACCCTAAACCACAACAATACTCTCCTTCATTCTCGGATCCAATCAACAACCGTAAGAAGCTCTCGGATCGTATCTCACACACACCGGTTGGAAGCCTCACTCGCACCTTTGAACCCACACTTGAACCGGTTAGTGAAACTATGATGTTTGTTGTTGTTTAATAATAGTATGAATGATAGAACTTAACTAGTGTAGTGTATGTTTGATGATGTTTATGAACCGGATGTGTATTGTGTTTTGAGTTGATAATGATGTATGATTTTCGGTTGATGATGATGATTTGATACCATGTTTACTTGTTAAGATTGTTGTTGTTCACCTAGGATGCATATGCTTGATTTCTAGACAAAGTCATGATTAGAGTGGTTGCTAATGTTTCATGATAACTTAACATATGAATAAGTAGAAAAATGTTTGAATGTGGTGCTATTATGTTCTCGGATTGAATATGTTCAAATGTTTGATTGTTGTTCATGATTATATGTTGTGATTAAGGATAAAAACCCGGAAATAAGATGAACAAATGTTGAATGAAGATATGAATATCCGAATAGGTGTTGAATGTGTTTTGAATATTTGATGAACATGAAGAACATGGTTGAATATTTGAATTCTGATTTGTTTGATCCATTTTTAGTAAATTGCCAGACAAGAAACTTGTTTAAGGAATTTGGTTGGATAGTACAAACTGCATGAAATCAGAATGTTAGTGGATAGTACACTGTTCCGAATCAGCTTATGTCCACTCGTAACCATCAGTTGCGACTCGAAACCAAGCACAACGAGTCGAAATCTCCCGGTTGCGACATCAGTTGCGAGTCGCAAACACCCGGTTGCGACTCGAAACCACACCGGATCAGCACACCAACTTTGTGACCCGAAACCACGGTTGCGAGTCCGGTTGCGACTCGTAACCAAAACAGCATGGGCCGAAACCATGGTTGCGACTCCGATTGCGAGTCGCAAACGCCTAGTTGCGACTCGGGATCATATGCGGGTACACACTGTTGGACTTGTTTAATTATGGGCTTATTTGATTGGGCCGGACTCTTGGGCCTAGTGTACAGACCTGATATATTACTGTTGAATGTGAATGTCGATGAACTGCATGCAACGTGCTAGCATACGTGTAGAATATACGTGCACTACTTAAATACGAACCTGATTGTATGATACAACTATGATAGGACGTGAGTAGCCTCAACGTTGCTTGTTTGACTTTTCTGTGTTTTCTACCGAGCAAACCAAGGTGAGTTCACACCCTCTACAAAGCATGGGATTCCCAGGGGTTGGGAATGGGGTTAAGGAACATGGGTTCCTCGTCCTCCTTGGGTAGGACAGTATTGGTTCAGGAATGTAATTCCTCGTCCTCATGGACAGATAACTCGTACTAGACCAAAACTCTATCACGAAGTCCCTCATCTTTGTATCGACTTAATCGCCGAGGCTAATGGCGAGCGGGTCATTAGTTAGATAGCGCTATTTAGGTTTGACAAACCTCACACCGTGCCGCAGAGGACGGGCGTGAACTAATGGACTACTGGCACGTCAATGATGATAGACATTGACAGTTCAGGGCACATAAACATGACTACAGTCAGCAGTCGATATGGTAACGAGTCTAGTATATACATGGGGTAGCCCCCACGGCCGAAATGCCAGATAACTAACACGGGGTAGCCCCCACGGCAGGATTGCCAGAGTAACCGGGAATAAACAAGTCACGTTTTTAACTATGGGGTAACCCCCACGGCAGGATGCCAGCTAAAGGAAACTGTTTTCGAAACAACTTAAAACGAACACCCAACCGTGAACTCACTCAACTAGTTGTTGACTCGTTACTACATGCTTTGCAGGTCCCTAGGTTCTTAAGCTGGAGCTTGCATGGAGGAGGATCGTTGTGGGACATGGACGACTGTGTGCCATGTTAAACTATGAAACAATTAAACTTATGTTTTGATTTAAGACTTATGCTTCCGCTTGCAACTTAACTATGTGTTTGTTTGGACACCAATTGTATTGGTTAAACTTTATATCTTTTAACTCGTATGTTCGATATGATTGGTGGCTGGATCCTGGTCAGTCACGCCTCCAAGCGGTAGTACTCCGCGGGTGGATTTTGGGGGTGTGACAGCATATGCCTTCGCCCAATTGATGAACCTCTCCTTCCACCAAACATAATCTTCAATGTTATCCAGCTTCAGAGGTTTTGAATAGGTTCCATAAAAGTTGTCATGTTTGATGTTATCCTTGATCGTCTTAGTTATAGCTTTGGGTGTAACCTCTGATGATTCTACCGTATCCGATGTAAACGCATTGTAGAACGTGTTGAAAAATTCTCCAGCCATGATTTGAAATTCTTGAATAACCTGGAAAAATACAGTCAAACAAACACAATTAGTACAAACAATATCAAATATTTTGAAACAGACCGACACTCAATTGACGTGAAATGATCTCGATGCGAAAACCCCTCTTTTCAAGCTGAAAAAGAATTTCGAGCGAAATCACTTAAGTGTGTTTTGGAGGGGAATCAGAATTTTGCAATTTGGAGTGGAATCAGAATTTTGCAATTTGGAGTGGAATCAGAATTTTGCATTTTGGAGCGGAATCAGCTGGTTTGTATTTTGGAGCGGAATCAGATGTTTATCACTTCGAGTGGAATCAGTTGAAGACTGTTTGGAGCGGAATCAACAATTTGGTAACTTTGGAACGGAATAAGAAAATATTTTGGAGCGGAATCAACAATTTCAAGCTAAATCAGTGTATTTTCGAGCGGAATCAGACTAATTCAAACAAAGTCAGTTCGAGCGGAATCACTCCGAACATCATTTTTACCCATTTTTAGTCCAAATTTTGTCCTGAAACTTTCAAGGCTTTGTTAATATGCACTTTTACACAGTCTATGAAAAATTGATCCAGTTTTGACCGTGAAATCTTGTTCAGATTGAAAAAGAAGGTGTAGAAGTCATAAAATTGATGATATCAAGCTAAACTCTTCTTCCTGAGCTCTGATACCACTTGTAGGATCGTTGTTGGACCCAAACGAGTCGTTCAGAAGAGCTTGTAATCCGATTCAAAGGCGGAATCAGTGAAACAGACGTGGAAACAGCTTGATACTCTTTAATTTGTCACTAATATTGATAATAACACTGATTACAACCTGGACAAACTTTCGCAGCACTTCGACACAAATTCAGAAGTCGTGTACCAAATGAAACACTAAGTGCCCTATATATACTAGTCCTGATTTCGCTCCAAATGACATGGTGTCATTTCGAGCGGAATCAGAAAGTTCTGATTTCGCTCCAAATGACATGGTGTCATTTCGAGCGGAATCAGAAAGTTTTGATTTCCCTCGAAATGATCTTGTGCTGTTTCGAGCGGAATCACCTTCTTAAATCTGAAAATCTGTTTCACAAACCTCGGGCACAGATAATCCTATCCTATCCTATCCTATTACATGATACAAGACGAAGTTGTCACACCCCGACCACGTAAAGCAACTAGACGTGGCGGAAACATCGGGGAGTGTTGTAACAGAATCATTGTTTCATAACCATGGAATAAATAAATTATGTTTTATTGAATAAATGAACTCATTGTTTTAATACAATCAAATAAGTACAACTATGATCTTCCAAGTTTTAAAGTTGCTAAGGCACGAGTCCATCCTAAATGTAGCATGTATCAACAATCATTGTAAAGCAGTACCTGAAACATGTGTAAAAATAGGTACGTCAGCATAAAAATGCCTGTGAGATACATAGGTTTTGTGAATGTAGGATTCATGACTTATAAGTTTAGAAAATGTTGTTTAACAAAAGTCAGTCATGATCCTTGTAAATTGATTTGTTTTGTAAATCGCTTGAAAAACAATAAGTTCAGATGATACGTATAAATAAGAGAATAATGTATGGTTAAATGTATAACCAAGTAAAATGAGTTGTATAAAGTAAATTGTTTGTAAACCGAAGTCTTGTAAGAGAATAGTGTTACTTGTGTAAAATGTATAAGTCCAAATTGAATGATTCAAATAACGCTACGATATGTAACACCATACAAACACTTATATATAGGAATTACCAGCGGCGTATCCACCATGCTTGTATCATGTTACACACGCCTCGTTACTTAAGTCACTTACTCAAGCCAAAACACCAATATAGAATGTTCATGTTTAAACCAATAGTCAAATGTTTTTGTATAACCCAAGTTAAATGTAAACCATGTAATGTGTAAGCAAAAGTTATGCTCAGTAAAATAATGTAAGGTTAAACGAATAACCTTATAGTAGCATATCAAAAGTATACTTTAGATTTGTAAGTAACATATTAAACTATGTTTTGGTTTCATAAATAACATATCAAAATATGCTTTGGATGTGATAAATAACATATTAAACTATGTTTTGGTTTTGTAAATAACATATCAAAATATGCTTTGGATGATTAACAAAATATATGTTGGTTTTGTACAATACCACACATGAGAGTATATCAAACTATACTTTAAAAGTGTTATTTAAGAATTCATTCAGACCTAGTGCATCAAAATACACCTTTGAGACTATAAGGATACCACAAAGGAAATCCCTATTTGGATGGAGAAACAAATCGGTTTCAGACATTCCATGACAACAGGAATGGGGTGTCTAATCCTATAGCGCTATATCATACTAACAATCGGTCTGGTGAATATAAAATAAGTACAATTCAACATTTTATTTTATGTTCTTTGAGAAATCAGTGTTTAAACCATAGATAGTCATTTAGTTTGTCAAATGATAAGTAATAACATGTATAATCAATTATACTTTGAAATCATGAAAATAACACATAGGTACACATGCTTCACCCCAAAACAGTTTGGAAAACAGTAAAATAGGGGAACTATGTACTCACTTGAGATTGCTCAGTAGTCCTTGAGTAACAACCAAACAATGCTAGAGATCACGGAAATCAAACGGCACCTAATATAGGTAACTACGTTAATAAACCGGACCAAAATCAGAGGATTTAGATAGAATGAGGGTTCGTAAACCAAACGAGTATGGAGACTCGTGTCATATGGTTTAACAAAGCTTACATACTAAATCGGAACCTAACCTAAGTGCTATCGACCCATCGCGACCCATTAAGGTAGCTTATGCTACTTTAACGCGTCGTGCGCGCAAAAGCGCACTCGAGACGTCTAACTAGCCCTATGACAAGTGTTATATGCCTAAACGTGTTACATAATCAGTTACGTGACAAAAGTTTACGTTACATATGCTTAATTACCAATTATACATGAAAAGGGTATTCTGGTAATTTACCTAAAGCATATAAACTACCTATCATACAACTACTCAAACGATGTGACCATAGGGTATAACCTCGGAAGGTTATTCCCTATATACTATGGTCACCTAATGTATTTGGTCGGATCCTAATGATCAACCAAATGGGTCGGGTTCGAAGGTATAAGCGATTTATTAGATCGCTTATCCTTACGACCCTAGACAACGTGGTAATCAGTAGGCATAGTCACAAAGGACTATAACCATCGTGATTACAATCACGTTGCGAAGTTCAAACGAACTTCGCATTGACCATAAACTGGTCAACGTAGAAAGTCAAACAAAGTTTGACTTTCGGACTCGAAAAGCATTAAAAGAACGAAGGAATACTTACGAAGGGTCCCTGAATGCTAATCTAGATCAAAATAACTCAGGTATGAAACAATGGTTCCAACTTAGAGTCTTTTTTATCAGATTCTTGTGGGTTTGAAGCAAATGGGGGTGGGGTATTTATAGTATTTCCCGAACCGTTAAGATCGTTTCTTGAATAACGTGATCGAATCTCGTGCGTACACTTGTTGGAAAGTTGTGGTAACTAAAAATGACCCCTAATGAGCTGAAAGGGCAAGTGTGGGTTTGTGGTTGTGGGTTAAACAGCTGTAATCTGCTGACAAATCGATCTTATCTGATCTGAGACCCTGACACGGGCCGCGTAAAGATGCACACAAACCTTACGCGGGCCGCATGGCCATGTCTGATCAGAACCAAGTTTGTTAAATGACAGTTTCAGTCCCTGTTATGTGTTTATGCCATTTCCGACACTTCTAAGGCCCGTAGAGCCAACTTTAAGGCCCTAAAATGATGCCTAAACATTGTGGACATGAAACATGCTCAAAAATATGCCGGATGTTGGTTCGTTTGGTCGTACGATCGCGACGTTCGCTTAATTACTACGGAATGCGCATAAGCGCGAAAAACGATCCAAATGACGCGACGAATGGATTTTTCTTATGCCAAACACTAAAATAAAATGTTTTAGTGCTTACATAATTTTTTGGATGTCCGGATGTATTCAGAACGTAAGTTATGCGCGAAAATGCAAACTTGTGCACTTTTTGACGCTCTTAGTCCCTGAATGACCCAAAAGTTTATTTTAGCACACCGAACCCCTCAAAGCCTATTTCTAAGCTATGTGAAGGATATTTATGGTATGTTTAACTTATGGTCATGCTCCGGAATGTTTGTTACAGTTCAAATTGGCATACTTTCGCAGTTTGTCAAGTTTAGTCCCTGTAACCGAATTAACTTGTTTTTGCCATACCAAAGCCTTCAAAACTTATTTCTAAGTTATGTAAAGGTTATTTAAGGTATGTTTAGCCTATTTCTCTATTTCGGAGTGTTCGTTGGATTTAAACTGGTTATATTTACGCATCAGAGCGCGTATAACCCTCCAGAAAGCGATTTAAAGCTTAAAATCGAACAAGAGTTGATATGTGCAAACAATACACATATTTTTACAAATCCCAAGTATAAAATACAATATTTCATTGGTTTGGCATTTGTTTGATGGTTGAAGTGACACAGGTGTCACAGAAGTCAATAGACGTAGTGCACTAACAACTCGGTAAGTAGATAATGATGTGTTTAAACTTTATAGCGTGTGATTTGACCAGGAATGGATTGGAGGTGATTTCTATTTTTAATAAGCTTTCACAGTTGTCATATTTTTTATACTTTATATCTGTTCAAAATTTTGAAGATTTCTAGATCCTTTTTAATAGTTTCATGCAGAATCAAGAAGCAAGATATCAGTAATATTTTCGAAAAATATGAAGAACATAAAGAACAGTCTTCAAATCTTCAAATCTTTCCAGCCAAAATTCTTCAAGAAATCAAACAAAAACTGTCCCGAAAACCTGCAAATCAGCAAAACTAAAAACACAGTAAGATCAAAACAGCTACAAATTCGCAGAAATATGTCAAAACTCAAGAAATTTGAAAACGCTAATTTTCAGGTTTTAAAATTTTCGAAAATTTCCACCCAAATCTGCAGACACAATTCTGAACCGAACTTCTTCAAGAGCCTAAGGCTCTGATACCAATTGTAGGTCCCCTGGTTCGTATGGATCGTCACAGAATTGTATATCCAATCTAGAATGCGGAATCCTCTAGATCAGAATATCACAAAAACGAGTAGAAACAGAATTCACAATTAATCGGTCTTCTATTGATTATCCAAACGATAAGTTTTACAATCAATTCAAGACTCGCACAACCTCACAGCCTCTCTCTGTGATCTTGCCTTTCAGAAAATCGAATTCCCTTTCTCTCTCTAGAATTCTCCTAGTGTAGTAAACCCTAATCACAAAACATGTTTATATACCACATGTCTGTGAACTAGGCTTCTAACTGGGCTAGGCCATTTTCCAAACCCATTACAACAATAAACTCACTAACCAATAATGCTAAGCCCAATACAAAATATCCAAAGACTAAATAATGTTGGATCGACGTGTGACCCGAACGAGTCAATCAGAAGAGTTTATGATCCATATCAAAGGCGAAATCAGTGATATAGATGTGAAACAGCTTGATTCCTCTTAATTATCCTTTTATTAATGATTTCAAAGCAATCCTGATCGTTTAACAAACTGGCAGCACCTCGGCTCTGAAATCAAGACCGTTACAAATGAATCAGCAGGTCCACTATATATAGGGGAGGTAATTTCGTACGAAATAGCACTTGCTATTTCATGCGAAATTCCTTTGTGTAATTTCGTACGAAATAGCACTTGCTATTTCATGCGAAATACCCCTTTAACATGTAAAACCTAATTTCTATCCTGTTGTGCACTGGTTTATCCTATCTAGATACAAGACTCTATAAAGACGAAGTTAACAGACATCTATGCACCAACAGACTCCCCCTTGGATGTTGACAAAGTCTTTAGCATCAAATCTTCAGTCTTTAGTCTTTATATATCTTCTCACTCTGTCCAATTTGTCTGACACTGTAAGCATCCTTCAATCTCTATCTTCAAACTCCCCTTTGAATGTTGATCCAGAATGTAGACTCCCCCTTTCAATATGCTGGAGCTCAAATTCTGGTTCAATCTTTACACTTTCTTTGCCATGGGGATCTTGTTTCCTGATTCTCAAAAATATAACATTACAATCTATTGACTTTTAACATCTTTTCTTGTTTTTATCAGTTTTAATAATCCACTTAAGTATCCAGGTCCAAGTTAATGACCCTGAGTACTCAATTTATCTGCCAAGTCCAACTTAATGACCTTGGTTGATTTGAACGAAACAAAAACTGACTTTTGTTCAACATATTTCTGAAAATTACAAGTTTTCAATTTAATGAACTTGTTTTGACTTTTCATATACACAAGATTAATATATAAACTCACAATTCTTCTGTCCAGCTCAGAAACTTCCTGCATCTGCTTCAAACTATGAATTTGAAGATCAACTTTCCACTTTGGTTTGTCGGAAAATAAAGCAGAAATGTAAAATCTTTTTGGATTTTGAATAAAGTTTCTACACTAGAATACTAAACAGAAATGAAATGCAGTAAATGTAAACTATTTACAAACATATTTTTGGTGAACATGTTAGGGAATCATATCAGCTATTCGACAAGTCACAAGTACCGTTAAGCTTTGATTTCATACTCAGAATTAAACAATTCGCTTAGATTGTCGATATACTGATCCACTTAAATTCTCACACAAATTTCAATCTGTCCAGGATACGAATTAGTATATTAAGAACTTAAACTTATTCATGTGTCCCACCTCTTGAATATACCCCCGTATCCAGAACCCAATATTCAGTCTTACAGCTGAGTATACCACAGATGATATCTGTAAGGGGTTAAATGCGAGGGCCATGAGAGCTTAGGCTATTGCTTCCGCAAAATCAGAGAGATGATGGCTTTGACTTTTAGGTGTGTCCCCTTTAGAGGATCTTTTTTACAACAGCACATGATTAGCATTTTGCAATGTTTCATCATTTTTTATGCTTAGGGTAGGCTTTTATTTCAAGCAGCAGTAAAGTATTATACGGGGACTAGGCCATTGCTTCCGCAAAATCAGAAGTCCCGGGATAATACCCCAGATATCACTGAGTATAAAGACCTAGTATTTCAGAAAGAGGGATCCTTCAAACAAGATTTCAGGGGTTACCTATATATCCAAGTAGTGTTCCCCACGAAACAAGTAAGTAAAGATTTAGGTTTATATCCCGAACAAACCTACTAAATGTGTAAAAACCTATCGGCATATCATCAGCGAGACTGTTTAAGACTTTTAAACTTTACATATCTTTAGCATACCGTAACTGTCAAGCCGATGTACTATCATTTTCCTTTTTTACACAAGCTCTTTTTCAGTTTTCTATTGTTTTTGAATTTTGAAATATCTCATGTTTTTGGATTTTTGAAAATTTTTTACTGTTTTTGTATTTTCTGAAAATATAACCTAACTCCCCCTAAATACCAAAACAAGTAAAAAATCGACAAACCATTGCAGATTGCTTCTCAACATTATCTACAGTGGTACCTTCATCTACGCCAAGAATCTCCTCCGACACCGATAAAAGCTTCATACTGTTCAATTTTAAAAGATATTGAAAACGATTTTTATCAAACGCTTTGGTATGTAAATCAGCTTTTTGTTCATCAGTGTGGATTTTCTCAATTCGTATCAACTTCTTCTCGAAACAGTCTCGGATGAAGTGATGACGAATTTCAATGTGTTTCGTTTTAGCGTGATGAACATGATTTTTCGTTATGTTAATCGCTGCCTCATTATCAACAAATATAGGGGTGTTAAGAAATTGCAAACCGTAGTCTCTCATCTGTTGCTGGATCCACAAGATCTGAGAGCAGTAGCTGCTAGCAGATACATACTCAGCTTCACATGTGGATAAAGCAACAGAGGTCTGCTTCTTGCATTGCCAGGTAACCAATCGTGGTCCGAAAAACTGGCACCCTGCTGTTGTTGACTTAGCATTAACTTTGCAGCATCCAAAATCGGAATCAGAATACCCTTCGAGCGTGAAATCTCCTTCTCTTGGATACCACAACCCCAATGATGGAGTTCCTTTCAGGTAGCGTAATATCCGTTTCACAATCACCATATGCGAAGCTCTCGGGTTAGACTGAAATCTTGCTGCAAGGCAGGTTAGATACATAATATCGGGTCTAGAAGCTGTCAAGTACATCAGTGATCCGATCATGGAACGATATAACGTTTCATCTACCTTTTCTCCGGTGAGATCAGGGTTTATCCCATGATTCGTCGCTAATGGGGTGGAAGCTGGAGTAGATCCTGACATCCCAAATTTCTCTAAGATATCATGAACATACTTCGTCTGATGTATGAAAATTCCCTTAGGCAGTTGATCAACTTGAAGTCCCAAGAAAAATTTCATCTCACCCATCGATGACATTTCAAATTTTTGCTTCATAACTTTTTCGAAATCTTTGCATAGATTTTCATTTGTTGACCCAAATATGATGTCGTCCACGTATATCTAAACTATCAGAAGATGTCCATCGACTTCTTTGGTGAAGAGAGTGGCATCCACTTTTCCACGGATGAAGCTGTTGGCAAGCAGATGTTGAGACAATGTCTCGTACCAGGCTCTCGAGGCCTGGTGTAAACCATACAGCGCTTTATCCAGTAAATAAACCTTGTCTTTGTGGATTGGATCAGTGAAGCCCGGTGGCTGTCCGACATATACCTCCTCTTTTACCTTCCCATAGAGAAATGCCGATTTAACATCTAACTGATAAACTTTAAAACCTTTCCAAGATGCAAATTCTAGGAAGATTCTGATCGCTTCAAGTCTAGCAACTGGAGCACACACTTCAGTGAAATCTATACCCTCCTGCTGACTAAAGCCCTAAACTACTAGTCGAGCTTTGTTACGAATAATAACCCCTCGATCATCTCTCTTACACTTAAACACCCACTTTGTGTTTATCTTCCTGTGGCCATCAGGCAAGTCTACCAATTTCCACACTCCTAACTTCTCAAACTGACTCAGCTCTTCTTGCATCGCATTGACCCAAGAATCTTTAGTTAATGCTTCCTTGTATGTTCGCGGTTCAATCTGCGAAATAAAACAACTAAGTGAAAACTCAGTTTGTAACGAAGCAACTGTAGAATAAAAACAAGTAAGGCCTTGGTCAATTTGACGTCTTGTGCGAATGCCAGATTGTAATTCTCCAATAATCAGCTCTTCTGGATGGTATGAAAGAGTTCCCGGCATCACCTCGCCTGGAACATCTACCTCGCCTTCCAAATTTGTGACATTCTGATTTGCACCTTGTTCACTGACTGGAATTGTTTGACTTGATATCTGGATCCGCTCCCCCACAGAATCTGAATCACCATGATCAAATATAGGTCTATTATCAGATTCTTGATTATCATTGACTACCGTCTGATTGTCAAGAGATTGCTGAATATCATCATGTTCTCCAGCATTACTTGGACCAGCTTCATCGTCATTGGAAGCTCGATTTTGACATCTAGAAGGTTCAGCTGGGAATCTTTCTTGTGATTCTTCATATTCTCTCAGAATATCCAACTCATCAAAGAAATCTGGTTCTTCTTCTATGTCAAACGAATCCCATAAAGTATCATAATTAAAACGCCATGAGTCACCGGGATTTTGAGGTGGCATGGTATAACCTTGACACTCAACATTATGTGCTTCGATAATCCACTTCAAACTTAGAACAAAGACTCGCTTCAATGGACTTGCATAACCCACGAAAATTCCTTCAATGCTCTTTGCACCAAATTTTCCATAAGGTTCAAGAACTGTACAGGGAGACCCAAACGGTTCCAGATACTTCAGGTTAGGTTTGCGGTTGTTGATCAGCTCGAAACATGTCTTGTTGAAGTTCTTCACTGTAAGAACCCGGTTGAGTGTATAGCAAGCGGCTGATACTGCTTCTGCCAAAAAATTGACTAGTAATTTGGAATCAGCAAGCATTGTCCTAGCCGTTTCAATTAGCGTCCTATTCTTTCTTTCAGCTACTCCATTTTGCTGCGGTGTGTAAGGAACACTAAATTCTTGCAATGTACCTCTCTCATCACAATATTCTTCCATCTTGTTATTCTTAAACTCTGTACCGTTGTCACTCCTGATTCTTCTGATTCGAGTTTGGTACAAGTTTTCAATTTTTCTGAACAACGTCATCAAACTTACAAATGTCTCATCTTTTGTCTTCAGAAATGATACCCATGAAAATCTCGAGTAGTCGTCTGTTACTACTAGACAGTATAGATCACCAGTTATACTTTTGACATTCACTGGGCCAAAAAGATCCATATGAAGTCTCTCTAACTGTCTCGAGACTGAGTTAACCTTCTTCCCTGGGTGAGATTTCTTCTTTTGCTTGCCTTTGACACAGCTAATGCACTCCCCCTCAAGATGAAAACCTTTCACATGAACACCAATTACTAAGTCGTTATGCACCAGGTGATTCATTTTTCGCAGGTGAATGTGGCACATCTTTTGATGCCATAACTGCGATTCTTTTTCTGTTGCTCTTGACATAAAGCAATGAGCCTGACCCGTGGTAGTAGTTGCTACACTCATGTCCAACACGTACAAATCATTCACTCTAGGTGCTCTCATGATAACCCATTCTTCGGGAACAACAAATCCTGGTTTCAAAATCAAACATTCCTTATCTGTAAAGTGCATTGTATACATACGATCACAGATCTGAGAAATACTCAGAAGATTGTTTTCAAGCTCGGCGATGTAGTTTACTCTCTCAAATGTGACAATTCCATTTGACAAAGTTCCTTCACCAACTATTCGACCACCTTGATTTCCTGCAAATCCCACATATCCTCCATTAAACCCTCGAACATCGTACAAAAGGGTTTTCTTCCCTGTAATGTGCCTAGAAGCTCCACTATCCATAATCCAACGTGAAACAGATCTTGGAAGCTCCTGCACATATCACAAACACTTAGTTAGATTTTGATGCCTCCCAAGCCTCTTTTGACTCAGGAAGCTGGATATTGAGATAAGTTTTTGTAGTGCATAGTGGTGAAATTTTTTTGTCATTCATCTTTAAACTTTCTTCAGACCCAATCTCAACCTCTTTGTATAAAAAGAAATCATTTTTAGGAGGTTGAACAGATGATTGGTCTTTCTTTGGTACATTCTTCTTTTCAGAAACCGTAGACTTTTGTTTCTCAAGTTTCACATAGTAATCCATAGGTACATATATCTTCTCAGTTGAAGATGATGTTTTTGCAGTCTCAGACACCTTTGATTTAGGAAAACTTGATTCTTTTTCAACTGATTTTGGTTTCCATGCTTGTTGAAATGAAGCAACCCATTTGTAAAACTTATCAGTTGTAGTTACCACATTCTTTACGGGTTCAATTTTGGAATTTGTGTTTTCATTTTTCAAAATTTTATTCTCAACAACCATTGTTGCTTTGCCTTTTGCATCAACTTTCCTTTTCTGACTCTCAACAACTTCAGACTTAGGCTTTAAGTTGGTGCACTTTCGTGCAATGTGTCCAACTTTGTTGCACTTAAAGCATGTACGAATATCAACTACCCGACTTGTACCTTCGGTCTGAGGCTGTGAGACCTTTTCTTCAAAAAATTCTTCATTAGTTTTTGAAAAAATTTCAGATTCCTACTCGGAATGAGAACTCGAACTTTTCACAAACACCTTTTTCTCAACAAACTTCTTGTTTTGAAAATTCCTTCTTTGATAATTCTTACCACCCTTATAACCACCCAACCATTTGTTTTGATAATTGTTAGAAAAACGCGGTGGTATAACATGTTTCTTATAATAAGACTTATCTTTTTCAAAGTTCAAATGCCTCTTTGTACATTTCAAACCTTCGATCTCAGACACATCAATCTCAACAGCTTTAAAAACCTTTTTCAATTAATCAACATTCACATTTTCCAAAGAAAATTCAAAATCCGAATACAACTTATCCGATCCCGACATCTTATACATCACAAGATTAGGTTCTTCACTTAAGTTGTTTTTGGATGTTGATTTCGGAATATATTTGTCCAAAAAACATTCTTCATCCTCAGTTAAATCATTCTCAGATTTTAAAACATTTTCAGCCATGCTTTTAACAATTTCAGACTGAACATTATCTTCATCGGATGATGAATTGAATGTGACATCAATTGATTCTGGAAGTTTAACCTCATTTGTTTCTTCATCATTAACCAACCTGGACTTTTTCTTTAAAAAATTATTTAACACTAGCGGTGGAACCTGATGATACCCAACCACAGTTCCGTCCGAATAAACATCTTCGTCTGCTTTGTTCTTCCCGATTGGTTTAGGAACAATATGTTGAAGAACAAAACTTGCGGAGTTGTAACTGTTCAGTTTTAGATTGATGCGCTCATTTTCAATCTTAGCTTCTTGAAACTGAAGCTTCAACTTAGCAATCTCATCCAATTGTTGATTAATTTGTTCTTCTTTTACCCTAAGAACTCCGGTTAGTTGAAGATTTTCTTTGTTTGTTTTACCATTTTGTCACCCCCCGACCACGTAAAACAACAAACCGTGGCGGAAACGTCGGGGGGTGTTGAAACAAAATTATTGTTTCAAACCATGGATACAAAGAGTCTCGTTTTATTAAATATTAAACATTGTCTTAAAGTTAAACAAGCAAGTCAAACATAGTCTATCATCGTTATTAAATCACTAAGGCCTCGTCCAGTCCTAAGTGAGCATTCATCCTATTCGCAATCAACATTAAGCAACATCACCTGAAACATATGTAAAAACAAAGTCAACAAAGGAATGCTGGCGAGCACATAGTTTTTGTGTGAGTGTCAGATTCATGGCTCGTTGAAATATCTCGTACAACTTCATTAATCGATATTTGAAACCTTGTTTTGAAAAATGTTTGTATTGTAAAATGAATAAACAAGTCAAAACAGATTGGTTATAGTTTATAAAACCTTGATGCCATGAATCTTAACTCAAAACATTTGTTTAAGTAACCAAATCATAAATCGTTCTCGTAATAAAACTCGTATGGTTTATATAGTTTCGTAAACATCGTTGTGTGACGTCGTTTAACTCGTTCTCGTTATAGAACATCGTTCATTTGTTTAAATCGTTCATAATCGTTCAAAATCGTACAATCGTTTAATATCGTTCTCGTTCCAATCGTTCTCGTTTTAATTGTGAAAACTACTTTTGGTCGTCTCGCTAATAACATTCAAACCTTCGTGACTCGTTCATCGTTCAACTCGTATTAACAAACCACCAAAGGGTAAGTTAACAATCATCAGGTTCAGTCGTTACCCACATAACCCACACATAACCATGGGTGCAGTCTGATAACGGGATTTGTCGGATCCTATGGTACCATAACCTAATACTGGTCGGTTCGGCCAAAACTAATGAATGTCATTCGTTATGTAACTACAACCAACAAGCTCGTTCACATTATCGAAATCGTTATTAGTTTAGTATAAACCATCTTACTCGTTTTGAAACCATCATTAAAACATCAAAATCGTTTTGATACATATGAATCACCCCAAAACAATCGAAAACAGTAAAAGAGGGGATCTATGTACTCACCTTTGGGTGCGTTTTTATATGTTAACACAATCCCTCAAATTGTTTATTCGTCCTAAATTAAATAGAATGATTTAATAATCAAAACTCACAAAAATACATAAGTTTCTCCGATACTTAGAATTTTCACATAACTTTGAGATTTCTCGAAAAGTTATTATTTTTTATTATATTGATGTAGGGAGCCGCTAGATTGAGAACCACCACGAGTTATGAGAACCGTGAGAACCACGTGCCACGGAGGGGCGTTGACCACGATTTTTTTTACAACTAGATCCGTATATTTTAACAACATTCGTAAAAAAAATTTCAAACGGCGCGCCCGAGGGGGTAGTTTTTTACACCCAAAGTTTGTAAAAAAAAAGAAAAAACAAAAAAATAATAAAAACACCAAACTTTGGGTGTAAAAAACTACCCCCTCGGGCGCGCCGTTTGAATTTTTTTTTTTTTACGAATGTTGTTAAAATATACGGATCTAGTTGTAAAAAAAAAATCGTGGTCAACGCCCCTCCGTGGCACGTGGTTCTCGCGGTTCTCATAACTCGTGGTGGTTCTCATTCTAGCGGTCCCCTATTGATGTGTATATATATATATATATATATATAAATATAGTAACACACATAATCTTGTCAACACTAACACATCATCATACACATATTGTAAAGCACATAGCACATTGTAAGGCATAAAATTTACCTGTGAACAACGCATTCTAGTGTATATTGAAAAACACGTATTTTAGCGATTCGGTAACATTTTTGGGCGTCGGAAGTCACGTATGACTAACCGAACACCAAGTAAACTTAATATAAGTTAAAATACTTATTTTTATAGAAAAAATATCAGTTTGGTTACTGATCTAAAACAGTTTTATAAACATCCTCCGAAAAGGCGATTTTTTACCGTTTTACCGCATAGTTTTGCATCAAACGTTACCCGAACCATCCCAAGTCGAAACGACTTGAAATTTTAAGATAACCCATGTTATTTACTGAATAAAATAGTGGTTATACACATGATAGTTCAGGTCTTAAATAAAGCACATAAATCATGCAAATTTCACATAATTTACCACTTTTTAAGCAATATGTACAACATGCAAAGCTATCAATCCTATGTCAAAGTTTCATGCCATTATAATACACCAAATAATATTATTTTTAGTGTTTATAACCTGATCCAAATCATTTTTGTCATACAATCATTTTTAACCATTTCTTGAGCTTTAAATCAACATGTATCTTCATGTACAAGTGCCTAAAGCACACTATCATATCATCATCATTTTACATGAACTAAATGCATCCAAAATGCAACTTATTTATGTTTATTTGCTGATGTATTTGAACATTTATCATATCATACATAGATCATCAACCACTTTGCATTTTAACTATTATTCAAGAACAAGCAACAACCTAAACATGTACTTATCAAAAATAAAGCTCAAAACTCATACACACATGTATATATGTGTACGGTCACACACACATATATGTATATCACCATTTTATTTTGTATCAAGACCCATTTCATTTTAGATTTCAAGTTTGTGAAAATTCCGAGATTCAAGAGAAACTTCAAATCATCAAGAACAACCAAGAATCAAAAGTATGATTTAAACATAAATGTTATACCTTCAAGATTCAAGTAGGTTGTGGGATGAGATTTTGATGATAGGAAGCTTGAATCACTTGAAAACACCTTGGAAACACCGTTGATTCTTCACAACCACTTGAAATATGCTTGGAAAGGGACTTGATTCTCAAGAACAAAGTTTGAAGATATGAAGATGGAGAGAGAGAGAGAGGGTGGACGGTTTGGGAGAGAGGAGAGGGAAGGACTTTGAGTGGTCTTGTTGAGTGAGAAATGATCTTGGAAAGATATATAAGGATATTTGCAAGATATGGAAATGATGCATGCACAACACTTGTCCAACCAAGATCAAATAGGATCTTGCAAAAATCTAGAAAATATTTTGGTGGGGCCACACATAAGTGACCGTAAATTTGAAGGGGGGAGGGGGTCCAAGTGTAATTTTGATGCTAAGTTAGTTAAAAGCAGGTATTTAACTGGATACCGGGTATTTTATCTAGCGTTTAAATCCCGGTTTATGGCGTTCTAAATTATTTTTATTATTCTATAAAAATAAACTCGCCAAAATATTACTGAAATAAATTTCAGTTTCCGAGACTGGCTGCGTTGTCCACGTTTCGCAGTAGAAGCTCTGTGTCGCGCAGAAACACGCGGTACGCGCTTAAACTTGAAAAATAACGTTTTTAAGCGTTTTAATTTATTTTTCAACACGAACCTGATTAAAAATAAAATTTTAATCATAACAGAATATTTTTGGGATTTAAATATTATCCGGGCGGTCACCAATGTTCGTTTCACAGTTTTGTCGTAATTAGTTCTTTTAGTTCAAATAAACACGTTTTTGCCATACCGAATCCTTCGAAACTTATTTCTAAGTTATGTAAAGGATATTTAGGGTATGTTTGGCTTACATCACAGTTCCGGAGTGTACGTCGTGTTAAACTAATTGCGTTTATGCACCAGTTTGCGTATAACCTTCCAGAAAGTGATTTAAAGCTCGAAATCGGAATCGAATCAAATCGTAAAATCATCAAACACAATTATGCACACAATAACACACAAACACATATAATAACACCAAAGCACATCGTTTTATTGATAATAAACAATGTTTTACATTATACGATGATTACAGAACACAGTTGTCACAATCTCCCCTACTTTAGGAAATTTTGTCCCGAAGTTTTATTTAGAGGAAGCTTGTGAAAACAAATGCGGATATTTCGTATTCATCTGGTCCTCACGTTCCCAAGTAAACTCGGGGCCACGTTTGGATTCCTAGCGAACTTTGACCAATCGAATCTGTTTGTTCTTCAACTGTTTGAATGTACGGTCCACTATCTCCACAGGTTTCTCGATAAAGTGCATTGTTTCATCGAGTTGAATCTCGTCGAGAGGAATGTGAAGATCAGCATCAGCTTAACACTTTCTCAAATTGGACACATGAAAAGTCGGGTGAATATTTCCAAGCTCTGGAGGTAGCTCTAGTCGATAGGCAACCTTTCCAATTATTTCAACAATCTTAAATGGTCCAACATATCGTGGGGCAAGTTTTCCTTTCTTTCCAAATCTCACCACTCCCTTCCAAGGTGACACCTTGAGTAGGACATGGTCTCTGATTTGAAATTCTAAGGGCTTGCGTCGTATATCTGCATAACTCTTTTGACGGCTTCTAGCTGTCACAAGATTATCGCGGATTTTCTTGATTTTGTCTGTTGTTTCCAGAATGAACTCAGGTCCAGTAAGCTGAGCTTCACCGATCTCATTCCAACAAACAAGTGAACGACATTTTCGACCATAGAGAGCTTCAAATGGTGCCATATTAATACTAGCATGGTAACTGTTGCTGTAAGAGAACTCGATCAGTGGAAGATGAGAATCCCAATTACCACCAAAGTCTATCACGCATGCTCTAAGCATGTCCTCCAAAGTTTGAATCGTTCTCTCAGATTGACCATCTGTTTGGGGATGATAAACAGTGCTTAGATTTAGTTGGGTTCCCAAAGCAGATTGCATGGTCTTCCAAAAATGAGATGAAAACCGAGCATCACAATCGGAAATGATATCCAAAGGAACACCATGTCGTGATACAATCTCATCAACATAAATCTTTGCAAGTTTATCCGCAGATAGATCCTCTCGAATCGGAATAAAATGATCTGATTTCGTTAATCGATCGATAACAACCCAAATAGCATCGTGACATTTAGATGTACGCGGTAACTTAGTGATGAGATCCATTGCAATGTTCTCCTACTTCCAAACCGGTATCTCTGATTGTACAAGCAAACCAGAAGGTCGTTGATGTTCAGCCTTGACTTTGAGACAAGTTAGGCATTTCGATACATACAAGGCAACATCCTTCTTCATACCAGGCCACCAGAACTGAGTACGAAGATCCTTGTACATTTTATCAGCACTAGGATGGATAGAATATCGAGACTTGTGAGATTCGTCCATTACCAAGGTGCGAAGATCGTCTTGTTTCGGAATCCACAAACAATCCTTGAAGTAGAGCAAACCATCGTCTTTCCTTTCGAGTTTAAGCTCAAGTTGAAGTGGTAGCTCATTTTTCAATAAGTCTTTGATCACACAAAATCGTTGAGCTTGAAGGACACGAGATTGAATATCAGATAGAGTTCGAACAGAATGGAGCTTGACTCGTTCCTTTCGACTAAGCGCATCGGCTATGACATTCGCCTTACCAGGATGGTAGCGGATCTCACAATCATAATCGTTTAAAAGTTCAACCCAATGTCGTTGCCTCATGTTCTGCTCTTTCTGATTGAGAGTATGCTGGAGACTCTTGTGGTCTGTGAAAACCACACACTTCGTTCCATAGAGGTAGTGTCTCCAGATTTTAAGTGCGAAAACCACAGCTCCTAATTCAAGATCATGAGTCGTATAGTTCTTCTCGTGAATTTTCAGCTGTCTAGACGCATAAGCTATGACTTTACCTCGTTGCATAAGAACGCAACCAAGTCCTAGATTCGACGCGTCAAAATAGACAACAAAATCATCGTTTCCCTCAGGTAGAGATAAAACAGGAGCATCACAGAGCTTCCATTTCAGCGTTTGGAACGCTTCTTCTTGCTTAGGTCCCCACTCAAAAGGCTTATTTTTCTGAGTCAAAGCAGTGAGTGGAACCGCGATCTTTGAGAAATTAGAAATGAATCGACGACAATAACCAGCAAGACCAAGAAATGATCGAATCTATGTAGGTGTCGTCGGTGTATTCCAATCCTTAATAGCTGCTATTTTGAAAGGATCCACATGGATACCCTGCTCGTTGACTATATGTCCCAAAAATTGAACTTCTTTAAGCCAGAATTCACACTTGGAGAATTTAGCAAAAAGCAGTTCCTTCTTTAGAAGTTCGAAGGTCAAACGAATGTGTTGCTCGTGATCGGCTCGAGACTTTGAATAAATGAGAATATCGTCGATGAACACAATGATAAACTTATCTAAATAAGGTTTACAAACCCTATTCATTAAGTCCATGAAGATAGCTGGGGCATTTGTCAAACCAAAAGGCATGACAGTGAACTCGTAATGCCCATATCTTGTACGGAAAGCAGTTTTGGGAATATCTTCTTCGAGAACACGAAGTTGATGATACCCAGAACATAGATCGATCTTGGAAAAGCATGAAGCACCTTGCAGCTGGTCGAAGAGATTATCAATTCTAGGTAGGGGATATCAATTCTTGACGGTAAGCTTATTAAGCTCACGATAATCGATACACATTCGAAAAGATCCATCTTTCTTTTTCACAAAGAGGACAGGAGCTCCCCAAGGCGAAAAGCTCGGACGGATGAATCCTTTATCAGACAACTCTTGAAGTCGTTTTGATAACTCTTGCATCTCAGACGGTGCAAGATGATAAGGTGCTTTCGCAATCGGGTTGGCATTGGGTACAAGGTCAATATGAAACTCGACTTCACGAACTGGAGGTAAACCAGGCAGTTCATCGGGAAACACCTCTGGATAATCCCGAACAATCGGAATATCCTGAATACTCTTGCTCTTGCCTTTCTCCTCGGTGACATGTTCCAGGAAAGCAACATATCCTTTTCACAAATATCTTTGGGCCTTTGTACACGACATAAGCTTCAATCCACCCGATGGTTTCTCGCCACGAACTTCCAGAATATCGCCAGATGGAAGAGGAATACGAACAATCTCATTGAAACAAACCACCTCAGCATGATGTTTGGTTAACCAATCCATCCCCACGATAATATCGAAGCTCCCAAGTTGCATCGGCGTGAGGCCAACGGGAAAAAAAATTATCAAGGTTTAACTGACAATCATGAATAACAAAATCGAGAACAAGAGGTTTACCAGTAGCAACTTCGACAGATAAGGATTTCCTCAGTTTAGTTCTAGGTATCGCAGGAAAAGGTTCAAAAGATAATGAAACAAAACTTCTATCGGCTCCAGAATAAAAAAGAATAGATGCAGGTCGATTGTTAACAAGAAACATACCATTAACCACCTCATTGTCAGCCCTCGCTTCGTTAGCATTCAGATTGTACGCTCGCCCACAAGCGGGATTCACATTTGCGTTGACATTCACATTCAGATTCGCATTTGCATTCGCCAACCTCGGACAGTTGTTGTGGAAGTGACCAAACTCTCCACAATTGAAACATGAACCCGGTGGGAATCTAGCAGCATTCCCCTGAACTGGAGCTTGAACCTGAGCAGCTTGATTTTGACCCAATCGATAGACGTTTGCCAGATGCCCAAGTTTACCACACGTTGTGCATTGCCTACAAGCTTGTTGTGCAACATGATAACCGTTGCAGCGAGCACAATGAGGTGCGGTACCAACATATGCTTTCTTCGCAGGTTGTTGAGCTGGTGGGTTCTGAGCAGTAACTGCAAAGTTCTGAGCACCCTTTCGCTTTCTCGACTTCTTCGACGACTCACCTTTCTTACCCTTACCCTTTTCCTTGACAGATTCGGTCGGTTTCTTCTTATCACCCTTGCAGGTAAGTTTTCCCTTCCTGACTTGCGACTCAGTCAGGGTAGCAGATAACTCGATCGCTTGACGAACAGTAGTAGGATTGACGCCAGTCACAATATCCTGTATGGAATCGGGTAAACCATCGATGTACCTCTCTATCGCTTTCTCCAACGGGGTAACCATAGTAGGACACAAAAGGCTAAGTTCCTCAAATCAATCCGTATACGCACGGTGTTCTCCCCCATCTTGTTTTAGATCGTCAAACTCTCGTTCCAAAGCTCGAATTTCGTGACGGGGACAGAACTCTCTCATCATGAGAGCTCGAAGCTCTTCCCATGTTTGTGCCAATGCCACTTCGGCACCCCTGTCGCGCATCACTCTGTTCCACCACGTAAGAGTACGCTTCTCAAACACACTTGATGCAAATTCAACCTTACGCCCATTCGGACATTGCACATGTCTAAATGTGTTCTTGATACTTTCGAACCATTGAAGGAGTGAAGTTGCTCCTTGCGACCCAGATAACTTTAGCGGCTTAGCAGAATTGAAACTCTTGAAATTACATTGTGCATTGTTATTGTTATTGTTGTTGTACAGCTCGTGGATTTGGGTCACAACGCCTGGAAGCACAACAACCATTTGCTGAGAGACAAGGGCTGCGACTTCTTCAGCAGTAAAAGTTTGTGCATCACGTCGAGGAGGCATTGTCTAACAAGGAAATATGAGAAACGAGTGAGGTCGATAATTTAGGAAAAACAAAAGAGGTATTGAAAATATCGACGAAACGTAAGGAAGGCGATCATTTGTTTGTTACCTCGAACAAACAAACGACACGCAGTGACTAATCAAAGTAATGAATCAAAATAATGTATCGCGAAGACATGCTCGCCTATAAGTGAACACTCGCCCCAAGAGTTCCCAGGTAAGAGTGACTGGTCCGATTATGTGGATTTGTACGAACACTCTAGCCTTAGACAGAAAACTCAGGGTACAGGCATTCACTCTTCCAGTTTGCACGTGTTCACATTATTTAGACCCAAACTTTGACGAGATTTTGAAAACTCAGAAGGCACTAAGCCAAAAATGAGTCAAACTGGAAGGGTTCAAAAACTTACAACAGAGGGTTCAAAACCTAGTAATCAATCATCCTAGAATGGGTGATTAATTTTCGAAGCAGATTTAGATTTTGTGTTCTCGTTGTGGTTATCACCTAGAGGTAGGTGACGGTTTTGTTTTTAAAAAACCTACACGCAAATCGACTTGCGTTGGGGTCCTAGAAAGTTATAGTCTAGGTCAAAGTATTACTAATAACCTAATTCCCTATACCCATTGGCTCTGATACCAACTTCTTCTGTCACACCCCGACCAAGTAAAACAACAAACCGTGGCGGAAACATCGGGGGGTGTTGTAACAGAATTATTATTTCAAACCATGGATACAAAGAGTCTCGTTTTATTAAATATTAAACAATGTCTTAAAGTTAAACAAGCAAGTCAAACATAGTCTATCATCGTTATTAAATCAATAAGGCCTCGTCCAGTCCTAAGTGAGCATGCATCCTATTCGCAATCAACATTAAGTAACATCACCTGAAACATATGTAAAAACAAAGTCAGCAAAGAAATGCTGGCGAGCACATAGTTTTTGTGTGAGTGTCAGATTCATGGCTCGTTGAAATATCTCGTACAACTTCGTTAATCGGTATTTGAAACCTTATTTTGTAAAATGTTTGTATTGTAAAATGAATAACCAAGTCAAAACAGATTGGTTATAGTTTATAAAACCTTGATGCCATGAATCTTAACTCAAAACATTTGTTTAAGTAACCAAATCGTAAATAGTTCTCGTAATAAAACTCGTATGGTTTATATAGTTTCGTAAACATCGTTGTGTGACATCGTTTAACTCGTTCTCGTTATTGAACATCGTTCATTTGTTTAAATCGTTCATAATCGTTCAAAATCGTACAATCGTTTAATATCGTTCTCGTTCCAATCGTTCTCGTTTTAATTGTGAAAACTACTTTTGGTCGTCTCGCTAATAACATTCAAACCTTCGTGACTCGTTCATCGTTCAACTCGTATTAACAAACCACCAAAGGGTAAGTTAACAATCATCAGGTTCAGTCGTTACCCACATAACCATGGGTGCAGTCTGATAACGGGATTTGTCGGATCCTATGGTACCATAACCTAATACTGGTCGGTTCGGCCAAAATTAATGAATGTCATTCGTTATGTAACTACAACCAACAAGCTCGTTCACATTATCGAAATAGTTATTAGTTTAGTATAAACCATCTTACTCATTTTGAAACCATCGTTAAAACATCGAAATCGTTTTGATACATATGAATCACCCCAAAACAATCGAAAACAGTAAAAGAGGGGATCTATGTACTCACCTTTGGGTGCGTTTTTATATGTTAACACAATCCCTCAAATTGTTTATTCGTCCTAAATTAAATAGAATGATTTAATAATCAAAACTCACAAAAATACATAAGTTTCTCCGATACTTAGAATTTTCACATAACTTTGAGATTTCTCGAAAAGATATTATTTTTTATTATATTGATGTATTGATATATATATATAAATATCGTAACACACATAATCTTGTCAACACTAACACATCATCATACACATATTGTAAAACACATAGCACATTGTAAGGCATAAAATTTCCATGTGAACAACCCATTCTAGTGTATATTGAAAAACACGTATTTTAGTGATTCAGTGACATTTTTGGGCGTCGGAAGTCACATATGACTAACCGAACACCAAGTAAACTTAATATAAGTTAAAATACTTATTTTTATAGCAAAAATATCAGTTTGGTTACTGATCTAAAACAGTTTTATAAAATTCCTCCGAAAAGGCGATTTTTTACCGTTTTACCGCATAGTTTTGCATCAAACGTTACCCGAACCATCCCAAGTCGAAACGACTTGAAATTTTAACATAACCCATGTTATTTACTGAATAAAATAGTGGTTATACACATGATAGTGCAGGTCTTACATAAAGCACATAAATCATGCAAATTTCACATAATTTACCACTTTTTAAGCAATATGTACAACATGCAAAGCTATCAATCCTATGTCAAAGTTTCATGCCATTATAATACACCAAATAATATTATTTTTAGTGTTTATAACCTGATCTAAATCATTTTTGTCATACAATCATTTTTAACCATTTCTTGAGCTTTAAATCAACATGTATATTCATGTACAAGTGCCTAAAGCACACTATCATATCATCATCATTTTACATGAACTAAATGCATCCAAAATGCAACTTATTTATGTTTATTTGCTGATGTATTTGAACATTTATCATATCATACATATATCATCAACCACTTTGCATTTTAACTATTATTCAAGAACAAGCAACAACCTAAACATGTACTTATCAAAAATAAAGCTCAAAACTCATACACACATGTATATATGTGTACGGTCACACACACATATATGTATATCACCATTTTATTTTGTATCAAGACCCATTTCATTTTAGATTTCAAGTTTGTGAAAATTCCGAGATTCAAGAGAAACTTCAAATCATCAAGAACAACCAAGAATCAAAAGTATGATTTAAACATAAATGTTATACCTTCAAGATTCAAGTAGGTTGTGGGATGAGATTTTGATGATAGGAAGCTTGAATCACTTGAAAACACCTTGGAAACACCTTTGATTCTTCACAACCACTTGAAATATGCTTGGAAAGGGACTTGATTCTCAAGAACAAAGTTTGAAGATATCAAATTCTTTTCTTAACAACTTCTTTTTGTTTTTAACTATCTCAGCACTACCCACACATTTCACTCTCAGTTTCTCCCATAGATCTTTCGAATTTGTGTACTCAATCAACGATATTATGTCGTCTCTCACAGACTGATGAAGCAATGCAATGCACTTTTGTTCAGCAACAAAACTTTCTACATCAGTATCTGCTATATTTTCATAATCCAATCTTCCCATATTGAAACCATTCTTCATGCTCTTCCAACTTTGATACGCAAACGCTTTTAGCCACTCTTCAAACCTTTTAGCCCATCTATTGTATTCTTCAATCGCCATCAGTTTGGGAGGTTTGTTGTATGTGTCATATGCACTCTCCACACTCAAAGCATCAGAAATAATTTTCTTCGCACTCGGAGCATTTTCATTTGTGTTGTTTGATGTATCATCTCCGGTGTTTCCCGTGAAAGCAAAAACGTCACTGAACGGATTCATAAACTCATCCACCTTCACTTATCTGAAACACTCAACAAACACTTAGAAAAATTTTTGATTTTAACAAAAACAGTTTCAAACGAGATCAGTACAAATGAAATTAGAACTCAAACGAAAATAGATTTCAAGCGAAATAAGCTTTCACACGAAATTACTCTTCACACGAAATATCCTTCACACGAAATACCTTTCACACGAAATACCCTTCACACGAAATAGCAAATTTGGTGCGAAATAGAGGTTCCAAGTTGATTTCGTGTGAAATAAGGTCTAATTTCATGCGAAATTAGGTTCACAAACTTAATTTCGTACGAAATAAGGAATTGTATGCTAATTTCGTGTGAAATACCAGCTGACTATTTCATGCGAAATATGATAACATCATCATTTCGGCCACCATTTTGTCAAATTGATCCAGATTTTGTTTGAATTTTGGTCCAATTCTTTCAAGGATTCATTAAAACGGTGTTTTACGTGATATATGTGAAATTCAATCCATTTTGTCCGTTAAATCTCGTTTAATTTTGAAAAGAATGAGTAGAAGTGATGAAAACAAGCTGAATTGGTATGAACTGTTCTTCCTGAGCTCTGATACCACTTGTTGGATCGACGTGTGACCCGAACGAGTCAATCAGAAGAGTTTATGATCCATATCAAAGGCGGAATCAGTGATATAGACGCGAAACAGCTTGATTCCTCTTAATTATCCTTTTATTAATGATTTCAAAGCAATCCTGATCGTTTAACAAACTGGCAGCACCTTGGCTCTGAAATCAAGACCGTTACAAATGAATCAGCAGGTCCACTATATATAGGGAAGGTAATTTCGTACGAAATAGCACTTTCTATTTCATGCGAAATTCCTTTGTGTAATTTCGTACGAAATAGCACTTGCTATTTCATGCGAAATACCCCTTTAACATGTAAAACCTAATTTCTATCCTGCTGTGCACTGGTTTATCCTATCTAGATACAAGACTCTATAAAGACGAAGTTAACAGACATCTATGCACCAACAAATAATTAAACTATTAAGTTGTTGTCACATAATATGCACCAACAGATTTTTAATGGAGAAGTAGGCACATATACATGTTTTTTGGTTAGTTATATCTAGTGATTGATGGTTTGGTTATAGTTGTCACTTTATGATGTAATATGTTGATTGGATGGTATAAATGGTGTTGATATACATGTAATAAAGTGAAAATATTGGTAATTGTATTGTATTATGGATGGTAGGAGGTAATGGTATTGTATTATGGATGGTAGGAGGTAATGGTAGTGTATTATGGATGGTATGATAGATGAAAGGGAAAGTGTATTCAAAGTAGTGTACCAAAACACCTTATTTCATGTCGATACATATAGATGCACATGTGCATTTCTAATATTGTTAATGTAAAAAGTAGTGTATTACATATGGTAGTGTAAATGAAAGTGCAATTGTCTAATATTTGTAATAAATTACGGAATTTGTGAAAGAAATGATACATATGCACATGTGCATGGATAACTGTTTCTCGAAAAAAAAAATTGGAATTTTTTTTATTATTGATGAAATATTGCGATTTTTCCAAAAAAAATAGTAAAAAAAAACTTTTTCGGTGTTTTTAGATTTTTTAGGTATTCTTGGTTGTGTTCACATTGGTTCTCGTGGTTCTCGGTGGTTCCTAACGGATCCTTCTCCTATATATATATATATATATATATAGGATTAGGTTCAAGAGTGAACACTAGTGTAGCTTGCGAACTGAGTGAACTAATCCTGGCCATACACGTGTGTAGATCAATGGCCAGGATTTGTTCACTCGGTTCGCAAATACACTAGTTTTCACTCTAGAACCCCACCCTATATATATATATATATATATATATACACACACGTAAATATGCCAACATAATCCAAATAAAGATTTTTCGAGAAAATCTTAAACTTATGTGAAAATTCTAAGTATTGGAGAAACTTAGATATTTGTAGAATAATTGGTTATTAAATCGTTCCTACTTAAATTAAAACGTGTAGACCAAATTGTGGGATTGTGCTAGTATAAAATGCACCCAAATGTGAGTGTCACTAACCCCTCTTTTACTGTTTTATATAATGTTATGGGGGAAGGACACACCTTAAAAATGGTAATTATACGGTTCTGTATAAAATATGCCTTTGAATAAATTATAAATATGTTTTCGTGAAAAATATGGCTTGGAAATGATATGTTTTTTGAGGAAAAACATGGTTTTGCAGATGTGAATGATGTTTGTACACTATTCGTGTGGCCATATATAGAAATATAGTTGTACGTATAATGTCTAATATCTTGAGTCTGTAAAATACTGGACAGAGGTTTCGTTAAGTTTTGGTAGGATATGTTAGACCGGGTTAGGATACAGTACGGTACGATGCGAAGAGAGTGGGCATGATCAGAGAATGATGTCATCATAATCTTGTGACATCATAATTCTACAACAATCACACAATAACAGAATGTCAATATGCATGAGATAACGTGCATCTATGCTAAATAATATCTCATGCATGTAAACAAGAAAACAACTTGCATGGAAATGATCATACGTATGAATGAAGACAAAGTTAACCGCACGAATGGGAATTAAACCAATGAGTAAACTTCCGTTTTGCTTTCTGTGATTTGGTCACTTTAACGGTTCTGCGCCAAACCTTTAAAAATAGTTATTTTCCTCCAATAGTTTGCTATGGTTTTTCTATTTTGCTCCTCGCCTCTAACTCCATCCAAATTGTCTGTTTTTCCATTTTGCTAGCAAAATGGAAAAATCATAGCAAACTATTGGAGGAAAATGACTATTTTTAAAG
The DNA here is from genome assembly GCA_030545235.1 of Helianthus tuberosus. Taxonomy (NCBI): domain Eukaryota; kingdom Viridiplantae; phylum Streptophyta; class Magnoliopsida; order Asterales; family Asteraceae; genus Helianthus; species Helianthus tuberosus. Next base: position 113,427,905 of record CM060394.1, on the reverse strand, counting down.
GTATGAGGTAAAACCGTTAAAGTGATCAAACCATAGAGAGCAAAAGGAAGTTTACTCTAAACCAATAGAATTCACTCGTACGAAGGAGCATGTATATAAATACCATGCATCTCATTCGTTCAAATACACACCTTGAAGACTATCTCAGAAGATCACATCCGCACAAGAACATTCCATTTCGATCTCGAGAGTATAGTGTTAGATTGAGTCGAAACTCTGTCCGGTTGTTGTTGATTCGTAATAAAACATTGTTATTTACGTTTCGTGTCTTGATTACACTTCGTTTTACGGATTCTGCACGAAAAATGAAGTCATACGCAGAACTTGTGATCGATTACGATCCGATCCTGAACTCAAAAGTGGTATCAGAGCTCGGATAGCTCTGCGTGTAATCGTTTACGAATCGGACGAGTTTCGAACTATTCGATCAAGTTTCGATTTGATTCGGTGAATTTTTAGGTTATTTCGGACTGATTTGGTATGTTTCGGTTGAATTACGGTGTGTTTTGATGAGTTTTGATTGAAGATTCATACATTTCAAACAGTTTCGGTCAAGTTTCGATCTGTTTTGGATTGAAGTTTGTTCATTTCAACAACTTTTGGATCATATCGATGAGTTTCGGTGATTGTTGTTGATGTTTTTGAAATTGTCGGACTGTTTTTCATCAAATTCATATTGTTTTCAAGGATAAATTGATTAAAATTCAAGAATGTTGTTCATATAATCATATTTTTTCAAACATCAGTTGAAAATATATGAATATTTCATTAAAATCGAAAAAAATGATGAAAACAGCTATATCAGAAGTTCTGAAATGTTCTGATTTCGAGTAGAATCTGAATTAAGAAGTTTTTGCAGGTTCAGTTCGATTGTTTACCGAGACGAAAAAAATCATAGAAGGATCTGAGTTTTGGTATAGTTCAGTAGCGTGTGACTTGTTTATCGGACTTCGGGTCTTAGTTGCAGTTTTTAGAACGAAAAACATATGTTGTTGCGGCTCAAATCATCGAAGAAGAAAGGATTATTAGCGACTTGCAGATTGTTACTTGTAGTTATAAGATTTGATCTGAGTTGTTCGTTTCGTTGTTTAAGAACGTGAGTTGCAGCCAAATCGATCGATTAGCTACATCAGTTTGTAACAAAACGTGAGTCGAAACATATCAGTCTTTGTTCGTTTCGTTGTTTTGATACAAAACGTGATGTGCAGGTGATATAGTTCTAAATCGACCAGAAAAGTGATTCGATTTGCTGTATCAAAGAAGAAGAAGAAAACGGATTTGTTTGCTGAATCACGTTTACAACTGATATTAAAGTTCTTGTTTGTTGTTCGAGAAAGAAAAATCTGGATTGTTTGGTATGCTAAGTATTGCTGCTAAGTAAAGAATAAACAAAGAGAAGTAGCTGCATTAAAGCTTAAGTTGTGTTTGTTTTAAAAGAAACTAGGTTTGAATAAGTTCGCCGTGTTGCGGCGATTTTCTTTTGTTATTTAGTCTGTGTTTACATGTGTTTTGAAATCACTACGAGCGTGTTGCGAACAGAACTGCTGACAAGAATAAAAAGAAAATGTTGAAAAAAACACTAAAAGATAACCGAAAGAAAATCAACCAAAAAAGTTGTATGGTAACGATGTTGTTCGTATGAAACCCGTGGTCAGAGAGGAGCAGATTGTTCTGGGTACCGGTACCAAATTTGTTGAACTGAAAGATCTTAATTACCAATTCTGTACCGACTTTTGGAGTTCCTGGTACCAGTTCACTACCGTTTTTTACCTTCATATAACGGTACCGTAACCGGTATTTTCGGTATCAGTACCGATTCTGTATCGGTTGGCACCGAGCTCATCCCTACCTCTGAAACTAAAAAAGAAAAACTAATAGTTGAAGAAAATCAACAAAAAAAAGTTGTACGATACCGTTGTTCGTACGGTAACCGTGATCAGGGATGAGCAAATGGTACCGGGTAGCCGCACTGAATTTCCCGGACCAAAAGATTTCCAATATCAATTCGGCACCAACTTTTGGCGTTTTCTGTATTAGTGTCGGTTGTTACCTTCATGTTCTGATACCGATCAGGACCGTACCGGTATTTTCGATACCAGTACTGGTTCGATACCGGTTGACACGAAGCTTATCCCAACCCCTGATATTAAAAAAGGATTAAAGTTAAAAATTAAAGAAAATAACTATTATTATAGCATTAAAATAATAAAAGTATTAAAAAAACTATATATCATTATAATATTAAAATCACTATTCATTTCAATTTGTTTAATACTATATAGTAATAATAGTAATAATAATAGTAATATATAGTAATAATAATATATAGTAATAGTGACTGTTGGTTTTGTGTTAAAAAGATATTAGAGTTGATTTCAAGATTTGTCAGTTTGGTTGATTTCACGGCTTGTTAGTTTTCAGTCTTCACAAGTGGTCCGTTTGTCTGTGTAGTTGAAGGATATAAATGTGTTGATTGCGACTGGAAGTTCAGTTTGATAATTGAAGTCTGTTTGTTTGACTCGAAACAAAACTGATCCCGTGTTGGTGCTGAATGTTGTTCTTAATCACAGTTGACGAAACTTAGAATATCACTCCAGCATTTGATGAAACTTTCTTTCATAGCTCATCACTAAGTTTCAAAAGCGCATCAATGTTTCATATAAACAGTTTATGTTGAATCTGATATAGATTGTGTTTAGCGGAGTATAAGCAGTTTGTTTAGGCCTGATATTGTTGAAAAAAAAGGAAGGTGAGTAACGGATCAGGTTGTTATTGCTGAAATTATATTGTAATCAAGTGTTGTTTGAAGAGAAGATACTTTAAACGACGGCTGGGATTGCGAAGAGAATCAGTGAACGTTGGGTGGCTGAAAGTTTAAGTGACAAAAATTGTGAACTTGCTACATTCTTTGTGGTTTGTAAAGGTTGTTTGTTTAGTAACAGGTTGATTCAGTGTTGCTATTGTTTAAGGTCTGAAGTCTTCGTATATATATATATATAATAAACAAACAAAGTGTGGGACATGTGGCACTACATTGTGCAACCACACATACTTTTTGGCGGGAAAATTAGAGAAATGTGATGTTTCTACACGGGATCCGTATATTGTATCCATACCCGCATGTATTTGACCCGGGTATATAAGTATCTAAAAAACCCTAATTTGTGAAACTTCTCATTCTTTTCTACCTTAGTCTTTCAACCATAGCGAATTTTCAACGCCGTTCGACCCTGATTCATCATCAGATTTTCATCATGAACCTCTTAATTCAAAAAATTTGTTTGTCTAATATGTTCGATGAACGGTTTTCTGAGATTTATTGTTTGATTCTGATTGTTTTGTTGTTTTATAACATGAAACAGTGGAGATTTAAGGAATTTTGGGGATTTCAGAAGGTAGGGTTTGTTGTTTTGGTAACCATTCCTTCTTCTTATTGTATTTCGACCCTGATTCATCATCAGATTTTCGTCATCAACCTCTTAATTCGAAAAAATTTTTTGTCTAATATGTTCTATGAACGGTTTTATGAGATTTATTGTTTGATTCTGATTGTTTTGTTGTTTTATAACATGAAACAGTGGAGATTTAAGGAATTTTGGGGATTTCAGAAGCTAGGGTTTGTGGTTTTGGTAATCATTCCTTCTTCTTATTGTATTTCTGGTACAAAACATCAGTCTATTTGTATTAGTTTTATTTGATTTATCTTTTGAATTTGATTTTTTTTTTGTTTTATGACATGAAACAGTGGAGATTTAATGAATTTTGGGGATTTCAGAGGCTAGGGTTTGTGGTTTTGGTAACCATTTCTTCTTCTTATTAAGAAGCTATTTTTTGTTCTTTTGGTAAACATTTCATCTTCTAATTGTATTTCTGGTACAAGACATAGGTCTTTTTTGTACCAGTTTTGGTACAAAGGTTGATCCTTTTTGTTCCATCAGAAACTATTGCTTCGTTTTATAACGATACTGGTTCGAGTCCTTATTGATGTCAGTTTTATTCATTATTTTTATGTTTCTTTTGTATATTGTTATCGTCCTGTACCTTAATTTTGAATTCATTTGGTGATTCTGTTTTCATTTGCATACAATCAAGGTCAGCAACGCCGGATATGAATACATGTAAGTTTTCATGGTTTTGATTCTAATACTATTCTTGCTATCATTTCTGGTGAAACTTGACTTTTTTATCTGCATATGTTTTTTTTTTCATGTTAATGAATACGCAACTTGTGAAGTGTCGAATGTATTGGGTATGGAGGTCTATGTGTCAATTATCTGGTTGTATACGTTTGTTGAAATTTTTCACAAGCTTAGGTAATACTTTGAAAATCCAAATTTTAGTCGTTTTTCATTCACTCATCCTTACTACATCAATATTATTATTCATTTATTTTTTTTGGTTTAGTTTGTTACATTTACTACTAGGTTTGAATAATTTCACCCGGGAACATACTCGGTTTGAATAATTTCAAATTTTTAATCAATTCTAATATATTAGGAAATAATATATTAACCTAAATTTTTTTCTGAAAATTACCATAAATATTAATTCTGATTTATAACTTCCAAAAACAACTTCCCATCATTCCATAACTTAGTCTTATTGTATTCTATATATATAGATGTCATCTCGAAAAGTTTCTACACTGATATTCTTTCTCATTTTTCTTCTTCAGTTGTTTACTTATTAAGGTACAACCATTACCCGTTTTTTAATTCTTATATTCAATATCATATAAAACGAAGCAACTCTCTGATCTTATTGTCTTAATTTAACAGTGAAATGGAGAACAATAAGATTACTATGTTCAGGTCACTTAATGCTCACTCTACGAACTACACAATCAAGGCGAAGATCATATCCTTGTGGAATAAAAAATGAATGGTTCTGATAATCAGATTTATCGAGTTGACATGTTGTTGATGGATGAGGAGGTAACAATTTTTAATTTTGTTAACTCTTATTTATAATCCTCTTTAACCATTGTTATCCATGTTGATTATCTAAAAAGCATCATATATAATTACTATTTCAGGGTTCGTTCATTCAATGTAGCTATTTGCATAAACTTTTCAAACGGTTCCTTAAATTTTTGGTTGTTGATGATTGTTTATTGTTTCACAAACCATCACTAGCCAAAGATACAACCAAGATTAAGGTTACTGGAAATGATCAGAAGCTATCTTTGTACGCATTCAGTTCTGTTCTGAAAACTTATAACTGGTCTGGTCCTCGGTACTTTTTTCGTTTCACTTATTTTAAGTATGTGTTGAGTAAAAAAGTTGAAGTTAATACTCCAATAGGTATTTACTGTTTTCCAATTTTCTTATAACTTTTAAATAAATTCAGATCTTTCTATTTACAAATTGTGGTATTATACAGATTTTATCGGTTATGTTGTTGTCTCTTATCCTATTGAAGATGCAAATAGGAAGGATGGCTCTAAAACCAAACGAATGAACATAACTCTCAAAGATCTCGAGTATATATATATATATATATATTTGCATATGTATATCTTTATCAATTTATATGTTTTATGTTAATTTTATAAATATTCATTATACAAAGATCAGAAGATTGGTCTTACATTATGGGAAAACTATGCAGTCACTTTGTCAGAGTACATGAATGATAAAGACCGCCCTGCTCATGTTGTTATTCTTATCCATTTTGGCACAGTAAACATTTATCAAGGTATTAATTTAAGTTCTTTAAATTAGTTCAACAAACTGAATTAAATATTTGTATCTATATGTACCTCCTTATATGATGTGAACATAATTTCATCGTTTTTTTATCATTTAATAAAATTGGACGTTCTAATCAGGTAAAGTTGGCCTTACTAATATGTTTGAAGCAAGTCGTGTGTTCATAAATTTTGATCTGGATGAGATAAAAGAATTCAAAGACAGGTACATATTTGTTATTTAATGATTCCCATCTAAATTTTCATATGTTTGTTTAATATATTCTACTATTATAGGTATCTTGAGAAGGAGTTTTCTAACTCATCTTCCAGTAAACAATCATGCTCTCAAATGATATCCAATGCGGAAGATGAGTTTCTTAATGCTGAAGACTTTGTGTTGACCGCTTTTATTGCTTCAATTTCTGAGGTACACTTTTTTAAAAATGTATATGTTTATTATCTTTTGTTTACTTCCGGTATTTGTATATAATAGTATTGTCCTTAAATATTATAATCTCAACTGAATAGGAGAAAAAGGTTATCATTGTTGGTACTGTTATAGCAATTTTAAATGATAAGCCTTGGTACTATTTATCATGCAATCATTGTAAGAAGCAAATTGAAGAGAAATCAACATTGATTGAAAAAGATGACGGCAGTTTTGATGTTTTGGATGAGAAGACTTTTGAGTGTATAAACCCTGATTGTGATGTTGTTGATGTTGTTCCTGTTTATCGGCATTGTTTATATTTTATAATTAATTTTATTTGTACAAAGTAATTTTATACCCTTTGTTTTTTTTCTAATTATTTACTTTTTATCATCTAACAGTTACAAGATTCCTCTAAGGGTTCAGGATTCGACTGGGACTGTTTCTTGTACGTTGTTTGATTATGAAGCTATTAAGCTTATTAAGAAAACCTCCAAAGAACTTCTTGATGTTTACTCAAAGGTACAATTAGTTTTTATTATACAATATGTATGTATATTTACTAAATTTCATAATTTTGTATAGGTTGACAGTTCCACCGAAGGATCCTTTCAGTCACTTCCATCTGAGTTTGATATGCTGATCAACAAAAAGTTTGCATTTCAAATCAAAATTTCCAGTTTTAACATTTCTAACCAGATAGAAAACTATGGAATTTCAATGTTCACTTCTCTGATGAGGACATAATTTCCGTTCTGGAGAATAAATGAAAAATTAACGAGGTTAATATTTATTTTCCAAATTATATTTTTCTTGTAAATATCCTATTAGACTTGATGTGACAAATTAACTGACTTTCTTTATATTTTTGGCAGTCTGATTTGTCTGAGTCAAATGTTCAATGCTTGTCCGATTCTGTTGGAAATGTTAAATGTTTATCAAAGGTATGTTGTTTGATTTTTATGTAACGTCAATTTTAATTAATACAAAAATAACTATTATTTCCAATTTTATAGTAATTTTTTGTCTTATTTACAGGATTCTCAATCTGTGATCGGCGACAGTGTTACGCCAGATCATTTTGATGTTAATGATCAAGATCAATCAAAGTTCGAAAACATCAAACGTAACCTTCAAGATGTTTATGATGTTGATGTTGTTGATAGTTCTTCTACTAAACGTCAAAACAGTCCATCAAATTCTCAAGTAAACGATGTTGTCAAGTTGGACCTGATCACCCCAAAGTTAGAGAAATAAAGATATATCCGTGTGGTCTCGAAATCAATTTCCAATTTATGTTATTTTTGGGTTTTATGTTTCTGAAAAAGACGAATAATTTCGGTTGACTATTACTCTGGTATTTTAATAGATATTATTTTTTCGTAATTTTTATTATATTGTCATTTGGTTTGTTATGTGGTGAATGATTTTTAAATAATATTCATGATGTCACTACGTATTTATTTTGTTAGTTAATATGATACTAATGTTAATGATGACACATACGTTTCTCAATTTAAAAAAATATTTGTAACATCATCATATTGTAACCGATAAACACTATATTTATCTTCCATTGATTGTTTTAGTTTAAATAACATACTATTTTGTTCCCAATTATTAATTTAGTTAATCGTATAAAAATCTTAATTGTTTCCATTTTTATGTTATAAAGGATGTTTGACCTTATTAAATATTCTAAAAATAAGAATTTAAAAAATCTTTGTAAAATCATTATACATGAACCGAAAATACTATATTTAAATTCTATAAATTTATTTACTTTAAGTAACATAGTATATTAAATTCATATCACAATTCAAAGTTGTTTTTATTAATGTTATTTTTTAAATCTCATAATAATGGACAAAATATTATTATCATAATATATTCTATGTTTTATATTTTCATTGTTTTACATTATTTCATAATGATCATCTTCTAAAAATAACAATTGATTTTATTTTTGGCAAAATTTTTCAATGGAAAATATTATATTTAATAAATATTCATTGATTTTATGTAAATAACATACTATATTCAAATGATATCACAATTAAATAGTTTTCGACTTCTTCTAACTAAAATATTATATTTAAATGTATAGTTTTATTCATTTAAATATAATATTTTTTTAAAAATTACATAGTATAATATTAACTTAATATTATATTTCAATCTCATAATAATGGAAAACATTCAACACATTATCAATTCCATATTTGATATCTTGATTGCTATATATAGAGCGTTATTATAAATCATTCATTCTATAACATCAAAGAAAGTCATTAAGGTATTACTCTTATTATCTTCATCAAAATCTTCTATGTTCTAAACACCGATTCTTCACAACTCATTTTCATAATGTAATTTTTTGATATGTTCTTTTATAATGTTTTAGGTATTAAAGATACAATGGTTGAGCTTCCTTTTCACCTGATACTTTTCCATATTTTAATCAAGATCGATACCAAATCAATACACCGTTTCAAGTTAGTATCTAAACAATGGCGTGATGGTCTATCATCTACTCAATTTGCTTTCAAACGTGGTTGTTATGTTGAAGATTATCTGATAGTATTTTTAGTGTTATAGTCTTTACATTACAACACATTTAGTTTTGTTAATAAGTTTTTATGTTATCAATGTCATTTGTTTATGATCTGTTTTTTCAGGAAATGCTCCAAGACCAAGGTTTGTTCATTACTTCATCTGTTTTGCTGGATTTGTGGCCGCGTGAACTCATTCAACGTTATACGGGCGATGATCATCATTTAACTGAGAAAAATGCAAACGTTTTGGAGGAGATGGTGATTGTTGAAAATGGTCGACGTACTGTTTATCAAGTTTATGATGATGACAATTAGCATCTTTGTTCACATCAAATAATTTGTTATTTGTCTATGGGATAATCGTATTTTAAGTATGTTCTATCATAATTTTTTTGTTTGCCGTACTTCTCTAATTCAAATCATCGCTAAATGGTTGTTGGTTATAATGCAAATAATATATATCTATTTTCTTTCTTATTATTAGGAACGTGTCATTAAAATCCACAACTCATTAAAACAGTATAATCCTTATTTTATGTTGTGATTGTTACATGTTTACAAATTCTCTTAATATTCCTAATTTATTGACGTTCTATAAATACTGATAATGTTTTCTATAAATACAGACATTCAAGTGTATTCACTCTCATTGTGGTTTTTTTAATCTATTCACTATAGTTGTGGTTTTTCCTTGTCAAATCTTAGAAGAAGAAGTTTACACGCATTTCCCTATTCTCTGGGTCTTTTGTTCCTAATCATATCAAGCCTTTTGGTTAATATATATTATCAGGTATGTTTTATACATTTTATATGTTACCTGCTCATGTTATATACAATTTTTAATGGTGTTTTTTTTATTAGAGTAATAATTTTTTCGTAATGTGAATTTAACAGATAAATTAGATGATTAACATTCATACATATACTTATATAATGTTCCAAAAACTTAACATCATCCATATATGGACATATTACCTAAAGATGTAGTAAACAAACTTCTACCAACGTGTTCATATGCAAATATATGCATATCCCAAAAAACCATAATCATTAACAACCCATAATTCAAGAAATAAACCTACTACCATCATTCAACACATTTGTCTTAAACTCGATCCACATTTCTTAACTCCAGCACCTGTTTTGAAGTAACAAAGTTGAAGTGAAGAATGTCACCTTTTTTCAAACCATTTGCAGACATAAATTTTCCCCACTTCACCATTGTGTAACGCGGTGCGTCACCATTTTTATCAATGTCGACTTTGTTATCCATCATTTTTCCATCCAAAGTCTGAATCTTCAATGAATGAAGCTCCTCTATTAGACCTGATCTCCTGGCAACCTCAACAGGAAGACGCTACCAAAAAAAAGGTTACATAGCATTATTAGCATTTTCCTTATAATACATATAAAACTTCTTATAATTTATGATACAAATTTTCATACCAATCTGTTTTCTCCTTTTCGAGTAAACTCACAATTTTCAGGATCAAGTTCAGCCTTTCCACTATTACGTCTCACTTTCTTTTCCTGTCCAACTTTATGTGCATTCTCACAGTAGTTTTTTACCTTCAATTTTGAATATCAATGAAAAACATTAAATGTTTGTAAACGTGGACTTACGGTAATCATTCATAAGTGTATTACACATGTGAATAATGTAAAAATTACCTCTCTTTTGATTGATGATCGACGACAGTTTGATATTTCGGGTGTGACAACTCCTGGAGTTTCGTCAATCACCTTTCTTTTTTTTTATGTTGAGCCAATAACTTGTGCAACCTCTTTACCTTTCTTTCCAATCTATTAATTATATAATAGATTTATAATTATCAAATTTCTAAATCTTATATATACTAATCATATGTAATGTCATATAAATGTATATTAAGTTATTATTACCTCTTTCTTGACGTGAACCTCAGAACTTTTAGCATTTTTAGTTGGTGGTGTCGAGTCCTCACATTTTAGAACTTCTTGTGTGACATTCAACATCTCATTAGTTTCACTTCCAGAATTGTTATCCTGATAGTTAATGTGAGTTCAAGTTTCATTTATATAAAAAAAATGCAATAATAGTTGTGTGAAATCATTAATCATTGTATTTTTAAAAATAGAAACCTATTGTAATACACTACCTCATGCATCAAAGTATCTCCACTTGTATCCGTTGTATTCTCAGATTGAACAAAGTTCTGTAATTAAAAATTGCAAATATAAGTAATCTTAATTATCTTTTATATAATTATGTGTAATAAAGAATACTTACAAAATAGACACTTTCTTGGAATGTTGATCGAGATATTATTTCACAAAAATCACTGTCTTCTGATTCTTCTTTAAAACGTAATTCAACTTCAATGCCATTCCTGAATACCCTCAAATGAAATACAACATTATCAATCTTCTCAAACGTCATTGTGTCACCATCCATAATTTCCAAACTCTCACACATTTTCGGCCATCCGTCTGTAAAAGCATAGGTTACATGAAGTTTGGCTGCCATCACATCCCAGTACTTACCACCTGCATATACTTAGTAAATGCCGTTTAACTCATGGTTTTTGTAAAACATGTTAATAAACTCATCTGGAATTACCTACAAGTTAATAAAATATGTTATAAAAATATAATTATTAAGTTATGTATTACTAATCAACTCTTTACAATGTTTGACATTTCCTTAATTACCAAAGAATACGCTTACCGTAAGACCCAACTTTGTGTAGTTGTTCATTGTTATGTAGGTTTCACCACACACATCGTTTAAGAAAGGATAAACCTCCAACTCTTTGTATCCTATGCTTTTAAAGAGCAGCCAAGTTTTTTTGACAAATTAAAATTATTAACAACAGCACTCCAACCATCTGTTAAGACTGGTAAGCTATCCATGTGTCTAAGTCTTACATTCCAATGTCTACCGTCTTCATGATGAACCTCTATGTTCATATGTTGCCAGTCTTGTCCCCATTTTTTTTTAACAAATTCAACAGGTACCACCTTCATTAACATTGTTTTATTATACATAAATAAAAGCTAAATATGGACTGTAATGTTTCCAACGTTTAATTTAATCAACTTAGATACGCAAAGTACACATACCAATGAAAGATCTTTAGGTTCATCCATCAGTTGAACAAATGATAAAACCATCTTCTAAACTGCAATGTATGAAACTTATTATTTCATATTCATAATTTTTATGTTTAGCATATTATGAATATCTAATAAAACATGAATAACACATAAATTTAGCATATTTCAGTTTACAATCGTATTCTGACTAAATTTCAAACTATTCAATCTTATGAATATCTAATAAATAAACTTTAGTTACTTACAAAACAAAGTATTTCAATATAATATGTCGACCAAACAAAAAATTATGATTATTTCTTGAAAAAATTAAGGTTTTTTACTCATTTCTTACTAACTTCTGTGTTGTGTAAATGTATTTTGTAACCTAATCTTTATGCCTTTTCTGAGGAAGATCACCTGTAAAATTCATGATCGCCCTAAATCTTTGATATTTTAAACATGCAATCTATTAATATTACTGATTTTGAGTTTCAAACTATTACCCTGTTCATACTATATCAGACTTTAACTTAAAAATCAATTTCACTAACTTTTATGATTCAAAAATTACGAAATGATGATGATAATCGAAGATGGAAATCGTACCTTTTTGTTTGAAATTATCGAAGAAGGTCCAAACCCTTTGATTCTCTTCGTTTTGTTGTATGAAATGATATTCAAAACCCTCGCCGTCGATGAAGATGATGTTTGTTTGGTAATTGTGTTGAGAAAATTTTGTTATACATGGTAATCATTTTTTCAATTAAATTATATATTGATTTGATGGTATAGGTATAGACAACGACTATGTGTTGTAGGCTTATTTTCTTTTTTAGATTTTCTATTAATTACATTAACTTTTATATTTGTTTTGATTATTTAATATAGCAAATGACAAATAAGAGAAGATTAGAAAATACACCGATGATATATTCTTCTTCAGTTGGAGAATCATCTAACAGTAAGTTGTTTAATTACATTTGGTATTTCGTTAACAGTTAAATCTATACCATCTTAAATTAATATAAGTTAATAACTTTTTGTTACAAAATAATTATTTAGGTACAGTTAGAAGAACACCTTTGTCAAACATCACCAATGGTAAAATTTTACATTTTATCAGTTTTATTATAGAATTTTGTTGGTGCATATTTGTGATAACAACTTAGATTTGATCTTTGGATATCTTGTAATTAGTTAAACGATAAACAGTTAGCGGGTTTAGCTTTGTATTAGTGAAATAATAGAGTTTGGGCTAAACAAAACCCACATTGGGTGATGGGGGGCGAATTGGGCTTACACCAATTCGCAGTCCATGAGGTTTAACCAAGCCCAAGTAGCAAACCTTGTGTTATATAAACAAGGTTAAGCTTTAGGGTTTAGGTTAATCAGCCAAAAACAGTTGCTAGAGAGAATTCGTAAGAGCTTATACAGCTTGGACGAAATTGAGTGTAGTTAGGGTTTGATTGATTGTAAAACTTGTTTTTGATAATCAATAGAAACCCGGTTTGATTGTGAATTATTGTTTATGTTTCTACTCATTTCTTTGACATTCTGATCAAGAGGATTTCGCACTATTGATTGGATTGACAATTCTGTTAAGATCCATACATCAAGGGGACTTACAATTGGTATCAGAGCATTAGGCTCTTGAAGGCTCGGTTCAGAATTGTGTTCTGCAGAAACAGGAGGATTTTCGAAAATTAAGAAACCTGAAAAATTAGGGTTTCGAAATTTTTCTTGGTTTGATATATAATTTTCAAATTTTTTTGGCTGTTTTGATCTTCTGCTTTGTTTGGTTGCTGTTTTGCAGGATTTCGAGAAAGTTTTTGTCGATTCTGGAAAAGTTGTTGACTGAAAGACTTGAAGATTCGAAGACTGTTCTTCGTGTTCTTCACGTTCTTCGTTCTGTTTCTTATTGGTTTTCGAAAATTACTAATATTTTTGCTGTTTTGATTATGCAGGAAAGTGTTAGGAGAATCAGGAAAATAATCAGAATTTCGAAAAGATTAAGTTTCCAAATTTACAGACCAGCGAAATTATCTGGACCTGCGAATTTAACAGACCTGCGAAATTACCAGCGAAGTTAAATCCAACGGCGACTTTGGTAACCGTATAATTTTCCACAGCGAAATTATTACGGTTTTCGGCGACTTTACTGGTCGTCGTAATAACGAAATATACAGTGAATTTGACCAGCGAATTTGACCTGCGAACTTAACCTTTCAGCGAACTAGAGCGGCGAAATACCTTAAACTGACCAGCGAAATTGAGCATCTTGACTGGCTAGCGAAATTAACAGCAAATTTAAAAGGGTGGAATATTTTCTGGCAAGCGTAACCAAAAATTCACGTTTTCGTAAATAAAAAGTGAACCGTAACTCATCTGAAGAAACCGTCTGTACCGTTAAATTCCTTGCATTTTTAGGACAAAAAAGACTCTGGAAAATCCTGAATTCGGTTTTTGACATTATATATCATTGGATTCGTCTTTTCGAGACGATTCTAACGGTGTAATTTGGTAACCACTGTTTTCGAAGAAATTTTGTACGGTTTTATCAGTCTGTTACATTAAAATGTCGAACATGTCTAGTTTGAATGAGCTGTTGAGAATGGAGCATGAGGTTGGCATTACCAACAAACCGCCTAAGATGATGAAGGTGGAAAATTATCTGACATGGAAGGATCGTTTTCAATCCTTCATTGAATATCAGGATACTCGCATGTGGATATGTATCGAAGATGGGTACACTAACCCAACACACGACTTTGAGGGCAGACCACGTAGAACTGCCTATGTAAACATGGAAGATGCTGATAAAAAGATGTATGAGGCTGAAAAGAGAGCCTTGGCTGCAATAAAGATGTCGTTACCTGATAGCATCAAGCATACCTTCAAGAAGTACACAAATTCAAAGGATATTTGGGATGCATTGGAAAAGAGATATGCAGGAAATGCAGATGTCAAGAAAAACAAAGTTGATCTACTGAAGAAGCAGTTTGCTGTTTTCAAGTATATGAAACATGAGTCACTTGAGGACATCATCACTCGTTACTACCATCTGATGTCAGAAATGGAAAATTATGAGATCGATTGCTATACTGACGTAGAGAAGAATGACAAGCTGCTCGATGCCTTACCTACTAAGTGGGATATCTACACTCTCATGATTAAGGGAGAGGCAGATTATGAGACATAGGAGCTGGAAGAAGTAGTTGGCAAGCTGAGAGCTTATGAGCTCAGTATGAAGAAGAAAGACACTGGATATGATCAGATTCAAGATCCAGCGATTTACAAAGGGCTTACATCTTCTTCATCTCACAACGCTTCTAGCGACTCTGCTACTGCGTTTCTATCGTGTGAGAATGAGCAGGTCACGGTGAATGAGGATGGTGATGTTTGTTTTGTAGCTGCCTCAGGAGGATCAACAGGAGCCAAAAGAACATCAGCTTCTAAGCAGAGTAGTGGTGTTAAGTCGATACCTATGAGTGTGAAGTCTGCTGAAGAACATTTGGCTCTACTTGCTGCGTTTGTTGCTTCTTAAGAGAATTATATTCAGGGGAACATATCTGATCCTGCCACTTTAGATGAAGACTACGATCAGATTAACCCTGATGATCTTGAAGAGATGGATTTGCAATGGCAAATGGCCATGATTTCTAGACGAGTGAAGAGATTCATGAACAGAACAGGAAGGAAGTTTGTAGGGAGGACTGTTGGTTTCGACAAGACCAAAATGAGGTGCTTTAACTGTCAAAGTTATGGGCATTTCGCTAGGGAATGTCAAAAACAAAAGCAAGAGACTTCGAGTCAAAATTCAAACAACAGGAATGCATCAAACAATTCTAGCTCAAAGGCTTTGATCTCTATAGCACGAGAAGGTTCATATGATTGGAGTATTCATCTAGAAGATAATGAAAATGCCACTCAGGCATTCATGGCAGAGATAGTGCCAGTTGATGATGTTGAAGTTACTGTGGGAGATGCTGAAGCAAAAGTGGATGCTGAGGCTGAGGTGAAGATAGATAGTAAAGTTGAAGAAGAGAAGAGTGATCAGACAACAGATGCTGAAGAGGAAAAGCTAAAGTCTGACCATGAAAAGGAAGCTAAATAAAAGGAAGCTGAATATAAAAGAGTGAAAGCTCAGCTTGCGGCTCTCATGGCCAACCTTGACAAACAAGCAGGAGAGGTAAAGTCTAATTCTGTGTGTTTAAAATGTCGTGAACTACAGGGTGAGGTAGACAGGTTGTCAACACAAAACCAAAGTCTGGTGGGCGAGATGTCTAACATTAAAGAATCTAACTTTTTTGCTAAAAGAAACGAATCTTTATACTTGAAGAAAATAAAAGGTTATGAAAGTAAAATTGAAGCATTAACCTGCAAATTAAACGAAAAACTTCAAGTCATAGACTTAGCTCATGAAATGATGGCTGAGAAAACAAAAGAGATTTCTGAAAAATGCAAAGAGTTGTCAGATGCACAACTCAAAATTGTTGAACTTGAAAAGAAATTAGGTCAATTCAGGGACTCTACTTTTGTAATGAAACATATGATGGGTGGCTTGAAGAAAAGTAATGACAAAACCAGTGTGGGATTCCATGGTTTCAATGAAGTTCCACCTCCTGTTAGTCATGACTATTCTTTCTTGCCTGATGAAGATGAGCTCATAGACTTTATGTCAACAGCACCAAGTAGTTTCGCGTCAAGTCAAAGTGATGGTTCTGAGAGTGATGATGCTAAGAAGAACAATAACAGGGAACATTTGAAAAAGAAAAATTCACCTCCTAAGAGCAAAAATCAAACTTTTGTTAAAAAGATTAATTTTGTTCAAGGTAGTGATATGAAAAATGAAACCACTGTTATTGAAAAAGAATCAAATGTAGAGTTTGCAAAAAATAAAAACAAAGAAAAATCTAAAATTAGGCAAACTGAACAAGATTCATCCAAGGCATCATCACCATCTGATGAGGGATCTACCTCAAAGACTCCAGCTAAGAAGTCTTTGAAAAGGAGATCGTGCTTCAAGTCACATAAAGGGACATGTAGCTAGATGTTGTCCTAACAAAAAGAGTGAAGCACGAGTTAGTGAGAGGAAGAGAGAGAAGTCACCAGAGAATAGTGGTGATAAAAAGGAGAGAGAGTCAAACTCTCGAAAGAAATCTGCTCCTAAGCAACCAGAGAATGTTGTTGTTGGTGTAGATAAGGCTGGATCAGGAACTCCACAAGTTCCACGTTTTCAAAGAAATCAACCAATATTTCAGCCTAGATCTCCACCAGGCAGATATGAGAGACCTAGAAGCAGTTCACCAAGAATGAACAATTACAATTCTAATAATTTCAGAAGTCAAGGTCAATATCAAAATCGATACCAAAATAACGGTGGTCGAACTTTTTATAACAATGGCTTTAGAAATTGTAACACTCAGGCTTCTTGGAATCAAAACTCAAGGTATCAAAATCAAAATTTCCAAAGGTCAAATAGTCCAAACACATATAGGAACCTTCAGGACCATAGACCTAGTGGAAATCAAAATCAAATTCCATCAACAGGTCTGAGATCCAAGACTCCAGTTAGGAGTAATGGATATTGGATGGATGTTCAAGTGGTTGGTGAATTTGGACGACCCAAGACCATTAAGGCTTGGGTCCCCCAATCTAACTAATTTCTTAGTTGGTGTGTGCAGGAGCTGAATTTTACATTAATTTTTATTTTTTTATTGTACATTTTAAATCTATTTCTAATGTGTTAATTTTTTTGAGCAATTGAACAAGGTATATCATTCAGGACGATAGCTCAATCATCCATCGGTATTTTACATTTCCTCATTTTTTTGATTATTTAGGATCATGTATCATGTGTTCTACTTACATATTTTTTTATATACGTACAATTTTAGGTATAAATGATGCAGTTCCATTAGCTTGTAACTCAAATGGTATGTGAAAAGTCAGCGTAAGGTTTAACGACTGAAAATAGTTGATACACTGTTTTTTGTATTTTTGTTATTTTAAGTCTATATATGAATTAATATGAATTATATAAAAATCTAATAATATGTACATTTCAGCATTACTTGCTGCTCATAGAAGGAAAATGCGCAAGCTTTATCTCGATAGTAGGCGAAAAAATTCAAATAAACAAAATACTGTTCCGCGTGGTAGAGGATCATCTAAAGTTGTTAACATATCTTCATCGACCAAGAGAATTATAATCCTAATCTTCCTTCTTCATCTAATAGTTTCCACACAGTTCGTAACTTGAAATCTTTAACCACAACAACACCCTTAAGTGGTATAACAACTGGTACGTAATCTCATAAAATGTTTTATATGAATCTACATATATATATATATGTATATATATATATATATAGATATAATCGTAACTTTATGTTAGTATTTTTTATTTGTGACTTTTACAGGTACTCTTACTTTGAATAACCAATTAACCCTTACTTCTAGCAGTTATCCATTTTCTATTGTTTCAAACATTGTTACACAGAATAGTAACTCTATTCAATCTTCTTCGTTGACGAAGCTTAAATCTGGTAAACAAAATATTTTACCTAAAAAACGCGTTATTGAACCTATTCCAATGGTAGATCTTACTTCGGATGATGAGAATGAAGACTTACATTCCATTCAAGACCCTTTTAAAGGTGTATCCACAGGTAATAATAATGCTACATATCTTTTTAGTTAAATAAACGTTATCTATTAATTTATTCTTTATTGGTCAATCAATTTTATGTTTTCAGAGTACTTGGATCATGGTAATCAAAGCCTTAGATGTGAGATGTGTGATTCATTATTATGGTCTGACGAAGGTGGAAAAGGGAGAATTACATTGGGTAAATTAACTTATAACTTATGTTGTGGTTATGGAAAAGTGGAGCTTCCAGATTTGAAAGATCCTCCTTCAATATACAAGGATATATTTGCAAATTCTAATGAAAACAGCAAGTACTTTTTAAAAAATATCCGTCGATACAATTCGATGTTCTCCTTCACATCGATGGGTGGAAAAGTGGATTCGAGCATCAACAGTGGTAAGGCACCTTATGTATTTCATATAAGTGGACAGAATTTTCATACATTAGGTGGTTTGGTACCTGCACCTGGAAAAGATCCAAAGTTCTCTCAGCTTTATATTTATGATACTGATAATGAAGTTTCAAATCGAAAAAGGTTGTTCAGGTAATATCATACCAAAGTATTTATTCATTTAGTCTTTTTAATATACCAATATTTAGATGTTACATATTATTTCTTATTTACTTTATACCTTTTTTTTCACAGTGACTCTACAAATAAGTCTGATTCCCATTTAAAGCAGATAGATATTCAGCTCATTAAGTTTATAAAAGACTTCCTGGATCATAATAATGAGTTGGTTAAAAGTTATAGAATGGCAAGAAACCACTTCAATGACAATCCTAATGAAAACTTCAAGCTTCGTCTCATTTACAAAAGAGATCTTGATGGTCGTACTTACAACTTGCCCTCAACTTCAGAAGTTGCTGCATTGATTGTTGGCGATCTCCAAGGAATAATTGATCATCGTGATATTGTTGTTGATTCGCACACTGAAGGTCTTCAACGAATCAGTGAACTTCATCCATCATATCTAGCCTTTCAGTATCCAATCCTTTTTCCCAATGGTGATGACGGATATAGAATAGACATTCCACATAGGGACGGTATACGTACGTTAAAAAAAATTCGACCCAAGTGTACAATGAGAGAATTCTTTGCTTATAGAATTCAGGATCAATCAACTGCTTTTTCTCTAATTTTAAATGCTCGAAGATTGTTCCAACAATTTTTAGTAGATGCATATACCATGATTGAGAGTGAAAGGCTTAATTATATCCGTTTTCAACAGAAATATCTTAGGTCTGAAACATACGAAAATCTTCAAAAGTTGAACAATCAAGGAACAGATGATTTATCTAATACCGGTATACGGGTAGTCTTACCATCATCTTTTACCGGTGGTTCTGGGTATATGCAGCAAAACTATCTAGATGCTATGGCTATATGTAAATGGTTTGGATATCCGGATTTTTTCATTACGGTTACATGTAATCCGAAGTGGCCAGAGATTAAACGATACCTTCGAGATACTTCAATTAACCCTGAGGATAGACCAGACATTTTATGTCGATTGCTTAAGATAAAGCTCGATTCAATTACAAAGGATCTAAAGGACAAAAAAATATTTGGGGAACTAAGTGCAGGTATGAAGGTTTTTTTTATATGATTATTAGAATACCAAAAATATTACTAATGTTTTTTTTTTTACAATTTTCTGAATATCATTATTTTTATTGTAGTCGTTTATACTGTGGAATTTAAAAAACGTGGATTGCCTCATGCTCACATTTGCATTTTTTTGAAACCGAAATCCAAACTTCTGTCCGTTGATCATCTAGACAAATTTGTTTATGCTGAGATACCGGATAAAATGGAAGATCCTAGCCTCTATGCACTTGTATCCGAATTTATGATTCATGGTCCATGTGGGAATGCAAATCCCAATTGTGCTTGTATGGTTGATAGTAGATGTTCAAAAAATTATCCAAAAAAAATCAACCCTGAAACAACCACTGATGCTGAAGGTTTCCCTGTATATAGAAGAAGAGACAATGGTAAGACTATTATAAAGTCCAAAGTTCAATTAGACAACAGAAGTGTTGTTCCTTATAGTCCGGTTCTTTTGAAAAGATACCAAGCCCACATTAATGTTGAATGATGCAATCAAGCTAGTTCTATCAAATATCTGTTTAAGTACATTAATAAAGGTGCAGACAGAGCCTCGCTTGTGGTGTCAAACAGAGATGGTATAGAAAATGATGAAAATGCCCGCAAACTTACGTATGTTGAGTTTCCTACGAAATTCTGTTTGAAATTAATAGATAGAGAATGGGCACCACGTAAAAGAAAACTGTTACAGATCGGACGCATTCATTCTGTCTCCCCTGTAGTGGGTGAACCGTATTTTCTTAGAATTCTGTTAAACAAAGTCAAAGGACCAAGATCGTTTGAAGAAATTAGAACTGTTGATAGTCAGTTGTTTCCAACTTTCAGGGATGCATGTTACGCTATGGGTTTGTTAGATGATGACATGGAATATATTGAAGCTATTAAAGAAGCCAGTTTTGTGGAAGATGGTCGTTCTACTCGTGCACTGTTTGTTACTTTGCTTTTGTCAAACACATTATCAAGACCCGAATATGTATTTGAACAAACATGGAAATACTTGGGTGATGACATTTTATACAACAGAAGAAAAACAACAAAGAACAAAGGTTTGTTTTTAATATATTACCCAGAACATTATTCAGTACATTTTATTCACATTTTTTATATTTATTTACTTTTTTTCTTTTCAGAACTTGTAATGTCGGATGAGAGATTGAAGAACCAGACATTGGTGGAGATTGAAAAGTACTTGATTCGAAATGGTTCATCATTGACACGATGGTCAACCATTCCTTATCCAGATTATGATTCCTTTGCTGTTGGAAACAATCGCTTGGTTGACGAAGAACTATCTTTTGATATTCCTCAAATTCAGAGCGAGTTAGTTACTCTAAAATATTCTCTGACTGATGAACAACTCTCCGTTTATAATCAAATAATGACAGTCGTCGAAGGTGATAAAGGAGGTGTATTTTTTGTTTACGGATATGGAGGCACATGTAAGACATTTTTGTGGAGGGCGTTAGCCTTATCGGTTAGGTCTAGAGAGCAGATTGTTCTAAATGTTGCTTCCAGTGGTATTGCTTCTTTACTAATGTCTAGAGGTAGAACGGCCCATTCTAGATTTCACATTCCCATAAATTTAGCTGAGAGTTCTATGTGTCACATAAGGCCTGATGGTGATGTAGCTTACTTACTTAAGCATACTAGGTTGATTATATGGGATGAAGCACCTATGGTACACAGACATGCGTTCGAAGCTTTAGACAGAACATTTAAATATGTGTTGGTTGATAAAAGCAATCACCATTCGGATGGTTTGTTTGGAGGTAAAGTAATCGTGTTTGGTGGTGATTTTAGACAGATTCTTCCAGTTATTCCAAACGGAAGTAAGCAAGAAATTGTGAACGCTTCGTTGAGTTCATCGTATATATGGCCCCAATGTAAATTACTTACTTTGACCAAAAACATGAGATTGACCATCGGTGCTTTACAATCTAGATTGGAGGAGACACAGAAATTTACCAAATGGCTTCTCGATATTGGCGAGGGTAAAATAGGAGGCGACAACGACGGTGTAGCAACTGTACAAATACCTTCTGATCTTCTAATCACAGATTGTTTGGATCCCATTGAAAGCTTGATTCAATTTGTATATCCATCGGTTTTAGAAAGATATATGGATCGAGATTATTTTTCTGAAAGGGCGATTCTGACACCAAAAAATGAGGTCGTACATGAAATAAATGATCGATTGTTAGAGTTGTTTCCTGGTGAACCAACAGAGTACCTAAGCTCTGATAGTATATGTCAAATGGAACAAGGTATAGATTCCTTCCAGCAAGAGTTGTATTCACCTGATGTCCTGAATGGTTTAAAGATATCTGGTTTACCAAATCATCGCCTGGTTCTAAAAGTTGGTGTTCTAATTATGCTTCTTAGGAACATTGACCAACAAAATGGATTATGTAATGGTACAAGGTTGCAGGTTACATTTCTTGGAAAGAGGGTTATGGAAGCTGAAATTATATCAGGTGCTAATGTTGGAACTAGAACGTTCATTCCAAGAATTAGCATGATACCGTCTGACAAAAAAATACTTTTGCTTTTCAACGACGACAGTTTCCTGTTGCTGTGTGTTTCGCTATGACAATCAATAAGAGTCAAGGCCAGTCTTTGTCTAAGGTTGGACTTTTTTTTAAAAGAGCCAGTTTTTGCACATGGCCAGTTATATGTAGCATTATCAAGAGTTAAATCAAGAGAAGGTGTGAAGATGTTAATTCTAGATAAGGAAGGGAAACCGACAGATACTACAACCAATGTTGTTTATAAAGAAGTGTTCACACACCTATGATAAGTTTTTTAATTTAATTTTGTATTATAATTACTTTAATAAAAGTTGATGCATTGTTTGATATTATAGTGCGTGTAGATATTACAACCAATCTTGTTTATAAGGGTGTTGTTGTAACTGGTGGTTAAATTCTTATCAATATTGTCACATTTGAAATTATAGTGCGTGTAGATGTAAAAATCTTAAATAACTGTTGTGTAATTATATTGTATATCCTTACATCAAGTACCTAATCATTTTAATATAATTATTTTTGAATAAGTTGACTATAATGAATAAGGAACAATCATATTTAATCACCAGTTGGTAAAGATTAAAGATTAAACATTAAACATGTAACAATCACAACATAAAATAAGTTATATACCATTTAGTACTCTAAAAAGGTTTACATCAGCTAATGTTAATACATTAAAAAACGATTATAAGATAAAGATGCAAAATGATGTTTCTAAAGTAGCCAACCAACAAAATTAACAGAAACCCAAATTACAGTTATATTGTTTAGAAAGTGCGAAAGCAACTACTTGACAACCTTCTTCAAAATCAATTTGTTTTGAACTGGGCAATAAACAAACGTGCACTTAGCAGGAGGATTGATACCATTTGGTTTCGTAAATTTCGTACGCCATTCCGAAGCCTCATAGTGAAAACCACCACCGTGTTTCTCAGCCCGAAATGAAATCAACGTATCCACTCCAGCCAAGTTCTGGACGTACATCTCCATGGTCATGTCAATTCTGGATGCTTTAGCAACATCGACATTAAGACGCTACGATAAATAATTAAAGCAAAATATTAGACTATGACCTATACAACACGGCAAAATTAAATACTAAAATTAAATTATGGTTTTTATACTATTTTAGATATAAATAAGGCGAATATTAACTTAACTTACAAAATGCCTGTCGTACTTCCATTCAAACTCAATAGGATGGTAGTCCGGATCAACCTTCTTATCTTCTTCAGAATCTGAAACTTCAACGTCTTCCTCATCAGATATTCCATCGCTATCAGAGTTTGTTATAATGGAAGAAACATCAGCAGAATCATCATCCATGGATTCATTATAATTTGGATCAGAGTCATCGTCATCGTTTTCATGATTGGTTTCAGCATCGGTGTCTTGTATTTCAATAATTGAAGGACCTGCTTTAGGTATGTTTACAGCAGCAAGCGTGTATACGCCCTTCGGCACAAGAACCTCACAACCATTCAAGTCATAAACAATCAGCTGGATTTTTTTTTTCAAAAATGTACCTCATCACAACGTAATAGTCCGGGTATATAGGTACGTAAGAAACAACATTGTTCCATGAATCGTAAACAAAATACACCTTAGTATCCTGGTCTTTCTCAATCATCACATCAAAACTGTCCCACAAATTAACATGGACCTTGAATGTTAACTTGCGAATAGATGGTAAACGTATTGTTCCTTCAACGAAATCAGCAGGAATGATCTGCGTATAATATTAATCCTGGTTATATAACTTAAATTTGTTATTGAAAAACATTAAAAAGTAAACTTCGAATACTAACCAAATTATCATTTGAGTCTTGTGTGAAGCGTTGGCAGAAGTACTCGACATTGCTTATCGTTTTCTCCGTTGACATGGAGGTAAATAAATGAACATTAGATCCGAAGATTGGATGGGGTTGCATTTTCTTAAAGGGTGTTAACAAATACGAATATAAGTCAATTTGCTTAAACATCAGAAAACAACCCTCCGTAAATGATAGTTTATCTACAATATCTTCCCAACCATCCATGAACACAAACGCACCTTTATGCTTAGTAAAATGAACTTGAAATTCCTTACCGTTAACACATTTGATAACGGCTTGATTGTTTGGTTCAGCCCACATTAGGAACTTATTACTATATTGATATGGTATTTCCTTGAAAAAAATAACATTTATTAAAATAAATAAATGAGCAAAAAAATGTTGTACTTATAACATTCATATACTTACCAGATATTGACAAGAGTCGGAGGAAAATATTTTATAAAAAGACGCCATACCGATCTGCGTATGAACAAACATGTAGTAATTAGAATAGGAGATCCGGTGAATAAAGAACATCATCAATGTAATTACCATAATCCAAAAAAAAAAACAATCACATAACAAAATTATATAAAACATTAATCATAATGCAAAAATAATTATCATGCATAAAAAAAATCAAATGAATAGATCAATAAACTAAAACGTAATAACATCAACATGCACAATATCATAATAGAAATCTAACATAGACTTACGAAGATAACATCTTCCACATGATTAATACAAAGTAATCGGTTACACTAAGACATGAAATAACAAAAACTGTTCAAAATAACACATAAAAAACACACCCACCTATAATAAATGGATTGTGAAATAAAAATACAATTTCTTCTTCAATATCAAGAACCAAAACAAAATCGACAAATGGATTGCAACATTTAACCAAAAGATAGTACACACAAACTTCAACATCGCATTTGTTCAATCATACCTTTAACATGTGTATTATCATATACTGCATGTAATACATCAAAACAACACAAATCGTTGAACTAAACACATAAACAAACAACCGACTATGATAAATAGATTTACAAACATCAATAGAAAACAAAATCGACAATGGAAAGAAGAGAACTTCAAAATCAACAATGGATTGCAAGATTTAAGAAAAACAGAGTAAACAAATTTCAAAATTGAAGTTATTCAATCATACCTTTATGATCCTATTACTTGAAGAAGATGAAGATGTTGATGTAACTGATGAAGACGATGGAGGTTATTGGGGAGTGTGAGAGGATCTTTGAAGATATAGAAGACAAATGATGTTAGAAGATTTGGTGAAAAAATAATAAAATAATTATATAGTATCCATATTTTATGGGTCGGTCCAATAAAAAGAAGGATCCGCGAGAAATTGATATCCATCCATGTCTATTATTAAATCGTTTTTTCAATTACATATTTTTTCGAATTATTGAACTATTAATGAATAGATGGCTATTAGAGAAAATTGATTATTTAAAATACAAAATCTATATACGACTGAGTTAATTGTAATTACTTAATTCAAAGTTCAATTATAAATACAAAATATATAACAAATACACATCAACATTTATAAAATAATTACCATATTTAATATTTAATTGACTTTTTTATATTTCTTTAAATAGGCCCAATTTGATCTTCTATATAAATAATCTATATAGCATATTAAATTATTGGTTTCAATTTTTTTACATAATGGTTTCTCTTCCTTTTGATATTATACTTTTTGATATTTTAATGAGGCTCGATGATAGATCTATTGATCGCTGCAGATGTGTATGTAGAGAATGGCGTCATGGGCTATCATCATGGGAGTTTGTGTGGCGATACTATTATGAAAATTATCTGGTAATATAGTATTGTTGTGTTTTAGTTATCTTTAATTTAAAATACTTTTTATCAAACATTCTTCTTATTAATTCAAAATTATTTATCTTTTATGAACGCAGGAAAAACTATTGGAGGATAGCCCGTCGTTGGATAATGTAGTTTATGAAGAAGATTTTCCTCCTGAAATTAAATACAATTAGTATTTTCGAACATTTGAGTTATGGGTTATTTGTTTGGAATAATAATTGTTTCCTTTCTTTGAATAACAATTTTAGTTTTTTATGTTTTTTGTATTCAACACAAACATTTGTAATATGCTTTCAAGGAATCATTGAAAAAATAATAAGTCAACCGATTAAATTTTTTAAATCAGTTATACAATGAAGGTCAAACAACCTATTGAGCATAAGAATAAACGTGCACTATATTTAGAAAGAAAAAAAAGCCAATTAATTATAGCATCCCATTATTATTATTTAAATATACGCATATATATATTTAACGATAACATAAAACTAAATTCCGGCCATAAATTTAGTATATATATCATTTAAATTTCGGTTTTTTAAATATATAAGGAAGTTATTAAATTTAAGTTAAAAATTATTAAGTATACAAAAATATTGATACACAGTTTGTTAATCTATACTACTTTATAATACATATTAGAAGGACTTCTTAAAGTCCATAAAAATTTCCTTAAAACACCCCTGAAGCATAATGTACAAGTCTTTTAAGCATCAGAAAACTTCCCTTTCCACTTATACCCTTTTGCTAAAAAAACACGACATACATTAGGGTTTCACGATTTCAAAACAATTCAAAATCGCCCGCTTTCTGCTCCTCTCTCTCTCTCTCTCTCTCTCTCTCTCTCTCTCTCGATTCCAGATCTGGATCTGGATATAGGGTTTTCCTCCATGAAAATTTCACCAGATCTATGAAGATTCTGACCTCTCAGTTCTGATTTAGGGTATTTTTGGTGTTATTGCTACCTTCGTCAAGGGTAAGTGACGCCGTGTTCTGATTTAGGGTATTTTTGGTGTCATTCAATGGATTTCACTTACATTTGTTTGTGTTGTGACATGGATCGTCTTTTTTTGTAGGTCATGGTTTAAGGAATGTGTCACGTTTCTTCAGAGATTCCAGTCCGAATCAGAGCCGAGATAATGGATGCTCTAGGGTTTATGAAGGTTTGATGAACTCTGCTGCGTGTACCAGCGGTAATCTTTTGCATAAATTTGACTCCATTGTTGAGATTGTATGTATTTTGTTTCTTCAGTTTTGGTTATTTTTTAATGTTTTTTACTTTAATTTTGTTTTGTAGAAACACAAAGATCCTCTTTAAATGGCTTCCGGTAAGTCGATTAGGGTTCCGGCGTGCTGGACTGCCATCTCTGTCAAAAAAGGTAACAATCATGTCTACCTATTTTAGGGGTTTTGATTTCCATCATAGTTTTCCGATTTTGATAGAACAGTTTGTTTGTAATCGCCGATTCACAGATACAGTTTTTTAGGGATTTTGTTTGTTTGTAATCGCTGATTGTTTTAGAATAGTTTGTTTGTTTTCTTCATACCTAAATTTTGGAAGTTTAATATTAAATTTTAATGATTTTTTTTGGGCCGAAAATACTGATTTTTTTTTTTCTGTTGAATGTTGTCTCTTGGGTCAGATCTAGCGATTAGTCGATGGTTGATGTTGATTTTTAGGTAAAGTGCTCACTGTGGCGGCTCAATGGTCATTCCAACAAGGCTGTCGGCGGCTGGAACTTTTTGTTGCTGTTGTTAAAGCCTCCTTTAGTTGCTGGATTAGGGGTATGTTTTAGATGCTATTTTCAACAAAGATTGTTTAAGGTTTTTATTTTTTTTGTATAAATTACATAATAAACATACTCCTTTTATATGAAAAGAGTGCACTATGTGAAGGGTTATGGTCTTTGTTTCAATTTGTGTTGCAGGAGTAAAGTAAGGAGCTAGGGTTCAACAATAGTATGGTCGGTTTTTAAAGGGTGGATCGGTGAACAATCGCTTGCAGCTGCCAAGCCTGGTACTGGCACTGTCATTGCGGTTAAAAGATTGAACCAAGAAGGTCTTCAAGAATGGCTGGTAAGTACCAAACTTTGTATCTTTTTTATTTAATTTATTGAATTATAATCTTTTTAATACATTATTGCAGACAGAAATTATAATCTTCCAACAGATGCAACATTTTGAAAACATTTGATTCTGATTTTTGGTTTTTTTTTCCAGGTATCATTTAGGAGCGGATTTGTTAAGCTCGGGTTCGGTAGTTGGGGAATCGTTATTGAAAGATCTTTGGCAACATCAAGACACCATTTTGTGTTGTTCTCTAAAGGTATAACAAGAGATCGTTTTTTTCTATGTACACAAATATATAATTTCATTTTTTTTTGAAAGGAAATTATATAATTTCAATTAACATCTTAATTTTTTGAGTAAAGATTTTAAAAGATTTTATGCATTGAAAATATACAAATGAGGGTATTTTCTGACTTATTTCGACCCATATGACCTGTTCCTCGCTAGCTGTTTTTATTTTACCCTTTTAACGTGTTAAGATATTTCTCTCTATTATTTGTAATTTTTTTATTGATTTAGAACATGAGTTTTTAATGAAAATGTATTCGGTGTGGTTTGCAGTCGCAACCTGTTTTCATATTTGCAAATCAATCGGGGCTTGACATGTTGGAGACAACTCTTGTCGAACTTGATGCAATGCTGGCCACTGGCTATTTCCCAAGAACCCAAGAATTTATCGAACTTGATGTGCCATTTGCTGTAACTGTGGATTCCTCACCATCAGTGACAATCCGTGTGAACGTAGATGAGGTGGCAGCAGTGATAAAGGATGTATCCGAGGAACGTTGCAAATGGAACGATATTTTACAGAAATACCCTGCTCATACTTCAGCTTCTGCAGATGAGTGAAAACGATATTATGTACGGCCACTTTTTTTTTGCTGTCAAAACAAAATATACTGTTTTTTTCATCCAGCCATTCTTGATGCTGTAGTAACAGGGTGACTGGGTCATACTTGACAACAATGAATCCACACAGAACACCACAGCATCATAATTCAAGAGGGTTGTCCGAGTCATGCAGTAGTAATCTTGAACGAAAAAAGCTAATTGGCTGTTTAATTTGCAATAATCTTGATTAAAAAGTCTAAAACAGTTTGTAAAAATAGTCTTTTTGATTAATTGATAGCAATCTTGATTAAAGTGCTATAACTAATTATCAAAATCAATTGTTTTTTGCAGCCTGGTCCGGATTCGGTTGGGATCTTTATGATTTCACAGAGTTATAGTGGAGTGGCAGCTAGAGCCTGCGATATTGTTTCTTAGAAGCATCTTGAGGTTCATATGCATTGCGTCTACTACAAACATAAAAGCGTCTTGAGGTACTTTAAATGATTATTTGACTCCTAAAGTGGCCCGGTCGGGTTGGGTCACGAGTAAGAATGGGTTCAAGTCAAAGCGGGCCATTTTAAACACTGGGTCAATTTGGTTCGGGTCAAAACATGTAACTTGTGTTCAGCAGGTTTATATGGGTCAGTCAGGTAGACCTCGGACACTTCTGGTCCAAAATTTTGAGATTTTAATAAGCTAATGAAGTTTTTAAATAATTACAATTTAGGCGCTTGTTTGCTTTAAATACGGGTTATTTGTCATTAACAATTTAGGCGCTTGTCGACCCTTTCAGATTGCGTGCTTTGTTTTTGGTGTGCTAATGCGCGTAAAATTTGCAGTCGGGTTATTGGAGGCAGTTGAACAGGAGAGACGAGCCAGGTTCGAACCGACAAGAAATTCAAGGATTCAGGAAAATGGGTAAACGGGGTGATTCAGGTTGTAATTTATCATTAACGAGTCAAATGAACAATTTTGAACTTTTTTTTTGTTTAAGTAAGTTTAACTACATGCATGACTTCTTTTTTGGCTACAGACATTGACCGATCATAGTGATGTTGGGATCAGTTTCTTTTATCATGTTCACAATACAAAACAATCAAAACAATAAAGGTCTTGTCCAATTTAAGTATTATAGTAGTTAATTGTGTTCTGCATTTTGTTTGTACATAGTTTTCGGAGTTTTCTATTGCACATTCTTCATAATTTTGTAGCTTATTGTAGTTATTGAAATTCCTTGTGTTATGTGGCAGCCGCAGAGAGCACAGCTGCAACGGCACGGCAGGAGCAGCCGCAGCGAACGCGATTGTGGATTCAGGGTTGGAGCATCTTATATTCTGGTTAATTTATTAAAAGTTAATAATTCATATGTGGTGGGAGTTTATTTTTTAAAATTTCTTGTGCTGATGTAATTGTTTTTTTCTTTAGTCTGCACCCTGCAGTTATTTTTGAACCTTCCTTTAGATATGTAAAACTAATGGCTTCATATTTGTTTCTTCTTATATGTATTTTTTGTATTATACAACAGATGGTTCATTGGGGGAGATCTGTTTATGCTAATATTCAGAAATTCATTCAGTTCCAGCTCACTGTATATGTTGCAGCCCTTGTAATTAATGTTGTTGTAGCTGTTTGTGGAAAGACTTTTGTAGATTTGGTTTCTGATATATACGTTCTATGAGTTTATTAAAGAAGTGGTGATATATGAATCTGGTTTTGTGATGGTTTGAGTTATTTTAGAAGTGGTTAACATTGTAGGCTGAACAAGATACTGATGAAGTTTATGCTCAAATCACTCTACTTCCGGAACAAGATGTAAGAGTTCATTTTATAAATTTCTTAAAATTCAAGGTAAATTGATGTCTTTTGTTAAAATATGATATGTTTATGTTCTTTTGTGATGAATCGCAGCAAAGTGATCTTACTCCTGATAAATGCCCTGCTGAGACTCCAAGGCCAACTGTTCACTCTTTTTGCAAAGTCTTGACGGCATCAGATACGAGCACTCATGGTGGTTTTTCGGTGCTCAGAAAACATGCAAATGAATGCTTACATGCGTTGGTAATTTTGCTTCTTTTTTAAATATTTAATAATTATTACTCCTTTTTCTAATTCATAAGTTTAATAATGTTATGTTCTAATTTTCCATTTTTTTTGTTTAGGACATGACTCAGCCTACTCCAACTCGGGAGCTGGTAGGGTAGCTAAGGATATATTCAGAGGTCAATATGCTCTTGTATTTTTTTGCATATGTTTAAAGATAGCAAAATGGGTTAGGGTTGGGTAACGGGTCAAAGAAGGTATTTTTGGTACCGGCTGAACCAGGTCAAGTGACCTGAAAAGTCTTTTCTACTTTTAATATAATTAGTGTTAGAAATTACAAAAACGCCGATAGAATTTGTTTGAATTAAATGATTTAGGAGACTTTATGCACGAAAATACACTTTGGACGTCTTTTGGCCTGTTGACATAAGAATTATATACAGGTCAACCTTGAAGGCATTTGCTTACAACCGGATGGAGTACTTTTGTTGCATCGAAAACATTGGTGGCTGGGGATTCTTTTGTATTCCTTAGGCATTGCTTTTCGTTCTTGCTTTATCTTGTCACACAGTTGTAAATAAAATGTTTGACTATTCGTCAAGTATATCTAAAAAATCGTTTTGTAAAAAAATGTTGAATTGATACATGTTTATAAAAAAATGTTGCAGGGAGAGTTAACCTCAGATACATATTTCTTTATTGTTATAGTTGGTTTATAAATTGTAGAATTGATACATGTTTATAATTTATTATATGTGATCATTAGGGGGAAAATGGTGAATTACGTGTGGGAGTAAGACGTGCTGCTCAACAGCATATTTAATTTATCTATTCTTTAATTATATTTTTATTTAAAAAATATATGCGATTTTGGCATAAGACTATGGGGTATGGGGCTTGGGTTTGGGCGTGGGTTGGCCATAAACGCCGAAGTCACCACCCCGGGTGGGCTTGGGTTTGGGCGTGGCCCCTTGGGCGGGAGTTTAAAGCCGGGCGTGGGGCATGCTAGCGATCCTATGTGACCGACTCTTATTGGGTTGTTGGCTAGGGTATAGCTGGCCATGTTTAAATTTTATTTTTTATATTTATTTTTACAAGTTTCCACCCCACCCTAGCCAAGCCCTACCATCCCCCTTTGAAATTGGCTTTTGGTCTTGGTTGCCCCATACTTCACGTGTCAACCCATGCCCCAAACCACCGCCCCACCATACCCCATGGTCTAAGCTCGCATAGGCTCACTCAGTATCCAAAGCTCAAGCTTGAGCTGATTTATAAACTGGCTTCAAGCTCGCATACACCTCTAAGTACGTGTGTGATTGTATTCATACATAAACAATGTCCAGAATTCATACTATTTTTATAGCTACCTATTTACAATACTTAGATGCTACACCTGCAAAAGTGGTCCGTGTACAAGAGAAACTGCACTGAGTTTAATTCAGGCTCGGCTTGGGTTATTACATTTTACTATAGCAGAAGATTCACTTCAAAATTATTAAATCGATTGCAAAAGAAAATTCTGAAGTCGATTGCAAAAGAATGTGCTTATAAAATTAGATTAATCAACTTCGTGGATTTTAATGGCTGTTTAACATCAGAAAATATTATAACAAGAAAACACTTTATAATAATCCACAAACTAACCAAACCTAAGTGATATGGCTCAAAACCGAACCGCCCCGTACATAGCCCTAAACTCACCAACCAAAGTGATATGTTTCCCGCCGCATCGCGCGGGTAAATTACTAGTTATTATAATATAGGTTTTAAATTTCTAAAAAATACGAAAAGATACTTTCAATACTTATAAAATCCATGGTTCATTACTTCATTTTTAAATTTGATTTTCTTAAATACATAATTAATATGAATTTTCGATGCTTGGATTAATTCCAGAGACTAATTTTTTTTTAAATTTATAAATTAAGTGTATGAATACGTATGTTAACAGAATTGTCAAACTATTTAAAAAAATATATATATATTTAATATAAATTTTCGAAATCCAAA
The DNA here is from genome assembly GCA_030545235.1 of Helianthus tuberosus. NCBI lineage: Eukaryota > Viridiplantae > Streptophyta > Magnoliopsida > Asterales > Asteraceae > Helianthus > Helianthus tuberosus. Next base: position 113,394,711 of record CM060394.1, on the reverse strand, counting down.
CATAAATACAATCATATTAGTATTTATTTTATGTATTATATCCTAAAATATCAATTTAAATTAAATAACCTCCAAAATTAAAACATTATTATAATTATTTAAATATATGCATATATATTTTACCGATAACATAAAAGTAAATTTCGGCCGTTAATTTAGTTAATATAAAATGTAAATTTCGGTTTTTTAAATATATAAGGAACTTATTAAATATAAGTTAAAAATTATTAACTATATAAAAATATTGAGTTACACTTTGTTAATTATTAGAATATAGGTTTTAAATTTCTAAAAAATACGAAATGATACTTTCAATACTTATAAAATCCATGGTTGATTACTTCAATTTTAGATTTGATACTCTTAAATACATAATTAATATGAATTTTTGAAGCTTTGATTAATTGCAAAAACTAATTTTTTTAAAAAAATTTATAAATTAAGTGTATTAATACGTATCTTAACAGAATTGTCAAACTATTTCTAAAAAAATATATATATTTAATATAAATTTTCGAAATCCAAACATAAATACAATCATCTTAGTATTTATTTTATGTATTGTATCCTAATATATCAATTTAAATTAAACAACTTCCTAAATTAAAACTTTATTGTAAATACATGTTCAAAGTTGTTAGAAATTCATACATTAGAAAAGAAAAATCTGTATTTGAGGTTGAATTTGACAAGATATGAATTTATATTTTTTTACGCTAATCTACAAGAACTCTATTAATTTATTAATTCCAATTTTTAGTTTCTTTTGTTCATATAAAAATAACTTTTCATTTATATTTTGTAGATGTCAACTCATGAATTTATCATAAACACTCCTTTGAGAAACATATATGACCTTTGGCAAATTATGAAGGTTTGTATAAATTTGTATAATGCCAAAAGTACAATTTTTTTTGCTTAAATTAATGATTTTCGTAATTTTAAATTTATACAGCCTCAATTTGTTATTATACTTGGTACTATAAAGGCTATAGATAAGGATTTTGGTTGACATTATATGGAGTGTCCTAAATGTTTAATGGAGGTGGGTACAGATTTTATAGACTGTGTGAGTTTGGATGAACATTTTTTTCATGTGTGCAAGAACCCTGATTGTGATGAAAGTGTTATATATCCAGTTCCAAGATAAATAGAGCCTTTTTTTTATCTATTTTAATATTTATATGTTTTGTTAAATAATCGATTTTTATATATGTATTTTTATATTTAACTTAACTAGATTGAAAATAAAAGTTCAAGGGGAAGACAATAGTGATGATGTTCCACTAATATTATTTCATCCTCTGCTTGATGAAATCATCGAAAAAGTTGTTTTCAAGTCGGCTGAACAATTGTTTCAAGAAAACACAACACCTGTATGTATAAATAATTTTTACTTCTCCTATATTTTTTTTTCATTATATTTCTCAAAAAATTATATTAATTTTATCATAAAATATTTTGATTCATAGGATGTTGAAGGAATAATGTTTCTCGTGGATTTAAACAAGTAGATTGGAAAGATGTTTGCTTTTAAAATTCAGATAACAACTTATAATTTTACTAACTTTGATGAGATGTATTTTGTCACAAACATGATTGATGATGAGTCAATTATTAATGAGCTCAAAGAAAAGATGAAGATAACTGAGGTATTTTTTATTTCAATACATGATTCGTATTAATACATTAATATTTACATCATATTTAATTCTATTATTTATATATTATTAATTTAAAACATTGTTGTGCATTATGTGTTGTACTACCTGCAGTATATGTAGTACCAGTTGTCTTTGGATAGCCAGGTGAGAGTAGGATAGCCAGATGTTTTATATAGATCTTCCAGTTGTTCATTAGCTGTCAATCTAATTACGGGTTTGAGTTTTAAACCTCAATACAAAGTGCCAAGTGCCCCTCATACGTGTCTTTCTCCTTCAAAATTTAGGGTTTAAAACCCCCACGCCATTTACTCTTTCCTCAGATCAACCCCTAATCTCTCTTCATCCCGCTCACACAACTATTGATCGAAGGTATGTCCTTCTGATTTATGTTAATCTTATTTCTAAATAGGTTTTCCTACTCTTAAGTTGGTAAATCTTTCACCAATGTTCGTTGTTTAGTTGTAATATGTGGAAATTGTTGTATAGGATGAAGTAATTTTTGATATAGGGTTTTCATGACGGTTGAGTTGATATCTGAGGTTGTTTATGAGGGATTTGTTTTATTATTAGAGCTTAATTTTGATTTGAATTAGTTTGCTTCATTGTAACTGTTGCATAGATATTGTTGTTGTTGCTGAATTTGAGCTAATAGTTTGTTCTTAGGTTTAGTAGGTTCGTGTTTATGCAAATAAGTTAATGTTTTATGTTTCGACTTCGAATGTTGAAGAGTTACTGTTGTTGTTGCTGAATTTAAGCTGATAGTTTGTTGTTGGCATTAGGTTTAATAGATTCCGATGATATTCTCGATTAATTTTGGAACTGATGTTACAAGTGAACTCAAAATTGCTAAGTACTTTGTTGTTCGTTGTTTATTACATAACACATTAAACAATTTTAAACAATGGAAAGGCTTCTTACGGGTCAACTAAATCTGACGCAACTATTTTGACTCATACTAAAAATGACCCATCTCGAATAAACCCTCTTTTGGCCTGTTTCATTTTCCGACATCTACTAAACGGTTTTATATGCAGATTGATGATGAGAAACTCTAAAATACTGTAACACCCCAAAAACTGATTAACATGAAAATAAATAAAAGTGAATAAAACCTAACTTAGTTAATGGGTTATGATAAGTTAAATGATGGAAAAGGCTTGAATAAAATACTTAACAAACTTGGAAGGGGTAATGTGAAAAGTTTTAATTAAATGGGGATTAATAAGGTGTAATCTCAAAAACACACTCCTGGGGCGTGTTTTGGATCGATCAAGAGCAGGAGAAACAAGGGTTTACCATTGTTCTTGCAAAACTCATCAATTAACAAGGAAATTCAATGAGTTTCGGCTGCATGTCACCAAATTTTCGATTAAACTAACATCCTCAATAAAGTGGTCAGTTCAATTTGGTGTTTTTGTGATATTGTAGGAAGTGGGTTATGACCCAATCTCAAAATTATGCAAGTAATTGTGTAGATTGGAGTTAGGACTTCTCTATAGAACAGGAATCATGTGTGTTTATGCGTGAATTCGATCATTTGAAAAGCTAATTGCATAACCCATTTGATATGAATTATTAGAGATGTAGAATGGTGGAAAATTTGTAGTGATCATGTGTAAACTTGATATATGATGATGTTGTAGTACTTGAATCTTAAACAAATTTAAGTAGGACAAGAGAATGTTATGAGCTTGATTGTTTGTTGATGAATTTTGAAATGAACTAGTAGAAATTATGCTTTGAAAGCTTGTACTTAGTGTCCCACAAATGCGAAACCCGCCAAGTGTTCGATGAAATGCTTGAAAGAATAAATATGTGTAATTTGCGTGATAATGGAATGAAATTTTGGGATACTAAATAAATGAATGGATGTGTTGATATAGGCGTGAAGGAAGAAGGTTCAAGTACTAGGAAATCAGAAGGTTCACAAGATCGAGGTATGTTCCATTGTGCATACAAAACTTTACTTATATTTTGCTAATGTTCGCGAATTACAAATTTCTAGTTACATTGGTTTACGGTGGTTAATAAGTAGATAGCAAATCCCTTGTGGATTTGTTTATGTAAATGAAAGTCGTATTAAGTTATGTAAATTGACCGGTTCAAGTTGAACTAGTCATGTAAGAAAGAATCGTTCAACCCGTCATGTATGGGTAGTCATGAAAGCAATTACGAATGTAGAATGTATGATGTTCAATCCATTATACGGACCGAACGAATGTTGTATGTTATAAGTAAATAACCCGATGTTATCGGGTTATGAATGGTATGTCTTATCTCATCTATGAGAATATATGTTAGACCCGTTTTAATGGGTAGCCGAATGTAAAAACGAAAGGAAAGTATGTAAATGGATGCAAGTCGGAATTTTAGTGATCTAAAGTAAATTAGATAAAATGACTAATTCCTTAAAGTTTTGTTGTTGATATAGGTAAATCCTCACTTTAGGCGACTTGGCAATTTGGAGCGAGCTCATGCACACATTATGACCATCAAGCGCTTCCGTTATTTTGTATTAATGTTTTGGGTCAAATGCTCGTTTTGTATAACCTTGTCAGTCGTTGCACTTTTTAACACTTGATGTTATGGTTTTTAGTCGTGTCTAGTCAAATGGGTTGTAGACTTATTTGTTTTGATGATGGTTAAAACAGGGATATGCTCCTCTTATGGACGGGTCATGCCCAAATTTTGTTAAAATTGTGCATAAATGATATTAGTAATGTTGCCTTAAATTGCGAAAAGTTGGACGCTTTTAAAAAGTTTATGTTTCTAGTGTCTTTTGGTCGTCATTTATTTAGACTCAAATCCGGACCTTACAAGTTGGTATCAGAGCCAAGGTTTGAGGGATTCGAGCATATGATGTAGCGCTTGAACTCAAACCGACGGCTCGTGCAAAAGTGTGCTCGCTCCAAGATCGCCAATGAGGTAATAATTTGAGTTTTTGGTTTAATACAAGTATGTATAGTGTGTTTACGATAAATATTTAAGTTAAGTATTTGGAGTAGTAATAATGGGAGGTGAAATGGGGAGTTCCAGGAACCGTATAACTGAAACCGGCCCGAAAAATGATTAAAATACCAAAAACGAGGTCAACAGCAATTTCAGCAAACGGGAGGCCGTCGCCGACGGGCCTCTGGCCGTCGCCGACGCCCCCCATGGTGCCGACGCCCTAATTGTCTGCCGACGGGCAAAAGTGACCAACGTCACATTCTGGGCCCCGTCACCGACGGGAGGCCAGGCCGTCGCCGATGGCTAGCAGAAGTCCAGTCCGCTGGAACTTTTCGTTTTATGTTAATTTTCGTATTTTGAGTCCCCGAGTTGTCCGAAAGCCTATTTTATGATTGAGTGAGCCCATATAAGCCCTAATAAGATATATGTAATCACGGGTAGTGGTTAGGATCGAATGAAATCGGAAAGGTCAAAAGTAATGTGTCGAATGACACGAATGAATGATGAAAGTTTAAAAGGTGAGTAAAGTTTAAAGTGTAAGAATGCGAATGAAGTAATTACGGACTAATGAACTATGATATATTGAAAAGTTTATGATTCGTATTAAACGCAAAACATGATGTTGCGTAAAGGCAGTCTGCCAAAACTTCCATAATTTTCATAATTAGTTATATACACTTCTCGAAAGCCTCATTCGCGGTCCCTATGAGTCTTAATAAGGCAAATTAAGCTATGTACGGATAAAATAAATGATAGTATCGGGATAAAATTTCTAAAAGTCGAATGTAACATATGGAATGGCATGAAATGAATGACGAATGTATAAAGTGGAGTTGGAAACGTATGATAATGAATAATGAAGGAAGTAAATATAGACTAAAGTATTTGGATATGTGAAGGAACCGGAATTGTTAAGAAATGAATATAAAAATGATGAGATTAGTGGTGAAAATAATTTGAAGAATGTGAGTTAGAGGGAATTCGTATGAAAATTCGGATGAATGTATGCTTTGATCAGAATTATGCATTAGAGGCTTGTACCTTGTACTTGAATGGTGTGATGCTTGTGTGTATTTTATGATTTGACTTGTTATGATTAAGAGGCGAATATGTGCTAAATGTGAATCATACGAGCTTATTAGTAAAGGATATGTTGGAATTATGTTATATAGTTAACTTGAATGATATTTACTATTTGTAGAATCATGAAGCATTAGCATGTGAAAGTACGTGAAAGTGAATGTATATATGTGTATTGTTTGGAGGATCACGTAAATTGTATGTATGAAATACGTAGAATATTAATATTACGGTCTATCATATTTAGATGATTACATGTTCAAAAGTTTGAAGTGTGTAAGCAAGACAGTTGACTATCTAAAAGTCAACAGTATAGGGATATCATGGAATGGCCATTAGACACAAATGTTAAAGTAAAGAGTTAATGTGTTATGTATTAAGTGATTTACGTGTTATGCTTGACGATAGTTTAGTTGTATGGATTGGAAATGAGATAACTAATAATAAATGTCTCGTTTATATGAAATTTGACTAACGAGAGTCAATTAACGTATGAATAGAAAGAAAATGAATAGTTGTGTGTATGCTCACAAAAGCTAACAATGTTACGAATGTAATAATATGTAAGGATGGAAATCTTGTTAGTTGATTCAAGTATGGATGGCAAACGGGGTAAGAGGAAGCAATGAGGCGAACATGAACATGAACACTAAAGGTAACTGATTTCTCAATCACTTCGAATTTATCTACATGAAGGTGTATACGTGTTTGAATATTCGAAATCAAAGTGAAATGTATAAATAAATGAGAAATGTTATGGTACGTTTTGTTGTAATTGTTGGCATAATGTTAAACCGATAAGACCTCATTATAAGGGTAAATCGGTCATAAATTTTAGTTGAGAAGTTCTAAGGTGGAAATGAGAACTTGGTAATGTTGATGAAAGGTATGGAAAGAATATTAGTTAAGATGTTAGCTAAAGACATTTCGTAAATATGTTCGAATGGAAAGTAAGTACAACGCGTACAACAATACTTATATACAATAAGTACTAAGTGTGATTAACTTTAAAAGGTCAAATCGTAGAAGTCAGTAAATAATAATTATTTACAAATTTTGGAAACATTACGTAAGAAATGCAACGTGTAATATAGGATGCTCATTAGTAAGAGACACGTTAAAGAACATAGGTGAATTAACACCAAATACGGTGAACGAACAAATGGAAATGGTATATTAAGGGATGGTCATGTATTGACCGAAGCCCGAGAAAAACACGAGAATCATCTCACTTATGTTCGTTCAAGCTAGTAAAAAGGGGTCTAACGATTCTTAAAGGATCGGATCAATATAAGAAAGAAATATAAGAATGAAAAGTTTAAGCTTACTATTGAATGTAAAACAAACTTAAGAAAGAAGGGTGGGAACACCATTAGAAATAGGATGTAGAGTGTCGCGTTGAGACGCGCTACATGAATTAGGACATGGAATTAAGTGCTAGAACCCAACACTTGATGTTGAATGTAGAAGATTAATACGAAAACATATCATAAGAAATGACATGGTAAATGATACGACAGAAGAACGAAAGGTACAGATGAAAATGTTTAAATCTGAGAAATGGATTCAACCATGTAAGGAATGAAAGGTTGGATCCGTAAGCAAGCATGGGTCAAACCAGTAAGAATGAAAGGTAATAAATTAAAAGTTCGAATCCGTAAATGAAGACGGATTAAACAAATAAGAATAAAAACTAAAAAACGAAACTCAAATGAGTCATACGGGTCAAATGGCGATCGCCATTTGAACCCTGTATTTAATGTTCAATTTGTCAAGTTTGTTACTTTTAGGTGAGCATAATGTATGGGCATGCATTGTCGCAATTTGTGTTAGGACCGGTTTTGACTCCAAAACGATTGCGAACTGACTCGTGTAACGTGCGGAATCCGTACACGATCGTGACCGAACACACGAACGTAATAATAACCGTGATTCTATTGAAAGATCTGATAACGTACAGCACCTGAATCACGTACAAGGAACTTTCTCTCTCTAAGCTTTCTCTCTCTAGATCTTAGCTCTCCAAAGCTCCAAGTCTCCTCAAATGTAGCAAATATCAAAAGTTTCTAAAAGTAACCCTTAGGTTCCTATTTATAGGCCAAGGGACATAATGAGATATCCCATTATTTACACAAATGCCACCTTGCCTTTTAATAAGATATTACAAAATAAGCCTAGAATTAATCTATTTCTGCTACGGTCTTGAGATGACGGAGGCGATAGACATACTGCACTAACAGACTCCCCCTTGGATATTGCCGCAGTCAATCTCAAACATTTAGTCAAACTCGTAGCTTCTGGTCTTTCTCTCTCTCACTGAGTCTTCTTGAATCTTTAACACATTTTCAGCAACGAAGACTCCCTCTTGCTCGAACAGAATCCCGGTGGATCTGTCTTTAGCTCCAGCTCCCCCTTTCGGTAAACTCTTCAGGCTCCCCCTTTCGTCAAGCTTCCGTCCTTTGGGATCGACACCTGGCTTTCTGATTACAAGCTCTTTCAGGATAGTATCCTGGCTCCTATGCACGCTTCCCCTTGCGTTGAGCTCGTCTTCATACTCCCCCTTAGACTCGGCTGTCGGGATCGTAGTCTAGAATCTGCAATCCTCAAACATTTATAAGTAAAACATTTTACAGTGAAAACATTTTCAGTTGTCCAGGTATCGTAACCTGGCTCTATTAAACTTTCTAAATCATGATCATGGCTTTAAAATATAATAATATGAATATATCAAGAAATACTTGATTCACTCCCCCTATCAACAATCTTCAAAGATTTGGCAGTATTAAGAGAACAGGCTTGGAAACTAGCTCTTATACAACTGATTTTAACAATATAATCATCCAAATCCCTCACAGTTTATCATCCAAGTCCAAATTAATGGCCTTGGAGATATCACAAACTTTTTTTGATTTTTGATTTTAAAACTACAAGTTTCAAATTAATGAACTTGTTTATTTTCAGAAACACAATCAACATACTTAGATTTTGACACTCAACATCTCAGACATCAGTTCTGAAAATATAAAGCAGTAACGAAATATTTACAAACATATTTACAGACAATATTTTTGTTTGAGTTTGCGTCAGAGGATCATATCAGTTTTTGATAAGTCACAAGTACCGTTGAGCTTAGTTACACATTAAGAATTAAACAATTCACTTAGATTGCCGATATACTGATCCTCTTAAATTTTCACACAAACTTCAACTGATTCAGGATATGAATTAGGTGTCTTAAGAACTTCAACTCATTCATGTGTCCCACCTCTTGAATATACTCCCGTATCCAGATCCCAATATTCAGTCTTACATGTGATTATACCTAGATGATATCTGTAAGGGGAATAAATTATGAAACCATACGAGTTCAGGTCAGAACTTCCGTTCAGCAGAGAACTCAAGTTTGACTTTCGGTGTGTCCCCTTTAGAGGATCTTTTGTTTCAACAGCAATGACTATCAATTTTATTGTTTCATCAATTTGCTGAGGGTTGCGCTATGTTTCAAGCAATGCGAAAAGTATTATTCGGGGACTAGGCCATTGCTTTCGTAAAATCAGAAGTCCCGGAATAATACCCCAGATATCACTGAGTATAAAGACCTAGTATCTCAGAAAGAGGGGTCCATCAAACGAGATTTCAGGGGTTACCTATATATCCAAGTAGTGTTCCCCACGAAATAAGCAAGTTTTGAATTTAAGTTTATATCCCGAAAAAGTTTACTAAATGTATAAAAATCTACCGACACATCCACGGTGAGATCGTTTAACACATTTTGACTTTCCAATTCTTTAGCGTACTGTAACTGTCTACTGATGTACTATCATTTCCTCTTTTTACACAAAAAACTCAATTTTTGAATTTTATCATGTTTTTGACTTTTTCAAATTTTCTAATGTTTTTGGATTTTCTGAAAATTTCTTACTCCCCCTAAAATGCAAAACCATTTAAAGAAAATTTGAGAAACCGATACTGATAGCTTCGTCTCGCCATCCATTTTCTGCTTCTCATGCACTGATTTGCAGAAAAATAATGTACCCCCATGATTTACAACACATTGATATTTTACAGTTTGAAAACCGTTTTTCAATCTTGTGAAATTAATCATGTTTGTTCAGCCGTGAGGGTCTCGGCGTATTCAATCAACATTTTTTTTTGACAAAATCAAAACATATTTTTGGTTTTTCAAAATTTTCAATTTTTAGGGTTTTAAAAATATTGTTTATTTATGTACAGAACAAACAAACTCCCTGTTCAACCAAACCAGGGTTCAGCAGCCTCCTCTCCTTGTGCCAAGTTGCTCCGACACTCTTTTTGATGACATTCAGTTGTCTTCGGAAGCACATGCACATTCAAAATATTCAATTACTTGAACAATTTAGCCCAGGTCTGTTTGACCTTAGGCATTTCAACACAATATGCATCAGTTAACTTCGGAAAATCTTTGTCATTTTGCACAAAGACTTTTTCAATTTTAACTTCAACTTTTTCATCATTTACCAAAGTCTTTTGTTTCTTAACACTCCATGTTTGACCTTTAGGAGTACCTCGTTTGTAAAAATGTGAATCTTTTTGAACATTTTCTTTTTGAACAACAACTTTTGGTTTCCAAAACTGGTTTGGTTTTGTTGTATCAACAGTGTTTTTCCAACTTTGTGTTGTTCTTAATTTTGGTGTCACTGGTTTCCATGGATGTTGTGAGTCAGCCTTTGACATTTTCGGCTTCCAAGTTTGCTTTGAATCAAACTTGGTTGACTTCTGATTCACAACATCAGACTTCTGTTTCTGAACATAAACAGACTTCTTTTTCGTCTCAACATCAACAGGTTTCAGATTTGGACACTTGCGTGCAAGATGTCCTGTTTGATCACATTTAAAGCATGTTCTCTTTGAGACATCTTTGACCTGTTGTTGTGCTTTTTCTGAGCACAAAACTCTTCATTAGACTGTTGTCTAAATCTGAGTTTTTCCTCTTCTTCAAAACTTTTTCCTTGAATGAAATTCATCTTTGTCTGATAATTTGGACTTTCATTTCTTTTCCAACTTTGTTTCTTCTTATAACCCAACCCAACCTTCATGTTTTTCTTCTTGAAACCAGGTTTGTTATAAAAAGATTTGTGACCTTTTCCAGCAAACTTTGGCATTTCAGATTTTTCAATTTCAACCATTTTGAAAACTTTATCCACCTTTTCTGAAATCACATTCTGAATCGGGAATACAACATCTAAGAATAATTTGTCCGATCCAATCATGGTATAAACCAATCCTTTTGAATCTTCATTCAAATTTTTCTCGGATTTTGAGTTTTTCAGATATCCATCATGAAAATTACCTTCATTTTCATCCTGTGATTCAGATTTACCTGTATCAACCGACTCTTCTTTCAACACACTTTCAACGACCTTACCTACCACCTCTGAATCACTAGAATCATCAGATTTGGAATAGGTTACGTCAATGTTATCTGGCAATTGATCTACCATGTTGAAAGCTTTTTTGACCTTTTCATCATCATAAAATGCAAATTTTCCCGGTGGTGGAACTTGATGAAACTCTGAGCCAATGCCTTTCTTGTTTTGCTCAGACTCACCATCTCCCGGTTTTATATTGAAAATACGTTCAAGCACATATGATGACACATGATAACTCTTTAACTTGTTGTTATCCTGTTCTAAATCAGCAATCTGACGCTTTAGCTTAGCAACATCCTCAATGTAGGAATTAACAACACCTTGTTTTATTTCATACATTCGCTTAATCTCTTTAGTTGTTTCAGACAAGTAATTCATTCTTGATTGAGCAAATTTCATTTCATCTTTCACTTTTTCATATGATTCTTTTGTAATGTGATATGCCAATTTTATTGAATCATATTCTTTCTTTATCTCTTGACAAACAATTTCTTTTTGATCACATTCTTCTGTCTTTTTCAAAACATTTTCTTTCAAACCTTCATTTTCTTTTTCTAACTTTTTACATTTTTCCAAAAGTTTTTCTTCATTATCTTTCAAAACTTTTTCGTTTTCTAACATTTCTTTGCATTTATTTTTGAAAACTTCTTCAATTTTATTAAATTGTTTGTCTTTTTCAGTACAAGCACTGCACGTTTCCATGCATTTCTTGCACTGTTCAATAGTTTTCAAGATTTCAGAGTTAGAATTTACCTCAGTGATTGGCATTTCGGTGTTTGCAGCAACTTCTGTCTGATCAGCAACATTCTACTTTTCTTCAACACCAACACCAACACCATTCTCATCAACATCTGTTGAACTTTCAACCTTCACTTCTTCTCCAACCTGCTGTTCTTCAGTAACAGCTTCTTTCACAACTTCTTCATTCACCACAACCTTTTCAACAACCTTTTCTTCTACCTTCACATTCTCTATTTTCACAGCTTCATCTTTCACTTCTTCTTCAACCTTGACCCCCTCAGCAACTTTCTTCAAATCATCAACCATCTTCTCAATATTCTTCTTCATTCTCTCTTCATCTCTCTTCTTCAAAATCGATATCATGACTTCTCTTATGAGTTTTTCCAGCTTTTCCTCATAATTTTTGTCTTTTACAGCATTTGAATAAAATTCACCAACCCGAGGAATTACTTGAAGAACATCATCAAAAACTATGTCCTTCTTGGAAACAACAGGTTCACCATATCTGTTGACATAACATTCTCGTTTCTTATCCCATCTTTTGTATCTGACTGCTTCATCATATTCTCTTTGCATATCATTCATTCTGTTCGCAGCCATTCTTATTTCTCTGTCTATTTTCTCACTCAGAATTTCTTCTCTGGTTTTCTTTTTAGCCTCAGCAACAACCTTTTCTTCTTTGTTTTCATCTTTGATTTCAGCAACAAAGGCGTAATGGTTGTTCTTTAATATAGCTTTGCCATAAGCTGTTTTTCGAACATCAACTCGATCTTCTTCTGGACAAATCTGGCTCCAATTATATCCTTCATCATCGTGAATCACAGCATAAGCTCTTGACTTCTCTCTGGGTTTGTCTTCAATCATCTTTTGCTCTTCTCTGCTACGGTGGTAAATTGCCTTTCGGTAGTAATCATCATTAAACGGATGTTCATTTCCACCAACCGCAGAATTGTTGCACTCTATTTTGAAATGACCTTTTTGCTTACATTTGAAGCAGGTCACTTTGGACTTATCAAATCCAAACACCAACGGATGTCAATGAGTTCCATCTCTTCCGGATCAATTTGGTCGTAGTCTTCTTTGGTTAACTCAGAGTTACCAATCTTGCCTGCAACTAGACCTTAATACGATTCCAGAACAGATGCAAGGAAGCTCATTTGTTGCTTAGCTGCATTTATGCTCATTGTCGGGGAATTCTTCAATTTGAGAGCAATATTGCACAGAACTTCTTCAGATTCTTCAGAACTAACTTTTGAAGCAGATGAATGATAACCCGGATCGTAACTTGATGAGCTTTTCTGAGGTTCTTTTGTCCTCTCACCACTGAATGCTGTCGGTGGTGATCTATCAGCTTTCACCGAAGGTATATTGCCTTTATAATAAAGACCAACATTTTGCTGATGCGAAGAACTGCTCATCTTGTCCTGTTTTTGCAACTCAAGTTCATGACTCTCTATCTTTTCTATAAATACATCAAGAGAAATTGTATCATATAAAGCATCATTTTTCAAGATAAAAACAAACGTTTGCCACTGATCAGCTCGTGGTAACGCTTCTATAAGTTTGTCTATTATTTCTTCTCTTGTTTTTTCAATCTTAAATCTTTCTAGTTTGATTTTTAGATGACAAAAACGTTCAATCATTTGACGAACTGATTCACCGTTAAGACTATCAAACAAATCAAATTCCTTTTTTAATAAAGCAATTTTGTTCTTCCTGATTTGTTTACCACCCTCTGCCTTAACCCGTAAAGCCTCCCAAACTGATTTTAAAGTTCCATCATGTTGCAGTAAAGCAAACATGTCATTTCTGATTGCCAACTGTATCAAAGCAATCATTCTCTGTTCTGCTGAGAATTCTGCTTTGTCATCTTTAGGTAGGTCTTTGAGTGGAAGCTCTTCTCCTTTATCATTAGTCGGCCTTTTGTACCCAAACTCCAAACAAAACCAGCTCTCGTGAGCATAGGCTTTTGCCCAACCAATGAACCTCTCTTTCCACCACGTGTAATCTTCAATGCTTTCTAGAGTTGGTGGCTTCGAGTGTGTTCCGTAGAAGTTATCATGCTTGATGTTTTCATTGATTGCTTTTGTAATCGACTTTGGTGTGACCGTTGATGTTTCAGAAGATTCGGTTGTGAATGCATTGTAAAACGTATTGTAGAACTCTTTCGCCATGATTTGAAATTCTTGATTCACCTGAATCACAAACAGACAATCACAATTAGTTTAAACAATTTCAAACCAATGAGTCGGACGAGTATCTGATTGTGGGAGTCAACAAAAATCAACAGTGACAATAATCGCGTGACAATGCTGTCCGTTTGAATGAGGTTGTTGTCCGTTCGGGTAGCCTATTAACTTTGAATCAAGTAACTTTGAATCGGTTGACAACCCGTACTAGGTGCTGTTCGATTGACTCACACAATCAAAATAATATGCAAATTGACAATTAACACTAAAGGCTCTTTAACAATGGCAGACAACAACAATTAATGAACTTTGAATTTCAAAAGCAACCTTATCTCATCCACATGCAAACTGATGACATCATTGATTCACGTGATAAACTGATTATTAATGAAGCTCAGAACTTTGTTGACTATTGAATTGAAACTCACATGCACACCGCTTGACTGACAAAATAACAGTGTTGACTTAATGACTCGGATTGCCGACCGTTCGGACAGGAGGTTGATCGATCGGACAGGGTGCTGGTCGATCGGACAGGGGTGCTGTTCGATCGGCTGGTGTTTTGTTTTGAATAGAGTGAGCTATCCGATCGGCTGACGCTACACGACAAATATGTTGTCCGATCGGCTGACGCTACACGACAAATATGCTGTTCGATCGGCTAGCTTGCTTTGATGCTGTCCGATCGGCTTGCACGTTGACTTCTTAGACTTCAACAATTATAATGCAAACTATCAGACTGAATCACGACAATTAGCACATGCAATCGCCGCCCTGACAAACTTATACATATTCACACGCAAACTATTGATATTAATGCGGCTGACAACTGTGATGTTAATCTATTACCAATTTGACCCCAAAATCAATTATATGCATCGATATATGAATTCAGTATGTCACGTGATGTGGTTATAAATGAAGACTATATTTGATGACAACAGTAGTGAATATCACATGCTCACCGAATGCATTTAATGACTCACATGAATTTGACTGACAAAGTAACTTGATCGGGTGAGATATGATGACACGTATTACCGACCGTGCGGGTGGGATGCCAGCCGATTGGCTAGCTGTCCGACCGGTTAGGTCAAATAAAGTCAACGACTTAAATGTTTGGCAGTGTTGCAGTGGAACGGACAGTCGTCCGATCGGTTAGGTCAATAGGTCAAAGTGTTTTAATGAAATGTAAGTGTGACACTGGAATGGACAGACGTTCGATCGGACTGCTGTCCGATCGATCAGCAGTCAACAAGTCAACAACTTAAATGAAATTCAGTGATATGTCTTGCTGACCGTTCGGCCAGAGATGCTAGCCGATCGGCTGGCAAGTCAACAAAGTCAACAACTAAATGAATTTATCGTGATGTAATGGAACGGTTAGAGATGCTAGTCGATCGGTTGGCCTAGCCGATCGGTTGGCATCCATATGATCTTTTAACATCAACAGCAAAATATCTCAACTTTTTCGAACCAAAAATTCAAGTTTTCTCCCAAATTACTTAGAGTTAAGATCTGAAAATTTGTAGGCTTGTAGATCACGTATTTTCGCACAACATGTCCAAATTTTAGCCGATTTTAATCGTAAAAACCCGTTTAATTTGACGATTTTCAGACGAAAACGTGAAGAAATGTAAAGATGAAGAAATTTGACAAATCTGAGTGAAATTTGACTCGGAATCTGCTGAATTCGTGTGCGTAATTGTGTGTTTGATCAGTGCAATCGAGCTCCTGCTCTGATACCACTTGTTAGGACCGGTTTTGACTCCAAAACGATTGCGAACCGACTCGTGTAACGTGCGGAATCCGTACACGATCGTGACCGAACACACGAACGTAATAATAACCGTTATTCTATTGAAAGATCTGATAACGTACAGCACCTGAATCACGAACAAGGAACTTTCTCTCTCTAAGCTTTCTCTCTCTAGATCTTAGCTCTCCAAAGCTCCAAGTCTCAAATGTGGCAAAAAGTTTCTAAAAGTAACACTTAGGTTCCTATTTATAGTCCAAGGGACATAATGAGATATCTCATTATTTACACAAATGCCACCTTGCCTTTTAATAAGATATTACAAAATAAGCCTAGAATTAATCTATTTCTGCTACAGTCTTGAGATGACGGAGGCGATAGACATACTGCACTAACAATTTGGAAAGTATTAACCGTCGCAAAGTATGAATAACGAGTCAAGGGATTTGACCCGCGACAGGTATTTATAAAAGATCATATTTTTAATAGGAGCTTAGGGCTCAACTAGAGAATGACGTGTCGGAATAGGATAACTGATTCACATAAGTAAGAATGTATTTACAATTAGACTTCCGAAAAGTCAAACGAAGTAAATGAAGTCCTTGCAAGTATGCAAGTATAAAGTACGAACGTGTACCTCGATACGACCACAATAAGTAAGGGCTGTTAGTCTGACCTTGAAAGGTCAAACTGCGAAAGTTGGCGAAATGACCTATAAAATGAAGGGATAGTATATAAGAAATGGAATGTATGATATATTTTGGCATGTACGTGAGAAAATTATGAAAGAGACAATAGGCGAACAAACACCATGTAGGACGCAATTATGAAAGGTTATGTGCTAACTATTTATTTATAGATAAATATGAAGGAATTCTTAGTGAGGTGATAGTAATAAAGCTAGTGGAAGGATGCTCACGAGTGAGAGCATATTTCATGAATGAATGAGACCAATACTGGTACGAAAAGTACATATAAAGAAGTGGATCGATTCGGCACACGGATAACTGATTTATGCAATAAAGTCGAGGTTAGTATAATAAGTAGTTCATGCAAAGAGCTAATAATAAAGTGTTGCGAAGGATTAAATTTAAGGCTAAACTCAAAAGTTGTAATTAGTTCAAGTAACAGTAGTAACCGTAGAACGATGCTTTATGCTCATAGTAAGCATGAAAAAGTAATTAGGAAGAGGGTAGTTTTGTTTTAATACTACTAAGTCATTAAATGTTTATAGTATACGTATAATGATATGCTAAGCCCTCATATGAATAAGAAAGTAATTAGAAGAATGTTAGTAATGGGATGATAGGGTTTTCTCATGGTTACAATAATGAATTATATCGTGTATGATACATGAGTAGAATGAAATAAATCGATTTATTTTTGTTAGCAAATGTATGAATATGTTCTGCTGAATTAGAAAGATAGAAACAAGCCGTAAACATAGGCTTGTACGACCAATAGTATACATTTGAAATAAATTTCAATGAACGAACCGCAAGTGATAATGTATGCTAGGAACTAGTATTATAAGGTGAAAACGACACTAATAAGAGCTCTGGAGTAGATTCTGACTTATATGCGATTATGAAAGTAATTTACTCAATTTAAGAACGGAGGGACAATGCGTACAAATATGTTTGTGCATAAATGAAACTTTTTGCCAAGATCCCGAATGTATCTAGGTTGTAGTAAGCATCGTGAATGAATAGATGAAAAAGTAATGGTAGAATTGGTCTAGTTGGAATGAGAAAGGTTTCGGGGACGAAACCTCCTTTAAGGGGGGTAGACTTGTAACACCCCAAAAACTGATTAACATGAAAATAAATAAAAGTGAATAAAACCTAACTTAGTTAATGGGTTATGATAAATGATAAGTTAAATGATGGAAAAGGCTTGAATAAAATACTTAACAAACTTGGAGGGGGTAATGTGAAAAGTTTTAATTAAATGGGGATTAATAAGGTGTAATCTCAAAAACACACTCCTGGGGCGTGTTTTGGATCGATCAAGAGCAGGAGAAACAAGGGTTTACCCTTGTTCTTGCAAAACTCATCAATTAACAAGGAAATTCAATGAGTTTCGGCTGCATGTCACCAAATTTTCGATTAAACTAACATCCTCAATAAAGTGGTAAGTTCAATTTGGTGTTTTTGTGATATTGTAGGAAGTGGGTTATGACCCAATCTCGAAATTATGCAAGTAATTGTGTAGATTGGAGTTAGGACTTCTCTATAGAACAGGAATCATGTGTGTTTATGGGTGAATTCGATCATTTGAAAAGCTAATTGCATAACCCATTTGATATGAATTATTAGAGATGTAGAATGGTGGAAAATTTGTAGTGATCATGTGTAAACTTGATATATGATGATGTTGTAGTACTTGAATCTTAAACAAATTTAAGTAGGACAAGAGAATGTTATGAGCTTGATTGTTTGTTGATGAATTTTGAAATGAACTAGTAGAAATTATGCTTTGAAAGCTTGTACTTAGTGTCCCACAAATGCGAAACCCGCCAAGTGTTCGATGAAATGCTTGAAAGAATAAATATGTGTAATTTGCGTGATAATGGAATGAAATTTTGGGATACTAAATAAATGAATGGATGTGTTGATATAGGCGTGAAGGAAGAAGGTTCAAGTACTAGGAAATCGGAAGGTTCACAAGATCGAGATATAGGGCTGTAAACGAACCAAACGAACATGAACAAGGCCTTGTTCGTGTTCGTTTGTTAAGGTTTTCTGTCTAACAAACGTTTCACGAACACGTTAACGAACAAGATTCTATGTTTGTGTTTGTTTGTTAAGGAACTTTAGTTGTTTGCGAATGGTTCGTGAACACAAGTTCTGAACACAAACGAACATATGATAAGTTAAATTATACTAATTTAAGTTCATGCTAATCCACCACATGATAAGTTAAATTATATTAATTTAGACATAATTATCCAAATACTTAGACATGAATACATGATAATCATAATTTATAAGTTCATAATTATCCCAAAAATGTCTTGTGACCAACTTCCCCAAAGTCTTCATATCATCTTCAATTTCCTGTGAGTATTTAAAAACAAGTATCAATAAGACAAGGTTTTTCCAGTAGTTTAGTATGACCAACAACTCAAAAGATGGATGTTTAAGTAACCAACTTAAAAAATAAAAAGATCAAATTAAGAATGGTAAAATGCAAGAAACCAAAATTTAGTGAGGACCATCAGTATCACTTACCACCAAAAGAGCAAGCAACCTTCTTTTATAAACTTGTGAGATCCTATATACATGAAATAAAAGACACATGTGAGATGCGATCACTTTGATTCAAACAACTGTGTAAAGCAACTACTTTAATATAAACAAAATTCTTAAAACCTCCAACTTTTCTGATATTTTTCTTATCTTTTTTATGGCAGAAAAATGACCATAAAACTTAACTTCTTTATTATAGTATCAGACCTGTTAGACACACATAAACTTTGCAATATATAAATAACAAATAGCATATTCACACATACTCGACGAGGTATGTTCCATTGTGCATACAAAACTTTACTTATATTTTGCTAATGTTCGCGAATTACAAATTTCTAGTTACATTGGTTTACGGTGGTTAATAAGTAGATAGCAAATCCCTTGTGGATTTGTTTATGTAAATGAAAGTCGTATTAAGTTATGTAAATTGACCGGTTCAAGTTGAACTAGTCAAGTAAGAAAGAATCGTTCAACCCGTCATGTATGGGTAGTCATGAAAGCAATTACGAATGTAGAATGTATGATGTTCAATCCGTTATACGGACCGAATGAATGTTGTATGGTGTAAGTAAATAACCCGATGTTATCGGGTTATGAATGGTATGTCTTATCTCATCTATGAGAATATATGTTAGACCCGTTTTAATGGGTAGCCGATTGTAAAAACGAAAGGAAAGTATGTAAATGGATGCAAGCCGGAATTTTAGTGATCTAAAGTAAATTAGATAAAATGACTAATTCCTTAAAGTTTTGTTGTTGATATAGGTAAATCCTCACTTTAGGCGACTTGGCAATTTGGAGCGAGCTCATGCACACATTATGACCATCAAGCGCTTCCGTTATTTCATATTAATGTTTTGGGTCAAAATGCTCGTTTTGTATAACCTTGTCAGTCGTTGCACTTTTTAACACTTGATGTTATGGTTTTTAGTCGTGTCTAGTCGAATGGGTTGTAGACTTATTTGTTTTGATGATGGTTAAAACAGGGATATGCTCGTCTTATGGACGGGCCATGCCTAAATTTTGTTAAAATTGTGCATAAATGATATTAGTAATGTTGCCTTAAATTGCGAAAAGTTGGACGCTTTTAAAAAGTTTATGTTTCTAGTGTCTTTTGGTCGTCATTTATTTAGACGCAAATCCGGACCTTACAAATACCAGGGTGATCATGCAAACTGTAAATTAAGATTATAAGTATTATATAATAGAGTTGGCTAAGTGAAACTGACTATTACTGTGTGCTGAATTAGTATAAAGTATGATACAAAGAAGTAAAATGACATCTCATTATTGGGTTATACCACTATGAAGGATACAAAGGAGTAAGTGAGATCTGATTATTTATTATACCACTATGAAAGTTCCTCAGTATTCTTCAGTTCTGCATTCCGTCATCACACTGAGTTCATATGTTGCAGTGTTACTATTTTTGTTGATAAATTAGAAGTAAAAATTTGTGTTTAGGATTAGTTTTAGTAGATTCGAGTGTTGTTTATACAAATAAGTAGAATGTTTATGTTTTGAGTTCATATGTTGCAGAGTTACTACTGTTGCTGAATTTGAGCTGATAATTTGTTCTTAGCATTGGTTTCAGTAGATTTTGGAAGTTATCTTGGAGATATTTTGTTTGTGCAGAATGTGTTGTGCAAATAAGTTGTATATGATCCCCTCAAAGTTACTGATGATACAACAGCTTACTCTTTGTTTTGGTCTTTATAAGGTAACAAGCGAATATGTCCTCCAGGGCTGTCAAGGACATAAGAGCAAGAGAAAAAGCAACAGCTATCGAGATTAGAGTGATTAAAAATTGTATTTCCACCAGCAAAGTTCCTGGCATTAAGAAAAACGAATTGTGCTATCAGTTTGTTGATAGAAATGTAAGTCATTATTCGATCCTTATCAATTCCTGTTGTGATATTAGAAAACGTATGCTATTATATGTTGTCCAATGTTTCAAGGTTATAGTTTATGTTTTTTCCCAAAGGCATATGACATGCTAACACAATTAGATTACCTATAAAGCAGGGAGACGGTAATGAAGCTACAGCTGATGGTGACAAAATAGAATACTTTGACAAAATAATAAGGCTGCAATCATGCTACAGGGTTACGGGATATGTCTGCACCAAGCCTCGAGACTACATGGCTACTATAAACCACCCAGCATCGCTTATAATAGGTAAGAAGGCAAAGTTTGTTCCCATAGAAAGCGCAGATATACCAAACATATACTTCGGCTTTGTGAGCTACGAGGTGCTAAGGGGTCGCATCAAAGTTAACAAATTGCTAACTGGTACACGTTTACTATGGTCAATAGTTATAGAAAATAGGTTTATAATTTATACACTAAGCCCTAAATATATGAATAATTGCAGATTTCATAGGCCGTGTGGACCGCAATTATCTCCAACCAACAGGTAAGATTTCAGCAGATAGGAAGGTTGTGTTACGCGATGAGCGCTAAGTGTGTCACAAACTTATGTCATAAACGATAACAAATTATTAACAAATACGGTTCTCAATACATCTTCTGTTATACAGTCGAAACAAGGTTGAGATCACTCTTTGGCTGAGTATGTTACATCTAATCGGTGACCATGTTGGATCTGGCAACATAGTTGCCATAACAGCCACTCAAGTTTCAAACTACTATGGTATGTTTCTTGAAAAATAAAATACTTGCTACTGAAACAGATTTATCAAAGCAGTTTACATCAGACATTAAAAATATTGTTTATAGGTTCGATTCAACTCGAGGCTACATATTTGACAACGATTGCTATCAACCCGGAAATGCCACAAACTATCGAGTATACAAAGAGGTAAGCATATATAGACATATAAATACCTATTACTTGAATCCTACAATATTTTCATCTAACTTCCTTACATTTCCCACATTTGGAAAACAACCAGGCTTAGGGACCTACCACCTGTTGATCCCAATGACGAAGACGATCCGATAATTACTGTTCGTGAGTTGACGATTCCTGACATTGCTGGGAAAAAGGTACTAAGGCATCACATGTAAACAATATTCTGATGTTCATTAAGCATAACGATGTAAATAAAACTGTTAGGTTCATTAATCGAATACAGATTATGCATAGTTATGTTGAACACATATTTTCATGAAAAAAAAAACCTTAAAACAACGAGGATTTAAGGGAACAATGCCCGGTAAAACATACCTACACTAGGGGAGTGAAATTCTGGCACGGCCCGAAAACCCGACACGAATCTAAAACGAAATTCGCGGGTTTAGGTTTAATCTAAATGGGTTCGGGTCAGTTTCAGGTTGAACCCGCAAACCCGTTTAGGTTCACGGGTCGGGTTCGGGTCAACCTGGTTGGGTTGGCGGGTTGATCCGTTTAACAAATTTATACTATATTATATTTTTTACAATATACTTTATGTTATAAATTAAATGAGATGTGTATTTTATGCCATGATTATAACTTAAAAAGAGAAATTAACATAAATTTCATAATTTCAACAAGATATTGTTATATACATTTGTGTTTTTAAGTAAGTTGTAATTTTAATATATAGATTTTAGAAAAAAAAAACTAAAAAATTCGGGTTAAACGGGTCGTCTTCGGGTCAACCCATGAAACTTCGGGCCGTCTTCGGGTTCGGATTCGGGTCAGGTTCGGGTTTGTGTAAAAGTTTCGGGTTCGGGTCGGGTTGAACCCGCTAACCCACGAATATAACCTTTTGCCACCCTAACCTACACTGTCTATTTCAGAAAGAAAAAAGCCGGGCTGTCACATAACAATATGTTATGTTAACGTAAATGGGTGAGGGGGTTGTTAGTAATGCTTTTCCGTACAGACACCTAACATGTTCTTCCGCAATGATCAAACACAACACTCTACAAGATTCAGGTGTGACGCATGGATAGAGAAATTTGACCTGAATCGTGGATGGTTTTATGTACACTGTTCAACCTGCGACAAAACGGTTTATCCGGAGGAAGACGGGTCATTGATGTTCGTTTGCAAGGATGATGAAGACATAACACCCAAGTTCTTGTAAGTATGACACATACATAGGTGAATTTTATAACCAGTATTAACAAACATTATTCTTTTCAGGTACTCTGTTAATGCGATCATTACGGATGGAACAACACCAACTGAAGTCACGTTCTTCGATGAGGGAATGACTGCCCTCCTTAAAACAAGTTGTGAGGATTTCATCTTGAAACATGGCTGCACTGATCCCAAATCACTGCCACAACAGATTTCTGACGTTATAGGCATTAGGAAAATAATGTATGTCTCTGTTAGAAGGGAAGGTCATGTCGTAGTCACCAACGTTACAGATCTCGCTGAGACATGTGATGCTCAGGGAAGCAGTGCAGGAACTCTAGCATCAGCAGCGCCACCAACAACTCCAGACCCAAAAGTTAACATCAACAAACGTTCTCATACCGATTCACCAGGTAAAGAAAATGCGCTTTAGTCGTATACCCCGACACTGAATAGGTTATGTTTAAACCAATAAATCCGACTCTGAATAACAATAAGGATAGTTTACTAACAATAGTCAATGTGTACGCAGATGTTGGCCCTGCAACTAAGGCACTGCAGGTAGGATGAATCAGTTGGTGACCAGTTTTTTGGGGTAGCTGCTAATGATAGCGTAACAGCAGCGTGAAGCCATGGAAGAAGATGTAACTGCTCAATAAACATGCTTTTGGTACAAGCTAGAGAACTAGCAGATGATGTGTTAGTCACTTAACTTGTATGTCAACCCAATTAGCTACATGAACACAACTTTTGTAGATGTTATGTATGTAGTATGATCGCTGTAAAACAAAGTAAGCTTCTTCATATAAATAAATAATGGCTTCTGTTATGAAATCATGTGTTCATAGCCAGTATTTTGTTTGAATTGGTGTGGTTCATTCTTCCTATCATCGTCCTTCGTTGCTCTATTGCTTCCCACAAAAAGTTCCGACGCTGACTATTTGTTTGTAAGTCGCAGTTTCGTATCTCTTAAGTGTATCCCCATGTTCAATCATGAATGGAATCATGATTTACAAGACAGATAGCACTTATAGTTTTCCCACGCCCACATTGGAAGTTTTGTACCAGCAAAGTGGGTTAAACCAGTGAAGTTCTCTATGGTTTTTTTATTATGCATATGACTTGGGCATATTGTATTGATATGAATTGATTGTGAATTTTGTTTGTATACACTGCATAAACGTTATGAATGCTTGTATTTTAAGTTGAAGCACATTGAAGTGGTTTTATGTGTTTTTTTAATTTAAGACATATTAGATTGATTACTTTTACAACAAATTAGAAATGGATAGATCACTGTAAAGTTAGAAACGAGTTAAAAACGCTTACTTTCAGTCTTAACCAGAAAAAAAGTAAACCTAAAGAGTCTATTTTAGGCCTTTTATTGAATTCCAATTGTTTCTTTAGTTTTGCACTCTTTGCTGATCATGCAGGTCTACGTTCTTATTTACCGGTCGTCATTCATTGATTATGGTTTATCTCTTTCCTTCGGTATGTATGTATGTATGAATATTACTTTAAAATCTTAAATACATCAGCGCAAATAGCCAAATAGTTGTATCTTTAAAGTAGCTCTGGGGTATTTTGTCCGGGTTTGATGCGAAGGCAGCAGATGACATGTGGTTATGGAAGTCGGGAGACGTAAAATAGGACTTTTCAAAAAAAACATGTAAGGCTGATTTGGTGGGCGCGGAGCAGATTCAGGTTCAGCAAGCGGCGTTTAAATGGTTAAACTATGTGATGATCGGATGAAGTGGCAACATGCGTATAAAACGAGGAGACGGACAGAGGGTTATCCATGTAGGTTCGATTTTATATGTAATCAGGTATGTGTTCTTTCTCTTCGGTTTTCTAAGACGATTCACGTTCTTTTTTTTAACTGTCGCTTCCGATGAAAGTGGTCAGAAATAAGGTTCGATCACACCGCTTCATGTTCGTTTGATTCTAGCTATGATGTTGCTGGAAACTAATAAAACTTTACTGTAGTAATTTTGGTTAGGTTGATTTATCTTTATTACAAAGAAACCTAAAAGGCACTTGCTGCACTTGCTAATAAAAGAGAAAGTATTTGAATAGACAAGCACACAAATGCGACAAATTCTAAAACCAAGGTGCGAAGCGCCAAGCATAAAGGGCACGGTTTTTCATAACCGAAGCACAAATAATTATATATTTCCTATAGCCAGGGCCGCCCCCCGAGAATCCTAAAAAAAACTTTGATCCCCAGGCGAGTATTGAAAACCGGGCCTTAAAATATATATTTCGGGCTCTAAAATATATCTTTCAATAATATATATATAAAGAGCTTAAAATATATAATAAAAGTTTTGAAAATATATATAAAACTTTTTTTTTTAATTTCGCACCCTCCGGAGCTTTGGGCCTCAGTCGAACGCCCGATCCGCCCAGCCCCAAAACCTGCTCTGCATATAGTTTTCTAGCATCATTTTCCCAGTATTTAGACACAAATAAGGTTGATATACGTTTCAATATTGAAATTACACACGTGTACAACCTGAAAAGCATGTTGGTTTATTGTCCTCTATACTAAATTATCGGTCGAGATACTGTATATGTTGAGTATGAGCAGACGATGGTGTGTTATTAATGTCGTTGATATGGTTATACCCTGCTGCAGTGCGGGGGTGCTTAACCACACCTAATTTCTAATAAACTTCGTCCGTTTAATGTAATATTGAGTTTGTCATATGTTTTTATTTAATGGTTCATAAGTTCAACAATTAAGCTTTTTGTTGACCTACACATGCAGAAAAGCTTACATAATTGGGTTGCTGAAGCATGTAATGAGATTGTTAATGACTTCTTTAAACGCTGCTGATGTGAAAGAAGTTGCTTCTTCAGTGACTGCACTTGCTAATAAAAAGTTAAAAGCAGAGAAAGAAGCTGCTACTGGCAAAAAGAAAACAGGTAAGTAGGGTCCCTTTTGGAACAATGCATACGTGTTATTCAGATTTATTTTATCAGCAAGGCATTCTTCAACCTTAGAATATGTAGCAAACTGAACATTAGGGCATATTATTAGTTGATTCAACTACCATCAAGCAAAGTCTTGATGGAACAGATAACACGCGCACAGCATCAAAAATCGAATTTAGTTTTCTATTGGACTAAGGGCAAATTGGAAGTTACTCGACTTGCTTTTAAGCGTATACCTCTTAGTCAGGCGAGGGGGCATTGCATCCGATGTGAGGTGACATGCGTACTTAAGACATGCCCCATGCCGTTTAAAAAAAAAACCTGAGGCGCATGCATGGAGCATGTCTCTTGTACATAAGCAATTTTTATGCATGGAGAGGTTGTACATATTGCTTTTTAGGTTGTACATATAGGTTATCTATATATTAAATCATGTAGAGAGGTTACTTAAATCCTAATTTTAGGTACGCAATAATAGAAACTATCATAATATGTAAAAATACTATGTAATACCTTGCAACTTGCATACATGATGTGTGCTTGGGTAGGGCCGTAGGGGTCTTGATGGCTGGTTTTGACAATACATCTACACCGGACTGCTGACTAAGTTTCAGAAAATGGTAAAACAAACCAGTCGAAGCAGTTCGGTTTGGTAGTTTGAACCAGTTTTTATTTTTTTGTTTCTTTCTTATACATAACTGCATATTTTGGATGTATTTTCACTGTTATCTTATCTCAACATGATTTCATGACCACCAACGTGCGTGTGTGGTTCAACGTTTTTCGTCTATTTTTCACATTTGACAGG
Organism: Helianthus tuberosus; assembly: GCA_030545235.1. Classification (NCBI taxonomy): domain Eukaryota; kingdom Viridiplantae; phylum Streptophyta; class Magnoliopsida; order Asterales; family Asteraceae; genus Helianthus; species Helianthus tuberosus. The sequence continues at coordinate 113,367,891 of CM060394.1, read as the reverse complement.
TATGTCGCAATGTGTCTATTTCCCCCTTTGGCAAGTTCGCTGCAACGGGCGGATCCTATATTGACTTAGTTATTATTTTCTACGTTATTTTGTGAGTTAACACGACGCAACGTGCGTGTGTGGTTCAACGTTTTTACGTCTACAGGAACACAATCCGCAGTGTTCATCAACGCAAAAGCAATCGCCAGCTTCTCACTATGTTCACCCAAATCATCTTCCTTCTCCTCAAGATCCATATCACGCAAAATGGATCCATAATCAAGCTTATAACCCAACAACTTCATCTCACCCGTGATATCTTTTAAATAAAGTTTAATCTTTTCCGAATCCGGATGCGATTTATCGCTCATACAAAACTGATGACCTTCGTTCTTCATCTCGAACTAGCTTACACCCAGTTCCTTTTTCACTCTCAATTCTCTCTTCGACTCTCGGAAATCCGACACATTGTGCCATTTTTCAGTGAACGCTTGTATGTTCGATAGTAAAACGTATGCCGCCGAGTCATGTGGGTCCACCCGTATGGTCGTATGACTTATTCCACGATTCTCTTCGCCATGTCAGCGTTTTTGTATATCCTACAAGCGTATAATAACGAATTCCATATAATAGAAGCAGCCTTCACGTTCACAGGCATGGTTCTAATTACATTTTCTGCTTCCTGTAAACGACCTGAACGTGCAAGTGTACTATCAGCTGCATTAGTTGTCTGCGCTATGCAGCATGAATTTGGTCGGTATCGGGTCGGTTCGTTATAATATTGACACTCGCTATGGCAACAACAAGATAAAACTTAAAAAACAAAATCGTCATAAGCACAAAATAATATTTATACGTATTTTTATCTATCGATGACCATAAAGTCGAATACTTATCGAAACGTCGATACCGATTTGGTTCGATATGGTTTTGTGCGATATCGTTACAATATCAGTACTTATATAGTTTGCAATGCAAAAATAAAGTTCATTTTGAATACACCCGTTTAAAATAAAAAGAACGTTATATTGCAATGTTAAAAGAAATAAAGGTATCAACATATTTTTTAACATTGACAAACGTAAATGATTCAAATCAAACAATAAACGAAGAACTATTAAAATTACTAAAGGATATAAGTAATCGATTAAATGACGCTAAAACTTCATGTAAAAGACTAATAAATATAACTGATCGATAAAAAAAAGTATATATGTTTAACTTATTATTTAGTATTGTTATATAGAGTTTTCAAAACATGTGTGCCTAAATGGGTTGTCTCAACTTTCAAAGCTCTCAACAGACCAAAGGGAAAAACATTCACAATGAACCGGCATGAAAAACAATTGTATTTCTACCAATGTTTTAAAATCCGGTTTTTATATCGTATCTAATTGGACTCGGAGACGGTTTAACCGATTCTACCGGATTGTTCAACATATACTACCAGCCGGTTTCAACCAGTTTTTAAAACATATTTTGCTACCAATGGCATTACTTTAAATAAGTTACAATCTTTGACTAATTGTTTTATTGTTCCTAAAGTCAAACATCAATTGTCAGAAATTGATTAGTCATCGCCTACTGTTGTGAACACGTTGCCAGTTGTCCTATTACGTGTCTTCCTGATGATAACTTTAAGTTTAAAAATCTCCCTAAACATGACTGCTCAGATATATCTCTCATCTTTAACCCACACATCTCCACCACGTGAAAAGTAAATGCGAGAGCAGAGCTTGAGAGGGAAGACAGAACGTGAAGGAGAGGGGTGGTGACTGTAGGGTTCACCACCGTCACCCTAACCGTCAATCCAACATCGCGATTAAAGCTACACCACCACTAGACCATCTCAGAGACTCACCACCATCACTTCTGCCTCAAGGTGTCTTCTTCCTCTCTATAAAACTTTATTATTCCTGTTATTTGCTAATTTGTTGTACGTATGGCTTTTATACTCCGATGCTTATGTTGTATTTAGTGCTTTTGTGCTCTTATGTTTCTGCTAAAGTCTTCATTTAACTGATGAAGGTTCATTAATTCCCTTTTTTTCACGACTTTACAGGTGTATAATTCATGATAATCTATATGTTTTCATATACATATAGGTAACTTAATATGTTTACCGCTTAATGCAGGTTCGTAAGTGCTTTGTTGTTGCTGTTGTTTTGTTCAGGATTGAATAGCCAAGTTAGATTTTCTATTCTGTACAAACTTTTAAATTCAGTATGTCAGGTCGTAAGCGACAACGGGTGTCCTCTACTGTATTGTCCGATATTGCTTCGACTTCCACTGTACCACACAGTTCCACTTCTTATGTAGACAATGGTGATTGTCAAAATGTTTGCCAGTTTTGTGGTGCGTTGTTTTGGTTGGATGAACGTGTAGCTTCAAGGTCATATACTGGTGGTCTTGGTTATAATCAGTGTTGTAGGGGTGGTGTTGTAGTATTGCCATTACCTAGAAGGCCGTTCACTACTTTAATACATCTCTATCAACAGGCCGAATTCATGACAAATATCCGTGCATATAACGCCATGTTCTCGATGACGTCTTTTGGTGCAAAGATTGACGAAGAGGTAAACTGTGGGTCTGGTCCTTATGTTTTCAAGATTGGCGGACAAATACACCATTGGATTGGTTCTTTATGCCAACCCGATGACGAGAGGCCTAGGCTTTTACAGATGTATATATACGATACTGCCAACGAGGTTTCCAATAGGCTTAATTCTTTTAGTAATGAAGGCAACTCTACCTTGTCCTCTGAGACTGTTATTCGTAGATGTTTGAAGACCGACAAATGTTCAAAGAAGCAGCACTGTGGACATTTGTCTGTCTTTGTCGTTCTTCAAACATCTAGGAACCATTATTTGAGAATACCCGTGAATTTATCTAAGCTGTAGAATGAGATCCTCCGCTGTTGGCTTATCATCTTTCAAATCCATTTTCCCTAAATTTATGGATTCTGTTTTTCAACAGGGATGTAATGCAATGAGTCCTCTCAAATGAATAGACGGACACTTGCTTCCTCTCAAAGGGTTATGTTGTGGTTTTTTTCGTCTGCAGGAACAAATGAGGACATTGAATCTCTTTATCCTACAGAATACCTAAACCTTTTAAACTTTAGCGGCCTGCCACCCCATATTTGGAAGCTTAAGGTCAATGCACCTATTATCTTGATGAGAAACCTTAATCCGATTGAAGGCCTCTGTAACGGGACAAGGATGATAGTAACACAACTATAATCAAGAATAATTGAAGCACAAATAATGACCAGAAAGTTTATCGGAAAACGTGTTTGCATACCCAAGATTTCTTTAATACACAAGGACAAAGAACTTCCATTTGAATTCAAGAGGAAACAGTTTCCAGTAAGGCTTTGTTATGCGATGACTATAAACAAAAGCCAAGGCCAGTCATTAGACAAGATTGGTATATACTTGCCACAACCAGTATTCACCCATGGACAACTATATGTTGCCTTATCTAGGGCTACTGCCCCAGAATCTTTGAGAATTCTTATAGCACCTGACGAAGACCATAACCACAACAAAACCCGAAACATCGTCTTCTCAGATTTTTTAACAGAAATTAAGCACATGTGCCGGCATACTGAATCTCGTATATTATAGAAATTAAACACATGCCTTTCAGGAAAAAAAAGACAAACACGTCCTAGCATACTGAAATACAAATACTTATTACGAAACATACATAAGAAAAGAGCTATATTTTTACCTTACAATATACCTACTTTCATTGTCAATGGCAATTACATAACAACAATTTGTAGTCTTATAAAGGTATGCACTAACATCAATCGTTTGTCATTTACATCACATATCTGTCACTTAACTCATCTACCTTTTATGTGTAAAAACTAGTGCTAGGCTTCATATTAGTTATACCTATGATGCATACATCTAACCCTTTAATCTGGTATTCTTTAGGTAACGAGGGAAGATATCTTTCAGAGATGTGAAGGACATAAAACCATATGTTGACAATTTTCGCCACAAACGGTTATCATACAGTGGAAGCCAAGTATGTTACATCTACTTGGTGACCATGTTGACGCCAGATATCAAAAATATTGTTTACAAGTTCTATTCAACTCCAGGCAACCTTTTTGACAACTGCTGGCATCAACCCAGAAATGGCACAAACACCAAACAGGTACTCGGGCAATACATTGATTAATCGAATATAAATTATACATTACCACGGAGAAGACAGTGAAGTTATCTTATAGTAAATCTTAAACACTCATAAATTTTAATATATATTTTTTTGTGATGATGTAACTGTAGTTGAAATTCAATTTTCCAGCCCACAAGCGATCTTCAGGGATCCTTTCCGTGGTGGGAACAACATATTGGTGAGTATAATATTTATGAATCTTAAGTATTTTTATATATATAAGCTACAAAGTAAAATGGTACTACAGAATAGCTTAACTCTAATTTATATTTTTTAGGTGATCTGTGATGCTTACACACCACAAGAAGAGCCCATCCCTACAAACAAACGTGCTAAGACTGCTGAGATTTTCAGTGATCCTAAAGTCGTACAATAGGTGCCCTGGTAGGTTTTTCTGTTGAAAATCTTTTTAAGTGCAACTAAACTTTAAAGATTAACTACATTTGGTAATTCTTTATAGAGGGGTATATTCATTCGTAAAACAAATAGACAGAAATCGGTGTATGTTAATATTCTGTATTCAGACTAACTGATTAATTTGGTTAACTGAATCTGATTTTAGGTTTCGAATTGAGCAACAGTACACTTTGCTTCAACCAGATGTGAAGTGGCCTTTGGGTTGTCCTGTTGGAGGCTACCCTGCCTGCAAGTTGAGAGTTCAAAATATTTTGGACAAAAAGTATCGGTTTTGATCCGAACCCATTTTGCCACATATAGAAACAACAATTGTTATTTTAATTAACTTATATATATATATATATATATATATATATATATATATATATATATATATATATATATATATATATATATATAGGGAGAGGATCATGAGAAAACAAGATATAAATGAGAAAACCAAAAAACTAACCAAAAAAGCACTAAAAAGGAGGGGGGAGACTTTTAATGAAGGAGGGGGGACTTTTAATGAAGGAGGGGTAAAATTGGAAAAAAATATATATATAACTTTTCAAACATTTCCCATTTCTCCATACGTTATCATTTTAAAACAAAAATGGCACCATAAGATCACAAATTTTTGTATCTTTCATTCAAGTATATTCGAGCATATTTTTTATGACATAAAAAAAGATTTATGGTGTCGTCTTGTTTTCAATACTATTATTATGGTAGTGCACATGTGCAATATAACATGTACTACAATTGCATTACATGCTTAAAATTAGCTTTTTGAGTCTAGTTTAGCTTTTAGGGTTAGTTTTTTTGGAGGTTTAGGATTAGGATTAGGTTTTTGGGTGTGGGGGGGAGGGGGGTTTAGGTTTTTGGGGGGTGGGGGTGGGGGGGGTTTAGGTTTTTTTATTGCATTACATGCTTAAAATTAGCTTTTTGAGTCTAGTTTAGCTTTTAGGGTTAGTTTTTTTGGAGGATTAGGATTAGGTTTTTGGGTGTGGGGGGAGGGGGGTTTAGGTTTTTGGGGGGTGGGGGTGGGGGGGGTTTAGGTTTTTTTCGGGTTTATGTTTAGGGTTTAGTTTTAGGTTTTCGGGAGGGTGGGGGTGGGGGGGGTTTAGGCTTTTGGGGGTGGGGGGTGGTTAGGCTTTTGGTGGGAGGGTGAATTTAGGTTTTTGGGGGGTGGGGGTGGGGGGGTTTAGGTTTTTGGGGGGTGTCGGTGGGGGGTGGGTTAAGCTTTATGTATTAGTGCACATGTGCACTACAAACAAAAAAAAAAACAAAAAAAAAAAATTTTTTTTTTGAATTTTTTTTTCATACATAAAAAGTAGCGATTTTAAAAAAAAAAATTGGTATTTTTTAGGTTTTTTTTAGGCTTTTTTGGTTAGTTTTTTGGTTTTCTCATTTAAACTAGTTTTCTCATGATCCATCCCCTATATAACTATATATATAACTACAGGGTCCATACTACTGTGGTGCTGGAGCGGATAAGTCATTTAGAAGAGACATATCAGATGCACATTACAAGACTTGCTTATATGCCAGAATTAACATCAGTGGAACCAACGGAGAAGTTATGCCCGTACAGTGGGAATTCCAAGTTGGTCCAAGTGTGGGAATTGAAGCTGGAGACCATATTTGGTGTGCTAGATACCTCCTTGAGGTAATTTATCTAAATCATTGTTATTCTAAACTATGCAGTATTTCTTAAAACATTTTATTTTAATCAGAAATTATAAGCTAAGCTTATTTTACTGAGCAAGCCAATGTTGTCCTGACATTTGACCCTAAGCCCATTGAGGTAATGTAATAGAATTCTTTATTTACGCTTTTTAGTTTGTAATAGAAATATTTAACTCGATAAATATATCTGGTTTGCATTGACAGGGAGACTGGAATGGAGCAGGATGCCACACTAACTACAGGTACTTAGTCATTACTTATTAGTACACGGATGGTCCTGTGGTTTACCAAAATTTTTTATTTGGTCCTAGCTTCCAAAAGTACACGGGTGGTCCCTATCGTTTGTAGTTTGTAACACATTTAGTCCCCAGCCAACAAATCTAAAGATTTTAGCATGTCCAAGTTAGGGACTAAATGCGTCACAAAGTACAAACCATAGGGACCATTCATGTACTTTTGGAAAACGCTGGGGACTAAACGCGTTACAAAGTAACATCCACAAGGACCATCTATGTACTTTTGAAAAGCTAGGGACCAAATTCAAAATTTTGATAAACCACAGGGACCATTTGTGTACTTTACTCTTTTTAAAATATATATTCTTATGTTGTGAGAAGACGGTGGTTTTGAGGTGATCAAAAAGGCGATCCTAAACCTTTCACTTCACCACACTGAACACATCAGTTCTTACGGAGAAGGAAACGAAAGAAGATTGACAGGGAAACATGAAACCACCAGCATTAACCAATTTTCATGGGTATATAAAACATATATTATCTACAATTTAACAATATATAACTACGCCTAATGGTTTTCAAACTTTTCTTAACCGTTATATTTGGCTTCTGGTCAACTTGCAGGGTGGAGCTAATCGAGGCTGCTCAATCCGTGTGGAGCGTGACACTGAGAAAGCAGGCAAAGGTATTAGTGTTTTGTTTTATAATGTTATTTGTAACTTTTATAATAAATTCACAATCTTACATTTTTACATTATTCTCATTTTAAATTTTGTTTTATTATGGTGGGTGTATAGGTTACTTGGAAGACAGGCGCCCGGCATCAAACATGGACCCGTATACAGTGACAGGATTACCTGCGGAAACCACCATCCTGTGGGAGCCTACACTCGAGGCTGAAGCCCTCAATGCTCAGAAGTTGGCGTTGAACGTGTAGGGTTGATGAGAGCGGGAAGGGTGAATCAGTTGCTAACCAATCTTTTTGGGTAGCTATGAATCCATGAAAGAAGATGCTACAGCTCAATAAACATAACATGAACTTACGAAACTACCACATGACGTCTTAGTCACTTAACTTGTTGATATGTCAACACACCTAGCTACAGCAACACACCTTTTTGTAAAACTTATGTATGCTGTAAAACAGACTACACTTCTTCATGTAAATATCTACTAGCTTCTTGTATGAAATCATTTAGTCATAGCCGCAACGCGGCGGGCTCACAAAAAGACGGAGGCTGTTCTTAAAATCAGCAAATGCGCCGAAGAAGATAAGGTGATGTATGCGTCCAACCTCTTTAAGGAAGAAGCCTTAGAATGGTGGAATACAATTCTTCAGGCAAAAGGAAGTGACATGGCTTAAGCCATGAACTGGGAAAAATTCAAGGAAATGGCCGAAAGGAAAATTTTCCCTCCTTGTGAAAAGGAACGAATGGCTAACGAGTTTCTAAATCATAAAATGATAGATGTGAATTATCGGGAATATACGACAACGTTCTTCGAATATGCAAGAATGGTACCAACTCTGGCTTCGCCAGAACCCGTACTAATTTCTCGTTATATTTGGGGATTAGTCAGTGAAATCCGAGACATGGTCAAGGCCGCCAGACCACAGACTATTAAAGAAACAGTTGAACTAGCTAACATCCTGACAGATGGACTAATCCGCACAAGAGAAGAAAACAAGAAAAAAGAGTTAACCTAGAAAATTTCCCAAGAATTCAAGAAGAAAGGAACTGAACCGTCATTGGAGCAACCTACCTGCAGAAGCTATAACAAAAAGCATTCAGGAAAATGTCGTTTTAGGAGAACACCCTACTGTAACTTCTGCAAGATGACCGGGTATATAGAGGAAGAGTGTATAAGGAAAACTAATATTTGTTATAATTGCGGAGATACAGGACACATCAAACCATACTGCCTGAAACTGACCAAAGCACCTGACAACAAGGCCAGAACAACAGATGAAGCTAAGAAGAACGCGCGAGCATTCGTACTTACTACGCAGGAAGCAGAAATGATTCCAGACGTAATCCCTGATATGTAATATCTAAGTTAAGTTCTTATTTGACCCTAGTACAAATCAAAATTAATAAATAAATTCATCTTGCCAAGTACTTCATCTATTCAAAACCATAACAGACTTGTTTGGTCTTCACTTTCATTGAATCATTTATTTGGTTACGACACCTTGTGGTGGCGTTTCCTTTAATTTGAAGCTTGAGCTAATCTCATTTTCACACCTGATGTACGGATTTATTTATTTAATTTCTGTTAGTTCATTATCTTAAAACAGTTTTAATACAATTATGTGTTATGATAAGAGTACACAAATTCGTATTATATTCCGGTGTACCTCTAAAGATTCTTTCATCATTAATAGAAAATTTTATGATATTCATTTGGTCTTTCATCATCAATTGAAAATTCTATGAATATCCAAATTTACTTCATCAAAACTTTTCAGTTGATTACAAACAAGGTGAATTTGTTCGGTCACCGTAATTTTTGAACTATTTCAATCATTACGACACCTTGCGGCGTCGATATAAACTTGTAGCTTAGGCTAATCACAATCATATCAATCATTCAAAACCACATCTGTCTTTCATTTGACTCATCATTAAACGTAGTCTTAATGCAATTATGCAATACACTAAACTCTATTGTATTTCGGTGTATATTTGCAATTCAATAAATGTCAACACATTGATTTTCTCACATCATGGTTTGATAGCTGACAAATCATTTTCGTGCGTCTATTTCATTTGAGCTTGTTGATTCTGAGTCTTCCTTAGTTGACAATCAAAGTTTTCTTTTGACCATGAATTCTATTATTTCTAAAAGTTATTTACAACATATAAACAGTCAATTTAATCATATGTCTCTTTTGACTTGAACCTAGTCACCATGGAAATTATATCATTTCATCTCATTCGTTTGACATCGATTTCTTGAAATAATTCAGTTGAACCATTGAGCCCTGTTTATTGTAAAACACGTATTCATTTGAACATGTCTTGATTCTGTGTCATTTACCTTAATACTGTTCTTATTGACTAAGACGTGACATAACTTTAAGAAGACATCGTAGCCCAAATCTCGAGGACGATATTTAAAACAAGGTGGGGAGGATGTAACATATCCATTTTTTTTTCATATAAGAGTTATAAGTTGTTTAAATTTATTAACCAGTAGTAACTAGTTTTATTTTTAAAATAATTATTCAACCCATATAGTTTTAAAAACTATTTTATATATATTTGGTTGGAATGTTATACTAATTAATTGGCTTATATATGTGTGACATTTCTATTTTCTATATTAAAATAAAGCATATAAAACTTATATTATTAAACGGGTAGATTACGGGTAAGTTGAATGTTAGAATATAAAGTACCTAGACGGGCCTAGGAACCGTTTTAATAATTAAATTATAAAAATACATTATATTTGAACCTCCTTCGTTTTTTAATAAAACTTGGTTCAAAATGTAGATAAGATTATTCTCGTTCTAATGACATATTTATTGTTTGATAAAACGTCATATTTTAGAAGTTATGTGCGCCAAATAAGTGAAGCAGCTAAATTAATTATAATAAATAAATAATAAAATAATCTAAACAATTTAAATTTAAAAAGGTTGGCTACGTGTGCATGCATGGTATGAGAATTATGATTATGTGTACATAAAATAATTAATGTGCACGTCTACGTGTCCTTACAACATTTCGTAGGCAGCAAATAAGGCAAACATTTCAACTATAAATAGGAAAGAAGGCAAACACTTTAAATTGTTCAGATTCTTTCCATTTCTTCATTTCTTTCGTTTCTCTCTCTATCTCTCTCTCTCTAAAATTCTTTATTTTTATTTTTTTATTTTCACCTTTAATAATAATAAAGCCCTGCCCCGTTTTAAGTGTTTTAACTCCCGATCACCGATACCCTTTCCGATTGATCTGGAGCCCCATAACGCATGTCAAGGCTCTGCCCGACTAAGTTCGTTGGAGTTCTGTCTCGTGACATAGGGATAAGGTTGAATTAGGGTTACTATACTTAACAAGAGTACATATATATATATATATATATATATATATATTTAAATAGCTCGGGAGTTATACCCAAGATTTATACCAGGAGGCTTTCTAGTTGAATCCTAAAATTTCAAGGTGAGTCCATTCTCTTTTCTCACAGTTTGTGAGTCATTCTCTCTTTTTACCAAATTACTTTACAAAACCCTAAATGTTCTTCAATTATACTTAAAGTAGTTAAGTCTTTGTATTCTCCAATTATTACTGGTATGTGGGGTATTACCATGTAGTATTATTGAGATATTATAATATCATAGAAATAATACCATTGTCTGAAATGTACTAATCTATGTGGAAGTATTATAAATTATAAATTAGCAACCAGTTTTGGCTGCTAGGTGTTGTATGCTTAGAGGTGCACAAACCGGTTAATTTTAATAACCGGTTCGGTTAACCAGTTATACTGGTTAATTTGACTTTTTGACTTTAACCGGTTAATGCTTTAACCGGTTATTACTTTAACCGGTTATTTTTTTAATTGGTCCGGTTAATTACTTTAACCGGTTCGGTTAATTAACCGGTTATTTTCGGTTATTAACCGGTTTTTTTGCCTTTTTTTTTGAATTTTTCGGTTATTTTTTCGGTTAACCATTCTATCGGTTAAAAAACCGGTTTAAAAAAAACCGGTTACTAACCTACGGTTAAAAATAACCACTAACCGGTTATTCCTAAATCGGTTATTAATCGGTTACGGTTTCGGTTAATAACCGGTTACGGTTAATTAACCGGTTATTTTGTGCACCTCTATGTATGCTATGCATGAAAGGTGTTTTATGCAGATGTATGTTGTACAGTGGGTTATGTTTATGCTTTAGTTTTTGTACTTTGAGCAATTATTAATTGTACATTAAGTTTTTGATGTTGTAAACTCATTTAGCACTGACGCGTGGTTATTGACGTGTCACACCACCCTTAACTTTTTTCCAATTGTTTACAACTCATCTACACCAAATCTCAGGAGAGGGAGGCAGACAAAAAGTCAATTGGAAACCCTAACTCTCCCACCGCCCTCTTCTCCGTCTTCCCGTCGCTCCTCCGTCCGCTCTGGCACCTCCTTATCTCTCCTCAACAATGGCTCCACCTCTTGTTTCCTCCCTCAATTAATAGGCAATGATGACGAAGGAGATGGTCTGCGTGGCGGCGGCGGCATCTTCGCTGGACGAACAGTTGGTTTTCTTCAACTTTTAAGATTGGGGCTTTTATTTTTGTATCTTTACTATTCATCTCACCCTTTGTTATTTAACCATTACTAAATTGTTAACCATCATGTGTACAACTTTGTTATCCTTAACCTTCTTTTCAAATTACACATAACCATAGATAGAATGGAATGAAAAGGGGAGCCGGCCAACAGTTTTCCGGCGAACCCCTACGAGTCCAACTATAGCGATGATGAAGAACCAGGCTGCGGCGACGATTCGCGGTTTAATTTCAACCAGCTTCAAATATATATGTAAAGTTTGTATTATTGAATCGGGTTTTGATTCTGGATCTAATGATTATTGTTTTAATGTTTTTGTTCAACTAATTTGTTTTAGATCGGTTGAGGTAGAGAAAGTTTTTAGTATTCGATCTATTATGCCTACTGTCAGCTAAATTTTACCTGCTCTTGTAAACTTCTAATAATTTCATCTCAATGTTCATTTATTGTTCTTTTTTTTTTGTCAGCACAAGATGAATACGACGAGTTACACTTCGAATTTGGAATAGAGCTTGACGATGTGGTGAGCATTTGCATATCCTTACCCACCTGTATGCAAATAAGATGTGCATGATTTTATCGAGTTTTAAATATGATATACTAGACGACTGAGAAAACGTTTATAAGAAAAGTGAAACATCTAAAATAGGAGGACGAAATTGGTGGCAATGAAGAAATAATCTACATGTTGCTTACTTTTTTTAACTTTTTGACTTCATGTATGTGTAATGTGCTCAACGCCAAGTTTAGGAAAACAATATATTTAACTTTTTGAGTTCATGTATGTGTAATGTGCTCAACGCCAAGTTTAGGAAAACAATGTAGGTTTATTATGTTTTTTGAAGTCACATAAGCTGTGGTTGTGAAGTTTCATGTTTTTTATACCAACATGACATGTAATCAAGTAGACAAGTTGTCCAAACCATGAGTGGTAAGTATTTGTTTTGATTAGTTAATACATAACCTTATAATCAAGTAGACAAGTTGTCCAGGCATAGCTGGTACTCAATCCGAAGGTCTATGGCGTCATCTTTATCCAAACAGCAGTTGTTTGGCTAAGCATATGTTAAATATTTTCTACAGAGTTGATCACAAAAACAAAAAAAAGTTTATGTACACTGCAAAAGTTGTAGATATAGTCCATTTCAATATTTGAAAACACTATTGGTTCCTCTTTAGAGAGGGTAGTTGAATTTTTGTTGGGCTAATCATTTTTATCTCTTTTCACATTAAGTTTCTTCTTAATATTTTTTATGGTCTCTCAAAAAATATTTGTTACATTGTTTTCGTTTTAATTTTCTTATGAACTATTTCGTATAATAAGGTTATCTATATCTATACTATTTTGTATTCCGACTTTCACGGGTGGGCTTTAGTTTTCGGGTCTGATTGAGAAGTATCTGGTTGACTCGATCACAAAGAAGTGTGCTTATGCAGTCATTATGTTTTGTTTTGTAGCTGTTGCGGGTTCAAAGAAGGCTGCCTCTTAACGGTACTTCTCGAAACACTAGAAAGCTTGATGAAGAGACTGAAAATCTCTCCCGTGAGTGCCCGTGTGTCTCTTATCTTTCTTTTATATATCTAATACTCCTCCTAAAAGTTGGTTTTGGTTATGAAGAAGGAATAGATTGTGGAATATATGAAATCATCTACGCTAAAATTTTAATCTGAAATATGTTTACCTTAGGATTTCAAATATCCAAAGAACATTCCTATAAGGCTATAATGCCACAAATAGAATAATAAACATAGGCTGTATAATGCTAATAATGATGGTGATCATCATGATGTCTGTCTAATGTTTTAATGTACTGACATGACAACAGAGTTTATACAAGAAACTGAAAATGAATATATTATATTATTGTCATCATGCATTCATACAATATAATATGTTTGTAGTTTTGTGTTGAATATGGTTGATAAATTGCTGCTGTTTCCAGTAGTCGGTGACTGGTTCGAGTTGGGGTTTGTACCAAAAAGAACATAAATACAACCTCAAGATGCACAAACATGTTACTAATACATAGTATTAAATTCTGACTTATTTGATTTTCGGATGTTTATGAATATGCAGGTGAGACAAGACCCATGAGTTACTTTTGTGTAGAATGATCATTGCACTATAAAAGTACCTTTTGTTTTCATATGTAAACATCAAATCGGATTTTTAGTCTTACCACTCTTCTTTTGTAACAAGAGAGATCTGATGATCCTCATAACTAAATATTCTATGTAAGTAAGAAATGTGTCTTAATTTGTAGGCCCCCGGCCGCATCGCGGCGGGTGCTTCCATCTAGTTATTATTAAAAAGAACACTTAACAACTAATTATAATATTATTTTATTAATAATACTACGCATATAAATAATCGTTACTCATAAATGGTTCTATTGTATTTTATATTTATAAATATAAACTTAATTGTAGTCTTTTTATCTGTAAAAATGTAATATTATACTAATAATTTCTTTAGTTTCTATGTAATAGCAATTCTTTTGTTGCTATTGTCAAAACATAAAATGTATACTATAACTCTATAAGCAACAATACAGTACTATAATGAGCTAAAAAACAAAATTTCATTAATATCATATTATGTTTGTTATAGGATTTATATTGGATATTTTCTCAATATTAAAGCCTATTAAGTTTTGATAATATTAATTGAATATCCGGTTATAATATTGAGAAAATATTTTTATGATTATCCATATTGAATATTATTACATAATTTCAACTAAGGTTGCGACCGAAGGTGACACAATATTAAGTTTAATATTATCCAATATCATGTAGGCTCATAATTGGATTTGTGCCACAGAAAATATACTTGACAAAGTAATGTCATGGGATACTACTTAGTTCAGAGTCACTTGTTGAGAGAATGATCAACAGTGATATGACTAGAATCACTAGTTGAAAGAATGATCAACAGTCATATGACTAGAAATTTGACCAGAGTCATTAGTTAAAAGAATGATCAACAGTGATGTGACCAGAATCACTAGTTGAAAGAATGATCAACAGTGATATGACCAGAAATTTGACCAGAGTCACTAGAAACAGAAAACAGAAGTGATGGTGGTGAGTCTGTGAGATGGTCTAGTGGTGGTGTAGCTGTAATCGCGATGTTGGATTGACGGTTAGGATGACGGTGGTGAACCCTACAGTCACCACCCCTCTCCTTCACGTTTTGTCTTCCCTCTAAAGCTCTGCTCTCGCATTTACTTTTCACGTGGTGGAGATGTGTGGGTTGAAGATGAGAGATATATCTGAGCAGTCATGTTTAGGGAGATTTTTAAACTTATAGTTATCATCAGGAAGACACGTAATAGGGAAACTGGCAACGTGTTCACAACAGCAGGCGATGACTAATCAATTTCTGACAATTGATGTTTGACTTTAGGAACAATAAAACAATTAGTCAAAGATTGTAACTTATTTAAAGTAATGCCATTGGTAGCAAAATATGTTTTAAAAACTGGTTGAAACCGGCTGGTAGTACATGTTGAACAATCCGGTAGAATCGGTTAAACCGTCTCCGAGTCCAATTAGATACGGTATAAAAACCGGATTTTAAAACATTGGTAGAAATACAATTGTTTTTCATGTCGGTTCATTGTGAATGTTTTTCCCTTTGGTCTGTTGAGAGCTTTGAAAGTTGAGACAACCCATTTAGGCACACATGTTTTGAAAACTCTATATAACAATACTAAATAATAAGTTAAACATATATACTTTTTTTATCGATCAGTTATATTTATTAGTCTTTTACATGAAGTTTTAGCGTCATTTAATTGATTACTTATATCCTTTAGTATTTTTAATAGTTCTTCGTTTATTGTTTGATTTGAATCATTTACGTTTGTCAATGTTAAAAAATATGTTGATACCTTTATTTCTTTTAACATTGCAATATAACGTTCTTTTTATTTTAAACGGGTGTATTCAAAATGAACTTTATTTTTGCATAGTAAACTATATAAGTACTGATATTGTAACGATATCGCACAAAACCATATCGAACCAAATCGGTATCGACGTTTCGATAAGTATTCGACTTTATGGTCATCGATAGATAAAAATACGTAAAAATATTATTTTGTGCATATGACGATTTTATTTTTTAAGTTTTCTCTTATTGTTGCCATAGCGAGTGTCAATATTATAACGAATCGACCCGATGCCGACCAAATTCACGCTGCATAGAGCTGACAACTAATGCAGCTGATAGTACACTTGCGCGTTCAGGTCGTTTACAGGAAGCGGGAAATGTAATTAGAACCATGCCTGTTAACGTGAAGGCTGCTTCTATTATATGGAATTCGTTATTATCCGCTTGTTGAATATACGAAAACGCTGACATGGCGAAGAGAATCGTGGAATAAGTCATACGGCCATATGGGTGGACCCACATGACTCGGCGGCATACGTTTTACTATCGAACATACAAGCGTTCGCTGAAAAATGGCACAATGTGTCGGATTTCCGAGAGGCGAAGAGAGAATTGAGAGTGAAAAAGGAACTGGGTGTAAGCTGGTTCGAGATGAAGAACGAAGGTCATCAGTTTTGTATGAGTGATAAATCGCATCCGGATTCGGAAAAGATTAAACTTTATTTAAAAGATATCACGGGTGAGATGAAGTTGTTGGGTTATAAGCTAGATTATGGATCCATTTTGCGTGATAAGGATCTTGAGGAAAAGGAAGATGATTTGGGTGAACATAGTGAGAAGCTGGCGATTGCTTTTGCGTTGATGAACACTGCGGATTGTGTTCCTATAGACGTAAAAACGTTGAACCACACACGCACGTTGCGTCGTGTTAACTCGCAAAATAACGTAGAAAATAATAACTAAGTCAATATAGGATCCGCCCGTTGCAGCGAACTTGCCAAAGGGGGAAATAGACACATTGCGACATACCTGTCAAATGTGAAAAAATAGACGAAAAACGTTGAACCACACACACACGTTGGTGGTCATGAAATCATGTTGAGATAAGATAACAGTGAAAATACATCCAAAATATGCAGTTATGTATAAGAAAGAAACAAAAAAATAAAAACTGGTTCAAACTACCAAACCGAACTGCTTCGACTGGTTTGTTTTGCCATTTTCTGAAACTTAGTCAGCAGTCCGGTGTATATGTATTGTCAAAACCAGGCATCAAGACCCCTACGGCCCTACCCAAGCACACATCATCTATGCAAGTTGCAAGGTATTACATAGTATTTTTACATATTATGATAGTTTCTATTATTGCGTACCTAAAATTAGGATTTAAGTAACCTCTCTACGTGATTTAATATATAGATAACCTATATGTACAACCTAAAAAGCAATATGTACAACCTCTCCATGCATAAAAATTGCTTATGTACAAGAGACATGCTCCATGCATGCGCCTCAGGTTTTTTTTTAAACGGCATGGGGCATGTCTTAAGTACGCATGTCACCTCACATCGGATGCAATGCCCCCTCGCCTGACTAAGAGGTATACGCTTAAAAGCAAGTCGAGTAACTTCCAATTTGCCCTTAGTCCAATAGAAAATCAAATTCGATTTTTGATGTTGTGCGCGTGTTATCTGTTCCATCAAGACTTTGCTTGAAGGTAGTTGAATCAACTAATAATATGCCCTAATGTTCAGTTTGCTACATATTCTAAGGTTGAAGAATGCCTTGCTGATAAAATAAATCTGAATAACACGTATGCATTGTTCCAAAAGGGACCCTACTTACCTGTTTTCTTTTTGCCAGTAGCAGCTTCTTTCTCTGCTTTTAACTTTTTATTAGCAAGTGCAGTCACTGAAGAAGCAACTTCTTTCACATCAGCAGCTTTTAAAGAAGTCATTAACAATCTCATTACATGCTTCAGCAACCCAATTATGTAAGCTTTTCTGCATGTGTAGGTCAACAAAAAGCTTAATTGTTGAACTTATGAACTGTTAAATAAAAACATATGACAAACTCAATATTACATTAAACGGACGAAGTTTATTAGAAATTAGTTGTGGTTAAGCACCCCCGCACTGCAGCGGGGTATAACCATATCAACGACATTAATAACACACCATCGTCTGCTCATACTCAACATATACAGTATCTCGACCGATAATTTAGTAAAGAGGACAATAAACCAACATGCTTTTCAGGTTGTACATGTGTGTAATTTCAATATTGAAACGTATATCAACCTTATTTGTGTCTAAATACTGGGAAAATGATGCTAGAAAACTATATGCAGAGCAGGTTTTGGGGCTGGGCGGATCGGGCGTTCGACCGAGCCCAAAGCTCCGGAGGGTGCGAAATTAAAAAAAAAAGTTTTATATATATTTTCAAAACTTTTATTATATATTTTAAGTTCTTTATATATATATATATATATATATATATATTATAGAAAGATATATTTTAGAGCCTGAAATATATATTTTAAGGCCCGGTTTTCAGTACTCGCCTGGGGATCAAAGTTTTTTTAGGATTCTCGGGGGGCGGCCCTGGCTATAGGAAATATATAATTATTTGTGCTTCGGTTATGAAAAACTCTGCCCTTTGTGCTTGGCGCTTCGCACCTTGGTTTTAGAATTTGTCGCATTTGTGTGCTTGTCTATTCAAATACTTTCTCTTTTATTAGCAAGTGCAGCAAGTGCCTTTTAGGTTTCTTTGTAATAAAGATAAATCAACCCAACCAAAATTACTACAGTAAAGTTTTATTAGTTTCCAGCAACATCATAGCTAGAATCAAACGAACATGAAGCGGTGTAATCGAACCTTATTTCTGACCACTTTCATCGGAAGCGACAGTTAAAAAAAAGAACGTGAATCGTCTTAGAAAACCAAAGAGAAAGAACACATACCTGATTACATATAAAATCGAACCTACATGGATAACCCTCTGTCCGTCTCCTCGTTTTATACGCATGCTGCCACTTCATCCGATCATCACAGGTGCATCTTTTTCTTCAGTTTAGAGTTGAGTTTGCCTGTAGGGTTCTTAAATTTCAGTTGATTTCAGCCAGAGATTGTGGTGGAGGCGACCGTGAAGTGAAGAAAGAAGTGGCTTCATCTGAGACATGCATATTCACCACCATCGCCTTACACATGATTTGAAGTGGCCCGTGCTTGTCAGCTAATCAAAACCAATCATGTCTCCTAATACTGTTCATTTCAGTTTCCTGATTAATGGATATAAATTAATAGATATAAATTGCCATTTGGGTCAATAAAAATCTTGGTTTTTTTTCTTTATTATCGTTATACACAACAAAACAAACGAAACAACCAATGCTCTTGAACCCAAAATCTAAATCACATTTAAAGACAACATAGTTTAACCATTTAAACGCCGCTTGTTGAACCTGAATCTGCTCCGCGCCCACCAAATCCGCCTTACATGTTTTTTTTGAAAAGTTCTATTTTACATCTCCCGACTTCCATAACCACATGTCATCTGCTGCCTTCGCATCAAACCCGGACAATATACCCCAGAGCTACTTTAAAGATACAACTATTTGGCTATTTGCGCTGATGTATTTAAGATTTCAAAGTAATATTCATACATACATACCGAAGGAAAGAGATAAACCAGAATCAATGAATGACGACCGGTAAATAAGAACGTAGACCTGCATGATCAGCAAAGAGTGCAAAACTAAAGAAACAATTGGAATTCAATAAAAGGCCTAAAATAGACTCTTTAGGTTTACTTTTTTTCTGGTTAAGACTGAAAGTAAGCGTTTCTAAGTCGTTTCTAACTTTACAGTGATCTATCATTTTCTAATTTTTTGTAAAAGTAATCAATCTAATATGTCTTAAATTAAAAAAACACATAAAACCACTTCAATGTGCTTCAACTTAAAATACAAGCATTCATAACGTTTATGCAGTGTATACAAACAAAATTCACAATCAATTCATATCAATACAATATGTCCAAGTCATATGCATAATAAAAAAACCACAGAGAACTTCACTGGTTTAACCCACTTTGCTGGTACAAAACTTCCAATGTGGGCGTGGGAAAACTATAAGTGCTATCTGTTTTGTAAATCATGATGCCATTCATGATTGAACATGGGGATACACTTAAGAGATACGAAACTGCGACTTAAAAATAAATAGTCAGCATCGGAACTTTTTGTGGGAAGCAATAGAGCAACGAAGGATAATGATAGGAAGAATGAACCACACCAATTCAAACAAAATACTGGCTATGAACACATGATTTCATAACAGAAGCCATTATTCATTTATATGAAGAAGCTTACTTTGTTTTACAGCGATCATACTACATACATAACATCTACAAAAGTTGTGTTCATGTAGCTAATTGGGTTGACATACAAGTTAAGTGACTAACACATCATCTGCTAGTTCCCTAACTTGTACCAAAAGCATGTTTCTTAAGCTGTTACATCTTCTTCCATGGCTTCACGCTGCTGTTACGCTATCATTAGCAGCTACCCCAAAAAACTGGTCACCAACTTTTTCATCCTACCTGCAGTGCCTTAGTTGCAGGGCCAACATCTGCGTACACATTGACTATTGTTAGTAAACTGTCCTTATTGTTATTCAGAGTCGGATTTATTGGTTTAAACATAACCTATTCAGTGTCGGGGTATACGACTAAAGCGCATTTTCTGTACCTGGTGAATCGGTATGAGAACGTTTGTTGATGTTAACTTTTGGGTCTGGAGTTGTTGGTGGCGCTGCGAATGCTAGAGTTCCTGCACTGCTTCCCAGAGCATCACATGTCTCAGCGAGATCTGTAACGTTGGTGACTACGACATGACCTTCCCTTCTAACAGAGACATACATTATTTTCCTAATGCCTATAACATCAGAAATCTGTTGTGGCAGTGATTTGGGATTAGTGCAGCCATGTTTCAAGATGAAATCCTCACAGCTTGTTTTCAGGAGGGCAGTCATTTCCTCATCGAAGAACGTGACTTCAGTTGGTGTTGTTCCATCCGTAATGATCACATTAACAGAGTACCTGAAAAGAATTATGTTTGTTAATACTGGTTATAAAATTCACCTATGTATGTGTCATACTTACAAGAACTTGGGTGTTATGTCTTCATCATCCTTGCAAACGAACATCAATGACCCGTCTTCCTCCGGATAAACCGTTTTGTCACAGGTTGAACAGTGTACATAAAACCATCCACAATTCAGGTCAAATTTCTCTATCCATGCGTCACACCTGAATCTTGTAGAGTGCTGTGTTTAATCATTGCGGAAGAACATGTTAGGTGTCTGTACGGAAAAGCATTACTAACAACCCCCTCACCCATTTACGTTAACATAACATATTGTTATGTGACAGCCCGGCTTTTTTCTTTCTGAAATAGACAGTGTAGGTTAGGGTGGCAAAAGGTTATATTCATGGGTTAGCGGGTTCAACCCGACCCGAACCCGAAAATTTTACACAAATAATGGGCAGTCCACAATTTGGGTTGCGGATTATAGACGATGTGGCAAGCATGTTGTCGATTTGCGCGCTTTGTGATCTGCACAGGATGTTGAAGGCGGAGCTTAAATCGGGTGAGAGGAAGGTTTATTTTTTGATGTGTTGGGTGGCATGAGCAACCACAAGAGGCTTAGTCGTCGTTGGCAGGTTTGGTGATGGCTGAGAAGAAGGCAACCTTGGGTTGTATAGGCAATGCAAAGGGTAGTTGGAAAGCCCAGAAGAAAGAAGGTAGGAAGGGAAGGCTATAATCGAAGAGGTGTTGTAAGCAGCAGTGGACAGTGGTAGGGTGCTCATGATCAGATAGGTTTTGATGATTTACTCGGACCAAAACACTATCTATGGTTTTGGAAAAAGACAAATTGAACCGGCCAGTACCAGAAAGACCAAATAACCGAAACAAGAGCGTTGTCGGCTACCATTCATTCACGTCATAATTTAACACTAAAAGGCCAGGTGATGGGAGGGGTAAGGACGTTCCCTTGACATGTAAGTGTCACAGGTTCGAATATATCATCTTCGCGATTTATTTTTGTAAAAATATTACACTTGACACCCTTGAGTTTTAATTGTTTTTTTTCAATATTTAACTCAATTTACGTTACTACCTTCGTTGAACGTGACCAGTTCATGGTTGATATGGCACTTAATAGGGCAGCATTATGTCTTCTAAGGGCGAATCCATTGGCAGTTATGATCTCTGGGTTTGTGTTTTCTGCTGGTTGCATGCTTAAGTATGTTTCCCAAGTATGTATTCTCTCAACTTTTGTCTTCAACAGTAAGTCTCATTAGGTGGCTAAATAGGGGTCATGTAAGTTGACTAAAAGGTTAAGGAGTTATTTTTAGTGCAACTTAGACCCTAAAATCTTATTTTTTTAAATAGTTGATGCAGTGATTACTTATAATAACTTTACCCAAAAAAGATTACTTATAATAATATTCTACTTTTGAATAAACTGATGTACGTACTATGCATTAAAAAACCCTTTGCGCCACCGTTCAACACAACTACCACGGCGACGGTGAGAACTGTGAAGGATGCTTCCCCTCATGAATTTGTCAAGGGTTACAGCACTTACCTCTTGCGATATGGAAGGTAAAATCCGTCGCATTTTTTTTAATGTTTTTTTCTTCTAATTTCGATTGATTTAGCAGGTTTATTTTGAATGCATCAGTCTGGAATCAAGCTTTGCATATGTTTTCTAATAACCATAATATCGTGTTGGGGAAATCTAGATTTAGTTGTCGTTTATTTTTGTAAAATTTCTGAGGTTAGTCATTTATCTTATTTATTATGAATGCGTCAATAAGTAATGGTAAACGAGTGTTTTGTATTCTTGATTGTGTACTTTTGTGCTATTTGTCAAAAAACATAAATTTGTGGTTTAAGCATGTTTCTTCCTCTAGAAAGAGCATGAAAGTAGCATTTTACTATTGTAACAACTAACAAGTGTTAGGTATGTTCAGTGAACCATGAAGGATGTTTATCCTCATCAAACGCTCACACGATTTGGAAAGGTAAATTCAATTCCATCCGAAAACGATTCGATCTAGCGCGCCGCAACGCGCGCGGGGTATAAACCTAGTTATTCTAAATAAGCAACAAAAATATGCATTGGAGCTTGTACATTGTGCTTTGGGGTTTTTTCAAAAAAAAAAACTTGATTTTTTTTATTTTTAACCCAAAGGTTTTTACCTTTTGCAATTTTAACCCTACATAATTTATTTCTTTAACTTTAACCCAAAACTTTTCATTACTTTTAACCCAAAGGTTTTTACCTTTTGCAATTTTAACCCTACATAATTTGTTTTTTTAACTTTAACCCAAAACTTTTCATTATTTGCAATTTAACTTCACAATTTTTGTCACTTATACTTTTCATCTTTGGCAAATTTTCGGTTTACGTATCAGGGGCGGACCTACCCTTTGGCCAGGGTGGGCGGCCGCACCCCTTGAAAAAAAAAGTTATAGTGTATACTTTAGGCAAAAAACTCGATCACACCCCTTGAAAATATGGTTGAACACCTCATCCGCACCCCCATCAAATAATTTCTGGGTCCGCCACTGTTACGTATAGTTCTAAGTTTTTCGAGTTAATACGACGCAACGTACGAGTGTGGTTCAACTTTTTTTATGTTTTGTTTCAAATTTTGCAAGTTAACACGGCGCAACGTGCATGTCTGGCTCAACTTTTTTACCTATATTTTTTTATGTTTGACAGGTTCGTCGCAACACGCAGATCCTAGGTCGAGTCAGTGTTGGTGGTCGATAACGGTTGTGTGACATTAGTACTATTTGACACCGTTTTACGCCCCGCCGCAATACGGGGTGTACTTTGGGGGTTTTTTCAAAGAAAAAATGGTTATGCATATAGTTTTCGTAACCTTGGCTTTGGGGGTTTTCCAAAAAAAAAATGTTTTTTTTTACTTTTCACCTAAAAGTATTTCATAAATTACTTTTAACCCAAAACTATTTATTTTTTTTACTTTTAACCCAAAACTTTTTATCTTTTGCAATCTACCCTCACAACTTTTTTTACTTTCAACTTTGGTTTTTTATAGTTTTCATTTGCAGCAAAGTTTTTGCTTTATGCTTGGTTCTAAATTTTGTGACTTAACACATCGCAACGTGCGTCTTTGATTTAACGTTTTTACGTTTCGTTCTAAATTTTGCGACTTAACACGACGCAACGTGCATGTGTGGGTGAATGTTTTTACATCGTCTATTTTTTCCCCGTTTGACAGGTTTAACATAACGTGCGGGTCCTAGATCGACTGCGTCTTTGGTTTAACGGTTTTACGTTTCGTTCTAAATTTTGCGAGTTAACACGACGCAACGTGCGTCTGTGGGTGAACGTTTTTACATCGTCTATTTCTTCCCTGTTTGACAGGTTTAACATAACATGCGGGTCCTAGATCGACTTAGTTATAACTAAAGAATCCCCACCGCATTGCGACGGGTCTCAATCCTAGTTACGATAATAACCAATTGTTTGAAATAGACCGACCGTTTGTCCATTAGGAATCAGGGTGTGGAAAGTCGGTTAACTGACTAAGGGTTTGGTTAATTTAAAAATGTTAGGTGCTGTTTGTTTTTTCTGAGAAGAGTTTTCTGACCTCTTTTGTTTCTGTGGCGTATACCACGCGCAGACCTTTTGTTATGCAGATTGTTTGTTTTTAGAACAGATTTCATTTAAAATGGTCTGCGCGTCCTCTTCTCCAAACAGATGTGAACCTTCCACTTCTAAACAGTTCAAACATCTTCTCATAAAACACAATAACAAAACCCTATCAGCTCTTCTCCACCCCTTTCCTCCTCCTCCTCCTCCTCCTCCCACCCCCGTTGTCATCTTCTTCCCCCGTAGCAGCTGTCGCCGCCGTCTTCTTCCCCCACAGCCGCCGCCGCCGCCATCTTCTTCCCCCAACGTCGCGCCACCCTTTTCTTCCTCCACCGCCACCGCCGCCGTCGGCTCCGCCTCATTTTGAGATGATTTCTCTTCCTTTTAGCTTCATTTTGAGCATCTATTTCGATAAGAAGAAGAACCCTCTTTCCCAAATTCCCTTCTACGCGACTTTCATCCAACAGTTTATCTTCCTCTATACACATCAATAACTTGTATATGCTTAAATTCATCGAATAAAATTTTCTGCTTTCGTTGTTCTTGAACAGGTTATCTTCCTCTATACACATCAATAACTTCTAAGAACTGTTTCTTTTGCTTAGGTTTTGATTTTTACTAATCTTGACTTGATTTATCTTTGTTCTTGTTTGATCTAACTTTAACTGCTTGTTGTTTGTTTTTTACTCGATTATGATTTGTTCACTGTTTTGGTACCCTAATTTTGATTGCTGATGTCACACCCCAACCGATGGCTGAAACATCGGTGTGAGATGAAATAGATTGCTCATTACTCATAACACTAAATTCTGACAAGTATTTAATAATAAATTTCATTTCATTACTAAAAGAATCAATTACATTGTTTGAAATCAGATACAACAAACTGAAACAAATGAATTACAATAAAACAAGTATTTAAAGTTTAAAATGTATTTTCTAGGCATCCTGCTAAGTTCCGTGCATCATCATCATCATCATCAAAATTCTGCAACATGTTTTAAAGTATAGTTCAATACAAAAGTATTAGCGAGTATACAAGTTTTGGAATACTAACATATAAGTATAAAAAGGTTGTCTCAAATTCAACATGGCAATTAATATACAAAGTTGAAGCTAACATACATAACTATAGGCCAAACCCGAGTATCCACAAGAATAATGTGCATCCCTCGTCACCGAAGTGAACGAGACCGCAATGTATAATGTGCATCCCTCGACACTGAAGTAATCGAGACCGTAAAGTATGTAAGTTAACAATACCCCGCCGGGTGGTGTGCTACTCCTATAGAGCTATAATTGTTAAGGTGGGCTAGCTAAGTTAATGACAAATAGAGTGCATGAAAGTATTCTAGCATAAATGTGACACCCTAGGAAAAACAGGAAACCAACGCAACTTAACTGGCTTCCTCAGTAACCACGTGCTAAATTTCGGGACGAAATTCTCTTAACAGGGGGAGAATGTGACAACCCTCAAAATTTCATGTATCCGTACGATTTATTTATGTTAATTAAAGTGCTTGATGACTGTGCTGAATTACTTAACTGCTTTCTGATTACTGTGTCATACTTACATGTGCTTGTTAACATTTGTCTTAATTATGAGATCTCAACTGCTGACTCTGTGAATTATCGATTTCATGTGTTTTATGTGGCTTTAAATGTTTATGTGTTTTGATTTTTGGAACTTCACGCTTTTCGCTCATCGCTTTTATTAAACGCGCACAACACGCACTGCTACCTATAGCTCAAAACGCTAACAAATCGTAAACACACTACGAGTTATTCACATCAATTGCTGATTTCGCTACTCGCTCTCGCAACTCTCGATCGCTTTTCGCAACTTTGAAATATAGGTGAATACGTGCAAAATATGTAGGTGAATACGTGCAAAATATGAAGGTGAATACGCGCAAAATACGTGCTTACATGGAGTACGTGCTTATGTCCTTATGTGGACTATGTGATTATGTGCATGTGTGCTACGTGCCGACGTGTTCTTTTGTTAGAAAGAAATCGAGGCCCAACTTATAGAAGGGACGTAATCAATTTGAATATAACTTACGACTCATAGATAAGGTCACCAGTGGCGAAGTATAGAAGGGGCGGGGAGAGGCGCCCGAACCCCCAAGCTTTTCGCTCAGGAGTGATATATATGTAGTTTTCGTATAGAAATTTTTGGGTATATACGTTTTTAACCCCCGGTTTTATAGAAATTTTTTGGTATATACGTTTTTCGCCCACCCCCCCCCCCCCTGTCACACCCTAACTTTTGCGGAAGCGTATGATGTGTGACTGGTTTAATATCATTGCATTCAATCGTAATAAACAACTACATGATCAAAACGATGTTCATCCCTTCATAAAATTTGAGTATTACAAATACTTGTTATTTAAGTTTTAAAACACAACCTTTGTCTAGGTTACAATTCAACAAAAGTGGATGACATCTAAACTTGAAGTCTACTTCTAGTTACGACACCTGCGCCCAAGATCCATCCTGTCACCTGAAATACATGTAATTTTGGAAAACATCAACAAAAGTTGAGCGAGTTCATGCGTCTAGTTTGTGTACTGTAATTCTTGTAAAATCTTTGAGAGACTCCTTTGTAAACAGGTATGAAAGACGTGTATGAACATACTAAATGAATGTTTGTACAAGGACATTAAGGCATGTTAGGACATGGGGAGTACTTGTTATGACTCCTTGAGGACATGGGGAGTACTTGTTATGACTCCTTGAGGACATGGGAAGCACTCGTAATGGCTTATACCCTTGTCGATTTTCCTTGACTGTGTCGATTTCCCTTGACTGTGTCGATTACCCTCGACTGTGTCGATTACCCTCGACTGGGACTCCGAAGATATATCCCTGGGCTAATGGCCTTTGATCTTTGCATGGATTAATAATAACTCTGCTTCTATCAACTAGATAAAAACAACTTATCAATTATAATAGAAATAATGTCAGGGCATTAACACTTAACAGGACGGATCTTAAAAAGGAAAACATACATGGTAGAACACTTGGATAACGATTTTTTGCATGGTTAACATCTTGTTTAGCCACCAAACAACCATCATTTACTTCTGATTCTACTTTAAGATTGGCATCTTCCTGTAAGAAAAACAAAGGTGCAATAATTACAACTGATTTATGAACATTATTCGTAAATACTAAATACGGGTTGGCTAAACATACCTCTATGGAAAACATCAAATTAAGAGAATCTTATTTGTTTTTGTTTTTGGTGTAAAAGGAAGAAATATTAATGAATTGACAACATAAGAAGATATTTTTAGCACAACCGTTGTAAATGTATGAATAATTAAACAATATAGAACTTCTAAAATCTTGAACTCTTCCTTCTAAAGTTCAGGTGTATATTTTTGTTGATATTGATTTTCTATTATTATTTAATTAATTTTGACATTTGTTTTAGGTAAACGATAAAGAATTTATCAAAAAGAAAAGTCACATTCCAAGTGTTAAGGATGATGACGCTAACAGCAGTTGTGATACCAATAAAATCAACAAACGTACATTGGCTGACGTCTACAATTCTTCAACTCCAAGTACTTTCAAGGATTTTGAAAAAGTTAGCAAGAAATAAACTTAGCTCATATTTCTATTAATTTAAATCAGTTGTTATGATTTTTACGTTGTTAACAATGGTATTTTGAATTTTTGAGTATGGTTGATGTGGTTATTTGATCTTTTTATGTTTTTTTTTAATATTTTTTCAATAATATACAGATGTGATTTTTATATTTTTAAATATTTAATTACGAATAAGTTGATATTCTTAAAACATAATTATAATATCGGTTACAGTTTATACGTTTTTTTTAAATCTATGAATAAATCTTTTTTTCCTTTCAACTTAATCAACTTTATTTTCTGTCGTCAACGGATGAAGTCACAATTATTAAATTAATAAGTTTAAAATTATTTCATGATTATTAATAAAATAAAAAATACATCTAAATTCCTAACACACGTTTATAGTGTTTTTATCAATATTATTAGTTTAAAAGTCAACTTAAACAGTAATATAACATAATTAAAAACAAACAAAATAAGATTTTATATCGGTTTACGAAACAACTTTTAATTCAGATGTCAATAAGAATTAAAAGGTAATAACTTTTACACGAAATCTATGAATACACATGTAAACAAACTTAGGATACCGATTAAACGAAAAAAACAAATTAGTGTTACAATGAAAGAAGATACTAATGATTTTCAATATGTTGTTTGTGTACCTTTTATAATCGAAATCTAAATTCTCCTAACCCGGGATGTTCCCGGGTGATACCCTAGTAAAAGTATAAATAATAAAAAACGGCTGGGTAAAAAAATGATTAGGGTTTTTAATTGATAAATGGAGTAAAGTGAAAATAATTTAAGACCATGGAGTGTGGTTTGGGTGGTCCCTTTGGAAACTATCCGCCACGTCACATGGGGTGTAATATCATCTCCTTGGGGACTACCCAAGGGTGTGGAGGATGGACCATCCCCTTATTTTTTATATATAAAACTAGCTTTCAGGGACCCACTTTATCACACAACAATACACACAATTAATGGGGTGGCCCACATTTTGCCCCGTCTCAAACGGCATGGTGAAGTCGGATGCGCCGCGACGAGCCCAAGGGGGGTGGTGTGGGACGAGGCAGCGCCAGGGTGGGACGTTCCCCACACCCCATGGTCTAAGGTTTTGGGTGATGGGATTTTATCATGGCCGGCCCTGGGGGTGGGCGGGGAGGACCACCAGCCAGGGCCCGATATTTCGAGGGGCACACTTTTTTATGAAAAAACCCGATATGTATGTGTAAAATATTTTTTTAATCGGGTACATCCATACAAACACCTACATAGGCCCCCTTATAAAACTATTCTTATAGTTTAGATTAGTTATTAACCCCTTTGGCATTAGGTTTAGACCTTTAGTGAACCAAATACTCAATTTCGTTAAGGGCTAAGGGCAAATTTTTTCGAGTTCGAACAGGGTACACGAATTCTGAGGGTCGGCCCTAGATTTTATAGTAGGGTTTGTTTTTGAATTGAAAGTGGCGTTAGAAAAGATTTAATATTTGAAATCTTAATCAATATCTTTAGTAATAATATTTTTTAAATTGTGATAGTAATTAAAAAAAAAAACAAAACAAAGTGAAATTCTATAAAAGTCTCGTGGGTTCAAGATTAGATCATCAAATTGGGCCGTAGGTTAGAGTTTTTGGCTGGATGTTTTAAACCAAACCGGGTTTTGAGGTTTTGGATTGAAAAACTAAAGTGGGCAAATAATATTTGTTCAATTTTAAGCCAAGACTTGGTGATTGGGCTGAGATTAAAACATCTAGTGGGCCAGAGTTTGAAAATCATTGTTGGGGTACATACTCATTTGGGCCAAGTGCTTTTGGACTTGAACCGGGTAACACAAGTCCATTTGGGTCGGGTAATTTTTTATACCGGTTTGAGAATAAAACTAATTGTGCCAAGTTCCATCATATTCATTGTGGGCTTAGTCAAGTTTTTATCATTCAAAGTTTTGGATCTTTTCAAGTTGAACCGGGTCATTTTCGTACGGTTTGAGCTGTGATTTTATAAATCGTTTGAGCTAAATTTTGGGTTTCAAGTTGAACCAAGTTTAGCTAAGTGGACCGTGATTGTAGAATTTTGAACTACAAGTGTTTGAACCAGGTTTTTTTTAATCTATAAAGCTTTCGAGTTTGACTGTTTAGGTTCAAAAGACTACAATTTTTTAAAAACGAGTTCAAAGCTTAGTGGATTGCCAAATTTAAACAATGGATTGGGAAGATTTTAGATTGAGATCAAATATTAATGTGTCAACTCCGGCAGGGAGTCAACAGTACAAAAAGATTATGAAACACTTATTTGAAGCTTTCATGATCATGAAAGATGAAACATTGGATGAGTTGATAAAATGGTACTGCGATTTTATTTCAGAAATGAGGATTTGGGTCTGGGTTTCGGATGCTGAGAAGATATCAAAGTTTGTAGAATCTCTATCTTTTGAGTGAGATGATTATCTAGTTGAATTGAAAGGATTTCCATGGTTCAGATGGATAAGTCTAGATGAATTTATAATAAAGATTAAAGAACAGAACCATAGATCGAATAGAAGAAGGCTATGAAGCAAAAAGATAATGAGGTTGAAAAGGTGAAGAATATTGAGGTCAAAGAAGCGATCACGATTACAAATGAGGCTTCATGTTCTAAACCAGAGTGCTCAAAATGTGAAAAATCCAGATCTGATAATGTCAAACTTTTGAGATGTGACACTTCGGGTTTTCCTGAACGCCTTGTTTTGTATTTCAATTATGTGATCATAATAAATCAAATTATGGTTGGATTAAATGTGGATTATATGTGTTAGGCAAAGTTGATATGTAGAATTATCGTTGTCGTTATTATGTAATTAACTAGTCGCACACTTTAAGTTGGACCCGTACACTCAGTCCA
Source organism: Helianthus tuberosus (assembly GCA_030545235.1). NCBI lineage: Eukaryota > Viridiplantae > Streptophyta > Magnoliopsida > Asterales > Asteraceae > Helianthus > Helianthus tuberosus. Next base: position 113,337,017 of record CM060394.1, on the reverse strand, counting down.
GGTCGCACACCTTCATTGTATCTCGTACACTCTCCCAGCCTTCATTGATGAGCCGCACACTCTTGCTAGCCCAGGCCCAACCCTGAGGAGCCCATCAGTTGATCTAGGGCATCCGCACACTCAGAATGAGGTGCACATACTCATGTGAGCGACACTGTATGGACTTGTATAAATACCCTATCATCAGCCGACATCAGGGAATTTTTGGCAGCAATCATTAGGGCACAAACACCTAAAAACATTATCTCTCTCTAACATTCTCACTCTAGAAACCCTAAAATCACACCAATCCTTCTCCTTCTTCTTGAAATCTTCAACGGCAGCTATATCCTTTGAAGATAGCTGGAAACAGTCACACACACTCTAGTGCCACATAATAACCGGTTAGTGTATTTTGATTTAATTGATGAAGATACACGATAAAGATGCTTGTTTGATTGATGCTTCATATGATAAATACTTAGACATGATTGATAATTGTTTCTGTGTAGTGTTTGTGACATGTTGAGGTGTTAACAAAATCACTGATGCTAGAATATAGATGATAAGACTAGGGATTTGTTGTGCAATCAAAGTTGGGATCTTTGTGAACATCTTGGTGTAAGATATGGATTTGTTTTTATACAATTTTACTAGGGGATGTATGTTGTTCATGATTGTGATATGAATAGATCATTGAAAGCATAAGATAGATAGATGAAACGGTACTGATGACTGATAAATTACTGGGCAAAATGTAAGTTCCGAAATTATAGAAAAATCAGTGATTTGATTGATTGATTTTATCATATTAAACTTGATAGAAATCCCAGGAATATGGATGTTGTTTGTACGAAGATGCCTGTTTTTGTCTTATTCAATTTGATGCAGAAAAACCGTGGTGTAGTGTGTTTGATAGATCATATCGCACACTCATGTACTACACGACCAGCCTATTGTACAACTCAGGGTAGCACCCCGCACACCCCTAAGACCGCACACCTTGGTGTGCAAACTGAAACTGTACAAGGTACAACTATTGGTGCATCTCGTACACCCGAGTATGTTATACCGCACACTAAAGGGATCGCACACTTATGTACTAGTTGGTGATGCACCTGGTACAACTACGAAATGCATGACCGCACACTTGAAGACAGGCCGCACACTCTGTGGGGGTTGTCCAAGGTGGGCCGCACACTCTCTTATTGGGCTTATAAGTTACTAGACTGCACACCTTAATGGACTGATGTCTTAACTAGACCGCACACTCTGTTATGTGTCGTACACTCTCAATTGGGCCACACATTCACATGTTATTACAATGGACTGTCTATATTACCGATTAATGGTTTGGGCCGTTTGCTGTTTTACTGATTGGGCCTATATTGTATATGCTCCCTTGTATGTTACATGTACTTATGTGCTACATGCTGAATACGTGTATACGTGACGATTATTTGAATACGAACCTAACTAGATATGGTAACAATAATAGGACGGGATTAATCAAAGTTGTTTTAATAAGTAAACTATCTGTCGAGCAAACCGAGGTGAGTTCACAACTTTTTTTAAAAGCATGCGTTCCCGGTGGTTGGGAAATGGAATGAAAAACATTATCTCCTTGTGTGGGATACAAACAACATTATCTCCTTGTGTGGGATATGAACTACATTATCTCCTTGTGAGGGATACGCGTAATACTATCTCCTTGTGTGGGATACGGGTACATTCCCCTTGTGTGGGACGCTCAGTTAATTACTATTTATATTAGATGCAACACGTGTATTAAACGAAACTCTATCACGAAAGTCCCTACTTATGATACCGATTAGTCGCTGGTGCCTGGCAAACAGGTTATTAGTTGATAGCGCTATTTAGGTCTCACCAACCTCACACCGTGCCTGGAGAGGATCGGTCGTGAAGTAATAGACTCAGGCAAAACCGTCAATGATGATAGACATTGACAAAACAGAACACACATGAGGTCGCATAGTATTCGGTATAATGCAATTTAGTAGCTTACATATGGGGTAGCTCCCCATGGCATGATATAAATGAGTAACTTAACTACTTAAATAAGTTTTATGTAATTAAAACTGGACAACACGTGAACTCGTAAACTTTATGTTGATACCCTACTGCATGCTTTGCAGGTAGACAGTGACTCAGGAGCTTGCAACTTGGGAAGTGTAGTGGTCGCCATAACCCGTGTTGGATTCTTTTAATAATTATGAACTGTGAACTTATGTTTGAACCGTTCTACTTATTCTTCCGCTGTTCTTTTAAAATGTTGTTTAAACTTTGGACTTAAACTTTAATTGTCACTAATCGTATTGGTTTGGTGAAACTGTTTTACTATTATTATAGTTGTTCAATATGATTGGTGGCTTGATCCTGGTCAGTCACACGCCTCGTGGTAGTACTCCGCACGTGGAATTTGAGGGTGTGACATGAGAGATTTGGAAAGTTTGACATTAGAAAACAAAATTTTTATAGAACTAGAAATGATTTGAAAAATAAAAAAAAAATTAAAAATCAGTTTTAAATAAAAATTATTTTGAAACACAAAATATAATAAACTCACATCTTGAAAAAATCACGCAAGTTGAACAAGATGCTAAGATTGCTACAAATAAAATTGAAGATTTAGAAAACAAATTGAAATGTTTTGTTGCTTCGTTCTTAATGCTAGATTATATAGTTCCAAAACCGATCAATAAAAATGAAGAAACTGGGGAAGACGAATATGAATTTTGTAAATGTGGGGTTGGGTATAAATCGCCAGGAAAGGGTAAATAAAAAAAACAGTTGTACCTGATAACATGAAAAACAAAACTCCCTCAGTTGAAAATCCAATAAGTGACAATGTCACAAATTCTGACAATGTCATAATTGAAGATTGTGATGATGAATCTGATGAGGAAAATGATAAAAATGAAATATTTTTGAAATTAAAAGAAATATGTAAACAAACAATTCCACCATTTGCTGAAAAAGGTGAGTGTTTAACTTCTAAACAAATTGAGAAACAAAAACACAATAAAAATTCTAAAATTTTCAAAATCAAAATAAAAGATCATTAGTACAATCATCTAATCATTATAAAAGAAAAAAAAATCATAAAAAGTTGGTAATAAGTGGTGCAGGTTTGACCACAGTGCTCAAGAGTCAAATCAAGCGTACAAAAGAAGAAGAAGAAATGATGACTATCACACATCAAATCAGTGTTATGATTTGAGTGTTTGGTTTGAAAGTAGAGAATGGTACAATAACAGGGTGTGTTATAACTGTGGTTTTGAAGGACACATTGCTGGTAACTGCCAGAATCAGAGATTTGAGACGAGAAGATGTTATGAATGTCAAGTCAGAGGTCATATTGCCAGAGATTGCCCAATGAGATCAAAGAGAAGATCAAGGGTTGAATCTCACAAGATGGATAAAAAGAAGAAAGAAGAAAAGTAAATTTAGAAAGTAGAAGAAAAGCCCAAAGATAAAAGAGTCAAATTATCACAAGGGCTGAAAGATAGATTGAGAAAAAGAGGAAGAAAGCGAGAGACTATTTAGAAAAGATTTTGTCCTCGGATACTACCGTGGATTCAGATACTAGTTCTGATGAATCATTTTACTCTACAAAGAGTGATCAATCAAGTAAAACGAATTTATCAGCTACAAATCTAAGGACAAAAGAGAGAAAAAATGGAGGAAAATTGGTTAATCAAACAACTAAAAGATCAAAGAAAGTTTGTTTTTCAGATAAAATTTTTATAAAAATTGGTTAATCACAAGGGTTGTTTATGTCATATGTTGATGAATTTGGTAAACCTAAATCAAGTATGAATTGGGTTCCAATTCAAAACTAATTGAAGTTTGTTTGAATGTGTAGGATAACCAGTTTTCAAGCAGATACCTACTCAGAAGCAGTGGTTATTCGTGTAAAGTGTGAAAGAATGAAAGAACTTGTATTCCACACAAACAAAATGATAGTCTCGCGTTCGTGTTCGTAAAAAGTCGTTAAACGGTTAAAATGGAAGATTCTTATTTTTGATTTCGAAAAGATGCTTTGAATTTGTGGGGGAGAATTTTTTTTTCAAAATGTCAAAATTTCTGTCAAATCGAAAACATCATTTCAAAATCATTTCAGATAGATAAAAATTTTCAAAAAGCTAAAAACAATAGAAAATTTGAAAATGAAAAAAACATTGAAAAATGAAAATGAGATTACTTGTGTAAAAAGAGGAAATGATAGTACATCAGTAGACTATCAGTGCATGCTAAAGATATGTAATGTTTAAAATGGTTAAACAATTTCACTAAAGATGTGTCGGTAGGCTCAGCTAGACTAGTAGTTTTGCGAAAAAGATACAAACTTAAATAGAAAAGCCTAGTTCTAGTGGGAAACATGATTGAAAGCATAGTACATAGTTTTTTCCTTCGTGACAGTACCTACTCAGTAATTGCTAAATGCTAAAAGCATAAAAACCGGCCAGTTTGTAAGCTTTCACAACTTACTGAAAAAGTCACTGTGATTATGTATTTCATTTTGCAAAGATTTAAACTTGTTTTATTTCTTAATTTTGTTTAAGCATTGGACATCCTCTTCGTATACGAAAGTATCGAACTGGATGTTAGTGCCTAAACATTTCTGCTATATTTTACTTGGCATTTTGTTTAAATCTTGGATCACCTCTGCGTATATAGGAATATCAAACTGGTGGTTAAGATCTAAACAATTTCAACTTGTTTTTGTTTCTTGTTTTGTTAAACATTGGACTTTCTCTACGTATCGAAAGATCGACCGCATTGTTAATGTTTAAACATTTCGCGTTATTTTTACACAAATCACAGTTGATAAAAGTTTAAAGGCACTACTTGAGTCAATGTATTACATGATGAGGGGATATGCTAAGATCATGGAAGAATTACTTGCAAATTAATACACCTTAACGTATCGGTAAGCATTACGAAAGTTTTTAGATTGAGTTTAAGTGGACAACAATATCGACAATCCACATGACTTGTTAGTGTAGCTTGACTCGTTCCTTTCGACTTAGTGCATCGGCTACGACATTCGCCTTACTAGGATGGTAGCGAATTTCGCAGTCGTAATCGTTCAAGAGTTCAACCCAACGTCGTTGCCTCATGTTTAGTTCCTTTTGATTGAAAATATGTTGAAGACTTTTTTTATCTGTGAAAACCACACATTTCGTGCCATAGAGATAGTGTCTCCAGATTTTGAGAGCAAAAACAACAACGCCCAACTCAAGATCATGAGTTGTGTAGTTCTTCTCGTGAAATTTCAATTGTCTCGACGCATATGCTATGACCTTACCTCGTTGCATGAGAACACAACCAAGGCCTAGATTCGATGCGTCACAATAAAAAACGAAATCATCATTACCATCAGGTAAGGATAAAACAGGAGCATCATAGAGTTTTTGTTTCAGTGTTTGGAAAGCTTCCTCTTGTTTGGGTCCCCACTCAAAAGGCTTATTCTTCTGAGTCAAAGCAGTGAGAGGAACCGCAATCTTCGAGAAGTTCGCGATAAATCGACGATAGTATCCAGCAAGACCAAGAAAAGAGCGAACTTCTGTAGGAGTAGTAGGTGTTTTCCAATCCTTATTAGCAGCGATTTTGGAAGGATCCACATGAATACCCTGCTCGTTGACAATATGACCCAAAATCTGAACTTCCCTAAGCCAAAATTTACACTTGGAGAATTTGGCAAAGAGTTGTTCCTTCTTTAGGAGTTCCATTGTCAAACGAAGGTGTTGTTCATGATCGGCTCGTGACTTTGAATAAATAAGAATGTCATCGATGAATACAATGATGAACTAGTCTAAATAAGGTTTACAAACCCTATTCATTAAGTCCATGAAGACAGCTAGAGTATTCATCAAACCAAAAGGCATGACTGTGAACTCGTAGTGACTATATCTCGTGCAGAAGTAGTTTTGGGAATATCTTATTCGAGTACACGAAGCTGATGATACCCAGAATGCAGATCGATCTTGGAAAAACATGTAGCACCTTGCAGCTGATCAAAGAGATCATCAATTCGTGGTAGGGGATATCGATTCTTGATGGTGAGCTTATTGAGCTCACGATAATCGATACACATACGGAAAGATCCATCTTTCTTTTTCACAAACAGGACTGGAGCGCCCCAAGGTGAATAACTCGGATGGATGAATCCTTTGTCAGATAACTCTTGAAGCTGTTTCGACAACTCTTGCATCTCAGACGGTGCAAGGCGGTAAGGTGCTTTAGCAATCGGGTTGGCATTAGGTACAAGATCAATATGAAATTCAACTTGACGAACTCGAGGTAAACTTGGCAGTTCATCAGGAACCATCTCTGGATAATCTCGAACAATCAGAATATCTTGAATACTTTTGCTCTTGCCTTTCTCCTCAACGATATGTGCCAGAAAGGCCACATAACCTTTTCGTAGGTATTTTTGGACTTTAGTGCACGACATGAGTTTCAAACCATTCGAAGGTTTCTCGCCAAGAACTTCTAAGATTTCACCAGACGAAAGAGGAATACATACGATCTTTTCGAAACAAACCACCTCAGCATGATGTTTGGTTAACCAATCTATTCCTACAATAATATCGATACTCCCAAATTGCATCGGTGTGGGGTCAATAGGAAAAAGATGGTTATCGAGGTTCAATTGGCAATCACGAATAACAGAATCGAGTACAAGAGGTTCACCGGTAGCAATCTCGACATATAAAGGCTTTCCTAGTTTAGTTCTAGGCATCGCAAGTAAAGGCTCAAAGGCTAACGATACAAAACTTCTATCGGCACCAGAATCAAAAAGAATAGATGCAGGTTGATGGTTAACAAGGAACGCACTGTTAACGACTTCGTTATCAGTACAGGCCTCGTTAGCATTTATGTTGTATGCTCGTCCATGAGCGGGATTGGCATTTGCATTGGCATTTGCAAGCATTGGACAGTTGTTCCTAAAGTGACCCATTTCGCCACAGTTAAAACATGAACCAAGTGGGAATGGAGGCCTAGCAGCGTTTCCCTGAGCTTGTGTTGGGTTCTGTGAAGCTTGGTTTGGAACAGCTCGACAAATGTTGGCCGTGTGGCCAAGTCTTCCACATGATGTACACTGTTTACATACTTGGTGAGCCGAATGATGACCATTGCACCGATTACAGTAAGGTGCAGTACCAGCATAAGGCTTCCTTGCAGGAGGCTATGCTGGTTGGTTCTGTGTGTTCTGATTGGGTTGTGTGGTATCAGTAAATTTTTGGGAAGCCTTACGCTTCCTTGACCTCTTCGATGACCCACCTTTCTTCTTGTCTTTTCCCTTGTCTTGAGCGGCTGACGGCTTCTTATCACCCTTGCGGGTTAGTTTTCCCTTCCTGACCTGAGACTTAGTCAGGGTTGCAGCCAACTCGATAGCCTGACGAACAATGGTAGGGTTACTACCAGTGACAATGTCTTGCACAGTGTCAGGCAACCATCAATATACCTCTCAATCGCTTTATCCAATGGGGTAACCATAGTGGGACAAAGTAAGCTTAACTCCTCATAACGATTTGTGTAAGCACGGTGTTCTCCCCCATCTTGTTTCAAATCATCAAATTCCCTTTCTAGCGCCCTTCTCTCGCGTCGGGGGCAGAACTCTCTCATCATGAGAGCCCGAAGCTCTTCCCAAGTTTGTGCCATAGCCACATCGGCACCCTTATCTCTCATTACCCCGTTCCACCATGTCAAAGCACGTTTTTCATAAACACTGGATACAAACTCAACCTTTCGCTCATTTGGACATTGAACATGTCAGAATGTGCTTTCCAGACTCTCGAACCATTGTAGGAGCGCAGTTTCTCCTTGAGACCCAGAAAATTTCAGTGGTTTAGCCGAATTGAACGTTTTAAAACTGCACTGAGCATTGTTATTGTTGTTATTGTTATTTGCTTGATTTATCTGAGTTATGAGGTTCAAAATCACAGTAGCAATCTGCTGAGCGACTAGGGCTGCGAGTGCATGATCCTGTGTTTGATCGCGTCTAGGAGGCATTTTCTAAAAAGAACAAGGAAACATGAGAAACGGGTGAGATTGACAATTGGATAAACAAAAGAGGTATTGAAAATATCGACGAAACCTAGGGAAGGCGATCATTCGTTTGCTACTTCAAACAAACAAATGACACACAGTGACTTATCAAAGTAAATGGGTCAAAATAATGTATTGCGAAGACATGCTTTAGCCTATAAGTGGACACTCACCCCAAGAGTTCCCAGGTAAGAGTGACTGGTCCGATTATGTGGATTTGTACAAACATTCTACCTTAGACAGAAAACTCGAGGTACAAGCACCCACCCTTCCAGATTGCACGTGTTCACATTATAAGACCCAAACTTTGACGAGATTTTGAAAACTTTGAAGGCACCAAGCCTTAAAACAAATCATCTAAGAATCGATGATTGATTTTCAAAACAAATTTGAAATTTGTGTTCTTGTTGTGGTTGTCACCAAAAGATAGGTGACGGTTTTGTTTTAAGATCTAAACACAAGATAACTTGTGTTAGGGTCCAAGAAAGGTTATAGTCTAGGTCAAAACATTACTAATAACCTAATTCCATATAACCATGATGTCACACCCCAACCGATGGCGGAAACACGGGGCGCGACACTAAGCGAATCAGATTGCTCAAGAGAATCCACAACACTAATAGTTTCAATATAGATTAATTCAAAATTTCATAACATTGTCTAAGATGTCAACATAAACATCCACAACCACAATAAGTATCAAATAACATCATGATTCAAAAATTGTTCAAATTTGCCTAGTTAACTAAGATGAGTTTCTAAGCATCATCCTAGCTTGTTTTCTTGATTCCCAGCTACTATCAACCTGCAACATGTATTAAAATACAATCAACAAAAATGTTGGCGAGCATACAAGTTTGAATACGTAGCATAATAGTTTAAAAACTCATATCCCACATGAAAACAGATAATAAGTTTCACCATGCTAGCTAACGCAGTCCAAGTGATAGCCCAAGTTTCCAACGCAATAAAGTGCCTTTCCCAAAGACTAACGGGAGGTTAATATGTCTCATCCTAACAACACCCCAAGACTCAAGGGGGCGGGCGTTACTCCTATGGCGCTATAATTGTTAAGTCGGAACTACACACAAGGATTAAACGTTCACATAGCATAAAAGTCTCAAGTATCACAAGTATCAAGTTTCATGTTTAATGAGGATAGATTATGTTTCAAATAAGTTTCAATTGTCAAGTGTCCTGATATATAGAATACATGTTGCATCCCAAAAGTGTTTAAAACAAAAAGGGATCGAGTATACTCACAGTGGGTGCTTAGAACCAAACAATATTAGATTGGATCGAAGGGAGCGCTGGATCAGCCTGCATGCGGGGAACAGAGCATAAGTCCTCTAAGTGCTGACCCGGTCGGGAACAGAGTGTCGAAGGGTACGAAAATCGATTAAAAGTGTCTGGCAGAATACCTGAGCGGATGGTCATCCGGACGGATGACCATTCGAGCAGATGTACTCCATCCGATCGGATGGTTATCCGGATGGATGACCATTTGAACAGATGGCCATTCGAACAGTGAGTGTTTGTGAACTGTTAAAGTTTTCAATGTTGTGTTCATAGTGTCCTGTAAAACAAGAAACAAGCGTTATCATAAACAAATCTTCTGGACGAATGGTCATCCGATCGGATGACCATTCGGACAGATGGTCAGTGAGTGAAGTCTCGTGAAATTTTATAAGTTTCGAGTTAACGGAGACGGTGTGACGATATGTCGAACAATGGAAGCGCACCAAATCCAGCTCGTTCGGTCGGATGGGAACCACCCCTTTTGGAACCGACGAACTGTTTCTGGAGAGGTTTCATGTTTGGACCCGTCAAGCGGCCCGTTTTCCGGCGGAATTCAGTTTTTCAAGTCGACTTTCGATTAAAGAAAGAGTCGAAAGTCTGTTTGAGTCTGATTTCACCAATGTTTCGTATAAAAGTTGAAGAAAAGTTTGAAATCCAGTTGTAAAACGTGATGTTCGTCAGATCTGAGCCGGAAACAATTGAAATTCCCTCAGATCTGAGGTAAAAAGTGCGAGATTCCTTTCGGTTTTGTATAAAAGTTGTGAAAATCCGTCGGATCTGGGGTCGATCTTGATTAAATGATGCTCCACCACAGGTTATACAAACAACTGAGTGGAAACCACCTTCAAGAGACCCAAATCATTCGGTTTTCATGAAAAAGTTGAAATGCTCGTGTGATTTTGATGAAGAATATTGTGTAGAAGTGATGAATGATGAAACTTGTACAAGGATTTAGGAGAAATACTTATGGAATTGGCTTGAATCTTGATTAAAGTGACTGAGAGTGCGTGTGGTCGGATGGCAGAGAGTAAAGTGTGAAATGAAGGTTCAAGGGGTCTATTTATAGGTGATGTTGACAGCTAAGGCGGTGTAGAGTGCATGGGATACTTTGAGCAGAACGTGATCTCCAACATTGAATTCAAGAGGCTTACGCCTTTTGTCAGCATAGCTCTTTTGTCTGCTCCTAGCCTTGATCAAGTTATCGCGGATTTGAAGGATCTTATCCGTCATCTCTTGAATGATCTTAGGGCTAGTAAGTTTCTTGTCACCAATCTCATGCCAACTGAGAGGGGATCGGCACTTGCGACCGTATAAAGCTTCAAAAGGAGCAATCTGTAGTCTGGAATGATAGCTATTGTTGTACGAGAACTCGATCAATGGTAAATGTCATCCCAACTACCACCAAAGTCGATGACATAGGAACGGAGCATATCCTCTAGGGTTTGAATAGTACGTTCAGTCTGTCCATCCGTTTGGGGATGAAAGGCTGTACTAAGATTCAAGTGAGAACCCATAGCGGACTGAAAGGTTTGCCAAATGCGTGAGGTGAAACGACCATAGCGGTCAGAGATAATGTCAATGGGTATGTGACGACATATGATTTCATCGGTGTAGATTCGAGCAAGTTTCTCCACCTTGAAATCTTCACAAATAGGAAGAAAGTGGGCTGATTTGGTCAATCGGTCAATGATTACCCATATGCTATCATGACCGGCAGGTGTACGAGGGAGTTTAGTTATAAAGTCCATAGCGATACTATCCCATTTCCAAACAGGGATTTCGGGTTTCTCAAGAAGACCTGAAGGACGTTGATGTTCGGCTTTAACCTTTGAGCAAGTAAGACACTTTGAGACATACGCGGCGATGTCCTTCTTCATACCAGGCCACCAATAAGTCATACGCAAGTCCTGGTACATCTTATCAGCACCAGGATGAATAGAGTATCGGGATTTGTGAGCCTCATTCATAATGAGTTCACGAAGATTATCACGATCTGGCACCCAGATGCGATTGAGATAGTATTGAAGTCCATCAGACTTTGTTTCAAGTTGATCGGTAGATGCACCTTGTATTTCAACGCTTAGACTACCTTCGTTGGCTGACGAGTATTGTGCTTCACGAATACCGGCATGATGATCACTAGTGATCTGAGAACAGCGGATGCTACTAACATGACTCTTACAACTAAGAGCATCGGCCACGACATTTGCCTTGCCAGGATGGTAGCGGATCTCACAGTCGTAGTCGTTAAGCAACTCTACCCATCGTCGCTGATGCATATTCAGTTCTTTCTGGTTAAAGATGTGCTGCAGGCTCTTATGGTCAGTGAAAACCACACACTTAGTACCATATAGGTAGTGTCACCAAATCTTTAACGTAAAAACAACTGCGCCAAGCTCTAAATCGTGGGTAGTATAGTTTTTCTCATGTATTTTGAGCTTTCGGGAGGCATAAGCGATGACCTTGTCCCGCTGCATGAGCACACAGCCTAGGCCATGGTTCGAGGCATCACAATAAACCACGAAATCGTCATTCCCATCAGAGAGAGCAAGTACAAGAGCGTTACAAAGCAGATTCTTAAGAGTTTGAAAGGATTCCTCTTGCTCGGGACCCCAAGCAAAAGGTTTCTCTTTCTGAGTCAACGAAGTGAAAGGGACGACGATCTTTGAAAAGTCCAAGATGAATCGGCGGTAATAACCCGCCAATCCCAAGAAGGAACGAATCTCAGATGCAGATTTAGGCGTACTCCAGTTCTTCATTGCTTCGATTTTGGAAGGGTCAACATGGATTCCTTGTTTATTAACGACGTGCCCGAGAAATTGTACTTCATTAATCCAAAATTCACACTTTGAAAACTTTGTGTATAAGCGTTCACCACGTAAGAGTTCTAGCATGAGGCGTAAATGTCGTTCATGATCAGGTTGAGTTTTCGAATAAATAAGAATATCATTAATAAAGACTATCACAAAACGATCCAAATAAGGTTTACAAACACGATTCATAAGATCCATGAACACAGCGGGTGCGTTGGTGAACCCAAAAGGCATAACCACGAACTCGTAATGCCCATAACGGGTGCGAAACACGATTTTGGGGATATTGATGTGTGTAAAATGCAACATATAAATTACATCAAATGAGACATAAAACTAACCCTTTTTAGTACTAATGTTGGAAAAAGTGTGCTTTTGTCTTCCTTTTGTATTTTCAGGATTAAATGAGCTCAAATGAACAAAAGAAGCAAAAAGGCAGCTAAATCTAACATAAATACAAGAAAAGGAATAAACGTGGCATGCCCGACCTCTCGACAGCATCCTCCCAAACAAAAACAAGAAAACAGAAGGTTGAACACGCCCCGTGCTCAATGAGCACGGGGGCGTGCCCAAGCGTCTGCAGAAAAGACAAAGTTGTAGAAGATTCTATCACCCACCACGGGGGCGTGCCCAGCGGACACGGGGCCGTGGTCAACTCTAAGATTCGCAGAATCTAGGAAAATCTTGATAGTACCGATACGCTTCTGCACACGGTGTCGTGCCCAACGGACACGGGGGCGTGGTCAACTAATGAAGACAAACTGCATTTAATGAAGAAAGAGAAGATGGGTGGACACGGGGCCGTATCCGGGCTTCTGTGCAGGCTATAAATAGGGGTGCTTGGCTCACTTGCAAATCATCCCTTGGCAAACCGCCTCTCTCACACTTCACCCACCCACCACCACCATCACAACCCACATCCACCACCATCATCCATCATCCATCATAGAGTGTGTGTACTAGTCTCGGGATCCAAGATTGATAGTAAGAGTTCTTGACAATCAAAGGCCATGTTTGCCTAAGTCTCTTACATCACTTGGTGAAGACAAGCATTTAGTGTAATACTTTTTATTTTTAATCTTTTCGCACTTTTTATTTGGTTATGTATTAATGACTTTAATAACTAGTTTCTTATGTTAAAGGTGAGTCTTCCGTATCATTTGTCTGTGGTGTCTTGGCATTATTTTACTGTCTATATAAAATAAAGGATTTACACCATTCATATCTCCACGGTCTATATGGAGGTATGTTGGCTAACTGGTCGGGGGTTAAGAGAGTGGTTTGGTAGGAGTCTTGCCTTGTTCAGTGTATAGATCCTGCAAGGACCTGGGTCAAGCTTAGTAGAACCTCCTTCAATACCCACTGGTATTGGATGGCGGGGGTTCGAATTTCTTGATCCCCTCATATGTAAACTACTATTAAAACATTAACCCGACTACTTAGGATTATATCCCTGCTGACTCAAACTACTTAGCCGAGGGTAACGTCACCTTCAAAAGAGCGGCCTACCACATTACGCATTAATAACTTAATTAATTATCTTTCAATAATCCAACCCTTTAGGATTGTATCCTTCCTGACTCAAACTACTGGGTTGAGGGTAACGTCACCTTCAAAAGAGGGGCCTACTACTATAACTAAGATAATCTCTTAAAAAGTGTAAAAGTGCGGAAATAATCAAAGGTTACACTAAAGGTGAGTCGGATCCAAGTGATTCATCTTGTCTATTTGTTTTTATTTTTATTTTTATTTTTATTTTTATTTTCAGCATTTTTAGTTTTTATTTTCTAGTTTAAAATTTTTTTCTAACTTTTGATTTGATTAGACGTTGAGGATAAACTGGTATTAAATGCTCTTGTGTCCTTGGACGACCTCGGTATCTTACCAACACTATACTACGCTCACGATGGGTGCACTTGCCCATATGTGTGTTTGGTGTTAGTAAAATATCGTGTTTTATAAATTTAAAACTTGACTAAAGTGTAAAAAGGGCTAAAAATATACATAAAAACCTATAACACACCGCACGCGCATCAATATCTTCTTCGAGAACCAGATCGAAGGTCGATTTTATAGAAACAACTTGCACCTTGTAGTTGGTTAAAAAGGTTATCGATACGGGGAAGAGGATAACGATTCTTAACGGTGAGTTTATTAAGTTCACGGTAGTCGATGCACATGCGAAACGAACGATCTTTCTTCTTGACGAATAACACAGGAGCACCCCAAGGCGAGGTACTTGGACGTATAAAGCCTTTGTCGAGTAGTTCTTGTAGTTGGCTAGATAATTCTTGCATCTCAGACGGTGCAAGTCGGTAAGGAGCCTTGGCGACAGGAGTCGAGCCAGGTATGAGATCGATACGGAAATCAACAGATCGAGGAGGAGGAAGACCAGGAAGATCTTCAGGAAAGACATCGGGGAAATCACACACTACTGGGACAACACTTACGCTCCTTCCCTTGCCCTTTTGTTCCACTATGTGGGCCAAGAAGGCAAAGTACTGTTTACGTAAGCATTTATTCGCTTGAGTGCATGACATCAACTTTAGTCCTCTAGAACGTCGGTCTCCACAGACGTGCAAAGTATCACCAGACGGGAGAGGTAGACGAACATACTTCTCGTGACAAGCGATTTCGGCATGGTTCTTACGCAACCAATCCATGCCGATTATGATATCGAAACTACCCAATTGCATGGGTATGAGGTCAATAGTGAAAACATGATCGTTAAGAGTCAGGGAACAATCACGAAGGATAGATTCAACTAGAATAGACTTACCATCAGCAATCTCAACAGTGAACGACTTAGGTAGTTTAGAACGTGCACAGTTTAACAAAGATCCAAATTCTACAGACACAAAGCTTCTGTCGGCACCAGTATCAAATAGTATTGAAGCGTAAAGATTATTAACGAGAAACGTACCATTAACGACATCATTTTCGTTACGCGTACCATTAACGACATCATTGTCGTTACACGCCTGATTCGCATTGAGGTTGAACGCACGTCCTCGAGCGGCTTGCTGTTGCTCCTGGTTTAGCTGGGGACACTGGGGACGGAGATGAGTAGTGTCTCCATACTTGTAGCATGCCTGAACGTTGTTTGCTGGTTTGGGGTTCTGCTAAGCTGGTTGAGCTGGCTGAGCTGGTGGGGTTTGCTGGACCTGATTGGTTTGACGGCAGTAAGGGGTTGTGTGACCATAGTAATTGCAGTTGGTACACAGTCGGCAAGCAGAGTTGGCAGGGTGATGATAGTTACAAGTGGCACACTTAGGATGAACCCCTGTGTACGACTTCTTGATGTTTTCTGGAGCAGGAGGGTGTTAGCAGCAGAAGGCAAAATAGCATTGCCAACAAGGTTTGCATTTGTAGCAGGGACAATTGCGTTGCAGCCAGAACCCTGAGACTTTCGTTTCTTGTTCTTGCTGCCACTTGGCTGCTGGGTAATCTGGTTAGCAGGTTTCGAGGGAGTAGAGTTTCCAGTGTTGGTGCATACGTCTGTCGAATTCGTCTTGTATCGAGTCTAGTATTAGAATTGTTAGATCAGGGCGCGTTGTACGAGAAATAGGGTAGGTTTTATGAGTGTTGGAGCTAATTCTGCTTGAAAGTGTAATTCCGCTTGAAATGGTCAGTGCCACTTTCAAGGGAAATTAACATTTCTAAATCCGCTTGAAAGTGTCAGTGCCACTTTCAAGCGGAATCACCTCCACTATATATAGGCTTCATGTCTAGTCATTTGTAACAGAATTAGATGGATATACCGAGGTGCTGCCGGTCTGTCTAGTGATTGTAAACAGTGTTAAATTAATATACAAGACGTTTAAAGTGTGAATCAAGCTGTTTCCAAGTCTATACGTCTGTTTCCGCCTTTCGTATAGATAAGAACTCTTCTGAACGACTCATTTGGGTCACAAAACGATCCTACATCCAGACTGTTTATCACGAACATGGTTTTTGTTCAAACTTGCTGCAAGACGGTAAACTTCTTCAATAGAGTCGAGCTGAGCTGCTTCAATGGCGTCACGCATAGCAGGAGGTAACCTATGAATGTACTTGGTGATCATGCGTTTAGGAGTAGATACCAAGTGTGGTACGATGATGCTGAGTTGCTTGAAACGGGTAGTATAATCTAGGTTGTCGTCACCCACTTGTTTCAGATGCCAGAATTCATCCTCAAGTTTCTGCTGCTCATGCGGAGGACATAATTCGAGCATCATCATCTCCCTAACTTCGGCCCAGGGTAAAGCATAAGCTTCATCATTGGAGCGGATGTTTCTCTCATTTTTCCACCATTCTAGAGCTCTGCCTTGAAACACGCCAGTTGCACTCCTAGTCTTTAGGTGTTCAGGGCACTCACTGTTAATGAAAGTAACCTCGATGCTGTCGAACCATTCCAAGATCGCAGTCACCCCATTACTGCCCGTGAAAGGCTTAGGGGGGCAAGAGACAAAGTGTTTGTAGTTGAAGCTCACAGGCTTAGGCTGGACAGCTTTCGAGTCAACAGAGGAGGGAGGAGTGTTTGATCCCTGGATTTCAGATATAATCTTGGGAACGATGCGTGCAATCTGGTCGGCCATGAAAGATATCATCTTTTTCTGAGTGTTGGCCTTTGACCTCTTGTGTGGGTTGGAAAGACGACTTGACGACATCTAAAGAGTAAGAATAAGGATTGGGTGAGAATAGATCATAATGTTTCGTTTAATAATAATATAGTTTCACAACACGTGGCATGGCATAAAGTTTCACATGATTGCATAAAAGACTCAAGTTGTTTCGCACATCAAAATGTACAACAAGTTTCACATAGCTTGATCAAGTTGTCTCACATAGCATAAAACATTCAACATGCTTCTCATAGTTTAAGCAAGATTCCCACGTAGTATAATACAAATGAATAAAGCCTCCTAAATTTAGTTCGTTCTCGGGAGATTATTATTGTTTTAGATTGCGGATATAGTGTGATTCGTGTAAAAGTTTCGATATGAACAAAGTATCAAGTATAAAACCATATGTAAATCGAGATGACATAAAAGATAGGCTCATAAAACATAGCATTGTTTTGGGTATAGGAACGTTGACTAACCAAAGAAAATCGAACCCCTCTCGAATTGAGGCAATGTGCCTTGGCTTACTTAGACAAATACGTCATCGATGTTAGGCCTACGATATTTGTCCTTTCGGTCACTACACGTCCTTAATCGATTAGGAAATTTCGAGACTTTGGCGAGATTGAAAATCAAAGAGTGGGGCTAGTTATAAGGATGCGAGTTTCACCTCTAACTTGACAACTTCGTACCCTAATAGTGTCGGTACTTATCATAGGATAAGAGCTACTAGATCATGAAATGGAAATTTCCCTCAAGGTTTGGATGTCACTCCTGACTTGAGGGTAAATCTCGTGCAAATATACTAACACTGCTGAGCGAAAGTCGTCATCAAAGGTGGGAATCACCCCTGCTTTGGTGAGTCGTTTTGAGTGTTTTCAAGCGTCCAAGTTTGTATTGTGTTATCCTTAGGAAAGGCATGCAATGTTTAACAGGAAAGTGTTGCTAGGAAGCATGTACGATAGAATGCATAAGTTTTAAACAACAAATAAGAGTCAAAGTACCTAGAACTATAGACTAGGCAAAGCATTCCTACTTTTCCTAATTCCCTATAGTTATGGCTCTGATACCAATCTGTCACACCCTAACCGATGGCGGAAACATCGGGGCGCGACACTAAGCGAATCAGATTGCTCAAGAGAATCTACAACACTAATAGTTTCAATATAGTTTAATTCAAAATTTCATAACATTGTCTAAGATGTCAACATAAACATCCACAACCACAATAAGTATCAAATAACATCATGATTCAAAAATTGTTCAAATTTTCCTAGTTAACTAAGATGAGTTTCTAAGCATCATCCTGGCTTGTTTTCTTGATTCCCAGCTACTATCAACCTGCAACATGTGTTGGTGCAGTTGTCTGTCGACTACATCTTAGTTCGAGTCTTAGGCTAGGGCTGATTGTATAGTGAACGAAAATCAAGAAACACATGAGTTAGATAGGTCCGCTTATGTGTCATGTCCGTATATGGGAACCTATTTGGTTAGGTCCGCTTATTCGTACATGTCCGCATATGGGAACCTACCTGTTCAGGTCCGCTTATACGAACATGTCCATATAAACGAACCACCCAATGTAGGTCTGCTTATATGGACATGTCCATATAAGCGAACCACCCTGGCCTATATATAGGTACCTATGAGCGGATCTAGTAGAGGTTAGATGGTATTACGGCGAAGCCCTGCCAGTTTGTCTCCAGAGCTTGTACATTGTTAGCAGATCAATAAAAGAGACGTTAAATAGTGAAATCAAGCTAAACAAAGACTGAATCAATGAATTCCGCCTCTGATTCAGTCTGAGAACTCTTCGGATCGACTCGTCAGGTCGCATAACGTTCCTACAAGTGGTATCAGAGCCAGAGGAGCCTTTGCTTGAGGTAAAAATGGAGAATTCAGGTCTAACAATGGATGATGCAAATTTTCCTCCATTGTTGAACAAGAATTCAAAATCACCCAAGGACCGTCAGGCTTGGGTGAATCTGTTCAAATGAAAAACCCGACTTGCCGGAGTTCCCAGGTTGGTAAGCGTGGAACAGGAATCGGCACATTTCTTGAGAAATTCACGAAAGTGATATTTCGTCTTACAAGTGGTAAATCAGGGACATTAAGTTGTACTTGATTTTCTACAAGTGTTGTTTGTGAATTGATCTTAAAAATGTTAGTTTTTACATGTGATTGAAGAAAACAAAGGGAAGAAAACAAAGTGATGAAACCCCGAATTTGTGAAATGACACGCAAAACTAATTTTCCGGAAAAACCATTTTGATTAAAACAAACTTAAGTGTTTTGAAATCATTATGGGAAAATAGTTTGTTATCAGGGGAAGTTCTGATTGTTTATGCCAAGTGAATGGAGAATTGAAGTGATTCTCATCATGTTGTCACATTTCTTGTACAGCTTGTTTTTCAAATTTTCTCAGAAAATCAAAATTGAGACATATTTTGATTTTAGGGGGAGTAAAAATTTTTTAAAAAATTAGAAAATTTGAAAATGTTAAAAACATGGAAAAATTTTAAAATGAGTTTTGTGAAAAAGAGGAAATGATAGTAGATCAGTTGGACTGTCACAGCATGCTAAAGAAATGAAGAGATAAAATGTGATAAACGGTCTCACTAAAGATGTGATGATAGGCTCAGCTAGACTAGTAGATTTGCGATAACGATACAAACTTAAATGAAAAAGCCTAGTTCTAGTGGGAAACATGGTCAAAAGCATAGTACTTAGTTTTGTCCTTCTTGACTGTGTACCTACTCGGTAATTGCTGATTGTCGAAAGACATAAAACTGGTTAAGTTTGTGAACTTTCACAACTTTGCTGAAAAGTCGCTGTGATTGTGCATTTTATTTTGAAAAGATTTAAACTTGTTTTATTTCTTTATTTTGTTTAAGCATCGGACATCCTCTGCGTATACGTGAGTATCGACCTGGATGTTGTTGCCTAAACGTTCTGCTTTATTTTCTTTGGTGTTTCGTTTAAGCTTTGGATCACCTCTGTGTATACGGGAGTATCGACCTGGTGGTTAAAGCCTAAACAACTTCAACTTATTTTTATTTTCTTATTTTGTTTAAACATTGGACTTTCTCTGCGTATACAGAAGTATCGACCTGATTGTTAATGTTTAAACATTCTGCTTTGTTTTCGCACAAATCACAGTTGATAAAGTTTAAAGGCATTACTTGAGTCAGTGTATTGCATGATGAGGGGATATGCTGAGATCGTGGGGTCCATAAGAATTTAGTGCTATCTAAATATACCTAAACGTATCGGTAAGCATGTCGAAATTTTTTAGATTGAGTTTAAGTGGACAACAATATCGTCAATTCATGTGAATCGTTTAGAACTTAAAACGATTAAAAGCTTAACGGTGCTTCTGATTTGTCTAAAAACTGATCTGATCCTCTTTCGCAAACTCACAAAAATATGTTTGTACATATTTCATTTCTGTATTTAATTTCTGTTATTGCGTTTGTGTTTCATAGTTTGAAAAATCCAAAAAGATTTTTGACAACTGATGTTGAAAAGCTAATATTCAAAATTTCAAAGGCTAAACAAGATGAATAATTGGGTTGGATAATTGGTTTGAAAAGTTGAATCAAAATTTGGAATGTTTCAAGTTTTTTTTAAAATCAATTTTAAATGAAAATGATTCTCAAAGGTTTAGTTGTTTCATTAAGTTGAATCACAACATTGTTTTGTTTGTAATAGAGTGTTTGAGTTGTGTAGGTTTCTGATCCTGCTGCTACGGAAAGCCAGGAGATACATCAGAACCTGAGAAGAGCTTAAACTGATAAAGCTAGGATTTAATTTCAAAGGTGATAACAAATTCCAGACAACGATCCCAGCTTGATGATAGGGGGAGTCTGACGAGAGTTAGAGCCAGAGAAAGATCCGGGTTCATGATTCCAGGAAGAGTTCCTGAAGAAGACGGATCAAGATTGAAGAGTTGTTAGGTTGAAGACTCTCACTGAAGATTCCGTCAACATTCAAGGGGGAGTCTGTTGGTGCAGTTGTCTGTCGACTACATCTTAGTTCGAGTCTTAGGCTAGGGCTGATTGTATAGTGAACGAAAATCAAGAAACACATGAGTTAGATAGGTCCGCTTATGTGTCATGTCCGTATATGGGAACCTATTTGGTTAGGTCCGCTTATTCGTACATGTCCGTATATGGGAACCTACCTGTTCAGGTCCGCTTATACGAACATGTCCATATAAACGAACCACCCAATGTAGGTCTGCTTATATGGACATGTCCATATAAGCGAACCACCCTGGCCTATATATAGGTACCTATGAGCGGATCTAGTAGAGGTTAGATGGTATTACGGCAAAGCCTTGCCAGTTTGTCTCCAGAGCTTGTATATTGTTAGCAGATCAATAAAAGAGACGTTAAATAGTGAAATCAAGCTAAACAAAGACTGAATCAATGAATTCCGCCTCTGATTCAGTCTGAGCACTCTTCTGATTGACTCGTCAGGTCGCATAACGTTCCTACAACATGTATTAAAATACAATCAACAAAAATGTTGGCGAGCATACAAGTTTGAATACGTAGCATAATAGTTTAAAAACTCATATCCCACATGAAAACAGATAATAAGTTTCACCATGCTAGTTAACGCAGTCCAAGTGATAGCCCAAGTTTCCAACGCAATGAAGTGCCGTTACCAAAGACTAACGGGAGGTTAATATGTCTCATCCTAACAATACCCCAAGACTCAAGGGGGCGGGCGTTACTCCTATAGCGCTATAATTGTTAAGGCGGAACTACACACATGGATTAAACGTTCACATAGCATAAAAGTCTCAAGTATCACAAGTATCAAGTTTCATGTTTAATGAGGATAGAGTATGTTTCAAATAAGTTTCAAGTGTCAAGTGTCTTGATATATAGAATACATGTTGCATCCTAAAAGTGTTTAAAACAAAAAGGGATCGAGTATACTCACAGTGGGTGCTAAGAACCAAACACTGTTAGATTGGATCGAAGGGAGAGCTGGATCAGCCTGCGTGCGGGGAACAGAGCATAAGTCCTCTAAGTGTTGACCCGGTCGGGAACAAAGTGTCGAATGGTGCGAAAATCGAGTAAAAGTGTTTGGCATAATACCTGAGCGGATGGTCAACCGGACGGATGACCATTCGAACAGATGGACTCCATTCGAACGGATGGCCATTCGAATAGTGAGTGTTTGTGAACTGTTAAAGTTTTCAAGGTTGTGTTTTTAATGTCCTGTATAACAAGAAACAAGTGTTATCATAATCAGATCATCTGGACGAATGGTCATCCGATCGGATGACCATTTGGATAGATGGTCAGTGAGTGAAGTCTCGTGAAATTTTCTAACTCTCGAGTTAACGGAGACGGTGTGACGACATGTCGAACAATGGAAGTGCACCAAATCCAGCTCGTTCGGTCAGACGGGAACCACCCCTTTTGGAACCGACGAACTGTTTCTGGCGAGGTTTCATGTTTGGACCCGTCATCCGACCCGTTTTCCAGGGGAATTCAGTTTTTCAAGCCAAATTTCGATTAAAGAAAGAGTCGAAAGTCTGTTTGAGTCTGATTTCACCAATGTTTCGTATAAAAGTTGAAGAAAAGTTTGAAATCAAGTTGTAAAACGTGATGTTCGTCAGATCTGAGCCGGAAACAAGTGAAATTCCATTAGATCTGAGGTAAAAAGTTCGAGATTCCTTTCGGTATTGTATAAAAGTTGTGAAAATCCTTTGGATCTGGGTCGATCTTGATTAAATGATGCTCCACCCCAGGTTGTACAAACAACTGAGTGGAAACCACCTGCAAGAGACCCAAATCAGTCGGTCTTTATGAAAAAGTTGACGTGCTCGTGTGATTTTGATGAAGAATATTGTGTAGAAGTGATGAATGATGAAAATTGTACAAGGATTTAGGGGAAATACTTACGGAATTGGTTTGACTCTTGATTAAAGTGACTAAGAGTGCGTGCGGTCGGATGGCAGAGAGTAAAGTGTGAAATGAAGGTTCAAGGGGTCTATTTATAGGTGATGTTGACAGCTAAGCCGGTGTAGAGTGCAAGGGATTGGATGGCTATTCGTTTAAATGGCCATCCGGTCGGATGGTCATCCGAGTGGATGGTCATCTGATCGGGTGTCCATTCGGACAACCAATATCCGTTTGCTAGTTTTCTGACTTTGGTTCGTTTGTGAGCTAGATCAAGTGTTGCGTTGCGTATTATTGTGAGTAACCATTACATGGTATTTTTTTTATAAGTAACACAAAAGTTTCCGTGTTTCAAGTCCGCGTTTAAGTTGGTTTCTCATTCAATAAGTATCAAGTTTCTCATTCAACCAAGTATCAATGTTTCTCGTTCAATAAGGATCAAAGTTTCTCGTTCAATAAGGATCAAGTGTCAAGTTTCTAGCAACACAAGAGTCGAGATTCAAAATATCAGAAGAGTCTAGATTCACAAGAGTCAAGATTTCTATTGTTCATGTATAAAGCATCATAAGTGTCAAGTATCACATGTTTCAAGATTCATATCGTTCATCACAAAAGCACATAGTTTAACATAACTAAGACTCAAATGGTATCATTAAGCATCACAAGGATGAGACTTGCCAAAAGATAAAAGTTTCGAAACACAGGGCGTTACACATGAGCTCTGATACCAACTCTTCTGTCACACCCCGACTGCGTTAAAACAACAAAACCGCGGCAGAAACTTCGAGGAGTGTCGTAACAGAATCATTGTTTCACAACACATGGATTGAAGTTTTGTTTTTTTGAATTAAGTTTGTTACATTGTCTTGAAATTAAAAGCAAAACACAAACATATTGTCTTTCATTGTTATTAAATCACTAAGGCCTCGTCCATTCCTATGTGAGCATGCATCATAATCATCATCAAAAAACACCACCTGAAACATATGTAAAAATAAGTCAGCATAAAAATGCCGTCGAGCACATAGGTTTTGTGAGTGTGTCAAATTCATGGCTTGTATACAAGTTGCAATACCTCGTACGACTACTAGAGTCGATAATTGAAAACCTTGTATTGAAAAGTGTTTTTATTGCAATATGTTTAACCAACTTAAAACAAGTTGGTTATAGTTTATAAAATCTCGTTGCCATGAATCTTGACTAAAACATTAGTTTTTGTAAACCAAATTGTAAATCGTTCTTGTAATAAAACTCGTATGGTTTATATCATTTAGTAATCATCGTTGGGTGTCATCATTTGAGATCATTCGTCCAAAAATCATTCAAAATCGTTCAATTTGTTTGTGTTATCAATCGTATGTGTTTTCAAAACCAATCGTCAAACTCGTTCGTGTTATAAACCATCGTTCAATCGTTCAACTCGTTCATGTTATAAACCATCATTCAAATCGTTTAAATTGTTCTAATCGTTTAAATCGTCATGTTTTAATTGTGAAAACTAACTTTTGCTCATCTCGTTGAACACATTCAAACCTGTGTGACTCGTCCATCGTTCAATCGTATTAACAAAACACCAAAGGGTTAGTTAAAATTCACCAGGTTCTGTCATTACCCACATTACCCCATAACCATGGCGACAGTCCGATAACGGGATTTGTCAGATCCTATGGTACCATAACATACTACTGGTCGGCTTGATCATAGCTAATGAATGTCTTTCGATTGTCCTTCGACCAACGCCCCAACAAGTTCGTCCACATTATTGAAATCGTTGTGTTTTATATAAACCATAGTTAATTGTTTTGAAAAATTGAAATCGTTTAGCACATATGCAACACCCCAAAATAATTGAAAGCAGTAAAAGAGGGGATCTATGTACTCACATGAGATTTGCAAGTATCCTTGATTAAGTGAACTAACAAAACTCGGGCAATCAAGGAATCAAGTGGCACCTAGTAACGGATCACTATGTTAGAAATCGGGACCTAAATCAGGAGATCGGGTAGAATGAGGTCTCGTAAACCAAATGAGTGTTGAAACTCATGTGATATGGTTTAAACAAACCTATGTTCTGATTTGAAACCTATCCTAAGTGCTTTTGACCCGTTGTGAGCTGTTAAGGTAGTTTACATTACTTAACGCGTCATTTGCGCAAAAGCGCATTCAGATAGCCTAACTAGTCCTATGACAAGTATTTATATGCCCTAACATGATTAATATTGTTGCATAATCAGTTTATGTGTCAAAATTTAAGTTACATATGCTTAAATTCAAATTATGCGTAAAAGGGCATTTTGGTCATTTTCCTAAGGCATATAAACTACCTATCATACAACTAATTAAACTAAGTGACCATAAGGTATAACCTTGGAAGGTTATTCCCTATACAACTATGGTCACAAAATATGTTTGGTCGGATCCTAATGATCGACCAAACGGGTCGGGTTGGAAAGTCTAAGCAGTTGTCGAGACCGCTTGACTTACGACCCTAAACAAGCACTAAACTAAAAGTGACGAGTTAAACATGTTAAAACATGTTTAACTAAGTTAGAAAACTAATTTGATATCAAAACAAAGTGTTTTGATACCCGAAAATAGTTTCATCGCAGAATGCTCATAATCATGCATTTTGATCGAAACTTTGACTCGTCACTTCGACTAGTCAACGTGGTAATCAGTAGGTATAGTCACAAGGGACTATAACCATTGTGATTACGCTCACGTTGCAAAGTTCAAATGAACTTTGTCTTGACCAAATCATGGTCAAAGCTGAAAGTCAAACACTGTTTGACTTTCTTGCTTGAAATAAATAACAAGACATGAAAGAACACTTATAAGTGTCCTAAGCTTGGAAAGATGACTAAGAAAACTCAGATTTGAAGCCTCCAACCAAGTGTCGTAGCTTCAATAGAGCAGGTGATGAAGAAGAAAGCAAATGAGCAAGTTGAAGTGTTGAACTTCATGGGTTTATATATGAAATCAAGCACCATTGGATCATTGCCAAGTGTTTTTGAGTTGATCAAAGCATGATCATCACCACACACATGTCATGCTCTGATTTGGGGACTTGGATAGCACACAAACCAACCAACAAGATGAAAAAACCATGAATAAAATCAAGTGTAGCAGGCTGTTTGAAGGACTCAGGTTTCTGATGTACTGGATGTGACACCCGGCTACTTAGGCTGTACCGTACAAATGTAACATGTGTCATGAATAAATAAAAAGGCTGTATTTGACTAATATTGATGTTTATATGTGATATCTGATGTGTTGTTAAATCCAAACTTTGATAAAAATCATGTTGGCAACAATAAGATAAACGCTTATCACGTAACGAATAAAATGCGAAACGAACGTCGGTGACCACCCGATCAGTGTTAAAATCCTAAAAATAGTCTGTTATGATTAGAATGGTAATTTTAATCATGTCCGTAAGGAAAATAAATTAAAACGCTAAGAAACTCTATTTTTCGAGTTTGAGCGCGTACCGCGCGTATTTGACAAAATACTGTCAACGCAGCCAGTCAAGCCAACTAGTAATTATTTCAGTCATATTTTAGTGGGATTATTTTTATAGAATGATAAAAATAATTTAAAACGCACGAAAACAGGATTAAAACGTTAGATAAAATACCCGGTATCTAGTTAAATACCACTTTTTACTCAATATAACATATATATATGTTTGTATATGTGGAATTATATGATGGATGTGAGTGTGTGGATAGGTGGCGGCTAGAGGAGAAGGTTTCACCTTTTCTCTCTAACACTTGTTGGCCTAGGAAACCCCACATGATGATTATACTTTCTAAAACCTTCTAAGATCTTGTTTAAACCAAGAAATATGATCAAACAACGCCATATCACTCTCTCTCACTTAACTCGGCCGAACACCCCTTTATCTCATCCATTTTCAAAATTTCAACTTTGTTTATGAGAATTCAAATCTATTTCAAGGTGATTTCAAGTCCATTTGAAGGTTTAAAGGTGATTACAAGGAATTTCAAGCAAGAACCAAGCTTTATATCATCTTTTCATTCAAAAACCCACTTGA
The DNA here is from genome assembly GCA_030545235.1 of Helianthus tuberosus. Taxonomy (NCBI): domain Eukaryota; kingdom Viridiplantae; phylum Streptophyta; class Magnoliopsida; order Asterales; family Asteraceae; genus Helianthus; species Helianthus tuberosus. The sequence goes on along the minus strand of CM060394.1, from coordinate 113,310,265 downwards.
ATCTTGGAGGTATAAAAACTATTTTTCTTAAACATGTTCTTGATTCTTGGTGATGAAAATGATAGTGAAAGGTTTCTCTTGTTCTTGGATTTAAACACAAAACTTGAAACAAAAACAAATGGGTTTTAAAGGAAATAAAAATGGATGAATGTGTATGTATATGTATGGCCATATGTATGTATATATGTGTTTAAGAGTTGAGTTTTGACTTTTGATTAAAAGTTGTTAGATATGATGTTTGAAAGGTGATGCATGTGCAATCTAGAGAATGTTCTAAAAGGGTTTTGTGATTTTAAAAGGACTTGTTAAAAAGTGAACTTTTGGAAGTTCATGTGTGTGTATATATGTCATGTATATGTATGTATATATGTATGCATGCATGTAATTTTTGTCACATACTCATAAATGTAAGAATACTTGCATTTATGTGTGTATGATTAGATGATTATGGATGAAATATGTTGTGATTTGTTAGAACATGTAATTAATTTGTTCTTGGGTGTATTTAAATCATGTGTAATGATGATGATGTTATATGAGTGCATTAGATGCACATATATGGACATGCATGTTGATTTGTAATCATGAAAAGATGATTTGAACATGATTTGATAAAAATAAGTTTTGATCAGATTATAAACACTAAAATATGAATATTTTGAAGTGTTAAATGATATAAAACTTTGTCATAAAGTCTACTAGCTTTGCATGTTGTACTTGGTGCTTTATAAGTTGTAAAATACGTGAAATCGCATTATTTATGTGACTTACACAAAAACTGAACTAATCTGATTATAATCATCATTTTAATAAGTAAATAACATGTATTGTGTTAAAATATCAAGTCATTCCGAGTTGGGATAGTTATAGTAACGTTTAACGCAAAACTATGCGGTAAAACGGTAAAAAATCGGCTTTTCGAACTATTTTTATGAAACTGATTTAGATCAGTAAGTAAACTGATATTTTTAGTTTAAAAATAAGTATTTTAACTATTTTTAAGTTTTCTTGGTGTTTGGTTGGTCATACGTGACTGCCGACGCCCGAAAACGTTACCGAATCACTAAAATACGTGTTTTACAATGAACACTAGCATGGGTTATTTATGGGTGAACCTTGTGTTAAAATGTGTTATGTGATTTAGATATGTGAATATGATAATATGTTAAGTGTTAACATGATAGTGGGAGATTTAGGCTATGCATGTACACTTGTGCGTTTAAAGTGGTAGAATCGGTAAAAATCGCGTTTAATGTGTAACTTGTATGTCGAGCATGAAAATTAATACATATGAGTTATTTTATGTATTCATTCTTTAAAAATGAAAAAATAAATAAGTTAACAAGATTTCACATGTTGCAATATTTGATTTATGTGTACGTTTATGTATATATATTACGATGCGTAAATCGTAGATATATTACGTATAAACGGGTGTGTTAACATATTTTCATGATAATGGTCACCAATAAAATCGTTCAAGTCACAAAATCTTAAAAATATATATACATATATGAACTCATATATATATTAACGTGCCAACATAATCTAAAACGATAACTTTTTGAGAAAATCTCAAAGTTGTGTGAAAATTCTAAGAGTCGGAGAAACTTAGGATTTTTGTGATATGTTAATTGATGAATCATTCCTACGCATAATAGGAAGTGTAGATATCAATTTGTGGGATTGCGCTATTTAAAAATACGCACCCAAAGGTGAGTGTCACTAAACCCCCTCTTTTTAGTGTTTTGTATATGTTTTGGGGGAAGAAGACGCCTAAAAAGGATTTAATAATGTTTTTGGAATAAAACATACCTTTTGATATAAATTATATACTTTCATTGAAAATATATGGATTTGTTAAATATATGTTTCGGGGAGAAACGCTTTTGTTGAAAATATATGTTTCGGGATAAAATGGTTTTGGTACAAATATATGTTTCGGGATGAAACGGTTTTGGTGAATATATATGTTTCGGGATGAAACGGGGATTGTTACAGTGTTTTAGAGAAAACGACCGTGTAGTTGGAACGAATTTGCTTGGTCCCAGGGATTTTAGTAAATTCGTACAACGGGTTATATTAAATTTTTCATATTAGTAGGATATATATATTGTACGTGAGTCAGGCATCATAGATGGCCTCGATATGGGCCATGCGCAAGTGATGTCGTTTAATCATTTAAGTATTGCACGCGAGGAATTGTTGGTAGATCTATCGGGTTGACAACCCCGTCGTGACCGGTCGCTTCGTGTCAAGTCAAACGAAGAATTGATATTCTGTTCATTGTCTAGCATTGATTATACCTTCATTGTAAATATATAGTTCGTAATGTCTAGCTAACTTACGAGTCCGAACATTTGATGCTATAAATTTAATATGTAAACTTGGGAAGATGCTCTTGGTCGGAGGTTCTTGAGAAACGCTTGCGACGGCTGACCCTTGAAATATTTTACAAGGAAATGAATTAACTTTCTTGGAAATTATATGGATGTTTTTATAATAAACACATAATTAGAAAGCTTTTCCTCAGGATCAAATTATTTAAATTTGAAAATGTGAACTCACCTTCTTTTGTGTTGACACTTGATTTTAACGTGTTCTTTAGGTACTTGAGTTCGGCTTCGGGAATTATGGCGTATCTTGTGGTTGTTGATGCATGTTTGGTTTCTTAATGTGTTGGATAAACTTTTAAAACAATTTGGGACAAATGTAATAAGATCCGTAAGGATCAAGACAACTAAACTATGCTGTGGTTATGCCGTGGTTTGAAACTTTATGGTTAAAATCTATGTTTTAATTAAGTTAAAATGTCCAACAATTAAATGCATCGTTCAACAAGATATTAATGGGCACCAACTTCCGTCACCACTACGTTTTATATTCCGTTGCGACGTTTTTGGGGTGTGACAGAAGTTGGTATCAGAGCCAATGGTTGTTAGCGAACTAGATGTTTTGGGGGAAAACTCTAGACTTCAACCAAAGAATTTTGAGATTTAAGTCCAAAATTCATGAAGCCAAAATTTTTAAATAAACATGGAAAATTTTATCATGTATGAAAACCATTGCGTGTTTATGTGTATACGTGATTTTCTGTTTATCTGTGCCTTATGTGTTATTATTCATTTGATCACACACTTACTTGTACGGTTATATATGTGTCACAAATGTCATACAAGCACGAGGTCATCGAGATCCATGACTCAGGTAGCGAGCCAGAATTCGAGACTTCACCCAGATCCATTCTACCAGAGATACCTATCACGACTCCACAGATGGTTGGTATGGCCGAGTTTGCTTCGTCATTCCCTGTCGATCCTGCTACTTTTGCCAGCTAGGTAAACCCCCGATATGCTTTCACTAGCAATGGGTGGATAGACGATGACGGTGATGTTCCTCCCTCGATTCATGAGACGGGACAATCATCTGGCACTATACCAGTTATTGATGACGTGATTAGAGGTGTCCATATGATCGGAGGATCTCTCAGTATCGCACCAGTGGTGGACACCACTATTGTCACGGCTCGACTGTTAGAGCCATCAGTCATCCCATCTGCTGCTGTGATCGAGCCTATCGCTGAGATCCCTCCACCTATTTCTTCTGAGTCATCTTTACCGGTTATTGAGTCACGCGCTCCTACTACGCCTCTTTTGGTTTATTATCGACGTAGGAAGAGGACTAGGCCTGTTGGAGAGATCGCATCGACGTCACACGCTGAGACGGCATCTGCTTCCAAGAAGCAGAAAGGGGTTTGGATAGACCGATGTTTCCATTGCGATCGACAGTTTGCCACTCTGCGTGGAGATCTGGACTCAGCTAAGGGTATGATGAAGGATCTTGATGGACAGATGGAATGGTACGATGAGTTGAAGGATTTAGATAACAGTGCGATGGACCAAATGCACTGGAGGATAGTGGATCTGGAGGAGCATGTCAGGAGGATGTTAGATTTCCTGTGTTTAAAGCGTTAGATGCTTGTTGTTTGTTTGTTTTGATGGTTGTTTTGTTTATCTCTTTTGATACACTCAGTTTATGGCGTGCATGCCAGATTTTTGGGATATTATGTAGAAATTTTTGTTTGAACTTGTTTTGGGTGTTGACGTAGACATGCCAGAGGTGGTTAGTGTGTACTAAAAACTAGTTTATTAATTTCTATGACGAATATCGATTGGATTACTGTTGGCTTAAAAATTGTTCTCATTAATATGTGGATATTATGCATGCGCAATATGAATCGAGCTGGTAATGCGAACCAAAACAACAACCAAGCTGGAAATGGAGGTGGAAACGGGCAAAGACTTGGATGCTTTAACTGTGGTGATATCGGGCACTTTAAGAGGAACTGCCCAGAGTTAAACCAAGCCCGTGGAAGAGTGTTTCAAATCGAAGCGAGGGAAGCGCGCCAGGATCCCAATGTCGTTACTGGTACGTTCCCTGTAAACCGACGCTATGCATCCGTTTTATTTGATACTGGCGCCGATTATAGCTTCGTGTCGTTAGACTTTAAGAATATGCTTGGTTTAGCCGCTAGTAAATTAGATATCCCCTACTCAATCGAATTGGCTAATGGGAAGTTAGTAGAAGCCAATGAAGTGATCAGAGGTTGTGTGATCGAATTGGGAGAGCGTGAGTTTGCTTTGGATCTACTACCAGTCCAGCTGGGGAGCTTTGACGTAGTAGTAGGAATGGATTGGTTATCAGGCAACAAGGCTGAGATAGTTTGTCACGAAAAGGTTGTTCATATCCCAACCGAAGATGGCGAAACAATTGTGGTTCACGGGGAGAAGCGTGATACGCCGTTGAGAATTATCAGCTGCCTGAAAGCGCGAAAGAGTTTGCAGAAAGGATGTGCTGCCTTCCTGGCACACATTGTAGACAAGAAATCTGCAGAACCGAAGATCGAAGACATCCCTGTCGTGAGGAAATATCCAGAAGTCTTCCCAGAGGACTTACCTGGACTGCCACCTCAGAGACAAGTAGAGTTCCGCATTGACTTAGTTCCAGGCGTCGCGCCTGTGGCTAAGGCACCTTATAGACTTGCTCCGTCTGAGATGCAGGAACTGTCGACACAACTTCAAGAGTTGTTAGACAAGGGATTTATCCGACCAAGCTTCTCGCCTTGGGGAGCTCCGGTCCTGTTTGTCAAAAAGAAGGACGGTAGTTTTCCTATGTGCATTGACTACCGGGAGTTGAACAAGCTGACGATCAAGAATAGATATCCTCTGCCAAGAATTGATGATCTGTTTGACCAACTGCAAGGCTCAAGCTTTTATTCAAAGATCGACTTGCGATCTGGATAAAATCAGTTAAGGATACAAGAAGAAAGTATCCCGAAGACAGCCTTCAGAACTCGTTATGGACACTACGAGTTCCTTGTTATGCCGTTTGGTTTGACAAACGCACCTGCAGTCTTTATGGATTTGATGAATAGAGTATGCAAGCCGTACTTGGACAAGTTCGTGATTGTGTTCATCGACGACATCTTGATTTATTCAAAGACGAAGGCTGAGCATGAACAACATCTAAGAGCTATTTTGGAGTTGCTGAAGAAAGAACAGCTGTATGCCAAATTCTCTAAGTGCGAGTTTTGGCTACGTGAAGTCCAATTCCTTGGGCACGTGGTAAATGGAGATGGAATCCACGTGGATCCCACCAAGATCGAAGCGATCAAGAATTGGGAAACGCCAAAGACGCCAACCGAGATTCGACAATTCTTGGGTTTGGCTGGCTATTATCGGAGATTCATTGAGGATTTTTCAAAAATCGCTCAACCATTGACGCTCCTCACGCAGAAAGATAAGAAGTTTGATTGGGGAATCAAACAGGAAGAAGCGTTCCAGATATTGAAGGATAAGCTCTGCAATGCGCCAATCTTAGCACTACCGGAAGGTACGGATGATTTTGTGGTATACTGCGACGCTTCGCGTCAAGGATTGGGTTGTGTGTTGATGCAACGCCAGAAGGTTATTGCTTACGCATCCCGTCAACTGAAAGTGCACGAAAAGAACTATACCACACATGATTTGGAACTTGGCATAGTGGTATTTGCATTAAAGATCTGGAGACACTACCTTTATGGTACAAAGTGTACAATCTTTACAGATCACAAGAGCCTACAACACATATTCAACCATAAGGAGCTGAATATGAGGCAGAGACGATGGGTTGAGTTGTTGAATGATTACGACTGCGAGATAAAGTATCATCCAGGGAAGGCGAATGTGGTCGCCGATGCCCTAAGTCGAAAGGAGAGGATCAAGCCCATAAGGGTTAGGGCTTTAGAAATGATTATCCGAACCGATCTTTCCTTGCGCATGCGTGCCGCGCAGAAAGAAGCTCTCAAGGAAGGAAACCTTGAAGAAGAATATCTCCGTGGGATGGAGAAGCTACTGGTACCAAACGAGGAAGGAACGTTATGTTTTGAGAAAAGGATTTGGGTTCCTCTGTTTGGTGGTTTAAGGAAGGTTATTTTCGATGAAGCTCACAAGTCGCGGTACTCTATCCACCCTGGAGCGGATAAGATGTACCAGGATCTCAAAGATTATTATTGGTGGCCTAGGATGAAAGGCGATGTTGCTGTTTATGTGAGCAAATGTTTAACGTGTGCTAAGGTGAAAGCGGAATACCAGAAGCCTTCAGGACTTCTGCAACAACCCGAGATTCCCAAGTGGAAATGGGAACAAATCTCAATGGATTTTATTACAAAGTTGCCAAGAACGCCGAGAGGCCATGACACTATTTGGGTAATAGTGGATCGATTAACAAAGTCAGCACACTTCTTACCTATCAGAGAGAAGGATAATACGAGCAAGTTGGCCGAAATTTACATGAGAGAGATCGTTACACGCCATGGAGTACCTCTCTCAATCATCTCTGATAGAGACGGAAGGTTTGTGTCAAGGATATGGCAATCCTTCCAAGAAGATTTTGGCTCGCAATTAAATCTGAGCACTGCGTTTCATCCGCAAACTGACGGTCAAAGCGAGCGAACGATACAGACTTTGGAAGACATGCTGAGAGCGTGTGTTATGGATTTGGGCGGTAGCTGGGATAAGCATTTGCCTTTGGTCGAATTTTCATACAACAACAGCTACCACACCAGTATTGGTGTCGCGCCATTTGAAGCCCTTTACGGACGCAAGTGCCGATCACCCCTATGCTGGGCTGACGCAGGTGATAGGCAGCTTGCTGGTCCCGAAATCGTCCAAGAGACGACAGACAAGATTGCGCAGATTCTAAAACGCATCGAAGCAGCTCGCCACAGACAGAAAGCCTATGCAGATCCAAACCGGAAACACTTGGAATTCCATGTGGGAGAAATGGTTTTATTGAAAGTTTCACCCTGGAAGGGTGTGGCAAGCTTCGGAAAGCGTGGGAAGTTAAATCCGCGCTACATTGGTCCTTTCAGAATTTTGGAAAGAATAGGACTAGTAGCATACAAGCTGGACTTACTTGCTGAACTCCATTCAGTTCACGATACATTTCATGTATCCAACCTGAAGAAAAGTCCAACTCAAGATACCATTGCCATTCCCATCGACGAGATTCATGTTGACGACACGCTCCATTTCGTTGAAGAACCGGTTGAGGTTACGGATTGGAAAGTAAACAAGACCCGCCGAAGCAGTGTCAAGCTCGTCAAAGTTCGTTGGAATGCCAGACATGGTCCTGAATACACCTGGGAGCGTGAGGACCGAATGAAAGAGAAATACCCCCACTTATTTCCTAAGAACCCTGCATCTACAAGCAGAACTTAAAATTTCGGGACGAAAATTTTCTAACGGGGGGAGAATGTGACAACCCTCACTAAACCAGGTATCCGTACGACTTAATTAATAATTAATTACTGCTTAATTACTGTGCTTGTTTGAAATTACTGATGAACTGCTACGTGATTTCTCATACATGCATATACCTGCATCATACTTTACTTACCGTCACTACATTACTTACATGCTGAACCCTAGTGACAAACATGATGCACAAAAAGCACAGTAGCACTATAAATGGATAACCTATTGAACATGCTGATAAAGCCAGCGTCAGGCAGACACTGCCTCTAAGGCCTGTATGGGCCAGACATATTTTGCTACACTAGTGGTGAGTGTAGGGATATAAGGGTTGTAGAACTGCGTCTCTAGGAATAAGTTACAATGACTGGATGTGCCTAAAACGTGCTCTAAGCACAAAATTCAGCACTTTACATAATAATTCAGCTTTTAGCTAACTAATAAAGCGCCAAAACATGAGTAAAATGTTACTAGACACCTTCCAAAGTGTCAGGGATAAGTTGTGTCACTAAAAATAATAATAACGACACTTTAAAGCTTGTTTAACGCTTTAACGGATTACTATCCAACCGAACAACCGGACTTTACCCGGAACATGAAAATATTGTTAATAACATTATTTATCTTTTTCTGAGCCTGTTAGGGTCCCTGAATAACCTAACACCCACTGTAAAGCACAACACACTAGTAACCGGGTTAATCACTTAACTAACTAGATTAACCTAACTTTACACTAACTATTTTGGTTGGATTTGAACTAGCTACCCCCCCCCCCTTAACGAAACCGTCCCCAAGGGGGGACACCTCTTGTACTTGATGATTAAATTAATCACCCATGCTTAAGATCTTGAAGACATAGGGACCAATGGTTAATGGTGTAGAAGTTTGTCTATAAGATCATGTCATAACTCAACATAACATTCACCACACATTACACAAATCACACACTCTCTCCCTCTCTCTTTGGCTCTCGGCCGAGAACAACAACAACCATCCATCCATCCTTCGATCTTGATCAACCAATTCCAAGTGCATACAAGTGTTAAGGGTCACGGATAAGAAGGCTTGGTGCATACGGAACTCAAAGGACCTCTTCTCGTTGCTTTTATCCTCTCATTTTGCGACTAGTTTCTTCCCTAGCCTCGAGCTAGTAGTAAGATGCTTAAATCACCTTCCCGAACTATTTTAAAGTGGTTAATATGATATGTAACGGTTAAAAGACGCAAACATACAAGATGAAGCATAAAAGTCTACTAAAAACACTAAAAGTGATGGTTAAAAGCTCATATGTTGTGTAAAACTTGTAGTAATTGATTTGTGTGATTATTTGGACCCGATCTATGTTGTGGTAGCTCGGATCGTCATTTAACCCGGGTTGGTCATGATCATGGAGCATGACATAAGGTTGTTTTGGAAGTAACAAGGGTTAAAGGACGAAACTCTACCACCCATAAATCATGAACTTGTGTAAAAGCGACTTTGCTTGTGAAATAGTGTTTAAAACTAGTAGATCTACGTATCTACAAGCGGTATTTTCAAAGAACCAAGTATCAAAGAAATCATGTTTTCTAAAGACGGATCTTACACTAACACGAATGATTTTTAGAACACACAAGTGTGTAAACACTTGTGTAGCACACACTTTCGACAAAATAACTATTTTTGAAAAAGATGACGAGAAGTTGTAAAGATGGAATTTCTTTAAAAACGGGGTTTTTACGAAACCAGATTGATTTATATAAAGATCCACTAAAAGTAATGGAATTTACTTTCTATTCTCGGATAAAACGCAAGTTCATGTAATTTATGCGATATACATATTTATTTACTAGTTTGTTGTTTTGGACATTGTTTTGATTGAATGAAAAGAATGTTGATTTGATTTATAAAAGAAAATGATACGCTAGAAAGCGTGGTCACCTCCAGTTACAGAGGAAACTCTGGCGAAATTTTTCTAAAAACCTAACACTTAGAATTATTTTCACTGTAAGTGTTAGAAATACTTTTCGACTTGTTTTCAAAATATAGATTTCGCCACAACTATATTTACAAAACATCGGAGGTGGGATTTCACAAAATAAAACTTGGTAAATATATATTTAGTATATATTTTTCATAAAGTCACTTGATATGTGTTTATGATTATTTTGTGAAAATACTAGTATTATTTTTAGGGTAAAAATAATACTATCGAATGTTAATGGATCCAAAAGAATACGAACGTCTCTACGATAAATATATAAGTTACACCGGTAATTATTATTACCACTCGATCATTAAAACGTAACTTACGCATTTTGGGAAAATATGACTTAACGCGTATTTTTGTTAAAGTATTATTTTGGGAAAATTATGTAATAGAAAATATAATATTTTTGAGAAGAATATTTATATTTTGGGAGTTAGAAACCAAATATATTTTAAGTGAGACTTAATAATATATTTCGAACACACATGTATTAAATCCCCCATCCTTGGGAAGGAAAATGACTACCAAGTATATACAGAATGTAAACACGAAATAGTTGCCTAACTATTTCCCAAAAACTTAAACCTTAAAGCTAAGGCACGGCCGTCCGTCTAATAGAGTTAGTACGTGTAGGTCGTCACATAGCTGCTTGATTTGGAGGCATACTTGGTAGAGACGCACCACTGTGAGTTCATGTCCCCCTTTTCTCTTAACTGTTTTCAGTTTTTAACTGCGGGGGTGAAATACATGTTACTTTGATTACAAGTACTTTATACATGGTATGGTTAGCGTAAGGAGGTTTACTACTTAGATCATGTGAGTGGGTAGGCGGGAACTGGAGACCATTAATCCTCATTGTAGGACCAAGGGACGCAAGCGGTAGATCTATCTGGGTGTAGCGAGCCCAGCCCCAGGCCTAAACAGAACGGACCTCGGGGTGACTTTGTACCCAACGCTAAATCTGCTAGGTTTGAGTCTTCCTACTTGCACTTCACACATATCAATGGCCTTGCAAACCATTGGTGATCTCTTTTTCCTTATTTGCTACATACCAGGATTTTTTTATACATACAAAGGTTTATTTACTCACTTACACATGAACTCGCTCAACATTATTGTTGATTTTTCAACTTACATGTATTTCAGGGAATTAAAGGATCTGGCGCGGTATGACACGTTTTCCCGCTGCACTAGTTACGAGGTCATCCGGGTTTGGGGAATGTGACTCTTTCCTGGACAAGTCACAGTCCTTAAACTGTGTTTATGTCATGTTGATGTTTGTGTTTGTTGAACAATGTCGTTAGGATGTGTTTTCGTTAAAACAATATTATTGTATTTGGTTTTTAAAACTTAATCGAATGGATGATCTTGCATGGTTTTATTTCATATAGCTTTGTTATGGTTAAGCTATGGTATTAAGAAGTCACACCAAATTAACCACGCTTCCGCAAAGCCAGGGTGTGACAGTCTTTATCGTAGGGGTATGCCAAACACATATGTAACTACATTTGTTTTTGTACATCAGAATTGTGAACAACGATTTATTTATAGGCCAACCCCATTGTTTCATAGTTCAAGGAAAATAAAAGCAACAAAACATAAGATTTTAGTTATTTCCAAACAACATCATCTTCCAGCCAACCCGATGCTCATTCATGGGTCAGATTTGCATTGACAAGCTTTGGGCACTTGTTCCTGAAATGGCTCATCTCGCCACAGTTGTAGCAAGTGCCTGGTGGAAAGCAAGCTTGTGTTGGATCTGCTTGAAGTTGAGTAGGGTTCTGAATATCTTGGTTTAACGCAGTGACTGAACGACAGACTCTTGCCGTATGACCAAAAAGTCCACAGTTGAAACATTTTCAACATTTGACATTGGCATGGTGATGGAGGTTGCACTGATTGCACAAAGGGGCTGTTCCTTCGTATGGTGCTTGAGCAGCAGGTGGATCTGCAACAGTTTTGTTTTGGATAGCAAACCGGCATGTGTTAACCAAATGTCCCCATCGTCCACAGTGGGTACATTTGAAACATGGTATTTGATTTGGATGATGACGGTTGCATTGATTGCACAAAGGAGCAGTTGATTTGTATGGCTTCTTGGTTGGTGGTGTTGCCACCTGGCTGGGTCCCGTTTGATTCGGAGCATTCGCTGGAAGGTTCTTTGAAGCTTTACGCTTCCTTGACCTTCGTGAAGGCTTGGCTTCTGTTTGCTTTGGTGTCTCTTGGGTGGCTTCATCCTTGAGACGAGACATAGCAAAAGCTAATTCAGCAGTCTTCTGGAATACTAAGCCTATTCGTTGGGCAATTTTGGTAGCCAGTTCGGACATTTGAGTGTCACTGCGATGAAGAGACTTCCTAAAGGAAATGGAAGACATGGGAGGAAACAAGTTAATTTTATCGGATAATCAAAACAGAATGTTTAAATATATCGACAACGCATGAAGATTGTGATCATTTGTTTGTTACCTAAGGCAAACAAATGAGAAGGTGGCTAATCAAAGTAAGCGGGTCATATTAATGTATCGCGAAGACAGGCTTTAGCCTATAAGTGGACACTCACCCCAAGAGTTCCCAGGTAAGAGTGACTGGTTCGATTATATGGATTTGTACGAACACTCTAGCCTTAGACAGAAAACTCGGGATACAGGCACCCACCCTTCCAGATTGCACGTGTTCACATTAATAAGATCCAAACTTTGACGAGATTTTGAAAACTTTGAGGGTTCAAAACCTTATAATAAATCATCCTAGAATAGATGATTGGTTTTCAAAGCAGATTTAAAATTTGTGTTCTTGTTGTGATTGTCGCCTAAGGATAGGTGACGGTATTGTTTTAAGATCTAAACACAAGAATCTTGTATTAGGGTCCTAGGAAGGTTATAGACTAGGTCAAAGCATTACTAATAACCTAATTCCCTATAACCATGAGCTCTGATACCAACTTTTCTGTCACACCCCGACCGCGTAAAATAACAACCGCGGCGGAAACGTCGGGGAGTGTCGTAACAGAATCATTGTTTCATAACACATGGTAATTGAAGTTTTGTTTTATTGAATTAAAAGAGGTTACAATGTCTTAAAAACAAAGAAACATAACATAATTAACTAGTCTTGCATCTTTTATTATTACTAAGGCCCAGTCTGCCTAAGTGTATCTTGATCAACCCTATGCATCAGCTCCAGAAAACACATGTGAAAATAGGTACGTCAGCATAAAAATGCCTGTAAGATACATAGGTTTTATTGATGCAGGATTCATGACTGGTAGGTTAAAAGAATGTTTAACAAAAAGGTAGTCATGAACCTTAAAAATGTTTTCTTTTAGAAATCATATGAATATCGATAAAAAATCTGATGATATAAAAGAATAATGCATAGTTAAGTAAAATAACCAAGTAAAAATGAGTTTGTATAAAATATGTTGTTTGTAAAACAATGTTTTGTGAAGATATATTATTTGTGTAAAATGTAATATGTCTAAATTGAAATGGTTTAAATAACGCTACGATATGTAATATCATAAAAGCACTTATATATAGGAAATACCAGCGGCGTATCCACCATGCTTTTATCATATTACACACGCCTCGTTATTTAAATCACTTACCCAAACAAATCACCAAAATGTATTGTTTAAACCAATGTAAAAATGTTCATGTATAATCAAATGCTATGTATGGAAAATAAAAAGCATCTACTCAAACCATATGTAAAATGTACAAAACAATGTATTTGAATAAATCATAGTTTAAATATAAAAGTTATGTTTTGTAAAATTAATGCTTTATTGATACAAACATCTATGCGGTAATGTTAAACGTATACATTCAAGCCTTGCGACTATGGAGACAAACCCTTAACAAGTTAAAGGTTTATCAAAATTATGTATATCGGATTCAGTCATTCCCTACGTCCAAACAAACCTAGGATTTCAGGAACTGGAGTTGTCAATTCCTATGGTACCACTACTTACTACCAAGCGGCGTGATCAATGTTAATGAACGTATTTTTGAGTCGTTAAACAAACCACATATCATACCAAATGTAAGCATGTTATGTGAAAACAATGTACTAAGTATGCTAAATGAACATACATAGCAAAAATGTGATGTAAATCAATGTGTACATATGCTAAAATAAATATATGAAACCAATGTGTTTATAAAATTAGTGTACTAGCATGTTAATTAAACATACATAGCATAAACATAGATGAAATCATGTACTATACGTGTACTATATGAACATAGCAAGTATATGTTATAAAAGCATGAAAAGCACGAAAGTAAACAAGTAGGCACATTTGTTTCACCCCAAAATGTTTGAAAATAGTAAAAGAGGGGACTATGTACTCACTTGAGAATGCTTAGAAGTCTTTGAATAACAACCAAGCAATGCTAGAGAGATCACGGAATCAATCGGCACCTAATATAGGTAACTACGTTAATAAACCGGTCCTAAATCGGAAGATCGGATATAATGAGGTTTCGTAAACCAAATGAGTATAGGAACTCATGTAATATGGTTTAACAAAGCCAATATTCTAAATCGGAACCTATCCTAAGTGCTTACGACCCATTACGACTCGTTTAGGTAGCTTACGCTACTTTAACACGTCGTTCGCGTAAAACACGTTCGGACCGCCTAACTAGTCCTATGACAAGTATTATATGCCTTAACATGTCTAATAATGTTGCCTAATCAGTTGAAATGTCAAAATTTAGGTTTCATGTGCTTAAAATGAAATTATTCATATAAAGGGCATTTTGGTCATTTTCCTAATGCATATAAACTACCTATCATACAACAAATTAAACGAAGTGACCATAAGGTATAACCTTGGAAGGTTATTCCCTATGCAACTATGGTCACAAAATATGTTTGGTCGGATCCTAATGATCGACCAAAAAGGTCGGGTTCGAAAGTCTAAGCGGGTGTTTAGACCGCTTATCTTACGACCCTATATAAGCACTAAACTAAAAGTGACGAGTTAAACATGTTAAAACATGTTTAACTAAGTTAGAAAACCAGTTTGATATCAAAACAACGTGTTTTGATACCTAAAAATAGCTTCGTTGCAAAATACGCGTAAACCCGTATTTTGACCGAAACTTTGACTCGTCACTACGCCTAATTAACATGGTAATCAGTAGGTATAGTCACAAGAGACTATAACCATCGTGATTACGCTCACGTTGCAAAGTTCAAACGAACTTTGTGTTGACGAAAGACTGGTCAAAGAAGAAAGTCAAACACTGTCTGACTTTCACGCTTAAAACGCATAAAAGCATGAAAGAAACTTACAAAATGTCCAAGCCTAGAAGATAGAACAAGAAAACCAGAGGATTAGGACCTTCAACCAGAAGGGATAGTCCCAATTGTCCAAAAATGAGAGAAAAATTATGAATGTGCAAGTTGTGAAGTGAATTTAGGAGGGTATTTATAGATTTTGGACAACCGTTAGGATCGTTTCTTGGATTTCGAGCTTCAATCCTGGCCCTCCATGTGTTGCCCACTAAAATACAATACTATGCGTGCCCAAAACAAGCTCAAGGTTTGATTAAACCATGTACAAAAGCTAGAAACCAGCAGCTGATTGTGAAAACTAAGTTTTGCTGATCTGGGCAGCTCTCGCGTCCCACGTACGAGCTAGGTCCGGCCTATGCGGCCCGCGACCGATTGCAGTTCAGCAACAAGTTTCAGTTTTTACATAAACAATCCCTACAAGTGGATAATGCCATTTCTGACTCGTTTAAGGCCCGTTAAGCCATTTTCAAGGCTCTACAATGATGCCAAAGTGTAGGGGACATGAAATATGCTTGAAAATGTCTCGGATGTCGGTTCGTTTGGTCGTACGGTCACGATATTTGGTTAATTACGAAGAAACACGAACGAACGCGAAAAACGATCCAAATTGCGAAACGAATGAAGTTTTAGCATTCCAATCACTAAAATAAAATATTTTAATGATTTAAAAAATTTTTGGATGTCCGGATACGTTCAGAACGTAAGATATGCGCGAAAATGCAAACTTATGCGCTTTTTGACGCTTTAGTCCCTGTTTGACCAAATAAGTTTATTTTAGCATACCGAACCCCTCAAAGCCTATTTCTAAGCTATTTAAAGGATATTTAGGGTATGTTTAACTTATGATCATATTCTAGAAGGTTCGTTACAATACGAATCGGTAGACTTTTGCAGTTTGACGCAAATGGTCCCTACGATCGAATAAACTTGATGTCGACACACCAAACCCTCCAAAACTTATTTCTAAGTTATGTAAAGGTTATTTAAGGTATGTTAAGTCTATGTCACTATTCCGGAGTGTTTTTCGCGTTAAACTGATTACGTTTACGCATCGGTTCGCGTATAACTTTTCAGAAAGCGATTTAGAGCTCGAAATCGAACGAGAATTGAAATGAGAAATTGTTAATCATGAATAAAGAAATATAGGGATCAAAATACGTTGATTCATTGATAATTGAACTACCTAGAGTTTGAATAATGATTATACAAGCACAGGTGTCACAGTATCTACCATGCTTTTATCACATTACACTCGTCCCGTTATCTAATCACTTACCAATAACCAATTGTTCAAAAATTGTTCTATTCGTTCGTGTTATCAACCGTTTGTTCAATTCGTTTAACTTGTTCAAATCGTTTAAATCATTCAAATCATTCACATCGTTTTAATCATTCGTGTTTTAATTGTGAAAACTAATTTTGGTTGTCTCGTCGAATACATTCAAACCTGTGTGACTCGTCCATCGTTCAACTCGTATTAACAAACCACCAAAGGGTAAGTTAACAATCATCAGGTTTTGTCGTTACCCACATTATCCCCGTACATAACCATGGCGATAGTCCGATAACGGGATTTGTCAGATCCTATGGTACCATAACATACTACTGGTCGGCTTGATCATTGTTAATGAATGTCATTCATGTTATGTAATAATGTCCCAACAGGTTCGTTCACATTATCGAAATCGTTGTGTTTAATATAAACCATAGTATTCGTTTTTTAAAACATCGAAATCGTTTAGAACATATGAATCACCCCAAAACAATTGAAATCAGTAAAATAGGGGAACTATGTACTCACTTGAGATTCTAAGGTATCCTCGATTAAATGAACTAACAAGCTCGGGCAATCAAGAAATCA
Source organism: Helianthus tuberosus (assembly GCA_030545235.1). NCBI lineage: Eukaryota > Viridiplantae > Streptophyta > Magnoliopsida > Asterales > Asteraceae > Helianthus > Helianthus tuberosus. The sequence goes on along the minus strand of CM060394.1, from coordinate 113,293,335 downwards.
AGTGGCACCTAGTATCGGATCATTATGTTAATAAATCGACACCTAAATCAGGAGATCGGGTAGAATGAGGTCTCGTAAACCAAATGAGTATTGGAACTCATGTGATATGGTTTAACAAAGCCTATATTCTGATTCGGAACCTATCCTAAGTGCTTACGACCCGTTATGACCCGTTAAGGTAGTCTACGCTACTTTAACGGGTTATTTGCGCAAAAGCACAACGAATAGCCTAACTAGTCCTATGACAAGTATTATATGCCCTAACATGTTTAAATATGTTGCATAATCAGTTTAAGTGTCAAAATTTAAGTTACATATGCTTAATTTCAAGTTACGCATGAAAAAGGCATTATGGTCATTTTCCTAAGGCATATAAACTACCTATCATACAACTAATTAAACTATGTGACCATAAGGTATAAGCTCGGAAGGTTATTCCCTATACAATTATTGTCACAAAATATGTTTGGTCGGATCCTAATGATCCACCAAACGGGTCGGGTTCGAAAGTCTAAGCGGTTGTTTAGACCGCTTGACTTACGACCCTAAATAAGCACTAGACTAAAAGTGACGAGTTAAACATGTTAAAACATGTTTAACTAAGTTAGAAAACTGATTTGATATCAAAACAAAGTGTTTTGATACCCAGAAATAGTTTCGTTGCAAAATGCACATAATCGTGCATTTTGACCGAAACTTTGACTCGTCACTTCGCTTAATCAACGTGGAAATCAGTAGGTATAGTCAGAAGGGACTATAATGTCACACCCTGACTTTTGCGGAAGCGTGATTTGGTGTGACTTGCTTAATATCATTGCATTCAACCATAACAAACAACTGTATGATAAATCCAAGATGTTCATCCATTGATTAAGTTTTGAAACATTACAACAACATTGATTTAAGCCCAAAAACACAGACTTCGTATTCATAATACGACACCAACAGGTTTTAAGTTCCATAAGGACTTTTCAAAAGACACTAATGATAACCAAGCTTTAAAACATGTACCCTATCCAGGATAGGATACACACTCTAAACCATTCGACACCGGATGACATCTTTTATTAAAGACAACACTTGAAACTTTAACGCCCACCAGATCCATACTTAGTTTCCTGAAATACATGTAGTTTGAAAACATCAACAAAATTTGAGCGAGTTCATTTGTGTTTGTGAATAAACCTTTGAACCCTTTGTAAGTATGTTTGTATGTAATTGAAATCCAGCATGAAAGCAACAAGGAAACAAATCAATTAATGTGTAGCTAATACATTAATATACGTGACATGGTGCAGGAAGACTCAAACCTAGCAGACTTTGTCAATAAGACATAGTCACACATGGTCCACTAGACGGACTCATGGGTGGGGCTCGCTACACCCAAATAGATCTATCACTCACGTCCCTCGGTCCTACTACGAGGATTAATGGCCTTAAGAGTGCGCCTACCCATTCACATGATCTACTGTACTTTCCAAAGCTAACCATACCAATTGTAATTGTTCGTAATCATTTTGTAACATGTACTTCACCCCCGAAGTTATAAAACTGAAAACAGTTAAAAGAAAAGGGGGACATGAACTCACAGTTTTGTGTTCCTTGTATCCGATGTAACTCAAAGCTTCCTCTAGAACGCACGACTACCTACATGCGTACTATGGTCCATTAGACGAGCGGGTCGTGCCTTGACTTAGTATTGATTAGTGTCTTTGAGTTACGTTTCATAGTGTCTTCATTATTATTCCAAGTGTATAACTATTTGTTAAAATAATTAATATTTTAACTCAAATTATATTTATTAGATTTTGGAATAATTGTTAAAACAATATATATTAACTTAATACTTCCCAAGTATTTATACTTGTATTTCCTTCCCAAGGATGAGGTATCTTATACTCTTATATTTTTGCCATGTACTGGTGTCGTATTCCGGTGTGTATTTATACGTACGAGAATACATATTTTTATTGTATTCATTAAGTATTCATATACTTAATTTTGTATCAACTTTTCCGGAATAATATTTTTAGTAAGATACTTTAATATATATTTCCAAAATATATATTCCGAGGTATGTTACTTAGAAAATTATTTATAATTCTCTGTTGGCAAAAGTATTCGTATTTTCATATAAGTTCCAAAAATACTATATTTTCAAGTCTATCTTGGAAAATATGTACAAACTTATTTTTCTCCCAAAAATCATATATTTCATGTTCATTTGAGAAAATATATATTTCTTACAAAAATAATATATCTTCTGTTGATTCCAAGAGAATATATTTTTGTCCACAAAAAATAATATATTTTCTTCTTGTCAAAAATATGATATAACTTTGTAATAATTGTGAAAATCATATTTTCATTCACTTGGTGTCCAAAAAATTATTTACCAAAATATACATATGAATAATATTTCCGGAATATTTTGCAAGTTATTTTCCTTTGTTCGGTTTTACCGGTATTTTGTGTAATCTTTTATATTCATATTCTTAGGATTTTGGTAATATTTTGGATTGTAAGTTCTTGGTATTTTGATGAGTTATATTATTTCAAATCCTAAAATAATATAACTAATACACATAATATACAAATAATCACACACATGGTGCCTTCTAAATATATATTTCCTAAATACGTATTTAGTCACTTTTATTTGTAAAAACCAACCTCCAATATTTATAATTTTTCTAACAAAAATTATGGCAAAGTTTATGTAACAATTTATGGTTTGAATACACTTGTAAATACTTGTTTAAAAATATTTTTCTAAGTGTTTATATTTTTAGAAAATTTTTCCATAGTTTCCCCTAAAAATGGAGGTTTCCATGCTTTCAATCATATCATTTTCTTTTGTAAAAATCATCACAATCCATTCACAATCAATAATAAACAACTTTTAGTTACCAATTTTGCCAAAAATAAGTATAATCTACTACTTCATGAACTTGAATATTTGTAAAAATTTGTATGAACTTACTAGTGTCATTAGTAAGCCTTGTTACCCTTTAAAATTTGATTAGTTCTTTAAAAACTTCATTTTTAAAGAATATAGATGTTTACAACTTCAAATCATATTTTCTAAAAATATTTCTTTATGCATTCTTCTTGTTACACAAGTGTTTCTACACTTGTTTAACCACTAAAAATAAGATTTGTTTATGTAATAACCAAGATCTAGTAAAACTTGTATTTTTAACTTGGTTTCTTAGAAAATCACTCTTGAAATCTTAGATTTACATCTTACTTTGATCATTACTTTGAAAGAAAACAATATATTCCTTCAAGTTCATGCTTTATGTTAGGATGATATGTGAATCTCTAACATGTTTATCTTCTCATCTTGCTAGATTATGTTTTTAATCATGATCTAGCAAGATCATGTGATGATCCAGGGCCGTCTCCGAGAATGCTAAAAAATTTTTGGGCCTCGGACGAAACAAAAAAATTGGGCCCACTTATTATAATATAAACTCATCAGTTATATATCAAGAAACCACAATACGACGATAATTGCTACAAAACAAACCAAAAGTAGTGTATTTTGATAAAATATGTTTATACACCCATGTATATATAAATATGTGATTCAAATTAGTGATGTTTTAAGGCTTAACATGTCGTGTAATCTCACTTTATAAAACATTAATATTGTTTTTAGAAAATGAATCGTGACAAAATCATTAATTAAAAATAAAAGTTAATAATCATCGGATTTGAAATCATTACCTCAAGACTATAACCCAAAACATTAACTAATGAATCATATAATCATCTTGTTAACAAGATTAAACTGTTAATTAATTAAGTGAATTGATAAATTAAAATGCAAGAGACTAATAGTTGAAAATTGTTTAAATAAAAATACAAAGGAGTGGATTAGAACTTGTGACCTTAGTTTTCAAATTTGAGTGTCTTAACCATTGAACTAGCTTCATTTTTGGTTCTGGAACTTATTTATTAAAGATTTAACATAACATAACGGTGCTCACTTAAAAATCTAGGCCTTGAAATTTTGTCGGGCCCTATAAACCCTTTGGGCCTTGGCGTCTGCCCGGGCTGCCCAGCCCTAAAACCGGCCCTGTGATGATCTACATCATTTTCACAAGCAAACAATGATCAACAAGTAAATCAACACAAAACAACATGATTTCTTCATGATTTCTTATAATTTTAAGCTTATGTTCATGTTTCATCTTCTTGTTTCTTAGTGTTCTTCATGATAATCATCTTGTATCATCTTTTAACCACTTAAAATAGAAGTAAAATGGAAAGATCATGGTTCTTACCACTAGCTCAAGGCTTGGGATGATCAAGAGGAGAAAACAAGTGGATAAAAGCAAACAAGAGAGATCCTTGAACTTCCGAAAGCTCCTAGCTTCTCTATGCACCTTCTAACATCTTTGTATATGTGTGAAATGTATGAAGAATGATTGATGATGGTGGTGGTGTTTGTGCTTAATCTCGGCCGAAGGTAGGCATGGGAGAAGAGAAAACGTGTGTGTTTTAGTGTGTGAGAGATATGATGTTCATGTGCTTATGGTTATACTTATAACCCATTCATAACATTTCTCCCTTGTATAATATGTTTTAAAAAGTAGTAACAAGATCTAATATAATATATAGATAAAATATTGAAGTGGGGCCCTTGTTGGGGGCGGATTTGGTGAAGGGGGGGGGGGTAAAATGTAAATTTTTGGAAGTTTGGGGTTTAAAGTGCAAATTAGAAGGTTTAAGTATGTTTAAGTGTGTTTAGGTGTTTTTATGATTTTTAAGGTGTTCTACCACCAATACTAGCTTAATATCATAAAAACATTACTTCTAATAAAATTTTGATGTCCCGGTTATTGTCCGGTTGTTCGGTTCGTTACGGTTCGTTAAAGTGCTGAATTGCGCAGTTTCACTAAGTATGAAGCCCCTTTTGTGGCAGTTTTAATTCCCGACACTTTGTAAGTTATTTTGGGCAATAAAATATAAATTTTGTATGATATTATTGTGTTAAATAGCTGGTTATAGCTGAATTTGCTGATTTTCTGCAGAATTCTGCTGTTTATGTGAGTTTTAGGCACTTTCCGGCACTTAAACTATCTCTAGGATGGCCATCCGATCGGATGACATTTGTCGTCCGTCGGATTCCACTTTTACATTAATGCACCGATCCCTGTGTTGTCTTTACACAAACATACATGCATTTACATACATACACAAAATAACATACACAGCACAAAATAAGACTCGATGCAGACGGAAGCTACAGACATATGTACTAACAGACTCCCCCTTGGATGTAGCTGTAGTTCCTTCCTGCATAGTCTTCAATCCTTCCTGCTGCGTCTTCTTTCTTTAGCCCTCTGCCTTCTCTTTTCTGCTTTTTCTTCCAACATCTTTCTCCTTAGAAGCCTTGCAACTTCATTCTAGTACTTTCTGTACTCTGGATCACCGTCACGTTTCCTATCCCAACGTGGGATCTTGTTTTCCTCTTTCTCAATAGGTGTCTGGTCCGTTGGAGGAGGTCTCATAAGCTTGTACCTTCCAATCTCGCAGCTTTCTCCGCAATCCCTTTAAACTTCTGACTGCGGTTGTAATTTTTCAAGAATTCATCAATCTCTAAATCTCTCCACTTAGACTTCCAGTATCTCCTATAGTTGATGTCATTAGCAAAGTATACATCCACAATTGTGACAACTGTGCTCTGTAATCTATGTTCAATGTAAAACAATATCCATTATTAAAAAAACAATGTGTTTTGGTGTTATTATGTGTGTATTTGTGTTTGATGATTTTACGATTTGATTCGAGTTCGATCTCAAGCTTTGAATCGCTTTCTAGAAAGTTATACGCAAACTGGTGTGTTGGTGCACTAAATGTCTGCTCATTACGTCATAATCAAGTCTTGTGTCTAGAATTGTTTGAATGATCACACAATAGGGTTTTATTTAGGGTTTGTATGTGTTTAACTTGAAGATTTCGCTTGAAATCAGTTCAAGCGAAATCAACATCTTGAGATTTAGCTTGAAACAAGTTCAAGCGAAATCAACAGGTGAAGATTTCGCTTGAAACCATCTCAAGCGAAATCAACAAGCTTATATATAGGTGTTGTGTGTTTCATTTGAGAAAAAAGAGGTCATTGTGTATGAGACACGAAGTGCTGCCGGTTTTGTATCAGAAAACGTTGTAAAAGCACGAATATTAATCAGAAAAGAAGGATTAAAAGGATAATAGCTGTTATGACTTTGTTTACGTTGATTCCGCCTTCGTACGCAAAGATGAACTGCCTTAACTGACATTTCAAGGTCGTAGAACGGTCCAACAAGTGGTATCAGAGCTCAGGACGAGGAGTTCATACCATAGCAGCGGATTCTCTTCTTTCTACTCATTTCTTTTTATATTTTTCTGATCTGAACAAGTTCCAACGGTCGAAATGGTCTGATTTTCGAGTATATCGTGTAAAACAGAGTTTTAACAAAGCCTACAAAGATTCGGACTAAAATTCAGATTAAAACTTGTTAAAAATGACCTAAAACAGAATTTCGCTTGAAAGTGTTCGAAATTAATAGTTGATTTCGCTTCAAAACAGAAAATTTTGGCTGGATTTCGCTTGAAAGTGTTGAAGCGAAATTGATTATCTGTGGATTTCGCTTGAATCAGATCTGGTCTTGGTTTTCGCTTGAAATCAGTGGAAGCGAAACTGATCTTGTGGTTTTCGCTTGAATCAGAGTTGTTCTTTGTTTTCGCTTGAAACAGATTGAAGCGAAATTGTTCTATCAGATTTCGCTTGAAACATAGTTTGGATCAGATTTCGCTTGAACAGTTATATAGTGCTGATTTCGCTTGAAGCTGTATATACTTCAAGGATTTCGCTTGGAGTTGCTGAATTTTCAAAACTTAAAATTTTTCTAAGTGTTTGCTGATTTTGCAGGAACATTCACGATGGATGATCTTTTCATGAATCCGTTTAGCGACATGTACGCGTTCGCTGGAGATTCCGGAAACGATGATACTTCGTCAAGCAATGTGAATGATAACTCGCGAAAAGAGAAGAAAAAGGAAGCTTGGGAATCAGAAAGTGCTTTCGGAACGTTTAATAAACCTCCAAAACTTATGGCTATTGAGGAGTATAGTCGGTGGTCCAGAAAGTTTGAAGACTGGATGATGGCATTTGCATTTCCAAGTTGGAAAAGTCTGAAGAACGGTTATGATCAAGGAAAAAAGAATGGTGAAGTCTTAACAGCTACTGATGAGATTGAATCATTCGTAGCCGAACAAAAGTGTGTGGCATTGTTATTTCAGTCTGTTCGGGAGGATATCATTTCATTGATAGACTATTCAAATGCTAAAGATCTTTGGGCAAAGTTAGAAAAGAAATGTTTAGGAAGTACTGAAATCGTGAAAAACAAAAAGAAACTTCTTAGGAAAGAGTTTGATATGTTTGGTTGTCTTAAGAATGAGTCAGTTTGTAAAATGATAGAAAGGTTCGGTCATCTGAAGCTGGAATTAGCAAGACATGATATCAGATATTCTGATGAAGAACTTGTTGACAAACTGTTCGATTCATTACCAGACGAGATGGATTGGAGATATTATGCACTGATGTTGAAGAACACTATTGCTCCTGAATTGTTGAAACCAGATTTGGTGATTGAGAGACTTGAAAGTCACGAACTGGAATTGAAGAAGACGTATAAAGTCAATCATTCATCTTATCAATAGAATTTGGATCTATATTATCCAAAGAGCATGATGCCGAAAGTTACTTCTCCAAAAATTGTGTTTTCTGCTGAAAATGTGTCGACAGCTGGCAAAGAAAGTCAAAGCAGTCAAAGCAGTGGAAGTCACAGTGGTTATCACGGTGGATCTTCATCATCTGCAAGTTATTCTGATGCAAAGAATCGTTTTCAATGCAACATTGCGATAGATTTGAAGAATGCTCAGAACTTTGATGAGGAATCGGCCAAGCAGCAGATGATCTTCCTAGCATCGGTGTTGGAATCGTATGAAGGGTTGGTAGCTGGGAAGATAGGCAATACAAATCTGACGAAAGAAGATTACGATCAGATTGATCCGGAGGAAATGGAACTGATCGATATTCGTTGGGCTATGGCAAGTGCTGTTCGTCGTGCACAAAGATTCATGGAAATTACTGGAAGGAAAACAATTGGTGGTGCATCTACTAAGTTGGGGTTCGATAAATCGAAGGTGACTTGCTTCAAGTGTAAGCAGAAGGGTCATTTCAAACGAGAATGCCGAAACGCTTATGTTGATGAATCGGAGAATCCTTTCAGAGATGATTACTACAAGAAGGCGATTTATCACCAGAATAAATCCGAGCCGTCTAGATTGAAGCAGATTGAAGACAACAGAGAGAAATCTAGAGCTCTTGCAGTGATTTATGATGATGAGGGGTATGATTGGAGTCAAGAGGTTCTACCAGAAGAAGATGCGGTTGGATACGCATTCATGGCGAAAAATGAACCTATTCCATGGAAAGATGATAGAACTGAAGAGCAGAAGTATAGATACAGAAAGATGATTTCGGAAAACAAAATTACTAGACTTTCTGGTATCTATTTGGAAGCAAAAAGAGCAAAAAGATGGGATCCAGATAGGGAATGTTATCTTGATGAGTATGGAAATATTGCAATCAATCACAAAACTCTCGATCTGGAAGTCTTAATCAAGGAAATGAAAGATAATGATGAGTATTGGCAACACAAATGGTGGGGAACTCCAACAGAGAAAATGAAAGAGGAAGCGAAGAAAGAAAAAGAAGAAAAAGAGAAAGAAGAGATCGAAAAATCAAAGAAGATTGATACTGGAGTTATCGATACAACGCAGGAGTTGACTGCAGAGAACCTGGGAAAAATGGCTGACAAAGTGCTGGCTGCTAAGGCACTTGAGGTAGACTCTAACTCCGTGTCTGAGTCAAAAAGCCAGGTCAGTTCAGATGTGTCAACAAATGCGTCAGGTAAAAAGATCGAAGGAAATACTGATTGCAAAAATTGCAACAAAGAGTGCAAATTTTGTAATACTGTCACGTATCTCAACGGTGAGAAAATTAAAGATCTGACAGCAAAGGTCAGAAGCGTTGAGAATCAGATTCTTGGTCGTGACAAAACAGTTAAAGCTTCAACTGAACGGATAAGAGAATTAACTGCTCAAATTGAAAATGATAAAATTGATCATGATAAAGTTAAAAATGAAAATGAAAAGTTGATTCTTGAAAACCGTCAGATTTCTGAAAAATTTGAAAAACTCAAAAGCACAATGAAAGATTGTGATGATAGAAATGGTAAAACTTTTAAAGAAAATGAACATTTGAAAGCAGTGCTTAGAATCAAAGAAGAATCAATTAACAAACAACTGGATGAAATCGCTAAATTGAAACTTAAAGTTCAAGAGGCTGTAATCGAAAACGAGCGAATCCAGTTGAAGCTTAACAGTTACAGCTCCGCAAGCTTTGTTTTGCAACATATCATTCCCAAACCCATCGGGAAAGACAAAGCGGGCGAAGATGTGTATTGTGATGGAACTGGGGTGGGGTTTCATCAAGTTCCACCACCTGTTCTTGATAACTACACGAAAAAGCAATCTGGGTTGGTTGAAATTGAGGAAGCGAGTGAAGTTAAACTTCCGGAGAACATTGATGTTACTTTTTCTACATCATCTGATGATAGTGTTCAGACAGAGATTGTTAAGAGCACAACTGAAAGTGTTTTGGTGTCTGATTCACCTGAAGATGATGGGTGTTTCTTGGATAAGTACATTCAGAAACCAAAATCCAAAAACAACTTAAATGAGGAACCGGGTCTTGTGATGTACAAGATGGCTGGATCTGATAAGTTGTATTCGGATTCTGAGTTTCCAATTGAGAATGTTAATTTGAGAAAGTTGACAAATGTTTTCAAGTTAGTTGAAGTTGAGTTGTCAGAAGTGAACAGTTTGTGTCAAACAAAAAGGCAAATGAATTTTGAGAAAGATAAAGCTTATTACAAAAAGCCTGTTGTTCCACCACGTTTTTATAATAAAAATCAAAACAGTTGGTCGGGTGGTTATCGAGGTGGAAATAGTTATCAGAAGAAGAGTTTTCAAAACAAAAGGTTTGCTGAAAAGAAGGTGTTTGTGAACAGTTCAAGTTGACTTTCTGATGAGGAAAATGAAATTTTTTCAAAATCAAATAAAGAGTTCTTTGAGAAAAGAGCCTCACAACCTCAGTCTGAAGGCACAAGTCGAGTTGTTGATACTCGTACATGTTTTAGATGTAACAAAGTTGGTCACATTGCAAGAAATTGCACCAACTCCAAGCCTAAGACTGAAGTTGTTGACAGATGGTCCCAAAAGAAGAAAGTTGACATGAAGGTTAAAGCATCAATCATTGTTGAGAAAAAGAATGTGAAAAATGACAACATCAAAGTGAAAAATGAACCTGTAAAGAAAGTGGTAACTAAAAACGATAAGTTTTATAAACAGGTTACTTTATCTCAACAAGTTTGGAAACCAAAAACAGAGAAGAAAATTTCAACTTCTGAAGTGAAAAAGGCTGAAGAATCAATTTCAGTTGATTATGATGCAAATTTTCCACCTTTGAAGGCTGAAAATTTCAAAATTCAAATTGCGAGAGTCAAGGTTACACCTAAGGCTGATGAGGCCTGGGTGGACACCATGTTCGAATAAGCAGTTTGAATTGCCGGAGCTTCCTTGTTCGCGAAGCATGAATCGGCATCTTTATTGAAATGTTTTAAAAGCAACTTGTGGTATGTGCAGGATCTTCCAAGAGCTATTTCAAGATGGATCATGGATAGTGGCGCATCTCGACATATGACAGGAAAAACTGCATTGCTGTATGATGTGAAGAATATCAATGGTGGTTATGTGGGATTTGCAGGTCATGAAGGTGGTAGAATTGTTGGTGAAGGAACGTTATCCAATGGGATTGTGACGTTTGAGAGAGTTAACTACATCACTGAGCTGGAGAACAATCTGCTTAGTATCTCGCAGATTTGTGACAATATGTATACTACTCACTTCACTGATAAAGAATGTTTGATTTTGAAACCTGGTTTTGTTATCCCTGAAGAATGGATTATCATGAGGGCACCTAGAGTGAATGATTTATATGTGTTAGATATGTCTGTAGCAACTACAACTACTGGTCAAGCACATTGTTTCGTGTCTAGAGCAACTGAGAAAGAATCAAGATTGTGGCACCGAAAGATGGGGCATATACATCTTAGAAAAATGAATCACTTGGTGCACAATGATTTGGTATTGGGAGTTAATATCAAAGGTTTTCATCTGGAAGGGGAGTGCATTAGCTGCATCAAAGGCAAGCAGAAGAAAAAGTCACACCCTACAAAGCAAGTCAATTCAGTTTCGAGACCTTTGGAACGACTTCACATGGATTTGTTTGGTCCGGTGAATGTCAAAAGTATTACAGGAGATTACTATTGTTTGGTCGTTACTGATGATTATTCCAGATTTTCATGGGTTTCTTTCTTGAAGACGAAAGATGAAACATTTGACAGTTTGATGGGGCTGTTCAGGAAGATTGAGAATTTGTACCAAAGGCGTATTAAGAGAATTCGAAGTGATAATGGTACTGAATTCAAGAACAGCAAGATGGAAGAATTTTGTGATGAAAGAGGTATTTTGCATGAGTTTAGTGCTCCGTACACTCCGCAGCAGAATGGAGTCGCAGAACGCAAAAATCGGACACTAATTGAGACGGCTAGAACTATGCTCGCAGATTCAAAGTTACCGATTAATTTTTGGGCTGAAGCTGTTTCTGCCGCATGCTATACGCTCAACAGGGTTCTCACTGTCAAGAAGTTCAACAAAACATGCTTTGAGCTAATCAATAACCGCAAACCGAATTTGAAATATCTAGAACCGTTCGGGTCACCCTGTACGGTTATAGAGCCTTTTGGAAAGTTTGGTCCGAAGTGCATTGAGGGAATATTTGTTGGTTATGCAAATCCGATGCGACGTGTCTTCGTTCCAAGTGAGAAGCGAATTATTGAAGCTGCAAATGTTGAATGTCAAGGTTATACTATGCCGTCGCAGAATCCTGGTGATTCATGGCGTTATCATTATGACAAACTTTGGGATTCGTTTGACATGAGAGAAGAATCAGAGGATGATGAAGATTTCTTTGATGAGTTGGATATTTTGCATGAATATGAGTCGCAGTTAAGATTCCCAGCCGAGTATTCAAGGAGACCACGGGAAACTTCAAATGACGATGAAGCAGGTTCGAGTAATGCTGGTGAACATGATGATGTCCAACAGAATGAAGTTACTCAGGATAATCAGTCGGCTCAGAATGATAATCTAGAAGCTGAAAACATGCCAGTATTTGATCATGGTGATTCAGATTCAGATTCTGAGGGGGAGCAAATTCAGATTTCAAGTCAAACAAACCAAGTTGGTGAACAAGATGCAGAGCAGAACGTTACTAATCTGGAGGGAAATGTAGATGTTCCAAGCGAAGTGATGCCGCGAACTTTTTCATATCATCCAGAGGAGTTGATCATAGGAGAATTGCAGACAAGCGTTCGCACTCGAAATCAGATTGATAAAGGGCTTACATGTTTTTATACAAAAGTTGCTCCTTTGCAAACTGAATTCTCATTGAGTTGTTTTATCTCGCAGGTTGAGCCAAGAACTTACAAAGAGGCGCTTACTGAAGACTCTTGGGTCAATGCAATGCAGGAGGAACTTAGTCAATTCGAGAAATTGGGAGTGTGGAAGTTAGTTGATTTGCCGGATGGTCAGAGGAAAATTAACACCAAGTGGGTGTTCAAGTGTAAGAGGGACGATAGAGGAGTTGTTGTAAGGAACAAAGCTCGACTCGTTGTTCAGGGATTTAGTCAATAGGAGGGAATTGATTTTACCGAAGTCTATGCTCCTGTAGCACGACTAGAGGCAATCAGAATTTTCCTAGCATTTGCGTCTTGGAAGAACTTCAAAGTATATCAGTTGGATGTTAAATCGGCGTTTCTTTATGGGAAGGTTAAAGAGGAGGTTTATGTCGGTCAGCCACCGGGCTTTACCGATCCAATCCACAAAAACAAGGTCTACTTATTGGACAAAGCGCTGTATGGTTTACACCAGGCCCCGAGAGCTTGGTATGAGACTTTGTCTCAACACCTACTAGCCAACAAGTTCATTCGTGGAAAAGTGGATGCTACTCTTTTCACTAAAGAGGTCGATGGTCATCTTCTGATAGTTCAGATTTATGTGGACGATATAATATTTGGGTCGACAAATGAAAATCTATGCAAAGATTTTGAATCAGTGATGAAGCAAAAGTTTGAAATGTCATCAATGGGGGAGATGAAATTCTTTCTGGGTTTACAAGTTGAACAACTTCCTGAGGGAATTTTCATTCATCAGTCAAAGTATGTTCATGATATTCTAGAGAAATTTGGGATGTCAAGTTCTACTCCAGCTGCTACCCCACTTGCAACAAATCATGGGATTCACCCAGATCTCACCGGAGACAGGGCTGATGAAACGTTTTACCGTTCCATGATAGGTTCTTTAATGTACCTAACTGCTTCACGTCCTGATATAATGTACCCAACGTGCCTCGCAGCAAGATTTCAGTCTAACCCGAGAGCATCGCATATGATCATTGTGAAAAGGATATTGCGCTACCTGAAAGGAACTCCTTCATTGGGGTTGTGGTATCCTAGGAAAGGCGACTTTACGCTCGAAGGGTATTCCGATTCGGATTTCGGATGCTGCAAAGTCAATTCAAAATCAACAACTGCAGGATGCCAGTTCTTTGGTCCTAGATTGGTTACCTGGCAGTGTAAGAAACAAACGTCTGTGGTGTTATCTACATGTGAAGCGGAGTACGTATCTGCTAGCAGTTGCTGCTCTCAGATCTTGTGGATACAGCAACAGATGCGCGACTACGGTTTGCAGTTTCTTAACACACCTCTTTTTGTTGATAATGAGGCCGCTATAAATATAACAAAGAATCCAGTACATCACGCTAAAACTAAACACATAGAAATTCGTCATCACTTTATTCGTGATTGCTTTGAGAAAAAGTTGATACGAATTGAGAAAATCTACACTGACGAACAAAAAGCTGATTTACATACCAAAGCTTTTGATAAAAATCGGTTTAAATATTTGTTAAAACTGAACGGTATGAAGCTTCTTTCAGTGTCGGATGGCATAATTGGCGTTGATGAGAGTACTGTTGCGGATGAAGACGAGAAACAATCTGCAATGGTTTGTCGAATTTTTACTTGTTTTGGTATTTAGGGGGAGTAGATGTTTGTACATAGTTTATTTTCAGAAAATACAAAAACAGTAAAAAATGCAAAAATACAAAAACATGATAAAATTTGAAAATGATAGTACATCGGCTAGACGATTACAGTATGCTAAAGATTTGTAAAGTATAAAAGAGTTAAACAATCTCACTGATGATGTGTCGATAGGTTTTCGCACATTTAGTAGATTTATTCGGCATATAAACCTAAAATTCAAACTTGTGAATTCGTGGGGAACACTACTTGGATATATAGGTAACCCCTGAAATCTCGTTTGAAAGGTCTCTTAATCTGATATACTAGGTCTTTATACTCAATGATGTCTGGGGTATTATTCCGGGACTTCTGCTGAATGGTGGTTCTGACCTAGTCCCTGGATAATGCTTGCTGCAATGCTTGAAACACAGCATTAAACCCTCAGCATGCTGAAACAATAAAATTGATAAATGCTGCTGTTGTAAGCAAAAAGATCCTCTAAAGGGGACATACCGTAAAGTCGAAGCTGATATCTCTCTGCGTATACGGAAGTATCGACCTGAGATCCCTCGGCCCTCGCATACCTAATTTATATACAGATATCATTGTAGTATATTCACCTGTAAGACTGATTATTGGGATTCTAGATACGGGAGTATATTCAAGAGGTGGGACACATGAATGAGCTAAGTTCATAATTCATCTAAATAATATCCTGAGTAAATTGAAATTTGTGTGGGAATTTAAGATGGATCAGTATATCGACAATCAAGGTGAATTGTTTAAATCTGAGTATGAAATGAAGCTTAACGGTACTTGTAATTTGTCTGAAAAGCTGATATGATTCCCTGACACGCTCACCAAAAATTTGTTTGTAAATAGTTTACTTTGTTTACTTTCTGAAATTTAAGTCTTCTGTATTTCATTTCTTAGTTTAGATCACTTTGATAAAATCCAAAAAGATTTTATTTCTGTTTTATTTTTCTGACAAACCAAAGTGGAGAGTTGATTGTTGGATTCTTAGTTGTTTGAAGCAGATGCAGGAGATTCTGGACTGAAGAATGAGGAGAGCTTATCTTTGAAGAAGTTTGAATTGTTTGAAAAGTCAAAAACAAGTTCATTAATTTGATACTTGTTATTTTCTGAAAATGTTTGAAAGTGTTTTTTTTTTAAATCAGTATTGATTCGTCATAAGATCAATCAAGGTCATTAATTTGGACTTGGTAGATTAATCAAGTGATCAGGGTCATTAACTTGGACCTGAATACTTGAGTGGATTGTTAAAACTGATTGAGTTTGTGAATTATTGTTGAATAGATAGAATTGTAATGTTTGTTGGTTGAGTAACAGGTTTGGACTTCATTATTCCCAACGGAAGCTAATTGTCAAAGCTTGAACCAGATATCTCAGATTCTAGCATATCGAGAGGGGGAGTCTGTGAAAGGGGGAGTCTGGATCAACGGTCAAAGGGAAGATTGAAGTTTAAAGTTTGAAGATTGAAGATAAAGATTGAAGAAAGTTTTTACAATGTTTGAAGATTGTTAAAGACAAAGACTTGAAGCCAAAGACTTCATCAACATCCAAGGGGGAGTCTGTTGGTGCACTAAATGTCTGCTGATTACGTCATAATCAAGTCTTGTGTCTAGAATTGTTTGAATGATCACACAATAGGGTTTTATTTAGGGTTTGTATGTGTTTAACTTGAAGATTTCGCTTGAAATCAGTTCAAGCGAAATCAACATCTTGAGATTTAGCTTGAAACAAGTTCAAGCGAAATCAAC
The DNA here is from genome assembly GCA_030545235.1 of Helianthus tuberosus. Classification (NCBI taxonomy): domain Eukaryota; kingdom Viridiplantae; phylum Streptophyta; class Magnoliopsida; order Asterales; family Asteraceae; genus Helianthus; species Helianthus tuberosus. Next base: position 113,277,287 of record CM060394.1, on the reverse strand, counting down.
AGGTGAAGATTTCGCTTGAAACCATCTCAAGCGAAATCAACAAGCTTATATATAGGTGTTGTGTGTTTCATTTGAGAAAAAAGAGGTCATTGTGTATGAGACACGAAGTGCTGCCGGTTTTGTATCAGAAAACGTTGTAAAAGCACGAATATTAATTAGAAAAGAAGGATTAAAAGGATAATAGCTGTTATGACTTTGTTTACGTTGATTCCGCCTTCGTACGCAAAGATGAACTGCCTTAACTGACATTTCAAGGTCGTAGAACGGTCCAACATGGTGCTTAAACGTAATCAGTTAACCACGACAAACACTCCATAATAGTGAAATAGGCTTAACATACCTTAAATAACCTTCACATAACTTAGAAATGAGTTTTGGATGGTTTGGTATGTTGAAAACAAGTCTATTCGATCGCAGGGACTAATTGTGTCAAACTGCGAATATATACCGATTTGTATAGTAACGAACACTCTGGAACTTGATCATAAGTTAAACATACCATAAATATCCTTTACATAGCTTAGAAATAGGCTTTGAGGAGTTCGGTACGCAAAAATAAACTTATTTGATCAATAGGGACTAAAAGCGTCAAAAAGTGCATAAGTTTGCATTTTCGCGCATATCTTACGTTCTGAATATATCCGGACATCCAAAAATTTTTGAAATCATTAAAATATCTTATTTTAGTGATTGGCATGCAAAAATTCCATTTGACGCGTAATTTGGATCTTTTTTGCGTCCGTTACGACTTCCGTCGTAATTACCCGAATAACGCAACCGTACGACCAAACAAACCACATCTAAGATGTTTTTGAGCATATTTTAAGTTCCCTATACTTTAACTTCATTTTAGAGCCTTGAAATGGGGTTAACGAGGCTTAAACGTGTCAAAAATGCATCAAAACCCAAGTTTCTGGGCTGCAGGGACTAAAAGTGTAAATCTGCCAAAGATCTCAGGCGGGGCGCGTAAGCCCATGCCTATTATTACGCGGGGCGCGACAGACTTACAGCACAGAAACATTGAATCTGGACTTTGAGCTGTTTTGATGGTTTTTAACCACTGCTTTGGGATACCATCTGCTTGTTTTTTTTTATGGTATTTCATGTCCCCTTGTATTGTTAAACCATGTGCCCACATGGAGGGTCAAGATCGAAGCACAAAATGCGAGAAACGATCCTAACGGTTTACCGAAAACTATATATACCCAAGCTCTCATTCCATTTTCTGCACACTTGATCTGAATAACTCTAAGTTGAAGTTCTAAAACTTCATACCCGAGTGTTTTGGATCAAGATCTCCCTAGCTTGGACCCTTTGTAAGCTTCTTTCGTGCTTTTATTTCTTTTCGAGCACGAAAGTCAAACAGTGTTTGATTTTCTGCTTTGACCAGTCTTTGGTCAACACAATGTTCGTTTGAACTTTGCAATGTGAGCGTAATCATGATGGTTATAGTCCTGTGTGACTATACCTACTGGTTTCCATGTTGATTAGGCGTAGTGACGAGTCATAATTTCGGTCAAAATATGTATTTATGCATATTTTGCAACCAAACTATTCTTGGGTATCAAAACCCTTTGTTTTGATAACAAAACCTATTTTCTAACTTAGTTAAACATGTTTCAACATGTTTAGCTCGTCACTTTTAGTTTAGTGCTTGTATAGAGTCGTAAGTCAAGCGGTCTAAACCACTGCTTAGACTTTCGAACTCGACCCGTTTGGTCGATCATTAGGATCCGACCAAGAATATTTGTTACCATAGTTGTATAGGGAATAACCTTCCGGGGTTATACCTTATGGTCACTTAGTTTAATTAGTTGTATGATAGGTAGTTTATATGCCTTAGGAAAATTACCAAAATGCCCTTTTCATGCATAATTGGATCTTAAGCATATGTAACTTAACTTTTATCAGCTAAACTGATTATGCAACATATTTAAACATGTTTAGGCATATAATAGTTGTCATAGGACTAGTTAGACGTCTCGAACGCGCTTTTGCGCGAACGACGCGTTAAAGTAGCGTAAGCTACCTTAATGGGTCGCGACGGGTCGAAAGCACTTAGGATAGGTTCCGATCTAGAATGTAGGCTTTGTTAAACCATATCACATGAGTTCCAATACTCATTTGGTTTACAAGACCTCATTCTATCCGATCTTCCGATTTAGGTGTCGATTTATTACCTAGTGATTCGATTACTAGGTGCTACTTGAATTTCCTTGGTTTGCCTGAGCTTGTTGAGTTCTTTAGATTGAGGATACTTTGCACTTCGATGTGAGTACATAGTTCCCCTATTTTACTATTTTCGATTGTTTTGGGGTGATTCATATGTGTAGAATGATTTCGAGGTTTAAACGATGGTTTCAAAAATGATTAATATGGTTTATATTAAACTAATAACGATTTCGATAATGTGAACAAACTTGTTGGACGTACTTACATAATGAATAACATTCATTAATTTTGGCCGAACTGACCAGTATTAGGTTATGGTACCATAGGATCTGACAAATCCCGTTATCAGACTACACCCATGGTTGTGTGTGGGGGTTATGTGGGTAACGACCGAATCTGTGATTATTAACTTACCCTTTGGTGGTTTGTTATGCGAGTTGAACGATGGACGAGTTGCGAAGGTTAGGATGTTATTAGCGAGACGACCAAAAGTAGTTTCACAATTAAAATGAGAACGATTTTGGGACAATTTAAACGATTTTGGAAACGATTTGAACAAGTTAAACGATTTGAACAAACGATTGGTTTTGGGTTGTGATTAGATAATGGGACGGGTGTAACATGATAAAAGCATGGTAGATACGCCGCTGGTACTTCTTATATATAAGTGCTTTTATCATATTATATTCCGTGGCATTATTTAGTTCACTTGGACAAACGATTTTGAAACGATGTCACATAACGATGTTTTCTAAATATAAACCATACGAGTTTTGTAACGAGAACCATTTACGATTTGGTTTACTTAAACAAATGTTTTGGGTTAAGAATCATGGCTACGAGATTTTATAAACTATAACCAACTTGATTTGAGTTGGTTAGTTACGTTGCAATGCTATACACTTTTCAAAACAAGGTTTGTAATCTTTTGACTGTTGTAGTCTAATGAGGTACGCAACATGTAAACGAGCCATGAATCCGATACTCTCATAAAACCTATGTGCTCGCCAACATTTCTTTGCTGACTTTGTTTTTACATATGTTTCAGGTGGTGTTGAATGATGTTGATTGCTAGGATGCATGTTCACATAGGATCTGGACGAGGCCTTAGTGACATAATAATAATAATGATAGTCGATGTGTAACTTGTTTGTTTTGTATTAAGACAATGTAAATTACTTAATGAATCAATAAAACGAAACTTTTGTATCCATGGTTGTGAAACAATGATTCTGTTACGACACTCCCCGACGTTTCCACCGCGGTTTCATTGTTTTAACGCGGTCGGGTGTGACAGAAGAGTTGGTATCAGAGCCAATGGTTATTGGGAATTAGGTTATTAGTAATGCTTTGACCTAGACTATAACTTTTCAAGGACCCCAAAGCAAGTTTATTTGCGTTTAGATTTTAAAACAATACCGTCACCTATCCTTAGGTGATAACCACAACGAGAACACAATAACAAATCCGTTTTGAAAACCAATCATCTCTTCGTAGATGATTTGTTATAAGGTTTTGAACCTTCAAAGCTTTCGAATCGATTTTGAAAATGATCACCCACCCTTCCGGATGATTCATTTTTGGCTTAGTGCCTTATGAGTTTTCAAAATCTCATCAAAGTTTGGGTCTTATAATGTGAACACGTGCAATCTGGAAGAGTGAACGCCTGTATCCTGTGTTTTCTGTCTAAGGCTAGAGTGTTTGTACAAATCCACATAATCGGACCAGTCACTCTTACCTGGGAACTCTTGGGATGAGTGTCCACTTATAGGCTAAAGCATGTCTTCGCGATACATTATATTGACCCATTTACTTTGATTAGTCACTGCGTGTCGTTTATTTTGTTTGAGGTAACGAACGAATAATCGCCTACCTTGTGTTTTGTCGATGTTTTCAATACCTCTTTTGTTTTTCCAATTGTCGACCTCACTCATTTCTCATATTCCCTTGTTCCTTTTAGATAATGCCTCCTCGACGTGATACACAACCTCTAACCAACGAAGAAGTCGCAGCCCTTGTCTCTTAGCAAATGGCTGCAGTGCTTCCGAACATAGTAACCCAGATTCATCAATTATACAACAACAATAATAACAATAATGCTTAGTGTAGTTTCAATAATTTCAATTCTGCTAAACCATTAAAGTTTTCTGGGTCTCAAGGAGTAACCGCGCTCCTACAATGGTTCGAAAGTTTGGAGAGCACATTCAGACATGTGCAATGTCCGAATGAGCGTAAGGTTGAGTTTGCATCTAGTGTGCTTGAGAAGCGTGCTCTTACATGGTGGAACAGTGTGATGCGTGATAGGGTTGCCGATGTGGCGATGGCATAAACGTGGGATGAGCTTCGAGCTCTCATGATGAAAGAGTTCTGTCCCCGTCATGAGATTTGAGCTTTGGAACGAGAATTCGATGATTTGAAACAAGATGGGGGAGAACACCGTGCGTATACGGATCATTATGAGGAGCTCAGTTCGTTGTGTCCTACTATGGTTACCCCATTGGAGAAAGCAATTGAGAGGTATATCGATGGTTTGCCCGATTCTGTGCAAGATATTGTGACTGGCAGTAATCCTACTACTGTCCGTCAAGCGATTGAATTGGCTGCTACTCTGACCGAGTCTTAGGTCAGAAAAGGTAAACTGACCCGAAAGGGTGACAAGAAGAAGTCAGCTGATTCTGCACAAGAGAAGGGTAATGGTAAGGGAAAGAAGAAGGGTGAGTCTTCTAAGAAGTCAAGGAAGCGCAAGGCTTCCAAGAACTTTGCAGTCACTGCACAGAACCCTTAGAACCCACCAGCACTACCTCCTGCGAAGAAGCAATATGCTGGTATTGCACCTCACTATGCTCGATGCAATGGTCATCATGTTGCCCAACAGGCCTGTAAGCAGTGCACTACGTGTGGTAAACTTTGGCATCTGGCCAACATTTGTCGTTTGGGCCAGAATCAGGCTGCTTAGATTCCAGCACAAGCTCAAGGGAATGCTGCGAGATTCCTACCTGGTTCATGTTACAATTGCGGAGAAATGGGTCATTTCCGCAACAACTGCCCGAGGTTGGTGAATGCGAATCAGAACGCGAATGCCAACGCAAACGCGAATGTGAATCCCGCTCGAGAACGAGCATACAATCTGAATGCAAATGAGGCTCGAGCTGACAACAAGGTTGTTAATGGTACGTTCCTTTTTAATAATCAACTTGGATCTGTTCTTTTCGATTCTGGTGCCGATAGGAGTTTTGCTTCGTTATCTTTTGAGCCTTTACTTGCGATACCTAGAACTAAATTAAGGAAACCCTTATCTGTCGAAGTTGCTACTGGTAAACCTCTTGTACTCGATTCTGTTATTTGTGATTGTTAATTAAACCTCGATAACCATCTTTTTCCTATTGACCTCACACCAATGCAACTTGGGAGTTTCGATATTATCGTGGGGATGGATTGGTTAACCAAACATCATGCTGAGGTGGTTTGTTTTGATAAGATCCTTCGTATTCCACTTTTGTCTGTTGAAGTTTTAGAAGTTCGTGGCGAGAAACCATTAGTTGGTTTGAAACTCATGTCGTGTACGAAAGCCCAAAGTTATCTACGAAAAGGATATATTGCTTTTCTGGCACATGTCACCGAGGAGAAGGGCAAGAGCAAGAGTATTCAAGATATTCCGATTGTTCGTGAATATCCAGAGGTGTTTCCTGATGAACTGCCTGGTTTGCCTCCAGTTCGTCAAGTCGAGTTTCATATTGATCTTATACCCAATGCCAACCCGATTGCGAAAGCACCTTATCATCTTGCACCATTGGAGATGCAAGAGTTATAGAAACAGCTTCAAGAGTTATCTGATAAAGGATTCATCCGACTGAGTTATTCACCTTGGGGCGCTCCTGTCCTCTTTGTGAAGAAGAAAGATGGGTCTTTTCGAATGTGTATCAATTATCGTGAGCTTAACAAGCTTACCATCAAGAATCGATATTCCCTACCACGAATCGATGATCTCTTTGATCAGCTGCAAGGTGCTACATGTTTTTCCAAGATTGATCTGCGTTCTGGGTATCATCAGCTTCGTGTTCTCGAAGAAGATATTCCCAAAACTGCCTTCCGTACGAGATATGGGCATTATGAGTTCACTGTCATGCCTTTAGGTTTGAAAAATGCTCCAGCTATCTTCATGGACTTAATGAATAGGGTCTGTAAACTTTATTTAGACAAGTTCATCATTGTCTTCATTGACGATATTCTCATTTATTTGAAGTCTCGAGCCGATCACGAGCAACACCTTCGTTTGACACTGGAACTCCTGAAGAAGGAACAACTTTTTGCTAAATTCTCCAAGTGTGAATTCTGGCTTAAAGAAGTTCAGTTTTTTGGTCATATAGTCAACGAGCAAGGTATTTATGTAGATCCATCCAAAATTGCTGCAATTATGGATTGGAATACACCAACGACACCTACAAAAAATCGTTATTTTCTTGGTCTCGCTGGATATTATCGTCGTTTCATTTAAAACTTCTCAAAGATCGCGGTTCCACTCACTGCTTTGACTCAAAAGAATAAGCCTTTTGAGTGGGGACCCAAACAAGAAGAAGCGTTCCAAACGCTGAAACGGAAGCTCTGTGATGCTCCTGTTTTATCATTGCCCGATGGAAACGATGATTTCGTTGTCTATTGTGACCCGTCGAATCTAGGCCTTGGTTGTGTTCTCATGCAACGAGGCAAAGTTATTGCATATGCGTCTAGACAACTGAAGGTTCACGAGAAGAACTACACAACTCATGATCTTGAGTTAGGAGCTGTAGTTTTTGCCTTCAAAATCTAGAGACACTATCTTTATGGCACGAAGTGTGTGGTTTTCACAGACCACAAAAGTCTCCAACACATTCTCAATCAGAAGGAGCTGAACATGAGGCAAAGACGATGGGTTGAGCTCTTAAGCGATTACGATTGCGAGATTCGCTACCATCCTGGTAAGGCGAATGTCGTAGCCGATGCGCTTAGTCGTAAGGAGCGAGTCAAGCTTCATTCTGTTCGAACTCTATCTGATATTCAAACTCGTGTCCTTCAAGCTCAACAATCTTGTGTTTCACAAAATTTGATGGGTAAGGAATTACCATGTCAACTTGAGCTCATGCTTGAAACGAAAGACGATGGGTTACTCTACTTCAAGGATCGTTTGTGGATTCCGAAACAAGACGATCTTCGCACTTTAGTGATGGACGAATCTCATAAGTCTCGATATTTTATCCATCCTGGTGCTGATAAAATGTACAAGGATCTTCGTACTCAGTACTGGTGGCCTGGTATGAAGAAAGATATTGCCTTGTATGTATCGAAATGCCTAACTTGTCTCAAAGTCAAGGCTGAACATCAACGACCATCTGGTTTTCTTGTACAACCAGAGATACCGGTTTGGAAGTGGGAGAACATTGTGATGGATCTCATTACTAAATTACCACGTACATCTAAAGGTCACAATGCTATTTGGGTTGTCATCGATCGATTAATGAAGTCAGCTCATTTTCCAATTCGCGAGGATCTATCTGCTGATAAACTTGCAAAGATTTATGTTGATGAGATTGTATCTCGACATGGTGTTCCTTTGGATATCATTTCTGATCGTGATGCTTGATTTTCATCTCATTTTTGGAAGACCATGCAATCTGCTATGGGAACCCAACTAAATCTAAGCACTGCTTATCATCCCCAAACAGATGGACAATCTGAGAGGACGATTTAAACTTTGGAGGATATGCTTAGAGCATGCGTGATAGACTTTGGTGGTAATTGGGATTCTCATCTTCCATTGATCGAGTTCTCTTACAACAATAGTTATCATGCTAGCATTAATATGGCACCATTCGAAGCTCTCTACGGTCGAAAATGTCGTTCACCTGTCTGTTGGAATGAGATCGGTGAAGCTCAGCTTACTGGAGCTGAGCTCATTCAGGAAACAACAGATAAAATCAAGAAAATTCGCGATAATCTTGTGACAGCTAGAAGCCGTCAAAAGAGTTATGCGGATATGCGACGCAAGCCCTTATAATTTCAAGTCGGAGACCATGTCCTACTCAAGGTGTCACCTTGGAAGGGAGTGGTGAGATTTGGAAAGAAAGGAAAACTTGCACCTCGATATGTTGGACCATTTAAGATTGTTGAAAGAATTGGAAAGGTTGCCTATCGACTAGAGCTACCTCCAGAGCTTGGAAATATTCACCCGACTTTTCACGTGTCCAATTTGCGAAAGTGTTTAGCTGACGCTAATCTTCACATTCCAGTCGACGAAATTCAAGTTGACGAAACGATGCACTTTGTCGAGACACCTATGGAGATAATGGACCGTGCAGTCAAACAGTTGAAGAACAAACAGATTCGATTGGTCAAGATTCTCTTGGAATCCAAACGTGGCCCAGAGTTTACTTGGGAACGTGAGGACTAAATGAAGGCGAAATATTCACATTTGTTTTCACAAGCTTCCTCTAGTTAAAATTTCAGGACGAAATTTCCGAAAGTGCTCTGTAATCGATGTTCAATGTAAAACAATATCAATTATTGATAAAACAATGTGTTTTGGTGTTATTATGTGTGTATTTGTGTTTGATGATTTTACGATTTGATTCGAGTTCGATTTCAAGCTTTAAATCGCTTTTTGGAAAGTTATACGCAAACTGGTGTGTAAACGTAATCAATTTAACACGAGAAACACTCTGGAATAGTGAAATAGGCTTAACATACCTCAAATAACCTTCACAAAACTTAGAAATGAGTTTTGGATGGTTTGGTGTGTTGAAAACAAGTCTATTCGATCGCAAGGACTAGTTGTGTCAAACTGTGAATCTATACCGATTTGTATAGTAACGAACATTCCGGAACTTGATCATAAGTTAAACATACCATAAATATCCTTTACATAGCTTAGAAATAGGCTTTGAGGAGTTCGGTATGCAAAAATAAACTTATTTGATCAATAGGGACTAAAAGCGTCAAAAAGTGCATAGGTTTGCATTTTCGCGCATATCTTACGTTCTGAATATATCCGGACATCCAAACATTTTTGTAATCATTACAATATCTTATTTTAGTTATTGGCATGCAAAAATTCCATTCGTCGCGTAATTTGGATCATTTTTGCGTCTGTTACGACTCCCGTCGTAATTACCCGAACAACGCAACCGTACCACCAAACAAACCAACATCCGAGATGTTTTTGAGCGTATTTTAAGTTCCCTATACTTTAACTTCATTTTAGAGCCTTGAAATGGGGTTAACGGGGCTTAAACGTGTCAAAAATGCATCAAAAACCAAGTTTCTGGGCTGCAGCGACTAAAAGTGTAATTCTGCCAAAGATCTCAGGCGGGGCGCGTAAGCCCATGCCTATTATTACGCGGGGCACGACAAAATTACAGCACAGAAACATTAAATCTGGACTTTGAACTGGTTTTGATGGTTTTTAACCACTGATTTGGGATACCATCTGCTTGTTTTTTATGGTATTTCATGTCCCCTTGTATTGTTAAACCATGTGCCCACATGGAGGGTCAAGATCGAAGCATGAAATGCGAGAAACGATCCTAACGGTTTACCGAAAACTATATATACCTAAGCTCTCATTCCATTTTCTGCACACATGATATGAATAACTCTAAGTTGAAGTTCTAAAACATCATACCTGAGTGTTTTGGATCAAGATCTCCCTAGCTTGGAGCCTTTGTAAGCTTCTTTCGTGCTTTTATTGCTTTTCGAGCACGAAATTCAAACAGTGTTTGACTTTCTGCTTTGACCAGTCTTTGGTAAACACAAAGTTGGTTTGAACTTTGCAACGTGAGCGTAATCAAGATGGTTATAGTCCCGTGTGACTATACCTACTGGTTACCACGTTGATTAGGCGTAGTGACGAGTCATAGTTTCGGTCAAAATGCGTATTTATGCGTATTTTGTAACCAAACTATTCTTGGGTATCAAAACCCTTTGTTTTGATATCAAAACCTGTTTTCTAACTTAGTTAAACATGTTTAGATCGTCACTTTTAGTTTAGTGCTTGTATAGAGTCGTAAGTCAAGCGGTCTAAACCACCGCTTAGACTTTTGAACTCGACCCATTTGGTCGATCATTAGGATCTGACCAAGCATATTTGTGACCATAGTCGTATATGGAATAACCTTCCAGGGTTATACCTTATGGTCACTTAGTTTAATTAGTTGTATGATAGGTAGTTTATATGCCTTAGGAAAATTACCAAAATGCCCTTTTCATGCATAATTGGATCTTAAGCATATGTAACTTAACTTTTGTAACCTAAAATGATTATGAAACAAATTTAAACATGTTTAGGCATATAATACTTGTCATAGGACTAGTTAGACGTCTCGAACGAGCTTTTGCGCGAACGACGCGTTAAAGTAGCGTAAGCTACCTTAGTGGGTCGCGACGGGTCGAAAGCACTTAGGATAGGTTCCGATCTAGAATGAAGGCTTTGTTAAACCATATCACATGAGTTCCAATAATCAGTTGGTTTACAAGACCTCATTCTATCCGATCTTCCGATTTTGGTGTCGATTTATTAACTAGTGATTCGATTACTAGGTGCTACTTGAATTTCCTTGGTTTGCCTAAGATTGTTGAGTTCTTTAGATTGAGGATACTTTGCACTTTGATGTGAGTACATAGTTCCCCTATTTTACTGTTTTTGATTGTTTTGGGGTGATTCATATGTGTAAAATGATTTCGAGGTTTAAACGATGGTTTCAAAAATGATTAATATGGTTTATATTAAACTAATAACGATTTTGATAATGTGAACAAACTTGTTGGACGTAGTTACTTAACGAATAACATTCATTAATTTTGGCCGAACCGACCAGTATTAGGTTATGGTACCATAGGATCTAACAAATCCCGTTATTAGACTACACCCATGGTTATGTGTGGGGGTTATGTGGGTAACGACCGAATCTGTGATTATTAACTTACCCTTTGGTGGTTTGTTAATGCGAGTTGAACGATGGACGAGTTGCGAAGGTTTGGATGTTATTAGCGAGACGACCAAAAGTAGTTTCACAATTAAAACGAGAACGATTTTGGGACAATTTAAACGATTTTGGAAATGATTTGAACAAGTTAAACGATTTGAACAAACGATTGGTTTTGGGTTGTGATTAGATAATGGGACGGGTGTAACATGATAAAAGCATGGTAGATACGTCGCTGGTACTTCTTATATATAAGTGCTTTTAACATATTATATTTCGTGGCATTATTTAGTTTACTTGCACAAACGATTTTGAAACGATGTCACATAACGATGTTTTCTAAATATAAACCATACGAGTTTTGTAATGAGAACAATTTACGATTTAGTTTACTTAAACAAATGTTTTGGGTCAAGAATCATGGCTACGAGATTTTATAAACTATAACCAACTTGATTTGAGTTGGTTAGTTATGTTGCAATACTATACACTTTTCAAAACAAGGTTTGTAATCTTTTGACTCTTGTAGTCTAATGAGGTACTGCAACATGTAAACGAGCCATGAATCCGATACACTCATAAAATCTATGTACTCGCCAGCATTTCTTTGCTGACTTTGTTTTTACATATGTTTCAGGTGGTGTTGAATGATGTTGATTGCTAGGATGCATGTTCACATAGGATCTGGACGAGGCCTTAGTGACATAATAATAATGATAGTCGACGTGTAACTTGTTTGTTTTGTATTAAGACAATGTAAATTACTTAATGAATCAATAAAACGAAACTTTTGTATCCATGGTTGTGAAACAATGATTCTGTTACGACACTCCCCGACGTTTCCGCCGCGGTTTCGTTGTTTTAACGCGGTCGGGGTGTGAGAACAATCTTCTGGTACTGCATCGCTTGAACTTTGTCTCACTTCTCATACACAATCTTGTTATAGAACAAGCAGTCTATATCCTTCTTTGAGTAGTTCACAAGCCACATAGGATCCAATATGCTAATCCTTCTAGAAGCTCCAGTGGACTTGTCAAATAGAGAGATCACGGCTTCCGCTGTGCTTTCATTATATAACCACCCTTGAAAATCCTCATGAAAGTCTTGTTCCATTGCACGTAGTGGCATATTCTTCAAACACCTCGGCGGCTTTATATCCAATGTGATGTCTTTCTCTCCAGACTCCAAAATAGTAACATTTTGCTTTGGAAATTGAGGCTTCCAATCTGGAAATCTTACTTTTGCCTACTGCTTTATATAATCCCACAAGTGTTGATCATGCTGCTTCACATCCAATCCATAGTAAAACTACTTGATATTCTTTGTCTGGACCAACTCTTCAACGTCCCACCACGGGAGGGTTTTAATATCTGACAAGAACTCAAAATACTGAACCCCTTGCTCCCGTCTGATAGCATACACTTGAAGATCTTCAAGATAGCCCCAAGACAAGATATCGCCCCATGAGATATTAGCATCATGCGTGAAATACTGTAGAGGCCTTATAAATTTTCTTTCCTTCGGCATCACCTTAAACCACTTCTTTCTTTCTTCAACAAGATTTTCTCTTGGAATAGTTCTCGGAACACCTTCAGTGGTGATCTTTTCCACAATCTTCCTTCTGACTTCGTCTTCATTTTGTTCTTTAAACATTTCAGCGAGAGACGGAAATGATTCATCAGCACTAGCATAGTGAAATATTGTCTCTTCATCAGACGAATCAGATGCTTCTTCAACAAACACATCATTGTACTTATCTACCTCTTGAGCATATTTGAATTCATATTCTTTCTCAGGAGACGAAGGTATCTCATCTTCTATATTAAACTTTAATTTGCCATCGTCTAACCCCAACTCCTCTAACATCTCTGCCCTTGACCTAGGCACCTCTAACTCCCCCTCAACCCGAGCATGCAAGTAAATAACAGTTGGTTCGTGAGGAATACCTGGTCAGCATGTTGTTTTCCTGATGAAGAAGACTCTTGTTGATGATCCTCCTCTTGTTCATTGATCTCGTCATTCATAGAGTCTTCTATCTTCTGTTGAACAGAAGGATTCACAATTAATAACCCAGACGAGCCTTGATCCTCATCATCATCCTTTTTGTCAATGAAATCATCCCACGAAGGATCATAGTTATCGACCGCATCAAGCACATCTTCTAACTCTTCATCTACTTCATCTTCCTCTTCTTTCCATTTTAACAATAACACTTCAGGATCTTTCGCCTTTCTCTTTCGTTGTTCTACTTGAACATGGCGAATGATATCATCATAATTGAAAGATGGAGTAGACTCACCAACAAGTATGAAGCCTTGAGCTTGATCTGCTTCAACATCAACCATTTCAACATCAGCTTGACTCGAAGAACCTCCAGATTCTTGAGTTTCAATTATAACATCTTTCTTTCTTTGAGTAGCTTCTTCAGCCAACCTCCTTTCTCTATCAATCCTTCGCTCTTCGACCTTTTTGATCTCAATGTTGTTATAGATAGAATGAACGTCGATGCCCAAGTGATGTTCCATCTGTCACACCCCCAAAATCCACATGCGGAGTATCACTGCTTGGAGGCGTGACATGACCAGGATCGAGCCACCAATCATATTGAACATCGTAATTAAGTAAATAAGACCAACCACAATACGATTGGTGACCAAAGCTAGTTAACCATGTTTAGTTTAAACAGCGGAAGCATAAAAGTAAATCCAAAAGCATAAGTCCATAGTTAAAGTTCAAAACGCAAGATTAATAAGTTCATAAGGATTTAAATAATGAGCACGGAACATAACAGTCCGTACACCACAACGACTCCTTCCTCGTGCAAGCTCCAAGCGTTTAGCGACCTGTAAGGCATGTAACAACGAGTCAACAACAAAGTTGAGTGAGTTCACGTTTGGTTGTTTAGTTTTAAGTTATTTCTGAAAACGTGGTTTGACTTTCGTTGGCTTAATTGCCGTGGGGGTTACCCCGTAGTTGAAAGTATGTTTAACCAGTTCCTTTTTCATTACCCAAACCATAACCATAATCAGTGGGGGCTTTCCCTGTGTGAACTACTAGACCAATCACGAACACACGACCCCTTGCTCCATTACCATTGTTGTTTCCCCCATTGCCGCCTCCATTGTTATTCCCATTGTGGTTCCCGTTTCCTTGGTTGTTGTTGTTCTGATTCTGGTTCAGTTGGGGGCAGTTCCTCTTAAAGTGGCCTTCAGCGCCACACTGAAAGCATCCTTTATTGCCCTGTTGTTGCTGCTGTTGGTGGTTCTGTGGAGCTTGTTGTTGTTGTTGGCGATTCTGATTTGCAGGACGCGGGCTCCTGCAATCCCTAGCATCATGGCCCAGCTTGTGACATCTCTGACATCGACCTTTGTTGCACTGCCCGCTGTGATGCTTGTTGCACCGGTTGCACTTGGGGTGGTTTCCTCGGTATCCACCCTGTCCTTGATTACCGGAAGATTGCTGACCAGGACTCTGGTAGTCATCAGTCTTTCGCTGCTGAGACTGAACTAAAGCAAAACCCTTACTGGAGTTCCCATCCCATTTTCGCTTGTTGTCGGTAGGTGCATCAGGAGTAGCTGTGGCACTGATTCGTTTGGGCAGCCTGTTTTGCTCCACCGCCTGGTCAGTGAGTCGATGGGCCAACTTGATGATTTGTTGTATGGTACCCAGGTTGGCTGAAGTCACGTGACTTTGAATCTCTGGTACAAGGCCCTTGAGATACAGCTCAATTCGTTTGATGGGAGAGTCCACCATAGTAGGGCACAAGATGGCCAGCTCATTTGACCTTTTCGTATACGCCTCAATCTCAGACCCCGTCATTTTCAGGTTGAAAAACTCCACCTCTAGTTTGTGGATGTCATCACGGCTACAATACTCTTCCTTGATCATTTCCTTGAAATCGTTCCATGGGGTGGCATATCTGAACCTGAGCGTTCCACCACGTGAGCGCTATTCCTTCAAGAGTACCAGTAGCATACTTCACTCTACGAGCCTCGGGGCATTCGCACATCTCAAAGATAGACTCGAGCTTCTCAAACCAGTGGAGGAGGCCTACAGCTCCCTCAGTGCCACTGAAAGTAGTAGGTCGGCAGCCATGAAGGTTTTGAACGTGCACACAGGAGGTTGAGCATGTTGACCTGTTGCGCGAGAATAAAAGACAAGATTAAGCATGAGGGTTGGTTTGCGAAGGTAGGATCTAAACGTCCTAAGGTGAGTTGGTATGGCAGGTTATAGCTCCTGCAGGGTCAGCTGCGAGTGCCTCAGCGACTCGTTCGTTGATCAAAGCCGTCAACTGGGCTTGAGTGAGGTTGATACGTCCTCCGCGTCCGCTCATGATCTTCATAATGAAGCAACGTAAGTGAGAAAAGTGTCGCGAAAGTGCGTAAGTGTGGGACGACAATAGAGAGTAAGCCTAAACATGTTTAAATATGTTGCATAATCAGTTTAGCTGATAAAAGTTAAGTTACATATGCTTAAGATCCAATTATGCATGAAAAGGGCATTTTGGTAATTTTCCTAAGGCATATAAACTACCTATCATACAACTAATTAAACTAAGTGACCATAAGGTATAACCCCGGAAGGTTATTCCCTATACAACTATGGTAACAAATATTCTTGGTCGGATCCTAATGATCGACCAAACGGGTCGAGTTCGAAAGTCTAAGCAGTGGTTTAGACCGCTTGACTTACGACTCTATACAAGCACTAAACTAAAAGTGACGAGCTAAACATGTTGAAACATGTTTAACTAAGTTAGAAAACATGTTTTGTTATCAAAACAAAGGGTTTTGATACCCAAGAATAGTTTGGTTGCAAAATATGCATAAATACACATTTTGACCGAAATTATGACTCGTCACTACGCCTAATCAACATGGAAACCAGTAGGTATAGTCACACAGGACTATAACCATCATGATTACGCTCACATTGCAAAGTTCAAACGAACATTGTGTTGACCAAAGACTGGTCAAAGCAGAAAATCAAACACTGTTTGACTTTCATGCTCGAAAAGAAATAAAAGCACGAAAGAAGCTTACAAAGGGTCCAAGCTAGGGAGATCTTGATCCAAAACACTCGGGTATGAAGTTTTAGAACTTCAACTTAGAGTTATTCAGATCAAGTGTGCAGAAAATGGAATGAGAGCTTGGGTATATATAGTTTTCGGTAAACCGTTAGGATCGTTTCTCGCATTTCGTGCTTCGATCTTGACCCTCCATGTGGGCACATGGTTTAACAATACAAGGGGACATGAAATACCATAAAAAAAACAAGCAGATGGTATCCCAAAGCAGTGGTTAAAAACCATCAAAACGGCTCAAAGTCCAGATTCAATGTTTCTGTGCTGTAAGTCTGTCGCGCCCCGCGTAATAATAGGCCTGGGCTTACGCGCCCCGCCTGAGATCTTTGGCAGATTTACACTTTTAGTCCCTGCAGCCCAGAAACTTGGGTTTTGATGCATTTTTGACACGTTTAAGCCTCGTTAACCCCATTTCAAGGCTCTAAAATGAAGTTAAAGTATAGGGAACTTAAAATATGCTCAAAAACATCTCAGATGTGGTGTGTTTGGTCGTACGGTTGCGTTATTCGGGTAATTACGACGGAAGTCGTAACGGACGCAAAAAGATCCAAATTACGCGTCAAATGGAATTTTTGCATGCCAATCACTAAAATAAGATATTTTAATGATTACAAAAATTTTTGGATGTCCGGGTATATTCAGAACGTAAGATATGCATCAGGAGTAGCTGTGGCACTGATTCGTTTGGGCAGCCTATTTTGCTCCACCGCCTGGTCAGTGAGTCGATGGGCCAACTTGATGATTTGTTGTATGGTACCCAGGTTGGCTGAAGTCACGTGACTTTGAATCTCTGGTACAAGGCCCTTGAGATACAGCTCAATTCGTTTGATGGGAGGGTCCACCATAGTAGGGCACAAGATGGCCAGCTCATTTGACCTTTTCGTATACGCCTCAATCTCAGACCCCGTCATTTTCAGGTTGAAAAACTCCACCTCTAGTTTGTGGATGTCATCACGGCTACAATACTCTTCCTTGATCATTTCCTTGAAATCGTTCCATGGGGTGGCATATCTGAACCTGAGCGTTCCACCACGTGAGCGCTATTCCTTCAAGAGTACCAGTAGCATACTTCACTCTACGAGCCTCGGGGCATTCGCACATCTCAAACATAGACTCGAGCTTCTCAAACCAGTGGAGGAGGCCTACAGCTCCCTCAGTGCCACTGAAAGTAGTAGGTCGGCAGCCATGAAGGTTTTGAACGTGCACACAGGAGGTTGAGCATGTTGACCTGTTGCGCGAGAATAAAAGACAAGATTAAGCATGAGGGTTGGTTTGCGAAGGTAGGATCTAAACGTCCTAAGGTGAGTTGGTATGGCAGGTTATAGCTCCTGCAGGGTTAGCTGCGAGTGCCTCAGCGACTCGTTCGTTGATCAAAGCCGTCAACTGGGCTTGAGTGAGGTTGATACGTCCTCCGCGTCCGCTCATGATCTTCATAATGAAGCAACGTAAGTGAGAAAAGTGTCGCGAAAGTGCGTAAGTGTGGGACGACAATAGAGAGTAAACCTAAACATGTTTAAATAGCAATTATCACATTATCTAATGCACAGTGAGAACTATCTAACCGACAATATAACATAAATCATACCACTTATGGTGTCGAGTCTTGCACGTGGAGCGAAGCGTCGTTGTGGATCGTTGAGCACTGTAAAGGTTATAGTCTGGTTTTATCAAAAAGTTTTTCCCCTTTTTAAAACCAAGTTCACTATAACCAATGGCTCTGATACCACCCCCAAAATCCACATGCGGAGTATCACCGCTTGGAGACGTGACATGACCAGGTTCGAGCCACCAATCATATTGAACGTCGTAATTAAGTAAATAAGACCAACCACAATACGATTGGTGACCAAAGCTAGTTAACCATGTTTAGTTTAAACAGCAGAAGCATAAAAGTAAATCCAAAAGCATAAGTCCATAGTTAAAGTTCAAAACGCAAGTTTAATAAGTTCATAAGGATTTAAATAATGAGCACAGAACATAACAGTCCGTACACCACAACTACTCCTTCCTCATGCAAGCTCCAAGCGTTTAGCGACCTGTAAGGCATGTAACAATGAGTCAACAACAAAGTTGAGTGAGTTCACATTTGGTTGTTTAGTTTTAAGTTATTTCTGAAAAACGTGGTTTGACTTTCGTTGGCTTAATTGCCGTGGGGGTTACCCCGTAGTTGAAAGTATGTTTAACCAGTTCCTTTTTCATTACCCAAACCATAACCATAATCAGTGGGGGCTTTCCCCGTGTGAACTACTAGACGGTATGATATCTACTACTACGCAAATAAGTTGTGCCGTATATCAGCGTCTATCATCACTGATAGTCTGCCATAGTCCATTAGTACACGCCCGTCCGACTGGCACGGTGTGTGGCTTGTTAAACCTAATAGCGCTATTAACTAATGACCCGCTCGCCATTGGCCTCGGCGATTAAGTCGATATAATGAAGAGGGACTTATTGATAGAGTTTTGTCTAGCTAGTTTTTAAGGTTGTTGTCCTACACCAGGAGGACGAACGTACGTATTCTGCACCAGGAGAATTCGTAGGATTAATAATGGCATCCTATCTATGGAGGATGGCCGTACTTATCTTCCCAAGGGGATATGTAGATTTAGTTTTAAATTCTTTAACCTGTTCCCAAACCACCGGGAATCCCATGCCTTGTAGAAAGTGTGAACTCACCTCGGTTTGCTCGGTTAGATTCTCAAATATAGTTGACAGTCAAGGTCGGTCAATCACTCACATCCTAATATGATTACCAGTTAGTCATCTAGTGATTTTCAAATAGAGCACAAAGTTCTTACACGTATCTATCACGTAGCATGCATTACTTTAATTGTTTATGCCCATATATACTTTCCATCCATTCCCCACTCATAAACAAACATACGATAATGCACATAACACATATAGCATGTTAGATCATTCACAGATAGCATACTCGACATTTAGACACACAAATTACAACTTATGTCATTTCAGCTTAAATATTCAAAACCGGACTGTTTTCGGACATTTTAATAAAATAGTTAACTTATTCCAAAAATTCCCAACTTTTTACAAAATGTTTTAAACGTTCCAAATTTTATGGTGTAAAAATATCGGGGTCCAGTTCATTAGTAGTATTTTATAAAAATTCATTTTCCGGACTGAACTCAGATTTATCTTTTTCTGACCACAGTCCACGGAATAATTTATTTAAAATTCATCGAGAGTCCGATTTTTGAAACTCCAGTGAGAGAATTATAAATACATCGGGGGTCATCTACAGTACAAGTTTCATGATCTAACTCTACACAGAACTCAAGTTATGACAGAAAACAAAACGCATATTTTCAGCAGAAAAATGCAGCTCTAGCTGCTGTTACAAAATGACGCTTTAAAAATAGTAAACGAAGTCCAAAAATTATGATTCCAGTGCCATTAGAACCGTATTTCATAATACATGACCCTAGACTTCAGAAAATTCATTTCTCGTTAAGTTATGGTCCTGTTACAGCCAACTGAAGTTGGCTGTAATTACCAAACAGCCTACTGTTTCAGCTTTTAACCTTCTAAATTGTGTTCGATTGATTCCGTTAACATGTTTAGTGATCACAACAACATCAAATATCAACATTAACCAGCAAAACATCAGATAATCAACCAAGAATCATAACCACACAAGATCTACATGATTTACACACATAACTTCTCTTTATCCATCTTTCATTCTTATTTTCAAGACTTTATGTTATGTTATTTAGTGTTCTAAACTTTCAACCATTAAATCACTTATTAACCACCATAAACAAGATCAAGATGATGTTTAGAGGCACTTACTACTAGCACAAGGCTAGGGGAGAAACAAGGCGTAAAAGTGGTGGTTAAAGAAAACGAGAGCGGTCCTTCCACTTCCAAACGCACCGAGCTTCGTTGTTCACCTTCTTACACCTATGGATGCTCTTGGATTGCTTGAAGATGGTTGAATGATGATGATGGTGGTTGTGCTTGGGGTGGGCCGAAACCAAGAAAGAAGGAAGGAGAAGGTGTTGTTTGGTGTGTGTTGAATGAAAGAGAATGAGAGACCATTAGTCTTATTTATAAACCAATATTCCTATTATCCAACAAGTATTATGTTTACTAGATACCCAACATAAGAAATAAAATAATCAAGAAAATGGTGGTGTGGGTCACCATAAGGTGACCGTCAATTTGAGGGGGGGGGGGGTAAGGGTTGGGTGGTGATGGCTAAGTTACAATTTAGTTGAAATCCAATGGTTCTAGTTAGGATATTAAGTGTGTTAATTAATATAAAGGGTGTTAGGGTGTTCGGGGACCCTAACTAGCTCAGAAAAATAGAAATAATGTGTTTGACAATATTCTTGTGTTTAAGGTAAAGTCCGGTTGTTCGGTTTGACACTGTTCTGTTAAAGTGCTTAATTAATCCGTAAGGTGTCTTTTATATATATTTTTGTAACACTTTTAATTCTCAACACTTAGGAAAGCACACCGGACTTTTAGTAACTTTTCTGTATACTATTAGTATGTTAACAAATACATGTAAGCATAACACAGTAATCAGAGAGCAGTTAAGTAATTCCACACAGTCGTCGAACACTTTAATTGTCATTAATAAATTGTACGGAATACATGTAAATTTGTGGGTTGTCACACCATCACTATATATAACATAGTAAGTTGTTTATCCTTCACTGCTTTATCAGCCTTCATTGCTTCCATCTCAAGATTCATTTCTTTGAATTCATTTTCCGACGCTTCATGAAGTTCACTAACCAACTGATTCAACGTCTTATTTATATCATTCAGCTTCACATTCTTCACATGCAGACCAGTGATTTCTATAGATAGTAGCTCGAACAGCTTTGCATTGTTATCAACGTCACCTTTCATTTTCTTTAACTTCTTTGCTTGTTTGATCATGACAGACTTTATCTCTTCATTTACTTTCGTCAACTCTTCAAGCTGCCTCTTTAACTCATCACGATCAGCCTCTGCCTTAGCTTTTTCTTTCTCAAGCATAATAACTTTCTTCTCCAAAGCTTTAACAGACCCATCATGAAACATGTCGAACTCATCACCAAGAATAAAATCATCTTTATATTCCCCACGAACATTTGGAAAGCCTTCAAACATATCAGGAAGAACAATATTCTTTGGCTATGAAGATTCACCAATTCCTGGAATAGGTTGATCTTCTGGTGATGGTGGTGGTGTAGAAACTCTTACTTCAACATAATCATCATCACCAACATTCTTTACAACTTCAGGCTTTTCAATGTTTTGTACTTCTGGAGCCTTAGGAATTTCAACACTTTGTTCTTTCACTGCTTCAGGACCTTTTGAAGATTCCATGTGCTTTTCACTTTTGCCACTTTGACTTTCAGGCATAGAAGCACCACCTTTTCTTGCCCTAACATTTCAATGACGCCTGTTTGAATTGCTTTACGCTTTATCCTTAGCTTCTTTTTCTCAATGACTCTTGGCATATATGTAGTATCCTCTTTATCAGAACCTTTTCGTTTCTTCTGAGGCTTCTTTTTCATCTGAACCTTTCCACGACCAACCGTTGCCATATAAATCTCTGGCTCTGTCTCAGTAGACTCATCGTCAGCATCACTTGAATCATCATGAGCAACACCTTCAGGCTCTTTCTCTTTAACTCCTTCAGTTTGAACACTTGCATTTCGATCTTTTGTAGTTGTATCTTCAGTATGCTTTATGTATTGCTCAAACGTCACCTTTGTCAAATCAATCCCTTGTTGAGATATATCAGCTGGATTCACCACTGGCTCCTCAACTAGTCTTGGTGGCGATTGCTTTGAAGGCCCTGCAAAACAAACATTGAAGCATTCATTAGACAAATATAACAACTTAAAATTCTACCTTCTCTTATGACTCCCCCTTTCAACTATACCCTTAACAACTATCTTTGGTGTTGGCTTTTTAGGAATAGATACAGCAGGGGATGTCTTCAGAGTTCTCTTTCTCTTCCCGTCTTTTACAAACCAATATCAAAGTTTCTACTCAACCATTTCCCTCATCTTATCATCTTCATTCTCTGAATTACTATTTTCATGTCTCCATGCGTCATTCTCAGGAGCAACATATGCTAGATTATCAATCTTGCAAATCATTCTTCTTGCTCTTGGTTCAGGATCATCTTTCTTTGGATTCTTAGATAATCTGCTTAACGTGTCAGCTGTTATGTTTCGTAGACCTAATACATCATCAGCATCCTTTGGAATGTCTTTAACTAAATCATCTATCAACATCTGGATAAATCTGGGATACATGATGTACTTTCGACTTCCAGCTCCTACATTTTCTACCATATAGTTAAATATCACTTGCGATACATTATATGGTCTGTTCAGCACCAAGCAAGTAACGATATTCATGATATAATCCGATGTTTCATCATAAGCTCCTTTTCGATGTGACAATGCATGTACTACGCAGTGAATCAGGAACTTGTAAGGTGTACTAAACATGGTCTTTAGATATTTTCCGTTCAAGTGTCCTGTAAATCTCATTCTGCACCATAGACCCTTACACAAATGTTCAGGAATAATGGTAGGATCACTATCAGAATCTCCTAACTCCAAAACTCTTCTTAAATCACCAACATTGAACTTAATCTCCACATCTATGTCTTGGCGATTCTCATCCTTCTTTCTAACCGCTGAATAAATCATCTTTTCATTTTCCTCATACCTCACCGAACTCCAAAATATTCTCACATGTGATTCATATACTGTTTTTTATCGGTTAAGGCTTTATTGATCTTACTCTCCCTTAAAAATTTTGCTATAACTTTAAACGGAGTATTGTCTGTATAATGTGTATCCAACAGACAATAAATGTTGTGAGATTTATCCCAATCTGATGCTCTTCCCTGCAAAAATTTTCAACGTTAATATTTGAACAAGTTTCAAGACAAGAAATAAGATGTGACAAAATTTTGAAACACTCAAATAATTTCTAACACTGGGAAGTTCACTCTATATAGCATTGAGGATCGGATGGTCATCTGATCGGATTGCAATCCAATCCGATGAACCATCAATCATTAAAGTATTGAACCATCTGTCATGTGCATTTGGATCAGGTGGCCATCCGATCGGATTGCCATCTGTAGGACCAGTTTTCGACTCCGTAACGATTGCGAACCAACTCGTGTAATGTGTGGAATCTGTAGACGAACGTGACCGAACACAAGACCGTACTATAAACGTGATTCTATTAAAGATCTGAAAACGTACAAAGTACCACGAATCACCTTGAGTACTTTCTCTCTCTAGCTTCTCTCTCTAACACTAGAGCTCTCCAATCACCAAAATGGAAAAAAGTCTCAAACATAACACCTATGACTTCTATTTATAGGCCAAGCAGCTTTAATGAGATTTCTCATTAATTACATAAATGCCACCTTGCCTTTTCCAACATATTACAATATAAAGCCTAGAATTCTTCTGTTTCTACTACGATCTGACTTGACAGAGGCGATAGACATAAATGCACTAACAGACTCCCCCTTGGATATTGCCGCAGTCAATCTCGTAGCGTCTTGTCTTTCTCTCTCTCTTTAGTCTTCTTGAAGCTTTGACGTCTTCAGCATACTTAGACTCCTTCTTCCTCGAACAGAATCCCGGTGGATCTGTCTTCAGCTTCAGCTCCCCCTTTCTGAATCTGATGAATTCTTGTATGATTTAGTGTGTATGATCCGTGCAATCGAACTCCTGCTCTGATACCACTTGTAGGACCGGTTTTCGACTCCGTAACGATTACGAACCGACTCGTGTAACGTGCAGAATCCGTACACGAACGTGACCGAACACAAGACCGTACTATAAACGTGATTCTATTGAAGATCTGAAAACGTACAAAGTACCACGAATCACCTTGAGTACTTTCTCTCTCTAGCTTCTCTCTCTAACACTAGAGCTCTCCAATATCCAAAATGGCAAAAAGTCTCAAACATAACACCTATGACTTCTATTTATAGGCCAAGGGGCTTTAATGAGATTTCTCATTAATTACATATACGCCACCTTGCCTTTTCCTACATATTACAATATAAAGCCTAGAATTCTTCTGTTTCTGCTACGATCTGACTTGACGGAGGCGATAGACATAAATGCACTAACACCATCCGATCGGATTGTCACTCGATCCATGTGACAAGACAGATAGAACATTTGACAAGTCAACACTTGAGAATGTGGAATGAATCGGATGGCCATCCGATCGGATTGCCACCCGATCGGATTGCCACTCGATTATTGTGACAATTTTGAACAGTTGATGAAAAATTTTGTCGTTTTGTGATGAGAATCGGATGGTCATCCGATCGGATTGTCATCCGATCGGATTACCACTCGATCATTGACAAGTCAAAATCATGTTTAAATAATCATGTCATTATGTGCTAGGGATCGGATGGCCATCCGATCAGATTGCCACTAGATCAATGACAATTTAGTAAGCACAAATTCCAAGAAACCATATCAATCAACTTATCAGTTAAAGCACAGATTTCAAGGCAACACTTAGAAAAATTTTAAACATATAATGTGCAGTGGATCAGATGACCATCCGATCGGATTGCCATTTATAACAACCCTCCTGAATTTTTCCAACACCCTAAAATATAGTAAAATACACCCCATATGTAAAAACGGGCCCCAAATACCTTAATTTTTATTAAAATAAATTAAAAACAAAATTTATTGGTCTGTCGTGGGGACTTCACTTGAGTTTACGCTGGCCGCGAGCGCCTGGGCAAGTGGCGCAGCCCCGAGCTGCCAGGTGTCCTGCCAACCGTCGAAGCTATACCGGTGACTAACTCACCCTATGGCCCTACCAGCCTACGTCACGGGCCGCAAAGGAGTTCCCTTCGGCTTACGTGGGCCGCGAGAGAGTCCAATATCACAACTATAAATAGGGGCTGTTGGCATTCGTTGTCCGACGCTCACACACACTTTCTCTCTCGAAATTCTGCATAGATAAAGCAATTATCGGGTATAATACCCCCTAAATAACGAAGTTCTGCTCCGTTGTAAGTATCATAACCCCTGGATAAGTATTAGATACGCTGCCCGATTGATCTAGGGTTTCGTAACGGCTGTCGTGGTTCTGCCCGACGTAGTCGTTGGAATGCCGTCTCGGGGAGGGTATTGCTAATGTTAAAATGGGATATTATACTAATGCGTGTGCATTTGTGTAATTTATAGATTGTCACCAGGAAACCCTTACAGAAAACCTAAGACAGCAATGTGAGTAATCTCCTTTTTGCAAATTATTTTTACAAAACCTCACTTAATTAATTATATATTAAACAGTTATTAAGTATTTGTAAGGATACAATTATCATCGGTATGTTGGGGTTTTGTATACAAAATTTGTTACTGCCTTGCGAGGAGTAACATGACCACAATTCGGATTGACAGTACCGTGGGTGGCAATTGATATGACTTGGAGACAAATGTAATTGCGAGACCGCCCTCAATACTGTACAATGGTTTTATTAAACTTGATTAAACTGAGATTCACTCACCAGTATTTCCCACTAACAAGATGTTTTTAAATGCGTTTCAGGTAACAAAATGTGAAAGCCAAATAGAAGCCAGCTGGACAGCACTGAAGGCTTGAAAAAGTGGCTATAAAGTTACCTAAAATAAATAGATGTTTTATTAAATAAAATAAGGGTTTATCCCTGTAAAAATGTGTGTACCTGAAACTTGGGATTTTCCCATGTATTTAATATATTAAAGTTGTGGTATTTACTCTGATAAAATATTTCCTAACTACGGTCCTGATGAAATTTCCGCTGCCAAAATGGATAAACACAAGATACCACCAAAACTGGCCGCGGCTGCCCGTTCCTGGGTTATTAGGGGACGGGGGTTGCGACAGAAGGTGGTATCAGAGCTAAGCCACTGATTCAACCACAAAAGTGTTCTGCTGATACCAAAAGTTATCTAAAGTGTTAGGAAATAAATTACAGAAATACGTGCATAATTGTATTTTATTGTTGTGTGTTATTTGACTATTTGTTAGTTTACAGTATGAGCGACCAAGGACCATCCGACGCGTATCGTCAGTTGTCTGGTTCGCCTAGAAGCGAAGGCGCCTCTTCACAGCCTGCCCTCTCAGGGTATGCTGCTGATAATGAAGAAGGAATATTCGTGTTTAAGGCTCAGTCTTGTAACACCTGTGTCATTTCAACCATCAAACAAATTCCAAACCAATGAAATATTGTATTTCATACTTTGGACTTGTAAAAATATGTGTATCGTTTGCACATATCAACTCTTGTTCGATTCCAAGCTTTAAATCTCTTTCTGGAGGGTTATACGCGCTCTGATGTGTAGATATAACCAGTTTAATCCAACGAACACTCCGGAATAGTGAAATAGGCTTAACATACCTTAAATAACCTTTACATAACTTAGATATAAGTTTTGGAAGGTTTGGTGTGGTGAAATCAAAGTTTAATCACTTACAGGGACTAAAGTTGACAAACTGCGAAAGTATGCCAATTTGAACTGTAACAGACATTCCGGAACATGACCATAAGTTAAACATACCATAAATATCCTTTACATAGCTTAGAAATAGGCTTTGAGGTGTTCGGTATGCTAAAATAAACTTTTGTGTCATTCAGGGACTAAAAGCGTCAAAAAGTGCACAAGTTTGCATTCTTACGCATAACTTACGTTCTGAATACATCCGGACATCCAAAAATTTATGTAAGCACTAAAACATTTTATTTTAGTGTTTGGCATAAGAAAAATCCATTCGTTTCGTCATTTGGATCGTTTTTCGCGCTTATGCGCATTCCGTCGTAATTAAGCGAACATCGCGTTCGTACGACTAAACGAACCAACATCCAACATATTTTTGAGCATGTTTCATGTCCACAATGTTTAGGCATCATTTTAGGGCCTTAAAGTTGGCTTTACGGGCCTTAGAAGTGCCAAAAATGGGCTTAAACACGTGCAGGGACCAAAACTGTCAATTCTGCAAGAAGTTTGCTGATCAGACAGCTAGGCGGCCCGCCTCAGCCAAGCCTAAATCTTAGGCGGCCCGCGTCAGACTCCCAAAACAGATCAGAACGAACAGTCAGCGTGTACCAGCTGTTTTAACCACAACCACATCTTTCCCACTTGCCTAATCAGCTGATAAGGATGGTTTTTAGGCACCACAACTTTCCGACACTTGTACGGTTTCGATTAAGGCACGATATTCGACAAACGATCTTAACGGTGGACCGAATACTATAAATACCCCACCCCCCATTGCTTAAAAATCACTAGAATTCTGATTTGAGGAGCTCTAAGTTGAAACCATTGTTTCATACCTGAGATTCTTGAATCGGGATTAGCATTCGGGGACCCTGGGTAAGTATTCTTTCGTTCTTTTCCTTATTTTATTGCTTTTAGAGTCGGAAAGTCAAACTTTGTTTGACTTTCAGCGTTGACCAGTAATGGTCAATGCGAAGTTCGTTTGAACTTCGCAACGTGAGTGTAATCACGTTGGTCATAGTCCCTTGGGACTATGCCCACTGATTACCACGTTGTCTAGGGTCGTAGGGTAGGCGATCTAATAAATCGCCTATACCTTCGAACCCGACCCAGTTTGGTCGATCATTAGGATCCGACCAAATACATTAGGTGACCATAGTATAGGGCATAACCTTTCGAGGTTATACCTTATGGTCACATCGTTTAAGTAGTTGTATGATAGGTAGTTTATATGCCTTAGGTAAATTACCAGAATACCCTTTTCATGTATAATTGGTAATTAAGCATATGTAACCTAAAATTTTGTCACATAACTGATTATGTAACATGTTTAGGCATATAACACTTGTCATAGGACTAGTTAGGCGGTCCGAACGCGTTTCACGCGCACGATGCGTTAAAGTAGCATAAGCTACCTTAATGGGTCGCGATGGGTCGTAGAGACTTAGGTTAAGTTTCATTTAGTATGTAGGCTTTGTTAAACCATATCATATGAGTTCCTACACTCATTTGGTTTACAAACCCTAATGCTACCCAATCTTCCGATTTAGGTCCGGTTAATTAACATAGTTACCTATATTAGGTGCCGTTTGATTTCCGTGATCTCTAGCATTGTTTGGTTGTTACTCAAGGACTACTGAGCAATCTCAAGTGAGTACATAGACCCCTCTTTTACTGTTTTCCAAACGTTTTGGGGTGGAACACATGTGCCTACTTGTTACTTTCAAGCTTTCCTGTTTTCACATCATATACTTGTTATGTTCATTAGTACATTATAGTACATGATTTCATTACATTTCATACTAGGTGTGACATTGTGTGCATTACTTAGTACATTGTTTTACATTACATCACATGCTACGTATGTCTATTGTTGCATACTTAGTACAGGTCGCATGCTACGTATGTCTGTTGTTGCATACTTAGTACAGTTCACATGCTATGTATGTTCAATCGTTGCATTGTTCTTCATACTTAGTACATTTGTTATTCATCACATACTTACATTTTGGACGCATATTACATGATTTACATTGATCATGCATTTACTACACAAAACATAACTTTGATTTAAACCAAGTTTTACTTCAATACTATGTTCTTGTGCATATGGTTTAGTTGATGCATTTCACTAGCCATACATATCATTTTGGTTACACATTACATGATTTACATCTTGACATAAACATTTTGACATATTATTCAATACATTTGACAATTGGTTTAAACATAGACATCTTACATTGTTGGTTTGGTTTGTGTAAGTGATTTAAGTAACGAGGCGTGTGTAATATGATACAAGCATGGTGGATACGCCGCTGGTACTTCCTATATATAAGTGTTTGTATGGTATTACATATCGTAGCGTTATTTGAATCATTTCAGTTTGATACATAGAACATTTTATACAAATAACATAATTTTTCACAAGACATTGATTTACAAACAACTTATCTAATACAAACTCATTTTACATGGTTATTCATTTAACCATACATTATTTATACATATCATCTGATCTTATCGATTTTCAAATGATTTACAAAACAAAGCAAATAACAAGGTTCATGACTAAACATTTTCTCAAACATAAGTCATGAAACCTATTTTCACAAAACCTATGTATCTCACCGGCATTTTTATGCTGACGTACATATTTTCACATGTGTTTTTCAGGAGCTGTTGCATAAGATGATCAAGATACACATAGGCAGACTTGGACTTTAGTGACAATAAAAGATGCAAGACTAGTTAATTATGTTGTATTTCTTTGTTTGTTAAGACATTGTAACACTTTTAATCAATAAAACGAAACTTCAATTGCCATGGATTTGAAACAATTAATTCTGTTACAACACTCCCCGACATTTCCGCCACGTTTTGTATGTTCTACATGGTCGGGGTGTGACAGAAAAGATGGTATCAGAGCCAATGGTTATAGGGAATTAGGTTATTAGTAATGCTTTGACCTAGTCTATAACTTTCTTAGGACCCTAACGCGAGTTTACTTGCGTTTAGTCATAAAACAATACTGTCACCTATCCTTAGGCGACGACCTCAACAAGAACATAAATTTCAAAACCGCTTTGAAAACTAATCTTCTGTTCTAGGATGATTGATTACTAGGTTTTGAACCCTCTATTGTAAGGTTTTGAACTCTCTATTATATATGGTTAGGGGTTCAAAATCTCGTCAAGGTTTTGGGTTTTAAATAATGTGAACACGTGCAAACTGGAAGGGTGAATGCCTGTATTCTGGGTTTTCTGTCTAGGCAAGCACTTCGTATACATCTCATCAGACGCGAGACCAGTTGTGCTTACCTGGGAATTCTTGGGATGAGTGTTCACTTATAGGCAAGCATGTCTTCGCGATACATTATATTGACCCGCTTACTTTGATTAGTCACTGTCTCATTTGTTTGCCTTTGGTAACAAACAAATGGTCGCAATCTTCATGCCTTGTCATTTTCTTTTGACTATTTTTCGCTTGTTTCCTCCTATGCCTTTCATTATCTTCAAGATGCTTCTTCATCGCAACAACAATGTCCGAACCAGGTGCTACAACTGCTCAACAAATAGGCGTCGTACTCCAGAGGACCGATGATTTAGCAATCACCATGACTCGTCTCAGGGATGAAGCCGTATAAGGGAACTGCTCCTTGGTGCAATCAATGCCACTATCATCATACAAATCAAATACCCTGTTACAAATGTACCCACGGTGGACGATGGAGACATTTGGTTAACATGTGCCGCTTTGCAATCCAAAGCAAAGCTGTTACAAATCCTGCTGCTACTCAACCTTCAAACTCTGCTTCATATGTCCCTTGACATATCTGGCACCTCAACCTCATGAACTTTCTACCTTGTGTATCGACGTAAGCACGCCTAGTGCAAGGTGTCGGAACACCTCCCGTTACACAAACTCCAAAAAAATCCATGTAGGATCTTTCTATCCTCATAATTAGATCCTTGTGGATGGGTATCATTCATCGGAGTCCTTAATTGAATTCTTTGTATGATTCAATACGTACATCACAGTTCAATAAGGACAAAGCCGAATTCCTTTTAAGATTATCCTATCTTCATAGATAGATTCTTGAAATGATTAAAGTGCCAAATGAAATCCACGAATTGGATTCCTGGTGTGCTTTAAGTATCCGCGTCCAAAGATAACAAATTAATAAACAAGTTAAACAACTATGTGATTTTGTGCTTATGTGTTCTCTTTTATGTTTTTGTGTAATCCAAGTTTTTGTTATTCAAATCCTCGTAGAATCTTCCATATCTTCGTATAAGGAATTCATAGTAGGATATCCAAAGGTACTATATTAAATCCTCAATGGGCTTGTACGTAATAGTAAAGACCCTTGGATTATATTGTACCATTCCATAATTAGACCCCTGAGTGGTCTAGGTAATCAGATTGATCCAAAAATCTGGTTAGGAATATCATGTGATGAGATAGCTGAAAGGACTCCTTGGTGGCCTAATTAAAAGGATCCTTTGTCGATCTAATTAAAAGGACCCTATGGTAGTCTAATCACACTCATCACAGGTTTGATTTTTCCTCCCCTTCACATTACAAACAAATTGTGCGGACTATGCAAGGAATTGCGTAATTATGGATGCATACATAATTATAAAATTTAGTGCACAGAAACCACAGCAAGTTTTGTCATGTATCTAGAGTTAATTCCGTTCATTTTTGTTCTGAAGATGTAAAATGACTCATTCGGTTCATTTTTGTTTCTGAAGATGTAAAATGACTATTCCGTTCATTTTTGTTTCTGAAGATGTGTACTTAAACGACACTAAAAAGTGTAATTTAGCACTTTAACGAGTCGGTATGTAACCGAACAACCGGAGATTACCCGGAACATAAAAATAATGTCAATGACATTGTTTATCTTTTCTGAGCCTGTTAGGGTCCCTGATTACCCTAACACCCGCTAAAATACACTACACACTAAGTAACCGGGTTAGGTACTTAACTAACCTATTTAACATAACTATTAACCTAACTATCTACTTGAGATCGAACTAGATACCCCCCCCCCCCTAATGGGATCGGCCTAACTAGGGGAACACAAGAGTACTAAGATGGATTATTTAATTATGTTATGTCTAATATCCTAAAGACACTACATCCAATGGATAATACACATTAGAATTTCCTATAAATAAACACTTAACCACATGGACATTATCACTTAAACACTCAAGACCACACTCTCCTCTCTCCCTCTAGAACTTACGGCCAAACACCCCTCTCTCAACCATCCATCTTCGAGTTCCATCTTCATCATTCCAAGGTGATACAAGTTGTCACACCCCGACCACGTAGAACATACAAAACGTGGCGGAAATGTCGGGGAGTGTTGTAACAGAATTAATTGTTTCAAATCCATGGCAATTGAAGTTTCGTTTTATTGATTGAAAGTGTTACAATGTCTTAACAAACAAGGAAATACAACAAATTAACTAGTCTTGCATCTTTTATTGTCACTTAAAGCCCAAGTCTGTCTATGTGTATCTTGATCATCTTATGCAACAGCTCCTGAAAAACACATGTGAAAATATGGTACGTCAGCATAAAAATGCCGGTGAGATACATAGGTTTTGTGAAAATAGGTTTCATGACTTATGTTTGAGAAAATGTTTAGTCATGAACCTTGTTAATTGCTTTGTTTTGTAAATCATTTGAAAATCGATGAGTTCAGATGATATGTATAAATAAGTGAATAATGTATGGTTAAATGAATAACCATAGTAAAAATGGATTTGTATAAGATAAGTTGTTTATAAATCAATGTCTTGTGAGAAGTATGTTATTTGTATAAAATGTTCTATGTCTCAAACTGAAATGATTCAAATAACGCTACGATATGTAATACCATACAAACACTTATATATAGGAAGTACCAGCGGCGTATCCACCATGTTTGTATCATATTACACACGCATCGTTACTTAATCACTTAATCAAACCAAACCACCAAAGTATGTTCATGTCTAATGTAAATCATGTAATGGATACAAACGGTTCAACAGTTACAAACGGTTCACAGATATCAACGGATCACTTAGTCATATGATTACAACGGTTCACATAGTCAAATGATTACAACGGTTCAAAATGTAGTATAATGTGTTCATACGCTGGATAAGCATATGCAACAGAAAGGCAATGTAAAACAATGTACTAAGTAATGCACACAATGGGCACACCTAGCATGAAATGTATGTAAAACAATGTACTAAGTAATGCACACAATGGGCACACCTAGCATGAAATGTAATGTAAAACAATGTACCAAGTAATGCACACAATGGGCACACCTAGCATGAAATGTAATGAAATCAATGTACTATAATGTACTAACGAACATAGCATGTATATGATGTGAAAAACAGGAAAGCATGAAAGTAACAAGTAGGCACATGTGTTCCACCCCAAAATGTTTGGAAAACAGTAAAAGAGGGATCTATGTACTCACTTGAGATTGCTCAGAAGTCCTAGGATAACCACCAAGCAAAGATAGAGATCACGGAATCAAACGGCACCTACTATAGGTAACTATGTTAATTAACCGGACCTAGATCGGAAGATTGGGTAGCATTAGGGTTTGTAAACCAAACGAGTGTAGAGACTCGTGTCATTTGGTTTAACAAAGCCTACATACTAAATGAAACTTAACCTGAGCGATTTCGACCCATTACGACCCGTTTAGGTAGCTCATGCTACTTTAACGCGTCGTGCGCGTAGAACGCGTACGGACCGCCTAACTAGTCCTATGACAAGTGTTATATGCCTAAACATGTTACATAATCAGTTATGTGACAAAAGTTTAGGTTACATATGCTTAATTACCAATTATACATGAAAAGGGTATTCTGGTAATTTACCTAAGGCATATAAACTACCTATCATACAACTACTCAAATGATGTGACCATAGGGTATAACCTCGGAAGGTTATTCCCTACCTACTATGGTCACCTAATGTGTTTGGTCGGATCCTAATGATCGACCAAATGGGTCGAGTTCGAAGGTATAGGCGATTTATTAGATCGCCTACCCTACGACTCTAGACAACGTGGTAATCAGTGGGCATAGTCCCAAGGGACTATGACCAACGTGATTACACTCACGTTGCGAAGTTCAAACGAACTTCGCATTGACCATTACTGGTCAACGCTGAAAGTCAAACAAAGTTTGACTTTCGGACTCGAAAAGCAATAAAATAAGGAAAAGAACGAAAGAATACTAACCCAGGGTCCCCGAATGCTAATCCCGATCCAAGAACTCAGGTATGAAACAATGGTTTCAACTTAGAGCTCTCAAATCAGAATTCTTGTAAGTTTTAAAGCAATGGGGGGTGGGGTATTTATAGTATTCGGGCAACCGTTAAGATCATTTCATGGAATAACGTGATTCGATCACATCCGTACAAGTGTTGGCAAGTTATGGTGACTAAAATATGATGTTTATCAGCTGACTAGACAATTAGAACATGTGGTTGTGGTTAAAACAGCTGCAAACAGGCTGTTATGTACTCTGCATCTGGTCTGCAGAACCCCTACGCATCGTAGGGCAAAAAGTGCTACGCATCGTAGCCATACAAGTTTGGCAGATTTACACTTTTGGTCCCTGTTATGCAATCAGCCCATTTTTGACACGTTTAAGGCCCGTTAACCCCATTTCAAAGCTCTAAAATGAAGTTAAAGTATAGGGAACTTAAAATGTGCTCAAAAATATGTCGGATGTCAGTTCGTTTGGCCGTACGAACGCGATGTTCGCTTAATTACGACGGAATGCGCATTAGCGCGAAAAACGAACCAAATGACGCGACGAATGGATTTTCTCATGGAGAACACTAAAATAAAATGTAGTCATGCTCCCATAAATTTTTGGATGTCCGGATGTATTCAGAACGTAAGTTATGCGCGAAAATGCAAACTTGTGCATTTTTTTGACACTTTTAGTCCCTGAATGACCCAAAAGTTTATTTTAGCACACCGAACCCCTCAAAGCCTATTTCTAAGCTATGTAAAGGATATTTGTGGTATGTTTAACTTATGGTCATGTTCCGGAAGGTCTGTTACAGTTCAAATTGGCATACTTTCGCAGTTTGTCAACTTTAGTCCCTGTAAGCGATTTAACTTGATTTCACCACACCAAACCTTCCAAAACTTATATATAAGTTATGTAAAGGTTATTCAAGGTATGTTAAGCCTATTTCACTATTCCGGAGTGTTCGTTGCATTAAACTGGTTATATTTACGCATCAGTGCGTGTATAACCTTCCAGAAAGCGATTTAGAGCTTGAAATCGAACATGAGTTGATATGTGCAAAAGATACACATATTTATACAAGTCCAAAGTATGAAATACATTATTTCATTGGTTTGGCATTTGTTTGATGGTTGAAATGACACAGGTGTTACAGTCTCCCCTACTTTAGGAAATTTCGTCCCGAAATTAATTCGTAGGAGTCTATTTGTGACTTTGTGTCAGATAACCACCAGAGATATGTAGAGCATAATCCTGTCATTTCCTTAACGGACATTCTTCAGAACGAAAATGAACAAACGGAGTCAATTTCCTCAAAGAGTATTCTTCAGAAGCGGAAATGAAGGAATAAACAAACGGGGATCCATTTCCTTAACGGAAAATCTTCAGAAACGAAAATGAACAACAGAGTCATTTTCAACGGTTGCTTCCTCAGAAACGGAAATGAAAATGATAGACAAACGGATATTCATTTCCTCAACGGATAATCTTCAGAAACGAAAATGCACAAACGGAGTCATTTTCAACGGTTGCTTCCTCAGAAACGGAAATGAGAATATTAGACAAACGGATATTCATTTCCTCAACGGACAATTCTTCAGAAACGAAAATGAACAACAGAGTCATTTTCAACGGTTGCTTCCTCAGAAACGGAAATGAGAATGATAGACAAACGGATATTCATTTCCTCAACGGACAATTCTTCAGAAACGAAAATGAACAACAGAGTCATTTTCAACGGTTGCTTCCTCAGAAACGGAAATGAAAATGATAGATAAACGGATGTTCATTTCCTCAACGGATAATCTTCAGAAACGAAAATGAACTAACGGAGTCATTTTCAACGGTTGTTTCCTCAGGTTCGGAAATGAAGATGATAGACAAACGGATGTTCATTTCCTCAACGGATAATCTTCAGAAACGAAAATGAACTAACGGAGTCATTTTCAACGGTTGTTTCCTCAGGTTCGGAAATGAAGGATTTAACAACGGATATTCATTTCCTCAACGGATATTCTTCAGAACGAAAATGAATGGATAATTCATTTTCCTCAACGGTTATTCTTCAGAATGGAAATGAAAAGATAAACAACGGGTATTCATTTCCTCAACGGATATTCTTCAGAACAAAAAATGAATGAATAATTCATTTTTTTTTTCAACGGTTATTCTTCAGAATGGAAATGAAAAGATAAACAACGGATATTCATTTCCTCAACGGATATTCTTCAGAAGTGAAAAATGAATAGCTAGTTCATTTTTCCTCAACGGATGCTTCATCAGAATTGGAAATGAATAGGGTTTACTCTAGATACATGATAGAACTTGCTGTGATTTTCGTGCACTAAATTCCATAATTATGTATGCATCCATAATTACGTAATTCCTTGCACAGTCCGCACAGTTTGTTTTATAATGTTGTGGGGAAGGATGTCGAACTTGTGATGACGGTGACTAGACTACCATAGGGTCCTTTTAATTAGATCAACAGAGGATCTTCTTAATTAGGCCACCAAGGAGTCCTTTCAGCTTGTATCATCACAGTTTAACTAGACCACTCAAGGGATCTAATTATGAAGCAGTACTTTATAATCCAAGGGACTTATCTACAACGTAGAAGTCCATTAAGGATTTTAGGTAGTACCTTTGGGTATCCTACTATGAATCTCTTGCACAAGGATATGTAGGATTCTACGAGGATTTGGATAACATAATTTGAATCACATGACACAAAAAAGGGAAACACATAAGCACATAACCACATAATTGTTTAATTGTTATTATCTTGTTATTGATTGCAATTAACTTGGCACCTCGTACTTCGTTTCTCTTGGAAGAAACAGGTACCTAGGATTTTCGTGGAAAACGCAAGAGATCATACAATGGAAGAAATTTGGAAGTAGTCTGTTCTTCAAGGAATATGGTTCCTTGATTGTCGGTATTGTAGAGGACATGTTGTTTATACATACAATCACATAAATACATTGCGATGTAAATAAAAGATTTATTTATAAACAATGATAACAACAACCATTTCATGGATCGTGACAACAAAAGAAAATAATACATAAGACGTGATTATTTCTAAACGATGTTGTCTTCTGGTTGGTCATATGCTCATCCCTGCGCTGGATTTGCATTAGCAAGTCTTGGGCAATTCCTACTAAAATGGCCCATCTCGCCACAGTTGTAGCAAGACCCCGGTGGAAAACGAGCTTGAGCAGGATTGTTGTTAATCTGATTTGGTGCTACTGCTGTTGGGCAAACCCTCGCTGTATGACCTATAAGTCCGCAAACTTGGCATATGCGGCACTTCACACCAGCATGATGATGTAGGCCACATTGGTTGCACAAGGGTGCAGTTCCGTTGTAGGGTTTCCTGGCAAGGGGTTGAGCGGGTTGGTTGGGGACGGCTTGATCATTGTGAGCGACCACGGCGAAGTTCTGAGAAGTCTTTCGCTTCTTTGACTTCTTAGAGGATCCAGTCTGTTCATCCATGGTCTTTGATTCCTCGATTGGTTTCGATTCCTCGACCAGTTTCTTGTCACCCTTTCGGAAAAGCTTACGTTTCCTGATCTGCGATTCAGTCAAGGTTGCAGATAGCTCAATGGCCTGCCTAACAGTAGTAGGGTTGCTACCAGTCAAAATGTCTTGTATTGAGTCGGGAAGGCCATCAATGTACTTTTCGATAGCCTTATCCAAAGGCGTGACCATGTTTGGGCATAACAGACTTAACTCCTCATAACGGTCCGTGTAGGCTCGATGCTCACCGCTATCTTGCTTAAGATCATCAAATTCCCTTTCCAAAGCCCTTATCTCATGACGAGGACAGAACTCCTTCATCATGAGAGCCCTAAGTTCAGCCCATGTCTGTGCTAGAGCAACTTCCGCACCACGGTCTCTCATAACCCCGTTCCACCATGTAAGGGCTCTCTTCTGGAACACACTCGAAGCAAACTCGACCTTGCGATTGTCAGGACACTGCACATGGCGGAAAGTATTCTCAATGCTCTCGAACCATTGAAGAAGCCCAGTCGCTCCCTCAGAACCACTAAACTTGAGTGGTTTAGCCGAGTTAAAATCCTTGTATTTGCATGGGGCATTGTTGTTGTTGTTGGCTTGATTCCATTGAGCAAAAAGGTTTGGGAATTGAGCAGCCATTTGTTGTGCAATGATTTCTGCCAGTTCAGCAGTCGCTATCTGGTTCTCGCGTCGAGGATGCATTCTAAAAGAGAAAACATGAAAGGAAACGAGTGAGAGAATTAGACGAAAAGAATGAGATGAAACAAATCTGATGAAAGCAAGGGTAGTGGTCATTTGTTTGTTACTACAAAGCAACAAACGACCTTGGTGATAAATCAAAGTAATTAGGTCAAAATAATGTATCGCGAAGACATGCTCGCCTATAAGTGAACACTCATCCCAAGAATTCCCAGGTAAGCACAACTGGTCTCGCGTCTGATGAGATGTATACGAAGTGCTTGCCTAGACAGAAAACCCAGAATACAGGCATTCACCCTTCCAGTTTGCACGTGTTCACATTATTTAAAACCCAAAACCTTGATGAGATTTTGAAAACTCATAGGGGTTCAAAACCATATAACAGAGAGTTCAAAACCTTACAATAGAGGGTTCAAAACCTAGTAATCAATCATCCTAGAACAGATGATTAGTTTTCAAAGCGGTTTTGAAATTTATGTTCCTGTTGTGGTAGTCGCCTAAGGATAGGTGACAGTATTGTTTTATGACTTAAACGCAAGTAAACTCGCGTTAGGGTCCTAAGAAGATTATAGACTAGGTCAAAGCATTACTAATAACCTAATTCCCTATAACCATTGGCTCTGATACCATCTTTTCTGTCACACCCCGACAACGTAGAACATACAAAACGTGGCGGAAATGTCGGGGAGTGTTGTAACAGAATTAATTGTTTCAAATCCATGGCAATTGAAGTTTCGTTTTATTGATTGAAAGTGTTACAATGTCTTAACAAACAAGGAAATACAACAAATTAACTAGTCTTGCATCTTTTATTGTCACTTAAAGCCCAAGTCTGTCTATGTGTATCTTGATCATCTTATGCAACAGCTCCTGAAAAACACATGTGAAAATATGGTACGTCAGCATAAAAATGCCGGTGAGATACATAGGTTTTGTGAAAATAGGTTTCATGACTTATGTTTGAGAAAATGTTTAGTCATGAACCTTGTTAATTGCTTTGTTTTGTAAATCATTTGAAAATCGATGAGTTCAGATGATATGTATAAATAAGTGAATAATGTATGGTTAAATGAATAACCATAGTAAAAATGGATTTGTATAAGATAAGTTGTTTATAAATCAATGTCTTGTGAGAAGTATGTTATTTGTATAAAATGTTCTATGTCTCAAACTGAAATGATTCAAATAACGCTACGATATGTAATACCATACAAACACTTATATATAGGAAGTACCAGCGGGGTATCCACCATGTTTGTATCATATTACACACGCATCGTTACTTAATCACTTAATCAAACCAAACCACCAAAGTATGTTCATGTCTAATGTAAATCATGTAATGGATACAAACGGTTCAACAGTTACAAACGGTTCACAGATATCAACGGATCACTTAGTCATATGATTACAACGGTTCACATAGTCAAATGATTACAACGGTTCAAAATGTAGTATAATGTGTTCATACGCTGGATAAGCATATGCAAC
The DNA here is from genome assembly GCA_030545235.1 of Helianthus tuberosus. Taxonomy (NCBI): domain Eukaryota; kingdom Viridiplantae; phylum Streptophyta; class Magnoliopsida; order Asterales; family Asteraceae; genus Helianthus; species Helianthus tuberosus. The sequence goes on along the minus strand of CM060394.1, from coordinate 113,237,548 downwards.
AGAAAGGCAATGTAAAACAATGTACTAAGTAATGCACACAATGGGCACACCTAGCATGAAATGTATGTAAAACAATGTACTAAGTAATGCACACAATGGGCACACCTAGCATGAAATGTAATGTAAAACAATGTACCAAGTAATGCACACAATGGGCACCGCTTATGGCCTCACTTGGGAGGAACTGAAGGAAAGGATGAGAGAGAAGTACTGCTCTCGTGCAGAACTCCAAAGGCTGGAAACAGAGTTCTGGCACTTAACTATGGAAGGTGCTGACATCAATGGTTACACTCGAAGGTTCCACGACCTGTCCAGAGTGCTTCCCTACATGGTAACTCCCGAATTCAAGCGTGTTGAACGCTACATTTGGGGACTGGCCTCAGAGTTTCGTGGCATGGTGACGTCGGCCAAACCACAAACAATCACCGAGGCTGTAACTCTGGCTGTCAGCCTGACTGAAGATTGTGTTCGTATGAAGAAGCTCTCACTGAACCCAACAGAAAATGCCGAGACGCATGCTGAGTCGTCTGGCAACAAGAAAAGGAAACATGCAAACTTGAATCAAGCAACTCGTAACAACAAGGGTTTCAGCAAGAAACGTGACGCTAACACGTCCCAGGAGATGAAAACCCATACAACCAAAGCATACCAAGGCTCCATGCCTAGATGCCAAAAGTGTAAGTATCATCATGATGGAGCTTGTCGCATTCCAAGGTGCGACAAATGTGGTAAATTGGGTCATCAAACAGAAGACTGTTGGGGAAAAGGAAAGAACCGAAATGGGAACGGTGCTGGTAACAAGAATGGCAACGGGAAAGGGCAAGGATGCTTCAAGTGTGGAAGCAATGATCATTTCATGAAGAACTTCCCAGAGAGAAACAACGCTCCGACTCGAGCATTTGTGATTGGAGCAAGAGACGCACGCGAGGACCCTAACGTGGTCACCGGTACGTTTCTCATTAACAATCACTTTGCATCCATATTATTCGACACTGGCGCCGATTATAGCTTCATGTCTGTGGAATTTAAACGCATACTCGGAATAGAATCTAGTAGATTAGAAATTCCTTATTCCATAGAACTAGCCAATGGTAAACTCGTTGAATCGGGCGAAGTTGTTAGAGGCTGCACACTAGAACTTGGCGAACGAAATTTTAGCATCGACCTCTTACCTATTCAATTGGGTAGCTTCGATGTAGTAGTCGGAATGGACTGGTTGTCCAAGAACAAAGCTGAAGTTATTTGTCATGAGAAAATCATTCGCATCCCTTTAGCGAATGGTGAAACTCTTATCGTGCATGGAGAAAAACGAGACGCGCCTCTTCGAATCATCAGCTGTATGAAGGCACAGAAGTGCTTGAGGAAAGGATGTGTCGCTTTCCTAGCACACGTTATAGACAAGAAGGCTGTGGAGCCAAAACTCGAAGACATTCCTGTGGTGAATGAATTTCCTGATGTTTTTTCCCGAAGATCTGCCAGGATTACCTCCGCAACGACAAGTCGAATTCCGTATAGACTTGGTACCAGGAGCCGCTCCTGTAGCCAAGGCTCCATATCGACTTGCGCCATCCGAAATGCAAGAATTATCTACACAACTCCAGGAGTTGTTGGATAAAGGATTCATAAGGCCAAGCTTCTCACCCTGGGGAGCTCCAGTATTATTCGTGAAGAAGAAGGATGGAACACTGCGGATATGTATCGATTACAGGGAACTGAACAAGCTCACAATCAAGAATCGGTATCCGCTACCAAGGATTGATGACTTATTTGATCAATTGCAAGGATCAAGCTACTATTCCAAGATCGACCTTCGATCTGGATACCATCAGCTGAGAATCCAAGATGAAAGCGTGCCAAAGACTGCATTCAGAACGCGATATGGGCACTACGAATTTCTTGTGATGCCGTTTGGATTGACGAACGCGCCAGCGGTCTTTATGGACCTAATGAACCGCGTGTGCAAACCATATCTCGATAAATTCGTGATTGTATTTATCGATGATATCCTAATTTACTCGCGAACGAAAGAAGAGCACGAGCAACATCTCAGAACCATCTTGGAACTACTGAAGAAAGAGAAGCTTTATGCAAAGTTCTCGAAATGCGAATTCTGGATTCGCGAAGTACAATTTCTTGGTCACGTGGTGAATGAGAAAGGCATTCATGTAGACCCGTCCAAGATAGAAGCAATAAAGAATTGGGAAGCTCCCAAGACCCCAACTGAAGTTCGTCAATTTTTGGGTTTAGCGGGCTATTACCGACGATTCATCGAGAATTTCTCAAAAATAGCTCAACCGCTAACGACCCTTACACAGAAGGACATGAAATACGACTGGGGTCACAAACAAGAAGAAGCCTTTCAGCTACTTAAGAACAAGCTCTGCGATGCACCGATACTATCATTACCCGAAGGCACTGAAGACTTCGTGGTATACTGCGACGCCTCACGACAAGGCTTGGGTTGCGTGCTCATGCAACGCCAAAAAGTCATCGCTTATGCTTCAAGACAACTGAAGGTTCATGAGAGAAACTATACCACTCACGACCTAGAGCTGGGCGCAGTGGTATTCGCCTTGAAGATTTGGCGACATTATTTATATGGTACTCAATGTACAATCTTCACAGATCACAAAAGCTTACAACACATATTTGATCAGAAGGAATTGAATATGCGCCAGCGACGTTGGGTCGAGCTGCTGAATGATTATGACTGTGAGATTAAGTACCATCCTGGAAAGGCGAACGTTGTAGCAGACGCGTTGAGCCGAAAAGAAAGGGTTAAGACCCTAAGGGTTCGAGCATTGGAAATGACGATTCGAACGAACCTCACTGCACGCATTCGGGATGCACAACAAGAAGCTCTTAAAGAAGAGAACCGTAAAGCTGAATACCTCCGGGGTGCATTGAATTACATGGTGCCAAACGAAGAGGGAGCCTTATACTTTAAGAAGCGTATTTGGGTTCCACTCTATGGTGGCATACGAGAAGTCATCCTTAACGAAGCCCACAAATCGAGATATTCGATCCATCCAGGATCGGACAAGATGTACCAAGACTTGAAAGAGTACTATTGGTGGCCGAGACTCAAAAGCGACGTTGCTGTTTATGTTGGAAAATGCCTAACCTGTGCGAAGGTTAAGGCCGAATATCAGAAACCGTCCGGCCTACTACAACAACCAGAGATTCCCGTGTGGAAGTGGGAACAAATCTCGATGGACTTCATAACGAAATTACCCAGGACCCCGAGAGGGCACGATATGATATGGGTAATAGTTGATCGATTAACGAAGTCTGCGCATTTCCTACCAATCCGAGAGAAGGATAGCACTGGAAAGCTGGCAGAGATATACTTAAGAGAGATTGTGGCACGTCATGGAGTGCCAATCTCAATCATTTCAGACAGAGATGGACGCTTTGTCTCAAGAATCTGGCAATCATTTCAGGAAGCCTTTGGATCTCAGTTAGATCTGAGCACGGCATTCCACCCGCAAACAGACGGCCAGAGCGAACGGACAATACAAACGTTAGAAGATATGCTTCGCGCATGTGTCATGGACCTAGGCGGCAGCTGGGATACTCATCTACCTCTAGTTGAGTTTTCCTACAATAACAGTTATCATACAAGCATAAAAGCCGCGCCGTTCGAAGCTCTGTATGGCCGCAAATGCCGATCGCCCTTATGTTGGGCAGACGCTGGAGATAAGCGTATGGTTGGTCCTGAACTTGTACAAGAGACAACCGACAAGATTGCGCAGATCCGAGAGCGCATTAGGGCGGCTCGAGAGCGACAAAAGAGCTACGCGGATCCAAATAGAAAATCGGTAGATTTCAAGGTGGGAGACAAAGTGTTGTTAAAAGTCTCACCATGGAAGGGCGTAGTCAGATTTGGAAAGCGTGGAAAGTTGAATCCACGATACATCGGACCATTCAGAATATTGAGAAGAATTGGTACCGTGGCATACAAGTTGGAGTTACCGGCAGAACTTAATGGAGTACATGATACGTTTCATGTATCCAACCTGAAGAAGAGTCCAACGCAAGAAAACGTGACCATCCCGTTGGATGAAGTGCATATTGATGAAGCCCTCCGATTTACAGAACAACCCGTTGAGGTTACTGACTGGAAAGTCAACAAGACCAGGAGGAGCAGTGTGAAACTTGTCAAAGTACGTTGGAGCTCTAAGCACGGACCCGAGTACACATGGGAACGTGAAGACCAGTTCAAGAAAAAGTATCCCCACCTATTCAAGAAGACTCCAGCGAGAGTTAGTTCAGCCTGAATTTCGGGACGAAATTCTTTTAACGGGGGGAGACTGTGACAACTGGCACAAACCGGTAATTTCCGTACACTATAATTATTGCCTAATGACTGCAATTATGAGTTTAATTGTCAGCAATGTCTGAACACATGATTAAACAAGTGAATTCATGCACGTTGTATACTACAAAATATTGCTTTATGCATAAACGAGAGCGTTGCGTCAGAATAATAGTAAACTCACCGGTAAGACACTATGTGTCAACGGAACTGCAAAAAGCAGTCAGACAATAAAATTGAGGCCTAGGTGTAGGTCCGACGACAAGAATGCATTAAAACCCAAGAGTACATACAAGGGTTAATATATATGCAATACGAAAGCAAAAATAAGCACTAAAAAGTACCCGAAACGCACTTTAAGTGCAGAATTTATATAATTCAGCATTAAATCAGCATTTAGACATATAAATATTATGCAGAAATGTCGTTTTATTATCCAGAATATTTCCCTAAGTGTTGGGAATTGAAAGAGTACAAGAAGGGTACTTAAACGACACTAAAAAGTGTAATTTAGCACTTTAACGAGTCGGTATGTAACCGAACAACCGGAGATTACCCGGAACATAAAAATAATGTCAATGACATTGTTTATCTTTTCTGAGCCTGTTAGGGTCCCTGATTACCCTAACACCCGCTAAAATACACTACACACTAAGTAACCGGGTTAGGTACTTAACTAACCTATTTAACATAACTATTAACCTAACTATCTACTTGAGATCGAACTAGATACCCCCCCCCCTAATGGGATCGGCCTAACTAGGGGAACACAAGAGTACTAAGATGGATTATTTAATTATGTTATGTCTAATATCCTAAAGACACTACATCCAATGGATAATACACATTAGAATTTCCTATAAATAAACACTTAACCACATGGACATTATCACTTAAACACTCAAGACCACACTCTCCTCTCTCCCTCTAGAACTTACGGCCAAACACCCCTCTCTCAACCATCCATCTTCGAGTTCCATCTTCATCATTCCAAGGTGATACAAGTGTTAGAGGTCGCGTATTAGGAGCTCTTGTGCACTCGGAACGCGAAGGACCTCCACCGTTAGCTTTTATCCACGCGTTTTTCATCAAAGATCTTCCCTAGCCTTGAGCTAGAGGTATAACACTTAAAACTTGTTTTTAAGCTTATCTAAGGTGGTTAAAAGGAATATTGTCGGTTAAATATCGTTAACTTACATTTTGAAGCTTTAAAGTCTAGTAAAAATACTAAAATGGTGGTTAATAACACATGTGTTGTGTAAAAGTTGTAGTATTTGGAATATGAGATTTTTGAGACCCGATCTATGATGTGGTAGCTCGGATCATCGTTTAACCCGACTTTGTAAGATCATGGATCTTCACATAAGCTCGTTTTTGGTTACTACAAGGGTTAAAAGGCGAAACTCTACCACACTAAAGACATGAACTTGTGTAAAATATTTTACTTGTGTAAAAGTAATTTAACCTGTACATTGGTGTTTAAAACTAGCGGATCTACGTATCTGCAAGTGGTATTTTTGAAGAACCACACTTTAAAGAAATCACATGTTCTAAACCGGGTCTTACACAAACAAAAGTGGTTTTTGTGAACAAACTAGTGTATGGATACTTGTGTAACAAGGGTTTTAACAAAGAAATAATTTTCGTAAAAACCGACTAGAAGTTGTAAAACTTCATACTCTTTACAAATAAAGTTTTTAAGAAATTAAACTTATTTTTAAAGATAACAAGACTTACTAAATGTGCTAGTAAGATACTATACAATCTTGGTAAATATCCAAGTTCATGAAGTGGGGAAATTAGTGATTATTGTTGATGATGATTGTTGGTAATTGTTGTTGATGATTGATAATGATTTAAAAGAAAATAAACACACGTTTTGAAAACGTGGGAAACCTCCATTTTTAGGGGAAACTCTGTCAAAATTTTTATAAATTTTGACACTTAGAAAAATATAAGTTTTTGAGAAACTTATTCCCTAAAAATGAGTTTAAAAGTATTACCAAGGTTTCCCTAATTTTTGATGATAAGAAATGGTGATTTCTTGAAGAATAAAAATGGATATTATGTATATATATTTTTGGAGAGAAAAATATATATTATTTGATCACCAACTTGTGTGTTAAGTGTATATAGTATGTGTTATACGTGCTAGTGTATTAGGACTTAAAAATACACTAAATACTCATGAGGAGTAGAAATATAAAAATACACATACAACATACAAGAAACATAATTCGGGTGCAAAGTGCAAAACACAAAAGACTTATATTTATTTTGAAGAAAATAATATAAGTAAGATACGTAGTTAAAAATATGGAATATTTTTAACACAAGATTATATACACAAAAGAGAATGACTGAACTGGTGCGACGCAAGTCTAGTGACTAACGTTAAGAAAACGCGTATAGGTTACGACGTTAATTAAGCAAACCCGGTGGAGTTTACGACGCTAGGAACGCAAAGTTGTGAGTTCATGCTCCCCCTTTTCTCTTTAACTGTTTTCAGTTTTTATAACTTCGGGGGTGAAATACATGTACAAAAGTACAATATTTATAAATGGTATGATATAAATACAAGAAGTACACTTGGTGAGAACGAGAACCAAGTGTGACGAAATATATGAATATGAGAAGCGCATTTGGTGAGACGAGAACCAAGTATAAGGCGCTATGAGAAATGATAACAAGAAATGCGCTTGGTGAGAACGAGAACCAAGTAGGAGGCGTTATGAGAAATAGTGTCACGAATAGGGTACAGAAGCACCATTAATCAACAATATACCTAGACCGCAGAACAAAAGGTTAGATCTAACGGGTGCCTGGCAGCCACACTCCTGGTCGGGGCGAGAATCGAGGAGTGCTTTTGTGTCTCAGAATATACCAATTAAATGCCTTAGGTTTGGTGGCTTCCTATGACGTGTCACATGTTAATGGCTTTGCAACCCATTAACAATCTAATAATTACAGAAATACTGTATTTACATAAAATTCATACCATACAAGAATTGATAAATAACTTGAAGTACGTGGGGTACTCAAGAGAATTGATATATAACTTGAAGTACGTGGGATACTCAAGAAGATTGATAAATAACTTGAAGTACGTGGGGTACTCAAGAAGAAATTGAATTATACATAGGTACGTGATGTACACATGAAACTGGATTTATGAAAACTTGATTTACTCACAAACTATGTTTTCATACAAAGTATACAAACATGAAATACAAAACTGCATGAATTCACACCAACATTATGTTGATGTTTTTTTTCCAAAACTCACATGTATTTCAGGTAACTAGGATGGATGTGCGCGTGGTCTTGCTTATGCTCGTGGATGTCGCTTGTGTTTAACTTTAAATAAAGTTGTAAACTGTTAAGACAATGTTTTATGCTGTCTAGCGATATAGACGCTAAACTTATGTTTTCAAATTATGGTATTTGATGTTATTTTACGAGCATGTAGCATGTTTACTCTTCGTATGCAATGAGAACCTTTCATGATCACACCTCGTGCTTCCGCCGTAGAAAGGGGTGTGACATATAGATGGCAGCACCAGTTGGAGCAGTGGCTCTCCTGATTTGCAGTTTTGATGGTCTTTTTGAAACCTCTGCTTCAGGATAGACAGGCTTTTGAGGAACTTTTGGATCTTTCTTTCTTAATTCCTCCAATCTTTTGTAGGTAATCCTGACCACATCTTCTTTCCATCTAGCAATTTGTCTTTTGTTTCCATATTCAGCAGCAACCAGTTCTTCTTTCATTCTTTTCAGTTCTACCTGTTTGTCAGGTACATTCTTTCTAAACTTTGCCCAGTCAGGAGGAGTGTGAGTGACTTTCCTTTTTATCATGTCTTGAATTCTTGCTGCTTCATTTTGAAGCTCAGGAAGAGTCCACTCTTTGTACATGTATCTCTCTCCTTTGTACTTCTTGTGAGCCATGATGCTTTCAATGTAGTCTTTCTTCAAAGTTTCAGCTGCTCTTTCTGAAATTTGTTGACTGACATTTTTTGCAAATTGTTCTAGAGAACTGACCTGTGTGAGCAGATATTGAAGGCTTCTTGAAATTTCTTTGTTAGATTTCCCTTTTGTATTTCTTTTTGAGATATCCTCTGCTTGCTTGGCCTTGATTTTCAAATATTCATCAACATTTTTAGGCCAGGGATATCCTTTTATTGATGGCAAACTCCTTTTGGCAGGGTCATCCTCATAGTAAAAAGATTTTATTTCTTCTCTAACAGCTGCTAGTTCAAGAGGAAATTGAACACCTGCAGGAGGTAAGGGCTTGTGCATTCAAACTGAAGAGAGAGGAACTGGTTTTGGTATTGTGACAAGAGCTAAAGATTTTGAAGATGTTTGTGGTGGTGAAGTGTCATCATCTTTGAGAATTAGCCCTCTCCTCTTTGTTTGAGGAGGGGCTGATGATGTTTTGGGTGGATCAGTGGTGGTAGATTGTATGGCAGTGGTTTGTGTTTGACTAACAGTTGTTGAGATAACTGGTGTCTCAACCACTGTTGTCTTTACAACAGATGTTATAACACCTGTTGTCTTCTGCTTTTTGTCAGCAGGTGAAAGTGGTGGTGAGATTGTTTTTGGTGGTGACAGTGGTGGTGGTAAAATAGTGGTTGTGGTGTGTGTTGAAATGGTGTGTGTTGAAGTGAGAACAGATGTTGAAACCACTGAAGTACCAGCAGTAGTTGATACAGCAGGAGTTACAACAGCTGTTTGGGTGGAGGTTTGATGCAGATGGCTTTTGGATGGTGGTTTTGGAGGCTTTGGAAATCTGGATGGGGTGGACTTAGGTTTCCTTTTTGTCTTAGGATTTTTAGAATCCTTTGATCCAGAACAACCTTGCTCATACAGTTCCATGAAAGCTCTTTTCTCCTCATTCCATCTTGAGATATCCTTTGCCATTCTATCTCTTTTAACACTTGCTACTCCTTCATCAATTGCTTCTTGAGTAGCATCAACCTTTTTACTACCATCTGGCAATGGAATTTTTCTGGTCATAGCATCCTTCTCAGGTTCAATGTACAGACCATCATCTATTCCTTTCTTCTTCCACTCCTGAATTTTCTCCCCCTTTTTGGCATTATCTTCTGGGAGTTGATCAATGAAAAGTACTGTTGGAGGAGCAGTGCCAGTGGTGTGCAGGATCTGAGTTTTGAGAGCCTTTAGAGCAGCCTGAGTGTTCTTGAATCTTGACTCCATTATATTTCTCAGCTGTTGAACATGTTTTTCAAGTTGCTGATCTGCTAGTTGTGCTTGTTGATGGAGAAAAGGTTGAAATAGAGCCCAGAGCTCATTTGTAGCAGGTGCCTGTTGTGGAGCAGGTGATTGAGGTGGAACAGCAGTGGATTGCATCTTTTGAGTTTTCAACACCTGCTGTAGCATGTTTTTAAGATCTGCAACAGATGTATCCAACTTTTCAATTCGTTCCGTCAAATCCTGATATTTTAAATCATCACCCAATTTAATGGGATCATCTGATTTCCCACTAACAGTGGTTTTATTAGTGGTTGAGGTAGGGAGTGTACTCCAAACACTAACCACTGATGCCCCTTTTTCTTGGTACTGGGGTCTTCTTCCTTCAACACTTGACAACCTTTTGATGTTGCCAGTAGGATAGATAAATCCACTGGTGGTTGGCAGAGGTGCTATAAAAGGAATTGCCTCCAAGGAAGTCTTATGGATGTAACCACTGTCCAACTGTAAACCAGTGGGTTCAACAGTTGTTACTTGTAACTCAAGGGGTGTAACCTCCTCAGGTTGTGTTGGTGGGTTAGCAAGGAATGATACATCAGGCCCAGTCAGTTGTTGAGGTATATTCTCATTGATAGGTGATTGAGAAGGACTGGTTAGTGCCTGGTTCAAATCAATTGCATCCAACAGCAGTTTAGTTGGTGGGGGAATGGTGGATATGATGGTTGGTGAAGAAAGAGGATTTGCTCCTGGAATTGAGCTGTGGATGATGGAAACGAGTGTTTCCAGAGCATCATGATGTGGTGTCCCAATGTGTACAACCTGTTCTTTTTGTGAAGAGGCAGGAGGAGTTTCGGTTATGGGTTGAGATATTTGTACCAACTGCTGTGAGGAAGTAGCAGCAGTGGTTTCTTGTGACATCTGTGTTGTCACAGGCAGTAGCTCTGGTATCTCATCCTCCAGAGTTGCCTTTTTGATTGGTTTGGGGGGTTTTTGATTTTTCTTTTTGTTTGGCTTTTTGGGATTTGTAGGTGTGGGTTTCAAAGCAGTTGGTCGGCTGCTTTGATCACCTTGAGCAGTGGGCTCAGCAGCAGATACCTGAGGAGCAGTGGTGGCTGCTAAATTCTGCTCAGGCACCTCTGCTTGTGTTTTGCAAGGTGCTAACATTCTTGAAAATGTTTCAGTTGTTAAACTGTTTATTTGAGTAGAATCACCTTGATTTATTGCTGCTAGATCATTCTTACTGAATTTCTTTTCAAAATAGTAACTTAAAAACCTTGGAAACAGTAAGAATGATTTTGTTTCAACATTATTAACCAAATCTTTAAAAATTTCCCGAGAATAGTTAAAATTTTCTTCTTGAAGAATTGCATATCCCAGATTTTGAATCTTTAAAGGGATTTCATTGAAAGAAGTGGTTTTATTTGAAACACATAGTAGGAGGGTATGAAATAAAAATCTGGTTGCAGAAGGAAAATAACCTTTTTGTAAGGTAAGTTTCTTCATCATTGTGGCTTCATACCCTATTTCAATGAAGTCAGTTTGTAACTCATTTTTAGTGAAAGAAATTTTACCTTCCTGATCATCGAGTTGAAAGACCTCTGAAATGGATAGTGGCGTGATTTGGACAGTTTTACCCTTTATAGAAGAGTGTATGGTGGTTGCAATGTCTCCTTGTTTTTCAAGGGTTGCATTCTTCCAGAACTCCCTTTGGGTCTCCAAATAGATTGGTGCATTGACGGTGAACAAAGTTTTGTACTTTGATTTTGCCATGGTGTCAATGATGGAATCGAAAACATTGGTGGTTCTTGGTTTTGTGAGAAGACCCAGGAGATTGTGAGATGATTTATATGGGATTTCTGTGGAGATTGCCTTTTGAGAGGCTGTTTTCGATGATAGTTTGGATGTGGGTTTTGCAGAGGACTTCGATTTTGTCATTTTTGAAGAGAATGATCGAAGAAATTTGTGAAAGATGAGATGAAAAACTGCTTTGAGAAGAGAATTTTTAAGAATTCAATTCGACAGTAAAACCCAATTTTGGTGGTGAGTGGGGGTTTTTATAGGGAAGAAAGTGAATGCTGACGTGGCAGCCGTTACAAAAGGTCGGACCACTATGTACTGCCCACGTGACAACCCCTGGTGAAAGTGAAGGACAGTACTTTGATGAAAGTGACTGATGAGAGCAGTGGTAAGAAAGCAGTGGATGATTTTCACTATCAGTGGATAGCATAGTAGTGGATAAGACACTGCTTTTGAACAACAGAGTTTATCAAAGGAATGAGAGAACAGGGGTTGACTTTCAGCAGTGGATAGACTTTTGAAGTAGAGCAGACTTTTGAACAATCAGTGGTTAATGGCAGACTTTTAAGGATTTTAATGAAAAATTTCATTTTTAGCTATTTTTAAGGATGGATTTTTGATTTTCTGAAAACATTTTTAGTGCTTTTATACATAGAAAAACAAGATGTTGCTTGTTATTCCATGTTTAGCATCCCAATTCTAGAGACCAAGCTTTCAAAGGTGGCTGTATCAAGTGCTTTTGTGAGCACATCTGCCAACTGGGCTTTAGTTGGGACATGATGCAGAGAAATCAAACCTTTTTCATAGCAATCCCTCACAAAGTGATGTCTGATGTCGATGTGTTTTGATTATTGCTTCAATCTTTTTGACCATTTCTGGTCCAACAATCCTACAACAGTCTTTTGTGAAGAATGACCCAAATCCCTTGTCACTCATTTGGGACACACTCAGAAGGTTGAATTTTAGATTGTCTATCAGATTGACATTTTCAAATTTTACTTTTCCAGACTGCACTGTACCAGACCCCAGAACTTTCCCTTTACTATTATTCCCAAAGGATATATCACCCCCTCCATGGATTTTAAAGTCTTTGAGGAGGGCTTTACATCCTGTCATGTGCCTGGAGCCTCCACTATCTACATACCAAAGACTATCAAAGCATGTAGAAGCTCCCTGCACATGAAGTAAAAAGATTAGTTCATTAAGGTCTCCAAAGCCAACAAGGCTTTGGATGGGGTCTCAACAGTGTCTGGGATGGATGCAGAATGATGGACAGTGATTAGGTCAGGGGTTTGAACTGTTTTAGGACAATTCTTTTCTAACCACTGTTGTGGGTCCTGACCAATCACCTGCTGGTAACCAAAAGGATGCCTGTTCACTCTGGGTTTAGAGGGCCTTTTGTAGGCCTCATAAACGTGTGGAATCCTTTGGTAAGACTGTTTTTCCTTGCCTTTTCTGAACTGATTGGCAGGGGGTGCATCAGTAACCTGAACATCTCTTTTGACAGATGTTTGATTCAGCTGTTTTGTGACAGCTGTTTGAACTGGCACAAACAGTGGTTGTTTCTTGGTGAATTTGACAGATGATGATGATGATGATGAACTCAAGGATGTTTTAGCAATGTACTCATTCTTTTTCACATCAAAGTTTTTGAGATACACACATGCTTGAGTTTTGTGGTTTGTTTTACCACAAACAATGCAACTGTCAGCTGAAACAATGACACTTGTTCTGTTTAAATCATAAGCTTTTAAGTGGAAGCAATCTTTTGTTAGATGATTCCTTTTCTCACAGAATTCACAAAACAAGTTATCAATTTTTTCTTTCTTCTTTCTCTTTTCAGACTCCTTTGTAGCAGAGGTTTTAACCACTGCTGGGATGTCCTTGAGAGGTATGACTTTAGCTTTTGGAGCCTTGACACCATCAGTTGATGTAAAGTCCATTGGCTTGAAATTTTCAAGAATATCACACTCATCAGACCATTTTGGTTTAAACTGATAATCTTCAAGCTCCTCAAAAGTAGAGGATCCCATTGGTCTGTCAAGTGTGATTTTGTTACCAAGTTTGTCAGTGATTTTCACTTCTTGGCCATTCTTGTTTGTGGGGATGAACTCAGTGGTTACATCAGTGGTTTGAACAGATTTTCCAAAAGCAGTGTTTTCATCATCATGTTTTCTATAACCAACCCCAAATTTCACATTGCTTTTTATCTGTTTTTCAAGCATAACCTCATACCCTTTGCATGATTCCACCCATCTCTCACATGTGATCTGGGTGGACTCTAACTCCTTTTTGCAAACTTGGTATTTTTCTACCATAGTTTGGAGTTGAGTTTTGGTTATGCTCTGCTCTTCTTTCATGCTGCTAATCTCTTTCTCTTTTTCAGCCAATTTGTTTTTAAGTTCTTTTAGAGATCTTTCAAATTTGACTTCATCAGTTAAGATTTTATCCCTAAGGTTTTCGTTCACCTCTTTAATGTTAGCAAAAGCAATAATGCAATTGTCAGAACACAGTTTTTCAAGAACTTGAGGAGATACCTTGGCAGCAGCCATCATTGCACAATCACATTGATGATTCTCTTCATCATCAGCTCTCACCTTCTTTTCACCAGCCTTTTCTTCCTTCTCTTCTTCTTTGTCCTCTTCGGACCATGGATCTGTCATTGGTTCAATCAGGGTACCTGAACTTTCTCCCAATAGTAGTTCACCAGCCACAACAGTAACCACTGCTTCAGTCACCTCATCCACTGTTTCAATACTCAGCTGTTCCTCCTCAGTTTCAACCCCCTCCTGTATTGACTCTAATGCCATCAAACAAAATTCATTATGAGAAGAATCATTAGAGGCATAGAGTGTAAAATTTTCATCACTAAGGTCTTCAGGCATACTGCTCCAGTCAACAAACCCTTGAGTGAAAAAACTTTGTTGATCTGGTTGTACTGCTGCTGGAGCAGTGGTTTGAGGTGCAGGCTGCACTTGTGCCTGGGGGACAGGGGTTTGAACATATTGGATCTGTGGAACAGTAGTTTGGACATAGTGCACTGGCACAGGGGCAGCAGCATAGTGAGCAGTGTTCACTTGAGCTGCTGGGGCATACTGGGCATAGTGCACAGTGCCTTGATTTTGAGGTCTAGGATTTGAGCTAGGGTTAGTGATTATGGGACCATTAGTTTGACTCCTGCATTCCCTAACGAAATGTCCCAACCTATTACACTTGTAGCACTTGATTTTTCGATTTATCTAACCCAACCCTTAGATTCCCATGCAAACCTGGGAATTTTCGCCCTGTTCTTTTGTAGAATTTGCTAGTTCTAACACTTAGCAAAGCCAGTTGGTGCAGGATGTCCATTTCCTCTAAGTCAGTGGGATCAAAATGCTGTAAGTCATTGAGTTCAAAGCTTAGATTGTCTGACATCTGGTTTTCGTTTGCAGTGAATGCATAACTTGCAGAGTGAGGATCAGGGTTGTTAAAATTTGCACCAGCAGTTATGTCAATGAAGTGATCATAACCCTGATCCTTACCACTGCTCCCAGATTCTTCTTGACCCAGAAGAGCAGTGTTACCGAAAGTTTAATCATCAGTAACTTTTCCTGACTCTTGCAACCTCCTTTTCTGGTTCAACTCCCTTTCGTAGGTCAGGAGTCGACCGTGGAGTTGGGTCAAGGTCAGATCCTTGAACTCAGGTGAGTTTCGGGTGACAAAAGCTATGGTGTCCCATTTTTCTGGCAGGGACCTGAGGAACCTGCTATTTTGAGTTGAGTTTGTAAAAGTGGTGTTAACAAGCCTCAGTTCACTGATGAGACAACTGAAACGCTCAAATTGTTGCGTTAGTGATTCACCTTTAACGTAACAAAATGTTTCATACTGTTGGTTCAGGATTTCCCTATTGTTTTCTATGACTTCTTCAGTCCCCCCAAACTGTTCCTTAAGTGCGTCCCATAACTCTTTGGCACTGTTACAGTGTAACAGTCCAGCATATATCTCATTGGGCAGCGCTGATGCTATGATGCTAAACGCTTTAGCATCTAGTTCGAACTTTTGATAGTCGGTTTCGGTATAATTTTCAACTGGTTTTGGAACGAACTTTTTAGCATCTTCAGCGCTTGGCACTGTGGGAACGTGGGGACCATAGATGACAGACCTCCAACAACCTGTGCTTTGTTGAGCGAGGATGTGACCCATCCTCCTCTGCCAGATGTTGTACTCATTTCTTTTTAGCATAGGTGGTTTAAAAAGCGAACCGATGTTGTTTTTATCATCCTGAGATTGTGACGTCATTCTTGTTGTTTTACAGACACTGAGATATCAACTTTAATGGTGATTAATCCTTGCTCTGTTTTTCAACAAACGAACAAACGATCAGTATCAACTGTTTTGAGCTGAACTATTTACGTCAAAATGATTGTTAAATCAAATTTGACTGTCCAGGCTCTGATACCAATTGTTGGATCTGAGTTTGTTTCTGATTGTATTTTGTGTTTGTAATTAAAATGAAGATGGATGAGTGTGCAGCGGAATTATGATGAAAACAAACTTTGCATACAATCAAACGAGAGTAATACTTTGATCAAACATCTTTTCACAATGAAATCGGAAGATTGAATTTATTTCAATAATGATTACAATGATTGATGAATGGATGCAAACTCCCCCTCAGCCAGAGCTCAGTTGTTTGTTCGTGCAAAGAAGACGATGTTGCAAAAGAGCTAATAGAACAGTACAAAGTACTGAACTATTTATAGGCACTTGCAAACCACTGAGCATCTTAGCTGACGTCACCATGAAAGTGACATCTAACCTCCTAACAAACTCTAACCTCTGATCTATACAAGCACTGCTATGTTAACTACTGCTATTACATTACATTACAAAACAGATTATAGATCAGCTGCTGCAACTTTCCACTGCTGTGAACCCAGCAGTACTTGTCCGGATCAGCAGTGCTTGACTCAAGGCAGTAGATAGAATCAGCAGGGCTTTAGTCTTTCATCAGGTCTTTACTTGAGCAGCAGTTGTAGGTAAGCACTTTGCAAGATCAGCAGATAGGAGGTCAGCAGATGTTGAAATCACTTTCAAGGGGAGAGACTTGTATGTAATCATCTGCTTATTCTGGATCCACTGCTCTGATCCAGTTTTGGCTTTAATTATCTGTTCCTCTGATAGGGTTCGATCCCAACAGAAGTAGAAAGAATTAAGAAAGAAAATGAAAAATTGGTTCTTGAAAATCGTCAAATTTCAGAAAATTTTGACAAACTAAAACGAACGGTAAAAGATTTTGATGAAAGAAACGGTAAAACCAATAAAGAAAATGAGCATTTAACTGTAGTTCTTAGACACAAAGAAGAGCAAATCAATCAACAACTGGATGAGATTGCTAAATTGAAGCTTCAGTTTGAAGAAGCTAAGATTGAGAATGAGCGTATCAATCTGAAATTAACCAGTTACAGCTCCGCAAGCTTTGTTTTGCAACACATTGTTCCCAAACCCATCGGGAAAAACAAAGCAGGCGAAGATGTTTACTCGGATGAAACTGGGGTTGGGTTTCATCAGGTTCCACCGCTAGTGTTAAAAAAAATTTCAAAGAAAAAGTCCGGGTTGGTTAATGATGAAGATGAAACGAATGAAATAAAACTTCCAGAGTCAATTGATGTTACATTTTCTTCATCTGATGATAGTGCTCAAACTGATATTGTGAAAGGCATGGCTGAAAGTGTTTTGAAGTCTGATAGTGATTCTGTTGAGGATGAAGAGTGTTTTCTGAACAATTACATTCCGAAACCAAAATCCAAAAACAACTTAAATGAAGAACCTACTCTTGTCATGTACAAGATGTCGGGAATGGATAAGTTGTATTCGGATTCTAAGTTTCCACTGGAGAATGCTAATATTGCTAAATTGACAAATGTGTTCAAATTGGTTGAAATTGATCTGTCTAAGATAGAAGGTTTGAAACAAACAAAGAGGCAAATGAATTTTGAAAAAGATAAATCTTACTACAAGAAACCTGTTGTTCCACCACATTTTTATAACAACAATCGAAACAGATGGTCGGGTGGATATCAGGGTAGTAAGTATTATCAGAAAAAGAATGTTCAAAACAAGAAGTTTGCTGAGAAAAAGGTGTTTGTGAATGGTTCAAGTTCACTTTCTGATGAAGAAACTGAGATTTTTTCAAAATCAAACAAAGAGTTCTTTGAGAAGAAAGCATCGCAGCCTCAGTCTGAAGGTACAAGTCGGGTAGTTGACACCCGAACATGCTTCAAATGCAATCAAGTTGGACATATTGCACGAAAGTGTACCAACTTGAAGCCTAAGACTGAAGTTGTGATGAATTCAAGAAAGAAAGATTATGTGAAGGGAAAAGCTCCATTGGTTGTTGAGAAAAAGGTTTTGAAAAATGACAACACCAAGATCAAAATTGAACCTGTTAAGAACATGGTAACTAAATATGACAAGTTTTACAAACGGGTAGCATCATCTCAACAAACATGGAAACCAAAATCAAAGAAACAAGTTTCAACTCTACAAGAGAAGAAGGTTGTTCCTAAAAAGATTCTTCAAAATGAAACTAGAAAAGAAAACATTTCAATGTCTTATGAAGATTTTGTTAAAAAGAATGTTTCATTGAAAAAAGAGAAGAAAGTTGACATAAAAGAGGTTATTGATAACAAACTGGAAATGAATGATAAAAAGTTTCCACCTCTTAAATCGGTTGTAAAGTGCATAGATGAGATTAAGTTACCTGAGTCCGATGAGGCTTGGGCAGCTTATTTCAGCTAATCATATTTCTTTTTGGTGCAGGAGCATCCAAGATCCATTTCACGTTGGATTATGGATAGTGGAGCTTCTCGGCACATGACGGGGAAAACAGCCCTGTTGTACGATGTTAGAAATTTCAATGGTGGTTACGTGGGATTCGCAGGAAATCAAGGTGGTAGAATAGTTGGTGAAGGAACGTTATCCAATGGGATTGTTACGTTTGAAAGAGTTAACTACATCGCCGAGCTTGAAAATAATCTTCTGAGCATATCTCAGATCTGTGATCGCATGTATACGGCGCACTTTATAGACAAAGAATGTTTGATCTTAAAACCAGGATTTATTATTCCTGAAGAATGGATTATCATGAGGGCACCTAGAGTGAATGATCTGTACGTGTTGGACATGAGCGTAGCTACTACAACCACGGGTCAAGCACATTGTTTTGTGTCAAGAGCAACTGAGAAGGAATCGCAGTTATGGCATCGAAAGATGGGTCATATTCACTTATGAAAAATGAATCACTTGGTGCATAATGATTTGGTTACTGGTGTTCATGTCAAAGGTTTTCATCTTGAGGGAGAATGCATTAGCTGCATCAAAGGCAAGCAGAAGAAGAAATCACATCCTAAAAAGAAAGTCAACTTAGTCTCAAGACCATTAGAGAGACTCCATATGGATCTGTTTGGTCCAGTAAATGTCAAAAGTATTACAGGGGATTTTTACTGTCTAGTAGTAACAGATGATTTTTCAAGGTTTTCATGGGTTTCATTTTTTAAGACGAAAGATGAGACGTTTGATAGTTTGATGGCGTTGTTCAAGAAAATTGAAAATTTGTACCAAAGGCGTATCAAAAGAATCAGAAGTGATAATGGTACTGAGTTCAAGAACAACAAGATGGAAGAATATTGTAATGAGAGAGGTATATTGCATGAATTTAGCGTGCCTTACACTCCGCAGCAGAATGGAGTAGCTGAAAGAAAGAACAAGACGCTAATTGAAACGGCCAGGATGATGCTTGCTGATTCAAAGCTACCAGTTAACTTTTGGGCAGAAGCAGTATCCGCCGCATGCTATACACTCAATCGAGTTCTCACTGTCAAGAAATTCAATAAGACGTGTTTCTAGCTGATCAATAATCGCAAGCCGAACCTGAAGGATTTAGAACCGTTTGGGTCTCCCTGCATAGTTCTAAAGTCTTTTGGTAAATTTGGTCCAAAGAGCATCGAAGGAATTTTCGTGGGTTACTCAAGTCCATTGAAACGAGTCTTTGTTCCAAGCTTGAAGCGGATTATTGAAGCACACAATGTTGAGTCTCAAGGTTACACAATGCCACCGCAGAATCCTGGAGATTCATGGCGTTTTCATTATGATACTTTGTGGGATTCGTTTGACATGGAAGAACAAAAAGAAGAAGAAGAAGATTTCTTTGACGAGTTGGATATTCTGAGAGAGTATGAGTCTTCGCAGGAAAGGTTCCCAGCTGAGTATTCAAGTCGACCGCAACAAACTTCAAATGATAATGAAGCAGGTCCAAGCAATGCTGGAGAACATGATGATATTCAACAAAATGAAGTTGCTCATGATAATCAGACGACACAGAATGATAATCAAGAATCTGAAAACATGCCAGTATTTGATCGTGGTGATTCAGATTCTGAGGGGGAGCAAATTCAGATTTCAAGTCAAACAAACCCAGTCAGTGAACAAGGTACAAATCAGAATGTTACTAATCTGGAAGGCGAGGTAGATGTTCCAGGCGAGGTGATGCCAAGAACTCTTTCATACCATCCAGAAGAGCTGATAATTGGAGAGTTACAATCAGGCGTTCACACTAGACGTCAAATTGACCAAGGCCTTACATGTTTTTATTCTACAGTAGCACCTTTACAAACTGAGTTTTCACTAAGTTGTTTTATTTCGCAGATCGAACCGCGAACATACAAAGAGATGCTAACTGAAGATTCTTGGGTTAATGCTATATGCAAGAAGAATTGAGTCAGTTTGAGAAGTTAGGTGTGTGGAAATTGGTAGATTTGCCTGATGGTCAAAGGAAGATTAACACCAAGTGGGTGTTCAAGTGCAAGAGAGATGATCGAGGAGTTATTATTCGTAACAAAGCTCGACTCGTAGTCCAGGGTTTCAGTCAGCAAGAGGGGATAGATTTCACTGAAGTATATGCTCCAGTTGCTAGACTTGAAGCGATCAGAATCTTCCTAGCATTTGCATCTTGGAAAAATTTCAAAGTTTATCAGTTAGATGTTAAATCGGCGTTTCCCTATGGGAAGGTAAAAGAGGAGGTATATGTCGGACAGCCACCGGGCTTCACCGATCCAATCCACAAAAACAAGGTCTACTTGCTAGATAAAGCGCTGTATGGTTTACACCAGGCCCCGAGAGCTTGGTACGAGACATTGTCTCAACACCTGCTAGCCAACAGCTTCATTCGTGGAAAAGTGCATGCCACTCTCTTCACCAAAGAAGTCGACGGACATTTTCTGATCGTTCAAATATACGTGGACGACATCATATTTGGGTCTACAAATGAAAATTTGTGCAAAGATTTTGAACGAGTTATGAAGCAAAAATTTGAAATGTCATCGATGGGTGAGATGAAATTCTTCTTGGGACTTCAGGTTGATCAACTGCCTAAGGGAATTTTCATACATCAAACGAAGTACGTTCATGATATCTTAGAGAAATTTGGGATGTCAGGTTCTACTCCAGCTTCCACCCCAATAGCGACGAACCATGGGATAAACCTTGATCTTACCGGAGAAAAGGTAGATGAAACGTTGTATCGTTCCATGATAGGTTCGCTGATGTATTTGACAGCTTCAAGACCTGATATCATTTATCCAACCTGCCTCGGAGCAAGATTTCAATCTAACCCGAGAGCTTCGCACATGATAATTGTTAAAAGGATATTACGCTACCTTAAAGGAACTCCATCGTTGGGGTTGTGGTATCCAAAAGATGGCGAATTTACGCTCGAAGGATATTCCGATTCAGATTTCGGATGCTGCAAAGTTAACGCTAAATCAACAACAGCGGGGTGCCAGTTTTTTGGATCACGATTGGTCACCTGGCAATGCAAAAAGCAGACCTCTGTGGCTTTATCCACATGTGAAGCGGAGTATGTATCTCCTAGCAGTTGCTGCTCTCAGATCTTGTGGATCCAGCAACAGATGCGCGACTACGGTATGCAATTTTTAAACACTCCTATCTTTGTTGATAATGAGGCAGCGATTAACATTACGAAAAATCCTGTTCATCACGCTAAAACCAAACACATTGAAATTCGTCATCACTTTATCCGAGATTGTTTCGAGAAGAAGTTGATACGAATTGAGAAAATCCACACTGACGAACAAAAAGCTGATTTACATACCAAAGCGTTTGACAAAACTCGTTTTCAATATTTGCTAAAATTGAACGGTATGAAGCTTTTATCGGTGTTAGAAGAGATTCTTGGCGTTGATGAAGGTACCACTGTAGATGATGATGTTGAGAAGTAATCTGCAATTGTTTGTCGATTTTTTACTTGTTTTGGTATTTAGGGGGAGAGTATAGAGTATTATATTTTCAGAAAATACAAAAACAGTAAAAAATTTCAAAAATCCAAAAACATGAGATATTTTAAAAATCCAAAAACAAATAGAAAATCTGAAAAAGAGCTTGTGTAAAAAGGGAAAATGATAGTACATCGGCTTGACAGTTACAGTATGTTAAAGATATGGAAAGTTTAAAAAGTCTTAAACAGTCTCGCTGATGATATGCCGATAGGTTTTTACACATTTAGTAGGTTTGTTCGGGATATAAACCTAAATCTTTACTTACTTATTTCGTGGGGAACACTACTTGGATATATAGGTAACCCCTGAAATCTTGTTTGAAGGATCTCTCTTTCTGAGATACTAGGTCTTTATGCTCAGTGAAATCTGGGGTATTATTCCGGGACTTCTGATAATGCGGAAGCAATGGCCTAGTCCTCGTATAATACTTTCTGCATTGCTTGAAATATAGCATCACCCTCAGCTAAAAAATGATAAAACATTGAAAAATGCTAATCATTGCTGTTGTAAAAAAGATCCTCTAAAGGGGACACACCAAAAGTCGAAGCCGTCATCTCTCTGTTGAACGGAAGTTCTGACCTGAGCTCTCACGGTTCTTCGCAATTTAACCCCTTACAGATATCATCTGTGGTATACTCACCTGTAAGACTGAATATTGGGATCTGGATATGAGAGTATATTCAAGAAGTGGGACACATGAATGAGTTTAAATTCCTAAAACACTAAATCCGTATCCTGGACAGATTGAAAATTGTGTGAGAATTTAAGTGGATCAGTATATCGACAATCTAAGTGAATTGTTTAATTCTGAGTATGTAATCGAAGCTTAACGGTACTTGTGACTTGTTGAATAACTGATATGATTTCCTAACACGCTCACCAAAAATATGTTTGTAAATAGTTTACATTTACTGCATTTCATTTCTGTTGAACATTCTAAAATCAAAAAGATTTCATAGCTTTCTAGTCTATAGTATTTCTTAAAATCCAAAAAGATTTTACATTTCTGCTTTATTTTCCGACAAACCAAAGTGGAAAGCTGATCTTCAGATTCGATTTGAAGCAGATGCAGGAAGTTTCTGGATTGGATGAATAGTTTGGAGCTAATCATGATAAACTTGAGAAATTGAAAAGCCAAAACAAGTTCATTAATTTGAAACTTGTAAATTTTCAGAAAATATTTGAACTAGTTTGTTTTATAATGTCAGTGTGAATTGTCTTAGATTAACCAAGGTCATTAAGTTGGACTTGGTAGACTAATTGAGTAATCAGGGTCATTAATTTGGACCTGAATACTTAAGTGAATTTCTAATTCTGACAAGACCATTAAATGAATGTGAATGGTAAGTTTGGATTGAAACTGTTATTGTCATATATCTTATATTTAGGTAGAGATTGTGCAGGAAACAGGAAGTCAAGATCCCTATGGCAGAGAAAATGTCAAAGTTTGAACCAGAATTCGAGCCCTAGCTTATCGTGAGGGGGAGTCTGCAAAAGGGGGAGTCAGAATTCTGGATCAACATTTAAAGGGGAGATTGAAGGTTAAAATTTGAAGATAAAGATTGAAGGAAGTTTTTGCAATGTCAAGACAATTTGGAAAGAGACAACGACTAAAGATTTGACGCCGAAGACTTCGTCAACATCCAAGGGGGAGTCTGTTGGTGCATCTAGTGTCTGTTAACTTCGTCTTAATCGAGTCTTATGTCTAGATAGGTTAATCGAGCACACAACAGGGTTGAAATTAGGGTTTGTTTACATGTTAATGTGTTATTTCGCTTGAGAGTGACACGTATCAGTTCAAGCGAAATCAACATGTTGATTTTGCTTGAAATGGGATGTGTCAGGTTCAAGCGAAATCAGATATCTATATTTAGGTGTGTGCTGGTGTCATTAGGAGCGGAATTAGGTCATATGTTCTGAGTCAAGGTGCTGTTCATTTGTCATTTGAATGTGTAAAAGGTCAGAATTGATCAATAAGAAGAAGATTAGAAAGGAACAAGTTGTTTGACGTCATTTACATTGATTCCGCCTTTGTATTTGATGATGAACTACTCAGATTGACTCATTAGGGTCACACGATCGATCCAACAAACCTTTGCACAGGTTAGGCACTTTCCAACGTAAACCACAACGTCGCTTTTAAGCTTTGGCCACCAATAATATTCTTTCAAGTCTTGATACATTTTGTCCGATCCTGGGTGGATCGAGTATCTCGACTTGTGAGCTTCGTCAAAGATGACTTCTCGTATACCGCCATAGAGCGGAACCCAAATGCGCCCCATAAAGTATAAGGTTCTTGGTTTAAAATACACTTGTAAATGTTTGTTTAGAAATATTTTTCTAAGTGTTTAATTTTTAGAAAAATTTTGCCATAGTTTCCCCTAAAAATGGAGGTTTCCATACCTTGAAGGCATATCATTTTCTTTTGTAAATCAACACAATCAATCAACAATAAACAAATTATACTTACCAATTTTGGCAAAAACAAGCATAAACTACCACTTCATGAACTTGAAAATTTACAAAAATATGTAGTAACTTACTAGTATATTTAGTAAGTATTGTTACCCTTTAAAGTGTGGTTGATTCTTTAAAAATATCATTTTTGAAGAATCTAGATCTTTACAACTTAAAATCATATTTTCTAAAAATGTTTCTTCATGGATTTTTCTTGTCACATATGTGCTTCTACACTTTATTAACCACCAAAAATGAGGGTTATTTATTTAAGAACCAAGATTAAGTAAGACTTGTATTTTTAACTTGGTTTCTTGAAAAATCATCCTTGAAATCTTAGATCTACAAGACTTACATCTTACTTTAATCATCATTTTACAAGAAAACAAATTATTCTTTCAAGTTCATGACTTATGTGAGGATGATCCATTGATCTCTAACATTTTCATCCTCTCATCTTTGCTAGATTATGTTTTTAATCATCATCTAGCAAGATCATATGATGATCTACATCATTTACATAAGTAAACAACAATCAACAAGTATAACAACACATACATGATTTCTTCATGATTTAAGCTTATGTTCATGTTCCATTCTCTTGATTCTTAGTGTTCTTCAAACTTAACATTATGTATCATTCTTTAACCACTTAAATAAGATGTAAAATGAAGAGATTAGTGTTCTTACTACTAGCTCAAGGCTAGGGATGATCAAGAGAAGAAAAGAGGTGGATAAAAGCAAATGGTGAAGGTCCTTCAACTTCCAATGGCACCAAGCTTCCTTATACACCTTCTAACACCTTAATATCACTTGGGATTTGGATGAAAATGAAGTGAAGTTGATGGTAAGGGTGGTGGTGATCTCGGCCGTGACTAGAGGAATGAGAAATATAGGTGTGAAGTGTTGTGAAGGAATGAAGGTTATGATGAACTTATGGTTACTTATATAAATCTCCAACACAATGTTATCTCTTGTGTAATGTGTTTATAAAAGACTAGACAAGATCTAATAAATTAACAAAATAAAATCAAATGGTGGGGGCCACATACAATCCGCCAATAGGGGGGGTGTCTAGGCTAGGTTGTAAGTGTTGGTTAGCTTATATAGTTAGATTTCAAGTATATAGTTAGGTTAGTTAGTTACTAGATGTTATATAGTGCGTTATGATGTTCGGGGACCATAACTAGCTTGGTAATGTTAAAACAATGCTTCTAGTGAAAATTTGGTGTTTCGGGTAGTGTCCGGTTGTTCGGTTGGTTGCCGGTTCGTTAAGGTGCTAAACTACGCTGTTTAGTGTGCTTTATGTTACCTTTTGTGACAGTTTTGATTCCCGACACTTAGGAAAGCATTCAGGACCATTTAACCATATTTTTGCATGATATTAGATTGTTTAAATGCTGAATTTTGCTGAATTCTGCAGAATTCTGCAGTTTATGTGAGTTTTAGGCACTTTTCGGCAATTAAACTATCACTAGGAAGGCAGTTTTGTGATCCTTACTTTCCTACACACTATACTAGTGTAATTCTTGGTTTTTGACCCATTTTGTACTTCAATACCATATCTGTCTATGTTCTGAACTCTGTCAGCATTTTTCTGATTTGTCTGATAACTGTGCTGCCGGTGTTTCGTGCATCATTCGAATCAACAAAGTTTGCATGCAGTCATGATATGTCATTTGCAATATATGATGCACATGTATGTTTATGGCAATATTCAGAAAGCAATTCAAGTAATTAATTGTAATTCAGCACAGTCATTAAGCACTAATCATTGTTTAATAATTGTACGGATGCATGCAAATTTGACGGATGCATGCAAATTTGACAACTGTGACATTTGCACTGTGACAACTGTCAAATTTGGTGCTTAATGACTGTGCTTAATGACTGTGCTGAATTACAATTAATTACTTGAATTGCTTTCTGAATATTGCCATAAACATACATGTGCATCATATATTGCAAATGACATATCATGACTGCATGCAAACTTTGTTGATTCGAATGATGCACGAAACACCGGCAGCACAGTTATCAGACAAATCAGAAAAATGCTGACAGAGTTCAGAACATAGACAGATATGGTATTGAAGTACAAAATGGGTCAAAAACCAAGAATTACACTAGTATAGTGTGTAGGAAAGTAAGGATCACAAAACTGCCTTCCTAGTGATAGTTTAATTGCCGAAAAGTGCCTAAAACTCACATAAACTGCAGAATTCTGCAGAATTCAGCAAAATTCAGCATTTAAACAATCTAATATCATGCAAAAATATGGTTAAATGGTCCTGAATGCTTTCCTAAGTGTCGGGAATCAAAACTGTCACAAAAGGTAACATAAAGCACACTAAACAGCGTAGTTTAGCACCTTAACGAACCGGCAACCAACCGAACAACCGGACACTACCCGAAACACCAAATTTTCACTAGAAGCATTGTTTTAACATTACCAAGCTAGTTATGGTCCCCGAACATCATAACGCACTATATAACATCTAGTAACTAACTAACCTAACTATATACTTGAAATCTAACTATATAAGCTAACCAACACTTACAACCTAGCCTAGACACCCCCCCTATTGGCGGATTGTATGTGGCCCCCACCATTTGATTTTATTTTGTTAATTTATTAGATCTTGTCTAGTCTTTTATAAACACATTACACAAGAGATAACATTGTGTTGGAGATTTATATAAGTAACCATAAGTTCATCATAACCTTCATTCCTTCACAACACTTCACACCTATATTTCTCATTCCTCTAGTCACGGCCGAGATCACCACCACCCTTACCATCAACTTCACTTCATTTTCATCCAAATCCCAAGTGATATTAAGGTGTTAGAAGGTGTATAAGGAAGCTTGGTGCCATTGGAAGTTGAAGGACCTTCACCATTTGCTTTTATCCACCTCTTTTCTTCTCTTGATCATCCCTAGCCTTGAGCTAGTAGTAAGAACACTAATCTCTTCATTTTACATCTTATTTAAGTGGTTAAAGAATGATACATAATGTTAAGTTTGAAGAACACTAAGAATCAAGAGAATGGAACATGAACATAAGCTTAAATCATGAAGAAATCATGTATGTGTTGTTATACTTGTTGATTGTTGTTTACTTATGTAAATGATGTAGATCATCATATGATCTTGCTAGATGATGATTAAAAACATAATCTAGCAAAGATGAGAGGATGAAAATGTTAGAGATCAATGGATCATCCTCACATAAGTCATGAACTTGAAAGAATAATTTGTTTTCTTGTAAAATGATGATTAAAGTAAGATGTAAGTCTTGTAGATCTAAGATTTCAAGGATGATTTTTCAAGAAACCAAGTTAAAAATACAAGTCTTACTTAATCTTGGTTCTTAAATAAATAACCCTCATTTTTGGTGGTTAATAAAGTGTAGAAGCACATATGTGACAAGAAAAATCCATGAAGAAACATTTTTAGAAAATATGATTTTAAGTTGTAAAGATCTAGATTCTTCAAAAATGATATTTTTAAAGAATCAACCACACTTTAAAGGGTAACAATACTTACTAAATATACTAGTAAGTTACTACATATTTTGTAAATTTTCAAGTTCATGAAGTGGTAGTTTATGCTTGTTTTTGCCAAAATTGGTAAGTATAATTTGTTTATTGTTGATTGATTGTGTTGATTTACAAAAGAAAATGATATGCCTTCAAGGTATGGAAACCTCCATTTTTAGGGGAAACTATGGCAAAATTTTTCTAAAAATTAAACACTTAGAAAAATATTTCTAAACAAACATTTACAAGTGTATTTTAAACCAAGAATTTTCATATAAAGTTTGCCATAAATTTTTGTTACAAAATTACAAATATTGGAGGTTGGTTTTTATAAATAAAAGTGACTAAATATGTATATAGGAAAATATATGTTTAGAATGTCACCATGTGTGTGATTATTTGTATATTATGTGTTTTAGTTATATTATTTTAGGACTTTAAATAATATAACTCAACAAAATACCAAAAATTACAATCCAAAATATTACCAAAATTCCAAGAATATGAATATACAAAGAATACCCAAATTATTGGTGAAACCGAACAAAGGAATATAACTCACAAAATATTCCGGAAAATTATTTACAAGTATATTTTGGTAATTGGTATTTTGGATACCAAGAGAATGAAAATGTGATTTTCATAATTACTACAAAAATATATCATATTTTTTACAACTGAAAATATACTATTTTGGGTAGATAAAAATGTATATTTTCTTGAGATTATTAGAAGATATATTATTTTGGAAAAAAAATATTTTCTCAAATAAACATGAAATACATTATTTTTGGGAGAAAATGTAATTTCTTAAATAAACTTGAAACATATTATTTTTGGATGAAAAATGGATTTTATATATATTTTCTAAGTTAGATTTGGAAATATGTTATTTTTGAGACTTGTATGAGATTTATAAATATTTTTGCCAAGGGAAAAATTATGAATAATTTTTCTAAGTGATATTTCTTAAAATATATATTTTGGAAATATATATTGATTAATTTTTATATTATTCCGGAAAAGTTAATACAAAATTAAGTATAAGAATACTTAACAATTACAGGAAAATACGTATTCTCATGCGTAAAGATACATACCGGAATACGCCACCGATACTTGGCAAGAATATACAAGTATAAGAATACGGATACAAATACGCCCATCCTTGGGAAGGATATACATGTATAAATACACATATGTGTCAAGTTAAAATATATTATTTTAACTAATACTCCAAAATGTAATAAATATAATTTAAGTTAAAATATTTATTATCTTGACAAATAATTATATACTTGGAATAACATTGATGACACAAGAAAACGTAACTCAAAAATACTAAATAAGACCAAGGTCAAGGCACGGCCCATTCGTCTAACGAACCGTAGTACGCATGTAGGTAGTCGTGCGTTCTAGAGGAAGCTTTGAGTTACATTGGATACGAAGAACGCAAAACTGTGAGTTCATGTCCCCCTTTTCTTTTAACTGTTTTCAGTTTTATAACTTCGGGGGTGAAGTGCATGTTACAAACTATTTACAAACGTTTATATGTGGTATGGTTAGCTAAGGAAGGGTACTGCTAGATCATGTGAGTGGTGGGTATAACGCTTAAGACCATTAATCCTCGTTGTAGGGCCGAGAGAAATGAGTGATAGATCTATTTGGGTGTAGCGAGCCCCGCCCATGAGCCCATAGGATGGACCATGTGGTGACTATGTCTTATTGCCGGAGACCAAATCTGCTAGGTTTGAGCCTTCCTGCATCACGTCACAAATATTAATGTATTAGCTACACATTAATTGATATGTTTCCTTGTTGCTTTCATACCGGTTTTCAAGAACATACATACATACTTACAAATGTTTCCAAGGTTTATTCGTGCACACCTACTAAACACATGAACTCACTTAACTTTTGTTGATGTTTTCAAACTACATGTATTTCAGGAAATTAAGTATGGATCTGGCGGGCGTTGAAGTTTACAAGTCATGTCTCTAATAAAAGGTGTCATCCGAAGTCGAAGGGTTTGGGTTATGTATTTTATCTTGGATAATATACATGGCTCGAAACCTAGTTTGTTTGTGTCTTTTGTGAAGTCCTTATGGATCTAAAACTTGCTGGTATTGTATTTTGAACATGAAGTCAGTGTTTTGGAATTTAAAACAATGTTGCTTGTAACGTTTTTTTAAAACTATCTATGGATGAACATCTTGGTTTTATCATACAGATGTTTGTTATGGTTGAATGCAATGGTATTAAGCAAGTCACACCAAATCACGCTTCCGCAAAAGTCAGGGTGTGACAGTTTGGTATCAAAGCTTCGATTGTAACGAACTAGGATTCCTTCTCGAGTCTAGACTACAATCACTAGGGCTCTCTCTCGAAAATATTTTACATGTTTTCATTACATGTACACGCAACACCCAGATCCATAGAAACAAACATTTTTACAAAAGGAAAGACAAGAAACACGATTGCAAAGTTTACATGTGTGGTTTAGTCTGGGAGATTAGTTGGTTTAGTCTGGGAGACTAGGTGGTTTAGTCTGGGAGACTAGGAAGGATAGAAAGATTTCATGAGGAATAACAAGGATACATGATTACATGATAAATTGCCTTTATTTGCATATATTGGGTGTTAGTGATTACTATACGTACATATGTTAGGATTACGACGTTGCAGGCACACATGTTATTGATGCGTGTGTAGCGTTATATATATTTAAGTATATTTTTAGCCCTTTTTTACACTTTAGTCAAGTTTTAAATTTATAAAACACGATATTTTACTAACACTAAACACACATATGGCAAGTGCACCCATCGTGAGCATAGTATAGTGTTGGTAAGATACCGAGGTCGTCCAAGGACACAAGAGCTTTTAGTACCGGTTTATCCTCAACGTCTAATCAAATAAAAAATTTAGAAAAAGGTTTTAAACAAGAAAATGAAAACTAACTAAAAAATGCTGAAAATAAAAATAAAAACAGATAGACAAGATGAATCACTTGGATCCGACTCGCCTTTAGTGTAACCTTTGATTATTTCCGCACTTTTGCACTTTTTAAGAGATTATCTTAGTTATAGTAGTAGGCCCCTCTTTTGAAGGTGACGTTACCCCCAACCTAGTAGTTTGGTCAGCAAGGATACAATCCTAAAGGGTTGGATTATTGGAAGATAATTAATTAAGTTATTAATGCGTAATGTGGTAGGCCCCTCTGTTGAAGGTGACGTTACCCTCGGCTAAGTGGTTTGAGTCAGCAGGGATACAATCCCAAGTAGCCGGGTTAATGTATTAATAGTAGTTTACATATGAGGGGATCAAGAAATTCGCACCACCGCCATTCAATACTAGTGGGTATTGAAGGAGGTCCTACTAAGCTTGACATAGGTCCTTGCAGGATCTATACACTGAACAAGGCAAGAACCTTACCAAACCATTTCCTTAACCCCCGACCAGGTAGCCAACATATCTCCATATAGACCGTGGAGATATGAATGGTGTAAATCTTTTATTTTATATAGACAGTAAAATAACGCCAAGACACCACAGACAAATGATAAGGAAGTTTCACCTTCAACATAAGAAACTAGTTATTAAAGTCATTAATACAAAACCAAATAAAAAGTGCGAAAAGATTAAAAATAAAAAGTATTACACTAAATGCTTGTCTTCACCAAGTGATGTAAGAGACTTAGGCAAACATGGCCTTTGATTGTCAAGAACTCTTACTATCAATCTTGGATCCCGAGACTACTACACACACTCTATGATGGATGATGGATGATGGTGGTGGATGTGGGTTGTGATAGTGGTGGAGGGTGGGTGAAGTGTGAGAGAGGTGGTTTATCAAGGGATGCCTTTGAAGTGAACCAAGCACCCTTATTTATAGCCTGCACAGAAGCCTGGACACGGCCCCGTGTCCGCTGGACACGGCCCCGTGTCCACCCTTTTTCTCTTTCTTCATTAATTATAATTTGTCTGTATTAGCTCCACGTGTCCACTAGGCATGGCCCCGTGTGCAGAAGCGTATCTGTACTATCAAGATTTGCAAGATTCTGCGAATCTTTGCGTTGACCACGGCCCCGTGTTGAGTTGGGCACGCCCTTGTGTCGTCAATAGAAGCTTCTATAGCTTTGTCTTTTCTGCAAACAACTGGCCACGCCCCCGTGTCCGCTGGGCACGCCCCGTGTTGAGCTGGGCACGCCTCGTGTCTGCTGGGCACGCCCCGTGTTCAGCTTTCTTCTTGTTTTTTGCTTTGGGAGATGCTGTCGAGGGCTCGGGCATGCCACGTTTCTTCCGTTTCTTTGTATTTATGTTGGTTTTGGCTGTATATTTGTTCCTTTTGTTCGTTTAAGCTGATTTTATCCTGTAAATTCAAAAGGAAGACAAAAACACACTTTTTCCAACATTAGTACTAAAAAGGGTTAGTTTTATGCCTTATTTGATGTAATTTATATGTTGAATTTTACACACATCAAATACCCCTACACTTGAATCTTTGCTTGTCCTCAAGCAAAACTCTTTATTATGTGGCTTACACACCCAAATAGAATGGGTAGAAGAGAAGTTTTGAGCTTGTCTTGAGTGTCGGGAATCCAAGATCTTTATTGGGTTTTATTTTTATATTATTTACAATCGTATTCGTTATGATTTATTTAGAACGTTTCATAAGGGAAATTACTTATTTGGGCATAACATGCATTTTTAAAATTCCATTTATATACAAGTTCACATACCTCACGGGAGATCACTCAACACTCGGCCGAATATGTATTTTTGTGAAACACTCGAGACCGGCATGGAACTTACTTCTACCATATGCTTGCCAAGCAATCAATCCTCCTCCTTTTTAACTATAAACCTTTGTAAATATCAAGAGGACTTGGGGAAGGGTTAGGCTTGGGTTCAAGGTAGGTGATTTTGGGTTAGTGGTTAGTAAAAGGGCTAAAAGTGTAAAAAGCGTCGGTTGTCGTGAATCTCTTTGGGTGTGTAAGCATATGGAACTTCTACCATATGCTTACACAACCAAATAGAATGGGTAGAAGAGAAGTTTTGGGCTTGTCTTGAGTGTCGGGAATCCAAGATCTTTATTGGGTTTTATTTTTATATTATATACAATCCTATTCGTTATGATTTATTTAGAACGTTTCATTAGGGAAATTACTTATTTGGGCATAACATGCCTTTTTAAAATTCCATTTATATACAAGTTCACATACCTCACAGGAGATCACTCAACACTCGGCCGAATATGTATTTTTGTGAAACACTCGAGACCGGCATGGAACTTACTTCTACCATATGCTTGCCAAGCAATCAATCCTCCTCCTTTTTAACTATAAACCTTTGTAAAATATCAAGAGGACTTGGGGAAGGGTTAGGCTTGGGTTAAAGGTAGGTGATTTTGGGTTAGTGGTTAGTAAAAAGGGCTAAAAGCGTAAAAAGCGTCGGTTTTCGTGAATCTCTTTTTTTTTACATTTATTCAAACTAAGCATATTCAAACAAGATTTTTGAGGGACTTGTTTGGTTATTGCAAAATTCTCTCTTTTTTTTGCACAAGATAACCGATCTTTTTACTAAAACAAAAGGGGTTTGAAAAGAAAAAGGTTTTGGTGGGTAAAGGGTGTTTGTTTTGTGGGTTTTGAAACGAAAAGGTTTAGGCTCAAAGGGGTTAACTAGGGGGATTTTGGGTAGGTGATAAAGAAAATAAAAAATAATGGTGTTGAAAGGAAAATTGGTTAGTCCTAACGCCTCCATCATTTACTTACTTAGGTTTAAATTGGTAAGGACCGGGAATGTATTGTCATGGCAAGTTCTAGAGTCGTAAGAACCAAGCAGCTATTCACACAAGAAACGAAAAATGAGCATTTAGTTTAAAGATATATGCTTGTATGCTCAATAAAGGCTCAAAACTCACTTGTTGTGGGAATGGGTTTATAATGTGATCAAGTTTATATAATCAAATTTTAATTAGATTTGTCATGCCTTTTCATAATTTTCTTATGTTGGTTCTTTTTATCACGACGCTATCGGTTGTAAATTTGTAAAAATATAACCTTTTTAGAATTTTTATTCCCAAATTAAACCAAGACAAGTAAAAAAAATGAAAAGTTTTTGAAAAAATTTGGGGTGATTAGCGGTTCCAATAGAGTTTTGTGTAAGGCTTGTTATTAGGACTTGCAAAATTCAAGGTTTTAGTTGTCCTCAATGTGTCCCAAAAATAAGTTTTTTGGTTGATTAAAATGTGTAAAAGTGGGTTAAAAACAAGATTTTATGTTACTAGGTAGCTGAACACGGGATGTGTTGGGCTGAGCACGACCTCGTGGTCAGACTGCCAGTACCAAAAGTAAACATAAGGCTGGGCACAAGGGCGTGTTCAGTGAGCATGGCCCCGTGTCCAGTTACCTGAATTGGCCATTTTCTGCAGATCCTCGGGCACGGGGGCGTGTTAGGTTGAGCACGGCCCCGTGCTGAACTTGCTGTAATGAAGAAAAATTGTCGGGAGGCTCTGTTTTTGTGCATGGGGTGTGGGTTCAAGTTTCCCTTAGTAACTTCCACCTTTTCGAGTGTGTTTTATTCCTGAAAAGTAAAACTAAACTAGAAAACATAAAAGGTAAACTAATCTAAAACGAAGGATAGTTTCGCGGAATGCCTCTGTGGTGCGCCACGTTTGTAAGGGTCCTTGGCTAGACCCACCTTATCGGGTGGTTCTGGCTCATCTTCAATTAGGGGGTCGTCATCGCCGATAGGATATTTTATTGATCGTTCAAGATCGACGCACCTTTTGAAGGCCCCTAATTGAATAGGTAAGTTGTTTTTCTTCCGATTATCAAAGCTTTGTGGGTTTTCACAAAAGGTTGTCCCAACACAAGTGGAGCATCATCAAGGATGACAAAGTCGGTTGGAACCACCGTGTGATTTGTTTTGACTAACACATCTTCAACTATCCCCATTGATTTTATTGTTTTCCGATTAGATAGAAAAATGGGTATTTGAAGTGGAGAAAAATCACCAATACTTAATTTTTCGAGAATGTAGTTTGGCTTTATATTAACACAATGATCTTTATCAATTGTAATATTACTAATAAAGGAATTTTGAAAAAAAACATGGAACCGGTGTAATGTTAATTTCAAATGGATCTTCTTTTATTAGCGAAATTTGATCATTTGTTAACTTAATGCTTACCGTTTCGTCAATTTTAGTGTTAGTGTTTAACTCTTTTAAAAACTTAGCATGAGTGGGTACTAAACAATGATTTTCGAAAGTAGGTGACATGAGATTAATTTCTTTAAAATTAGACTCTTCTTGAATTTTAACGTTGTCGGGCTCACCTTTTTTGTTGTTTAACTCATGTGTCGGCTTTTTACTTATTTGTTCATTTTTACATTTTCAACTATCTCTTCTTTATTACGAGTTAATTCTTCCCTTGTGCGGGACTCCTCTTCCCTTGCGCGGGATTCTTTTATGTTGCGCTCGATAGTTTTAATGTGTTATGTTATCTTATCGGCTATGTGGGTGATAGAGTAAGGATCTGGATCCTCAAAGCTTGAATCCAGATGTTCGATCCTTGGTTCCTCATAATACTCATATGAAGTAGATGGTTCACACCATTGTTCCTCATTGTAAGTGTATGATGGATAAGGGTCGTAACTTTGTTCTTCATAATACTCA
Source organism: Helianthus tuberosus (assembly GCA_030545235.1). Taxonomy (NCBI): domain Eukaryota; kingdom Viridiplantae; phylum Streptophyta; class Magnoliopsida; order Asterales; family Asteraceae; genus Helianthus; species Helianthus tuberosus. The sequence continues at coordinate 113,202,214 of CM060394.1, read as the reverse complement.
TATGAGGTGGGTTGTTCACGCAATGGTTCCTCATAATAAGCATATGAAGGTGGAGGCTCATATCTTGGTTCATCAAAGTATGAGTATGAAGGCTCATACCTTGGTTCATCGAAATATGAGTATGAGGGAGAAGGTTCATACCTTGGGTCTTCATAGGATGTATATGAAGTGGACGGCCCGTACATGGGCTCCTCATAGTAGTTCTATGAAGTGGATGGTTCAAAGAGATCACAATATTGTACCGAGTGAGGGTTACCACAAATGGTGCAATAGTCTTCCCTATAATCATCCTCCTCATAGGTGTAGTTGAAATATCCTGAGTATTGATCCATAAGAATCACTCAGCAGACCACAACAGAGTCTCGGCACCAGAAAACAAAAATAAAAACGGGAACAGAGGCTGGACACGGCCTCGTGTTCAAAGAGCACGACCCGTGTTCAGGTTCTGTATCTGGGCATTTTAATAAAAGTAACTGGTTTTGTGCAGCACGGGGGCGTGTTTAGTGAGCACGACCCCGTGTTCAGACTCTAAATTTAGGAGTTTTGAAAAAAATGTGCAGCACGGCCCCGTGTTCAGTGAACATGGCCCGTGTTCAGGCTACTGTAAATGCAAAAACTAACAAAAATGCAGAAAAATGCGTGCGCTTTAAAAAGGTTTTGAAAAACTGATTAGGCCGTCGATTCGAAGCTTTCTTAAAATCCTTGTGTCCCCGGCAACGGCGCTAAAAACTTGATGCGTGTGTAGCGTTAAATATATTTAAGTATATTTTTAGCCCTGTTTAACACTTTAGTTAAGTTTTAAATTTATAAAACACGATATTTTACAAACACTAAACACACATATGGGCAAGTGCAGAAGTTTGAGTCACCCTCAACCCAGATTATCTTAGTTATAGTAGTAGGCCCCTCTTTTGAAGGTGATGTTACCCTCAACCCAGAAGTTTGAGTCAGCAAGGATAAAATCCTAAAAGGTTGGATTATTGGAAGATAATTAATTAAGTTATTAATGCGTAATGTGGTAGGTCCCTCTTTTGAAGGTGATGTTACCCTCGGCTAAGTGGTTTGAGTCAGCAGGGATACAATCCCAAGTAGCCGAGTTAATGTATTAATAGTATTTTACATATGAGGGGATCAAGAAATTCGCACCCCCTCCATCCAATACCAGTGGGTATTGAAAGAGGTCCTACTAAGCTTGACCCAGGTCCTTGCAGGATCTATACACTGAACAAGGCAAGAACGTTACCAAACCATTCCCTTAACCCCCGACCAGGTAGCCAACATATCTCCATATAGACCGTGGAGATATGAATGGTGTAAATATTTTATTTTATATAGACAGTAAAATAATGCCAAGACACCACGGACAAATGATAAGGAAGTTTCACCTTCAACATAAGAAACTAGTTATTAATGTCATTAATACAAAACCAAATAAAAAGTACGAAAAGATTAAAAATAAAAAGTATTACACTAAATGCTTGTCTTCACCAAGTGATGTAAGAGACTTAGGCAAACATGGCCTTTGATTGTCAAGAACTCTTACTATCAATCTTGGATCCCGAGATAGACTACTACACACACTCTATGATGGATGATGGTGGTGGATGTGGGTTGTGATGGTGGTGGAGGGTGGGTGAAGTGTGAGAGAGGTGGTTTGTCAAGGGATGCCTTTGAAGTGAACCAAGCACCCTTATTTATAGCCTGCACAGAAGCCTGGACACGGCCCCGTTTCCGCTAGACATGGCCACGTGTCCACCCTTTTTCTCTTTCTTCATTAATTACAATTTATCTGTATTAACTCCACACGCCCCCGTGTCCGCTGGGCACGGCCCCATGTGCAGAAGCGTATCTGTACTATCAAGATTTGCAAGATTCTACGAATCTTAGCGTTGACCATGGCCCCGTGTTGAGCTGGGAACGCCCCCGTGTCGGGAATAGAAGCTTCTATTGCTTTGTCTTTTCTGCAAACAACTGGCCACACCCCCGTGTCCGCTGGGCACACCCCGTGTTGAGCTGGGCACACCCTGTGTTCAGCTTTCTTCTTGTTTTTCGCTTTGGGATATGCTGTCGAGGGGTTGGGCATGCAACGTTTCTTCCTTTTCTTTGTATTTATGTTGGTTTTGGATGTATATTTGTTCCTTTTGTTCGTTTAAGCTCATTTGATCCTGTAAATTCAAAAGGAAGACAAAAACACACTTTTTCCAACATTAGTACTAAAAAAGGGTTAGTTTTATGCCTTATTTGATGTAATTTATATGTTAGATTTTACACACATCATTATCCTTAGAGAATGGGTTGTCGGATGCCCGCAACCCGAAGGCAATCGCATCAGACGACGAGGTCATGCCCGCGCCAGAGATATATACGTCAGACACTGAGAATGATCCTGACATGCGGACCGAGGATGAGGACGACTTCCAACCGTTCATGCTACCAGACTTTGGTGATGACTTACCTCTTGCTGATGGCTTCCCTGACGAGGATCCTTTTGTCATTCATGTTTCAGTCTATGACCACCTCATCACTGATCATTCCGATGGTGAGCCCATCATGGCTCCGATCCTCGATGCCGTACCTCTCGTGGTCATTCCTACCGAGGATCTGCCTTTTGAAGATTTGTTTGATGATGACATTGATTTGTTTGTTGATGGTCCTCCTGACGACTCCCATAGTGCTGAAGAGCTAGACGGGGACGTTGTTGCTATTCCACTTCTTGAGACCTCTATTATTGAGTTGTCCTCTGATTCTAGTTTGCACTCTGTCTCAGATTCCCTTGAGTCTGTGACACCTTGAGCTTTACAGATGGCCAGATTGCAGCTTTTTGCTACTGACTCGGACGACAACACCACTATGTCTGCCGCACTATCACCTGCTCGAGATCCCACACCTCCACATCTGCTCCTGAGCTAGCTCTTGCCCCTTTTGATCAACCTGATGTTGCACTTGCTGATCTTGAGCCGATTCCTGATCCTGACCATGTTCCTTTTTTGGTTTACCAGACATTGCACCCATTATACCTGACCAAGTTCCTGCACCTGTTGACCCACCAGTTGTTGAGCCATTTATTCCTCCACACACACCCGCTGATGTTGCTCCTCTCCCTCCTATAGAGTTCGATGTCCATCGCACTGATTTGCCAATTGTTTTCCTTCAGGACATCTTTGCACCCCATCTAGGGGAAGGTATTTAAGGTCAGCACCCGCGCGACGATCCTTTTGCTACAGTAGCATTCCCTCCGACCTCACAGGCTGCACCATTTGCTCTCTTCACATCTTCACTGCTGGACAAACCATTCCGATGGTGCCCACCATACACCATGCCAATCTCAGATCCCTATCATCCCTCACATTATGAAGGCTACACATGGGATGAGTTGCTCCTGTCACTTCATCTACAGTTTGAGGTTTTGAGTCGCAAAGTTTTGGAGCTTGAGCTGACACCACGTCCTCCACCCTATCTATGTCAGTATACTTTGTTCCTCCACATTCATCATTGTCTCCTTTTGCACATCCACCTGCTGCCCTTGCACCTTCTCCAGGTTTTGATGCTCGTTTCTTTACTATCGAGCAGCAGATCAGTTACTTGCTTCGCCATGTATACGAGCTCAAGGAGGAGCTCGCACATGTTAGCAGTTTGCTTTTCTTCCCTCCTCCACCTCAGTCATTAGTATGGCTGGCTTTTGGTTTTATGCAGATTGCATTACTTTTGGTGAAAGCACCACTATCGAGCCGAGATTGTGAAAACTTTTGAAGACCACTTTTGACCACGTGATTTTTGGTATATTGGTAGACTCGTTGGATAAGGGTAGTGTGACCCTGTGTTCCTTTCGATATGATACACTTGTAGAACATGTAACAATATGTTGTGAACGATGATTTATGAAAGCTCAATCGTCATGTTCTCATTAAACATGTAAATCAACAACGTGCTTGCCTGTTATGTTCTCATTAAACATGTTCCCATTTACATGTTTGTGCTATAATTGTGATGTTATACGATTGCTTGCTATGACGATTGCTTATATGCTTATGTTCTTGTGTCCTTAATAAGACCTGACCTATCCGATCTTCTTCTTAGAAGATGTCACCTCGAAGGAACACCGATACCAACAACCCTCTGCCGATGACAGAGGCGGAATTATAAGAGCGCATCTCACATTCCATCGCACAACACGAGGCCCTTCGTTCCGAACATAGCGGAGGTACCTCAGGAAATAACCCACCCAACGGTAATGTTTAGTCATTTAAGACACATTACAAAATGTTTGGACATTTCCAAGTGTGCTTTGCTAACGCCTCATGTGAATGATGTTGCTTATGCCACATGCTGCACCTACAAGCAGTTCTTGTGCTGCAAGCCCCTGGATTTCGACGGCACTGGGGGTGCCGTAGCTTTTATGCGTTGGGTTGAGAAGACGGATTATGTTTTGCATTTGAGCAAATGTGCACCAGAGCATCAGGTCACGTACATATCTGGACTGTTTCTAGATGGGGCTCTGTCATGGTGGAACCTTCAGGTTCAGACCTTGGGCGAGGTTGCTGCGTATGCCTTGACGTGGGATGAACTGAAAGAGCTGATGCATAAGAAGTATAGTTCGAGGGCAGAAATCTAGAAGTTGGGAACTGAATTTTGGAACTTGAAAATGGAAGGTTCAAAGATAGCTGAGTATGTGCAGAGATTCCATGATATTTCTCGTGTTATCCCCTACATGGTAGAACCAGAGTTTAAAAGGATTGAACGTTTCATCTGGGGATTGGCACGTCAGATTCTGAGCATGGTGACAACATCGAAGCCACCAACAATTACTGATGCTATCGCCTTAAGTGTGGCGCTCACTGAAGAAGCAGTTAGACTGGGAAAATTTTCCAACGAGGAGGAGAAAAAGGAGACTCAAGTGGAGCCATCTGGGGATAACAAGAGGAAGTTCACCAATCTTAAGAAGGGTACTCGGGCGAAAAATAAGAACATGGCCAAAAAGAGAAAAGAATACATGGGTATCCTACCTAAGTGCGACAATTGTCGACGTTATCATGTCGGGCGATGTAAATATGGAAAATGTGAAAACTGTGGCAAAGTGGGGCATGTCAAGGAGACGTGCAGGCAAGGTACTGAAGGTGGAAATAGAGGTCAAGATGGTAGCGGGAATTACGGAAGAAAAAACGACAACAACGATTATCAAGGCAGAAATGGTGACGATCAAAGACGTGGTCAAGGTTATTTTATCTGTGGAGACAAAAGGCATTTCAGAAAAAATTGCCCTAAAAACAATCAGGCACGTGGATGAAAGCTCAATAGCGAAGCTAGGGAAGCACGTCAGGATCCAAACCTGGTCGTCGGTACGTCCCATATTAGTCAACGTTATGCATATGTGCTGCTTGATACTGTTACCAATTTTAACTTCCTATCTCTAGAGTTTAAGAATATACTTGGTTTAGTAGTAAGTAGGTTGGATATCCCGCATTCGATAGAACCAGCTAATGGGAAGCTAGTAGAAGCCAAAGGAATGATTAGAGGCTGGGTTATGGAGCTTGGAGAGTGTGAGTTCTCGATAGATCTTTTGCCAGTTGAATTGGGAAGCTTCGACCTCGTAGTTGGGATGGATTGGCTGTCGAGTAATCATGCGGATATTATTTGCCATGAGAAGTTTTTCCGCATCCAGGTGGCAAGTCAAGAGACGATCGTGATTCACGGAGAAAAGCAGGATACGCCTCTACAGATCATTAGTTGTTTGAATGCACGGGAGTTTTTGCGTAAAAGGTGTATTGCCTTCTTGGCTCATGTCGTGGACAAAGAAGCCGAAGAACCTAAGCTCGAAGATATCCCTGTGGTAAGGGAATATCCTGAAGTCTTCCCCGAAGACTCGCCAGGATTACCTCCTCAAAGACAAGTTGAGTTCCACATTGACTTGGTTCCAGGCGTCGCGCCTGTAGCAAAGGCACCTTATCGACTTGCGCCTTCAGAGATGCAAGATTTGTCAACGCATCTTCATAAGTTTCTAGATAGGGGATTTATAAGGCAAGCTTTTTTCCCTGGGGAGTTTCAGTATTGTTCGTCAAGAAGAAGGATGGTATTTTTTGAATGAGTATCAACTACCAGGAGCCGAACAAGCTAACCAACAAGAGTCGGTAACTCTTGCTGAGGATTAACGATTTATTTAACTAACTGCAAGGATCCAACTACTATTCTAATATTGATCGTTGATCGAGTATCATTAGCTGTGAATTTCGGAAGAAATTATACCAAAGTACAGTGAGTCAACAAGTTGTTTTAAACATACGCTAATACTGTGTTTTATACACGACACACAAAACAGTTATACACAGAGTACAAAACTTTGAGAATCTAGGAAACGTGTATTTAGGACTCTCAGGGACTTATGTCAAAGTCCATTATAGATTATCTCGTAAAAACCACATCTATTAACTCGGACAAACACTATTATTTTGTCATGCAAGTTATTTTAGTTAACCGAACCGGTAAATTACTCGAATTTCTTTCATTGAAATTCCCACTTTTGCATCTAGCAAGTAGATTTTTACCTCTCTACTCCTCTTAATGGTAGTTGCATCGCGTCAATTTTCTTCACTAGAGCGAACACTCATTTGCTTCATTACTCATTGTTTCATTTCTTGGAAATTCATATGTTACACGTGCACCGTTTGTTATGCATGTGGTTTCGTTTCGAATAAGCGCTTCATCAAATTTCAAATATTATTTTGCTAAAACTAATTATTGATTTGTGGTTTGAACGGCCTACATTATTGTAATTGTTGGCTCCTTTGTTATCAAGTCAACACACTTTCTTGAAACCTCCTTTCTTTCAGTTACATACATGGTTTATCATTGTAACCATGCCGAAAATCCCCTTCTCGATACAAACGTTTATTGTCAGATTGCGCTAAGACCAAGTTCAATTTCTTGAACTTGTCCATTCCGCATATTCAATTCAAGACACCATATGATGTATTGAGAGCATCATATTCAAATTCCTTCTTGTAAGCATTTCATTTGTTTCGAGTCACAGTAGACTTGTTTGGTCTACGGCTCCATTAAATCGTTTGATGATTTTGACACCTTGTAGTGATGTTCTCACTGATTTGAAGCTTGTGCTAATCTCGGTTACGCATTTCATACACGAATTTAATTGTTTATTTATTGACTAAGTCTAAATCCATTCTGTTTTATCGTGAGTAAAACAGTCTTAGCACAATTGTGTGATAAGATAATGGTACATAAATTCATTCTATATTCCAATGTACCTCCTAACGGTTCTTTCATTATCGATCGAATGCCTTGCGGTATTTATTGTTTTTTCATCTTCGATCGGAAACAGTAGTTCTTTGGTATTCTATATTCAATAGAAAAATCCTACAATGCTGTTTGAATCAAATTTTCAGGTTTGCTTCATTAAACTTTCATTTGACTTCAAACACGGTGAACTTGTTCGGTCACCGCTATTATGGTATTATGTCATTACGACACCATGGGGTGTCGGTACAAACTTGTAGCTTATGCTAATCATGGTCAACCGTTTCACACGAAACTACACATACCTTCGTTTGACTCGTCATTTTAACACTCTTAATGTGTGACATTTATGCTTGTAATCATTGTACAAACTCTGAATAGTTCAATTATCAATAAAACAATGTGATTTAACCCCAATGTTTGTTTCTTTATGTTTGACATTTTGCACATTTAGATTTTTGTTCAATTTCAAACTCTATATCGCTTTCTGGAAAGTTATACGCAAACTGGGGTGTAAACGTAATCAGTTTAACGCGACAAACACTCTGTAACATCAACATATGCTTAACATACCTTAAATAACCTTTACACAACTTAGAAATAAGTTTTAAAGGGTTTAGTATGGCAAAATCAAGTTTATTCACTTACAGGGACTATTTACGTCAAACTGTGAAACTATGCCGATTCGTATAATAACGAACATTTCCGGAACTTGATCATATGTTAGACATACCCTAAATATCCTTTACATAGCTTAGAAATAGGCTTTGAGGGGTTCGGTATGCTAAAATAAACTTTTTGGTCAATCAGGGACTAAAAGGGTCAAAAAGTGCATAAGTTTACATTTTCACGCATATCTTACGTTCTGAACATATCTGGACATCCAAAAAAAATTTAATCATTAAAATATTTTATTTTAGTGATTGGCATGCTAAAATTCCATTCGTCGCGCAATTTGGATCGTTTTTCGCGTCCGTTCGTGTTTCGTCGTAATTAACCGAACAACGCAACCGTACGACCAAACAAACCGACATCCGAGATATTTTCAAGCATATTTTAAGTTCCCTATAATTTAACTTCATTTCAAAGCCTTGAAATGGGGTTAACGGGGCTTAAACATGCCAAAAATAAAGTTTTAAGCATGCAGGGACCTGTTTCGCCAAAAACTGAAACTTAGAACTGACCTCCCCCAAGCCACGCGCCAGAACAGGTTATACCTGGCGCGCCACGTGACAGGGACCATTTTTCAGCAATTCATTTTCAGCAACAGGCTTCAATTCCAGGGTCTTTTGTGTAAAATTCTCAATACCTGGAGCTGGTTTTCGACTCCCATTGTATTTAATACCATGTGCAACAAATGTATGGCTAAGATTGATCCTTCTAAACACTTGTAATGATCTCATTCATCCTAACCTTCTATAAATAGCATGGGTCTTTCATTAGGTTCTTTGCTCATTCATTCAAGATTTGCTCCTAGTTGGAGTTTTCACTTGTTGAAGCTTCATACCTGAGTTTTCTTGATCTTGATTCTAGCTTGGACCTTTTGTAACTCTCCTTCATGCTTGTTTATGCATTTCAAGTATGAAAGTCAAACAGTGTTTGACTTTCTACTTTGACCAGTCAATGGTCAACAAGAAGTTCGTTTGAACTTCGCAACGTGAGCGTAATCACGATGGTCATAGCCCCTTGTGACTACACCTACTGATTACCACGTTGATTAGCGTAGTGACGAGTCATAGTTTCGGTCAAAATACGCGTTTATGCGTATTTTTGCGACCAAACTATTCTTGGGTATCAAAACCCTTTGTTTTGATATCAAACTTGTTTTCTAACTTAGTTAAACATGTTTCAACATGTTTAACTCGTCACTTTTAGTTTAGTGCTTATATAGGGTCGTAAGATAAGCGGTATAAACAACCGCTTAGACTTTCGAACCCGACCCGTTTGGTCGATCATTAGGATCCGACCAAACACATTTTGTGACCATAGTTGTATAGGGAATAACCTTCCGAGGTTATACCTTATGGTCACTACGTTTAGTTAGTTGTATGATAGGTAGTTTATATGCCTTAGGAAAATGACCAAAATTGTCACACCCCGACCACGTAAAACAACAAACCGTGGCAGAAACGTCGGGGAGTGTTGTAACAGAATCATCGTTTCAACAACCATGGTAATTAAAGTTTCGTTTTATTAATTTATTAAGTAATGTACATTGTCTTAAAACCAAACAAACAAGTTACATATCGTCTATCATTGTTTTTATGTCACTAAGGCCACGTCCAGATCCTAAGTAAACATGCTTCCTAGCAATCAACATCACGCAACATCACCTGAAACATATGTAAAAACAAAGTCAGCAAAGAAATGTTGGCGAGCACATAGGTTTTGTGAGAGTGTCGGATTCATGGCTCATTTATATGTTGTAGTACCTTATCAGATTTAAAAGAGTCAAAAGTACAAACCTCGTTTTGAAAAGTGTATTGCAACATAATTAACCAACTCAAATCAGGATGGTTATAGTTTATAAAATCTCGTAGCCATGATTCTTAACCCCAAAACATTTGTTTTAGTAAACCAATTCGTAAAACATCTCGTAAAAACTCGTTAATAAAACTCGTATGGTTTATATCATTTCGAAAACCTCGTTGTGTAACATCGTTTCAAAATCGTTTCCCAAGTGAACTAAATAATGACATGAAATGTAGTATGATAAAGGCACTTATATATAAGATGTACCAGCGGGGTATCTACCATGCTTTTATCATGCTACACCCATCCCATTATCTAATCACTACCCAAAACCAATCGTTTAATCAAATCGTTTATCTCGTTTAAGTCGTTTCCAATCGTTTAACTCGTCTCCAAATCGTATTCGTTTTAATTGTGAAACTACTTTTGGTCGTCTCGCTAATAAAATTCAAACCTTCATGACTCGACTATCTCGCTTCTCATATTAACAAACTACCAAAGGGTAAGTTAACAATCATCAGATTCGGTCATTACCTACATAACCCCCACACATAACCATGGGTGTTGTCTGATAACGGGATTTGTCAGATCCTATGGTACCATAACCTAATACTGGTCGGCTTGATCAATGCTGTAGGATCGTGATCTGACCCGAATGAGTCGTTCAGAGGTGTTTAACTTCGTTTCAAGTGCGGAATAACAAGAAACGGAGGTAGAGATAACAGATTCTTCACTTAATCTACTGATTGTATTGATTGACAAACAATTACAGCTCGATCTTCACACCGGCAGAGCTTCGGCGTGGAATACAAGGCAAAGACTAATGATTTCGCTCAAATGATCACCTATATATAGGCTGATGGTTTCGCTCCAAGGAACATGTACAAAAAAGCGAAATCACCCATGTTCAAATAAGCGAAATCCCATTCCTAAGACCCTATGAGCGAAATCATCATCTAACACACATACACTTTCCTATTTTCTCGTAAATCATGCCCTAAACTATACAATACAATGTAGGACTCGATACAAGATGAAGTCGACAGATGTAGTGCACCAACAGACTCCCCCTCAGATGTTGACGGAGTTGACTATCGAGTCACGACAATGCTGTGTCTTCACTTCTTCAATCTTGATCAGTCTCTGGGCTTTTCTCTCTTTCGTTATCTTCATCAACAGACTCTCCTTTAACAGTATCTGCTTGAATATCTTCAGACTCCCCCCTCTTGATTTGCTGGCATTTCTTTGTTCTTCAGCAACATCTGGTTCAAACTATAGAGTCTTCAATTTCCATGATCGAAACTTGGCTATTTCTGCACATTCTTAACCCAGAAATAAATTTTCTAAATTTCACAATTTGTATGCACCAACACTCTGAAATAATTAGACAACTCCCTTTCATAATCATACACATCTGATGAACCACTTGACGATTTAAAAACATATTTTGACAATTAAGACACACTCCCCCTCACAACAATGTCATCATGTTTTGCACTCGGAATTTTGAAAATCAGCTTTCCAACATTAGTTTGTCGAAAATCTTTTTGACTTTTTCAAAAGTTTATGCTAAAACACACCGAAAATCTTTTTGGATTTTGAGATATTAAGAAATGCAGTAAAGAAATATTTACAGACAATATTTTTGTAAGTTTTGTGTAAGAGGATCATATCAGTTTATGACAAATCACGAGTACCGTTGAGCTTAGATACACATTAAGAATTAAACAATTCACACGAAACTACACATACCTTCGTTTGACTCGTCATTTTAACACTCTTAATGTGTGACATTTATGCTTGTAATCATTGTACAAACTCTGAATAGTTCAATTATCAATAAAACAATGTGATTTAACCCCAATGTTTGTTTCTTTATGTTTGACATTTTGCACATTTAGATTTTTGTTCAATTTCAAACTCTATATCGCTTTCTAGAAAGTTATACGCAAACTGGGGTGTAAACGTAATCAGTTTAACGCGACAAACACTCTGTAACATCAACATATGCTTAACATACCTTAAATAACCTTTACACAACTTAGAAATAAGTTTTAAAGGGTTTAGTATGGCAAAATCAAGTTTATTCACTTACAGGGACTATTTACGTCAAACTGTGAAACTATGCCGATTCGTATAATAACGAACATTTCCGGAACTTGATCATATGTTAGACATACCCTAAATATCCTTTACATAGCTTAGAAATAGGCTTTGAGGGGTTCGGTATGCTAAAATAAACTTTTTGGTCAATCAGGGACTAAAAGGGTCAAAAAGTGCATAAGTTTACATTTTCGCGCATATCTTACGTTCTGAACATATCTGGACATCCAAAAAAAATTTAATCATTAAAATATTTTATTTTAGTGATTGGCATGCTAAAATTCCATTCGTCGCGCAATTTGGATCGTTTTTCGCGTCCGTCCGTGTTTCGTCGTAATTAACCGAACAACGCAACCGTACGACCAAACGAACCGACATCCGAGATATTTTCAAGCATATTTTAAGTTCCCTATAATTTAACTTCATTTTAAAGCCTTGAAATGGGGTTAACGGGGCTTAAACATGCCAAAAATAAAGTTTTAAGCATGCAGGGACCTGTTTCGCCAAAAACTGAAACTTAGAACTGACCTCCCCCGAGCCACGCGCCAGACCAGGTTATACCTGGCGCGCCACGTGACAGGGACCATTTTTCAGCAATTCATTTTCAGCAACAGGCTTCAATTCCAGGGTCTTTTGTGTAAATTTTTCAATACCTGGAGCTGGTTTTCGACTCCCATTGTATTCAATACCATGTGCAACAAATGTATGGCTAAGATTGATCCTTCTAAACACTTGTAATGATCTCATTCATCCTAACCTTCTATAAATAGCATGGGTCTTTCATTAGGTTCTTTGCTCATTCATTCAAGATTTGCTCCTAGTTGGAGTTTTCACTTGTTGAAGCTTCATACCTGAGTTTTCTTGATCTTGATTCTAGCTTGGACCTTTTGTAACTCTCCTTCATGCTTGTTTATGCATTTCAAGTATGAAAGTCAAACAGTGTTTGACTTTCTACTTTGACCAGTCAATGGTCAACACGAAGTTCGTTTGAACTTCGCAACGTGAGCGTAATCACGATGGTCATAGCCCCTTGTGACTACACCTACTGATTACCACGTTGATTAGCGTAGTGACGAGTCATAGTTTCGGTCAAAATACGCGTTTATGCGTATTTTTGCGACCAAACTATTCTTGGATATCAAAACCCTTTGTTTTGATATCAAACTTGTTTTCTAACTTAGTTAAACATGTTTCAACATGTTTAACTCGTCACTTTTAGTTTAGTGCTTATATAGGGTCCTAAGATAAGCGGTATAAACAACCGCTTAGACTTTCGAACCCGACCCGTTTGGTCGATCATTAGGATCCGACCAAACACATTTTGTGACCCGAATGAGTCGTTCAGAGGTGTTTAACTTCGTTTCAAGTGCGGAATAACAAGAAACGGAGGTAGAGATAACAGATTCTTCACTTAATCTACTGATTGTATTGATTGACAAACAATTACAGCTCGATCTTCACACCGGCAGAGCTTCGGCGTGGAATACAAGGCAAAGACTAATGATTTCGCTCAAATGATCACCTATATATAGGCTGATGGTTTCGCTCCAAGGAACATGTACAAAAAAGCGAAATCACCCATGTTCAAATAAGCGAAATCCCATTCCTAAGACCCTATGAGCGAAATCATCATCTAACACACATACACTTTCCTATTTTCTCGTAAATCATGCCCTAAACTATACAATACAATGTAGGACTCGATACAAGATGAAGTCGACAGATGTAGTGCACCAACAGACTCCCCCTCAGATGTTGACGGAGTTGACTATCGAGTCACGACAATGCTGTGTCTTCACTTCTTCAATCTTGATCAGTCTCTGGGCTTTTCTCTCTTTCGTTATCTTCATCAACAGACTCTCCTTTAACAGTATCTGCTTGAATATCTTCAGACTCCCCCTCTTGATTTGCTGGCATTTCTTTGTTCTTCAGCAACATCTGGTTCAAACTATAGAGTCTTCAATTTCCATGATCGAAACTTGGCTATTTCTACACATTCTTAACCCAGAAATAAGTTTTCTAAATTTAACAATTTGTATGCACCAACACTCTGAAATAATTAGACAACTCCCTTTCATAATCATACACATCTGATGAACCACTTGATGATTTAAAAACATATTTTGACAATTAAGACACACTCCCCCTCACAACAATGTCATCATGTTTAGCACTCGGAATTTTGAAAATCAGCTTTCCAACATTAGTTTGTCGAAAATCTTTTTGACTTTTTCAAAAGTTTATGCTAAAACACACCGAAAATCTTTTTGGATTTTGAGATATTAAGAAATGCAGTAAAGAAATATTTACAGACAATATTTTTGTAAGTTTTGTGTAAGAGGATCATATCAGTTTATGACAAATCACGAGTACCGTTGAGCTTAGATACACATTAAGAATTAAACAATTCACTTAGATTGCCGATATACTGATCCACTTAAATTCTCACACAAATTTCAACTGATTCAGGATATGAGTTAGATGTTTTAAGAACTTAAACTCATTCATGTGTCCCACCTCTTGAATATACTCCCGTATCCAGATCCCAATATTCAGTCTTACAGGTGAGTATACTACAGATGATATCTGTAAGGGAATAAATTATAGTACGAAACCGTGAGAGCTCAGGTCAGAACTTTCGTTCAGCAGAGAGATGACGGCTCGACTTTTGGTGTGTCCCCTTCAGAGGATCTTTTGTATTACAACAGCAATGACTATCAATTTTATTGTTTCATCAATTTGCTGAGGGCTGCGCTATATTTCAAGCATGCGGAAAGCATTATCCGGGGATTAGGACATTGCTTCCGCAAAATCAGAAGTCCCGGGATAATACCCCAGATATCACTGAGCATAAAGACCTAGTATCTCAGAAAGAGAGACCTTTCAAACGAGATTTCAGGGGTTACCTATATATCCAAGTAGTGTTCCCCACGAAACAAGCAAGTTTGAAATTTAGTTTATATCCCGAAAAAGCTTACTAAATGTGTAAAAACCTATCGGCATATCATCAGTGAGACCGTTTAACGCTATTTAAACAATACATTTCTTTAGCATACTGTGATCGTCTACTGATGTACTATCATTTCCTCTTCTTTGACACAAAAACTCATTTTTGATTTTATCATGTTTTTGCTTTTTTCAAATTTTCTAATGTTTTTGGATTTTCTGAAATTTTCTACTCCCCCTAAAATGCAAACACATTTTAGGAAATTTGAAAACAAACTGTACAATAAACTTGACAACCGATATCGAATCGCTTCAAATCGCCATCCACTTGGCATAAATAATCAGAACTCCCCCTTTCACAAAACTATTTTCTCATTATGATTTCAAAACACTTAAGTTTGTTTTAACCAAAATGATTTTTCCGGAAAATAAGTTTTGTTGATTTTACCACTTGTAAAGTTAGGGGTGTGGTTCATCACATTGTCTTACAAATACCACTTGTAAGTATGGTCCAATCAAGTTCAACCTAATGACCTTGATTAACCACTTGTAAATGTAAACTTCATCAACCAACTTGTAGGAATATCACATCTACATAAAATCATTTTACCAACAAAGATGGCGATTCCTGCTTCACACTTACCAACCTGGAAGCTCCGGCAAGTCACACTTATCCTGTAAAATTTAACTTTTAAGATTCAATCACAAAAACAATTATCAAGACAGATGCCGATTCCTGATCCACGATTACAAACTTGGGATCTCCGGCATAGTCCTAAGACTTTACGGGAAACAAACTTCCATCCAAGTCTTCTCAGACTTGATGGCTTTCAATTCTTGCACAGTAGGGTTGTAAGTTGCCTTTTTAGTTGCATAAAAATCCTTAACCCCTTTTGCTTTTCCATTCAACATTTTCCCAAAAATTTTCTTAACACTTCCGTTGAATGTTTTCTCGACATCAAACTTAGTTTTCTCTGTGTAAAACTGATTCGAGATCTCAACCTTACCCACTTTTTGTTTAACCTCTTCAAACTTTAGTGATGGAAACTCATCATCATTCACTGAAATTTTCACCTCAACCTGTGGCTCTTCTGGTTTTGTGGAACCAGATTCATCGCCGATGTTCTCGTCAACTTTCTTAACAACCCACACTTGGTTGTCATTCTCTTTCTTTTTATAAAAATTCTTTTTAGAACACTCACCAACCTCATAAGTTGAATTTTCAAAAATTTTAAATCTGTCGGTTGGTGGTTCAACATCAACAACCTTTTCTTTCAATTTCTGAGAAACTCCCTGTTTTGTTTTGACATTTTTCTGACAATTCCATGCAATGTGACCAGCTTCATTGCATTTGTAACAGGTTCTGGTTTCTTTTGAGTGACAAACTTCAGTTCCATTCTTCTTCTTTTTAGCAAGAAACTCTTGATTTGACTGTCTCCAGAATGGTTTCTTCTGTTCCTCTTCTGCACTTCCACCTGACACAAATTCTGTTTTTGTTTTAGAATTTTTATCATTTTCTGGTGGAATAAATCCTAAACCTTTCTTTTTATAGCTACGATTTTGGTTTTGTTTCTTTTGAAAACCAGAACCAGAATTGTAACCTTTTTTCTTGTTTAGACGTTGTTGAACTCTTGAAGTGTACTTTTTAGATTTTTCAATAAGATTTAAATCTTTTATTTCAGAAATATTAATTTCTGTCATTTTGAAAACCTTTTTGATCATGTCAAAACGAACACTTCTTATTGGAAATTCTTTGTCATAATATAATTTGTCTGAATCATTTAAAGTGTATGCAACTTCAAATGTTTTATCATCCAAATTTGCTTTCGATAACAAAAATTCTTTACTATAAGACCGTTTAACCAACAACTTTGGACTGTTGACTGACGAATTTGACCCTCCAGACTCAGACTTTGACTCAGACTCCTCCTCAGTATCTAACACCTGATCGACCACCTTTTTTATTAACTCAGACTCATGATCAGTATCAGACGAGGTAAACGTGACGTCAATATTTTCTGGTAACTCATCAGTTGTGTCGGTTTTTAGCTTTATATTGACTGCTTTTTTAAGTTGCTCCTCGTTTGGTTTTCTAGGAGAATACCCTTCCCAGATTGGAGGCGGACACTTGTTATAGCTAACAGTCGGTTTCTTACCACTATCTTTCTTTTTCTTCGGCTTCTCGTCTTGAAAAGCTTCCATACCTGCAACAGTTGGGTAAATACGATCAATGAGATAATCAGAACTAGAATAACTTTGTAATAAACGTCTAATTCTTTCATTCTCGATCTTTTCTGTCTCCAACTCTTGCTTCCATTTAGCACTCTCTTCGATGTAAAAGTTGATGGCTTTCTGCTTTGTCATCATTACAGCATTCATCATCGTTAGTGCTTGTTCTCTTTCTGAATTTGTCTTTTGGAGACCAGCTACTGTTTTGTTCAAGACATCATGAGATTCTTTCACATAGTTAAGGTTGAACAGTAACTGCTCTTTCTTCTTTTCATACTCAGCAATTATCTCGTCTTCTGCTGCACAATCCTTGCATGCTTTCAAACACTTCTCGCAAGGCTTCACAACTTCAACAATCTTCTCAATCTCGATTGTCTTTACCACTTCAACCACTTTTTCTTCTTCAATCACCTTCTCTTCTTCCTTCACTCTCTCAGAATCAACCATCTCCTCAGTAACACTTTCAATGTTCTCTTTCTGAACAACACTTTCAGCCTTCATTTCCTGTTGTTCTTTTGCAGCTCTTTTCTCCTTCAGCTTCTTCATGCGATCTGCAAAATAGAAATGAAAACTTTCAGGAGAAAGATGAGTTTTAGCAACATTAATGTGTTTTTCCTCCTCATCATCACTGCTACTATTATCTGGAGGTGACTGATCAAACTGTGCAGACTTTTCACAACTAGTATCTGATAATCCAGAATCAGATGGTGTTTGATAAAAAAAACAACTTCCTTTTCTGAACTAACAACATTTTGTACACTCTCATTCAAACTCTGTGAACTTTCATCAGAAACAACAGACTTTTCATCCATGCTTTTCACTGTTTCTCCAATAGACTTCATCCACGTGGCAAACATATCTGGTTCTCGACAATCTTAGCGATGAAAGCTTTAAAATTCCCATTCTCATCTGCAAACATATTCCAACTGAAGCCTTCAGGTAGCCTCTCATCATCTTGATCGACTATGCATGCTTTGCTATCAGAAGAGATATAATTGTTCCAGTCAAAATCCACCACACACGCTCTTTTTGGATCCTCGATTCTTCTACCATGAGTAGTCTGTGAGTCTTGTGATTGACCAACTTGCTGATAAATGGCTTTCCGGTAGTAATCATCTTTTCCAAACGGATTCTGAGCGCCACTAGCTTCTCTGTTCTTGCACTCCCGCTTGAAATGGCCTTTCTCCCTGCAACGAAAACAAGTAACTTTAGATTTATCAAAACCTAAAGTAGATACATGAGCATCAAGAAAGTCAGTTCTCCCGGTAATTGTTTTGAACTTTTCAGCACGTCTAAGAACACTCGCAAGACACCATTTGATATCCATCAGTTCCATCTCTTCGGCGTCTATCTGATCGTAATCCTCTTTGGTGAGCATAGGATTTCCGATCCGACCTGCAACTAGACCTTCATACGATAACAACACAGAACCAAGTAGAGCCATGTGATCTTTAGCAGTGTCATCTGAAAAACTTTGACCTTCTGGAAGATTTAGAGCGATGTTGCACTGAATCACATAACCATTTCCTGTCTTTGTTCTTTGAGACTGAAAGCTTTCTGATAAACTCTTTGGATTGACACTAGGATATAATGAGAAACCACTGCTGCTTTTGTTTGAACTTTGATCAATCTTTTCTGTAGAATCCCCAGCACTAAACGCAGTCTGGATTTTCGAACTTTTCTCAGCTTCTGGAACCGGAACACTCCCTTTGTAATACATTTTTACATCCTGTTGACCACTTGAATTATTCATCCTCGCAATCTTCTGCTGTTCCAAATCTTGACCCTCAATCTTTTCGATAAACTGACCAATTGTTAATCCATCATAAACCCCTGTGTTTTTCAGGATCATCAAATAAGTTCCCCACTCTTTTTGCGGAAACGCATCAGCTAATTTGTCTACCCACTCTTCATATTCCTTTTTTATACTAAGCATTGACATAGATCGCACAAGGTGACAGTATCTTTCAATCAGCTTCTTTGTGTCTTCACCCGGTAGACTGCTGAACAGATCAAACTCTTTCTTTAACAGTGCCTTCTTGCTTTTAATCATATTCTCGCTACCCTCAAATTTGACTTTAAGTGCATCCCAGATTGACTTTGCAGTTTTTTCATGCTGTAGCAGTATGAAAATGTCTTCTTTGATAGCTTGCTGAAGTAGACTGTTTTCAGCTCTGAAGGGGTAAGGTCCCAAAAACCTTATAAAAAGGATTTGAGACCATACCACAGACTAACTTTTCTAGCCTTTTGACCTTGCGCGGCTGCGCACTGGTCCTGCTGAAGGAACAAAGAAATCAGTAGCTTGTAATCACGCGCCTAAAAGATAACATAAATCTTTGCGCCTTCTCCCATTCAATAAAGGGTTAAAAAGCCTTTGTACAAAACTTCCGCCACAACACCCAGACTTAGATGTTATTTTACCCAGGCTTGGGATTTATTTGCCTGTGTCCACACAGTAAGGCATCACACCGGATTACGGCAGTAATCTTCTAGAAAGAAATACAATCATGCACCACCCAGACGGTTATAACCGTCTGGACACGTGTCATTACCACAGACAACCCTGGAATCGCAACAAAGGCATGCAATTGGAGAGTAATCTCCACTTAATCACTTTCCACGTGGCGATTCCCCAGCCACAGATCAAACCACGATCCGTGTGCATTCACATCGGATCGAGGTTAAGGGACGTCAGATCAAAGAATTCAAACGGAAGAAAAATAACCGCTACGGCGTTAGGCATCTTCCGTCATCTTTTCAATAACAAATTTTCCCTCCCAAACTCCCGGCTATAAATAGGAGAACTATTCAGGTATAAACCCAGATCACTCTCACTTCTCAAATACTTATCTTCTCCATTACAAATACTTATTCTCACGCCGGAGTCGGGTCAAGGAGAGAACCCCCCTTCTCCCCTTGACGAGGCTAACGGTGTTCTTTTTTGCAGAACAACCGGAGAAGTTAAACCATTGCGACTGAATCAACCGAGAGAGAGCTAACCTTTTATGCGGATTCAAACCCCCTAACTATCTCGGTTCCGACCATTTAGTTAGTGTTTCTTCATTGGCGACCACCGATTTCTCAGTTTTTCTAGTTTCTACCTCGTTTCGATTCAGTTCATTCCATTTCCTGTCTTTGCACATGGCAGAAAATTCGTCATCTCACCGGCAACCTGGTCCTCGACCAAACGTCGGAAACAATTTACCGATAGAAGGGATCGTTGAGGAAGCCTCGGATGATAATGAGGTCCAATCCAATCGAGCAAATGATCCTGTAACCCCAGGAACGTTACCAGCAAATCCTGCACAATCAATTTTACCACCAGGGGAAACCCCGATATCATGGTATGTCCGGTCTCAAGGAGCATTAAACGCGGTATACTCACAGTTATGTGCTCAAACTGCTCCTGTAACCCAATCCCGGAGGCCGGGATCAAGAGCTCATGCCTCTCAGAGAGAAGAATCAACTTATGATGATACAAGCAGTTACCGAAGACAACATTATGATGAATTTCGTCCTCGTCAACGACAATCGGTGCATGATAGGTTGGGTTCCCAACGGGATATTCACACCGATGAATCCGATCGAACATACCGTTTAAGCGAAAACACCAGCGTCTTCAACAGACTACAGCCAAACTATAACAAATGCAGGCCTCGAGCGGTTTACAACCCCGAGGCCGAGCATAACTATGATTTAGTTTATCGCCCGGACGAAGCGGCAGAAAACTCGAAGTTTATATTAGAGATAGCTTTGGCTCCGTTGGAACGGGCTAAGTTACCATCTAATGTTGGGAAATTCAATGGGTTAACCGACCCTGATGATCATTTAAGGGTATTCACCAGTGCAGGGTTGGTCGGTGGTTGGACCCTTCCGCTGTGGTGTCATTTGTTTGTACAAACACTAACTGGCCCAGCGCGAATCTGGTTTGACAACCTACCAACGGGGCAGATCGAATCATGGAAGGATCTCCGAAGAAAATTTTTAACACACTTCAGCCAACAAAGGCGGTCAAAACGTGATACATCCGACGTTATGAATATCTGGCGTCGCGATGATGAGAATCTGGAAGATTTTATTACCAGATACAATAAAGAAGTGTTAGAAATTGGAGGTGTTAGCGAACAACTAATCCGTGCTCAGTTTAAGTACACGGTTAGGTGTGACGACATGGTCAAGGTGCTATCGGGAACAGAGGGCCTTCCCACGAGTTGGGAAAAGATAATGGCGGCAGCCAAGGTTTATGCGCAGACCGAGAAAAACCTCACTACAAACCGGCCACCACCACCACACAGCAGGCCGGCAGACTTAAGCGCAAACGGAAAATACAAAAAGTCATGGCGCGAAGCATCAGGAAGTCGATCTGCGGAAGATACCCGCACAACTAACAAGTTCTCGGCGCAAAGAGAAAACGGACACGAAAATAGGGAGAGACAGTGGACTCCCCTAACGAAAACCCCAGCAGAGGTACTAAGTACCGAGGATCACCAATTCAAACCCCCGATTCCAATGAAGAGTAAGCGTGGTCAAGACCCGACGTAGTTCTGCGAATATCATAAGGATAACGGGCACACCACGAACAACTGTATATCTCTGCGCATGGAAATCGAAAAGGCTCTCAAGAATGGAGAACTCACGCACTTGCTCCAGAACATGCGCAAGGAGATTAAACAGATTACCCGGGGGGAAGAAAGCTCAAGCAAACGAGCTAAAACTTAGAAAACTCTGTACGATATCCGCGAAAAACACACGACTTATCAAAAGCGGCAGAGTTATCAGGAAGTAAGTTAAGTTTCAGTTAATTATCCAAAAAGCTTTGTAATGCCTCTGCGCACTATCATGAATAAAATTACAAAGTTTCTATTATTTTTGTGTTTACAAAATGCATGCAATTTCTTTTAGTAAGCGCAAAAACATTATGGTAGCACAACACAAAGCTACATGCGCGGTCAGTGATCACGTCACAAACGACCATAAGGCTCACACATGAGCTTCATACCAACTTTATTCGCCTTACTCAAAGCAAAAAGTAATTGTACTCATGCAAAAATATTGTAAAGACATTTAACAAAAACAAATAGAAACATAATATTTCGGCGTACAAATACGTCTTAAAAAGTTTAAACACAGCAGTGTTTTAAATCCTCGCGCAACAGCGCACCATCAGAACAAGGATCATCATCCTACAAAAAATTGTTCACATACAATTTCATCTCACTCTAAATCTTCTCCCCCATCCGGAAAGATTTCTTTAAGTTGCGCAACAGAATCGTCCGATTGCAGCGCCACATTTATCAACTCCATCACTGGAAGTTGCAAGTTATTAAACTCCATCTTCATAGCAGCAAATGCGCTAGCAGTGTTAACGCCAAAGGTAGCAGACTTGCTATCATCCCAGTTAACCTTTAAAGCGCTAGTCACATGCTGGGAGCATTCTGTATAACCTTGCGCATAACCATCTCGTCGCGCAGCAACCATCAAATTTGCAACAGTTTTATCCAGTTCTTTAGAGTTCAATACAGATTCAGCAACCTACAAAATCAAGAAAAGCGCATCAAAACAAGAAATGCGCATACATGAACAAAAAAGGAAGAAAGAAACTTACACAGGCAATCCCGCGATCTTTCAACCAGGCCATATCATTCTTCAAAGGTTCAAGCTCGCTTTCTGCTGAAACCCGCGCCATTTCTGAATTCTCCAGTTTCTCTTCAATTTCAGTCAAACGGCGGGAGGTTTCAGAACTCTTGGAATGCGCAAGCTCCAATTCCTTCTTCAGTTGTTCCTGGTCAGAAACCAAAGCGGTCAGTTCTTCTAACTCTCTATCCCTAAGGGTAAGAGTAGCCAGAGCTTGTACCTCCCTTTGCTCACTACGTTCCCTATGAGAACGCGCCTCCATCAGCGTAGCCTCTACATCCGCTTTTTCTTTCTTCAATCTTTCCACCACCGCATCTTGATTTCTCAGTTTTTCAACCTCAGCCTTGAGGTTATTAATGATATTACGAAGATTTGCCTGCTCAGCATTGTCTTTTTCGCAAATTCTTCTCCAGTTTTTGCGCTCCTCAGACAAAAGAGCAGCTTCAGCTTCTGCTTTCCTTTTCCAACCAGCAGCAGACCATTCCTCAGTCTTACGTTCAGCTTCAAACGCGGCTTGATCAGCTTCTAATTTAGCCTTCAACTGCGCTACACGTTTTTCATCTTTTGCAAACTTCTTCTGGGATGCTTTAAAAGATGCCCGCTCCTTATGCATGCTATACCATTCGCGCGCTATGCGGTGAGTAGTAGAGACATGTGCAGCAGTTTCTACAAGATAAGACTGATAGGTCTGTTCATACGACCGATCTTCCTGAAATTTGATTTCTCCAGGAGGAAGTATCCCCTGCAACCAATCTTGGCATACATGCCAATCTGAAAAGGTATCACCTTTCTTTATATTCCACACAGGAACATGAGGGTCGGCAGCATCTTTCTCCGCATACATCCGGTAATAATATTCTCCCAAGGTTTCTTCGGGACGAATCGGAGATTGCTTCCCAACACCAGCAGATGAACCTGCCTCCTCAGTAGCGGCCTTCTCAGAGTACTCCGGTACAGTTTCAGAAGGTCTGGGGGGAGAAGACTGAATTGTCTCAGCAGTTTCTTTTTCCAATATCGGAATATCATCATTCACCACACTAGGCTCAACAATCCGTTCAGTTTCTATAGCATCAACAGGCTCCTCAGCCTCAGCAGTTTTCTCAACACCCTCTCCAGCTGTCTTTTTAGACTCCAACGGATCTGCAACTACAGCGCGCGGAGGGGTAGGAGGAAGTTCTTTATTAACCACAGATGGTTCTTCCACAAGAACAGGGGAAACAGGAACCTCTACTCAAATAAAAGTCTGTAAGAATTCCATCCGTTTAAAGAAAACAAAAAGAAGTAAATACTTACCAGGAACAGATTCTGAAACAAAAGCATCAAGATTTCCTTTTCTAGTGATTTTCTTCCTTTGCACTTTCTTGGGAGGTTGACCCTCCGCATCAGCATCAGCTGGTTTTCTCTTACCGGCCTTCCTATGAACCAAACGTTCGGGACTGGAATCCAGATCGATAGGCTCATTTGGGTTAGAGGGAGGTATATCCGCAGAATCCTTCGGTTCCAGCTTCGGTTCCCGCATGGTCACTACAGGAGCAAGACCCTCCAAAGTGTCAGAAACCACCACATAGTCACACCTGGAAAGAGAGGAACGGCGCGTACCTTTCTTCTCTCCAGCATTTTTCGCTTTCAACGGTTGAGTTTTAACAGTTTCACTTCTCTTCGGCGCAGAAGTGGCCGAAGTTGCGCGTTTTTTCTTCTCAGGACCTATGCCCAAGTTTAACAATTCACCTACAAAAGCGCAAGAACAAAAGATTACTCAAAGTAACAAAGAAAGGACAAAACGGATAAACTCACCAGCACCAGCTGCCAGTTGAACAGATAAGTCCGCATCCCGCGGAAGAACAAAATTCTTCACAATCCGATGATACCAGAGCTCTTCTTCAGGTTTCTTCTTGATGGTCCCCATTCTTCCGCCTTCCCTCTTAAAAGCAACAACATATAGAGAAACAACTACATTGAAGAGAAAGAAGGTCAAAAAAAAAAACAACGAGAGGAACAGTGACAAAACCCCAATACTTACTATGACCATCCTCAGTGTACACGGGTTTATCATCTCGTTCCATTTTCCAGTTCAAACTCATACCAGCTCCGACTAGGGCTTTCTCCGGCAAAGCAATATTGGGAACATCCTTCAGATCTTGGTACCAGTTCTCATCAACAGGGGTCTGAATGGATTCAATCGGAACATCGTCCTTCCCTCTTAGCTTCATCTTCATCGGAATCACTCCAGCTTTAATGAAGAAAAACTTCTGTTTCCAATCATGAAATGATTTTGGGGGCTGATGAAGAATTTTCTTTGCAGAAGCCCTCTGAACGAACGAGTAAAACCCCTGGGTACAGTGCATCTGATAGAAAACCCTAAATCGAGGAACGGTTGGCTCTACATGCATAGTCCGACATACGAATTCAAAGTGTCGAACCCTAACCATACCAATAGGGTGAAGTTGGGAGATATGTATATTGTAGAATCCAAGAATGTCAAGAAAAAATTTGGTAACAGGCAAGCGAAAGTTACCATCACAAAAGAAATCCCAAAAAAGGGTAATGTACCCGGCCGGAGCATTCGCCGCCGTTTGCCCTTCTTCAGGATATAAAGCACCCCAGTTTTCCGGAAACTTAAGGTTCCGAATCAAACCTTCGAAAGATGCCCTGGGCCACTTCAATGGTGGAAGTTCAGTCGACATATCTTCAACAAGTTCTTCTTGATGTTCTCCGGTTGTCATAAGCAAGAGAATGATAGGAGGATTTCTCGAAGACAAAGAAGAAGAAAAGTCTTTTCAAAAAGAACAATGATTATACAGCAGGGGTCACCCAAACGATTATATACCCATCGCAATAAATAAGCATCGGTAACCGTCGCAGTACTGTTCCGGATATCACGATTACCCAAGCAACAGAAAAAGCAGATGTCAGAACATACACGCGTTTACACGCGCGCGTGTAAGACACGAATGGTAAAAAACAACTGACAATAACAGGTTGTCAAAATCAATTTACTGGTACAATATCAAGTCAAAGATTTTTTACAAAAAAATCTTTACAAACTCAGTAAATTCAAATCTTTTCAGAAAAGATTTCTTTTCGCGCCCAAAAAACATTTCCCTCTCCTAAGTCCAGTGCTCCACTTACTTGCATAAGTACAACACTAGACTGGGGGGACTTGAAGGGGTAAGGTCCCAAAAACCTTATAAAAAGGATTTGAGACCATACCACAGACTAACTTTTCTAGCCTTTTGACCTTGCGCGGCTGCGCACTGGTCCTGCTGAAGGAACAAAGAAATCAGTAGCTTGTAATCACGCGCCTAAAAGATAACATAAATCTTTGCGCCTTCTCCCATTCAATAAAGGGTTAAAAAGCCTTTGTACAAAACTTCCGCCACAACACCCAGACTTAGATGTTATTTTACCCAGGCTTGGGATTTATTTGCCTGTGTCCACACAGTAAGGCATCACACCGGATTACGGCAGTAATCTTCTAGAAAGAAATACAATCATGCACCACCCAGACGGTTATAACCGTCTGGACACGTGTCATTACCACAGACAACCCTGGAATCGCAACAAAGGCATGCAATTGGAGAGTAATCTCCACTTAATCATTTTCCACGTGGCGATTCCCCAGCCACAGATCAAACCACGATCCGTGTGCATTCACATCGGATCGAGGTTAAGGGACGTCAGATCAAAGAATTCAAACGGAAGAAAAATAACCGCTACGGCGTTAGGCATCTTCCGTCATCTTTTCAATAACAAATTTTCCCTCCCAAACTCCCGGCTATAAATAGGAGAACTATTCAGGTATAAACCCAGATCACTCTCACTTCTCAAATACTTATCTTCTCCATTACAAATACTTATTCTCACGCCGGAGTCGGGTCAAGGAGAGAACCCCCCCTTCTCCCCTTGACGAGGCTAACGGTGTTCTTTTTTGCAGAACAACCGGAGAAGTTAAACCATTGCGACTGAATCAACCGAGAGAGAGCTAACCTTTTATGCGGATTCAAACCCCCTAACTATCTCGGTTCCGACCATTTAGTTAGTGTTTCTTCAAGCTCTATACATATCACGTTCTTGATCACTAAATTCATATATTTTTTTATCAACTTTCAAATCAGTCTGTGGCAAAACATATTTCTTCAAAATACATTCCCATGACCTAAGATGGTTAGCCTAAACCCAGTTCTTGAATCTATCTTTCCACCCGTAGTATTCTTCGATACTCATCAATTTCGGGGGCTTTTGGGTGGTTCCCGTCTCATTTTCTAAACTCATAGCTTGAGCAATAGTGCCTGGACCAGACGGTGTTGCAAATGCATTGTAGAACTCGGTATCCATGACTTTTCAACACGTATTTCAAAAACTGTGACAAATGAGCGAAATCAAAAGTTCTGAGTGCCTTATAAGCGAAAACAGATGTTGAACACAAGAGCGAAAACTCAGAAGTCCACAAAAGCGAAACTACTGATGACCTTATGAGCGAAATTACAATGTAACTTTGAGCGAAACCCCTGATTGTTCAAATGAGCGAAACTACTATGTTCAGAAGAGCGAAACTGCTGATGTCCTTTGGAGCAAAACCCTGATGTACCTTAGAGCGAAACCTAATGTCTTTGTGTACACAAGAGCGAAACCTTAATGAACTTATGAGCGAAACTAGGGTTCTTGGTGGTCACAAAAACGAAATCAGTGTGACATAAAAGCGAAATCACACAATGTACATATAAGCGAAACCTAGTTCGAACCAATTTTAATCCATTTTTAGTCCGAATTTCAGTATGAAACTTTCCAGGGTTTGTCTATGTCTAATTTTCTATGATCTGTGATATTTTGAGCGAATTTCGACCGGTAAAATTTTCTGAATTGATGAAAGAAGGTGTAGAAGAAAGAAATCTTGATTAAATCCAGCTAATCTCTGCAGAACTCCTCCTCCTGAGCTCTGATACCACTTGTAGGATCATGATCTGACCCGAATGAGTCGTTCAGAGGTGTTCAACTTCGTTTCAGGTGCGGAATAACAAGAAACGGAGGTAGAGATAACAGATTCTTCACTTAATCTACTGATTGTATTGATTGACAAACAATTACAGCTCGATCTTCACACCGGCAGAGTTTCGGCGTGGAATACAAGGCAAAGACTAATGATTTCGCTCAAATGATCACCTATATATAGGCTGATGGTTTCGCTTCAAGGAACATGTACACAAAAGCGAAATCACCCATGTTCAAATAAGCAAAATCCCATTCCTAAGACCCTATGAGCGAAATCATCATCTAACACACATACACTTTCCTATCTTCTCGTAAATCGTGCCCTAAACTATACAATACAATGTAGGACTCGATACAAGATGAAGTCGACAGATGTAGTGCACCAACAAATGCTAATGAATGTCATTCGTTATGTAACTATGTCCAACAAGTTTGTTCACATTATCGAAATCGTTATTAGTTTAATATAAACCATCTTTATCGTTTTTGAAACCATCGTTTAAATATCAAAATCGTTTTAATACATATGAATCACCCCAAAACAATCGGAAACAGCAAAATAGGGGAACTATGTACTCACTTTGAATAGAAGGATATCCTTGATCTAAAGAACTTGGCGAAGCTCAGGCAAACCAAGGAAATTCAAGTAGCACCTATTAATCGGATCACTAGTAAATAAATCGACACCTAAATCGGAAGATCGGACAGAATGAGGTCTTGTAAACAAAATGAGTGCTGGAACTCATGTGATATGGTTTAACAAAGCCTCCATTCTAAATCGGAACCTAACCTAAGTGCTTTTGACCCGTTACGACCCGTTTAGGTAGCTTATGCTACTTTAACGCGTCGTGCGCGCAAAAGCGTGTTCGAGACGACTAACTAGTCCTATGACAAGTATTATATGCCTAAAAATGTTTAAATATGTTGCATAATTAGTTAGGTGACAAATGTTTAGGTTACATATGCTTAAAATCCAATTATGCATGAAAAGAGCATTTTGGTCATTTACCTAAGGCATATAAACTACCTATCATACAACTACTTAAACTAGGTGACCATAAGGTATAACCTCGAAAGGTTATTCCCTATGAAACTATGGTCACTAAACATGCTTGGTCAGATCCTAATGATCGACCAAATGGGTAGAGTTCGAAAGTCTAAGCGGTGGTTTAGACCGCTTGACTTACGACTCTAAACAAGCACTAAACTAAAAGTGACGAGCTAAGCATGTTAAAACATGCTTAACTAAGTTAGAAAACAGGTTTTGATATCAAAACAAAGTGTTTTGATACCCAAAAGTAGTTTGGTTGCAAAATACGCTTAAATGCGCATTTTGACCGAAACTACGACTCGTCACTACGCCTAGTCAACGTGGTAATCAGTAGGTATAGTCACTAGGGACTATAACCATCGTGATTACGCTAACGTTGCGGAGTTCAAACGAACTTCTCATTGACCATTGACTGGTCAAAGCTGAAAGTCAAACACTATTTGACTTTCACGCTCGAAAAGCGATAAAAGAACGAAGGAAGCTTACAAAGGGTCCTTGCTAGAACTTGATCTTATAATTCTCAAGTATGAAGTTATAAAACCTCAACTTAGAGAATTTAGATCAAGTGTGAGTTGAAACAATGGAAATTCTTGGCTATTTATAGTTGTAGTGAGTTCACAAGATCAAAACAAGTGTTTGTGTGATTACCAAGCATTAAATCACAACTCTACTAGTGTTAGAGGCCCGCTAATTTGCTTGGGGAGGTGCTAACTTGGCTACCACACAAAGAAATTGCAAGAATGGCCCCTGAATTATCAATCTGATGCTGAAACTGATGTTTCTGTCTAGGTGTGATGGTGGCATGGCGCGACAGCAAGACCAGGGGGTGGTCACGCGACACGAGCATAAGACTGGTACTTTCAAAAATTGTCAGAAACAGTCACTGCACACCCAAACTTGCGTATTTGACGTATTTAACCTCCGTTAAGCCATTTTCAAGGCTCTACAAGGTTGTCAAAGTGTAGGGGACTTGAAATATGCTCGGAAATATCACGGATGTTGGTTCGTTTGGTCGTACGGTGACGTTGTTCGGTTACTTACGACGAAACTCGAACGGACGCGAAAACGAACCAAATTAAGCGACGAATGGTATTTTTGCATGCCAATCACTAAAATAAAAATATTTTAGTGTGTGAAAAAAATTTGGATGTCCAGATGTGGTCAGAACGTAAGATATGCGCGAAAATGCAAACTTACGCCGTTTTTGACACTTTTAGTCCCTGAAAGATCATTTAAGCATATTTTCGCACACCGAACCACTCAAAGATTATTTCTAAGCTATGTTTAGGTTATATATGGTATGTTTAGCTTATGATCAAGTTCCGGACTGTACGTTGCCTTACGAAACGGCAGACTTTTGCAGTTTGACGCAAATAGTCCCTGTGAGCGAATAAACTTGTTTTCAACACACCAAAGCATCCAAAACTTATTTCTAAGTTATGTGAAGGTTATTTAAGGTATGTTAAGCCTATGTCACTATTCCAGAGTGTTTGTCGCATTAAACTGATTGCGTTTACGCACCAGTTTGCGTATAACCTTCCAGAAGGCGATTTAAAGCTTGAAATCAGAATCGAATCAAATCGTAAAATCATCAAACATAAATACACACATAAAAACACCAAAACACATTGTTTTATAAATAATTGATATTGTTTTACATTGTACATCGATTACAGAGCACAGTTGTCACAAAAATGCCATTCTTGCGCATAAATTCATTTTAAGCATATATAACCTAAATTTTGACATCTAAGCTGATTAGGTAACATTATTAGACATGTTAAGGCATATAATACTTGTCATAATACTAGTTAGGCTACTCGTTTGAGCTTTTGCACAAATGACGCATTAAAGTAGCGTAAGCTACTTAAACGGGTCATAACGGGTCATAAGCACTTAGGTTAGGTTCCGTTTTAGAATGTAGGCTTTGTTAAACCATATCATATGAGTTCCAATACTCATTTGTTTTACAAGACCTCATTTTATCCGATCCTCCGATTTAGGTCCGGTTTATTAACATAGTTACCTATATTAGGTGCCGATTGATTCCGTGATCCTTCTAGCGTTACCTGGTTGTTATCTCAAGACTATTAAGCATTATCAAGTGAGTACATAGACCCCTCTTTTACTGTTTTCAAATATTTTAGGTTGAAACACATGTGCCTACTTGTTACTTTCTTGTTTTTCAGACTTTTATAGCATATGCTTGCTATGTTCATGTAGTACACATATAGTACATGATTTCATCCATGTTTTTGCTATGTATGATTTAATAACATGCTAGTACATTGATTTCATCAACACATTTGTTTCATATGTTCATTTCAGCATATGTACACATTGATTTACATCACATTCTTGCTATGTATGTTCATTTTTGCATACTTAGTACATTGTTTTCACATAACATGCTTACATTGGTATGACATTTGGTTTGTATAACGAAACTGAAATACGTTCATTAACATTGATCACGTCGCTCGGTAGTAAGTAGTGGTACCATAGGAATTGACAACTCCCATTCCTGAAATCCTAGGTTTTTTTGGACGTAAGGAATGACTGAATCCGAAAACATTTTTGATAAACCTTTAACTTGTTAAGGGTTTGTCCTTCAGTCTCAAGGCTTAGATGTATACGTTTAACATTATCACATAATTGTTTGTATCAGTAAAGCATGGATTTTGCAAAACATATCTTTTGACTTAAACTATGATTTATATCAAATACATTGTTTTGTACATTTTTTACTTATGGGGTTGAGTAATATTATTATTCACCATACATTTCATTTGGTTACACATAAACATCATACATATGGTTTGAGTAGTTAGTTTTTACTTGCCATACATAACATTTGATTATACATTACATGATTTACATTTAACGTTAGACATTGTTTACACATAAACATTTTGACATTGGTTTAAACAAGGTATTTTGGTGGTTTGTTTGGGCAAGTGATTTAAATAACGAGGCGTGTGTAATATGATAAAAGTATGGTGGATACGCCACTGGTACTTCCTATATATAAGTGCTTTTATGATATTACATATCGTTACATTATTTAAACCATTTCAATTTTAGATATATTACATTTATTACAAATAACATATTTTCACAAAACATTGTTTTACAAACAACATATTCTATACAAACTCATTTTACTTGGTTATTCATTTAACCACACATCCTTCTTTTATATCATCTGATTTCTTATCGATTTTCGTATGATTTACAAAGGAAAACATTTTACAAGATTCATGACTAACTTTTGTTAAACATTTCTTTCAACTACAAGTCATGAATCCTAAATCAATAAACCTATGTATCTCATAGGCATTTTTATGCTGACGTACCTATTTTCACATGTGTTTTCAGGAGCTGAAGCATAGGGTTGTTCAAGATACACTTAGGCGGACTTGGGCCTTAGTGACATAAAAGATGCAAGAATAGTTTAACTTATGTTGTATTTCCTTTATTTCCCAAGACAATGTAATCATGTTTAATAAATAAAATGAAACTTTAAATACCATGGTTGTGAAACAATAATTCTGCCACTCCACTCCCCGACGTTTCCGCCGTGGTTTGTTGTTTTACGCGGTCGGGGTGTGACGGAAGAGTTGGTATCAGAGCCAATGGTTATAGGGAATTAGGTTATTAGTAATGCTTTGACGTAGACTATAACTTTTCTAGGACCCCAACACAAGTTATGTTGTGTTTAGATCTTAAAACATTACCGTCACCTATCTTTAGGTGTTTACCAAAAACAAGTACACAATTTTCCAAAATGATTTTTGAAAATCAATCATCTATTCGTAGGTGATTAGTTATATGGTTTTGAACCCTCTAAGTTTTCAAAATCTCATCAAAGTTTGGGTCTAAATAATGTGAACACGTGCAATCTGGAAGGGTGGATGCCTGTATCTCGAGTTTTCTGTCTAGGCTAGAGTGTTCGAACAAATCCACATAATCGGACCAGTCACTCTTACCTGGGAACTCTTGGGTGAGTGTCCACTTATAGGCTAAAGCATGTCTTCGTGATACATTATTATAACCCATTTACTTTGATTAGTCACTGTGTGCCGTTTGTTTGCTTTATTGTAACAAACGAACGACCACCATCCTTGCTTTTTGTCGATAATTGTATCATCTTATTTCATTTTCATCCTATCATCTCACTCATTTTCTCTGATGTTTCCTCTTTTAGAATGCCTCCTCGACGCGACAATCAGCTACCTAATGCCAAAATGGAAACAATCATTGCACAGCAAATGGCTGCTGCACTCCCAAACATTATTGCTCAAGTTAACCAAGCCAACAATAACCATAATGCTCCATGCAACTTTAAAAGTTTCAATTCGGCTAAACCGCTCAAGTTCAGTGGTTCTGAGGGAGCAACTGGGCTCCTACAGTGGTTTGAGAGCATTGAGAGCACTTTTCGTCATGTTCAGTGTCCTGATAATCGCAAAGTCGAGTTCGCTTCTAGTGTGTTTCAAAAGAGGGCCCTTACTTGGTGGAATGGAGTCATGAGGGATCGTGGTGCTAATGTCACTTTGGGTCAAACTTGGGAAGAGCTTAGGTCTCTTATGATGAGGGAATTCTGTCCTTGTTGGAAAGAGAGTTTGATGATCTGAAATAGGATAGTGGTGAATACCTGGCTTATACTGACAGGTATGAGGAATTGAGTTTGCTATGCCCCACAATGGTTACCCCACTTGATAAGGCTATCGAGAGGTATATCGATGGTCTACCTGACCCCGTGCAAGACATCGTCACTGGTAGCAACCCTACCACAGTTCGTCAGGCAATCGAGTTGGCTGCGACTTTGACTGAGTCGCAAATCAGAAAGGGTAAGCTTCACAGGAAAGGTGACAAGGATAAGAAACAATCGTCTGACAAGGGTGAAAACAAGAAGGTATATCTAGGAAGCGCAAGGCTTCCCAAAACTTCGCTGTTACTACACAAGTCAACCAGACAGCTCCAAATCAGGCTGCACAACCACCTGCCAAGAAACAATACATTGGCAATGCACCTTTGTGCAACAGGTGTAACAGTCATCATCAGCCGCATATTCAGTGTCGTTATTGTACCAATTGTGGAAGATCTGGTCATCTTGTCGCCACATGTCGTCTTCCTGTTAAATAGAACTAAGCTGCACAAAACCCAGCTCAGTAAGCTGCTCAACCGCCTACTCAACAACAAGCTCAAGCTGCACGACCTCACTATCCGCCTGGATCTTGCTACAATTGTGGGGATCTAACCCACTATCGGAATCAGTGTCCAAGGTTGGTGAATGCAAATCAGGCTCAGGCTCGTGGACGAGTCTTCAACATGAATGCAAACGAGGCGCGAGCAGACAACGAGGTGGTCAATGGTACGTTCTTTGTTAATAATCAGCCTGCATCTGTTCTTTTTGATTCGGGTGCCGATAAGAATTTTGTGTCATTATCTTTTGAACCTATGCTTCGCATGACTAGAACAAAACTAGGAAAGCCCTTGACAGTAGAGGTAGCTAGTGGTGAACCCATTGTTCTCGATTCTGTTCTTCAGAACTGCCAATTGAACCTTAATAACCATCTTTTTCCTATTGACCTCACACCTATGCAACTTGGAAGTTTCAACATTATAGTGGGAAGGGATTGGTTAGCCAAGTACTACGCAGAGGTAGTTTGTTTTGAGAAGATTGTTCGTATTCCGCTTTCTTCTGGTGAGATTTTAGAGGTTCGTGGTGAGAAACCTGTTAGTAGTCTTAAACTCATGTCGTGTACTCAAGCTCGAGAGTATCTACGCAAGAACTATATTGCCTTCTTGGCACATGTCGTAGAGGAGAAAAGCAAAGGTAAGTCTATCCAAGATATCCCTTTTGTTCTGGATTATCCAGAAGTGTTTCCTGAAGAATTACCTGGTTTACCCCCAGCACGCCAAGTTGAGTTCTGTATTGATCTTATTCCTGGTGCTAATCCTATTGCTAAATCTCCTTATCATCTTGCCCCGTCTGAGATGCAAGAATTATCTAAGCAGCCTCAGGAGCTTTCTGACAAAGGTTTTATCTATCCTAGCTTTTCACCTTGGGGTGCTCCCGTTCTTTTTGTCAAGAAGAAAGATGGCTCTTTCAGAATGTGCATCGATTATCGTGAGCTTAACAAGCTTACCATCAAGAATCGATATCCCCTACCTCTCATTGATGATCTCTTTGATCAGTTACAGGGTGCTACTTATTTTTCAAAGATTGATCTACGTTCTGGGTATCATCAACTTCGGGTGCTTGAAGAAGATATTCCCAAGACTGCTTTCCGCACAAGATACGGGCATTATGAGTTCACTGTTGTGCCATTCGGTTTGACTAATGCTCCAGCTGTCATGGACTTGATGAATAGGGTTTGTAAGCCTTATTTGGACAAGTTCATCATCGTTTTCATTGACGACATCTTGATTTATTCTAAGACATGAGCCGACCATGAGCAACATCTCCGTCTTACCAACTCCTGAAGAAAGAACAACTTTTCGCCAAGTTCTCCAAGTGTGAATTCTGGCTTAAGGAATTTCAATTTTTGGGACACATTGTTAACGAACAAGGTATTCATGTCGATCCCTCCAAGATCAGTGCGATTAAGGATTGGGATACACCTACTACTCCTACTGAGGTCCATTCATTTCTTGGTCTTGCGGGTTATTACCACCGCTTCATCGAAAACTTCTCCAAGATTGCAGTTCCTCTCACTGCTCTAACTCAGAAGAATAAACCCTTTGAATGGGGATCTAAGCAGGAAGAAGCATTTCAGACCTTGAAACAGAAACTCTGTGATGCGCCTATTCTATCTTTACCTGAGGGCAACAATGATTTTGTCGTATACTATGATGCATCTAAATTAGGTCTTGGATGTGTTCTCATGCAAAGGAACAAAGTCATAGCTTACGCATCAAGACAGTTGAAGGTTCACGAGAAAAACTACACGACTCATGATCTTGAGTTAGGTGCTGTAGTTTTTGCTCTCAAAATCTGTAAACACTACTTGTATGGTACAAAATGTGTGGTTTTCACTGACCACAAAAGTCTTCAGCATATTTTCAATCAGAAAGATCTTAATATGTGGCAACGATGTTGGGTTGAACTTCTAAACGACTATGACTGCGAAATTCGCTACCATCCTGGTAAGGAGAATGTCGTAGCTGATGCTTTGAGTCGTAAAGAGCGTGTCAAGCTTCACTGTGTTCAAGTTCGATCTGATATTCAGAACCGCATTTCTCAGGCTTAACATACTTGTGTTACACAAGGTTTAATGGGTAAGGAGTTACCATTTCATATTAAGTCTGATCTTGAACTGAAAGACTATGGGCTATTTTATTTCATGGGCCGTTTATGGGTCCCAAGTCAGGACAATCTCCGCACTTTGCTAATGGATGAAGCTCATAAGTCTCGTTATTCTATTGATCCTAGTGCAGATAAAATGTATATGGATCTTCGAACCCGGTATTGGTTGTCACACCCCGACCACGTTAACACAACAAACCGTGGCGGAAACGTTGGGGAGTGTTGTAACAGAATCATCGTTTCAACTACCATGGTAATTAAAAGTTTCGTTTTATTGATTCATTAAGTAAATTACATTGTCTTAAAACCAAACAAACAAATTAAACATCGTCTACTATTGTTTTTATGTCGCTAAGGCCTCGCCCAGATCCTAAGTGACTCAAGCTTCCTAGCAATCATCACGCAACATCACCTGAAACATATGTAAAAATAAAGTCAGCAAAGAAATGATGGCGAGCACATAGGTTTTATAATAGTATCGGAATCATGGCTCGTTTATGTAAATATTGCAATACCTCGAAAACCTTGTTTTGAAAAGTATATAATATTGCAACATGATTATCCAACTCAAATCAAGATGGTTATAATTTATAAAATAATTGAGTCGTAAATCCGCATAACTCTTTTGACGGCATCTAGCTGTCACAAGATTATCGCGAATTTTCTTGATTTTGTCTGTTGTTTCCAGAACAAGCTCCGGTCCAGTAAGTTGAGCTTCACCGGTCTCATTCCAACAGACAGGTGAACGACATTTTCGACCGTAGAGAGCCTCGGATGGTGCTATTTTAATGCTAGTATGATAACTATTGTTGTAAGAGAACTCGATCAATGGAAGATGAGAGTCCCAATTACCACCAAAGTCAATCACGCATGCTCTAAGCATATCCTCCAAAGTTTGAATCGTCCTCTCAGATTGTCCATTTGTTTGGGGATGATAAGCAGTGCTTAGATTTAGTTGGGTTCCCATAGCAGATTGCATGGCTTTCCAAAAATGAGATGAAAATCGAGCATCACGATTGGATATGATGTCCAAAGGAACACCATGTCGAGATACAATCTCATCAACATAAATCTTTTCAAGTTTATCAGCAGATAGATCCTCGCGAATCGCAATAAAATGAGCTGACTTCGTTAGTCGATCGATAACAACCCAAATAGCATCATGACCCTTAGATGTACGCGGTAATTTAGTGATGAGATCCATCGCAATGTTCTCCCACTTCCAAACCGGTATCTCTGGTTGTACAAGCAAACCAGATGGTCGTTGATGTTCAGCCTTGACTTTGAGACAAGTTAGGCATTTTGACACATACAAGGCAACATCTTTCCTCATACCAGGCCACCAGTACTGAGTACGAAGATCCTTGTACATTTTATCAGCACCAGGATGGATAGAATATCGAGACTTATAAGATTCGTCCATCACTAAAGTGCGAAGATCGTTTTGTTTCAGAATCCACAAACGATCCATGAAATAGAGCAATCCATCATCATTCGCTTCGAGTTTAAGCTCAAGCTGATGTGGTAATTCCTTGCCTATCAAATATTGTGAAACACAAGATTGCTGAGCTTGAAGGACATGAGTTTGAAGATCAGATAGAGTTCGAACAAATTGAAGCTTGACTCGCTCCTTTCGACTAAGCGCATCTGCTACGACATTCGCCTTACCAGGATGGTAGCGAATCTCGCAATCGTAGTCGTTTAAGAGTTCAACCCATCGTCGTTGCCTCATGTTCAACTCCTTCTGATTAAGAATGTGCTGGAGACTTTTGTGGTCTGTGAAAACCACACACTTCGTGCCATAAAGATAGTGTCTCCAGATTTTAAGCGCGAAAACCACAGCCCCTAACTCAAGATCATGAGTCGTATAGTTCTTCTCGTGAACTTTCAGTTGTCTAGACGCATATGCTATAACTTTGCCTCGTTGCATAAGAACACAACAAAGGCCTAAGTTGGACGCATCACAGTAGACAACGAAATCATCGTTTCCCTCGGGCAAAGATAAAACAGGAGCATCACAGAGCTTTCGTTTCAGCGTTTGGAACGCTTCTTCTTGCTTGGGTCCCCACTCAAAAGGCTTATTCTTTTGAGTCAAAGCAGTGAGTGGAACCGCAATCTTTGAGAAATTCGAAATGAAACGACGATAATAGCCAGCGAGACCAAGAAAAGATCGAATTTCTATAGGCGTCGTTGGTGTATTCCAATCCTTGATTGCTACAATCTTGGATGGATCCACATGAATACCTTGCTCATTGACAATATGTCCCAAAAACTGAACTTCTTTAAGCCAAAATTCACACTTGGAGAATTTAGCAAAAAGCTGTTCCTTCTACAGAAGTTCCAAAGTCAAACGAAGGTGTTGCTCGTGATCGGCTCGAGACTTCGAGTAAATGAGAATATCGTTGATGAACACAATGATGAACTTGTCTAAATAAAGCTTACAGACCCTATTCATTAAGTCCATGAAGATAGCTGGGGCATTTGTCAAACCAAAAGGCATGACGGTGAACTCGTAATGCCCATATCTCGTTCGGAAAGCAGTTTTGGGAATATCTTCCTCGAATACACGAAGTTGGTGATACCCAGAACGCAGATCGATCTTAGAAAAACAGGTAGCACCTTGTAGCTGATCAAAGAGATCATCGATTAGGGGTAGGGGATATCGATTCTTGATGGTAAGATTGTTAAGCTCTCGATAATCGATACACATTCGGAAAGATCCATCTTTCTTTTTCACAAAGAGGACAGGATCTCCCCAAGGTGAATAACTTAGTCGGATGAATCCTTTATCAGATAACTCTTGAAGCTGTTTCGATAACTCTTGCATCTCAGACGGTGTAAGACGATAAGGTGCTTTCGCAATCGGGTTAGCATTGGGTACAAGGTCAATATGAAACTCGACTTGACGAACTGGAGGCAAACCTGGCAGTTCATCAGGAAACACCTCTGGATAATCCCTAACAATCGGAATATCCTGAATACTCTTGCTCTTGCCTTTCTCCTCGGTGACATGTGCCAGAAAAACGACATATCCTTTTCGTAGATAACTTTGGGCCTTCGTACACGACATGAGTTTCAATCCACCAGATGGTTTCACGCCACGAACTTCCAGAATGTCACCAGACGAAAAAGGAATACGAATGATCTTATCGAAACACACCACCTCAGCATGGTGTTTGGTTAACCAATCCATCCCCACAATAATGTCGAAACTCCCAAGTTGCATCGGTATGAGGTCGATGGGAAAAAGATGGTTATCAAGGTTCAATTGAAAACCATGAATAACATAATCGAGCACGACAGGTTTACCAGTAGCAATCTCGACAGATAAGGGCTTCCTCAGTTTAGTTCTAGGTATCGCAAGTAAAGGCTCAAAGGATAACGAAACAAAACTCCTATCGGCACCAAAATCGAAAAGAATAGATGCAAGTTGATTGTTAACAAGGAACGTACTGTTAACAACTTCGTTGTCTGCCCTCGCTGTGACAACCCTCACTAAACCAGGTATCCGTACGACTTAATTAATAATTAATTACTGCTTAATTACTGTGCTTACTTGAACTTGTGGATAAACTGCTACTTGAATACTGATACATGTACTTACTTGCATCATACTTTACTTGCTGTCACTCCATGTTTTGCTTACAGCACCTTTGTGACAACCTTGATGCACCAAAAGAACAGTAGCACAATGAACGGATAACCTATTAAACGTGATGTCATAACTAGCACCAGGCAGGTACTGCCTCTAAGGCCTGTAAGAGCCTGAGATAGTTTGCTACACTAGTGGTGAGTGTAGGGATATAAGGGTTGTAGAACTGCGTCACTAGGAATGAGATTACAGTGACCGGATGTGCCTAAAAACGTACTTTAAGTACAAAATTCAGCACTTTAATTAAAATTCAGCATCTAGCTAACTAATAAAGTGCTAAAACATGAGAAAAATGTTACTAGACACTTTCCAAAGTGTCGGGAATAAGTTGTGTAACTAAAAATAATAATAACGACACTTTAAAGCTTTGTTAAGCACTTTAACGGATCTCTATCCAACCGAACAACCGGACTTTACCCGGAACATAAAAATATTGCCATATACATTGCTTTTCTTTTTCTGAACCAGTTAGGGTCCCCGAATACCCTAACACCCGCTATAATGCACAACACACTATTAACCGAGTTAACCTCCTAATCTCTTAACTTAACTTAACTAATGTCCTAACTACATGGTTGAGATTGAACCAAGACCCCCCCCCCCCTCTCTAACCGAACCGTCCCCAAGGGGGACACCCCTTGTACTTGTTGATTAATTTAATCAGATTGGTCCCATATCAAGAAAGCATATAATCCATTGGTTAAGTATGTAGTAATTGCCTATAAGTTCAAGCCTAAACACATCATTCTTTCCATCACTCAACTCTCAACAAAACTCTCCCTCTCCTCTCTATAAGCTCTCGGCCGAACATCCCCTATATCACCCATCCAATTTCGATTTTGATCTTGCAAGTTCCAAGGGTATACAAGGGTTAAGGATCTCACACAAAGAAGCTTGGTGCATTCGGAACGTGAAGGACCTCACCCTATTGCTTTTATCCACGCATTTTTCGACTAGATTCTTCCCTAGCCTCGAGCTAGTAGTAAGTTGCTTGAAACACACTCTCGATCTATTTTAAAGTGGTTAAAATAATATATGACGGTTATAACTCAAGAACATGCAAGATGATATGTAAAAGTCTATTAAAATGTTAAAGAGGTTGGTTAAAAGCCATGATGTTGTGTAAATCTTGTAAGATTTGTTTTGTGTGATTATTTAGTGCCGATCTATGATGTGGTAGCTAGGATCATCATCTAACCCGGATTAGTCGTGATCATGGATCATGACATAGAGTTTGTTTAAGTGTACAAAGGGTTAAATGATGAAACTCTACCACACACTAAACTTGAACTTGTGTAAAATCGATTTTACTTATGAAATAGTGTTCAAAACTAGTAGATCTACGGATCTACAAATGGTATTTTCAAAGGACCACGTGTGAAGAGAAAACATACTTTTAAAGACGGATCTTTCATAAACAAGAATGATTTTAGCAAACACACAAGTGTGTAAATACTTGTGTAACACTAAGTTTTGACAAAGAACTAATATTGTCAAATTCTACAAGAAGTTGTAAAGATGAAATTCCTTTAAAAACGAGACTTTCAAGAAACGAAGTTGATTTATATATAAAGATCCACTAAAAATAGTGGGATTTATCACGCATTTTTGGATAAACCACAAGTTCATGTAATTTATGCGATTTATATCTATTTTAACTAGTTGAATATTGTTTATTGTTGATTGAGGAAATTGTTGATTTGGATTTTAAAAGAAAATGATACGCTTGAAAGCGTGGCCACCTCAAGTTACAGGGGAAACTCTGGCAAAATTTTTCTAAAAACCTAACACTTGGGAATATTTTCACTACAAGTGTTGTAAATCTATTTTTGACTTGTTTTCAAAACGTAAGTTTCGCCACGACCTTATTTACGAAACATCGGAGGTGGGGTTTTTCACAAAATAAAAACGGGGTAAATATATATATTTGATATATATATTTTTCATAGCGTCACTTGTAAAATGTTTATGATTATTTTGTGAAATATACAAATATTATTTTTAGGGTAAAAATAATATTACCGAATGCTAATGATTCCAAAAATAATGCATACGCTTTCATAATTAATAATAAGTTACAACGGTATGATTATTACCACCTGATCTTTAAAACGTAACTTACGCATTTTAATAAAATATTTATGAACGCGTATTTGTCAAGAATATTATTTCGGATTATTGTATGAAATAAAATATAATATCTTGGGAAGAATATTTATATTTTGGAGTTAAAAATAAAATATACTTTTAAGTGAGACTTAATAATATATTTTGAAGGTATACGAACGCACATGTATTAAATCCCCCATCCTTGGGAAGGAGAATAATTACCAAGTATCTACAAATATAAACACGAAATAGTTGTCTAACTATTTCCCAAAAACTTAAACCTTAAGCTAAGGCACGGCCATCCATCTAATAGAGTTAGTACGTGTAGGTCGTCGCACAGCTGCTTGATCAAGAGATATACTTGGTAGAGACGCACCACTGTGAGTTCATGTCCCCCTTTTCTCTAACTGTTTTTCAGTTTTCTAAACTGCGGGGGTGAAATACATGTTACTATGATTACGAATAATTCTTACATGGTATGGTTAGCGTAAGGAGGGTTATTATTCAGATCATGTGAGTGGGTAGGCGGAAACTTGAGGCCATTAATCCTCAGGGTATGACCGAGGGGCAGGAGCGGTAGATCTATCTGGGTGTAGCGAGCCCAGCCCCAGGCCCAAACAGAACGGACCTCGGGGTGACTTTGTACCCAACGCATAAATCTGCTAGGTTTGAGTCTTCCTACTTGCACTTCACACATATCAATGGCCTTGCAAACCGTTGGTGATCTCTTTTTCCTTATTTGCTACATACCAGGGTTTTTATACATACAAAGGTTTATTTACTCACTTACACATGAACTCGCTCAACATTATTGTTGATTTTTTCAACTTACATGTATTTCGGGGAATTAAAGATCTGGCGAGGTATGTTGTGTTTTCCCGCTGCATATGGGTTCCGAGGTCATCCCGGTTTAGGAAATGTGACTTTTTCCTGGACGAGTCACAAATCTTAAACTGCGTTTTATTCACATTGATGTTTATGTCTTTCAAAACAATGTTTTATGTTATGGTGTTGTAGTCCCTAAGACAATGTTATGTTACATCGGTTTTAAAACTTAAATCTATGGATGATCTTGCATGGTTTTATTATCATATAGCTTTGTTATGATTAAGCTATGGTATTAAGAAGTCACACCAAAATAAACACGCTTCCGCAAAGCCAGGGTGTGACAGCTTGGTATCAGAGCTCGGATCATAGCGAACTAGGATTCCTTCTCGAGTCTAGACTATGATCACTAGGGCTCTCACGAAAACATTTTTACACTGCATACCACTCAAGTCCAGATCCAAAACTTTTTACAAACAAATGTTGAGCACATTTATTTATTATTTATAGGCTCAGTCTGGGAGGCTGAGGCTCGGTCTGGAAGACCGAGGCTCGGTCTGGAAAACCGAGGCTCGGTCTAGGAGACCGAGGTAGTTGCCTAGTAGGACTAGGGAGAGCAGTCTAAGAGGCTGGGAGAATAGGCTAGTGGGACTAGGAAGAGCAGTCTGAGAGGCTGGGAGAATTTGGCTAGTAGGACTAGGAAGAGCAGTTCTAAGAGGCTGGGAGGCTAGTGGGACTAGGAGAATTATTTGATTGCTTACTTGGTGACTAATGTGCTTATCTGATTGTATGATTGATTATTTGTACATATTTGTGTTTGTGTTACAGACACCATGGACTCGCCCGGCACAGGTGATTCGGACACCACGGGCCCTAGACCCATAGTATCAGATGACTTAGAGTCTTCGGAGCACGAGGTCCACACATCAGATGTTACCAGCATAGACGAGGACGACTTTCAGCCCTTTGCGCTGCCCGACGCTGTCGATGAGCCCGCTGATGGTCCTTTTGCTGGGTACCTACCACTCGTAGAGGTCCCTGCTCCCATACCTTTGGCCGTTTATCCTGCTTACGATATGCTCCTCGACGCCGACGTTGACGACGACGTCGATCTATTTGATGACGAGCCCCTGGAGGACGATGTTGAGGGTGAGGCCCTTCTAGCTGACGGTGGTCTTTTGTTACTCGCAGATGCTCCAGCTGAGGAGTCACCTGCACACTCACCCGCTCTAGACTCCTTTGAGTCTGTGGCCTCCGCACCGTCACACACTCGGAGCGCACAGCACTATTCACACGGTTCAGATCCTGACAGGGCATCATCTGCTGTCTCTCCTCCTAGATTTGCTTTCGATCACGACCTCGATGAGGATTCAGACCCTGTTTTTCCCCCTGGATTTGACCCGGACCGGGAGATAGAGTTCATCCACTTGGATCAGCCTATGGTTGACCCAGTAGACCCAGTTGACCCTGCATTCACTGATCATGCAGATTTTGATATGGAGTTCGTTGATCCCGAGCCTGCCATGGCCCTCGAGCCAGTAGCTGCTCCTGACCCAGTGCTTGAACATGACCCTGCTCATGCTGGCATATCTATTGATCCTGTGATTACTGACCCACCCATTGATGATCACCCTGCTGATGCACCACTACTGGAGGGTGACCATGTTATTGCTGCTGATCATGTTGATCCCCCACTTATCGCTGATATACCTGCTGACCCTCTTATTGCACCCCATCTTGACCCTATGCATGTACAGTTTGATCGAGCACTTTTTGAGGCACAGATTGACCCACGAGATGAGCACGCCCAGCATGGGTGGATTCCTGCGGATGATGAGCTTCCACCTATTCCTCCTCATACCACCGATGCACGTCACGTTGATTTCTCTTTTTCATTTGCACAGTACACACCTCCAGCTCGACCTGGAGAGGGTTCCTCGGCT
The DNA here is from genome assembly GCA_030545235.1 of Helianthus tuberosus. Classification (NCBI taxonomy): domain Eukaryota; kingdom Viridiplantae; phylum Streptophyta; class Magnoliopsida; order Asterales; family Asteraceae; genus Helianthus; species Helianthus tuberosus. The sequence goes on along the minus strand of CM060394.1, from coordinate 113,157,701 downwards.
CGTCCCTTTGGACATGTGCCGACATATATTCCAGTTATGCGACAGTCTTCATCTGCTATTCCCCCTGTACCACCATTCTTTGTGCCACCTTTTGATCCAGCCAGCGAGCCGTTTCTCTGGACGTCACCTTCTGTTATGCCATCGACCGACCCCTACCATCCTTTCCATATGGGGTATTCTATTGAGGAAGTTTTGATGTCGTTTGTTGTCCAGCAGGAGGCACTCACACGGCGTATTCAGGAGCTTGAGAGAGCTCAGCCACCGCCGTGCCAGTGTCAGGGTCAGACCCACCCTGCTTCTTCGCAGCACCCTCGACCATTGATACCTGACTATGCTGCACGCCTGTTGGCACTTGAGCAGCAGGTTGCTTCTTGGTTGCGTACCCAGAGAGCCATGGAGGAGGACTGGCTCCATTTACGACATTTGTTCTACACCCATTTTTCCCCCTCCTCCACCACCATCAGTTTAGGGCATCTTTAGTACAGCATGGGTAGACGTTGATGAGAAGACGGCGATTGCTCCGACCATACAGCATTTTTGGAGACTGCATTCTGATTCTGACTTTGGTTGATCATGTATATGGGATGTATTGACACTGATTTGATATTCTTTTGGACTGGGGTGATGTAGCCCTTAGTCGATGATGATGTATGACACTATTATGTACTTGTACACTCTACCATGTGGTCCCGATTTTGGCAATGCAATCGCAGTATTCTCATCATATGTGATGTTTTGATTGATTATTTATGTCTTATAACATGGGATGTTGTGTGATTAATATGATTATAACATGAGATGTTATGTACTATTACTATCATTATATACGTACGCTTTATTTTGGCCTGACTGATGTGAACCCATCTTTTAGAAGATGCCGCCGAGACGTCAAACGCCGATGCCTACCAATGAGGCAGAACTCCAACAAGTCATCGCTGCTGCCATCGCGCAATACGCCGCCTCGCAAGGAGGACCCAGCGGAAGCAGCTCAAACAACAATGGCAACAACAATCCACCTCATGGTACTACTAAGTCATTAAGACATACCATGATCTAATTGGATATCTCTAGCAAGGATGCTAATGCCATTCATATGTTGTAACGTATGTGCAGGGTGCACCTACAAGCAGTTTCTAGACTGCAAGCCTGTCAACTTTGATGGCACCGGAGGTGCTGTCGCTTTTGTTCGTTAGGCCGAGAAGACTGAATCTGTTCTCCGCATGAGCAAATGTGCACCAGACCAGCAAGTCACCTACATTTCTGGGCTATTTCTGGATGGAGCCCTATCTTGGTGGAATTTGCAAGTACAGACACTTGGTGAAGCTGCTGCCTACGCACTAACATGGACCGAACTGAAGGAACTAATGCGCAAAAAGTATTGTTCTCGCGCTGAAATCCAAAGATTGGAAACTGAGTTCTGGCATTTGAAGATGGAAGGTCTGAAGATCGCAGAATATGTTCAGAGGTTTCACGACCTGTCGCATGTGGTACCCTATATGGTCACTCCATAATTCAAGCGGATTGAACGCTTCATTTGGGGATTAGCTCCTCAAATCATAAGCATGGTGACCTCCTCCAAGCCTGCAACAATTACTGAGGCAATCGATTTGAGCGTGGCTCTCACTGAGGAGGCTATCCGCCTGAACAAGTTCGATGAGATCGAGACAAAGAAGAAAGAGACTCACGTCGAGTCATCCGGAGGTAACAAACGAAAGCTCTCGAACTTCAAACAAGGCACTAGTGGTGTTGTTAAGAAAGGAGAGCCAAACGCGCCAGCTCAGGTTACAGCTGGTGGTGGAAAGAAAGGAAAGGGATATATGGGCACCCAGCCCAAGTGCAACACCTGCCAGCGTCACCATTCTGGCCGATGTGGTTTGAAGGTATGTGAAGCGTGTAGGAAACCTGGCCACTTGAAGGATTCTTGTTGGGCCACTATTGGTCAGGGAGGCCAAGGAGGATTTGGAAACAGAAACAATAACCGGGGTGGAATTGGAAATCGCCCACAAGGAAACAATGGAGGTAATGGGAATCGAGGCAACAATGTGAATCAAGCAGGCGCTGTGAATCTTAACCAAAGGAATAACCAAGCTGGAAATGGAGGTGGAAACGGGCAAAGACTTGGATGCTTTAACTGCGGTGATATCGGGCACTTTAAGAGGAACTGCCCAGAGTTGAACCAAGCCCGTGGAAGAGTGTTCCATATCGAAGCGAGGGAAGCGCGCCAGGATCCAAATGTCGTTACTGGTACGTTCCCTGTAAACCAACGCTATGCATCCGTTTTATTTGATACTGGTGCCGACTATAGCTTCGTATCATTAGAATTTAAGAATATGCTTGGTTTAGCCGCTAGTAAGTTAGATATTCCCTACTCAATCGAATTGGCTAATGGGAAGTTAGTAGAAGCCAATGAAGTGATCAGAGGTTGTGCAATCGAGTTGGGAGAACGTGAGTTTACTTTGGATCTACTACCAGTCCAGCTGGGGAGCTTTGACGTGGTAGTAGGAATGGATTGGTTATCAAGCAACAAGGCAGAAATTGTTTGTCACGAAAAGGTTGTTCGTATCCCGACCGAAGATGGCGAAACAATTGTGGTTCATGGCGAAAAGCGCGATACGCCGTTAAGAATTATCAGCTGCCTCAAAGCGCGAAAGTGTTTGCAAAAAGGGTGTGCTGCCTTCCTGGCACACATTGTAGACAAGAAAGCTGCAGAACCGAAGATCGAAGACATCCCTGTCGTGAGGGAGTATCCGGAAGTCTTCCCGAAGGACTTGCCTGGACTGCCGCGTCAGAGGCAAGTGGAGTTTCACATCGATTTAGTCCCAGGCGCCGCGCCTGTGGCTAAGGCACCTTATAGACTTGCCCCGTCTGAGATGCAAGAATTGTCGACACAACTTCAAGAGTTGTTAGACAAGGGATTTATCCGACCAAGCTTCTCGCCTTGGGGAGCTCCGGTCCTGTTTGTCAAAAAGAAGGACGGTAGTTTTCTAATGTGCATAGACTACCGGGAGCTGAACAAGCTGACGATCAAGAATAGATATCCTCTGCCAAGAATTGATGATCTGTTTGATCAACTACAAGGTTCAAGCTTTTACTCAAAGATCGATTTGCGATCTGGATACCATCAGTTAAGGATACAAGAGGAGAGTATCCCGAAGACAGCCTTCAGAACTCGTTATGGACACTACGAGTTCCTTGTTATGCCGTTTGGGTTGACAAACGCACCTGCAGTCTTTATGGATTTGATGAATAGAGTTTGCAAGCCGTACTTGGACAAGTTCGTGATTGTGTTTATCGACGACATCTTGATTTATTCAAGGACAAAGGCTGAGCACGAACAGCATCTAAGAGCTATTTTGGAGCTGCTGAAGAAATAACAGCTGTATGCCAAATTCTCTAAGTGCGAATTTTGGCTACGTGAAGTCCAATTTCTTGGACATGTGGTAAATGGAGATGGAATCCATGTGGATCCAACCAAGATCGAAGCGATCAAGAATTGGGAAACGCCAAAGACGCCAACCGAGATTCGACAATTCTTGGGTTTGGCTGGCTACTATCGAAGGTTCATTGAGGATTTTTTGAAGATCGCTCAACCATTGACGCTCCTCACCCAGAAAGATAAGAAGTTTGATTGGGAAATCAAACAGGAAGAAGCGTTTCAGCTGTTGAAGGATAAGCTCTGCAATGCGCCAATCCTAGCACTACCGGAAGGTACTGATGATTTCGTGGTATACTGTGACGCCTCCCGTCAAGGATTGGGCTGCGTGTTGATGCAACGCCAGAAGGTTATTGCTTACGCATCACGTCAGTTGAAGGTACATGAGAAGAACTATACCACGCACGATTTGGAGCTAGGCACAGTGATATTTGCTTTAAAGATCTGGAGGCACTACCTATATGGTACGAAATGTACAATTTTTACAGACCATAAGAGCCTACAACACATATTCAACCAGAAGGAGTTGAATATGAGACAAAGACGATGGGTTGAGTTGTTAAATGATTACGATTGCGAGATAAAGTATCATCCAGGGAAGGCGAATGTGGTTGCCGACGCCCTAAGTCGAAAAGAGAGGATCAAGCCCATAAGGTTTAGGGCTTTAGAAATGATTATCCAAACCGATCTTTCCTTGCGCATTCGTGCCGCGCAGAAAGAAGCTCTTAAGGAAAGAAATCTTGAAGAAAAATATCTTCGTGGGATGGAGAAGCTATTAGTACCAAACGAGGATGGAACGTTATGTTTTGAGAAAAGGATTTGGGTTCCTCTGTTTGGTGGTTTAAGGAAAGTTGTTTTTGATGAAGCTCACAAATCGCGGTACTTTATCCATCCAGGAGCGGATAAGATGTACCAAGATCTCAAGAATTACTATTGGTGGCCTAGGATGAAGGGCGATGTTGCTGTTTATGTGAGCAAGTGTCTAACGTGTGCTAAGGTGAAAGCGGAATACCAGAAGCCTTCAGGACTTCTGCAACAACCTGAGATTCCCAAATGGAAATGGGAACAAATCTCCATGGATTTTATTACAAAGTTGCTAAGAACGCCAAGAGGTCATGACACTATCTGGGTGATAGTTGACCGCCTAACAAAGTCCGCACACTTTCTGCCAATCAAAGAGAAGGATAACACCAGCAAACTGGCAGAAATATACATGCGAGAGATCGTCGCACGTCATGGAGTGCCTCTCTCGATCATCTCTGATAGAGATGGACGTTTCATATCAAGGATTTGGCAATCCTTCCAAGAAGCTTTTGGCTCATAATTAAATCTGAGCACTGCATTTCACCCTCAGACCGACGGTCAAAGCGAGCGGACTATTCAGACACTGGAGGATATGCTGAGAGCATGTGTAATGGATTTGGGCGGTAGCTGGGATAAACATTTGCCACTGGTCGAATTTTCATACAACAACAGCTACCACACCAGTATTGGAGCCGCGCCATTTGAAGCTCTTTACGGACGCAAGTGTCAATCACCCCTATGCTGGGCTGACGCAGGTGATAGGCAGCTTGTTGGTCCCGAAATCGTCCAAGAGACGACAGACAAGATTGCGCAGATTTGAAAACGCATCGAAGCGGCTCGCGAAAGACAGAAAGCTTATGCAGATCCAAACCGGAAACATTTGGAATTCCAAGTTGGAGATATGGTTTTATTGAAAGTTTCACCCTGGAAGGGTGTGGCCCGCTTCGGAAAGCGTGGGAAGTTAAATCCGCGTTACATTGGCCCTTTCAGAATTTTGGAAAGAATAGGGCTAGTAGCATACAAGCTGGACTTACCTGCTGAACTGAATGGAGTTCACGATACATTTCATGTATCCAACCTGAAGAAAAGTCCAACTCAAGACACCGTTGTCATTCCCACCGACGAGATTCATGTTGACAACACGCTCCATTTCGTTGAAGAACCTGTTGAGGTTACGGATTGGAAAGTAAACAAGACCCGCTGGAGCAGTGTCAAGCTCGTCAAAGTTCGTTGGAATGCCAGACATGGTCCTGAATACACCTGGGAGCGTGAGGACCGGATGAAAGAGAAATACCCCCACCTATTTCCCAAGAACCCTTCTTCTAGAAGCAGAACTTAAAATTTCGGGATGAAATTTTTCTAACGGGGGGAGAATGTGACAACCCTCACTAAACCAGGTATCCGTACGACTTAATTAATAATTAATTACTGCTTAATTACTGTGCTTACTTGAACTTGTGGATAAACTACTACTTGAATACTGATACATGTACTTACTTGCATCATACTTTACTTGCTGTCACTCCATGTTTTGCTTACAGCACCTTTGTGACAACCTTGATGCACCAAAAGCACAGTAGCACAATGAACGGATAACCTATTAAACGTGCTGTCATAACTAGCACCAGGCAGGTACTGTCTCTAAGGCCTGTAAGAGCCTGAGATAGTTTGCTACACTAGTGGTGAGTGTAGGGATATAAGGGTTGTAGAACTGCGTCACTAGGAATGAGATTACAGTGACCGGATGTGCCTAAAAACGTACTTTAAGTACAAAATTCAGCACTTTAATTAAAATTCAGCATCTAGCTAACTAATATAGTGCTAAAACATGAGAAAAATGTTACTAGACACTTTCCGAAGTGTCGGGAATAAGTTGTGTCACTAAAAATAATAATAACGACACTTTAAAGCTTTGTTAAGCACTTTAACGAATCTCTATCCAACCGAACAACCGGACTTTACCCGGAACATAAAAATATTGCCATATACATTGCTTTTCTTTTTCTGAACCAGTTAGGGTCGCCGAATACCCTAACACCCGCTATAATGCACAACACACTATTAACCGAGTTAACCTCCTAATCACTTAACTTAACTTAACTAATGTCCTAACTACATGGTTGAGATTGAACCAAGACCCCCCCCCCCCCTCTCTAACCGAACCGTCCCCAAGGGGGACACCCCTTGTACTTGTTGATTAATTTAATCATCTTGGTCCCATATCAAGAAAGCATATGATCCATTGGTTAAGTATGTAGTAATTGCCTATAAGTTCAAGCCTAAACACATCATTCTTTCCATCACTCAACTCTCAACAAAACTCTCCCTCTCCTCTCTATAAGCTCTCGGCCGAACATCCCCTATATCACCCATCCAATTTCGATTTTGATCTTGCAAGTTCCAAGGGTATACAAGGGTTAAGGATCTCACACAAAGAAGCTTGGTGCATTCGGAACGTGAAGGACCTCACCCTATTGCTTTTATCCACGCATTTTTCGACTAGATTCTTCCCTAGCCTCGAGCTAGTAGTAAGTTGCTTGAAACACACTCTAGATCTATTTTAAAGTGGTTAAAATAATATATGACGGTTAAAACTCAAGAACATGCAAGATGATATGTAAAAGTCTATTAAAATGTTAAAGAGGTTGGTTAAAAGCCATGATGTTGTGTAAATCTTGTAAGATTTGTTTTGTGTGATTATTTAGTGCCGATCTATGATGTGGTAGCTCGGGTCATCATCTAACCCGGATTAGTCGTGATCATGGATCATGACATAGAGTTTGTTTAAGTGTACAAAGGGTTAAATGATGAAACTCTACCACACACTAAACTTGAACTTGTGTAAAATCGATTTTACTTATGAAATAGTGTTCAAAACTAGTAGATCTACTGATCTACAAACGGTATTTTCAAAGGACCACGTGTCAAGAGAAAACATACTTTTAAAGACGGATCTTTCATAAACAAGAATGATTTTAGCAAACACACAGGTGTGTAAATACTTGTGTAACACTAAGTTTCGACAAAGAACTAATATTGTCAAATTCTACAAGAAGTTGTAAAGATGAAATTCCTTTAAAAACGAGACTTTCAAGAAACGAAGTTGATTTATATATAAAGATCCACTAAAAATAGTGGGATTTATCACGCATTTTTGGATAAACCACAAGTTCATGTAATTTATGCGATTTATATCTATTTTAACTAGTTGAATATTGTTTATTGTTGATTGAGGAAATTGTTGATTTGGATTTTAAAAGAAAATGATACGCTTGAAAGCGTGGCCACCTCCAGTTACAGGGGAAACTCTGGCAAAATTTTTCTAAAAACCTAACACTTGGGAATATTTTCACTACAAGTGTTGTAAATCTATTTTTGACTTGTTTTCAAAACGTAAGTTTCACCACGACCTTATTTACAAACATCGGAGGTGGGGTTTTTCACAAAATAAAAACGGGGTAAATATATATTTAATATATATATTTTTCATAGCGTCACTTGTAAAATGTTTATGATTATTTTGTGAAATATACAAATATTATTTTTAGGGTAAAAATAATATTACCGAATGCTAATGATTCCAAAAATAATGCATACGCTTTCATAATTAATAATAAGTTACAACGGTATGATTATTACCACCTGATCTTTAAAACGTAACTTACGCATTTTAATAAAATATTTATGAACGCGTATTTGTCAAGAATATTATTTCGGATTATTGTATGAAATAAAATATAATATCTTGGGAAGAATATTTATATTTTGGAGTTAAAAATAAAATATACTTTTAAGTGAGACTTAATAATATATTTTGAAGGTATACGAACGCACATGTATTAAATCCCCCATCCTTGGGAAGGAGAATAATTACCAAGTATCTACAAATATAAACACGAAATAGTTGTCTAACTATTTCCCAAAAACTTAAACCTTAAGCTAAGGCACGGCCATCCGTCTAATAGAGTTAGTACGTGTAGGTCGTCGCACAGCTGCTTGATCAGGAGATATACTTGGTAGAGACGCACCATTGTGAGTTCATGTCCCCCTTTTCTCTAACTGTTTTTCAGTTTTCTAAACTGCGGGGGTGAAATACATGTTACTATGATTACGAATAATTCTTACATGGTATGGTTAGCGTAAGGAGGGTTATTATTCAGATCATGTGAGTGGGTAGGCGGAAACTTGAGGCCATTAATCCTCAGGGTAGGACCGAGGGGCAGGAGCGGTAGATCTATCTGGGTGTAGCGAGCCCAGCCCCAGGCCCAAACAGAACGGACCTCGGGGTGACTTTGTACCCAACGCATAAATTTGCTAGGTTTGAGTCTTCCTACTTGCACTTCACACATATCAATGGCCATGCAAACCATTGGTGATCTCTTTTTCCTTATTTGCTACATACCAGGGTTTTTATACATACAAAGGTTTATTTACTCACTTACACATGAACTCTCTCAACATTATTGTTGATTTTTTCAACTTACATGTATTTCACGGAATTAAAGATCTGGCGCGGTATGTTGTGTTTTCCCGCTGCATATGGGTTCCGAGGTCATCCCGGTTTAGGAAATGTGACTTTTTCCTGGACGAGTCACAATTCTTAAACTGCGTTTTATTCACATTGATGTTTATGTCTTTCAAAACAATGTTTTAGGTTATGGTGTTGTAGTCCCTAAGACAATGTTATGTTACATCGGTTTTAAAACTTAAATCTATGGATGATCTTGCATGGTTTTATTATCATATAGCTTTGTTATGATTAAGCTATGGTATTAAGAAGTCACACTAAAATAACCACGCTTCCGCAAAGCCAGGGTGTGACACTCGCCTCGTTCGTGTTCAGATTGAATGCTCGTCCACGAGAGGGATTCACATTCGCGTTCGCGTTGGCATTCGGGTTGACATTCGCATTCGCATTTGCGTTTACCAACCTCGGACAGTTGTTGCGGAAATGACCCATTTCTCCGCAATTAAAACACGAACCAGGTGGGAATCTCGCAGCATTCCCTTGAGCTTGTGCTGGAACCTGAGCAGCTTGATTTTGACCAAAACGACAAATGTTGTCCAAATGCCCAAGTCTACCACACGTAGCACACTGTTTACAGGCCTGTTGGGGAACATGGTGACCATTACATCGAGCACAGTGTGGTGCAGTACCAGCATATGCTTTCTTCGTAGGAGGTTTAGTCGGTGGGTTCTGAGCAGTCTGGTTGGTGATAGCAAAGTTCTGGGAAGCCTTACGCTTCCTTGACTTTTTAGAAGACTCACCCTGCTTCTTACCTTACCCTTTTCCTTGTCAGAATCGGTCGACTTCTTTGTATCACCCTTGCGGGTGAGTTTACCCTTCCTGACTTGGGACTCAGTCAGGGTAGCCGACAACTCGATCGCTTGACGAACAGTAGTAGGATTAACGCCCTTCACAATATCCTGAATGGAATCGGGTAAACCATCGATATACCTCTCGATTGCCTTCTCCAACGGGGTAACCGTCGTAGGACACAACAAACTAAGCTCCTCAAATCGATCCGTATAAGCACGGTGTTCTCCCCCGTCTTGTTTCAAATCATCGAATTCTCGTTCCAAAGCTCGAATCTTGTGACGGGGACAGAACTCTCTCATCATGAGAGCTCTGAGCTCTTCCCAAGTTTGTGCTAATGCCACTTCGGCACCCCTATCGCGCATAACTCCATTCCACCATGTAAGAGCTCGCTTCTCAAACACGCTAGATGTAAACTCAACCTTACGCGCATTCGGACACTGCACATGTCTGAATGTGCTCTCGATACTCTCAAACCACTGTAGGAGCGCAGTTGCTCCTTGTGGCCCAGAAAACTTAAGCGGCTTAGCAGAATTGAAATTCTTGAAATTACATTGAGCATTATTGTTGTTATTATTGTTGTTGTATAACTCGTGGATTTGGGTCACAACACCTGGAAGCACAGCAGCCATTTGCGGAGAGACAAGGGCTGCGATTTCCTCACCAGTAAAAGTTTGAGCATCGCGTCAAGGAGCCATTGTCTAATAAGGAAACAAGAGAAATGAGTGAGGTCGACAATTGGAGAAACAAAAGAGGTATTGAGAAACATCGACAAAACACAAGGAGTGCGATCATTTGTTCGTTACCACGAACAAACAAATGACACGCAGTGACAAATCAAAGTAAATGGATCATAATAATGTATCGCTGAAGACATGCTCGCCTATAAGTGAACACTCACCCCAAGAGTTCCCAGGTAAGAGTGACTGGTCCGATACTGCGGATTTGTACGAACACTCTAGCCTTAGACAGAAAACTCAGGGTACAGGCATTCACTCTTCCAGTTTGCACGTGTTCACATTATTTAGACCCAAACTTTGACAAGATTTTGAAAACTGAGAGGATTCAAAACCTTACAATCAATCATCCAAGGATAGATGATTAATTTTCGAAGCGGATTTGTTATTGTGTTCTCGTTGTGGTTATCACCTAAGGATAGGTGACGGTATTGTTTTAAAAATCTAAACGCAAGATAACTCATGTTAGGGTCCTAGAAAGTTATAGTCTAGGTCAAAGCATTACTAATAACATAATTCCCTATAACCATTGGCTCTGATACCAACTCTTCTGTCACACCCCGACCACATTAAAACAACAAACCGTGGCGGAAACGTCGGGGAGTGTTGTAACAGAATCATCGTTTCAACAACCATGGTAATTAAAAGTTTCGTTTTATTGATTCATTAAGTAAATTACATTGTCTTAAAACCAAACAAACAAATTAAACATCGTCTACTGTTGTTTTTATGTCACTAAGGCCTCGCCCAGATCCTAAGTGACTCAAGCTTCCTAGCAATCATCACGCAACATCACCTGAAACATATGTAAAAATAAAGTCAACAAAGAAATAATAGCGAGCACATAGGTTTTATAAGAGTATCGGAATCATGGCTCGTTTATGTAAATATTGCAATACCTCGAAAACCTTGTTTTGAAAAGTATATAATATTGCAACATTATTATCCAACTCAAATCAAGATGGTTATAATTTATAAAATCTCGTAGCCATGATTCTTAACCCCAAAACATTTTCTTTAGTAAACCAATTCGTAAAACATCTCGTTAAAACTCATTAAAAACTCGTATGGTTTATATCATTTCGAAAACCTCGTTGTGTGACATCGTTTCAAATCGTTTCCCAAGTGAACTAAATAATGACACGCAATGTAATATGATAGAAGCACTTATATATAAGATGTACCAGCGGCGTATCTACCATGATTCTATCATGTTACACCCATCCCATTACCTAATCACAACCCAAACCAATCGTTCGTGCAAATCGTTCATATCGTTTAAGTCGTTCCAAATCGTTTAATTTGTCCCAAAATCGTTTTCGTTTTAATTGTGAAACTACTTATGGTTGCCTCGCTAATAACATTCAAAACTTCGTGACTCGACCACCTCGTTTATCGTATTAACAAACCACCAAAGGGTAAGTTAAAAATCATCAGATTCGGTCGTTACCTACATAACTCCCACACATAACCATGGGTGTAGTCTGATAACGGGATTTGTCAGATCCTATGGTACCAAAACCTAATACTGGTCGGCTTGATCAATGCTAATGAATGTCATTCGTTATGTAATTACAACCATCGAGTTCGTTCACATTATTGAAATCGTTATTAGTTTAATATAAACCATCTTTATCGTTTTTGAGACCATCGTTTAAATGTCGAAATCGTTTTAATACATATGAATCACCCCAAAACAATTGAAAATAGTAAAATAGGGGAACTATGTACTCACATTGAATGAAGGGTATCCTTGATCTAAAGAACTTAGCGAAGCTCAGACAAACCGAGGAAATTCAAGTGGTGACTAGTAATCGGATCACTAGTAAATAAATCGACACCTAAATCAGAAGATCGGATAGAATGAGGTCTTGTAAACCAAATGAGTGTAGGAACTCATGTGATATGTGATGTGTGTAAAATGCAACATATAAATTACATCAAATAAGGCATAAAACTAACCCTTTTTTAGTACTAATGTTGGAAAAAGTATGTTTTTGTCTTCCTTTTGAATTTACAGGGTCAAATGAGCTTAAACGAACAAAAGGAACAAAAATACAGCCAAAACCAACATAAATACAAAGAAAAGGAAGAAACGTGGCATGCCCGACCCCTCGACAACAACTCCCAAAGCAAAAACAAGAAGAAAGCTGAGCATGGGGCTGTGCCCAGCCCGACACAGGGCGTGCCCAGCCCGACACGGGGCGTGTCCAGCTCAACACGGGGTCGTGTCCAGAATGGTCAGCCCTGGCACAAAAGACAAACCTATAGAAGCTTCTATTGCCCACCACGGGGCCGTGTCCAGTGAACACGGGGGCGTGGCGAAAGTACAGCAGGCGCATTAATTGTAATTGCGAATTACAATTAATGAAGAGAGAGAATGTCAGACAAGCACGGGGGCGTGTGGAGCTAATAAAGACAAACTGTATTAATGAAGAAAGAGAAAAGGGTGGACACGGGGCCGTGTCCAGCGGTCACGGGGCCGTGTCCAGGCTTCTGTACAGGCTATAAATAGGAGTGCTTGGCTCAAGCTCAAACCATCCCTTGGCACACCATCTCTCTCACACTTCATCCACCACCCACCACCATCACAACACCATCATCCACCACCATCATCCATTGTCCATCGTAGAGTGTGTGAGTCGTCTCGGGATCCAAGATTGATCGTAAGAGTTCTTGACAATCAAGGCCATGTTTGCCTAAGTCTCTTACATCACTTGGTGAAGACAAAGTGTCTAGTATAATACTTTTTATTTCTAATCTTTTGCACTTTTTATTTGGTTTTGTATTAATGACTTTAATAACTAGTTACTTATGTTGAAGGTGATCGTTCCTTATCGTTTGTCCGTGGTGTCTTGGCATTATTTTACTGTCTATATAAAATAAAGGATTTTCACCATTCATATCTCCACGGTCTATATGGAGATATGTTGGCTACCTGGTAGGGGGTTAAGGGAACGGTTTGGTAAAGGTCTTGCCATTGTTCAGCGTTTAGAGGTCCTGCAATGGACCTGGGTCAAATTTAGTAGGACCTCCTTCAATACTTCACGGTATTGGATGGCGGGGGTCCAAACTCTTTGATCCCCTCATAAGTTAACTACTATTAATACTATAACCCGGCTATTTAGGACTGTATCCCTGCTGACTCAGACTACTTAGCCGAGGGTAACGTCACCGCCAAAAGCGGGGCCTACCACAATACTGCATTAATAACTTAATTCATTATCTTCCAATAATCCACCCTTTTAGGATTGTATCCCTGCTGACTCAAACTACTGGGGTGAGGGTAACGTCGCCTTCAAAAGAGGGGCCTACTACAATAACTAAGATAATCTCTTAATTATGTGCAAAAGTGCGGAAATAATCAAAGGTTATACTAGATACGAGTCGGAACCAAGTGATTCATCTTGTCTATCTGTTTTTCTTTTATTTTTATTTTCAGCATTTTAGTTAGTTTTATTTTTCTTAGTTTAAAACATTTTTCTAAACTTTTATTTTGGTTAGACGTTGAGGATAAACCGGTACTAAAAGCTCTTGTGTCCTTGGACGACCTCGGTATCTTACCAACGCTATACTACACTCAACGATGGGTGCACTTTCCCATATGTGTGTTTAGTGTTAGTGAAATATCGTGTTTTATAAATTTAAAACTTGGCTAAAATAAGTGTTAAAAAGGGCTTAAAATATACACCTAATATATACGACACTTCACACGCATCAATATGGTTTAACAAAGCCTACATCCTAAATCGGAATTTAGTTTAAGTGCTTTCGACCCATTACGACCCATTAAGGTAGCTTATGCTACTTTAACGTGTCGTTCATGCGAAACTATGTTCGGATGGTTAACTATGTGCTTATGTCAAGTCTTACATGCCCAATAATACCTAAACATGTTACTAAATCAGATTATATGTCAAAAACATGTTCACGTATGTAAAATACGGATTTATGTTTCAAAAGGGCGTTTTGGTCATTTCTTATGAGCATACAAGCTACTTAACAAATAACTAACCAATCCTATGTGATCATAAGGTATAACCTCAGTGGTTATTCCCTATGTAACTATGATCACTAATCGAGCTTGATCGGATCCTAATGATCGACCAAATGGGTCGGGTTCGAAAGTCTAAGCGGTTGTTTAGACCGCTTAACTTACGACCTTAAACAAGCACTAAACTAATACTGACGAGTTAAACATGTCAAAACATGTTTAACCTTCTTAGAAAACTGATTTGGTATCAAAACAATGGGTTTTGATACCTAAAAATAGTTCCGTTGCAAAATGCGTGCTAAAACGCATTTTGACCGAAACTTTGACTCGTCACTATGCCTAGTTAACATGGTAATCAGTAGGTATAATCGCTAAGGATTATAACCATCGTGATTACAATCACGTTGCAAAGTTCAATTGAACTTTGACTTGACCAATTGATGGTCAAAACCGAAAGTCAAACTGTGGGCCAAACTGTTTGACTTTCTGCTTAAACATAAAGAATAAGCATGAAAGAAGACTTACAATAGGTCCTAGCTAACTTTTCTACAAAGAATAAGGTTCTAATCAGTTGAGAGAGCTCCCAAACAAGATTGTAGAGATGAGAAGATAAGAATGAGCAAAGAATGAGGAAATGAAGGTGGTTATTTATACTTGTGCATGATGAACAAGATCAAGACAAGTGTTTGTGTGGTCTCCAAGCAATAAATCCTAACCATCCAAGTGTTATAAGCAGCTAGGAAGCCTTGGGGAGGTGTTAACTTGGTCCCCAAAACATGAAAATTGCGTACAAGGGCCTCAAGAACGAGCTGGGAAGCTGCTGTGAAGTTTCTGATCTGCAAGTCTGACACGGGCCGCGTAAGAATATGGCTAGGCTTATGCGGGCCACCTGGCCTACTTTCCAGAAATTGCAGTTTGGCCCCTGAACTTGTAAAACTTGTGTTTCGGCCCATTTTTGACACGTTTAAGCCCCGTTAACCTCATTTCAAAGCTCTAAAATGATGTTAAAGTATAGGGAACTCAAAAAATGTTCAAAAATATCTCGGAGGTCAGTTCGTTTGGTCGTACGGTCGCGTTGTTCGTTAAATTACGATGAAACTCAAACGGACGCGAAAACGAACCAAATTAAGCGACGAACGATATTTTTCATGCCGATCACTAAAATAAAAATATTTTAGTGTATACAAAAATTTTGGGTGTCCAGATGTGGTCAGAACGTAAGATATGCGCGAAAATGCAAACTTACGTCGTTTTTGACACTTTTAGTCCCTGTAAGATTAAATAAGCATATTTTTGCATACCGAACCACTCAAAGCTTATTTCTAAGCTATGTTTAGGTTATTTATGGTATGTTTAGCTTATGATCAAGTTCTGGACTCTTCAATACCATACGAATCGGTATAGTTTCGCAGTTTGACACAAATAGTCCCTGCGATCGAATAGACTTATTTTCAACACACCAAACCATCCAAAACTTATTTCTAAGTTATGTGAAGGTTATTTTAGGTATGTTAAGCCTATGTCACTATCCCGGAGTGTTTGTCACGTTAAACTGACTGCGTTTGTGCACCAGTTTGCGTATAACTTTCCAGAAAGCGATTTAAAGCTTGAAATCGGAATCGAATCAAATCGTAAAATCATCAAACACAAATACACACATAATAACACCAAAACACATTGTTTTATTGATAATTAACATTGTTTTGCATTGTTCATCGATTACAGAGCACAGTTGTCACAGTCTCCCCTACTTTAGGAAATTTCGTCCCGAAATTTTAACCAGAGGAAACTTGTGAGAACAATTGCGGATATTTCGCCTTCATTTGGTCCTTACGTTTCCAAGTACACTCTGGGCCACGTTTGGATTCCCAACGAACCTTGACCAAATGAATTTGTTTGTTCTTCAACTGTTTGTAGGTACGGTCCACTATCTCCACAGGTTTCTCGACAAAGTGCATCGTTTCATCGATTTGGATTTCGTCGAGTGGAATGTGAAGATCAGCGTCAGCTAAACACTTTCGCAGATTGGACACGTGGAAAGTCGGATGAATATTTCCAAGCTCTGGAGGTAGCTCTAGTCGATAGGCAACCTTTCCAACCCTTTCAACAATCTTAAATGGTCCAACATATCGTGGTGCAAGTTTTCCTTTCCTTCCAAATCTCACCACTCCCTTCCAAGGTGACACCTTGAGAAGGACATGGTCTCCGACTTAAAATTCTAAGGGCTTGCGTCGTAAATCCGCATAACTCTTTTGACGGCATCTAGCTGTCACAAGATTATCGCGAATTTTCTTAATTTTGTCTGTTGTTTCCAGAACAAGCTCCGGTCCAGTAAGCTGAGCTTCACCGGTCTCATCCCAACAGACAGGTGAACGACATTTTCGACCGTAGAGAGCCTCGAATGGTGCTATTTTAATGCTAGTATGATAACTATTGTTGTAAGAGAACTCGATCAATGGAAGATGAGAGTCCCAATTACCACCAAAGTCAATCCCGCATGCTCTAAGCATATCCTCCAAAGTTTGAATCGTCCTCTCAGATTGTCCATCTGTTTGGGGATGATAAGCAGTGCTTAGATTTAGTTGGGTTCCCATAGCAGATTGCATGGCTTTCCAAAAATGAGATAAAAATCGAGCATCACGATCGGATATGATGTCCAAAGGAACACCATGTCGAGATACAATCTCATCAACATAAGTCTTTGCAAGTTTATCAGCAGATAGATCCTCGCGAATCGCAATAAAATGAGCTGACTTCGTTAGTCGATCGATAACAACCCAAATAGCATCATGACCCTTAGATGTACGCGGTAATTTAGTGATGAGATCCATCGCAATGTTCTCCCACTTCCAAACCAGTATCTCTGGTTGTACAAGCAAACCAGATGGTCGTTGATGTTCAGCCTTGACTTTGAGACAAGTTAGGCATTTTGACACATACAAGGCAACATCTTTCCTCATACCAGGCCACCAGTACTGAGTACGAAGATCCTTGTACATTTTATCAGCACCAGGATGGATAGAATATCGAGACTTATGAGATTCGTCCATCACTAAAGTGCTAAGATCGTTTTGTTTCGGAATCCCCAAACGATCCATGAAATAGAGCAATCCATCATCATTCGCTTCGAGTTTAAGCTCAAGCTGATGTGGTAATTCCTTACCTATCAAATATTGTGAAACACAAGATTGCTGAGCTTGAAGGACACGAGTTTGAAGATCAGATAGAGTTCGAACAGATTGAAGCTTGACTCGCTCCTTTCGACTAAGCGCATCGGCTACGACATTCGCCTTACCAGGATGGTAGCGAATCTCGCAATCGTAGTCATTTAAGAGTTCAACCCATCGTCGTTGCCTCATGTTCAACTCCTTCTGATTAAGAATGTGCTGGAGACTTTTGTGGTCTGTGAAAACCACACACTTCGTGCCATAAAGATAGTGTCTCCAGATTTTAAGCGCGAAAACCACAGCCCCTAACTCAAGATCATGAGTCGTATAGTTCTTCTCGTGAACTTTCAGTTGTCTAGACGCATATGCTATAACTTTGCCTCCTTGCATAAGAACACAACCAAGGCCTAAGTTGGACGCATCACAGTAGACAACGAAATCATCGTTTCCCTCGGGCAAGGATAAAACAGGAGCATCACAGAGCTTCCGTTTCAGCGTTTGGAATGCTTCTTCTTGCTTGGGTCCCCACTCAAAAGGCTTATTCTTTTGAGTCAAAGCAGTGAGTGGAACCGCAATCTTCGAGAAATTCGAAATGAAACGACGATAATAGCCAATGAGACCAAGAAAAGATCGAATTTCTATAGGCGTCGTTGGTGTATTCCAATCCTTGATTGCTACAATCTTGGATGGATCCACATGAATACCTTGCTCGTTGACAATATGTCCCAAAAACTGAACTTCTTTAAGCCCAAATTCACACTTGGAGAATTTAGCAAAAAGTTGTTCCTTCTTCAGAAGTTCCAAAGTCAAACGAAGGTGTTGCTCGTGAGCGGCTCGAGACTTCGAGTAAATGAGAATATCGTCGATGAACACAATGATGAACTTGTCTAAATAAGGCTTACAGACCCTATTCATTAAGTCCATGAAGATAGCTGGGGCATTTGTCAAACCAAAAGGCATGACGGTGAACTCGTAATGCCCATATCTCGTTCGGAAAGCAGTTTTGGGAATATCTTCCTCGAATACACGAAGTTAATGATACCCAGAACGCAGATCGATCTTAGAAAAACAGGTAGCACCTTGTAGGTGATCAAAGAGATCATCGATTCGGGGTAGGGGATATCGATTCTTGATGGTAAGATTGTTAAGCTCTCGATAATCGATACACATTCGAAAAGATCCATCTTTCTTTTTTCACAAAGAGGACAGGAGCTCCCCAAGGTGAATAACTTGGTCGGATGAATCCTTTATCAGATAACTCTTGAAGCTGTTTCGATAACTCTTGCATCTCAGACGGTGCAAGACGATAAGGTGCTTTCACAATCGGGTTAGCATTGGGTACAAGGTCAATATGAAACTCGACTTGACGAACTGGAGGCAAACCTGGCAGTTCATCAGGAAACACCTCTGGATAATTCCGAAGAATCGGAATATCCTGAATACTCTTGCTCTTGCCTTTCTCCTCGGTGACATGTGCCAGAAAAGCGACATATCCTTTTCGTAGATAACTTTGGGCCTTCGTACACGACATGAGTTTCAATCCACCAGATGGTTTCTCGCCACGAACTTCCAGAATGTCGCCAGACGAAAGAGGAATACTAATGATCTTATCGAAACACACCACCTCAGCATGGTGTTTGGTTAACCAACCCATCCCCACGATAATGTCGAAACTCCCAAGTTGCATCGGTATGAGGTCGATGGGAAAAAGATGGTTATCGAGGTTCAATTGACAACCATGAATAACAGAATCGAGCACGAGAGGTTTACCAGTAGAAATCTCGACAGATAAGGGCTTCCTCAGTTTAGTTCTAGGTATCGCAAGTAAAGGCTCAATGGATAACGAAACAAAACTCCTATCGGCACCAGAATCGAAAAGAATAGATGCAAGTTGATTGTTAACAAGGAACGTACTGTTAACAACTTCGTTGTCTGCCCTCTCCTCGTTCGCGTTCAGATTGAATGCTCGTCCACGAGAGTGATTCACATTCGCGTTGGCATTCGGGTTGACATTCGCGTTTACCAACTTTTGACAGTTGTTGCGGAAATGACCCATTTCTCCGCAATTAAAACACGAACCAGGTGGGAATCTCACAGCATTCCCTTGATTTTGTGCTGGAACCTGAGCAGCTTGATTTTGACCAAAACGACAAATGTTGTCCAAATGCCCAAGTCTACCACACGTAGCACACTGTTTACAGGCCTGTTGGGCAACATGGTGACCATTACATCGAGCACAGTGTGGTGCAGTACCAGCATATGCTTTCTTCGCAGGAGGTTGAGTTGGTGGGTTCTGAGCAGTCTGGTTGGTGACAGCAAAGTTCTGGGAAGCCTTACGCTTCCTTGACTTTTTAGAAGACTCACCCTGCTTCTTACCCTTACCCTTTTCCTTGTCAGAATCGGTCGACTTCTTTTTATCACCCTTGCGGGTGAGTTTACCCTTCCTGACTTGGGACTCAGTCAGGGTAGCTGACAACTCGATCGCTTGACAAACAGTAGTAGGATTAACGCCCGTCACAATATCCTGAATGGAATCGGGTAAACCATCGATATACCTCTCGATTGCCTTCTCCAACGGGGTAACCATCGTAGGACACAACAAACTGAGCTCCTCAAATCGATCCGTATAAGCACGGTGTTCTCCCCCGTCTTGTTTCAAATCATCGAATTCTCGTTCCAAAGCTCGAATCTCGTGACGGGGACAGAACTCTCTCATCATGAGAGCTCGGAGCTCTTCCCAAGTTTGTGCTAATGCCACTTCGGCACCCCTATCACGCATAACTCCATTCCACCGTGTAAGAGCTCGCTTCTCAAACACGCTAGATGCAAACTCAACCTTACGCGCATTCGGACACTGCACATGTCTGAATGTGCTCTCGATACTCTCAAACCACTGTAGGAGCGCAGTTGCTCCTTGTGACCCAGAAAACTTAAGCGGCTTAGCAGAATTGAAATTCTTGAAATTACATTGAGCATTATTGTTGTTATTATTGTTGTTGTATAACTCGTGGATTTGGGTCACAACACCTGGAAGCACAGCAGCCATTTGCTGAGAGACAAGGGCTGCGATTTCCTCAGCAGTAAAAGTTTGAGCATCGCGTCGAGGAGGCATTGTCTAACAAGGAAACATGAGAAACGAGTGAGGTCGACAATTGGAGAAACAAAAGAGGTATTGAGAAACATCGACAAAACACAAGGAGTGCGATCATTTGTTCGTTACCACGAACAAACAAATGACACGCAGTGACAAATCAAAGTAAATGGATCATAATAATGTATCGCTGAAGACATGCTCGCCTATAAGTGAACACTCACCACAAGAGTTCCCAGGTAAGAGTGACTGGTCCGATACTGCGGATTTGTACGAACACTCTAGCCTTAGACAGAAAACTCAAGGTACAGGCATTCACTCGTCCAGTTTGCATGTGTTCACATTATTTAGACCCAAACTTTGATGAGATTTTGAAAACTGAGAGGGTTCAAAACCTTACAATCAATCATCCAAGGATAGATGATTAATTTTCAAAGCGGATTTGTTATTGTGTTCTCATTGTGGTTATCACCTAAGGATAGGTGACGGTATTGTTTTAAAAATCTAAACGCAAGATAACTCACGTTAGGGTCCTAGAAAGTTATAGTCTAGGTCAAAGCAGTACTAATAACCTAATTCCCTATAACCATTGGCTCTGATACCAACTCTTCTGTCACACCCCGACCACGTTAAAACAACAAACCGTGCTGGAAACGTCGTGGAGTATTGTAACAGAATCATCGTTTCAACAACCATGATAATTAAAAGTTTCGTTTTATTGATTCATTAAGTAAATTACATTGTCTTAAAGCCAAACAAACAAATTAAACATCGTCTACTATTGTTTTTATGTCACAAAGGCCTTGCCCAGATCCTAAGTGACTCAAGCTTCCTAGCAATCATCACGCAACATCACCTGAAACATATGTAAAAATAAAGTCAGCAAAGAAATGCTGGCGAGCACATAGGTTTTATAAGAGTATCGGAATCATGGCTCGTTTATGTAAATATTGCAATACCTCGAAAACCTTGTTTTGAAAAGTATATAATATTGCAACATGATTATCCAACTCAAATCAAGATGGTTATAATTTATAAAATCTCGTAGCCATGATTCTTAACCCCAAAACATTTGCTTTAGTAAACCAATTTGTAAAACATCTCGTTAAAACTCGTTAAAAACTCGTATGGTTTATATCATTTCGAAAACCTCGTTGTGTGACATCGTTTCAAATCGTTTCCCAAGTGAACTAAATAATGACACGCAATGTAATATGATAGAAGCACTTATATATAAGATGTACCAGCGGCGTATCTACCATGATTCTATCATGTTACACCCATCCCATTACCTAATCACAACCCAAACCAATCGTTCGTGCAAATCATTCATATCGTTTAAGTCGTTCCAAATCGTTTAATTTGTCCCAAAATCGTTTTCGTTTTAATTGTGAAACTACTTATGGTTGCCTCGCTAATAACATTCAAACCTTCGTGACTCGACCACCTCGTTTATCGTATTAACAACCCACCAAAGGGTAAGTTAAAAATCATCAGATTCGGTCGTTACCTACATAACTCCCACACATAACCATGGGTGTAGTCTGATAACGGGATTTGTCAGATCCTGTGGTACCATAACCTAATACTGGTCGGCTTAATCAATGCTAATGAATGTCATTCATTATGTAATTACAACCATCGAGTTCGTTCACATTATTGAAATCGTTATTAGTTTAATATAAACCATCTTTATCGTTTTTGAGACCATCGTTTAAATGT
Organism: Helianthus tuberosus; assembly: GCA_030545235.1. NCBI lineage: Eukaryota > Viridiplantae > Streptophyta > Magnoliopsida > Asterales > Asteraceae > Helianthus > Helianthus tuberosus. The sequence continues at coordinate 113,135,436 of CM060394.1, read as the reverse complement.
CGAAATCGTTTTAATACATATGAATCACCCCAAAACAATTGAAAACAGTAAAATAGGGGAACTATGTACTCACATTGAATGAAAGGTATCCTTGATCTAAAGAACTTAGCGAAGCTCAGACAAACCAAGGAAATTCAAGTGGTGCCTAGTAATCGGATCACTAGTAAATAAATCGACACCTAAATCGAAAGATAGGATAGAATGAGGTCTTGTAAACCAAATGAGTGTAGGAACTCATGTGATATGGTTTAACAAAGCCTACATCCTAAATCGGAATTTAGTTTAAGTGCTTTCGACCCGTTACGACCCATTAAGGTAGCTTATGCTACTTTAACATGTCGTTCGCGCGAAACTATGTTTGGATGGTTAACTATGTGCTTATGTCAAGTCTTACATGCCCAATAATACCTAAACATGTTACTAAATCAGATTATATGTCAAAAACATGTTCACGTATGTAAAATACGGATTTATGTTTCAAACGGGCGTTTTGGTCGTTTCTTATGGGCATACAAGCTACTTTACAAATAACTAACCAATCCTATGTGATCATAAGGTATAACCTCAGTGGTTATTCCCTATGTAACTATGATCAGTAATCGAGCTTGATCGGATCCTAATGATCGACCAAACGGGTCGGGTTCGAAAGTCTAAGCGGTTGTTTAGACCGCTTCACTTACGACCATAAACAAGCACTAAACTAATAGAGACGAGTTAAACATGTCAAAACATGTTTAACCTTCTTAGAAAACTGATTTGGTATCAAAACAATGGGTTTTGATACCTAAAAATAGTTTCGTTGCAAAATGCGTGCTAAAACGCATTTTGACCGAAACTTTGACTCGTCACTATGCCTAGTTAACCTGGTAATCAGTAGGTATAATCGCTAAGGATTATAACCATCGTGATTACAATCACGTTGCAAAGTTCAATTGAACTTTGACTTGACCAATTGATGCTCAAAACCGAAAGTCAAACTGTGGGCCAAACTGTTTGACTTTCTGCTTAAACATAAAGAATAATCATGAAAGAAGACTTACAATAGGTCCTAGCTAACTTTTCTACAAAGAATAAGGTTCCAATCAGTTGAAAGAGCTCCCAAACCAGATTGTAGAGATGAGAAGACAAGAATGAGCAAAGAATGAGGAAATGAAGGTGGCTATTTATACTTGTGCATGATGAACAAGATCAAGACAAGTGTTTGTGTGGTCTCCAAGCAATAAATCCTAACCATCCAAGTGTTATGAGCCGCTAGGAAGCCTTGGGGAGGTGTTAACTTGGTCCCCAAAACATGAAAATTGCGTACAAGGGCCTCAAGAACGAGCTGGGAAGCTGCTGTGAAGTTTCTGATCTGCAAGTCTGACATGTGCCGTGTAAGAATATGGCTAGGCTTACGCGGGCCGCCTGGCCTACTTTCCAGAAATTGCAGTTTGGCCCCTGAACTTGTAAAACTTGTCTTTCGGCCCATTTTTGACACGTTTAAGCCCCGTTAACCTCATTTCAAAGCTCTAAAATGAAGTTAAAGTATAGGGAACTCAAAACATGTTCAAAAATATCTCGGAAGGTCGGTTCGTTTGGTCGTACGGTCGCGTTGTTCGTTAAATTACGATGAAACTCAAACGGACGCGAAAACGAACCAAATTAAGCGACGAACGGTATTTTTGCATGCCGATCACTAAAATAAAAATATTTTAGTGTCTACAAAATTTTTGGGTGTCCAGATGTGGTCAGAATGTATGATATGCGGGAAAATGCAAACTTACGTCGTTTTGACACTTTTAGTCCCTGTAAGATCAAATAAGCATATTTTTGCACACCGAACCACTCAAAGCTTATTTCTAAGCTATGTTTAGGTTATTTATGGTATGTTTAGCTTATGATCAAGTTCTGGACTCTTCGATACCATACGAATCGGTATAGTTTCGCAGTTTGACCCAAATAGTCCCTGCGATCGAATAGACTTGTTTTCAACACACCAAACCATCCAAAACTTATTTCTAAGTTATGTGAAGGTTATTTTAGGTATGTTAAGCCTATGTCACTATCCTGGAGTGTTTGTCGCGTTAAACTGACTGTGTTTATGCACCAATTTGCGTATAACTTTCCAGAAATCGATTTAAAGCTTGAAATCGGAATCGAATCAAATCGTAAAATCATCAAACACAAATACACACATAATAACACCAAAACACATTGTTTTATTGATAATTAACATTGTTTTGCATTGTTCATCGATTACAGAGCACAGTTGTCACATTGGTGGCCCGGTATGAAGAAAGACATTGCCTTGTATGTGTCCAAATGCCTTGCTTGTCTTAAGGTTAAGGCCAAACATCAACATACCTCTGGATTATTGGAGCAACCAGAGATTCCAGTTTGGAAATGGGAAAACATTGCTATGGATCTTATTACTAAACTTCCACGCACTAAGAGAGGTCATGACACCATCTGGGTAGTTGTTGATCGTCTTACCAAGTCAGCACATTTCTTGCCAATTCGTGAGGATCTATCTGCCGACAAGCTTGCTAAAATCTATGTGGATGATATTGTATCTCGTCATGGCGTTCCTTTGAACATTATATCTGATAGAGATGCTCGATTTTCATCTCGCTTTTGGAGAACCATGCAATCTGCTATGGGAACCCAACTTAATTTGAGCACAGCTTATCATTCACAAATGGATGGTCAATCTGAAAGAACAATCCAGATACTGGAGGATATGCTTAGAGCTTGTGTGATTTATTTTGGTGGTAGTTAGGATTCGTATCTTCCATTGATTGAATTCTCCTACAACAATAGTTATCACTCCAGCATCAACATGTCTCCTTTCGAGGCTTTATATGGTCGAAAATGTCATTCATCAGTCTGCTGGGGTGAGATCGGTGAGGCTCAGCTTACTAGACCTGACCTCATTCAAGAGACAACAGATAAAGTTAAGAAAGTTCGCGATAACCTTCAGACAGGTAGAAGCCGTCAAAAGAGTTACGCGGATCGACAACGCAAGCCCTTGGAATTTCAAGTCGGTGATCGCGTTCTACTCAAGATGTCACCTTGGAAAGGTGTGATCAGATTTGGAAAGACAAGAAAACTTGCACCTAGATATGTTGGACCATTCAAGATCGTCGAAAGAATCGGAAATGTAGCCTATAGACTTGAGTTACCTCCTGAACTCGGAAACGTTCATCCAACCTTTCACGTGTCCAATCTCAAGAAATGTTTAGCTAATGAGAACCTCCACATACCACTTGATGAAAATTGTGTTGACGACACGATGCACTTTGTTAAGAAGCCTGTGGAAATCATGGACCGTAAAGTTAAATGGCTCAAACGCAAGCGCATTCCACTTGTCAAAGTTCACTGGGAATCTAAACATGGACTAGAAATTACTTGGGAACATGAAGATCAAATGAAGGCGAAATATCCACATCTATTCTCACAAGTTTCCTCTAAATAAAATTTCGGGACGAAATTTACACAAGTAAGGGAGACTGTGACATCTGTGCTTGTAATCATTGTACAAACTCTGAATAGTTCAATTATCAATAAAACAATGTGATTTAACCCCAATGTTTGTTTTTTATGTTTGACATTTTGCACATTTCGATTTTTGTTCAATTTCAAACTCTATATCGCTTTCTGGAAAGTTATACGCAAACTGGTGCATAAACGTAATCAGTTTAATGCGACAAACACTCCGGAACATCAACATATGCTTAACATACCTTAAATAACCTTTACATAACTTAGAAATAACTTTTAAAGGGTTTGGCATGGCAAAATCAAGTTTATTCACTTACAGGGACTATTTATGTCAAAGTGCGAAACTATGCCGATTCGCATAATAACGAACATTTTTGGAACTTGATCATAAGTTAAACATACCCTAAATATCCTTTACATAGCTTAGAAATAGGCTTTGAGGGGTTCGGTATGCTAAAATAAACTTTTTGGTCAATCAGGGACTAAAAGCATCAAAAAGTGCATAAGTTTGCATTTTCGCGCATATCTTACGTTTTGAACATATCCGGACATCCAAAAGTTTTTGTAATCATTAAAATATTTTATTTTAGTGATTGACATGCTAAAATTCCATTCGTCGCGCAATTTGGATCGTTTTTCGCGTCCGTTCGTGTTTCGTCGTAATTAACCGAACAACGCAACCGTACGACCAAACGAACCAACATCCGAGATATTTTCAAGCATATTTTAAGTTCTCTATACTTTAACTTCATTTTAGAGCCTTGGAATGGGGTTAACGGGGCTTAAACATGCCAAAAATCAAGTTTTAAGCTTGTAGGGACCTGTTTCGCCAAAAACTGAAACTTAGAACTGACCTTCCCCGAGCCACGCGCCAGACCAGGTTATACCTAGCGCGCCACGTGACATGGACCATTTTTTAGCAGTTCATTTTCAGCAACAAACTTCAATTCCAGGGTCTTTTGTGTAAAATTCTCAACACCTAGAGCTGGTTTTCGACTCCCATTGTATTCAATACCATGTGCAACAAATGTATGGCTAGGATTGATCCTTCTAAACACTTGTAATGATCTCATTCATCCTAACCTTCTATAAATAGCATGGGTCTTTCATTGGGTTCTTTGCTCATTTCATTCAAGATTTACTCTAAGTTTAAGTTTTCACTTGTTGAAGCTTCATACCTGAGTTTTCTTGATCTTGATTCTAGCTTGGACCTTTTGTAAGTCTCCTTCATGCTTGTTTATGCATTTCAAGCATGAAAGTCAAACAGTGTTTGACTTTCTGCTTTGACCAGTGAATGGTCAACACGAAGTTCGTTTGAACTTGGCAACATGAGCGTAATCACGATGGTCATAGCCCCTTGTGACTACACCTACTGATTACCACGTTGATTAGGCATAGCGACGGGTCATAGTTTCGGTCAAAATACGCGTTCATGCGTCTTTTGCAACCAAACTATTCTTGGGTATCAAAACCCTTTGTTTTGATATCAAACTTGTTTTCTAACTTAGTTAAACATGTTTCAATATGTTTAACTCGTAACTTTTAGTTTAGCGCTTATATAGGGTCGTAAGATAAGCGGTCTAAACAACCGCTTAGACTTTCGAACCCGACCCGTTTGGTCGATCATTAGGATCCGACCAAACACATTTTGTGACCATAGTTGTATAGGGAATAACCTTCCGAGGTTATACCTTATGGTCACTACGTTTAGTTAGTTGTATGATAGGTAGTTTATATGCCTTAGGAAAATGACCAAAATGCCCTTCTTGCGCATAAATTCATTTTAAGCATATATAACCTAAATTTTTACATCTAAGCTGATTAGGTAACATTATTAGACATGTTAAGGCATATAATACTTGTCATAGGACTAGTTAGGCTACTCATTTGTGCTTTTGCACCAATGGCGCGTTAAAGTAGCGTAAGCTACCTAAACGGGTCATAACGGGTCATAAGCACTTAGGTTAGGTTCCGTTTTAGAATGTAGGCTTTGTTAAACCATATTATATGAGTTCCAATACCCATTTGGTTTACAAGACCTCATTTTATCCGATCCTCCGATTTAGGTCCGGTTTATTAACATAGTTACCTATATTAGGTGCCGATTGATTCCGTGATCCTTCTAGCGTTACCTGGTTGTTATCTCTAGACTAATAAGCATTATCAAGTGAGTACATATACCCCTATTTTACTGTTTTCAAATATTTTGGGGTGAAACACATGTGCCTACTTGTTACTTTCTTGTTTTTCAGACTTTTATAACATATACTTGCTATGTTCATGTAGTACACGTATAGTACATGATTTCATCCATCTTTTTGCTATGTATGATTTAATAACATGCTAGTATATTGATTTCATCAACACATTTGTTTCATATGTTCATTTCAGCATATATACACAATGATTTATGTCACATTCTTGCTATGTATGTTCATTTTTGCATACTTAGTACATTGTTTTCACATAACATGCTTACATTTGGTATGAAATTTGGTTTGTATAACAAAACTGAAATACGTTCATTAACATTGATCACGCCGCTCGGTAGTAAGTAGTGGTACCATAGGAATTGACAACTCCCATTTCTGAAATCCTAGGTTTGTTTGGACGTAAGGAATGACTGAATCCGAAAACATTTTTGATAAGCCTTTAACTTGTTAAGGGTTTGTCCTTCAGTCTCAAGGCTAGGATGTATACGTTTAACATTACCACATAAGTGTTTGTATCAGTTAAGCATGGATTTTGCAAAACATATCTTTTGACTTAAACTATGATTTATATCAAATACATTGTTTTGTACATTTTTTACTTATGGGGTTGAGTAATATTATTATTCACCTTACATTTCATTTGGTTACACATAAACATCATACATATAGTTTGAGTAGTTACTTTTTACTTGCCATACATAACATTTGATTATACATTACATGATTTACATTTAACATTAGACAATGTTTACACATAAACATTTTGACATTGGTTTAAACAAGGTATTTTGGTGGTTTGTTTGGGTAAGTGATTTAAATACCGAGGCGTGTGTAAGATGATAAAAGCATGGTGGATACGCCGCTGGTACTTCCTATATATAAGTGCTTTTATGATATTACATATCGTTGCGTTATTTAAACCATTTCAATTTAGATATATTACATTTATTACAAATAACATATTTTCACAAAACATTGTTTTACAAACAACATATTTTATACAAACTCATTTTACTTGGTTATTCATTTAACCATACATCCTTCTTTTATATCATCTGATTTCTTATCGATTTTCATATGATTTACAAAGGAAAACATTTTACAAGATTCATGACTAACTTTTGTTAAACATTTCTTTCAACTACAAGTCATGAATCCTAAATCAATAAACCTATGTATCTCACATGCATTTTTATGCTGACATACCTATTTTCACATGTGTTTTCCGGAGCTGAAGCATAGGGTTGTTCAAGATACACTTAGGCGGACTTGGGCCTTAGTGACATAAAAGATGCAAGAATAGTTTAACTTATGTTGTATTTCCTTTATTTCCCAAGACAATGTAATCATGATTAATAAATAAAATGAAACTTTAAATGCCATGGTTGTGAAACAATAAATCTGCCACTCCACTCCCCGATGTTTCCGCTGCGGTTTGTTGTTTTACGCGGTCGGGGTGTGACATAATGCAACAACGAATCAAGACAATAATACACCGGATTCGGTTGAAATTCATTCCAGTGTATTCTCGCAATTCAATAATGTCAACACACTAATTTTATCCATTGATTTGTTTAAAAGTTGACAGAACGTATTCATGTTACTATTACATTTGAGCTTGCTGATTCTGAGTCCATCTAGCGGATGTTATTGTTTCTAGAACTCATTTGCATATTGTGAACGATCGTTTGGAATTCTAGTGGTCGAAACTCCTCTTCTATCGAACCCCTGTGGAATAAGTTACACTAGATTATATATCTATATCTCTCGTATCCTTTGACATCAAATTCTGGAACACATACCTTTTAACCATTGGGTTCTTGTTGTTGTAATATGTCCTTGGATTCACCTGATTTGAATAAGATTTGATTCGGTTTCGTGGTTAAGCACTTTGATAATATTCATACCCATACACGCATAAGGTAACCCTAAGGAGTTAATGTAGATTAAATTTCGAGGACGAAATTTTCTTAACAGGGGGGAATGTGACAACTGTCAAATTTGCATGCATCCGTACAATTATTAAACAATGATTAGTGTTTAATGACTGTGCTGAATTACAATTAATTACTTGAATTGCTTTCTGAATATTGCCATAAACATACATGTGCATCATATATTGCAAATGACATATCAAGACTGCATGCAAACTTTGTTGATTCGAATGATGCATGAAACACCGGCAGCACAGTTATGAGACAAATCAGAAAAATGCTAACAGAGTTCAGAACATAGACAAATATGGTATTCAGGTACAAAATGGGCCAGAAACCAAGAGTTACACTAGTATAGTGTGTAGGAAAGTAAGGATCACAAAACTGCCTTCCTAGTGATAGTTTAAGTGCCGGAAAGTGCCTAAAACTCACATAAACTGCAGAATTCAGCAAAATTCAGCATTTAAACAATCTAATATCATGCAGAAATATGGTTAAATGGTCCTGAATGCTTTCCTAAGTGTCGGGAATCAAAACTGTCACAAAAGGTAACATAAAGCACACTAAATTGCGTAGTTTAGTACCTTAACGAACCGGTAACCAACCGAACAACCGGACACTACCCGAAACACAAAATTTTCACTAGAAGCATTGTTTTAATATTAGCAAGCTAGTTATGGTCCCCGAACATCATAACGCACTATATAACATCTAGTAACTAACTAACCTAACTATATACTTGAAATTTAACTATATAAGCTAACCAACACTTACAACCTAGCCTAGACCCCCCCCCCCCCCACCTATTGGCAGATTGTATGTGGCCCCCACCATTTGATTATATTTTGTTAATTTATTAGATCTTGTCTAGTCTTTTATAAACACATTACACAAGAGATAACATTGTGTTGGAGATTTATATAAGTAACCATAAGTTCATCATAACCTTCATTCCTTCACAACACTTCACACCTACATTTCTCCTTCTCCTTCCTCTAGTCACGGCCGAGATCACCACCACCCCTACCATCAACTTCACTTCATTTTCATCCAAATCCCAAGTGATATTAAGGTGTTAGAAGGTGTATAAGGAAGCTTGGTGCCATTGGAAATTGAAGGACCTTCACCATTTTCTTTTATCCACCTCTTTTTTTCTCTTGATCATCCCTAGCCTTGAGCTAGTAGTAAGAACACTAATCTCTTCATTTTACATCTTATTTAAGTGGTTAAAGAATGATACATAATGTTAAGTTTGAAGAACACTAAGAATCAAGAGAATGGAGCATGAACATAAGCTTAAATCATGAAGAAATCATGTTGTTTATGTGTTGTTATACTTGTTGATTGTTGTTTACTTATGTAAATGATGTAGATCATCATATGATCTTGCTAGATGATGATTAAAAACATAATCTAGCAAAGATGAGAGGATGAAAATGTTAGAGATCAATGGATCATCCTCACATAAGTCATGAACTTGAAAGAATAAATTGTTTTCTTGTAAAATGATGATTAAAGTAAGATGTAAGTCTTGTAGATCTAAGATTTAAATGATGCTTTTTCAAGAAACCAAGTTAAAAATACAAGTCTTACTTAATCTTGGTTCTTAAATAAATAACCCTCATTTTTGGTGGTTAATAAAGTGTAGAAGCACATATGTGACAAGAAAAATCCATGAAGAAACATTTTTAGAAAATATGATTTTAAGTTGTAAAGATCTAGATTCTTCATAAATGATATTTTTAAAGAATCAACCACACTTTAAAGGGTAACAAGACTTACTAAATACACTAGTAAGTTACTACATATTTTTGTAAATTTTCAAGTTCATGAAGTGGTAGTTTTTACTTGTTTTTGGAAAAATTGGTAATTATAAATTGTTTATTGTTGATTGTTGATTGATTGTGTTGATTTACAATAGAAAATGATATGCCTTCAAGGTATGGAAAATATTTCTAAACAAACATTTACAATTGTATTTTAAACCATGAATTTTCATATAAAGTTTGCCATAAATTTTTGTTACAAAATTACAAATATTGGAGGTTGGTTTTTATAAATAAAAGTGACTAAATATGTATTTAGAAAAATATATATTTAGAATGTTACCATGTGTGCGATTATTTGTATATTATGTGTATTAGTTATATTATTTTAGGACTTGAAATAATATAACTCAACAAAATACCAAAAATTACAATCCAAAATATTACCAAACTTCCAAGAATATGAATATACAAAGAATACCCAAATTATTGGTGAAACCGAACAAATGAATATAACTCACAAAATATTCCGGAAAATTATTTACAAATATATTTTGGTAATTGGTATTTTGGACACCAAGAGAATGAAAATGTGATTTTCATAATTACTACAAAAATATATCATATTTTTTACAAGAGAAAATATACTTTTTTGGGTAGATAAAAATGTATATTTTCTTGAGATTATTAGAAGATATATTATTTTGGAAAAAATATATTTTTTCTCAAACAAACATGAAATACATTATTTTTGGGAGAAAATGTAATTTCTTAAATAAACTTGAAACATGTTATTTTTGGATGAAAATGGATTTTATATATATTTTCTAAGTTAGATTTGGAAATATATTATTTTTGAGACTTGTATGAGATTGATAAATATTTTTGCCAAGGGAAAAATTATGAATAATTTTTCTAAGTGATATTTCTTAAATTATATATTCTGGAAATATATATTGATGAATTTTTATATTATTCCGGAAAAGTTAATACAAAATTAAGTATAAGAATACTTAACAATTACAGGAAAATACGTATTCTCGTAAGTATAGATACATACCGGAATACGCCACTGATACTTGGCAAGAATATACAAGTATAAGAATACGGATACAAATACGCCCATCCTTGGGAAGGATATACATATATAAATACACATATGTGTCAAGTTAAAATATATTATTTTAACTAATACTCCAAAATGTAATAAATATAATTTAAGTTAAAATATTTATTATCTTGACAAATAATCATATACTTGGAATAACATTGATGACACAAGGAAACGTAACTCAAAAATACTAAATAAGACCAAGGTCAAGGCACGACCCACCCGTCTAATGAGCCGTAGTACGCATGTAGGTAGTCGTGCGTTCTAGAGGAAGCTTTGAGTTACATTGGATACGAAGAACGCAAAACTGTGAGTTCATGTCCCCCTTTTCTTTTAACTGTTTTCAGTTTTATAACTTCGGGGGTGAAGTACATGTTACACACTATTTACAAAAATTTATATGTGGTATGGTTAGCTAAGGAAGGGTACTGCTAGATCATGTGAGTGGTGGGTATAACGCTTAAGACCATTAATCCTCATTGTAGGACCGAGGGACATGAGTGATAGATCTATTTGGGTGTAGCGAGCCTCCCCCCATGAGCCCATAGGATGGACCATGTGGTGACTATGTCTTATTGTCGGAGACAAAATTTGCTAGGTTTGAGCCTTCTTGCATCACATCACAAATATTGATGTATTAGCTACACATTAATTGATCTATGTCCTTGTTGCTTTCATATCGGTTTTCAAGAACATACATACATACTTACAAATGTTTCCAAGGTTTATTCGTGCACACCTACTAAACACATGAACTCGCTCAACTTTTGTTGATGTTTTCAAACTACATGTATTTCAGGAAATTAAGTATGGATCTGGTGGGCGTTGAAGTTTCCAAGTCATGTCTCTAATAAAAGGTGTCATCCGAAGTCGAAGGGTTTGGGTTATGTATTTTTTCTTGGATAAGATACATGGCTCGAAACCTAGTTTGTTTGTGTCTTTTGTGAAGTCCTTATGGATCTAAAACTTGCTAGTATTGTATTTTGAACATGAAGTTAGTATTTTGGAATTTAAAACAATGTTGCTTGTAACGTTTTTTTAAAACTATCTATAGATGAACATCTTGGTTTTATCAAATAGATATTTGTTATGGTTGAATGCAATGGTATTAAGCAAGTCATACCAAATCACGCTTTCGCAAAAGTCAGGGTGTGACAGGCACCAGTGTCAAATAGTATGGATGCAAAGTGATTGTTAACGAGAAACGTACCAGTGACCACATTAGGGTCCTCGCGTATGTTCCTTGCTCCAATTATAAATGCTCGAGCTTGAGCGTTGTTTTCCCTTGGGCAATCCTTCTTGAAATGCTCTTTGCTACCACATCCAAAGCATCCTTGGTTCTACCCACTTCCATTACCATTCCTGTTACCATTGCCATTTCCATTACCGTTCCCATTAGCAGCACCGTTTCGATTTCCGTTCCCGTTCCTATTACCACTTCCATTTCCTTTTCCCCAACAGTTCTCGGTGCGGTGACCCAATTTTCCACACTTGTCACATTTTGGAATGCGACAAACTCCCTCATGGTGATGCTTGCACTGATTACATTTAGGCAGGGTGCCCTGGTATCCTCTGGTAGTAGCGCCATTCACGGCTGCAAGTGTTTTCGTCTCCTTGGGTGGATTGGGGTCACGTTTCTTGTTGCTGGAACCCTTGTTGTTGTTGCGGGTCACTTGGCTCAGATTCGAATGCTTCATCTTCTTGTCACCAGATGACTCAGCATGTGTCTCGGTTTTCTCAGTAGTTTTTAGCGATAACTTCTTCATACGGACAGCATCCTTAGTAAGGCTGACAGCCAGAGATTCAGCCTGAGTGATCGTTGTTGGTACCACAGTCACCAAGCTGGGAAATTCCAGAGCCAATCCCTAGATGTAGCGCTCAATGTGCTTGAATTCGGGAGTCACCAAATAGGGGATCACTCTTGACAGATCATGGAACCTTCGAGTATAACCAACAATGTCCGCACCAACCATGGACAGGTTCCAAAACTCAGTCTCCAACCTTTGGAGTTCAACATGGGAGAAATACCTTTCCCTCATTCTTTCCTTCAACTCATCCCAAGTCATACCATACGTGGCTTCATCACCCAGAGTTTGGACTTGTAAATTCCACCAAGTCAAAGCTTCATTAACAAACAAACTAGTAACAAAAGTGACTTGCTGGTCCACGGTGCACTTGCTCATGCGGATTATGGAATCAATTTTCTCCGTCCAGCGCACAAAAGCCAGTGCACCTCCAGTGCCGTCGTAATTCAGTGGCTTGCAGTCAAGAAACTGCTTGAAGGTGCAGCCTGGAATTTATCCAACCAATTCACATGTGAGCAATCAATGAAACAATGGAACAAAGACCGTTCATAAATTTCATCATGTTTTAGCAAATCAGCTTAAGGTTACCTTGAGTCAGGTTTCCTCCAGATGAATCTCCATGTCCATTCTGTCTAGTACCGCCTGATCCTCCGCTGTGCTCAGTACGGTTCGCCTCGTACTAGGCGATAGCTTCGAAAATCCTTTCTTCCAACAGAGAGTTCAGTTCCTTCGCAGTCCTAGGCATTGGAGGAGGAGGGGTTGATTAGAATCACGAGCATTCACAGCTCTCCTAGGTGCCATGTTCTTTCAAAACACAACACAACAGAGTTAGACATCTGTTTGATTTCATCATAAGACAGTAGTAGTATATATACACATGCATATACCCACATAAGTAACATCAAACAATCCGCCAAACATATAAATCAATTCATACAGCAACAAGCATGCATAGACGGATAAATACTAATGTGTCATAGATATTAACTGAGTCTTTATACATATCAGGACAACTTGTTACATCATTGTTTATGAAGAAAACAAAATGCATAAGGGTTACATCACCCCATAGTACAAGTTTAATACATATAAAAGACAAAATATATTTCTTCACATAGGCGGTTCTTGTCTTCAGGTTGTACCCAAAACTCGGTTGTAATCTTCATACCCAAAAATACTGCTCCATCAAAGTACCTGCAAGGAAAACCTAATGGGTTGGTGGAGAGGGTGGGGGTGTAGGGAAGATCAAACTATGAAGATGAGTCACTTCATCCTCGAGCTCACGAATTCGATGGATGAGGGAGCTAACCTGGGTAGGAGTGTGGGAAGGTGTAGAGACACGAGTAAGAGTGGATGGCACAACAGACATAGTGTCATCATCATCACCAGTCAGGTAAACTCTTAGCCCAGCAGCAAAAAGGGCCGAAGATATCACTGAATCGAAGGAATCGGCATCAGACTCAAGGTTAGAGTCGGAAGGGATATCGGTAACGAACATAACAGGAGATGTCACATCATTATCCAGATCATCAATGAATGGCCCCTCCTCAGTAGGGATGGTGGCAAAAGGAATAGCATGAATGGGAATAGGCTCAACAAGATGCTCACCATCGGGATGTCCGATGATAAGCTGGCCATGGAAAGGTAAAGGCAAAGCTAAGACATCGTCGATATCGTCATCATCGATTATCATCTCAGCGTCGGTCTCGGAGTCAGACGTGGGAATCTCCGGAGCTGAAGCAATCTCGTTGTCAGAGACAATCGTCATCGGGTCTCGTTCCTCAGATAGGCCGCTGCTTTCAGACGAAGACATGTGTACCTGTAATATATTATCCATGGTATATTTATATATTAATTACTACTACCTAATTAATATACAAATAATTATATACATTGTTGCAAGTAATTCTTAGTTAAAGACAAGTGCTACCCCGGTGCACCCTAAGTCTCGTAGTGTCCTTACTTGACTCTTTGGAAACAATTTCAGGTAGTGGATGTCGCGGAAAGTTTTATGCAATGAAAACTTTTGGAAAATTGTTTTCATGAGAGGATCCTAAAGATTGTAGTCTAGACTCGAGAAGAAATCCTGGTTCACTATAACCTGGCTTGATACCAATCTGTCACACCCCTTTCTAAGGAGAAAGCACGAGGTGTGATCCTGAAAGGTTCTCATTGCACATGAATGGTAAACATACTACATGATCATAAAACAAACTCCAAGATGCCATTGACATTGAATATTCAAAACATAATTTGAGTTAAGTGTTTACATCACAACATAGATAATTGTTTGAAAGTTTACAACTTTAATCCAAAGACAAACATCAAGGTTTTGATCCTTATATCACCGTACGGGATGGGATATAACAACCCAATCCCACAAAATAGGCATAGGAGTCTTGACACAATATAACTAAAAACATAAACGACATCCAGGAGCAAGAGTGAGACCGCACGTACATCCACTTTAGTTACCTGAAATACATGTAATTTTGGAAAATCGTCAACATAATGTTGGTGTGAATTCATGCAGTTTTGTGTAAAAACATTTAAGCATTCGTTGTAGAAAACATGGTATGTAATTGTACTGAAACAAATATTTCTGTAAATGTAAGGAATACGAGATCGCCAATGGTTCGCGAGGCCACTAACATATGTAACAACATAGGAAGCATCCAAACCATAGGCATTTTTACTTGTCAATTCACGACTAGAGACACAAAAGCACTCTCGGTAAAAGTGTGGCCAAGAGTGTGGCTACCTGAAACCCATTACATCTAACCTTTTATTTCGCGGTCTAGGTATATAGTTTGATTAATAGTGCTTATGGCACCCTATACGTCACATGATCCATGTGTCATTCCTTAGTTTTTGTATTCAATATACCAGAGCACATGTATTTTCTCCAAGTTTAGAAAACAAGTAAAAGTTTAAAAGTGGGGACATGAACTCACAATTTTGTGTATCCTGCGTCGTAAACTTCACCGGGTTTGCTTAGTGCGTCGTATCACTACCTACACACGTACTATGTTTTATTAGACGGTTAGGTCGTGTAACGACTCTTAGTCGTAGTTATCTGTTAAGACTTATTTTGTAATCATTGGTATATTTTGAGTTACATCTTTGATGTACATTATATAATTCCAAAGTGTATAATTATTTGGAATATTGTTAAAGTAATATATTTTCTACTTGGTTTAGTATATATTTCTATACATGTATATTTTCCCAAGCATATGTATACTTGTATTTGTGTATATTCATACTTGTGTATTTTGCCAGGTATTGGTGGTGTATTCCGGTATGCATTTATACGTATGAGGATACGTATTTTCTTGTATTCATTAAGTATTTTATACTTAAATTTGTGATTATTTTTCCGGAATATTATTTTTAGACAACTAAAAATCACCAATTTATATTCTCACAATATACATATTTTGAGAGGGTTTTTATAGAAAAAATATCTCTAAATGTATTTGGCAAAAATAAGTATATTTCCATATAAATCTAAAAAATAATATATATTTCTAGTTTTTACCCCAAAATAATATATTTTTAACTTGTTTAAGAAAATATATATTTTTCTCCACCCAAAATAATATATTTTCTTTTTGACAAAAATATGATATATTTGGTAATACTTGTAAAAATTCATATCTTGCCATTTCCTTGGTTTCAAAAATACCGCTCGTCACAATTGTTAAGTTATGGATTTATTTCCGGAATATATATACTTATAGTCCATAAGTCCGTTTGTCCGATTGTCCAATATTCGGGTATAAATTATATATGTGTTTTCTTGGAACTTTGGTAGTAATTTGTATTCCAAATTTTGGTATTTTGGGTGTGTTATATTATTTTCAAGCTCCTAAAATAATATAACAAATACAATCAATATACAAATAACACACAATTTGCGACATCTAAATGTATATTTTCCTAAATATATACTTAGTCATTTTAATTATCAAAAATCAACCTCCAATATTTGTAACTTTTGTAAATAAAAATTATGGCAAATTTTTATAAGAAAACCATGTTCAAAATTTACTTGTAAACACTTGCTTAAAAATATTTTTCTAAGTGTTTAATTTCTACAAAAATTTTGCCATAGTTTCCCCTTAAAAATGGAGGTTTCCATGCTTAAAAGCATATCATTTTCTTTTAGAAATTCATCACCAATCATCAACAATTTACACATTACTTACCAAGAGCCTAAAATATGAAGTTTAACAACATGTCATGAACTTGAAAATTTGTAAAAATTTGTAGTAAGTTCACATGTTGTTTAGTAAGTTTAGTTACCTCTAAAAACATGGTTTTTAGTTTATAAAACTCATTCTTGTGAATTTTGATTCTTCACAACTTGTATGATGATTTTTTTAAAAATAAATCTTCTTGTATTTTTCTTGTTACCAATATTTTTCTAGCTTTGATTCAACCCTAAAACATGTTTACCTTCTTTAAAACCAAGATCATGTTAATTCTTGTAATAAACTTTGATTTCTTGAAAATATTATCTTTGAAATCATTCATTTTCAAGACTTATAACATATATCAATACTCATCATACTCTATAACAACTTCATTTTCAAGTTCATGATTCACATAAAGGATGATCATTATGAATTTCTCAAGATTCATCCTTATACTTGCTAAATAATGTGTTTAATCATCATCTAGCAAGCTTCTTATGATGATTAACATCATAAACACAAGAAATCACCAATCAAGTTTCACACATACACTAAATCAACTTAGATTTTCATGTCTTTAAGCTTTATGTTAGTGATCATCTTTATGTTTCTTTGAGATTCTTGAGTTTAACAAGTTACATAACACTTTAACCACTAAGATTAGAAGTAAAAACAAGATCAAGAAGCTTACTACTAACTCTAAGGCTAGGGAAGAAACAAAGATGAAGATGATGAGAAAAAGTGATGGTTAATAGCTCCACAAAGAGGTCTTTCAAGTTCTAGCACCTCGCACCTTCTTTGATAAGCTTCTTACACCTCTAGATCACCTTGGATTGCTAGGAAATGAAGTGAAAAAGATGGATGTAGGTGTGTGTGTTTGAGCCGAGACCAAAGGGAGAAAGAAGGAGGTTGATGGTGGTTTGTGAGTGTTAGAAAGTTAAGGACTAAAATCTTAAGGTTTAAATAAAATAACTTCCAACAAGCTAATAGTTCTTTGGTCCATATGTTTCTTATCATCCAACAAATCTTATAAAATAACCAAATAAAATCATGGGGTGGGACCCCATGTTGGAACTGGTTATGGGGGGGGGGGGGGTGTCTAATTTGGTTTCAAATGTTGGTTACATAAACTAGTTAGGTTTTAAGTATTATATTTAAGGATTTAGGTGTTTAGTGTTTATATGATGTGTTATGATGTTCGGTGACCATAACTAGCTTCGAAACACTAAAACAATGCTTCTAGTGAAAATTTGGTGTTCCGGGTACTATCTGGTTGTTCGTTTCATAACGGTTCGTTAAAGTGCTAAACTGCGCAGTTTCACTAAGTATGAAGCACCTTTTGTGACAGTTTCAATTCCCGACACTTTGTAAGTTATTCTGGACAATAAAACATAAATTCTGCATGATATTTTAGTGTTAAAATGCTTATTATAGCTGAATTATTGCTAAATTCTGCAAAATTCAGCTTTTAAAGTGAGTTCTGGGTGTCTTTTAATGCATAGTTTAGCTTCCGGGAAGTTTATATGTTAACCCTTGTATCCATACTTGGGTTTTAGTGTATTTTAGGTGTTGGACCTACTCCTAGGCCCTAATTCTATTGTCTGACTGCTTTCTGCAGAAATGCTGACACAGTGTGTCTTACCGGTGAGTTTACTAGTCTTTCTGACGCAGCGCTTAAAGTAATGCTCAAAGCAATATTTGAAGTATAAAACATGCATGAATTCATATGTATAGCAAGTAATCAGACAATGTTGACCGCTTAAGAACGTAATTCCAGATATTAATAATAATTAAAATAGTACGAAAATTACAGGTTTTGTGCCAGTTGTCACATTTTGGCGGTTTAGTTTTTAGCATTTTAGCTTGGGTGGGGCGTGGAGGGGTTAGGTTTTTGAGGGGTAGGCGGAGGTTTAGGTTTTTTTGGGGGGGGGGGGGGGGGGGGGGTTTAGGTTTTGGGGGGAAAGGGGTAGGTTTTTTTAGGTTTTATTTAGGTTTTTTTGGTGTGTTCACATTGGTTCTCATGGTTCTCACAATAAAGGTGGTTCTCAAATGAACCTTACCCTAAAAAATACAAAAAAAAAACAAAAAACTTCTAAAACAACAAAAAATAAAAAATAATAAAAATTCTAAAGAATCCAAAAATTCTATAAAAATACAAAAAGTCAAAAAAATCAAAAAAAAATTAGGAGTTTTGAGAATTTTTTTTTATTTTCTAACAGTTTTTTTTTATCTTTTAGAGTTTTTATGATTTTTTTGATTTTTAAATTTTTTTATTTATAAGATTATTTATAATTTTATTGATTTTTTGATTTTTTATAATTTTTTTAAAATTTTTAGAATTTTTTGGATTTTTAGGATTTTTTAAATTTTTTTTATTTTTTTAATTTTTTAATTTTTTAAATTTTTTTGGTTTATAATTTTTTTTTGTTTATAATTTTTTTCGATTTTTTAGGATTTTTTATTTTTAATAATTTTTTTGATTTTTTTTGAATTTTTATTTGTTTTATTAGAAATTGCTTACAATTCTTTTGATTTGTTTAATTTTTTAGGATTTTTAGAATTTTTTACAATTTTTATTTTATTTTTTTATTTTTTTTATTTTTTAAGAGTTTTTTGGATCTGTTATTATTTATTTGATTTTTTTTTTTTGAATTTTTTTACAATTTTTTTTATTTGTTTTATTCTTTAGGTTTTTTTAAAATTTTGATGGTTTTTTAGAATTGTTTTGATTTTTTTTTTAGAAATTTGATATTTTTTATTAATTTTTTTTGTATTTTTTATTTTATATTTTCTTAATTTTTAATTATTTTTTCATTTCATCTTTACCCAAACTTATGTTAACCTAAAACCACTCTAACCCAAACCCATTTTGACCCATTACCCATCCAACCCTTTTTTTAAATACACATCCTGGCCTATATCCATCCTTACCCAAACTCATTTTGACCCAACACCCAAACCCGTCCAACTTACCCACTTTGCCACCTCTAATATATAGGATTCAGTTCAAATGAAAACCACCACGAGTTATGAGAACCGTGAGAACCTTTTGATCCCGCGCAAGTTAGATTTTTTTTTCACAAAGGTAGATGAAAACATTATAAACACAACTGAAAAGAAAAGTAACAAAAATTGTCGAGGCATTAGTTTTGACTAATGCAAGTTTTTTTACGCGCTGATGTAAAATTTTATTGCAGATAACTATTTTTTATCAGGCCGTAAAAAAAACTTGCATCAGTCAAAACTAACGACTCGTCAATTTTTTTTACTTTTTTTACAGATGTGTTTATAATGCTTTCATCTACGTTTGTGCAAAAAATTTTTGGCCCAACTCGTGCGGGATCAAAAAGTTCTCACGGTTCTCACAACTCGTAGTGGTTCTCATTTTAACCCATCCCTATATATATATATATATATATATATAGGGAGGAGCTCATGCGAGAACCACCTTTATTGTGAGAACCGCGAGAACCAATGTGAACACAACTTAAATAGCTAAAAAAACCTAAAAAAAAACCTAACCCCCACCCCCCCACCCCCCCCCAAAAAAAAACCTAAAACCTCCCGCCCCCCAAAGGTAAATGCTAAAAAAAACCTAAAAAAAAACTAACCCCACCCCCCCCCCCACCCAAAAACCTAACCCCCCTCCCCCCACCCCCCAAAAACCTAAACCCCCCCCCCCCCCCCAAGCTAAAATGCTAAAAACTAAACCCCCAAAAAACCTAAAAAAATCTAAAAAAAAAATTTTGAATTTTTTAATATTTTTTATGTTAAAATCGCTACTTTTAGAAGCAAAAAATTTTTTTTTTTTTTTTTTTAAATTTAATTTTTTTTTTTTTGCTTCGAAAAATAGCGTTTTTTTATAAAAATATTAAAACTGCAAAAAAAAAAATTTTGTGTGATTTTTAGGCATTTTTGGTTGTGTTCACATTGGTTCTCGCGGGTTCTCGCAATAAGAGATGGTTCTCGCATGATCTTCTCCCTATATATATATATAAAGTGTATCGTACAACATGGCTTAATGTACGAAGTGTATGCAATGTCAAATTCACACGTTATAACAAAAAGGTCGCATGTTGTACAAAGAGAAGAATCGCATGTTCAAAAAAAAATTGCATGTTTATAAAAAAAACAATTTCGCATGTCATAAAAAAGGAGAAAAATCGCCATGTTCAAATAACCAAATTCGCCCTGTTATAAACCATTTTTCGCATGTTGATATTGAATCTCATACGCTTCGTACGTTAAGCAATTTGTACAATAATCGACCTATATATATATATATAGAGAGAGAGAGAGAGAGAGAGAGATAGAGAGAGAGAGATAAAGTGGGGATCCTACGGAAAGTGTGTTTTTCATAAAAAGTGTAAAAAGTCATAAAACACAATAATTTCAGGCATAAAACACACCTAAAACTCACAAATAATAGAATGAATATTACTAAAACACCATATTCAAACTCTAATAGTCCATAAAAACTTCAAACACACCATCGTAGAACTATGAATATAAAACACACAATGCTAAAAAACATAAAACACAATAATATTTGTCATTCCACAATAAGAGCCTTAACATCTAAAACACAACACAAAACCCACATACATGATGTTTTAGTAATCTTCATCATATTATTTGTGGGTTTTTGGTGTGTTTTATGGTTGACATTATGGTGTTTTATGACTTTTTACACTTTTTAGGAAAATTTAGACTTTCTGGCCAACTCCTATCCTATATATATATATATATAGGGGACCGCTAGAATGAGAACCACCTCCAGTTGTAAGAACCGCGAGAACCATTTTCTGGCCATTAGATCAAGTAGATGGATGGAAGAGATTAAAAGTATTTAAAAATAATATTAAGTATTTTTTGTCTTATTATGTCTTTAATATTATAATCCAAAAGGGTATTTAAGTAAATTACACTATTTTGTCTTTTTGTCTTTATTGTTTTTTATTACTTTTTGGTATTATTATATTAGATATTTATTTTTTAAACATAGTTTTTTTATTAAAACATTTTCAAATTCAGATTTATTCACTGATTTTTACGTTTAACGTTTACGTTTTTACGCCCGGCCTTTTCACGCCTCGTTTTTTGACGCGTCCCTTTTACGCCCGGCTTTTTCACGCGTCGTTTTTTCAACGCGTCGTTTTTTACGATTCACGCCCGGTATTTTTTCGTTAACGTTATTTACGTTTTACGCGTCGGTTTTTTACGTTTTACGGTCCCGGTTTTTACGTTTTACCGCGCCGGTTTTTTACGTTAACGTTATTTACGTTTTACGCACCGGTTTTTTACGTTAACATTATTTACGTTTTACGCGCCGGTTTTTTTACGTTTACGCCCCGGGTTTTTTACGTTAAAGTTTTTTTACGTTTTAACGCGCCGGTTTTTTTACGTTAACGTTATTTACGTTTTACGCCGCCGGTTTTTTACGTTTTACGCCCCGTTTTTTACGTTAACTTTTTTTTACGTTTTACGCGCCGGTTTTTTACGTTAACGTTATTTACGTTTTACGCACCAGTTTTTTACGTTTTACGCCCCGGTTTTTTACGTTAACCTTTTCTTACGTTTTACGCGCCGGTTTTTTTACGTTAACGTTTTTTACGTTTTACTTAAAAAAATTTACGTTTTACGATTTACCTAAAACTTTTAACGTTTTACGGAAAACTTTTTACGTTTTACGTAAAAACTTTTTACGTTTTACGTTAAAAAGTTTTTACGTTTTACGTTAAAAAGTTTACGGTTTAACTTTTTTTTTTACAAAAACGTTTTTACGCAAAAAACGAACGCACCCAGAAAATCGCACACTCGGGATGTGTCTCAGATACTTTGTTATCATCATCGACGCCTAAAAAAATCAAAACAACGAGAGGATTCTTGAAAAAAAACGAAGTTTCGGCTCAGATTTTCCGATAATCAGAGGCTGCAAGTGGGGTTGCAGCTTCAAAACCCTACCCTCCGCCATCCTTGCCGCGCCATCGTCGTTTTTTTTTTTTTTTTTTGCATCATCACAGCCGATTCAATAAGGCACCATATTCAACCGATTTAAACATTCAAAAGGAACAAGAACATCATTCAAACATATTCAAACAGTATCAACAGAATCAACCCAGATTCAACAGAATCAACCCCCGCATCAAAAACAGAGTTTTATCTCCGATGTTTTAACCCCAGATTCAACAAGATTCAAAACCCAGATTCAAACCCAGATTCAAGATTCAAAACCCAGATTCAACAAAATTAAAACCCAGATTCAAACCCAGATCCCCCACAAGATTCAAAACCCAGATTCAACAAAATTAAAAACCCACCTTCACCCATCATTCACCTCCAATGTTTTATCTCCGACATCGAGCACCCACCAAAACAGAGACACCCCTCCTCACCCCCCTAACCCACCACAACAATCCCCCTTCACCGCCGACACACCGCCCCCTAACCCACCACAACCGCTTTCAACGCCTCTTCTTGAACCCCCACATCTTTCACATATTTTTCATCCTCTTGAACCCCCACATCTTTCACCCCTAAAAAACACCATTCCTGATTCAAAATTCAATCAGAAATCGCAGCCCAATAAACACTTCACACAGTAACTGTGTGACAAAATCGAACCAAAAGAACAGAAGTCCTTTTGTTAACTATTAAATCGCAGCCCAATAAACACTTCACACGTGATGTGATTATTATTCCGTTTCAGGGATACCAAGAGGCTCGTAGAAGCTCAGTTCGTCGCTAATCATCTCCGACACGGCAGAGCCGCCGTCTTTCACAGCGGCGGTGGCGGTGGTGGTGGTGGTTAGTGATTTGGGTTGGTAGGATATGGAGGCGATTAGGAGGTGAAGTGGTGGTGGTTTGGAGATTGTTGATTATGATAATGATTTGAGGGTGGTTTTATTTTTGATCTGGGGTTTCTTAAGTGCAGAGACAAATTGAACAAATATGAAAATGAAAGAGGATAGAGGATATAGGAGAGAGGTATATTAAATGAAGAGAGATAGAGAGATTAGACATATGGGGTAAATGACCATAATACCCTTTGAGTTGGCAAATTCTGATTGGTTGTGAGTGGTTCTCGCGGTTCTTACAACTGGGAGTGGTTCTCATTTTAGCGGCTCCCTATATATATATATATATATATATATATATATATATAGGGGAAGGTTCAAATGAAAACCACTTTTATTGTGAAAACTCGAAAACTAACTAAAAAAAGCCTAAAAAGCACACCAATTTTTTTTTCAATTTTTTTTTATAAAAAATCGCAGGTTTTTGTATATAAAAAAAAAACTTTTTTTCAAATTTTTTTTTTTTTTTTTTTTGTATTACACATGTGTACTACAAAAAAGAATTTTGTTTTTTTTTTTTGAAATTTTTTTTATATACTAAAAGTAGAGAAAATTATTATGCAAAAAAAAAAAATTTGGTATGTTTTTTTGGCATTTTTAATTAGTTTTCAAGTTTTCACAACAACTAGTGGTTTTCATTTGAACCTTCCCCTGTATACATATATATAGTAGGAGTTGGCTACAAAGCTAATATTTCTTACAAAGTGTAGGAAGCCATAGGAGAGTGACATGTGGCAATTAGGTTTTTTAATAAAAAGGGCACTAAGGTAATTTGATAATTATTTTATTTATGGAATTTATTTTATTATTAACTAACTCATGAGAATTTTAAGAAAACTTAATATCTCCTTGATTTCGTATTGGAGGTTATAAAAATTACTGGAGGTTATCATTTCATGCGCTTTTCATATCTTCTTAGTAAATCAATTGCCTGATAAAAAATAATGGCTTCTTCAATAAGTTTTTGACAATGTGGTTTACTAGTTTAAAGGTTAATGTTAATCTGTTATAATTCCCTTGGTATTAAATGTTGTTTTAATTAATGAAGCACAGTTCACTGAGATATAATGATATTTTGTTTTAGAAGTTAACAATTAATAAACGCAGTTCACTGAGAGATATTGATGTGTTTTACCAGATAAAACACAATGTTACGAACCAGATGAAATACACTGTCTTGATGCTGTGTTTTATCAGTTTCTAGTTTCTTCACATGGTGTTTTATCATAGTGTTGTGTTTTACTACACTTGAAGTTGGATAACTTCATAGTAGTGTGTTTTAGTGATAAAACACAATGTGACGAACCAGATGAAATACGAATTGAATGTACTTTAGAAGAAGATAATGAATTGCGAATGGAATGGTAAACATGGTATCAGTCGTGTTTATATTTCAATCTGAATTTGCTTCGATTTGGCGCCTTTCTCGGTTGCGTTTCGGGCACGAATTATTCAACCTCATCTTCTACTGGCTTAGACCATCCTACCAGTGGTGGTGATGGTTGTAGTTGTGGTTGAAATGGATTGTTAAACGGGTTGCGCATTAGCTTTTGCATTTGTTACATTTGGTTTAACTGGGTGAAAGCATTGGGGGATTTTTGGAAACTCGAAAAAGAAAATTGAAACGACGACCAATTTGATTAATTGTTGGACTGTAGCCGGGTGACGAGAACATGCAAGGATTCGGGTTGTATGGATCTATGGCTTTGTACAAGTTGTAGAGTATTATTATAAGAAATTAAGAGAGTTTGATGAGATGGTGTAAAAAACGATATGAGAAAATGTATTTTTAGTGTTAAAATTAAATTATTATTTTTTTTAAATTTCCGTTACCGACAACATTATTTTTGAAAATTACAAAAGATGGGTTTGTTTCTCTCGTGGGTTGGGCGACGTTTGCGAGGGGACGGGCCCTAAGAGGATGGTGTTGACAATTCGGGACGGGTGTTGACAATTCGGGACGGGTCTTGACTGGCCGGTGCCGTCCCCTACACCAATTAGCCTATTAGCATAAATAATATATAGAGTAAACTTTCGTTTTGCTACTTGTGGTTTGGTCGTTTTAATGGTTTGCTCCAATCCTTTAAAACTAGTCATTTTACTCATTTATCTATAAAGCTTATCTCTATTTCACTCCCTGCCCCTAACACTATCCAATTCAACTGTTAAATCCTGATCACATGCCCCTCACATGAGGGGACATTTTAGTCTTTTCCACTTAAAATTCTCTCTCTACATCATTCCTCTCTCAAAGTTGAAGGTGGTTTGAAATTGATTTTTGAATGGTTTAATTCTGATGAACTTACCTGTTAGTTTATTAAAACATAGTTCTTGTTATATGTATATACGTGTGTTTTTTCATGCTATGTCTTTAGCAAACCTCATGTCCCCTAAAATAAACT
This sequence comes from Helianthus tuberosus, assembly GCA_030545235.1. Lineage (NCBI taxonomy): Eukaryota > Viridiplantae > Streptophyta > Magnoliopsida > Asterales > Asteraceae > Helianthus > Helianthus tuberosus. The sequence continues at coordinate 113,109,669 of CM060394.1, read as the reverse complement.
TAAACAACTTAGCTCAACATACTTTTATGTTTTCCTTGTCGTGTTCATATTAGAGATTATTAAAACATAGTTCTTGTTCTTTTCTAATTTTTTATTCCATAACTAATTAACAATTACAATCGCACATCAAAATGGTTTCTTTTTGTTTTTTGTTTTTTTGTTTTGTTTTATTTTTTTTTTCCTTACGAGGACAATTCTTTGATTTTGAATAAATTTATAGATAGATAAAGTCCAAAGGCATTTATATTATTGTTGGAATTTTCTATACAAAACAAATACAACCGATTCATGATTCGGTCGGAAACCATCATGATTCTGTCGGAAACCATCAGTGAAATGGGAATATTCCGTCGGATATTTTGTCGTCGGTAACTTGATTCCTAACGGATTGCCAACTTAACGACGATTATTGACCAGTGTTATTCAACTTTGACTTTCCCACGAATGATTTCTTATTTCATTTTATTTGTTTTCTTATTTACTCTAATAATAAAAATTTAAAAAGAAAACTGATTTGTATTTTAAAGTTACATATTAATAAAATACAGTTATAATAAAATTAAATACAAAATATGTTTATTATATATACCTACCATAGAAAATAACTTGTACCTATGTAGGGGGAAGCTCATGGGGTAATGTTAGGTCTCTGTCAATGGTCTATCGATTAGCAATATGCTCCCTGTATAGCGATTAACCATTCTTCGTACGATATGCAAAACGTCAAACAAATAAATTCGTGTACTGTTGATCATATAATAGATACATTATACAAAACTTATTACCTCCCGATTCATCCGAGAAGCGTACAATCGCCAAGTGCCAAAAGTCCCCGACTCACCGGTAATGACATAACAGGGACATGCATTGGTACCTACGCCGGAGATGCGTGTAACACCCTCGCCAGACCTTCGGATTCAGAGTACAATTGGCAAAGGAAATAAAACTACATAATCATTAATGATAATAAAATTACATAGTCTGGTGTTTCCAAAAAAATGTGGATCTTGTAAGTCCTAATCAACCAAAACAACCATCACCTTCTAAAGCCAAACACAAACAAGTAAATAAAGGTTATCATAAAAACAAATGACATTGTACTTGAAGAATCATTCTAACGAAATCAGGGGACTCAAATTATCCCAATGATTCACACTCCTTAGCTTCTTGTTGATTGGCATTCTAAGTACTTGTACATGTTTAAAAACATATACTCCAACTTGTGAAATATGTTAAGTTTGTAAATAAGACGCAACTAGTAATAAGACTCGCGCGCGTTGCGGCGCAGGTACTTCGCAAATATCAAACAAATTAGTCCAATCGTTATGTGATGTGTTAACCATATGAAAAAGCATGTTTTGACGTATCCGATTGAACTCAATGTATCCTGTAGTTGCATTTACATTGGATCAAAAAGTAACGTAAATCAAATTTATATCGTACAATCATAACGTATTATACGCGACCCGACTAACTCGAATTTATATCGTCAAGCCAAAAACTCTCGAGGAGGTCAAAGTGGCATTTACAAAGTTCATAAAAAGTCAAGTGGTTAAAAATTGCATTTCCTAAACTTAAGGGCTAAGAAAGGGTAAAGATAAAATTCGAGAAAGTTTTAGGGTAAGAAGGAAACTATAACAAAGTTGGGGCTGAAAAGGAAACTACGACAAAGTTGGGGTGTCAAAAACAAACTATTTGTAAAATTTAGTAGTAGTTTAGGGACTAAATTTGTCATTTTATGAAAGTTTGAATGTACCAAAGTCGAGGGGCTAAAATTGCAACATCGTAAAAGCATGGGGGAGGGGGAGGCAATGATGGTGGGGTTTCCACAGACTTTGTCTTTTAAGTTATAGCTAGTAATAAGACCCGTGCGCGTTGCGGGGCGGGTATATCGCAAACGTCGAACGGATTAGTCCAAGCGGTATGTGATGTGTTAACCATATAAACACGCATGTTTCGACGTATCCGATTTAACTCAATGTGACCTATATAAACATTGCGATTGGATCAAAACGTAAAGTAAATCAAATTTATACCATACAATCATAATGTATTATATGTGACCCGACTAACTCGAATTTATACCGTCAAGTCAAAGCGAATTATACGCGACCCGATTCATACCTAAGAAACGTACAAAAGAAAGCACGAAAGCGTGCACCAAATTTACATCTAAAAATAGACAAACTCGAATTTTTTATTGGGATAACACCCATGCGTTGCGATGGGTGTGAACCCAATCTATTTCGATGCATAGCAAACAAAGGTAAAAAAACAGCGTTAGTTTTTTTCTATTGAATTTCTCAAAAGGTATATAACTAAAGAATTAAATCTTAACTTAAAAAAAACAAAACGTTGATTCAAATGAAAAAATGTGTATAGATAATGAAGAGGTTCCATAAGTAAGTGATCTCTCCTAATATAAAAAATGAATAAAAGTAACCAAGGGAAAAAAAGAAAAAAACACCGAAAAATAAAAAGAAAAATAATGAAGAGGTTCGATAAATAAGTGATCTCTCCTAATATAAAAAATGAATAAAAGTAACCAAGGAAAAAAAAAGGAAAAAACACCGAAAAAGAAAAAGAAAAAGAAAAGGAAAGCAAAAACATAAAAGGGGAAGGATAATTAGAGTATGTAGTAAAAAAAACTGAAAACAGGCTAACCGCATGGATTCGAACCTATGGCCTTGTGCGCAAATAACAACATCCTTGCCAACTGCACTACATTCCATTTAGTTATAATTTAGTTTTCACGCATATATATTAAAGAACAAAGTCGGTGGATTGATATAACATCCACCGGCTTTGTCTTTTAAGTTATTGTAAAATGTGCATAACAATAGTAAACTATAAACTAAAATATAAAGTTAATACAACACTAAGGCATACTTTCAATGGATAATACCCCCAGGTTTGCAAGATAATCTCTAGACTAATTCGTAGTCTGTACACACACATGGTGCCATTTTTGGCCGTGTGGTGATCAAATCGAAATTGATCAACACACTCTTGTCTAGTGGCAAAGTCAATTCAGGGGGGTCGGACTCATTACATATATACAATTTTCGGATGAAATATGCGTACATTACACTACCGAGAAAAAAATGGCAGAGGGGGTCTCCCTTAAAAAGCTTCGCCCATGCTCTCAGGGCCGGCCCGTTAGTGTAATTGGGCTAGGCGATGGCTAAGGGCCTCCGAAAAAATAGGGCCTCCAAATTAAAAAAAAAAAATAAATCTATATTTATAAAAAAAGAATATTATATTTACAGTGATATTTGTTGACATTAAAATAAGTGTAGTCTAGTGATAAGAACAAGATTTGGTTTTTGTAGAGGGTTGGATTCGAATCCCACCTTCTACCCATTTTTAAAATTATTAATCAACTCACGCACTCTTTTAATAAAGGGTTATAAATACATCTTTTTTAATCACCTCTCTTAATTTAATAAGCTAAAATATTTTGTCCACACAAATTTTAACATGATATGTCCATGTAAAATTTTATTTAAAAAAAAATCGTTTCTAACTAATAACAATAGTATACTTAAAATAAGTAGCATGTTTTAATTTTTCACACATAATGTAAGTTGTTATTTGTTAGGTTAAACTCTTTTGACCGACTTATATTTGATTTATGTATTAGATCCCAACATTATTGATTAGGGAAATCATTTAGTTTATATAATGGTTAAGTGCTTTATAAGTTTCTTCTTAATATATTTCATGCAGATACAAACCGAAATTACGATCCTAAAAAAATTAAAAAGAGCCTCGAATTTTTAATTCGCTTTGGGCCTCCAAAATTGTAGGACCAACCCTGCATGCTCTCATTCTATGTTTGAGTATGATAGAGTGGGAGAACCTCCCATCAAGTAGTACTACACATGCATCTGACAAGTCCACAAAAATGGGTGTTGATCATAGTTCAAAGTGTGTAATGCATGATTTTAAAACATTAAGCATGTATAGTCCCATATCATTTATAGAAAGAGGGAATGTAGGTTACGAGACTTAGTTCTTTAGTAAGTGATGAAAACATTTTATGAATCAAGGCTTCCTATCCCTCACTTGTAGTGGAGTGGTGGAAAGAACTTTGGGTTTCCTTGGAGACCCGGGTTCGATCCCCACCTGTTGCATTTGGGGGTAAATGACCCCAACCTTGGTTGAGGGGTCATGGCAATGATGGATAAGAGCCTTGTGTGCGTAATAGCCCGAGTTCGAGCCTTGAGCTGCACACGAGTTTTCTATTACAGTGCGGTTACTCCGGCTCTTGAGTGCGGAGGCTGCAACGGCAGTCAAGTGGCTGTCGGCTGGAAATTTTCTCGTGGAGCGCCTATGGTCAACCTCGGATGCCTCGCCCGAGGGGGACTAGGGACCCATGCAATGTGGGTGTGATCCTCTCGACTGTTGGAGTCAATCGCCGTTAAAAAAAAATCAAGGCTTCCTAAATAATAAAGCTAGTGTTTCTTAGGTCATGGGGGTTTAGGTGTACTGTGTGCAAGAACTATTGGTCTACTTTCTAAATTTGGAAACAAGTATTCCGATAGCAAACCATTTGATTTCCCGATAAAGGTTTTACCAATCTAGTTCACATTAGGGGCACTTTGGCAACTTCTGAATGGTTAAGTGCTCAACCAGTAAGAGGCCTGAACCATTAAGTGCTGAACCAATAAGAGGAAGTATAATGTTTAACCCTTTAGAGGCAAATGTCTGACCAATTCAGATTAGATGTCTTAACCATTCAGACTCTGTAAAAAACTTAACCATTCAGAGGCAAATATCTGAACCATTCAGACATCTGCTCACGAAACAAACAGTCTGAACCATTAAGTACTGAACCAGTAAGAGGCTCATTAAGAGGTAAACAAACAACTCCTTAGAATATACTACGAGCAGTTGCGAACCCAAGATTTTTTTTCTCTGGGGTTCATTTTTTGTATAAATTTTTTTCACAAACAAACATTGAAATTTTCAGATCGATCATCGTAGTTGGGTCGAGTCGGGTCAGGGCTAGGAAATAATGTAAAAGCCTTTAGTGGACATGAAACCACTACATTATTAAGAACCATATTAAGCATCAAGCTATCACATAATGGTGATTAATAAGTTGTTTGGAAGCAATAGCTATCTAAACAACACAATTACTTCACATAACTTCAAAATTTTGTTCAAGGTTTTTTTAAGCTTTTTTTATGAACACCACTATATGTTGGAAGTTTTATTTGGTAATCAAATGCGAAATAAAATCATTCGAAGATATTAAATTTATTATTTTAAAGAAGCAAATTAGAAGGTCAATAGATGGTTATGTTGTTTTAAAGCACTAGTTTAATTTTGATGAAAAAAATAAACTAAAAAGAGGAGAGGGAAGACTTGAACTTCACCTATTTGTTGGAATACAAGAGGATTTACGACACAACATCTTTGTTTTTAATACTATAGGGTCCAACTAATTTGTTTTACGGGGTCCTTAAAAAATTTAACATATCGGTTCTACTATTTAAAAAAAAACATTGGGGTCTGTAGACTCCGACCGGTACCATGTGGGTCCGCCCCTGACTACGAGATGTAGCCATAGGAAATCAGTTGGGTCGTTAAGGCTCGTTATGGCACATTAACGACCCATAACATTTACATCCAAAGTTATCTTAGCTCTTCTTATTAACTCAACACAGGTTTGACATATATAATTCGTGTCAAAATGTTCCGATTTGGTGGGACTTTTGAGCTGGTTCGATCCAATACGCATATGTAAGCGTTGCACGAAATGACTCGTTTTTACGTAGGGTGTAAATGAGTTGAGCTCCTCATGAGCCACTCGAAATGAGCCAAACTTAAACGAGTTTGAGTCCGAGCCCGAGCTTCACTTATCGAGCTCAAGCGACTTGCGAGTCTAAACGAGCCTAGTAGTCAGGGCCGGCTTTGGGCCAGCAAACCCGTGCCGACGCCAGCGACCCAAAATTTCAAAGGGCCCGAAAATTCTTTATAAGCTTGTATATATTTATTAAATTATATATTTAGTATATTTATCCGTTTATTATGCAAAAAAAGTATTGGTGGTGTAGTGGCAAAAACTATCTCAAAATAATGCAAAGGTCTCAAGTTTGAGTCTTTCCTCCATCGCTAAGTTTTTATTTTTGTAATTCATTTACCCTTAACCATAATTTTGGGTTCAATTCTTTTCGTCGCCTGAGGCCTAAATTTTTTCAAGAGTTTTCAGGGACAACTCTGCTAGTAGTAGTTATACAAAATTTATTTAATATACTAAATATATAGTTATTTAATAATAATTATTATCTATAAAACAATGTTAAAATAACTAAATTGTGTATTATATATATATATATATATATATATATATATTAGGCAATGCATTATATTATAAAAAAACAATAATTATAATTAATATATGATAATCGAGCCGAGCCCAAGTATAGCTTGAGCTTAAGCTCAACCTGTTACAGGTTAAACAAGCTTGAGTTTAAGCTCGAGTCTAGACCAGTTCAGACTCGGCTTGGCTCGTTTACACCTTAATTTTTTTTTTTTACGTAAAGCATCACCTAAGGTGTGAATAAGTTTTTCAAATAGTTTTAATGTTAAAGAGCCTATTTAATATGCCTAAATGACCATAAGTGGTTTTGTGAAACATCACGATCGTCAGGTTACATGTGTCTCTAATCGTTAACACGTCAAAGAATCACGAAACGACTTGCAGGGCCGGTCCTATAATTTTAGAGGCCCAAAACAAATTAAAAATTTGAGTTCCTTTTTAATTTTTTTAGGATCGTAATTTCGGTTTTTATCTGACATAAAATATATTAAGAAGAAACTTATAAAGCACTTAACCATTATATAAACAAGATGATTTCCCTAATCAAATAATGTTTGGATCTAATACATAAATCAAATCTAAGTCGGTCAAAAAAGTTTAACTTAACAAATAACAACTTACATTATGTATGAAAGGAATTAAAACATGTTACTTATTTTAAGCATACGATTGTTATTAGTTAGAAACAATTTTTTTAAATAAAATTTACATGGACATATCATGTTAAAATTTGTGTGGACAAAATATTTTAGCTTATTAAATTAAGAGAGGTGATTAAAAAAGATGTATTTATAACTCTTTATTAAAAGAGTGAGTGAGGTGATTAATAATTTTGAAAACGGGTAAAAGGAGGGATTCAAACCCAGCTCTCTACAAAAACCAAATTTTGTTCTTACCACTAGACTACACTTATTTTAATGTCAACAAATATCACTGTAAATATAATATTCTTTTTTTATAAATATAGATTTATTTATTTTTTAATTTGAAGGCCCTAAGCCGTCGCCTAGTCTAATTACACTAACGGGCCGACCTGACGAATGAATATTCATCTATTTGTTAAATCACTATTTTTAAGTGTTTGACAAGAGGGTTTGGATTTTGATCATAAAATATATTAAAACTAATTTTCTAGCATCTAAATAGTTAATAGTTATTATTGAAAAAGATTTTCAGGTTAGTTTTGGATTGGGAAATACGTGAGACTTAGGGGTTGTTTGGTTAGCTCTTAATGGGTCTTTCAAAGATTCAAACATCTTACTGGTTCAACGGTTAATGGTTCAAACGGTTTGTTTCATGGGCAGATATCTGAATGGTTCAGAAATTTGCCTCTGAATGGTTAAGCATTATACTGAGTCTGAATGATTAATATCTCTAGTCTGAATTGGTCAGACATTTGCCTATAAACAGTTAAGCATTATACTTGCTCTTAATGGTTAAGACCTCTTACTGGTTTAGCACTTAATGGTTAAGATATCTAGATATCTTACTGGTGTTGAACAGTTCTGTTTAGACATAATGGAAAACATGAAAACATACCTTTGATTGCATCAGTACATGCCAACAGATAATCCAGATGGAGACGCAGCAACAGTGTTTGACATGATTGTCAGCTTGATCTGGTTCCTCATTAGGGTGCAATCTAATGATTGTGATGAAGAAACCGATAAAGGGTAACCGGTATAGGAGAGGAGGTCGATATTGATGTTATGAGAATTAGATTATGTGTCTAACCTTCAAAACCTCTACATAAGTCTCCTTTATATATGCACCCAAGAGGAAACCCTAATTAGTTAATAAGGGTAATTAGGCCCATCAACAATTACCAACTAATTATTTAATAGGTTTTTATATATTTTGTTCTATATAATGTAAATGATTATAATGGCTACTAGATTAAATATAACATAAAAATATATTTAATCTAACATTCTCCCACTTAGCCGAGTAATCATTTACTATGAGTATTAGATAAGCCTGATCAGGAGTTAACACTCATTTTAGCCTTAAACAAGAACTATAGCAGAGAAATACAGCCGTTGAATCATTATGCGACTCAGGACCCCCATTAGTAATACTATAGCCTTAATTTAAAACCTAATCGTTATGATCAAAATACGCATAAGCCGTTTGTTTGATTTGTAACTTTATTTGTCTATATGCCATTATACCGGCTTGACACATTCTTAGAGACATACAAAATCAAACTGATGAGGAAAATTAACTAATACTTATTCAATAGTACGATATGCAGTTGCGCACGACCATCAATTAATACCCGACTATGAGCTCTCTTAATAAGACTTATGGGTAATAGCCCTTCAGTTATAGGATCCTTAAGCATATCATGAATGTATTCGATACAAAGACTTAGTTTCCTCAATTCGTTCATAAACGAACAATTAATTGTGTATCGAAACTTAATGCAGCACCTCTCGAACTGTTACTATTCAAGGAGTCATGGTAGCTGACTTTATCACACTAAGTCTTCAAAACATTAATTATATGGAGTTAATAAACTTATGAGTCCACTGATAAATTTCCAACAACATTTAGTGACTATATTATGTCGTTATAACTTAGGTTGTTATTATCAGTTTATTATGACTCATCCATAAGATAGGTTTTGTCTGCTGACATAAGGATATACCCGAAAATACATTTTGTCATCTTTGAATATCACAAAGTTAAAGTAATAAACCGGTTTTAATTCTCACTTCTTCTTTAAATTGTAGCTTCTCGTTTCTTTTAAAGATATTGTAATACTCTATTAAATGCTTCACGTTAATCTAGACATATCTAGTGTGTTGCAATGTGAGTAATATCTAAACGAGTATAGACTTGAATTTACATAAGTTTTCCAATTAATGAAGCCTAAGGAAATAATCTCATTTATCCTATTATCCTCTAAAGGAGAGCAGTATTGTTTGTTACATATGTAAGGACCCATTTAATGTTAAACTTATGGACCAGAACTAATGTCCCATTGGATCTATCTCAGTATGTTATGATATCTATCACGTAATAGATATCATTGAGATCTATTATATCAAAGTTTGTGTTAACAATGCTTTGACTTATGTAACATATACCTGTCAAAAGAATATCATCTATATAGACAAGTTTAATTTAGTTGCTCCCACTCATTTTGAGGTAGGTACATTAATCCACTTGATTCTTGATGAAAATAATTATGTTAAGATTTCATCACATTATGATGTTTGCATTAACCCATACATGGATTTTATTGGCTTACAAATAAAGTGTTCTTTAACCTTAAGTTTAGAACTTTCAGGTTGCTTTATGAACATGTAAATGTGTCATCTAATTGTTAGGGAAAATTGTTTTTCATGTTGATCTAATGTAGCTTTAAACTATTATAAGCTACTAGAACAGTGATGATCCTCAAAGAAATCTTTGATAATTTATGTCTTCCTAAGTATAACCTTTGACAATCAATCATGCCTCTTCGTGTCTTAACGCTTATTTCAGGATTTTGTTAGTTATGAACACTCTTAGGTAATTCAATCAAATCCCAAACGTTATACGAACGCATAAAATCAGTTTTACTAGAAAACAGTTTTATTCCATTCAGAAGATTGATTAACGCTAATGGCTTAATTAGAAGAGATAGGATCATTAAACATTTCCAAAATCCATTTCAACTTCAGATAGGGAGGTTATGTAATCATCAAAGTTAGTAGGTTTTTAAACCTAGATGACCTCCTGATTAGATTATTGGGTTTATTAGAAGTTTCAGTTTTATGGATTAGCTCTTGGTTAGGTTGCTATCATTTTCATTCTAAGTTTGTAAGAGTTGGTGCATTATGGTGTACAAGAGGTGTAATCGGAGTTAAATTCGGAGTGAATTTTAATGACACTCTTCCCCCCCGCCTCTTGTATTCCTTGCAAGTCATGATAAGGACTTTGACTGCTCCCACTGACCTTAGAAATCTTTAGGAACTCAGCATGCTTAGGGTCAATATTTAACGACCAACAAATTCTAATAGAGAAACAAGTTAATGACATTAATCGTTGTGATTTCTCTTGTTGAGGATTATGTTAGTTTAGGCAAGAAATCTAAGTGTGCCCACAATTAAGCAACAATGAAACTTTTGTAAGAGTAGCATTAGATTTTAAGGAGATAAGTTTTGATAGAACAGTGTCGTGATGGAGCAGTGTCTTGTACAAGAGGTGTAAATTGAAGTAATATAAAGTTTTCACTCCCCCACCTCTTGCAACTATTGCAAGTTATTAGTAAGACACTTAATGCTCCCACTGATCTTTGATATCTCTAGAAATACTACAAGAGAAGTTTCAATGAGTTACGTGACGTGAGAACATATCATATATATGTTAGACTTTATTTGATTTCTTTAATGTCCAGTTGTCATAAGAAACTTAGGGACATATTTAATAGAAATCTTATTAAGTACATATATGAATAGATTTCTTCTAAGACCGTGGGCCATATGCGACAAAATTTAGATACAGGTTGATAGTCTTTTAAATGATAAATAAATTATGTCTGAATATTCCATTTGGAATAAGTTCCACGAATTTCAATGAATGACTTATAATGGACCCATACTTATTCCTTAAGCCAAGTCATATTTTAGGGCTTTAACGTCATGATTTAAAATCACTTAGAATGAGATTAGATGAAAGAAAATCATCCTCATTAACCATGCCATGATTTCTCATGAATTTCGGTTGTAATGGATGAAATTTATAAGTCTCATTTTCCTTTTGTCAAATTCTCATTTGCATGATGACAAAAGTTGTGAAAGTTTAAGGTATCATCTAGTTTCATCTTAGTAATGTTTCTATTCATATATTTAGAACAAATAAAATGAGAGTTTAAGATAAGTGTGACTTTATGTTGGTTATGCAAACCTCACAACCTTCATGACATAGCCTAAGTAATGATACTGTATTCTGATTAATCTTCAGAATATATAAGGTATCGAAAGGCGTTGTTAGAAGACTGCTTATTATGGTTCTTATAGCCTTAACAATTAATTTTATCACTAACTCTCATGTTAGTTATTTGTCGAGTTCTGGTAAGGAACGTATGGAACTAGAGTCAACTAATCATGTGTTAATTGGAATATTAAAAATTAGCAGACTTAGATATCATTAAGAAGTGACTACCAAATTAACTTATCCAACTGTTCTTCTGAATAATGGATAGTCTCGTTGCTTATGCCTAGTCTAATAGCATAATCATGTAGTGAGATTTTCCCTTGAAGAACCTTAGAGTTGGGATTTTGTACTTGTATTTTGACTATGGACCTTAGAACAATCCTCTTTTGATGTTTCAGTGGTTGTAAGGTGAACAACATCTTATTTTCCAGTTTCAAACATTTATTTCTATATGTACATATGTTGCTTATCAACACACTCATTTTCCTTTGGTACTTTTGAGTGTTATAGTTGATTTATAAGTAATCAAAATTGTACAAATGAAAATCTTAGTATGTAATGTACTGAAAAATTGTATTTATTGCCATGCGTAAGCCCTTAACTTTATGGGTCATGGTATTGTACATTATAATGTATTCACATATACCACTTAACTTTATAGTTTAGAATTTTAAATGAAGGCATGCATCTTAGGAATTCTTCTGATTATTCCACAATTATAGATTAGTCTTAGGAAAGACTTAATCTAGAATAACCTTTTAGTGACAACACTTATGTTAGAGAGTTTTTGATTATCATAAGAGACATCATGTTCAATTTATCCTGTTCATCATGCTCTAATTTTCTTCTGTAGTGTCTTTATCAGAAGAGAGCAATAGGATTATCGTGTCTTAAGAGATAATCAAGGATTTAATTTAAGAGCTAATCTTATAGAAACTTTAAATAAAGCAAAACATTTTAGGTTTAAGAATTAGAGTGGATGAGATATTGATTTATAGAAGAAAGTTATAGTGAGTAAAGTTATGGTACTTAAAAAATTAAGGCAGACAAAACGATCATAAGATTAATGAAGGATCATTAATGTGAGGATCATTATGTGAAGAGGTTGTGATATGTCTATTACTAACATCAAAATAATAGACTTAGTTAAATTCTACTTAAACGAAGACAAATCAGCTTTGGCCATAAGTGTAATCATCTAAGCATGTGTGCAAAGTAATCATGACAAATCAGCTTTGGCCAGAAATGAGACAATCACTTTAGTTATGCACTTGTTAATAATGCTATACATGAATGAATTAAATCAACTTTGGCCAGAAATTAAGACATTCACGTTTGTAATGCATACTCAACATGGCTTTTATTATACTTGAGCAATAAGTAGATGTATCAAATCAGCTTTGGCTAGAAGTGATACATCAAAAGCTCACCCAAGTTAAGCCATTTTGGTTTTGTAAAACATTATCTAATTCTGATTAATTAACTAATTACAAAACCAATTATTTAATAGGTAAATTTTAGTTCACATTAATCAGCCTAATAAAGTAATGAGGTTGAGATTTCGAGTTAGTCTTAGGTTTCGAGTGAGATCTCAACTCAGTTATGAGGTCTCGAGTGAGATCTCGAGTCAGGTCTCAACTCATCTTGAAACATTATGAGGTCTCGAGTCATTAAGGTCTCGAGTCGCAACCTCAGTCGAAATCTCGAGGTCTCGAGTACTGAGTTTTATGAGATCTCAACTCCATAATGAGGTCTCGAGTCGCAACCTTGTGGTCTCGGGTCGGAACCATGGTCTCGAGTTGTGAAGATTGAAAACCCTTATGATTTCGAGTCGCAACCTTGGGGTCTCGAGTCGAAATCTTGGTCTCGAGTCATGAAAGACTGAAAAACCTTATGATTTCGAGTCGAAATCTTATGGTCTCAAGTCGAAATCTTGGTCTCGACTCGTTAAGGATGATCTCGAACCTTCTGTAAACAGCTGTTTGTGTGATAAGTTTGAAATTTGAATTTTAAGGGATTTGGTATATCTTGTTTCCTATTTTAAAAGATATTTTATATTTATCCAATGATTTCGAAAATTATATCTAATAACATTTACAGATTTTTCGAAATCTTAAGGGATAAAAATTAATCAAATACAGGAAAAACACCTTCTAATCCTTAATTCATTCCAAAATAAGGGAATTTATTCGAATTTCACTAAGAACATGAAGAACCCTAATATTAATGTAATCAAAATTCTGGAACCCGAAACCTGAATATTAAGGTTTTAAAACAGATTTCAGGCATTAATATTAACCATATGATTTCGAGTTATATAAAATACATTCTTTTCCTTTCTTTTTCCCGAAACAGAGGACTCGGGACATGTGACTCGAAACTGGCCATGAGTTTTATTAGGTTTTCAAAAGTTTCTGTTTTCCAGATTTTAAATCCTAAAATAATGGATACGAAAACAGAACTGATTAACGCACAACTTATCATCCGCAAACGGATGGTCAATCTGAAAGAACAATCCAGACACTAGAGGATATGCTTAGAGCTTGTGTGATCGATTTTGGTGGTAGTAGGGATTCGTATCTTCCGTTGATTGAATTCTCCTACAACAATAGTTATCACTCTAGCATCAACATGGCTCCTTTTGAGGCTCTTTACGGTCGAAAATGTCGTTCACCAGTCTGCTGGAATGAGATCGGTAAGGCTCAACTTACTGGACCTGAACTCATTCTAGAGACAACAGATAAGGTTAAGAAAGTTCGCGATAACCTTCAGACAACTAGAAGTCGTCAAAAGAGTTACGCGGATAGACGGCCTAAGCCTTTGGAATTCCAAGTCGGTGATCGCGTTCTACTCAAGGTTTCACCTTGGAAAGGTGTGATCGTATTTGGAAAGATAGGAAAACTTGCACCTAGATATGTTGGACCATTCAAGATCGTCGAAAGAATCGGAAAGGTAGCCTACAGACTTGATGTGACACCTGTGTCACTTCAACCATCATACAAATACAAAACCAATGAAATATTGTATTTAACACTTGGAAATTGTATAAATATGTGTATCGTTTGCACATATCAATTCTTGTTCGATGTCGAGCTTTAAATCGCTTTCTGGAAGGTTATACGCGAATTGAAGCGTAAAAATAACCAGTTTAATGCAACAAACACTCCGGAATAGTGACATAGGCTTAACATACCTTAAATAACCTTTACATAACTTAGAAATAAGTTTTGGAAGGTTTGGTGTGTCGAAATCAACTTTATTCGCTTACAGGGACTAATTTCGACAAACTGCGAAAGTATGCCGATTCGTACTATAACGAACATTCCGAAACTTGATCATAAGTTAAAAATACCCTAAATATCTTTTACATAGCATAGAAATAGGCTTTTAGGGGTTCGGTGTGCTAAAATAAACTTTTTTGGTCATTCAGGGACTAAAAGCATCAAAAAGTGTATAAGTTTGCATTTTCACGCATATCTTACGTTCTGAATATATCCGGACATCCAAACATTTATGTAATCATTAAAATATTTTATTTTAGTAATTGGCATGATAAAATCTCATTCGTCGCGTAATTTGGATCGTTTTTCGCATCCGTTCATGTTTCATCGTAATTAACCGAACAATGCAACCGTACGACCAAACGAACCGACATCCAATATGTTTTGAGCATATTTTAAGTTCTCTATACTTTAACTTCATTTTAGAGCTTTGAAATGGGGTTAACGGGGCTTAAACATGCCAAAACGCATCAAAAATCAAGTTTGGAGATGCAGGGGCCTGTTCTGCCAATTGCTGAAAGTTGCAGCCAGCACACAAGGGCCATACGGACCGTATGGAGGTGCTTACGGTCCGTAAGCCTTCTCCAGCACAACAAACTTTATTTTATTAAAACCCAGCTGCTCCCATTGTTTTGCACATGGTTTCTTCTATTCTATGGGCTGGGTTTAAGTGCCCATGATTTTAGAAATCAGGGGGTGCATGTGTACGGCTTAGATCGAAGCTCAGATTTCAAGAAAATGTGACAACTGTGTTCTATAATCGATGTACAATGTAAAACAATGATGATTATTAATAAAACAATGTGCTTTGGTGTTATTATATGTGTTTTGGTGTTTCTATGTGTGTATTTGTGTTTGGTGATTTTTCAATTCGATTCGATTCGATTCCGATTACAAGCTTTAAATCGCTTTCTGGAAGGTTATACACAAACTGGTACTTAAACGCAGTCAGTATAACGCGACAAACACTCCGGAATAGTGACATAGGCTTAACATACCTTAAATAACCTTTACATAACTTAGAAATAAGTTTTTGAAGGCTTTGGTATGGCAAAATCAAGTTAATTCGCTTACAGGGACTAAATTTGACAAACTGCGAAAGTATGCCAATTTGAACTGTAACGAACATTTCGGAACATGACCATAAGTTAAACATACCCAAAATATCCTTTACATAGCTTAGAAATAGGCTTTGAGGGATTCGGTGTGCTAAAATAAACTTTTGGGTCATTCAGGGACTAAAAGCGTCAAAAAGTGCACAAGTTTGCATTTTCGCGCATAACTTACATTCTAAATACATCCAGACCTCCAAAAATTTATGTAAGCATTAAAATATTTTATTTTAGTGTTTGGCATAAGAAAAATCCATTCGTCGCGCAATTTGGACCGTTTTTGTGTCCGTTACGACTTCCGTCGTTATTAACCGAACAACGCAACCGTACGGCCAAACGAACCGACATCCGAGATAATTTTGAGCATGTTTCATGTTCCCTATGCTTTAACATCCTTGTGAAGCTTAAAAATGGGCTTGACGGGTGTTAGAAGTGCCAAAACACGACCATACGCGCACAGGGACCAAAACTGCCAAAACTGAAACTTCCTGGTCTGCAGGGTCCTTACGGACCGTAAGGGTGAGGACCATACAGTCCGTAAGCATGTCCCAGTTCATCAGAAACTTCTTTCCAGCCTGTTTCCAGCTGTTAAACACTCAAAACCCATTTCCACATGTTATTTCCTGATGCTAGGGGGCCATTTTGATGTATCCTTAGTATTGTAACACATGTATGGATGAGATTGAATCACGATTTACGATAAACGATCTTAACGGTTCAAGGAAATCTATAAATAGCCCCATGATCACAACTCCAAAACCCACAATTTGAAATCTGATTTATGCTCTCTAAGTGGAAGTATATGCTTCCTACCTGAGAGAAAATCGGAATCAAATCTTGCGGGGACCTTCTGTAAGTATTCTTTCGTTCTTTTCATTATTTTTTTTCGTTAAAGTCAAACTGCGTTTGACTTTCTGCATTGACCAGTTTATGGTCAACGCGAAGTTCGTTTGAACTTCATAACGTGAGCGTAATCACGATGGTTATAGTCCCTAGTGACTATACCTACTGATTACCACGTTATCTAGGCTCAGTGACGAGTCGAAGTTTCGGCCAAAATGCGCATTTACGTGTATTTTGTAACCAAACTACACTAGGATATCAAAACCGTTTGTTTTGATATCAAAACCTGTTTTCTAACTTAACTAAACATGTTCTAGCATGTTTAGCTCGTCACTTTTTAGATTAGTGCTTGTGTAGAGTCGTAAGTCAAGCGGACTAAACACCCGCTTAGACTTTCGAACACGACCCGTTTGGTCGATCTTAGGATCCGACCAAACATGTTTAGTGACCATAGTAGTATAGGGAATAACCTTCCGAGGTTATACCTTATGGTCACCTAGTTTAAGTAGTTGTATGATAGGTAGTTTATATGCCATAGGTAAATTACCAGAATACCCTTTTCATACATAATTGGGAATTAAGCATATGTAACTTATTTAAACATTTTTTGCATATAATACTTGTCATAGGATTAGTTAGACGTCTCGAACGCGCTTTGCGCGCACGACACGTTAAAGTAGAGTAAGCTACCTTAATGGGTCACGATGGGTTGAAAGCACTTAGGTTAGGTTTCATTTAGGATGTAGGCTTTGTTAAACCATATCACATGAGTTCCAACACTCATTTGGTTTACAAGACCTCATTCCGTCCAATCTTCCGATTTAGGTGTCTATTGTCGGATTAGTGAATCGATTACTAGGTGCTGCTTGATTTCTCTAGTTTACTCGAGTTTATTGAAGTACTATTGATTGAGGATACCTTGCACTACACGTGAGTACATAGTTCCCCTATTTTACTGTTTTCAATTGTTTTGGGGTGATTCATATGTACAAAAATGTTTTCAAGGTTTAAACGATGATTTAAAAAACGAATAGAACGATTTATACTAAACTAATAATGATTTCGACAATGTGAATGAACTTGTTGGTTGTAGTTACATAACGAATGACATTTATTAATTTTGGCCGAACCGACCAGTATTAGGTTATGGTACCATAGGATCTGACAAATCCCGTTATTGCACTATACCCATGGTTATGTGTGGGTGTTGAGGGTAACGACTGAATCTGCAATTATTAACTTACCCTTTGGGGGTTTGTTAATACGAGAAGCGAGGAACGAGGTAGTCGAGTCACGAAGGTTTGGATGTTATTAACGAGACGACCATATATAAGTTTTCACAATTAAAACGAGGATGATTTAAACGATTTAAACGAGTAAACGATTTGGAAACGATTTGGAAACGATGCTAAACGATTTGGGTAAATGATTGGTTTTTGGCTAGTGTTTAGATAACGGAACGCGTGTAATGTGGTGAAAACATGGTAGATACGCCGCTGGTACTTCTTATATATAAGTGTTTTCAACATATTACATACCGTGGCGTTATTAAGTTCACTTGGGTAAACGATATTGAAACGATGTCACACAGCGATGTTTTCGAAATAATATACGGGTTTTATTAACGAGTTTATACGAGATGTTTTACAAGATGGTTTTCTAAAACAAAAAGCTTTTGGGTTAAGAATCGTGGCTACGAAATTTTATAAATTATAACCATCTTGATTTGAGTTGGTTAATCATGTTGCAATATTATACACTGTTTAAAAAAACAAGGTTTTCGAGGTATTGCAATATATGTAAACAAGCCATAATTCCGATACTCTTATAAAACCTATGTACTCGCCAGCATTTCTTTGCTGACTTTGTTTTTACATATGTTTCAGGTGTTGTTGCTTGATTGACGTTCTAGGATGCATGCGTCACATAGGATCTGGACGAGGCCTTAGTGACATAAAACGATGATAGTCGATATAAAACTTGTTTGTTATGTGTTAAAACAATATTAATACTTAATATTATCAATAAAATGAAACACTTTTTGTATCCATGGTTATGAAACGATAATTCTGTTACAACACTCCCCGACGTTTCCGCCACGCTTTGTTGTTTTATGTGGTCGGGGTGTGACAGAAGAAACGATCCTAACGGTTCTCCGAAATCTATAAATACCCACTCTATTTCATTTTCTCCTCATAATTGATCTGATTTCATTCTCTAAGTTGGAGTGTTTGCACTTCATACCTGAGAATAATTAGATCAAACCTCAATTTCTTGGACCCTTTGTAAGTGTTCTTTCGTTCTTTTACGCGTTTTAAGCGTGAAAGTCAAACAAGTGTTTGACTTTCAGCTTTGACCAGTTTATGGTCAACACGAAGTTCATTTGAACTTCGTAACGTGAGCGTAATCACGATGGTCATAGTCCTTTGTGACTATACCTACTGATTACCACGTTATTTAGCCATAGTGACGAGTCATAGTTTCGGTCAAAATGCGTATCCTTGCGTATTTTGCAACCAAACTATTTTTGGGTATCAAGACCCTTTGTCTTGATATCAAACTTTTTTAAACATGCTTTAACATGTTTAGCTCGTCACTTTAGGTTTAGTGCTTATATAGGGTCGTAAGATAAGCGGTCTAAACAACCGCTTAGACTTTCGAACTCGACCCATTTGGTCGATCATTAGGATTCGACCAAGCATGTTCAGTGACCATAGTTGTATAGGGAATAACCTTCCGATGTTATACCTTATGGTCACTTTGCTTAAGTAGTTATATGATAGGTAGTTTATGCCCTTGTTAAAATGACCAAAATGCCCTTTTTATGCATAATTGGTATTTAAGCATATGTTACTCAAACTTTTATCACTTAACTGATTATGCAACATATTTAAACATGTTTTGGCATATAATACTTGTCATAGGACTAGTTAGGCGGTCCGAACGCGCTCTGCGCGAACGACGCGTTAAAGTAGCATAAGCTACCTAAACGGGTCATAATTGGTCGTAAGCACTTAGGTTAGGTTTCGATTTAGTATGTAGGCTTTGTTTAACAATATTACATGAGTCCCCATACTCATTTGGTTTACGAAATCTCATTCTATCCGATCTTCCGATTTAGGTCCGATTTATTTACATAGTTACCTATATTAGGTGCCGTTTGATTCCGTGATCCCTCTAGCTTTGCTTGGTTGTTATTCAAGACTTCTAAGCATCCTTAAGTGAGTACATAGTCTCCTCTTTTACTGTTTTCAATGTTTTGGGGTGAAACATGTGTACCTAATTGTTATGTTCATGATTTCAAAGTATAAATGATTATACATGTTAGTACTTATCTTTTGACAAACTGAATGAATATTTATTGTTTAAACACTAATTTTTCAAAGATTATAAAATTAATTGTTGGATTGTACTTATTTTATACGTTCACCAGACCGATTGGTAGTATGATATAGCGCTATAGTATTTGACACCCCATTCCTGTTGTCATGGAATGTCAGAAACCGATATTTTTATCCAAATAGAGATTGCATTTGTGGTATTTCTATAGTCTCAATTGGTGTAGTTTGATGCACTAAGGTTTGGTTGAATTCTTAAATCACATTTTTATTGTATATTTTGTTATACTCCCAAAAGTATAGTTTAATATGCTCTCATGTGTGATATTGTACAAAACAACATATATTTTGTTAATTACTAAAACATAGTTAAATATGTTATTTACAAAACCAAAGCATCGTTTAATATGTTATGTATAAAACCAAAGTATACTTTTAATATACTACTGAAAACTATTATTTTGACGACTAAAGTATATTTAATATACTATCTGTTTGACTATTTTGGAACTGAAATATATTTTAATATATTACTTATTCGACTTTCTTAAAACCAAAGTATATTTTATACATACTACAAACCCTTTTATCAAAACATTGTTTTCAAACGACATATTTTATACAAAATCATTTTACTTAATTATTTATTTATGCATCTTTCTTTTATATCATCTGATTTCTTATTACTTGTTATATGATTTATAAAGAAAACATTTTTAAGTTCATGACTATTTTTGTTAAACATTCTTTTAAAACTTACAAGTTATGAATCATGCTTTAATAAAACCTATGTATCTCACAGGCATTTTTATGCTGACGTACCTATTTTTACACATGTTTCAGGTGCTGCTATGTGATGATTGTTGATACATGCTACACTTAGGATGGACTCGTGCCTTAGCGACCTTAAAACTTGAAAGACAATATTTGTATTCATTTGATTTGTAATAAAACAATGAGATTCAATAATTCAATAAAACGATATTATTTAATCCATGGTTGTGAAACAATGATTCTGTTACAACACTCCCCGACGTTTCCGCCACGTTTTGTTGTATTACGTGGTCGGGGTGTGACAGAAAAGTTGGTATCAGAGCCAATGGTTATAGGGAATTAGGTTATTAGTAATGCTTTGACCTAGACTATAACCTTCCTAGGACCCTAACGCGAGTTTACTTGCGTTTAGTCATAAAACAATACCGTCGCCTATCTTTAGGTGACAACCACAATGAGAACACAAATTTCGAATCCGCTTTGAAAACCAATCATCTGTTCTAGGATGATTGATTTCTAGGTTTTAAACCCTCTAAGTTCTCAAAATCTTGTCAAAGTTTGGGTCTAAATAATGTGAACACGTGCAAACTGGAAGGGTGGGTGCCTGTACCCTGGGTCTTCTGATTAAGGCTAGAGTGTTCGTACAAATCCGCATTGTCAGACCAGTCACTCTTACCTGGGAACTCTTGGGGTGAGTGTCCACTTATAGGCGAGCATGTCTTCGCGATACATTATGAGGACCTACTTACTTTGATTCAGCTTTTGTGTGTCGTTTTTTTTCTTCGAAGTTCGAACCAATGACCACCACCCATGCTTTTTGGTCGGTAATTGCAACATCCCATTCTTACCCAATGCCATTTCACTTGTTTTCCCTCTTGATTTGTAACACCTGTGCCTCCACGGCCATCACACAAATACTGTAGCAATGAAATATTGTATTTCATACTTGGTCTTTGTAAAAAATATGTGTATCATTTGCACATATCAATTCTTGTTCAATTTCAAACTCTAAATCACTTTCTGGAAGGTTATACACGCACCGATGCGTAAATATAACCAGTTTAATGCAACAAACACTCCGGAATAGTGACATTGGCTTAACATGCCTTAAATAACCTTTACATAACTTAGAAATAAGTTTTGAAGGCTTTGGTATGGCAAAATCAAGTTAAATCGCTTACAGGGACTAAAGTTGACAAACTGCGAAAGTATGCCAATTTGAACTGTAACAGACATTCCGGAACATGACCATAAGTTAAACACACCTTAAATATCCTTTATATAGCTTAGAAATAGGCTTTGAGGGGTTCGGTGTGCTAAAATAAACTTTTGGGTCATTCAGGGACTAAAAGTGTCAAAAAGTGCACAAGTTTGCATTTTCGCGCATAACTTACGTTCTGGATATATCCGGACACCCAAAAATTTATGTAAGCATGACTACATTATATTTTAGTGTTCGCCATAAGAAAAATCCATTCGTTACGTCATTTGGATCGTTTTTCGCGCTTATGCGCATTCCGTCGTAATTAAGCGAACATCGCGTTCGTACGACCAAACGAACCATCACCCGGCATATTTTTGAACATGTTTCATGTCCACAATGTTTAGGCAACATTTTAGGGCCTTAAAGTTGGCTTTACGGGCCTTAGAAGTGTCGGGAATGGCCTTAAACACGTGCAGGGACCTAAACTGTCATTTTTTGAAAGTTGTTTCTGATCTGACATGCTCAGGCGGGCCGCTTCCCACCTTCTGACCAGATTAAATGTTTCTAATCACAAGTTGCAGCCATTTAATCCTCCACCACATGTTTTCATTTGTCTAGTCATGTGATATGGATGGAATTTTAGTCACCATAACCTTCCAACACATGTACGGCCTTGATCGTTTCCCCTTTTCCAAGAAACGATCCTAACGGTTACCCGAAAACTATATATACCCCATACCCCCCATTGCTATTTCTTACAAGAATTCTGATTTTGAGAGCTCTAAGTTGAAACCATTGTTTCATACCTGAGTTCTTGAAGTCGGGATTAGCATTCGGGGACCCTGGGTAAGTATTCTTTCGTTCTTTTCCTTATTTTACTGCTTTTCGAGTCAGAAAGTCAAACTTTGTTTGACTTTCAGCGTTGACCAGTAATGGTCAATGCGAAGTTCGTTTGAACTTCGCAACGTGAGTGTAATCACGTTGGTCATAGTCCTTTGGGACTATGCCCACTGATTACCACGTTGTCTAGAGTCGTAGGGTAGGCGATCTGATAAATCGCCTATACCTTCGAACTCGACCCATTTGGTCGATCATTAGGATCCGACCAAATATATTAGGTGACCATAGTAGGTAGGGAATAACCTTCCGAGGTTATACCCTATGGTCACATCGTTTAAGTAGTTGTATGATAGGTAGTTTATATGCCTTAGGTAAATTACCAGAATACCCTTTTCATGTATAATTGGTAATTAAGCATATGTAACCTAAACCTTTGTCACATAACTGATTATGTAACATGATTAGGCATATAACACTTGTCATAGGGCTAGTTAGGCGGTCCAAACGCGTTTCACGCGAACGACGCGTTAAAGTAGCATAAGCTTCCTAAACGGGTCGTAATGGGTCGTAGACACTTAGGTTAAGTTTCATTTAGCATGTAGGCTTTGTTAAACCATATCATATGAGTTCCTACACTCATTTGGTTTACAAACCCTAATGCTACCCAATCTTCCGATTTAGGTCCGGTTAATTAACATAGTTACCTATATTAGGTGCCGTTTGATTTCCGTGATCTCTAGCATTGTTTGGTTGTTACTCAAGGACTACTGAGCAATCTCAAGTGAGTACATAGACCCCTCTTTTACTGTTTTTCCAAACTGTTTTGGGGTGGAACACATGTGCCTACTTGTTACTTTCATGCTTTCCTGTTTTCATATCATATACCTGCTATGTATATAGCGTGCATACTTAGTACATCGTTTTACATGACATTTTATGCTATGTATGTTCATTTAGTTCATACTTAGTACATTGTTTTACATCACATCACATCACATGCTATGTATGTTCATTTGTTGCATACTTAGTACAGATTCATTTCATCACATGCTTACATTTTGGTATGACATTTGGTTTGTTAAATGGGACAATACATTCATTAACATTAGCTACGCCGTTCGTTAGTAGGTAGTGGTACCATAGGAATTGACAACTCCCGTTCCGGACATCCCAGGGAAAGGGGACAGTAAAGGAATGACCGAATTCGATGATATTTACTCAGATAGACCTTTAATTTGTTTAAGGGTTTATCACCTCAGTCGCAAGGCTTGGATGTATGCATTGGAACAACACCGCATAAATGTTCATTATCAGTACAGCATGCATTTACACAAGACATAATATTGATTTAAACACAGTTTTACTTCAATACTTTGCTTTTGTGCATATGGTTTAGTTGAGACATTTCGCTAGCCATACATGACATTTAGACATAGACATTTTAACATGATTGACCTTGATCATGCATTTACACAAGACATAATATTGATTTAAACACAGTTTTACTTCAATACTTTGCTTTTGTGCATATGGTTTAGTTGAGACATTTCGCTAGCCATACATGACATTTAGACATAGACATTTTAACATGATTGACATTGATCATGCATTTACACAAGACATAATATTGATTTAAACACAGTTTTACTTCAATACTTTGTTTTTGTGCATTTCACCTATGGTTTAGTTGATGCGTTTTCACTAGCCATACATATCATTTAGGTTACACATTACATGATTTACATTGATCATGCATTTTGACATATTATTCAATACATTTGGCAAATTCATTTATACATGGACAATTTACATTGTTGGTTTGGTTTGATTAAGTGATTAAGTAACGATACGGGTGTAATATGATACAAGCATGGTGGATACGCCGCTGGTACTTCCTATATATAAGTGTTTGTATGGTATTACATGTCGTAGCGTTATTTGAATCATTTCAGTTTGAGACATAGAACATTTTATGCAAATAACATATTTTTCACAAGACATTGATTTACAAACAACTTAACTTATACAAACTAATTTTTACATGGCTATTCATTTAACCATGCATTATTCACTTAGTTATATGTATCATCTGAACTTATTGTTTTTCAAATGATTTACAAAACAAAGCAAATGACAAGGTTCATGACTAAACATTTTCTCAAACATAAGTCATGAAACCTATTTTCACAAAACCTATGTATCTCACCGGCATTTTTATGCTGACGTACCATATTTTCACATGTGTTTTTCAGGAAATGAAGCATAGGATTGATCAAGATACACTTAGGCGGACATGGGCCTTAGTGACAATAAAAGATGCAGACTAGTTAATTATGTTGTATTTTCATGTTTGTTTAGACATTGTAACACTTATATTGAATAAAACGAAACTTTAATTTCCATGGTTGTGAAACATTAATTCTGTTACAACACTCCCCGATGTTTCCGCCACGTTTTGTATGTTCCACGTGGTCGGGGTGTGACATGATTCCCCTTTTAGAATGCCTCCACGACGCGACAATCAGGTACCTAATGAAGAACTGGCAGCTATCATTGCACAGCAAATAGCTGCTGCAATCCCAAACATCATTGCTCAATGTAACCAAGCCCTCAACAACAGTAATGCCCCATGAAACTTCAAGACATTCAACTCTGCCAAGCCATCAAAGTTTTCTGGGTCTCAAGGAGCGACGACACTTCTACAATGGTTCGAGAGTCTAGAGAGCACCTTCAGACATGTTCAGTGTCCGAACGAGTGAAAGGTAGAGTTCGCATCTAATGTTTTTGAGAAACAAGCTTTAACATGGTGGAATGGTGTTATGAGGGACAGGGGTACTGATGTGGCACTAGCTCAAACTTGGGAAGAGCTCCGCGCTCTAATGATGAAGGAGTTATGTCCTCGTCATGAGCTTAGAGCATTGGAAAGGGAATTTGATGACCTAAAGCAAGACAGTGGTGAACATCGAGCCTATACTGACCGTTATGAAGAACTGAGCCTGTTATGTCCTGCCATGGTTACGCCTGTGGAGAAGGCGATTGAAAAGTACATTGATGGTCTTCCTGACTTAGTTCAGGATATCGTTACTGGCAGCAACCCTACTACTGTCAGACAGGCTATTGAATTGTCTGCCACCCTGACTGAATCCCATATCAGGAAGGGTAAGCTTTTTCGAAAGGGCGACTCAAGACCATCTGACAAGTCTGCATAAGTTGAACCAAAGGAAAAACAGGCCGAGGCACCCAAAAAGAAGAAGCGTAAGGCTTCTCAAAACTGCGCAATAACTGCTCAAAACAATCAGGTTGCACCAAGCCAGCCAGCACAACCTCGTAAAAGGAAAAATTATGTTGGTACCGCACCTTTGTGCAACAAATGCAACCGTCATCATCTGGAGCAAGTGCAGTGTCACAAATGCACCCACTGTGGGCGATTGGGACATTTGGTCGATACCTGCCGTTATGCAAATCAAGCTGCTGCAAATCCTGTTGCTGCTCAAGCACGGTTTCCACCTGGGTCGTGTTATAACTGTGGTGACCTTACTCACTACCGCAACAATTTCCCAAGACTTGTTAACGCAAATCCAGCACGTGGACGGGTGTTTAACATAAATGAGGTGAACGCAGACAACAATGTAGCAGTGAACAATTAGTCTTTTGTTTTTCCATGTATGTTATCTTTTGGATGTTTGAATTGACTCAGCTGATATATAAATAAAATTTGTTGTTTCAATTTTATTTTACGAAACTGATACGATTGTGTGTATATCTAGTACAACCCCATGATGCCGACACAAAGACAAACTACTCGTTGTCACACCCTGGCTTTGCGGAAGCGTGAGTTTATTTTGGTGTGACTTCTTAATACCATAGCTTAATCACAACAAAGCTATATGAAAGTAAAACCATGATGATCATCCATTACTTCAAGTTTTAAAAGTAAAATACGACAACATTGTTTTAGAGTTTGACACTTGAAACAAACCTACAACCATGACATAAACAGGAACTTGTTCACAAAACATAACCAAAAGACATGAATAGAAACACAGTTTAAGACTTGTGACTCGTCCAGGCAAAAGTCACAATCCCTAAACTTGGATGACATCATTCTTCTATGCAGCGTGTCGACAGTGCATACCTTGCCAGATCCCTAATTTCCTGAAATACATGTAAGTTGAAAAATCAACATAAAGTTGAGCGAGTTCATGTAAAAGTGAGTATGTAAAACCTTTGTAATACATTTGTATGTATGAAAATCCCTGGTATGTAGCAAATAAGGAAAAAGAGATCACCATTGGGTTACAAAGCCAATGATATGTGTGAAGTGCTGTAGGAAGACTCAAACCTAGCAGATTTTTGCGTCGGGTACAAAGTCACCCCGAGGTCCGTACTGTTGGGCCTGGAGTTGGGCTCGCTACACCCAGATAGATCTACCGCTAATGACCCTCGGTCCTACAATGAGGATTAATGGCCTCTAGTTTCCGCATACCTACTCACATGATCTAA
Source organism: Helianthus tuberosus (assembly GCA_030545235.1). Classification (NCBI taxonomy): domain Eukaryota; kingdom Viridiplantae; phylum Streptophyta; class Magnoliopsida; order Asterales; family Asteraceae; genus Helianthus; species Helianthus tuberosus. The sequence goes on along the minus strand of CM060394.1, from coordinate 113,082,517 downwards.
GTAGGAAACCCTCCTTAAGCTAACCATACCATGTATAAAAGTATCCGTAATCATTGTAACATGTATTTCACCCCCGAAGTATAAAAACTGAAAACAGTTAATAGAAAAGGGGGACATGAACTCACAGAAGTGCGTCTCGAAATAGTAAATCCCAAATCAACCTGCTGCATGACGACCTACACGTACTAACTTCTATTAGACGGACGGCCGTGCCTTGGCTTAAGGTTTAGTGTTTTGTTGGAGAAATAGTTAGGTAACTATTCCGTAATCACACTTCTTATTTATTTAACAAGTATATTCCTTCCCAAGGATGGGAGTTTTAATACATGTGCGTTTTATAATTCCGAAAATATATTTTTAAGTCTCACTTAAAGAATATATTTTAATTCATTTGTCTAAAATATTCTATCTCCAAAATATACATATTTTTCCCAAAAATATTATATTTTACTTCATACCATTCCCAAAATAATCCTTTATCAAAATACACATTTAAGAGTATTTTCCGAAAAATACGTAAGTTACATTTTAAAGTTCGAGTGGTAATAATAATACTGGTGTAACTTAAACATTTATTTGTGAGGGCGTTGGTAATATTTTGGAGTCGATACTTCTCAGTGTATTCAAGTTATATTATTTTTACTCTAAAAATAACATATCTAGTTCACAAAATAATCATAAAATCACACAAGCGTTTTATTATGAAATATATATTCTAGATATATATTTATCAAGTTCTATTTATTAAAATGCACCTCCGACACTTGGTTATTTTGTAATAAAAATCATGGCGAAATTTATTTGGAAAAACAAGTTAAAAGTATATTTATAAACACTTGTTACCAAAAATATTCTAAGTGTTATTTTCTGGAAAAATTTCGCCAAAGTTTCCTCTGTAACTGGAGGTGGCCACGCTTTCTAGCGTATCATTTTCTTTTCAAAATTCAATCAACAATTTATCAATCATCAACATACATCATTTAAACATCAAACTTGTCAAAAATAAGTATAAATCGCAAGCTCATGAACTTGTAAGTTGTGTAAAAACATGTAGTAACTTCCTAACATATTTAGCGGATCTTGTCATCTTTAAAAGTAAAATCAGTTTCTTGAAAACTTTATTTTTAAAGAATATGTAGTCTTACAACTTCTAGTCAATATTTACGAAAATATTTCTTTGTCAAACTTTCTTGTCGCACAAGTGTTTACACACTTGTTTATTCACCAAAATGCCTTTAGTTTGTGTAAGATCCGGTTTTTAAACAAGACTTGTATCTTTTACTTGGTTCTTCCGAAAAACCACTAGTAGATCTTTAGATCTACTAGTTTAGAACTCTATTTTACAAGAAAAATCACTTTTACACAAGTTCATGTTCATGAGTGGAAGGGTTCATCATCTTACAACTTTTACACTTAACGTATTACTAGTTCATGTTCCATGAACATGATCTAGTATGGTTAGATGATGATCCATCCCACTACTAGCATCAAACAACATAAAATAATCACATCTAGACAAGATTTACAACATTTACACCACTAGTTACTCTTTAACCAACTAGTTCATCATTCTTTCAAGACTTTTAGTTTTGATCTTGTGTGTTTTTGAGTTTTAACCGTTAAATCTCTTATTAACCACTTCAAACAAGAACAAGAAGGTGTCTAGAAGCACTTACTACTAGCTCGAGGATAGGGAAGAATCAAAGCGTAAACAAGGTGGATAAAAGAAATATAGAGAGGTCCTTGAGTTTCCGAGTGCACCGAGCTTCCTTATGTGATCTCTTACACCTTTGTATGTATGAGAAATGGTTGTACAAGAACTTGATGATGGATGTGTAGTGGTGATGGTGTTCGGCCGAAGGTGGGCAAGGAAAGAAGAGAGGAAGCTTGTTGATGGTGTGATGATGAAAGAGAATGATAATCCACTAAACCTTTTTATAAACCATTAATCACTAATACCCAATGTATAATGTGTAGTCTAGATATCAAGCAATTAGGATTAAAATAATCAAAAATGGTGGGGTGTGTCCCACATGGGGAACCAATCGGATGAGGGGGGGGGGGGAGTTATAGTTGGATTTCAAATGTATAGTTAAGGATTAGTTAGTTTAGTTTAGGGATTTAAATAGGTTATTAGTTTATTATGTAATATAACGGGTGTTAGGGTGTTCGGGGACCCTAACTAGCTCAGAAAAGCATAAACAATGTCATTGACAATATTTTTATGTTCCGGGTAAAGTCCGGTTGTTCGGTTGGATACTGATCCGTTAAAGTGTCAAATAAAGCTTTTAAGTGCCTTTTATAGTGTTTTTAGTGACACAATTAATTCCCCGACACTTTGGAAAGTGTCTAGTATTATTTTACCAAGTTTTTGCACTTCACTAGTTATGTTAAATGCTGAATTTTTGCATAAAGTGCAGAATTTTGTAATTAAAGCATGTTTTAGGCACATCCGGTCACTATAACTATCACCTAGTGACGTAGTTTTATAATCCTCACCTCCCTACACTCCCTACTAGTGTAGTAATTTATTCCCGGCTCGTACTGGCCTCAGAGATAATACCTGTCTAGTGCTGGCAATGTCAGCATGTTTACTGGGTTATCCGTTAAGTGTGCTAACTGTGCTTTGGTGCATCAAGGTTGTCACTAATGTTTGTGTGTAAATAATAGAGTGACAGTATAAATGTGATGCATGAGTATGTATGTATCAGGGATCAAGAAATAGTTTAACCACATTTGTAAGCAAGCACATTAATTAAGCATTAATTAAATATTAATTAATTCGTACAGATACCTGGTTTGGTGAGGGTTGTCACATTCTCCCCCCGTTAAATAAATTTCGTCCCGAAATTTAGGCTCTGCTTCTAGTTGAAGGGGTCTTAGGAAATAAATGGGGGTATTTCTCTTTCATACGATCCACACGTTCCCACGTGAATTAAGACCCATGTCTTGCATTCCAACGAACTTTGACGAGCTTGACACTACTCCTGCGTGTTTTTTAACTTTCCAATCTGTAACCTCGACGGGTTCTTCGGTAAAGTGGAGCGTGTCGTCGATATGAACTTCGTCAGTGGGAATGATCACTGTCTCCTGAGTTGGACTCTTTCTCAAATTTGATACATGGAATGTATCGTGAACACCATTGAGTTCAGCAGGTAGGTCCAACTTGTAGGCTACAAGCCCAATCCTTTGCAGGATTTTGAAAGGGCCAATGTAACGCGGATTCAACTTCCCACGCTTTCCAAAGCGTGCCACACCCTTCCAGGGTGAAACTTTCAATAAAACCATATCTCCAACTTGAAATTCCAAAGGTTTCCTCTTTGGATCTGCATAGGCTTTCTGTCTGTCACGAGCTGCCTCGATGCGCTTTTGAATCTGTGCAATCTTGTCGGTCGTCTCTTGGACTATCTCGGGACCAACAAGTTGTCTATCGCCTGCATCAGCCCAGCATAAGGGTGATCGACATTTGCGTCCATAAAGCGCTTCAAATGGCGCGGCTCCAATGCTTGTGTGGTAGCTGTTGTTGTATGAAAACTCGACCAATGGTAAATGATTATCCCAGCTACCACCTAGATCCATTACACATGCTCTCAGCATATCTTCCAATGTCTGAATAGTTCTTTCACTTTGGCCATCAGTTTGCGGATGATACGCAGTACTTAGATTCAATTGTGAGCCAAAAGCTTCTTGGAAGGATTGCCAAATCCTTGATACAAATCTCCCATCTCTATCAGAGATAATCGAGAGAGGAACTCCATGACGTGCAACAATCTCTCGCATGTATATTTTCGCAAGTTTACTCGTATTGTCTTTCTCTTTGATCGGCAAGAAATGTGCGGACTTTGTCAAGCGGTCTACTATTACCCAAATAGTATCATGACCTCTGGGCGTCTTGGGCAGTTTCGTTATGAAATCCATTGAAATCTGTTCCCATTTCCACTTGGGAATTTCAGGTTGTTGCAGAAGTCCGAAGGCTTCTGGTATTTAGCTTTCACCTTGGCGCACGTTAAACACTTGCTAACATAAACAGCAACATCGCCTTTCATCCTAGGCCACCAATAATAATTCTTAAGATCTTGGTACATCTTATCCGTTCCTGGGTGGATAGAGTACCGTGATTTGTGAGCTTCATAAAAAATAACCTTTCTTAATCCACCAAACAGAGGAACCCAAATCCGTTTCATGAAGCATAAAGTCCCTTCCTCGTTTGGTACCAACTGCTTCTCCATTCCACGGAGATACTCATCTTCAATGTTCCTTTCTTTCAAAGCTTCTCTCTGCGCGGCACGAATGCGTACAGAGAGATCTGTCTGGACAATCATCTCCAAAGCCCTAACCCTTATGGGCTTAATCCTTTCCTTCCGGCTCAGGGCGTCGGCGACCACATTCGCCTTCCCTGGTGATACTTAACTCGCAATCATAATCGTTCAACAGCTCTACCCAGCGTCTTTGCCTCATGTTAAGCTCTTTTTGGTTGAATATGTGTTGTAAGCTCTTGTGATCCATGAAAATTGTACATCGCGTACCATATAAATAATGTCGCCAGATTTTCAACGCAAATACCACTGCGCCTAACTCCAAATCGTGCGTGGTATAATTCTTCTCATGAACCTTCAACTGGCGTGACGCGTAAGCTATAACCTTCTGGCGTTGCATCAGCACGCAACCCAAACCTTGACGTGAGGCGTCACAATATACCACAAAGTCATCTGTTCCTTCGGGTAGCGATAAAATCGGTGCGTCACAAAGCTTGTTCTTCAATAACTGAAATGCTTCTTCTTGTTTGATTCCCCAGTCAAACTTCTTGTCTTTCTGTGTGAGCGCGGTCAGAGGTTGAGCGATTTTAGAAAAATCCTCAATGAACCTTCGATAATAACCAGCCAAACCCAAGAACTGTCGAATCTCGGTTGGCGTCTTTGGGGTCTCCCAACTCTTGATCGCCTCGATCTTTGTGGGATCAACATGAATTCCATTTCCATTAACCACATGTCCAAGAAATTGGACTTCGCGTAGCCAAAACTCACACTTCAAGAATTTGGCGTATAATTTCTCCTTCTTAAGTAGCTCTAGAATAGCTCTTAAGTGCTGTTCGTGCTCGTCCTTTGTCTTCGAGTAAATCAGAATGTCGTCGATAAACACGATCACAAACTTATCCAAGTACGGCTTGCAGACTCGGTTCATTAGGTCCATGAAAACTGCTGGCGTATTTGTCAGCCCAAATGGCATAACTAGGAACTCGTAATGTCCATAACGAGTCCTAAAGGCCGTCTTCGGGATACTTTCCTCTTGTATCCTAAGTTGATGGTATCCTGATCGCAAATCGATCTTCGAATAAAAGCTTGAGCCTTGCAACTGGTCAAAAAGATCATCGATTCTCGGCAAAGGATATCTATTCTTGATAGTCAACTTATTAAGCTCACGGTAGTCTATGCACATATGGAAACTACCGTCCTTCTTTTTAACAAACAGAACCGGAGCTCCCCAAGGTGAGAAGCTTGGTCTGATGAATCCTTTATCTAACAGCTCCTGGAGTTGTGTCGACAACTCCTGCATCTCCGAAGGCGCAAGCCTGTAGGGTGCCTTGGCTAAAGGCGCGGCACCTGGAACCAAGTCAATGTGGAACTCGACTTGCCTTTGAGGCGGTAATCCTGGCATGTCCTCTGGAAAGACTTCTGGATATTCCTTGACGACTAGAATGTCTTCGATCTTCAGTTCAGCAACTTCCTTGTCCACGATGTGTGCTAAGAATGCAACACATCCCTTCTTCAAGCACTTTCTAGCTTTCAGACAGCTAATGATTCTCAGCGGCGTATAATGCTTCTCTCTGTGCACTACGATTGTTTCTTCATCCGTCACAGGGATGCGGATGGTCTTCTCATGGCAAACAATCTCGGCCTTGTTGCTGGACAACCAATCCATTCCCACTACCACATCAAAGCTTCCCAACTCGACAGGTAGCAGGTCTAGCGTAAATTCGTGTCCTCCCAATTCTATCACGCATCCTCTTATAACTTCACCCGTTTCTACTAGTTTCCCATTCGCCAATTCAATTGAGTATGGAACGTCTAACTTACTAGTGGCCAAACCAAGTATATTCTTAAATTCTAACGACACGAAACTATAATCGGCACCAGTATCAAAAAGAACAGATGCAAAACGTTGGCTTATAGGGAACGTACCGGTAACAATGTTCGGATCCTGGCGCGCTTCCCTTGCGCCAATGTTAAAGACTCTTCCCCGTGCTTGGTTCAAGTTTGGGCATTCCTTCTTAAAGTGCCCAATGTCACCACAGTTAAAACAACCCAGTCTTTGCCCATTACCACCTCCGTTCCCAGCTTGAGTGTTGTTTTGGTTGCGGTTCCCACTACCAGCTTGATTCGCAACGTTTCCACGGTTCCCATTTCCTCCATTGTTTCCTTGTGGGCGGTTCCCATGACCACCACGGTTGTTGTTTCTATTACCAAAACCTCCTTGGCCACCCCGGCCAGCACTAGCCCAGCAAGCGTCCTTCAAGTGGCCAACTTTCCCACAAGCTTCGCATATTTTTGGCCCACACCAGCCAGAATGATGACGCTGGCAGGTGTTACACTTGGGTAGTGAACCCATATAACCTTTCCCTTTCTTCTTAACACCGGTTGCAGCTTGGACCGGTGTGCCTGACTCGCCTTTCTTGCCAACACTGCTTGTACCCTGCTTGAAGTTTGAAAACTTTCGCTTGTTTTCACCAGATGCCTCAGCATGTGTTTCTTTCTTCTTTGGTTCAACATTTGGAAACTTGTTCAACCGAATGGCCTCCTCAGTGAGAGCCACGCTAAGGTCTATGGCTTCGGTGATCGTGGCAGGTTTGGATGAGGTAACCATGCTCATTATTTGAGGTGCCAATCCCCAGATAAATCTCTTGATCCGTTTGAACTCTGGTGTGACCATGTACGGTACTACGTGAGATAAGTCATGAAATCTTTGAACGTATTCTGCTATCTTGGGACCATCCATCCTCAAATGCCAGAACTCAGTCTCCAACCTTTGTATCTCAGCCCGCGAGCAGTACTTTCTTCGCATGAGCTCCTTCAGCTCATTCCATGTCATCGCATAAGCAGCGGCTTCACCAAGAGTTTGCACTTGTAAGTTCCACCAGGATAGGGCTCCATCCAGAAATAGCCCTGTGATGTAAGTCACTTGTTGATCTGGAGCACATTTGCTCATCCTAAGGACAGAGTCCGTTTTCTCAGCCCATCTCACGAATGCAACAGCACCTCTGGTGCCGTCGAAATTCACGGGTTTGCAATCGAGAAACTGCTTGTAAGTGCACCCTGCACATACGTTAGAATATACAAATGGTATTAGCGGATGTTCTATAAATATCCAAATGTATTGTAATATGTCCCAAACGACTTAACATTACCATGTGGTGGATTGTTATTGCCGTTATTGTTCGAATTGCTCCCGCTGGTTCCTCCTTGTGAGGCTGCATACTGCGCTATGGAGGCAGCAATGATTCCTTGGAGTTCTGCCTCGCTGGTAGGCATACGCATCTCGCGTCTTGGAGGCATCTTCTAAAAGATGATCGGGTAGGTCAGGTCATAGTAAGTAAACAACATACGTACGTAATATCATTCAAACACATAACATCTCATGTTATAAACTAATCAAGCACATAACATCTCATGTTATAAAATATCAATAATCAACCCAACATCACATATAATGAGAATACTGCGATTGCGCTTTCATAAATCAAGACCACAATGTAAGGTTTACAAGTACATAACTGTATCGTACATCATCAGTGACTAAGGGCCACCTCGCCCTAGTCCAAACTATCTAGTCAGTGACAACAACAACAAATATACAAATCATCAAAAGTCACAATCATAAAAAATGCGGTCTTCAAAAGTTGTGTAGTCTGCACAATCGCGGTTATCTCACCAAAAGTCTACCCGCGTCGAATCAAAAAGGCCTATGCTGATGGCGATGGAGGAGGGGGAAAATGAGAAAAGAGTAGACGTCGCATGTGTAACCAGTCCTCCTCCATAGCGCGATGAGCGCGCAATAAGTATGCTATCTGCTGCTCGGGAGTCCAAAAGCGAGCGGCATAATCAGATGAAAGTGGACGCGGAGGGTGTGATACTGCAGGTGGGGTCTGGTAATGACACGGTGGTCGCTGAGCTCTCTCCAGCTCCTGTACGCGACGGGTCAGCGCCTCCTGCTGTATCATGAAAGATGTGAGAATATCCTCCGTAGAATACCCCACGTGATATGGGTGATACGGATCAGATGGTGGCATAATGGGGGGCGTAGTCCAGAGGAATGGCTCACTAGATGGAGCGAAGGATGGTACAGTAAATGGTCCAATAGTGGGAATAACAGTAGGAATAGAAATCTGGGGCATGAACTGGCTGCCTCCTGCCATGAAAGGTGTATGACCAAACGGATGACGTGACGAACCCTCCCCAGGACGTGGTGGAGGAATGTCCTGGAGATAAGTGATCAGGAGATCTGTGCGGTGAGTATCTGTGGTGTGTGGGGGAATAAAGGGAACATCAATGGGAGCTGAAACAGGGGCTGAAACGGGGGCTACAGGTGGTGTAACTGGCATCACGAAAGGTGGGTAATCATCGTCATCATCTATCCACCCGTTGCGGGTGTGAACGTATCGTGGATCAATATGGGTCGCAAAAGGTGCACGGTCGAACAGCACCGGCATAGGGTCAGGAAATGGTGCAACAACAGGATCCTCTAACAGAAGTGGAGCATCAACAGGAGCGTCAGCAACATGATCATCCACCAATGGTGGAGCAACAACGGGATGATCGTCAACAGGTATGTCATCAACAAAAGGAGCAACAGCAGGTGCATCGGCATGAACAGGGTCATGCTCCAATGCAGGGTCAGGAGCAATGACTGGCTCAGGGGCCACAGCAGGCTCCGGACCAACAAACTCCATATCAAAATCAGCTGGATCAGCAAACAAAGGATCGACAGGGGCTACAGGATCCTCCAGGGGCTGGTCTAAGTGAACGAACTCTATGTCTTGGTCAGGATCAAAACCAAGGGGAAACACAGGATCATCATCAACATCGTGATCAAACTCAAAGTCATGTGCAGGTGCAGTTGATGACGCCATGTCAGGGTCGGTGTCGTGTGAGTGGTGCTGCACTCCCTGTGTGTGCAATGATGCGGACGCCACAGACTCAAATGAGTCTGGGACAGGTGCATGAACAGGAGCCTCCTCTGCAGGAAAGTCAGCAATGAGTAGGATATCATCAGCAGCAATAGGGACCTCACCCTCAAGGTCATCCTCAAGTGGGTCCTCCTCAAATAAATCAACTTCGTCGTCAGAAACATCATCAAGTGGCATATCAACAACCGAATAAGCAGCAAGGGGTACATGAGCAGGGATCACCGCGAGTGGTAAATCCCCAGCGAGATGGCCATCAGCAGGCTCGGCTACGACGTCAGGCAGCGCAAAGGGCTGGAAGTCGTTATCGTCTGTGCTGGTAGTATCGGAAGTGTGGACCTCGTGCTCCGATGAAACTATGTCATCTGATACTATCGCCATAGGGTCCAGAGTGTCGGAAACTCCAGTGTCTGATGAAGAAGGCATGATGTCTGTAACACAAACACACATACGCACAAACAATCAATCATATAATCATATAAACATGTTAGTCACCAATAAGCAAACAAGTAATCATCCTAGTCTTCCTTAGACTATCCTCTCAGTCTCCCCGACTAAACTCCCTCAGTCTCCCCGACTGGATTCCCTCAGTCTCCCCGACCGAATTCCCTCAGTCTCCCCGACTAAATTCCCTCAGTCTCCCCGACCGGATTCCCTCAGTCTCCCCGACCGGATTCCCTCAGTCTCCCCAACTGAATTCCCTCAGTCTCCCCGACTGAACTCCCTCAGTCTCCCTGACTGAACTCCCTCAGTCTCCCCGACTGAATTTTAAATCTTTGAAAAGTGTATGGTGCCCTTTTTGTTAAAAATGTTTGTGCCCTGGATCTGGACGTTTAGTGTATGCAATGTAAAAATGTTTTCGTGAGAGCCCTAGTGATCATAGTCCAGACTAGAGAAGGAATCCTAGTTCGCTATGATCAAAGCTCTGATACCAAGCTGTCACACCCTGGCTTTGCGAAAGCGTGGGTTTATTTTGGTGTGACTTCTTAATACCATAGATTAATCACAACAAAGCTATATGAAAGTAAAACCATGATGATCATCCATTACTTCTAGTTTTAAAAGTAAAATACGACAACATTGTTTTAGAGTTTGACACTTGAAACAAACCTACAACCATGACATAAACAGGAACTTGTTCACAAAACATAACCAAAAGACATGAATAGAAACACAGTTTAAGACTTGTGACTCGTCCAGGCAAAAGTCACAATCCCTAAACTTGGATGACATCATTCTTCTACGCAGCTTGTCGACAGTGCATACCTTGCCAGATCCCTAATTTCCTGAAATACATGTAAGTTGAAAAATCAACATAAAGTTGAGCGTGTTCATGTAAAAGTGAGTATGTAAAACCTTTGTAATACATTTGTATGTATGAAAATCCCTGGTATGTAGCAAATAAGGAAAAAGAGATCACGATTGGGTTGCAAAGCCAATGATATGTGTGAAGTGCTGTAGGAAGACTCAAACCTAGCAGATTTTTGCATCGGGTACAAAGTCACCCCGAGGTCCATACTGTTGGGCCTGGAGTTGGGATCGCTACACTCAGATAGATCTACCGCTAATGACCCTCGGTCCTACAATGAGGATTAATGGCCTCTAGTTTCCTCCTACCCACTCACATGATCTAAGTAGTAAACCCTCCTTAAGCTAACCATACCATGTATAAAAGTATCCGTAATCATTGTAACATTTATTTCACCCCCGAAGTATAAAAACTGAAAACAGTTAAGAGAAAAGGGGGACATGAACTCACAGAAGTGCGTCTCGAAATAGTAAATCCCAAATCAACCTGCTGCGTTACGACCTACACGTACTAATTTCTATTAGACGGACGACCGTGCCTTGGCTTAAGGTTTAGTGATTTGTTGGAGAAATAGTTAGGTAACTATTCCGTAATCACACTTCTTATTTATTTAACAAGTATATTCCTTCCCAAGGATGGGGGTTTTAATACATGTGCGTTTTATAATTCCGAAAATATATTTTTAAGTCTCACTTAAAGAATATATTTTAATTCCTTTGTCTAAAATATTCTATCTCCAAAATATACATATTTTTCCCAAAAATATTATATTTTACTTCATACCATTCCCAAAATAATACTTTATCAAAATACACATTTAAGAGTATTTTCCGAAAAATACGTAAGTTGCATTTTAAAGTTCGTGTGGTAATAATAATACAGGTGTAACTTAAACATTTATTTGTGAGGGCGTTGGTAATATTTTGGAGTCGATACTTCTCAGTGTATTCAAGTTATATTATTTTTACTCTAAAAATAACAAATCTAGTTCACAAAATAATCATAAAATCACACAAGCGTTTTATTATGAAATATATATTCTAGATATATATTTATCAAGTTTTATTTATGAAAATCCACCTTCGACACTTGGTTATTTTGTAATAAAAATCATGGCGAAATTTATTTGGAAAAACAAGTTAAAAGTATATTTATAAACACTTGTTACCAAAAATATTCTAAGTGTTATTTTCTAGAAAAATTTCGCCAGAGTTTCCTCTTTAACTGGAGGTGGCCACGCTTTCTAGCGTATCATTTCTTTTCAAAATTCAATCAACAATTTATCAATCATCAACATACATCATTTAAACATCAAACTTGTCAAAAATAAGTATAAATCGCAAGCTATGAACTTGTAAGTTGTGTAAAAACATGTAGTAACTTCCTAACATATTTAGCGGATCTTGTCATCTTTAAAAGTAAAATCAGTTTCTTAAAAACTTTATTTTTAAAGAATATGTAGTCTTACAACTTCTAGTCAATATTTACGAAAATATTTCTTTGTCAAACTTTCTTGTCGCACAAGTGTTTACACACTTGTTTATTCACCAAAATGCCTTTAGTTTGTGTAAGATCCGGTTTTTAAACAAGACTTGTATCTTTTACTTGGTTCTTCCGAAAAACCACTAGTAGATCTTTAGATCTACTAGTTTAGAACTCTATTTTACAAGAAAAATCACTTTTACACAAGTTCATGTTCATGAGTGGAAGGGTTCATCATCTTACAACTTTTACACTTAACATATTACTAGTTCATGTTCCATGAACATGATCTAGTATGGTTAGATGATGATCCATCCCACTACTAGCATCAAACAACATAAAATAATCACATCTAGACAAGATTTACAAGATTTACACCACTAGTTACTCTTTAACCAACTAGTTCATCATTCTTTCAAGACTTTTAGTTTTGATCTTGTGTGTTTTGATTTTTAACCGTTAAATCTCTTATTAACCACTTCAAACAAGAACAAGAAGGTGTCTAGAAGCACTTACTACTAGCTCGAGGCTAGGGAAGAATCAAAGCGTAAACAAGGTGGATAAAAGAAATATAGAGAGGTCCTTGAGTTTCCGAGTGCACCGAGCTTCCTTATGTGATCTCTTACACCTTTGTATGTATGAGAAATGGTTGTACAAGAACTTGATGATGGATGTGTAGTGGTGATGGTGTTCGGCCGAAGGTGGGCAAGGAAAGAAGAGAGGAAGCTTGTTGATGGTGTGATGATGAAAGAGAATGATAATCCACTAAACCTTTTTATAAACCATTAATCACTAATACCCAATGTATAATGTGTAGTCTAGATATCAAGCAATTAGGATTAAAATAATAAAAAATGGTGGGGTGTGTCCCACATGGGGAACCGATCGGATGAGGGAGGGGGGGTTATAGTTGGATTTCAAATGTATAGTTAAGGATTAGTTAGTTTAGTTTAGGGATTTAAAAAGGTTATTAGTGTGTTATGTAATATAACGGGTGTTAGGGTGTTCGGGGACCCTAACTAGCTCAGAAAAGCATAAACAATGTCATTGACAATATTTTTATGTTTCGGGTAAAGTCCGGTTGTTCGGTTGGATACTGATCCGTTAAAGTGTCAAATAAAGATTTTAAGTGCCTTTTATAGTGTTTTTAGTGACACAATTAATTCCCCGACACTTTGGAAAGTGTCTAGTATTATTTTACCAAGTCTTTGCACTTCACTAGTTATGTTAAATGCTGAATTTTTGCATAAAGTGCAGAATTTTGTAATTAAAGCATGTTTTAGGCACATCCGGTCACTATAACTATCACCTAGTGACGTAGTTTTATAATCCTCACCTCCCTACACTCCCTACTAGTGTTGCAATTTATTCCCGGCTCATGCTGGCCTCAGAGACAATACCTGTCTAGTGCTGGCAATGCCAGCATGTTTACTGGGTTATCCGTTAAGTGTGCTAACTGTGCTTTGGTGTATCAAGGTTGTCACTAATGTTGGTGTGTAAATAATAGAGTGACAGTATAAATGTGATGCATGAGTATGTATGTATCAGGGATCAAGAAACAGTTTAACAACATTTGTAAGCAAGCACAATAATTAAGCATTAATTAAATATTAATTAATTTGTACGGATACCTGGTTTGGTGAGGGTTGTCACACTCGTGTGGTTCTGTCATTTTTATGATCATTTGTGATCTTCCCAAAAATCTTAAATACTCGTTTCTTTTAAGAAACAAAGCCAAATTCCTATTAAGATCTTCCTTTCTTTATAGTTAGATTCTTGAAAATGTTTAAAGTGCCAAATGGAATTTACGGATTGGATTCCTGGTGTGCTTTGAATACTCATGTGCTCAATTAACAAGAAAATTAACAAAATGAAGATCAAGTTAATTAATTATGTGATTATGTGCTTATGTGATTTCTTTTATGTCTTGTGTTTTTGTAATCCGAATATTCATTATCCAAATCCTTATAGAATCTCCATATTTCAATATGAAGAATTCATAGTAGGATACCCAAAGGTACTATCTTAAATCCTTAATGGGCTTCTACGTAATAGTTAAGTCCCTTGGATTATGAAGTACTATTCTTTAATTTAGACCCCTTGAGCGGTCTAGTTAAACAGATTGATTTAAAAATATAGTTAGGAATATCATGTGATGATATAACTAAAAAGATCCCTTAAGCGGTCTATTTTAGGAGATCGTACGGCGGTCTAGTTAAGGTGATCATGTGTTGATCTAGTTAAAAAGATCGTTTGTTGATCTAGTTAAAAAGATCCTTTGGTGGTCTAGTCAAGTCACTTCATGTTTATTCAATTGATTTTTCCCCTACGCATTATGAAATGAACTGTGCGGACTGTGCAAGGAATTACGTAATTATGGATGCATACATAATTATGGAATTCAGTGCACAGAAACCACATCAAGTTTTGTTATGTGTTAAGACCTATAGTGATGAGAATAACGAGACGGGAACAATGTAGAAAGGGGCATGGTGGATACGCCGCTGGTACTTCCTAAATATAAGTGTTCTTTATTACATTGCAAACGTAGCGTTATTTAAGTTACTAGAAGTCCTGAACCTTGACCAATGTCATTTTATCTTTCACTCTCCGACTCTGATTTCGAGCACACACAAGTTTCCTATGATAGTTTTCATAAGAAACGTTCCTCTGTCCGTAGTTCGAAACTCCATGTTTTGTTACTACAAGGACTTCACTTTGACAGTTGACAATTTCGCTAAGAATCCAAAAATGGCCCAGAGTTTTACTTAGGGTTCGAGGGATTCATTCAAAAGCGAAACCATCATAGTTGTCTACACAAGTTTCCTCTAAAATTAAATTTCAGGACGAAATTTCCTAAAGTAGGGGAGACTGTGACACCTGTGTCACTTCAACCATCATACAAATACCAAACCAATGAAATATTGTATTTCACACTTGGAAATTGTATAAATACGTGTATCGTTTGCACATATCAAATCTTGTTCGATTTCGAGCTTTAAATCGCTTTCTGGAAGGTTATACGCGAATTGATGCGTAAAAATAACCATTTTATTGCAAAAAACACTCTAGAACAGTGACATAGGCTTAAAATACCTTAAATATCCTTTACATAACTTAGAAATAAGTTTTGGAAGGTTTGGTGTGTCGAAATCAAGTTTATTCGCTTACAGGGACTAATTTCGACAAACTGCGAAAGTATGCCGATTCGTATTATAACGAGCATTCCGAAACTTAATCATAAGTTAAAAATACCCTAAATATCCTTTACATAGCTTAGAAATAGGCTTTGAGGGGTTCGGTGTGTTAAAATAAACTTTTTGGTCATTCAGGGACTAAAAGCGTCAAAAAGTGCATAATTTGCATTTTAGCGCATATCTTAGGTTCTGAATATATCCGGGCATCCAAATTTTATGTAATCATTAAAATATTTTATTTTAGTGATTGGCATGATAAAATCCCATTCGTCGCGTAATTTGGATCGTTTTTCGCGTCCGTTCATGTTTCGTCGTAATTAACCGAACAACGCAACCATACGACCAAACGAACCGACATCCGAGATTATTTTGAGCATATTTTAAGTTCTCTATACTTTAACTTCATTTTAGAGCTTTGAAATGGGGTTAACGGGGCTTAAACGTGCCAAAACGCATCAAAAATCAAGTTTAGAGATGCAGGGGCCTGTTCTGCCAATTGCTGAAAGTTGCTGCCAGCACACAAGGGCCATACGGACCGTATGGAGGTGCTTACGGTCTGTAAGCCTTCTCCAGCACAACAAACTTTATTTTATTAAAACCCAGCTGCTCCCATTGTTTTGCACATGGTTTCTTCTATTCTATGGGCTGGTTTTAAGTGCCCATGGTTTTAGAAATCAGGGGGTGCATGTGTACGGCTTAAATCGAAGCTCGGATTTCAAGAAACGATCCTAACGGTTCTCCGAAATCTATAAATACCCACTCCATTTCATTTGCTCCTCACACTTGATCTGATTTCATTCTCTAAGTTGGAGTGTTTGCACTTCATACCTGAGAATAATTAGATCAAACCTCCATTTCTTGGACCCTTTGTAAGTGTTCTTTCGTTCTTTTATGCGTTTTAAGCATGAAAGTCAAACAAGTGTTTGACTTTCTGCTTTGACCAGTTTATGGTCAACACGAAGTTCATTTGAACTTCGTAACGTGAGCGTAATCAAGATGGTCATAGTCCTTTGTGACTATACCTACTGATTACCACGTTATTTAGGCATAGTGACGAGTCATAGTTTCTGTCAAAATGCGTATTCTTACGTATTTTGCAACCAAACTATTTTTGGGTATCAAGACCCTTTGTCTTAATATCAAACTTCGTTAAACATGCTTTAACATGTTTAGCTCGTCACTTTAGGTTTAATGCTTATATAGGGTCGTAAGATAAGCGGTCTAAACAACCGCTTAGACTTTCGAACTCGACCCATTTGGTCGATCATTAGGATTCGACCAAGCATGTTTAGTGACCATAGTTGTATAGGGAATAACCTTCCGAGGTTATAGCTTATGGTCACTTCGCTTAAGTAGTTGTATGATAGGTAGTTTATATGCCCTAGGTAAAATGACCAAAATGCCCTTTTAATGCATAATTGGTATCTAAGCAAATGTAACTCAAACTTTTATCACTTAACTGATAATGCAACATATTTAAACATGTTTAGGCATATAATACTTGTCATAGGACTAGTTAGGTGGTCCGAACGCGCTCTGCGCGAACGGCGCGTTAAAGTAGCATAAGCTACCTAAACGGGTCATAATGGGTCGTAAGCACTTAGGTTAGGTTTCGATTTAGTATGTAGGGTTTGTTTAACCATATTACATGAGTCCCCATACTCATTTGGTTTACGAAACCTCATTCTATCCGATCTTCCGATTTAGATCCGATTTATTTACATAGTTACCTATATTAGGTGCCGTTTGATTCCGTGATCCCTCTAGCTTTGCTTGGTTGTTATTCAAGACTTCTAAGCATCCTCAAGTGAGTACATAGTCCCCTCTTTTACTGTTTTCAATGTTTTGTGGTGAAACATGTGTACCTAATTGTTATGTTTATGATTTCAAAGTATAAATGATTATACATGTTAGTACTTATCTTTTGACAAACTGAATGAATATTTATGGTTTAAACACTAATTTTTCAAAGATTATAAATCAATTGTTGGATTGTACTTATTTTATACGTTCACCAGACCGATTGGTAGTATGATATAGCGCTATAGGATTTGACACCCCATTCCTGTTGTCATGGAATGTCAGAAACCGATATTTTTATCCAAATAGAGATTGCCTTTGTGGTGTTTCTATAGTCTCAATTGGTGTAGTTTGATGCACTAAGGTTTGGTTGAATTCTTAAATCACATTTTTATTGTATATTTTGTTATACTCCCAAAAGTATAGTTTAATATGCTCTCATGTGTGATATTGTACAAAACAACATATATTTTGTTAATTACTAAAACATAGTTAAATATGTTATTTACAAAACCAAAGCATAGTTTAATATGTTATGTATAAAACCAAAGTATACTTTTAATATACTACTGAAAACTATTATTTTGACGACTAAAGTATATTTAATATACTATTTGTTTGACTATTTTGGAACTGAAATATATTTTAATATATTACTTATTCGACTTTCTTAAAACCAAAGTATATTTTTATACATACTACAAACCCTTTTATCAAAACATTGTTTTCAAACGACATATTTTATACATACTCATTTTACTTAATTATTTATTTATGCATCTTTCTTTTATATCATCTGATTTCTTATTACTTGTTATATGATTTATAAAGAAAACATTTTTAAGTTCATGACTATTTTTGTGAAACATTCTTTTAAAACTTACAAGTCATGAATCATGCTTTAATAAAACCTATGTATCTCACAGGCATTTTTATGCTGACGTACCTATTTTTACACATGTTTCAGGTGCTGCTATGTGATGATTGTTGATACATGCTACACTTAGGATGAACTCGTGCCTTAGCGACCTTAAAACTTGAAAGACAATATTTGTATTCATTTGATTTGTAATAAAACAATGAGATTCAATAATTCAATAAAACGAAATTATTTAATCCATGGTTGTGAAACAATGATTCTGTTATAACACTCCCCGACGTTTCCGCCACGTTTTGTTGTTTTACGTGGTCGGGGTGTGACACTTGAGTTACCTCCTAAACTTGGAAATGTTCATCCAACCTTCCACGTGTACAATCTCAAAAAGTGCTTAGCTGATGAGAACCTCCACATACCGCTTGATGAAATTCGTGTGGATGACACGATGCACTTTGTTAAGAAACCTGTGGAAATCATGGAACGTGAAGTCAAATGGCTCAAACGCAAGCGCATTCCACTTGTCAAAGTTCGTTGGGAATCTAAACGTGGACCATAATTTACTTGGGAACGTGAAGATCAAATGAAGGCGAAATATCCTAATCTATTCTCACAAGTTTCCTCTAAATAAATTTCGGGACGAAATTTCCAAAAGTAAGGGAGACTGTGACATCTGTGCTTGTAATCATTGTACAAACTCTGAATAGTTCAATTATCAATAAAACAATGTGACTTGGCCCTAATGTTTGTTTATTTATGTTTGACATTTTGCTCATTTTGATTTTTGTTCGATTTCAAACTCTATATCGCTTTCTTGAAAGTTGTACGCAAACTGATGCGTAAACGTATTCAGTTTAATGTGACAAACACTCCGGAACATCAACATATGCTAACATACCTTAAATAACCTTTACATAACTTAGAAATAGGTTTTAAAGGGTTTGGTATGGCAAAATCAAGTTTATTCGATCGCAGGGACTATTTACGTCAAACTGCAAAAGTATGCCGATTCGTATAGTAACGAACATTCTGGAACTTGATCATAAGCTAAACATACCCTAAATATCCTTTACATAGCTTAGAAATAGGCTTTAAGGGGTTTGGTATGCTAAAATAAACTTTTTAGTCAAACATGGACTAAAAGCGTCAAAAAGTGCAAAATTTGCATTTTCGCGCATATCTTACGTTCTGAACATATGCGGACATCCAAAAATTTTTGTAATCATTAAAATATTTTATTTTAGTGCTTGACATGCAAAAATTCCATTCGTCGTGTAATTTGGATCGTTTTTCGCGTCCGTTCGAGTTTCGTCGTAATTAACCGAACAACGCAACCGTACGACCAAACGAACTGGCATCCGAGACATTTTCAAGCATATTTCATGCCTCCTATACTTAAACTTCATTATTGACCTTTGAAAATGGGTTAACGGGGTTTGAAAATGGCTTAAACGAGCTGCAGGGACCATTTCTGCCATTTTTGAAAAGTTTCTGGAACTGTGCACTGGTGGCGTCGCGCCACAGCCTAGTGGCTGTGTGGTGGCGGCATGCCACACCCTCATCTGGGCAGAAAATTCAGTTTCAGCAACAGCAGGCCTATTTTCAGCAACCGACTTATGTAACATTCTCAATACCGTGTGATGGTTTTGAACACCCCTAGTATTATAAATCAGTGTGCCACACATGGATGGTCCAGATTGAAGCTCAAAATTCAAGAAATGATCCTAACGGTTTTGAGAAATCTATATAAACCCACCTTGAATTCACTTGCATTCCCCACATTTGATCTCAATTTCTTTCTCTAAGTTGAAGCTCTCCTTGTGAAGCTTCATACCTGAGAAATTTTGAGTTCAAATCTTCCTTTCTTGGACCTTTTGTAAGTCTCCTTCATGCTTGTTCATGTATTTCAAGCATGAAAGTCAAACAGTGTTTGACTTTCTGCTTTGATCTCATTATGGTCAACATAAAGTTCGTTTGAACTTTGCAACGTGAGTGTAATCACGATGGTTATAGTCTCTTGTGACTGTACCTACTGATTACCACGTTGATTAGGCATAGTGACGAGTCATAGTTTCGGTCAAAATACGTGTTTACGTGTATTTTGCAATGAAGCTATTTTCGGGTATCAAAACACTTTGTTTTGATATCAAACTTGTTTTCTAACTTAGTTAAACATGTTTTAACATGTTTAACTCGTCACTTTTAGTTTAGTGCTTATATAGGGTCGTAAGATAAGCGGTCTAAACAACCGCTTAGACTTTCGAACCTGACCCGTTTGGTCGATCATTAGGATCCGACCAAACACATTTTGTGACCATAGTTGTATAGGGAATAACCTTCCGAGGTTATACCTTATGGTCACTACGTTTAGTTAGTTGTATGATAGGTAGTTTATATGCCTTAGGAAAGTGACCAAAATGCCCTTTTTACGCATAAATTCATTCTAAGCATATGTAACTTAAATTTTGATATCTAAACTGATTAGGCAACCTTATTAGACTTGTTAAGGCATATAATACTTGTCATAGGACTAGTTAGGCGGTTCGAACGCGTTTTACACGAACGACACGTTAAAGTAGCGTAGACTACCTTAACGAGTCGTAATGGGTTGTAAGCACTTAGGATAGGTTTCAATTTAGAATGTAGGCTTTGTTAAACCATATTACATGAGTTCCCATACTCATTTGGTTTACGAAACCTCATTTTATCCGATCTTCCGATTTAGGTCCGGTTTATCAACGTAGTTACCTATATTAGGTGCCGATTGATTCCGTGATCCTTCTAGCGTTGTTTGATTGTTATCACAAGACTTCTAAGCATTATCAGGTGAGTACGTAGTCCCCTCTTTTACTAATTTCAAACATTTTGGGGTGAAACACATGTGCCTACTTGTTACTTTCGTGCTTTTCATGCCTTTATAACATATGCTTTCTATGTTCATGTAGTACACGTATAGTACATGATTTCCTTCATGTTTATGCTATGTATGTTTAATTAACATGCTAGTACATTGATTTCATAAATACATTTGTTTCATATGTTTATTTCAGCATATGTACACATTGATTTACATCACATTTTTGCAATGTATGTTCATTTAGCATACTTAGTACATTGTTTTCACATAACATGCTTACATTTGGTATGACATTTGCTTTGTATAACGAAACTAAAATATGTTCATTAACATTGATCACGCCGCTCGGTAGTAAGTAGTGGTACCATAGGACTTGACAACTCCCATTCCTGAAATCCGAGGTTTGTTTGGACATAAGGAATGACCGAATCCGAAAACATTTTTGATAAACCTTTGATTTGTTCTAGGGTTTATCCTTCAGTCTCAAGGTTTGAATGTATACGTTTAACATTACCACATAAGTGTTTGTATCAGTAAAGCATGGATTTTGCAAAACTTATCTTTTGACTTAAACTATGATTTATATCAAATACATTCTTTTGTACATTTTTACTTATGGGGTTGAGTAATATTATTATTCACCATACATTTCATTTGGTTACACATAAACATCATACATATGGTTTGAGTAGTTATTTTTACTTGCCATACATAACATTTGAGTATACATTACATGATTTACATTTAACATTTAGACATTGTTTACACATAAACATTTTGACATTGGGTTAAACAAGGTATTTTGGTGGTTTGTGTGGGTAAGTGATTTAAATAACGAGGCGTGTGTAATATGATAAAAGCATGGTGGATACGCCGCTGGTACTTCCTATATATAAGTGCTTTTATGATATTACATATCGTTGCATTATTTAAACCATTTCAATTTGGACATATTACATTTTACACAAATAACATATTTTCACAAAACATTGTTTTATAAACAACATATTTTATACAAACTCATTTTACTTGGTTTTTCATTTAACCACACATCCTTCTTTTATATCATCTGATTTCTTATCGATTTTCGTATGTTTTACAAAGGAAAACATTTTACAAGATTCATGACTAACTTTTGTTAAACATTTCTTTCAACTACAAGTCATGAATCCTAAATCAATAAACCTATGTATTTCACAGGCATTTTTATCCTGACGTACCTACTTTCACATGTGTTTTTAGGAGCTGATGCATAGGGTTGTTCAAGATACACTTAGGCGGACTTAGGCCTTAGTGACAATAAAAGATGCAAGAATAGTTTAACTTATGTTGTATTTCCTTTATTTCCCAAGACAATGTAATCATGTTTAATAAATAAATGAAACTTTAAATACCACGGTTGTGAAACAATAATTTTGCCACTCAACTCCCCGACGTTTCCGCCACGGTTTGTTGTTTTACGCGGTCGGGGTGTGACAAAACGTAACCGTACAACCGAACAAACCAACCTCCATGACATTTCCAAGCATATTTCAAGTCTCCTATACGTTAACATCCTTGTAAAGCCTTAAAATTGGATTAACGAGGGTTAAATGCGTCGAAAACAAGTTTATAAGGTTGCCGGGACTAAAAGTGTCAAAAACTAAAATTCTGTTGTTAACCCTCGCGCCATGCGCCAGCCCAGCGGTGTTCCGTCGCGCCATGCGACACCCCACTGTTTGCAAAATTTTCCTACCAGCTTCCAGCTCATTTCCTACTGATTTCTTTGATGGTTTTCATTGTTTTGGAGCCAAGATAAGTGTCCTCCAAGGCTTTAAAGCTGGACCACACACTTGGAATGATCTTATTCATCCTTGATGACCACACAAACACATGTCAAGATCTTTTAGCTCCTAAATAACTATAAATACTGTTAGTGCATGGAATGTCTGTTGACTTCGTCTGCATTAGGTCTTGTGTCTAGATTGATTGAAAGATCACACATTAGGATCTAATTAGGGTTTGTATGGTGTAAGATTGAAGATTTCGCTTGAAACATCTTCAAGCGAAATCAACATCATATGATTTCGCTTCAGACATGCTCAAGCGAAAACTTCACGCCTATATATATGTGTTATGTGGTTCGCTTGAGAAGGGGGACTAGATCATTAATCAGTTGTCATTGTATGTGTGACGAAGTGCTGACGGATTTGTATCAGAAAACCTTGTACAAGCACTCAAATTAATCAGAAAAGAAAGATTAAAAGGATTAGAGCTGTTATGACTTAGTTTACTTTGATTCCGCCTATGTAAACTGAGATGAACATCCTTAACTGACGGTTAACGGTCATACAACGGTCCAACAAGTGGTATCAGAGCTCAGGACGAGGAGTTCATACCATAACAGCTTGATATTACCGGATTATCTACTTTCTACTCTTTCTTTTACATTTTTTTCTGATCTAAATGAGTTCCTTCGGTTGAAAACGTCTGATTTTTGAGTATTACATGTGAATCGGTCAATTAATAAACCCTAGAAAGTATTAGATCATAATTCATAGTAAAACTCGATAATTTTTACGAAATACGATTTGTTTCTCGTACAGAACTTTTGATATCAGATCTACGGTATTGTTGTGGACGAAATTAAACGTTAATCATATCATTGTGATCGGAATTGTGCATAGAACAATCCTTGAAAGAATCAGATTAATATTCGGACTTAATCAGATTTTTAGACTGGATTTCGCTTGAAGTTGTTCGTAGGTTACAGATTGATTTCGCTTCAGATCTGACTGTTTGGACGATTTCGCTTGAAATTCCTGAAGCGAACTTGTTTCTGCTAGATTTCGCTTGAAGACTTCCTGAAGCGAAATAGTAGATTTCGCTTGAAACTGATTGGATTGAAACTTGTTCTGTTGAAGCGAAATAGAGAATTTCGCTTGAATCAGTTTTGCTAACTGATTTCGCTTGAATCAGTTTTATTAAACTGTTTTCGCTTGAACTTGCTGAATTTTCAAAATTTAAAATTTTACTAAGTGTTTGCTTATTTGTTTGTTTGCAGGAACATACAATATGGCAAATTCCGAACCTAAGCCATGGAAAGATGATCATACTGAGGAAGAGAAGTATCAATACCGGAAGATGGTTGCTGAAACCAAGATTATCAGACTTTCTCGTATCTATCTGGAAGCTAGAAGAGCAAATAGATGGGATCCAAAAAGAGAGTGTTATCTTGATCCATATGGAAATATTGCAATCGATGACAAAACGCTTGATATCGAAGCTATAATCCAGCAGTACAAAGAAGAGGATGAGTATTGGCAGAAGAAATGGTGGGGAGATGAAGAAGAGAAAAAGAAAAAGAAAGAGTTACTAGATGAAATTGAAAGAAATTCAGAAAATATGAGTTTGGTTGAGTTTAGTGAATTAATCAATAAGATTAAAGAAGGAATGACAATGAATGAAGAATCAAAGATGGATGAAACGTCGAAAAGTGAAGTTGTGTGCTCACTATGCGAAAAATCAGAAGCTGAAAGTTTAAATCTCTTGAAAGATGTGGAGAATTTGACAGTGGAAATCAAAAGCTTGAAGGATGAGAAAGAATCTGATAATAAACAGATTCTTGAAATGAGAGAAAAGTGTGAGAAATTGACGTCAGAAAATGACAAACTGTTGAGTAGTTTGGACAGTTTGACATTGGAAATTAACGATTTAAAAGAAAAAGAAAAAGATTTTCAAAATCAAATCAAGATTTTAGAAGATGAGAGAGATATTTTTGGTAAAGATAATCTTCAAAAACAAATTGAAATCAATTCTCATCTTGCTAAAATCATTCAGCTTGAAAAAGAAGCTGAAAAAGCTCAGATGAAAATCAAAGAGCTTGAAGTTAAATTGAAAGGTTTTGTGAATTCTACATCACATGTTTGTCCAAAACCTATCAATTCCGTTCCTATAAGTGAAAATGTCACAAATTTTGACAAAGTCAAAGTCAAAATTGAAGATTGTGATGAAATATCTGATGATGAAAAAGAAGAGAATAGAAAAACATATTTGAAATTAAATGAAATGTTTAAAAATACTGTTTTACATTCTACTGAGAAAGGTGAATGCTCAACGCAAAAACCTGTAAAGAAGAATGCAGAATAGAAACAATCAGATAAGTCATCCAATCGTTTTGCAAAATTACAAAAATCTAAAAACAAAAACTCAAAAATAGTTGGTAATGAGTGGTGCAGGTCGGACCACAGTTCTCAAATGCCAAATCAAGGATACAGGAAAATGAAAGATTACCACAAGGCAAATCAATGCTTTGATCTAAGTGTGTGGTATGAAGACGATGTGTGGTATGAAAATAGTGAGAGGTATGATAACAGAGTGTGTTACACTTGTGGCTATCAAGGACACATTGCTGTTAACTGCCAAAGACAGAGAATCGAAACAAGAAGATGCTATGAATGCTACATCAGAGGACACATTGCTAGAGATTGCCCAATGAGATCAAAGGCACGATCGAGGGCTGATTCTCAAAGAATGGCAATGAAGACAGTCAACGTCAAGCCCAAAGAACAGAAGGTTCAAGAACCTAAAGTTCAGGAAGCAAAAGTAAAACTTTCTCAGGGGCAGAAAGACAGACTGCGAAAGAAAAGGAAGAAGGCTAGAGAATATCTCGAGAAAATTTTGTCCTCGGATAAAACTGGTAATCCGAGAAAAAGTTCTGATGAATTGCTTTTCCCAACTGCAAAGGCAAGCAAAACAAATTCATCAGATACACATCTGAGGACGAACAGGAAAGAGAAAAGGAAGTTAAAGAAAGAAAAATTAACTAATCAAAATGATAACCAATCAAAGAAAGTTAATTTTTCTGACGAAATATTGATCAAGGTTTTTGAATATAAAAGAGACTGTGAAAGTTTATTCATTTCACAGCCTAATAAAAAAGGAAAACCTAGATCTAGTAAGCATTGGGTACCAATGAAAGTTGGCGATGAATTTGTTTCTTCAAAAACAAAGGAGCCACATGTTGGCGATGAATCTGACATCTCAAAGTCAGACAAGCCATCATCAGGCAATGAATCTGATTTTTTAAAGTCAGACAAGCCATGTTCTGGCAATGATTTTGGTTTGTCAAAACCAGAAGAGCCATCTGTTGAGGTAAAAGTTGTAAAACCCAAGGCTGGTCAGGCTTGGGTAGATCTTTTCAAATAGAAAAACCTGACTTGCCGGAGTTCCCAGGTTGGTAAGCGTGGAACAGGTATCGGCACATTTCTTGAGAAATTCACAGGTTGGTAACTGTGATATTTCGATTTACAAGTGGTAAATCAGGGACATTAAGTTGTACTTGATTTTCTACTAGTGTTTGTTATTGTCAAGGGTCTTAATTGTTAATTCTTTAAAATGGTTGGAAAAAAAACAATGTGATGAAACCCCGAGTTTGTGAAATGACACACAAAACTAATTTTCCGGAAAAACCATTTGATTAAAACAAACTTAAGTGTTTTGAAATCTAAATGGGAAAATAGTTTGTTGTCAGGGGGAGTTCTGATTGTTTATGCCAAGTGAATGGCGAATTGAAGTGATTTGATATCAGTTTGTCACGTTTTCTTGTATAGTTTATTTTCAAATTTTCTCAGAAAATCAAAATTGAAACATATTTTGATTTTAGGGGGAGAAAAATTTAAAAAAAAATTAGAAAATTTGAAAATTTCAAAAAATATTGAAAAATAAAAAATGAGTTGTGTGTTAAAAAAGAGGAAATGATAGTAAATCAGTGAACTATCACAGCATGCTAAGGATATGAAATGTCAAATGTGATAAGCGGTCTCACTAAAGATGTGACGATAGGCTCAGCTAGACTAGTAGATTTGCAATAACGATACAAATCTAAATGAAAAAGCCTAGTTCTAGTGGGAAACACGCTTGAAAGCATAGTACTTAGTTTTGTCCTTCTTGACTGTGTGCCTACTCAGTAATTGCTGATTGTCGAAAGACATAAAACTGGTTAAGTTCGTGAACTTTCACAACTTTGCTGAAAAGTCGCTATGATTGTGCATTTTATTTTGCAAAGATTTAAACTTGTTTTATTTCTTTATTTTGTTTAAGCATCGGACATCCTCTGCGTATACGTGAGTATCGACCTGGATGTTGTTGCCTAAACGTTCTGCTTTATTTTCTTTGGTGTTTCGTTTAAGCTTTGGATCACCTCTGCGTATACGAGAGTATCGACCTGGTGGTTAAAGCCTAAACAACTTCAACTTGTTTTATTTTCTTATTTTGTTTAAACATTGGACTTTCTCTGCGTATACGGAAGTATCGACCTGATTGTTAATGTTTAAACATTCTGCTTTGTTTTTGCACAAATCACAGTTGATAAAAGTTTAAAGGCATTACTTGAGTCAGTGTATTACATGATGAGGGGATATGCTGAGATCGTGGGGTCCATAAGAATTTTAGTGCTATCTTAATATACCTTAACGTATCGGTAAGCATTTCGAAAGTTTTTAGATTGAGTTTAAGAGGACAAACATATCGTCAATCTATGTGAATTGTTTAGAACTTAAAATGATTAAAGCTTAATGGTGCTAGTGATTTGTTTCATAAACTGATATGATCCTCTTACACAAACTCACAAAAATATTGTTTGTACATATTTGTTTACTGTATTTCTTTAAGATCAAAAATTCAAAAAGATTTTCGACAACTGATGTTGAAGAGCTGATTTTCAAAATTCCAAGTGCTAAACTTGATGAACAGGGTTGGGAGAGTTTGTTGAAAACTTTGAATGCTATATACAAATGTTTTGAAAGATTAAGTGGTTAGTTAATCAAGGTCATTCGTTTGAACTTGATGTAACTAGTATGTTTTGATGAATGAATGTTGTCTACCAGTAAGTTTTTAAATTTAATGGTTATCAATTTGTGAAACTTATTTTGTGGTAGAGGATATGCAGGTTAAACAGGTTTGGACTTCATTATTCCTAACGGAAGTTAAATGTCAAAGCTTGAACCAGACATCTCGGATTCTAGCATATTGAGAGGGGGAGTCAATGAAAGGGGGAGTCTGGATCAACAGTCAAAGGGAAGATTGAAGAATGGAGTCAGGATGTGATTCTAAACCTGTGAAGAATGCTTATGAAGTGAAGACAGAGAGTTGGAGAAAAGACCAAGACTGAAGACTCAGGAGCTGAAGACTTCGTCAACATCCAAGGGGGAGTCTGTTAGTGCATGGAATGTCTGTTGACTTCGTCTGCATTAGGTCTTGTGTCTAGATTGATTGAAAGATCACATATTAGGATCTAATTAGGGTTTGTATGGTGTAGGATTGAAGATTTCGCTTGAAACATCTTCAAGCGAAATCAACATCATATGATTTCGCTTCAGACATGCTCAAGCGAAATCTTCACGCCTATATATATGTGTTATGTGGTTCGCTTGAGAAGGGGACTAGATCATTAGAGAGAGGTCATTGTATGTGTGACGAAGTGCTGACGGATCTGTATCAGAAAACCTTGTACAAGCACTCAAATTAATTAGAAAAGAAAGATTAAAAGGATTAGAGCTGTTATGACTTAGTTTACGTTGATTCCGCCTTCGTAATCAAAGATGAACATCCTTAACTGACGGTTAACGATCGTACAACGGTCCAACAAATACCCAACCTCATTTCTTCACAACTTGCTCATTCTTCTTTCTTCTCACTCATACACTCTAAGTTGGAGTTGCTACCATCTTTGGATGCCTCCCATCTGAGTATTCTTCATCCTAGAACACAAGTAAGTGTTCTTCCTAGTCTTGTTTATTTATTTTAGCTATTTTAAGCTAAAAGTCAAACAGTTTGACTTACTAGTTGACATTCGGTTTAGACCATGTATTGGTTAAATCAAATTTCAATTGAACTTTGCAACGTGATCATAATCACGATGGTTATAATCCCTTGCGATTATACCTACTGATTACCACGTTTACTAGTCGAAGTGACGAGTCAAAGTTTCGGTCAAAATGCATTATTATGTGCATTTTACGACCGAACTATTTTTGGGGTATCAAAACGCTTTGTTTTGATACCAAATCAATTTTTCAACTTCGTTAAACATGTTTTGACATGTTTAGCTCGTCACTTCTAGTTTAGTGCTTATTTAGGGTCGTAAAGTCGAGCGGTTAGACCACCGCTTTGACTTTCGAATCCGACCCGTTAGGTCGATCTTAAGATCCGACCAAACACATATTTGTGACCACAGTTGTATAGGGAATAACCTCCTGAGGTTACACCTTTTGGTCACGTCGTTTGGTTAGTTATATGATAAGTCATTTAGATGCCCTTAGAAAATGACCAAAATGCCATTTTTATACATAAATCCCTAATAAGCATACGTGACCAACCTTTTGACACCTAAACTGATATTACAACATTTTCAAACATGTTTGGGCATTTAAGACTTATCATAGGACTTGTTTAACCATCCGAACGCATAGTTACACAAATGACACGTTAAAGTACCTTAACGTGTCATAACGGGTCAAAAGCACTTAGGTTTCATTCCAAATCAGAATGTTAAGTTTAGTAAACCATTTCATTGAGTTCCAACACTCATTTGGTTTATAAAACCTCATTCTATTCGATTCCTCGATTTATGTCCCGTTACACTAACATAGTATCTGATACACTAGGAACCACTTCAACCCTTGAACTCTTGATCTTTTGAGCTTTGTTATATCATTTGAACAAGATCTATACGCAACCACAAGTGAGTACATAGTTCCCCTCTTTTACGTTTTCAAATGTTTTGGGGTGATTCATATGTGTAAACTGACTTATTTTCAAATGTATGGCATATATGTGTTTACTAAGTGCTTTTATGTGTATTATTCCGATAATGCTAACACGACAATTATCCAAATCCTTATAGGATCTCTCTATCTTCATAGTTAGATTCTTGTACGATATTTGAAGTACAGTCCGATCTTTCTATCTTCATAGTGAGATTTTTAAGAAGCACTTTACAAGACGATGGTTATTGTTTATGTGTAGAGATTGTTGATGATTTAGATAACGAAACTAGAGTAATACAATAAGGACATGGTAGATACGCCGCTGGTACTTCCTATATATAAGTGTGCTTATTGTATTATCCTTCGTGGCGTTATCCCGAAGCACCATTAGGATTTAGGATGTTATGACTCAATGATTCATTGTGACGAAACCAAATCCTTATTGTATCTATCTATCTGCATAGATTGATTCTTATAGGATGTTTAAAGTGCTAATTTGAAGTCCTTGACTAGATTTAATTGTGTACTTTAATACGTATATGACAAGACGATGTGACAAAACCGGATCCTTGTAGTATCTATATATCTTCATAGTTAGATACTCGTGGGATGTTTAAAGTACAATTAAAGTCCTCGATTGGATTCATTGTGTACTTTAATGCGTGTTTACAAGTTGATGATTATGTGTTTATGTGGTTAGTGGTGATTTAGATAATGAAACGAGTGTAATACCATAAGAACATGGTGGATACGCTGCTGGTACTCCCTATATATAAGTTTTTTTATTGTATTAATCTTGTAGCGTTATCCGAATCACTTTAGGATTTTTGGTGCACAATTGATTCAATGTTCGATTATTCAAATCCTTGTGGAATCTTCCATATTTTCATATGTTAGATTCTTAGAAGGATATCCAAAGTATTATTGCAAATCATTGACTTGATTCTGATAATACTTGCAAGTTATGACAAATTTCAATGTTGTTATTATTAATCCTCATTGGATTTCTAATAACACACTCACAAGTTTTGTGACCGATTTCAATGTTATTACAAAGATCAAAGTATAATTTTCAATGGCATAAATATTACCTATTAATAATCATAATGCCATATACAAAACCCTTTTGTCACAAGTTTTCACAATCCAGATAAAGTATTGCAATACTAAACCTTTTTGCCATTCCTTGGCTTCAAAGATTCTATTTTCAAATAACAACTCTCGTGGTTGTTAAAATATTGCAATACCAAACTTTTGCCATTTATATGGTTAACAAAACCTTAAAGTATTGTCTTTAATCAAAAGACAATTACATGTATTCTTTGTTTTGTAAAACAATGTTAACAATAATTGAAACAATTTAGTACAAGTTATTGTGAGCAATTTGTAACTTGAATCCCCGATATTTTCGCCGCGTGTTACGCGATTGGGGTGTTACACTTGCCATGATCATGTGGCATATTTATAAACATTTCTCTTTTCACGGGATCTTCAAATAAATCCATTGCAAATAACCACAACTCCTCATCTTCTCTCATTAATCCTGCATCTACCATCTGGCTAAGCAAACCCATAGCAGCTTCAATATTAAACTTAGTACTTTGACTGAGTTTGGAAGAATCCGATTCTAATATTTCTAGAGCACGTTGTTGATTCATACTACTTTGAGTTAAATGTTCTTTAAGTATTGAAGCTCTCAATGATTCTCTTCCTTTACGTTTCATCTTAACTGGTTTAGGCTTAGTGTTTACTTTAGTAGACTTTTCAATTTTTTTTAACCTCACTTGGGCTTAATGTTGATGCATCATGTTGACTTACTTCATTCAAAAAGTCACCAAAGAAATTGTCACCTCCCTCAACATTGTCATCCTCAAGGTTCTCAACATGCACCTCATTGAATGTAGTTGGATCTATAGAGAGTGCCACACAATTTCCCCCACTAGCAACTACATCTCCAAATAACTGATCCCACTCTTCTTGTAGTTGTATAGACAGTTGGTTATTTTGAATTGCTAGAACTTTTGGGTTTTCCTACACAATATAATGGTGAATCTTTAGATATCATTGTGACTGGAATATTATATGGTATTTAAATTTTGAATTGAGTTATATTATGCCACCTGAATTTTTCTTTTCCACCGTTCATCAGAACAATTAAGTTGCTCAGTACTTTCATTCCAACCTAGACCAGTCTCTCCATTCTTAAATGACTTCCAAAGGTTGTACTCTTTTACCATATTGTTATACTTGTTTTTCATAGCTTTATCACTTGCGAGTTTATGATTTATAACTTTTTTCAAACTCTGGCTGAAGAGTGACCCATTTGAATGGGGAAGTTCGATCATGCTTCGTGATATATTTGTTTAGGAACCGGCATAATTCTAAAACCATTTATTTTGGCCAAATTTCTCTTCTCCCTTTCTCTTTTTAGAATCCATCTAGCAACCATACATACATACATATGTACACAATTGCAAAATCAGAATTATGTTGTAAAAACTGCATTTTTTAACAGCACAATAATCAAAGAACTTAAGATTGTTACACGTTACATTCAAATATGTCATATAGTGTAATATTGATCTATCCTATAAAAGAAGTGTTTTCCTTATTATATACTACTCGGTTGGGGCATATGTCACACCCTGACTTTTGCGGAAGCGTATGCGTGTGACTTAATCGGTTCTCATTGCATTCGATTATAATAAACAACTATATGATCAAAATGATGTTCATCCATTCAAAGATTTGAAATATTACAACACAAGTCATTTAAGTTTCAACCAAAACCCTCAAGTTATGAAACAACCAAAAGTGGATGACATCTAAACTTGAAATTTACGTCTTGAAAATTACACCAGCGCCCAAGATCCAACTTGTTTCCTGAAATACATGTAAGTTTTGGAAAATCATCAACATAATGTTGGTGTGAGTTCATGCAGTTTTTGTATTGAACGTTTGTATACTTGAATGAAAACATGGTATGTAATTTGTATGAAACAAGTATTTCTGTAAATGTAAGGAAATCGAGATCACTAATGGTTTACAAGGCCATTAACATGTGACACGACATAGGAAGCATCCAAACCATAGGCATTTTTAGCTGTCGAATCCACGACTATCGATTCACGACTAGAGACACAAAAGCACTGCTTGGTACTAGTATCACCAAGAGTGTGGTTGCCTGAAACCCATTAGATCTAACCTTTTGTTCCGCGGTCTTGGTATGTAACTGATTAATGGTGCTTATGGTACCCTATTCGTGACATGATCTAAAGTATCATTCCTTAGTTTTTGTATCCAACATACCATAACACATGTATTTTCCCCAAGTTTAAAAAGCATGTAAAAGTTTAAAAGTAGGGACATGAACTCACAACTTTGCGTATCCTGCGCCGTAAACTTCACTGGTTGGTTTTGTAACGTCGTGACCTATACGTATTCTATGTATGTTAGTCACTAGACTTGTATCACACAAGTACAAGTCACCATCTTTTGTTTATGTATACGTTCTTTGTATGTTCAATCTTTGTGAGGGTCGTGCCCTTGTTTGTCGGGTCTCGCCCGTTTGTCATGCCTTTGCACTTTATGTATGTAATGTATTTTTGTAAATATATATTTTACCTCTCAAATATATATTCATTCATGTAGTCCCTTTTCAAGGTAACAGATGTTAAAAATAATTTATATTTTTAACTTCTCATGTATGTTACTTATATTATTTTCCCAAAAATAAATATAAGTATTTCGTAAAATAATATGCTCAATATTATTTTGGTACAAGTATTCTTAGGAAAAGTATACTTGTATTTTATGTAAATACTTGTGTATTTTGTATTTTTCAGCAAAAGTCAATACTTTGATTTCTATTACTTTCCGGAATTAGATTTCTTAAAAATAATATATTTTTAAGATTTGTAAGAAATATATATATTTTGTCATGCTATAAAATATATATAATCATTCTCGTTATTCACCCGATTCTTGAATACTTGTATACTTATGTATTCTCATGTAGTTGTATGTGTATTTTTTGTATTCATACTCCTTGGGAGTATTTTGTGACAACTGTCAAATTTGCATATATTCGTACAATTAAAAAATATTAAATAATGCTTAATGACTGTGCTTAATTACAACTTATGATATAAACTGCTTTCTGATTTCTATATCATACATACATGTGCATCACATTTCATACTGTCACACCATTTATTACATACAAACTTTAGTGACATAAACGATGCACAAAGCACGGTTAGCACAGTTAGCGGATAACTCAGAAACATGCTGACAATGTCAGTACATAGACAGACAGTGTTTTAAGACCCAGTACGAGCCAGAGACAAGGTACTACACTAGTATGGAGTGTAGGGAAGTAAGGACAATAAAACTGCATCACTAGGTGATAGTTTAAGTGCCGGAAAGTGCCTAAAACCCACTCAAAGTGTAGACTTCTGCATTAATCAGCAAAAATCAGCATTTTAACATGCTAGTAACATGCAAAAATATGGCAAAATGGTCCTATATGCTTTCCTAAGTGTCGGGAATTAAAAGTGTCACAAAAGGGTACTAAAAAGTCACTAAATGGAATAACTTAACACTTTAACGAACCGGTATCTAACCAAACAATCGGACATTACCCGGAATACCAAAATATTGCTAGAAGCATTTTTTTATTATTTTTGAGCTAGTTATGGTTCCCGAACACTCTAACATACTACATAATGCAAGATACACATAAAACACTAGACTTTTATTTAACCTCCAATATTTACCTACATTATCATTCAACTTACAAATTACCCCCCCCCCCCCATTTCTTGATTTACGGTCACCAAGGACACCACCCCATAAGATTTCCATAATCTTATGCAATCTTGCAAATATCTTGTAAGATCTCTAGTGATTTGGTGTAGGATATGTATCGTACTTCTTATACATTAGAACCAATGGGTAATACACTAAATGGAGTTTATAAGAAGACTTAGAGGACTCATAATCAGCAACTCACTCTCTTCCTTCTCCTCTCTCCCACCTTCGGCCGAACTCCCATCCACACACAACCATTGTTTTCATTCAAGCTTCATCCATTCCAAGGTTATCTTGAGGTGTATGATTTTTGAAAGATCATGGTTTTTACTAAACTTACACTATTTTTGGTGAGGAAATAAGTGTAAAAACACTAGAGAAACAAGAAGGTTAATAAAGAAACGTTTTTGTGAAATATGTTTACAAGTTGTAAACATCTAAAATTTCCTAGAATGAAGTTTACCAAGAAGTAAACATATTTTGGAGGGTAACTAAGGCTACTAAACACTTTACCAAGTTGCTACGCATTTTTGTGACAGATCAAGTTCATGTTATTATGTAAATTGAATAGTTTTTGCACTTGGTAAGTGCAAGATGTTTAGGGATTGATTGTTGATCATTGTGTGTGATTTTGAAAAGAAAATGATATGCTAAATAGCATGAACACCTCCATTTTCAAAGGAAACTATGGAGAAATTTTCTAAAAATGCAAACACTTAGAAAATATTTTCCGACAAGTATTTACAAGTATGTTTTAAACTATGTTTTTCAATATAAGCTTTGCCATAAATTTTGTTACGAAAATACAAGTATTGGAGGTTGGTTTTTGTAAATAAAAATGGGTGAATATATATTTAAAATATATATTTATATTAAAGACACATTGTGTGTGATTATGTGTATACTTTGTGAAACAGTTATGTTATTTTAGGGTAAAATAATATAACTTAACAAATACCATGGAAATTACAACTCCAAAATAATACAAAAAATCACAAGGAATAAATATTTAAGTTACACACTTGATATTGTGAAACCGAACGCAAAAACGTAACTTATGGAATATTCCGGAAAATACTCTTACAAATATATTTTTGGTAAATATTATTTTGGATACAAGAGGTGAAAATATGATTTTTGAACATATTACAAAGTTATATCATATTTTCAACAAGAAGAAAATATATTATTTGTGGGAGATAAACATATATTTTCCTAGTATATTTAGAAGATATATAATTTTTGGAAAAAATATATATTTTCTTGGAATACATCATTTTGGGCAAATAAGTTATATATATTTTCTAAAGTGAGACTTGAAAATATATTATTTCAAGAATACAAAAAAATACATGTATAAAATACCCCCATCCTTGGGAAGGAAATACGGAGTTAAATACTTGAGAAGTATAAATGCAAAAATATTGATTAAACAATTATTCCAAAACTAAATATAATTTAAAGGTAAAATAACTATTATTTTGACAAATAATTATAACTTGGAATAATATTGGGAACACAAGAAACGCAACTCAAAAACGTTAAACTCTAAGCCAAGGCACGACCCGTTCGTCTAATAGACGTTAATACACTGTAGCAGTCGTGTTTGCTGCGGAAGTTTGAGTTGCTAGTTCTGAAGACGCAATACTGTGAGTTCATGTCCCCATTTTCTCTTAACTGTTTTCAGTTTTATACTTCGGGGGTGAAATACATGTTACAATTATTACAAACGTTTTATACATGGTATGGTCAGCTAAGGAGGGTTACTACTAGATCATGTGAATGGGTAGGGCGATTAAGGCCATCAATCCTCATTGTAGGACCGAGGGGCATGAGTGATTGATCTATTTGGGTATAGCGAGCCCCACCCGTGAGTCCGTCGAGTGGACCATGTGCTGACTATGTCTTACAGCCGGAAGCCCGGTGCAAGTCTGCTAGGTTTGTGTCTTCCTGCATCACTTCACACATAACAATGGCCTTGCAAATCATTGGTGATCTCTTTTTCCTTATTGCTACATACCAGGGACTTACATTCATACTTACAACGTTTCAAAGGCTTATACATACACTCAACAAACACATGAACTTGCTCAACTTTTGTTGATGTTTTTCAAACTACATGTATTTCAGGGAAATTGTAAAGTGGATCTGGCGGGCATTGGAAGTTTTTAAGCTGCGTTAAGAATAAAGATGTCATCCATGGTCTTTGAGTTTGGTTAGTGTGTCTTATTCCTGGATGAGACACGTCTTCCAAACCTTGGTGTATTTTTATATCTTTTGACGAGTCCTTAATGAACTCATAAACAATTTGTATGATTTGTAAAACTTGAATTTGAAGTCTACGTTTTAAAACGATGTTGTTATGTTTTAAACTCATTTAATGGATGACGAACCTATGGTTTTATCATATAGTTGATGTTATGACTGAATGCAATGATATTAAGAAAGTCACACCATAATCACGCTTCCGCAAAAGTCAGGGTGTGACAGTTTGGTATCAGAGCTTCGATTGTAGCGAACTAGGATTCTTTCTCGAGTCTAGACTACGATCATTAGGGCTCTCATGAAAATGTTTTCATAACATGTTTTTCATTGCATACACAAAGCGTCCAGATCCAGGTAACAAATATTTTTACAAACAAAAGACACGAAAACACATTTCTAGGCTATGTTTATAATTCAGTCTTTGAGACTGGGGAGGTTCAGTCTTAGAGACTGGTGTCACACCCCGACCACGTGAGACAACGAAACATGGCGGAAACGTCGGGGAGTGTTGTAACAGAATTAATTGTTTCAAATCCATCGCAATTAAAGTTTCGTTTTATTAATCAAACAAGAGAGTCTACATCGTTTTAAACAAGAAACAAAGAGTACATAACAAAAATTAACTAGTTCTTGTCTCGTTTTAAGTCACTAAGGCACATGTCCGCCTAAGTATGTCTCGATAAGTCCTATGCATCAACTCCTGAAAACACATGTGAAAATACGTACGTCAGCAAAAAAATGCCTGTGAGATACATAGGTTTTGTGAAAATAGGATTCATGACTTGTAAGTTGATTTGTTTTGTAAATCGTTGAAAAACAATAAGTTCAGATGATATGTATAAATAAGAGAATAATGTATGGTTAAATGAATAACCATGTAAAATGAGTTTGTATAAGATAAGTTGTTTGTAAATCAATGTCTTATGAAAAGTATGTTATTTGTATAAAATGTCATATGTCTCAAATTGAAATGATTCAAATAACGCTATGATATGTAATACCATACAAACACTTATATATAGGAAGTACCAGCGGCGTATCCACCGTGCTTGCATCATATTACACTCGCCTCGTTACTTAAATCACTTACTCAAACCAAACCATCAAGATGTAATGTTTAACAATTGTAGAAATGTTTAGGTATAGTCAAATGTCTATTGTCAAATGGTTCACATGGTTCAATAGATACAAATGGTTCACATAATCAAATGGTTACAATGGTTCACATAGTCAAATGGTTACAACGGCTTACATAGTCAAATAGTTACAAACGGTTCAAAATGTGATATAATGTGTTCATATGCTGGATGAGCATATGCAACAGGATGTAATGTAAATCAATGTGTCCATATGCTGGATGAGCATATGCAACAGGATGTAATGCAAAACAACGTGTCCATATGCTGGATGAGCATATGCAACAGGATGTATGCAAAACAATGTGTCCATATGCTGGATGAGCATATGCAACAGGATGTAATGTAAAACGATGTACTAAGTATGCACACAATGGGCATACATAGCATGAAATGTAATGTAAAATGATGTACTAGGTATGCACACAATGGGCATACATAGCATGAAATGTAATGTAAAACGATGTACTAAGTATGCACACAATGGGCATACATAGCATGAAATGTAATGTAAAACGATGTACTAAGTATGCACACAATGGGCATACATAACATGAAATGTAATGTAAAACGATGTACAAAGTATGCACACAATGGGCATACGTAGCATGAAATGTAATGCAAATCATGTACTATAAATGTACTAATGAACATAATAAGTATATGATGTGAGAACATGGAAAGCATGAAAGTAACAAGTAGGCACATGTGTTCCACCCCAAAACGTTTGGAAAACAGTAAAAGAGGGGGGTTCTATGTACTCACTTGAGATTGCTTAGTAGTCCTTGAGTAACAACCAAACAATGCTAGAGATCACGGATATCAAATGGCACCTAATATAGGTAACTATGTTAACATACCGGACCTAAATCGGAGGATTGGATAGAATGAGGGTTCGTAAACCAAAAGAGTATGGAGACTCGTGTAATATGGTTTAACAAATCCTACATACTAAAATGAAACCTAACCTAAGTGCTTACGACCCATTACGACCCGTTTAGGTAGCTTATGCTACTTTAACTCGTCGTTCGCGTGAAACGCGTTCGGAACGCCTAACTAGTCCTATGACAAGTAAAATATGCCTTGGCATGTCTAATATTGTTACCAAATCAGTTTAGATATCAAAAGTTATGTTACATATGCTTAAAATGAATTTTGGTGTAAAAAGGGCATTTTGGTAATTTACCTAAGGCATATAAACTACCTATCATACAACTAACTAAACGCCGTGACCATAAGGTATAACCTCGGAAGGTTATTCCCTATATACTATGGTCACCTAATGTGTTTGGTCGGATCCTAATGATCGACCAAACGGGTCGGGTTCGAAAGTATAAGCGATTGTTTAGATCGCTTACCTTACGACCCTAGACAAGCACAAAACTAAAAGTGACGAGCTAAGCATGTTAAAACATGCTTAACTAAGTTTAGAAAACAGGTTTGGTATCAAAACAAACGGTTTTGATACCTAAAAGTAGTTTGGTTACAAAATACGCAATAACACGCATTTTGGCCGAAACTACGACTCGTCACCGAGTCTAGATAACGTGGTAATCAGTAGGTATAGTCACTAGGGACTATAACCATCGTGATCACGCTCAGGTTATGAAGTTCAAACGAACTTCGCATTGACCATAACCTGGTCAATGCAGAAAGTCAAAAAAAGTTTGGCTTTAACGCTAAAAGAATAAAAGAACGAAGGAACACTTACAAAGGGTCCAAGAACGGAAGGTTTGAATCCGAATACTCCCAGGTATGGAGTGTTAAACACAACAACTTAGAGAGGAAATTCAGATTTCAAAGGTGTGGGTTTTTGAAAATGAAAGGGTTGGGTATTTATAGGATTCTTGGAACCGTTAGGATCGTTTATCGAATAACGTGCTTTAATCTTGTCCCTACACTTGTTGCAAACTTGTGGTAACTCAAAATGGCCCCCAACATTAGGGATTGACATGTGGCATTGGCCTTTGGAGTGCATAAGGGCTGTTAACAATTGATTGAACAACTTTTGCTGATCTGAAAGGGCCTCGCGTGACGCCTAGGGGGCTAGGTGTCACGCCTAGGTCCTTCTGATCAGCAACCAGTTTCCAAAGTTTCCATTTCAGTCCCCGTTGTGTATTAAGGCCATTTCCGACATGTTTAAGGCTCGTTAATTCATTTTCAAGGCTCCACAAGGATGCCTAAACATTGTGGACATGAAAATGCTCAAAAATATGCCGGATGTTGGTTCGTTTGGTCGTACGATCGCGATGTTCGCTTAATTACGACAGAATGCGCATAAGCGTGAAAAACGATCCAAATTGCGCGACGAATGGATTTTTCTTATGCCAAACACTAAAATAAAATATTTTAGTGCTTACATAAATTTTTGGATGTCCGGATGTATTCAGAACGTAAGTTATGCGTGAAAGTGCAAACTTATGCACTTTTTGACGCTTTTAGTCCCTGAATGACCCAAAAGTTTATTTTAGCACATCGAACCCTTCAAATCCCATTTCTAAGCTATGTAAAGGATATTTATGGTATGTTTAACTTATGGTCATGTTCCGGAATGTCTGTTATAGTTCAAATTGGCATACTTTCGCAGTTTGTCAAATTTAGTCCCTGTAGGCGAATTAACTTATTTTTGCCATACCAAAGCCTTTAAAACTTATTTCTAAGTTATGTAAAGGTTATTTAAGGTATGTTAAGTATATGTTGAAGTTCCGGAGTATTTGTCGCATTAAACTGATTACGTTTACGCACCAGTTTGCGTATAATTCTCCGGAAAGCGATATAGAGTTTGTAATCGAACAAGAATTGATATGTGCAAAAGACACACATAATTATACAGATCCCAAGTATGAAATACAATATTTCATTGGCTTGGTATTTGTTTGATGGTCGCATTGACCCAGGTGTCACAACTGGGGAGGTTCAGTCTTAGAGACTGGGGAGGTTTAGTCTTAGAGACTGGGGGAGTTCAGTCTTAGAGACTGGGGAGGTTCAGTCTTAGAGACTGAGGAGGTTCAGTCTTAGAGACTGAGGAGGTTTAGTCTTAGAGACTGGGTATTTAGTCTGAGAGACGGGTGTTTAGTCTGGGAGACTGGTTGGTTTAGTCTGGGAGGCTAGGTGGGTTAGTCTGGGAGACTAGGAAGGATAGAAAGTTTCAGGAAGAATAATGTGAGTACATGACTACATAATAAATTACTTTTGTTTGCATACACTAATTTTTAAGTGATTACTATGGATATACATGCTATGTCTATTATGTACCAGCACACATGTCACCTTGATTAGGAAGCGAGTTGTCAGACAATGATAACCCTACGACCACTGCCACAGATAATGGGATTACATCTGTGCCAGAGATATTTTCGTCAGACACCGAGAGTGATCCTGATATGTTGACCAAGGACGAGGACGACTTTCAACAGTCCGCTACCAGATTTTGATGATAATTTACCCTTGTTGATGGCTTCTCTGGCAAAAATCCTCCGGCCCCTCTTGTTTCAGTCCATGACCACTTCATCACTGGTCATCCCGATGGTGAACACACCATGGCTCCGATCCTCGACAATGCGCCTCCTGTGGACATTCCTTCCGAAGGTTGGCTACTCAACGAATAATTGAGGATGACGTTGGCATGTTATTGATGGTCCTTCTGATAACACCTATGATGATGGAAAGTTAGACGAGAACGTTGTTACTAATTTCACTTCTTGAGACCCCTGTTAACAAGCTACCCTCTGATCCTAGCATGCACTTGATTTCAGACTCCTTTGAGTATGTGACATCTGCAGCCTTACAGACGGCCTGATTACAGCTTTCTACTACTGACCCAGACGACGACGTCACTATGACTGCTGCACTATCACCTGTTCGAGATGCCACACCTTTACACGACCCAAAGCCTGCTCCTGAGCTAGCTTCTGCACCTTTTTGGGGGCAGCCTGATGATGCGCTTAATGATCTTGAGCCGATTCCTGATCCTAACCATGTTTCTTTTTGTCTACCAGATAATGCATCCCTTATACCTGACCCAGTACCTGCACCTGATGATCTTCTCTTTTGTTAAGACATTTGTTTTTGCACCCGCAACCACTGATATTGCTCCTCTTCCCCTATGGAGACCGACGTCCATTGCACTGGCATGCCTATCGCTTTCTTTTAGGACTTACCCGCACCCCAGAAGGGTACTCCAGGTCAGCACCCGCGTAATGATCCCTTTTACCACAGCAGCATTTGCTACGACCTCACAGGCCGCACCGTTTGCTATATTCACCTCTACATCGCTGGACGAGCCAGTACGATGGTTCCTATAATACACTATGCTGATTTTAGACCCTTACCATCCCTCACAATATGGAGGCTACACACGGGATGAGTGCTCCTGTAAGAACAACTACAGTATGAGATTATAAGTCGCAGAATGTTGGAGCTTGAACTGACACCACGTCCTCCACCCTTTCTATTGCCAGTATACTTTGATCCTCCACATTTATCAAAGATTCCTTTTGCACTCTCGCCTGCTGCTATTACACCTTTCCCAGGGTGTTGATGCTCGTTTCTTTACTGTCGAGTGGCAGATCAGTTAATTACCTCGACGTATATACAAGCTCGAGGAGGAATTCACGCATGTTAACAGTTTACTTTTCTTTCCTCCTCCACCTCAGTCACCAGTATAGTTGGTTTCTAGAATTATGCGGATTGCATTACATTTGGGTAAAGACACTAATGATAAGCCGGGATTGTGGAGACTTTTGAATACCACATCTGACTACGTAATTTTGATACACTAATATACTTATTGGACAAGGGTGGGGTGACCCGGTGTCCCTTTTGATGTGATACATTTTGTAAGGCAATACAATTATGGTCAGAGAATAATGAGAGCCCAATCATCATTAAATACGTGACAATACATTGTGGCCAATGACCAACGAAAGCTCAGTCGCTATGCCTTCGTTAAGCACGTTGTTGATCTATATATGTGTGCTATAATTATAATGCTACGTGCTTGCTTACTATGCTCTTATTAAACAAAATTCCGAAATTACTTGGTTATGCTATGATTATGCTACTACTTGATTGGCTGGTATGATGACCTATTATATGTATGTACATATGACCACTAAACAACTAAATGCACTTCCTGAACAAATAAGACCTGGCCTAACCAATCTTCTTCTTAGAAGATGTCGATACAAGGGAACGTCGATACCAACAACCCTCCACCAACAACAGTGGCATAACCACAAGAGCGCATCTCACAGGCCATTGCACAACTCGAGGCCTTTCGCCCCGAGCGCAGCGGAGGTACCTCAGGAAATAACCCACCCAACGGCTGCACCTACGAGCAGTTCTTGAACCACAAACCTCGAGAATTCGACGACATTGGGGGTGCCTTAGCTTTTGTGAGTTGGGTTGAGAAGACGGATTTTGTTTTGCGACTAAGTAAATGCGCCCCAGAACATCAGGTCGCGTACGTAGCTGGACTATTTGTAGATGGGGCTCTGTCATGGTGGAACTTTCATGTTCAGGCAATGGGCGAGACTTCTGTGAATGCTTTGACATGGGGCAAACTGAAAGAACTAATGCATAAAAGATATTGCTCTAGGGCAGAAGTCCAAAAGTTGGAGACTGAACTATGGAACTTGAAAATGGAAGGTCCAAAGATAACTGAGTATGTGCAGAAATTTGGCGAATTATCACAAGTTGCTTCGCATTTGGTGGAACCAGAATCAAGGAAGATCGAACGTTTCATTGGGGGACTGGCACCTCAAATTCTAAGCCTCGTAACAACATCTAAGCCATCAACGATCATCGAAGCTATCGACATGAGCGTGGCGCTCACTGAAGAAGCAGTTAGACTAGGGAAATTTTCCACTCCGGAAGAGAAAAATGAGCCTCCCGTAAAGTCATCTGGAGATAACAAGAGAAAGCTCGCAAGTTTCAAGAAGGTTACTCGGGCGATTAACAAGAAGAAGGCCAAAAAGGGAAAAGACTACATGGGTATCCTACCTAAGTGCGACAATTGTCTACGTTATCATGTCGGGCGATGTAAATATGGAAAATGTGATAATTGTGGTAAGAGGGGGCATCCTAAGGAAACTTGTAGGCAGGACACTGAACGTAGAAATGGAGGCCAAGATGGCAGCGAGAATCACGAAGAAAACAATGACAACGACAGAGGCAGGACGAGTGACAAACAAAAACGTGCTCAAGGTTGTCTTAACTGTGGGAGCAAAAAGCATTTCAGAAAATACTGCCCTAAGAAGAATCAGGCACAAGGATAAAAGCTCAGTAGCAGAGCTAGGGGAGCACACCAGGAATCCAAGCATGGATATCGGTACGTCCCATATTACTCAACGTTATGCATCTGTGATGCTAGATACTGTTGAAAATTTTAGCTTCGCATCTCTAGAGCTTGAGAGTATACTTGGTTTAGTAGCAAGTAAGTTAGATAATCCGCACTCGATAGAACTAGCTAATGGGAAGCTAGTAGAAGCCAACGAAGTAATTGGAAATGACAAGATAGAAACCGGAGAGCGTGAGTTTACGCTTGATCTACTGCCAGTTGAATTGGGAAGCTTCGACAAGGTAATTGGATGGATTGGTTGTTAAGCGATCGAGCGGAAATTGACATCCGCGTCCCGATGGCGAA
Source organism: Helianthus tuberosus (assembly GCA_030545235.1). NCBI lineage: Eukaryota > Viridiplantae > Streptophyta > Magnoliopsida > Asterales > Asteraceae > Helianthus > Helianthus tuberosus. The sequence goes on along the minus strand of CM060394.1, from coordinate 113,038,214 downwards.
CGAAGAAACGATCTTGACTCATGAAGCAGGGTACGCCTTTACAAATTACTAATTGCTTGAAGGCACGAAAGTTGTTGCGAATAGGATGTGTTGTTTTCTTGACTCATGTCGTGGACAAGGGAGTCGAAGAACCAAAACACGAAGATATTCCTGTGATAAGGGAGTACCCTGAAGTCTCCCCCAAAGACTTGCCATAATTATCCCCTCAACGACAAGTCAGTTTCGCATCGATTTGATCCCAGGCGCCGCGCCTGCTATTAATGCACCTTAGCAGCTTACACCTTTGGAGATGCAAGGATTGTCAGTGTAGTTTTAATAGTGGATAGAGAAGGAAGATAGCAGACCAAGTTTTCCGTCTTGAGTAACCCCAGTTCTGCTCGACAAGAGAAAGGACGATAGCTTCCGTGCGAACATCAAACTACCAGGAACCGAACGAGCTAACCAATAAGAGTCGGTGACTCTTGCTGAGGATTAACGAATTATTTATTTGCCTAACTGTGGGGTTCCGACTACTATTTCGCGACTGACCGATGATCGAGTGTCGTTAGCTGCAAATTCAGGAAGAAAGCATACCGGGAAACTGTGGGGCAATAACTTGTTTTAAACATACACAAAAATGGTGTTTCCTACACAATGCACACAACCGTTTTACACAGAATGCGAAACTGTGAGAATATAGAAAACATGTACTTAGGATCTTTGGGAACCCAGGTCCAAACTCGTAAAGGTTGTTACTTAGGAGCCACACCGGTTAACTCGAGCGAACCCCATTATCTTGACATTTATGCTATTTCAGTTAACCAAACAGAAGATATTCGAATCTCTTACACTGAAATTTCCATTTTTTCTTTTAGCAAGTAGATGTTTGCATCTCTACTCCCCTTAATGGTAGTTGCATCACGTTAATTTTCTTCGCTGAGAGCGAACACACATTTGCTTCGATATTTGGTCATTTCCTCATTTTAGCAAATACTCATTCTTTCAGTACTCGGAAACTTATACGTCACACATGCACCATTTGCTATGCATGTGGTTTCGTTTCGAATAAATGCTTCATTAAAATACAAATATTATTTTGTTTGCTGATTTGTGATTCGAATGACCTACATCATTGTAATTGTAGGCTCTTTTGTTACCAAGTCAACACACTGTCATGAGACTTCTTTTCTTTCAAGTTACATTCATTGTTTATCTTGGTGACCATGCCGAGATTCCTTTGTTGATACATACATTAATTGTCGGGTTACACTGAAACAAAGTTCAATTGCTTAAACTTATCCATTTTGCATATTCAGTTTAAGACGTCATATGATGTATTGAGAGCATCATATTCAAGTATTTTTGCAAAGATTCTTTCGTTTCGAGTCGTAGTAGACTTGGTTGGTCTATGGCCCCACTAAATCGTTTGTTGGTCTCAATACCTTGCAGTGATACTTTCACATAATTGAAGCTTGCGCTAATTTGGTTACGCACCTTATACACGGATTTAATTGTCTAATCATTTGTTCTAAATCCATTTTGGTTATCACAATTAAAGCAGTCTCAACACAGTTATGTGTTAAGACAACAGTACATAGATTCATTTCATAGCACGGTGTACCTCTTAACGATTCTTTCATTGTCAATCGAATGCCTTGCGGTACTTAATACTTTTCATCCTCGATCAAAAATAGTGGCTCTTTGATGTTCCGTATTCAACTGAAAACTTTATGACATTGTGAAAATCAAATCTTCAGATTGTTTCAGTATACCTTCATTTGATTTCAAACACGGTGAACTTGTTCAGTCACCACTATTATTGAATTATGTCATTACGACACCTGGTGGTGTCGAGACGAACTTGTAGCTTGTGCTAATCATGATCAATCGTTTCACACAAAACTACACATAATTTTGTTTGACCTGTCATTTAAACATTCCTGATGCAACTACAAATCAAGACAATGATACACCAGATTCGCTTGTATTTCATTCGGTGTATTTTCGCAATCCAAGAATGTCAACACAAATCCTTACCATCTAATTATTCGAAAGTTGAGAGATCATTTTCATATTCAAGTTGTTGATTTTGAGTTCATATAGCGGATGCTATGGTTTGTGAAAACTCGTTTGCATACTGTGATCAATTGTTTGAGAATCCATTGGTCAAAATTCCTTTGTTACACCCCTGTTAATTGAGTTACACTAGATTATACATCTACAGGTCTCGTGTCCTTTGACGTCAAATGCTAGGACACACCTCTTTTAACCACTGGGTTCTTGTTGAAATACATCCTAGGATTCACCTGATGTGAATAAAATTTGATTTGATTCTATGGTTATCTACCTCAGTACTATTCATATACATACACGTATGATGTAACCATAAGGAGTTAAGGTAGTACGAATTTCGAGGACGAAATTTTCTTAACAGGGGGAGAATGTGACAACTGTAAAAATTTGCATATATCCGTACAATTAATTAATATTAATTAATGCTTAATAACTGTGCTTAATTACAACTAATGATATAAACTGCTTTCTGATTTCTATATCATATATACATGTGCATCACATTTCATACTGTTACACCATTTATTACATACAAACTTTAGTGACATAAACGATACACAAAGCACGGTTAGCACAGTTAGCGGATAACTCAGAAACATGCTGACAATGTCAGTACATAGACAGACAGTGTTTTGAGACCCAGTACGAGCCAGAGACAAGGTACTACACTAGTATGGAGTGTAGGGAAGTAAGAACCATAAAACTGCGTCACTAGGTGATAGTTTAAGTGCCGGAAAGTGCCTAAAACCCACTCAAAGTGCAGAATTTTTCATTAATCAGCAAAAATAAGCATTTTAACATGCTAGTAACATGCAAAAATATGGGAAAATGGTCCTGTATGCTTTCCTAAGTGTCGGGAATTAAAAGTGTCATAAAAGGGTACTTAAAAGTCACTAAACGGAATAACTTGACACTTTAACGAACCGGTATCTAACCAAACAACCAGACATTACCCGGAATACCAAAATATTGCAAGAAGCATTGTTTTATTATTTTTGAGCTAGTTATGGTTCCCGAACACTCTAACATACTACATAATGCAAGATACACATAAAACACTAGACTTTTATATTTAACCTCCACTATTTACCTACATTATCATTCAACTTACAAATTACCCCCCCCCCCCCCTTCTTGATTTATAGTCACCAAGGACCCCACCCCATAAGATTTCCATAATCTTATGCAATCTTGCTAATATCTTGTAAGATCTCTAGTGATTTGGTGTAGGATATGTATTGTACTTCTTAGACATTAGAACCAATGGGTAATACACTAAATGGAGTTTATAAGAAGACTTAGAGGACTCATAATCACCAAATCACTCTCTTCCTTCTCCTCTCTCCCACCTTCGGCCAAACTCCCATCCACACACCACCATTGTTTTCATTCAAGCTTCATCCATTCCAAGGTTATCTTGAGGTGTAAGAAGGTCACTAACGTAGCTTGGAGCTTGTGGATCATCAAGGACATCTTCCGTTTGCTTTTATCCACTCCATATTCATCTTGTTTCTTCCCTAGCTTAGAGCTAGTAGTAAGATCCCTCATAACTCATGTTCACTTCCATTTTAGTTTGTTAAAAGTTGTAGTATGTTGATTAACACAAGAACACTAAAAGACATAAACTTGAATCTTGAACATAAAGCTTACATATAATGATATATGGATGAAATGATGTTGTTTAGTGTATGAATGATGTTTGCTTGTTGATTTCTTGAGATGATGATGTTAATCATCACATGAAGCTTGCTAGATGGTTATTAAACACATAATCTAGCAAGTGGGAAGATGATTATGTAACAACATAAGATAATCATCTTCATGTATGGACATGAACTTGATAAATGAAGGGATTTCTTGTAAAACAATAAACAAAGTAAGCTAGTAAACTTCTAAATTCAAGATTTATGAATGATTTTCCAAGAAAACCAAGTTCAAAGTATGATTTTTGAAAGATCATGCTTTTTACTAAACTTACACTATTTTTGGTGAGGAAATTAGTGTAAAAACACTAGAGAAACAAGAAGGTTAATAAAGAAACGTTTTTGTGAAATATGTTTACAAGTTGTAAACATCTAAAATTTCGTAGAATGAAGTTTACCAAGAAGTAAACATATTTTGGAGGGTAACTAAGGCTACTAAACACTTTACCAAGTTGCTACGCATTTTTGTGAAAGATCAAGTTCATGTTATTATGTAAATTGAATAGTTTTTGCACTTGGTAAGTGCAAGATGTTTAGGGATTGATTGTTGATCATTGTGTGTGATTTTGAAAAGAAAATGATATGCTAAATAGCATGGACACCTCCATTTTCAAAGGAAACTATGGAGAAATTTTCTAAAAACGCAAACTCTTAGAAAATATTTTCTAGACAAGTATTTACAAGTATGTTTTAAACTATGTTTTTCAATATAAGCTTTGCCATAAATTTTGTTACGAAAATACAAGTATTGGAGGTTGGTTTTTGTAAATAAAAATGGGTGAATATATATTTAAAATATATATTTATATTAAAGACACATTGTGTGTAATTATGTGTATACTTTGTGAAACAGTTATGTTATTTTAGGGTAAAATAATATAACTTAACAAATACCATGGAAATTACAACTCCAAAATAATACCAAAAATCACAAGGAATAAATATTTAAGTTACACACTTGATATTGTGAAACCGAACGCAAAAAAGTAACTTATGGAATATTCCGGAAAATACTCTTACAAATATATTTTTGGTAAATATTATTTTGGATACAAGAGGTGAAAATTTGATTTTTGAACATATTACAAAGTTATATCATATTTTCAACAAGAAGAAAATATATTATTTTTGGGAGATAAACATATATTTTCCTAGTATATTTAGAAGATATATAAGTTTTAGAAAAAATATATATTTTCTAAAGTGAGACTTGAAAATATATTATTTCGAGAATACAAAAAAAATACATGTATAAAATACCCCCATCCTTGGGAAGGAAATACGGAGTTAAATACTTGAGAAGTATAAATGCAAAAATATTGATTAAACAATTATTCCAAAACTAAATATAATTTAAAGGTAAAATAACTATTATTTTGATAAATAATTATAACTTGGAATAATATTGGGAACACAAGAAACGCAACTCAAAAACGTTAAACTCTAAGCCAAGGCACGGCCCGTTCGTCTAATAGACGTTAATACACTGTAGGTAGTCGTGTTTGCTGCGGAGGTTTGAGTTGCTAGTTCTGAAGACGCAATACTGTGAGTTCATGTCCCCCCTTTTCTCTTAACTGTTTTCAGTTTTATACTTCGGGGGTGAAATACATGTTACAATTATTACAAACGTTTTATACATGGTATGGTCAGCTAAGGAGGGTTACTACTACATCATGTGAATGGGTAGGGCGATTAAGGCCATCAATCCTCGTTGTAGGACCGAGGGGCATGAGTGATAGATCTATTTGGGAGTAGCGAGCCCCACCCGTGAGTCCATCGAGTGGACCATGTGGTGACTATGTCTTACAGCCGGAAGCCCGGTGTAAGTCTGCTAGGTTTGTGTCTTCCTGCATCACTTCACACATATCAATGGCCATGCAAACCATTGGTGATCTCTTTTTCCTTATTGCTACATACCAGGGACTTACATACATACTTACAACATTTCAAAGGCTTATACATACACTCAACGAACACATGAACTCGCTTAACTTTTGTTGATGTTTTTCAAACTACATGTATTTCAGGGAAATTCTAAAGTGGATCTGGCGGGCGTTGGAAGTTTTTAAGCTGCGTTAAGAATAAAGATGTCATCCATGGTCTTTGAGTTTGGTTAGTGTGTCTTATTCCTGGATGAGACACGTCTTCCAAACCATGGTGTATTTTTATATCTTTTGACGAGTCCTTAATGAACTCATAAACAATTTGTATGATTTGTAAAACTTGAATTTGAAGTCTACGTTTTAAAATGATGTTGTTATTTTTTAAACTCATTTAATGGATGACGAACCTATGGTTTTATCATATAGTTGATGTTATGATTGAATGCAATGATATTAAGAAAGTCACACCATAATCACGCTTCCGCAAAAGTCAGGGTGTGACATATTTAGTGTATTTTCAAGTCCTTAATACACTTTTACATATAATACACACAATATACACTTAGCACAAATTTTGGTGATCACTAAATATATATATAGTTTCCCCCAAAAATATACATTTTTAATATCAAGTTTTATCTTGAAGAAATCATCACTTCTTGACTTGTAATTTTACACAAAAGTTAGGGAAACCTTGGTAAATATTTTTAGGTGAATTTTTAGGGAATAAGTTTCACCAAAACTTATATTTTTCTAAGTGTCAAAATTTTATAAAAATTTTGACATAGTTTCCCTTAAAAATTGAGGTTTCCCATGTTTTCAAAACATGTGTTTATTTTCTTTTCAATCATCAAAATAATTTTCAACAACAATCATCAACAACATATACTAATTTATTCATTTGAAACATCATGGGGAACTTGATTCTTGTTAAACATGTGGAGTCTTTTAGATCTACACTTTACATAAGGTGATCTTTCCGAAATAAGTGTTCTTGTAAATTTTTAACCAACTTTTTATAAGACTTTATTTTACTAACCAACTCACCCATGAGTTCAATGGTTTCAATGTTTGTAAATCATGTTTCTAAAATCACTTTTGTGTTTATTAGAAAGATCGTAATTTTTAACATTATGTTTAACCATGGATCTTTAAAGATCCATGCTTAATATTTTTAGATCTTTCATAAACAAGCTTTGCGTTAAACTTTTAACAAACTTTCCATAGATATTAGTTTAAAAAATTAGTTTAACACACACTTTATTACTACAAGATTACAAGTTTATGTGTAAAAATTCCTATTTCAAGTTCACATTATGCTTCACATGTTCATCTTCAAGTCTAACCATGGATCCTTTAAGATCCATGCTTAAACTTGGTAGATCTAAGCTTTAACATACTTGATTTAATCATAATCACAAGATACCACATCAACAACTTCATTACATACACTAAAATTTCATGCAATCACTTATTTTCTTCATGAATATGTTAGATCTTCTTATTTTTAATATTAGAAGTTAAGTTGTTTAGATGGTGAAACTTGTACATAGCATAAACATGAATTAAATTTGTGATCAAGAAGCTTACTACTAGCTCTAATGGCTAGGGAAGTGGCACAAAAATGAAGATGATGATAAAGGAAGAAAGTGAGTGGTTAAAAGCTCCACGAAGAGGTCCTTCAAGTTCCGACACCTTAAGTCTTCTTAGATGGTCTCCATACACCTTGTAATGATCTTGGAATGGATGTATGATGATCAAAAGTGAGGGGGTATGATGGTGGAGGTGAGGCCGAGAGTTAGAGGGGGAGAAGGGAAGAAGATGAGTGAATGTAAGTAGGTGATTAGTGTAGATTTTATAAGGATCCTCCAAATCTTTTTAGGGTATATTTGTAGAATATTCTTGGCATAAAATCAAATACAATCTAAGGAGATCAAATAAAATCCACCAAAATCTAATAAAATCCCCATGGTGGGACCCTTGTCCAACCATCCAACTAAAGAGGGGGGGGGGCAAAGTGTAAATTTTTGGAAGATGGAGGTTTAAAGTGCAATCTAGAAGGTTTAAGTTAGTATAAGTGTGTTTAGGTGTTTTTATGATTTTTAAGGTATTCTAGCATCAATACTATTTTAATATCATAAAAACATTACTTCTAGTCAAATTTTGATATCCCAGTTATTGTCCGGTTGTTCGGTTAGATACCGGTTCGTTTAAGTGCTAAATTATACCGTTTAGTGTCCTTTATGTACCCTTTTGTGACCGTTTCAATTCCCGACACTTTGTAAGTTATTTTGGGCAATAAAACATAAATTCTGCATGATATTTTGGGGTTAAAAAGCTTGTTATAGTTGAATTATGGCTGATTTGTGCAAAATTCTGCATTTAAAGTGCGTTTCGGGTGCTTTTTAGTGCATAGTTTAGCTTTCGGAAAGTTTATATGTTAACCCTTGTATCCATACTTGGGTTTTAATGTACTTTAGACGTTGGACCTACTCCTAGGCCCTAATTCCATTATCTGGCTGCTTTCTGCAGTGCTACTGACACAGTGTGTCTTACCGGTGAGTTTACTAGTCTTTCTGACGTAACGCTAAAGTAATGCATAAAGCAATATTTGAAGTATAAAATGTGCATGAATTCACATGTATAGCATGAAATCAGACTATGTTGACATTTAAGCACATAATTGCAGATATTTATTAATAATTAGACTGTACGGAAATTACCGGTTTTGTGCCAGTTGTCAAAGTCTCCCCCCGTTAAAAGAATTTCGTCCTGAAATTTAGGTTGAGTCATCTCCCGCAGGAGCTTTCTCGAACAGATGGGGGTACTTGGGTTTGAACTGGTCTTCACGTTCCCATGTGTACTTGGGTCCGTGTTTAGAGTTCCAACGTACTTTGAGAAGTTTAATGCGACCTCTCCTTGTTTTATGGATCTTCCAATCCGTTACCTCAATAGGTTGTTCTGTAAATCGGAGTGTGTCGTCGATATGCACCTCATCCGCAGGGATGGTAACTGTTTCTTGGGTTGGACACTTTTTAAGGTTGGACACATGAAACATATCATGTACACTATTTAGTTCTTCTGGTAATTCTAACTTGTACGTCACGGTACCAACTTTTTCCAAGATCTGGAATGGAAAGTTTATGCTCGTCCTGATTCTGAACGTTTGACGACACAATTTTGCTAGATACATTGGACCATTCACCGTGGATTCGACTTTCCACGTTTTCCGAATCTTGCTACACCTTTCCAAGGTGAGACTTTCAACAGGACTTTGTCTCCCACCTTGAATTCTAAGGGTTTTCGTCTTCGATTAGCGTAGCTCTTTTGTCGATCACGAGCTGCTTTAATGCGCTCTCGGATCTGCATAATCTTGTCGGTCGTCTCTTGAACAAGCTCAGGGCCAAAGCTTCGGCTACCAGTAGTATTCTTTCAAGTCTTGATATATCTTGTCCGAACCTGGGTGGATCGAGTATCTCGACCTGTGAGCTTCTTCAAAGATGACTTCTCGAATACCGCCATAGAGCGGAACCCAAATACGCCCCATAGAGTATAAGGTTCCCTCTTCCTTTGGTACCAATTTCTTCTCCATACCTCGGAGATATTCAGTTCTATGATTCTACCTCTTGAGGGCTTCTCGTTGTTGTAGGATCGTTTTGTGACCCAAACGAGTCAATCAGAAGACTTCTAATCAATTCAAGAGGCGAAAACAAATGAATTGACTTGTAAAACAGCTTGTTACACTCTTAAACGTCTTGCATATTGATAATAACAAGTTTACAGATCAGTAGACACGTCGGCAGCACTTCGGTACCGGAAACAGGAACTGTTACAAATGATTTCGTATGAGGCCTATATATAGGGGATGTGATTCCGCTTAAAAGTGGCAGTGTCCATTTCAAGCGAAATTAACCATGTTGATTTCGTTTGAAAGTGCACTTGCCACTTTCAAGCGAAATTAACTTTATCAACACATAAACCCTTTATTTTTCCTACAACGTGCCCTGATCTAACAATTCTAGTACAAGACTCGATACAAGACGAAGTCGACAGACGTAATGCACCAACAGACTCCCCCTCGGATGTTGACGAGTCTTCAGTGTTGAGTCTTCAACGTCTTCAACCTTTATCAGTCTTTAGGCTCTTTCAAAATATATAACAGAGTAAGCATCCTCAATCTTTATCCTCTACTCTCTTTTATCATCAGGATTTGATTCTGGCTCTTGCTTCTACAAACTCTTCTCTCCCTTGGATGTTAATCTACTAGCAGACTCCCCCTAGAATTGTGCTGGGATCGTAGTCTGTCTTTCACAGGTTTCAAGATAATGACATGGCTCACATCCTGCTCAGATACTAGAATCGTAATCTGGCTTTCTCATAGCAATAACATGCACATACTCTACCTCAAAGTAAATTTCACAAAATAACAATTTGACAAATTCAAACTCTGCTAACCACTTTATAAACTCAGTTCAAAACATCAATTACTGATATAACAATTCAAATTTCTGATAACCACATGTATGTATATCATTTAACACACACTCCCAAACCTGTTCGTCATGTTCCGCACTCGGAATTTTGAAAAACAGCTTTTCAACATCAGTTGTCTAAAATCTTTTTGAATTTTTCAAAATTTTATGCTAAAACACACTAAAATCTTTTTGAAATTTTGATTTTAACAAAATGCAGTAAAGAAATATATACAGACACTATTTTTGTGAGTTTGTGTAAGAGGATCATATCAGTTATTGAGACAAATCACCAACACCGTTAAGCTTTAAACATTTTAAGTTCTAAACGATTTACTTAGATTGTCAGTATACTGATCCACTTAAATTTTCACACAAAGTTCAACTATTTCGAGATATGATATTAATGTTTTAGAGACTTAAACTTATTCACGTGTCCCACCTCAGAATATACTCCCGTATCCAGATCCCAATATTCAGTCTTACAGGTGAGTATACCTAGATGATATCTGTAAGGGGTTAAATTGCGAGGGCCGTGAGTGCTCAGGCTATTGCTTCTGCAAAATCATATACAGACACTATTTTTGTGAGTTTGTGTAAGAGGATCATATCAGTTATTGAGACAAATCACCAACACCGTTAAGCTTTAAACATTTTAAGTTCTAAACGATTTACTTAGATTGTCAGTATACTGATCCACTTAAATTTTCACACAAAGTTCAACTGTTTCGAGATATGATATTAATGTTTCAGAATATACTCCCGTATCCAGATCCCAATATTCAGTCTTACAGGTGAGTATACCTAGATGATATCTGTAAGGGGTTAAATTGCGAGGGCCGTGAGAGCTCAGGCTATTGCTTCTGCAAAATCAGAGAGATGACGGCTTCGACTTTTGGTGTGTCCCCTTTAGAGGATCTTTTCTTCAACGGCACATGATTAGCATTTTTCAATGTTTCATCATTTTTTATGCTGATGGTGGTGCTATGTTTCAAGCAAGCGTAAAGTATTATACGAGGACTAGGCCATTGCTTCCGCAAAATCAGAAGTCCCGGGATAATACCCCAGATATCACTGAGCATAAAGACCTAGTATCTCAGAAAGAGGGACCTTTCAAACAAGATTTCGGGGGTTACCCATATATCCGAGAGATGTTACCCACGAGATAAGCAAGTTTGAAATTTAGGTTTATATCTCGTCACAATCTCCTAAATGTGCAAAAACCTACAGGCACATCATCAGTGAGACCGTTTATCACATTTTTTACTTTATATTTCTTTAGCATGCTGTGATCGTCTACTGATGTACTATCATTTCCTCTTTTTCACAACAAAACTCATTTTTGATTTTATCATGTTTTTTACTTTTTCAAATTTTCTAATGTTTTTGGATTTTCTGAAAATTCTTACTCCCCCTAAAATTAAAAAACATTTAAAAGAAATTTGAAAACAAACTGTACAAGTAAAGTGACAACATGATGAGAATTGCTTCAATTCTCCATTCACTTGGCATAAACAATCAGAACTCCCCCTTTCAACAAACTATTTTCCCATTGTGATTTCAAAACACTTAAGTTTGTTTTAATCAAATGGTTTTTTCGGAAAATAAGTTTCGTTGATTTTACACACCACTTATAGGTTAGGGGTTCATCACATTTTTTCCAAAATACCATTTGTAGGAAAAACAAGTACAATTTAATGTCCTTGCTTTACCACTAGTAAGTGAAAAACCTTCTTCAACCACTTGTAGGTTCACTCACCAACCAAAAACCACTTGTAAATCAACATATAACAATTTAAAGATACCACCTGTAGATTTACCAACCAATCTATTCAAGAATGATGCCGATTCCTGCTCCACGATTACCAAACTTGGGAGCTCTGGCAAGTCCGGATTTCAAGTAGAAAATGTTGTCACCTAAGCCTGACCAGCCTTGGGTGATACATATCTATCCCACCATCTTTTCAATTTATAAAAATCTTTTACATCCTTCAATTTCCCATCAACCATTTTCCCGAAAATATGTTTAACTTTTCCATTAAACACTTTTTCAGCATCAAATTCTTTCTTACCAGCAAAGAATTGATCAGAAATCTTAACTTTACCAACTTTTAACTTTAAATTTTCTTTTGACAATGGCGGAAAGTTTTCCTCGTTCAACTCTAGAACGGAATTCTCATTCTTCTTCTCAACAGATGACTCCTCTGATTTTATGGAATCAGATTCATTGTCAGAACTACTCTCAGATTTTACAACCCATCTCTGTTTATTCAAATTAACTTTTGTTTTGTAAAAACGTTTTGAAACTTCACCAGTTTCGAAAGTCGAATTTTCAAACACTTTAGATTTCTCAGTTGATTGTTTCTTTTTATCAACACATTTTTCCTTCAATTTTGAGTTAAAAGAAACTACCTGTTTTGTGTTGTTGGACTGTTGGCAATTCCAAGCAATGTGTCCAATCTTGTGACATTTAAAACACGTTCTTCTTTCAACCCTTCGTTCAGATTCTTTCAACATATTCTTCTTTATTTCAGCAAGAAACTCTTTGTTCGACTATTTCCAGAATGGTTTCTTCTTCTCTTCTTCAGAACTTCCTCCTACAACAAATTTCGTTTTTGGTTTATAATTTTTCTCATTTTTATAATTTTTCGGGGAATTGAAACCTAATCCTTGCTTTTTGAAATTACCGTTATGGTTCGGTTTCTTTCGATAACCTGAACCAGAACTGTAACCCTTTTTTCTTGTTCAATCTCTGTTGAACTCTTGAAGTGTACTTTTTAGGTTTTTTAGAAAGATTTACATTTTTTATTTCAGAAATATTAATTTCTGTTAATTTGAAAACCTGTTTGATCATTTCAGTTTAGACACTTCTTATTGGAAATTCTTCATCAGAATATAATTTGTCTGAATCATTCAAAGTATATGCCACTTTGATTGGTTCGTCATTCAAATTAGATTTTGATAACAAGAATTCTTTATTGTAAACCCGTTTAACCAGTGAACTCGGCCTCTTTTCTGACGAACTCGAACTTTCAGATTTAGACTCCGACTTTGACTCCTCGTCCATATCCAACACCTGATCGACCACTTTCTTTAACAATTTAGACTCATGAGCAGTGTTAGACGCTGTGAATGTAACATCAATATTATCTGGTAATTCATCAAAGATTTCAGACTTTAACTTGATGTTGAGAGCCTTATTTAAACGTTCTTCATTTGGCTTTCTGGGAGAATAACTATTCCAAATCGGGGGCGGACACTTGTTATATTTGACACTTTGTTTCTTACCAGTATCCGTATCTTCCTTTTCTTTGTCTTGGAAAGCTTCAAGACCTGCAACAGTAGGATAAACTCTATCAATCAAATAATCACAAGTTGTATAACTCAACAACAAACGTTTGATTCTTTCACTCTCTATCTTTTCAAGTTCCAAATCCTACTTCAGTTTAGCACAATCTTCAATATACTCATTGATGACCTTCTGCTTTGTCATTAATGTCGAGCTCATCATTGTCATAGCAGCATCCACTTCTCGATTTGTTTTGTTCAAACCATCAACTGTTATATTCAGAACGTCATACGACTCTTTCACGTACTTTACATCAGACAACAAATTCTCTTTCACCTCTTCCAGTCACAAATCTTCTTGTCCTTTTCTTTACAATGTTTACAAGACTCTAAACATTTCTGACACGGTTTACTGACCTCAACTATCTTGTCAACCTCAACAATTTTCTCAATGTTGGATCGTTCCGGTGACCCTAAACAGTCAAGTTGAGTAGTTCATCATCATTTACAAAGGCAGAATCAATGCAAACAATGTCAAACAGCTTGTTTCCTTTCAATTCTTTTCTATTACTGATTTTCTGAGCCTTTACAAAGGTTTCTGACAAACATCCGGCAGCACCTCGACTCAATACACAAGACCAGGTTCGCTTCAAATGACACAGCACACAGGTATTTATAGACTCTGAGATTTCGCTTGAAGATGTCATGTCTGGTTCAAGCGAAATTACTTGTCATGATTTCGCTTGAACTGGTTCATGTCACATTCAAGCGGAATCACTCACTTTAACACATACAAACCCTAAATTCAACCCTGTTGTGCACTCGTATATCCTATCTAGACATAAGACTCGATTAAGACGAAGTTAACAGACACTAGATGCACCAACAGACTCCCCCTTGGATGTTGACGAAGTCTTCGGCGTCGAGTCTTTAGTCTTTGTCTCTTTCCAAAATGTCTTGTCATTGTAAAAGCTCCTATCAATCTTTTTCTTCAAACTTTAATCTTCAATCTCCCCTTTAAATGTCAATCCAGAATTCTAACTCCTCCTTTCGCAGACTCCCCCTCTCGATAAGTTAGGGCTCGAATTCTGATTCAAACTTTGACATTTTCATTGCCATGGGGATTCCTGTTACCTGCATATACTCTACCCAAATATAAGATATATGACAATAACAGTATCAATCCATACTTACCATTCAACCTCAATTTGATAGTCTTGTCAGAATTAGAAATCTACTTAAGTATTCAGGTCCAAATTAATGACCCTGATTACTCAATTAATCTACCAAGTCCAATTTAATGACCTTGGATGATCTGAGATAATTCACACTGACTTTTTGTTCAACCATTTTCTGAAAATATACAAGTTTCAAGTTAATGAACTTGCTTTAACTTTTCATCTTTCACAAACTTATCATGTTTTAACTCCAAACTCATCATCCAGCCCAGAAACTTCCTGCATCTGCTTCAATTGAATCTGAAGATCAACTTTCCACTTTGGTTTGTCAAAAATAAAGCAGAAATGTAAAATCTTTTTGGATTTTTAATAAAGTTTCTAAACTAGAAATGAATTACAGAAATAAAATGCAATAAAAGTAAACTATTTACAAACATATTTTTGGTGAGCGTGTTAGGGAATCATATCAGCTATTCGACAAGTCACAAGGACCATTAAGCTTTAATTACATAATCAGAATTAAACAATTCGCTTAGATTGTCGATATACTGATCCAATTAAATTTTCACACAAATTTCAATGTGTCCAGGATACGGATTTAGTGTTTTAGAGACTTAAACTCGTTCATGTGTCCCACCTCTTGAATATACTCCCGTATCCAGATTCCAATATTCAGTCTTACAGGTGAGTATACCACAGATGATATCTGTAAGGAGAATAAATTATGAAACAGTATGAAACCGTGAGAGCTCAGGTCAGAACTACCGTTCAGCAGAGAGATGACGGTTCGACTTGGGTGTGTCCCCTTTAGAGGATCTTTTTTACAACAACATTGATTAGCAATTTTATTGTCTTATCATTTGATGCTGAGGGCGGTGCTATATTTCAAGCATGCGGTAAAGTATTCTCCAGGGACTAGGCCATTGCTTCCGCAAAATCAGAAGTCCCGGGATAATACCCCAGATATCACTGAGTATAAAGACCTAGTATCTCAGAAAGAGGGATCTTTCAAACAAGATTTCAGGGGTTACCTATATATCCAAGTAGTGTTCCCCACGAAATAAGTAAGTAAAGATTTAGGTTTATATCCTGAACAAACCTACTAAATGTGCAAAAACCTATCGGCATATCATCAGCGTGACTGTTTAAAACATTTAAACTTTCCATTTCTTTAGCATACCGTAACTGTCAAGCCAATGTACTATCATTTTCCCTTTTTACACAAGCTCTTTTATGGTTTTATATTGTTTTTGGATTTTGAAAATATCTCATGTTTTTGTATTTTTTTTTTAATTTTTTACTGTTTTTGTATTTTCTGAAAATATTACCCTATACTCTCCCCCTAAATACCAAAACAAGAAAAAAATCGACAAACCATTGCAGATTGCTTCTCAACATCATCATCTACAATGTCTCCTTCATCAATGCCAAGAATCTCTTCCAACACCGATAAAAGCTTCATACCGTTCAATTTTAACAATTATTGAAAACGAGTTTTATCAAACGCTTTGGTATGTAAATCAGCTTTTTGTTCGTCAGTGTGGATTTTCTCAATTCGTATCAACTTCTTCTCGAAACAGTCGCGAATGAAGTGATGACGAATTTCAATGTGTTTAGTTTTTGCGTGATGAACTGGATTTTTAGTAATGTTTATCACTGCCTCATTATCAACAAAGATAGGGGTGTTTAGAAATTGCAAATCGTAGTTGCGCATCTGTTGCTGGATCCACAAGATCTGTGAGCAGCAGCTGCTAGCAGATACATACTCCGCTTCACATGTGAATAAAGCCACAGAGGTCTGCTTTTTTGCATTGCCAGGTGACCAATCGTGATCCAAAGAACTGGCACCCCGCTGTTGTTGATTTAGCGTTGACTTTGCAGCTTCCGAAATCGGAATCGGAATACCCTTCGAGCATGAAATCGCCTTCTCTTGGATACCACAACCCCAATGATGGAGTTCCTTTAAGGTAGCGTAATATCCTTTTCACAATCACCATATGCGAAGCTCTTGGGTTAGATTGAAATCTTGCTGCGAGGCAGGTTGGGTACATGATATCGGGTCTTGAAGCTGTCAAATACATCAGCAAACCGATTATAGACCGATACATTGTTTCATCTACCTTCTCTCCGGTGAGATCAGGGTGTATCCCATGGTTCGTCGCTAATGGGTTGGAGGCTGGAGTAGAACCTGACATCCCGAATTTCTCCAAGATATCATGAACATACTTCATTTGATGTATGGAAATTCCTTTGGGCAGTTGATCAACCTGAAGTCCCAAAAAGAATTTCATCTCACCCATCGATGACATTTCGAATTTCTGCTTCATAACTTGTTCAAAATCTTTACATAGATTTTCATTTGTTGACCCAAATATGATGTCGTCCATGTATATTTGAACTATCAGAAGATGACCGTCGACCTCCTTGGTGAAGAGAGTGGCATCCACTTTTCCACGAATGAAACTGTTGGCTAGCAGGTGTTGAGACAATGTCTCGTACCAAGCTCTCGGGGCCTGGTGTAAACCATACAGCGCTTTGTCTAGCAAATAGACCTTGTCTTTGTGGTGTGGATCGGTAAAGCCCGGTGGCTGTCCGACATATACCTCCTCTTTTACCTTCCCATAAAGAAACGCTGATTTCACATCTAGTTGATAAACTTTGAAATTTTTCCAAGATGCAAATGCTAGGAAGATTCTGATCGCTTCTGGTCTGGCAACTGGAGCATAAACTTCAGTGAAATCTATCCCCTCTTGCTGACTGAAACCCTGGACTACGAGTCGAGCTTTGTTACGAACAACAACTCCTCTATCATCCCTCTTGCACTTGAACACCCACTTGGTTTTTCTCTTCCTCTGACCATCAGGCAAGTCTACTAACTTCCACACTCCTAGCTTCTCAAACTGACTCAACTCTTCTTGCATAGCATTGACCCAAGAATCTTCAGTTAGCGCCTCTTTGTATGTTCGTGGTTCGATCTGCGAAATAAAAAAACTTAGTGAAAACTCAGTTTGTAAAGGTGCTACTGTAGAATAAAAACAAGTAAGGCCTTGGTCAATTTGATGTCTAGTGCGAACGCCTGATTGCAATTCTCCAATGATCAACTCCTCTGGATGGTATGAAAGAGTTCTCGGCATCACCTCACCTGAAACATCTACATCGCCTTCCAGATTAGTAACATTCTGATTTGCACCTTGTTCAATGACTAGGTTTGTTTGACTTGAAATCTGAATTTGCTCCCCCTCAGAATCTGAATCACCATGATCAAATATTGGCATGTTCTCAGATTCTTGATTATCATTCTGTGCCGTCTGATTATCATGAGCAACTTCATTTTGTTGAATATCATCATGTTCTCCAGCATTACTTGGACCTGCTTCATCATCGTTCGAAGCTTGTCTTTGTCGACTGAAAGTTTCTGCTGGGAACCTTTCCTACGATTCTTCATACTCTCTCAGAATATCCAACTCGTCAAAGAAATCTTCTTCTTCTTCTTCTTCCATTTTTCTTCCATGTCAAACGAATCCCACAAAGTGTCATAATGAAAACGCCATGAATCTCCAGGATTCTCCGGTGGCATTGTGTAACCTTGACACTCAACATTGTGTTCTTCAATAATCCGCTTCAAGCTTGGAACAAAGACTCGTTTCAATAGACTTTGATAACCCACGAAAATTCCTTCAATGCTCTTTGGACCAAATTTACCAAAAGGCTCTAGAACTGTGCAGGGAGACCCAAACGGTTCTAAATACTTCAGGTTCGGCTTGCGGTTATTGATCAACTCGAATCACGTCTTATTGAATTTCTTCACTGTGAGAACCAGGTTGAGTGTATAGCATGCGGCGGATACTGCTTCTGCCCAAAAGTTAACTGGTAGCTTTGAATCAGCAAGCATCGTCCTAGCCGTTTCAATTAGCGTCCTATTCTTTCTTTCAGCTACTCCATTCTGCTGCGGAGTGTAAGGAGCACTAAATTCATGCAATATACCTCTTTCATCACAATATTCTTCCATCTTTTTATTCTTGAATTCAGTACCATTATCACTTCTGATTCTTTTAATACGCCTTTGGTACAAATTTTCAATTTTTCTGAACAACGCCATCAAACTATCAAACGACTCATCTTTTGATTTCAGAAATGATACCCATGAGAATCTTGAGTAGTCATCTGTTACCACCAGACAGTAGAGATCCCCTGTAATACTTTTGACATTTACAGGACCAAACAGATCCATATGAAGTCTCTCTAACGGTCTTGAAACTGAATTGACTTTCTTTTTAGGATGTGATTTCTTCTTCTGCTTGCTTTTGATGCAGCTAATGCATTCTCCTTCAAGATGAAAACATTTGACATGAACACCAATAACTAAGTCGTTGTTGGTGCACAGAATGTCTGTTGACTACGTCTATGTCAAGTCTTAGGTCAAGATAGGTCAACATAGGAGCTTATAAGTCAAAATTAGGTTAATATGTTGAGGTTTCGCTCATGTGTCATAGGTTGTATAAGGTTTCGCTTATTAGTCAAGGAGGTTTTGCTCATAGGGTCTTTCAAGGGGGTTTCGCTTATTAGTCAGTCCATATAAGCGAAACCATATGGACTATATATAGTCACTTCGAGCGAACCTGGTCATTAATTCGTGACATTGGAGTGAGACCTGATCATACGCTTTATAACCGAACCCTGTCAAAATCATTCCAGAAAGCAATAAAAGAGAAGAAATTGAAAAGGAAAAGCTGTGTAACTTCGTGTATACTGATTCCGCCTTTATACGTGAAGATGAACGTCCTTGACTGACTTTTCAGGGTCGCAAAACGGTCCAACAAGTGGTATCAGGAGTTCATACTACTACAGCTGAATCGAACAAATTCTCTCACTTCTACTCACTTTCTCTCATACTTTTTCGATTTGAGATAGTTCCTACGGTTGAAACTGTCTGATTTTTGAGTATTACATGTAAAATACAGTAATAACAAACCCTAGAAAGTTTTAGGTTGAAATTCGGACTAAAAACGGTAAAAATCAACTAAAAACCATATTCCGCTTTTACGGACATCGAAGGTTCCGCTCATACGAACCTGTTAGTTTCGCTTTTACGGACATTATACTATTTCGCTTATTCGGACATTGCCTAGTTCGCTCATAGTGACATCTTGTTGGTTTCGCTTATTTGAACAATCCAGTTTCGCTTATTTGGACACTGGTTGATTTCGCTTATAGTGACATTCCTATTTCGCTTATACGACATGTACTGATTTCGCTCATAGGAACAAGTCTGATTTCGCTTATTTGTCAAGATTCCTGATTTTGCTTATTTGTCACATTGGTTGATTTCGCTTATTTGACATTATCTGATTTCGTTTATATAGACACATATTACTGATTTCACTTTTGTGACATCAAAACAAGATATTTCGTTTTTGTGTCATTGTTTTTCAAGTTTTCGAAAATTTTTCTAAGTGATTGCTGATTTTGCAGGTACACTCAAGATGGATGACATGTTCTTGAACCCTTTTAGCGACATGTACGCATTCGCTGGAGATTCCAGAAATGATGATTCTTCGTCCAGCAATACGAATGAGAATCCGACGAAAGAGAAGAAAAAGGAAGCTTGGGAATCGGAAAGTGCCTTCAGAACATTCAATAAACCTCCAAAGCTAATGGCTATCGAGGAATACAGTCGGTGGTCGAGAAAGTTTGAAGATTGGTTGATGGCATTCGCATTTCCCAGCTGGAAGAGTTTGAAAAACGGTTATGAAAATGGAAACAAAAATGGTGAAACTTTAAGATCAGTTGATGAGATTGAATCATTTGTAGCTGAACAAAAATGTGTGGCATTGTTATTTCAGTCTGTCCGGGAAGACATTATTGCTTTGATCAATTATTCAAATGCAAAAGATCTTTGGGAAAAGATAGAAAAGAAATGTATAGGTAGTGAAGAAATTAAGAAAAACAAAAAGAAACTACTTAGAAAAGAGTTTGATATGTTTGGGTGTTTAAAGAATGAATCAGTGTCAAAAATGATCGAGAGGTATGGGCACTTGAAGCTGGAATTAGCTAGACATGGAATTAAATATCCTGATGATGAGCAAGTAGACAAGTTGTTCGATTCGTTGCCAGACGAGATGGATTGGAGATATTATGCTCTCATGCTAAAAAACACTATCTTGCCGAAAGATCTTACTCCAGATTTGCTGATTGAGAGACTCGAGAGTCACGAGTTGGAACTGAAGAAGACATTCAAAGTCAATCACTCATCTTACCAGCAGAATTTGGATTTGTATTATCCAAAGAGCATGATGCCAAAAGCAACTTCTCCCAAGATTGCGTTTTCTGCTGAAAATGTGTCCACAACAAGCAAAGAAAGTCAAAGTGGTCAAAGCAGTGGAAATCACAGTGGTTATCACAGTGGATCTTCATCATCTGCAAGTCATTCTGATGCAAAGAATCGGTTTCAATGCAACATCGCAATAGACTTGAAGAATGCTCAGAATTTTGATGAGGAGTCGGCCAAACAGCAGATGATCTTCCTAGCATCGGTGTTGGAATCGTATGAAGGGTTAGTAGCTGGGAAGATAGGCAATACCA
This sequence comes from Helianthus tuberosus, assembly GCA_030545235.1. NCBI lineage: Eukaryota > Viridiplantae > Streptophyta > Magnoliopsida > Asterales > Asteraceae > Helianthus > Helianthus tuberosus. The sequence goes on along the minus strand of CM060394.1, from coordinate 113,017,056 downwards.
ACTTAACGAAAGAAGATTATGATCAGATAGATCCTGAGGAAATGGAGCTGATCGATATTCGTTGGGCTATGGCCAGTGCTATTCGTCGAGCACAGCATTTCATGGAAATTACTGGCAGGAAGACTATCGGTGGTCCATCTACCAAGCTGGGGTTCGATAAATCCAAGGTGACGTGCTTCAAATGTAAGCAGAAAGGTCACTTCAAACGAGAATGCAGAAACGCTTATGCTGATGAGTCGGAGAACCCTTTCAGAGATGATTATTACAAGAAGGCAATTTATCACCAGAATAAATCCGAGCCGCCTAGATTGAAGCAGGTTGAAGACAATAAAGAGAAATCTAGAGCTATTTCGGTGATTTATGATGATGAAGGGTATGATTGGAGTCAAGAGGTTCTACCGGAAGAAGATGCGGTTGGTTACGCATTCATGGCGAAAAATGAACCTATTCCGTGGAAAGACGATAGAACTGAAGAGCAGAAATATAGATACAGAAAAATGCTGGCTGACAACAGAATAATTAGAATATCTCGTATCTTTTTGGAAGCGAGGAGAGCAAATAGATGGGATCCGGATAGAGAGTGTTATCTTGATGAATATGGAAATATTGCGATCGATGACAAAACGCTTGATATTGAAGCCATAATCAAGGAGTATAAGGTAGAGGATGATTATTGGCAGAATAAATGGTGGGGAACTGGAGATGAGAAAGAGAAAGAAGAAAAAGAGAGGAAGGAGAAAGAAGAGAAAGAGAAAAAGGAGAAAGAAGAGCAGGAAAAATCAAAGAAGAGTGATACTGGAGTTATTGACACAACGCAGGAGTTAACTGCTGAGAACCTCGGAAAAATGGCTGACAAAGTGCTGGCTGCTAAGGCACTTGAGGTAGACTCTAACTCCATGTCTGAGTCAAAAAGCCAGGTCAGTTCAAACCTGTCAACAAATGTGTCAGGTAAGAAAATTGATGGAAATGCTGATTGCAAAATTTGCAACAAAGAGTGCAAATTTTGTAATACAGTCACGTATCTCAACGGGAAGAAAGTTGATGATCTGACAGCAAAGGTCAGAAGCGTTGAGAATCAGATTCTTGATCGTGACAAAACAGCTAAAGCTTCAACTGAACGGATAAGAGAATTAACTAGCCAAATTGAAAATGATAAAATTGATCATGAAAAAGTTAAACAAGAAAATGAAAAGTTAATTTTTGAAAACCGTCAGATTTCTGAGAAGTTTGAAAAACTCAAAAGCACAATGAAAGATAATGATGATCGAAATGGTAAAACTTATAAAGAAAACGAACACCTAAAAGCAGTGCTTAGAGTAAAAGAAGAATCAATCAACCAACAACCGGATGAAATCGCTAAACTGAAACTTAAATTTCAAGAGGCTGAAATTGAAAACGAGCGAATCCAGTTGAAGCTTAACAGTTACAGCTCCGCAAGCTTTGTTTTGTAACACATTATTCCCAAACCCATCGGGAAAGACAATGCAGGCGAAGATGTGTATTCTGATGGAACTGGGGTGGGGTTTCATCAAGTTCCACCACCTGTTCTTGAGAACTACACGAAAAAGCAATCGGGGTTGGTTGAAATTGAAGAAGAAAGTGAAATGAATCTTCCGGATTCAATTGATGTCACGTTTACATCTTCCAATGACGATAGTGTCCAAAATGATATTGTAAAAGGTGTTATTGAAAATGTGCTAAAAACGGATAGTGACACTACTAAGGAAGATGGGTGTTTCTTGGATAAGTACATTCAGAAACCAAAATCCAAAAACAACTTAAGTGATGAACCGGGTCTTGTGATGTACAAGATGGCTGGATCTGATAAGTTGTATTCGGATTCTGAGTTTCCCATTGAGAATGTTAATGTGAAAAAGTTGACAAATGTTTTCAAATTGGTTGAAGTTGAGTTGTCAGAAGTGAACAATCTGAGTCAAACAAAGAGAAAAATGAGTTTTGAGAAAGATAAATCATACTACAAGAAATATGTTAATCCATCACGTTTTTATAATAACAATCGAAATAACTGGTCGGGTGGTTATCAGGGTGGTAGGAATTATCAGAAAAGAAATGTTCCAAACAAGAGGTTTGCTGAAAAGAAAAAGTTTGTGAACAGTTCGAGTTCACTTGTTGGTGAAGAGAAAGAGATTTTTTCAAAATCAAATGAAAAGTTCTTTGAGAAAAGAGCATCACAGTATCAGTCTGAAGGCACAAGTCGAGTTGTTGATACTCGAACATGTTTCAGATGTAATCAAGTTGGTCACATTGCACGAAAGTGTACCAATGTGAAGCCTAAGACTGAAACTGTGAAGATTCAAAAGAAGAAAGTTGACGAGAAGGGTAAAGCACCAATCGTTGTTGAGAAAAAGAGTGTGAAAAATGACAACATCAAAGTGAACAATGAACTTGTAAAGAAAGTGGTAACTAAAAATGACAAATTTTACAAGCGGGTTGCATTATCTCAACAAGTTTGGAAACCAAAAACAGAAATGAAAATTTCAACTTCTGAAGTGAAAAAGGCTGAAGAATCAATTTCGGTTGATTATGATGCAAATTTTCCACCTTTGAAGGCTGAAAATTTCAAAATTCAAATTGCGAGAGTCAAGGTTACACCTAAGGCTGATGAGGCCTGGGTGGACTCCATGTTCGACTAAGCAGTTTGAATTGCCGGAGCTTCCTGGATCGCGAAGCATGAATCAGCATCTTTATTGAAGTTGGTTAAGTCAAAGTTTGTTTTGTGCAGGATCTTCCAAAACTTGTATCCAGATGGATTATGGATAGTGGAGCTTCAAGACATATGACAGGAAAGATTGCGTTGCTGTATGATGTGAGAAATATCAATGGTGGTTATGTGGGATTTGCTGGTCACGAAGGTGGTAGAATTATTGGTGAAGGAACGTTATCCAACGGAATTGTGACGTTTGAAAGAGTTAACTACATTACTGAGCTAGAGAACAATTTACTGAGTATCTCGCAGATTTGTGACAATATGTATACTACTCACTTCACTGATAAAGAATGTTTGATCTTGAAACCAGGATTTGTTATTCCTGAAGAATGGATTATCATGCGGGCACCTAGAGTGAATGATTTATATGTGTTAGATATGAGTGTAGCAACTACATCTACTGGTCAAGCACATTGTTTTGTGTCTAGAGCAACTGAGAAAGAATCGAGATTGTGGCACCGCAAGATGGGGCATATTCACCTAAGGAAGATGAATCATTTGGTGCACAATGATTTGGTTCTTGGAGTTCATGTCAAAGGTTTTCATCTGGAAGGGGAGTGCATTAGCTGTGTCAAAGGCAAGCAGAAGTAAAAGTCACACCCTACAAAGCAAGTCAATTCAGTTTTGAGACCTCTGGAAAGACTTCACATGGATTTGTTTGGTCCTGTGAATGTCAAAAGTATTACTGGAGATTACTATTGTTTGGTCGTTACTGATGATTATTCCAGATTTTCGTGGGTTTCTTTCTTGAAGACGAAAGATGAAACGTTTGATAGTTTGATGGCGTTGTTCAGAAAAATTGAGAATTTGTACCAACGGCGTATCAAAAGAATTCGAAGTGATAATGGTACTGAATTCAAGAATAGCAAGATGGAAGAATTTTGTGATGAAAGAGGTATATTGCATGAGTTTAGTGCTCCATACACTTCGCAGCATAACGGAGTTGCAGAACGCAAAAACCTGACACTAATCGAGACGGCTAGAACTATGCTCGCAGATTCAAAGTTACCGATAAATTTTTGGGCTGAAGCTGTTTCTGCAGCATGCTATACGCTCAACAGGGTTCTCACTGTCAAGAAGTTCAACAAAACATGCTTTGAGCTAATCAATAACCGCAAACCGAATTTGAAGTATCTAGAACCGTTTGGGTCACCCTATACTGTTATAGAGCCTCATGGAAAGTTTGGTCCGAAGAGCATTGAGGGAATATGTGTTGGTTATGCAAATCCGATGCGACGTGTCTTCGTTCCAAGTGAGAAGCGGATTATTGAAGCTGCAAATGTTGAATGTCAAGGTTATACTATGTCGCCGCAGAATCCTGGTGATTCATGGCGTTATCATTATGACAAACTGTGGGATTCGTTTGACATGAGAGAAGAATCAGAGGATGATGAAGATTTCTTTGATGAGCTGGATATTTTGTGTGAATATGAGTCGCAGCTAAGGTTCCCAGCTGAGTATTCTAGAAGACCACGGGAAACTTCAAATGACGATGAAGCAGGTCCGAGTAATGCTGGTGAACATGATGATGTCCAACATAATGAAGTTGCTCAGGATAATCAGTCGGTTCAGGATGATATTCAAGAACCTGAAAACATGCCAGTCTTTGATCATGGTGATTCAAATTCTAAGGGGGAGCAAATTCAGATTTCAAGTCAAACAAACCAAGTTGGTGAACAAGATGCAGATCAGAATGTTACTAATCTGGAAGGTGATGTAGATGTTCCAAGCGAAGTGATGCCGCAAACTTTTTCATATCATCCAGAGGAGTTGATCATAGGAGAATTGCAGACAGGCGTTCGCACTCGAAGACAGATTGATAAAGGGCTTACATGTTTTTATACAAAAGTTGCTCCTTTGCAAACTGAATTCTCATTGAGTTGTTTTATATCGCAGGTTGAACCAAGAACTTACAAAGAGGCGCTTATTGAAGACTCTTGGGTCAATGCAATGCAGGAGGAACTTAGTCAATTCGAGAAACTAGGAGTGTGGAAGTTAGTTGATTTGCCAGATGGTCAGAGGAAGATTAACACCAAGTGGGTGTTCAAGTGCAAGAGAGACGATAGAGGAGTTGTGATTCGTAACAAAGCTCGACTCATTGTTCAGGGTTTTAGTCAACAGGAGGGGATTGATTTTACAGAAGTTTATGCTCATGTAGCTCGACTAGAGGCAATCAGAATTTTTCTTGCATTTGCGTCTTGGAAAAACTTCAAAGTATATCAGCTAGATGTAAAATCGGCGTTTCTTTATGGGAAGGTCAAAGAGGAGGTTTATGTCGGACAGCCGCCGGGCTTTACCGATCCAATCCACAAAAACAAGGTCTACTTATTGGACAAAGCGCTGTATGGTTTACACCAGGCCTCGAGAGCTTGGTATGAGACTTTATCTCAACACCTACTAGCCAACAAGTTCATTCGTGGAAAAGTGGATGCCACTCTCTTCACTAAAGAGGTCGACGGCCATCTTCTGATAGTTCAGATTTATGTGGACGATATAATCTTTGGGTCAACAAATGAAAATCTATGCAAAGATTTTAAATCAGTGATGAAGCAAAAATTCGAAATGTCATCAATGGGGGAGATGAAATTCTTTTTGGGACTACAAGTTGAACAACTACCTGAGGGAATTTTCATTCACCAGACGAAGTACGTTCATGATATTCTAGAGAAATTTGGGATGTCAAGTTCTACTCCAGCTGCTACCCCACTTGCAACAAATCATGGGATTCACCCAGATCTCACCGGAGACAGGGCTGATGAAACGTTTTACCGATCCATGATAGGTTCTTTAATGTACCTAACTGCTTCACGTCCTGATATCATGTACCCAACGTGCCTCGTAGCAAGATTTCAATCTAACCCAAGAGCTTCGCATATGATCATTGTGAAGAGGATATTGCGCTACCTGAAAGGAACTCCTTCATTGGGGTTGTGGTATCCTAGGAAAGGTGACTTTATGCTCGAAGGGTATTCCGATTCAGATTTCGGATGCTGCAAAGTCAATTCAAAATCAACAACTGCAGGATGCCAGTTCTTTGGTCCTAGATTGGTTACCTGGCAGTGTAAGAAACAAACGTCTGTGGCGCTATCTACATGTGAAGCGGAGTACGTATCTGCTAGCAGTTGCTGCTCTCAGATCCTGTGGATACAGCAACAGATGCGCGACTACGGTTTGCAGTTTCTTAACACACCTCTTTTTGTTGATAATGAGGCCGCTATAAATATAACAAAGTGTAGGAACGTTATACGACCTGACGAGTCGATCAGAAGAGTGCTCAGACTGAATCAGAGGCGGAATTCATTGATTCAGTCTTTGTTTAGCTTGATTTCACTATTTAACGTCTCTTTTATTGATCTTCTAACAATATACAAGCTCTGGAGACAAAATGGCAGGGCTTCGCCGTAACACCACTTAACTGCCACTTAGATCCGCTCATAGGACACCTATTTATAGACCAGGGTGGTTCGCTTATATGGACATGTCCGAATAAGCGAACCTGACAAATAAGCGGACCTATATTGGGTGGTTCGTTTATATGGACATGTTCGTATAAGCGGACCTGAACAGGTAGGTTCCCATATACGGACATGTACGAATAAGCGGACCTAACCAAATAGGTTCCCATATACGGACATGACACATAAGCGGACCTCTAAGCTTATGACCATATGAGTGAACCTAATACATTAAACACATACAATGAGCCCTAACCTAAGACTCGAACTAAGATGTAGTCGACAGACAACTGCACCAACAGACTCCCCCTTGAATGTTGACGGGATCTTCAGTGAGAGTCTTCAACATGACAACTCTTCAATCTCGATCGGTCTTCTTCAGGAACTCTTCCTGGAATCATATACCCGGATCTTTCTCTGGTTCTAACTTTCGTCAGACTCCCCCTTTCATCGAGCTGGGATCGCCGTCTGGAATTTGTTATCACCATTGAAATCAAATCCTGGTTTTTAAAGTTTAAGCTCTCCTCAGATTCTGATGCATCTCCTGGCTTTCGTAGCAATAGGATTAGAAACCTACACAACTCAAACACACAATTATAACAAACAATATTGTGATTCAATTTAATGAATCAACTAAACCTTTGAGAATCATTTTCATTTAAAATTGATTTTAAAAAATATTGAAACATTCCAAATTCTGATTCAACTTCTCAAACCAATTATCCAACCCAATTATTCATATTGTTTAGCCTTTGAAATTTTGAATATTAGCTTTTCAACATCAGTTGTCAAAAGTCTTTTTGGATTTTTCAAACTATGAAACACAACCGCAATAACAGAAATTAAATACAGAAATGAAATATGTACAAACATATTTTTGTGAGTTTGCGAAAGAGGATCAGATTAGTTTTTAGACAAATCAGAAGCACCGTTAAGCTCTTAATCGTTTTAAGTTCTAAACGATTCACGTTGATTGACGATATATTGTCCACTTAAACTCAATCTAAAAACTTTCGACATGCTTACCGATACGTTAAGGTATATTTAGATAGCACTAAATTCTTATGGACCCCACGATCTCAGCATATCCCCTCATCATGCAATACACTGACTCAAGTAATGCCTTTAAACTTTATCAACTGTGATTTGTGCGAAAACAAAGCAGAATGTTTAAACATTAACAATCAGGTCGACACTTCCGTATACGCAGAGAAAGTCCAATGTTTAAACAAAATAAGAAAAATAAAACAAGTTGAAGTTGTTTAGGCTTTAACCACCAGGTCGATACTCCCGTATACGCAGAGGTGATCCAAAGCTTAAACGAAACACCAAAGAAAATAAAGCAGAACGTTTAGGCAACAACATCCAGGTCGATACTCACGTATACGCAAAGGATGTCCGATGCTTAAACAAAATAAAGAAATAAGACAAGTTTAAATCTTTGCAAAATAAAATGCACAATCACAGTGACTTTTCAGCAAAGTTGTGAAAGTTCACAAACTTAACCAGTTTTATGTCTTTCGACAAAACAGCGATTATTGAGTAGGCACACAATCAAGAAGGACAAAACTAAGTACTATGCTTTTGACCATGTTTCCCACTAGAACTAGGCTTTTTCATTTAGGTTTGTATCGTTATCGCAAATCTACTAGTCTAGCTGAGCCTATCGTCACATCGTTAGTGAGACCGTTTATCACATTTAGACTGTACATTTCTTTAGCATGCTGTGATAGTCCACTGATTTTCTATCATTTCCTCTTGTTTCAGCAAAACTCATTTTTAAATTTTCATGTTTTTGACATTTTCAAATTTTCTAATTTTTTTTTTAAAATTTTTACTCCCCCAAAAATCAAAATATGTCTCAATTTTGATTTTCTGGGAAAATTTGAAAACAAGTTGTACAAGAAATGTGACAACATGATGAGAATTGCTTCAATTCTCCATTCACTTGGCTTAAACAATCAGAACTCCCCCTGACAACATAAACATTTTCCCATAGTGATTTCAAAACACTTAAGTTTGTTTTAATCAAAATGGTTTTTCCGGAAAATAAGTTTTGCATGTCATTTCACAAATTCGGTGATCTTTCATCACTTTGTTTTCTTCAATCACTTGTAAAAACTAACATTTTTAAGAACAATCCTCAAACATCACTTGTAGAAAATCAAGTACAACTTAATGTCCCTGATTTACCACTTGTAAGTCGAAATCACTTTCGTGAATTTCTCAAGAAATGTGCCGATTCATGTTCCACGCTTACCAACCTGGGAATTCCGGCAAGTCAGGTTATTCATTTAAACAGATTCACCCAAGCCTGACTATCCTTGGGTGATTTTGAATTCTTGTTCAACAATGGTGGAAAATTTGCATCATCCATTGTTAAACCTGAATTCTCCATTTTTACCTCAACCAATGGCTCCTTTGGCTTTGACGAACCAGAATCATTGCCTGCACATGACTTGTCTGACTTCAACACGTCAGATTCATCGCCTACAACTGGCTCCTTTGTTTCTGGAGAAACAAATTCATCACCAACAACTTTCTTCTTCTTCTTCTTCTCTTCTTTCGTCCTCAGATTTGTATCTGATGAATGCGTTTTGCTTGATTTGTTGTTCTTTGGTGAGCAAGACGATTTATCAGAACTTTTATCTGTTTTACCAGTTGTATCCGAGGACAAAATCTTCTCTAGATACTCTCTGACCTTCTTTCTCTTCTTTCGCAGTCTGTCTTTTTGCCCTTGAGAAAGCTTTACTTTCTTTTCTTGAACTTTAGGTTCTTGAACCTTCTGTTCTTTGGGCTTTGCTTCGACTTTGACTGATTTCTTTACCTGCTTCTGAGATTCAGCCCTCGATCTTCTCATTGATCTCATTGAGCAATCTCTAGCAATATGGCCAATGATGTTGCAGTTAAAGCATCTCCTCGACTCAAATCTCCAACTCTGGCAGTTAACAGCAATGTGTCCTTGATAGCCACATCGGTAACACACTCTGTTATCGTACCAATCACCATTTTCAGCCCAAATGCTCAAATCAAAGCACTGATTGGCTTGGTGATATTCCTTCCTCAAATTTGCTGGATTTGGCTTTTGAGCACTGTGGTCCAACCTGCACCACTTATTGCCAACAATTTTAGAGTTTTCATTTTTCAATTTTTGTGATTTTTGATTGCGATTGGATGATTGATCTGATGAACTTTTATTTTCTTTTTGAACATTTTTCAAAATTTTCTCTTTTTGTTTTTGTTCCACTTTCTTCGTCAAAGATTTTTGCTTAGAGCATTCTCCCTTTTCAGTTGATTGTGGAACAGTTTCTTGAAACTTTTCTTTTAACTTCAAAAATAAATTCTTTTTCTTCATTTTTTCATTTTCATCATCAGATTTCTCATTGCAATCTTCAACTTTGACTTTGTCAAAGTTTGTGACATTGTCACTTATTGGAACTGAATTAACAGATTTTGGGCAAGGAATAGTTGAAGTATTCACAAACACCTTCAACTTTTCTTCCCATTCATTGATTTTCTTTTGAGCACATTCTGCCTCTTTTTCAAGTCGAATAATCTTTTCAAGATGAGAATTGATTGCAATTTGTTTTTCAAGATTGTTTTTACCAAACATATCTCTCTCATCTTCTAAAATTGTTATTTGACTTTGAAAATCTTTTTCAATCTTTGATTTTACATTTTCAAAATTTTTAATTTTTTCTTCAAAAATTTTGTTTTCTCTGTTCATCAGAACTCTTATTTTTACCAACAGATGAACCCGAGAACAAAATCTTCTCGAGATACTCTCTCGCCTTCTTCCTCTTCTTCCTCAGTCTGTCTTTCTGCCCCTGAGAAAGCTTCACTTTCTTTTCTTGAACTTTTGGTTCTTGAACCTTCTGTTCTTTGGGCTTGACATTGACTGGTTTCTTTGCCATTTTGTGAGATTCAGCCCTCGATCTTTCATTTGATCTCCTTGGGCAATCTCTGGCAATGTGACCTCTGATGTTGCAGTTAAAGCATCTCCTCGTCTCATAACTCCAACCTTGGCAGTTAACAGCAATATGTCCTTGATAACCACATCGGTAACACACTCTGTTATCGTACCAATCACCATTTTCAGCCCAAATGCTCAAATCAAAGCACTGTTTGGCTTGGTGATATTCCTTTTTCCTTTTGATTGCTGGATTTGACTTTTGAGCACTGTGGTCCGACCTGCACCACTTATTGCCAACAATTTTAGAATTTTCATTTTTTGATTTTTGTAATTTTTCATTGCGATTGGATGATCGATCTGATGAGCTTTTATTATCTTTTTGAACATTTTTCAAAATTTTCTCTTTTTGTTTTTGTTCCACTTTCTTCTTCAAAGGTTTTTGCTTAGAGCATTCTCCCTTTTCAGTTGATTGTGGAACAGTTTCTTGAAACTTTTCTTTTAATTTCAAAAAATAAATTCTTTTTCGTCATTTTTTCATTTTCAACATCAGATTTCTCATCGCAATCTTCAACTATGACTTTGTCATAGTTTGTGACATCGTCACTTATTGGAACATAATTTAAAGGTTTTGGGCAAGGAATAGTTGAAGTATTCACAAACACCTTCAACTTTTCTTCCCATTCATTGATTTTCTTTTGAGCACATTCTGCCTCTTTTTCAAGTCGAATAATTTTCTCAAGATGAGAATTGATTGCAATTTGTTTTTCAAGATTGTTTTTACCAAACAAATCTCTCTCATCTTCTAAAATTTTTAGTTGACTTTGAAAATCTTTTTCAATCTTTGATTTTTCATTTTCAAAACTTTTAATTTTCTCTTCAAAAACTTTTGCTTTTTCTTTCAACTTCTTGTTTTTTGATGTCAAACTGTTCAAATCATTTAACAGTTTAACATTTTCAACTTTTAGCTTTTCACAATTTCCCTGTAAATCCAGAATCTGTTTTACATCAGTTTGCTTCTCATCTTTCAACTTCTCGACTTCCGATTTCAAACTTTCCGCATCCTTCAAGAGTTTGTCAATGTAAGTCTTAAAGTTGTCACATTTGGAGCACACTGATTCAGAATTTGAAGATTCATTCTTCACTGATTCTTCATTCTTCATTGATTCTTCATTCTTCACTGATTCTTCATTCTTTGGATCTTGTTCTTTCTCTATCTTATATGTACCTGCACCAAAGATTGTAACAAGATCAATAGAATTTCCATTATCATCAATATAACAACCCCTTTTCATATCATACATCAAATTTCTTTTCGCTGCCCAACAAACATTGATTCTTTTGTTTATTTCATATATCACGTCTAAATTCAAATATTCTAAATTCATTTTTATCTTATCCAACACATCTCTCTTCTTTTGATAAAGTTCATAATCATGATTTTTCAGTTTACTGATGAATTTATTCAGAGATAATTTTGAAAAACTTGAATTTTCTCTCAGATTTTTCAAAAAAACATTTCATTCAGCAGGTAATCCATTAGCAAACTTTGATACCATTTCAGCTTCTGATATTACTATTTGATTTTCTTTCAAATAGTCAATCAAACGATCAAAACGCTTTTCCAAATCATCCAATTTCTCATCTTCCTTACTCAGAAAACATTCGAAACGTTTACTCCAAACCTCCTTGGGCAATTTCTGATAGGAACTACTGAAATATCCTCGATACCAATCATTTAACCTTTTAAGATCATTGTTTTCCTGGTCATCAATCCTCATTGTCATTTTTTAAACAATTCCAATATAATCTTTGTTGTTCACAAAAGCGAAACAATTGGTTGTACAGAAAAGCGAAACTCCACTTGTCACTAAAAGCAAACCTCCAAAGTTGTTACAAAAGCAGACCTACAAGTTGTCTGTTCACATGACCCGATCAACTAGCACATGTAAACTAAATTTTCAACTTAATCCTGATTGAACCAACCTATCCACTAATCAAATTGAGCCGCAAACTCCATCCAATCGACAACCAATATTAATAAACTATTTAAATCTTGGTCAAATAATCTCACTAATGTGCGGCCTTTTAATTCTAAAACGTCTGAATCACCTCATGTATTAATGAATTGTCAACAACTTTCAATACTTCACATGCAAACTCAATTGATGATTGGACCTTGACAATTAATGGACTGACAACAATCTAAAACACATGCTTTCACATATAAAGTCCAACAATCGATTTTATTGTCAAATTATAATTGGGCCGCACTACAAGTCTTTATCCAAACTTTGGGCTTTCACTTGTGAAAATGGCCGACAACATCAATTCATACACAGTTTTAATTGGACCTCACTTTGTATCTTATGCAAACTGATATATTCACAAGGGAGACATGATTTATTCACATGCAAATCAATGATATAGATCTGATCACAACAATTGTATCACGTGTAATGATGAACCGTTCACACTACTCAATGCACTTTCGATAATATCACATGCACCACAAATAACAAGACCTGATAAATCACATGAATCGATGAACCTTTTCAAACGGTTCACACAACTCAAAGTACAATCACGTGAAGACTGAACCACTTTCAAACTGGAACCATGTTTCAAACTGGATGGACAATTTCAAACGGTCACGATGGCAACTTTCAAACTGTCAGGTGCAGTTTCAAACGGTAAGGTGGCAGCTTCAAACTGTCAGACACACTTTCAAACGGTAATGTGCTGGTTTCAAATGGTCAGGCACACTTTTCAAACTGTCATGTGCATTTTCAAACTGTAAGGGGTCAGATTCAAACGGTCATAACCAGTTTCAAACGGTAGGGTCAGGTTACGTTCAAACGGTCACCAATTTTTATGCCATTTTTACTAGTTTTACTTCGAATTTAGAGCTGAAACATTCAAGGGTTTGTTAAAATGCACTTTTACATGTTCTGTGAAAGTTATAGCCGATTTTAACCGTGAAAAGTATTAATTTTTGTGAAAGAAGGTGTAGAAAATCAGAATTTTTCAGCGAAAACGAGCTAAACGGTAAGAACTCTTCCTCCTGAGCTCTGATACCACTTGTAGGAACGTTATACGACCTGACGAGTCGATCAGAAGAGTGCTCAGACTGAATCAGAGGCGGAATTCATTGATTCAGTCTTTGTTTAGCTTGATTTCACTATTTAACGTCTCTTTTATTGATCTTCTAACAATATACAAGCTCTGGAGACAAAATGGCAGGGCTTCGCCGTAACACCACTTAACTGCCACTTAGATCCGCTCATAGGACACCTATTTATAGACCAGGGTGGTTCGCTTATATGGACATGTCCGAATAAGCGGACCGGACAAATAAGCGGACCTATATTGGGTGGTTCGTTTATATGGACATGTTCGTATAAGCGGACCTGAACAGGTAGGTTCCCATATACGGACATGTACGAATAAGCGGACCTAACCAAATAGGTTCCCATATACGGACATGACACATAAGCGGATCTCCTTACTTTTGACCAAATAAGCGGACCTCTAAGCTTATGACCATATGAGCGAACCTAATACATTAAACACATACAATGAGCCCTAACCTAAGACTCGAACTAATATGTAGTCGACAGACAACTGCACCAACACAAAGAATCCAGTACATCACGCTAAAACTAAACACATAGAAATTCGTCATCACTTTATTCGTGATTGCTTTGAGAAAAAAGTTGATTCGAATTGAGAAAATCCACACTGACGAACAGAAAGCTGATTTACATACCAAAGCTTTTGATAAAAATCGGTTTAAATATTTGTTAAAACTGAATGGTATGAAGCTTCTTTCGGTGTCGGATGGAATTGTGGGCGTTGATGAGAGTACTGTTGCGGATGAAGATGAGAAACAATCTGCAATGGTTTGTCGATTTTTTACTTGTTTTGGTATTTAGGGGGAGTAGATAGATGTATATAGATATTTTTTTTAGAAAATACAAAAACAGTAAAAAATGCAAAAATACAAAAACATGATAAAATCTGAAAAAGAGCTTGTGTATATAAGGAAAATGATAGTACATTGGCTAGACAATTACAGTATGCTAAAGATTTGTAAAGTTTAAATGAGTTAAACAGTCTCACTAATGATGTGTCGATAGGTTTTCACACATTTAGTAGATTTATTCGGGATATAAACCTAAAATTTCAAACTTGCGAAATTCGTGGGGAACACTACTTGGATATATAGGTAACCCCTGAAATCTCGTTTGAAAGGTCTCATATTCTGATATACAGGTTTTTATACTCAATGATGTCTGGGGTATTATTCTGGGACTTCTGCTGAACGGTAGTTCTGACCTAGTCCTTGGATAATACTTTCTGCAAATGCTTGAAACATAGCATAAACCCTCAGCATGCCGATGAAACAATAAAATTGATAGTCGCTGCTGTTGTAGCTAAAAGATCCTCTAAAGGGGACATACCGTAAAGTCGAAGCTGATATCTCTCTGCGTATACGGATGTATCAACCTGAGATCCCTCGGCCCTCGCATTACCTAAGTTATGTACAGATATCATTGTAGTATACTCACCTGTAAGACTGAATATTGGGATTTTGGATACGGGAGTATATTCAAGAGGTGGGACACATGAATGAGCTAAGTTCATAAGACATCTAATTCGTATCCTGAATAAATTGAAATTTGTGTGGGAATTTAAGATGGATCAGTATATCGACAATCGAGGTGAATTGTTTAAGTCTGAGTATGAAATGAAGCTTAACGGTACTTGTAATTTGTCTGAAAAGCTGATATGATTCCCTGACACGCTCGCCAAAAATATGTTTGTAAATAGTTTACTTTGTTTACTTTCTGCAATTTAAGTTTTCTGTATTTCATTTCTTAGTTTAGATCACTTTATAAAATCCAAAAAGATTTTATTTCTGCTTTATATTAGACAAACCAAAGTGGAGAGTTGATTGTTTGATTCTCAGATGTTTGAAGCAGATGCAAGAGATTCTGGACTGAAGAATGAAGAGGGCTTACTTTGATAGAGTTTGATTTTTTGAAAAGTCAAAAACAAGTTCATTAACTTGATACTTGTTATTTTCAGAAAATGTTTGAAAATGTTTTCAAAATCAGTTTGATTCGTCAAATGATCAACCAAGGTCATTAAATTGAACTTGGCAGATTAATCGAGTGATCAGGGTCATTAACTTGGACCTGAATACTTGAGTGGATTTCTAAAGCTGATAGTTTGTGATTTATTGTTGAAAAGATAAGTTTGTAATGAATGATGTTTGAGACACAGGTTTTGGACTTCATCATTCCCATGGAAGCTAAATATCAAAGCTTGAACCAGATCAAGACCTCAGATTCTAGCATACTGAGAGGGGGAGTCTGTGAAAGGGGGAGTCTGGATCAACAGTCAAAGGGGAGTTTGAAGATGGAGTTAGGACAAGATTCTGAACCTGTGAAGATAGAGTGCTTTTGATGTGAAGACAGAGATGGAGAAAAGACCAAGACTAAAGACTCGGAGTTGAAGACTTCGTCAACATCCAAGGGGGAGTCTGTTTGTGCACAGAATGTCTGTTGACTACGTCTATGTCAAGTCTTAGGTCAAGATAGGTCAACATAGGAGCTTATAAGTCAAAATTAGGTTAATATGTTGAGGTTTCGCTCATGTGTCATAGGTTGTATAAGGTTTCGCTTATTAGTCAAGGAGGTTTCGCTCATAGGGTCTTTCAAGGAGGTTTCGCTTATTAGTCAGTCCATATAAGCGAAACCATATGGACTATATATAGTCACTTGGAGCGAACCTGGTCATTAATTCGTGACATTGGAGTGAGACCTGATCATACGCTTTGTAACCGAACTCTGTCAAAATCATTCCAGAAAGCAATAAAAGAGAAGAAATTGAAAAGGAAAAGTTGTGTAACTTCGTGTATACTGATTCCGCCTTTATACGTGAAGATGAACGTCCTTGACTGACTTTTCAGGGTCGCAAAACGGTCCAACAGTCGTTGTGCACCAAAAATATTCATTTTTCTAAGATGTATACGACCCATTTTCCGGTGCCGCAATGGCGATTCTTTCTCAATTGCTCTGGAAACAAAACAATGTGGTTGACCTGTGGTTGTAGTAGCTACGCTCATGTCCAACACGTACAGATCATTCACTCTAGGTGCCCTCATGATAATCCATTCTTCAGGGATAACAAATCCTGGTTTCAAGATCAAAGATTCTTTGTCTATGAAGTGAGTGGTATACATCCTGTCACAAATCTGCGAGATACTCAGCAGATTATTCTCCAGCTCAGCAATGTAGTTAACTCTTTCAAACGTAACAATCCCATTGGATAACGTTCCTTCACCAACTATTCTACCACCTTGATTTCCTGCAAATCCCACATAACCACCATTGAAATTTCTAACATCGTACAGCAACTCTGTCTTCCCTGTCATGTGCTGAGAAGCTCCACTATCCATAATCCATCGAGAAACGGATCTTGGAAGCTCCTGCACCAATTAAAATGTGATCATTTAAAATAAGTTGCCCAAGCCTCATCAGACTCAGGTAACTTAATCTCATCAATACACTTCTCAACCGACTTAAGAGGCGGAAAATTTTTATCATTCATTTCCAATTTGTTATCAACAACCTCTTTAATGTCAACTTTAACCTCATTTCCCAATAAAACATTCTTCTTAACAAAATTTTCATAAGAAATTGGAATGTTTTCTTTTCTGTTTTCATTTTGAAGAATCTTTTTAGGAACAAACTCCTTCTCTTGTGGAGTTGAAGTTTGTTTCTCTGATTTTGGTTTCCATGTTTGTTGAGATGATGCAACCCGTTTGTAAAATTTATCATTTTTAGTTTCCAACTTCTTAACAAGTTCATTTTTGATCTTGATGTTTTCATTTTTCAAAACCTTTTTCTCAACAGCCAATGGAGCTTTTCCATTCACATCATCTTTCTTTCTTGAATTCATCACAACTTCAGCCTTAGGCTTAAAGTTGGTGCAATTTCGTGCAATATGTCCAACTTTGTTGCACCTGAAGCATGTACGAGTATCAACTACTCGACTTGTGCCTTCAGTCTGAGATTGTGAGACCCTCTTCTCAAAGAACTCTTCATTCGTCTTTGAAAAAATCTCAGACTCCTCTTCAGAAAGTGAACTTGAATTGTTCACAAACACCTTCTTTTCAGCAAGCTTCTTGTTTTGAACATTCTTTTTCTGATAATTCTTACTACCCTGATAACCACTCGACCATCTGTTTCGATTGTTGTTATAAAAACGCGGTGGAACAACAGGTTTCTTGTAGTAAGCTTTATCTTTTTCAAAATTCATTTGCCTCTTTGTCTGATTCAAACCTTCTACTTCAGACAAATCAATTTCTACCAGTTTGAAAACATTTTTCAATTTGTTCACATTAACATTCTCCAATAGAAACTCAGAATTCGAATACAACTTATCCGATCCCGACATCTTGTACATGACAAGATCAGGTTCTTCATTTAAGATGTTTTTGGACTTTTGTTTCAGAATGTATTTGTCCAAGAAACATTCATCTTCCTCAGTAGTGTCACTTTCAGATTTTAGAACATTCTCAACCACACTTTTTACCACTTCAGTTTGGACACTTCCTCATCGGATGACGAAGTGAATGTGACATTGATTGTGTCTGGAAGTTTCACCTCATTTTCATCTTCATCATTAACCAACCCGGACTTTTTCTTTGAATAATTATTTAATACTGGCGGTGGAACCTGATGAAACCCAACCCAAGTTCCATCCGAGTAAACATCTTCGCCTGCTTTGTTTTTCCCAATGGGTTTGGGACAATGTGTTGTAAAACAAAACTTGCGGAGTTGTAACTTTTTAGTTTCAACTGGATTCGTTCATTTTCAATTTCAGCTTCTTGAAATTTAAGCTTCAACTTTGCAATTTCATCCAGTTGCTGGTTGATTAACTCTTCTTTTACCCGAAGAACTCCTGACAGATGATTATTTTCTTTAAATGTCTTACCATTTCTGTCATCAGCATCTTTAACCGTTCATTTAAGCTTTTCAATTTTTTCTGAAATCTGACGATTTTCAAGAACTAACTGCTCATTTTCTTTCCTAACTTTTTCTTTATCAATTTTATCATTTTCAATTTTGTCAGTTAATTCTTTTAATCTGTCATTCGAAGCTTTCAACATTTTATCACAGTTAAGGATCTGATCCTCAACACTTCTGACTCTATCAGTCAGATCATCAACTTTCTTACCATTTAGATAAGTGATTGTACTACAAACTTTGCACTCTTTCATGCAATTTTTGCAGTCAATGTCACCATTAACTTTCTTACCTGACGCACTTGTTGACACATTTGAACTGACCTGGCTTTTAGACTCAGATACGGACTTAGAGTCTACCTCAAGTTCCTTAGCAGCCAGCAGTTTGTCAGCCATTTTTCCCAAGTTTTCAGCATTCAACTCTTGTGAAGTATCAATGATCCCATCATCAATCTTCTTTGACTTTTCTTCTTTTTCTTTTTCTTTCTCTTCTCTGCTTCCCCACCATTTTCTTTGCCAACCCTCTTCTTCTTCAGCAATTTGTTGAATTATGGTTTCAAGATCGAGGGTTTTATAGTCAATAGCAATGTTTCCCATGGGGTCAAGATAACATTCTCTGTCTGGATCCCATCTCTTCGACCTTTTTGCTTCAGTGTATATATCAGATATTCTGATCATTCTGTTTTGAGCTAACATCTTTCTGTTGACATACTTTTCTTCTTCATTTCTGTTATCTTTAAAAGGAACAGGTTCAACAATCTTTGCCATAAAAGCATATCTAACTGCATCCTCCTCTGGTAACAACTCGCTCCAGTCAAAACCTTCATCGTCATGAATCACAGCAAGAGCTCTAGATTTTTCTTTATTATCCTCAAGTTGTTTCATTCTTGGCGGTTCTGATTTATTCTGATGATAAATCGCTCTCTTGTAGTAATCTTCTTTGAACGGATTTTCAGAATCATCAGCATAAGCATTCCGGCACTCTCTTTTAAAATGACCTTTCTGTTTATACTTGAAACAGGTCACGTTTGACTTGTCAAAGTCTAACTTGGTAGATGGTCCACCAATAGACTTTCTTCCTGTAATCTCCATAAAACGTTGTGCCCTTCTCACTGCACTAGCCATACACCACCTTATGTCAATCAATTCCATCTCCTCAGGATCTATTTGATCGTAGTCTTCCTTTGTTAGGTTGGTGTTGCCTATCTTGCCTGCCACAAGGCTCTCATACGACTCTAGTACAGAAGCTAAGAAAACCATCTGTTGTTTTGCAGACTCCTCGCTGAAGTTTTGAGCGTTCTTTAAATCCACAGCGATGTTGCATTGAAATAAGTTCTTTGCAGCTGATTGGTTTGAAGTTGACGAAGAGCCACTGTGAAATCCACTGCTTGCACTCTCTTTGCTCGATGTGTTGGAATTTTCAGCAGAAAAAGCTGTCTTAGGAGACGCATTCTTGGGAATCATGCTTTTTGGATAATACAACTCCAAATTCTGCTGATATGACGAGTGATTGACTTTGTGTGTTTTCTTTATCTCCAGCTCGTGACTTTCTAGTCTTTCAATCAACAAATCAACTGTAAGATCCTCAGACTTGATCGTATTCTTCAACATCAAGGCGTAGTATTGCCAATCCATCTCATCTGGCAACGAGTCAAACAATTTGTCGATTAACTCTTCTTGAGAATAGACAATTCCATGTCTCTCCAGTTCCAACTTCAAGTGCCCAAACCTCTCAATCATCTTACAAACTGATTCATTTTTTAAACAACCAAATAAATCAAACTCTTTTTTTAGCAGTTTCTTTTTGTTTTTCACTATTTCTGCACTACCCAAGCATTTCACTTCTAACTTTTTCCACAGATCTTTAGAATTGTTATACTCGATCAAAGATATTATATCTTCTCGGACAGACTGAAACAGCAATGCGATGCACTTTTGCTCGGCAATAAAAACTTCTATTTCTTCAGATGATGTTAAATTTTCACCATTTTTCCCTCCATCACTGTATCCATTCTTTAGACTTTTCCAGCTGGTATATGCAAATGCCTTTAAGCATTCTTCAAATTTCTTGGCCCACCGACTGTACTCTTCGATCGCCATCAACTTTGGGGGTTTGTTATATGTTCCGTATGCACTTTCCACACCTAAAGTATCCGACAAAGTTTTCTTTGCATTCTGCGTGTTCTCATTGGTGTTGCTAGAAGTGTCATCTCCAGAGTTTCCAGCAAAGGCATACATATCACTGAAAGGATTCATGAATTCGTCCATCTTTCACGTACCTGAAACAGTCAACAAACACTTAGAAAATTTTAAAATGGTGAAAAACAGCAAATCCAAGCGAAATCAGTTTGAAGCGGAATAGCTTCAAGCGGAATCATCAAGAATTTTCAAGCGAAAACATATATTCAAGCGAAATCTGATCTCTTGAAGTGAAATATGTGATTTCGCTTGAACCTGACAACAGTTTCAAGCGGAATAGTAACTTTGAAGCGAAATCACTCAAAACTTTTAAGCGAAATCAGTTTGTTGTCACTTTTCAAGCGAGATCACCAAGGTATTTCAAGCGAGATAACCTATGACGTCATCTTTTTACGACCAGTTTCAAGCGAAATTATGTTTTAGATCAAGTTTTAAGCCGAATTTTAGTCCAAAACTTTCAAGGATTAGTTAACACTATGTTTCGCTTGATATGTGAGAGTTTTAAGCCATTTCAACCGTGAAAACTTGTTCAAATCAGAAAAGAATGAGTAGAAGTAAGAGAATCCGGTGATTTCAAGCTGAATTGGTATGAACTCCTCGTCCTGAGCTCTAATACCACTTGTTGGATCGTTCCGGTGACCCTAAACAGTCAAATTGAGTGGTTCATCATCATTTACAAAGGCGGAATCAATGCAAACAATGTCAAACAGCTTGTTTCCTTTCAATTCTTTTCTATTACTGATTTTCTGAGCCTTTACAAAGGTTTCTGACAAAAATTCGGCAGCACCTCGACTCAATACACAAGACCAGGTTCGCTTCAAATGACACAGCACACAGGTATTTATAGACTCTGAGATTTCGCTTGAAGATGTCATGTCTGGTTTAAGCGAAATTACTTGTCATGATTTCGCTTGAACCGGTTCATGTCACATTCAAGCGGAATCACTCACTTTATCACATACAAACCCTAAATTCAACCCTGTTGTGCACTCGTATATCCTATCTAGACATAAGACTCGATTAAGACGAAGTTAACAGACACTAGATGCACCAACACTCAACTTCAACAATTTTTTCTAACTCGACAATTTTCTCAACCTCGACAAGTTTTTCAACTTCAACTATTTTTTCGATTTCAACAATTTTCTCTACCACTTTCTCCACTTCAACGATTTTTTCTATCTCGATGATTTTCTCAATTACTGGTTCAACATTTGCTTTTACAGCTTCCTTCTTTGCCTTTTCATCAGCTATTCTTCTTATTGCTTCCAGCTCTCTCTTCAATCTGGCAATCTTTTTCTCATTCAGCATCTCAACTTTATCTGCAAAAAACAAATTAAAACTGTCAAGATCTATACATTTTCTGGTTTTATTAATGTATTCTTCTTCATCATCAGTATCTATATCACTTCCAAGATCTGGAAAAATCGGTATTCTTTTCGAACTAGATTTGTCTTCATCTTCTTCCAGAATTCTAGCAACAAAACCTGAACCAGGTGGAATGTATTTATCCCAGCTAAATCCCTCTGCAACAAATTCATTATCTTGATCAATTATCCCAAAACAAGCTCTTTTCTCTTCAATGGTACATGCATGAGCATTTTATGGTTGTTTATCAATCTGATGAAAAATTGACTTTTGATAATAATCATTCTTTCCATCTTGTCTTCCTGTTGCTTCTTTGTTTTTGCATTCTCGTTTAAAATGTCCCTTTCCTTTGCAACGAAAACAGGTAACTTTTGGTTTGTTTAACCCTATCGGAGATTTAGACAATTCATTAAAGTCATCTCTTCCAGTGATTTGTTGAAACTTTTAAACTCTTCGAACAGCACTAGCTAAACACCACTTTATATCCATCAATTCAAGTTCTTCAGCATCAATTTGGTCATAATCCTCTTTGTTAAGCATTGGATTTCCAATTCTGCCACCAATTAAGTTTTCATATGATTCCAACATAGCAACGAGTGATGCCATGTGTTGCTTTGCTATTTTCGGAGACAGATTTTGACATTTTGAATGTTTAAAGTAACATTGCACTGCAGATTCGTAGAATTCTGTTGTTGAGGACTTGGTGTTGTAAAATTTGGATAAAAGCTTGAGTACGAAGACGAAGGTCCACCACTTTGAGTCACAGTACTTCCCTTTGTTCCAGAAGAACTATCAGCACTGAAGCCAGTTTGAATCTTTGGGCTTGGAGTAACTTCAAATTTGTTTGCTCTGTAGTATAAACAGACATCTTGTTGAGCATTTGGATTCTTCATGATTGTCGTTTTCTGAATATCCAAATCGTGCTCTTCAATCTTCTGAATAAACTGTACCATATTCATATTTTCAGATTTTCTCGTGTGTTTAAGAATCATCAAATAAGTTCCCCATTTCTGCTGTGGTAATGCATCAGCAAGTTTATTAACCCATTCATCATCGTCTTTCTTAATGTCCAATCTTCCCATTTCCAAAACAAGATGACAATATCTATCAATGGTCATTTTTGTGGTTTCATGGTCAAAGGCTACAAACATGTCAAAAGATTTCTTAAGTAAAGCCTTTTTGTTCTTGATCATATCTGCACTTCCTTTAAACTTTTGAATCAAAGCCGTCCAAATTGACCTAGCAGTACCCTCATGTTGGAACAAAACAAAGATATCTTCTTTAATCGCTTGTTGAAGAATACTGATCATCATTTTCTCACTTGTATATTTCAATTTATCATTCTCTGAAAAATAAAAAAAATGCTTTCTCTAATGAACACCATGCGTAATCTTTCTCTAATGAACACCATGCGTCAAACTTATAAGCTTGCACCCAGTTCTCAAATCGATTCTGCCATCCTTTAAAATCTTCAATGTACATAAGCTTTGGCGGTTTTTGATGAGTTCCCGTTTCATTCTCACTGTACAATGTTTCAGCAGCTGTAACTGGTGCAACTGGTGTAGCAAACGCATTGTAGAATTCCTCTTCCATGTTTCCGAAAAAAATGTTTCACAAAAACTTAAGTTTCACATGGAATACCAAACTCAAATGGAATCAACCCTCAAACAAAATCACTTGAAGCGAAATACCCTTTTGAAGCGAAATACAACTTTGAAGCGAAATCCCTTTCACACGGAATACACTCTTAAACGGAATACCTGATTTCGTGTGAACCAGATGAATTTTCACATGAAATTACACTTTGGAGCGGAATTAACTGATTTCGTGTGAACAGTCTCAAACGAAATTACACTCAGAAACGGAATCAGTTATTTCAAGCGGAATTAGGTGTCCTTTTCAAGCGGAATAGCAATTTCAAGCGGAATCAAGTGCTAATTCCGTGTGAAATGCTGCTGACCTCACCTTTTTTGATCTGATTTTCAAGCGGAATTAAGTATTTTACCAATTTTAAGCTTAATTAAGGTCCAATACTCTCAAGGATTCATTAAAACACTGTTTCGCATGACATGTATGAAATTCAATCCATTTTGACCGTAAAATTTTGTGAATTTTGTAAAAGAAGGTGTGGAAATCATAAATTAAGGCTGTTTTGGCAAGAACTCTTCCTCCTGAGCTCTGATACCACTTGTAGGATCGTTTTGTGACCCAAACGAGTCAATTAGAAGAGTTCTAATCAATTCAAGAGGCGGAAACAAATGAATTGACTTGTAAAACAGCTTGTTACACTCTTAAACGTGTTGTATATTGATAATAATAAGTTTACAGATCAGTAGACACGTCGGCAGCACTTCGGTACCGGAAACATGAACTGTTACAAATGATTTCGCATGAGGCCTATATATAGAGGATGTGATTCCGCTTGAAAGTGGCAGTGTCCATTTCAAGCGAAATTAACCATGTTGATTTCGTTTGAAAGTGCACTTGCCACTTTCAAGCGAAATTTACTTTATCAACACATAAACCCTTTATTTTTTCGTACAACGTGCCCTGATCTAACAATTCTAGTACAAGACTCGATACAAGACGAAGTCGACAGACGTAATGCACCAACAGTTGTGCGTCATGAATGCGTGCAGTGAGGTTCCGAATAGTCATTTCCAAAGCTTGAACCCTTAGGGTCTTAACTCTTTCGTTTCTACTCAAGGAGTCCGCTACTACGTTTGCTTTTCCAGGATGGTACTTAATCTCACAGTCATAGTCGTTCAGAAACTTAACCCATCGTCGCTGACGCATGTTTAATTCCTTCTGATCAAATATGTGTTGTAGGCTTTTGTGATCTTTGAAGATTGTACATCGAGTACCATATAAATAGTGTCGCCAGATCTTCAAGGCGAATACCACCATGCCTAGCTCCAGGTCGTGTGTGGTATAGTTCTTTTCATGAACTTTCAACTGTCTTGAAGCGTAAGCGATGACCTTTTGGCGTTGCATGAGCATGCAACCCAATCCTTGACGCGAAGCGTCACAGTATACCACGAAGTCTTCAGTGCCTTCGGGTAAGGATAGTATCGGTGCATCGCATAGCTTGTTTTTGAGAAGTTGGAAGGCTTCTTCCTGCTTATCACCCCTGTAGTACTTCTTATCCTTCTGCATGAGGGAAGTCAGTGGTTGAGTTATCTTGGAGAAATTCTTGATGAACCGGCGGTAATAGCCCGCTAATTACTGCTGGCGTGTTCGTCAATCCAAATGTCATCACAAGGAACTCGTAATGCCCATAACGCGTCCTGAATGCAATCTTTGGTACGTTCTCTTCTTGGATCCTTAGCTGATGATATCCAGATTGAAGGTCGATCTTGGAATAGTAGCTCGATTCCTTGCAATTGATCGAATAAGTCGTCAATCCTTGGTAGTGGATACCGCTTCTTGACAGTGAGCTTATTTAGTTCTCTATAATCGACACACATCCGTAGTGTTCCATCCTTCTTCTTTACGAACAAGACTGGAGCTCCCCAAGGCGAGGGGTTCGGCCTTATAAATCCTTTATCCAACAACTCCTGGATTTGTGTAGATAATTACTGCATCTCGGATGGTGCAAGCCGATAGGGTGCCTTGGCTATAGGGGTGGCTCCTGGAACCAAGTCTATATGGAATTCGACTTGCCGTTGCGGAGGTAGTCCTGGCAGATCTTTGGGAAAAACATCGGGGAATTCCTTCACCACAGAAATGTCTTCGAGTTTCGGCTCCTCAGCCTTCTTATCTACAACGTGCGCCAGGAATGTAACACATCCTTTCCTTAAGCACTTATACGCCTTCATACAATTGTTGATTCACAGAGGTGTGTCTCCTTTCTCTCCATGCATGATGAGTGTTCCATCACTCACAAGAGGGATGCGAATGATTTCCTCGTGGCAAACAACTTCATCCTTATTCTTAGATATCCAATCCAAGATGACTACCACTTCAAAACTACCTAAACCCACTGGTAGAAGGTTGATAGAGAATTTTCATTTTCCCCAAGTCCAAGTATACAACCCTTAATAACTTTATCCATTTCGACTGATTTCCCACTTGCGAACACTATAGCATGTGGGGACTCTAGCTTACTTGTTCCTAAGCCAAGTATATCCTTAAGTTCCATAGTCTTAATACCAAATTCGGCGCCGATATCAAATAGAACGGATGCAATATGTCGGTTTATAAGGGACGTACTCATAACTACGTTCGGATCCTAGCGTGCCTTGCGTCTTCTTTTCATGAAAATGCTCCCAAGAGCTTGAAATTTTCTTCGGGTAGTCCTTCTGATAGTGTCCTTTGTCGCCACATCCATAGCAACTCTTGACCTTTGCCATTGCTATTACTGCCCTAAATTCCATTCAGATGTCTCAAACCAGACCAGCATGCCTCCTTGCCATGCCCGGTCTTGCCCCAATTTCACACCTACGAGTCCTGCACATACCTGTGTTATAATAACCACATCTTATCACACTTTGGTAGTTCTTCTTGGTAGTTTTTATCACCTATCTTGGTCGTGACAACGAATGCCTTGACTTTCCTAGTCCCAGCAGTTTCCTTATGTTTGTTGTTTGCTTTCGCCGTTGTTTTCAGTATTGTTTGCTTCGTATTGGACGATTGTTTCAGCAACTTGTTGGCTCCACAGAGCTTCAGGCTCAGCTCTTGTTGCATGTAATGGTTCTGATTAGACTCGGCCAGTGTTTCCTTTGTTGTGGTTCCCAGGGTGTGAACGCACTACCCAAACGATGGGGTGCACCACGGGATAATGAGGGTGGAAGTACTGATGAGTGCGTCAGTGTTGAAATATGAGTAGAAGTGTCTGACACGAAGTAGGCAAAGACAAGTTTCCTGCTCGTAAGTTGTTATAGTAATTATCTAGGTATTGCCCTACTAGATGAATGTGTGAACACTTAGAAAGTTTTGGATGGGTGGTGGTTATTAGCTTGACCCGCAGATTCCACCAGGATTTCCCTGCACTACAAGTCGTTATTACGTGGGCCCCCGTAATAATAAATTGTCTTGCACGGTCACCCCAACTTTCCCTCGTTCAAAGTAGATGATCAACCACAGAGGGGACACTACTGTCCTTATACCTCCGACATGGAAAGGACCATTATGGTGGTCCACGCGCCATTATTCGTTATCGCCACACGCGTATAGGCACAATGCTTTAGATGTAATAGGAATAAGGGGAATTCCTGGAAGTTGGAGGGGCACCTTCGAGGTGAGTACTTCACCTTCCTTGATTGGACGGGAGTGTCGTCAATCTCGCTTCGTAAAAGCCGTCGGGGTCTCGTCTCACTGATAAGGTCGCTGTCCAAGGTTACCTCCTCTGCCTCGTCGTCACTTTCGTAGTTAGGCACCTTCGCATTCAAGGGGGAAGAATAGCCTTTTTCTACATAATCAAGCTCGGGGCCTCATTTGGCAATCAACCATAAGCTCCGCAGTGTACGCGAGGTCGATAATCTCATTGCGCAAGTCAAGAACAATAATAGGATTCGAAGTCGAAGGTATCTCGTCAATAATCATTCCGTACACATATATGCATATATCTTAATATATAGTAACGTTACTTAGTATACATAAGCAAATAAATGCTACATGTCTCATATAACTCTCGTTTGTTCTTTCCTTTGAAAAATGTTGGATTCATGGATCTTGGCGCTTTTTGTAAATGCAATGAAAAACCATTTGTAAAAATGTTTTCGTGAGAGAGTCCTAATGATTGTAGTCTAGACTCGAGAAGGAATCTTAGTTCACTACAATCGAAGCTCTGATACCAAACTGTCACACCCTGACTTTTGCGGAAGCGTATGCGTGTGACTTAATCGGTTCTCATTGCATTCGATTATAATAAACAACTATATGATCAAAATGATGTTCATGCATTCAAAGATTTTAAATATTACAACACAAGTCATTTAAGTTTCAACCAAAACCCTCAAGTTATGAAACAACTAAAAGTGGATGACATCTAAACTTGAAATTTACGTCTTGAAAATAACACCAGCGCCCAAGATCCAACATGTTTCCTGAAATACATGTAGGTTTTGGAAAATCGTCAACATAATGTTGGTGTGAGTTCATGTAGTTTTTGTATTGAACGTTTGTATACTTGAATGAAAACATGGTATGTAATTTGTATGAAACAAGTATTTCTGTAAATGTAAGGAAATCGAGATCGCTAATGGTTTGCAAGGCCATTAACATGTGACACGACATAGGAAGCATCCAAACCACAGGCATTTTTAGCTGTCGAATCCACGACTATCGATTCACGACTAGAGACACAGAAGCACTGCTTGGTACTAGTATCACCAAGAGTGTTGTGACAACTGTGCTCTCTAATCGATGAACAATGCAAAACAATGTTAATTATCAATAAAACAATGTGCTTTGGTGTTATTATATGTGTTTTATGTGTGTATTTGTGTTTGGTGATTTTACAATTTGATTCGATTCGATTTCAAGCTTTAAATCACTTTCTAGAGGGTTACACGCAAATTGGTGCGTAAACGCAGTCAGTTTAACGTGACAAACAATACGGAATAGTAACATAGGCTTAACATACCATAAATAACCTCCACATAACTTATAAATAAGTTTTGGATGGTTTGGTGTGTTGAAAACAAGTCTATTCGATCGTAGGGACTATTTGTGTCAAACTGTGAAACTATACCGATTCGTATGGTATCGAATAGTCTGGAACTTGATCATAAGCTAAACATACCATAAATAACCTAAACATAGCTTAGAAATAAGCTTTGAGTGGTTCGGTGTGCAAAAACATGCTTATTTGATCTTACAGGGACTACAAGTGTCAAAAACGACGTAAGTTTGCATTTTCGCGCATATCTTACGTTCTGACCACATCTGGACATCCAAAATTTTTGTACACACTAAAATATTTTTATTTTAGTGATCGGCATGCAAAAATACCATTCATCGCTTAATTTGGACCGTTTTCGCGTCCGTTTGAGTTTCGTCGTAATTTATCGAACAACGCGACCGTACGACCAAACGAGCCGACATCCAAGAGTTTTCCGAACACATTTTGAGTCCTCTAAACTTTAATGACCTTGTAGAGCCTTGAAAATGGCTTAACGGGTGTCAAAAGTGCCTGAAATGGACTCAAACAAGTGAAGGGACCTGAACTGTCAATTGTTGAAACTGTGCTGATCTGGGAAGGCCAGGCAGGCCGCGTAAGGTTGCCCCATATCCTTACGTGGGCCGTGTGAAGACCCCAGTGACCATAAATCAGTTTTCAGCTGCTGTTTCATAATTCAGGGGCCAATCTTGCAATTTCTTGGTGTGATGAGCAAGTTATCTCTTCCCCAAGGCTTTGTACATGCTTGTGACAATTGTAGGGCCTTGATTCTTGCTTGGAGGCTACACAATCCACTTGTCTTGATCTTGTGAGCTTGCTACAACTATAAATAGCCAAGCACCTTTATTGTTTCATTTGCTCATTCACTCATTCTCTTCTCAACAATCTGATTTGGAGCTTCCTTCAAGCTTGGAAATCTTGTTCTCTGTTTTCTTATTATATTCTTTCTAGCTTTGGACTATTGTAAGTATTCTTTCATGCTTATTCTTTATGTTTAAGCAGAAAGTCAAACAGTTTGGCCAACTGTTTGACTTTCGATTTTGACCATCAATTGGTCAAGTCAAAGTTCAATTGAACTTTGCAACGTGATTGTAATCATGATGGTTATAATCCTCAGCGATTATACCTACTGATTACCATGTTAACTAGGCATAGTGACGAGTCAAAGTTTCGGTCAAAATGCGTTTTAGCATGCATTTTGCAACGGAACTACTTTTAGGTATCAAAACACTTTGTTTTGATACCAAATCAGTTTTCTAAGTAGGTTAAACATGTTTTGACATGTTTAACTCATCACTATTAGTTTAGTGCTTGTTTAGGGTCGTAAGTTAAGCGGTCTAAACAACCGCTTAGACTTTCGAACCCAACCCGTTTGGTCGATCATTAGGATCCGACCAAGCATGATTAGTGATCATAGTTGCATAGGGAATAACCTCAGAGGTTATACCTTATAATCACCTAGGATTGGTTAGCTATTCGTTAATTGGTTTACATGCCCATAGGAAATGACCAAAATGCCCTTTTGAAGCATAAATCCATATTGTGCATATGTGAACATATTTTTGACATATAATCTGATTTAGTAACATATTAGGGTATTATTGGGCATGTAAGACCTGATATAGCTCATAACTAACCATCCGAACATAGTTTTGCGCGAACGACGCGTTAAAGTAGCATAAGCTACCATAATGGGTCGTAACGGGTCGAAAGCACTCAGGCTAGGTTCCGATTTAGGATGTAGGCCTTGTTAAACCATATCACATGAGTTCCACACTCAATTGGTTTACAAGATCTCATTCTATCCGATCTTCCGATTTAGGTGTCGATTTATTTACTAGTGATCCGATTACTAGGTACTACTTGAATTTCCTTGGTTTGTCTGAGCTTCGCTAAGTTGTTTAGATCAAGGATACCCTTCTATTCAATGTGAGTACATAGTTCCCCTATTTTATTGTTTTCAATTGTTTTGGGGTGATTCATATGTGTCAAAACAATTTTCGATAATTAAAACAATGGTTTCAAAAACGATTAAGATGGTTTATATTAAACTAATAATGATTTCAATAAAGTGAACGAACTTGTTGGTTGTAGTTACATAACGAATGACATTCATTAGCATTGATCAAGCCGACCAGTATTAGGTTATGGTACCATAGGATCTGACAAATCCCGTTATCAGACTACACCCATGGTTATGTGTGGGGGTTATGTAGGTAACGACTAAATCTGATGATTGTTAACTTACCCTTTGGTGGTTTGTTAATACGAGAAGCGAGATAGTCGAGTCACGTAGGTTTGAATGTTATTAGCGAGACGACCATAAGTAGTTTCACAATTAAAACGAATACGATTTTGGGACGAGTTAAAATGATTTGAGACGACTTAAACGATATAAACGATTTGATTAATCGATTGGTTTGGGTAGTGATTAGATAATGGGATGGGTGTAGTATGATAGAATCATGGTAGATACGCCGCTGGTACATCTTATATATAAGTGCTTCTATCATATTACATTACGTGTCATTATTAGTTCACTTGGGAAACGATGTCACACAACGAGGTTTTCGAAATGATATAAACCATACGAGTTTTATTAACGAGTTTTAACGATATGTTTTACGAATTGGTTTACTAAAACAAAAGTCTTTGAGTTAAGAATCATGGCTACGAGATTTTATAAATTATAGCCATCTTGATTTGAGTTGGTTAATCATGTAGCAATATTATATATTTTTCAAAACAAGGTTTTCTAGGTATTGCAATATATATGAACGAGCCATGATTCAGATACTCTTATAAAACCTATGTGCTCGCCAGCATTTCTTTGCTGACTTTATTTTTACATATGTTTCAGGTGGTATTGCTTGATGTTGC
This sequence comes from Helianthus tuberosus, assembly GCA_030545235.1. Taxonomy (NCBI): domain Eukaryota; kingdom Viridiplantae; phylum Streptophyta; class Magnoliopsida; order Asterales; family Asteraceae; genus Helianthus; species Helianthus tuberosus. The sequence continues at coordinate 112,985,856 of CM060394.1, read as the reverse complement.
TTGCTAAGAAGCTTGTGTCACATAGGACCTGGACGAGGCTTTAGTGACTTAAAAACAGTTATAAACAATGTGTAGTTTGTTTGTTTTGGTTTAAAGACAATGTACATTACTTGATAAATCAATAAAACGAAATTTTTAATTACCATGGTTATTGAAACGATGATTCTGTTACAACACTCCCTGACGTTTCCGCCACGGTTTATTGTTTTACGTGGTCGGGGTGTGACAGAAGAGTTGGTATCAGAGCCAATGGTTATAGGGAATTAGGTTATTAGTAATGCTTTGACCTAGACTATAACTTTCTAGGACCCTAACGCAAGTATTCTTGCGTTTATATTTTAAAACAATACTGTCACCTATCCTTAGGTGATAACCACAACGAGAACACAACAACAAATCCGCTTCGAAAATTAGTCATCTATCCTTGGATGATTGATTGTAAGGTTTTGAACCCTTCCAGTTTGATTCATTTTCGACTTTATGACCTTTGAATTTTCAAAATCTCGTCAAAGTTTGGGTCTAAATAATGTGAAGACGTGCAAACTGGAAGAGTGAATGCCTGTACCCTGAGTTTTCTGTCTAAGGCTAGAGTGTTCATACAAATCCGTAGTATCGGACCAGTCACTCTTACCTGGGAACTCTTGGGGTGAGTGTTCACTTATAGGCGAGCATGTCTTCAGCGATACATTATTATGATCTATTTACTTTGATTAGTCACTGCGTATCGTTTGTTTGTTCGAGGCAACAAACGAATGATCGCCTTCCTTGTGTTTTGTCGATGTTTTCAATACCTCTTTTGTTTCTCCAATTGTCAACCTCACTCGTTTCTCATGTTTCCTTGTTAGACAATGCCTCCTTGACGTGAAGCTCGAACTTTTACTGCTGAAGAAGTCGCAGCCCTTGTCTCTCATCAAATGGCTGCTGTACTTCCAGGCGTTGTGAGCCAAATCCATGAGTTATACAAAAAAAAAACAATAATAACAACAATAATGCACAATGCAATTTCAAGAATTTCAATTCTGCGAAACCGCTTAAGTTTTCTGGGTCGCAAGGAGCAACTGCGCTCCTGCAGTGGTTCGAGAGTATCGAGAGCACATTCAGACATGTGCAATGTCCGAATGCGCGTAAGGTTGAATTTGCTTCAAGCGTGTTTGAGAAGCGAGCTCTTACATGGTGGAACGAAGTGATGCGTGATAGGGGTGCCGAAGTGGCATTAGCGCAAACTTGGGAAGAGCTCCGAGCTCTCATGATGAGAGAGTTCTGTCCCCGTCACGAGATCGATTTGAGGAGCTCAGTTTGTTGTGTCCCACTATGGTTACCCCACTAGAGAAAGCAATCGAGAGGTATATCGATGGTTTACCCGATTCCATACAGGATATTGTGACCGGTGTTAATCCTACTACCGTCCGTCATGCAATCGAGTTGTCTGCTACCCTGACTGAGTCTCAAGTCAGGAAGGGTAAACTTACCCGCAAGGGTGATAAAAAGAAGTCGACCGATTCTGACAAGGAAAAGGGTAAAGGTAAGAAAGGTGAGTCGTCGAAGAAGTCGAGGAAGCGAAAGGGTGCTCAGAATTTTGCTGTTACAGCACAAACTCCTCAGAACCCATCGACTCAACCTCCTGCAAAGAAAGCATATGCTGGTACCGCACCTCACTGTGCTCGATGCAACGGTCACCATGTTGCCCAACAGGCCTGTAAACAGTGCACTACATATGGTAGACTTGGGCATTTGGCCAACATTTGTCGTTTGGGCCAAAATTAGGCTGCTCAGGTTCCAGCACAAGCTCAAGGGAATGCTGCGAGATTCCCACCTGGTTCGTGTTTCAATTGCGGAGAAATGGGTCATTTCCGCAACAACTGCCCGAGGTTGGTAAATGCAAATGTGAGTCCGAACGCGATTGCAAATGTGAATCCCACTCGTGTACTAGCATTCAATCTGAATGCAAATGAGGCTCGAGCGGACAATGAGGTTTTTAACGGTACGTTCCTTGTTAACAATCAACTTGCATCTGTTCTTTTCGATTCTGGTGCCGATAGGAGTTTTGTTTCGTTATCCTTTAAGCCTTTACTTGCGATACCTAGACCTAAACTGAGGAAACCCTTATCTGTCGAGGTTGCTACTGGTAAATCACTCGTACTCGATTCTGTTCTTCATGGTTGTCAATTGAACCTCGATAACCATCTTTTTCCTATCGACCTCATACCGATGCAACTTGGGAGTTTCGACATTATTGTGGGAATGGATTGGTTAACCAAACATCATACTGAGGTTGTTTGTTTCGATAAGATCATTCGTATTCCTCTTTCGTCTGGTGATGTCCTTGAGGTTCGTGGCGAGAAACCATCTGGTGGATTGTAACTCATGTCGTGCACGAAAGCCCAAAGTTATCTACGAAAAGGATATGTTGCTTTTCTGGCAAATGTCACTGAGGAGAAAGGCAAGAGCAAGAGTATTCAGGATATTCCGATTGTTCGGGATTATCCAAAGGTGTTTCCTGGTGAACTGTCTGGTTTGCCTCCAGTTCGTCAAGTCGAGTTTCATATTGATCATGTACCCAATGCTAACCCGATTACGAAAGCACCTTATCATCTTGCACCGTCTGAGATGCAAGAGTTATCGAAACAGCTTCAAGAGTTATCTGATAAAGGATTCATCCGACCAAGTTATTCACCTTGGGGCGCTCATGTCCTCTTTGTGAAAAAGAAAGATGGATCTTTTCGAATGTGTATCAATTATCGTGAGCTTAATAAGCTTACCATCAAGAATCGATATCCCCTACCCCGAATCGATGATCTCTTTGATCAGCTGCAAGGTGCTACCTGTTTCTCCAAGATCGATATGCGTTCTGGGTATCATCAGCTTCGTGTATTCGAAGAAGATATTCCCAAAACTGCGTTCCGCACGAGATATGGGCACTACGAGTTCACTGTCATGCCTTTTGGTTTGACAAATACCCCAGCTATCTTTATGGACTTAATGAATAGGGTCTGTAAACCTTATTTAGACAAGTTCGTCATTGTGTTCATCGATGATATTCTCATTTATTCAAAGTCTCGAGCCGATCACGAGCAACACCTTTGTTTGACTTTGGAACTCCTGAAGAAGGAACAACTTTTTGCTAAATTCTCCAAGTGTGAATTCTGGCTTAAAGAAGTTCAATTCTTGGGACATATAGTCAACGAGGGTATTCATGTGGATCCATCCAAAATAGCAGCTATTAAGGATTGGAATACACCGACGACGCCTACAGAGATTCGATATTTTCTTGGTCTTGCTGGTTATTATCGTCGTTTCATTTCGAACTTCTTAAAGATTGCGGTTCCACTCACTGCTTTGACTCAGAAGAATAAGCCTTTTGAGTGGGGACCCAAACAAGAAAAAGCGTTCCAAACGCTGAAACAGAAGCTATGTGATGCTCCTGTTTTATCTTTGCCTGAGGGAAACGATGATTTCGTTGTCTACTGTGATGCATCCAACTTAGGCCTTGGTTGTGTTCTTATGCAATGAGGTAAAGTTATAGCATACGCGTCTAGATAATTGAAAGTTCACGAGAAGAACTACACGACTCACGATCTTAAGTTAGGTGCAGTGGTTTTCGCTCTCAAAATCTGGAGACACTACCTCTATGGCACGAAGTGTGTGGTTTTCACAGACCACAAAAGTCTCCAGCACATTTTTAATCAGAAGGAGTTGAATATGAGGCAACGACGATGGGTTGAACTCTTAAATGGATTACGATTGCGAAATTCGCTACCATCCTAGTAAGGCGAATGTCGTAGCCGATGCGCTAAGTCGAAAAGAGCGAGTTAAGCTTCATTCTGTTCGAACTCTATCTGATCTTCAATCTCGTGTTCTTCAAGCTCAACGGTCTTGTGTGATCAAAGGCTTATTGAAATATGAGCTACCGCTTCAACTCGAGCTTAAACTCGAAAGGAAAGACGATGGTCTGCTCTATTTCAAGGATCGTATGTGGATTCCGAAACAAGACGATCTCCGCACTTTAGTGATGGACGAATCTCATAAGTCTCGATATTCTATCCATCCTGGTGCTGATAAAATGTACGAGGTTCTTCGTACTAAGATCTGGTGGCCTGGTATGAAGAAAGATGTTGCCTTGTATGTGTCGAAATGCCTAACTTGTCTCAAAGTCAAGGCTGAACATCAACGACCTTCTGGTTTGCTTGTACAACCAGAGATACCAGTTTGGAAGTGGGAGAACATTGTGATGGATCTCATCACTAAATTACCGCGTACATCTAAAGGTCACGATGCTATTTGGGTTTTCATCGATCGATTAACGAAGTCAGCTCATTTTATTCCGATTCGCGAGGATCTATCTGCTGATAAACTTGCAAAGATTTATGTTGATGAGATTGTATCCCAACATGGTGTTCCTTTGGACATCATATCCGATCATGATGCTCGATTTTCATCTCATTTCTGGAAGACCATGCAATCTGCTATGGGAACCCAACTAAATCTGAGCACTGCTTATCATCCCCAAACAGATGGACAATCTGAGAGGAAGATTCAAACTTTGGAGGATATGCTTAGAGCATGCGTGATAGACTTTGGTGGTAATTGGGATTCTCATCTTCCATTGATCGAGTTCTTTTACAACAATAGTTATCATGCTAGCATCAATATGGCACCATTCGAAGCTCTCTACGGTCGAAAATATCGTTCACCTGTCTGTTGGAATGAGATCGGTGAAGCTCAGCTTACTGGACCTGAGCTCATTCTAGAAACAACAGACAAAATCAAGAAAATTCGCGACAATCTTGTGACAGCTAGATGTCGTCAAAAGAGTTATGCGGATTTACGACGCAAGCCCTTAGAATTTCAAGTCGGAGACCATGTCCTACTCAAGATGTCACCTTGGAAGGGAGTGGTGAGATTTGGAAAGAAAGGAAAACTTGCACCACGATATGTTGGACCATTTAAGATTGTTGAAAGGGTTGGAAAGGTTGCCTATCGACTAGAGCTACCTCCAGAACTTGGAAATATCCATCCGACTTTCCATGTGTCCAATCTGCGAAAGTGTTTAGCTGACGTTGATCTTCACATTCCACTCGACGAAATCCAAATCGATGAAACGATGCATTTTGTCGAGAAACCTGTGGAGATAGTGGACTGTACATACAAATAGTTGAAGAACAAACGAATTCATTTGGTCAAGATTCGCTGGGAATCCAAACGTGGCCCCGAGTTTACTTGGGAACGTGAGGACCAAATGAAGGCGAAATATCCGCAACTGTTCTCACAAGTTTCCTCTAGTTAAAATTTCGGGACGAAATTTCCTAAAGTAGGGGAGACTGTGACAACTGTGCTCTCTAATCGATGAACAATGCAAAACAATGTTAATTATCAATAAAAAAATGTGCTTTGGTGTTATTATATGTGTTTTATGTGGGTATTTGTGTTTGGTGATTTTACAATTTGATTCGATTCGATTTCAAGCTTTAAATCACTTTCTAGAGGGTTACACGTGAACTGGTGCGTAAACGCAGTCAGTTTAACGCGAAAAACACTCTGGAATAGTAACATAGGCTTAACATACCATAAATAACCTCCACATAACTTATAAATAAGTTTTGGATGGTTTGTTGTGTTGAAAACAAATCTATTCGATCGCAGGGACTATTTGTGTCACACTGTGAAACTATACCTATTCGTATGGTATCGAACAGTCTGGAACTTGATCATAAGCTAAACATACCATAAATAACCTAAACATAGCTTAGAAATAAGCTTTGAGTGGTTCGGTGTGCAAAAACATGCTTATTTGATCTTACAGGGACTAAAAGTCTCAAAAACGACGTAAGTTTGCATTTTCGCGCATATCTTACGTTCTGACCACATCTGGACATCCAAAATTTTTGTACACACTAAAATATTTTTATTTTAGTGATCGGCATGCAAAAATACCATTCGTCGCTTAATTTGGATCGTTTTCGCGTCCGTTTGAGTTTCGTCGTAATTTGACGAACAACGCGACCGTACGACTAAACGAGCCAACATCCGAGAGTTTTCCAAACACATTTTGAGTCCTCTAAACTTTAATGACCTTGTAGAGCCTTGAAAATGGCTTAACGGGTTTCAAAAGTGCCTGAAATGGACTCAAACAAGTGCAGGGACCTGAACTGTCAATTGTTGAAACTGTGCTGATTTGGGAAGGCCAGGCAGGCCGCGTAAGGTTGCCCCATATCCTTACGCGGGCCGTGTGAAGACCCCAACAACCAGAAATGTTTTCAGCTGCTGTTTCATAATTCAGGGGCCAATCTTTCAATTTCATGGTGTGATGAGCAAGTTATCTCTTCCCCAAGGCTTTGTACCTGCTTGTGACAATTGTAGGGCCTTGATTCTTGCTTGGAGGCTACACAATCCACTTGTCTTGATCTTATGAACTTGCTATAACTATAAATAGCCAAGCACCTTCATTGTTTCATTTGCTCATTCACTCATTCTCTTCTCTACAATCTGATTTGGAGCTTCCTTAAAGCTTGGAATTCTTATTCTCTGGTTTTCTTATTATATTCTTTCTAGCTTTGGACTATTGTAAGTATTCTTTCATGCTTATTCTTTATGTTTAAGCAGAAAGTCAAACAGTTTGGCCAACAGTTTGACTTTCGGTTTTGACCATCAATTGGTCAAGTCAAAGTCCAATTGAACTTTGCAACGTGATTGTAATCACGATGGTTATAATCCTCAGCGATTATACCTACTGATTACCACGTTAACTAGGCATAGTGTCGAGTCAAAGTTTCGGTCAAAATGCGTTTTAGCACGCATTTTGCAACGGAACTACTTTTAGGTATCAAAACACTTTGTTTTGATACCAAATCAGTTTTCTAAGTAGGTTAAACATGTTTAACTTGTCACTATTAGTTTAGTGCTTGTTTAGGGTCGTAAGTTAAGCGGTCTAAACAACCACTTAGACTTTCGAACCCCAACCCGTTTGGTCGATCATTAGGATCCGACCAAGCATGATTAGTGATCATAGTTGCATAGGGAATAACCTCAGAGGTTATACCTTATGATCACCTAGGATTGGTTAGCTATTCGTTAATTGGTTTACATGCCCATAGGAAATGACAATAATGCCCTTTTGAAGCATAAATCCATATTGTGCATATGTGAACATATTTAGGTGTCGACTTATTTACTAGTGATCCGATTACTAGGTACTACTTGAATTTCCTTGGTTTGTCTGAGCTTCGCTAAGTTCTTTAGATCAAGGATACCCTTCTATTCAATGTGCGTACATAGTGTGACATATGTGCTTGTAATCATTGTAAACAGTTCAGTTATCAATGAAATAAAGTTATTTGATCCCAATGTTTGTTCGTTTATGTTTGACATTTTCCATTTTTTTGGTTTTTAATTCAATTTCAAACTCTATATCACTTTCTGGAGAGTTATACGCAAACTGGTACGTAAACGTAATCTGTTTAACGCGACAGATACTCCGGAACATCAATATATGCTTAACATACCCTAAACAACCTTTATATAAGTTAGAAATAAGTTTTAAAGGCTTGGGTATGGCAAAATCAAGTTAATTCGCTTACAGGGACTAAAATTGACAAACAACGAAAGTATGCCAATTTAAACTGTAACGAACATTCCGGAACATGACCATAAGTTAAACACACCCTAAATATCCTTTACATAGCTTAGAAATAGGCTTTGAAGGGTTCGGTGTGCTAAAATAAACTTTATGCTCATTTAGGGACTAAAAGCGTCAAAAAGTGCATAAGTTTGCATTTTCGCGCATAACTTATGTTCTGAATACATCCGGACATCCAAAAATTTATGTAAGCACTAAAATATTTTATTTTAGTGTTTGGCATAAGAAAAATCCATTCGTCGCGCAATTTGGATCGTTTTTCGCGCTTATGCGCATTCCGTCGTAATTAAGCAAACATCGCGATCGTACGACCAAATGAACCGACATCCGGCATATTTTTTAGCATGTTTCATGTCCACAATTTTTAGGCATCATTTTAGGGCCTTAAGGTTGGCTTAACGGGCCTTAGAAGTATCGGAAATGGCTTTTAAACACAACAGGGACCAAAACTGTAATTCTGCAAACTTGTTGCTGATCTGTGCTGCCCAGGCGGGCCGCGTAAGCTCCTGTTGAGTCTTACGCGGGGCGCGAGGCCATCCCAGATGTGCAGAATTGTTGTAAACAACCTGTTCCAACTGTTATACCGTCATTTCCCACTTGCAAACGGTTTTTGCAACACCATGGGCCATTTCTATGGGCTCTAATGGTATTAGAAAACAAGGGGCACACTTGGACGGCCTAGATCGAAGCTCGTTTCCCGATAAACGATCCTAACGGTTCTAGCTTTCCTATAAATACCCCTCACCCATTTCACTTGCAACCCACTTGATATCTGAGATTTTCTCTAAGTTGAAGTGTGCAACACTTCATACCTGAGAAATACTTGGATAATCAGTCTTGCGGGGACCCTTTGTAAGTGTTCCTTCGTTCTTTTTATGCGTTTTTAGCTCGAAAGTCAAACTGCGTTTGACTTTCTGCATTGACCAGTTTATGGTCAATGCGAAGTTCATTTGAACTTCATAACGTGAGCGTAATCACGATGGTCATAGTCCCTAGTGACTATACCTACTGATTACCACGTTATCTAGACTCAGTGACGAGTCGTAGTTTCGGCCAAAATGCGTATTCTTGCGCATTTTGTAACCAAACTACTCTAGGGTATCAAAACCGTTTGTTTTGATATCAAAACCTGTTTTCCAACTTAACTAAACATGTTCTAGCATGTTTAGCTCGTCACTTTTAGATTTGTACTTGTTTAGGGTCGTAAGGGTAAGCGATCTAATCAATCGCTTATGCTTTCGAACCCGACCCATTTGGTCGATCATTAGGATCCGACCAAACACATTAGGTGACCATAGTAGTATAGGGAATAACCTTCCGAGGTTATACCTTATGGTCACATCGTTTGAGTAGTTGTATGATAAGTAGTTCTTATGCCTTAGATAAATTACCGAAATGCCCATTTTGCGCAAAAATTCATTTTAAGCCTATGTAACATAACTTTTGACATGTAAACTGATTTAGTAACAATGTTAAACATGTTAAGGCATATCTTACTTATCATAGGGCTAGTTAGGCGATCCTAACGCGTTTTACGCGAACGACACGTTAAAGTAGCATAAGCTACCTAAACGGGTTGTAACGGGTCAAAAGCACTTAGGCTAACTTTCGTTTTAGTATGTAGGCTTTGTTAAACCGTATTACATGAGTTCCTACACTCATTTGGTCTACAAACCCTCATGCTACCCGATCCTCTAATTAGGTCCGTTTATTAATGTAGCTACCTATATTAGGTGCCGTTTGATTCCGTAACCTTCTAGCTTTGCTTAGTGGATATCTAAAGTCTATTGAGCAATCTCAAGTGAGTACATAGACCCCTCTTTTACTGTTTTTCAAACATTTTGGGGTGAAACACATGTGCCTACTTGTTATTTTCATGCTTTCCATGCTTTCATATCATATACTTGCTATGTTCATTAGTACATTATTAGTACATGATTTCATTGTGTTTTTGCTATGTATGTCCTTTGTAGCATACTTAGTACATCTTTTTACATGACATTTTATGCTATGTATGTTCATTTAGCGCATACTTAGTACATTGTTTTCATTACATTACATTTCATGGTATGTATGTACATTTAGTGCATTGTTTTACATTATCTTTTCATGCTATGTATGTTCATCATGCTTAGTACATTTTCATTTCATCACATGCTTACATTTTGATATGACATTTGGTTTGTTAAGTGGGACCATATACATTCATTAACTTTGATCACGCCGCTCGTTAGTAGGTAATGGTACCATAGGATTTGACAAGTCCCGTTCCTGACATCCTAGGTATGTTTGGATGAAAGGAATGACCGAATTCGATTAAAACATAACGCAGATAGACCTTTAATTTGTTTAAGGGCCTATCACCACAGTCACAAGGCTTGGATGTATGCATTTTTACAATACCGCATAAATGTTTGTATTCAGTATAGCATGCATTTCCACAAGACATAACATTGATTAAAACCACGTTTTATTTCAATACATTGTTTTGTGCATTTTTTTATCTGTGGCTCAGTAGATATATATATATATACATATATATATCTATATATATGTTTCACTTGCCATACATGACATTTTGTTTACACATTACATATTTGGCATTTTACATAGACATTTTGATATTGATATACATATTTCATGGACTACATTTTGACATGATTTACACAAAGACATTTGACAAATGGCTTAGGCATGGGCAATTTACATTGCTGGTTTGTTTGGGTAAAATGATTTGAGTAATGAGGCGTGTGTAATATGGTACAAGCATGGTGGATACGCCGCTGGTACTTCCTATATATAAGTGTTTGTATGGTATTACATATCGTAGCGTTATTTAAATCATTTCAGTATAGACATATAACATTTTTTAAGACATTGTTTTACAAACATCTTATTTTATACAAAACTCATTTTACTTGGTTATTCATTTAACCTCACATTACTCTTTTACATATCACCTACTTTATCATCGCTTTTCAAATGATTTACAAAACAAAACATTTTACAAGGATCATGACTGACTTTTGTTAAACAACTTCTTCTTAAACTTAAGTCATGAATCCTATTTTTCATAAACCTATGTATCTCACAGGCATTTTTATGCTGACGTACCAATTTTCACATGTGTTTTAGGAGTTGTTGCTTAGGATGATGATCGTGACACTAGGGCGGACCTGTGCCTTAGAGACTTAAAATAAAGATAGACTTAGTTTAATTATGTTGAGTACTCTTTGGTTCTTGTTTTGAAACAATGTATCCCACCTTTGGTTGTTGAATAAAATATAATTTTAATTACCATGGTTGTGGAACAATAATTCTGTTACAACACTCCCCGACGTTTCTGCCACGATTTGATGTTTTACGTGGTCGGGGTGTGACAGAAGAGTTGGTATCAGAGCCAATGGTTATAGGGAATTAGGTTATTAGTAATGCTTTGACCTAGACTATAACCTTTCTAGGGCCCCAACACAAGTTGTCTTGTGTTTAGATTTTAAAACATGCACATCGCCTATCCTTAGGTGATCACCAAAACAAGAACCCAATTTCCTAAAACGATTTTTGAAAATTCAATCTTCTGTTTTTAAATAATTTATTATATGGTTTTGAACCCTTTTTGATTTTTTTTTCAAGATTGATTTTGAAAATTTATCATTTGTTTTTTAATGATTCTTTTGACCTTGTGCCTTCCAAGTTTTCAAAATCTCGTCAAAGTTTTGGGTTCTAAATAGTGTGAACACGTGCAAACTGGAAGAGTGAATGCCTGTACCCTGGGTTTTCTGTCTAAGGCTCGAGTGTTCGTACAAATCCACATAATCGGACCAGTCACTCTTACCTGGGAACTCTTGGGGTGAGTGTTCACTTATAGGCGAGCATGTCTTCGCTAAACATTATTTTTGACCCATTTACTTTGATTAGTCACTGTGTGTCGTTTGTTTGCTTTGTGATACGGACAAATGACCACCATCCTTGCTTTTGTTGATTTTGTTTCATCTCGCTCTTTTCATCAAATCATCTCACCCGTTTCCTTTCATGTTTCCTCTTTTAGAATGCCTCCTCGACGCGAAAATCCGCTACCAAATGCCGAACTGGCAGAAATCGTTGCGCAGCAAATGGCTGTTGCGTTCCCAAATCTTATTGCTCAATGGCATGAAGCCAACAACAACAATAATGCTCCATGAAATTTCAAGAGTTTTAACTTGGATAAACCACTCAAGTTTAGTGGTACGGAGGGAGCAATTGGGCTTCTTCAATGGTTCGAGAGCATTGAGAATACTTTCCGTCACGTTCAGTGTCCTGACAATCGCAAGGTCGAGTTTGCATCGAGCGTATTTCAGAAGAGGGCGCTTACATGGTGGAACGGGGTTATGAGAGACCGTGGTACTGAGGTTGCTTTAGCACAAACATGGGCTGAACTGAGGACTCTTATGATGAGGGAGTTTTGTCCTCGTCATGAACTGCGAGCCTTGGAAAGGGAGTTTGATGATCTGAAACAGGATAGTGGCGAGCACCAGGCGTATACTGATAGATTTAAGGAGTTGAGTTTGTTATGCCCAACAATGGTTACCCCACTCGAGAAGGCTATCGAGAGGTATATCGATGGTCTGCCTGACTCCATACAAGACACTGTTACTGGTAGTAACCCTACCATAATCCGTCAGGCAATCGAGCTATCTGCGACATTAACCAAGTCGCAGGTTCGAAGGGGTAAGCTGCACAGAAAGGGTGACAAGGGTAAGAAGCAGTCGTCTGACAAAGAGGATAGCAAGAAAGGTAAAAACAAGAAGGGTAAGGATTCTGGTTCCTCGAAGAGTTCATGGAAGCGTAAGGCTTCCCAAAACTACGCCGTTACTGCACAGGCAAATCAAGCTGCACCAAATCAGCCAGCGCAACCTCCAGGAAAGAAGCGGTATGAAGGGAATGCACCTTTGTGCAATAGGTGCAATAGTCACCATCAACAGCAACTTCCGTGCAGTTTCTGTACCAACTGTGGGAAGTCTGGACACCTTGCAGAAGTTTTTCGTTCTGCCCAGGTTGCTCGAAATCCGGCTCAACAAGTAGCTCAACAACCTGTTCAACAGCAAGCTGCACGACCTTACTATCCTCCTGGCTCGTGCTATAATTGTGGAGACCTGACCCATTATCGAAACCAGTGTCCAAAGCTGGTTAATGCGAATCCGAATCAGGCTCCAGCTTGAGGTCGAGTTTTTAACATGAATGCACAAGAAGCGCAAGCAGACAATGAAGTGGTGAACGGTACGTTCTCTGTTAATAATCAAACTGCATCTGTTCTTTTTGATTCAGGGGCCGATAAGAGTTTTGTGTCATTATCTTTTGAGCCATTGCTTCGCGTGTCTAGAACGAAACTAGGTAAGCCTTTGACAGTAGAAGTTGCCAATGGTGAACCCGTTGTTCTTGATTCTGTCCTTCGCAACTGCCAGTTGAATCTTAACGACCATCTTTTTCCCATTGACCTCACGCCAATGCAACTTGGAAGTTTCGACATTATAGTAGGTATGGATTGGTTAGCCAAGCATCGCGCAGAGGTAGTTTGTTTTGAGAAGATCGTTCGTGTGCCGCTCTAGACAGGTGAGATCCTATAAGTTCGTGGTGAGAAACTTGCTAGTAGCCTCAAGCTTATGTCTTGTACTCAAGCTCGGAAGTATCTGCGAAAGAACTATGTGGCCTTCTTGGCACATGTTACAGCAGATAAAGGCAAAGGTAAGTCCATTCAAGATATTCCTGTTGTTCGGGACTATCCGGAGCTATTTCCTGACGAGTTACCTAGATTACCCCCAGAACGCCAAGTCGAGTTCCGTATTGATCTCGTACCTGGTGCAAATCCTATTGCCAGAGCTCCATATCATCTTGCACCGTCTGAGATGCAAGAGCTATCTAAGCAGCTTCAAGAGCTTTCCGATAAAGGTTTTATCCGTCCTAGCTTTTCACCCTAGGGTGCTCCCGTTCTTTTTGTCAAGAAGAAGGATGGATCTTTCAGGATGTGTATCGATTACCGTGAGCTTAACAAGCTTACCATCAAGAATCGATATCCCCTACCTCGCATCGATGATCTCTTTGATCAGTTACAGGGCGCTTCTTATTTCTCGAAGATTGATCTTCGTTCTGGGTATCATCAACTTCGTGTGCATGAGGAAGATATTCCCAAGACAGCGTTCCGTACTCGTTATGGGCATTATGAGTTCACAGTTATGCCATTCGGTTTGACTAATGCTCCTGCTGTTTTTATGGACTTGATGAATAGGGTCTGCAAGCCTTGTTTAGATAAGTTCATCATCGTTTTTATTGATGATATTTTGATATACTCTAAGACGCAAGCTGATCATGAGCAACATCTTCGTCTTACTCTGGAACTCCTAAAGAAAGAGCAACTTTTCGCCAAATTCTCCAAGTGCGAATTTTGGCTTAAAGAAGTTCAATTCTTGGGACATATTGTCAACGAACAAGGTATTCATGTAGATCCCTCCAAGGTCAGTGCGATTAAGGATTGGGATACGCCTACTACTCCTACTGAGGTTCGTTCTTTTCTTGGTCTTGCGGGTTATTACCGCCGCTTCATAGAGAACTTCTAAAAAATTGCAGTTCCTCTAACTGCTCTAACTCAGAAGAACAAACCCTTTGAATGGGGTCCTAAACAAGAAGAAGCATTTCAGACCTTGAAGCAGAAGCTTTGTGACACACCTATTCTGACTTTGCCTGAAGGCAATGATGATTTTGTCGTATACTGCGATGCATCCAAATTGGGTCTTGGTTGTGTTCTGATGCAAAGGAACAAAGTCATATCATATGCATCGAGGCAGATGAAGGTGCATGAGAAAAAATACACCACTCATGATCTTGAGTTGGGTGCAGTTGTGTTCGCTCTTAAGATCTGGAGACACTATTTGTATGGAACAAAATGTGTGGTTTTCACGGACCACAAAAGTCTTCAGCATATCTTCAATCAGAAAGAACTCAACATGAGGCAAAGACGTTGGGTTGAGCTTCTAAACGACTATGACTGCAAAATTCGCTACCATCCTGGTAAGGCGAATGTCGTAGCTGACGCTTTGAGTCGTAAGGAACATGTCAAGCTTCATTGTGTTCGTGTTCAATCTGATATTCAAGCCCGATCTGATATTCAAGCCCGCATTTCTCAGGCTCAACATGCTTGTGTTTCACAAGACTTGATGGGTAAAGAATTACCCTATCACATTAAGCCTGATCTTGTTTTGAAAGACAATGGATCTTATTATTTCATGGACTGTTTGTGGGTCCCAAGCCAAGATGGTCTTCGCACCTTGCTTATGGATGAAGCTCATAAGTCTCGTTATTCTGTCCATCCTGGCTCAGACAAAATGTATAAGGATCTTCATACTCAGTATTGGTGGCCTGGTATGAAGAAAGACATTGCCTTGTATGTTTCAAAATGCCTTACTTGTCTTAAGGTCAAGGCTGAACACCAACATCCTTCTGGTCTTTTGGAGCAACCAGAGATCCCAGTTTGGAAATGGGAAAACATCGCTATGGATCTCATTACCAAACTTCCGCGCACTAAGAAAGGTCACGATGCCATCTGGGTAGTTGTTGATCGTCTTACTAAGTTAGCGCATTTCTTGCCAATCCGTGAGGATTTTTCTGCTGAAAAACTGGTTGAAATCTATGTGGATGAAATCGTATCTCGACATGGTGTTCCTTTGAACATTATTTCTGACAGAGATGCTCGCTTTTCTTCTCATTTTTGGAGAACCATGCAATCTGCTATGGGGACCCAACTTAATCTGAGCACAGCATATCATCCACAAACAGATGGTCAATCTGAAAGAACAATCCAGACTTTGGAGGATATGCTTAGAGCTTGTGTGATCGATTTTGGTGGTAGTTGGGATTCACATCTTCCATTGATTGAATTCTCCTACAACAACAGTTATCACTCCAGCATCAACATGGCTCCTTTCGAGGCTCTATATGGTCGAAAATGTCATTCACCAGTCTGCTGGAATGAGATCGGTGAGGCTCAGCTTACTAGGCCTGACCTCATTCTAGAGACAACAGATAAGGTTAAGAAAGTTCGTGATAACCTTCAGACAGCTCGAAGCCGTCAAAAGAGTTACGCGGACCAAGGACGCAAGCCCATGGAATTTCAAGTCGGTGATTGAGTATTACTTAAGGTCTCACCTTGGAAAGGTGTGATCAGATTTGGAAAGACAGGAAAACTTGCACCTAGATATGTTGGACCATTCAAGATCGTCGAAAGAATCGGTAAGGTAGCCTACAGACTTGAGTTACCTCCTGAACTTGGAAATGTTCATCCAACCTTCCATGTGTCCAATCTCAGGAAGTGTTTAGCTGATGAGAACCTCCACATACCACTTGACGAAATTCGTGTTCATAAAACACTACATTTTGTTGAGAAACCTGTGGAAATCATGGACCGAATAGTCAAATAGCTTAAACGCAAGCGCATTCCTTTGGTTAAAGTTCGCTGGGAATCTAAGAATGGACCTGAGTTTACTTGGGAACGCGAAGATCAAATGAAGGCGAAGTATCCGCATCTTTTCTCACGAGTTTCCTCTAAACAAATTTCGGGACGAAATTTCCACAAGTAGGGGAGACTATGACATCTGTGCTTGTAATCATTGTAAACAGTTCAGTTATCAATGAAATAAAGTTATTTGATCCCAATGTTTGTTCGTTTATGTTTGACATTTTCCATTTTTTTGGTTTTTAATTCAATTTCAAACTCTATATCACTTTCTGGAGAGTTATACGCAAACTGGTATGTAAACGTAATCAGTTTAACACGAAAGATACTCCGGAACATCAACATATGCTTAACATACCCTAAATAACCTTTATATAACTTAGAAATAAGTTTTAAAGGCTTTGGTATGGCAAAATCAAGTTAATTCGCTTACAGGGACTAAAATTGACAAACTGCGAAAGTATGCCAATTTGAACTGTAACAAACATTCCAGAACATGACCATAAGTTAAACACACCCTAAATATCCTTTACATAGCTTATAAATAGGCTTTGAATGGTTCGGTGTGCTAAAATAAACTTTATGCTCATTCAGGGACTAAAAGCTTAGAAATAGGCATTTTCGCGCATAACTTACGTTCTGAATACATCCGGACATCCAAAAATTTATGTAAGCACTAAAATATTTTATTTTAGTGTTTGGCATAAGAAAAATCCATTCGTCGCGCAATTTGGATCGTTTTTCGCGCTTATGCGCATTCCGTCGTAATTAAGCAAACATCGCGATCGTACGACCAAACGAACCGACAACCGGCATATTTTTGAGCATGTTTCATGTCCACAATGTTTAGGCATCATTTTAGGCCTTAAGGTTGGCTTAACGGGCCTTAGAAGTATCGGAAATGGCTTTTAAACACAACAGGGACCAAAACTGTAATTCTGCAAACTTGTTGCTGATCTGTGCTGCCCAGGCGGGCCGCGTAAGCTCCTGTTGAGTCTTACCCGGGGCGCGAGGCCCTCCTAGATGTGCAGAATTGTTGTAAACAGCCTGTTCCAGCTGTTATACCTTCATTTCCCACTTGCAAACGGTTTTTGCAACACCATGGGCAATTTCTATGGGCTCTAATGGTATTAGAAAACAAGGGGCACACCTGGACGGCCTAGATCGAAGCTCGTTTCCCGATAAACGATCCTAACGGTTCTAGCTTTCCTATAAATACCCCTCACCCATTTCACTTGCAACCCACTTGATATCTGAGATTTTCTCTAAGTTGAAGTGTGCAACACTTCATACCTGAGAAATACTTGGATAATCAATCTTGCGGGGACCCTTTGTAAGTGTTCTTTTGTTCTTTTTATGCGTTTTTAGCTCGAAAGTCAAACTGCATTTCACTTTCTGCATTGACCAGTTTATGGTCAATGCGAAGTTTGTTTGAACTTCATAACGTGAGCATAATCACGATGGTCATAGTCCCTAGTGACTATACCTACTGATTACCACGTTATCTAGACTCAGTGACGAGTCGTAGTTTCGGCCAAAATGCGTATTCTTGCGTATTTTGTAACCAAGCTACTCTAGGGTATCAAAACCATTTGTTTTGATATCAAAACCTGTTTTCTAACTTAACTAAACATGTTCTAGCACGTTTAGCTCGTCACTTTTAGATTTGTGCTTGTTTAGGGTCGTAAGGGTAAGCGATATAATCAATCGTTTATGCTTTCGAACCCGACCCATTTGGTCGATCATTAGGATCCGACCAAACACATTAGGTGACCATATTAGTATAGGGAATAACCTTCCGAGGTTATACCTTATGGTCACATCGTTTGAGTAGTTGTATGATAAGTAGTTCTTATGCCTTAGATAAATTACCGAAATGCCCTTTTTGCGCCAAAATTCATTTTAAGCCTATATAACATAACTTTTGACATGTAAACTGATTTAGTAAGAATGTTAAACATGTTAAGGCATATCTTACTTATCATAGGGCTAGTTAGGCGATCCTAACACATTTTACGCGAACGACGCGTTAAAGTAGCATAAGCTACCTAAACGGGTCGTAACGGGTCAAAAGCACTTAGGCTAAGTTTCGTTTTAGTATGTAGGCTTTGTTAAACCATATTACATGAGTTCCTACACTCATTTGGTCTATAAACCCTCATGCTACCCGATCCTCCAATTAGGTCCGTTTATTAATGTAGCTACCTATATTAGGTGCCGTTTGATTCCGTAACCTTCTAGCTTTGCTTGGTGGATATCTAAAGTCTATTGAGCAATCTCAAGTGAGTACATTGACCCCTCTTTTACTGTTTTCAAACATTTTGGGGTGAAACACATGTGCCTACTTGTTATTTTCATGCTTTCCATGCTTTCATATCATATACTTGCTATGTTCATTAGTACATTATTAGTACATGATTTCATTGTGTTTTTGCTATGATTGTCCTTTGTAGCATACTTATTACATCGTTTTACATGACATTTTATGCTATGTATGTTCATTTAGCGCATACTTAGTACATTGTTTTCATTACATTTCACGCTATGTATGTACATTTACTGCATACTTAGTGCATTGTTTTACATTATCTTTTCATGCTATGTATGTTCATCATGCTTAGTACATTTTCATTTCATCACATGCTTACATTTTGATATGACATTTGGTTTGTTAAGTGGGACCATATACATTCATTAACTTTGATCACGCCGCTCGTTAGTAGGTAATGGTACCATAGGATTTGACAACTCCCGTTCCTGACATCCTAGGTATGTTTGGTTGAAAGGAATGACCGAATTCGATTAAAACATAATGCAGATAGACCTTTAATTTGTTTAAGGGCCTATCACCACAGTCACAAGGCTTGGATGTATGCATTTTTACAATACCGCATAAATGTTTGTATTCAGTATAGCATGCATTTCCACAAGACATAAAATTGATTTAAACCACGTTTTATTTCAATACATTGTTTTGTGCAGTTTTTTATCTGTGGCTCAGTAGATATATATATACATATATATATATATATATATATATATATATGTTTCACTTGCCATACATGACATTTTGTTTACACATTACATATTTGGCATTTGACATAGACATTTTGATATTGATATACATATTTCATGGACTACATTTTGACATGATTTACACAAAGACATTTGACAAATGGCTTAGGCATGGGCAATTTGCATTGGTGGTTTGTTTGGGTAAAATGATTTGAGTAATGAGGCGTGTGTAATATGGTACAAGCATGGTGGATACGCCGCCGGTACCTCCTATATATAAGTGTTTGTATGGTATTACATATCGTAGCGTTATTTAAATCATTTCAGTATAGACATATAAATTTTTTTAAGACATTGTTTTACAAACATCTTATTTTATACAAAACTCATTTTACTTGGTTATTCATTTAACCTCACATTACTCTTTTACATATCACCTACTTTATCATCGCTTTTCAAATGATTTACAAAACAAAACATTTTACAAGGATCATGACTGACTTTTGTTAAACAACTTCTTCTTAAACTTAAGTCATGAATCCTATTTTTCACAAAACCTATGTATCTCACGGGCATTTTTATGCTGACGTACCAATTTTCACATGTGTTTTAGGAGCTGTTGCTTAGGATGATGATCGTGACACTAGGGCGGACCTGTGCCTTAGAGACTTAAAATAAAGATAGACTTAGTTTAATTATGTTATGTACTCTTTGGTTCTTGTTTTGAAACAATGTATCCCACCTTTGGTTGTTGAATAAAATATAATTTTAATTACCATGGTTATGGAACAATAATTCTGTTACAACACTCCCCGACGTTTCCGCCACGATTTAATGTTTTACGTGGTCGGGGTGTGACACATAGTTCCCCTATTTTACTGTTTTCAATTGTTTTGGGGTGATTAATATGTGTCAAAACAATTTTCGATAATTAAACGATGGTTTCAAAAACGATGAAGATGGTTTATATTAAACTAATAACGATTTCAATAAAGTGAACGAACTTGTTGGTTGTAGTTACATAACGAATGACATTCATTAGCATTGATCAAGCCGACCAGTATTAGGTTATGGTACCATAGGATCTGACAAATCCCGTTATCAGACTACACCCATGGTTATGTGTGGGGGTTATGTAGGTAACGACCGAATCTGATGATTGTTAACTTACCCTTTGGTGGTTTGCTAATACGAGAAGCGAGATAGTCGAGTCACGAAGGTTTGAATGTTATTAGCGAGACGACCATAAGTAGTTTCACAATTAAAACGAATACGATTTTGGGACGAGTTAAAACAATTTGAGATGACTTAAACGATATAAACGATTTGATTAAGCGATTGGTTTGGGTAGTGATTAGATAATGGGACGGGTGTAGTATGATAGAATCATGGTAGATACGCCGCTGGTACATCTTATATATAAGTGCTTCTGTCATATTACATTGCGAGTCATTATTTAGTTCACTTGGGAAACGATTTGAAATGATGTCACACAACAAGGTTTTCGAAATGATATAAACCATACGAGTTTTAACGATATGTTTTATGAATTGGTTTACTAAAACAAAAGTCTTTGAGTTAAGAATCATGGCTACGATATTTTATAAATTATAGCCATCTTGATTTGAGTTGGTTAATCATGTTGCAATATTATATACTTTTCAAAACAAGGTTTTCGAGGTATTGCAATATATATGAACGAGCCATGATTCCGATACTCTTATAAAACCTATGTGCTCGCCAGCATTTCTTTGCTGACTTTATTTTTACATATGTTTAACGTGGTATTGCTTGATGTTGCTTGCTAAGAAACTTGTGTCACATAGGACCTGGACGAGGCTTTAGTGACTTAAAAACAGTTATAAACAATGTGTAGTTTGTTTGTTTTGGTTTAAAGACAATGTACATTACTTGATAAATCAATAAAACGAAACTTTTAATTACCATGGTTATTGAAACGATGATTCTGTTACAACACTCCCCGACGTTTCCGCCACGGTTTGTTGTTTTACGTGGTCGGGGGTGACAAGTGTGGCTGCCTGAAACCCATTAGAACTAACCTTTTGTTCCGCGGTCTTGGTATGTAACTGATTAATGGTGCTTATGGTACCCCATTCGTGACATAATCTAAAGTATCATTCCTTATTTTTTATATCCAACATACCATAACACATGTATTTTCCCCAAGTTTAAAAGGCATGTAAAAGTTTAAAAGTGGGGACATGAACTCACAACTTTGCGTATCCTGCGCCGTAAACTTCACTGGTTGGTTTTGTAACGTCGTGACATGTACGTATTCTATGTATGTTAGTCACTAGACTTGTATCACATAAGTACAAGTCACCATCTTTTGTTTATGTATACGTTCTTTGTATGTTCAATCTTTGTGAGGGTCGTGCCCTTGTTTGTCGGGTCTCGCCTGTTTGTCATGCCTTTGCACTTTATGTATGTAATATATTTTTGTAAATATATATTTTACCTCTCAAATATATATTCATTCATGTAATCCCTTTTCAAGGTAACAGATGTTAAAAATAATTTATATTTTTAACTTTTCATGTATGTTACTTGTATTATTTTCCCAAAAATAAATATAAGTATTTCGTAAAATAATATCCTCAATATTATTTTGGTACAAGTATTCTTAGGAAAAATATACTTGTATTTTATGTAAATACTTGTGTATTTTGTATTTTTCACCAAAAGTCAATACTTTGATTTCTATTACTTTCCGGAATTAGATTTCTTAAAAATAAATTATTTTTACGATTTGTAAGAAATATATATATTTTGTCATGCTATAAAATATATATAATCATTCTCGTTATTCACCCGATTCTTGTATACTTGTATACTTATGTATTCTCATGTAGTTGTATGTGTATTTTTGTATTATACTCCTTGGGAGTATTTAGTGTATTTTCAAGTCCTTAATACACTTTTACATATAATTCACACAATATACACTTAGCACAAAATTTGGTGATCACTAAATATATATATATTTTTCCCCAAAAATATATATTTTTAATATCAAGTTTTATCTTAAAGAAATCATCACTTCTTGACTTGTAATTTTACACAAAACTTAGGGAAACCTTGGTAAATATTTTTAGGTGAATTTTAAGGGAATAAGTTTCACCAAAACTTATATTTTTCTAAGTGTCAAAATTTTATAAAAATTTTGACATAGTTTCCCCTAAAAATGGAGGTTTCCCATGTTTTCAAAACATGTGTTTATTTTCTTTTCGATCATCAAAACAATTTTCAACAACAATCATCAATAACATATACTAATTTATTCATATGAAACATCATGGTGAACTTGATTCTTGTTAAACATGTGTAGTCTTTTAGATCTACACTTTACATAAGGTGATCTTTCCGAAATTAGTGTTCTTGTAAAATTTTAACCAACTTTTTATAAGACTTTATTTTACTAACCAACTCACCCATGAGTTCAATGGTTTCAAAGTTTGTAAATCATGTTTCTAAAATCACTTTTGTGTTTATTAGAAAGATCGTAATTTTTAACATCATATTTAACCATGGATCTTTCAAGATCCATGCTTAATATTTTTAGATCTTTCATAAACAAGCTTTGCGTTAAACTTTTAACAAACTTTCCATAGATATTAGTTTCAAAAATTAGTTTAACACACACTTTGTTACTACAAGATTACAAGTTTACGTGTAAAAATTCATATTTCAAGTTCACATTATGCTTGGCATGTTCATCTTCAAGTCTAACCATGGATCCTTCAAGATCTATGCTTAAACTTGGTAGATCTAAGCTTTAACATACTTGATTTAATCATAATCACAAGATACCACATCAACAACTTCATTACATACACTAAAATTTCATGCAATCACTTATTTTCTTCATGAATATGTTAGATCTTCTTATTTTTAATATTAGAAGTTAAGTTGTTTAGATGGTGAAACTTGTACATAGCATAAACATGAATTAAATTTGTGATCATGAAGCTTACTAATAGCTCTAATGGCTAGGGATGTGGCACAAAAATGAAGATGATGAACATGGAAGAAAGTGAGTGGTTAAAAGCTCCACGAAGAGGTCCTTCAAGTTCCAACACCTCAAGTCTTCTTAGATGGTCTCCATACACCTTGTAATGATCTTGGAATGGATGTATGATGATCAAAAGTGAGGGGGTATGATGGTGGAGGTGAGGCCGAGAGTTAGAGGGGGAGAAGGGAAGAAGATGAGTGAATGTAAGTAGGTGATTAGTGTAGATTTTATAAGGATCCTCCAAATCTTTTTAGGGTATATTTGTAGAATATTCTTGGCATAAAATCAAATACAATCTAAGGAGATCAAATAAAATCCACCAAAATCTAATAAAATCCCCATGGTGGGACCCTTGTCCAACCATCCAACTAAAGAGGGGGGGGGGGCAAAGTGTAAATTTTTGGAAGATGGAGGTTTAAAGTGCAAACTAGAAGGTTTAAGTTAGTATAAGTGTGTTTAGGTGTTTTTATGATTTTTAAGGTATTCTAGAATCAATACTCGTTTAATATCATAAAAACATTACTTCTAGTCAAATTTTGATATCCCAGTTATTGTCCGGTTGTTCGGTTAGATACCGGTTCGTTAAAGTGCTAAATTATACCGTTTAGTGTCCTTTATGTACCCTTTTGTGACCGTTTCAATTCCCGACACTTTGTAAGTTATTTTGGTCAATAAAACATAAATTCTGCATGATATTTTGGGGTTAAAAAGCTAGTTATAGCTGAATTATGGCTGATTTGTGCAAAATTCTGTATTTAAAGTGCGTTTCGGGTGCTTTTTAGTGCATAGTTTAGCTTCCGGAAAGTTTATATGTTAACCCTTGTATCCATACTTGGGTTTTAATGTACTTTAGACATTGCACCTACTCCTAGGCCCTAATTCCATTATCTGGCTGCTTTCTGCGGTGCTGCTGACACGGTGTGTCTTACCGGTGAGTTTACTAGTCTTTCTGACGCAACGCTAAAGTAATGCATAAAGCAATATTTGAAGTATAAACTGTGCATGAATTCACATGTATAGCATGAAATCAGACTATGTTGACATTTAAGCACATAATTGCAGATATTTATTAATAATTAAACAGTACGGAAATTACCGGTTTTGTGCCAGTTGTCACAGTCTCCCCCCGTTAAAAGAATTTCGTCCCGTAATTCAGGTTAAGTCATCTCCCGCAGGAGCTTTCTCGAACAGATGGGGGTACTTGGCTTTGAACCGGTCTTCACGTTCCCATGTGTACTCGGGTCCGTGTTTAGGGTTCCAACGTACTTTGACAAGTTTAATGCGACCTCTCCTTGTTTTATGGATCTTCCAATCCGTTACCTCAATAGGTTGTTCTGTAAATCGGAGTGTGTCATCGATATGCACCTCATCCGCAGGGATGGTAACTGTTTCTTGGGTTGGACTCTTTTTAAGGTTGGACACATGAAACATATCATGTACACTATTTAGTTCTTCTAGTAATTCTAACTTGTACGTCACGGTACCAACTTTTTCCAAGATCTGGAATGGAAAGTTTATGCTCGTCCTAATTCTAAACGTTTGACGACGCAATTTTGCTAGATACATTGGACCATTCACCGTGGATTCGACTTTCCACATTTTCCGAATCTTGCTACACCTTTCCAAGGTGAGACTTTCAACAGGACTTTGTCTCCCACCTTGAATTCTAAGGGTTTTTGTCTTTGATTAGCGTAGCACTTTTGTCGATCACGAGCTGCTTTAATGCGCTCTCGGATCTGCATAATCTTGTCGGTCGTCTCTTGAACAAGCTCAGGGCCAATCACTGCTTGTCTCCAGCGTCAGCCCAATATAATGGCGAGCCGCACTTGCGGACATATAGAGCTTCGAACGGTGCGGCTTTTATGCTCGTATGGTAGCTGTTATTGTAGGAAAACTCAAACAAAGGTACGTGAGTATCCCAGCTGCCGCCTAGGTCCATAACACATGCGCGAAGCATATCTTCTAGTGTGTGCATGGTCCGTTTGTTCTGGCCATCGATTTGCAGATGGAAGGCCGTGCTTAGATCTAATTGAGATCCAAAGGCCTCCTGGAAGGATTGCCAGATCCTTGAAACAAAACATCCATCTCTGTCTGAAATAATTGAGATAGGCACTCCATGACGTGCCACGATTTCCTTAAGATATAGCTCAGTAAGCTTTCCGGTGCTATCCTTATCTCGAATGGGTAGGAGATATGCAGACTTCGTCAATCGATTAACTATCACCCATATCATATCATGCCCTCTAGGGGTCCTGGGTAATTTTGTTATGAAGTCCATTGAGATTTACTCCCGCTTCCACATGGGTATCTCGGGCTACTGCAGTAGACCAGATGGTTTCTGATATTCAGCCTTAACCTTAGCACAAGTTAGGCACTTTCCAACATAAACATCAACATCGCTTTTAAGCTTCGGCTACCAGTAGTATTCTTTCAAGTCTTGATATATCTTGTCCGAACCTGGGTGGATCGAGTATCTCGACCTGTGAGCTTCTTCAAAGATGACTTCTCGAATACCGCCATAGAGCGGAACCCAAATACGCCCCATAGAGTATAAGGTTCCCTCTTCCTTTAGCACCAATTTCTTCTCCATACCTCGGAGATATTCAGTTCTACGATTCTCCCTCTTGAGGGCTTCTCGTTGTGCGTCATGAATGTGTGCAGTGAGGTTCGTCCGAATAGTCATTTCCAAAGCTTGAACCCTTAGGGTCTTAACCCTTTCATTTCTACTCAAGGCGTCCACTACTACGTTTGCTTTTCCAGGATGGTACTTAATCTCACAGTCATAGTCGTTCAACAACTCAACCCATCGTCGCTGACGCATGTTTAATTCCTTCTGATCAAATATGTGTTGTAGGCTTTTGTGATCTGTGAAGATTGTACATCGAGTACCATATAAATAGTGTCGCCAGATCTTCAAGGCGAATACCACCGCGCCTAGCTCCAGGTCGTGTGTGGTGTAGTTCTTTTCATGAACTTTCAACTGTCTTGAAGCGTAAGCGATGACCTTTTGGCGTTGCATGAGCACGCAACCTAATCCTTGACGCGAAGCGTTACAGTATACCACGAAGTCTTCAGTGCCTTCGGGTAAGGATAGTATCGGTGCATCGCATAACTTGTTTTTGAGATGTTGGAAGGCTTCTTCCTACTTATCACCCCTGTAGTACTTCTTATCCTTCTGCTTGAGGGAAGTCAGTGGTTGAGTTATCTTGGAGAAATTCTTGATGAACCGGCGGTAATAGCCCGCTAATCCCAAAAATTGTCGAACTTCAGTTGGAGTTTTGGGGGCTTCCCAATTCTTTATCACTTCTATCTTGGCTGGGTCTACATGAATACCCTTCTCATTCATGACATGACCAAGGAACTGTACTTAGTAAATCCAGAATTCGCACTTTGAGAACTTTGCGTAAAGTTTCTATTTCTCCAGTAGTTCCAGTATGGTCCTGAGGTGTTGCTCGTGCTCTTCTTTCATTCGCGAATAAATCAGGATATCATCGATAAATATAATCACGAATTTATCGAGATATGGTTTATAAACACGATTCATCAGATCCCTAATTACTGCTAGCACGTTCGTCAATCCAAATGTCATCACATGGAACTCGTAATGCCCATAACGCGTCCTGAATGCAATCTTTGGTACGTTCTCTTCTTGGATCCTTAGCTGATGATATCCAGATCGAAGGTCGATCTTGGAGTAGTAGCTCGATTCCTTGCAATTGATCGAATAAGTCGTCAATCCTCGATAGTGGATACCGCTTCTTGACAGTGAGCTTATTTAGTTCTCTATAATCGACACACATCCGCAGTGTTCCATCCTTCTTCTTTACGAACAAGACTGGAGCTCCCCAAGGCGAGGGGTTCGGCCTTATAAATCCTTTATCCAACAACTACTGGAGTTGTGTAGATAATTCCTGCATCTCGGATGGTGAAAGCCGATAGGGTGCCTTGGCTACAAGGGTGGCTCCTGGAACCAAGTCTATATGGAATTCGACTTGCCGTTGCGGAGGTAGTCCTGGCAGATCTTTGGGAAAAACATCGGGGAATTCCTTCAACACAGAAATGTCTTCGAGTTTCGGCTCCTCAGCCTTCTTATCTACAACGTGCGCCAGGAATGCAACACATCCTTTCCTAAAGCACTTCTGCGCCTTCATACAATTGTTGATTCGCAAAGGTATGTCTCCTTTCTCTCCATGCATGATGAGTGTTCCATCATTCGCAAGAGGGATGCGAATGATTTCCTCGTGGCAAACAACTTCAGCCTTATTCTTAGATATCCAATCCAAGACGACTACCACTTCAAAACTACCTAAACCCACTGGTAGAAGGTTAATAGAGAATTTTTGTTTTCCCCAAGTCCAAGTATACAACCCTTAATAACTTTATCCATTTCGACTGATTTCCCACTTGCCAACACTATAGCATATGGGGAGTCTAGCTTACTTGTTCCTAAGCCAAGTATATCCTTAAGTTCCATAGTCTTAATTCCAAAGTCGGCGCCGATATCAAATAGAACGGATGCAATGTGTCGGTTTATAAGGGACGTACTCGTAACTACGTTCGGATCCTAGCGTGCCTTGCGTCTTCCTTTCATGAAAATTCTCCCAAGAGCTTGAACTTTTCTTCGGGTAGTCCTTCTGATAGTGTCCTTTGTCGCCACATCCGTAGCAACTCTTGACCTTTGCCATTGCTATTACTGCCCTAAATTCCATTCACATGTCTCAAACCAGACCAGCATGCCTCCTTGCCATGCCCGGTCTTGCCCCAATTGCACACCTACGAGTCCTGCACAGACCTGTGTGATAATAACCACATCTTAACTTTGGTAGTTCTTCTTGGTAGTTTTTATCACCTATCTTGGTCATGACAACGAATTCCTTGACTTTCCTAGTCGCAGCGGTTTCCTTATGTTTGTTGTTTGCTTTAGAGCTTTACTTGGGATGTGTATACTTCCTCTTATTTCGCCGTTTTCAGTATTGTTTGCTTCGTATTGGACGATTGTTTCAGCAACTTGTTAGCTCTACAGAACTTCAGGCTCAGCTCTTGTTGCAGGTAATGGTTCTGATTAGACTCGGCCAGTGTTTCCTTTGCTGTGGTTCCCAGGGTGTGAATGCACTACCCAAACGATGGGGTGCACCACGGGATAATGAAGGTGGAAGTACTGATGGGTGCGTTAGTGTTGAAATATGGGTAGAAGTGTCTGACACAAAGTAGGCAAAGACAAGTTTCCTGCTCGTAAGTTGCTATAGTAATTATCTAGGTATTGCCCTACTAGATGAAGGTGTGAACACTTAGAAAGTTTTGGATGGGTGGTGATCATTAGTTTATCCCGCAGAGTCCACCAGGATTTCCCTGCACTACAAGTCGTTATTACGTGGGCCCCTGTAATAATAAATTGTCTTGCACGGTCACCCCAACTTTCCCTCGTTCAAAGGAGATGATCACCCACAGAGGGGACACTACTGTCCTTATACCTCCGACATGGAAAGGACCATTATGGTGGTCCACGCGCCATCATTCGTTATCGCCACGTGCGTATAGGCACAATGCTTTAGATGTAATAGGAATAAGGGGAATTCCTGGAAGTTGGAGGGGCACCTTCTAGATGAGTACTTCACCTTCCTTGATTGGACGGGAGTGTCGTCAATCTTGCTTCGTAAAAGCCGCCGGGGTCTCGTCTCACTGATAAGGTCGCTGTCCAAGGTTACCTCCTCCGCCTCGTCGTCACTGTCGTAGTTAGGCACCTTCGTATTCAAGGGGGAAGAATAGCCTTTTTCTACACTTCACCTTCCTTGATTGGACGGGAGTGTCGTCAATCTTGCTTCGTAAAAGCCGCCGGGGTCTCGTCTCACTGATAAGGTCGCTGTCCAAGGTTACCTCCTCCGCCTCGTCGTCACTGTCGTAGTTAGGCACCTTCGTATTCAAGGGGGAAGAATAGCCTTTTTCTACAGAATCAAGCACGGGGCCTCATTTGGCAATCAACCATAAGCTTCGCAGTGTACGCGAGGTCGATAATCTCATTGAGCAAGTCAAGAACAATAATAGGATTCAAAGTCGAAGGTATCTCGTCAATAATCATTCCGTATACATATATCCATATATCTTATTATATAGTAATGTTTCTTAGGATACACAAGCAAATAAATGCTACATGTCTCATATAACTCTCGTTTGTTCTTTCCTTTGAAAAATGCTGGATTCATGGATCTTGGCGCTTTTTATAAATGCAATGAAAAACCTTTTGTAAAAATGTTTTCGTGAGAGAGTCCTAATGATTGTAGTCTAGACTCGAGAAGGAATCCTAGTTCACTACAATCGAAGCTCTGATACCAAACTGTCACACCCTGACTTTTGCAGAATCGTATGCGTGTGACTTAATCGGTTCTCATTGCATTCAATTATAATAAACAACTATATGATCAAAATGATGTTCATCCATTCAAAGATTTGAAATATTACAACACAAGTCATTTAAGTTTCAACCAAAACCCTCAAGTTGTGAAACAACCAAAAGTGGATGACATCTAAACTTGAAGTTTACGTCTTGAAAATAACACCAGCGCCCAAAAGCACTGCTTGGTACTAGTATCACCAAGAGTGTGGCTGCCTGAAACCCATTAGATATAACCTTTTGTTCCGCGGTCTTGGTATGTAACTGATTAATGGTGCTTATGGTACCCTATTCGTGACATGATCTAAAGTATCATTCCTTAGTTTTTGTATCCAACATACCATAACACATGTATTTTCCCCAAGTTTAAAAAGCATGTAAAAGTTTAAAAGTGGGGACATGAACTCACAACTTTGCGTATCCTGCGCCGTAAACTTCACCGGTTGGTTTTGTAACGTCATGACCTATACGTATTCTATGTATGTTAGTCACTAGACTTGTATCACACAGGTACAAGTCACCATCTTTTGTTTATGTATACGTTCTTTGTATGTTCAATCTTTGTGAGGGTCGTGCCCTTGTTTGTC
This sequence comes from Helianthus tuberosus, assembly GCA_030545235.1. Lineage (NCBI taxonomy): Eukaryota > Viridiplantae > Streptophyta > Magnoliopsida > Asterales > Asteraceae > Helianthus > Helianthus tuberosus. Next base: position 112,955,718 of record CM060394.1, on the reverse strand, counting down.
GGGTCTCGCCCGTTTGTCATGCCTTTGCACTTTATGTATGTAATATATTTTTGTAAATATATATTTTACCTCTCAAATATATATTCATTCATGTAGTCCCTTTTCAAGGTAACAGATGTTAAAAATAATTTATATTTTTAACTTTTCATGTATGTTACTTATATTATTTTTCCAAAAATAAATATAAGTATTTCGTAAAATAATATCCTCAATATTATTTTGGTACAAGTATTCTTAGGAAAAGTATACTTGTATTTTATGTAAATACTTGTGTATTTTGTATTTTTCACCAAAAGTCAATACTTTGATTTCTATTACTTTCCGGAATTAGATTTCTTAAAAATAAATTATTTTTAAGATTTGTAAGAAATATATATATATTGTCATGCTATAAAATGTGACAACTGGCCCCAAACTGTAATTTCCGTACACCTTAATTATTATTTAATGACTGCAATTATGTGCTTAAATGTCAACATTGTCTGATTTCATATTATACAAGTGAATTCATGCATGTTTTATACTACAAGAATTACTTTATGATAGCGTTGCGTCAGAAATACTAGTAAACTCACCGGTAAGACACATCGTGTCAACAATTCTGCAGAAAGTAGTTAAACAATAGAATTGGAGCCTAGGTGTAGGTCCAACGACAAGAATACGGTAAAACCCAAGAGTACATACAAGGGTTTATATATAGACTTTCCAGAAACTAAAATACGCACTAAAAAGCACCCGAAACGCACTTTAAGTGCAGAATTTTATTAAATTCAGCTATAAATAAGCTTTTAACACATAAATGTTATGTAGAAATCATGATTTATCATTCAGAATATTTCCCTAAGTGTCGGGAATCGAAAGTGTTACAAAAGGGTACGTAGAGGACACTAAACAGTGCAATTTAGCACTTTAACGAACCAGTATCTAACCGAACAACCGGACATAACCCGGAACATCAAAATATTATTAGAAGCATTGTTTTAATGTTTCTGAGCTAGTTATGGTTCCCGAACACCATAACACCCCTTATAACATAATAACACACTAGGTCCCTAAACCTTACACTTGAAAGCTTACTTACTTATGGAATTAGGGAATGAAATTTTCACATTAACCCCCCCCCCCCCCCACCCTATATGGTGGACGGTTATGAGGGGCCCCACCACCAAGATTTTTCCAAAATCTTACAAAATATTCTCTTAATCTTTCTTGGATTTACCTTGATTTAGTAAGATTATGTTTAGTACTATGGGGACATTATACACAATGGGTAAAGGAACTAGGTGTTAGTATAAGACTAAGCTCTCATTCATTTTCACCATTCCATCTTCTCTCCTCCTCCATCATAAGCTTCGGCCAACCTCCCCTACACACACCACCATCATTTTCTTTGCAAGATCATACAATCCGAGGTCTCCTCAAGGTGCTAGAAGGTCACTAACGAGGCTCGGTGCTCACGGAACTTCAGGGACCTCTTCCGTTTGCTTTTACCCACTTGATTTTCATCATTTTTCTTCCCTAGCTTGAAGCTAGTGGTAAGGCTCTTTTGATCTTTGTTTACTTCCATTTTAGTTGGTTAAAAGATATAACATGATGATTAACTCAAGAACACTAATGAACTTACACATGAATCTTGAAACATAAAGCTTGTAACATGATGAAATAGTGTTGAAATGATTTTGTTGGTGTATGAATGATATTTGGTAGTTGATTACTAGAAATATTGATGTTGAGCATTACATAAAGCTTGCTAGATTGTGATTAAACACATGATCTAGCAAGATAGAGGATGATTATATGTTAACACAAGAAGACCATCCTCATGTATAAACATGAACTTGATGAACAAAATGATTTTCTTGAAAAAGTAATATACAAAAGAAGCTAGTAAACTTATAAATCCAAGATTTATGAATGATTTTTCCAAGAAAAACAAGTGTAAAATATGATTTTTAGAAGATCATGATTCTTACATAAACCAATATTATTTTTGGTGGAAAAACAAGTGTATGAACACTTGTGAAACAAGAGAGTTAATGAAATCAACATTTTTGTAAATTATGTTTACAAGTTGTAAACACCAAATCTTTTCAAGAATGGAATTTTTGATGAAATAAACACACTTTAAAGAGTAACTAAAGTCTACTAGAGACATTGCCAAGTTACTACAAGTTTTGAGAAAGAACAAGTTCATGTTGTCATGTAACTTACTTGATTTTAATACTTGTTAGATGAGGAATGAGTTGTTGATTGTTGATGATGTTTTAAAAGAAAATAAACACATGTTTTAAAAACATGGGAAACCTCCATTTTTAGGGGAAACTCTGCCAAAATTTTATAAATTTTGACACTTAGAAAAATATAAGTTTTTGAGAAACTTATTCCCTAAAAATATATCTAAAAACATTTACCAAGGTCTCCCAAACTTTTGTGTTAAGAAATGAGGATTTCTTCAAGAATAAAAATGGATATTAAGTATGTATATTTGTGAGAAAATATATATATTTGATCACCAAATTTTGTGCTAAGTGTATGTAGTATGTATTATACGTGATAGTGTATTAGGACTTGAAATTACACTAAATACTTCAAAGGAGTGAAGATACAAAATATACATACAACATACTTAGACAAATACAAGAAAATATATTATGAAAATACATTACTTGATAGAATAAATAACTTGGACAAGTTATGAACATTAAATGAAGTATTGAACAAAATACATAATTCGGGTGAAAAATACAAGATACTTATATTTATTTTTGAGAAAATAATATAAGTAAGACAAATAGTTAAAAATATAAATTATTTTTAACACAAGAACACATATATAAAAGATAGTGACTTGTACTTGTGCGATACAAGTCTAGTGACTAACGTTAATAAAACACGTTTAGGTCACGACGCTAGATAAGCAAATCCGGTGAAGTTTGCGACGCAGGAACGCAAAGTTGTGAGTTCATGCTCCCCCTTTTCTTTTAACTGTTTTCAGTTTTATAACTTCGGGGGTGAAATACATGTTACAAATGTTACAATATTTATAAATGGTATGATGGATACAAAAACAAGAAGCACTCTTGGTGATAACTAGTACCAAGTATGATGCGTTTTGAGGAATGATACGAGAAATCGTGTCACGAATGGGGTACCATAAGCACCATTAATCGTGTACATACTTAGACCGCAGAACAAAAGGTTAGATCTAACGGGTGACTGGGCAGCCACACTCTTGGTGAAAACTAGTACCGAGTAGTGCTTTTGTGTCTCCTTCGTGAATCGACAACTAGAAAATTGCCTATGGTTTGGTGACTTCCTATGTCGTGTCACATGTTAATGGCCTTGCAACCCATTAACAACCCTGATACATACAAGAATACTTTATGGTTCATACCACAAGAATACTTTATTTATACAAGAATGCTTTATTTACACAAGAATACTTTATTTGTACGAGGTTCGTACACAAGAATACTTTATTTGGCTCATACCACAAGAATACTTTATTTATACAATAATGCTTTATTTATACACGAATACTTTATTTTTACAAGACACATATCACGTTTTCATACAAAGTATACTAGCGTGAAATACAAAAATTGCATGAATTCACACCAACATTATGTTGACGTTTTTTTTTTCCAAAACTCACATGTATTTCAGGTAACTAAAAGTGGATGTGCGCGCGGTCTTACTCATGCTCTTGGATGTCGTTTATGTTAAATAAAGTTGTAAACTTTCAGACAATGTGTTGTCTCGTGATGTAAACACTTAAATTATGTTTTCCGTTGTGAAAGGTTAATGGTGTTTAAAGCTATTTTTATGAGCATGTAGTATGTTTACCAATCGTATGCAATGAAAACCTTTCATGATCACACCTCGTGCTTCCGCCTTAGAAAGGGGTGCGACATAAAATATATATAATCATTCTCGTTATTCACCCGATTCTTGTATACTTATGTATTCTCATGTAGTTGTTTGTGTATTTTTGTATTCATACTCCTTGGGAGTATTTAGTGTATTTTCAAGTCCTTAATACACTTTTACATATAATACACACAATATACACTTAGCACAAAATTTGGTGATCACTAAATATATATATATTTTCCCCAAAAATATACATTTTTAATATCAAGTTTTATCTTGAAGAAATCATCACTTCTTGACTGGTAATTTTACACAAAAGTTAGGGAAACCTTGGTAAATATTTTTAGGTGAATTTTTAGGGAATAAGTTTCACCAAAACTTATATTTTTCTAAGTGTCAAAATTTTATAAAAATTTTGACATAGTTTCCCCTAAAAATGAAGGTTTCCCATGTTTTCAAAACATGTGTTTATTTTCTTTTCGATCATCAAAACAATTTCAACAACAATTATCAACAACATATACTAATTTATTCATATGAAACATCATGGTGAACTTGATTCTTGTTAAACATGTGTAGACTTTTAGATCTACACTTTACATAAGGTGATCTTTCCGAAATAAGTGTTCTTGTAAATTTTTAACCAACTTTTTATAAGACATTATTTTACTAACCAACTCACCCAAGAGTTTAATGGTTTCAAAGTTTGTAAATCATGTTTCTAAAATCACTTTTGTGTTTATTAGAAAGATCGTAATTTTTAACATCATGTTTAACCATGGATCTTTCAAGATCCATGCTTAATATTTTTAGATTTTTCATAAAAAAGCTTTGCGTTAAACTTTTAACAAACTTTCCATAGATATTAGTTTCAAAAATTAGTTTAACACACACTTTGTTACTACAAGATTACAAGTTTATGTGTAAAAATTCCTATTTCAAGTTCACATTATGCTTCACATGTTCATCTTCAAGTCTAACCATGGATCCTTCAAGATCCATGCTTAAAATTTGTAGATCTAAGCTTTAACATACTTGATTTAATCATAATCACAAGATACCACATCAACAACTTCATTACATATACTAAAATTTCATGCAATCACTTATTTTCTTCATGAATATGTTAGATCTTCTTATTTTTAATATTAAAAGTTAAGTTGCTTAGATGGTGCAACTTGTACATAGCATAAACATGAATTAAATTTGTGATCAAGAAGCTTACTACTAGCTCTAATGGCTAGGGAAGTGGCACAAAAATGAAGATGATGAACAAGGAAGAAAGTGAGTGGTTAAAAGCTCCACGAAGAGGTCCTTCAAGTTCCGACACCTCAAGTCTTCTTAGATGGTCTCCATACACCTTGTAATGATCTTGGAATGGATGTATGATGATCAAAAGTGAGGGGGTATGATGGTGGAGGTGAGGCCGAGAGTTAGAGGGGGAGAAGGGAAGAAGATGAGTGAATGTAAGTAGGTGATTAGTGTAGATTTTATAAGGATCCTCCAAATCTTTTTAGGGTATATTTGTAGAATATTCTTGCATAAAATCAAATACAATCTAAGGAGATCAAATAAAATCCACCAAAATCTAATAAAATCCCCATGGTGGGACCCTTGTCCAACCATCCAACTAAAGAGGGGGGGGGGGCAAAGTGTAAATTTTTGGAAGATGGAGGTTTAAAGTGCAAACTAGAAGGTTTAAGTTAGTATAAGTGTGTTTAGGTGTTTTTATGATTTTTAAGGTATTCTAGCATCAATACTAGTTTAATATCATAAAAACATTACTTCTAGTCAAATTTTGATGTCCCAGTTATTGTCCGGTTGTTCGGTTAGATACCGGTTCGTTAAAGTGCTAAATTATACCGTTTAGTGTCCTTTATGTACCCTTTTGTGACCGTTTCAATTCCCGACACTTTGTAAGTTATTTTGGACAACAAAACATAAATTCTGCATGATATTTTGGGGTTAAAAAGCTGGTTATAGCTTAATTATGGCTGATTTGTGCAAAATTCTGCATTTAAAGTGCCTTTCAGGTGCTTTTTAGTGCATAGTTTAGCTTCCGGAAAGTTTATATGTTAACCCTTGTATCCATACTTGGGTTTTAATGTACTTTAGACGTTGGACCTACTCCTAGGCCCTAATTCCATTATCTGGCTGCTTTCTGCAGTGCTGCTGACACAGTGTGTCTTACCGGTGAGTTTACTAGTCTTTCTGACGCAACGCTAAAGTAATGCATAAAGCAATATTTGAAGTATAAAATGTGCATGAATTCACATGTATAGCATGAAATCAGACTATGTTGACATTTGAGCACATAATTGCAGATATTTATTAATAATTAGACTGTACGAAAATTACCGATTTTGTGCCAGTTGTCACAGAATAGGCTGGTACATTTATAAATAAAACACCTAGAGAGTGCTTATGAGTTCTAACGAGCAATTATGGAACAAGGGATCATACTTTTTTGGGTTGGGGCATAGGGCGGAACATTTATAAATAAAAACAAACCAAGCAGACCCCCCCCCCCCCCACCCACACACACTCGTCATCCTAGAACGGCAGAACATGAAACACTGAAACAAAAGTCTAGGGGCCATTTTTGTGATTAATACAAGTACATTTACATTTTACAAAATAACAACAATTAATAATAGATTATGAAACTAGTTACCAACATATTGCTAGATAACTCGATTTACAAAACCAACCATGAATTTACTAACATCATCTTGCAAGATCACAAAGAAAATATATTTTTTAAAATTATATTGTAGTGAATGTCAATAACTAGGAAGATATTGATTCGATCCCATGAAGAGAACCATGGATCTACTAACCGTCTTATTGCAATACTTGCAAGATCACAAACAAATTACACTCAAATTTTATATCATATCAAATGGCCTTTCACTTTTACCGAGTGCCCAAAAGAAAGATAAAAAGTAGTTAAAAGAATATACACACATTAACCAAAATATAAAGAAAATCCAGTTACGATTACTTAACATGCTTTTACTTGCCACCCTAAACTAAGATTAGAATCTGACCATTAATGTATAAATTAAATATTAGAAACTAAAATCCATAATCTAACAATTACGCAACATGCTTTTGTTGACTCATTCACGTTCCATTTTGAAATTACAACACATAAGAAGACGAAAGATGATATTCAATTCAATTAAATAAGAACATGCATACCTGGCTTTTACTTGCGATCGATCCTTTCTTCAATCTGGGATGATGAGGATTGTAGGTTATTTAAGTAATTTAAACCCTAAAAGCTTGTAGGTTTTTTAAACGCTACTTCCACCAGCGTTTCAAAAAGAGCTTTTCAACTAATCTAAAAGCCTGAATACTGTTTCAACCAAACAAGACTTTTATTGAGCCTGGAGAATTTTTTTATTTTTTTATTTTTAACCTGAAGCTTGAATCTTTTAAAAGCTCCTAAAAACTTGTTGCCAAACATAAAGTTTACATCATATCATATAAGGTAATATAAAAAACAAAATTATGTCTTGGATACCGCCACATATCAAGCCTTTATGAAAATACAACTCTAATCTTATCAAATCTAGTCATCTCCAGCTTTTAATTTCGAAATTACGCATCCATAACCTATATCAAATGATGTAATGGTAGGCAAGTCACATGTTTTCTCTTTTATAGATTTTAGGTTTGAATGATCTTTACATTAACAGGGGTTTTGCCATAGGGTAAAGTTCTTGTACAAATAATCTTAACATACTAAACATACAAATTGAAGGAAAACTCAAAAAGACAAGGCGGCATTTTTGTAATTATCAATAACTATCAAAGTTACTCTACAAATATACCTAAAAAAAACCTAACCACTCCCCCCCCCCCCCCCAAAAAAAAACCTAAACCCCCCACCCCACCCCCCAAAAACCTAAAAAAACCTAACCCCACCCCCAAAAAACCTAAAAAAAAACCTAACCCCCCCCCCCCCACCCCCCAAAAACCTAAAAAAAACCTAACCCCCCACCCCCCCCCCCCCCACCCAAGCTAAAATGCTAAAAACTAAACCCCCAAAAAACCTAAAAAAACCTAAAAAAATAAAAAAAAACACACAAATTATTTTATTTTATTTTTTTAACATTTTTTATTAAAAAATCGCTACTTTTAGTAGCAGCAAAAAAAAAAAAAAAAAAAAAAAATTTTTTTTTTTTTTTTTTTTTTTTTTTGCTAACGAAATGTAGCGATTTTTTAATAAAAAATGTTAAAAAAAAATTTGTGTTTTTTTAGGTATTTTTTGTTGTAACTTTGATAGTTGGTGGTAATTACAAAAATGTCACCTTGTCTTTTTGGGTTTTCCTTCAATTTGTATGTTTAGTATGTTAAGATTATTTGTATTTGATCTTTTGCCTTTTTGCCATAATATCTTATAGGTCACATGCCATTACGAACTACAATTTATCTTATCTTTTTGTTAGTGAGGCACGCGAGTCTCCTAAAAACGGATTCTAATGGTTACCAAAACTTAAATCTCCATTAAAATGAACTAAAAGAAATTCAAGTTTTTCGCAAAGATGTTACTTTATGGTTGAAGACAGAAGAATTATGCTATATGATTTTGTTTCTTGAATCAAAACCCATACTTATTAATTCCGTAAGAGTCCAACCCACATTAGAAGATGCGCGCACATAGATAGACGAAGGCATACGGTTTATTTCATTTCTAGCCGCTGATATTCAAATCATTCCTAATTATAATTCTTTTAATATTGTGAAATGTGAAAAATGACACACATATATCTTACATATCTTGTTTATTGATAAATTGAAGTTTCCCATGAATTTCACTTAGCCACCTTCTAATCAAACAAATTTAAGAAGCTATCGAAAGCCTTACATAGTAACATAAAAATTAGAGTAAACTGTCATTTTGGTCTCTAAGGTTTGTCCAGTTTTACTACTTTAGTTCAAATCTTAAACTTTTTATATCTGGGTCCATTTGGTTTTATTTTTATTGGCATTTTGGTTCAAAAGTAAAATCTTGGCAGATTAACCTAATCAAACCCTCAACTTTTGTCCTTTTCCACAGGGCAATTTTTGTCATTTACGTTTTATTATAACTGATTATCAATTAAAATTAATAAAACTAAAATATTATAACCTGACCCTATAAAAACCCATCTTCCCCAACCCCAACCCAAACCCTAATTCCACAGCCACCTCCAACTCCAACTCCACCACCGCCACCCCCTCCTCCCTTCTCACCAACGCCAGCACTACCTCCTCACCACAGCCGCTACCACCACCTCCTTCTCACCACTGCCACCACTACCTCCTCACCCATGTCTTCATCTTCCCCTAACACAGAAGACCAAATACCATAATCCAAACCCGAATTCTTCTACAAGTAGATCGACAAAAGATAAGATCATATTCATTCATTCGTTCAATGCATCAACAAATTTCATCAAAAGATGTGGTGACAAAACAACCCAACAATGATCATCACCACAACCGCCGTCGCCGGAGAACCGATCGGACCACCGGAGCCACGGTACCGCGGCGTTAGAAAGCGGTCGTCACTCTCTGATCTGCGATTCGTCTTCATCGGTGGTTGATGATTAGAAAGCAGCCGTCACCGTCTCCGTCACTCTCTCTCTCTCTCTTCCGATCACTCACTCTCTCTCTCTCAAACGGTGAGGGTGGTTTTGGGGTTTTGGGGAGGGTGTAATTATGTGGTTGGTTCTCGTGGTTTGGGGTTTCGAGAGTGAAGTGAGTGATGTATGGTGGCCATGGTTTATAAAGCAATGTATAAACTGCCATTTCAGTAAACTGCCATGGTTGGTTCTCGTGGTTTGGGGTTTCGAGAGTGAAGTGGGTTAGCAGATGGGTGGTTCTCGTGTGGTGGTGGTGTTTGTTCAGCTCAGGTGATGGCTGGATTTAGTGGTGGTGGTGGATGGATTTTGAGCAATGTATAAACTGTCATTTCGAGAGTGAAGTGGGTGATGCATGTGTATTTATATTTTTTAAATAAATAGATAACATAACTCAAGTGCCCTCATAAAGACCAAAATGCCCTTGATGAAAAGGACAAAAACCAGGTTTTTTTTTTAGAAATCTGACCTGATTTGAGATTTGGACCAAAATGACAATAAAACTGAAAGTACAGGGACTCAGATACAAAAAGTTTGAGATTTAGATTAAAGTCACAAAACTGATCAAACCTTAAGGACCAAAATTGCAGTTTACTCTAAAAATTGACATTAACCATTTACGTAGAAAGCCTTACATGGTAATAAAAAAGTTAACATTAGCCATTTTACTTAACTGAAGATCTACAACCAATAATACAATTATAAATAGCAAAAAAAAATATATATTACCTAATTACGACGTCGTTTCTGTGTATTGTTTATGAGTTTATGCATGACGCATGAGCAGTTCTGGTACTTGACGTTTTTTTAGTAAAGAAAAGTCATTTTAGAATGCATGGACTTTTATATAGGGCCATTGAACCTGGACCAGTGCACATCAATTTATGGAATCAAAAGCTATTGATCTAATCTATATCTATCATGTATTTTCTGTCATAGTCTTTCGATCAGTCAAATCCCTAGACGTCGCCATTAATATTTTCATCACAACAGTTGTCACGTTTCCATTAATTTAAGCTCATGGCTGCTTACACATAAATACAAAATTACTAAAATATTAACAAACACGTGTCCTAGCCATTGGGTGTTAATGATAGAGTTGTAGAGTCTAATGAAGCATAAACTTTAGCAAAATCTGATGGTTAATTTTTTTGATAGTCACATTCCACAAGAAATGTTATCGCTAAATTTAGTCGCAAAGTAATCTCTGGTTACAAAATGGCCCATTTTAGCCAAGAATATAGTTTGACCACCAATTTAGCCATCTGATGCATCCTTGGACCAGGGCATCACATATTTCGAGCCATCTGATGCGTCTGCAGGTCTTACCAACGCGTCAGGGAATAGTCAAGCGACACGTGTGTCAATGATTGGGTCTGAAAACTTCTGCTGCTTCGAAGGCGTCTACCCGACGCATCCACTTTAGCTTGCGTCTGGCTTAGTGTGATGCGTCTGGCTGGGCACAAGTTTTTATGCGTCGGTTATAGACGCTTCGTATGCGTCCAGAAGACGCTTCCATTGTCAGCTTTTGGATGCCCCTAGGAGCTGCTTCTTATGCGTCCAGGAGACGCTTCCATTGTCAGACGCTGGATGCCCCTAAGCGCTGCTTCGTATGCGTCCAGTAGACGCTTCCATTGTCAGCTTTTGGATGCCCCTAAGAGCTGCTTCGTATGCGTCCAGCAGACGCTTCCATTGTCAGCTTTTGGATGCCCCTTAGAGCTGCTTCGTATGCGTCCAGCAGACGCTTCCATTGTCAGACGCTGGATGCTTTGGATGCGTCTTAACACGTTTATTTATGCGTCTTATCACGTTTATTAATGCGTCTAGAAGAAGCATCCATTTGTCAGCTTTTTGATGCGTCTTTAGTAATGACGGACGTCTGCCCGAGGAGTCGAGAGACGCATTACACAAAAAAAATTAGTTTCCGTTTTTATTTATTATCTTTTATTATAAATGTATACACGTTTCTATTTTTAGATTAGAATATAGGTTACCAAGAAATACATCTTCATATTTTTTTTCTCTCTATTGATATGGCAATCAGATTTGTTGTTTACTGTGGTGGCAAGTGGGAAGTCGTTGATGGGAAGCTAGAGTACGTGGTCCAACCGGATTTTGTTAGACGTGGTTTTGAAACTTCTACTAAAATTTCTTATAACACATTTTTAAAAAATCTTAGTGAGTCAACAGGTCTTCAAAACATCACACGTGTATCTTACAAAATGTCAAGTTTTAGCGATCCCATTGATATAGTTGATGATTCCGATCTTACTTTTTTTTCCAATATTGCGGAAACAAACCCTCTTGAGTTATTTAAATTATATGTGGTGCAAGAATAAGTTGGTTCATCTGTGGGTTCTTCCAATTTTTTTAAATGTCCTGATCTTAACGTAACTGTTTTTCCTGAAGTTGAATGTAACGCATCATATAAATCTGGAGTTACTGATAATGTTAATTGTCCCCTTGAAAATAAAAGCCAGTTTTACATAGGTTATATTTTCCGTAACAAACAGGAAATGAAAATAGAATTAGGAAAATTGTGTCTTTCCGAAAGTTTTTCGTATAAAGTAGACAGATCATCCAAAACTCATTACGAAGTATCTTGTATTGATGAGAATTGCCAGTGGAATTTCAAGGCAGCGAGTCGGGAATCTTGTGATGTTTTTTACATAAAACATTTTAACAACAAACATACATGTTCTAAGACGCTAACATATCCACATATGCGACAAGCAAACCCAATGGTGGTTGGTAGCTTATTAATAGAACAATTTAAAGATTCTGGACGGATATACCGTTCGACCGAAATTGTAAAGGATTTTAGGATTAAAGAAAAAGTCAATTTATCGTATATGCAAGCATGGCGTGGGAAATGTAACGCATTACAACTTTTGCAAGGTAGTTCCTCAAGTTCTTTTGCGAAACTTCCCGTCTATTGTTATAACTTGGAGAAGGTTAATCCAGGAACAGTGACACACATACGCACTGATTCTGAAAGTCGTTTTGAAATGTTATTTGTGGCCATAGGTGCGGTGGTAAGTGAAAGACTATAAATAAATAAATCAATAAATAAAATTTTCCCCAAAAATCTAACATTATCGTATTGCTTTCAGATTCGGAGCTTTGTCCGTAATTTAAGACCGCTTATCATCATAGATGCGGCCCACTTGAAGGGTGAATTTAAAGGAACAATGTTTTTGGCTGTTGGCATGGACGGAAACAATCAGATTTTGCCTATTGGTTATGGCATTGGTAAATCTGAAGACGGTGAGTCGTGGACGTGGTTCCTTTCAAAACTGAAAGATTGTATCGGCGAGCATCCAGATTTGGCAATCATTTCTGACCGGGCAGCTTCTATACAATTAGCCGTACGGGTGGTGTTTCCAAGAAGCTTTCACGGGTTATGTTGTCGTCATTTGATGGTCAACCTTCGATTACCGTAAAAAAAAAGGAATATGAGAGTCTTTGGTGGAAGACTTGCAAATCTTACCGGATATCCGATTTTCAAGAATCATTCGACGCGCTATATGCTGCTGTTCCAAGATTACGAAACATTCTTATAGAAATTGGGTTTGACAAATGGTCAAGAGCACATTGTCCAGCCAGAAGATATCATTACATGACATCTAATAGCGCTGAATCTATGAATGCTTTATCAAACCATGCCCGAAAAATTCCAATAACCCAACTGATAGAATTTTTCATACAGTCTGTCCAAAAATGGTTCTATGATCGCCGGAAAGAGGGAATTCAAGGGGAACACTTGCTTACAACGTGGGCTCAAAAAAAAATTCGAGGCAAAGTTGAAGGTTCTCGTTCGTGGGTGGTTGCTGGAATTGCCCAGGACAGTTTTGATGTTGATGACGGTGGAAAGAGAGGTTTAGTTGACTTCTCTAATGGAACATGCAGTTGTCGGGTTTGGCAAGTATCTGGGTTACCTTGCGGGCACGTTATTGCGGTATCTAGATTTTTAGGTGAACCAGATTGTGCTCATTATGCGATGTCATTTTACACTAATGAAGTTTATAAATCCACGTATGAGGAGCATATAAATCCAGTCCCTGATAAATCAGAGTGGGAAGTACCCGATGGACTGGTGAATCTGCAACCACCGCTTATTACAAAACGACAAGCCGGACGTCCGAAAGAAAACAAACGAATCCTATCGCTAGGAGAGGACCCAACTCCCGTATATTGCGGTAAGTGCAAAACGTATGGGCATTCACGTGTGAGCTGTTTAGCACCGCCCAAAACAAAGACTTCTTCTCGCACCGTCTCTAAGCAACAACCCACAACCGTCCAAGTTGAAGCTGGAGAATTTCAGGATTATGTAATTCAAAATACATACCCCTTGTACAATTTGGGTGATGATTAAAAAAGAAGTTTTTGTATAAATTTATGCCAAATGTATATTACAATCCTTATTTTATTTATATTAACTTTCTGTTTTAAGTTTTTTGTAATTCACAAAACAAGCCTATTATAATTGAAAAAAAAAAGAACATAATTTCACTAAATAAACAATTAACAAAAATTTCGATTCAATTAATTTATGGATTAATTTATCTCACAATAATTTCACTAGGCATTATTTATTAATTAGATTATTAATGGGGTGTGAAACGTGCAGAATAGAGTTGATCCGCCATAAATCTTCTATATCTCATACATGCATCTTGCATGTTTCGTTCCTGCCAGTTTGGAAGTACACTGTTTTGCACAAGATTTTGCAGCAACATAGACAATATCACACCCGAATTCCGACCAACCCGATGGTCCGATGTAGGCCAGACAACATCCCCGGTGTACTCCAACGCATCAGCCTCACTTAGTCCCGCATTTTCCCAATATTGTATACGACCGAGGAACCATAAGAAGAGACTCTCGAATTCTACTAGAATTTGGTGTATCCTTCTGTGAATGCAGAATCGTTCCCCGCAATTAAGTGCATCACATTTATTGGTAAAATAAACGGTAATTTTTAGTGAGTGCATATCTATCTTCAAGATTACCCAGCCTTCTTTGTCTTGGGATACTGGTATGTAAACCTAAAAAGGAGATACGGTAAATATTTAGTGAGTACATATCTATGTTGCTCATTGTTACAATGTAATTTTTTTTACCGTATCCACTTCCCAAAAGGCAGGGTAAAGTTCTACATTGCCAGTAGCGTATCCGTAAGCATCTTGATCCTGTTCCGCCAGAAGGTTTATAAAATTTGGGGGTAGAATGGTCCAACAAACAGTATTTGATGAAGATGTCCCTCGACGATTTTCTGTTTCTCTATCTTGTATTAGCTTGTTACACCATGCACGGACATGCTAATTTTTTTTTAAAGTATCATATTTAAAAATTATAAATAGTATAACTAATAAAACTATGTAAAATAATCTAATTACCGTTTCTTGCATAAATCCATCTCCACAATACCCTAGTACTCCACCCCACCACTCTCTGTCTAATGGCGTCTGCCCCATATAAGTTGAATAGCAAAATTGGCTATCACCGTCATAGTAGAAGTCAAGAACATTTTGTGACCAATGAACAGATTGGTCATCCCGATTAAGCCAAACAATGTTCTCTACACAATCTGGAATGCTTGATTGACGCCTTCCTTTTGACAACATTATTGTGAAAATTT
Organism: Helianthus tuberosus; assembly: GCA_030545235.1. NCBI lineage: Eukaryota > Viridiplantae > Streptophyta > Magnoliopsida > Asterales > Asteraceae > Helianthus > Helianthus tuberosus. Next base: position 112,940,571 of record CM060394.1, on the reverse strand, counting down.
GTGGTGGTATGAAAAAATCCCACCAATGGTCCATATTTATAGACCAATAATAACTTCCACCTACCTCCTCCTTTTTTATAACTAATACAATATTATATTTTTTTTTAAACCGTTTGTTAAAAATAGGTAAACTCAATATTAATAAAATAATTTAATAATTTTTTATAAAGTTTCAGAATCTGTTTTTTTTATTATTATTTAAAGGTATTTTTATAACTTATAAAAAACTAGCATTTAATTATTGTAAGTTTCAAAAGATGGAATGACAATTTTGTTCCTTTATTAAACTTTATGTTACAATTTAGTTCCTTTATTAACTTATACTAATTTTGCATTTAATTAACACATCCATGCCTATATATATAACCTACTTCCCATAACAATCATTCCACTTTCTTTACTCTACACAAAATCTTCAAGAACATGGATGATTCATGGACCGAGGTTGAAGACATTGCCGTTGCAATGTCCTACGTTGAAACGAGACACCTATGCCGCCATGCTACTATGGATGCCGCCTTTTGGGTCAGCGTTTTCCACATGTTTTGTAGACATGTTGGTGAAACCGAACGAGATGTGATGGAGGTGGAGACCCGTTCGGCCTACCTAAGGTGCATGTGTTCGAGGTTCAATGGAAGGGTAAAGGAAGCGGCCAAGGCAGCGTCCAACGAGAAAAAGAAGTTAACTGAAAAAGAAGTGATCGAGGATGCAAAACTAGAGTACCTGTTGACGTATCATGAAGACTTCGATCGGGTCTCTGTTTGGGAGATTATGAAGATTTACTTGTAAATCTTCATATACTTCGTCACTTATGTCTAAGATCACCCGTTTGTTAACCGATTTTGGTTTTATGTACTAGTTTGGTTAACAAGTTTTATTTTTAATATTTAAGATATGTATGAAACGAACCGTTTTGGTTATATTAATATATATTATGTGCATTAAATCTATTTGGTTATATTAATATATTTGGTTAACAAGTTTTTTTTTTTACATAATTCTGCACCCCCTTCTGAATTGGTCCGAAAATAGTGTAAGAATTGCTGCATTAAAAGTTTTTTTTTTTTGCGGAGAATCAGATTTGGGCCGGCCAGAAAATAGTGCATTAAAAGTTTTTTTTTTTTTTTATATTTGGTTAACAAGTTTTTTTTTACATTAAACAGAGTGTTTTTTTTTTTTACATAGTTCTGTAATGAGCCAAATCAGAAAGGGGAGAATCAGATTTGGGCCGGCCCAACCCGTAATATTGGGTCAACTGCATGGGCTAGACCAAAATATTGTAATGTAAATGGGCTATAAACAATAAACAAACAATTAAAAACAATGTTTCCATACTTAAAGCGAACAGAAATGGGCCGGCCCAATGACATTTTTTGAAATCGAACAAATTTAATTCAGTGGAAATAGGATGGGTCGAATCAGAATTGGGCCCCAAATCTGAATCAGAATTGGGCCGAATCAGAAATGGGGCGAATCAGAAATGGGCCGGCCCAATGCAAAATGTTCAACGTCAAAATACCTTGTTTACGGATCTACAACTTTTTCATCAACTTGTTCATCCTCATCATTTTTTTCAAATGACTGGCAACTACTGACAAGATCAAAGTCTTCCGGTAACAGGCTATCGTAGAACATGATAGCCAACCTTTGTCTCATTTGGTAAGCTGCCTTTGCGGTGTTTTCTTCTCGATAATAGGGTTCCTTGTTGATAAACCTTTCCATGAAAATGCAAACCCATACACCACAATCTCCTAAACTCCCTGATTGTTGAGGTACTTGCCTGGGGTAAACGACTTTGAACGGCAACGACAACTTTATTGGCTCATCGGCTGAATAGTATCCGTTGATGCGTAGCCATATGTCGAAGGCAAAATTGATGTGGTAAATGACTTCCGTTCTGTCTTGAACCAATGTTTGACTTTGCAATAAACTACACACGTAGGAATATGTAAATTGTAAGAAATTGATTCAATGCAATATATTGGTAGTATATATACGATATGACGAACCTGTCGTAAATTGTGAGAGTCCGATTGCGAAGGTGGAACACCCCCAAAATCCAATGCACGTTTTTTATATTCAACGGAACATAAACCTATCCATGCATAAAAAAGTTGCTAATAATTTTTTATTTTTAAATGAAATATATATAAACATTTCGGCATTCAAACGTAATTTACCTCGTCAACTTCGGAAATTGGTGGAATAGGAATCAAGGACCCATTGAAATAGCGGTCCATCCTCCGGTGTGCATCACACTGAATTACGGTCAATTGAAAATAGGGTGGTAGAATGCTCCAACGATCGGTGTCGTTCCTCTGCTCGTACATCTTAATCATCCAACCGTATAAATGTTGTTTTGAAAATTTTTTAAAATAACAGATTTGAAAATATAAATAATTTGAAAGCATTAATATTGATAATTTTCTTACATCATCACTTAACCAACCGGACCCGTCGTCACCTAGCAACGAAGACCAAAATTGTGGACCAACTTCACCGGCCATCGTTTTTCCAAGCTTCCGGGTCCTTGAATCCGTCTTGTTTACCAGTGAACTTTCGATGATATACCAATCTCGGATCTTTTGAATCTGTATATCCGTACACGTACTATCTTCTTTGTTCTTCTTTCTCTTTGACACATTCTTGAACAAAACAAAAGGTGATAGCATAGACGGACCGGGCTTTACTAACCTTTCTGATCGCCGCACTGCGGCTGTCGGGGCATCGTTGACTAACTGTTCTGTATTATTACATACAAGATCGTCAGACGGTTGCAACTTGCAAGTTGCCACTTCATTATCACCAACATCATTCAAGTTCACAAACGAGTCTACTTCCGGCTACAAACATAACTTTAAGTGATAACGAACATTAGTATATATTATTTTTGATGTAATTGAATTGCTTAAATCCTCGCAATACAACATTACCTTTCCGGCTGAATGAACGCTACCATGATCAAGACTTAGACTCATTAGCTGCATAAGAAATAGACATATTAGCATCACTATTACATAAAACACATTTATTTAACTTCACCCTCACCTTTGCCTCAAACTTTGCCTCAATTATCGAACTTAGCTTCTCATTGTTCAGGTCCAATATTGATATAAATTTTTCAACAAGAGACGATTCCAATTCATCCGTATTTGAAACATTTCCTCCATCATGAATTGCAGACCTTCTTTTTCTTGCTGTTTGGGTGGCCATGGGGGTCAACGTTGCATAACCTTCAAACCCGTCAGCAACCCCATCATTTGGAATCTCACCACTGCTGTGCATCGTATCAGAATTGGGCTGCATGTTACGGGGAACCTCACTTGCTATACGAATACTATCTAAATACTGAACACTCGATATGTACCACTCAGTCTGCATCTCCTGACTAGTGGGCAATATGGTTTGAATCGGACGGTAATATTCATTCTAAGAATTGAATAATGAAAAGTTTTATCAATCACTTTATTCTAATCTTACTATATAACTGAGAATAAAATAACAAACAGCAGCAATTACCTTTTGTGCAGATTGAAAAATGCGTTCAACGGTGGTAGTTGTAACCCTTTTTCCAGGCCCCCAACCCAAAAATCTTGGAATTGCTTCGGTTTTAAAAAATGAAGCCATCTCCTTAAATTCTGGAAATACTTCATAAATCCACATCTACACATATACATAAATTTAATTTATTTTATTTTAAGTAAGCGGTTGCAATGTATTGCATTAGATTAAATCAAAATTTGTACCTTGAACGGCCAAACGCAACCAGGCAACGAGAACCCAGCGTTACCCTGTTGGTGTCGATAACTCAAATCATAAACATGCACATACGTGCTCCGCCAAAGATAGCTACCCCACGGAAAGTTGTTCCATGCTTCTAAATCATCAACCAAATTCAGAACCATTTTGTCAATGGATTCGAACCGTTGGGTACCTTTAAAACCTAACTCTAGTAACATCAACAGACAGATACGAAGACAATCGTCTTCACTGAGTTGTGACCAGCCCGAATCAAATGCATCTTCTAAATGACGTAACTTTACATCGCGTATCCCCGGGAAAATTCTTGAACTGAACGAAGTAGGTGACCCATTAAATATCGTATTTGTAATCTGCCCAAATCTAAACCCGGTGATGAGACAAAATTGGATGGGAGTAGAATGAATAAAATCATTCCCAAACACATAACTTATTCCATCGCTAGGATTATCACTGGGAATCTGATGTCGTGCAACACAAAGCAAAAGTGGGCTTTCACAAATGACAGACTCAAGATCCAAATAGTGACCAAAGACCGTCTGCCTTAGCCTATGTTCTAAATTACCTGTAATTTTCTTCTTGATTCTATCTAGAACCGTCCAAGCTGCTCTAACTCTAATTCTAGGAGCCTTAGCCTACATCAGTGGGATAATGAATGGTAAAGACTACAACAAAAACTAAAAAACCAATAACACTAACATAAAAAATTAAGATTAAGAAATACCAGTTTAGTGGTAGCCGGAAGAGTGTTGTCCAGCATAGCAACCGTATCTTCTACAGTGAATTCAATGTTAAAGTTTGGCATTGAGTCATCCTCCCAATAATTCTGATTCATTGTGCGTGCTTCCGTCAAAAAACGGGTCGGATCGGGTCGGAGAGTAACGGAATCGGGTCGGATCGTGTGGTTTACTGAGGAAAGATGGTTCGGAGCTCCGGCAAAGGTGGTCCCTGTTACCCGCTTCGGAAGCAGCAGCCTAGGAACAATGTAACCACCGCATGTGGTGGTCCCTGCAATGTGAGACGCCTAACACCGGAAGCGTCTATGGACCCCTCGTTTAATGTGTCGCTGCATCGGATGCCTCTAATGTAACTTTAATTTCCATAAATCAATTTAATAGTCATTGGCAGTTTCCTAGGCGTCTAAGACGCATAGGATGCGTCGGGATGCGTCGGGACGTCCCATCTCATTTATCTTCTTGTTTTTTTTTTTTAAAGTAAATTTTTTTTATATAAGTAACTTTTATTACAAGTGCAAAAACACAAAAAAAATCTGTGGTTCCGTAAATTTTATAAAAAAGCATGTCCGAACGGCGGGGAAAAGAATTAGCTGGTGAAGAATACTGCTCTCAACCTGCAAAAAAATCCTCAAGTTGGATCCGTAATCGATGGAGAAAGCCGGTGACTGCAGCAGAAAGCGGAACATCATCCAACCCCCAAAAAATGGGAGAAGAAGACTGTCTACATAATAGACATAGCCTACATCAGCACAACCGCGGTAGATGGGCGATACCAGACGATGAAACAGAAAATTGGTCGAAAGATGTGCTCGAATTCTACAACAGAGGCGATGCACCGTTCTGTTATTCAGCCGTTTTTAATAGATCAGTGCAGCTTGACAAAAACTTTTGGGGAACTTTATTGGGGTTTCGTTTCAACGGCTATCTCAACGACACAGTAAATTATTTGAACAATTTTGCGTAAACTATATTTTTGTTAAAAAAACTTACTAACACTACAATTTTTACAGCATATCGAAGCGTGGGTTGGAAGACTGATGAATTGGAGAAATAGAAAACTTCAAAACAACTCCTTGTTAAATCTACGTTGGACAATACTACCACCAAAGTTTTATGATTGTTTATTGGAATCGGTTACGAAAAACGCGGCTACTTACTGTAACGGTAAATTAAGCCCGTTTCCTTCCTTTTTTGACATTGATTATGTTTTTTTCCCAATCCCGCTAGAAAATAAAGAGTGGCTAATGCTACGTCTCGAGCTGGCAACCCAACAGCTGGTAATGTTCCCGGGTCAAGACATTTGTGCAGGCGAAAAATACAGACAGGTTGTCATCCCTAGGCTGACAAAAATATGCGTATACTTTGGAGCAATATTAGTTAATTTGCGCTATTGGAAAAAGACTGGAAAGCCAGAAAAAATCATTTCATTTGAAATGAATGATGACTTTGTCGTGTCAAACTGCTCTTTGACTGGAAACGAAGCTGTGTATCTATGTATGCTGATGGAGCATCTCGTTACGGATAAACCGATAAATCTCACCGGTGACATCAATCAAAAAATGAACTCATATAGAAGGTTCATGGCAGATAATTTGTATTTCTGGCGTTGTTTACCACGTCCTAACGTAGTTTAATATGTAATTTTTAATTTGGCCTTTTTAATTTACCTTCATGATCGTTTTACTTTCTGTTCTTTATGTAATAATTCCTTTATAAATATAATTAAATTAATACTATAAAAAAACCAAATCACAAAATATAATTTAATTGCTAAATTTTATATAAAATTTGTTTTTCATTTCTCTTTTATAACAAATCACCTAAAATATGAATTTCTTTAATAACATATTAACATTTTAATATATAAAATTTAGAAAATATTTGCATGTTTTTTTTTAAAAATCAGATTCATATATTTATGTGTATTCATAAGAAATTACTGAATTGTATATAAAATATAAAATTTGTTTTTTATTTACCTTAAATTTGGACTACTTTTTGATAAGATATTTACATAATACCATTAACATACATTCTACCATTAATAAATATTTCTCTAATTTAAACGCTGGTCACTTTTCTTGGGCTTCCCACAATCCATGTAGTTTGACTGACTACCACCAACTCGCAAACACGAAAACTGGAGTTCTGCCATGGCACAATCGTAAGCAAAGCTTGCTTCTTCATCGGTGATACCGTCCCACTCATCATCGGTATTCACAGGCAGCGGGTTGAATAAATTAGGATTTAAACAGGGTGGTGGCAGTGCATGGTAGCCTGGTGGCATTGCACGGCAGCCTGGTGGCGGTGTATAGTGGTTTGGTGGCGGTGTACAGTGGGGTGGTGGCGGTGTACAGTGGGGTTGTGGCGGTGCACGGCAGCCTGCTGGCGGTGCACAGTAGGCTGGTGGCGATGAAGGGTAGCATGGTGGTGGGTTGCAATAACCCGATGGTTCAAATTCTTCAAATTCTTCAAATTCACCACCACCCATCTCTTCTAATTATTTCTAAAGTGATATACTAGTTACCAAATTTTAAATATATAGATGGAGATATGGATAAAAATGTTAAATAAAAAAAAAATAAAAAACATACAACTTTTTATTTACTTTAAATACAACAATTAAACCTAATAAAAAAAAACAAACCAAAATAAACCAAAAAAATAAATTACAGAATAAAAAAAGATATTTTTTTAAGCGATAACACGAAGTGATCCAATTCCTCCACAAAGCCCGGTCTCCAATTCCTCTTTGTTTTTGAATAATTTGGCGGCTTTGGAGGAGTGGTAGAGGACGTGGACGGGGAAATCCGATAACACGAAGTGATCCAACGTTCCCTTTGTAGGTGAGTTCTTCGAATTTCTTCGTTAAACCACCTACCATAAAATGGGAGGACAGATCACTTCCGTCGCTTGGGCAGGTCCCGTCACCCATAAACACTAGGACTTCTAAAGCTCAGGAAAACGTCATCTTCAACACTGTTAAACAACTTCATTTTTATTTGGAGAGTATCAAAAGGCGGATCCATTGACATAAGCATTTTATAAAGACTTTTATAAATCAGTTGGTTTGGAGACAAAATTTTGAAATAAATCTGATTTTTTTCATTATATATATATAGTAGGAAGGAATATGTGAAATATAAAAAAAGAAAAAGAAAATCACGGAAACCGATGCCCCCCATGCGCCACCATGCGTCGAACAGATCCCAATGCGCCACCATGCGTCTAACAGCTCCTCCAAGGAGCCACTCAACGAGCCACAGCCGAGCCAGCCATTTGCATCTGGATGCAGCTACGCCGGACACATCAGCATACTTTTTGGCCCAGATGCGTCGGCGGCTGACCTATCAATTAACTTTTGCCACGTGTCAAGTCACCATTGGCGGACGCATTAAATGGTGGATGCCCTGCTCCAAGGATGCATCAAGTGGCTATTTTGGTGGTCAAACTATATTCTTGGCTAAAATGGTAATTTTCCCAAGTTTAAATGGGAATACCAACGCTAGTTTTTGCAACTGCATTTTGTACCGCAGAATGCTATTTGCGACAAAATACAACCAAAAATATGGTACGTACCTAGTTTCCTACTAGTGCAGGAAAAAAGTCAATTAAGTGAACTATATGAAAAACGATGCTTCGGTCTTTATTTTTTTATAAATGGTTTTCTTTGGTTGGGTTTCGGTTACAAAACCAACAATACCATATCAACTAAACCGAAATGCTACGCTATATTGAATTAAAGAAATCGAAACAAACCATCAAATGATTTAAATCTATAACAAAAGAAAACTCATTGGAGGCATGTGTCATCCATAAGAGGAATCTACCTTTTATTTTTCCCGCCGATCTCTCTCATACTTTAATATGCACTTATTTTTTTAATTAACTATAGTTATCATAACATTAACCAATGAATTAAATATAAAATTATTAATTTTTTAAAGAAACTTATACTTTTTACTTAAAAGCTTCACAAAGTTCAAAATTATGGTGTTTAAAATATTAGAAAACATAGAATAATGATGATAATTGTTTTCATAAGTGATCTCTAAAAAAAAAAATAACATCGAATGCGGTTGGATGATAAGAATAATAAATTATGTTACAAGTGTTTCAAGAAGGTCATAGCTAAAAGTGAATACTTACATAATGTTGAAAATGTTTCGGATGATATTCTTCAAATGCCTGCGACTTCTTTGGTTTGTCCCAATGTCATAGTGAATGTACAACCATCACCACAAAGTAAGCAATGATGATTATTTAACATTTTATTTATATAAATACCAGTTTAAAAATGATATTTCAATATAATTTGGGAGCTTACTTAGGCATTTATTTATATTTCAGGTTCAAGGTGCAGGATGAGAGTGGTAGTGTTTCTTTTGTTATGTTTGATAGAGATGTTCAGAAGCTTCTTGGATTAGCGACGAGTGACATAAGAGAAAGGCAGGTGAAGGCGAATGATACTGAATGTTTCCCACATGAGATATTTCGATTGGTTGATAAAAAGGTTGCTTTTAAGATTGATGTTTCAGAATTCAATCTTAAAAATGACTATCGTGTTTATACTGTGCAAAAAACATGTGATGATCCAGTAATAATTGCTGAGTTGATTGGTGGAGATGATAATGGTGATGAAAATGCTGATGAGGTAGTCTATAAAATTACTTTTTCAATCTATTTATTTTTGTTTTGAGGTTCAAAAACTGGATTCTGCACTTTTTTATATAATATCATATATTACGGTCGTTTAGGTTACTCAAGAAGTAGCTGAAGTCAAAGATGTTAACCTTTTCAGATTTTCCTAAGTGTCTGCTGAACGAACTTTAAAGGTGAGTATTTATTTTTGAAAGTACGTTTAATATGTTTTAGAGTTCATTATTTTATTAAATGAGATCAATAGTTGTTTTGTGATCTGTTGCAAGGATGTTGTCTCTGTTACGGCCAACTCTTCAACCGTTGAAATCGAAAAGGATTCTGTTCCAAGTCCGAATGGAAAGCGAACAGTCCAAGATGTTGATGTTGTAAATGTTGGTGAGCTATCCTCTAATGTGAGAAGAACCCGGAAGAAGCTATCTAAGTTTAACAATTAGATGTGTAACACCTGTGTCATTTCAACCATCAAACAAATTCCAAACCAATGAAATATTGTATTTCATACTTTGGACTTGTATAAATATGTGTATCTTTTGCACATATCAAGTCTTGTTCGATTTCAAGCTCTAAATCGCTTTCTGGAAGGTTATACGCGCACTGATGTGTAAATATAACCAGTTTAATGCAATGAACACTCCGGAATAGTGAAATAGGCTTAACATACCTTAAATAACCTTTACATAACTTAGATATAAGTTTTGGAAGGTTTGGTGTGGTGAAATCAAAGTTTAATCGCTTACAGGGACTAAAGTTGACAAACTGCGAAAGTATGCCAATTTGAACTGTAACAGACATTCCGGAGCATGACCATAAGTTAAACATACCATAAATATCCTTCACATAGCTTAGAAATAGGCTTTGAGGTGTTCGGTATGCTAAAATAAACTTTTGTGTCATTCAGGGACTAAAAGTGTCAAAAAGTGCACAAGTTTGCATTTTCGCGCATAACTTACGTTCTGAATACACCCGGAGATCCAAAAATTTATGTAAGCATGACTATATTATACTTTAGTGTTTGGCTTGCCAAAAATCCATTCGTTGCGTCATTTGGATCGTTTTTCGCGCTTATGCGCATTCCGTCGTAATTAAGCGAACATCGCGTTCGTACGGCCAAACGAACCAACACCCGGCATATTTTTGAGCATGTTTCATGTCCACAATGTTTAGGCAACATTTTAGGGCCTTAAAGTTGGCTTTACGGGCCTTAGAAGTGTCGGAAATGGCCTTAAACACGTGCAGGGACTGAAACTGTCATTTTTCAAACATGTTTGCTGATCAGAAGGGCCAGGCGGCCCGCATTGTGTTTGTCTGATCCTGAAGCGGGCCGCGTCCGACTTCTGGACCAGATTAACTGCATTTAACAGCAGTTTGCAGCTGATTAATCCACAACCACATGTTCTAAATTGTCTAGTCAGCGGATAAGGATCAATTCTTAGCCACCACAAGTTTCCGACACATGTACGGATGCGATTAAGGCACGTTTTCCATGAAACGATCTTAACGGTGGACCTTTTACTATATATACCCCATGCCTTTCATTGTTTTAAATCACTAGAATCTTGATTTGAGAGCTCTAAGTTGAAACCATTGTTTCATACCTGAGTTCTTGGATCGAGATTAGCATTCGGGGACCCTTCGTAAGTATTCTTTCGTTCTTTTATTGCTTTTCGAGTCTTTCGAGTCTGAAAGTCAAACTTTGTTTGACTTTTTGCATTGACCAGTTTATGGTCAATGCAACGTGAGTGTAATCACGTTGGTTATAGTCCCTTGGGACTATGCCTACTGATTACCACGTTGTCTAGGGTCGTAAGGGTAAGCGACTTGATCAGTCGCTTATGCTTTCGAACCCGACCCATTTGGTCGATCATTAGGATCTGACCAAACACATTAGGTAACCATAGTATATAGGGAATAACCTTCCGAGGTTATACCTTATGGTCACATCGTTTGAGTAGTTGTATGATAGGTAGTTTATATGCCTTAGGTAAATTACCAGAATACCCTTTTCAAGTATAATTGGTAATTTAGCATATGTAACCTAAACTTTCGTCACATAACTGATAATGTAACATGTTTAGGCATATAACACTTGTCATAGGACTAGTTAGGCGGTCCGAACGCGTTTCACGCGCACAATGCGTTTAAGTAGCATAAGCTACCTTAATGGGTCGCGATGGGTCGTAGACACTTAGGTTAAGTTTCATTTAGTATGTAGGCTTTGTTGAACCATATTACATGAGTCTCCATACTCGTTTGGTTTACAAACCCTCATGCTACCCGATCTTCCGATTTAGGTCCGGTTTATTAATGTAGTTACCTATAGTAGGTGCCGTTTGATTCCGTGATCTCTAGCATTGCTTGCTGGTTATCCTAGGACTTCTGAGCAATCTCAAGTGAGTACATAGACCCCTCTTTTACTGTTTTCCAAACTGTTTTGGGGTGAAACACATGTGCCTACTTGTTACTTTCAAGCTTTCCTGTTTTCACATCATATACTTGTTATGTTCATTAGTACATTATAGTACATGATTTCATTTACATTTCATACTAGGTGTGCCATTGTGTGCATTACTTAGTACATTATTTTACATTACATCGCATGCTACGTATGTCTGTTGTTCCATACTTAGTACAGTTCACATGCTATGTAGTTTCAATCGTTGCATTGTTATTCATACTTAGTACATTTGTTATTCATCACATACTATCATTTTGGTTACACATTACATGATTTACATCTTAACATAAACATTTTGACATATTATTCAATACATTTGGCAATTGGTTTAAACATAGACATCTTACATTGTTTGGATTGGTTTGATTAAGTGATTAAGTAACGATGCGTATGTAATATGATACAAGCATGGTGGATACGCCGCTGGTACTTCCTATATATAAGTGTTTGTATGGTATTACATATCATAGCGTTATTTGAATCATTTCAGTTTGATACATAGAACATTTTATACAAATAACATATTTTTCACAAGACATTGATTTACAAACAATTTATCTAATACAAACTCATTTTACATGGTTATTCATTTAACCGTACATTATTTATACATATCATCTGATCTTATCGATTTTCAAATGATTTACAAAACAAAGCAAATAACAAGGTTCATGACTAAACATTTTCTCAAACATAAGTCATGAAACCTATTTTCACAAAACCTATGTATCTCACCGGCATTTTTATGCTGACGTACCTATTTTCACATGTGTTTTTCAGGAGATGTTGCATAAGTTGATCAAGATACACATAGGCAGACTTGGACTTTAGTAACAATAAAAGATGCAAGACTAGTTAATTATGTTGTATTTCTTTGTTTGTTAAGACATTGTAACACTTTTAATCAATAAAACGAAACTTCAATTGCCATGGATTTGAAACAATTAATTCTGTTACAACACTCCCCGACGTTTCCGCCACGTTTTGTATGTTCTACGTGGTCGGGGTGTGACAAGATGCTTATGAAAAAATATTTCTTATGAGAGATAAGTAGAAACCACTTATTTTGAAAATCCTTGTGGTTTTTATTTATGTATGTTAATTGTTGTTTTAACCTACTATGGTTAAAAGTTTGGTATGTAATGGCTACAATTTGAAACATCTAAACTGATGGATTTGGTATGTAATGTCTATAATAAAAAGTTTGACCTTTTTTGTTATATATTATTGTTATTATAAATTATAAATTATTGTTGAAATTCATATATTGCACAAGTAGTATGGTCGTATATTATTGTTAGTGAATGAATGTAAATTTAATCAATTGGTTAGTGGGAAAACTATTAGGGTCTGAGATACATTAACATCTGTTAGAGGCTAACCACTATTACAGACTCCTAACATCTGCTAGGGCCTAAGCACTGTTAGGATCTGAGTTACATTAGTATCTGTTGAACAGACTTTGCTTCAAGTCTTCTACAGACCTTATCATCTGTTGATCATCATCTTTTAAAGATCTTTTGTTAAAGATCCTCTGTTGAACTGCATCATCTGTTGATGTACAACAGAACTTAGATTCATCATACATTTGGCTTCATCAGCAGAGGTTGTCTTTGGCAGACCTTTGCTTCAATAGTCTTTGTGTTCATCAGCAGAGGTTGTTTGCTTCAACAGACTTTGCTTCAACAAACCTTTTATTTTCGCAGAGTTTAGCGAAACAGATGTTGAGTCTATCCCTTTGGTAGGAGCAGATGTTCAAAAGACTGTTATTTATAATTAGAGGCTGTAGAGTATTTTGTTAATTTTAAATCTTATATCCCTTTCCCTTGAGTGACCAGAATACGTGATGCAACACATACCAATTGGAAGATACCCATATAGTAATGTTTAGATGCAAAACATAAAAAGCTGAATCCACAAACTTTGGAAAATATATAACTTTCACACACCACCACCACATAACTTCATCCTATATGCAGTTAATTTTGGAAGAGGAAATTTGTCCATCAAACATACCAACAAAAACATAAACTATTAAACCCTAAAAAGATGTTCAGAAACCATATCAACAAACTTCAAAGTGTACTTTATCTCCTGGCACACTTTTTTTTTCAACCATCTCAAAACTCAACACTTTGCCCATAGACATTCCCGCTTCATCCATGATACGCTGTCAGTTCAAATACATTATTAGATGAGTGTTATCATCAGCTTTTCTAGGATCTCTCCTTACAAGCAGTTGTACTAGAAACTTCACATAACCAAATGACAACACAACACTACAGTACTTATTTAGTTGGTGTTCTCTAAGAAACTTCTTTGGTATCGTTTGTAAAAGTAAATTCTTTGTTTGGTTATTCATTCTCCATAACATATACTTTAAGTAACAGATAAATCCAAAATTATAAGTAAAATAAACCATATTAAAAGTAGATGTAAATACCAGGTTGTGTGTCCTTATGACATGGTATTCAAACTATTTCTTATAATGTGGACGCCATTTGCGGTGTCGGTGGTTGCTACGGCTGCAGTAATGTGTAGTCCTCACGTGAAGCCCAATCCCGTGTTTGTTAAAAATCTTGACAATGAAGTTAAAGTAGTCTTCAGGAGTACTTCTCGTCCATTGAAACAACAGTTGGCAGCTTTCCTCAATGTCATTTTCAAAGCAAAAAGTTGTCCACCCTGACCCCATAAAACAAGCAGCCAATCCATTTTTATTTTCAGGAGGGAAAATATAATACACATCAACTTTAGAAATCTGCTTTGGTCCGTGTACTTTTGCAACCAAGTTATCAATTTTTAACCTCCTCCCTGACAACAGCCACAACGAATCGTGTGATAAATCCTATAATTTTCGTACATTTCAGAAATGTCATATTAGACTTTATACAATATACAAAATATAAATTAGAAGTGTTTCTAACAGCCTAAAAGAAACACTAACAATATATAAAAACAAGGTAGCAATTTTTAACCTGCTTATAGTATGTTTCTTCTTTAGCCTGTATCAAGCAACCATGAACATAATCTCTGCCCGAGGGATCCTTTCTAACCTCCAAACCCTCATTGTTCAAAACACTTATCTCAAATTTTACTTCTTTCATTTTTTTAAAACAAAGCTTCTCTATATTTTTATTTTTGTAAGATTCAACAAACCGAATCCATTCTAGCCCGTTTATCCTTTTACTTTTACGACTGATGCTCCATACCGCAACCTTATACTTAAATCTCATATAATTAACAAGCTTTATTACTTGACACTCTCTTGGTAATCGTTTACTCATTATCCTCATAAGTACCTATGTAAATAAAATATTATTCACATTTAATTTTATATTTTCACTATAAACACACTTTTTAGCATACAATCGTGATTTGAGTTAAGTTGTTTTAAGAATATAGCTTACCGATCACTCACTTACCTCTGTCAATTCAGAGACATTGATAATTATCATAAACTTCATCTGAAAGTAAAAAATACAAGAACAATTTAATACTTAAACATAAAATCAATTGTATCTGAAAAGCATGCTATTTAAGGCATAAAAAAATGTCCAACACCCTGTAGTACCTAAGTTATATGTTGTGTACTTCAATTTGGTCCCTACAACTAACAATATGAGTCTATCACCCTGTAGGACCAAATTTATATTGTTGTATAATAAAAAAATATTATATGACATTAAACTTTCCAAAGATCCATGTTGGTGTCAACTTCAAACTTCAATTTTTTTCAGCAACCAACATTATATTCGCTTACAAATCAGACATATGAGTACTATAAATTGATTGCAGAATATTTTACCAAAATTAAGTTTGATAGAAGAAATATATCAATACTACATCTCAGTTCATACAATAATTCTAAAACCATTCGGAAAATATATAACCAAATATTTATGAAACAACATTATCTCATATTCTTATTTAGATGGAATGATCGAAATGTAACTAAATAAGTTCATATAAATCTTATTATAAAACAAAGAAAACAGGTTCATATAAACTGATCTATCTTAACATCAGTAGATTATAATTTTGATGTCTATATAATTTGAAATGAAGAAACCGAAACGAACTTGTCAAAACATAACTGTAAAATACACAAGAAAACAAAAAAAAAAATACCTGATCCAAAACTTTAAACTTCTGATCGTCAAGTCTGAAGAAGAAGAAACTGAATAGTTTTTCGCCGGAGAAGAAGAAGAGAAAAGATTGTATTGGGATTGTTGAAATTAAGATTCTTATCCATTATGTAATTGTTTATTTATTTGATCTATAATAATCTTTAATATCATGATTTTAAAAACCTATTTTTAATTATGTAAATACATGAATTAATACATAAGCTTTCTTATTTAACATTAAATTTATATTGAAGTAGTGGTAAAATGTGCTAAAATTACATTATTTTAAAGAAAATGGGGGTAATGTATAAATTTTACAAAACTTAAATGCACCCAATTAGTGTAAATGGAGCATCTGTATTAACTTCATTTAATATTTTTTTCAACTCCATTATTGAACATAAGCATCACAAAACACCTTCGGAAGTTTTCTCACAAAAGCTTCTTATCAAAATCGGAAAGGGTCTATTGCATAATATAGATTATAGACACTATAAAACCAAGTACTGTTACTTTGATGGTATTATTTGTATTATAAACATTAGATTATCATTGTTTGATGCTATGAGTATGTATTTCTCATAAATGGCGTTTCATATTCTTTGTTTCGCTCATAATAATTGCTGTAGTCTGGTGTATTTTTATTGATTAAGTACTGCATTAACTTAAATGAAGTTACTGATAGCATTTTATGTGACAATTTGTGCATGCATCTTCTTGATGTCGTCTTCTACAATATGATTGATAAGTCAACCATATAATTTTTGGGTGTTGTTGATTTGCTTAACTATTGTGAGAGATGATGCTTTTCGTTTTGTGCTTTATTTTTATAAAACCCAAAGTGTGTCATTATACAAATAGTCCTGTTAATATTTGGTATTTTTGTTTTTTAAGTGCTGGTTTAGTTTAACTGAAGTTAGTGATGTTTTTTTATGATGTTGTTTGTCTATAAGTTTTCTTGGATGTTGTTCGTCTTTATAACTTGTAAGTTTAAATTCTTTATTGCAAATATGAATCCATCCAACCAAACAACATTCTTTTTAAAATTTCTTAATGAAGATGATTTTATATTTTTGGTATGTTTTTTACTTTCTCACTACTATTAGGATTGCACATTAATTTTTGATGCAAGATGTTTGCTAACTACAGTCGCAGACTATACCACTTGATTTTGAGAATTTGTTGTGGGGGAAGGAGGTCCCTTACGGTCAAACTGTAGAACTACTTGATGGATGGACAAAGTTGGTTAGAGATTATTGGTTGAAAACCAAAGATGCTATATTGGTAAAAGCTATTGGAAGTTTGTCATTTGTAGTCTCATCTTTTAAAGAAAATATCTACGAGAATTCTTACAGTTCAGCAAATATTAGACCTGAACTTGGCATGACTGTAAGTAACTATATATTATTTTGCTACTCAGGGTAAACATTTTTTGCTAGCTCAACAACTGAAGAAACACTGGTTTAATTGACCGGAATCAACTGAACCAGGGGGTTTGAATCTGTATAAAAGGGTTTATCTCCTCTCGTTCGGTTCGTGGGTGACTGATCTCCTTCTCTTCACAATAACTGCACAACAACCACCGTTAGACTCGCCACGGGGAGAATGGGGGTTCTCTCCGTGACCACCCTCCGGCGTGAGAATAAGTACAGGGTTTGATGAAGAAGAAGAAATGTAAGTGAAGTAAATGTGACTTGGGAATTATACCTGAATTATCCTTCTATTTATAGACAAAGTTTGGGCGGGAAAACCTGTTGATGAAATATTGACAGAAAATGCTTTTTCCGTAGGCGGTTATTCTTTTCCTCCGTTAATCACTAACGAGTGTGAGAGCACACAGATCGTGTTCTTGATCAACGGTTGGGGTATTGCCACGTGGAAAGTGGACAAGTGAAGATCTTTCTTCAATACTGTGTCATCACCGTGACTTCAAGGGAGCCTGGGATGATGTCACGTGGCCATTCGGTTATAACCGTCTGGTGGTGCACGATGGAGCCTTCTAGAAGAACATAGCTGTAATCCTGTGTGGCTCTTCCTTATGCTAATTCCGTGGTAACAGAAGGTTTAATAATATCCAAGTCTGGATGTCATTTATGCGGAAGTGTTTAGCTAGGATTTTATCCTGTCTGCTATGGAGATAAGCGCAAGGATTTGCTAATCTCCTTTTGGCGCGCAGGTGTTGATTATTGTTTTCTTTCTAAGTTTTCTTTGTAGGACCAGTGCGCGGCTGCGCAAGGTCTAAAGAAGTTAGAAGGATGAGATCGGGTATGGTCTCAAGTACTCGAAGCAAGGTTTTTGGGACCTTACCCCTTCAAGTCCCCCAGTCTAGTGTTGCTCTTATGCAAATAAGTGGAGCACTGGACTATGAGAGGGAGGTGTTTTTTTGCTATAGAGTTTTTTAGGGCGGAAGCGAAGAATCTTTTTGGAGAAGATACTCTTGCTTATCATGCTGATTTTGGAAATCTCGACTTTGGGCATGTGGAAAGGTACAGTAATGACTATTGCCGTGTGACAGGCTCTCATTGTCATCTGTACGTTACTGACCGTAATTCCCACGCGCGCGTGAACTCGCGTTTATTGTTCTTTCCCACTCACTCCTGACGCTTGGATAACTGTGCCAACCCCGAAAAAGGTGTTGTTACAATTATCTAGATTATTTATGGCGGTGAGTATATAAATCTTTTCAATTGCTCGTTTTCATTACTCATTGCATTCTTGAAAGCCCTTCTCTTCTTCGGCTTCTTTAGCGGTTTCTTGAAAGAATTGCAATTTCTCTTTCTTTTGTCAACCGGAGACCATCACGAAGATTCTTCTGAAGAAATGGCTGCTGGTCTTCCACCATTGAAGTGGTCGAAGGAAACCTTCGATGGTCTGGTTCGAAATTTCAAGTTTCCTTCTAGTTGGGATGCTCGGTACCCTGATGAGGGCCAAACGGCGGCGGATGCTCCGGCCGGGTATATCACTTTATTTTGGGATTTTTTCTCTGCAGGTAATTTCCGATTGCCTGCAACGAAATTTTTTCTCGATATTCTCGATTATTACAAGATTCACATCTCCCAGATGCACCCTATTGGGATGGTTAGGGTTCGTCACTTCGAATTTGTTTGTTGTACAATGTCGGTTCCTTGATTTCGAGTGTACGACAAACAAATTCGAAGTGACGAACCCTAACCATCCTTATAGGGTGCATCTGGGAGATGTGAATCTTGTAATAATCGAGAATATCGAGAAAAAATTTCGTTGCAGGCAATCAGAAGTTACCTGCAGAGAAAAAATCCCAAAATAAAGTGATATACTGCCGGAGCATCCGCCGCCGTTTGGCCCTCATCAGGGTACCAAGCATCCCAACTAGAAGGAAACTTGAAATTTCGAACCAGACCATTGAAGATTTCCTTAGACTACTTCAATGGTGGAAGACCAGCAGCCATTTCTTCAGAAGAATCTTCGTGACGGTCTCCGGTTGACATAAGAAAGAGAAATTGCAATTCTTTCAAGAAACCGCTAAAGGAGCCGAAGAAGAGAAGGGCTTTCAAGAAAGTAATGATAATGAAAAAGAGCAATTGAAAAGATTTATATACTCACCGCCATAAATAACCTAGATAACTGTAACAACACCTTTTTCGGGGTTGGCACAGTTATCCAAGCGTCAAGAGCGAGTAGGAAAGAACAATAAACACGAGTTCATGCGCGCGTGGGAAATACGGTCAGTAACGTACAGATGACAATGACAGCGTGTCACACGGCAACAGTCATTACTGTACCTTTCCACATGCCCAAAGTCGAGATTTCCAAAATCAGCATGAAAAGCCAGAGTATCTTCTCCAAAAAGATTCTCCACTTCCGCCCCAAAAAAGTCTACAGCAAAAAACACCTCCCTCTCATAGTCCAGTGCTCCACTTATTTGCATAAGAGCAACACTAGACTGGTGGGACTTGAAGGGGTATGGTCCCAAAAACCTTGCTTCTAGTACTTGAAACCATACCACAATATCATCCTTCTAACTTCTTTAGACCTTGCACGGCCGCACACTGGTCCTCCAAAGAAAACCTAGAAAGAAAACAATAATCAACACCTGCGCGCCAAAAGGAGAATAGGAAATCCTTGCTCTTATCTCCATAGCAGACATGATAAAAATCCTAGCTAAACACTTCCGCATAATTGACATCCAGACTTGGATATTATTAAACCTTCTGTTACCACGGAATTAGCATAAGGAAGAGCCACACAGGATTACAGCTATGTTCTTCTAGAAGGCTCCATCGTGCACCACCAGACGGTTATAACCGAATGGCCACGTGGCATCATCCCAGGCTCCCTTGAAGTCACGGTGATGACACAGAATTGAAGAAAGATCTTCACTTGTCCACTTTCCACGTAGCAATACCCCAGCCGTAGATCAAGATCACAATCCGTGTGCTCTCACACTCATTAGTGATTAACGGAGGAAAGGAATAACCGCCTACGGAAAAAGCATTTTCCGTCAGTATTTCATCAACAGGTTTTCCCGCCCAAACTTCGGCTATAAATATAAGGATAATTCTGGTATAATTCCCAAGTCACATTTACTTCACTTACACTTCTTCTTCTTCTTCTTCATCAAACCCTGTACTTATTCTCACGCCGGAGGGTGGTCACGGAGAGAACCCCCATTCTCCCCGTGGTAAGTCTAACGGTGGTTGTTTTGCAGTTATTGTGAAGAGAAGGAGATCAGTCACCCACGAACCGAGCGAGAGGAGATAAACCCTTTTATGCAGATTCAAACCCCCTGGTTCAGTTGATTACGGTCAATTAAACCAGTGTTTCTTCATTGGCGCCCACCGATTTCTCAGTTTTATTCATTTCTTCTCGTTTCGATTCATTTTTGCATTTCCATTTTTTCAAATGGAAGAAACTCCGACGAACCGTCAAACCGGCCCTCGGCCAAATTTCGCTCACAATACCCAAGTTGAAGGGATTGTAGAAGAGGCTTCGGATGATAATGAAGTTCAGTACGCTGATAATCATCCGAATGATCCTGTCACTCCAGGAATGCAGCCTGAAATTCCAATAAGCTCCATTCTACCTCCTGGAGAAACCCCCATCTCCGGGTATGTCAGATCCCAAGGAGCGATAAATGCTGTGTATGCACAACTCTGTGCACAAACTACTCTTCCCACTCAATCACGAAGACCTGTATCTCGTACTAGAGCACCATCGGTGCCTCGTGTTTCCCATCATGATGCACCATCACGAGTTCAGGTAGAAGACACATAAGTTTACTCTAGATCTCTAGCGAGATATGAACATACTCACTCTGAGAATCGACGAAGAGAGTATCACGATGAATCTCATTCTCACCGAAGGCAGTCAGTTTACTCCAGGTTGGGCCCACGACGGGACACCCACACCAATGAGTACGACAGAACATACCACAAGGGGGATAGTACAAACGTGTTCAATCGGTTGCAACCGAATTACAAAAGTTGTAAAACTCGCGCGGTTTATAATCCTGAAGCAGCACACGACATCAATCTGATCTATCGCCCGGTGTGGCAGCAGAAAATTCCAAGTTCATCAGCGAAATCACTTTGGCTCCCTTGGAGAAAGCAAAACTCCCATCCAATGTTGGCAAGTTCAATGGCATGACAGATCCAGATGACCATCTTCGGCTCTTCACTAGTGCAAGATTGGTAAGGGGATGGACCTTACCGATGTGGTGTCATCTTTTCATCCAGACCCTCACAGGGGCAGCGCGACTATGGTTCCATAGCCTGCCTATAGGGAAGATAACATCATGGGTAGACATGCGAGAGAAATTCCAGGTGCATTTCAGCCAACAAAGAAGGTCTATCCGAGATACTGCAGACGTCATGAATATTTGGAGGCGTGACGATGAGAGCTTAGAAGATTTCATCACACGTTACAACAAAGAAGCGCTTGAGATAGGAGATGTTCATGAGCACTTGATCAGAGCACAGTTTAAGTACGCCGTCCGCTGTGACGACATGATAAAAGTTTTGTCCGGAACGAAAGGGCTACCAAAGAGCTGGGAGAAGCTGATGACGGCAGCCAAAGTGTACGCCCAGACGGAGAAGAACCTCAGCACTAACAGACCACCACCACCGCACAGTCGCCCAACTTACATGAGCGCGAGCAGCGGAAAAAAGTTTAAAAAGAGTTGGCGCGACTCGAATTTTGGGAACTACTCATCTGAGGATGCGCGAGCTACCATAAACAAGCTCGCCGCGCAAAGAGAGACAAAGCAGGAAAACAGAGAGAGGCATTGGACCCCTCTGACCAAAACCACAGCGGAGGTGCTGAGCACGGAAGACTACCAGTTCAAGACCCCTCCACCAATGAAAAATAAACGGGGTCAGGATCCAAATCAATACTGTGACTATCATAAAGATAATGGTCACACCACCAACAACTGTATCTCCCTGCGCACTGAGATTGAAAAAGCCCTCAAAAGCGGCGAGCTAACACACCTATTTCAGAATGTGCACAAAGATATAAAACAAATTACTCGCGGCGAGGAGGGCCCGAGTAAGAAGGCGAAGAACTAAGCAGCATACTATAGTCTCCTCGCAGGATTGGTCAAGTTCTGTAGCTTATCAATTCATGGCAAGGACTATAGTGTAAGTTAAGTTTCATGTAATTATCCTAAAATAGAAAACTTTGTACCACAACCTCTGTGCCCTATCATGAATCAAAACAAAGTTTCTGTTATCTCTGTGTTTATTACAAAGTGCATGCAATTCCTTTTGGTAAGCGCAAAAACATTATGGTAGATATAATACAAGTCTCATGAGCGGTCAGCGATCACACACATCGCGCAAGACCTTACGTTCACACATGAGCTTTATACCACCTTTATTCGACTTACCTAATCAAAGCAATTGTACTCATGCAAAATATTGTAAGCTAAAACACATTTCATACTAGTTACCGGTGCACCACACACCTTAAAAACTATAAATATACACGGCAATGTATTAATTAAAGTTACTTGCGCAGCAGCGCACTAAACAAAGCAAGGATCCACATCCCAAAACCTACAAGTTAATTGTTCATACAACCACAAAGAAAACCTAAGCTAGGTCTTCTTCCTCATCTTCTCCGTCTAGGAAGATTTCTTTCAACTGCGCCACATGGTCTTCAGACTGCAACGCAACATTTATAAGATCCATAATGGGGAGCTGTAAGTTATTAAATTCTGTCATCGCAGCAGCAAGGGCAGCATCTGTATTAACACCATGAGTAGCGGACTTGCTAGTATCCCAATCAACCTTCAAAGCATTAACTACATGGTGAGAACATTCCGCTTACCCTTGGGCATAGCCATCATTCCGCGCAGCAATCAACAAGCGCGCAACCGTTTTGTCTAGCTCTTCAGAATTCAGAACTGATTCGGCAACCTGCACAAGAAAGGAAAAGCGAAGTAAGAAGACGCGCAAAACATCTTCGAGAATTTCCAAAGAAAGAAGAGCTTACACTTGCAATTTCGTGTTCTTTTAGCCATAGCATATCACTTTTCAGTGGTTTAAGCTCATTCTCCACCGTTGCCCGTGCAGTTTCAGAAGTTTCTAACTTTTTTTCTGTTTCAGCAAGACGACGGGAAGTTCCAGCCTTCTCGGTCCGCTCAAGCTCCATGTCTTTCTTATGTTGTTCCTGCTCAGATAGTAAAACAATGAGTTCTTCTATCTCCTTATCTCGAAGGGTAAGAGTAGCGCAGGTATGTACCTCTCGTTGTTCACTCCTCTCCCTACGAGAACGCGCTTTATCTCGCGCGGCTTCAGCATCAGCTTTTTCCTTCTTCAATTTTTCGATCTCCGCATCTTGATTCTTTAACTTTTCAACTTCCGCTTTAAGATTGTTGATAACATTGCAGAGACCTATCTTTTCAGCATTATCCTTCTCACAGTTTTTTTTACAATTTTTACGTTCCTAGGAAAGAAGGGCAGCTTCAGCTTCCGCCTTCCTCTTCCACCCCGCAACAGACCATTCCTCAGTTTTCCGATCATTCTCAAATTTGGCTTGATCAGCTTCCAGTTTAGCCTTCAACTGGGCAACTCGGGCCTCATCCTCAGCAGCTTTCTTCTTGGACGCCTTAAAAGCAGCCCAATCCTTATGCATGCTATGCCATTCACGCACTATACGGTGCGTAGTGGATGTATAGCTAGCACCCTCTACTAGGTAGGCATGATAAGTCTGCTCATGAGGACGCCCTTCTTAGAACTTAATCTCCCCAGGGGGAAAAGGTTCCATGCAACCACTCTCGGCACACATGCCAGTCAGAAAAAGTATTACCTTTCTTCAACTTCCATACCGGCATGTTCATCAGCTTATTTCTCCGAGTAGCATCGGTAATAGTAATCCCCCGGAGTTTCATCCGGGCGGATAGGAGAATTTTCATCAGATTGAACAAAAGAACCTTGGTTCTCACCATGATTCTTTTCAACATTCTAAGAACCAGAAACCACAGAAGGAGACGTCGTTACAGGGATCTCTTGAGCAGACTTCCCTTTCTCCGCATCTTGAGCAGCAAGTTCAGGAGTTTCCAGATGACCAACACCAACATCCACAACCTTCGGGCTGGTAATTTTCTCCGCAACAACAACAGCATTAGCTGGTGTTTCAACCTCAGGGTTTTCTGCCCCAACAGTTTTCTCCGCCTCATTCTCAGAAACCTCAGCATTCCCCAATGGCTCGTTAACAGGGACGCGAGGAGGAGAAGGCGAAAGCTCCTCATTGGCCACAAATGATGGCTCTGTTTGAGCGGGAGATTTTGGTTTTTCTGCAGAAACAAAGATATACGTTACAAATATTCAATAAGCACAAAGGGAAACAAACACTTACCAAGAAGCGGGTTCACGGTAAAGGCAACAAGATTGCCCCTTCGGGTGATTTTCTTCCTTCGGACCTTCTTGTCAGGCTGAACCTCAGCTTCAGCATCAGGTTGCTTTCTTTTTCCCGCCTTCTTTCTCAACAGATGCTCAGGGCTTGACTCTAAGTCGATAGGATCATCAGGGTTCGACGGAGGGATGTCAGCAGCATCTCTTGGTTCCGGTTTAGGTCTCCTCACAACTGTAGGCGCAAGACCCTCCAACGAGTCAGATACCACCACATAATCACACCAGGAGTCAGAGGAATGGCGCATACCTTTCTTCTCTCCTCCTAGATTTTTGGCTTTAGAAGATTGAGTTTTCTCCACGTCACTCTTTTTCGGCGCAGCAGTAGCAGCGGGCGCACGTTTTTTCTTTTCAGGGCCTATGCCCAGGTTAGACAGTTCACCTAAGGAGAAGAACAAAGATCGACTTATTCAAACGCGCAAAAACAGCAGAAAATAGCATCATGATAAAAAAATTACCAGTTCCAGCAACAAGTTGTGCGGCCAAATCATCATCCCGCGGAAGAACGAAATTCCTCACAATGCGGTTCTTGGGAATAGTAGCCATCTTCCCACCATCTCTCTTAAATGCAAAAACATACAAAGAAACAACTGCAAAAGAAGAGAAGCAAAGGCAAATTCAAATAAAAAAAGGAGAAAGAAACAAAGAAAGCAAACAGGGCAAGCCCCAAATCTTACTCTTGCCATCTTCCATAAACACCGGTTTCTTTTCACGGTCTATTCGCCAGTTCAGACTCATGCTAGCCCCAACCAGGGCTTTCTCTGCAGAGCAATTGACGGAACATCCTTCAAATCCTGGTACCAATTTTCAGAAAAAGGAGTCTGCATCGTCTCGGTTGGAACATCCTCTTTCCCTCTAAAAGTCATTCTCATCGGAATAACCCCAACTTTAATAAAAAAGAACTTTTGTTTCCAGTCATGAAACGACTTTGGTGGTTGAAGCAAGATCTTTTTTGCAGATGCCCTTTGCACAAAAGAATAGAATCCCTGATGTGACACCCCAAGAAAACCAGTAATCTTCGCAAACCTGCTCGAGGAGCCGCGATACGACACAGGTAAACAACGTCACACTACTAGCTTCCTCAGTAACTGCATGCTAAATTTCGGGACGAAATTTCTTTCAAGTTGGGGATAATGTGACAACTCGAATTTCCGACGTTCTTTATTCGCATTTAATGCACGTTGACTTTGACTATATGGTTGTGTTATGATAAAACCTAGTGTGTTTGCATGGTTATGTGTGATTGTATATCATGTGTACTGTTTGTAGAACTTAAACTGTTAAGAACCCGACGAAACACAAGGCTGTTTCGCCATAACCCATTCCGACGAAACAGGCTGTTTCGCCATGAACACTCCGACGAAACAGAAGTCTGTTTCGCCGGCCCAGTAATTCACGAAGCCCAGTTTGGGCCCAGAACGTAAACTCGCATACTACTACGTGAATCAACCTATTGTTTCACACTTTTGAACACTCTGAAACCCTAGAACACTCTCTCTTCTGTGCGACGGCAACAACCATTGTTCACCATCATCCCTAGCTCTCGAATCCTTGTTTCTTCATCTTGAATCGGTTAGTGTGTGTTTGTTAATCGATTCCATGTTTCTGTTATATCACGATTCTTGCTTGTGTATATGATTGATGTGTGTTACTGCTGTGATAAGAGTATGATCATGATGTTATAGATTTTGATATGTATGATGTAGTAGGATTTTTATAAAATGCTATGCGAAACTTAATATGATCGGATACTCGGTTCTGGATGTTGTTATTATAATCTGATTCTGAATGCAAGTTAGCATCTTGATAGGGTTTGATGATGTGATGTTGTAATCGATATGTTGTATACATAAGCTAGGGTTCATGCTAGATGTTAAAACACCGTGATGCTTGTGTTAGAATTACGTGATAATGAATCTTGTGAATGAATGATTCTGCATGATCGATGTTATTGATGTCGGCTGCTAACATGATTAGGGTTTCTGTGTATTTCGTAACTGCTGTAACTGTGTCTACGAATCAGACATTCGACGAAACAGGAATCTCGGCGAAACAGAAAGTGTTTCGCCAAGAGTCGTCGACGAATTAGAATCCTGTTTCGCCAAGCAAAGCCACGACGAAACAGAATATGTTTCGTCACTATATATGTTTCGTCACTATATATGATTCGCCACTATGTGTGTTTCGCCAACTCACTTGTTTCGCCAACTTATGTGTTTCGCCATATATGTGTTTCGCCGAGCTGTGCTGTAACTTGAGTTAATTCTGTTAAGTGTTAACTGAAATATTTAACGCCTGTTATATGTTAAATATGACTTGTATGATTGTGATTACGTGTTACATGCTTATACATGAACAATTGAAACACAAACTGATTATGTATACGTGCATACCTTAGGACGTGATTGATTATTTGCGAGCACTTACATACCTAGCATACCGAGCAAACCAAGGTGAGTTCACACAAGCCAAGGCATGGGGTTCCCAGGGGGGAATGGGGATTTGATGATTACTGTACATACATAGATGACAGAACCTACTGCTAGACTAGTAACACTTATTGAACGATCTTCGCACACCTGCCAAGGACATTGGCCGCGATATTATGACTGACTTCGCACACCTGCCAAGGACATTGGCCGCGAACTAAATTTACAACATCTTCGCACACCTGCCAAGGACATTGGCCGCGAACTAAATTTACAACATCTTCGCACACCTGCCAAGGACATTGGCCGCGAACTAAATTTACAACATCTTCGCACACCTGCCAAGGACATTGGCCGCGATACAAACAAACCTAGTCTAGAATACTTGGGGAATAACATTCCCCAACATCTTCGCACACCTGCCTGGAGGGCCGCGATGGGAAATAATACAATACTTTGTAACGAACGAACATACTACTACTCACACTATACTATTACTGAACTGTTAACTGTGAACTCGCTCAACTAGTTGTTGACTCTCTCTTACATGCCTTGCAGGACCTTAGGTACATATGGAGCTTGCACAGGAAGGAGCAGGTCGTTGTGGGATACGGATCGTAGACGATATTTGAACTTATAACTTATTTTGGGTTTTCATTATTATGCTTCCGCTACTTAAACAATGTTTGGTTATGAACATCAGTCATGTCAAGATGAATTACCTTTTCCTACTTTTACACTTAAATACTATGTTTGATATGATTGATGGCTTGATCCTGGTCAGTCACGCCTCCAAGCGGTGATACTCCGCGGGTGGATTTTGGGGGTGTGACAGATTGGTATCAGAGCCATTGGTTATAGAGAACTCGGTTTTAATAAGGGGAAAACGATTTTTGTTAAAACCAGACTATAACCAGAACAGTGCTCTCAACGATCCACAACGACGCTTCGCTCCACGTGCAAGGCTCAACATCATAGGTACTACTATTCATGTTACTTTACCTACTTGCTAGAATTACATAGAACTTTGCTCGTGGTATGCTCAGATTACAGAACCTACTATATGTTATTGCTTGAGAATACTTGTGTGCTCACTCTCTTCGCACTATTCGCGAACCTCTCACCCACATGTTCTCCTTGATGTCAAGATCATGGGTGGACGCGTTAACCTAACTCAAGCCCAGTTGGCGGCTTCGATCACTGAACAAGTTACTGCAGCACTCGCAGCTGCCTAGGCAGGAGGTGTAACCTGCCATTACCACTTACTCTAGGATTTTTAGATCCTACTCTTGTAACTCAACACTTGTGCTTAATTTTGATTACTCTTACGCACACGACAAGTCAACACGCTCAGCCACCTGTGTGCACATACAAGACTTTTACGGACTATCGTCCTACTACTTTCAGCGACACTGAAGGAGCTGGTGGACTCCTCCATTAGTTCGAGGAACTCGAATCGGACTTCGATTATGCGAATGACCTGGGGCTCGTAAGGTGAATTATGCCACTGATACTCTCGAAGGCACTGCGTTAACTTGGTGGAACGCGCAAGTTATGATGCTGGGGCTGGCGGCTGCTAATGCCACCCCCTGGAATGATTTTAAGGAACTAATCAAACTAGAATGCTGTAACTATGATGACATCCACAAGCTGGAAGTGGAGTTCTTAACCTGAAGATGACGGGGTCAGAAATGGAGGCGTGTACGAAGCGATCTAACGAACTGGCAACTTTGTGCCCTACCATAGTGGAACCTCCCATCAAGCGCACCGAGAGCGGTACCTCAAAGGCTTAGTACCAAAAATTTAAAGTCATGATATGACTGCTAATCTTGCTACTATTCAAGATGTTACTTATCTTGCTCATCGTCTCACAGACCCGGCGTATTGGTGCTACTACTACTACTTCTGCTATTTTCAGTGACAACGAATGAAAGTGGGATGGAACCTCTAGCAAGGGTTCGGCTACGAATTCCGTCCCAGGCACAGCAGTGAAAGGTCGATGACAACCAAAGTCCTGGACAGCAACCTTTTAGTAGTCAAGGGCAGGGTGGATATAGGGGGAAACCACCCTAAGCGCAAACGATGTAACCTGCACCACAGCGGGCAGGGCAAACGCAATCATTGTCATTAATGCAACAAGCTTGGTCATGGAACCAAAGATGGTAGAAACTCACGTCCTGCAAACCAAAACCAACAACAACAGCCACAAGATCTATAGAATCAGCAGCAACAGCAGGGTAACAAGGGATGTTATCAGTGTGGTGCTGGAGGTCACTTCAAGAGACACTGCCCACGGTTGAACCAGAACCAGAATCAGAACCACAATCAAAGAAACAGGAACAAAAATGGAGGCAACAACGAGGGTAATAACGAGGGCAATGGTGCCATGGGTCAAGTGTTCGTGATTGGTCAGGGTGATACTAGGAATGACCCCAGCGTTACGATGGTTCCAACATCGTCATTGGTATGGATTGGTTATCCCAACAACAAGCAGAGATCCTATGCAAGGAGAAGATCATTCGCATTCCTCGTTCTGGTAAAGAACCTCTCGAAGTCCAAGGCGACAAGAGTGGTGTCGTGAGTGGCATCATAATCCTTCTTGAAGGCTCAGAAGTGTTTACGAAAGGGGCACACAGCTGTTTTAGCACTCGTTACTGATACATCGAAGAAAGAGAAAAAGATTGAAGATATTCCTGTAGTACGTGACTTTCCTCAAGTGTTCCCTGAGGAATTACCTGGGTTACCGCCTCATCGCCAGGTTGAGTTTCAGATCGAGCTAGCTCCTGGAGCAGCACCCATAGCTCGAGCGCCTCATCGTTTGGCTCCAACTGAATTGGAAGAACTGTCAAAGCAGCTACAAGAACTCTTGGAAAAGGGTTTTATACGTCCTAGCTCTTCGCCCCGGGGAGCTCCAGTGTTATTCGTAAAGAAGAAAGACGGTACATTCAGAATGTGCATGGACTACCGCGAACTGGACAAGAGTACTGTGAAGAATCGCTATCCACTTCCGCGCATAGATGATTTATTAGACCAGTTACAAGGGACGAGCTACTACTCCAAAATAGATTTAAGGTCATGATACCACCAGCTGAGAGTCCGGGATGAGGACGTCTCCAAAACAGCATTTAGAACTCGCTACGGTCACTGCGAGTTTTTTTGTCATGCCATTCGGGCTAACGAACGCGCCGGCGGTTTTCATGGATCTTATGAACAGGGTGTGCAAACCCTATCTTGACAAGTTCGTCATTGTTTTCATCGACGACATCCTGATTTATTCGAAAAGTCAGGAGGAACACGAGCAGCACTTACGGCTTATTTTGGAACTTCTACGAACGGAACAGCTATACGCTAAGTTTTCTAAATGTGACTTCTGGCTTCGTGAAGTCCACTTCTTAGGCCACGTGGTAAACAGAGATGGGATCCATGTCGATCCATCCAAGGTAGATTCAATCAAGAATTGGCCTGTGCCTCGTACACCAACAGAAATACGCCAATTCTTAGGTTTGGCGGGTTATTACAGACGGTTCATCAAAGACTTCTCGAAGATTGCACAGCCGTTTACACTACTGACACAGAAAGGTGTTGCTTACCGTTGGGGTAATGCACAGGAAACAGCGTTCCAACACTTAAAGGATAGACTCTGTAGCGCACCTATCCTCTCACTGCCTGAAGGCACGGGCGATTTTGTAGTCTACTGCGACGCATCTATCCAAGGTCTTGGATGTGTATTGATGCAAATGGATAAAGTTATTGCTTATGCTTCACGCCAACTTAAGATTCACGAACGGAATTACACGACACACGACCTAGAGCTGGGAGCGGTTGTTTTTGCACTTAAGATATGGCGACACTATTTGTATGGCACCAAGTGCGCAATCTACACTGATCACAGAAGCCTCGAGCATATCTTCAAACAGAAGGAACTGAATATGCGACAACGATGATGGATCGAACTGCTAAATGACTACGAATGTTCAATCAGGTACCACCTAGGCAAAGCCAATGTTGTGGCTGACGCCCTCAGCCGAAAGGACACCGCGCCTAAGCGCGTACGAGCTCTACAACTCACTATACAGTCTAGACTTCCTTCCCAGATAGGAAATGCTCGGGTAGAAGCATTGAAACCAGGAAACATCAGGACTGAAGCCCTACGCAGCTCTAGACAACGCTTAGAACAGAAGGAAGATGGTGCTTATTACGTAACAGGACGCATCTGGGTCCCACTCTACGGTAACTTACGCGAGCTTGTAATGGATGAAGCACACAAGTCTCGCTACTCGGTACATCCAGGTTCGGATAAAATGTACCACGACATCAAAACTACATATTGGTGGCCTAGCATGAAGGCCCACATAGCTACATACGTTAGCAAATGCTTGACTTGTGCGAGAGTCAAGGCAGAATACCAGAAACCATCAGGTCCACTTCAACAACCTGAGATACCGCAATGGAAATGGGAACAAATTTCCATGGATTTTGTTACTGGCTTACCTAGATCTCAGCGCGGAAATGATACTATTTGGGTGATCGTGGATCGACTCACAAAGTCTGCTTACTTCTTAGCTATCAAAGAAACAGACAAGTTTTCTACCTTAGCAGACATCTACTTGAAAGAAGTGGTTTCAAGGCACGGAGTGCCAACCTCTATTATCTCTGATCGTGATGCACGTTTTACTTCAGAACTGTGGCAAGCAATGCACAAATCTTTCGGCCCTCGTTTAGACATGAGCACAGCTTATCACCCTCAGACGGACGGGCAGTCTGAGCGCACTATTCAAACTCTAGAAGACATGCTTCGGGCGTGCGTAATTGACTTTGGCAATGGTTGGGAGAAACATCTGCCACTTGTGGAATTTTCATACAATAACAGCTACCACACCAGCATTAAAGCTGCACCATTCGAGGCATTGTACGGGCGTAAATGCCGGTCACCTCTCTGTTGGGCAGAGGTGGGAGATAGTCAAATCACAGGTCCAGAAATGGTAGTTGATACTACTGAAAAGATTGCTCAAATACGACAACGCATGGCGGCAGCTCGTGACCGTCAGAAAGCATACGCCGATAAAGATAGAAAACTACTCGAATTCCAAGTTGGGGATCGAGCGCTACTCAAAGTTTCACCCTGGAAGGGTGTGGTTCGTTTTGGCAAACGCGGCAAACTAAATCCACGATATGTTGGACCATTCGAAGCTACAGAGAAAATAGGTAAAGTGGCCTACAAATTGAACTTACCACCTGAACTCAGTGCAGTTCACAACGTCTTTCACGTGTCGAATCTGAAGAAGTGTACGTCAGATGAGACTCACATAGTTCCCTTGAAGGAACTCACTATCGACGAGCGGTTGCACTTCGTCGAGGAACCTGTTGAAATCACGGACCGGGATGTTAAGGTCCTCAAGAACACGAGAATCCCTCTTGTACGAGTTCGTTGGAACTCCCGCCGCGGCCCAGAGTTTACCTGGGAGCGTGAAGATCAAATGGAACTTAAATATCCCCAGTTATTCGGAAACCAAGCAACTACTACTGAGGCTGAAGCTACCAATGCTGAATTTCGGGACGAAATTCCAAATCAACGGGGGGATAATGTGACACCCCAAGAAAACCAGTAATCTTCGCAAACCTGCTCGAGGAGCCGCGATACGACACAGGTAAACAACGTCACACTACTAGCTTCCTCAGTAACTGCATGCTAAATTTCGGGACGAAATTTCTTTCAAGTTGGGGATAATGTGACAACTCGAATTTCCGACGTTCTTTATTCGCATTTAATGCACGTTGACTTTGACTATATGGTTGTGTTATGATAAAACCTAGTGTGTTTGCATGGTTATGTGTGATTGTATATCATGTGTATTGTTTGTAGAACTTAAACTGTTAAGAACCCGACGAAACACAAGGCTGTTTCGCCATAACCCATTCCGACGAAACAGGCTGTTTCGCCATGAACACTCCGACGAAACAGAAGTCTGTTTCGCCGGCCCAGTAATTCACGAAGCCCAGTTTGGGCCCAGAACGTAAACTCGCATACTACTACGTGAATCAACCTATTGTTTCACACTTTTGAACACTCTGAAACCCTAGAACACTCTCTCTTCTGTGCGACGGCAACAACCATTGTTCACCATCATCCCTAGCTCTCGAATCCTTGTTTCTTCATCTTGAATCGGTTAGTGTGTGTTTGTTAATCGATTCCATGTTTCTGTTATATCACGATTCTTGCTTGTGTATATGATTGATGTGTGTTACTGCTGTGATAAGAGTATGATCATGATGTTATAGATTTTGATATGTATGATGTAGTAGGATTTTTATAAAATGCTATGCGAAACTTAATATGATCGGATACTCGGTTCTGGATGTTGTTATTATAATCTGATTCTGAATGCAAGTTAGCATCTTGATAGGGTTTGATGATGTGATGTTGTAATCGATATGTTGTATACATAAGCTAGGGTTCATGCTAGATGTTAAAACACCGTGATGCTTGTGTTAGAATTACGTGATAATGAATCTTGTGAATGAATGATTCTGCATGATCGATGTTATTGATGTCGGCTGCTAACATGATTAGGGTTTCTGTGTATTTCGTAACTGCTGTAACTGTGTCTACGAATCAGACATTCGACGAAACAGGAATCTCGGCGAAACAGAAAGTGTTTCGCCAAGAGTCGTCGACGAATTAGAATCCTGTTTCGCCAAGCAAAGCCACGACGAAACATAATATGTTTCGTCACTATATATGTTTCGTCACTATATATGATTCGCCACTATGTGTGTTTCGCCAACTCACTTGTTTCGCCAACTTATGTGTTTCGCCATATATGTGTTTCGCCGAGCTGTGCTGTAACTTGAGTTAATTCTGTTAAGTGTTAACTGAAATATTTAACGGCTGTTATATGTTAAATATGACTTGTATGATTGTGATTACGTGTTACATGCTTATACATGAACAACTGAAACACAAACTGATTATGTATACGTGCATACCTTAGGACGTGATTGATTATTTGCGAGCACTTACATACCTAGCATACCGAGCAAACCAAGGTGAGTTCACACAAGCCAAGGCATGGGGTTCCCAGGGGGGAATGGGGATTTGATGATTACTGTACATACATAGATGACAGAACCTACTGCTAGACTAGTAACACTTATTGAACGATCTTCGCACACCTGCCAAGGACATTGGCCGCGATATTATGACTGACTTCGCACACCTGCCAAGGACATTGGCCGCGAACTAAATTTACAACATCTTCGCACACCTGCCAAGGACATTGGCCGCGAACTAAATTTACAACATCTTCGCACACCTGCCAAGGACATTGGCCGCGAACTAAATTTACAACATCTTCGCACACCTGCCAAGGACATTGGCCGCGATACAAACAAACCTAGTCTAGAATACTTGGGGAATAACATTCCCCAACATCTTCGCACACCTGCCTGGAGGGCCGCGATGGGAAATAATACAATACTTTGTAACGAACGAACATACTACTACTCACACTATACTATTACTGAACTGTTAACTGTGAACTCGCTCAACTAGTTGTTGACTCTCTCTTACATGCCTTGCAGGACCTTAGGTACATATGGAGCTTGCACAGGAAGGAGCAGGTCGTTGTGGGATACGGATCGTAGACGATATTTGAACTTATAACTTATTTTGGGTTTTCATTATTATGCTTCCGCTACTTAAACAATGTTTGGTTATGAACATCAGTCATGTCAAGATGAATTACCTTTTCCTACTTTTACACTTAAATACTATGTTTGATATGATTGATGGCTTGATCCTGGTCAGTCACGCCTCCAAGCGGTGATACTCCGCGGGTGGATTTTGGGGGTGTGACACCTGAGAACAATGCATTTGATGGAACACTCGAAATCGAGGAACCGACGGTTCAATACGCATTGTACGACAAACAAATTCAAAGTGACGAACCCTAACCATCCCAATAGGTGCATCTGGGAGATGTGAATCTTGTAATAATCCAGAATATCGAGAAAAAATCTCGTTGCAGGCAATCAGAAATTACCTGCAGAGAAAAAATCCCAAAATAAAGTGATATACCCGGCCGGAGCATCCGCCACCGTTTGGCCCTCAGGAGGGTACCGAGCATCCCAACTAGAAGGAAACTTGAAATTTCGAACCAGACCATCGAAGGTTTCCTTGGACCACTTCAATGGTGGAAGACCAGCAGCCA
Organism: Helianthus tuberosus; assembly: GCA_030545235.1. Taxonomy (NCBI): domain Eukaryota; kingdom Viridiplantae; phylum Streptophyta; class Magnoliopsida; order Asterales; family Asteraceae; genus Helianthus; species Helianthus tuberosus. The sequence goes on along the minus strand of CM060394.1, from coordinate 112,905,301 downwards.
TTTCTGCAAAAGAATCTTCGTGATGGTCTCTGGTTGACATAAGAAAGAGAAATTGCAATTCTTTCAAGAAACCGATAAAGGAGCTGAAGAAGAGAAGGGCTTTCAAGAAAGCAATGAGTAATGAAAACGAGCAATTGAAAAGATTTATATACTCACTGCCATAAATAACCTAGATAACTGTAACAACACCTTTTTTCGGGGTTGGCACAGTTATCCAACGTCAGGAGCGAGTGGGAAAGAACGATAAACGCGAGTTCACGCGCGCGTGGGAAATACGGTCAGTAACGTACAAATGACAATGACAACCTGTCACACGGCAACAGTCATTACTGTACCTTTCCACATGCCCAAAGTCGAGATTTCCAAAATCAGCATGATAAGCAAGAGTATCTTCTCCAAAAAGATTCTCCACTTCCGCCCCAAAAAATTCTACAGCAAAAAAACCTCCCTCTCATAGTCCAGTGCTCTACTTATTTGCATAAGAGCAACAATAGACTGGGGGGACTTGAAGGGGTAAGGTCCCAAAAACCTTGCTTCGAGTACTTGAGACCATACCACAATCTCATCCTTCTAACTTCTTTAGACCTTGCGCGGCCGCACACTGGTCCTACAAACAAAACTTAGAAAGAAAACAATAATCAACACCTGCGCGCCAAAAGGAGAATAGCAAATCCTTGCGCTTATCTGCATAGCAGACAGGATAAAAATTCTAGCTAAACACTTCCGCATAAATGACATCCAGACTTGGATATTATTAAACCTTCTGTTACCACGGAATTAGCATAAGGAAGAGCCACACATGATTACTGCTATGTTCTTCTAGAAGGCTCCATCGTGCACCACCAGACAGTTATAACCGAATGGCCACGTGGCATCATCCCAAGCTCCCTTGAAGTCACGGTGATGACACAGAATTGAAGACAGATCTTCACTTGTCCACTTTCCATGTGGCAATACCCAAACCGTTGATCATGATCACGATCCGTGTGCTCTCACACTCGTTAGTGATTAACAGAGGAAAAGAATAACCGCCTACGGAAAAAGCATTTTCCGTCAATATTTCATCAACAGGTTTTCCTGCCCAAACTTCAGCTATAAATAGAAGGATAATTCAGGTATAATTCCCAAGTCACATTTACTTCACTTACAGTTCTTCTTCTTCATCAAACCCTGTACTTATTCTCACGCTGGAGGGTGGTCAAGGAGAGAACCCCCATTCTTCCCGTGGCGAGTCTAACGGTGGGTATTTTAAAGTTATTGTGAAGAGAAGGAGACTAGCCACCCACGAACCGAACGAGAGGAGATAAACCCTTTTATGCAGATTCAAACCCCCTGGTTCAGTTGATTCCGGTCAATTAAACCAGTGTTTCTTCATTGGCGCCCACCGATTTCTCAGTTTTATTCATTTCTTCTCGTTTCGATTCATTTTTGAATTTCCATTTTTTCAAATGGAAGAAACTACGACGAACCGTCAAACCAGCCCTCTGCCAAATTTCTCTCACAATACCCAAGTTGAAGGGATTGTAGAAGAGGCTTCGGATGATAATGAAGTTCAGTACGCTGATAATCATCCGAATGATCTTGTCACTCCAGGAATGCAGCCTGGAATTCCAATAAGCTCAATTCTACCTCCTGGAGAAACCCCCATCTCCTGGTATGTCAGATCCCAAGGAGCGATAAATTCTGTGTACGCACAACTTTGTGCACAAACTACTCTTCCCACTTAATCACGAAGACCTGTATCTCGTACTCGAGCACCATCGATGCCTCATGTTTCCCATCATGATGCACCATCACGAGTTCAGGTAGAAGACACAGAAGTTTACTCTAGATCTCCAACGAGATATTAACATACTCACTCTGAAAATCGACGAAGAGAGTATCACGATGAATCTCATTCTCACCGAAGGTAGTTAGTTTACTCCAGGTTAGGCCCACGACGGGACACCCACACCAATGAGTACGACAGAACATACCATGAGGGGGATAGTACAAGCATGTTCAATCGGTTGCAACCGAATTACAAAAGTTGTAAACCTCGCGCGGTTTATAATCCTGAAGCAGAACACAACTTCAATCTTATCTATCGCCCGGCGGAGGTAGCAGAAAATTCTAAGTTCATCAGCGAAATCGCTTTGGCTCCCTTGGAGAATGCCAAACTCCCATCCAATGTTGGCAAGTTCAATGGCATGACAGATCCGGATGACCATCTTCGGGTCTTCACTAGTGCAGGATTAGTAGGGGGATGGACCTTACCGATGTGGTGTCATCTTTTCATCCAGACCCTCACAGGGGCAGCGCGACTATGGTTCGATAACCTGCCTGTATGGAAGATAACATCTTGGGTAGACCTGCGAGAGAAATTCCTATTGCATTTCAGCCAACAAAGAAGGTCTATCCGAGATACATCAGACGTCATGAATATTTGGAAACACGACGATGAGAGCTTAGAAGATTTCATCACGCGTTACAACCAAGAAGTGCTTAAGATAGGAGATATTCATGAGCACTTGATCAGAGCACAGTTGAAGTACGCCGTCCACTGTGACGACATGATAAAGGTTTTATCCAGAACGGAAAGGCTACCAAAGAGCTGGGAGAAGCTGATGACGGCAGCCAAAGTGTACGCCTAGACAGAGAAGAACCTCAGCACTAACAGACCACCACCACCGCACAGTCGCACAACCGACATGAGCGCGAGCAGCAGAAAAAAGTTTAAAAAGAGTTGGCGGGACTCGAATTCTGGGAACTACTCATCCGACGACGCGCGAGCTACCATAAACAAGCTCGCCGCGCAAAGAGAGACAAAGCAGGAAAACAGAGAGAGGCAGTGTACCCCTCTGACCAAAACCTCAACGGAGGTGCTAAGCATGGAAGACTACCAGTTCAAGAACCCTCCACCAATGAAAAATAAATGGGGTCAGGATCCAAATCAATACTGTGACTATCATAAAATAAAGGTCACACCACCAACAACTGTATCTCCCTGCCCACTGAGATTGAAAAAGCGCTCAAAAGCGGCGAGCTCACACACCTATTGCCGAATGTGCGCAAAGATATAAAACAAATTACTCGCGGCGAGGAGGACCCGAGTAAGAAGGAGAAGAACTAAGCAACATACTATAGTCTCCTCGCAGGATTGGTCAAGTTCCGTAGCTTATCAATTCATGGCAAGGACTATAGTGTAAGTTAAGTTTCATGTAATTATCCTAAAATATAAAACTTTGTACCACGGCCTCTGTGCACTATCATGAATCAAAACAAAGTTTCTGTTATTCCTGTGTTTATTACAAAGTGCATGCAATTCCTTTTGGTAAGCGCAAAAACATTATGGTATATATAATACAAGTCTCATGAGCGGTCAGCGATCAAACACATCGAGCAAGACCTTATGTTCACACATGAGCTTTATACCACCTTTATTCGCCTTACCTAATCAAAGCAAAATATTGTAAGCTAAAACACATTTCATACTAGTTACCGGCACACCACATGCCTTAAAAACTATAAATATACATGGCAGTGTATTAATTAAAGTTACTTGCGCAACAACGCACTAAACAAAACAGGGATCCACATCCCAAAACCTACAAGTTAATTATTCATACAACCACAAAGAAAACCTAAGCAAGGTCTTCATCATCATCTTCTCCGTCTGGGAATATTTCTTTCAACTTCGCCAAATGGTCTTTAGACTGTAACGCAACATTTATAAGATCCATAATGGGGAGCTGTAAGTTATTAAATTCTGTCTTCATAGAAGCAAGGGCAGCATCTGTATTAACACCATGAGTAGTAGACTTTCTAGTATCCCAATCAACCTTCAAAGCATTAACTACATGGTGAGAACATTCCGCGTACCCTTGGGCATAGCCATCATTCCGTGCAACAATCAACAAGCGTGCAACCGTTTTGTCTAGCTCTTCAGAATTCAGAACTGATTCGGCAACCTGCACAAGAAAGGAAAAGCAAAGTAAGAAGACGCGCAAAACATCTTCGAGAATTTCCAAAGAAAGAAGAGCTTACACTTGCAATTCCGCGTTCTTTCAGCCATAGCATATCACTTTTCAGTGGTTCAAGCTCACTCTCCACCGTTGCCCGCGCAGTTTCAGAAGTTTCTAACTTTTCTTTAGTTTCTGTAAGATGACGGGAAGTTCCATCCTTCTCGGTCTGCTCAAGCTCCAGGTCTTTCTTAAGTTGTTCCTGCTCATATAGTAAAACAATGAGTTCTTCTATCTCCTTATCTCGAAGGGCAAGAGTAGCGCATGTATGTACCTCTCGTTATTCACTCCGCTCCCTATGAGAACGCGCTTCATCCCGCGCGGCTTCAGCATCAGCTTTTTCCTTCTTCAAATTTTCGATCTCCGCATCTTGTTTCTTCAACTTTTCAATTTCCGCTTTAAGATTGTCGATAACATTGTAGAGACCCATCTTTTCAGCATTATCCTTCTCAAAGATCTTTTTCTAATTTTTGCGTTCCTCGGAAAGAAAGGTAGCTTCAGCTTCCGCCTTCCTCTTCCACCCCGCAACAGTCCATTCCTCAGTTTTCCGATCATTCTAAAATTTGGTTTGATCAGCTTCCAGTTTAGCCCTCAACTGGGCAACTCGGGCCTCATCCTCAGCAGCTTTCTTCTTGGACGCCTTAAAAGCAGCCCAATCCTTATGCATGCTATGCCATTCACGCACTATACGGTGCGTAGTGGATATATAGTTAGCAGCCTCTTCTAGGTAGGCATGATAAGTCTGCTCATGAGGGCACCCTTCTTGGAACTTGATCTCCCCAGGGGGAAAGGTTCCCTACAACCACTCTCGGCACACATGCCAGTCAGAAAAAGTATCACCTTTCTTCAACTTCCATACCAGCATGTGAACTACATCAGCTTGTTTCTCCGAGTAGCATCGGTAATAGTAATCCCCTGGAGTTTCATCCGGGCGGATAGGAGAATTTTCATCCGATTGAACAAAAGAACCTTGGTTCTCACCAGGATTCTTTTCAACATTCTCAGAACCAGAAACCACAGAAGGAGACGTCGTTACAGGGATCTCTTGAGCAGACTTCCTATTCTCCGCACTTGAGCAGGAAGTTCAGGAGTTTGCGGATGAGCAACACCAACATCCACAACCTTCGGGCTGGTAATTTTCTCCGCATCAACAGCAGCATCAGCTGGTGTTTCAACCTCAGGGTTTTCTGCCCCAGCAGTTTTCTCCGCCTCATTCTCAGGAACCTCAGCATTCCCCAATGGCTCATTAACAGGGACGCGAGGAGGAGAAGGCGGAAGCTCCTCATTGGCCACAAATGATGGCTTCGTTTGAGCGGGAGATTTTGGTTTTTCTGCAGAAACAAAGATATATGTTACAAATATTCAATAAGCACAAAGGGAAACAAAAACTTACCAAGAAGCGGGTTCGCGGTAAAGGCATCAAGATTGCCCCTTCGGGTGATTTTCTTCCTTCGGACCTTCTTGTCAGGCTGACCCTCAGCTTCAGCGTCAGTTTGCTTTCTTTTTTCCGCCTTCTTTCTCAGCAGATGCTCAGGGCTCGACTCTAAGTTGATAGGATCATCAGGGTTCGACGAAGGGATGTCAACAGTATCTCTTGGTTCCGGTTTAGGTGTCCTCACAACTACATGCGCAAGACCCTCCAACGAGTCAGATACCACCACATAATCACACTAGGAGTCAGAGGAATGGCGCATACCTTTCTTCTCTCCTCCTAGATTTTTGGCTTTAGAAGATTGAGTTTTCTCCACGTCACTCTTTTTCGGCACAGTAGTAGCAGCGGGCGCACGTTTTTCTTTTCAGGGCCTATGCCCAGGTTAGACAGTTCACCTACTGAGAAGAACAAAGATCGACTTATTCAAACCTGCAAATACAGCAGAAAATAACATCATGATAAAAAATTACCAGCGCCAGTAACAAGTTGTGCGGCCAAATCATCATCCCGCTGAAGAACGAAATTCCTCACAATGCGGTGATACCAGAGTTCCTCATCAGGTTTCTTGGGAATAGTAGCCATCTTCCCACCTTCTCTCTAAAACGCAACAACATACAAAGAAACAACTGCAAAAGAAGAGAAGCAAAGGCAAATAAAAAAAAACGGAGAAAGAAACAAGGAAAGCAAATAGGGCAAGCCCCAAATCTTACTCTTGCCATCTTCCATATACACCAGTTTCTCTTCATGGTCCATCCGCCAGTTCAGACTCATGCTAGCCCCAACCAGGGCTTTCTCCGACAGAGCAATTGACGGAACGTCCTTCAAATCTTGGTACCAATTTTCAGAAAAAGGAGTCTGAATCGTCTCGGTTGGAACATCCACTTTCCCCCTAAAAGTCATTCTCATCGGAATAACCCCAACTTTAATAAAAAAGAACTTTTGTTTGCAGTCATGAAACGAATTTGGGGGTTGAAGCAAGATCTTTTATGCAGATGCCCTTTGCACAAAAGAATAGAATCCCTAAGAACAATGCATTTGATGGAACACTTGAAATCGAGGAACCGGCGGTTCAATACGCATTGTACGACAAACAATTTCGGAGTGACAAACCCTAACCATCCCAATAGGGTGCATCTAGGAGATGTGAATCTTGTAATAATCCAGAATATCGAGATAAAAATTCGTTAAAGGCAATCGGAAATTACCTGCAGAGAAAAAAATCCCAAAATAAACTGATATACCCGGCTGGAGCATCCACTGCCATTTGGCCCTCATCAAGGTACCGAGCATCCTAACTAGAAGGAAACTTGAAATTTCAAACCAGACCATCGAAGGTTTCCTTGGATCACTTCAATGGTGGAAGACTAGCAGCCATTTCTTCAGAAGAATCTTCGTGATGGTCTCCGGTTTACATAAGAAAGAGAAATTGCAATTCTTTCAAGAAACCGCTAAAGGACCCGAAGAAGAGTAGGGCTTTCAAGAAAGCAATGAGTAATGAAAACGATCACTTGAAAAGATTTATATACTCACCGCCATAAATAACCTAGATAACTGTAACAACACCTTTTTCGGGTTTGGCACAGTTATCCAAGCGTCAGGAGCGAGTGGGAAAGAACAATAAACACGAGTTCATGCGCACATGGGAAATACGGTCAGTAACGTATAGATGACAATGATAGCCTGTCACACGGCAACAGTCATTACTATACCTTTCCACATGCCCAAAGTCGAGATTTCCAAAATCAAAATGATAAGAAAGAGTATCTTCTCCAAAAAGATTCTCCACTTCCGCCCCAAAAAACCCTACATCAAAAAAACACCTCCCTCTCATAGTCTAGTGCTCCACTTATTTGCATAAGAGCAATACTAGACTGGGGGGACTTGAAGGGGTAAGGTCCCAAAAACCTTGCTTCGAGTACTTGAGACAATACCACAATCTCATCCTTCTAACTTCTTTAGACCTTGCGCGGCCGCTCACTGGTCCTACAAAGAAAACTTAGAAAGAAAACAATAATCAACACCTGCACGCCAAAAGGAGAATAGCAAATCCTTGCGCTTATCTGCATAGCAAACAGGATAAAAATCCTAGCTAAACACTTTCGCATAAATGACATCCAGATTTGGATATTATTAAACCTTCTGTTACCACGGAATTAGCATAAGGAAGAGCCACACAGGATTACAGCTATGTACTTCTGGAAGGCTCCATCATGCACCACCAGACGGTTATAACCGAATGGCCACGTGGCATCATCCCAGGCTCCCTTGAAGTCACAGTGATGACACAGAATTGAAGAAAGATCTTCACTTGTCCACTTTTGACGTGGCAATACCCCAACCGTTGATCAAGATCAGGATCCGTGTGCTCTCACACTCGTTAGTGATTAACGGAGGAAAAGAATAACCGCCTACGGAAAAAGCATTTTTCGTCAATATTTCATCAATAGGTTTTCCCGCCCAAACTTCAGCTATAAATGGAAGGATAATTTATGTATAATTCCCAAGTCACATTTACTTCACTTACACTTCTTCTTCTTCATCAAACCCTGTACTTATTCTCACGTCGGAGGGTGGTCACGGAGAGAACCCCCTTCTCCCCATGGCGAGTCTAACGGTGGTTGTTTTGTAGTTATTGTGAAGAGAAGGAGATCAGTCACCCACGAACCGAACGAGAGGAGGTAAACCCTTTTATGCAAATTCAAACCCCTTGGTTCAGTTGATTCTGGTCAATTAAACCAGTGTTTCTTCAACAACTTACTAACATTTGTTTGCCCTTTTAACGTCTTTTTCCTTATCCCCTTAATGTTGATTGACTAACCTTTTTAACTTCTGTTGACTTTGCTAGCTCAACAACTTGCTAACATCTGTTTGCCCTTTTAACGTCTGTTTCCTTATCCTCCTAACGTTTGTTGACTAACCTTTTTAACTTCTGTTGACTAACTCCTTTAACATCGGTTGACTAACATCTGATAATTAACATCTGTCTACGTTGCAATGTCTGTTGGGGATAATGGATGACAGTTTTTAGCAAACCTCTGTTGGGAAGCAACAGGGGTATGTAACAGTTGATAGAAAATAGTGGTTAGGTTGTGTGTAAATACTTGAACCCCTGTTGACTAACCCTTCTTTTAACTAAGGTTTTCTAACCCATTGTAACCTCTATTGATCATTAGTTCATATCAATTTTGTAAGTCTGCACTAATTATTTTTTTACTTCTTCTATAGCTAATTGTTGATAAATTATGGAAACAATTCTATGGTAAAAATTACGATTATGGGATGGCAACTATCTATGTTGGCGAAAGGTTTTGGAATGGGATGATGAAAGGATGGATCGATGGATGCGGTCTTACTAATGGATGGTTAAAAGTGATTGAAGAAGTTCCGATAGTAGTTGAATCTTGTTTGGTTTTCACCATGATTGCATCCAAAATGTTTGAGCTTTCTGTTTTCCATCCCGAAACTGGAACTGAAATTTCTTTCAAGAAAGCTGATGTGTTGTTTTGGATGATTCGGTTTATGGAGATGATGGGTTTGATTTATTGGCTGCGGTATAAAAATTCAATGTTAATATACATCTATTTGATAACATGATGTTGATAAGTAACTTTTATTATATTATGCAAATAACAATTGAAATTCCATATTGTAGGCTAAACACAAACAAGATCTAGATTCTGGTAATCTTGCTTTAGATAATGCTGAGACTGGAGCCACGGTTGGTAATCCTACGCAGTTTACGAGTTTTGAAGATATTTTTAATGTATATATATACATGTAATGTTTACTTATTATTATGATTTCAAATACGGTTTCTTATATATGATCATTCTTATAAATATATGTGACAGTTGTGCCATTACGATCATCATACAATTACGAATCCAATGAAATCTTGTATTTCATTCTCGGGATTTGTACAATTACATGTGACAAGTACACATATCAAATTTCGTATGATTCCGAACTCTCGAGAAGCTTTTCTGGAAGTTTTACGTAAACGTAATCAGTTTATAGCGATAACAACTCCGGAATAGTGACATAAACTTAACATACCTTAAATAACCTTTACATAACTTAGAAATAAGTTTTGAAGGGTTTGGTATGGCAAAAACAAGTTTATTCGATCACATGGACTATTTGTGTCAAACTGCAAAAGTCTTCCGTTTCGAATAGCAACATACACTCCAGAACAAGATCATATGCTAAACATACCCTAAATACCCTTAACATAGCTTAGAAATAAGTTTTGAGGGGATCTGTATGCGAAAATATGCTTATTTGATCATAGGAACTAAAAGCGTCAAAAACTGTGTAAGTTTGCATTTAAGTTCATATCTTACGTTCTGACCATATCCGGACATCCAAAAATTTTTGTAATCACTAAAATATTATATTTTAGTGATAGGAATGCAAAAATACCCTTCGTCGTGTAATTTGGATCGTTTTTGCGTCCATTCGAGTTTCGTCATAATTAACCAAATAACGCGATCGTACGACCAAACGAACCAACATCCATGATATTTCCAATCATATTTCAAGTCCCCTATTCTTTAACATCCTTGTAGAGCCTTGAAATGGGGTTAACGAGGGTTATATGCATCAAAAACACATAAATTCAAGTGCAGGGGCCTGTTTTATCAAAACTTGAAACCTGATGTAAGTCTCTGGCGGGGGGGGGGGGGGGGGGGGAGAGACAAGCCTAAGTCTCTCACGGGGCGCGAGAAACGATGCTGGGCAGATTCAATGTATTGTTCAAATAAGCTGCAGAACTTGTTTTTAATCCTAGTTTTTGCATACTATGAGCTGGTTTAAGTGTTCCCCAAGCCCCCAAATCAGTAGCTAACATGTGTATGGTATTGATCATGCTTTGATCAACTCAAAAACACTTGGAATTGATCCAATGATTCATGATTTCCTATAAATAGCAAGATATTTCAACATTCCAACTTGCTCATTTCATTCTCTTCTCTCTATTGCTCTGAATTGAGGCTACCGCATTAAGTTGGAGGCCTCATACTTGAGCATTCTAGTTCATTTTTCCAAGCATAGGACTCTTGTAAGTGTTCTTTCATGCTTGTTCTTTTATTTCAAGCAAGAAAGTCAAACAGTGTTTGACTTTCTTCTTTGACCATGATTTGGTCAAGACAAAGTTCGTTTGAACTTTGCAACGTGAGCGTAATCACGATGGTTATAGTCCCTTGCGATTATACCTACTGATTACCACATTGACTAGTCGAAGTGATGAGTCAAAGTTTCGATCAAAACGCACGTTTATGTGCATTTTACGACGAAACTATTTCCGGGTATCAAAAAACTTTGTTTTGATACCAAATCAGTTTTCTAACTTAGTTAAACATATTTTAACATGTTTAACTCGTCACTTTTAGTTTAGTGCTTATTTAGGGTCGTAAGTCAAGCGGTCTCGACAACCGCTTAGAATTTCGAACCCGACCCGTTTGGTCGATCATTAGGATCCGACCAAACATATTTTGTGACCATAATTATGGGGAATGACCTTCTGAGGTTATACCTTATGTTCATTTAGTTTAATTAGTTGTATGATAGGTAGTTTATATGCATTAGGAAAATGACCAAAATGCCCTTTTTGTGCATAATTTCAATTTAAGCATATGTAACCAAATTTTTGACATTTAAACTGAATATGCAACATAATTAAACATGTTTAGGCATATAATACTTGTCATAGGACTAGTTATGTGTGACACCCCAGGAAAACCAGGAAACCATGCAACCTAACTTGCTTCCTCAGTAACTACGTGTTAAATTTCGGGACGAAATTTCTTTCAAGTTGGGGATGATGTGACAACTCGAACTTTCGAGGGTGGTAACATTTAATCTTCTGATCTTAACTCCTCATTATCTCTTTTCGATGTGTTGAACGTTTCACGTTTGTTTATAAATCTGTTTTGTGTGCATGGTAACTTTACTAAACTAACATTATTAGCACCTTTGGGCCGCAAGTCATTGGGCCACGTTAATGACCCTTGTGTCGTAACTTCACTCCAGCCCGAAGCCCAAACATGAGTTAAATTCTATAGGATATCGGCTCACATGTTTTGATTTAATATGTATGGGTTTCCATGCATAACTATAGGATAAGCAAACCCTTGAAGCCCAAAACTAACTCAATTGGATTAAAAACCCAAACCTTTATTATGTAGGGTATGTATCATGTTACGTATCATATTGTTTCTTAATAATAAACTCAAAACAAGAAACCCTGTCCCTCTCAATACATTGCGACGACAGAACCCCCCCCCCCCCCGTGTCGAAGCCCTTTCTTTTAGAGATTGTTCTCCGTGCCAAGTTCTATACATAGTTTAGCTAGTCATAGCATCTTGATTTTTGGTTCGTTGATTCTTTCTTTAATTGCTTTGATCTCCTATTATAGTTGATTTCTTGAATGGTTAATGATTAATGTGTTTACAATGATGTGAATGATTGATAATGGCAAGATAGTGATTTATCGTTATACATATGCATGATTAGTAGGACTTGATTTTATGGGCTGTAAAGATAATCGATGTTAATAGGGTGATTATTATAACAAACTGATGCTGGAAACATGATTTCATTGCAAATACATGACTTGTGTGGTGTGGTAACAAAGATGATTAAGAATCGGCTTTGATGTAAAAGGGTGTCGTGAATCCAGAAATTGTTAGGATATAAATCGATAATTAGGATAAATGATTAGGGTTCACTGAGCATGATGAAACGTGACCCATGTGACTCGATTCTGACATCAATGAACTAGGGTGCTCATACATAAACTATTGATGGTTTCTTGAAGTAGAACATATGATTATAATTGTTTGGAATATGCATTAGAGTTGGAATGGACGATGATAGGGTTAGCATGGAGTAATGATTAATCTGATGTAAATAACTTATAACCTGCTGTGATTAATGTTTATATGTCGTGGGATACATGAAAAACAACTTTAGTTCAAATAATAAGTGTTGAGAGTGAAAGCTGAAACCAAACAGCTTTCACTGCAGAAAATACGCCAACTTCGGCATTATTTTTTGGGACTTAACTTATTCAAACTCAACGTTTTCGGAGCCTAAAACCAAGCATCTGGAAGTAGCCTTCAAACCGCAGTGATTTCATATTTTTTGGATAGGTTTAAGTATTTTTAACGGATGAAATCATAAAACTGCTCTAAGCTGTCATTTTCTGCAGAAAATGCAGCTCACGTTTTGTGCCATAACTTGATATGTGTTTATAGTTTAGGCTTGAAACTTTTACTGTAGATTCTCTTAAGTGTTCATGCAAACCTCCAACTGGAATTTCGTCAATTGAACTTACGATGAATTTTAAATGAATTTTTTCGTGGACTGCAGTCAGAAAGTGACGAATCTGATTACAGCCCGTTAAATGAATTTTTTATAATAATTGGTGATGAATTGGATCCCGAGATTTTGACACAATAATATTTGGATCGTTTAACACATTCTGTAATTTTTTGGGAATTTTTTTTATACACGAGCTATTCCGGATAACAATCCGAAAACTGCCGAAAATACACTATATTGCTGAATTTTATGGAAGGGTATTTTGAACCTTTTGTGACACTTGTGTCGTCACTAAACAATGTTGTGATAATTAGCATTGTATGATTAAATGTGGTACATGCTAGATACGTGTAGGAACTTTGTGCCCTATTTGAAACCACTAATGGACTAAATGGTAATCGTTCTTGGACGTGATTGACCAACCTTGACTGTTAGCTATTTTTAAAGAGTTAAACCGAGCAACCAAAGGTGAGTTCACACACTTTCTAAGGCATGAAATTCCCGGTGGTTGGGAATGGGTTAAAGAATTAAAACGGAACCTACATATCCTCCTTGGGTAGGATATGTACCGCCATCCTCCATGGGTAGGATACCAATATTAATCCTGCGTATTCTCCTTGGGTAGAATAGGTACGTTCGTCCTCCTTGGGTAGGACAACAACCTTAAACTTACTAGACAAAACTCTATCATAAGTCCCTCATTTTTATATCGACTTAATTTCCGGGCCAATGGCGAGCGGGTCATTAGTTAATAGCGCTATTAGGGTTGACAACCCTCACACCGTGCCGGTAGGACGGGCGTGTACTAATGGATCTGGGCACTCAGTCAATGATGATAGACATTGACTTAGGGCACAACTTACTTTCGTCAGTTGTCGATATGGTAAGGGTCTAGTGGTTCACATGGGGAAGCCCCCACTGATTATGGATATGGTTTGGGAAACAAAGAAACTGGTTAACTTATGGTTTACAAACAAACTCATGGTTTTTAGAACAACTTTAAAACGAACGCTCAACTGTGAACTCGCTCAACTTTGTTGTTGATTCGTTGTTACATGCCTTGCAGGTCTTTAGGTGCATATTAATTGGAACTTGCTGTCTGGGAGGCTGGAGTGGTCATGGGTCGAGATACATGGAAACGCGAGACGAACTTAATGACTTTCACACACTTTGTTTATGAATTTCTTAATTAATGTATTATGCTTCCGCTGAATGTTAAATAATGTTTTGCAACACTTCTAACAATAATAAATGAAAGTTTTATTTGGAATAATTGTTATGAGTTCAACATGATTGGTGGCTTGGATCCTGGTACATCACACGCCCGCGGTAATTCCGCATGTGGTATTTTGGGGGTGTGACATTATGCCATCCGAACGCGCTTTTGCGCAAATGACACGTTAAAGTAGCATAAACTACCTTAACGGGTCATAATAGGTCATAAGCACTTAGGATTGGTTTCAAATCAGAATGTAGGCTTTGTTAAACCATATTATATGAGTTCCAACACTCATTTGGTTTACAAGACCTCATTCTACCCGATCTCCCGATTTAGGCCTCGATTATTGACATAGTGATCCGATACTAGGTGCCAGTTGATTCCTTGATTTTCCCAAGCTTTGTTAGGACACTTAATCAAGGATACTTGCAATCTCAAGTGAGTACATAGTTCTCCTCTTTTACTACTTTCAATTGTTTTGGGGTGATTTATATGTGCTAAATGTTTTTCAAGTTTTTCATGAACAAATGCTATGGTTTATATAAAATACGATGATTTCAATAATGTGAACGAACTTGTTGGGCGTTAGTCGAAAGACATCCGAATGACATTCATTAACTATGATCAAGCCGAGCAGTAGTATGTTATGGTACCATAGGATCTGACAAATCCCGTTATCAGACTATCCCTTTGGTGGGTAATGTGGGTAACGACAGAAACTGTTATCTGATTAATAAATCATGTGTTGGTTTGTTAATCTTGTTAAAGAGGTCTTTTAGGGCCTAGTTAAAGATACCCCATGGGTGGTATATCGAGTCAGAACACAGGTTTGAATGTATTCTTTAAAGAACGACCAAAATTTGTATTTCACAATTAAAACATGAACGATTTGAACGATTGGAACGATTTGAACGATGGACGATTGGTTTATGGTAAGTGATTAGGTAACGAGGCATGTGTAATGTGATCAAAGCATGGTGGATATGCCGCGGGTTCTTCCTATATATAAGTGCTTTTATCACGTTACATGTCGTAGCGTTATCTAGATCACTTAGTCGAATGTTTTCAAAACAAAGACACACTATGAGGTTTACTTAAAGATATAAACCATACAATGTTTACTTTCAAAGACGATTCACTACTTGATTTTACAAAGACAAATGTTTTCAGTCAAGATTCATGGCTACAATGGTTTTGGTTTTACTTATATCAACTTGTAAAGTTAATAAAACATATTGCAATATTGAACACTTTTGATTTCAAGATACCTACTCGAAAACTCTTGTAGTTGGACGAGGTATTGCAATATTGATTCAAAGCCATGAATTTGACATACAAAACCTATGTACTCGCCGAAATTTTTATGCTGACTGTTTTCACATATGTTTCAGGTTTTACTATGTGATGATTGTTGATTGCTTGCTACAAATAGGATGGATGCGGGCTTTAGTGACTTAAGACTTGAAAGACAATTGTTGTAATTTTTTTTTTGGTTTGTATCAAAACAATGAGACAACTAATGAAATAAAACAAAACTTCAATTACCATATGTTGCGAAACAATGATTCTGTTACGACACTCCCTGACGTTTCCGCCGCTGTTTATTGTATTACGCGGTCGGGGTGTGACAGAAGAGTTGGTATCAGAGCTCATGGTTATAGGGAATTAGGTTATTAGTAATACTCTTGACCTACTCTATAACCTTCCTAGGACCCTAACGCAAGAAATTTGCGTTTAGATTCTTAATATAAAACCAATCACCTATCCATAGGTGATTAGCAAAAACAAAACACAATTCATTCTCTCGAGTCAAAATTTTTCAAAACATCACAAGAAATCATCTATCCTTAGATGATTGTTTTTAGGCTTTTAAGCTTTTGGTGTTTTCAAAATCTCGTCAAAGTTTGGGTCTTTATAATGTGAACACGTGCAATCTGGAAGGGTGGGTTCCTGTACCTCGAGTTTTCTGTCTAAGGCTAGAGTGTGCGTACAAATCCGCAGTATCGGATCAGTCACTCTTACCTGGGAACTCTTGGGGTGAGTGTCCACTTATAGGCTAAGGCATGTCTTCACGATACATTATTATGACCCACTTACTTTGATTAGGCACAGTGTCGTTTGTTTGTATTAGTTAACGAACAAATGGTCACAATACTCATGTTTCGTCGATGTTTTTAACATTCAGTTATGAATATCCGATAACATCTCACTTGCTTTCTCTCATATTTTCCACTATCCTTAGAATGCCTCCTCATCACAACGACACTCAAAAGTCTGAACTGGCTGCTACTATCGCTCAACAACTAAGCATAGTAATCCGTGGGGCCATTGAGTTAGCTGTCGCCATGTCTAATCTCAATGATGAAACTACTCAAGAGGTACCTAAGAAGGAAAAATTCAACCCTTCAATAAAATCAAAGAAGCGTAAAGCTTCAAGGAATCTTACAACGATTGCTCCAGTTCCGCTTAGCCAAGTGGGACCTAGCCAGGTGGTATCACCACCAGCTAAGAAACCATACAGAGGAAAAGCTCCTCTGTGCAATCAATGTAACCTTCAGCATCATGCTAGTGTCCAATGCCGAAAATGTTCAAATTGTGGACGTTTTGGTCACACAACAAATGTATGTCATTTTGCCGTTACGCCAAACAAAGCTATGGCAGTTCCTACTCAATTTATCGCAACTCCTCATGCGATACATGTTTGTCCTAACTACCCACATGGAACCTGCTTCAATTGTGGTTATCCTAACCATTTTAATTGACTTAGCTAGCAAACGACGACTCAACGAATGGACACAAGATTAACACTGGCAATATCAAGGCTTGTGCTAATGTCTGAACAAACACTTAAACTTTTGTGTTTCGGTTTCCTTTCCAAAGATCTTGAAACACTTTGGTTGTTCTATAAATAAATTTGGTCGTTTCCATTTTATTTACAAGCCAATGTGAACACGTGTATGTATGACATACCCCTACGATACTGACACCAAGGAACCGTGTTCCTTGCAAGACAAACTACTCTCGTAGTTCTTCCATTTTTGTGATCGCTCACGATCTCCACGAAAATCCCAAGTACTCGTTTCTTCTAAAGAAATAAAGTACAAGGTACAAGTTACAAACTCTGGACAAATACTCATAGTACCACTTTAAATCCTTGCTTGGATATCTAAGGGTACTTTTCATAAGTCCTTAATTGGTCTTATGCGATATGTTTATGTACATATCATTACATTCTGGTTTTCATAACAATATACATAGTATATGATTTCAAAAACATTTCATATGGTTTAAAAACATTTTAAACGTAGTATATTTTCCCGATATACCAAGTGTATAATTTCAAAAACATTATCCATGTTTTCAAAAACCTCATACATGATTCCAAAGACATTTCACATGGTTTTTAAAAAAAAATTATAAACATATTTACCTAGTATACATAGTACATGATTCCAAAAATATTACATAAGGTTTTAAAATCATTAATCATATTTTCGAAGATCCTATGCATAATTTTCAAAGACATTCTGCTAGTATGTTGACTTAGCATACGTAGTACACAATTTTCAAGGACACTCTGGTCGTATTTTGACTTAGCATACGTAGTACACGATTTTCAAGGATATTCTGCTTCGTATGTTGACTTAGCATGCCTAGCACATTGATTTCAAGGATCCTTTTTGCTTCATATGTTGACTTAGCATATCTAGCACCTTGATTTCATAAACACTATACTTCGTATGTTGACTTAGCATACCTAGTACAAGGTTTCAAAACAATTTCTCGCTACACGAATTTCAAAATCCTTATAAGATCTTCCTATCTTCATAATTAGATTCTTGAGGATGTTTAAAGTACTAGTTGAAGTCCATGTATTGGATTCCTGGTGTACTTTAAATGCATGTGTACAAATCGATAACAAGTTGATAACAAGTTGATGACCAAGTTGACAATTATATGATTATGCGTTTATGTGTATATGTGTGAATCCAAATGCTCGATATCCAAATCCTTATAGAATCTTCCATATCTTCATATGATGGATTCTTAGAAGGATATCCAAAAGTACTATCTTAAATCCTTAATGGGCTTCTATGTAATAGATAAGACCCTTGGATTGTAAAGTACTATTCCAAAGTTAAAGATATCATCCATTGATGTAGTTAAAGAGACCCTTTGGTGGTCAAGTTAAAGAGATTGATTCATCAATCTAGTTAAAGATATCATGTGTTGATATAGTTAAAGAGACCCTTTGATGGTCTAGTTAAAGGGATCATGCCTTGTTGATCTAGATAAAAACATCATTCGTTGATGTAGTTAAAGAGACCCTTTGGTGGTCTAGTTAAAGAGATCATGCGTTGATCTAGTTAAATGTAACAACCCGACGTCAAAGTCAAAGGAAGAAAAGATTTCCAATTGCGATCTGTCATTCCTTGCTTAATTATTGATTGTACTTCTCAACTTGTGATCAATATTCTATTTTAAATTGCTTCAGTTGTATTATGTGGACTACTTGTTCATAAATCGCTATTTAATCGCAGTTTAATCGCTAATCGACTTATTGCTAATCGCATCGCTATCGCATAGCAACTCGAATGATAAGTTATGGATATTGTTTTACGTGTGTGTGCTAATATGTGTTACTTGTGCATGTTATGTTTATGTTGAGGTGATTAATCGCAAACGCAATCGCAACTCTATTACAACGCAATCTCATCGCAAACTTGAGATTTAAGGATTTTATTTATGGTGTTTAGTAGTTAGGTTATTTATGTAACTAATGGGTAATACTATCGCATTGCTTACTCGAAACGCATCGCAGTACTCAACAAGCAGCCCACGGGTGAGTCTTCAACATCAACGCCTGTCAGGCTCAGGCAGACAACAATGTGGTTAATGGTACATTTCTTGTAAATGGTATATATGCTTCGTGTTTATTTGATACTGGAGCCGATAACTATTTTGTATCGTTCTAATTCGAAAGGCTCCTAAACTGTAAATGCGTAAATCTCCCATCAACATTCGACGTAGAAGTTGCCACTGGAAGAACCGTTACTGTTAGTTCCATTCTGCGTGACTGTACTCTTGATCTCAACGGTCACATTTTTCGGATCAATCTTATCCCGATGCAACTTGGTAGCTTTGATGTCATAGTAGGTATGGATTTCCTTCAGGAGAATCATGCTGAAATTGTTTGCTTCGATAAAATGATCCGTTTCTCTCTCGTGAATGGTGACCAATTGTGTGTTTATGGCAAAGTCACTTCGAAGAAGGTACAACTCATATTGTGTGTCCAAGCTGGCAAGTATCTCCTCAAGGAATACCAAGCTTTCTTGGCACATATTGTAGTAGCAGAGGAAAAGGAAGTTAAGGCAATAGACAAGTTGCATGCGGTTCATGAGTTTCCTAACGTCTTTCCTGATGATTTACCTGGTTTACCTCCCACTCGTGATATCGATTTTCGAATCGACCTCATTCCTAGAGCTAATCCGGTTGCTAGAGCTCCTTATCGTCTCGCTCCTTCTGAGATGCGCGAACTCACGAGTCATCTCCAGGAACTGCTTGATAAAGGTTTCATTCACCCTAGCACCTCTCCTTGGGTGCGCCTGTCCTTTTCGTAAAAAAGAAGGACGGATAGTTCCTGATGTGCATCGATTATAGGGAGTTGAATAAGCTAACTATCAAGAATCGTTATCCCTTGCCTCAAATCGATGATTTGTTTGATCAGCTACAAGGTGCTACGTGTTTCTCGAAGATCGATCTACACTCAGGCTATCACCAGTTACGAATTCAGGAGGAAGATATACCCAAAACCGCTTTTCAAACCAGATACGGTCATTACGAGTTTGTTGTTATGCCCTTTGGTTTACCTAACGCTCCCGCGGTCTTTATGGATCTAATGAATCGCGTGTGTAAACCCTTTCTCGACTACTTCATCATCATGTTCATCGATGATATCCTGATCTATTCCAAGTCAAAAACCGAACACGCACAACATCTACGTTTGGTTCTTGAGTTACTCCAGGGAAACCGTCTCTATGCCAAATTCTCCAAGTGTGAATTCTGGCTTGAGGATGTTCAATTCCTCGGTCATTTCGTCAATAGTCAAGGAATTCATGTCAATCCTGTGAAGATCGAAGCTGTTAAGAGGTTGGTTACACCAAAGAACCCATCCAAAGTTCATTCTTTTCTCGGATTGACGGGTTACTATCACCGATCATCGCTGATTTCTCAAAAATCGCTGTACCAAATGCACAAGGTCAAACCTTTTGTTTGGGGAACTAAACAAGAGGAAGCCTTTCAAACTCTCAAAGCTACGCTTTGTAACGCTCCCGTGCTCTAACTACCCAACGGAAATGATGATTTCATAGTCTACTGCGATGCCTCTAACCTCGGTCTCGGTTGTGTTCTCATGCAACGGGACAAGGTTATCGCGTACACCTCTCGATAGCTCAAGATCCACGAGAAGAACTATACAATCCACGATCTCGAGCTTGGTGCAGTTGTTTTTGCGTTGAAGATTTGGCGATACTACCTTTACGGTACCAAGTGTACGGTCTTCACTAACCACAAGAGCCTACAACACATCTTTAACCAGAAAGAGCTGAATATGCGCCAACGCCGATGGGTTGAACTCCTCAACGATTATGACTGTGAGATTCGTTACCATCCAGGCAAAGAAAATGTCAATATTGATGCTCTCAGTCGACAAAGCTATTTGCATAGCGTTCGTAACACTCAAGCCCAGCACAATCTCGAAGCTCTTATCCGTGATGCCCAACATGCTTGTTTTACCGAACGTACTTTGAAGAAAGAAAGGATCATCAACAACGACGAACAACTGGTGAATAAATCGAATGGTATATTCCATTACCTAGACCGAATTTGGATTCCCAAGCGTACCAATTTACGACAAATTCTTCTAGACGAAGCCCACAAATCTCGGTATTCTATTTATCCCGGTGCCGATAAAATGTACTAGGACATGCGCTACAAGTACTGGTGGCCGGGCATGAAAAAGGATATCGCTATCTATGTTTCGAAATGCCTGACTTGTTCGAAGGTCAAGGCTGAGCATCAACGCCCCTCTGGCTTACTCGTGCAACCTATGATCCCTATGTGGAAATGGGAGAGTATACCTATGGACTGCATAACTAAACTTCCGCGCACGCCATCAGGTCATGACAGCATCTGGGTTATCGTTGACCGTCTTACCAAATCCGCTCACTTTCTTCTGATACGGGAAGACTATAAGGTAGAATGATTAGCACGAACCTACACCGACGAAGTCATATGTCGACACGGGACACCTCGTGACATCATCTCTGACAGCGATGGTCGATTCACTTCGCGTCTTTGAGAAATGTTTCAATCTGCTTTCGGTACTACTCTCAATCTTAGTACTACTTTCCATCCCTAGACCGACGGTCAGACTGAACGCACGATTCGTACCCTCAAAGACATGCTTCGCTCGTGTGTTATAGATTTCGGTGGTAATTGGGATTCGCATTTACCTTTAGTCGAATTCTCGTACAATAACAGATATCACTCTAGCATCCAAATGGCACCATTTGAGGCATTATACGGATGAAAATGTCGATCGCCTATTGTATGGCACGAGATCGGGGACGCGTAAATTACCGTTCCTGAGCTGTTGCAAGAAATGACTGACAAAATCCTCCAAATTCGAGACAGTCTGCTGAAAGCTCGGAGTCATCAGAAAAGTTACGCCGATAGACGCCGCATGCACCTTGAATTTGATGTTTGCGATTACGTACTCCTAAAGGTTGCACCTTGGAAGGGGGTAATTAGATTCGACAAGAAAGTAAAGCTCGCGCCTCGATATGTTGGACCCTTTAAAATTCTGGAAAGGATTGGCAAGGTTTCCTACAGACTCGAACTACCGGAGGAACTTAGTAATGTCCACCCAACTTTCCACGTTTCGAACCTCAAAAAGTGTCTAGCCGACCAGGAATTACATGTCCCTCTTGAGGATCTACAAGTAGACGAAACATTACACTTCGTGGAAAAGCCTGTCGAGATCATGGGCCAAGAAACCAAGGTACTCCGGCGCTCACGCATTCCCATTGTGAATGCTCGCTGGGAAGGCAAACGCGGCACCGAGTTCACCTGGGAACTCGAAAGTGACATGAAGGTGAAGTATCCGCAACTGTTTGTTACGCCTGTTTCTTAAATTTCGGGACGAAATTTCCTAAAGTAGGGGAGGCTATAACAACCTGACTTTTGAAAGTCAAAGTACAAGTCAAAGCCAAAGTCAAAGGAAGAAAAGATTGCTAATTGCGATCTGTCACTCCTTGCTTAATTATTGAGTGTACTTCTCGACTTGTGATTGATATTCTATTTTAAATTGCTTCAGTTGTTTTATGTGGAGTACATGTTAATAAATCGCTATTTAATCGCAGTTTAATCGCTAATCGACTTATTACTAATCGCATCGCTATCGCATCGCAAATCGAATTATAAGTTATGGATATTTTTTTACGTGTGAGTGCTAATATGTGTTACTTGTGCATGTTATGTTTATGTTGAGGTGATTAATCGCAAACACAATCGCAACTCTATTACAACGCAATCTCATCGCAAACTCGAGATTTAAGGATTTTATTTATGGTGTTTAGTAGTTAGGTTATATGGGAAACTAATGGGTAATACTATCACATCGCTTACTCGAAATGCATCGCAACCCTCAACGCACGAAACGAAACGTCGAAAACCAACTCACACCGCCATCCGATCGAACCGCACTTCGTTTAACCTCACTGCCCCAACTTTCCTCTTTTGGTAATCTATAAATAGCCTTGTCACATCACTGTTCATGATGTGACGCCTCTCTAATCTGACCAACACGTTCAAGCCCTATTTTCTTTCGATTTCTCGCGATTCTTATAAGTTTTCAACCCAAATCTTGTACATCTTTGATCTACACACACTCCTTCATCTTTTTCACCATCAAATCTTCACTTTAAACCATGAAATCGGCTGATTTGAGGTGTTCTAGGGTGATGTCATCATGGGGTTCTTATGAACTTCAAAGTGTGACATCATTCCACCAAGAACAACTTAGATCTAAGATATTTCAACATGTTTAAACACTGATTTCATCTTAAAACTAAACATTTTCAAGAAATAAAGGATTGAAAGATGTTTTCATAATTTTCTTTCAACTCTTTTACACTCTTTAGCTCAAAACCAATAGAATCAGAACTCGTTCGGGCCTTCTACTCGCTCTATAGTGAAGGGCTGGACCGAGAATGGATTTTCATCGGAAGAGATGATCGATTCATGGGTTGAACATGAACAACCAATAAGAACGGTTAACTTGTCAAAATGGGGTGATTCCCGTCCGATCGGATAACTTGGACTTAAGGGAATTCCCGTTGTTTAACACGTTGTCATACCGTCTCGATCAAATTGCAAAACTTTCAAACTTAACAAATTTCAAAACAAGTAAGTCACCAAACGGACTGCCGTCCGATCAGATTGCCATCCGATCGAACGGCAATCTGACCGGATGACATATGGACTTCAACACTTAAACTTTTCATTTTCAAAACATCACCAAAACCAACGAATGGCTATCCGATCGGATGACCATCCGATCGAATGACCATTCTGCTGTGAACTTATTCTCTGAGAAATGTCTCACTGGACGGATCGCCATCCGACCGAACTACTGTTCGACCAGACGACTTGAAGGGTAGAGTTACTTCTCTGTTTTCAAAATGCTACAACAAAAACTTCAAAGTCACATCATACATAAACATATCCTTCCCAAGCAATTGGCAAACCGATCGAATGGCCATCTGACCGGATGGCCATCCATCCGGATTGCCATCCGTTCGGATGTCCCTTCGACACTCAGTCGCTTCGCATCGTTTTGCGCACTGTTTATCGCTTACGCTATCGTTCTGTTCAGGATAATCTCTCAGCGCTCCTGTCAATCCAAGACGGTGTTTATTTATTAAACGCTATCTGTGAGTATACTTGTTCCCTTTTGCTTAAGCACTTTTGGGTGTTACATACGTTACTTATATCAAATCACATCAACCACACAACGCAAACACATTTTATACGCTAACCGTTACTGCATGATATACGTGTTACTCGATGAATGCTTGTATGTTATGTTTACATAGTGATTGTTGCCTAAAACCTTAGCAACGATAGTAATATAGTTTGGACTCAGCACCTGTCATGGACAGGGGTTGTTAAGGGCTTTTCTCACATGTCACAGTGGTGATATGTGTTGCGCATTCTACAACTCGCAGTCACATTTGTGCATATTTCATTGTTGATAACCTACTAGCTTCACATTATACATGTTACATGCTGGTTATGTGTAAACTCGCTTTCGCTACTATTATACTATTAAACTTGTATGCTCACCTTTACACTATGTGTATTGACCTCTATTTTAATGTATGTGACATGTGTGTAGGATGCTTTGCTTGTTACTTGCTGGAATCAAGCTAGGATGGAGTCTCGAAACAAATCTAATAAAATCTGAGTTGTCGGAACTGTTTGCTTGTTTTTGAGACAATTATCTGTAATAACTGTTGTTACTTTATCTGTTAGTAGTATGGGATATTAACCTTGAAGATTCGGTAATTTAATAGTTGTTGTGGATTCTCTTAAACAATCTGTTTCGCTCAGTGCCGCGCCCCGATGTTTTTGCCATCGGTTGGGGTGTGACATTAAAGACATCATTCGTTGATGTAGTTAAAGAGACCTTCCGATGGTCTAATTAAAGAGGTCGTTCGTCGATCTAGTTAAAGAGATCATTTGTTGATCTCGTTAAAGAGATCATTCGTCGATCTAGTTAAAGAGATCCTTTGGTGATCTAGTTGAAGAGACTCTTTGGTGGTCTATTTAAAGAGATCATTTGTTGATCTAGTTAAAGAGACTCTATGGTAGTCTAGTCAAGTCATCACAGGATTATTCGTTTGATTTTTCCCCTACACATTATAAAATGAACTGTGCGGACTATGGAAGGAATTAAGTAATTATGTATGCATACATAATTATGGAATTCAGTGCACAAAAACCACAACAAGTTTTGTCATGTGTAGTAAGGGCATGGTGGATATGCTAATGGTACTTCCTATATATAAGTGTTCCTTATTACATTGCGAGCGTAGCGTTATTTAAGTTACTAGAAGTTCTGGACCTTGACCAATGTTGTTTTATGTTATACTCTCCGACTCCAATTTCGAGCACACATAAGTTTCCTATAATAGTCTTCATAGGAAACATTATCTCTATCCGTTGTTCGAAACTCCAAATTCTTTTTGAATTCACACACTCTCCATATTTCACTACAACGAGAACATCATTTTGACAATTACATGTTACTCTTGAGATTCGGTATAATCATACACAAAACTTTTTGGAATGGAGTTTAAATCTGTGGATCTGAACTCTTCCTTATAAACAATAGACGAGTACAAATAACAAAGTTCGCTGGAAATCCATACGTGACCCAAAGTTTTACTTAGGGAACAGAGGATTTATTTGAAAGCGAATCATACACATCTGTTTCACAAGTTTCCTTTAAATTAATTTTCGGGACAAAATTTCCTAAAGTAGGGGAGACTGTGACAGTTGTGCCATTACGATCATCATACAATTACGAATCCAATGAAATCTTGTATTTAATTCTCAGGATTTGTACAATTACATTTGACAAGTACACATATCAAATTTTGTATGATTCCGAACTCTCGAGAAGCTTTTTTGGAAGCTTTACGTAAACGTAATCAGTTTATAGCACAACCACTCTGGAACAATGACATAAACTTAACATACCTTAAATAACCTTTACATAACTTAGAAATAAGTTTTGAAGGGTTTGGTATGGCAAAAACAAGTTTATTCGATCACGGACTATTTGCGTTAAACTGCAAAAGTCTGCCGTTTCGAATAGCAACATACACTTCGGAACAAGATCATAAGCTAAACATACCCTAAATACTGTTAACATAGCTTAGAAATAAGATTTGAGGGGTTCGGTATGTGACAATATGCTTATTTGATCACAGGGACTAAAAGCGTCAAAAACTGCGTAAGTTTTCATTTACGTGCATATCTTACGTTCTGACCATATCCGGACATCCAAAAATTTTTGTAATCACTACAATATTATATTTTAGTGATAGGAATGCAAAAATACCCTTTGTCGTGTAATTTGGATCGTTTTCGCATCCGTTCGATTTTCGTCGTAATTAACCAAATAACGCTATCGTACGACCAAACGAACTGACATCCTTGATACTTGAAATCATATTTCAAGTCCCCTATTCTTTAACATCCTTGTAGAGCCTTGAAATGGGGTTAACGGGGGTTAAATGCATCAAAAACACATAAATTCATGTGCAGGGGCCTGTTTTGCCAAAACTTGAAACCTGATGTAAGTCGCTGGCGGGGGGTGAGAGATAAGCCTAAGTCTCTCACGGGGCGCGAGAAATGTTGCTGGACAGATTCAATGTATTGTTCAAATCAGCTGCAGAACTTCTTTTTAATCCTAGTTTTTGCATACTATGAGCTGGTTTAAGTGTTCCCCAAGCCCCCAAATCAGTAGCTAACATGTGTATGGTGTTGATCATGCTTTGATCAACTCAAAAACACTTGGCATTGATCCAATGATTCATGATTTCCTATAAATAGCAAGAGATTTCAACATTCCAACTTTCTCATTTCATTCTCTTCTCTCTATTGCTCTAATTTGAGGCTACCACATTAAGTTGGAGGCCTCATATTTGAGCATTCTAATTCGTTTTTCAAAGCATAGGACTCTTGTAAGTGTTCTTTCATGCTTGTTCTTTTATTTCAAGCAAGAAAGTCAAACATTGTTTGACTTTCTGCTTTGACCATGATTTGGTCAAGATAAAGTTCGTTTAAACTTTGCAATGTGAGCGTAATCACGATGGTTATAGTCCCTTGCGATTGTACCTACTGATTACCACGTTGACTAGTGGAAGTGACGAGTCAAAGTTTCGGTCAAAATGCACGTTTATGTGCATTTTACGATGAAACTTTTTTCAGGTATCAAAACACTTTGTTTTGATACCAAATCAGTTTTCTAACTTAGTTAAACATGTTTTAACATGTTTAACTCGTCACTGTTAGTTTAGTGCTTATTTAGGGTCGTAAGTCAAGCGGCCTCGACAACCGCTTAGAATTTTGAACCCAACCCGTTTGGTCTATCATTAGGATCCGACCAAACATATTTTTTGACCATAGTTAGATAGGGAATAACCTTCCGAGGTTATACCTTATGGTCACTTAGTTTAATTAGTTGTATGATAGGTAGTTTATATGCCTTAGGAAAATGACCAAAATGCCCTTTTTGTGCATAATTTCAATTTAAGCATATGTAACCAAATTTTTGACACTTAAACTGAATATGCAACATAATTAAACATGTTTAGGCATATAATACTTGTCATAGGACTAGTTAGACCATTCAAACGTGCTTTTGCACAAATGACACGTTAAAGTAGCATAAACTACCTTAACGGGTCATAACGGGTCATAAGCACTTAGGATTGGTTTCAAATCAGAACATAGGATTTGTTAAACCATAATATATGAGTTCCAACACTCATTTGGTTTACAAGACCTCATTCTACCCGATCTCCCAATTTATGTCTCGATTATTGACATAGTGATCCGATACTAGGTGCCACTTGATTCCTTGATTTTCCCAAGCTTTGTTAGGACACTAATCAAGGATACTTGCAATCTCAATGAGTACATAGTTCCCCTCTTTTACTGCTTTCAATTATTTTGGGGTGATTTATATGTGCTTAATGCTTTTCAAGTTTTTCATGAACAAATCCTATGGTTTATATAAAATACGATGATTTCAATAATGTGAACGAACTTGTTGGGGCGTTAGTCGAAAGACATCCAAATGACATTCATTAACTATGATCAAGCCGACCAGTAGTATGTTATGGTACCATAGGATCTGACAAATCCTGTTATCGGACTATCCCTTTGATGGGTAATGTGGATAACAACAGAAACTGTTATCTGATTAATAAATCATGTGTTGGTTTGTTAATCTTGTTAAAGAGGTCTTTCAGGGCCTAGTTAAAGATAACCCATGGGTGGTATATCGAGTCAGAACACAGGTTTGAATGTATTCTTTAAAGAACGACCAAAAGTTGTATTTCACAATTAAAACATGAACGATTTGAACGATTGGAACGATGGACGATTGGTTTATGGTAAGTTATTAGGTAACGAGGCGTGTGTAATGTGATAAAAGCATGGTGGATACACCGCTGGTACTTCCTATATATAAGTGCTTTTATCACATTACATGTCGTAGCGTTATCTAGATCCCTTGGATGAATGTTTTCAAGACAAAGACAAACTACGAGGTTTACTTAAAGATATAAACCATAGAATGTTTACTTTCAAAGATGATTCACTACTTAGTTTTACAAAGACAAATGTTTTCAGTCAAGATTCATGGCTACAACGGTTTTGGTTTTACTTATATCAACTTGTAAAGTTGATAAAACATATTGCAATATTAAACACTTTTGATTTCAAGATACCGACTCGACAACTGTTTTCACATATGTTTCAGGTTTTACTATGTGATGATTGTTGATTGCTTGCTACACATAGGATGGATGCGGGCTTTGGTGACTTAAAACTTGAAAGACAATTGTTGTAATTTTTCTTGGTTTGTATCAAAACAAAGAGACAACTAATGAAATAAAACAAAACTTCAATTACCATGTGTTGTGAAACAATGATTCTATTATGACACTCCCCGACGTTTCCGTCGCGGTTTGTTGTATTACACGGTCGGAGTGTGACAATATAGTCAGTTGATGATGGCATATTCAATGCAAAGGTAGCCGCTCTGGTTGATGAGTCAGATGTTAAAAGTGTTGTAAGTTTAAATTTTCCTTCTTTTTTGTCTATTATATATAAACATATATAGATATATTTTATTGTACAATAAGTATAACAAGGTTTTTAATTTTTTGTAGTCTGAAAATCATTCTGTGAAAATAGCTGCTGATGTTAATGATCCTCAACTTCACTCTAAAGATTTTTCTGTTGATGAAACTCCTGCCTCTCCAAGTGTTCTATCTAATGTAAGCGTTGATTAGTTTTACATTGCCCATTTTATTATTGTCTCGATATGTTGATATTCTTCTGTATGATTGAGTCTTAAAATTCAAATCTGAGTTAAGAAGATAAGTTGTGCTGATAAAGAAAGTTACAAAATTTCAAGAATTCAAAGTTGTTATAGACTAAATTAATTTACTTGGATTGAAATGATGCACAATCTTCATGGCAAGACCATTGTAGAGGATAAAAAAGCTGTTGATAGACCGTGTAAAGTTCAAAAGGTTCATTTAGCATCATCCACTTCAGAGCCAGTTTTACACTTCACCACACAAGCTGAACACAACCTTGTAGTTTTTGCAGTTCTTACTTTGTTTTGATATTTCAACAACTTCAGTTATATATCATTATTTTATAAAATTCGTTATTTAATTTTTTGTATTTTAGCATCTGCCATCAGATGTATCATCTGCATTGGATCTAGATACGGATAATCTTAAGCCTGTTAAGATCCAAAATCTGAAAGGTGAAGTCCATGAACTATTTACAATATCTCAAAAAACCAATACTGGATTAAGCAGCGTTATTGTTGGATGACCTGGTTATTTGAAGAACCAAAATAATGTTTTTGGTGATAAACTTTCGTTTGAATTTCACAAGTCTGCTCAGTTGCTGAAGCTAACAAAACTTGTACATTTCGTGACAAAGATTAAGCCCTCTTCATGAGTGTTGTGTTGATTGGAGGTTTATAAACAATGTTTGATGTGATCATTGTTTGTGGTTGTACATTTGGTTCCTTGGTGGTACTAATTTAGCTTCGTAGACATGTTTTATATGTAGTTATGTCTATAAACAGTGTACATTGTCAATGTGTGGGTACTCCTTTTTTTTTGGATAGGAGAATGGGAATAGTCGTATGTAACTGTTATATTAACTAATGATCTATGTTTATAGTTGTCTATTATCTATAATGGATAAAAAGTTTTGGTACAATATCTATATATCTATCTATACTATATATTAAAATGTATTATGCATGGTTTTCTAAAAACCACCCATATTTGCATAGGGGTTTTACTACTAGTATTATATAACAAAAGAAAACTCATTGGAGGCATGTGTCATCCATAAGAGGAATCTACCTTTTGTTTTTCCCGCGATCTCACTCATACTTTAATATGCACTTATTTTTTTTAATTAAATATAGTTATTATATCATTAACCAATGAATTAAATATAAAATTATTAATTTTTTAAACAAACTTATACTTTTTACTTAAAAGCTTCACAAAGTTCAAAATTATGGTGTTTAAAATATTAGAAAACATAGAATAATGATGATAACTGTTTTTTATAAGTGATCTCTAAAAAAATAAACATCGAATGAGGTTGGATGGTGTTATGGGTGAAATTTTGAGCCCATATCCTGACAATACATCTTGATTTTATGTTAGTTATTTGTGATCAGGATACCAAACCAGGATATTGGTAACATCCAGAGGCAGTATCTTGGTTCTTACTAATATTTTGCTTGTAGGCTATGGCTACAGGTTGTTAATGTTTACAAGGACTAGTTCTCCTGAAGACTCGCTCAATATTGTTGGAAGAAAGACGTTGAAGCCAAGAGAATAGGTCTACAATGGCCGTGAAGGAATATTCAAGAGTATCCCAGAATTATAGGATAGTTTGTTTATTCTTATAACTATAAATATGGAATGCCAGATCGTAGGAACACACACACACTATCGAACTCTCTTACTCATACACTCTCTTTTCTAGCAGCAATTACACTCTAACACTCACAACTCACAATCATTGTAACACTTAGAATCGATCCGAGCATTATCCTGCAACTGTATCCTGGTTATTCAAGCAATAAGAAGAACAAGGCAGCCGACGATTGTTAGCTCCCGAGGTTTTATACCGGTGATCTAGATTGATCAAAGGCTTTCAATGTACATCTTGTGTCAACTTTTACTTTTATCGCTTGATTGTTTGATCAGTGGTATCGCTTGATATCCTCAAGCTATATCCTGAAACTGTTTTCATATACAATCAACTTAACATATTTTTGCAAACATCAATAGCACACTACCTCACAAACTAATTTGATCACTTAATTACTTCGGTAATTTTTGACCAAAACAATTTGGCGTCCACCATGGGACAAGTGGTGCTATTTGTACTAAAAGGTTTTCTAAAATCATTACTTAGTTTTCTATTTTCAAAACCTTTTACACAACTGTTTTCAATGGCCTCTCAATCAAACTTGAGCTCTTCTTTGATGCCTACTTTAACCTCTGCTGTAACATCTGTGCTTATAATCATTATGAATAGTTCAATTATCAATAAAACAATGTTATTTGATCCCAATGTTTGTTTGGTTGTGTTTTACATTTTTCATGTTTTGACTTTTGTTCAATTTCAAACTCAATATCGCTTTCTAGAGAATTATACGCAAACTGGTGCGTAAACGTAATCAGTATAATGAGAAAAATACTCCGGAATATCAACATATACTTAACATACCTTAAATAACCTTTACATAACTTAGAAATAAGTTTTGAAGGCTTTGGTATGGCAAAAACAAGTTAATTCGTCTACAGGGACTAAATTTGACAAACTGCGAAAGTATGCCAATTTGAACTGTAACGAACATTCCGGAACATGACCATAAGTTAAACACACCTTAAATATCCTTTATATAGCTTAGAAATAGTCTTTGAGGGGTTCGGTGTGCTAAAATAAACTTTTGGGTCATTCAGGGACTAAAAGCGACAAAAAGTGCATAAGTTTGCACTTTCGCGCATAACTTACGTTCTGAATACATCCGGACATCCAAAAATTTATGTAAGCACTAAAATATTTTATTTTAGTGTTTGGCATAAGAAAAATCCATTCGTCACGCCATTTGGATCGTTTTTCGCGCTTATGCGCATTCCGTCGTAATTAACCGAACAACGAAATCGTACGGCCAAACGAACCGACATCCGTGATTTTTTCAAGCATATTTTAAGTTCCCTATACTTTAACTTCATTTTATAGCTTTGAAATGGGGTTAACGGGGCTTAAACGTGTCAAAAGTGCATCAAATAGCTTCAGGGGCCTGTTCTGCCATTTTTGAAAGTATCAGACCTGCAAGGTCCTTGCGCACCGCAAGGTTCTAAGTCTTACGGTGCGCAAGCAGGGGTCAGATGCAGAAAAATTGTTTTGGCTGCTGATTAATGGCTTTTAAACACTCCAAAGGCCAATGCCACATGTTAATCTCTGATGGTGGGGGCAAATGATGCACCATAACATTTCAACACATGTACGGATGATATTCGATCACGGTATTCGAGAAACGATCCTAACGGTTGTCCATTTACTATAAATACCCACCTTAGTTTTCACTTCTTCCTCACAAATCTGATCAAAAGTGCTCTAAGTTGAAGCCATCACTTCATACCTGAGCTATTCGATCAAGATTTACTAGCGGGGACACTTTGTAAGTGTTCCTTCGTTCTTTTATCGCTTTTCTAGTCCGAAAGTCAAACTATGTTTGACTTTATGCGTTGACCAGTTTATGGTCAACACGAAGTTCGTTTGAACTTCATAACGTGAGCGTAATCACGATGGTTATAATCCCTAGTGACTATACCTACTGATTACCACATTATCTAGGCTCAGTGACGAGTCGTAGTTTCGGCCAAAATGCGTGTTATTGCGTATTTTGTAACCAAACTACTCTTAGGTATCGAAACCATTTGTTTTGATACCAAACCTGTTTTCTAAACTTAGGTAAGCATGTTTTAACATGCTTAGCTCATCACTTTTAGTTTAGTGCTTATATACGGTCGTAAGGTAAGCGATCTAAACAATCGCTTATGCTTTCGAGCCCGACCCGTTTGGTCGATCATTAGGATCTGACCAAGCACATTAGGTAACCATAGTATATAGGGAATAACCTTCTGAGGTTATACCTTATGGTCACGACGTTTAGTTAGTTGTATGATAGGTGGTTTATATGCCTTAGGTAAATTACCAAAATACCCCTTTGACGCCAAAATTCATTTTAAGCATATGTAACATAACTTTTGGTATCTAAACTGATTTGGTAACAATATTAGACATGTTACGGCATATTTTACTTATCATAGGACTAGTTAGGCATTCCGAACACGTTTTACGCGAACGACGCGTTAAAGTAGCATAAGCTACCTAAACGGGTCATAATGGGTCGTAAGCACTTAGGTTAGGTTTTATTTTAGTATGTAGGCAATGTTAAACCATACTACATGAGTTCCCATACTCATTTGGT
Source organism: Helianthus tuberosus (assembly GCA_030545235.1). Taxonomy (NCBI): domain Eukaryota; kingdom Viridiplantae; phylum Streptophyta; class Magnoliopsida; order Asterales; family Asteraceae; genus Helianthus; species Helianthus tuberosus. The sequence continues at coordinate 112,871,912 of CM060394.1, read as the reverse complement.
TTATGAACCCTCATTCTATCCAATCTTCCGATTTAGGTCCGGTATATTAACATAGTTACCTATACTAGGTGCCGTTTGATATCCGTGATCTCTAGCATTGTTTGGTTGTTACTCAAGGACTACTAAGAAATCTCAAGTGAGTACATAGACCCCTCTTTTACTGTTTTCCAAACTGTTTTGGGGTGAAACACATGTGCCTACTTGTTACTTTCGTGCTTTCCTGTTTTCACATCATATAATTGTTATGCTCATTAGTACACTATTAGTACATGATTTACATTACATTTCATGCTATGTATGTCCATTGTGTGCATACTTAGTACATCGTTTTACATTACATTTCATGCTATGTATGTCCATTGTGTGCATACTTAGTACATTGTTTTACATTACATTTCTGCTATGTATGTTGACTGATAGCATGCTAGCACATTGATTTACATGACTTTTCTGCTTTGTATGTTAACTTAGCATACTTAGTACATTATTTTCATATGACATGTATACAATTGCTATAACATTTGGTTTGCACAAACGAGACTTATATACGTTCATTAACATTAGCTACGCCGCTCGGTAGTAAGTACTGGTACCATAGGACTTGATAAATCCCATTCCTGACATCCCGGGTTTGTTTGGATGTAAGGAATGACTGAATCCGAAAACATTTCTTTTGATAACCTTGACTGAAAGGGTTATCCGACTATCTCACGGCTTGAATGTATGCGTTAACTTACCACATAAATGTTTGTATCAATGTAACATGCATTCACTTTGCAAAACATAACTTTTTGATATATTCAAAATACTTTGTTTTGTACATTTTTACAGTCGGTTTATGTGACACACTTTACTTACCATACATAACATTTGTTACACATTACTTGACTACTTTTGGACTTCTTAACATTTGACATGGTTTATACAAGGACTTTTTGACAATTGGTTTAAACATAGACTTTATACATTGGTGGTTTGCTTAAGTGACTTAAATAACGAGATGTGAGTAATATGATACAAGCATGGTGGATACGCCGCTGGTACTTCCTATATATAAGTGTTTGTATTATATTACATATCATAGCGTTATTTAAATCATTCAATTTGGAATTTTACATTTTACACAAGTAACATGATTTTCACAAGACTTTGGTTTACAAACAATTTACTTTATACAACTCATTTTACTTGGTTATTCATTTAACCATACATTATTCTTTTATTTATACATATCATTTGATCTTATCGCTTTTTATATGATTTACAAAACAAAACAATTTACAAGGTTCATGACTGACTCTTGCTAAACAACTTTTTCTTAAACTTAAGTCATGAATCCTATTTCCACAAAACCTATGTATCTCACAGGCATTTTTATGCTGACGTACCTATTTTCACATGTGTTTTCAGGAGCTTTTGCATAGGATGATGATCGTGACACTAGGGCGGACCTGTGCCTTAGAGACTTAAAATAAAGATAGAACTAGTTTAATTATGTTCTGAACTCGTTATTTCCAGTTTAAAGACAATGTAACACGCTTGTTTGATAAATAAAATATAACTTTGTATGCCATGGTTGTGAAACAATTAATTCTGTTACAACACTCCCCGACGTTTCCGCCGCGTTTTGATGTTTTACGTGGTCGGGGTGTGACAGAACAGTTGGTATCAGAGCCAATGGTTATAAGGAATTAGGTTATTAGTAATTCTTTGACCTAGACTATAACCTTTCTAGGACCCCAACACAAGTTGTCTTGTGTTTAGATTTTAAAACATGCACTTCACCTATCCTTAGGTGATAACCACAAGGGGAACATCAAGTTCAAATTCGCTTTGAAAATTAATCATCTGTTTTTGGATGATTGATTACAAGGTTTTGAACCCTCTATTGTAAGGTTTTGAACCCTCTGTTATATGGTTTTGAACCCCTTTGAGTTTTCAAAATCTCATCAAGGTTTTGGGTCCTAAATAGTGTGAACACGTGCAAACTGGAAGAGTGAATGCCTGTACCCTGGGTTTTCTGTCTAAGGCTAGAGTGTTCGTACAAATCCACATAATCGGACCAGTCACTCTTACCTGGGAACTCTTGGGGTGAGTGTTCACTTATAGGCGAGCATGTCTTCGCGATACATTATTTTTCACCCATTTACTTTGATTAGCCACTGTGTGTCATTTGTTTGCTTTGTAATGCGTACGAATGACCACCATCTTTGCTTTTGTTGATTTTTGTATCATCTCATTCTCTTCATCCAATCATCTCACTCGTTTCCTTTCATGTTTCCTCTTTTAGAATGCCTCCTCGACGCGAAAACCAGATAGCGACTGCCGAACTGGCAAAAATTATTGCGCAACAAATGGCTGCTCAATTCCCAAACCTCTTTGCTCAATGGAACCAAGCCAACAACAACATCAATGCTCCATGCAATTTCAAGAATTTTAACTCGGCTAAACCACTCAAGTTTAGTGGTTCTGAGGGAGCGACTGGGCTTCTTCAATGGTTCGAGAGCATTGAGAATACTTTCCGTCACGTGCAGTGTCCTGACAATCGCAAGGTCGAGTTTTCTTCGAGTGTGTTTCAGAAGAGGGCTCTCATATGGTGGAACGGGGTTATGAGAGATCGTGGTGCAGAAGTTGCTCTAGCACAAACATGGGCTGAACTTAGGGCCCTTATGATGAGGGAGTTCTGTCCTCGTCATGAACTGCGAGCTTTGGAGAAAGAGTTTGAAAATTTGAAGCAAGATAGTGGTGAGCATCGGGCGTATACTGATAGGTTTGAGGAGTTGAGTCTGCTTTTCCCAACAATGGTTACCCCACTCGACAAGGCTATCGAAAGGTACATCGACGGCCTACCTGACTCAGTGCAAGACATCATTACTGGTAGTAACCCTACCATACTCCGTCAGGCGATCGAGTTAGCAGCGACATTAACTGAGTCGCAGGTTCGAAAGGGGAAGCTGCACAAAAAGGGTGACAAGGGCAAGAAGCAGGCGTCTGACAAGGGGGATGGCAAGAAAGGTGAAAACAAGAATGGAAAGAATTCTGGTTCCTCAAAGGGTTCTAGGAAGCGAAAGGCTTCCCAAAACTATGTCGTTACTGCACAGGCCCAAGCTGCACCAAATCAGCCTGCGCAACCACTAGCCAAGAAGCCTTATCTTGGCAATGCACCTTTGTGCAACAGGTGTAACGGCCATCACCTACCACATCTCCAGTGTTGTCAATGCACCAACTGTGGAAGAAGTGTTCATCTTGCTGCCACCTGCCGCATTCCTGCTAATCAGAATCGGGCAGTTCAGAACCCGGCTCAACAAGTTGCTCAGCCTCTTGCTCAGCAACAAGGTCAAGCTGCACGACCTCATTTTCCTCCTGGTTCGTGCTACAATTGTGGGGATCTGACCCACTACAGAAACCGGTGCCCAAGGCTAGCCAACCAGAATCAGAATCCAAATCAGAATCAAGCTCAGGCTCGAGGTCGAGTCTTCAACATGAATGCTCAAGAGGCACAAGCAGACAATGAAGTGGTGAACGGTACGTTCTTTATTAATAATCAGCCTACATCTCTTCTTTTTGATTCAGGTGCCGACAAGAGTTTTGTGTCATTGTCTTTTGAGCCAATGCTTCGCGTGTCTAGAATGAAACTAGGTAAACCTTTGACAGTAGAAGTTGCTAGTGGTGAACCCATTGTTCTTGATTCTGTTCTTCGCAACTGCCAGTTGAACCTTAACGACCATCTTTTTCCTATTGACCTCACGCCTATGCAACTTGGAAGCTTCGACGTTATTGTGGGTATGGATTGGTTAGCCAAGAATCGCGCAGAGGTAGTTTGTTTTGAGAAGATTGTTCATGTGCCGCTTTCGACAGGCGAGATCCTACAGGTTCGTGGTGAGAAACCTGCCGGTGGTCTCAAACTCATGTCTTGTTTTAAAGCTCGGAAGTATCTGCGAAAGAATTATGTGGCCTTCTTGGCACATGTCATAGCAGATAAGGGCAAAGGTAAGTCTATTCAAGATATCCCTATTATGCGGGATTATCCTGAAGTTTTCCCTGAATATTTACCTGGTCTACCCCCAGCACGCCAAGTCGAGTTCCGTATTGATCTCGTACCTGGTGCAAATCCCATTGCCAGATCTCCATATCGTCTTGCACCGTCTGAGATGCAAGAGTTGTCTAAGCAGCTTCAGGAGCTCTCTGACAAAGGTTTTATCCGTCCTAGCTTTTCACCTTGGGGTGCTCCTGTTCTTTTTGTCAAGAAGAAGGATGGATCTTTTAGGATGTGTATCGATTATCGTGAGCTTAACAAGCTTACCATCAAGAATCGATATCCCCTACCTCGTATTGATGATCTCTTTGATCAGTTACAGGGCGCTTCTTATTTTTCAAAGATCAATCTATGATCTGGATATCATCAACTTCGTGTGCATGAAGAAGATATTCCCAAGACAACGTTCCGTACTCGTTATGGGCATTATGAGTTCACAGTCATGCCATTCGGTTTGACTAATGCTCCTACTGTTTTCATGGACTTGATGAATAGGGTCTGCAAGCCTTATTTGGATCAGTTCGTCATTGTTTTTATTGACGACATCTTGAGATACTCTAAGACGCGAGCTGATCATGAGCAACATCTTCGTCTTACTTTGGAACTCCTAAAGAAAGAGCAACTTTTCGCCAAATTCTCCAAGTGTGAATTCTGGCTTAAAGAAGTTCAATTTTTAGGACATATTGTCAACAAACAAGGTATTCATGTAGATCCCTCCAAGATCAGTGCGATCAAGGATTGGGATACGCCTACTACTCCTACTGAAGTTCGTTCTTTTCTTGGACTTGCGGGTTATTACCGCCGCTTCATTAAAAACTTCTCAAAGATTGCAGTTCCTCTAACTGCTCTTACTCAGAAGAACAAGCCCTTTGATTGGGGATTCAAGCAAGAGGAAGCATTTCTGACTTTGAAACAAAAACTTTGCGACACGCCTGTTCTGACTTTGCCTGAGGTCAATGATGATTTTGTTGTTTATTGCGATGCATCTAAATTAGGTCTTGGCTGTGTTCTGATGCAAATGAACAAAGTAATAGCATATGCATCGAGGCAGTTAAAGATACATGAGAAGAACTACACCACTCATGATCTTGAGTTGGGTGCAGTTGTTTTCGCTTTAAAGATCTGGAGACACTATTTGTACGGTATAAAATGTGTGGTTTTCACGGACCACAAAAGTCTTCAGCATATCTTCAATCAGAAAGAACTTAACATGAGGCAACGACATTGGGTCGAGCTTCGAAACGACTATGACTGCGAAATTCGCTACCATCCTGGTAAGGCGAATGTCGTAGCCGATGCATTGAGTCGTAAGGAACGTACTAAGCTTCATTGTGTTCGTGTTCAATCTGATATTCAAGCTCGATCCGATATCTAAGCCCGCATTTCTCAGGCTCAACAATCTTGTGTTTCACAAGGTTTGATGGGAAAGGAGTTTCCCTATCACATAACACCTGATTTGGAACTGAAGGACAATGGATCGTATTACTTCATGGACCGTTTGTGGGTCCCAAGCCAAGATAACCTTCGCACCTTGCTTATGGATGAAGCCCATAAGTCTCGTTATTCTGTTCATCCTGGCTCAGATAAGATGTATAAGGATCTTCGTATTCAGTATTGGTGGCCTAGTATGAAGAAAGACATTGCCTTATATGTATCAAAATGCCTTACTTATCTTAAGGTTAAGGCTAAACATCAGCGTCCTTCTGGTTTATTGGTGTAACCAGAGATCCCAGTTTGGAAATGGGAAAACATTACTATGGATCTCATTACTAAACTCCCACGCACAAAGAAAGGTCATGATGCCATCTGGGTAGTTGTTGATCGTCTTACTAAGTCAGCGCATTTCTTGCCAATCCGTGAGGATTTTTCTGCTGACAAACTTGCTAAAATCTATGTGGATGAAATTGTAGCTCGACATGGTGTTCCTTTGAACATCATTTCTGACAGAGATGCTCGTTTCACTTCTCATTTTTGGAGAACCATGCAATCTGCTATGGGGACCCAACTTAATCTGAGCACAGCTTATCATCCGCAAACGGATGGTCAATCTGAAAGAACAATCCAGACTCTGGAGGATATGCTTAGAGCTTGTGTGATCGATTTTGGTGGTAGTTGGGATTCACATCTTTCGTTGATTGAATTCTCCTACAACAACAGTTATCACTCCAGCACCAACATGGCTCCTTTCGAGGCTCTCTATGGTCGAAAATGTCGTTCACCAGTCTGCTGGAATGAGATCGGCGAGGCTCAGCTTACTGGACCTGCCCTCATTTTAGAGACAACAGATAAGGTTAAGAAAGTTCGTGATAACCTTCAGACAGCTAGAAGCCGTCAAAAGAGTTACGCGGACCCAAAACGCAAGCCCTTGGAATTTCAAGTCGGTGATCGAGTATTACTTAAGGTCTCACCTTGGAAAGGTGTGATCAGATTTGGAAAGAAAGGAAAACTTGCACCTAGATACGTTGGACCATTCAAGATCGTCGAAAGAATCGGTAAGGTAGCCTACAGACTTGAGTTACCTCCTGAACTTGGAAATGTTCACCCAACCTTTCACGTGTCCAATCTCAAGAGGTGTTTAGCTGATGAGAACCTCCACATACCGCTTGAGAAGCCAGTGGAAATCATGGAACGTGAAGTCAAGTGGCTCAAACGCAAGCGCATTCCTTTGGTCAAGGTTCGCTGGGAATCTAAACGTGGACCCGAGTTTACTCGGGAACGCGAAGATCAAATGAAGGCGAAATATCCGCATCTTTTTCCATGAGTTTCCTCTAAATAAATTTCGGGACGAAATTTCCACAAGTAGGGGAGACTGTAACATCTGTGCTTATAATCATTATGAACAGTTCAATTATCAATAAAACAATGTTATTTTATCCCAATGTTTGTTTGGTTGTGTTTTACATTTTTCATGTTTTGACTCTTGTTCAATTTCTAACTCAATATCGCATTCTGGAGAATTATACGCAAACTGGTGCATAAACGTAATCAGTTTAATGCGAAAAATACTCCGGAACATCAACATATACTTAACATACCTTAAATAACCTTTACATAACTTAGAAATAAGTTTTGAAGGCTTTGGTATGGCAAAAACAAGTTAATTCGTCTACAGGGACTAAATTTGACAAACTGCGAAAGTATGCCAATTTGAACTGTAATGAACATTCCGGAACACGACCATAAGTTAAACACACCTTAAATATCCTTTATATAGCTTAGAAATAGGCTTTGAGGGGTTCGGTGTGCTAAAATAAACTTTTGGGTCATTCAGGGACTAAAAGCGTCAAAAAGTGCATAAGTTTGCACTTTCGCGCATAACTTACGTTCTGAATACATCCGGACATCCAAAAATTTATGTAAGCACTAAAATATTTTATTTTAGTGTTTGGCATAAGAAAAATCCATTCGTCACGCCATTTGGATCGTTTTTCGCGCTTATGTGCATTCCGTCGTAATTAACTGAACAACGCAATCGTACGGCCAAACGAACTGACATCCGTGATGTTTTCAAGCATATTTTAAGTTACCTATACTTTAACTTCATTTTAGAGCTTTGAAATGGGGTTAACGGGGCTTAAACGTGTCAAAAGTACATCAAATAGCAAGTTTGGAGCTTCAGGGGCCTGTTCTGCCATTTTTGAAAGTATCAGACCTGCAAGGTCCTTGCGCACCACAAGGTTCTAAGTCTTACGGTGCGCAAGTAGGGGTTAGATCCAGAAAAATTGTTTTGGCTGCTGATTAATGGCTTTTAACACTCCAAAGGCCAATGCCACATGTTAATCTCTGATGGTGGGGGCAAATGATGCACCATAACATTTCAACACATGTACGGATGATATTCGGTCACGGTATTCGAGAAACGATCCTAACGATTGTCCATTTACTATAAATACCCACCTTAGATTTCACTTCTTCCTCACAAATCTGATCAAAAGTGCTCTAAGTTGAAGCCATCACTTCATACTTGAGCTATTCGATCAAGATTTACTAGCGGGGACCCTTTCTAAGTGTTCCTTCATTCTTTTAACGCTTTTCTAGTCCAAAAGTCGAACTATGTTTGACTTTCTGTGTTGACCAGTTTATGGTCAACACGAAGTTCATTTGAACTTCATAACGTGAGCGTAATCACGATGGTTATAGTCCATAGTGACTATACCTACTGATTACCACGTTATCTAGGCTCAGTGACGAGTCGTAGTTTCGGCCAAAATGCGTGTTATTACGTATTTTGTAACCAAACTACTCTTAGGTATCAAAACCGTTTGTTTTGATACCAAACCTATTTTCTAAACTTAGTTAAGCATGTTTTAACATGCTTAGCTCGTCACTTTTAGTTTAGTGCTTATATAGGGTCGTAAGGTAAGCGATCTAAACAATCGCTTATGCTTTCGAACCCGACCCGTTTGGTCGATCATTAGGATCTGACCAAGCACATTAGGTGACCATAGTATATAGGGAATAACCTTCCGAGGTTATACCTTATGGTCACGACATTTAGTTAGTTGTATGATAGGTGGTTTATATGCCTTAGGTAAATTACCAAAATACCCCTTTGACGCCAAAATTCATTTTAAGCATATGTAACATAACTTTTGGTATCTAAACTGATTTGGTAATAATACTAGACATGTTAAGGCATATTTTACTTATCATAGGACTAGTTAGGCATTCCGAACGCGTTTTACGTGAACGACGCGTTAAAGTAGCATAAGCTACCTAAACGGGTCGTAATGGGTCGTAAGCACTTAGGTTAGGTTTCATTTTAGTATGTAGGCTTTGTTAAACCATACTACATGAGTTCCCATACTCGTTTGGTTTACGAACCCTCATTCTATCCAATCTTCCGATTTAGGTCCGGTATATTAACATAGTTACCTATCCTAGGTGCCGTTTGATATCCGTGATCTCTAGCATTGTTTGGTTGTTACTCAAGGACTACTAAGCAATCTCAAGTGAGTACATAGACCCCTATTTTACTATTTTCCAAACTGTTTTGGGGTGAAACACATGTGCCTACTTGTTACTTTCGTGCTTTCCTGTTTTCACATCATATACTTGTTATGCTCATTAGTACACTATTAGTACATGATTTACATTACATTTCATGCTATGTATGTCCATTGTGTGCATACTTAGTACATCGTTTTACATTACATTTCATGCTATGTATGTCCATTGTGTGCATACTTAGTACATTGTTTTACATTACATTTCTGCTATGTATGTTGACTGATAGCATGCTAGCACATTGATTTACATGACTTTTCTGCTTTGTATGTTAACTTAGCATACTTAGTACATTGTTTTCATATGACATGTATACAATTGCTATAACATTTGGTTTGCACAAACGAGACTTATATACGTTCATTAACATTAGCTACGCCGCTCGGTAGTAAGTACTGGTACCATAGGACTTGACAAATCCCATTCCTGACATCCCGGGTTTGTTTGGATGTAAAGAATGACTGAATCCGAAAACATTTCTTTTGATAATCTTGACTGAAAGGGTTATCCGACTGTCTCAAGGCTTGAATGTATGCGTTCACTTACCACATAAATGTTTGTATCAATGTAACATGCATTCACTTTGCAAAATATAACTTTTTGATATATTCAAAATACTTTGTTTTGTACATTTTTACAGTCGGTTTACGTGACACACTTTACTTACCATACATAACATTTGATACACATTACTTGACTACTTTTGGACTTCTTAACATTTGACATGGTTTATACAAGGACTTTTTGACAATTGGTTTAAACATAAACTTTATACATTGGTGGTTTGCTTAAGTGACTTAAGTAACGAGATGTGAGTAATATGATACAAGCACGGTGGATACGCCGCTGGTACTTCCTATATATAAGTGTTTGTATTATATTACATATCATAGTGTTATTTAAATCATTCAATTTGGAATTTTACATTTTACACAAGTAACACGATTTTCACAAGACTTTGGTTTACAAACAATTTACTTTATACAACTCATTTTACTTGGTTATTCATTTAACCATACATTATTCTTTTATTTATACATATCATTTGATCTTATCGCTTTTTAAATGATTTACAAAACAAAACAATTTACAAGGTTCATGACTGACTCTTGCTAAACAACTTTTTCTTAAACTTAAGTCATGATTCCTATTTTCACAAAACCTATGTATCTCACAGGCATTTTTATGCTGACGTACCTATTTTCACATGTGTTTTCAGGAGCTTTTGCATAGGATGATGATCGTGACACTAGGGCGGACCTGTGCCTTAGAGACTTAAAATAAAGATAGAACTAGTTTAATTATGTTCTGAACTCGTTATTTCCTGTTTAAAGACAATGTAACACGCTTGTTTGATAAATAAAATATAACTTTGTATGCCATGGTTGTGAAACAATTAATTATGTTACAACACTCCCTGACGTTTCCGCCGCGTTTTGATGTTTTACGTGGTCGGGGTGTGACATCGGCTACGACTGGTTCGGTGCTTCCTCTACCTCCACAAGTTCAAGCTCCTCCAAGGAGAAATGAAAGCCAAATACCCCGAGACACTCCTGCTGCTTAGAATGTCTACAGATCTAGTGTTCTAGGGAGAACTCCTATTATGGCTTCTAATGATGAAATTTTGTCTTTGTTTGGTAATATACAGGATCAAATGAAGAAACAATAGGAAATTAACTAGCACATAATGAAGGAAATATAAATCTTGAAGTCAAACTCCAAGACACCTGCTGAGGATACTGTTACACCCTTGCAGCCCAGGATGTTGAACTTTAGTTCAGCAGTATGTACTGAGGATAACCAGGGCAATATCATACCGAGCCGTTCCTAGAGTAATGCTCTGGAGATACCCTCAACGGCCAGGATATCTACTGTGAGGGTTCCAAGATATGCTCTAGGATATGGCCAGAATCACCAAGCTGGTAACTTGTCTATTAACACTAATATTCCTGCTACTAATAACTTTGAATCTTCGCAGGATACGGGTGTAACATCGGCATTGTCTAGAGAACTCAAGAAATTGAAGGATATGATATCAAGTGTGCCTGGGGTAGTGCAACCTATACCGGAAGTATCCAAGGACAGTCACAGGATATCTCCGTTCGCTTATCCTATTTGTGATGCTGAAATCCTGAAGCAATTCCAGACTCCCAACATGAAACTTTATGATGGGACGACTGATCCTGAAGAGCATGTTGCCCAGTATAGGGAGAGGATGGAAATAAATCCTATCCCTCCGGATCTTAAAGAAGCATGCCTATGCAAAGGCTTCGGTTCCACCTTAATAGGATCAGCATTGAAATGGCTTTTAAATATTCCACCTCATTCAATTACATCCTTTGCTTATTTAGTTAATTTGTTTAACAGTTAATTTTTTTGTAGCAGGAGCTTTGAGAAACTAACAAGTGACCTTTATAGGATAACACAGGGACCACAAGAATCCCTGAGGGATTATGTTGACAAGTTCAGTAGGGAATCCCTAGATATCCTGAACCTTGATGTTGCTTCGGCAGTACAAGCGTTCAAGATGGGATTATAGAAGGATTCTCAGTTTTATCAGTATCTTGTGATGAATCCTTGCAGGAACTTGGACGAAGCTTGGAATAGGGCCTTAAGATACATAAGGCTCGAGGATGACAAGAAAATGCAAGAGAGGATGAATGCGTCCTCAACATATGAATCAACAAATAGAAAGTCAGAATCTTCATATAAACCATACCGCTCTAAGCCGTATGGCAAAAATGACAACAAAACAGTGAACACTGTTGAAGATGAGGATGGAGAAGCATATCCTGAAATATCAGAATATTGTTTTTCGGTTAATATTCCTGAACTAATGTATGCCATGTAGGGTTTAGGAGATAAAGCAAGATGGCCAAGAAAGAATCAACAGAAGGCTGATTGGAATGACAGGTCACAATGCTGTGCCTTCCACGAAAACTTTGGCCACATAACGGAGGACTGTATAGCCTTAAGAAAGGAGATAAGTTACTTGCTGAGCAAAGGCTACTTGAAAGAACTTCTTGGCAGGAAAAATAATAAGGGCCAGGATACTGACAAGAATCCTGAAAGAGCAGCATCCCCGCCACCAGATGCCATGATAATCAATTTTATATCTGGATGATCCGACATATGCGGGACTTCTTATTCTGCAGCTAAAAGGCACGCTAAAGAAGCCAAGGTAGAAAGAGGAGACAATCAACAAGGAAGACGATGCTTAGAAATGATAAAGTGATAACATTCGACAATGACGACCGGAATAACATCCAGGATCATCACCATGATGGTCTGGTAATTACTTTGTATATTGCTAACCATTTTGTACGCAAGCTATTGGTAGATAATGGTAGCTCAGTCAACATCATTCAATTGGAGACCTTGAAAAGAATGAATATCCTAGAAGCGGAGATTACAACGAAGTCCACTGTGCTCGTAGGGTTCAGTGGAGAAGCGAAAAATAGTGTCGGGGAGATAAAGCTACATGTGTACGTTGAAGAGGTAAACTCGATGCAGCGGTTTTGTGTTATGGATTCGTTATCCTGCTATAATATTATATTAGGCAGGTTGTGGATTCATGATATGAAAGCAGTACCTTCCACTTATCACCAATGTGTCAAAATTCCTGCTCCTTGGGGAGTAGTCAAAGTTGAAAGTGACCAGCAGGAGGCGAAAGAATGCTACTCCTCTTCGATGAAGGCATCAACAAAGTCCCGGGCAGGATACAATTAAGTATATAAGCACAGGATATTGTGGAAGCTTCGGAGCAGAATATCAAGAAAGTTATCCACGATGAAAATAATCTAGATATCTCAGTGCTTGTAGGGGTCAATATGAAAAATAACTTACTAACTTTTTGAAGTACAGGATGTCTACGCTTGCATGGAAGCACGAAGATATGACTGGTATATCGAAAGATATCATAACTCATAAACTTGGAGTTAACAAATCTTTCAGTCCTGTTCAACAAAAAAGAAGAAATATTTATCCCGAAAGGAATGCAATCATACAAGAAGAGGTAGAAAGGGTGTTGAAGTCCAAGATGATTAGGGAAGTCAAGTTCCCTAATTGGCTAGCAAATGTGGTGGTAGTCCAGAAGAAGAATGGAAAGTGGAGAGTATGTGTTGACTACACAGACATTAATAAAGCATGCCTGAAGGATCCATTTCCATTACTTCATATAGATTCCATGGTAGATGCAACTTCTGGACATGAAATGCTGACTTTCATGGATGCATCTTCAGGATTTCAACAAATCCAAAGGGAACCATCCGACCAGGAGGATACATCATTCATGACACCCATAGGTATAAACTATTATACTGCCATGCCCTTTGGTTTAAAAAATGCAGGTGCGACATATCAGAGGATGGTCCACATGATGTTCAAGGATAAAATGTGTGACACCTGTGTCACTTCAACCATCATACAAATACCAAACCAATGAAATATTGTATTTCATACTTGGAATTTGTATAAATATGTGTATCATTTGCACATATCAATTCTTGTTCGATTTCGAGCTTTAAATCGCTTCTGGAAGATTATACGGGATCTGATGCATAAATATAATCAGTTTAATGCAACAAACATTCCGGAACTTTATCATAAGTTAAATATACCCTAAATATCCTTTACATAGCTTAGAAATAGGCTTGAGGGGTTCGGTATGCTAAAATAAACTTATTTGATCAATAGAGACTAAAAGCGTCAAAAGTGCATAGGTTTGCATTTTCGCGCATATCTTACGTTCTGAATATACCCGGACATCCAAAAATTTATGTAATCATTAAAATATTTTATTTTAGTGATTGGCATGATAAAATTTTATTCGTCGCGTAATTTGGATCGTTTTTGCGTTCGTTACGATTTCCGTCGTAATTAACCGAACAACGCAATCGTACGACCAAACGAACCGACATCCGAGATGTTTTTGAGCATATTTTAAGTTCCCTATACTTTAACTTTATTTTACAGCCTTGAAATGCGGTTAACGGGGCTTAAAAGTGCAAAAAAATCAAGTTTTACAAGTGCAGGGACCATTTTTGAAATTTATAGCAGATACATTGAACTTGGTCCATTTTTGAGATTTTGATGATTTTAACCCATGGTTTTGCACCCTATGGGCTGGTATTTAATGGTTTTACATGTTCCCATGGTATTCTAAAACCTTGGGCCCAAATGTAAGGCCATGATTAAAGCACGGTTCTCGATAAACGATCTTAACGGTGGACCGAATCCTATATATACCCACCTCATTTTCATTCTTTCCTCACACATGATCTAATTTTCTCTAAGTTGAAGCTCTAATGCTTCATACCTGAGAATTTATAGATCATATCCTCCATTTCTTTGACCCTTTGTAAGTATTCTTTCGTTCTTTTATGCGTTTTCAAGCACGAAAGTCAAACGGTGTTTGACTTTCTGCATTGACCAGTTTATGGTCAACACGAAGTTCGTTTGAACTTTTCAACATGAGCGTAATCACGATGGTTATAGTCTCAAGTGACTATACCTACTGATTACCATGTTGAATAGGTGTAGTGACGAGTCGTAGTTTCGGCCAAAATGCTTATTTAAGCGTATTTTGTAACCAAACTATTCTTGGGTATCAAAACCGTTTGTTTTGATATCTCACTTATTTTCAAACTTTTTTAAACATGTTTAGCTCGTCACTTTTAGATTAGTGCTTATGTAGAGTCGTAAGATAAGCGGTCTAAACAACTGCTTAGACTTTCAAACCCGACCCGTTTGGTCGATCATTAGGATCCGACCAAGCACATTAGGTGACCATAGTTGCATACGGAATAACCTTCTGAGGTTATACCTTATGGTCATTCGTTTAGTTAGTTGTATGATAGGTAGTTTATATGCCTTAGGAAAATGACCAAAATGCCCTTTTTATGCATAATTGATATTTAAGCATATGTAACCCAAACTTTTGTCATTTAACTAATTATGCAACATAATTAAACATGTTTAGGCATATAATACTTGTCATAGGACTAGTTAGGCGTTCCGAACACGTTTTACGTGAACGACGCGTTAAAGTAGCTTAAGCTACCTAAACGGGTCGTAAGCACTTAGGTTAGGTTTCAATTTAGTATGTAGCCTTTGTTAAACCATATCATATGATTTCCCACACTCATTTGATTTACGAGACCTCATCCTATCCAATCTTCCGAGTTAGGTCCGGTTTATGTACTTAGTTACCTATATTAGGTGTCGTTTAATTTCCGTGATCCCTCTAGCTTTGCTTGGTTGTTATTCAAGACTTCTAAGAATCCTCAGGTGAGTACATAGTCCCCTCTTTTACTGTTTTCAAAGTTTTGGGGTGATACATGTGTACCTATCTATTATTTTCATGATTTCAAAGTATAATTGATTATACATGTTAGTACTTATCTTTTGACAAACTGAATGATTATTTATGGTTTAAACACTAATTTTTCAAAGATTATAAAATTAATTGTTGGAATTGTACTTATTTTATATGTTCACCAGACCGATTGGTAGTATGATATAGCGCTATAGGATTTGACACCCCATTCCTGTTGTCATGCAATGTCAGAAACCGATATTTTATCCAAATAGGGATTGCCTTCATGGTATTTCTAAAGTCTCCTAGGTCTATTTTGATGCACTAGGTTTGGTTGAATTCTTAAATCACATTTTTATTGTATATTTAGTTATACTCCCAAAAGTATAGTTTGATATGCTCTCATGTGTGATATTGTATAAAACCAACATATATATATTTTGTTTATTATTAAATCATAGTTTGATACGTTATTTGTAAAACCAAAAAAAAAGTTTAATATGTTATTTATAAGACCAAAGCATAGTTTAATATGTTATTAATAAAACCAAAGTATACTTTTGATGTACTACTGAAAATTATTATTCTGACGACTAAAGTATAATTAATATATTATTTTAACGATTTTGGAACTGAAATATATTTTAATATATTACTTAAGCGACTTTCTTAAAACCAAAGTATATATATATATATATATATATATATATATATATTACAAATCTTTTTATCAAAATGTTGTTTTACAAACAATATATTTTATACAAACTCATTTTTACTTAATTATTTATTTATGCATTATTCTGTTATATTATCCGATTTCTTATAAATTTTAGTATAATTTATAAAAGAAAATATTTTAAGGTTCATGAATATTTTTGATTAAATATTTTTCTTTAAACTTATAAGTCATGAATCCTAATTATAATAAAACCTATGTATCTCACAGGTATTTTTATGCTGACGTACCTATTTTTACACATGTGTCAGGTGCTGTTATGTGATGATTGTTGATGCATGCTATACATAGGATGGACTCGTGCCTTAGCGACTTTAAAACTAGAAAGATAATATTTGTATTTATCCGATTTGTAATAAAACAATGAGTTCAATAATTCAATAAAACGAAGTTATTTAATCCATGGTTGTGAAACAATGATTCTGTTACGACACTCCCCGACGTTTCCGCCACGATTTGTTGTTTTACGTGGTCGGGGTGTGACAGAAAAGTTGGTATCAGAGCCAATGGTTATAGGGAATTAGGTTATTAGTAATGCTTTGACCTAGTCTATAACCTTCCTAGGACCCTAACACAAGTTATCTTATGTTTAGTTTTAAAACAATACCGTCACTTATCCTTAGGTGACAACCACAACGAGAACACAAATTTCGAATTCCGCTTTGAAAACTAATCATCTGTTCTAGGATGATTGATTTATAGGTTTTGAACCTTCTAAGTTTTCAAAATCTTGTCAAAGTTTGGGTCTAAATAATGTGAACACGTGCAAACTGGAAGGGTGGGTGCCTGTACCCTGAGTCTTCTTTCTAAGGCTAGAGTGTTCGTACAAATCCGTAGTATCGGACCAGCCACTCTTACCTGGGAACTCTTGGGGTGAGTGTCCACTTATAGGAGAGCATGTCTTCTCGATACATTATGAAGACCTATTTACTTTGATTTAGCTTTTGTGTGTCATTGATTTGCTTCATGGTTCGAATAAATGACCATCACACATGCCTTTTAGTTGGTAATTGTAATATTCTTACCCAATGTCGTTTCACTTGTTTCCCCTCATGTTTACTTGTTCCTTTTAGACAATGCCTCCTCGACGAGAAGCACAACCTCAAACTAATGAAGAAGTCGCAGCACTTGTCGCTCAGCAAATGGCTGCTGTGCTTCCGGGCCTAGTAATCGAGATCCATCAGATATACAACAACAACAACAATGCTCAATGTAATTTCAAGACCTTCAACTCTGCTAAACCTTTGAATTTTTCTGGGACTCAAGGAGCAACCGCGCTCCTGCAATGGTTTGAAAGTTTGGAGAGCACATTCAGGCATGTGCAATGTCCGAATGAGCGTAAGGTTGAGTTTGCATCTAGTGTGTTTGAGAAACGTGCTCTTACATGGTGGAATGGGTTGATGTGTGATAGGGGTGCCAATGTGGCACTAGCTCAAATTTGGGAAGAGATTCGAGCTCTAATGATGAAGGAGTTCTGTCCTCGTCATGAGCTTAGAGCGTTGGAAAGAGAATTCGACGATTTAAAGCAAGACAGTGGTGAATATCGAGCCTATACTGACCGTTACGAGGAGATGAGCTTGTTATGTCCTGCTATGGTTACACCTGTGGAGAAGGTGGTTGAAAAGTACATTGATGGTCTTCCTGACTTACTTCAGGATATCGTTACTGGCAGCAACCCTACTACTGTCAGACAGGCCATTGAATTGTCTGCCACCCTGACTGAATCCCATATCAGGAAGGGTAAGCTTTCTCAAAAGGGCGACCCAAGACCATCTGACAAGACTGCTCAAGTTGAACCAAAGGAAAAGCAGGCCGAGACACCCAAGAAGAAGAAGCGCAAGGCTTCTCAAAATTTTGCCATAACTCCTCAAGACAATCAGGTTGCACCAAACCAGCCAGCCCAACCTCGCAAAAGGCAAAATTATGTTGGTACCGCACCTTTGTGCAACAAATGCAACCGTCATCATCTGGGGCAAGTGCAATGCCACAAATGTACCCACTGTGGGCGATTGAGACATTTGGTCGATACCTGCCATTATGCAAACCAAGCTGCTACAAATCCTGCTGCTGTCCAAGCACGGTTCCCACCTGGGTCATGTTATAACTGTGGTGATCTTACTCACTACAGAAATAATTGCCCAAGACTTGTTAACGCAAATCCAGCGCATGGACGAGTGTTTAACATCAATGAGGCAAACGTGGGCAACGATGCAGCAGTGAACAATTAGTCTTTTGAAATTCCTTGGTTGTAATCTTTTGATGTTTGAATCAACTCAGTTGTTATATAAATAAAATTTGTTGTTTCAATTTTTATTTTGCGAAACTGATATGATTGTGTGAATGTTTGATGCAACCTTATAATGCCGACACCAAGACGAACTACTCGTGTGGTTCTGTCATTTTTAGGATCACTTGTGATCTACCCAAAAAATCTTAAATGCTCGTTTCTTTTCAAGAAACAAAGATGAATTCCTATTAAGATCTTCCTATCTTCATAGTTAGATTCTTGAAGATGTTTAAAGTGCCAAAAGGAATTCACGGATTGGATTCCTGGTGTGCTTTGAATACTCGTGTGCTTAATTAAATAAGAAAATTAACAAATTAAAGATCAAGTTAAACAAATTATGTGATTTTGTGCTTATATGTTTTCTTATATGTTTTGAGTTTTATTTATATTTTTGTGTGATCCGAATTTTCAATATCCAAATCCTCGTAGAATCTTCCATACCTTCGTATAAGGGATTCATAGTAGGATATCCAAAGGTACTATCTTAATTCCTTAATGGACTTCTACATTGTAGTTAAAGTCCCTTGGGTTATGAAGTACTATTCTATAATTAGACCCCTTGGGTGGTCTAGTTAAACAGATTGATTTAAAAATCTGGATAGGAATATCATGTGATGATATAATTAAAAAGATCCCTTAAGTGGTCTATTTAAGGAGATCGTACGAAGGTCTAGTTAAGAAGATCATGTGTTGATCTAGTTAAAGAGATCGTTCGTTGATCTAGTTAAAAAGATCCTTTGGTGGTCTAGTCAAATCACTTCATGTTTATTCGATTGATTTTCCCATGCGCATTATGAAATGAACTGTGCGACTGTGCAAGGAATTACGTAATTATGGATGCATACATAATTATGGAATTCAGTGCACAAAAACCACAGCAAATTTTGTCATGTGTTAAGACCTATAGTGATGAGAATAACGAAACGGGAACAATGTAAAAAGGGCCATGGTGGATAAGCCGCTGGTACTTCCTATATATAAGTGTTCCTTATTACATTGCGAACATAGCGTTATTTAAGTTACTAGAAGTCCTGGACCTTGACCAATATCATTTTATCTTACACTCTCCGACTCTGATTTCGAGCACACACAAGTTTCCTATGATAATCTTCATGAGAAACGTTCTTCTGTCCGTAGTTCGAAATTCCATGTTTTTGTTACTACAAGGACTTCACTTTGACGGTTGACAATTTTGCTAAGAATCCAAACATGGCCAAGAGTTTTACTTAGGGTTCGAGGGATTCATTCGAAAGTGAAACCATCACAGTTGTCTTCACAAGTTTCCTCTAAAATTAAATTTCGGGACGAAATTTAGTAAAGTAGGGGAGACTGTGACACCTGTGTCACTTCAACCATCATACGAATACAAAACCAATGAAATATTGTATTTCATACTTGGAATTTGTATAAATATGTGTATCGTTTGCATATATCAATTCTTGTTCGATTTCGAGCTTTAAATAGCTTCTGGAAGATTATATGCGATCTGATGCGTAAATATAATCAGTTTAATGCAACAAACATTCTGGAACTTGATCATAAGTAAAACATACCCTAAATATCCTTTACATAGCTTAGAAATAGGCTTTGAGGGGTTCGGTATGCTAAAATAAACTTATTTGATCAATAGAGACTAAAAGAGTCAAAAGTGCATAAGTTTGCATTTTCGCGCATATCTTACATTCTGAATATACCCGAACATCCAAAAATTTATCTAATCATTCAAATATTTTATTTTAGTGATTGGCATGATAAAATTTCATTCGTTGCGTAATTTGGATCGTTTTTGCGTTCGTTACGATTTCCGTCGTAATTAATTAAACAATGCAACCGTACGACCAAACGAACCAACATCCGAGATGTTTTAGAGCCTTGAAATGGGGTTAACGAGGCTTAAAAGTGCAAAAAAATCATGTTTTACAAGTGCAGGGACCATTTTTGAAATTTCAGGAAGATACATTGAACTTGGCCCATTTTTGAGATTTTGATGGTTTTAACCCATGGTTTTGCACCCTATGGGCTGGTATTTGATGGTTTTACATGTTCCCATGGTATTCTAAAACCTTGGGCCCAAATGTAAGGCCATGATTAAAGCACGGTTCTCGATAAACGATCTTAACGGTGGACCGAATCCTATAGATACCCACCTCATTTTCATTCTTTCCTCACACATGATCTAATTTTCTCTAAGTTGAAGCTCAAATGCTTCATACCTGAGAATTTATAGATCATATCCTCCATTTATTGGACCCTTTGTAAGTATTCTTTCGTTCTTTTATGCGTTTTCAAGCACGAAAGTCAAACGGTGTTTGACTTTCAGCATTGACCAGTTTATGGTCAACACGAAGTTCATTTGAACTTCGCAACATGAGCATAATCACGATGGTTATAGTCCCAAGTGACTATACCTACTGATTACCACGTTGATTAGGTGTAGTGACGAGTCGTAGTTTCGGCCAAAATGCCTATTTAAGCGTATTTTGTAACCAAACTATTCTTGGGTATCAAAACCGTTTGTTTTGATATCTAACTTATTTTCAAACTTTGTTAAACATGTTTTAAACATGTTTAGCTCGTCACTTTTAGATTAGTGCTTATGTAGAGTCGTAAGATAAGCGGTCTAAACAACCGCTTAGACTTTCGAACCCGTCTCGTTTGGTCAATCATTAGGATCCGACCAAGCACATTAGGTGACCATAGTTGCATAGGGAATAACCTTCCGAGGTTATACCTTATGGTCACTTCGTTTAGTTAGTTGTATGATAGGTAGTTTATATGCCTTAGGAAAATGACCAAAATGCCCCTTTTATGCATAATTGATATTTAAGCATATGTAACCCAAACTTTTTTCATTTAACTGATTATGCAACATAATTAAACATGTTTAGGCATATAATACTTGTCATAGGACTAGTTAGGCGTTCCGAATGCGTTTTACATGAACGACGCATTAAAGTAGCGTAAGCTACCTAAATAGGTTGTAAGCCCTTAGGTTAGGTTTCAATTTAGTATGTAGGCTTTGTTAAACCATATCAAATGATTTCCCACACTGATTTGGTTTACAAGACCTCATCCTATCCAATCTTTCGAGTTAGGTCTGGTTTATTTACTTAGTTACCCATATTAGTTGCTGTTTAATTTCCGTGATACCTCTAGCTTTTCTTGGTTCTTATTCAAGACTTCTAAGAATCCTCAGGTGAGTAAATAGTCCCCTCTTTTACTGTTTTCAATGTTTTGGGGTGATACATGTGTACCTATCTGTTATTTTCATGATTTCAAAGTATAATTGATTATACATGTTAGTACTTATCTTTTGACAAACTGAATGATTATTTATCGTTTAAACACTAATTTTTCAAAGATTATAAAATTAATTGTTGGAATTGTACTTATTTTATGTGTTCACCAGACCGATTGGTAGTATGATATAGCGCTATAGGATTTGACACCCCATTCCTGTTGTCATGGAATGTCAGAAACCAATATTTTATCCAAATAGGGATTGCCTTCGTGGTATTTCTATAGTCTCCTAGGTGTATTTTGATGCACTAGGTTTGGTTGAATTCTTAAATCACATTTTTATTGTATATTTAGTTATACTCCCAAAAGTATAGTTTGATATGCTCTCATGTGTGATATTGTATAAAACCAACATATATATATTTTGTTAATTATTAAAACATAGTTTGATATGTTATTTATAAAACCAAAACATAGTTTAATATGTTGTTTATAAGACCAAAGCATAGTTTAATATGTTATTAATAAAACTAAAGTATACTTTTGATATACCACTGAAAATTATTATTTTGACGACTAAAGTATAATTAATATACTATTTTAACGATTTTGGAACTGAAATATATTTTAATATATTACTTAAGCGACTTTCTTAAAACCAAAGTATATTTATATATATATATATATATATATATATATATATATATATATATATATATATATATTACAAATCTTTTAATCAAAATGTTGTTTTACAAACAATATATTTTATACAAACTCTTTTTTACTATTTTTGATTAAATATTTTTCTTTAAACTTATAAGTCATGAATCCTAATTATAATAAAACCTATGTATCTCACAGGCATTTTTATGATGACGTACCTATTTTTACACATGTTTCAGGTGCTGTTATGTGATGATTGTTGATGCATGCTATACATAGGGTGGACTCGTGCCTTAGCGACTTTAAAACTAGAAAGATAATATTTGTATTTATCCGATTTGGAATAAAACAATGAGTTCAATAATTCAATAAAACGGAGTTATTTAATCCATGGTTGTGAAACAATGATTCTGTTACGACACTCCCCGGTGTTTCCGCCACGATTTGTTGTTTTACGTTGTCGGGGTGTGACAAAATGGGGGACACTATGGAAGTATATATTGATGATATGGTGGTGAAATCCAAGAAAGCAAAGAATCACCTCCAGGATCTAGAATGTGCCTTCAATATCCGGGACCAGTATAATATGAAGCTGAATCCTGCCTAGTGCCATTTCGGAGTGGGGGCAGGAAAGTTCTTGGGATATATAGTGAGGAAGAGAGGAATAGAAGCAAGCCTGGAACTGAAGAGATCAGAGCTATCCTAGACCTCAAATCACCATCTAATATGAAGGATGTTCAAAGGTTGACTGGAAGAGTAGTGGCATTGAACAGGTTCATATCAAGATCCTCAGAAAAGTGCAAGGAATTTTATGATATCTTGAAAAAGAACAAAAATTTCGAGTGGGGAGAAAGACATGAAGCTGCTCTATAAGAATTGAAGCAATATCTCTCAAGTGCACCTTTTCTAATGAAGCCTGAAGATGGTGAACCTCTGTCCCTATATCTTGCAGTATCTTGAAATGCAGTAAGTGCTGTCTTGGTAAAAGATCATGAAGGTCAGAAGTATTTGTTTTGGTCAAAAATCACACAAGGATAATGTAACCAAATCTGATTTATGTGAGCTTGGATGCTTGGTTAAATGAACAAAAGTGTAAACAAGAAATGAATGAAAATGGTGATGGACAAAAGGATTTAGACGAGGAAAAGCTCTTGATCAATGAATGATCTCCGGCATAAAAAACCTCGGATAGTGAAAACTATCACTATCAACTATATTAAACAATAAAGATTACAACTTTAGATGATAACAAGCTTGATACAATGATTTCTAGTGTGTTTGTGTGTGTATTCGCCAACTGGTTTCAGAGAGTTCGAATATGTGTAATTGTCTTTCTAATAATAGCTTGTCATCCCCTTAAAAATAGAAAATATCTAGATAACTAACTATCCGAAATTTGTGCTTGCCATCCATGATCACCACAACGGTCATCATCTTACGCACGTGCTATGATAAGGAGCATATTTCCCTGGAATCTCGGTTAGAACAAGTCTCCTTCGAAATACACCTACAAAACAAGCTAAAGGATGATGGAAACAATTGTTAGTTTTAGAATACCAAAGAGGATCCTGGATCCTTAGCCTTCCTGCACCATTTCTTGAGGATCCTTGATCCAGGTTGAACTGAGGATCTATGATCCATAATCAATAAAATTCTATCCCCAACAATTGCCCCCAAACATGACTAGTTGAAATTCAATCAGATAGTCATGTTTCAGCGAAATGCGGACTAGCCGTTAGAAATGGATAGAGCCGTTACAGGCTTACATCAGCGAGGGTCATCCCTACAACAAACAATCATTATAAATAGGATAAGGATAAGGGCGATATTTTGCATTTAAATTCGAGATACTTCCCCTAAAAATCCTCATTCGAAGATCGCTACAGGCATCTCCTTCCTTCTTCTCTCTAAATTTCTTTCCATTGATCCACTGTTTCTTACATATCCCATGGCCAAGATGAGCACCCGATCCTCTCCTGCCAAGGATCATAACCATGACAGCCCTCCGAAGAGTCAAGGCCTCACTAAAAATCCCTCCATGGAGCTTTGTCGCTTCACTAATCCTGAAGTTGATCAGTTACGCCATTACTTCCCGGATGGCACCATCTTTCAACAATTTGACTCTTCGATGAAGAGTGATGGTATATCAGAAACCTGGATCACTTTTCCTACATTCCCATTCCAAATAGGCTTCACATATCCTTTCCCAACTCTCACATAGAGTTTCTTCCCACTAACTGGTCTGTGCTATATTCAGGCCATGCCAATGGTGTGGAGAGTTCTGTATACACTTGAGTACATCATAGAACATGAAGGAATATATATAGATCTGTCTGAGTTGAGCCGCTTGTATAACCTAGTTAGCCATGGTTCTCACCGCTTCCTTTTCAAGCATAGGCCACAAAAACCCCATCCCTTGCTGAAGGTCACCAAAAATGACGATAACTGGAGAAACCAGTTGTTCTTCGTGAGAAGAGATTCCATCCCAAACAGGAATCAACTTCCCAAGAAGTTGAACACCCAGGGTAGGATATAGGATCCTTAGGCTAGGACCACGGTAAGACTTTTCTTTTCTGTTGAGGATAACTGATCTTTTTTCTTTTGTCTATGCAGCTATTTCCCTGTCACATATTCAAGGTTCACCTATCACTGAAGAGAGAATCACTGCCTTCTAGAAGCTTGATCCTGCTGTCAGAACTTATCTACTAAGAACAAAGGATTCTCAAGAAATTTCCTCCAGTTCCTACACCATGTCAAGTAAGTATCCATTTTAATAAATATGTAATTGAAAAATTAAAGAGTTATTGGATTTTATCACCCTTAACTATTGGCCATTGGCCGTTGCCACTCCCAACTATCATTTTGACGTCAGCCACCTCCAACTTAACACTTAGTGTGTTCTGTCACCAAATCACTAACTTTTGATCATGTTACTATACTTTTGGGTGTGTCCTAAGATCCCTAAGACCTTCCCAAGATCACTATAACACCCCAAAAAGTGTAGTAACAGGATCAAAAATTAGTGATCAGCTAACGACATGGTGACATAACACACTAGGTGTTAAGTTGGGGGGGGGGGGTGACGGGCGTCAAAGTGATAGTTGGGGGTGGCATCGACCAATAGCCAATAGTTAGAGATGATAAAATCTAATAACCCAAAATTAAATATTGAATACTTATCTGTTTGTTATTATGTGTGTAGGCGCTGCTAAGTCATCACAGTCTGCCTCCAGATTCAATGTTGGTGATATCCAGGATATCGTATCTCCAAGGTCCATCAAAAAAGAGCTGGCTGCAAGCCAAAGCATGCCAGAGGCCAAGGGCATGAGCACCAGGGGCAAAGGAACCAAAACAAAGAAGCCCACTGGACCCTCTGAAGGTCTTCCTCAAATGGAACATCAACTCCACGATTATGTCTCTGAGGTAAGGATCTTGTATGTTGAAACTTGCACTTTTTCCAAGGATAAAGGATCCTGACAGTTGAATCTTCCTTTGTAGAAATTTGATGAGGTCCAAATCCTCCTAGATCAACAATTGGCCTAAGTTGAAGAGAAAACCCTCGACCTCCAAAAAATAGCAACTGCCAAGGACAAGAAGATCTCCCAACTTGAGAAGGAGAACAATGCGCTGCAGAAGGAACTGCTCCCTGCTGAGATCACTGCTAATAAGGAGAGGTTGGAGGTTATCGACGTGGTCAAACACTCTACTGCCATTGTAATGCTGAAGATCAAGCTTCAAATGGCTAAGGAAGCTGCTGATCCTTCCTTTGACAGGTCGGAGTGGGATGTACAGGCTTGGACAAAGAGGCTGGCAGAGCTTGGAGACGATGAGGAGCCTGAGGAGGTGCTGGCTCTTGAAGCTGGTGGGAGTGGAGCTAAGGATCCTGAGGATACAGCAGCGGCTGGTGGCAGCGGTGAAGGCGGAGAAGAGAAGGTGGATGAAGCAGTCTATGTGTAGGCTGCATAAATGGGTGATGATGGAAATTTCTAGACGTGGCCGGAGCCCATTTTTTATGGTTTAGTCGTTTTTGTTTGATGGTGTTTTGAACAATGATGGTCTGTAATAACTTGAACAATAGTCTTAGGGTTAAGGATAACCAATCCTTTTGAACAATAGGGGGTAACAAAGGTGGATGGGTCCTTCTATTTGTGGAGGATGAAGCCTTTGATGCCCCTCGCCTTTTATTATCATGCACTACTTTAAACCTTATTAATATGGACACCCTTTGCCAACCCAAGTGGACGGGCCACGTTTTGCTGGTAGAAGCTTGGGTTGGCAATTTTGACAACCTTTAAAAGGGTTAATCGATAAACTTTAACTTTTGGCTATCTTTTTGGTTGTCTGTCTTATGTTGTTTTATTCATATTTATCTATGAATTTATGTTTTACAACTTAAAGCTTACAAGTTGTTAGAAAAGATATCAAATGTTTGTCAAAATCAGTTCACATTAAAAGATTAAAATTTATATGATCAAGGATCACATATCCTGTTGTTAAAGGATAAGGGTATTACAAATCAAAACAAATCAAAGGTAAATAAGGATCATACCGGAGAATCCAAGTTATGATTCTATATCCTTAACACTTAGAACTGTGCCAACAAAAGATAAGAACCAGTAGAAAGCTAGGATCCTGGATCCTTAACTGTGTAAGTTTGGAAACCTGTAATAACACACCATTTAGGACTAAGCCAATTGTCAAAGGATAAGAACCATTAGTAACTGGGGACAAGCCCAATAAACTAGGGACAAGCCCAAAAACTGGGGACAAGCCCAAAAATTCTTGTGTGAACTGGAGTATGGCCCAAACTAGCGACTATCCAAACTTGAGTGACATGAAAATGCCAAAACCTTAGCTAACGTGAAAACGTTGAAACCTTAGGAACGGATGTATGGTATGTAACAACTCTCACTAAAAAGTCCTAATTATTACTTTATTTGATTATTAGGAAAACCTAGTTGAGACACCCAAGTGATTCCGCACAAACCCTAAAATTTTCAGAACAATCGGAATTAGGATTAGGGCCCCTAAAACTTAGGGGGGGATAAAACCTAGTGGATGATTATCCACTTTAAACGTTGTCACATAACTGAAATTTGAAATTGTAGAGTCAGCTGAGCTAGTCCCAATCGTGGCTACCCTATAGGCTAGTTTTATGCCTTACGCACCGTAACAATACGGGCCTTACGGTGCGCAAGCTTGTCCAAAATTCAGCTATAAATAGAGGACTGTGGCATTCGAATTCTGAACAATCAACGTCGAAATAATTCCAATTACACACGAAGATACACTCTGAATACTCTAAATTACACCCCGGGTCTCGAAATTCTGCCGCAAAACAGGGTATTAGCACAATCGCTGCTACGATTCATTTTCCGACGATCAATATATCCAATGGATGTTTAAGTGCCGCCCACATTAGGGTTATACTTTGTCGTTCGTCGTTAATTCGATGGATGAAGTATCGCACTTTGTCGTTCGTTGTGAGAATTTGATCTCGTGAGTTATCGTAAATGTTGGATTGATTACTAACCCAGTTTTGTGTGCATTGTATTTAAATTAGGTTAACAAGGCTGATTCATAGACTAGACTCTGTCCGTATTAAATCAGCAATGTGAGTCATTCTCTCTTTTTATCAAAATTGTTTATAAAAACATGTTATTTTCAAAGTTATAATTACGGAGATTAAGTCTTTGTAATCACCAAGTTACAGCCGGTATGTGGGGTTTTGTATACATTACTTGATAATCGTCACCATTGGGGCAGCCAATTGGGGGATATGACCATAGTCACAGATTCAGGGCGTTCCTGGAATGCAAACCTCCCACTTTGGACGGCACTGAAGGGGCAATCGGCCTTCTGAACTGGATCCGAAGAATCGAATATGCATTCGAAGAGAGTGAAAGCCCTGCCAACAAACGAGTAGAGTACGCTACCAGCATGTTGCAAGGGATAGCGTATTCTTTGTGGAACACACAAGTCCAGATGCTCGGATTGGCAGACGCGAATGCCACCCTTTGGAGCGACTTCAAGGATTTGATTAAGGAAGAATTATGCCACCTGGACGACATCCTGGAACTTGAAACAGAGTATTATGGTTTGAAGATGGAAGGATCAGAAATTGAGGCATACACAAAGAGGTCCAACAACTTGGCTGACTTATGTCCTAACTTGTCACGACCCATATCTAGACGAATCAAGCTATACCTCAGAGGCCTAGTTCCGGAAATCCAAGGGTCTGTAATGGAGGCCAACCTTTCCACAATCCAGCAAGTCATTCGTTTGGCGCACCGACTCACCAATCAGGCGGTGGAAGAGGGCAAGCTGCCCAAGCGTGTTAGCACTACTGCTACTGGTGCTCCCAGCAGTGACAAGCGCAAGTGGGATAGAAATTCGGGCAGGGGCTTCACTCCAGTTCAGTCCCAGCCCCAGCAACGAAAGACAGATGAACACCGGAGCCCCAGTCAGCAGTTTTCTGGAAAACAAGGCCAGGGTGGATACAGGGGAAATCACCCAAAGTGCAAACGATGTAGTTTGCACCACAGCTGGTCGTGCAACAAGGATCGTTGTCAGAGATGTAACAAGCTTGGAAATAAAGCCAGAGATTGCAGGAGCTCACGTCCTGCGAATCAGAATCGGCAACAGCAGCCACAAGCTCCACAGAACCAACAGCAACAGCAGGGTAACAAGGAATGCTATCAGTGTGGTGCTGAAGGTCACTTCAAGAGAAACTGTCCCCAGTTGAACCGGAAACAGAACAACAACAACAACCAGGGGAACGAAAACAATAAAAGGGGAAACAATGATGGCAATGGGGCAAGGGGTCGTGTGTTCGTGATTGGTCAGGGAGAAGCAAGGAATGATCCCAACGTTGTGATGGGCAAGTTTCTTCTGGATGACTTCTTTGTTACTGTTTTATTCAATTCGGGTGCCGATACTAGTTATGTGTCCGTAAAAGTTAGCCAAATGCTTAAACGCACTCCAACACTTCTGAACACCAAACACACGGTAGAATTAGCTAACGGTAAAAGTCTTGAAGCCACGCACGTAGTTAAAGGTTGTAACCTCGTCTTAGCTGGTCAGACTTTCTCTATCGATCTTATTCCTATCACACTTGGTAGTTTCGACGTTGTTATTAGGATGGATTGGCTATCTCATCATCAAGCAGAGATTGTTTGCAAGGAGAAAATCGTCCGCATTCCTCGTTCTGATAAAGAACCCATCGTGATTCGTGGCGACAAGAGTGGTGCTGTCGAAGGCATCGTCTCTTTCCTTAAGGCCCAGAAATGTTTGCGAAAGGGCCACACTGCCATTTTGGCACTCGTTACTGACACATCCACAGAAGAGAAGAGAATTGAAGACATTCCTATAGTGCGCGACTTTCCTGAGGTATTTCCTGAGGAATTACCTGGTCTTCCGCCTCATTGCCAAGTTGAGTTTCAAATCGAGCTAGCTCCTGGAGCAGCACCAGTGGCTCGAGCACCATATCGTCTAGCTCCATCAGAACTTGAAGAACTGTTCACACAACTACAAGAACTCTTGGAAAAGGGTTTTATACGTCCTAGCTCTTCGCCCTGGGGAGCTCTAGTCTTGTTCGTAAAGAAGAAAGATGGTACTTTCAGAATGTGTATTGACTATCGCGAGCTTAACAAGGTGACTGTGAAGAATCATTATCCTCTTCCACGTATTGACGACCTATTCGACCAGCTGCAAGGGTCGAGCTATTACTCCAAGATTGACTTGAGATCGGGATACCATCAGCTGAGGGTCTGAGATGAGGACGTCTCCAAAACAGCATTCAGAACTCGTTACGGCCATTACGAGTTTCTGGTTATGCCATTCGGGCTGACGAATGCACCAGCGGTCTTCATGGATCTCATGAACCGAGTGTGAAAGCCTTACCTAGATAAGTTCGTTATTGTGTTCATTGACGATATCCTGATCTATTCTAAGAGTCAGGAGGAACACGAGCAGCATCTACGACTTATGCTGGAACTTCTTCGAAAAGAACAGTTGTATGCCAAGTTTTCGAAATGTGACTTATGGCTTCGCGAAGTCCACTTTCTAGGCCATGTGGTAAACAAGGATGGAATTCATGTGGATCCATCTAAGGTTGAATCGATCAAGAATTGGCCTGCACCCCGAACACCAACAGAGATCTGCCAATTCTTGGGTTTGGCAGGATATTACAGAAGGTTTATCAAAGATTTCTCCAAGATTGCGCAACCCCTCACTTCACTGACTCAGAAGGGTGTTACCTATCGCTGGGGTGATGCACAGGAATCTGCGTTTCAACACTTGAAAGATAGACTTTGTAGAGCGAATATCCTCTCATTGCCTGAAGCCACAGAAGATTTTGTGGTTTATTGCGACGCTTCCATCCAAGGACTTGGTTGCGTATTGATGCAACGTGACAAGGTCATTGCCTACGCATCGCGCCAACTTAAAGTTCACGAAAGGAACTACACTACACACGACTTGGAACTGGGAGCAGTTGTTTTCGCACTTAAGATATGGAGACATTACCTGTACGGTACCAAGTGCACCATTTACACCGATCACAGGAGTCTCGAGCATATCTTCAAGAAAAAGGAGTTAAACATGCGTCAACGCCGATGGGTTGAGCTCTTGAACAATTATGAATGCGCAATCAAGTATCATCCGGGCAAGGCCAATGTTGTGGCCGACGCCCTCAGTCGAAAGGATACCCTACCTAAGCGTGTACGTGCATTACAGCCTACCATTCACTCTAGCCTTCCCGCTCAGATTCGCGATGCTCAGGTCGACGCATTGAAAGCAGAAAACATCAGGGCTGAATCCCTACGAGGATCGAGGCAGCGGCTAGAACAAAAGGAAGACGGCGCTTACTATGTAACAGGGCGCATCTGGGTTCCACTTTATGGAAACTTACGCGATCTTGTGATGGACGAAGCGCACAAGTCTCGTTATTCGGTACATCCTGGTTCGGATAAAACGTACCACGACCTAAAGACTACGTATTGGTGGCCTGGCATGAAAGCCACATAGCAACCTACGTCAGCAAGTGCTTGACTTGTGCGAGAGTCAAGTCTGAATATCAGAAACCATCAGGCCTACTTCAACAACCGGAGATCCCGAAATGGAAATGGGAGCAAATTTCCATGGATTTCGTTACTGGTCTGCCTAGGTCTCAACGCGGAAACGATACCATTTGGGTGATTGTAGATCGACTGACCAAGTCTGCACATTTTCTGGCTATCAAGGAAACGGATAAGTTTTCTACTCTTGCAGACATTTACCTAAAGGAAGTGGTATCAAGGCACGTAGTTCCAACCTCTATTATATCTGATCGTGATGCACGTTTTACTTCAGAACTGTGGCAAGCAATGCACAAGTCCTTTGGCTCACGTTTAGATATGAGCACCGCTTATCACCCACAGACGGATGGGCAATCTGAACGCACCATCCAAACCTTGGAAGACATGCTTAGGGCATGCGTAATCGACTTCGGCAATGGCTGGGTAAAACACCTCCCGTTAGTGGAGTTTTCCAAGCCAGCTCCATTCGAGGCATTGTACGGACGCAAATGCCGATCACCTCTCTGTTGGGCAGAAGTTGGTGACAGCCAAATCACTGGCCCAGAACTTGTGATAGATACCACCGAGAGAATTGCTCAGATATGACAGCGAATGGCGGCAGCTCGTGACCGTCAGAAAAGCTATGCTGATAAGGGAAGAAAACCACTCGAGCTCCAGGTTGGGGAACGAGTGCTACTCAAAGTCTCACCTTGGAAAGGTGTAGTCCGCTTTGGCAAATGAGGCAAACTCAATCCGCGTTATGTCGGACCATTCGAAGTCACCGAGAAAATTGGCAAAGTCGCCTACCGGTTGAATCTACCTGAAGAACTCAGCGGAGTTCACAATGTTTTCCATGTGTCGAATCTGAAGAAGTGTCTGTCAGATGAGACCCTCATAGTTCCTCTCAAGGAACTCACAATCGACGATCAGCTGCGATTCGTCGAGGAACCAGTAGAGATTACTGATCGAGATGCTAAGATTCTCAAGCGCACAAGAATACCTCTCAGTCGAGTTCGTTGGAATGCACGTCGTGGCCCAGAGTATACCTGGGAACGAGAAGACTAAATGAAACTCAAGTATCCCCAGCTGTTTAAGAAAAACGCAACCACTACTGAGGCTGAAGCTACTGCAGAATTTCGGGACGAAATTCCAAATCAACGGGGGGATGATGTGACACCCTAGGAAAATCAGGAAAACAACGCAACATAACTAGCTTCCTCAGTAACCACGCGCTAAATTTCGGGACGAAATTCTCTTAACAGGGGGAGAATGTGACTACCCTCAAATTCCATGTATTCCGTACAATTTATTAATGACAATTAAAGTGCTTGACGACTGTGTGGAATTACTTAACTGCTTTCTGATATCTGTGTTATACTTACATGTATTTGTTAACATACTAGTAGGATACAGAAAAGTTACTAAATAGTCCGGAATGCCTTCCTGAGTGTTAAAAATTAAAAACGTTGCAAAAATATATATGTAGGACGCTTTTCGGATTAATTAAGCAGTTTAACGGAACAATGTCGAACCGAACAACCGGACTTTACTCGGAACATAAAAATATTGTCAATGACATTGTTTTTCCTTCTCTGAGCCAGTTAAGGTCCCCGAATACCCTAACACCCGCTATAAAACATAACACACTAGTAACTAATCTAGACACCTAATTAACATAACTAGTGCTTAATCAACTAGTTAAAATCGAACCATACCCCTCCCCCTTGTAACCGAATCGGTCCCATGTGGGGGACACACTCTTACATTGTTGATTATTTTAATGTTGGTTGTATAATATCTTAAGGACACATTATCTATTGGTTAATGAGGGAAGTGGTTTATAAGTAAACTCCTAGGGCAAGAACTTTCATTTTACTAATCACTCAACAACCAACCTTCTCTCTTCCTCCTTTGCTTGAGTTCGGCCAGCCCCAAACACCACAACCATCATCATCATTCAATCACTTGCAACCATTCTAAGAGCATCCAAAGGTGCAAGAGACCATACAACGAAGCTTGGTGTGTTCGGAAGCTCAAGGACCGCTCTTGTTTTCTTTTATCCACCACTTTTACGCCTTTGATCTTCCCTAGCCACGAGCTAGTAGTAAGTGGCTCTAAACATCTTCTTGATCTATTCTAAAGTGGTTAATAAGAGTTTCGTCAGTTGAAAATCACTAACATATAAGATCACCAACTAAAAGTCTACTAAAGTGATGAACAAGGTGGTTAATGGATGAATATTAGTGTAAATCATGTAGATCTTGTGTGATTATGATGATTGGTTGATTATCTGATGTTTTGCTGATTAATATTAATATGTGATGTTGTTGTGGTCACTAAACATGATTAACGGAATCGATCGAACACAAGTTAGTAAGTTAGAAAGTGAAAACTGAATCTGTCCCGGTTTTACAGCCAACTTCAGTTGGCTGTAAACAGGTCATAAACTCAACGAAAAACCGATATTTTGAATCTAAAATATGTTATTATGAAATACGGTTCTAATGGCACCAGAATCATAATTTTTGGACTTCGTTTACTATTTTTAAAGTGTCGATTTGTAACAACAACTTAAGCTGAATTTTGACAGCAATAAATGGGTGTTATACTTTCAGTCATAACCTGAGTTTTGTGATGAATCGGACCATGAAATTTGTACAGTAAATGACAACCGATGCATTTGTAATTACCCCACTGGAATTTCGTAAATCGGACACTCGAGGAATTTTAAATAAATTATCCCGTGGACTATGGTCAGAAAAATATAAATCTGAGTTCAGCCCGGAAAATGAATTTTTTTAAAATAATGGTAAGGAACCGGACCCCGATATTTTTACACAATAAAATTTGGAACTTTTAAGACATTCTGTAAAAATTTGGGAATTTTTGGAATAATTTAACTATTTTATTTAAATGTCCGAAAACAGCCGGTTTTGAGTATTAATGCGGAAATGACATAAGTTGTGACTTGCGTGTCTAAATGTCGAGTATGCTATCTGTGAATGATCTAACATGTTATATGTGTTACGTGCATTATAGTATGTTTGCTTATGAGTGGGGAATGGATGGGAAGTATATATGGGCATAAACAGTTAAAGTAATGCATGCTATGTGATAGATACATGTAGGAACTTTGTGCTCTATTTGAAACCACTAAATGACTAACCGGTAAATCATACTAGGACGTGATTGACCGACCTTGACTGTTAGCTATATTTGAGAATCTAACCGAGCAAACCGAGGTGAGTTCACACTTTCTACAAGGCATGGGATTCCCGGTGGTTTGGGAACGGGTTAAAGAATTTAAAACTAAATCTACATATCCCCTTGGGAAGATATGTACGGCCATCCTCCATAGATTGGATGCCAGTATTAAACCTATGAATTCTCCTGGTGCAGAATACGTACGTTCGTCCTCCTGGTGCAGGACAACAACCTTAAAACTAGCTAGACAAAACTCTATCATGAAGTCCCTTAATTTATATCGACTTAATCGCCGAGGCCAATGGCGAGCGGGTCATTAGTTAATAGCGCTATTAGGTTTAACAAACCTCACACCGTGTCGTTCGGACGGGCATGTACTAATGGACTATGGCAAACTGTCAGTGATGATAGACACTGATGTAGGGCACAACTATTGTTCGTCAGTTGTCGATATGTATGGTCTAGTAGTTCACACGGGGAAAGCCCCCACTAATTATGGATACGGTTTGGGTAAAGAAAAAGGAAATGGTTAAACATACTTTCAACTTCGGGGTAACCCCCATGGCAAATAAGCCAACGAAAGTCAAACCACGTTTTTCCAGAAACGACTTAAAACCAAACAACCAAACGTGAACTCACTCAACTTTGTTGTTGACTAGTTGTTACATGCCTTACAGGTCGCTAGATGGAGCTTGCACGAGGAAGGAGTCGTTGTGGCGTACGGACTGTTATGTTCCGTGCTTATTATTTAAATCCTCATGAACTTATTAAATTTGTGTTTTGAACCTTAACTTATAAACTGTGAACTTATGCTTTTGGATTTACTCTTATGCTTTCGCTGTTTAAACTAAACATGGTCAGCTAGTTTTGGTCACCAATCGTATTGTGGTTGGTTTCATTTACTTAATTACGATGTTCAATATGATTGGTGGCTCGATCCTGGTCACGTCACGCCTCCAAGCGGTGGTACTCCGCATGGTGAATTTTGGGGGTGTGACATCACAGTAAACAATGAAATCCTTACTTCCCTCAGGAAGGGAAAGAATATGTGCGCTACAGAGCTTTTCCTTCAATGACTGAAAAGCTTCCTCCTGCTTTTCCGTCCAGTCAAACTTCCTCTCCTTCTGGGTTAATAGCGTCAATGGCTGTGCTATTCTGGAGAAATTCTCAATGAACCTCCGGTAATACCCAGCAAGCCCTAAGAATTGTCGCACTTCCGACGGAGTCTTTGGTGCTTCCCAATTCTTAATCGCTTCAATCTTGGACGGGTCTACATGTATACCCTTCTCATTTATGACATGTCCGAGAAAATGAACTTCTCGAATCCAAAACTCACATTTATAGAACTTGGCATACAGCTTCTCTTCCTTTAACAACTCCAAAATTAATCTCAAATGATGCTCATGGTCTTCTTTGGTTCGTGAATAAATAAGTATATCGTCGATGAATACTATCACGAATTCGTCCAAGTAGGGTTTGCATACCCTGTTCATGAGATCCATGAACACAGCTGGAACATTAGTCAAACCAAAGGGCATGACTAGAAACTCATAATAGCCGTATCGTGTTTGAAATGTTGTCTTCGGTATATCTTCGTCAGCAACCTTCAATTGATGATATCTGGAAAGCAGATCTATCTTCGAGTAGTAGCTGGATCCTTGAAGCTGGTCAAACAAATAATCAATCCTCGGTAAGGGGTACCGATTTTTTATAGTTAGCTTGTTCAGCTCCCTGTAATCTATACACATCCTGAAGGATCCATCCTTCTTTTCCACGAACAACACAGGCGCACCCCATGGCGAATAACTC
Organism: Helianthus tuberosus; assembly: GCA_030545235.1. Taxonomy (NCBI): domain Eukaryota; kingdom Viridiplantae; phylum Streptophyta; class Magnoliopsida; order Asterales; family Asteraceae; genus Helianthus; species Helianthus tuberosus. Next base: position 112,835,552 of record CM060394.1, on the reverse strand, counting down.
GGTCGAATGAAACCTTTGTCTAGTAGCCCTTGAAGCTGGTTTGACATCTCATTTATTTCTGACAGTGCCAATCTATAGGGAGATTTTGCAATTGGTGTAGCACCAGGTACCAAATCGATTCGGAACTCGATCTGTCTCGCAGGGGGTAATCCAGGTAAGTCTTTAGGAAAAACTTCTGGATAATCACGAACAATAGGAATCTCCTCGATCTTCCTACATTCGGCCTTTGTATCTATTACGTTAACTAGGAACACATGATACCCTTTTCGCAAAAACTTGAGCATCTTCATACTACTGACAACAATCGACACACGACTCGATCGATCTCCATGGATAATTATCACTTTGTCACCACCAGGACGAGGTATTCACACTTGCTTCCTTGAGTAGACAATCTCCGCTTTATTCTTGGACAACCAATCCATTCCTACAACTACATCGAAACTTCCCAACTCCACTGGTAGTAAATCGATACTAAATTTATGATCGCCTAACAGAATACTACAGTCGCGTACGGCTTCGCTAGTCTCTATCAGTTTACCATTTGCTAGTTCTATCGAGTACTTCTTATTTAGCTTTCTTGTAGGTGAATACAGGAATGGTTCAAAGTTTTTTGAAACAAAACTCAAGTCAGCTCCAGTATCAAAGAGTACGAACGCAGAATGGTTATTGATCAAAAACATACCAATGAAAACAGCAGGATCGTCACGTGCCTTCCCAGCATTTAACTCGAACGCTCTATCTTTGGCATTCTGACCTCCTGCCTTAGGACAATCCTTCTTGATATGTCCTTGTTCTCCACACTGGAAACATCCTTCGAGTCTTGATCCTTCCACAGTACTCCTGGCATAGCATTCACGGGTAATATGCCCAGTTCATCCGCATTGGTTGCATTTCTTCTGCCCATACTCACGAGTCTTTCTCTCAGATCCGCCTCGGCTATCTCTGGTGCCATCCTTTCTAGTACCACTAGAATTTGCTGCATATGCCTTCTTCGAACTGCGTTTCCTGTCACGCTTCTCTTCAGTTTCCTTCCTCGAGCTCTCGGACTTGCGCTTCTTCGTAACTTCTATCTTGGACTCAGAACGCCCCGACCGTTCAGATTTCGCATCTGCTTTGGCCTTGCCCGACGACTTCCCGGTTTCCTCCTTTTTATCAGAACTACCTTTGTGAGCGGCGTCATCGGCTAATGATTTTGCCAATGTAGTAGCCTCTAAATAGGTGGTAGGTTTTGCGGATGTAACCATACTGCGAATTCGTGGCGACAATCCCCAGATATACCTTTCTACCTTTACATATTCGGGAGTAACCATTCGTGGAACTAACCTCGCCAAGTCGTTAAAGCGAAAAGTGTAAGCTCTGACATCCAGACCTTCCATGGTTAGATTCCATAAGTTTGTCTTGATTTTCTGAATTTCACTGCGCTGGCAGTATTCTTTCAGAAGCATCTCTTTAAGTTCATTCCAGGTCAGACCGTAGGCAGCGTCTTCACCCAAAATTTTAACTTGCGAGTTCCACCAAGACAGCGCTTCATCAAGAAAAGAGCAAAAAGCATATCTCACCCATTGCTCAGCAGCACAACCACTGATTACCATGATAGATTCCATCTTCTCAATCCATCGGGTGATATCCAAGGGTCCTTCAGCACCGGTAAATGATTGTGGGTTATAGCCCTGGAATGTTTTACACGTACATCCGTGCACTGCTCAAAAATGTTAATAGAAATCAGGAATTCATTCCAATGATAACATAACACATGAACGACTAAAACTTTCCAATCGCATTTTACCTGGAAGATTTCCATTATGTGCCCCACCAAAACCTTGCCCACGGGCACCGCGTCCACGTCCCTGACCATCGTTAGTGTTGAGCTGTTCCATGGCAGTATTAACGTGTTGGGCTATGAGTTGAGCCAACTCTCCCGGTGTGGTAGGTATTCCGGTACCCTTTCTTGCTTTTGGAGGCATTTCGTCGTTTCTATCATCATAACAATAATATCCACATAAGACGATAACCAAAAATAATTCAATCATTAAATGTTAGTGGACCAAACATGGCGCATGTAAAATATCCAAATTTTAATGAGAAAAATTTTAAACCAAAAGTACATCATTGGTAATTATTATAGAAATTATTTAAACTCGTTTTCAGTATAAAGACTATTCTCAGCATGCCTACATCGACATCCATAAACAAGTTCATATAAAATTTCCAAATAATATCCAAAAATGAAACTGGCATGCAGGCCTCGAACACAAAGAACATCAAAAGGAAATGTCTAATAGTACAACCCATCAAATAATGAAACAATTAGCTAACATCAACGCCTCAAACCTAGAGACTCTAACATCTCCTGGACAAGCTTCTCCAAATCCACAACCCTCCAATGCATCTCATCTCTCGCGGTGTGATCTATAACCCTCAACTCCTCATGGTCGTCCATATGTTCCTTGAGGTACTTCGCCTTTCCTTTGGCTATGTCTAGGTCATTGCGCAATGCGGCGAGCTGTCGATCACAACGGCAATATCGATCTATCCTATCTCCAGCGGGCCTAATCCTCTTCCTACGATGATAATAAACTAACAGCGGCGTCGAAGAAGTGCATGACTCTATAACAGGCAAAGAAGACTCAGACAAAACAAGCGGAGGGATCTCAGTAGCAGGCTCGATCACAGCAGCAGGTGGGACGACTAATGGCTCTAAGGGTCGAGCTGTAACGATAGTGGCGTCCACCACTGGTGCGATACTAGAAGATCCTCCGACAGTAGGGACACTCCTGATCACGTCATCGATAACTGGTATAGTGCCAGATGATAGTCCCGTCTCAGGGATTGAGAGAGATACATCATCATCATCTATCCACCCGTTGCTAGTGAAAGCGCATCGGGGGTCTCCGTGGCTGACAAAAGCAACAGGGTTGACGTGGAAAGATGAGGTAAGCTCAGTAGTACCAACCATCTGTGAGGCCGTGATAGGTGTCTCTAGCGGTGTAGGTCTGGGTGAAGTCTCGAAATTTGGCTCGTAATCTGAGTCGTGGATCTCGATGACCTCGTGTTCGTGCGACATCTGTGACACACATATAACCGTTCAAGTAAGTGCGCAATCAACATGAACAGTAACAAATATGGTCAATTAAACAGAAAATCACGTATGCACATAAAACACATAATGGTTTTCATATATGATAAAATATTTCCTATGTTTATTTAAAATCTTGGCTTCGAGAATTTTGGACTTTATATTTCAAAATTTTCTGGTTGAAGTCTAGTGTTTTCCTCGAAAACATCTAGTTCCCTAACAACCAATGGCTTTGATATCAACTTCTGTCACACCCCAAAAACGTAGCAATGGAATATTTAAATGTAGTGGAGACGGAAGTTGGTGCCCATTTATACCTTGTCGGAAGATGCACTATTTTGTTGGACATTTTGACATATTTTAAAACATAATATTAAACATTACATTTTTAAAAGTCACGACACAACCACATAAGTTTAGTTGTTTTAATCCTTGTGGATCTTATTACAAACGTCCCAGATAGTTTAAAAGATGTCCAACATATTTAAAAGAAACGACATGCATCATCAAACACAAGATACGCCATGATTTCCCGAAGCCGAACTCAAGTACCTGTAGAACACGTTAAAATCAAGTGTCAACACAAAGGAAGGTGAGTTCACTTATTCATTTACTAACTAATTTTATTCCGAGGAAAACTTTCTGATTAGGTGTTTATTTGAAAACATCCAAGTAATTTTAGAAGGTCCATTTTACTTCCTTAATAAAATCCATGGGCCTTCCGTCGGTTCATTACTCCGACAACAGTAATACTGCCCAGGTTTTGTATATTAAATTATAGCTTCAATTTTCATACTCGTATGTTAGCTAGACGATACGAACTATATATTAACCATGCAGGGATAATCAATGCTAGACAATAAACAGAATATTAATTCGTCGTTTGACATTGACACGGGGCGACCGGTCACGACGGGGTTGTCAACCCGATTGATCTACCAACAATTCATCGCGTGCAATACTTAACTGATTAAACGACATCATAGGCGCATGGTTCTCTCTTTGAGAACAATATGATGTCTGCCTCACGTATAATATATATATCCTACTAATATGACAATTTAATTCATGATGTGGTACGAATCCCCTGAATCTCCATCACTCGAGACCCAGGCCGGCATTCGTCCCCCAACCGTACGGTCTTGTATCACTTAAGAAATACCGTACATACAATATTCATTTATCAAAAACGTTTTACTTCGAAACGTATAACTTATCAAATATCATATATTTTCAGTGAAAATATATATTTTATAGAAAAATGTATGTTTTATTTCGAAAACATTATTAAACCCTTTTAACAACGTGTTCCACCCCCAAAATATATACAAAACAGTAAAAAGAGGGGTTTAGTGACACTCACCTTTGGGTGCGTATTTTAATACCGCAATCCCAGAGATTTATTTTTATATACGTCCTAATATAGAAACAATTCTAAATCAATATACGTATTCAACACAAAAATCCTAAGTTTCTCCGTTTCTTAGAATTATCACATAACTTTGAGATTTTCTCGAAAAGTTGTTATTTTTTATTATGTTGGTGTGTTAATATATATATGAGTCCACATATATATATATTTATGATTTTGCATTTTGAATGATTTTATTGGTGACCATTATTGTGTAAATCCGTTAACTCTTCCGTTTAAACGCAATATATCTATGATTTACGCGTCGTAACAAATATACATAAACGTTCATATAATTTAACACCGACACATGCGAAATATTACGAACTTAACTATTTTGTCATTTTTAAAGCAAATATACATAAAACATCTCATATGTACAAATTTCATGCTCGACAAACAAGTTACACATTTAACGCAATTTTACCATTTCTATCGCACAGAACGTTCATGCATACATGCATAGTCTAAATTTCCCATTATCAAATTAAAACTTAACATATAATCACATTTACATGTTCAGATTACTTAATACATTTTATCACATAAGATTCACTCAAAATTCACCCATACTCGTGTTCATTGAAAAATGCGTATTTTAGCGATTCGGTAACGTTTTCGGGCGTCGGAAGTCACGTATAACCAACCAAACACCAAGTAAACTTAACATTAGTTAAAATAATTGTTTTTAAACTAAAAACATCAGTTTATTTACTGATCTAATTTAGTTTTACAAAAATCACTCGAAAAGCCGATTTTGACCGTTTTAACGCATAGTTTTGCGTTAAACGTTACCGTAACCATCCCAACTCGAAACAACTTGATATTTTAACACAATACATGTTATTTAATGATTAAAATAGTGGTTATAATCAGATCAGTGCAGTTTTTATATAAGTCACATAAATCATGTGATTTCACGTTTTTACAACTTTTTATGCACCATGTACCACATGCAAAGCTAGTAAACATTATGACAAAGTTATATACCATTAAACACTTCAAAATAACTTTATTTTAAGGTTTATAATCTGATCAAAATTAATTTTTATCAAATCAAGCTCAAATGATCATTTCATGCTTGGATCTTTCACCTTTAAGATTGTAGAACAATTTTCAATACATGCATACATATATATATATACACGAAATTTATACACACACATATACTTCCAAAATTTCACTCTTCAACATATCACTTTAAAATTTTTAATCAGTTTAGAACCTTCTTGCATGATATCTAAAAAAATCTCTTTAATCATCATATATTTCAAGAAAGCAAATAATCAAGAACTCTTCATAAAAATCAAAATACAACTTATACATATGTATACATATATAATCGGCCATATACACATACATGCATACACTCATTTTTAAGTTTTATTCAAGACTCATTTGTTTGAAAGCTTCAAGTTTATGTTTAGATTTCAAGAATCAAGAGAAACTTCTTACTAAGTTCATTATCAATATGAATTAAGAACAATGTTCAAAAGAAAATATTTTATACCTTCAAATATCAATATCAATATCAATATCAATATGAATCAAGAACAATGTTCAAAAGAAAATATTTTATACCTTCAAATTTTTAAAGTGGGTTTTTGAGAAAAGATGGTGATATGAGACTTGTTCTTGCTTGAATCTTGCTTGAAATCACTTCCAAACCTTCTTACAAGCTTGGAATCACCTTGGTTAGCCCTTGAATCTTCATGTTTTGATTTTAGAATTGAAATGTTGATGTGTCTAGGGGGTTTCGGCCGTAGGTTTTCAAAGAGAGAGAGAGAGTGAAATTTTTTTTAATGTTGTCTTGGAAATATTAAGGAATAAGATTGCATGCATAAGCCTTAATCATCACAATACATTCTCTAAATATTACATGTGTCCAATTGAAAGAATCAAGGCATTTTGACTGCCTTATGTGCCGCCCACATGTCCCCCCTCTCACAATTATATATATACATACACATATTATATGTAATTAGACTCAAAAACAGGTATTTTACTGATTACCGGGTATTTTATCTAGCGTTTTAATTCCGTTTTAGTGCGTTTTAAATTATTTTTATTGTTCTATAAAAATAATCACTTATAATTATTACTGAAATAATTACCAGTTGCCTTGACTAGCAGCGTTGATGGTATTTTGTTTAATTCGCGCAGTATCGCGTGGTACGCGCTCAGACTCGAAAAATTGAGTTTCTTAGCGTTTTAAATTATTTTTCCACACGGATATGATTAAAATTATTATTCTAATCATAACAGACTATTTTTAGGATTTTAACACTGATCGGGTGGTCACCGACGTTCGTTTCGCATTTTAAACGTTACGCGATAAGCGTTAGTTTTATCGTTGCCAACATAATTTTATACACATCAAAATTTAACAACACATCAAATATCATATATTAACATCACAGTCAGTCACAAATAGTCATGTTACATGTCTGCTACACAGATTACGATTGTCCGGTACGGCCTGAGAGGCCGGGTGTCAAATAAACAACATGATTTCTTATGATTTTAGTCTTATGTTTAAGTTTCATGTTCAAGATTCATAGTGTTCTTCAAGATTATCAAATTTTATCATCTTTTAACCAACAAAATAAGATGTAAAAATGGATGGAGATGATCTTACTACTAGCTCAAGGCTAGGGATGATCAAAAGATGAAGATGAGGTGGTTAAAAGCTTGTGACTGACTCCTAGCCTCCTTATATGGCTTCTTACACCTTTGGATGTGTATGGAATGGATGAGAGTTGATTGATGATGATGGTTGTGTAGGTGGGGGTTCACGACCGAAGCCAAGGGGAAGAAGAAGAAAGTTCAAGTGTGGGTGTGTGAAGGGAATGAGAGGTTATGGCACTTATGGTTACTTATATTATCCTCCAACATAAATTAACCCATTGTATAATATGTTATTAATGTGGAAACAAGATCTATTAAAATAACAAAATAAAATCAATGTGTAGGGGCCACATGAATCCGTAAATAGTTGGGGGGGGGGGTTCTAGACTAGGTTGTAACTCTTAGTTAGGTTATATAGTTAGATTTCAAGTGAATTAGTTAGGTGTTTAGTTATTAGAATGTTATATAGTGTGTTATGATGTTCGGGGACCATAACTAGCTTGGTAATGTTAAAACAATGCTTCTAGTAAAAATTTGGTGTTTCGGGTAGTGTCCGGTTGTTCGGTTGGTTACCGGTTCGTTAAGGTGCTAAACTATGCAGTTTAGTGTGCTTTATGTTACCTTTTGTGACAGTTTTAATTCCCGACACTTAGGAAAGCATTCAGGACCATTTAACCATATTTCTGCATGATATTAAGTTGTTTAAATGTTGAATTTTGTAGAATTCTGCTGAATTCTGCAGTTTGTGTGAGTTTTAGGCACTTTCCGACACTTATACTATCTCTAGAAAGGCAGTTTTATGATCCTTACTTTCCTACACACTATATTAGTGTAACTCTTGGTTTCTGGCTTATTCCGTATCCCAATACCATGTCTGTCTATGTACTGAACTCCGTCAGCATTTTTCTGATTTGTCTGATAACTGTGCTAGCTTTATTTCGTGTATCATTTGAATCAATAAAGTGTTGCATGCAATAATGATATGACATTTGCAATATATGATGCACATGTATATATGATAACAATAATCAGAAAGTATTCATGTCATAAATGTTAAATCAGCATAATCATTAAGCACTAATTTCTGTTTAATAATTGTACGGATACATGCAAATTTGACAGTTGTCACGTTCTCCCCATGTTAAGAAAATTTCATCCTCTAAATTTAAACTACATTAACTCCTTTGGGTTACGTATACGTGTATGGATATGAATAATACCAAAATGATTAATCACGAAACTGAATCAAGACTTAATCGAGTCAGGTGAATCCAGGGATATATTACAACAATAGGATGTCAAAAGATACGAGACGTATAGATGTATAACCTAGTGTAACTTAGCTAACAGGGGTTCAACAAAAGAGGAGTTTCGACCGATAGAATTCCAAACGATCATTTACAATATGCAAATGAAATCTAAAAAAATGACATCCGCTAGATGAACTCAAATCAGTAACCTCAAATGTAATAGTAACATGAAAACGTTTCGTCAATTTTCGAACAAATAAATGGATAAAATTAGTGTGTTGACATTATTGAATTGTGAGGATACACCGAAATGATATACAACTAAATCTGGTGTATCATTATCTTAATACATAATCGCATTAAGTGTGTTTAAATGACGAGTTAAACGTAAAATAGACGTAGTTTCATATGAAACGGTTGACCATGATTAGCACAAGCTACAAGTTTATACCGACACCGCAAGGTGTCGCAGTGGATGACATAATTCAATAATAGCGGTGACCGAACAAGTTCACCGTGTTTGAAGTCAAATGAAAGCGCACTGAAGCAAATCTGAAGATTTGATTTAAACGTCATGGGGTTTTCAATTGAATATGGAACATCAAAGAACTACTGTTTGCTATAGAGGATGACCAAACAATAAATATCGCAAGGTATTCGATTGATAATGAATGAATCGTTAAGAGGTACACTGAATTATAAAATGAATTTATGTACCATTGTCTTTAACATGATAAACCAGAGCGGATTTAGAGCAAGCCAATGAATAAATAATTAAATACGTGAATGAGATGCATAAACGAGATTAGCGCAGGCTTCAAATTAGCGAGACACCACCACAAGGTGTTGGAACCAACAGAAGACTTAATGGAGCCGTAGACCAAACAAGTCTACTGCGACTCAGAACAAATGAAATGCTTGTTAATACGAATTTGAATATGATGTTTTCAATACATCATATGGTGTCTTGAATTGAATATGGGTAACGGACAAGCTCAAACAATCGAATTTGGTTTCGGCGCAATCCGACAATAAGTACACGTATTGACCAGGAAATTTCGGTAATGTTACAAAGATGAACCATGTATGTAACTCGAAGGAAAAGAGATTTACAGAAGGTTTTGTTGACTCGATATCAAGGACTCAATACTTACAATAATGCAGATTATCCAAGTCACAAGGCAATAACTGGATAGAGCGAAATGATATTTGCAACTTTGATGAAAACGATCATTCAAAGGGAAGCCACATGCGTAACAAACGATGCATGTGTAATATATGAAATGATCAAGTACCGAAGCAGAGGAGTGTTCGCTCTAATGAAGAAAATTGTCATGATGCAACTACCATTAAGAGGAGTAGAGATGTAAAACTCTACTCGCTAGATGCAAAAGTGGGAATTTCAATAAAAGAAATTCGAGTACTTCACATGTTCGGTTAACTAAAATAGCATACACGATAGAGTAATGGTGTTTGCCCGAGTTAATAGACGTGGTTCCTAAGTGATAACCTTTAATGAGCTTTGACTTAAGTTCCCGAAGGTCCTAAGTACATGTTTCCTAGATCCTCAAAGTTTTGTATTCTGTGTATAACTGTTTTGGTGTACCATGTATAAAACACAATATTAGCGTATGTTTAATACAAATTGATGACTCACTGTTCTTCGGTATACTGTCTTCCTGAATCCGCAGCTGGTGATAACCTGATCGAAGACCGATCTTGGAATAGTAGTTGGATCCTTGCAGTTGGTCGAATAAATCATTAATCCTCGGAAAGGGGTACCGATTCTTGATGGTTAGCTTGTTTAGCTCCCGGTAGTCGATACATATTCGAACACTACCGTCCTTCTTCTTAACGACAGAATTGGAGCCCCCCAAGGTGAGAAGCTTGGCCTTATAAATCCCTTGTCCAGTAGCTCCTGAAGCTGCGCTGACAACTCTTGCATCTCTGAAGGCGCAAGTCGATAAGGTGCCTTGGCTACAGGCACGGCGCCTGGAACCAAGTCAATGTGAAATTCGACTTGTCGTTGAGGAGGTAATCCTGGCAAGTCTTTGGGAAAGACTTCAGGATATTCCCTTAAAACAGGGATATCTTCGAGCTTCGGTTCTTCGGCTTCTTTGTCCACGACATGAGCCAAGAAGGCAACACATCCTTTGCGCAAAAACTTCCATTCCTTCAAATAACTAATAATGCATAGAGGCGTATCCTGCTTCTCCCCATGAATCACGATAGTCTCTTCTTTCGCCATCGGGATGCGGATAATCTTCCCATGGTATACAATCTCAGCTCGATTACTCGACAACCAATCCATCCCAACTACTACGTCGAAGCTTCCTAATTCCACTGGCAGAAGATCTAACGAAAAACATCACGCTCTCCAAGCTCTGTAACACAGCCTCTAATCACTTCTTTGGCTTCTACTAGCTTCCCATTAGCTAGTTCTATCGAATACGGGATATCTAACTTACTTGCTACTAAACCAAGTATATTCTTAAACTCTAGGGATACGAAGCTGTAGTCGGCACCGGTATCAAATGGCACAGATGCAAAGCGTTGATTAATTGGGAACGTACCAGTAACCACATCTGGATCCTGGCGTGCTTCACGAGCTCCGATCGTGAAGACCCTTCCTCGCTTGGTTCTTCCTAGGGAAATCTTTCCTAAAGTGCCCCACGTCCCCATATTTGAAGCAACCTGGAACTCTACCATTATAGTTTCCATCTTGGTTGCCGTCATCATTTCCTCCTTGTTTGGGATACTTCACCCAACAGGCATCCTTGCTGTGTCCTTCCTTTCCGCACCTACCACACAGAGGCCTCAGACATCGACCTTTATGGTGAAACTTGCACTCATCACATCTCGGCTTAGTCCCCAAGTAAACCTTAACACCGACCTTATTGGTGGTTCCATAAGCTTGCATGCCACGAGGCGGGTCCATTTCCTTTCTTCTGTTTGCTTTAGAGCTTTCATAACTGACTTGGGTGTCTATCTTTAGGTTCGAAGACTTTCTTTTGTTCTTCCTAGATGACTTCGCATGAGTCTCCTTCTTCTCTTCAGAGGTTGAAATTTTCCCAATCTAATCGCTTCTTTAGTGAGCGCCACACTTAAGTGAATCGCATCGATATTTGTTGGAGGCGTTAAAGCTATCATCAAGCTCAAAATCTGAGGCGCCAATCCCCAGATGGATCATTCTATCCTCTTAAACTCTGGTTCCACCAGGTATGGAACAACTTGCGACAAATCATGAAGTCTCTGCACATATTCCGCCACTTTTGGACCTTCCATCTTCAGGTTCCAGAATTCAGTTTCCAGCTTCTGGATTTCCTCCAGAGAACAATACTTCCTTCGCATCAATTCTTTCAGCTCATTTCATGTCAAAGCATACGCAGCAGCCTCACCCAACGTATGAACCTGAATGTTCCACCATGACAGAGCCCCATCTTGAAACAGTATGGAAATGTACGTGACTGGTTGCTCTAGAGTACAATTGTTCATTTGTAAAACAGAATTCGTATTGTCGACCAATTTCATAAAAGCTATGACACCTCCAGTTTCGTCGAAGTTCAGAGGCTTGCAGTCCAAAAACTGCTTGTAGGTACAGCCTGCAACCCAACAGCATCATTCGCAGAACGCATTAACAAAGCACACTCGGAAATGTCCAAACGTATTGTAATGTGTCTTAGGTGACTTAAACATTACCGTTAGGTGGGTTATTCCCTGAGGTACCGCCGCTGTGTCTGAAGCGAAGGACCTCGTGCTGTGCGATGGCCTGTGTGATGCGCTCTTGTAATTCTGCCTCGGTCGTGGGTAGTTGATTGTTCCTTCGAGGAGTCATTTTACTTCTAATATGAAGATCATATAGGTCAGGTCTTATTCGTTAAATAAATGTATATAGTTGTCTAGAGGTCGTATGTACATACACATAATCAATCACCGTATCAAGCAATCATGTAACAACACCATCCCAACATAAGCAAGTAATCCAACAATGTGTTTAGTGAGAACATGACGATTGAGCTTTCATTAATTATCGACCACAGTTACATTGTTTACAAGGTGTATCACATCAAAAGGGACACAGGGTCACACTACCCTTGTCTAATAAGTCTGTCAATATACAAAAATCACATAGTCAAAAAGTGGTCTTCAGAAGTCTTCATAGTCTCAGCTCAATAGTAGTGCCCTAACCAAAAGTAATACATCTGCATAAGACAAAAAACCTACTGTACTGATGGCGGGGGAGGAGGAGGGAGGAGGAGGGAGGAAGAGGAAATTGAGAATGTGTGTGAGCTCCCCCTCGAGCTCGTGCACACGGCAATGCAAGTAATTGATCAGTTGCTCGACAGTAAGGAGACGAGCATCAAAACCCTGAATGGGTGTAGCAGCAGATGGATGTGCAAAAAGGGATGACGATGAATGTGGAGGAACAAAAGTAGACTGACAGGGACACAGTGGGGGACGCGGAGTCAGCTCAAGCTCCAAGATTCTACTACTCATAATCTCAAACTGAAGTTGAAGCGACAAGAGCAACTCATCCCGTGTGTAGCCAACGAAATGGGAGGGATGATAGGGATCTGAAATCAGCATGGAGTATGGTGGGAACCATCGAAGTGGCTCATCAAGTGGTGAATAAGTGAAAGGAGCAAATGGTGCAGCATGAGGGATCTGAGGAAAAGCTGCTGAATTGAAAGGATCGTCACGCGGGTGCTGTCCTGAAGTACCTTCCCCTGGATGGGGTGCAGGGATGTCCTGAAGGAAAACAATCGGTAGGTCGGTGTGATGGACATCAGACTCTACAGGAGGGAGAGGAGCAACATCAGCGGGTGCGGGTGGAAGAATAAATGGCTCAACAAAAGGAGGATCAACAGGTGTAGGAGCTGGGTCAGGAATAAGGGGTGCAATGTCTGGTAAACCAAATGGAATAGGGTCATGAGCAGGTATCGGCTCAGGATCAGTAGGTGAAACATCAGGCTGATCAAATGGAGCAAGATCTGGCTCAGGGCCAGGCTCGGGGTCATGTGGAGGAGATGGTGCAGCTGACATAGCAGTATCATCATCAGAATCTGTAGCATAACGCTGTAATCAGACCGCCTATAAGGCTGAAGACGTCACAAACTCAAAGGAGTCGGAAACAGAGTGCAAACTAGAATCAGAGGATATCTTAACAACGGGAATCTTAGGAGGTGGGATAGCAACATCATCCTCGTCTATCTCTCCATCACCCTAGGCATCAATAGGAGGATCATCAACAAACAAATCAACGTCATCATCAAACAAATCATCGAAAGGCCAATCCTCGGGAGGAATGACCACGAGAGGAGCCGGATCGAGGATCAGAGCCACGATGTGCTCACTATCGGGATGCCCAATGATGAGATGATCATGGACTGGAACAGAAATGAGAAAAGGATCCTCGTCTGGAATACCATCAGCAAGGGGTAAATCATCGCCAAAGTCGGGCAACGTGAATGACTGAAAGTCATCCTCGTCATCCGATAGCATGTCTGGGTCGCTCTCAGTGTCTGACGTAAGTATCTCCGGCTCAGGTGCAATCTCATCATCTGAGACGATAGCCATAGGATCATCAACGTCTGATAATCCGCTCTCTGAAGAAGACATGATGCCTGTAACATAACAATCATAACATGTGCACATATATTAACCACTAACACTTAGTATGCAATCAAGATAGTTATCACTCAATCATGTATTCACATTATCCTTCATGGAACTTTTTATCCTTCCTAGTCTATCCCAGACTAAACCACAAATGTGACCTTGTATTGTGTTTCTTGTCTTTCCTTTTGTAAAAATGTTTGCTCCATGGATCTGGGCATTTTGTGTTTGCAATGAAAACATGTTGTAAAAATATTTTCATGAGAGCCCTAATGATTGTAGTCTAGACTCGAGAAAGAACCCTAATTCACTACAATCGAAGCTCTGATACCAAACTGTCACACCCTGACTTTTGCGAAAGCGTGATTATGTGTGACTTGCTTAATATCATTGCATTCAACCAAAACAAACAACTATATGATAAAACCAAAGATGTTCATCCATAGATTAAGTTTTAAAACATTACAATCAACATTGTCTTAGAATCCAAACACAGACTTCAAACCATATTACAAACCATTCAAATTGTTTTAGTGTTCCATAAGGACTCGACAAAAGATACTACTAAAAACTTGGTTTTGGACTATATATCTTATCCAGGATAAGATACACAACCCAAACCCTTAGACACCGGATGACATCTTTTATTCCAAACAACCCTTGAAAACTTCCAAACTCCCGCCAGATCCATACTTAGTTTCCTGAAATACATGTAGTTTGAAAACATCAACAAAAGTTGAGCGAGTTCATGTGTTTGTATGTGTGCACGAATAAACCTTTGTAATCATTGTAAGTATGTATGTTTTGTAAACCCGGTATCAAAGCAAACAAGGAAAACAAATCAATTAATGGTTTGCAAGGCTATTAACATGTGTGCAACGACGTAGGAAGGCTCAAACCTAGCAGATTTTGTACCGGGCTTCCGGCTGGAAGACATAGTCACCTCGTGGGCCAAATCCCAGTCCTCATGGGTGTGGGCTCGCTACACCCAAATAGATCTATCACTCAGGTCCCTCGGTCCTTATACGAGGATTAATGATCTTAAGTGTGCGCTTACCCATTCACATGATCTAACAGTTCATTCCTTAGCTAACCGTAGCATTTGTAATCGTTTGTAAACATTTTGTAACATGTACTTCACCCCCGAAGTTATAAAACAAAACAGTTAAAAGAAAAGGGGGACATGAACTCACAATCTTGCGTTCTTCATATCCAATGTAACCCAAAGCTGCTACTCGTGTGCATGACAACCTACAACGTACTACGGTTTATTAGACGTGCGGGTCGTGTGTCACACCCCCAAAATCCACATGCGGAGTACCACCGCTTGGAGGCGTGACTGACCAGGATCTTAGTCACTAATCACATTGAACTCACGAGTATATTTAAATAAAACTTTCATTTATTAACAATAGTGTTACAACGTTACAATATTTCACAGTTTACAGCGGAAGCATATTTAACTCATTAAGTGTTTATTAACCACATGTAAAAGCTCTTAGTCTTGTGTTGCGTTTCCATGTAACTCGACCCATGACCACTCCAGCTTCCCAGACAGCAAGTTCCAATGTTATACACCTAAAGGCCTGCAAGGCATGTAACAACGAGTCAACAACAAAGTTGAGCGAGTTCACTGTTGGTTGTTTAGTTATAGTGTTCGTAAATTATATGTTTATTTCGTAAACCATGTACTGTATTAATCTGTATCGCGGTTCCCCGAACATGTTTGCGATGATTAGTGGGGGCTTCCCATGTGTATCGTATTAATCCGTATCGCGGTTCCCCGAACATGTTTGCGATGAATAGTGGGGGCTTCCCATGTTGTATGTTACTAGACTAGTCGTATCCGTACGTGCCCTTCTTGATCCAAGGACCGTAGCAAGTATGAGTGTACGTAGGTTTTACGTACGTGCCCTTCAATCCGAGGACAGTGAAAAGTAGTTTAATAGTAATGATAGTACGAGTAGTTATTCAATACCATTCCCAACCCACTGGGAATCCCATGCCTTAGGAGTGTGAACTCACCTTGGTTTGCTCGGTATGCTAAACTATGTGCTCACAAGTAATAAGTCAAATCCTAAAGTATGTACATATATTTAAATCAGTTCCAGTTCGTAATATTTCGCATGCAATCAATATCACGGAGCGTGTTTGGCAGTCAACATCATGCATCACACGACAATTAATCACATTCATGCAATTCATGTTTCACATAATGTCTTTTGCAGTTTGATCTATCATAATTATTCAATAATACACTTAACAGAGTTGGCAAGCTTAACTGTATTAACAATATAAAACGGAGTTACATATTTAACAGAGTTAACATCTGACAGAATTAATAAACTAATTGAGTTTACTAAGTTAACAGAGTTAATAATGAACAGGTTTAATAAACTAACAGTGTTTCATGCTTAGCAGTGTTACATACATAACTTAGCAGGGTTAATGAGTTTAACAGAGTTAATAGAGTTAACATGTTTAACTGAATTGACAACTAACGGGGTTAATAACTAACAGAGTTACATACTAAACAAGTTATCATGCCAACAGATTTATCATATTAGTAAAGTAACAAGCATAACAGAGTTTTCATACTTAACTTAACAACGTTAAATATGTAACAGGGGACACTTGCTGAAACTATATGTGGCGAAATCACCAAGTGGCGAAAACCCCTTTGGGCGACGAAATCCCAAGGGTTTTCGTCGAGGTTATGGTATGGCGAAATCACTTAGTGATTTCGTTGACCTCTGTGTTTTCATCGAACCCTGTGTTTTCATCTAACCCTAATCATCATCACAGCAATTCAACTCGATCCAATCATAAAATCATTCAATCATCATGCGCTCACTAACAAGTTGGTGTGATTAACAAGAACCCTAGTCATTGCTAACGGTTACAAAGTTTTATCATTATCTCTATCATACAAAAATATTAGTCGTAGTCAAATGAATGGATACCAATCATATTCATAGATAACCCTAACTGTTACCAGATTCATCATCTACACATGCTCTTCAAAGATATGCGGCCCACTAGTAGGTTGTTATCATGGGCCGACAAACAACATTCCCAATATCATCCTATTGGACCGATGTACTAATGGACTTGATTCTCTGCGGTTAACTTGTATTCACATGCAAACTAAATTTTTGCATTAATTGTTTTAGTATCCTTCATAAATTGAATGCACATGGGTTTGATTAAAATGGCCGACACCAATTTTTATATCAAAAGATTATTATTGGACTGATTCGTTTACTAACTTATTCTGCTCGTTTAATATCCTAATCATGGCATTCAATCATGTTTTAATAAAATATTCGTATCCACTTGGTGCTAGTCAAAACTACACATAAACAAGAATATTCTATGCATGAATTACGGCATAAGTTAGATCAGAATACAACTATTATTATCGCACATGCAGCCCAATAACCTGAAACCCTAGATCATGCACAACCAATCAAAAGTTTCACATAACTGTTACACGTAATACGGTAATTATACAAACCTGAAAGATGTATTACACTAAGCACAAGAGATAAGCTTCAAGGGAGACAGGAACTTCGACGGGGGGGGGGGGGGGGGGTCTTGAGGCCTGCCGACGCGAACAACAGGAGAAGTAGGGTTTGGTTTGATATGTTGTGATGATGAGAGACATGGGGATATTACGTACACTCAATTGTAATGCCAAACTTAACAAGTGGGCCGATCCAATACTCATTAAACGTTACCACAGCTGGGCCAGATTTGATTAAAGCCCACTCGGGGTACGAACTGAAATGTATCGCAAGGATCACTAATGTGGCCCAATGGCTGGTAGCCCAAAAGTGCTAACAATGTTAACTCCTCGGATTAGTTATTTGGCACGCAGAAACGTTTTAACGATTCCTTGTAGTTAAACAGTTACACACAAGTAAACATATCCAATCACGTCATTCATTTAGCAATTACATTCCAGTCACAAGTGTTTACTTAATTTTTATCATCGTAGAGAATATGAACGAAAAATAAGAAGAAACAGGATCACGTGACTACGAGACACTGACCTTGAAAGTTCGGGTTGTCACATCGTGCCTTGACTTAGTCTTAATTAGTGTCTTTGAGTTACGTTTCTTTGTGTCATCAATATTATTCCATCAATATTATTCCAAGTTTTATAATTATTTTTTAAAATAATTAAATATTTTAACTTGAATTATATTTATTAAATTATGGAATAATAGTTAAAATAATACATTTTAATTTGTCACACTTATGTATTTGCACATGTACTTCACCCCCGAAGTTATAAAACAAAACAGTTAAAAGAAAAGGGGGACATGAACTCACAATCTTGCGTTCTTCATATCCAATGTAACCCAAAGCTGCTACTCGTGTGCATGACAACCTACAACGTACTACGGTTTATTAGACGTGCGGGTCGTGTGTCACACCCCCAAAATCCACATGCGGAGTACCACCGCTTGGAGGCGTGACTGACCAGGATCTTAGTCACTAATCACATTGAACTCACGAGTATATTTAAATAAAACTTTCATTTATTAACAATAGTGTTACAACGTTACAATATTTCACAGTTTACAGCGGAAGCATATTTAACTCATTAAGTGTTTATTAACCACATGTAAAAGCTCTTAGTCTTGTGTTGCGTTTCCATGTAACTCGACCCATGACCACTCCAGCTTCCCAGACAGCAAGTTCCAATGTTATACACCTAAAGGCCTGCAAGGCATGTAACAACGAGTCAACAACAAAGTTGAGCGAGTTCACTGTTGGTTGTTTAGTTATAGTGTTCGTAAATTATATGTTTATTTCGTAAACCATGTACTGTATTAATCTGTATCGCGGTTCCCCGAACATGTTTGCGATGATTAGTGGGGGCTTCCCATGTGTATCGTATTAATCCGTATCGTGGTTCCCCGAACATGTTTGCGATGAATAGTGGGGGCTTCCCATGTTGTATGTTACTAGACTAGTCGTATCCGTACGTGCCCTTCTTGATCCAAGGACCGTAGCAAGTATGAGTGTACGTAGGTTTTACGTACGTGCCCTTCAATCCGAGGACAGTGAAAAGTAGTTTAATAGTAATGATAGTACGAGTAGTTATTCAATACCATTCCCAACCCACTGGGAATCCCATGCCTTAGGAGTGTGAACTCACCTTGGTTTGCTCGGTATGCTAAACTATGTGCTCACAAGTAATAAGTCAAATCCTAAAGTATGTACATATATTTAAATCAGTTCCAGTTCGTAATATTTCGCATGCAATCAATATCACGGAGCGTGTTTGGCAGTCAACATCATGCATCACACGACAATTAATCACATTCATGCAATTCATGTTTCACATAATGTCTTTTGCAGTTTGATCTATCATAATTATTCAATAATACACTTAACAGAGTTGGCAAGCTTAACTGTATTAACAATATAAAACGGAGTTACATATTTAACAGAGTTAACATCTGACAGAATTAATAAACTAATTGAGTTTACTAAGTTAACAGAGTTAATAATGAACAGGTTTAATAAACTAACAGTGTTTCATGCTTAGCAGGGTTAATGAGTTTAACAGAGTTAATAGAGTTAACATGTTTAACTGAATTGACAACTAACGGGGTTAATAACTAACAGAGTTACATACTAAACAAGTTATCATGCCAACAGATTTATCATATTAGTAAAGTAACAAGCATAACAGAGTTTTCATACTTAACTTAACAACGTTAAATATGTAACAGGGGACACTTGCTGAAACTATATGTGGCGAAATCACCAAGTGGCGAAAACCCCTTTGGGCGACGAAATCCCAAGGGTTTTCGTCGAGGTTATGGTATGGCGAAATCACTTAGTGATTTCGTTGACCTCTGTGTTTTCATCGAACCCTGTGTTTTCATCTAACCCTAATCATCATCACAGCAATTCAACTCGATCCAATCATAAAATCATTCAATCATCATGCGCTCACTAACAAGTTGGTGTGATTAACAAGAACCCTAGTCATTGCTAACGGTTACAAAGTTTTATCATTATCTCTATCATACAAAAATATTAGTCGTAGTCAAATGAATGGATACCAATCATATTCATAGATAACCCTAACTGTTACCAGATTCATCATCTACACATGCTCTTCAAAGATATGCGGCCCACTAGTAGGTTGTTATCATGGGCCGACAAACAACATTCCCAATATCATCCTATTGGACCGATGTACTAATGGACTTGATTCTCTGCGGTTAACTTGTATTCACATGCAAACTAAATTTTTGCATTAATTGTTTTAGTATCCTTCATAAATTGAATGCACATGGGTTTGATTAAAATGGCCGACACCAATTTTTATATCAAAAGATTATTATTGGACTGATTCGTTTACTAACTTATTCTGCTCGTTTAATATCCTAATCATGGCATTCAATCATGTTTTAATAAAATATTCGTATCCACTTGGTGCTAGTCAAAACTACACATAAACAAGAATATTCTATGCATGAATTACGGCATAAGTTAGATCAGAATACAACTATTATTATCGCACATGCAGCCCAATAACCTGAAACCCTAGATCATGCACAACCAATCAAAAGTTTCACATAACTGTTACACGTAATACGGTAATTATACAAACCTGAAAGATGTATTACACTAAGCACAAGAGATAAGCTTCAAGGGAGACAGGAACTTCGACGGGGGGGGGGGGGGGTCTTGAGGCCTGCCGACGCGAACAACAGGAGAAGTAGGGTTTGGTTTGATATGTTGTGATGATGAGAGACATGGGGATATTACGTACACTCAATTGTAATGCCAAACTTAACAAGTGGGCCGATCCAATACTCATTAAACGTTACCACAGCTGGGCCAGATTTGATTAAAGCCCACTCGGGGTACGAACTGAAATGTATCGCAAGGATCACTAATGTGGCCCAATGGCTGGTAGCCCAAAAGTGCTAACAATGTTAACTCCTCGGATTAGTTATTTGGCACGCAGAAACGTTTTAACGATTCCTTGTAGTTAAACAGTTACACACAAGTAAACATATCCAATCACGTCATTCATTTAGCAATTACATTCCAGTCACAAGTGTTTACTTAATTTTTATCATCGTAGAGAATATGAACGAAAAATAAGAAGAAACAGGATCACGTGACTACGAGACACTGACCTTGAAAGTTCGGGTTGTCACATCGTGCCTTGACTTAGTCTTAATTAGTGTCTTTGAGTTACGTTTCTTTGTGTCATCAATATTATTCCATCAATATTATTCCAAGTTTTATAATTATTTTTTAAAATAATTAAATATTTTAACTTGAATTATATTTATTAAATTATGGAATAATAGTTAAAATAATACATTTTAATTTGTCACACTTATGTATTTGCACATGTATAATTTCCCAAGGATGGGTGCATTCATATCCGTTTCTTAAACTTGTATATTTTTGCCAAGTATTGATGGCGTATTCCGGTGTATTTATACGTACAAGAATACGTATTTTTATTGTGTTTACTAAGTATCTTTATACTTAACTTTTGTGTAAATTTTTCCGGAATATTATTTCTAATAAAATTTACCAAACTATTTTCTTAAAATAATATATATTTTAAGAAAACTTACATAGAAAAATTATTTATAATTTTTCCCTTGGCAAAAATAATTGTATTTCTATATAAACCTCAAAAATAATATATTTTCAAGTCTAACTTAGAAAATATATATAAATGCATTTTTCACCCAAAAAAAATATGTTCCAAGTTTATTTAAGAAAATATATTTTCTCCCAAAAATAATATCTTCTTAATAATTTCAAGAAAATATATATTTTTATTTACCCAAAAATAATATATTTTCTTTTTGTCAAAAAATATGATATATCTTTGTTGTAATTGTAAAAATCATATTTTTGTTTTCTTGATCTCCAAAATACCATTTACCAACATATACTTATGAATTATATATTTATTTCTTGGATTTTGGTAATATTTTGGATTGTAATTTCTTGGTATTTTGGTGAGTTATATTATTTCAAGTCCTAAAATAATATAACTAATACACATAATATACAAATAATCACACACATGGTGACATCTAAATATATATTCTCCTAAATACATATTTAGTCACTTTTATTATCAAAAACCAACCTCCAATATTTATAATTTTTGTAACAAAAATTATGGCAAATTTTATATGAAAATCCACGATTTAAAATATACTTGTAAATATTTGTTTAAAAATATTTTTCTAAGTGTTTAATATCTAGAATTTTTTTGCCATAGTTTCCCCTTAAAAATGGAGGTTTCCATGCTTTCAAAGCATATCATTTTCTTTTATAAATAAATACAATCAACAATAAATCAACCAATACTTACCAACTTGCCAAAATCAAGCATAAATTACTACTTCATGAACTTGAAAATTTACAAAAATTTGTAGTAACTTACTAGTGTGTTTAGTGGGCTTAGTTACCCTTTAAAGTGTGGTTATTTATTTAAAAACATCATCTTTGAAGAAGTTAGATGTTTACAACTTGTAAATCATTTATCTAAAAATATTTCTTCTTGAGTTTTTCTTGTTAAATATATATTTCTACACTTGATTAACCACTAAAAATATGGTTAATTTCTTTAAGAACCACGCTTATGTAAATCTTGTATTTTTAACTTGGTTTCTTGAAAAATCATTCTTGAAATCATAGGTTTACAAGACATTGTTTTCACTTTGATCATCATACTTCAAGAAAAACAATTTACACTTCAAGTTCATGATTTACACAAGGATGATCTATGATCTACAACATAATCATCCTCTCATCTTGCTAGATTATGTCTCTAATCACCATTTAGCAAGATCACTTGATGATTAACATCAAAATCATGAGCAATCAACAATCAACAAGCATAACAACACTTAAACAACATGATTTCCTATGCTTTTAGTCTTATGTTTAAGTTTCATGTTCAAGATTCATAGTGTTCTTCAAGATTATCAACTTGTATCATCTTTTAACCAACAAAATAAGATGTAAAAATGGATGGAGATGATCTTACTACTAGCTCAAGGCTAGGGATGATCACAAGATGAAGATGAGGTAGTTAAAAGCTTGTGTGAGAGGTCCTTCAACTTCCAAGAGTTCCTAGCCTCCTTATATGGCTTCTTACACCTTTGGATGTGTATGGAATGGATGAGAGTTGATTGATGATGATGGTTTTCTGGGTGGAAGTTCACGGCCGAAGCCAAGGGGAAGAAGAAGAAGAAGAATGTTCAAGTGTGGGTGTGTGAAGGGAATGAGAGCTTATGGCACTTATGGTTACTTATATTATTCTCCAACATAAATTAACCCATTGTATAATATGTTATTAAAGTGGAAACAAGATCTATTAAAATAACAAAATAAAATCAATGTGTGGGGGCCACATGAATTCGTAAATAGGTGGGGGGGGGGGTCTAGACTTGGTTGTAACTCTTAGTTAGGTTATATAGTTAGATTTCAAGTGAATTAGTTAGGTGTTTAGTTATTAGGATGTTATATAGTGTGTTATGATGTTCGGGGACCATAACTAGCTTGGTAATGTTAAAACAATGTTTCTAGTGAAAATTTGGTGTTTCGGGTAGTGTCTAGTTGTTCGGTTGGTTACCGGTTCGTTAAGGTGCTAAACTATGCAGTTTAGTGTGCTTTATGTTACCTTTTGTGACAGTTTTGATTCTCGACACTTAGGAAAGCATTCAGGACCATTTAACCATATTTCTGCATGATATTAAGTTGTTTAAATGCTGAATTCTGCAGAATTCTACAGTTTGTGTGAGTTTTAGGCACTTTCCGACACTTAAACTATCTCTAGAAAGGCAGTTTTATGATCCTTACTTTCCTACACACTATATTAGTGTAACTCTTGGTTTCTGGCTTATTTTGTATCCCAATACCATGTATGTCTATGTACTGAACTCCGTCAGCATTTTTCTGATTTGTCTGATAACTATGCTAGCTTTGTTTCGTGCATCATTTGAATCAATAAAGTGTTGCATGCAATAATGATATGACATTTGCAATATATGATGCACATGTATAGATGATAACAATAATAAAAAAGTATTCATATCATAAATGTTAAATGTTAAATCAGCACAGTCATTAAGCACTAATTTCTGTTTAATAATTGTACGGATACATGCGAATTTGAAAGTTGTCACGTCCAGATCTTGAGTTAGGCTTTCAGCATTTCTTTCAGGATCACGGATGCTTGTTATGGTTGTATGGACTACCATTTCTATAGGGATCACTAATTCAGCTACAAAAACTAGGGAGAATGGAGTTTAACCCGTAGCTTTCTTAGGAGTTATTCTATTAGCCCATAAGACATATGGTAACTCTTCTGCCCATTTTCCTTTCTTGGGTCCAAGCTTTTTCTTCAAATTGTTGATGATCTTGTTGGATGATTCTGCCTGGCCATTAGCTTGTGGGTGGACTGCTGTTGATGTTCTCATCCTAATCCCCCAGCTGTCACAAAAGTTAGTAGTTCGACTCCAATAAATTGGGATCCATTATCACAAACAATTTCGAAAGGAATACCAAGTCTATAATGATATTTCTTTTGATAATGGATATAACTTCTTTTTCTCTGACTTGGGCAAAGGCTTCTGCTTCTATCCACTTAGAGAAATTATCAGTCATGGCTAAGATGAACACGTTCCCTCCTGGTGCCTTGGGAAGCTTGCCTACTATATCCATTCCCCATCTCATGAATGGCCAAGAAGAGGATATTGGATGCAGAGGCTTTGCTGGTTGATGTAGAATGTTACCGTGTCTTTGGCAAGAATCACATCGCTTTGCATACTCCACAACATCCTTCTTCATTGTGGGCCAATAGTATCCTGTTCTGAGGATCCTTGAAAATAATTCTTTGCTCCCATTGTGATTTCCACAGTCTCCTTCATGGAAATCCTTTAGTACTTCTTGAATCTCTGGATCCTCGATGCATCTTAAATATGGACCTGCAAGAGACCTTTTATATAAGATATTATTCAATAATGTGAATTGAGATACCTTAATCTTGAAATCTCTAGGATTTTCCCCAACGGGGATTTCGCCAAACTGAATATATCTCAGAATCGGAAGGATCTAGGATCCTGAACTTGACTACACACCATCACTGGGTACAATTGCATAATCTGCTACTATCTCCATGGTTATGTTATCCTCAAATGTTGGGGTTAGAATATGGATGATAGGTATCTTAACATCCTCAGGCATCTTTAGTGATGATCCAAGGTTAGCTAGGGCATCAGCTTCTGCATTTTCTTCCCTGGGTACCTGTGTTAAACTAAAAAAAGCAAAAGAATCTGCTAGTTTCCTGACTATGTATAAGTATTTGATTAGCTTTTCACCTTTGACAGTGTAGGAACCATTATAATGATTTGTAATTAATAGAGAATCTACATATACTTTAAGATACCTGATCCTCATAAGTTTGGCTAACTGCAAAACTACTATCAAGGCCTTATACTCTGCCTCATTATTAGTGGTTTGAAATTCACAAGCAATTGATTGGGGTATAATGTCCCCCTGTGGCAATTTTAGTAGTAAGCCTAGTCCAGTTCCTTTGACATTTGAAGCTCCATCTATGAAGAGTGTCCAAGCATCCTTGGTCCCCTCAAGTTGTTGAACTTCCAATTCAGCTTCTCTTTGTAGATCACTACTGAAATCAGCCACAAAGTCAGCTAAGGCTTGGGACTTGATGGTAGTCCTAGGTTCGTACTTAATGTCATATGCACTAAGCTTGACTGCCCATTTTACCATCCTTCCAGACATCTCAGGCTTCCTGAGAACATTCTTAATAGGAAAATTAGTTTTGACAACAATAGGATGAGTTTCAAAATAATGCCTTAGTTTAGTAGAAGCCATGATTAAAGAAAGAATAAGTTTCTCTAAGTGAGAATACCTGGCCTCAGCATCAAGTAGACTTTTACTTACATAGTATACCGGATGTTGAGGGCCTTCATGATCCTTGACTAGGACCGCACTTACTGCCTTAGCTGAAATAGCTAAGTATAAGGATAACGATTCTCCATTTTCTAGTTTCATCAAAGCTGGTGCAGAGGATAGTTAATCCTTGAGGGATTTAAGGGAATTCTCACGTTTCTCAGTCCATTCAAACTTTTTGTTCTTACTCGGGATATCATAGAATTCTTTGCACTTTTCTGAGGACTTTGAGATGAATCTGTTCAAGGCTGCAATTCTTCCTGTCAACCTTTGCACATCCTTGGCATTGGCAGGAGATTTGATGTTCACAATGGCCTTAATTTGCTCTAGACTTGCCTCTATTCCTCTCTTGGTCACCATATATCGTAAGAATTTTCCAACTTTAACTCCAAAATGGCATTTGGAAGGATTCCACTTCATGTTGTACTCGTCGAGGATGTTGAATGCTTCTTCCAGATCCATCAGGTGATCCTCAGCTCTTTTAGATTTGACCACCATATCATCTATGTAAACTTCCATCGTGTGTCTAAGCTGTTCCTTGAACATCATATTCACCAACCTTTGGTATGTAGTGTTAGGGGAGGATTTTCCAATGATCAGTGATCCTCAATTACTGTTGGGTTTAGTGATCCTCACTTCTGTTTGAATTAGTGATCCGCAGAAGTATTGCAGGATCAGGATCACAGATCATCGTAAGGATCCTTATACTAACGATTGTCTGCTTTGAATATGATGTTGTTTGGCAGGAGTACGAGCTTGGACTTGGTCTTGGCGATATTCCAGGAGCATATTCCATATTTATTCCGCATGTGCATGGCTGAAATGGACGTTATGGAGGTCGTGGAGGACTTGCACCAAATGCGGAATGTTTGTTAGCTTAGATATTTTCCATTTTTAAAAGGAATAGAGAGCTAAATAGAAAACACTTGGCTATTTTTTAGCTTAACACACACACTCGCAACTGCTCTCACCAGCTCTTGACAATTCACTTGGCGATTACACACTTTTTTGCACATTACACTATAGTGATCCTTGTAATTAGCTCGTTATCATCCGAAGTTGGAATACATTTCTTGTTTAATCTGAGTTGGTGATCGGTAGTTTCCATCACCCGAGGTTTTTTATGCCGGAGATCATTCATTGATCAAGGGCTTTTTCCTCGTATAAATCTTTGTGTCACTTATTCATTTCATTTCTGAGTGATCCTTAGTGTTGTTCATTGATTCAAGCATCATACCTCACAACAGAAAGTTTGGTTGCATTATCATTGCTTGATTTTTGACCAAAACAGTTTGGCGCCCACCGTGGGGCAATTGGTGCTTCATTCCTAAGAAGATTCATACTTTTGTGGTCATTTCGGTTCATTACAACCAAGCAGATGGCTTCCTCAACAAAGAATACATCAAGTTCTATGCCGGCAATTAGTTCTTCACAAGGTGTTCCACCTTTGCCTCCACCACCTTCTGGATCCCAGAAGAATGCTGAGAATGCCGCGAAGAGACAAACCCCCATTTTCACAAAACCACCAACTTCTTCTGTTTCCTCTAATCCTACCACTAATGACCTTTTTACTCTGATTTTGCAGATGAGAGATCGCATGCAAGAGCAGGACAAAACCAATGAAAGGATCCTCCAGGAGATTGGTGATATCAAGAAGCAGAAGAAATCAGTGGAGGATCACTCTCCTCTGATGCCAAGGTCCTTGAATTTTGACACTCCGGTTGTAACTACCTTACAATTGGCAGATCCGGGCATCCAGTATCAAAGTGGTCCATCAGAAAGGCGTTATGGAATAGCAACTATGAGTCAGGCATTTGGCTCTCACTTCCAGCCTCAAGGATCCTCCTCTCAACCATCGGGATCCTCCTTTCAGCATCAAGGATACTTCACGTTAGGAGGATATTTAGGAATGCATGCAGTTCAAGGATCCTCCCAGGGTCAAGGATCATCCCAAGTTCAAGGATCCTCTACGGCTCCAGGATCCTCCCAGGGTCAAGGATCCTCCATGGCTCAAGGATCCTACCAGCTTCAAGGATCCTCTATGATTCCAGGATCCTCCTAGTTTCTAGGATCCTCTATGCCCCAAGGATCCTTTCAGGTTCAAGGATCATCTCAGCTTCAAGGATCCAACATCTTTCAGGATCAGGGATTCTTAAGAAGTATGCAACCTCCGAGCACCGATGTTCATCAAGGAGACTTCATACCAATGCAGACCATCGCTTCATCTGGTCCTTCGATCATACCAGAATCCCGTCAATATGGATTCACATCCGCAATTCCAAACATGAATCCTCCGGGAGGTAACACTTTTAATAATTCATATAACACTAACCATGGCTCAATGCAGGATACAGGTATCAATCAGGCTATGGCTAGGGAATTACAGAAACTTAAGGATATGATATCCAGTGTACCAGGAGTGGTTAAACCCATTCCTGAAATTGCAGATGGTAGCCATAGGATATCTCGTTTTGCACCACCCTTATGTGATGCTGAGATACCCAAAAGGTTCCAGATACCATCTATGAAGATGTATGATGGTTCAACAGATCCAGAAGAGCATGTAGCTCAGTATAGGGAGAGGATGGAGATCAATCCAATTCCTGAGAGGTTAAAGGAGGCATGTCTATGTAAGGGATTTGGATCCACACTCACAGGATCTGCTCTTAAATGGCTGCTAAGTCTTCCCCCTTACTCTATTACTTCATTTGCTAATCTAGTTAATTTGTTTAATAGTCAATTCTCTTGTAGTAGAAAATTTGAACGATTAACTAGTGATCTATATAGGGTAACACAAGGTCAAGATGAATCACTTAGAGATTATATCACTAAGTTTAGTAAAGAATCCTTAGATATTCCTAATTTGGATATTGCTACGGCTGTAGAAGCCTTTAAAATGGGATTACTTAGGGATTCATTATTCTATGATGATCTTGTTATGACACCTTGCAGGAATCTTGATGAAGTAAGAACCAGGGCCCTTAGGTTCATCCACCTAGAGGATGACAAAAGGATCCAGGATAGATTGACAGGATCCTCAAAATAGGAGAAACAAGGATCATACTTCAAGAACAACAAATCAAAGTCCTACAACAGATCTGATAACCAGAACGTGCATGCAGTGGAACAAGAAGAGGATGATGAGGATTATCCTCCTATTTCTGAATACTGTTTTTCTGTTGATAACAATGAACTAATCCTTGCAATGCAGAATCTAGGTGAGAAAGCTAGGTGGCCGAGAAAAAGTGATAAACCAGCTGCTACAAAGGATAAGTCCAAATGGTGTGCATATCATGAGGATTTCGGGCATCTCACTGAAGAGTGTATTGCACTAAGAAAGGAAATTGGTTATTTGTTGAGCAAGGGACATTTGAAGGAACTTTTGGGACGAAAGAAGTCAAGGATCCAGGATCCCGGAAAGGGCTCCTGCTCTTCCAGCAGATGCACAAGTTATAAACTTCATATCCGGTGGATCAGACATTTGTGGTACTTCCTTCTCAGCAGCCAAGAGACATGCTAAGGAAACCAAGATGGATAATGGGGACAGACCCATCCGGACCTCCACCGTCACCAAGGATAAGATCATAACTTTTGATGAGGATGATCGTGTTGATGTCCAGGATCCTCATCATGATGGTCTTGTAATTACATTGTTTATTTCTAACCACTTTGTTCGCAGGATCCTAATCGATGGAGGAAGCTCTGTGAACATCATTCAGCTTGATGTCCTAAAGAAAATGAATATCCCAGAGTCTGATATTGTCCCAAGATCCTCAGTCCTTGTGGGATTTAGTGGGGAAACCAAAAACACATTGGGGGACATCAAACAACCTATTTATATTGAAGGACTCCATTCTTATCAGAAATTTTGTGTTATAGATTGCTTATCTTGTTGTAATGTTATCCTTGGCAGGCCATGGATACATGACATGAAGGCAGTCCCATCTACCTATCATCAGTGTGTGAAGCTTCCAAGTCCATGGGGAGTGGTGAAAATTGAGAGTGATCAACAAGAGGCTAAGAATTGTTATACATCATCAATGAAGCCAGCCTCAAGACTAAGGGAGCAATAACAATTAAAGTATCCTTCAAGAGATGTCTTGAAGGCAAGAGAACAGGATTTGAAAGAAATCCTCATGGATCCTGATGATCCTGAATCCAAGATCTTCATAGGATCAGGGATCCTTAGCGACATTGAACAGGAGATAGTATCCTTCCTTAAAAGAAGGAAAACTACCTTTGCCTGGAAACATGAGGATATGACAGGTATATCTAAAGATATAATTACTCATAAACTTGGCATTGACAGATCATTCAAGCTAATTCATCAAAAGAGGAGGAAGTTTGCACCTGAAAGGAATGCTATTATCCAGGAAGAGGTAGACAAACTACTTCGGGCAGGTATGATAAGAGAGGTTAAATATCCAAGATGGTTAGCCAATGTGGTTATTGTTCAAAAGAAAAATGGAAAGTGGAGGGTATGTGTCGATTTTACTGATTTAAACAAGGCATGTCCCAAGGATCCTTTCCCATTACCCCACATTGACTCCATGGTGGATGCTACCGCGGGTCATGAGTTGTTGACTTTTATGGATGCATCATCTGGATTTCAACAAATTCAGATGGAACCATCTGATCAAGAGGATACAACCTTTATGACCCCAACTGGTATATATTGTTATATTGCTATGCCATTTGTACTAAGGAATGCATGTGCTACTTATCAAAGGCTAGTCAATATGATGTTCAAGGAACAAATTGGACACACTATGGAAGTCTATATTGATGACATGTGTCACACCCTGGCTTTGCGGAAGCGTGGGTTTATCTGGTGTGACTTCTTAATACCATAGCTTAATCACAACAAAGCTATATGAATATAAAACCATGCAGATCATCCATTGATTTAAGTTTGAAAAGTAAAATACCACAACATTGTCTTAAGGCGTTGACACATGCAACGGAAATTACAACCTAGTAACATAAAAACATTGTTTGAAAGACACAACCACAAACTTAAAATAGACGTAGTTTAAGAACTGTGACTCATCCAGGTAAAAGCCACAACCCCTAAACTCGGATGATCCCATAACTCTACGCAGCATGAAAACGTAGCATACCGTGCCAGATCCTTAGTTCCCTGAAATACATGTAAGTTGGAAAAATCAACAATAATGTTGAGCGAGTTCATGTGTAAGTGAGTAAGTAAAACCTTTGTAAGTATAAAAATCCCTGGTATGTAGCAAATAAGGAAAAAGAGATCACCAATGGTTTGCAAGGCCATTGATATGTGTGAAGTGCAAGTAGGAAGACTCAAACCTAGCGGATTTTGCGTTGGGCACAAACTCACCCCGAGGTCCGTTCTGTTGGGCCTGGGGCTGGGCTCGCTACACCCAGATAGATCTACCGCTTACGTCCCTCGGTCCTACAATGAGGATTAATGGCCTCCAGTTCCCGCCTACCCACACACATGATCTAAGTAGTAACCCTCCTTACGCTAACCATACCATGTAAAAAGTACTCGTAACCATAGTAACATGTATTTCACCCCCGTAGTTAAAAACTGAAAACAGTTAAGAGAAAAGGGGGACATGAACTCACCGAAGTGCGTCTCTAAAAAGTAAACTCCCTGTCAATCTGCTGTGCGACGACCTACACGTACTAACTTCTATTAGACGGACGGTCGTGCCTTAGCTTAAGGTTTAATGTCTTTGGGAAATAGTTAGGCAACTATTTCGTAATTACACTTCGTAATTATTTGGTAAATATATTCCTTCCCAAGGATGGGGGATTTAATACATGTGCGTTCGTATAACTTCGTAATATATTATTAAGTCTCACTTAATAAAATATATTTTATTTCATTTGTCTAAAATACTTTATTCCCAAAATATAAATATTTTTCCCAAAAATATTATATTTTATTACATACCATTTTCCAAAATAATACTTTGTCAAAATACACACTTATGTGTATTTTCTGAAAATACGTAAGTTACGTTGTAAGGTTCGGGTGGTATTAGTAATACCGGTGTAACTTAAATATTTATTGTGAAGGCGTTCGTATTATTTTTGGAGCCGTTAATATTTAGTAATATTATTTTACCCTAAAAAACATATTTACGTAGTTCACAAAATAATCACAAAATTTTACACAAGTGTTGTTATGAAAAAATATATACTAAATATATATTTTAGCAAGTTTTATTTTGTGAAAATCCCACCTCCGACACTTGGAAGTTTCGTAATAAGAATCGTGGCGAAAGTTATTTGGGAAAACAAGTTAAAAATATATCCATAACACTTGTGATAAAAATATTTTCAAGTGTTAGATTTTTGGAAAAATTTCGCCAGAGTTTCCTTTGTAACTGGAGGTGGCCACGCTTACAAGCGTATCATTTTCTTTTAAAATTTCAAATCAACAATGTTCCCAACATCAATCAACAAAGTTTCATTATCAGAATAGTCAAAATAGATATAAATCGCAAAACACATAAACTTGTGGTTTTGTGTAAAATATGTAGTAACTTTCCCCATATTTTTAGTAGATCTTTTATAAATAAACTTGGTTTCTTTGAGAACCTTGTTTTTAAAGAAGATGCATTTTTACAACTTTTGTCAAAAATTACAAAAATAATTCTTGTTTAAAACTTTTGGTTACACAAGTGTCTACACACTTGTGTGTTCACAAAAATCACTTTTGTTTAGGAAAGATCCGGCTTTAAAATATGATTTCACCTTACACCTGGTTCTTCAAAAATACCACTTGTAGGTCTTTAGATCTACTAGTTTAGAACTCCTTTTTACAAAAAGAATCACTTTTTCACAAGTTCATGGTTAAGTAATAGTGTTCTTCATCTAACCACTTTTCACACTTTAACATACACTAGGTCATGTTCCATGAACATGACTTAGCCGGGTTAGATGACGATCCGAACTAACACTAGCATAAAACAACACTAAATAATCATAACAAAACTAGTTTTATAAGTTTTACACCAATATTTACTTATTAACCACCAAGTTCATCACCTTTAGTAGACTTTTAATTTGTGATCTTGTATGTTCATGGTTTTCAACAGACAAAATTCTTATTAACCACTTTAGAATAGATCACGAAGGTGTTTAGAGTCACTTACTACTAGCTCAAGGCTAGGGAAGAAACTAGTCGAGAAACGGGTGGTTAAAAGCAACGTGGGGAGGTCCTTGACAATCCGCAAGCACCGGGCTTCCTCGTACGCGATCCTTCACACTTGTATATGCTTGGAATTACTTGAATGAAATCGAAAAATGGTTGGAGGTGGGGTTTGGTTCTCGGCCGAGAGGTTCAAGAGAAAAGAGAGAGGTGATTTTGTGTTAAGTGTGGTAATGAGTGAATGGTGGGCTTATGTTGTTACTTATAGACAATTCTTTCCTAATTAACCAAAGGTTATTGTGTCATCTAGATATATGGCAAGTAGGATTATTTTAATCAAAGTTGTAAGATGGTGTCCCCCATGGGGAACCGATCTCGTTAGGGGGGGGGGGGTTCCATGGTTAGATTGTAACTAATTGTTAAGTATTAGTTATTTAGTTAGAGATTTGAAATTAGTTACTAGTGTGTTGTAATTTACAACGGGTGTTAGGGTGTTCGGGGACCCTAACTAGCTCAGAAAAAGAAAAACAATGACAATGACAATATTTTTATGTCCCGGGTTAAGTCCGGTTGTACGGTTGGATATTACTCCGTTAAAGCGCTAAATAAGTATATAAAGTGTCATTATTTCTTTTAGTGACACAATTTATTCCCGACACTTTGGAAAGTGTCTAGTAATATTTTCTCATGTTTTGGCACTTTACTAGTTAGCTTAATGCTGATTTTTTTTTTAAAGTGCTGAATTTTGTACTCAGAGTACGTTTTAGGCACATCCGGTCACTATAAACATCACCTAGTGACGCAGTTCTACAACCCTCATTTCCCTACACTCTCTACAGGTGTAGTAAACTATCTCTGGCTCATACAGGCCTTAGAGGCAGTGTCTGCCTGATGCTGGTTATATCAGCATGTTTAATGGGTATCCCGTATAGGGTGCTCACTGTGCTTTTTGTGCATCAAGGTTGTCACTGATGTTTGTGTAAAAATAATAGAGTGACAGTATAAAATGTGATGCATGAGTATGTATGTATCAGAAATCAGTAAGCAGTTTAATCACAGTTGTAAGCAAGCACAGTAATTAAGCAGTTATTAAATATTAATTAATTCGTACGGATACCTGGTTTGGTGAGGGTTGTCACAACATGGTGGTTAAGTCCAAGAAAGCTGAGGATCACCTTAAAGACTTGGAGGAAGCATTCAATATCCTTGATAAATTTAATATGAAACTAAATCCTTCCAAGTGTCATTTTGGTGTTAAGGCAGGTAAATTCTTAGGCTATATGGTGACAAAGAGGGGCATTAAAGCAAGTCCAGAACAAATCAAGGCTATTGTGAATATCAAATCTCCTGCCAATGCTAAGGATGTGCAAAGATTGACAGGCAGGATCGCAGCCTTGAACAGATTCATATCCAAATCCTCATAAAAGTGCAAGGAATTCTATGACATCCTGAGGAAGAACAAGAAATTTGAATGGACTGAGAAGCATGAAAGTGCCCTCAAAGATCTTAAGGATTACCTATCCTCAGCCCCGGCCTTGATGAAACCAGAAAAAGGAGATATATTATCCTTATACTTAGCAGTATCCTCAAAAGCAGTAAGTGCGGTCCTTGTTAAGGATCACCAAGGTACACAACAACCTGTTTATTATGTATGTAAGAGTTTACTTGATGCTGAATCCAGGTATTCACACTTAGAGAAACTTATCCTTGCATTAACAATAACATCTACTAAATTAAGACATTATTTTGAGACTCATGCCATTATTGTTAAGACTAATTTTCCAATTAAGAATGTTCTTAGGAAACCTGAAATGTCAGGAAGGATGGCTAAGTGGGCAGTGAAGCTGAGTGCATATGATATAAGATATGAACCAAGGACTGCCATCAAATCCCAAGCCTTAGCTGACTTTGTGGCAGATTTTAGTAGTGATTTGCAAAAGGAGGCTGAGTTAGAAGTCCAACAGCTTGAAGAAACTAAGGATCCTTGGATATTATTCACTGATGGAGCCTCCAATGTAAAAGGAACAGGGCTTGGAATACTACTAAAATCACCACAGGGGGACATAATACCCCACTCCATAGCTTGTGAATTTCAAACTACCAACAATGAGGCTGAGTATGAAGCCTTGATAGCTGGTTTGCAAATTGCTAAGCATATGAGGATCATGTATCTTGAGGTACATGTAGATTCATTATTAATCACTAATCACTTTAATGGATCCTATGCTATTAAAGGTGAAAAGCTAATCAAATATTTAGAGATAGTCAAAGAATTGGCACTCTCTTTTGTTTCCTTTAGTTTGACACAGGTACCAAGGGAAGAGAATGCAGAGGCTGATGCATTAGCTAATCTAGGATCATCCTTGAAGATCCCGGAGGATATAAGGATCCCTATTATCCATATCTTGTCCCCTGCTATCGAGGATCATGTAGCTATGGAGATAGGAGAAGATTCTGCAATCATCCCTAGTGATGATACTCAATCTCATTCAGGATCATGGATCCTCCCAATCATGAGATACATACAACATGGAGAGATTCCTACAGAAGAAAACCCTAGGGCTTTCAAAATTAAGGTATCTCAATTTACAATATTGAATAATATGTTGTATAAACGATCTCTTGCAGGACCATATCTAAGATGCATTGAGGATCCTGAAATCCAAGAAGTCCTAAAGGATTTCCATGAAGGAGATTGTGGAAATCACACTGGGGGCAGGGCATTATTCTCAAGGATCCTGAGGACAGGATACTATTGGCCCACTATGAAGAAGGATGCTGTGGAGTATGCCAAGAAGTGTGATCCTTGTCAGAGACACAGTAATACCCTTCACCAACCAGCAGAACTTTTGCATCCTATATCCTCTTCTTGGCCATTTATGAGATGGGGAATGGATATAGTGGGTAAGCTTCCTAAAGCACCTGGTGGAAAAGTATTCATGCTTGCTATGACTGATTACTTCTCCAAGTGGATAGAGGCTCAAGCCTTTGCTCAAGTCAGAGAAAAGGAAGTTATATCCTTTATTAAAAGAAACATTATTACTAGATTTGGTATCCCTTCTGAAATTGTTTGTGATAATGGATCCCAATTTATTGGGAATAGAACTACTAACTTTTGTGACAGCTGGGGGATTAAGATGATAACATCAACACCAGTCCACCCACAAGCTAATGGTCAGGCAGAATCATCCAACAAGATCATCATCAACAACTTGAAAAAGAAGCTTGAATCCAAGAAAGGAAAATGGGCAGAAGAACTACCTTATGTGCTTTGGGCTGATAGGACAACTCCCAAGAATGCTACTGGCCAAACTCCATTTTCTTTGGTATTTGGGGCAGAATCAGTGATCCCTACAGAGATGGTGGTTCCAACTGCAAGAACAAGCATTCGTGATCCTGAAGAAAATGCTGAAAACTTGGTTCAAGACTTGGATACTATAGAAGAACTCAGGGATTTGGCAAGGATAAGGATGGCCAGTTATCAACAAAGGATGACTGGAGCCTACAACAAAAATGCCAGGATCAGGAAATTCCAAGTTGGAGATATGGTTTTAAGGAAAGCATTTCAGAATACCACCAATCCTGCTGATGGAAAGTTGGCACCAAAGTGGGAAGGCCCTTACTTGATTGAAGTTGAAGCAGGAAAGGGGGCATATCGATTGCTAACAATGGAAGGTGACTTGCTACCAAGAGCTTGGAATGTTGTCCACTTAAAGAAATACTTCATGTAACAAGGATTCATGATCCTTACCTGATAAGTATCCTTGAAGGATCCTTACAGGACAGATGATTCTCATTCTGGTAATATTCTGATCTCTAACTATTTCATTCATTAATTATCTTATATAAGGGTAAGGATCCTGTATCCTTTATCCTCCTTTCACTTGATTCTGAGTTTTGAAGGTTCTGGTATCCTTAACAAAGGACTGATTATCCACAGAAGTATCCAGTTATTTGGGCTTGACCCCAGTTTGGGCCTGTCCCCAGTTTCACCAGTAGCGCACGATGATCCTGGTATAGTTCATGTCAATGGGACCAGTACTCGATTTAGGGGCTGACAATTTCATTGTACTGGCTATATCCAGGATCCTACGTATAATGGTAGACGTACCATACATCCGTTCCTAAGGTTTCTAACGTTTTCACGTTAGCTAAGGTTTTGGCATTTTCATGTCACTAAGTTTGGATAGTCGCCAGTGAGGGCCATACTCCAGTTTACACACGATCCTTTGGGCTTGTCCCCAGTTATCCTTTGGGCTTGTCCCCAGTTATCCTTTGGGCTTGTCCCCAGTATATTGGGCTTGTCCCCATAATTGTTGGGCTTGTCCCCAGTTACTAACTCTTATCTTATATTGGTTTTGTCCCAAGGTGTATCATATTTCAGGTTTTTGGAGACAAACGACCAAGGATCCTTGATCCTTACCTTCTACTAAGGTTTGTCTTTTGGGTTATCCTGATTATAAGTGTTAAAGGTTAGGATCCTAACTTGGATTCT
This sequence comes from Helianthus tuberosus, assembly GCA_030545235.1. Taxonomy (NCBI): domain Eukaryota; kingdom Viridiplantae; phylum Streptophyta; class Magnoliopsida; order Asterales; family Asteraceae; genus Helianthus; species Helianthus tuberosus. The sequence goes on along the minus strand of CM060394.1, from coordinate 112,797,947 downwards.
CAGGTATGATCCTTAACTATTTTGATTTTATTCATTATTCATTTGAGTAACCCTTATCCTTTGACAACTGAACTTATGATCCTTAAAATATACTACTTTTCAGAACTTTTCGACTATAGGGTATGTGATCCTTGATCATATCCTAAACCTTTTGAGGATATTTATTGAATTTTTTCTTTACTTGATAAGTTTAGACAAAATGTATACGACAACAATTGAAAAACAAAGTACTAACAAGGATAGCAACACGGGAGATAACCAAAAAGTTAGAGTTATTTAATTCACAAAACATTAAACCCTTTAAGGTTGTCAAAATTGCCAACCCACGTTTCTACCTGCAAAACGTGGCCCGTCCACATGGGTTGGCAAAGGGTGTCCATTGTTTACGGGTCTTTGTGGTGCAGGAAATAAAAGGAGGAAGTACAACGAGTGGCTTCATCCCCCAAACAGAGGATCCATCCACCACCCATTATCCTGCCTATTGTTCAAGGATCCATGATCCTTCACCCTAGAAACTATTGTCTAAAGTTATTTCAACCCATCATTGTTCAACAAAAACATCATAACCAAACTACCAAATTCTAAAAAAATGGGCTCCGGCTACGTCTAGAAATGACCTTCATCGCCCATTCATGCAGCTTACACCTTCGCTGCATCACCTTCACCAGCTCCACCTGCTTTTCCACCCTGATCCTTGCCGCTGCTACCAGCCTCGAGTGCTAGAACCTCTTCAGCCTCTTTTTCGTCCTCCAACTCAGCCAGCCTAGCCTTCCAGCCCTCCATGTCCCAGTTGCTCCTGTCAAAATTAGGATCCTGAGCTTCTTGGGCCATCTGCAACTTGGTTTTGTACATGGCAATGGCAGCAAAGACTTTAGCATCCTCCGTGATCTCGTGCTTCTCATAGTCAGCATTGATCTGAGCTGCAACCGCCTGAGTTTTGGCATCATTGAGGTCCTTTTCGAGGGAGGCAATCTTGTGATCCTTGAGCACCGCCACTTTTTTGGAGGTCAGAGTATTTATCCTCAATCTCTTTGACGTTCCCAACATAGTCCTCGATTTCAGCAAATTTCTTCAAAGAAGACAATGCAGAGCTCAGGATCACGTGATCCTCAAGTGGGCAGGATAATTAAGCTAAGTCAGTGATCCTTACCTCAGCAAAGTACTCAAGGAACTGATGGCGGATCAGAGGTAAGCCTTCTAGATTGTCAGCTTCAGAGGTCTTCCTTTTCTTTCCACCTCTTCCCTTTGAAGTGGTTGCCTTGGGGATCGTGATAGCTGGACTGGCAGCAAGCTTCTTCTTTGAGGATCGGACAGTGTCAAGGTTAGTGACACTAAATTTGGAGGCAGATCTTGAAGATTTTCCAGCACCTACATATCCAAAACAGATAAGTATCCTTATCCCATTTCTATTTAACTATTTATTTAAACATTTAATTGTGCAAAAAACAGGATACTTACTCGACATAGTGACAGAACCTGAGGATACTTCTTGAGAATCCTGGGTATTTGCTTTAAATGATCTTCTTGCAGGATCAAGTCTCCGAAAAGCAGCAAGCCTCTCCTTGGTGGCAGGTGATGGTATAATGTGCGAAACAGAGATAGCTGTACAAAAGAAACAAAAGCATGTTAGTGATCCTCATCAGAAACAAGCCTATTCGGTGATCCTTCTAAGGATCCTCTATCCTACCATGGGTGGTCCACTTCCTTGGCAGATCCTTTCCATCAGGGATAGAATCCCTTCTGACAAAGAAGAATCGCCGTTTCCAGTTGGTGTCATTCTTAGTGGCTTTGAAGATGGGGTGTTCTTCACCAGGTTTATGTTTGAGTAGATACCGATGAGATCCATGTGTAACACCTGTGTCTCCACGGCCATCAAACAAATGCCAAACCAATGAAATATTGTATTTCATACTTGGGATTTGTAAAAATATGTGTATCATTTACACATATCAATTCTTGTTCGATTTCAAACTCTATATCGCTTTCTGGAAGGTTATACGCGCACTGATGCGTAAATATAACCAGTTTAATGCAACGAACACTCCGGAATAGTGAAATATACTTAGCATACCTTAAATAACCTTTACATAACTTAGAAATAAGTTTTGAAGGCTTTGGTATTGCAAAATCAAGTTAAATAGCTTACAGGGACTAAATTTGACAAACTGCGAAAGTATGCCAATTTGAACTGTAACAGACATTCCGGAACATGACCATAAGTTAAACATACCATAAATATCCTTTACATGGCTTAGAAATAGGCTTCGAGGGGTTCAGTGTGCTAAAATAAACTTTTGGGTCATTCAGGGACTAAAAGTGTCAAAAAAATGCACAAGTTTGCACTTTCGCGCATAACATACGTTCTGAATACATCCGGACATCCAAAAATTTATGTAAGCACTAAAATATTTTATTTTAGTGTTTGGAATAAGAAAAATCCATTCGTCGCGCAATTTGGATCGTTTTTCGCGCTTATGCGCATTCCGTCGTAATTAACCGAACATCGCGATCGTACGACCAAACGAACGTTGGTGACCGACCGGATAATATTTAAATCCCACAAATATTCTGTTATGATTAAAATCTTATTTTAATTAGGTCCGTGTTGAAAAATAAATTAAAACGCCTAAAAAAACGTTATTTTTCAAAGTTTAAGCGCGTACCGTGTGTTTCTGCGCAACACAGTGCTTCTACTGCAAAACGCAGACAACGCAGCCAGTCCTGGCAACTGAAATTTATTTCAGTAATAACTTGGCGAGTTTATTTTTATAGAGTAATAAAAATAATTTAGAACGCCATAAACCGGGATTTAAACGCTAGATAAAATACCCGGTACCCAGTTAAATACCCGTCTTAGCCATATGCTAGGAATATGCTTGGCATATGCTTGGAATATGCTAAGGTATATGCTTGGAATATGCTAAGGTATATGCTTGGAATATGCTAAGGTATATGCTAGGAATATGCTTGGAATATGCTAGGAATATTCTTGGAATATGCTAGGAATATTCTATATGGAAAAACTATAAATACCCACCATATGTTTCATTCATAATCACTAGAAATTTGATTTGAGAAACTCTAAGTTGAAACACTAGTTTCATACCTGAGATTTTCGAATCGAGTTTAGCATTCGGGGACCCTTCGTAAGTATTCTTTCGTTCTTTTCCTTATTTTTACTGCTTTTCGAGTCAGAAAGTCAAACTTTGTTTGACTTTCAGCGTTGACCAGTAATGGTCAATGCGAAGTTCGTTTGAACTTCGCAACGTGAGTGTAATCACGTTGGTCATAGTCCCTTGGGACTATGCCCACTGATTACCACGTTGTCTAGAGTCGTAGGGTAGGCGATCTAATAAATCGCCTATACCTTCGAACTCGACCCATTTGGTCGATCATTAGGATCGGACCAAACACATTAGGTGACCATAGTAGGTAGGGAATAACCTTCCGAGGTTATACCCTATGGTCACATCGTTTGAGTAGTTGTATGATAGGTTGTTTATATGCCTTAGGTAAATTACCAGAATACCCTTTTTATGCATAATTGGTAATTTAGCATATGTAACATAACTTTTGACATCTAAACTGATTTGACAACAATATTAGACATGTTAAGGCATATTTTACTTGTCATAGGACTAGTTAGGCGGTCCGAACGCGTTTTACGCGAACGATGCGTTAAAGTAGCATAAGCTACCTAAACGGATCGTAATGGGTCGATAAGACTTAGGTTAAGTTTCATTTAGCATGTAGGCTTTGTTAAACCATATCATATGAGTTCCTACACTCATTTGGTTTACAAACCCTAATGCTACCCAGTCTTCCGATATAGGTCCGGTTTATTAACATAGTTACCTATATTAGGTGCCGTTTGATTCCGAGATCTTTAGCATTACTGGGTGGTTATCTTTAGACATCTGAGCAATCACAAGTGAGTACATAGACCCCTCTTTTACTGTTTTCCAAACTGTTTTGGGGTGGAACACATGTGCCTACTTGTTACTTTCATGCTTTCCTGTTTTCACATCATATACCGGCTATGTTTGATAGTACATTATAGTACATTGTTTTACATTACATTTCATGCTAGGTGTGCCCATTGTGTGCATTACTTAGTACATCGTTTACATTACATTTCATGCTAGGTGTGCCCATTGTGTGCATTACTTAGTACATCGTTTTACATTACATTTCATGCTAGGTGTGCCCATTGTGTGCATTACTTAGTACATTGTTTTACATTGCCTTTCTGTTGCATATGCTTATCCAGCGTATGAACACATTATACTATATTTTGAACCGTTGTAATCATTTGACTATGTGATCCGTTGATATCTGTGAACCGTTTGTAACCGTTGAACCATGTGAACCGTTTGTAACCGTTGAACCATGTGAACCGTTTGTAACTGTTGAACCGTTTGTATCCATTACATGATTTACATTAGACATGAACATTATTTTGGTGGTTTGGTTTGATTAAGTGATTAAGTAACGATGCGTGTGTAATATGATACAAACATGGTGGATACGCCGCTGGTACTTCCTATATATAAGTGTTTGTATGGTATTACATATCGTAGCGTTATTTGAATCATTTCAGGTTGAGACATAGAACATTTTATACAAATAACATATTTTTTCACAAGACATTGATTTACAAACAATTTATCTAATACAAACTCATTTTACATGGTTATTCATTTAACCATACATTATTCTTTTATCTATACATATCATCTGGACTTATTGATTTTCAAACGATTTACAAGACAAAGCAAATTACAAGGTTCATGACTAAACATTTTCTCAAACATAAGTCATGAAACCTATTTTCACAAAACCTATGTATCTCACCGGCATTTTTATGCTGACGTACCATATTTTCACATGTGTTTTTCAGGAGCTGTTGCATAAGATGATCAAGATACACTTAGGCGAACATGGGCCTTAGTGACAATAAAAGATGCAGACTAGTTAATTATGTTGTATTTCCATGTTTGTTTAGACATTGTAACACTTTTATTTAATAAAACGAAACTTCAATTGCCATGGATTTGAAACATTAATTCTGTTACAACACTCCCCGATGTTTCCGCCACGTTTTGTATGTTCTACGTGGTCGGGGTGTGACAGAAAAGATGGTATCAGAGCTAATGGTTATAGGGAATTAGGTTATTAGTAATGCTTTGACCTAGTCTATAACCTTTCTAGGACCCTAACGCGAGTTTACTTGCGTTTAGTCATAAAACAATACCGTCACCTATCCTTAGGCGACGACCACAACAAGAACATAAATTTCAAAACCGCTTTGAAAACTAATCATCTGTTCTATGATGATTGATTACTAGGTTTTGAACCCTCTATTGTAAGGTTTTGAACTCTCTATTATAAGGTTTTGAACCCTTTGAGTTTTCAAAATCTCGTCAAGGTTTTGGGTTTTAAATAATGTGAACACGTGCAAACTGGAAGGGTGAATGCCTGTATTCTGGGTTTTCTGTCTAGGCAAGCACTTCGTATACATCTCATCAGACGCGAGACCAGTTGTGCTTACCTGGGAATTCTTGGGATGAGTGTTCACTTATAGGCGAGCATGTCTTCATGATACATTATTTTTGACTCATCTACTTTGATTAGTCACTGTGTGTCGTTTGTTGCTTTGTAGTAACAAACAAATGACCACTATCCTTGCTTTCAGCAGATTTGTTCATCTCATTCTTTTCGTCTAATTCTCTCACTCGTTTCCTTTCATGTTTCCTCTTTTAGAATGCCTCCTCGACGCGAAAACCAGATAGCGACTGCCGAGCTGGCAGAAATCATTGCGCAGCAAATGGCTGCTCAATTCCCAAACCTCTTTGCTCTATGGAATCAAGCCAACAACAACAACAATGGTCCATGCAATTTCAAGAGTTTTAACTCGGCGAAACCACTCAAGTTTAGTGGTTCTGAGGGAGCGACTGGTCTTCTTCAATGGTTTGAGAGCATTGAGAATACTTTCCGCCACGTGCAGTGTCCTGACAATCGCAAGGTCGAGTTTGCTTCGAGTGTGTTCCAGAAGAGAGCCCTTACGTGGTGGAACGGGGTTATGAGAGATCGTGGTGCAGAAGTTGCTCTAGCACAGACATGGGCTGAACTTAGAGCCCTTATGATGAAGGAGTTTTGTCCTCGTCACGAAATCAGGGCTCTGGAAAGGGAATTTGATGATCTTAAGCAAGATAGCGGTGAGCATCGAGCCTACACGGACCGTTATGAGGAGTTAAGTCTGTTATGCCCAAACATGGTCATGCCTTTGGATAAGGCAATCGAAAAGTATATTGATGGCCTTCCCGACTCAATACAAGACATTTTGACTGGTAGCAACCCTACTACTGTTAGGCAGGCCATTGAGCTATCTGCAACCTTGACCGAATCCCAGATCAGGAAACGTAAGCTTTTCCGAAAGGGTGACAAGAAACCGGTCGAGGAATCGAAACCAATCGAGGAATCAAAGACCATGGATGAACAGACTGGATCCTCTAAGAAGTCAAAGAAGCGAAAGGCTTCTCAGAACTTCGCCGTGGTCGCTCACAATGATCAAGCCATCCCCAACCAACCAGCTCAACCCCTTGCCAGGAAACCTTACAACGGAACTGCACCCTTGTGCAACCAATGTGGCCTACATCATCATGTTGGTGTGAAGTGCCGCACATGCCAAGTTTGCGGACTTATAGGTCATACAGCGAGGGTTTGCCCAACAGCAGCAGCACCAAATCAGATTAACAACAATCCTGCTCAAGCTCGTTTTCCACCGGGATCTTGCTACAACTGTGGCGAGATGGGCCATTTTAGTAGGAATTGCCCAAGACTTGCTAATGCAAATCCAGCATAGGGATGAGCATATGACCAACCAGAAGACAACATCGTTTAGAAATAATCACGTATTATGTATTATTTTCTTTTGTTGTCACGATCCATGAAACGGTTGTTGTTATCATTGTTTATAAATAAATCTTTTATTTACATCGCAATGTATTTATGTGATTGTATGTATAAACAACATATCCTCTACAATACCGACAATCAAGGAACCGCATTCCTTGAAGAACAGACTACCCCCAAATTTCTTCCATTGTATGATCTCTTGCGTTTTCCACGAAGATCCTAAGTACCCGTTTCTTCCAAGAGAAACAAAGTACGAGGTGCCAAGTTTATAGCAATTAATAACAAGATAATGACAATTAAACAAATATGCGGTTATGTGCTTATGTGTTCCCTTTTATGTGTCGTGTGATCCAAATTATGTTATCCCAATCCTCGTAGAATCTTACATATCTTTGTACCAGAGATTCATAGTAGGATACCCAAAGGTACTATCTAAAATCCTTAATGGACTTCTACGTTGTAGATAAGTCCCTTGGATTATAAAGTACTACTTCAAAATTAGACCCCCTTTAGTGGTCTAGTTTAACAGATTGATCCAAAAATCTGGTTAGGGATATCATGTGATGATATAGCTGAAAGGACTCCTGGGAGGCCTAATTAAGAAGATCCTCTGTGGATCTAATTAAAAGGATCCTATGGTAGTCTAGTCACCGTCATCACAAGTTCGACATCCTTCCCCACAACATTATAAAACAAACTGTGCGGACTGTGCAAGGAATTACGTAATTATGGATGCATACATAATTATGGAATTTAGTGCACGGAAATCACAGCAAGTTCTATCATGTATCTAGAGTTAACCCTATTCATTTCCAATTCTGATGAAGCATCCGTTGAGGAAAAATGAACTAGCTATTCATTTTTCACTTCTGAAGAATATCCGTTGAGGGAATGAATATCCGTTTATCCTTCATTTCCAATTCTGAAGAACACCCGTTGAATAAAATGACTCCGTTTGTTCATTTTCGTTCTGAAGAGTATCCGTTAAGGGAAATGAATATCCGTTGTGTAGTCCTTCATTTCCAACTCTGAGGAAGCAACCGTTGAAAATGACTCCGTTAGTTCATTTTCGTTTCTGAAGATTTATCCGTTGAGGAAATGAATATCCGTTGTGAAATCCTTCATTTCCAACTCTGAGGAAGCAACCGTTGAAAATGACTCCGTTAGTTCATTTTCGTTTCTGAAGATTTATCCGTTGAGGAAATGAATATCCGTTGTGTAATCCTTCATTTCCAACTCTGAGGAAATAACCGTTGAAAATGACTCCGTTAGTTCATTTTCGTTTCTGAAGAATTATCCGTTGAGGAAATGAATATCCGTTGATTTTTCTTTCATTTCAAATTCTGAAGAACAAACCGTTGAGGAAAATGACTCCGTTTGTTCATTTTCGTTCTGAAGAATATCCGTTGAAAGAAATGAATATCCATGGATTTTTCCTTCATTCCCGTTTCTGACGAAGAACCCGTTGAGGAAGAATGAATCATCCATTCATTTTCACTTCTGAAGAATATCCGTTGAGGGAAATGTATATCCGTTTAGTTAAACTCCTTTATTTTCCATTTCTGAAGAACCCGTTGAAGAAAATGATTTCCGTTCGTTCATTTTCGCTTCTGAAAAAAAAAAACTATCCGTTGAGGAAAATAACCAGATTATGCTTTACATATCTTTGATGACTATTTGACACAAAGTCACAGACAGACTCCTACGAATAAATTTCGGGACGAAATTTCCTAAAGTAGGGGAGACTGTAACACCTGTGTCTCCACGGCCATCAAACAAATGCCAAACCAATGAAATATTGTATTTCATACTTGGGATTTGTAAAAATATGTGTATCATTTACACATATCAATTCTTGTTCGATTTCAAACTCTATATCGCTTTCTGGAAGGTTATACGCGCACTGATGCGTAAATATAACCAGTTTAATGCAACGAACACTCCGGAATAGTGAAATATACTTAGCATACCTTAAATAACCTTTACATAACTTAGAAATAAGTTTTGAAGGCTTTGGTATTGCAAAATCAAGTTAAATAGCTTACAGGGACTAAATTTGACAAACTGCGAAAGTATGCCAATTTGAACTGTAACAGACATTCCGGAACATGACCATAAGTTAAACATACCATAAATATCCTTTACATGGCTTAGAAATAGGCTTCGAGGGGTTCAGTGTGCTAAAATAAACTTTTGGGTCATTCAGGGACTAAAAGTGTCAAAAAAATGCACAAGTTTGCACTTTCGCGCATAACATACGTTCTGAATACATCCGGACATCCAAAAATTTATGTAAGCACTAAAATATTTTATTTTAGTGTTTGGAATAAGAAAAATCCATTCGTCGCGCAATTTGGATCGTTTTTCGCGCTTATGCGCATTCCGTCGTAATTAACCGAACATCGCGATCGTACGACCAAACGAACGTTGGTGACCGACCGGATAATATTTAAATCCCACAAATATTCTGTTATGATTAAAATCTTATTTTAATTAGGTCCGTGTTGAAAAATAAATTAAAACGCCTAAAAAAACGTTATTTTTCAAAGTTTAAGCGCGTACCGTGTGTTTCTGCGCAACACAGTGCTTCTACTGCAAAACGCAGACAACGCAGCCAGTCCTGGCAACTGAAATTTATTTCAGTAATAACTTGGCGAGTTTATTTTTATAGAGTAATAAAAATAATTTAGAACGCCATAAACCGGGATTTAAACGCTAGATAAAATACCCGGTACCCAGTTAAATACCCGTCTTAGCCATATGCTAGGAATATGCTTGGCATATGCTTGGAATATGCTAAGGTATATGCTTGGAATATGCTAAGGTATATGCTTGGAATATGCTAAGGTATATGCTAGGAATATGCTTGGAATATGCTAGGAATATTCTTGGAATATGCTAGGAATATTCTATATGGAAAAACTATAAATACCCACCATATGTTTCATTCATAATCACTAGAAATTTGATTTGAGAAACTCTAAGTTGAAACACTAGTTTCATACCTGAGATTTTCGAATCGAGTTTAGCATTCGGGGACCCTTCGTAAGTATTCTTTCGTTCTTTTCCTTATTTTTACTGCTTTTCGAGTCAGAAAGTCAAACTTTGTTTGACTTTCAGCGTTGACCAGTAATGGTCAATGCGAAGTTCGTTTGAACTTCGCAACGTGAGTGTAATCACGTTGGTCATAGTCCCTTGGGACTATGCCCACTGATTACCACGTTGTCTAGAGTCGTAGGGTAGGCGATCTAATAAATCGCCTATACCTTCGAACTCGACCCATTTGGTCGATCATTAGGATCGGACCAAACACATTAGGTGACCATAGTAGGTAGGGAATAACCTTCCGAGGTTATACCCTATGGTCACATCGTTTGAGTAGTTGTATGATAGGTTGTTTATATGCCTTAGGTAAATTACCAGAATACCCTTTTTATGCATAATTGGTAATTTAGCATATGTAACATAACTTTTGACATCTAAACTGATTTGACAACAATATTAGACATGTTAAGGCATATTTTACTTGTCATAGGACTAGTTAGGCGGTCCGAACGCGTTTTACGCGAACGATGCGTTAAAGTAGCATAAGCTACCTAAACGGATCGTAATGGGTCGATAAGACTTAGGTTAAGTTTCATTTAGCATGTAGGCTTTGTTAAACCATATCATATGAGTTCCTACACTCATTTGGTTTACAAACCCTAATGCTACCCAGTCTTCCGATATAGGTCCGGTTTATTAACATAGTTACCTATATTAGGTGCCGTTTGATTCCGAGATCTTTAGCATTACTGGGTGGTTATCTTTAGACATCTGAGCAATCACAAGTGAGTACATAGACCCCTCTTTTACTGTTTTCCAAACTGTTTTGGGGTGGAACACATGTGCCTACTTGTTACTTTCATGCTTTCCTGTTTTCACATCATATACCGGCTATGTTTGATAGTACATTATAGTACATTGTTTTACATTACATTTCATGCTAGGTGTGCCCATTGTGTGCATTACTTAGTACATCGTTTACATTACATTTCATGCTAGGTGTGCCCATTGTGTGCATTACTTAGTACATCGTTTTACATTACATTTCATGCTAGGTGTGCCCATTGTGTGCATTACTTAGTACATTGTTTTACATTGCCTTTCTGTTGCATATGCTTATCCAGCGTATGAACACATTATACTATATTTTGAACCGTTGTAATCATTTGACTATGTGATCCGTTGATATCTGTGAACCGTTTGTAACCGTTGAACCATGTGAACCGTTTGTAACCGTTGAACCATGTGAACCGTTTGTAACTGTTGAACCGTTTGTATCCATTACATGATTTACATTAGACATGAACATTATTTTGGTGGTTTGGTTTGATTAAGTGATTAAGTAACGATGCGTGTGTAATATGATACAAACATGGTGGATACGCCGCTGGTACTTCCTATATATAAGTGTTTGTATGGTATTACATATCGTAGCGTTATTTGAATCATTTCAGGTTGAGACATAGAACATTTTATACAAATAACATATTTTTTCACAAGACATTGATTTACAAACAATTTATCTAATACAAACTCATTTTACATGGTTATTCATTTAACCATACATTATTCTTTTATCTATACATATCATCTGGACTTATTGATTTTCAAACGATTTACAAGACAAAGCAAATTACAAGGTTCATGACTAAACATTTTCTCAAACATAAGTCATGAAACCTATTTTCACAAAACCTATGTATCTCACCGGCATTTTTATGCTGACGTACCATATTTTCACATGTGTTTTTCAGGAGCTGTTGCATAAGATGATCAAGATACACTTAGGCGAACATGGGCCTTAGTGACAATAAAAGATGCAGACTAGTTAATTATGTTGTATTTCCATGTTTGTTTAGACATTGTAACACTTTTATTTAATAAAACGAAACTTCAATTGCCATGGATTTGAAACATTAATTCTGTTACAACACTCCCCGATGTTTCCGCCACGTTTTGTATGTTCTACGTGGTCGGGGTGTGACACCATGGCTAACAAGGTCATACTTCTCTGCCAACTCCGACATTCCCAGATCAATGCCTTCTTGCTCAATGATCCTTTCAAGGGTATATAAGACCCTCCAGATCATTGGCATAGCTTGAATGTAGGAGATGCCGGTGAGGGAGAAGAAAGACTGGGTGAATTCAGGGAAAGGATACGAGTATCCTATTGTGAATGGAGTGACCGGGAAAGTTACCCAGGTTTCGGAAATGAAATCGCTCAGAACGGTGGGATCAAATGGTTTGAAATCGGTGTTTGCCGGAAAGCAATGTCAGATCCTGTCTATCTGTGGATTGGTAAAGCAGCATCTTTCTTTCGCCGAATCTTTGATGATCCCCTGGCTTTTAAGAGGTCTGTCTTTTGTGTGATCCTTAGCCAGAGAGGATCTTAGCATTATCTTGGTCATGATGGTAGAGAAGACGATGAACAGAGAAAGAAAACGTAAAGGGAGAAGAGGAAGAGAGATACCTGCTTGATCTTCGAATGTGGATTTAAAGGGAGTCTCTCTTGAATTTAAATGCAAATTGATCCCTATCCCTAACTTCAATTTATAATGATGATCTTGCAGGGTAGTCACTTCAGTGACGTCAGGATGCTAACGGCTAGTCCGACTACAACGGCTAGTTATCCGTTGATTCGTTACGGATAAGAACAGAAAATATAACTCGTTATTTACATTTTTACTCCATATATTTTGGGGGCAACTGTTAGGGGAGGATTTTCCAATGATCAGTGATCCTCAATTACTGTTGGGTTTAGTGATCCTCACTTCTGTTTGAATTAGTGATCCTCAGAAGTATTGCAGGATCAGGATCATGGATCATCGTAAGGATCCTTATACTAACGATTGTCTGCTTTGAATATGATGTTGTTTTGCAGGAGTACGAGCTTGGACTTGGTCTTGGCGATATTCCTAGAGCATATTCCATATTTATTCCGCACGTGCATGGCTGAAATGGATGTTATGGAGGTCGTGGAGGACTTGCACCAAATGCGGAATGTTTGTTAGCTTAGATATTTTCCATTTTTAAAAGGGATAGCAAGCTAAATAGAAAACACTTGGCTATTTTTAGCTTAACACACACACTCGCAACTGCTCTCACCAGCTCTTGACAATTCACTTGGCGATTACACACTTTTTTGCACATTACACTATAGTGATCCTTGTAATTAGCTCGTTATCATCCGAAGTTGTAATACATTTCTTGTTTAATCTGAGTTGGTGATCGGTAGTTTCCATCACCCAAGGTTTTTTATGCCGGAGATCATTCATTGATCAAGGGCTTTTTCCTCGTATAAATCTTTGTGTCACTTATTCATTTCATTTCTGAGTGATCCTTAGTGTTGTTCATTGATTCAAGCATCATACCTCACAACAGAAAGTTTGGTTGCATTATCATTGCTTGATTTTTGACCAAAATATGTAGCACCTGCATTTCTTAAACCAAAGGGCATAGCAATATAGCAATATATACTAGTGGGAGTCATGAAGGCTGTATCCTCTTGGTCATCCATAAAAGTTAATAACTCATGACCCGCCGTAGCATCCACCCTGGAGTCAATGTGGGGTACAGGGAAAGGATCCGTGGGACATGCTCTGTTTAAATCAGTAAAATCAACGCATACCCTCCACTTTCCATTCTTTTTCTGAACAACTACCACATTGGCTAGCCATCTTGGATACTTTACTTCTCTGATCATACCTGCCTTTAATAATTTGTCTACCTCTTCTTGAATAATATAATTTCTTTTGGGTGCAAATTTCCTTCTTTTTTGGTGTATTGGCTTGAAACACCTGTCAATACCAAGTTTGTTAGTGATAACATCCCTCTATGTAAATTCGAAGTTTGATGTCCCCCAGTGTATTTTTTGTTTCTCCACTGAATCCTAAGAGCACAGATGATCTTGGAACGATTTCGGATTCAGGAATGTTCATTCTTTTGAGGATATCCAACTGGATTATGTTCACTGAGCTCCCTCCGTCAATGAGGATCCTGCGAACAAATTGATTAGAAATGAACAATGTAATAACTAAACGGTCATCCTCATCAAAGGATATCACTTTCTACTGAGTAAGAGCGAAAGTTCAAACAAGTCTATCCCCATTCTCCATCTTTGTTTCCTTAGCATGTCTCCTAGCTGCTGAAAACAATGTTCCACAAATATGAGAACCTCCGAAGATGAAGTGAATGATCTGAGCATCAGCAGGTGGTGGAGGAGCCGTTTCAGGAACTTTTTCAGAATCCTGGATCCTTGACTTCTTCCTTCCAAGCATCTCCTTCAAGTATCCTTTGCTCAAAAGATAACCTATCTCCTTCCTTAGTGCTATGCACTCATCAGTGAGGTGACCAAAATCCTTATGATAAGCACACCATTTTGATTTATCCTTGGTAGCTGTGGATTTGTCTTTTTTCCTTGGCCACCTAGCCTTTTCACCTAATTTATGCATAACAAGGATTAGTTCACTGTTATCAGCAGAAAAACTATTCAGAAATAGGAGGGTAATCCTCATCGTCTTGCTCTTGTTCAACTGCATGTACATTCTGGTTGGCATGCTTAGTGTATGGTTTGGATCGATTATTCTTGAAATAGGATCCTTGCTTCTCTTGTTTTGAGGATCCTGACAGTCTTTCCTGGATCCTTTTGTTATCCTCTAAATGAATGAACCTCAAGGCTCTGTTCCTCACTTCATCTAAATTCCTGCAAGGTGTCTTAACAAGATCATCATAGAACATAAAATCTTTTAATAATCCCCTTTTAAAAGCTTCAACAGCTGTGGCAATATCCAAGTTAGGGATTTCTAAGGATTCTCTACTAAATTTAGTTATGTAATCTCTTAATGATTCATCATGACCTTGGGTGATCCTATACAAGTCACTAGTTAACCTTTCAAATGTTCTAATAGATGAGAATTGATTATTGAACAAGTTAACTAAATGAGAAAATGAAGTAATTGAGTAAGGAGGAAGACTTAGCAGCCACTTTAAAGCTGATCTAGTGAGTAGGGATCCGAAGCCCTTGCATAGATAGGCTTCCTTTAACCTTTCTGGAATGGGGTTGATCTCCATTCTCTCCCTGTATTGTGCCATATGCTAATTTGGATCAGTGATACTGTCATACAGCTTCATATTGGGGGGTTTGGAACCGTTTTGTTATCTCAGCATTACATATGGGAGGTCCAAAGTGAGACACCCTATGACTTCCATCTGGAATCTCAGGGATGGGTTTAACCACTCCCGGGACACTGGATATCATATCCTTGAGCTTCTGTAACTTATTAGCCATGGCTTGGTTGATTCCTAGTTCCCGCATGAAACCATGATTAGTACCAAAGGATGTATTGAAATTGTTACCTCCTGATTGGTTTGGAATTGGTATCCCAGAAGTGTATCCGAAACAAGACACGCCTGGTGCAAGAGTGGGACCAGATGAAGCAATAGTTTGCATGGGGATGAAGTCTCCTAAGTGAACTTCAAAACTTCTGGGTGGCTGACTCCCTAAGGATCCTTGATCCTGGAAGATGTTGGATCTGGGATACATCGGTGGTAAAGGCCTTGGAGGATACTATGTGGATCCTTTGAACCTGAGCTGAGGATCCTTGATGCTGAAAGTAGGATCCTTGAGCTGTAAGTGTCCCCATGTATCCTCCCGAACTAAGGAGGGATCCTTGATACTGAACACTTGATGCTTTGGAATGTTGGACTATTGATGGTGGAGAAGTGAAATCCAACGACCTAGGAATCAATGGAGAATGATCCTCCGCTGATTTCTTCTGCTTCTTGATTTCATCGATTTCTCGAACGATCCTTCAATTAGTTTCATCCTGTTGCTGCATATATCCTTTCATCTGCAAAATCAAAGTATAGAGATCATTGTTAGTAGGTGTTGAAGAAGTAACAGTAGTAGCTTTTGTGAAAACGGGGTTGTCTTCTTCGGAGCATTCTCAACATTCTTCTACGATGCTGGGGAAGAGGAGGTAATGGTGCAATACTATGAGATGAGGTAACCATCGGCATAACACTTGAAGTAGGTTTTCATTAAGAAGCCATGCGGTTGATGGTAATGAACAGAAATTAATGAAATGAACAAAATTTTCAGAATTGAAGCACCGAATGCCCCACGGTGGGCGCCAAACTGTTTTGGTCAAAAATATGATTAAGGATAATGTAACCAAACTTTGAATGTGAGGTAGAGTGCTTAATGTGTTGAACAAATGTATGAACAAATTTCAAATGGAAATGACAACAAAAACAAGGATTTATACGAGGAAAAAGTCCTTGATCAATGAATGATCTCCGGCATAAAAAATCTCGGGTGATGGAAACTACCGATCACCAACTATATTGAACACTAAAGGTTACAACTTTGGATGATATTGAGCTTGTTACAATGAAAATTCTAGTGTGTTTTGAGAGATGTGTTCGAGAGAGAGTGTATGCGAGTGTGTATATGTAAAAACTGATAACTATCAAGCTCAATACCCCACTAAAATATCTAGCTAATCCTAAGGAACTAACTATTTGAAAATTCAGCCAAGCATCCACGTTCACCACTAACGGTCATTAGCGCATGCACGTGCTTGACATGAGAGCATATTCCTCGTGATTCCCGGTAAGAACAAGTCCTCTTCGAAATATACCTACAAAACAAGGCCAATGATACAAGGAACAATTGTGAATTAGTTATATTAACAGTGAGGATCTGTGATCCTTAGTCTTCCTGCAACATTTCCTGAGGATCCGTGATCCAGGCCAAATTTAGGATACATGATCCACAATTGCTAAAATTCTATCCCTAACAACGACTATTTAACAAACTTAACAAAATTTAAAATTTTTATGTCAATGTTCATTTTTTTAAATACATTAAATTTATATATTCAATTAGTATAATATACGACTTTATTCAAGCGTGTAATGTATATGTTATTTTTAAAAATAACTTTTTATTACTAATTATATAACATTACATTTATCATCATGTGTAATACACGTGATTATCTAGTTAGATATAAATATATTAGACTTCGTAGAAGATCTCGAAGATCTTTTATACTATATATAATTTGAATACTTAACTTTGATTAAAGAGTACCATCTAAGTAGTATAATCAGATCGACTTGAACAAAAACTCAGAAAGACAAGTATAATAATTAATTAACGATTCACAGGTTTTATAAAACAATGCCACGGTGAGAAAGAATAAGAAGTATATTGGAACAAGGCCTGTGGTTGATCTTTTAGCTAGAGGGACTGTTGTTGTATGTACGTACTGCCTAGAGTTGATGCATCACATGTTTATGTTTGTTAAAATTTCTTAAATAAAGTTTCTTTAGATTCATCATTTATCATCTGACACTATAGATGTGAAAAACAAACAATTACTACATGGAATATGTAAACATCAGGGCCATTACGTGATTACTTCATTTTAGTTATAATTTCCTTGTGCTCATAAACATAACTTAGGTCATGTGTAGTGGAAGGGTAAACCAGATATACCTACTTGTCATGTGGTTGCCATATCACTCTAGCCAAACCACATGCAAAAAAGGTGTAGTTGTTCACCCACCTCTTTAATGATTATTTATTAATTACCTAATTATTGATTATTTTTTGTTTTTCATTTTCTTTATAATTATGCAATATAAAATAAAACATACATAACCTAAAAACGAGTTTACATTAAACCAAAAAATAGCAATTCATAAAAACATAGAAAAAAATATATATAACTAATCGTCTTCATTGTCTTCCACGTCTTCGTCGTCCTGTTGTATCATCCAAGCGTGTTGTACCAAATCTTCCATTAGAGTTTGCTTTGCTTGAGAGCTTCGCAAAGCAGAATTCACCAACCTTTGTTCCATAGGTACTCCAGCTTGTTCTGCTTCTACCAATTCTGGGTCATAATATTGGCAAATTGTTTTTCCCTCCTCCTCAAGAATCATATTTTGTAAAATTAGGCAACAATATCCTTGTGCCATTGTCGACAAGGGTTTCTCACAGAATGCCAACGTTGTTGTAAAACGCCGAATACCGTTTCTATATCTTTTCTCGCTGATTCTTAAACCTTTTTGAAATGGGCTCTTCTATCGTCGATGTGATCTCTAAAGGTCTTTACAATAAGCGTGTACTCTGGATATATACCATCAGCCAGAAAATTCCCGTATGGGTACTCATTTATGTTTGCCCAAAAAGATGAGACAATTACTTTACCTGCTATGTGATCCTCAACTATTGGCGATTGCTCAAATATGTTGATGTCATTGTTTGATCCAGGGACACAAAAAAAGCATGCCATATCCATGGATCGTAAGACGAAACAGATTTTAGGATGTGTGTTGGTCCTTTCTGGTCACCCCGAGTATGTGCACCTCTCTAAGCCGTTGGACAATTTTTCCAACCCAATGTATGCAGTCAATGGCACCAATCATATCGGGTAAACCATGTTGTTCCTCATGCACATCATATATACTCTTTCCATGTCGGCTTTCCCATATATCGTTTACCGTATAGTTCAATCACACCTTTAATGTAACAAAAAAGTTGCACTTTCATGTAGATAGAAAAATAATATATGACTTAAGCTATAAAGACGTAACATATAATAGGAAAGAGTTACCTTCGGTAAAATTTGCTAAAGTGTCTCTTGAGGTTTGTCCGCGATCTTAAGATACTCGTGGCACAAGTCAGTTTTTGTACCATATCCTAACACTCGTAAAGCAGAAGTACATTTTTGTATTGCTGTGAATCCCATCTTTCCTCTTGCGTCAGGTTTTTACTTGAACTGATCATAGTTTGCTTCCAAATCGTTTGTAATACATAAAAATAAATGTTTATTCATTCTAAAAGGGCGCCTAAAGTCGCAAGGACCGTATATGGGATTATCATATAAGTAATCACTCATCAACAAATTGTTCGCTGCCTCATGGTCCTGTTCAATTTGTCTTCTTGTAATAATCGGACGTGGAAGTTGACTAACATCTAGCATGAACTTTACCGCCAATTGAACCACACTTGTAATCACCTCCGATATCTCGTAAGAGTCCAAAGACGTGCTATCATCGCTACTAGACAAAGAAGATAAGTAATCCATTTTTGTTGGTAGTTTAGAAATAGTATGGATTTGATATGGTTTAGTTTGGTTTGGTTAAAATAAGAAGAGTAGGGTGATGTTTATAATGTGTAAAATGGAGAAAAATATAGCCAACGCCTACTTGCAACGACTATATGCCTCAAAATGCACACCAGTCAACGTGTCACCCAGTCATAGGCGGAAGCACAAGGTGTGATCGTGATTGATTCTCATTGCATACGAATTAGCAAACATACTATATGATTAAAATAAACTCCAAATTCCATTCATAAGTTTCAAACACAAACATGAGTTAATAATAGTGTTTACATCACTTCAAAATAAACTAAGTTTTTAAAAGTCAACAACATAGTTCAAGTTTAAAAGATCAGGCATTTGTTCTTCATATCACCGCAAGGAGGCGGGATATAACGAACAACCCAACAAAAGTGGCACGGAGTTACGACGCTTGACATCTTGAAAGCAAGGTTCCCACAAAGATTCCACTAATTTCCTAAAATACATGTAAGTTTGAAAAGCGTCAACAAAGTTGGTGAATTCATGCAGTTAATTTTGTATTAAATGTACATTTGTAAAATGTGAGATATATTTGTATTAAAAGCGGTATGTAAACGTAAATGAAATCGTGATCATTAATGTTTCGCGAGGACATTAATATGTGTGACGACATAGGAAACAATACAAACGTTGACGATTTTTGTGTTGATTATCCTTCGGCTGGGACACAAAAGCACTCTTTCGTGTGGGTCAATGTGGACCAAGAGTGGGGCTCGTCAAAACCCAAGAGATCTACCCTTTTCGTTCCGTGTTCTAAATTTAGATTAATGGTGCTTAAGTACAACCCTATTCGCACATGCTCTAGTTGTCTCATTTCCTTAGTCTAGCATGCCATTTGTACATGTATTTTCCCCAAAAGTTTAGAAAACAAGAAAACATTTAAAAGAGGGGACATGGAATCCCAGTTTTGCATCTTGATGCGTAATAACTTCACATGTACTCTTCTTGGTTTGCGACGTAACCTGTAAATGTTCCGAATATGTTAACCACCTAAGCTTACGATTACTAGTTATAAGTTATCTATCTTGTTTATATATTTGTTTTATCTTAGGTGTATATGTTCTAGAGTTGTTATTACATATCCTACAAAATATATATAGTTTTGTATACTTGTGAGTTGTGTTAACCGGTCTAGTTTCTCTTGCGGCCTTATGCCTCGCACGAGTAAGACGTGCATGTCCGAGACATGTGTGAGTGGTGCCCATTGTAGTCGGGTCTGAGAGTCAAGGATCCGGCAGGTTTGACGGAGTTTTGGTCCCGAGATAACCGGTTCGGTGATGTATTATTGGTAAGAAAGGAGTAGAAGTAGAATCGACACCGAACAAATCAATTTAATCTGATTTCTATAACTGATTTGAAGTTACATACCCGCGAAACTAGTTGGACAACATCTCCCACCAGGGACCAAAAGCTTGTCCAACACAAGATCCCAACACCTATATATATAGGCATCATGCCTTCGTACGAACCCACCTAGTGCCTTGATACCAACCGGGTGTGTCTTGTGGCTTCGTACGAACTGACTAATGTGCCTGTCCCTTCGTACGAAGGAACTGTTACATCACAAAACCTTTTAGTTCGTACCGTATTCTACACTATTCAATACAATATTCAACACACGCTCTATCTAGCCTATTCGCACAGTGGCGGACATACAATATATGTACCAACAGACTCCCCCTTGGTCGTCACTGTCGAATCATTTCACTGAAAACTTAGAGCCGTGTTTTGAATATTCTACAACTTTAATCAGGCATCTTGAAATCTTTAATCGATTCCCCCTTGATTGATGATCTGGGTTTGCTTTGACAATGTTATACACACATTCCCCCTAAAATAAATCTTCAGGTATTTGTTTGCACATTTCACGACTTCTCATCTGATTTGCTAAACTGCAATCTTCACGAATAATCACTAACTTGAAAATAATCAATGCAGCTTCTCTGTTCCAACTTTAACCACATCCGCGTTCGGTTTTTGATAAATCATTTCAGCACCATCGATCGCGCATTTGGCTTGTTTGATCTTTTTAATGTACAAAAACCCAACCGACAATTGATAGAAACTTCAAATTCTACATTGGTTAACTTCAAATCTGTTATTACCCTTGAAAATCTGAACTCCCATTTTCTGTGATCGCGTTTAAGCACCTTCTGAATGATTGATCCGTGTAAACGGTATTCTCCACAATCAGCAAATCTTCATCGGATAACGAATCATCTGGTATTGCATTAAGATCTCAGAAACATTCATCCACGATCAGATTCACATTCTTCCTCTTCAGTCACAATAACAGATGTATAGTCTTCTCCGCTAGTTTCGAAAGCAACTTAACCAACAAACATCATCATTCCCCGGTGGTTAGTCTGAAAAACAATTCATCTGCTCAAAGATTAACCATTCTGACACTTTAGACTATCACACGTCTGTGATATCTTATAAGTATCCATAATACTGATGTACCTCCTGATGCTAAGCCTACTGACTGACTTGACGAAGACCTGGGACTTAAACCTTAAGACGTCAATCTAACCATGATCTGTAGAGTTTGAACTTCCTATGATCACGAATTCACAAATCCAGATACTATGCATCTCCAGACAACTCTGAAATCGGAACCACCCGAATGCTGTTGCATCGTCATGAATTTCAAAATGCCGGAATTTCATATGAAATTTTTATTCCCTCTCATTTTTGCAAATTCTGATGTCTTATCACTGAATTCCCCCTTAAACTGAGCAATCCAGTTCTCTTTTATCTTTGAAAAACTCGAATATGCCAAACGTCAGTTTTTAATCATTGCGGATTTTACGTTACGGCCCAAAAATAGTCAGATAACCCAGATGAAAAACATTATGCACCAATATCATGACTACCCCACTAATTTCCACTATCTGTGACCGCATCATCAAATCTATTAGCTGAAGCCCCGAACGGTGTCCCCGAACAACCCAGCTTGGTCGTTAAAAACTCGAAAAAGTTTTCAATCACCAAATTTTTCCTAGAGACTAACCTCGTCATTGCGATAAAAAAAGCCTTTGTTCTGGATCAATTTGACAATTTGGCACCATGGTCCCATCGTACGAACCTTGGTAACCGGTTTGTACGAAGCTAGGTAGTCGGTTCGTACGAAGCTGGACTGCTTGTTCGTACGAACCTAGTCACTTCGTACCAGAGAAGCTGATCTTCTCAAGAACACTCCCGATCACATTCTTCGATCCAGAATCTTTTTTTATACGAATTTCATGATGATACTTCACAGGATTGTGCAAAAATCGATCACAAACATAATGATGTCTTCAATTTCAAATTCCATATGTGAATTGACCTTCAATTTGATGTTTATTCGATGTTTAATGTCAAAACCTCCTCAAAATCCAAAAATAATGAGCGTAGGTGATTCAATCAACTGTTAGATCAATTGAATCGGTACCGTAGCTCTGATACCAATTGAGAGTCAAGGATCCGGCAGGTTTGACGGAGTTTTGGTCCCGAGATAGCCGGTTCGGTGACGTATTATTGATAAGAAAGGAGTAGAAGTTGAATCGTCACTGAACAAGTCAATTTAATCTGGTTTCTATTACTGATTTGAAGTTACATACCCGTGAAACCAGCTGGACAGCATCTCCCCTCAGGGAACCAAAAGCTTGTCCAACACAAGACCCCAACACCCATATATATAGGCATCATGCTTTCGTACGAACCCACCTAGTGCCTTCGTATGAACCGGGTGTGTCTTGTGGCTTCGTACGACCTGACTAGTGTGTCCGTTCGTAAAAAGGAACTCTCTTCATACGAAGGAACTATTACATCATAAAACCTTTCAGTTCATACCGTATTTAACACTATTCTATACAATATTCAACACACGCTCTATCTAGTTTATTCGCACAGTGGCGGACATACAATATATGCACCAATAGGGTGTCACCCGTTCGTCGCCTTATCGTTATTTTAAATTGTATTTTTTATTTGTAAGTATATATATATTTTTATTCTTAAATAATATTAATATATATATTGAATTTTTGTATATGATATGTGTTAGTAATAAATAATATATTTTTTAACTTATCTTTGTATATGTATTCTTGTATTATTTTGTGTATTTTTGTCCTTGTATTTGTTTGACCAAGTCAACGTCGATTTATACTTTTAATAAATAATATTTACAATTTTATTTTAGCATAAATATATTTGTAAATTTTACCGAATGTATACTTAGGCAAGTATACATGTTTTTAGGTATAAATACCAATGTATTTTGTATTTAATATCAAAAATCATTTCTTATGATTTTATACTTTCCAAAATTATATTTCTTAAAAATAATATATTTTTAAGGCTTGTTGAATATATATATATATATTTATCACACTAGTTAAATATATATATATATATATATATATATAGGGTCAGGATTTAGAGAAAACGATGAAAAGTGTGAGAACGGTGAGAACGCTTATCGAGCGTCCGATCAAAACAATCTATGGACTAGATTAGCGCGGTGGCGTTTTCGTAAATAACACGAATTCTATTGAGTCGACGCGCTTCATTAAGGGTAAAAAGGTCTTTAGACTTCTATACCAAAACGCCAACTAATGAATAAAACGCCATTACTGGCCAAAACGCATCCCTATATAAACAAATCATTCTCATACACAAGAACACATCTCCCCCTAACCTGAAAACGCCATATTTCTACTATATAACATTCATCTTACAACGACAAAAAATGCAAAACATAAGACACACCTACTCAAAAAACGCGATATTTTACTATATACCAATCATCTTAGAAAACGCCAAATCTCTCAAATATAAAAAATTTCCAAAAATTGACTTTTCTTTCAGATACACTATTTCCTCATAAAACGCCAAAAATGCCAAAAATCATTTCTTGTATATTAAATATTGTTCTACGCGAATTTTCGGAAAATGCATTCTTTCATGAGGTGCTGCGACTCAAAATAACATTTTGCTGAATGAGATTGACAAAACTTCAAGAAAAAGATACTGGGGTCAGACTTATGTCAGTTTTTGTGTTTGGTTATTGATGAATATTATAATGGCATGAATTAGACGAATGATACTGATGAGTGGTTTGAAGATACATATTCAAACAAAAAACTCATGTCATATTGTATTCCAAACTGCCAAAAAAACACAAGAATGACAAAGCCAAACCGCCAGTGAACATGTTTCAAAGAAGAAAGAGACTGACGACAGTGAAGACTTGAAAGAAGAATTGTTTCTATTTTTATTTTTTTTAATTTTCTTTTTCTGTTGTTTGTTATGTATTTTTCAACTTATAATAAAAAATAACATTATATTAATAAAAACGCCAAAAGTCATAATTATTGTGAAACACCATAATGAAATAAAACGCTAAAAACTACTAAAAGCCATTAAAAACGCCAAAACTTGGAAGATGGAATGTCTAAGACCATAAAAACTCATAAAAAACCTGAACAAAAAATCAGTAAAAAATACACAGAGTAACTGAAAAAGACGGCTACTTTATTAATATCATTTATTATAAATAAAAAATCCCGCCTAAACTACGCGCCAAAAATATCCCATAAGAGACACGACTCTGCACAATCAACTGATCACACCACCAAAAAATAAACGCCATTTTCCAACAAACCATTCACTTTAAAACGCCAAAAAAGATACTTAAAACAGCCACATATGCGGAACGTCATTTCTTCTTTATTGAGTATTGTTCACAATGAAGTTTCACTGAATGGATTCTACTCTGACGTGGGTATATCTATAAGCTTTTGCTGAATGAGATGGACAAATTATCATGAAAAAACGAAGAAAAAAAGACTTTTACCCCTTAATGAAGACGGGCGTTATGTAGGAAAAAAAAGATCTACATAAGTTATTCAAAACAGCTTCAAAACGCCAAAACAGCTTAAAGTAGAAGAGGCTGATGACAGTGAAGATTTGGAAGAGAAATTAGATTATAATTTTTATTTTATTTTTCAGTTTCTATTGTTTGTTATCTAATTCTCTGATTTTATTATCTAATTCTTTACTAAAAAAAATTAATATAAAACGCCAAAAACACTAAAAAGACTGATAGTGTGAAAACTGAGAGAACGGAAGCTAGCAAAGCACGGTGTTGCTATAAAACGCTAAAAACGCCAAACAAAGTATTACTGAAAAATCAACACTAATTCACCGATGAAAATTAAACGAAACAGAAATTGCTAAACAGTAAAATGAAGAGACGGTAAGATTATTACAAAACATTTATTATATTAAAGCCACTACATGGAAAACTGAATTTATTTATCTTTTCAAAACGCCATAATTGTCTGTCAAATTATAGACCTGTATCCTACTTGATATAATAAACATCAAGAAAATTACTGATGTTTTTTTACATCATAGACATGAATCCTGATTTAAAAAAACAATAAAAACGCCAAAACATAATTAAAATGCCAAAAAAATTAACTATGATCCTGATCCACAAACAATAAAACGCGGCGAATTTATTAAACGCCAAAAAAATGGAAACGGGATGTGACACGAGTTTAAAAAAAGAAAATATGAAAGGACAAAAAAAGCCCCTCTGCCCTTCTATATGCCGCGTGACACGTGTTAGGCCAGGAAGCGTTCTCACCGTTCTCACACTTTTGAGCATTTTCTCCTGATCCCGTTTCTATATATATATATCCTTGCATCTTCATATATATGTATTTGTCCATAAAGTCCAATGTCCATATGTCCATAATTCTTGGTAAGGAAATATATATAAGTATATATTTTGTATTTTTATCCATACACTCACTTGGGCAAGTATAAGTATTTTTATAGTTAGTTTTATTTTGTGGCATTTTTGGGTTTATTTTTTATTTGTATTCTTTTGTGTGTATTTTGTAGTTTTTTACCCTACTTGTATACTAGAAATATTACTCATAATATACACATAAACACACAAATTTAGGGTGACCACTATATATATAATTGGCCCTAATTATATATATTTTTATCCATTTTAATCTTTAAGAAAAACACTATTTTCTTAACTTATATTTTGTATAAAAATTTGGAAAAAATTATGGCTAAACACTTTGAACATCTTTGTTGTAAAAAGTCTTGTAAAAATATATTTTTCAAAGTGTTTAAAATCTACAAAATTTTTGCCATAGTTTCCCCTAAAAATAGAGGTTTTCCCATGTTTAAAAGTATGTGTTTATTTTCTTTTAAAACTCAACAATTATCCAACACAAGACTTATTTGTTAACTTTTACAAACTTTGTAGAAACTGATTTTTGAAAACTTGTTCATCCACTCTGTTAATAAGTGTATAAACATAAACATATCATTTCAAACACACTTACAAGTTCATATTTCAAGTTCTTAAAGTCCACTAACATGTTCATTATGGATCTTTCAAGATCCATGTGTATACTTGTTAGATCTACACTTCTAACAAGCATGTATGTGATTGATTTCATCCAAATCACAAAACAAACAACATCTTCATAACAATCTTCATATATCACCAAAAATTACTTATTCATGTTAGATCTTGTTATTTCTTTACTTGTTCATACTTTTAAAGTTTAGTTTTCTTGATGGTTTAACTTGTACATGTGACATCTGTGCTTGTAATCATTGTACAAACTCTGAATAGTTCAATTATCAATAAAACAATGTGATTTGATCCCAATATTTGTTTATTTATGCTTGACATTTTGCACGTTTTTTATTTTTGTTCGATTTCAAACTGTATATCGCTTTCTGGAAAGTTATACGCAACTGATGTGTAAACGTAATCAGTTTAACACGAAAAACACTCCGAAACATCAACATATTCTTAACATACCTTAAATAACCTTTACATAACTTAGAAATAAGTTTTGAAGGTTTGGTATGGCAAAAACAAGTTTATTCGATCGCAGGGACTATTTGCGACAAACTGCGAAAGTATGCCGATTCGTACAGTAACATATATTCCGGAACATGATCATAAGTTAAACATACCATAAATATCCTTCACGTAGCTTAGAAATAGGCTTTGAGGGGTTCGGTGTGCAAAAATAAACTTATTTGGTCAAACAGGGACTAAAAGCGTCAAAAAGTGCATAAGTTTGCATTTACGCACATATCTTACGTTTTGAACATATCATGACATCCAAAAATTTTGTAATCATTAAAATATTTTATTTTAGTGATTGGAATGCTAAAATACCATTCGTCGCGTAATTTGGATCGTTTTTCGCGTCCGTTCGTGTTTTGTCGTAATTAACCGAACAACGTGTTCGTACGACCAAACGACCCGACATCCGTGATATTTTCAAGCATATTTCATGTTCCCTATACTTAAACTTCATTATTGAGCCTTGAAAATGGGTTATCGGGGTTTAAACATGTCGAAAATGGCTTAAACATGCTACAGGGACCATTTCTGCCTTTTTTGAAAGTTTCTGTATCTAGGCGGGGTGGCGTCGCACCACAGCATCATGGCGGTGGTATGGCGGCACACGACGGCCCTACCTGGGTAGAATTTCCATTTTTAGCAACCAGCTTGATTTCTCGGGTCTTTTGTGCAACATTTTCAATACCTTGAGCTAGTTTTTAAGGTCCCATTGTATTCAAAACCATGTGCAACACATGGATGGCCAAGATCAAAGCTCAAATTTCGAGGAATGATCCTAACGGTTCTTGAAAATCTATAAATACCCACCAATTTCATTCATTCCAACTTGCTCATTTGATCTCAATTTTGCTCGAAGTTGAAGCTCTCCCTTGTGAAGCTTCATACCTGAGTATTTTGAGTTCAAATCTTCAAGGCTTGGACCTTTTGTAAGTTTCTTTCATGCTTTTTATGCTTTTCAAGCATGAAAGTCAAACAGTGTTTGACTTTCTGCTTTGACCAGACTTTGGTCAACAGAAAGTTCGTTTGAACTTTGCAAATGTGAGCGTAATCACGATGGTTATAGTCCCTTGTGACTATACATACTGATTACCACGTTGATTAGACGTAGTGACGAGTCAAAGTTTCGGTCAAAATACGTGTTTATGCGTATTTTGCAATGAAGCTATTCTTCGGTATCAAAGCACCTTGTTTTGATATCAAACTTGTTTTCTAACTTAGTTAAACATGTTTTAACATGTTTAACTCGTCACTTTTAGTTTTGTGCTTATATAGGGTCGTAAGATAAGCGGTTTAAACAACCGCTTAGACTTTCGAACCCGACCCGTTTGGTCGATCATTAGGATCCGACCAAACATATTTTATGACCATAGTTGTATAGGGAATAACCTTCCGAGGTTATAACTTATGGTCACTTCGTTTAGTTAGTTGTATGATAGGTAGTTTATATGCCTTAGGAAAAATGACCAAAATGCCCTTTTGTGCATAACTTCATTTTAAGCATATGTAACTTAATTTTTGCCATATAAACTAATTATTAAACATGTTACGACATATAGTACTTGTCATAGGACTAGTTAGGCTATTCGTTTGCGCTTTCGTGTAAATGACGCATTAAAGTAGCGTAAGCTACCCAAACAGGTCATAATTGGTCGTAAGCACTTAGGATAGGTTCCGATTTAGGATATAGGCTTTTTTAGACCATATCACATGAGTTCCAATACTCATTTGGTTTACAAAACCTCATTCTATCCGATCTTCTGATTTAGGTCCGGTTTATTAACGTAGTTATTTATATTAGATGCCGATTGATTCCGTGATCCTTCTAGCGTTGTTTGATTGTTATTACAAGACTTCTAAGCATTATCAAGTGAGTACATAGTCCCCTCTTTTACTGCTTTCAAATATTTTGGGGTGAAACACATGTGCCTACTTGTTACTTTCGTGCTTTCGTAACATATACTTTCTATGTTCACTAATACGCATATAGTACATGATTTCAATTATGCTTTGCTATGTACGTTGACTGAGCATGCTAGAACATTGATTTCATAAACATTACATTTGTTGCATATGTGTACTCAACATATGGACACATTGATTTACATTACATTTCTGCTATGTATGTTTACTGAGCATGCTAGTACATTGATTTAGATGACATTTCTGCTTTGTATGTTAACTTAGCATACTTAGTACATTGTTTTCACATAACATGCTTACATTTGGTATGACATTTGGTTTGTTTAACGGGATTAAAATATGTTCATTAACATTGATCACGCCGCTCGGTAGTATGTAGTCGTACCATAGGACTTGACAACTCCCATTCCTGGAATCCTAGGTTTGTTTGGACGTAAGGAATGACAGAATCCGAAAACATATCAATAAACCTTTGATTTATTTAAAGGTTTATCTTATAGTCTCAAGGCTTGAATGTATGTGTTCAACATTACCATATAAGTGTTTGTATCAGTAAAGCATGGATTTTGCAAAACATAACTTTTGACTTAAACTATGATTTATATCAAATACATTGTTTTGTACATTTTTACCTATGGGGTTGAGTAAATGTTTTTATTCACCATACATTACATTTGGTTATACATAAACATTATACATATGGTTTGAGTAGTTACTTTTTACTTGCCTTACATAACATTTGATTATATAAGACATGATTTACATTTAACATTAGACATTGCTTACACAAAAACATTTTGACATTTGTTTAAACTAGACCATTTAGTGGTTATTTGATAAGTGATTATATTACGAGGCGTGTGTAATATGATAAAAGCATGGTGGATACGCCGCTGGTACTTCCTATATATAAGTGCTTTTAGCGGTGAGCATCGAGCCTACACGGACCGATATGAGGAACTAAGTCTATTATGTCCAACTATGGTTACGCCTTTGGATAAGGCAATTGAAAAGTACATTGATGGCCTTCCTGACTCAGTTCAGGACATTGTTACTGGTAGCAATCCTACCACAGTTAGACAGGCCATTGAACTATCCGCTACCCTGACTGAATCACAGATCAGGAAGGGTAAAGTTTTCCGAAAAGGCGACAAGAAACCATCAGATGAGACAAAACCAAAGGATCAAGCCGCCCATAACCAACAAGCTTAAACCCCTACTTAAAAGCCATACAATGGAATGCACCTCTGTGCAACCAATGTAACCTTCATCATCATGCTAATGTACAATGCCGCAAACTAGGGTTTGCCGAGCTGCGACTACACAAAATCAAGTTGATAACAACCCTGCACAAGCTTGTTCTCCACCAGGTTCTTGCTACAACTATGGCGAGATGGGCCATTTCAGAAACAATTGCCCAAGACTTAATAATGCAAATCCAGCCCGTGGATGAGCATTTGGCTAACGGGAAGACGATGTTGCTTTGAAACAAATTGAACTTTGTGTTTTATTTCTTTTTGTTATCCAAGACTATGAAACAACTATTTTGGTTTTTAAATAAATCTTTATTTACATTACGATGTACGAAAACAAATGTGGTTACATGTATGAATGACATACCCCTACGATACCAATACCAAGGAACCGTGTTCCTTGCAAGACAAACTACTCTCGTAGTTCTTCCATTTTTGTGATCGCTCGCTCCATGAAAATCCTAAGTACTCGTTTCTTCTAAGAAATGAACTACAAGGTACGAATTATAAGTCTGGATAAATACCCCAAAGTACCACTTTAAATCCTTAATTGGATACCTAAGGATACTTCCGTAAGTCCTTAATTGGTCTTACGCAATATACATATCATATCTTCCTGGTTTCACGATATTTTACATAGCATATGATTTCAAAGGATTATACATGTTTTCAAAACCTCATACAAAATTTCAAAATCATTTCACATGGTTTTAAAACATTTTATAAACATGTTTAGCTAATATACCTAGTACATGATTTCATAAACATTACATAAGGTTTCAAAAACATCAAACATATTTTCAAAGATCCCATGCATAATTTTCGAAGACAATCTGCTCATATGTTGTCTTAGTATACGTAGTGCACGATTTTCAAGGACATTCTGCTTCGTATGTTAACTTAGCATGCCTAGCACATTAACTTCAAGGATCCTATTTGCTTCATATGTTGAGTTAGCATATCTAGCACCTTGATTTCATGAACACTTCACTTCGTATGTTGACTTCAAAACAATTTTTTCGATACACGAATTCCAAAATCCCTATAGGATCTTCCTATCTTCATAGTTAGATCCTTGTGGATGTTTAAAGCGCAAAATCAAAGTCCTTAATTGGATTCTTTGTGTGCTTTAATACGTATGATACAGTTCAATAAAGACAAAACCGAATCCTTATAAGATCTTCCAATCTTCATGGTTAGATTCTTGAGGATGTTTAAAGTACTAGTTGAAGTCCATTGATTGGATTGACAATTGTGTCACTATGTACAAAACCGACGACAAATTAATAAACAAGTGATAACCAAGATTGACAATTGTGTCACTAAGTGATTATGTGCTTACGTGTCTATGTGTTGACCTAATTAAAGAAACTCTATGGTAATCTAGTCAAAGTTATCACAAGGTTGTTCGATTGATTCTATCCCCTACACATTATAAAATAAATTGTGCGGACTGTGCAAGGAATTACGTAATTATGGATGTATACATAATTATGGAATTCAGTGCACAAAAACCACAGCAAGTTTTGTCATGTGTTAAGTTAAATAAGAAACAAAAGTTATCTATATTCATTTCCGTTTCTGATGAAGTATCCAAAGAGGAAAAATGAACTAGCTACTCATTTTTCGCTTCTGAAAGAGATATCCACTGGGAAATGAATAATCTATTCGAGAACCGTATTCATTTTCGTTTCTGATGAAGTATCCACTGAGGAACATGAACTATCCGTTCATTTTCGCTTCTGAAGAAATATCCACTGAGGAAAATGAATAAATTCATTTTCGTTTCTGATGAAGTATCCACTGAGGAACATGAACTATCTGTTCATTTTCACTTCTGAAGAAAATTCCACTGAGGAAAATGAATAAATTTATTCCATTTCTAGTGAAGTATCCACTGAGGAAAATGAATTGTTCATTCATTTTTGCTTCTAAAGAAATATCCACTGAGGGAATGAATAATTATGTATCGACTTTGTCATTTTGGTTTCTGAAGGAGTATCCACTGAGGATAATGAACTATCCGTTCATTTTCGCTTCTGAAGAAATTTCCACTGAGGAAAATGAATAAATTCATTCCGTTTCTGGTGAAGTATCTACTTAGGAAAGTGAATTGTTCATTCATTTTCGCTTCTAAAGAAATATCCACTGAGGGAATCAAATAATCCTGCATTAATCTTATCATTTTCATTTATGATGAAGTATCCACTGAGGAACATGAGCTATCTGTTCATTTTCGCTTCAAAAAGAAATATCCATTGAGGGTATGAATAGTCCTGTATTGATTCTTTCATTTCCACTTCTGACGAAGTATCCACTGAGGAAAATGAATTATCCATTCATTTTCACTTCTGAAGAAATATCCATCGGATAAATGAATATTCTTTACAACAATCCTTCATTTCCACTTCTGACGAAGTATCCACTGAGGAAAATGAATCATCCATTTATTTTCACTTCCGAAGAAATATCCATCGGGGAAATGAATAACTTATTCAACAATCTTTCATTTCCACTTCTGACAAAGTATCCACTGAGGAAAATGAATTTTCCATTCATTTTCTCTTCCGAAGAAATATCCATCGGGAAAATGAATAACTTATTTAACAATCTTTCATTTCCACTCCCGACGAAGTATCCACTGAGGAAAATGAATTATCTATTTATTTTGGCTTCCGAAGAAATATCCATCGGGGAAATGAATAACTTATTTAACAATCCTTCATTTCTACTTCTGACGAAGTATCCATTAAGGAAAGTGAATTACCCATTCATTTTCGTTTCTGAAGAAATAACCATTGAGAAATGAACAGCTTATACATTCCTTCATTTCCGTTTCTGACAAAAGTATCCGTTGGAGAAAATGAATTATCTATTCATTTCCGCTTTTGAAGAAATATCCATTGGAAACGAATAACCTATACATTCTTTCATTTCCACTTCTGATGAAGTATCCTTTGGGGAAATGAATCATCCATTCATTTTCGCTTCTGCAGAATATCCACTGGGGAAATGAAACACAAATCCTTACAAGATCTTTCTATCTTAATAGTTAGACTCTTAAAGGATACTCACAGAACTATTGGATGATTTGGTTTTACCTTTAATCCCCTTAAAGGATACTCACAGAACTATTGGTTGATTTGGTTTTACCATTAGTCAAATCCCTCATCTCCACTTCCTACTTTAATCAAGGGAGTATCCATTAGGAGATGAGCATCATAGGTATAAAAGCCCATTCCCACTTCCTGTATTATCTAAGGAAGCATCCACTAGGGAATGATAAAATTATGCCTTACATGGAGATCCTTGATGGGTTACTCTATGCAAATAGATAAACACCCTAGATTCCATGCAAGACAATTGTTTAACTCAACTATACAGACAGACTCCTACGAATAAATTTCGGGACTAAATTTCCTAAAGTAGGGGAGACTGTGACATCTGTGCCTTTACGAACATCATGCAAATACGAATCCAATGAAATATTGTGTTTCATTCTCGGGATTTGTACAATTACATGTGACAACTACACATATCAATTTTGGTTATTCAAGCTTTTAAATCACTCTCTGGAAAGTCATACGCAAACGTAATCAGTTTAACATGACAAACACTCTGGAACAGTGACATAAGCTTAACATACCTTAAATAACCTTTACATAACTTAGAAATAAGTTTTGAAGGGTCTGGTGTGACAAAAACAAGTTTATTCAATCACAGGGACTATTTGCGTCAAACTGCAAAAGTTTGCCAATGCGTATAGCAACGGATACTCCAGAACAAGATCATAAGTTAAACATATCCTAAATACCCTTAACATAGCTTAGAAATAAGCTTTGAGGGGTTCGGTGTGAGAAAAAATGCTTATTTGATCAACAGGGACTAAAAGTGTCAAAAATGGCGTAAGTTTGCATTTATGCGCATATCTTACGTTCTGACCATATCCGGACATCCAAAAAAAATTTATAATCATTAAAATGTTATATTTTAGTGATAGGAATGCAAAAATATCATTTGTCGCATAATTTGGATCATTTTCACGTTCGTTCGAGTTTCATCATAATTAACCGAACAACGTGATCGTATGGCCAAACAAACCGACATCCATGATATTTTCAAGCATATTTCAAGTTCCCTATTCTTTAACATCCTTTTAGAGCCTTGAAATTGGGTTAACGGGGGTTAAACGCGTCGAAAAAACAGACTTTTGAGCTTGCGGGGACCTGTTTTGACAGTTTTGAAACATTCTGGACAGCACATCGCTGGCGGGCCGCGACAGCCTTAAACTGGGCAGAAACCTGTTTTCAGCAAAATAGCCTGCTGAACTGGTTTTTAATCCTTGTTTTAGCAACTTGTGGGCTGGTTTGTGTGCTCATCAAGTCCCCTAATCAGAATATAACAAGTGTAAGGCTAAGATTTTGCTTGGAACAACTCAAAAACACATGTCCTTGATCCAAGGGCACCAGATTTCCTATAAATAGCAAGCCAATTTCACAACTTCAACTTGGTCATCTTCTCATTCTTCTTCACCTGTTCTATTGGAGGCTCTCACACTTGTTGAAGGCCTCCTACCTAGTTTTCTAGTTCTTTTTCTTCAAGCACTGAACCATTGTAAGTGTTCCATCATGCTTGATTAGTTATTTTAAGCAAGAAAGTCAAACAGTGTTTCACTTTCAACTTTGACCATGAATTGGTCAAGACAAAGTTCGTTTGAACTTTGCAATGTGAGCGTAATCACAATGGTTGTAGTCCCTTGTGACTATACCTACTGATTACCACATTGATTAGTCAAAGTGACGAGTCAAAGTTTTGGTCAAAATGCACAATTATGTGCATTTTGCGACGAAACTATTTTCGGGTATCAAAACACTTTGTTTTGATATAAAATCAGTTTTCTAACTTAGTTAAACATGTTTTAACATGTTTAACTCGTCACTTTTAGTTTAGTGCTTGTTTAGGGTCGTAAGTCAAGCGGTCTCGACAACCGCTTAGACTTTCGAACCCGACCCGTTTGATCAATCTTTATGATCCGACCAAACATATTTGTGACCATAGTTGTACAGGGAATAACCTTCCGAGGTTATACCTTATGGTCACTTAGTTTAATTAGTTGTTATGATAAGTAGTTTATATGCCTTAGGAAAATGACAAAAATGCCCTTTTCATGTATAATTTGAATTTAAGCATATGTAACTTAATTTTTGACACTTAAACTGATTATGCAATGTTATTAAACATGTTAGGGCATATAAATACCTGTCATAGGACTAGTTAGGCTATTCGTTTGCGCTTTTGCGCAAATAACGCGTTAAAGGAGCGTAGACTACCTTAACGAGCCATAACGGGTCATAAGCACTTAGGATAGGTTCTGAATCAGAATGTAGGCTTTGTTAAACCATATCACATGAGTTCCAATACTCATTTGGTTTACAAAACCTTGTTCTACCCGATCTCCCGATTTAGGTACCGATTTATTAACATAGAGATTTGATACTAGGTGCCACTTGATTCCTTGATTGCCGAACTTTGTTTGTTCACTTAAATCGAGGATATCTTGCAATCTCAAGTGAGTACATAGTCCCCTCTATTACGTTTTCAATGTTTTGGGGTGATTCATATGTGCTAAACGATTTCGATGTTTTCAAAAACGAATACTATGGTTTATATCAAACACAATGATTTCGATAATGTGAACGAACTTGTTGGGACGTTAATACATAACTCGAATGACATTCATTAACAATGATCAAGCCGACCAGTAGTATGTTATGGTACCATAGGATCTGACAAATCCCGTTATCAGACTATCGCCATAGTTATTTATGGGGGAATGTGGGTAACGACATAACCTGATGATTGTTAACTTACCCTTTGGTGGTTTATTAATACAAGTTGAACGATGGACGAGTCACACAGGTTTGAATGTACTCAACGAGACGACCAAAAGTTAGTTTTCATAATTAAAACACGAACGATTTGAACGATTTGAACTATTGAACAATGTTAACGATTTGAACTATTTGAACGATTTGAACTATTGAACTACGTGAACGTTTTGGACTATTTGAACGATTTAAACTATTGAACAATGTGAACGATTTGAACGATTAGAACTATTTGAACTATGTGAACGATTTGAACGAATTGAACGATTGGTTTATGGTAAGTGATTAGGCAACGAGGCGGGTGTAATGTGATAAAAGCATGGTGGATACGCCGCTGGTACTTCCTATATATAAGTGCTTTTAACACATTACATGTCGTAGCGTTATCTAGATCACTTGGACAAATGTTTTCAAATGATGTCAAACAACGAGGTTTACTTAAAGATATTGTGACAACTGGCACCAAATCGGTAATTTCCGTACACTTTAATTATTATTTAATGACTACAATTGTGTGCTTAAATGTCAACATTGTCTGAATACATACTAAACAAGTGAATTCATGCACGTTTTATACTACAAGAATTACTTTATGCATTAACGAGAGCGTTGCGTCAGAAATACTAGTAAACTCACCGGCAAAACACAATATGTCAACAACTCTGCAGAAAGCAGTCAGACATTAGAACTGAGGCCTAGGTGTAGGTCCAACGATAAGGATACATTAAAACCCAAGAGTACATACAAGGGTTAACATATATACATTCCGGAAGCTAAAATAAGCACTAGAAAGCACCCGAAACGCACTTTAAGTGCAGAATTTTAGTAAATTCAGCTATAATCAGCATTATGACACTGAAATATTATGCAGAAATTATGATTTATCATCCAGAATACTTCCCTAAGTGTCGGGAATTAAAAGTGTCACAAAAAGATACTTGAAAGACACTAAACGGTGCAATTCAGCACTTTAACGAACCGGTATCTAACCGAACAACCGGACATTACCCGAAACATCAAAATATTATTAGAAACATTGTTTTTATTTTACCAAGCTAGTTATGGTCCCCAAACATCATAACACACAATATAACAACTAGTAACCATATAACCTAACTAATACTTAAACCATAACTAGCTAAACTAATTACTAGTTACAACCTACACTTATACCCCCCCCCCCCACCTATTGGACGGTCCAACAAGGGACCAACCTTGTGATTTCTTTTGTTAAAATAATGGATCTTGTCTCCCCTTTATTGACATATTACACAATGGTTATTAACGAGTTAGTAGTTTATAAGATGGACTTGAAGATCTTAACCTCATAACTTCACATAACACTTCAACACACCATCTCCTTCTCCTTCCTCTCCCTACCTACGGCTTCAACCACACACCCACACACCTTCATTTTCAATCCATATCCATCCATTCTAAGGTGATATTAAGGAGTAAGAAGGCATATTAGGAAGCTAGGAGCTTGTAGAAGTTGAAAGACCTCTCTTATTTGCTTTTATCCACTCCATTTGTCCTCTTAATCATCCCTAGCCTTGAGCTAGTGGTAAGAACTTTAATCTCTTCATTTTTCATCTTATTTAGGTGGTTAAAGAATGATACATGATGTTAATCTTGAATAACACTAAGAATCATAAGAAAAGAACTTGAACATAAGCTTTAAATATGAAGAGATCATGATGTTTAGTGTTGATATGCTTGTTGATGGATGATTATTTGTAGAAATGATGTTGATCATCATGTAGTCTTGCTAGATCATGATTAAAAACATAATCTAGCAAGATGAGAGGATGAACATGTTAAAGGTTATGAAACATCCTCACCAAAAAGTCATGAACTTGAATAAATATGATGTTTCTTGTAAAATAATGAACAAGTAAGTTTAAAGTCTTGTAAATCTAAATCTTGGTTCACTAAATCTTGGTTCTTACATAAATAAACATCATTTTTAGTGGTTAACAAAGTAAAGAAACACATGTGTAACAAGAAAAATACATGATGAAATATTTTTAGAAAACATGAACAAAAGTTGTAACGAATCATATTCTTTAAAAATGGAGTTTTTAAAGAAGCAACCACACTTTAAAGGGTAACGAGACTTACTAAATGCACTAGTAAGTTACTACGCATTTTTTTAAATTGTCAAGTTCATGAAATAGAGAAATTGATGTATATTGTTGATGATTGTTGTTGAAATTGATGGATGATGATTTAAAAGAAAATAAACACATGTTTTGAAAACATGGGAAACCTCCATTTTTAGGGGAAACTCTGTCAAAATTTCTATAAATTTTGACACTTAGAAAAATATAAGTTTTTGAGAAACTTATCCCCTAAAAATGTATCTAAAAACATTTACCAAGGTTTCCCAAACTCTTGTGTTAAGAAATGAGGATTTCTTCAAGAATAAAAATGGATATTAAGTATGTATATTTTTTAGAAAAATATATATATTTATTGATCGCCAAAATTTGTGCTAAGTGTATGTAGTACATATTATACTTGATAGTGTATTAGGACTTGAAAATACACTAAATACTCATGAGAAGTAAAAACACAAAAATACACATACAACATACAAGATACATAATTCGGGTGCAAAATACAAGATACTTATATTTATTTTTGAGAAAATAATATAAGTAAGACCCATAGTTAAAAATATAAATTATTTTTAACACAAGAACAAATGCACAAAAGATAGTGACTGTACTTGTGCGGTACAAGTCTAGTGACTAACGATAATAAAACACGTTTAGGGCACGACGCTATATAAGCAAAAACCAGTGAAGTTTACGACGCAAGGAACGCAAAGTTGTGAGTTCATGCTCCCCCTTTTCTTTAACTGTTTTCAGTTTTATAATTTCGGGGGTGAAATACATGTTACTGAATGTTTACAGGAAAGTTCGTGTCCCCACTTTTAATCTTTTACATGCTTTTAAACTGGGGCGAACACATGAAAATTGATACTTGATATAATAAACGAGAGTTGATACTTGATATAATAAACGAGAATTGATACTTGATATAATAAACGAGAATTGATACTTGACATGATGAATACATAAACAAGAAGCACTCTTGGTGATCACTAGTACCAAGTATGATGTGTTTTGAGGAATGATACGAGAAATCGTGTCACGAATAGGGTACCATAAGCACCATTAATCGTGTACATACTTAGACCGCAGAACAAAAGGTTAGATCTAACGGGTGACCGGGCAGCCACACTCTCGGTGAACACTAGTACCGAGTAGTGCTTTTGTGTCTCCGTCGTGAATCGACAACTAGAAAAATGCCTATGGTTTAGTGACTTCCTATGTCATGTCACATGTTAATGGCCTTGCAACCCATTAACTACACAAGAATACTTTATTTGTACGAAGTTCGTACACAAGAATACTTTATTTGGTTCATACCACAAGAATACTTTATTTACACAAGAATACTTTATTTTCACAAGATACTTATCATGTTTTCATACAATGTATACAAACATGTTCAATACAAAGCTGCATGAATTCACACCAACATTGTGTTGACGTTTTTCCAAAACTCACATGTATTTCAGGTAACTAAGGTGGATGTTCGCGTGGTCTTACTTATGCTCTTGTATGTCGTCTATGTTACGTTTAAATAAAGTTGTAGACTTTCAGACAATATGTTGTCTCGTGATGTAAACACTTAAACTATGATTTTCAATTATGTAATGTTGGCATTTGAAGTTATTTTATGAGCATGTAGTATGTTTACCTTTCGTATGCAATGAGAACCTTTCATGATTACACCTCGTGCTTCTGCCGCATAAAGGGGTGTGACAGATTGGTATCAGAGCTGCGATTGTAGTGAACCAGGATTCCTTCTCGAGTCTAGACTACAATCTCTAGGATCCTTTCACGAAAACAATTTTTCAAAAAGGTTTCATTGCATAAAACGTCCCGCGACATCCACTACCTGAAACTGTTTACAAAGAGTCAAGAATAGACACTACGAGACCTAGGGTGCACTAGAGTAGCACTTGTCATTGATTAAGAATTACGTGCAATTATGTGTGATAATTGATATTTACATATGCTAGAAGTAGAATGTCACAAGTATACGTGACTTTACCTAAAAAACAATGGCCTATCTGAAGGAAGGGATACGAGGATGAAATAAACTGTGCGGACTGTGCAAGGAGTTATGTAATTATGGATGCATACATAATTATGGAATTCAGTGCACAGAAATCGCAGCAAGTCTTGTCACGTATAGATTCCCTCAGTACAAGAAAAGGTCAAATGTGAACACCAGCCTATTAAATACTCTACTAGAGTAATAATTGTTTGATGTCACTTATGTGGTATATGCCTGTGTATATATATACTACTACTGTCTAGTATGACGATATCAAACAAATGCCTAAACCTATTGTGTGGTGTTCTTTCAGAACATGGCACCTAGGAGAATTGTGAACAATCGAGATTCGGATCAACCTCCTCCTCCCCCACTGCCGAAGACTGCTGAAGAGCTGAACGCTCTACTGGAGGAAAGGATCTCCGCAGCTATCGCCCAGTACCAGGCAAACCGAACCCAAGACAGTGGCAGACCAAGCAACGCTAGACGTAATGGGAATGGAGATTCATCTGGAGGCAACGCAGCTCAGGGCTGCACTTTCAAGCAGTTTCTCGACTGTAAACCAATGAACTATGACGGAACAGGAGGTGCTGCAGCGTTTGTGCTCTGGACGAAGAAGACTAAAGCTACTATCCGCATGAGCAAGTGTACCGCGGATCAGCAAGTCACTTTTGCTACTGGGTTGTTTGTCGATGAAGCCTTGACTTGGTGGAACTTGCAAGTCCAAACCTTGGGCGATGATGCCGCTTATGGCCTAACTTGGGATGAACTGAAGGAAAGAATGAGAGAGAAGTACTGCTATCGTGCTGAACTCCAAAGACTGGAAACAGAGTTCTGGCACTTGACCATGGAAGGTGCTGACATTAATGGTTACACTCGAAGGTTCCACGATCTGTCTAGAGTGCTTCCCTACATGGTGACTCCCGAATTTAAGCGCGTTGAACGCTACATTTGGGGACTGGCCTCAGAATTTCGTGGCATGGTAACTTCGGCCAAACCCCAAACTATCACTGAGGCTGTAACTCTGGCTGTCAGCCTTACTGAAGATTGTGTTCGTATGAAGAAGCTATCACTGAACCCAACAGAAAAGACCGAGACGCATGCTGAGTCGTCCGGCGACAAGAAAAGGAAACATGCAAACCTGAATCAAGCAACTCGTAACAACAAGGGTTTCAACAAGAAGCGCGACACTAACCCGCCTCAGGAGACGAAAACCCTTGCAACCATGAATGACGCTCCTGCCAAGAGGTACCTGGGCACTCGGCCCATTTGCAACAATTGAAAGCGTCATCACGAAGGGGTTTGTCGCGTTCCAAAATGCGAAGTGCGGAAAACTGGGTCACCATACTGAGGATTGTTGGGGAAAAGGAAATAAGAACGGGAATGGAAACCGCAACGGGGCTGGTAATAGAAACAATGGTGGAAATGGAAATGGTGCTGGTAACGGGAATGGGCGAAACCAAGGATGCTTCAGTTGTGGAAGCAAAGATCATTTCATGAAAGATTGCCCAAGAGGAAACAATGCTCAGGCCCGAGCATTTGTGATTGGAGCAAGGAACGCACGCGAGGACCCTAACGTGGTCACCGGTATGTTTCTCGTTAACAATCACTTTGCATCCATATTATTTGACACTGGTGCCGACTATAGCTTCATGTTTGTGGAATTTAAACGTATGCGTGGAATAGAACCTAGTAGATTAGATATTCCTTATTCTATAGAGCTAGCCAATGGTAAACTCGTTGAATCTGGCGAAGTTGTTAGAAGCTGCACGTTAGAACTGGGTGAACGAAGTTTTAGCATCGACCTTTTACCTATTCAATTGGGTAGCTTCAATGTAGTGGTCGGATTGGACTGGTTGTCCAAGAACAAAGCTGAAGTTATTTGTCACGAGAAAATCATTCGCATCCCTCTGGCAAATGATGAAACTCTCATTGTACATGGAGAAAAGCGAGACGCGCCTCTTCGAATCATCAGTTGCATGAAGGCACAGAAGTGCTTAAGGAAAGGATGTGTTGTCTTCCTAGCGCACGTCGTAGATAAGAAAGCTGAGGAGCCGAAACTCGAAGACATTCCTATGGTGAAGGAATTTCCTGATGTTTTTCTCGAAGATCTGCCAGGACTACCTCCGCAACGACAAGTCGAATTCCACATAGACTTGGTTCCAGGAGCCTCTCTTGTAGCCAAGGCTCCCTATCGGCTTGCACCATCCGAAATGCAAGAATTATCCACACAACTCCAGGAGTTGTTGGATAAAGGATTCATAAGGCCAAGCTTCTCGCCTTGGGGAGCTCCAGTATTGTTCGTGAAGAAAAAGGATGGGACTCTGCGGATGTGTATCGATTACAAAGAACTGAACAAGCTCACTATCAAGAATCGGTATCCATTACCGAGGATTGATGACTTATTTTATCAGTTGCAAGGATCAAGTTACTATTCCAAGATCGACCTTCGATCTGGATACCATCAGTTAAGGATACAAGAGGAAAGCGTACCAAAGACTGCATTCAGAACACGCTATGGGCATTACGAGTTTCTTGTGATGCCATTCGGACTGACGAACGCGCCAGCGGTATTTATGGATCTGATGAACCGCGTATGCAAACCATATCTCGATAAATTCGTGATTGTATTTATCGATGATATCCTGATTTACTCCCGAACGAAAGAAGAACATGAGCAACATCTCAGAACTATTCTGGAACTACTGAAGAAAGAGAAGCTTTATGCAAAGTTCTCAAAATGCGAATTCTGGATTCGCGAAGTACAATTTCTTGGTCACGTTGTAAATAAGAAGGGCATTCATGTAGACCCGTCCAAGATTGAAGAAATAAAGAATTGGGAAGCTCCCAAGACCCCAACGGAAGTTCGACAATTTTTGGGCTTAGTGGGCTACTACCGACGTTTCATCGAGAATTTCTCCAAGATAGCTCAACCGCTAACGACCCTTACACAGAAAGACAAGAAATACGACTAGGGTTACAAACA
Organism: Helianthus tuberosus; assembly: GCA_030545235.1. NCBI lineage: Eukaryota > Viridiplantae > Streptophyta > Magnoliopsida > Asterales > Asteraceae > Helianthus > Helianthus tuberosus. Next base: position 112,754,745 of record CM060394.1, on the reverse strand, counting down.
GGAAGAAGCCTTCCAGCTACTTAAAAATAAGCTATGCGATGCACCGATACTATCCTTACCCGAAGGCACTGAAGACTTCGTGGTTTACTGCGACGCTTCACGACAAGGCTTGGGTTGCGTGCTCATGCAACGCCAGAAAGTCATCGCTTACATTTCAAGACAATTGAAGGTACATGAAAAGAATTACACCACGCACGACTTGGAACTAGGTGCGGTGGTATTCGCCATGAAAATCTGGCGACACTATTTCTATGGTACTCGATGTACAATCTTCACAGATCACAAAAGCCTGCAGCACATACTTGATCAGAAGGAATTAAACATGCGACAGCAATGTTGGGTCGAGCTGCTGAACGATTATGACTGCGAGATTAAGTACCATCCTGGAAAGGCAAACGTTGTAGCAGACGCACTAAGTCGAAAGGAAAGGGTTAAGACCCTAAGGGTTCGAGCATTGGAAATGACTATTCGAATGAACCTCACTGCACGCATTCGTGATGCACAACAAGAAGCTCTTAAAGGAGAAAACCGTAAAGCTGAATACCTCCGGGGTATCTTGAAATACATGGTGCCAAATGAAGAGGGAGCCTTATACTTTAAGAAGCGTATTTGGGTTCCGCTCTATGGTGGCATACGAGAAGTCATCCTTGATGAAGTGCACAAGTCAAAATACTCGATCCATCCAGGATTGGACAAAATGTATCAAGACTTAAAAGAATACTATTGGTGGCCGAGACTCAAAAGCGACGTTGCTGTCTATGTTGGAAAATGCCTAACCTATGCTAAGGTTAAGGCTGAATATCAGAAACCATCCGGCCTGCTACAACAACCAGAGATACCCATGTGTAAATGGGAGCAAATCTCGATGGACTTCATAACAAAATTACCCAGGACCCTGAGAGGGCAAGATATGATATGGGTGATAGTTGATCGGTTAACAAAGTCCGCGCACTTCCTACCGATCCGAGAAAAAGACAGCACTGGAAAGCTTGCTGAGATATACTTAAAGGAAATTGTGGCACGTCATGGAGTGCGTATCTCAATCATTTCAGACAGAGATGGACGCTTTGTCTCAAGAATCTGGCAATCCTTTCAGGAAGCCTTTGGATCTCAACTAGATCTAAGCACGGCATTCCATCCACAAACAGACGGCCAGAGCGAACGGACTATACAAACATTAGAAGATATGCTTTGCGCATGTGTCATGGACTTAGGCGGCAGCTGGGATACTCACCTACCTTTGGTTGAGTTTTCGTACAATAACAGTTATCATACAAGCATAAAAGTCGCGCCGTTCGAAGCTCTGTATGGCCGCAAGTGTCGCTCACCCCTATGTTGGGCAGACGCTGGAGATAAACGTATGGTTGGTCCTGAACTTGTACAAGAGACAACCGACAGGATTATACAGATCCGAGAGCGCATTAAGGCGGCTCGAGATCGACAAAAGTGCTACGCTGATCGAAGACGAAAACCATTAGAATTCGAGGTGGGAGACAAAGTTTTGTTGAAGGTCTCACCTTGGAAGGGCGTAGTAAGATTCGGAAAACGTGGAAAGCTGAATGCACGATACATCAGACCATTCAAGATCTTGGAAAGAATTGGTACCGTGGCATACAAGCTGGAATTACCGGAAGAACTTAATGGAGTACATGATACGTTCCATATATCCAACCTCAAGAAGAGTCCAACACAAGAAGACGTGATCATCCCTGCGAATGAAGTGCATATTGATGATGCCCTCCGATTTACAGAACAACCCGTTGAGGTTACCGATTAGAAAGTCAACAAGACCAGGAGGAGCAGTGTAAAACTTATCAAAGTACGTTGGAACTCTAAGCACGGACCCGAGTACACGTGGGAACGTGAAGACCAGTTCATAGAAAAGTATCCCCACCTGTTCAAGAAGACTCCTGCGAGAGTTAGCTCAGCCTGAATTTCAGGACGAAATTCTTTTAAGGGGGGGAGACTGTGACAACTGGCACCAAACCGGTAATTTCTGTATACTTTAATTATTATTTAATGACTGCAATTGTGTGCTTAAATGTCAGCATTGTCTGAATACATACTAAACAAGTGAATTCATGCATGTATTATACTACAAGAATTACTTTATACATTAATGAGAGCGTTGCGTCAGAAATACTAGTAAACTCACCGGTAAAACACAAAATGTCAACAACTCTGTAGAAAGCAGTCAGACATTAGAACTGAGGCCTAGGTGTAGGTCCAATGATAAGGATACATTAAAACCCAAGAGTACATACAAGGGTTAACATATATACATTCCGGAAGCTAAAATAAGCACTAGAAAGCACCCGAAACGCACTTTAAGTGCAGAATTTTAGTAAATTCAGCTATAATCAGTATTATGACACTGAAATATTATGCAGAAATTATGATTTATCATCCAGAATACTTCCCTAAGTGTCGGGAATTAAAAGTGTCACACAAAGATACTTGAAAGACATTAAACGGTGCAATTCAGCACTTTAACTAACCGGTATCTAACCGAACAACCGGATATTACCCGGAACATCAAAATATTATTAGAAACATTGTTTTTATTTTACCAAGCTAGTTATGGTCCCCAAACATCATAACACACAATATAACAACTAGTAACCATATAACCTAACTAATACTTGAACCATAACTAGCTAAACTAATTACTAGTTACAACCTACACCTATACCCCCCCCCCCCCCCCACCTATTGGACGGTCCAACAAGGGACCAACCTTGTGATTTCTTTTGTTAAAATAATGGATCTTGTCTCCCCTTTATTGACATATTACACAATGGTTATTAAGGAGTTAGTAGTTTATAAGATGGACTTGAAGATCTTAACCTCATAACTTCACACAACACTTCAACACACCATTTCCTTCTCCTTCCTCTCCCTACCTACGGCTTCAACCACACACCCACACACCTTCATTTTCAATCCATATCCATCCATTCTAAGGTGATATTAAGGAGTAAGAAGGCATATGAGGAAGCTAGGAGCTTGTAGAAGTTGAAAGACCTCTCTTATTTGCTTTTATCCACTCCATTTGTCCTCTTGATCATCCCAAGCCTTGACCTAGTGGTAAGAACTTTAATCTCTTCATTTTTCATCTTATTTAGGTGGTTAAAGAATGATACATGATGTTAATCTTGAATAACACTAAGAATCATAAGAAAAGAACTTGAACATAAGCTTTAAATATGAAGAGATCATGTTATTTAGTGTTGATATGCTTGTTGATGGATGATTATTTGTAGAAATGATGTTGATCATCATGTAGTCTTGCTAGATCATGATTAAAAACATAATCTAGCAAGATGAGAGGATGAACATGTTAAAGGTTATGAAACATCCTCACCAAAAAGTCATGAACTTGAATAAATATGATGTTTCTTGTAAAATGAAGAACAAGTAAGTTTAAAGTCTTGTAAATCTAAATATTTCAAGTATGATTTACCAAGAAACCAAGTTAAAAAAATACAAGTTTCACTAAATCTTGGTTCTTACATAAATAAACATCATTTTTAGTGGTTAACAAAGTAAAGAAACACATGTGTAACAAGAAAAATACATGAAGAAATATTTTTAGAAAACATGAAAATAAGTTGTAAAGAATCATATTCTTTAAAAATGTAGTTTTTAAAGAAGCAACCACACTTTAAAGGGTAACAAGACTTACTAAATGCACTAGTAAGTTACTACACATTTTTGTAAATTATCAAGTTCATGAAATAGAGTATGTATTATACTTGATAGTGTATTAGGACTTGAAAATACGCTAAATACTCATGAGAAGTAAAAACACAAAAATACACATACAACATACAAGATACATAATTCGGGTGCAAAATACAAGATCAATCAATCAATCAATCATACCCAGTAAAATCCCACAAATAACAGAGCTATTGGTAGGGTCTGGGGAGGGTGGGATGTAGGCACACCTTACCCCTATCCCTAGGGATAGAGAGGCTGCTTCCAGTGCAAAATACAAGATACTTATATTTATTTTTGAGAAAATAATATAAGTAAGACCCATAGTTAAAAATATAAATTATTTTTAACACAAGAACAAATGCACAAAAGATAGTGACTGTACTTGTGCGGTACAAGTCTAGTGACTAATGATAATAAAACACGTTTAGGGCACGACGCTATATAAGCAAAAACCGGTGAAGTTTACGACGCAAGGAACGCAAAGTTGTGAGTTGATGCTCCCCTTTTTCTTTAATTGTTTTCAGTTTTATAATTTCGGGGGTGAAATACATGTTACTGAATGTTTACAGGAAAGTTCGTGTCCCCACTTTTAATATTTTACATGCTTTTAAACTGGGGCGAACACATGAAAATTGATACTTGATATAATAAACGAGAGTTGATACTTGATATAATAAACGAGAATTGATACTTGATATAATAAACGAGAATTGATACTTGACATGATGAATACATAAACAAGAAGCACTCTTGGTGATCACTAGTACCAAGTATGATGCGTTTTGAGGAATGATACGAGAAATCGTGTCACGAATAGGGTACCATAAGCACCATTAATCGTGTACATACTTAGACCGCAGAACAAAAGGTTAGATCTAACGGGTGACCAGGCAGCCACACTCTCGGTGAACACTAGTACCGAGTAGTGCTTTTGTGTCTCCGTCGTGAATCGACAACTAGAAAAATGCCTATGGTTTGGTGACTTCCTATGTCGTGTCACATATTAATGGCCTTGCAACCCATTAACTACACAAGAATACTTTATTTGTACGAAGTTCGTACACAAGAATACTTTATTTACACAAGAATACTTTATTTTCACAAGATACTTATCATGTTGCTAGGGGGGCAGCCCTGTGCCGATCCCCATACCCATTGGTCTGATGCAGTTTTCTTTTTGATTTCATCAAACTGAACAGCCAATCTGACTGGACTCCACGAATCTATCCTCTCATCTGCAGCCAATTGATGATCAAATTTAATTATGGAAAGTTTGACTTCTATCCTAGTAATGTTCTTTACTTCTTTATATAAACAAAGACTTCATTTGTTTCAAGTTTTGATATACATAGATACATAAATCTATACCATAACCAATTAACTGAAAACGACTGATTAGATAAGAGACAACAACAACCGAACATTTCAGTTTTGGTGGAAACTCATAACTGAACTGAACCGTCCTGTCCACAACCCAAGTTAGACTTGTCTCGGTGAAGGAACATAACTAAGTCATGGTTTGTTCTAATTAAAGCACGTTTAAAGTGAAGTTCTCCTCTCTCATCCATAGCAAATGTGTCTTAAACGTGTTGTTGGTATTAATTAAAGCGAGACATTTGTTATGAACCAATATCTCTTATTTATGTGGATAGAACTAAACGATTTGTGATTCACTAAGTTTGATTGGTAAAATAGAGAAAAGACTCGAGGAGTACTTTTTAAGAATAATGAAATAACATTTATATGAGTTTTGAAACTAGGATGTTATCGTTTATATATAACAGTTTAGGAAGTCAAATTTATCATGTACCTAACATATATTAACAATCTTTTGATGTATACAACGTTACAAACACACCTTTATATCTATAAAGGTGGTAGAACAATCAAATTTCATTACAAAACTGCGTGAGAAAAGTAATTGTAGCAGTGAGCGTTAACCATGCTAAAACTCACATGTATTTCAGGTAACTAAGGTGGATGTTCGCGCGGTCTTACTTATGCTCTTGGATGTCGTCTATGTTACGTTTAAATAAAGTTGTAGACTTTCAGACAATATGTTGTCTCGTGATGTAAACACTTAAACTATGATTTTCAATTATGTAATGTTGGCATTTGAAGTTATTTTATGAGCATGTAGTATGTTTACCTTTCGTATGCAATGAGAACCTTTCATGATCACACCTCGTGCTTCCGCCGCAGAAAGGGGTGTGACAGATATAAACCATATGACTTTTTCATACAAGACGATTTACTACTTGGTTTTACAAAAACAAATGTTTTCAGTCAAGATTCATGGCTACAATGGTTTTGGTTTACTTCTGTCATCTTGTAAAGGTGATAAAACATATTGCAATATCAAACACTTTTTGGTTTCAAGGTACATACTCGACAAATGTCGTAGTTGGACGAGGTATTGCAATATGGATTCAAAGCCATGAATTTGAAAAATAAAACCTATGTACTAGCCGGCATTTTTATGCTGACTGTTTTCACATAGGTTTCAGGTGGTTTTGTTTGATAAAATTGATGATGACTATGCATGCTCACGTAGGAATGGGCGAGGCCTTAGTGACTATAAAACAAGAAACACAATGTGTTTGAACTTGTTTGTTTTACTTTAAGACAATGTAAACGTTTAATAATACAATAAAACGAAACTTTAATCCATGTGTTGTGAAACAATGATTCTGTTAGGACCCTCCCCGACGTTTCCGTCGCGGTTTTGTTGTTTTAACGCAGCCAGGGTGTGACACACACACACATATATATATATATATATATATATATATATATATATATATATATATATATATATATATATATAGTGAAATGGATGAAAGTGTGAAAACGGTGAGAACGGATCCTAGTCGAACACGTGGCGGGGGGTGCTAAATGATATGTAGGGGCACAATTGTCATTGTCCACGTTCCCCTCAATTAATGGCGTTATAATTCCATTTAAAACGAAATTCCAAAAATTTCGTATTAGCGATTACCTCCTCTCCAAGCTTTCTAGATCTATGGTGTCTAACTTCGATTCCATTCTACAAAGATATAGATGGCGTTTTCATATGTGTTCCAGCAAATCATGCAACAGATATGGCGTTTTGTTCTTTATGCTTGTTTCAATGGCGTTTTTTTCCAAAGTAATATTTCAAAATGGCGTTTATGTTTCAATAGCGTTTATGTTTCAATGGCTTTCTTCCTATATTCAATATTTGGTGTTTTCATTATTAATGTTAATTGTCGTTTGGGATCTAATATATGCTTATTGTTTACGGTCAATGGCGTTTTACACCTGGTTATATATATCTGATTAGTTGTGAATAATGGTGTTAATTTTAAACATCAGTTCTTACTATTTGTTAATTATTGAACTTATGGCGTTTTCATTAACATGTTTTCTGAAGACAGTAACAACAGTTCTTCATATTGTTTATTATTCAATAGAAGATAACATAAACACAAAAACGCCAAAAAAGATGGCGTTTCAACTGGAATGGAATGATGTATATGGCTCGTAGTTTAAGGTGAGAATTTTAATAGCGTTTTACTTATGAGTTTGGCGTTTTGTATTAGAGCAGTCAAAATATACTTTTACCCTTAATGAAGTGCGTCCACGTAATAAAGTTGATGTTATTTACGAAAACGCCAACGTGCCAATTTAATCCATAGATTGTTTTGATCTAACGGATGAGGGGCGTTCTCACCATTTTCACACTTATAGGCGTTTTCTCTAAATCTTGGCCCTATATATATATATATATTGTGAAATATCCACTAAAAATGAGTTTTGCCTAAGGAGCCAAAGAATGATTGTGAAGATGGTATGTGGCACTCTTTAGACTATCCGTTGTGGACACATCACCGGGGGACGTTAGCTAGCTGGAGTGCCACCCTGGTCGCGTACACCACGACGTCTAGGCTTCCGAAGGGGCACGAACGGAGGCTTCAGTGTGGCCACTTGCGCGATTGGGCATGTGAAGGAGTGTTTTGGGGGTGTTTTGGGGCGCTATTTGTTAAGTAACCACAATAGGCTCAAGTAAAGGGGTGTGGGTGGGCAAGGTGATGAGTAGACGTCTAGTCAATGCCATGTGTCGCAATATTAGAGGATGAATTCGGATTGTGGCTTCAACCACAACGGACAGTCTTATAAGGAGGATGGAATGATATTTTAGTCAATAAACACAAACTTTCACCCTTTTTTTTCTAAAAAATACAACACAAAAAATATAGTACAAAAAGATCTAGCACAAAAGAAATCTAGTACAAAAAATTCAACCCAAAAAAAAAATCAGCACAAAAAAATATGGTACATTAGAATCAGCATAAAAATATAGCACAAAAATATAACACAAAAAAATATAGCACAAAAAATACAACCCAAAAAATGTACCAAAATACAACATAGAAATGTAACACAGATTTTTGGGTTTTTTTAATTAACATATTTTGTATAGCAACACTGTACTCAAATTAAGAATAAAAAGCTCCTCGATTTTATGGTGGATTTTAAAAAAAAAATGATGTTGTATAAAAAAATTATGAACGTTAGTGTCTTGCATATGAAGAGAAAAGTCAACAAATAGGCTATTTCAAAAATACTCTTACACTCATTTTTCCGTACATTTTCATCTTAGCAATTAATTTTAAAGATGAAAGTTTAAGATCACTTCTTATCCTACTTACGGCATTCACATTGGAGACTTCATCTCTATCTATATATTTAAATAAAAAAATACATATTTCTCTAAATTTTTATTAATTTTTAAAAATCTCTCACATCCAAACCTCAGTCTTACTTACATTAACTTTTTATATTATTATTTTCTCTTTTCTACACACTCATAAAAAAATATAAAGAGTTGAATATAACCCTCTAAATATAGAGGTGTATTTTAATCTCTTTAATTTTTTCTCGAGTAAATTGTCATTTTAGTCCCTAAGTTTTGTCCAAATTTGCCAGTTTAGTCCAAATAGTTTTTTTTTTGCATCTGGGTCCCTGACTTTTACATTTTTTTGCCATTTTGATCATTTTGCCTAACTCCATCCATAAACCCCATCTGTAACCAGGGGTATTTTGGGGATTTCCTTAAAATATGTTTTCAGTTGCCATTTTGATCCAATTACAAAAAATCAAAAAAATTCCAAAAAATCAAAAAAAATCCAAAAAATTCAAAAAAATCTAAAAATAAAAAAAATTCTAAAAAATCATAAAAATTCTAAAAAATTCAAAAAAATCTAAAAATTCAAAAAAATCTAAAAAATCAAAAAAATTCTAAAAAATCATAAAAAATCAAAAAAATCAAAAAAATTCTAAAAAAAAATCCAAAAATCATTAAATGTTTCGGCACGAACCGTTTCGACCCGTACCGTTTCGAACTGAACCGTTTCGACTCGTACTGTATCGAACCGAACCGTTTCGACGCAAATCGTTTCGAACCCGTACCGTACCGTATCGACCCGAACCGTTTCGACGCGAACCGTTTCGAACCCGTACCGTTTCGACCCGTACCGTTTCGAACCCGAACCGTTTCGAACCCGAACCGTTTCGAACCCGAACCGTTTCGAACCCGAACCGTTTCGACACGAACCGTTTCGACCCGTACCGTTTCGAACCCGTACCGTTTCGACCCGTACCGTTTCGAACCCGTACCGTTTCGACCCGTACCGTATCGAACCGAACCGTTTCGACGCGAACCGTTTCCACGCGAACCGTTTCGACGCGAACCGTTTCGACGCGAACCGTTTCGAACCGAACCGTTTCGACCCGTACCGTTTCGAACCGTACCGTTTCGACGCGAACCGTTTCGACCCGTACCGTTTCGAACCCGTACCGTTTCGAACCCGAACCGTTTCGAATCGAACCCGAACCGTTTCGACACGAATCGTTTCGACCCGTACCGTTTCGAACCCGTACCGTTTCGACCTGTACCGTTTCGAACCCGATACGGTACTGGTCGAAACGGTTCGGTTCGAAACGGTACGGGTTGAAACGGTTCGTGCCGAAACATTTAATGATTTTTGGATTTTTTTAGAATTTTTTTGATTTTTTTGAATTTTTATGATTTTTTAGATTTTTTTGAATTTTTAAGAATTTTTATGATTTTTTAGAATTTTTTTTATTTTTAGATTTTTTTGAATTTTTTGGAATTTTTTTGATTTTTTGGATTTTTTGTAATTGGATCAAAATGGCAACTGAAAACATATTTTAAGGAAATCCCCAAAATACCCCTGGTTACAGATGGGGTTTATGGATGGAGTTAGGCAAAATGATCAAAATGGCAACAAAATGTAAAAGTCAGGGACCCAGATGCAAAAAAAAAACTATTTGGACTAAACTGGCAAATTTGGACAAAACTCAGGGACTAAAATGGCAATTTACTCTTTTTTCTCTATTATAGTGGTTTCAACGTAGTAGCATTTTTGTTGTTTCTTGATTCTTCTACTTTTTTCTTTGTATTATATAAAATGTCCACATATATAGGCTTCAGTGTTAATGCTTTTAGGAAAAACTAACTTTTTGTTTAATGCTACCCCTATATAGATATATGTGTATATGTATATATATATATATATAGAGAGAGAGAGAAAGACATACATATATATAAATGTATACATGTGTATTATACATTAAAAACACTTATTAAACAATAACATATGAAAAGAGGTGTTGTCTTAGGCTGAACGGTGTGGGGGATGGCACCGACTCGTGTCGGTGCGTCCTGGCTCGGCAACACTGCCCCCTTGGGGCTCATTGCATCACATTCGTCGGTAAAGGGACGGAACCAATGCTCCCATTTTTTGTTACATGTCATTGATCAACGGCTATTTCTTAAAAAATCAATTTTATTTAATATATAAATCATTCATCCCATTCATTTTTTACAAAAAAAAAAAAACTCACCCACACTCTCTAAATTCTCAAACTCTCTCCAAAAACAACCTAGTGTCTTCTTCATCTCCGTGGTGTTCATCATTTTCGGGTGGAGCCACACAATTTTTTGTAAACGTCATAGTGTGGACGACACAAATGATCATTGCGGAGGAAGAAGAGGAAGAAACCATATCACAACCACGAACTAGGCAACCGACAATAAACAGAAACCGAGAAGGTTAGTTTATATTTGTATTTATAGATTTTATATGGCTTTTATATTTCGTATTAATAATTCATTTCTACGTTCACTTACTATGTCGTTATTATATTTTTATTTGTAATGTGCGTGTAGAAGCCCACCATAGATTGATGGGCGATTACTTCGCCGACGAACCCTTGTACACTGCCATGATGTTTAAACGCCAGTTCCTTATGAGTCGTTAACTGTTCTTACATATAGCAAATGAAGTGTCGAGGTTTGCCCCCTTTTTACATTAAGATTCGATGCTAGAGGCAAAAGAGGTTTCACCACCTTACAGAACTGCACAGCGGCAATTCACCAATTGGCTTACGGGACGACAGCTGATGCGTGGGACAAGTATTTAAAGTTGCCTGAAAGAAGTGCACGAGAATGTTTGTACAACTTTTGCAAATGTGTGGTGAAGCTGTACAGCAAGAAATGTTTGCGAAAACCAAACGCAAATGAGGTCCAAAAATTGTATCCATTCAACGAAGAAAAGCATGGATTTCCAAAAGTGCTCGGAAGCATTGATTGCACGCACTCGTCGTGGCGGCATTGCCCTAATGCATGGCGAGGTCAATTTATGCTAGGCGATTATTGACATCCAACAATAATACTAGAGGTTGTTGCTTCACAAGATATGTGGATTTGACATGCTTTCTTTGATGTTCCTTGTTCGCAAAACGACCTTAACGTCATCCATCAATCAAAGATCTTCAACGATGACATACAAGGAACCGGTCCAGATACCAAATTTACGGTTTCGGGGGTGAAATACAGGCGCGGGTATTATCTTGCTGATAAAATATACCCATCATACTCTACAATCGTAAAAACTATTTTGCACCCGTCAGAAAAAAAAAAGAAAGAAATTTGCTATGTTTCAAGAGGTTGCGAGAAAGGAAATTGAACGGTGGTTAGGGGTTTTACAACAGAAATGGCACATCATTAAATACCCAGCACGTGCTTTACACCAAAAAAATTGCGATGCTATATGGATGCCTATATCTTGATACATAACATGATCATGGAAGATGAAGGTAGAATGATTTGTGTGTATGACGAAAATACGGTTAACGAGAATTATGTTCCGGTAAGTCTGGAACAACAAGATTTAAACATGTTCTTGTTACATAACGAGTACATACATGAAAACCTTGGTAGAATACATTTGAAACAACGCAAACAACAAACCCAATGACAACGCAGATAACGACCCCAATGACGACTAGTATGTTTTTTTATATAAGTTTAGGTTTTATGTTTTTAATGTAATGTATGCTATATTATTAATTTTAGTATTTAATTTTGTTTTTATATATATTGAATATTATTTATCAAAAAATAAAGAGGAGGCTAATCAATCACATCATAAGCCCATCACTTGGGTGATGTTATGACCTCTGATGATGTGACCTCCTATGTGAAGGGCCATCCTAAATGATAGGGTTCCACCTAGATCAGCTAAGACCATGCGTAGTGAGCGTGTTTTGTTTAAAAAAAGCCCCCAAAAAGGTCTGATCACGCCAATGCCCCACCCCCTTGGGCGTTTTTGGGCGTTATTTTCGAAAAAAGCTCAGAAGTGTGTTTTAAATCACGCCAAAATAGAAAATTGTTGGCCAATCAGATACAATCCCTCTTTTTCTTGGCCTAATCACACCAAGGCCCCACCCCTTGGGCGTTTTTGGGCATTATTTTCAAAAAAACCTCCGAAGCGTGTTTTAAATCACGCCAAAATGGAAAACTATTGGCCAATCACATGCATCTCTCTTTTTCTTGGCCAATCCCTTTTATTTTTTGTTAGTTTTTTTTTATTTAATTTTTTACACCCCTTTTTAACATAATACCCACATCCTCACCATACCCATTTTAGAAAAAAACGCCTAATAATTACCCCTTGCTGGCTGAACTGCCACATGACGAAAAACGCCTAAAGATAAAGTCATTATTCACCCTTACCACTACGCATGGTGTAAGGGGCTTCAACTATCACCGTAAAAAATGACTGACGTATTTTTTTTTTTTTTTTTGAAAAGTAATGCCTGATGTATAGGACCTCCAAATAGTATTGTTTCTAATTTATTTACTATTATTATTTGACCAACTGACGGAGACATGACAAGCATACAATCTTTGAATTAGAGGGATTGTTCACGATTCATAGAGAAGTTCTGTGGAATAAAATCATAAATATTTGTATATGACAAGTGGAAGTTTGGTCCCCTCCTACAAAATGTCATAGAGAAGACATATGGCTCATAGTTATCACTAAATATGGTAACTTTTTTCGATGGCTTTTTAATCTTCACAGCCTTGGTCTTATTTGCAATACTAATACGTAATCTTTAACAGAAAAAAGTAGTAATGCCCCTAAATCATCAAGACATGCCGTGTTAGAGTTATAATAACCACTGAAAACCAACAACACAAAAAACCCTAGTAGAAGGATCAGGTTACCAACAAAATCACTATATCCAAATGTCTTTCTTTGAGATTCTCGTAGTTTGCTGAAATAATTTTGGATGTATGTGTTAGGGTGGCCATACACCATCTTCATTTGCACGAGAAGTGGATTTCTTATTGAGACTGCCTCTAGTACTATTTCAGAAATTTTCGAGTCACAATGATGGGCGTACGATGATGGAATCACTAATAATGTCTTGTTGGAACAAAGTAGAATGCATAATATATTTGTGTTAACCTTCTCTCTACGCATTTTTTTTGTTGAACAGTGAACTTAATGTATAAGTTTATCACACTCTCCAAATCGGAGAGCCCCGTATTGTTTCACTTTAGTCAGGCTATGTTGTCTTAACCTGGCCCACGTTTAAGGTTGTAAACGAACCGAACGAACACAAACAAGGCCATGTTCGTGTTCGTTCGTTAAGGAAATTAACATGTTCGTGAACTGTTCACGAACGCATGCCGAACATAAGTTTATGTTCATGTTCGTTCGTTAAGAAAATTCAATTGTTCACGAACAGTTCGTGAACACTGATCTCGAACACAAACGAACGCAAGTGAAAAAAAAAAGAACGCAAACGAACATTTAACTTGAAAATAAAAAAATAAAAAATATTGTTATCCTTAAACATTAGATATAAGTAGTTAAATACAACCATCAAATGATAAATCAAAACACAATAAGTCTAATACACCATCAAACGTTGAACCAACTTTAACTAACTTAGACATAATTATCCCCAAAAATGTCTTAGCATGTCCAAATTTTAGCTTACTTAGAAAAAAATGGGGTTTCAAGTTTTCAATATATTTAGATAAAAGGTTTATTATTTTTTAATATAATCAAACGAACACGAACGAACGTAACCGAACATATTACCGAACGTTCACGAACGCAGTCGAACGAACGAGACCTATGTTCGTGTTCGTTCGCTAAGCTAACCAAACGAAATTTTTGTTCGTGTTCGTTCGTTAAGCTAATCGAACGAACATAAACAAACTTCCCGCCGAACGGTTCACGATATGTTCGCTGAACGTTCGGTTCATTTACAGCCCTACCCATGTTAGCTTCAAAGTTTGGCTTTTTTTGAGCATTCCTCCGGGAAACCATACTGCCTGCTGCCACTTGACAGTCGTGCCACCACAAGAGTAGAATTCTCTAACGTAACACACGATGGGATGAAAACCCGGTTGGGTTCGGGAATCGAACTGACAACCTTACACAAGGCCTAGTCCAAATCCTTCATTGTTTATATTCACCCCAATATAACACAAGTAGGAATTGAACTTGAGTCTTCTTTGGAAAACTCGAATCTCTTACCACTAGGCCACAAATGAGGGGATTCTTTCTACGCATTTGGTTTTAGTATATGGGAATAAAAGTATTAAAAGTCATTAGTCACACATTAGTTATTATATAATTAGGATATGAAATGCAGTAATTCAACTTCTTGTGTATGATTGTTATCTTCTGAATTTTGTGGTCTTAACATTGCTAAAGGAAATAGACTATCACATTTGTTATATTATATAAAAGGTTATAATCCCTTTTCTTACATAGGTTGAATAAAGAAAAAAATCAAATGGATAATAAGGAAGTTTTAAGAATTTTAAAACGATATTCTTGAGAAGTTTTTCAAATGCATGAATAAATTTTGTGTTATGTATAATCAAAACATGTGATGTTTACGAAACTTACATGTGAAAGCATTTGCTCACTCGATTAGAGAATATGCACTAATTATCAATTTCTCATAAGTTAAGTCACAAGTGTGTTCCTCGTCAACAGAGAGTGAGGTTGATGATGTTGACATGCCCGCAATTTCAATGTATGTTTTGATGCCATGTGCGTAAACATATTATGTATGAGTGTTCTTATATGTCATGAATGAGTTTCTTTGTTGGTGTATGACTAATGCAGTGTTTGAGGCTATAGACTAAGTCTACTCTCTATTGCAAACCTAGTTCACTATAACCATTGGCTCTGATACCAATCTGTCACACCCTTAAATTCCACATGCGGAGTTCTACCGCGAGGCATGTGACAAACCAGGATCACAGTCATTAGTCATATTAAACGACCACTATATGGGTTTTGAAAAAAAAATTCCTATTTGCTCATTCATGAGAAAATACTGTTTATACAAATTAGTTGCGGAAGCGTAAACAATTACAAAATCATAATGGCTAATGTCGTTTATGTCACACCCCAACCGATGGCGGAAACATCGGGGCGCGGCATTGAGCGAAACATATTGTCCAAGAGAATTCATAACAACTAAATTACCAGATATTTAACGTTACCTCCCATACCATAACATATCAAAATAAAGCAGTTATTATAGACAAGTCGTTCTCAAAGACAAATCATAGTTTCGACAACTCATAAATTGTTTATTTGTTTCTAGACTCTCTCCTAGCTGGATTCCACAAAAGCAAGCAAAGCATAAGCATCCTAAACACCTGTCACATACGTTAAAATAAAGTCAATACACATAGTTTAAAGGTGAGCATACAAGTTTGATAGCATATAGTAGCGAAAGCGAGTTTACACATAACCAGCATGTAACACGTAGTAATGCGAAGCAAGTAGGTTATCGAAATTGAAATATGCACAGACATGACTGCGAGTTGTAGAATGCACAACACATATCACCACTGTGACATGTGAAGAAATACCCTTAACAACCCCTGTCCACGACAGGTGCTGAGTCCAAACTATAGTATTATCATTGCTAAGATGTCAGGCAACAATCACTGTGTAAACATAACATGCAAGCATTCATCGAATAACAAGTATAACATGCAGAGCGGTTAGCATGTAAAAGCGTTTGCGTTGTGTGATCGATGCGATTTGGTATAAGTAACGTATGTAACACCCAAAAGTGCGTAAAGCAAAAAGGGATCGAGTATACTCACAGATCGTGTTAAATGAATAACATAGCCTTGGATTGGATTGAAGGGAGCGCTGGAAAGTTAGCCTGATTACAGAACGATAGCATAAGCGATGAACAGTGCGTTAAACGGTGTCGAGTGAACTGAGTGACGAAGGGTCATCCGATCGGATGACCTTCCGGACTGATGGTCATCCGGTCGGATGGCCTTTCGGTCGGAGGGTGATCCGTTTGGGATGGAAGTGTTTGTGTATGATGTGACTTTGAATTTTTCGTTGTAGCATTTTCAAAATTGAGAAGTGTTCCTACAAATCAGGTCATCCGGCTGGATGGTCATCCGGACGGATAGCCGTCCGATCGGATGGCGATTCGTTTGAAACTAATCTTTCTTTTGTTTTTGGTGATAATGTTTAAGTAAAAAGGTCACAAGTCATCTGGTCGGATTGTCGTTCGATCGGATGGCAATCCAATCGGACGGCAGTCCAGTTGGTGACCTGTTCGTTTTGGAAACTTGTAAAAATCGTTAAGTTTAGAAAGTTCAGCGATTAAACTGAGACGGTATGACAACGTTTTGAACAAAGGAAACTCCACCAAGTCCAAGTCATCTGATCGGGTGGGAATCACCCCTTCCGATCACTAACTGTTCTTGACGGAAAATCATGTTCAATCTGTTAAGTCAGTCATCTCGTTGATAGGAATCGGTTCTCAAACTGGCACTTCACTAAAGAATTATTAGAAGAGCCTACACGAGCTCCGATTCTATCGGTTTTGAGTGCAAGAGTGTAAAAGAGTTAAAAGAAGTTTAAATTGGTTTGAAAATGTTTAGATTATGATGAAATCAGTGTTTAAACATGTTGAAATCTTTCAGATCTAAGTTGTTTTTGGTGGAATGAGGTCACACTTTGAAGTTCATGAGAACCCATGATGACATCACCCTAGAACAGCCCAACTCAGCCGATTTCATGGTGAAAAGTTAAGATTTGATGGTGTAAATGATGAGAAAGCGTGTGCTGATTGAAGAAGCACAAGATTTGAGGAGAAAACTTACAAGAATCACGAGGAATCGAGAGAAAATAGACCAAAAGTGTGCTGGTCCAACTAGAGAGCTATCACATCACTGTTCATGATGTGACAGGTGCTATTTATAGGTGAAGGGAAGAGAAAGGCGGTGTAGTAGTGTGATCGGAGGGCAGTCTGATCGGATGGCCATCCGATCGGATGGTCATCCGGATGGATGACCATTCGTTCGAATGGCTCCAGCGAGTTGGTTTCCTACTTTTCGTTTCGTGCGTTGAGTGTTGCGACGCGTTGCGAGTAAGCGATGCGATAGTTTTAAACAATATTTACACAAATAACATAACTCCTAATATTCACAAAAGTAAACCTTAAATTTCTATTTTGCGATGAGATTGCGTTGTGATAAAGTTGCGATTGCGTTTTCCAATAATCGCCACAAACATAAATAAACATGCACAAGTAACACATAGATAGCACACACACGTAAAACAATATCCGAAACATGCGATTCGAGTTGTGATGCGATAGCGTTAAATAGATTAGCGATAAACTCCGATTATTGCATTTACTCCACATAATACAACTAAACTAACACAAATTAAAGTATCGATTAACAAGTCAAAAAGTACAATCAATAATTAAGCAAGGAGTGACAGGTCGCATTTTGCAAACTTTTCTTCCTTTGACTTTGACTTGTACTTAGACTTCAAAAGGCGGGTTGTTACAACCTCCCCTAGTTTAGGGAATTTCGTCCCGCAATTAAGGTGCAGGCGTAACGAATAGTTGTGGATACTTAGCCTTCATGTCACTTTCGAGTTCCCAGGTGAACTCGGTGCCGCGTTTGCCTTCCCAGCGAACCTTCACAATGGGAATGCGTGAGCGTCTAAGTTTCTTGGTCTCTCGGTCCATGATCTCGATAGGCTTTTCCACGAAGTGTAATGTTTCGTCCACTTGTAGATCCTCAAGTGGTACTTGTAGATTCTGCTCGGCTAGACAGTTTCTGAGGTTTGAGATGTGGAAAGTCAGGTGGACGTTGCTAAGTTCCTCCAGTAGTTCGAGTCTGTAGGCCGCTTTGCCGATCCTTTCAAGAATCTTAAGGGGCCCAACATATCGAGGCGCGAGCTTTCCTTTCTTGCCGAATCTGATCACACCCTTCCAAGGTGAAACCTTTAGGAGGATGTGATCGCCAACGTCAAATTTAAAGGGCTTGCGGCGTCTATCGGCGTAACTTTTCTGACGACTCCGAGCTTTCAGCAGGTTGTCTTGATTTTGGAGGATTTTGTCAGTCGTTTCTTGCAGCAGCTCAGGACTGGTATTTGCGCGTCTCCGATCTCGTGCCATACAATAGGCGATCAACATTTTCTTCCACACAATGCCTCAAACGGTGCCATTTGAATGCTAGAATGATAACTGTTATTGTACGAGAATTCGACCAAAGGTAAGTGCGCGTCCCAATTACCACCGAAATCTATGACACAAGAGCAAAGCATATCTTCAAGGGTACGGATCGTTCGTTCAGTCTGACCGTCGGTCTGGGGATGGAAAGCGGTACTTAGATTGAGAGTAGTACCGAGAGTAGATTGAAATGTTTCCCAAAGACGCGAGGTAAAACGACCATCACTGTCAAAGATGATATCACGAGGCATCCCGTGTCGGCATATAATTTCGTCGGTGTAGATCCTTGCTAATCGTTCTACCTTAAAGTCTTCTCGTATCGGCAGAAAATAAGCAGATTTTGTAAGACGATCAACAATAACTCAGATGCTATCGTGACCTAATGGCGTGCGTTGGGAGTTTCGTTATGAAGTTCATAGCTATACTCTCCCATTTCCACATGGGGATCTCGGGTTGCACGAGTAAGCCAGAGGGTCTTTGCTGTTTAGCCTTGACTTTCGAACAAGTCAGGCACTTCGAAACATATACAGCGATATCTTTCTTCATTCCGGGCCACCAGTACCGTTGACGAAGGTCATGGTACATCTTGTCTGCACCAGGATGAATGGAATATCGAGACTTGTGCGCTTCAGTCAACAATATCTCCCGAAGGTTATTGCGACTTGGAATTCAGATGCGATCGAGGTAGTAGACAATACCGTTCGATTTGCTTTCTAATCGGCTTTCAGAACCAAGAATTCGGTCCTCCTTTAAGGTGCGTTCAGTGAAACAGGCATGTTGAGCGTCAAGAATAAGATCTTTGAGGTCGTGTCGGGCGTGAGTATTAAGAATGCTATGCAAATAGCTTCATCTGCTTAGAGCATCGGCAATGACATTTGTTTTGCCAGGGTGATAACGAATCTCACAGTCGTAATCGTTAAGAAGTTCAACCCATCGGCGTTGGCGCATATTCAGTTCTTTTTGGTTTAAGATGTATTGTAGGCTCTTATGGTCGGTGAAGACCGTACACTTGGTACCGTAAAGGTAGTGTCGCCAAATCTTCAAAGCAAAAGCAACTGCACCAAGCTCGAGATCGTGGGTTGTATAGTTCTTCTCGTGGATCTTGAGCTGACGAGAGGCGTAGGTGATAACCTTGTCCCGTTGCATGAGAACACAACCGAGACCGAGGTTAGAGGCATCGAAATAGACTACGAAGTCATCGCTTTCGTCGGGTAAAGCGAGAACAGGAGCATTGCAGAGCATGTGCTTCAGGGTTCGAAAGGCAGTCTCTTGTTCAGTTTCCCAAACAAAAGGCTTGTCTTTGTGCGTGAGAGAGGTAAGCGGTACAGCGATCTTATAGAATCCTTCGATAAATCGGTGTAATAGCCCGCTAGTCCTAGAAAATAACGGACATCGGACGGGTTCTTAGGTGTAACCCAACTCTTAACAGCTTCAATCTTCGCGGGATCGAAGTGAATGCCTTGACTATTGACAATGTGACCGAGGAATTGAACCTCCTCCAATCAAAATTCACACTTGGAGAACTTGGCATAGAGTCAATTCCCCTGGAGTAATTCGAGAACCAAACGTAGATGTTGTGCATGTTCGGCTTTGGACTTCGAATAGATCAGGATATCATCAATAAACACGATGACGAAGCGGTTGAGAAAGGGTTTACACACGCGATTCATCAGATCCATAAAAACCGCGGGTGCGTTGGTTAAACCAAAGGGCATAATAACGAATTCATTGTGGCTGTATCGAGTTCGAAAAGCGGTTTTGGGTATATCCTCATCTTGAATGCGTAATTGGTGATAGTCTGAGCGTAAATCGATCTTCGAGAAACACATAGCACCTTGTAGCTGATCAAACAAATCTTCGAGTCGAGGTAAGGGATAGTGATTCTTGATTGTCAGCTTATTCAAGTCCATAATAATCGATGCACATCCGGAATGATCCGTCCTTTTTGACGAAAAGGATAGGTGCGCCCCAAGGAGAGGTGATAGGGCGAATGAAGCCTTTGTCAAGCAATTCCTGGAGTTAACTCGAGAGTTTGCGCATTTGTGACGGAGCGAGTCGATAGGGAGCTTTAGCAACAGGATTTGCTCCAGGAATGAGGTCAATACGGAAATCGATATCACGAGAGGGCGGTAAACCAGGTAAATCATCAGGAAAGACTCTTGGAAAATCACGAACCACAGGCACCTTATCTATTGCCTTCTATTTCTTTTCCTTCTCCGCTACTACAATGTTAGCCAAGAAAGCCTTTTATTCCTTACGGAAGATACTTGCTTGCTTGGATACACGACATGAGTTTAATTTCTTTTGAAGGAGTTTCGCCATACACACAAAGTTGATCACCATTAGCGAGCGAGAAACGAATCATTTTATCGAAAAAAACAACTTCAGCACGATTTTCTCAAAGAAAATCCATGCCTACTATGATATCAAAATTACCAAGCTGCATCGGAATAAGGTCGATAGGGAAGACATGATTGTTGAGCTCAAGAGTACAATCACGTAGAACAGAATTAACAGTAACGGTTCTTCCAGTGGCAACTTCAACGTCGAACATCGAGGGGAGATGGGTGCGTTTACGTTTTAGGAGCTTCTCGAATTCAAATGATACAAAACAGTTATCTGCTCCAGTATCAAATAAACATGAAGCATATATACCATTCACAAGAAACGTACCATTATGTAAGGCCCTATAATTGGGTAGGTTTACGCTTATCTTTATCAAACACAATTATAGGCTATTGGGCTTAGCCTTGTAGTGGGTTAGATAATATTAGAATAAGCCATGTCGGCTAAATTAGTGATTTGGGCTTGGGTTAGGCCATGTGGGCCGAATTCTAGAAGGACCCTATATAATGACATGTTTAGTTCATTATTAGGGTTAGACATTTTTTAGAGAGAGGCTGTTTATTATTGTTCTTCTCAGTATTTTTGATTTCAGTGTGGGTGTACCAGACGGTTCTCTAGAAACCGTGTGCACTTTGATCTTAATTCTATTGATTTTGTTCTTGTTCTTATCACTTTCCTCAGTATTCCACACTCTTGATTGTGATTTTGATATCCGGTTGATAGTTCTGGACTTACAATTGGTATCAGAGCCTAAGAAGTCTTTCGTAGGCTCGATTCGTTGGATATCATTCGAAGAACAAGAAATTTTTTTTAGATCGAAGAACACGAAGAACGCTGTTGAAGATTAAGAAATTTTTGAAAATTCTGCATTTTGATCTTGTTTTGGGGAAGAACTAAAGTGTTTGCATATTTTTAGGAGACGATTAGCGAAAATAAATCAAAGAGTTTGATTTTCAAATCAACTCCATGATTCTCGGGGATTTGATTAGTTGAATTATCCACAACTGTGCAACAACGTCAAAGTTTTTGGCCAATCATTGGCTTGTGCGATCAGAAGTTATATCATCTTTTTCTGCTAAAATTTGGCTTGTGCGATTTCCTGTTACTTGTGCGATTTTCTGTTACTTGTGTGACCGACAATTTCTTATGCGACTACAACGGTGCAACAAAGTCAATTTATATTGTGCGATTACTACAATTCTTGTGCGATCTAAACCTCTTGTGCGATTAACAAAATTGTGCGACTACGGGATATTGTGCGGTTATCTTTGGCTTGTGCGATCGGATCAAACATCACTATTCATCACTCCTATAATCAATCATTCATCAATCATCATCGACCAACATCATCATCATCTGATTATCTAAGCCAGTATCATCTTCATCACCTCCATTTCGGTATCGAGTTCGAGTTTGGGTTTCCGTTATCGTCATTCACAACCAGTCGTTGTCCATCACCACCACATCGAGCTTTCGTATTCCGGCTACTGATCATCTCCACCATTCATCGATCATCACTGCACCTCTGTCATCGTTTCCATTCACCTCTGTTACACTTCACACTCATCGTCGTCAACACCGAGCACCGGCTGCCGTCACCTTCACCACCCTCCTTATCTCCGACGACCACCACTATCATTTATAACCACCTCCGTTCACCTTCAACGATCTTCATCATCATCATCATCGTTCTACAACCGATCATCTCCAGCGACTGCAGCATTCATTGTCATCATCACCAACGTTCGACCATCATCACCATCGTTTTTGTGTTTGGCAGCTGAGATTATTTATTAGGGTTTTGGAGTTGGACAACTTTTCCATAACGAAGACGAAGACAGACTTTTGATTTAGTTTTTTTAGGTTTTTATTAACTTATTAATTATAACTAGGTTTATTACTATAGCCGCGTTGCGGCGAACTTCTTTTGTCATTTAGTCTGTGTTTACATGTGTTTTGAAATCACTATGAGCGCGTTACGCATAGAACCGCTGACAAGAATAAAAAGAAAATGTAGAAAAAAAACAGTATAAGATAACCGAAAGAAAATCAACAAAAAGAGTTTTATGGTAATGATGTTGTTCGTATGAAACCCGTGGTCAGAGATGAGTAAATGGTATTGGGTACCGGTACCGAATTTCCCGAACCGAAAGATTTTAAGTCAATTCGGTAGCAACCTTTTGCTTTCCTGGTACCGGTTTGCTACCAGTTTTTACCTTCATATACCTGTACCGTAACCGGTATTTTAGATACCAGTACCAATTTAGTATCGGTTGGCACCGAGCTCATCCCTAGCCCTTAAACTAAAAAAAAGAAAACACTAAAAGTTGAAGAAAATCAATAAAAAAAGTTGCATGATACCGTTGGTGTTTGTACGGTACCCGTGATCAGGGATGAGCAAATAGTATAACCGAAAGAAAATCAACAAAAAAAGTTTTATGGTAATGACGTTGTTCGTATGAAACCCGTGGTCAGAGATGAGCAAATGGTATTGGGTAACGGTACCAAATTTCCCGAACCAAAAGATTTTAAGTCAATTCGGTTTTAACTTTTGGCGTTCCTAGTACCGGTTTGCTACCAGTTTTTACCTTCATATACCTGTACCATAACCGGTATTTTCGGTACAAGTACCAATTTAGTATCGGTTGGCACCGAGCTCATCCCTAGCCCTTAAACTAAAAAACACTAAAGTTGAAGAAAATCAATAAAAAAAATTGTACGATACCGTTGGTGTTTGTACGGTACCCGTGATCAGGGATGAGCAAATGGTATTGGTTAGAAGTACCGAATTTCCCGAACTAAAAATTTTCAATATCAATTCGGTACCTACATTTGATGTTTTCTGTACCAGGCTGGTGCCGGTTTTTACCTTCATGTACCGAGACCGAACAGGATCGTACCGTTATTTTGATAAAAGATGGATAAATGGGAAAAAAAACTTGTCACGTGGCAAGGTTTAAATGGAGAAGGTACTATTCATTTTAAATGAAAATAAACAAAAATGAAAAAAAAAACAAAAGGCTTGCCACGTGGCAAGCTTTGAATGGTGAGGGAACTATTCATAAGGTTTGTTTTTTAATATATAGGATATTAGTTATATTAGTTGTATTTAATTAAAAAAAGGGGTTTGGTTATTGTTTTGGTGATAAGTTTTGATAGGTTTGGAGGCGCGGTACAGGGAAACTGGTTCGTTCGTTTTTCAAAGGGTTTGAGTTAGCAAGTACACGGGTTCTTGCTTTGGGCTTGTGTTAAAAATCACATATTCCGGGGATCACATCTTCGGGGGATCACATCTTTGGGGGATCACTTTTCCGGGGGATCACAGTTTTGTTATTTAGAAATGTCGGCTCAAATGAACGACTACACTCCTTCTGAGGATGAGGTATGTGTAGATGATGTTTGTTGTACTTCAAAGTGTAGGGAAAAGGTAAAAGGGTTTAAAGCACAGGCCGAATCG
The DNA here is from genome assembly GCA_030545235.1 of Helianthus tuberosus. Classification (NCBI taxonomy): domain Eukaryota; kingdom Viridiplantae; phylum Streptophyta; class Magnoliopsida; order Asterales; family Asteraceae; genus Helianthus; species Helianthus tuberosus. Next base: position 112,730,327 of record CM060394.1, on the reverse strand, counting down.
CTTACTATGCAACTTCAATATACCAGATCCAGTAGTTATGAAATTAAAAAGAAACTGGGTGGGTATAAAGATATGGTGGAGGCGCAAAAGCGCGATATTCGAAAGTTGCATAGCGATCTAAGCGAAGCGAACTGTCGATATCTTCACTTCAAAGAGCTATCTGAAAAATTAACTGTTGAATTAAATGACTTAAAATCAACTTTTGATAATACAGAATTCAATTTTAAAAAGTTTGATGTTTCAAGTGAAAAAGTCGAAAATATGATAAATCAACAGTTCAAATATAGCAAAAAGGAAGTTAGGAATAAGGGATTGGGATTTGTATGCATACCTCCACCATACAATCACAATTACACCTCAATTCCCATGACTGATGAGGAGATATCCAACTCGCCTGAAATGGAATATGGGAAGCCTGGGGATAGGAAGGTTGAGCCTGTTAAGCCAAAGAAAGTTAAAATCACTAGGCCAGATAAAACCGAAATTGTTCTAGAAAAACAGGCATTTAATGAAACTTTCGTGAAACCTTCTGATACTTCAAAACACACTGAGACTCTAAGTTTTGAGAAAAATGCTGATGTTGATAAGCATTTTCAAGTATTAGATAATACTGAATCAACAATTTCTCAAAAACCATCTGAATTGCAAAATAAAAAGGAAGAGTCACAAATTAAATCGACCAATTTTCAGTTTGCTATGATGAATGAGTTTGCTGAATGGTCTCGCAAACAAAGAGAATCAGCTTCTTCATCTGATTCATCATATGACTCTTTTGAAACAACTAATTGTGAGAAATCAGAAATAGTTGAATCAGTTGAGTCCAACAATGAATCACCTGAAAAGGCTGAATCACCACAGACTGGCGTAGAGTCTAGTGAACAGAGTGATTCACACGTTTCATCTGATTCGATACATGATTCCTCAGAAATAGCTAACTGTGAAAATTCAGAGTTAGTTGAGTCAGTAGAATCTAGCAACGAATCATCTGAAACGGCTGAATCAAAATTGACCAACGAAGAATCAGAATCGACATTAGGAGCTTCTGTTAAGTCTAATGGTAAAACGACTACAGAAGCCCCTTCTGCTCTTTCGAATAACAATGATTCTGAAAATTCTGAACCAACGGTGTCACTCGAAACTGAAAGCCTTACTATGGCATCGCCTGACACCGTTTGTGAACAAGTGATGTTACTGATGCTTCTACTTCATGTGCAGATGAGGTAATAGTAGAGGATTGGGTTGAGGAGGATGATATTGTTTGTCAAAAAGCTGACGATATTTGTTTAAAAACATCAAATTTATCTGCTGATGCTCCTCCTTATGTGAGAAAGGCTGATTCTGAGCCAGATTTGAGAGGCCCTACAAAATAAATATGTGCCTCGAAAGCCAACAGTTAGAAATGAAAATGTTAAATCCAATGAATGTGCTAACTGTTGTAAACAGGGACATAAGAAGCAGGGGAGAAAGTCTGAAAAGTTTGCAAACAAATCATCCAACAAATCGTATAACTCATACTCAACATTGGTTGGATGGAATGGATCGTGATATGCTCCTTACGTAAAGAAGCAAACCTGCTACAACTGCGGCATACCCGGTCAAATTGCAAGAAATTGTACACATCGTCCCTATGTGCCATATTATACACAGCATCAGAAGGTTACACCTAGGGATAGATCTTATTCTAAGCCAATGAAGGTTAAAAAACCGAAGGCAATGATGAATAAGCATCCCCAAGTTAAACCATCTGATGGGGATTGGAATGCTGCAAAAGCTAAACGAAAACAAGCTTTGAAACCAAAACAAGTTTTGAAAAACAAAAAGGTTGAAAAGCAAACTATTTTGCCAAAGGAACCTAAGAAATTAGAGAAGCCAAAACAAGTTTGGAAGGCGAAACATAATGCAGCAACATCACCAATCCTTGAATCAAAAGGGGGCCTGTGCTTTTGAGAAGTATCTTATATTGATGCTTCAGGAATACCCAGGACCACGATGGCCTGGGTACCAATGTCTTACTAATCTCCTTACTTTTCAGGGATAACCAAGGAGGAGATGTTTACAATCCTTGGATGTTGATAGCGGTTGTTCCAGAGACATAACGGGTAACATCTCACTGTTGCAAAAAAGGTATATTTTTACAGTTGATATGTTTCGTTTAAAGGAGATAAAAGAAGTAAGTAAGACAAGATCAGCGAAAAAGGTACACATTTGAATTTCATATTTTGATTTCGATATTGATTAGTCATAAATCTTATGATAGAACGGTTATACAAAAACAACAAAAATATTTTCATTTTCTTTTGTGTTTCTCTTTGTACATACTTTCTCGTTGCCGGGTAAATTTGCGCGTAAGATTTACGCACAAATTTAGGGGGATATCCATCTGTCTGTACGTATATTTAAAAATCAGAAAAATATAAAAACATTGAAAAATCAGAAAAATACAAAAATAGTTCTTTGCTTTTGCCATGCCCCGGCTACAACCTGGGAAATGAAATGAAATTTCATTATGTGGATTAAGGCTGACTCATGTAAGACCAATATTGAAATGGCCCGACTCTAGAGCGATATGTTGGTAGGCTTTATTCTGATGGCTGGATTCTTTGACTGGTTCTGTGCAGAACATAAAATTACTTTATGGCCTCAGGAAAGAATGTCACTTGGAATTAGGACATGGCTATTTGAATACGTGTGTGATTTCCCGATACACACAATTTCGTTCTAGTTCTGAAATCTTTTCTGACCAACTCGTGTATCTCCTTTGTTTTGCGTGAGCAAAGACCTGAAGGTGCTAGGCAACGTCGGCTTCTGTTTTGCGTGAGCAAAGACCTAGCTGTACGTTGTCGCGCTATAGATCAATTACACACGAAAGAGGCTCTCTAGTGCCCAAAAGAAACCCGAAAAACCTATATCAAATTGAAAGAAAAATTCATTTGATCTGTATATTATATCCATATCTCTGCAAATGATTTATTCTTTTCTCTTCTTAATCCAGTCCCAGTCAAGGTTTCAGAATTCTAGAACGGGCTTGTGAAATATGTGGTAAGGAAACTACTCGTATGATAGCGTGTTCGAATTTAAAATTCCGGGATTTGATTGTGATTTAAATTGAGTGTTCAAATCAATTAAATTGAAAAACATGATAAATCAGTTGCAGACCGTTACATGAAAAAGTCCTAAGGAGATAAGTTTAAGTGGACAAACATATTGGCAATCGCTCGGATCACCCAAAATAAATTAGTGTTGATAAGTGTAGTCTAGCCTGAAACACTGTGATTTGATCCCATTGCAATTTATAATTGTATAATTCGTTTCTTTGTTTATTTATGTTTTAGTTTATATTGTTAGTTTTTATAAAATCAAAAATCCAAAAATAGAGTGTTTATTTGTTTTATTAGAAATTTAACCGTTCTTGAAGATTTGATTGATCATCATAATTTGAAAGAAATTTGAATTGTGAAATCCGAGTACAAATACTTGGATGTACCGAGTGTTCACGTGGTATTTCCCTCTGTTGCACAAAATTGTTTGCTTATGAATTTTTGAGTATGTGCAGAATTTAATGTTAAATCAAGAAACAGGGGTTGTTGAAGATTGAGATGCTGTTTGTTGCTAACAAAGCTTGAAGCATCAGAATAGCAAGATGTACCTGAGTCAAAAGAACCAGATACAAGTCATCATCTGACAATGATAGTACATGTGAAGAAGTACCTGTGAACCTGCTTGAAATAGAGACATTGACAAAGAAAAGAGTTGCTGAGAATCCTCCGCTTGAATTCTTTTCAACAAGTTTTTCAAGCAAAGCTGATCGTGATTAAGAAGAACAACGAGCCCAAGTTTGAAGATTAAGAGATAAACATCTTCCCACAGATTCATGATGAAGACTACAGTTTGATAAAGACAGCATAAACCTAGGGGGATATTGTAAGGCCCTATAATTGGGTAGGTTTACACTTATCTTTATCAAACACAATTATAGGTATTGGGCTTAGCCTTGTAGTGGGTTAGATAATATTAGAATAAGCCATGTGGGCTAAATTAGTGATTTGGGCTTGGGTTAGGACAGGTGGCCTGAATTCTAGAAGGTCCCTATATAATGACATGTTTAGTTCATTATTAGGGTTAGACATTTTTTAGAGAGAGGCTGTTCATTATTGTTCTGCTCAGTATTTTCGATTTCAGTGTGGAGGTACCAGACAGTTCTCTAGAAACCGTGTGCACTTTGATCTTAATTCTATTGATTTTGTTCTTGTTCTTATCACTTTCATCAGTATTCCGCACTCTTGATTGTGATTTTGATATCCGGTTGATAGTTCTGGATTACACATTAACCACGTTGTTGTCTGCTTGAGCCTAGCGGGCGTTGATGTTGAAAGCACGTTCACGGGCTGCTGCTGCTGCTGAGGCTGCTGCTGTTGATGTTGTTGTGGCTGCTGTTATGGCTCTTGTTTCACCACTCTGTTGGGGCAGACGTTTGCAAAGTGGTTAGGATCACCACATGCAAAGCAGGCTCTTGCATGAGCAGCTGGTGCAGGAGCTGCTTGTTGACCCTGTGGAGCAGGAAGGAGAGCTGGTGGTGTAGGAGCTTGACCCTGAGCTTGAGCTTGGCGGGGACCAGTATGGCAGTTGGCAGTAAAGTGGCCGTACAGGTTGCAGTGTACACAAAACCAGCATGCAATTCCAATGGGATGATGATAAGTACAGGTAGGGCACAGTGGGTGTGGACCAGTTTATGTGTCACACCCCGACCACGTAAAACAACAAAGCGTGGCGGAAACGTCGGGGGTGTTGTAACAGAATTATCGTTTCATAACCATGGATTCAAAAGTGTTTCGTTTTATTGATAATATTAAACATTAACATTGTTTTAACACATAACAAACAAGTTTTATATCGTCTATCATAGATATTATGTCACTAAGGCCTCGTCCAGATCCTATGTGACGCATGCATCCTAGAACGTCAATCAAGCAACAATACCTGAAACATATGTAAAAACAAAGTCAGCAAAGAAATGCTGGCGAGTACATAGGTTTTATAAGAGTATCGGAATCATGGCTTGTTTTCATATATTGCAATACCTCGAAAACCTTGTTTTTAAAAAGTGTATAATATTGCAACATGATTAACCAACTCAAATCAAGATGGTTATAATTTATAAAATTTCGTAGCCATGATCCTTAACCCAAAAGCTTTTTGTTTTTAGAAAACCATCTTGTAAAACATCTCGTATAAACTCGTTAATAAAACTCGTATATTATTTCGAAAACATCGTTGAGTGACATCGTTTCAATATCGTTTACCCAAGTGAACTAAATAACGCCACTGTATGTAATATGTTGAAATCACTTATATATAAGAAGTACCTGCGGCGTATCTACCATGTTTTCGCCACATTACACCCGTCCCGTTATCTAAACACTAACCCAGAAGCCAATCGTTTACCCAAATCGTTTAACATCGTTTCCAAATCGTTCCCAAATCGTTTCCAAATTGTTTACTCATTTAGATCGTTTAAATCGTCCTCGTTTTAATTGTGAAAACTTATATATGGTCGTCTCGTTAATAACATTCAAACCTTTGTGACTCGTTCATTGTTCAACTCGTTCTTGCATTAACAAACCTCCAAAGGGTAAGTTAACAATCATCAGATTCAGTCGTTACCCACAACACCCACACATAACCATGGGTATAGTGCAATAACGGGATTCGTCATATCCTATGGTACCATAACCTAATACTGGTCGGCTTGATAAATGCTAATGAATGTCGTTCGTTATGTAACTACAACCAACAAGTTCGTTCACATTATCGAAATCGTTAATAGTTTAGTATAAATCGTTCTATTCGTTTTTGAAATCATCGTTTAAACCTTGAAAACATTTTGTACATATGAATCACCCCAAAACATTTGAAAACAGTAAAATAGGGGAACTATGTACTCACATAGTTACCACAAAACATGTAAAAAGAGGGGATCTATGTACTCACATGTAGTGCAAGGTATCCTCAATCAATAGTACTTCAACAAACTCGAGTAAACCAGAGAAATGAAGCAGCACCTAGTAATTTAATCACTAGTCAAACAATAGACGCCTAATATCGGAAGATCGGACCGAATGAGGTCTTGTAAACCAAATGAGTGTTGGACTCATGTGATATGGTTTAACAAGACCTACATCCTAAATGAAACCTAACCTAAGTGCTTTCGACCCATCGCGACCCATTAAGGTAGCTTATGCTACTTTAACGCGTCGTGCGCGGAAACCCGCGTTCGAGACGTCTAACTAGTCCTATGACAAGTATTATATGCCTATACAAGTTTAATCATGTTGTATAATCAGTTATGTGACAAAAGTTTAGGTTACATATACTTAATTACCAATTATGCATGAAAAGGACATTTTGGTCATTTACCTAAGGTATATAAACTACTTATCATACAACCATCTAAACTAGGTGACCATAAGGTATAACCTCAGAAGGTTATTCCCTATGCTACTATGGTCACCTAATGTGTTTGGTCGGATCCTAATGATCGACCAAACTGGTCGGGTTCGAAAGTATAAGCGATTTATTAGATCGCTTACCTTTACGACCCTATATAAGCACTAAACTAAAAGTGACGAGCTAAGCATGTTAAAACATGCTTAACTAAGTTAGAAAACAGGTTTTGATATCAAAACAAACGGTTTTGATATCCTAAAGTAGTTTGGTTACAAAATACGCGTAAATGCGCATTTTGGCCGAAACTTCGACTCGTCACTGAGCCTAGATAACGTGGTAATCAGTAGGTATAGTCACTAGGGGCTATAACCATCGTGATTACACTCACGTTATGAAGTTCAAATGAACTTCACATTGACCATAAACTGGTCAATGTAGAAAGTCAAACGCAGTTTGACTTTAACGCTAAAACGAATGAAAAGAACGCAAGAATATTTACAGAAGGTCCCCGCAAGATTTGATTCCGATTTTTCTCTCAGGTAGGAAGCATATACTTCCACTTAGAGAGCATAAATCAGATTTCAAATTGTGGGTTTTGAAGTGAAATGGATGGGGTATATATAGGATTTCTAGAACCGTTAAGATCGTTCCTCGAAAACTGAGCTTTGATCTGGACCTTACATGTGTGCCCATGGTTTTCTAAAACCATGGGAGCCCCTAATATGGAGTATGTTCATTGAATACCAGCCCATGGTTTTGCAAAACCATGGGTGAAAACCATCACACTTCAAAATGGACTTGGTTCATTGAATCTTCCAGAAATTTCAAAAATGGTCCCTGCACTTGTAAAAGTTGATTTTTGGCACTTTTAAGCCCCGTTAACCCCATTTCAAGGCTCTAAAATAAAGTTAAAGTATAGGGAACTTAAAATATGCTCAAAAACATCTCGGATGTCGGTTCGTTTGGTCGTACGGTTGCGTTATTCGCTTAATTGCGACGGAAGTCGTAACGAACGCAAAAACGATCCAAATTAAGCGACGAATGGAATTTTATCATGCCAAAAACTAAAATAAAATATTTTAATGCTTACATAAATTTTTTTGGATGTCCGGATGTATTCAGAACGTAAGTTATGCGCGAAAATGCAAACTTATGCACTTTTTGACGCTTTTAGTCCCTGAATGAGCATAAAGTTTATTTTAGCATACCGAACCCCTCAAAGCCTATTTCTAAGCTATGTAAAGGTTATTTAGGGTATTTTTAACTTATGATCAAGTTCCGGAATGTTCGTTACTATACAAATCGGCATAGTTTCGTAGTTTGACACAAATAGTCCCTGCGATCGAACAAAGTTGATTTCGACACACCAAACCATTCAAAACTTATTTCTAAGTTACGTGGAGGTTATTTAAGGTATGTTAAGCCTATGTCACTATTCCGGAGTGTTTGTCGCGTTATACTGACTGCGTTTAAGCACCAGTTTGCGTATAACCTTCCAGAAAGCGATTTAGAGCTTGAAATTGGAATCAAATCAAATTGTAAAATCACTAAACACAATTACACACATAATAACACCAAAGCACATTGTTTTATTAATAATCATCATTGTTTTACATCGTACATCGATTAAAGAACACAGTTGTCACAGTCTCCCCTACTTCAAGAAATTTCGTCCCGAAATTTTAACAAGAGGAAGCTTGTGAAAACAAATGCGGATATTTTGTCTTCATCTGGTCCTCATGTTCCCAAGTAAACTCTGGGCCAAGTTTGGATTCCCAGCGAACTTTAACCAAATGAATCCGTTTGTTCTTCAACTGTTTGAAAGCACGGTGCACGATCTCCACGGGTTTCTCGACAAAGTGCATTGTTTCATCTATTCGAATCTCGTCGAGAGGAATGTGTAGATCAGCGTCAGCTAAACACTTTCGCAGATTGGACACGTGAAAAGTCGGATGAATATTTCCAAGCTCTGGAGGTAGCTCTAGTCGATAGGCAACCTTTCCAATTCTTTCCACAATCTTAAATGGTCCCACATATCGAGGTGCAAGTTTTCCTTTGTTTCCAAATCTCACGACTCCCTTCCAAGGTGAAACCTTGAGTAGGACACGATCTCCGACTTGAAATTCTAAGGGCTTGCGTCCCAATTCCGCATATCTCTTTTGACGGTTTCGAGTTGTCACAAGATTATCGCGCATTTTCTTGATTTTGTCTGTTGTTTCTAGAACGAGCTCAGGTCCAGTAAGCTGAGCTTCACCGGTCTCGTTCCAACAGACAGGTGAACGATATTTTAGACCGTAGAGAGCTTCGAATGGTGCCATATTAATGCTAGTATGATAACTATTGTTGTAAGAGAACTCGATCAGCGGCAGATGAGAATCCCAATTACCACCAAAGTCTATCACGCATGCTCTAAGCATATCCTCCAAAGTTTGAATCGTTCTCTCAGATTGGCCATCTGTTTGGGGATGATAAGCAGTGCTTAGATTCAGTTGGGTTCCCAAAGCAGATTGCATGGCCTTCCAGAAATGAGATGAAAATCGAGCATCACGATCAGAGATGATATCCAAGGGAACACCATGTCGTGATACAATTTCATCAACATAAATCTTTGCAAGTTTATCAGCAGATAGATCCTCGCGGATCGCAATAAAGTGAGCTGACTTCGTTAATCGATCGATGACAACCCAAATAGCACCATGACCTTTAGATGTACGTGGTAATTTAGTGATGAGATCCATCGCATTGTTCTCCCACTTCCAAACCGGTATCTCTGGTTGTACAGGCAAGCCAGAAGGTCATTGATGTTCGGCCTTGACTTTGAGACAAGTTAGGCATTTCGACACATGCAAGGCAACATCTTTCTTCATACCAGGCCACCAGCACCGAGTACGAAGATCCTTGTACATTTTATCAGCACCAGGATGGATAGAATATCGAGACTTATGAGATTCGTCCATTACCAAGGTGCGAAGATCGTCTTGTTTCGGAATCCACAATCTATCCTTAAAATAGAGCAAACCATCGTCTTTCGCTTCGAGCATAAGCTCAAGTTGACGTGGTAATTCCGTACCTATCAAATTTTGTGAAACACAAAATTGCTGAGCTTGAAGGACACGAGATTGAAGATCCGATAGAGTTCGAACAGAATGAAGCTTGACTCGCTCCTTTCGACTAAGCGCATCAGCTACAACATTCGCCTTACCAGGGTGGTAGCGAATCTCGCAGTCATAATCGTTTAAGAGTTCAACCCAACGTCGTTGCCTCATGTTCAGCTCTTTCTGACTAAGAATATGCTGGAGACTTTTGTGGTCTGTGAAAACCACACACTTCGTTCCAAAGAGGTAGTGTCTCCAGATTTTAAGCGCGAAAACCACAGCTCCTAACTCAAGATCATGAGTCGTGTAGTTCTTCTTGTGAACTTTCAGCTGCCTAGATGCATATGCAATAACTTTACCTCACTGCATAAGGACGCAACCAAGGCCTAAGTTGGACGCATCGCAATAGACAACGTAATCATCGCTTCCCTCGGGCAGAGATAGAACAGGAGCATCACACAACTTCTGCTTCAGCGTTTGGAACGCTTCTTCTTGCTTGGGTCCCCACTCGAAAGGCTTATTCTTCTGAGTCAAAGCAGTGAGTGGAACCACAATCTTTGAGAAATTTGAAATGAATCGACGATAATAACCAGCAAGACCAAGAAAAGATCGAATCTCTTTAGGCGTCGTCGGTGTATTCCAGTCCTTAATAGCAGCAATCTTGGATGGATCCATATGAATACCCTGCTCATTGACTATATGACCCAAGAATTGAACTTCTTTAAGCCAGAATTCACACTTGGAGAATTTAGCAAAAAGTTGTTCCTTCTTTAGGAGTTCTAATGTTAAGCGAAGGTGTTGCTCGTGCTCGGCTCGAGATTTTGAATAAATGAGAATATCGTCGATGAACACAATAATGAACTTGTCCAAATAAGGTTTGCAGACCCTATTCATTAAGTCCATAAAGATAGCTGGAGCATTTGTCAAACCAAAAGGCATGACGGTGAACTCGTAATGCCCATATCTTGTGCGGAAAGCAGTTTTGGGAATATCTTCTTCAAGAACACGAAGTTGATGATACCCAAAATGCAGATCAATCTTGGAAAAACATGAAGCACCCTAAAGTTGGTCGAAGAGATCATCAATTCGAGGTAGGGGATATCGATTCTTGATGGTGAGCTTATTAAGCTCACGATAATCGATACACATTCGAAAAGATCCATCTTTCTTTTTCACGAAGAGGACAGGAGCTCCCCAAGGTGAAAAGCTCGGTCGGATGAATCCTTTATCAGATAACCCTTGAAGCTGTTTCGATAACTCTTGCATCTCCGACGGTGCAAAACGATAAGGTGCTTTTGCAATCGGGTTGGCATTGGGTACAAGGTCAATATGAAACTCGACTCGACGAACTGGAGGCAAACCAGGCAGTTCATCAGGAAACACCTCCGGATAATCCCGAACAATCGGAATATCCTGAATACTCTTGCTCTTGCTTTTCTCCTCGGTGACATGTGCCAGAAAAGCAACATATCCTTTTCGTAAATACCTTTGGGCTTCCAAACACGACATAAGCTTCAAACCGCCAGATGGCTTCTCGCCACGAATCTCCAGAACATCGCCAGAAGACAAAGGAATACGAACAATCTTATCGAAACAAACCGCCTCAGCGTGGTGTTTGGTTAACCAATCCATTCCAATGATAATATCGAAACTCCCAAGTTGCATCGGTGTGAGGTCAATAGGAAAAAGATGGTTATCAAGGTTCAACTGGCAATCACGAATAACAGAATCGAGAACAAGAGGTTTACCAGTAGCAACTTCGACAGATAAGGGTTTCCTCAGTTTGGTTCTAGGTATCGCAAGCAAAGGCTCAAAAGACAAAGAAACAAGACTTCTATCGGCACCAGAATCAAAAAGAATAGACGCAGGTCGATTGTTAACAAGAAACGTACCGTTAACCACTTCGTTGTCGGCCCTCGCTTCGTTTGCATTCAAATTGTACGCTCGCCCACGAGCGGGATTCACATTGGTATTGACATTCGGATAAACAAAAGAGGTATCGACAAAACGCAAGAGAGGCAATCATTCGTTCGTTACCTCTAACAAACAAACGACACGCAGTGACTAATCAAAGTAAATAGGTCAAAAATAATGTATCGCGAAGACATGCTCGCCTATAAGTGAACACTCACCCCAAGAGTTCCCAGGTAAGAGTGAGTGGTCCGATTATGTGGATTTGTATGAACACTCTAGCCTTAGACAGAAAACTCAGGGTACAGGCATTCACTCTTCCATTTTGCACGTGTTCACATTATTTAGACCCAAACTTTTGTCACACTGTCTTTTGCGGAAGCGTATGATGTGTGACTGGTTTAATATCATTGCATTCAATGGTATTAAACAACTACATGATCAAAATGATGTTCATCCACTCATGAAAATTTGAGTATTACAAACACTTGTTATTTAAGTTTTAAAAACACAACCTTCGTCCAGGTTACAATTTAACAAAAGTGGATGACATCTAAACTTGAAGTCTACTTCTAGTTACGACACCCGCGCCCAAGATCCATCCTGTCACCTGAAATACATGTAATTTTGGAAAACATCAACCAAAAGTTGAGCGAGTTCATGCGTTTTGCATACCTTGTATGAAATAAGGTATGTATCTTGTATAAATAACGTATTCTTGTAAAATAAAGTATTCTTGTGATACAAATCTTGTACCAATAATGTATTCTTGTGGTACAAATCTTGTACCAATAAAGTATTCTTGTGGTACAAATCTTGTACCAATAACGTATTCTTGTGGTACAAATCTTGTACCAATAAAGTATTCTTGTGGTACAAATCTTGTACCAATAACATATTCTTGTAAATCTTTGAGAGACTTTAAGGCATGTGAGGACATGGGGAGTACTTGTTATGACTCCTTAAGGACATGGGAGTACTTGTTATGACTCCTAGGGAGCATTCGTAATGGCTCCTACCTTTGTCTATTTTCCTCGACTGTGTCGATTAACCTCGACTGTGTCGATTTCCCTTGACTGTGTCGATTACCCTCGACTGCGTCGATTAACCTCGACTGCGTCGATTAATCTCGACTGGGACTCCGAAGCACTACTAGGTACTAGTTGTGACCATGAGTGGGGTTCGGCCGTACCCGTTAAATCTAACCCTCGTCCCTAATTAATGAATATTTTTAATGGCTTGGTACTAGTTTTCACCAAGACTTTATGGCATTTCTGCATTTAGTCTATGCTCACATGATATAGTATTTCATAGGCATTTCTTAAAACGCATCATACTTGGTACTCGTTCTCACCAAGGGTGCTTCTTGTTTTTGTATCATACCATTTGTAACTATTGTAACATGTATTTCACCCCCGAGAGTTATAAAACCAAAAACAGTTAAGAGAAAAGGGGGAGCATGAACTCACAACTTTGCGTTCCTGCGTCGTAAACTTCACTGGATTTGCTTATCTAGCGTCGTGACCTAAACGTGTTTATTAACGTTAGTCACTAGACTTGTTTCGCACGAGTACAAGTCACTATCTTTTGTGTATGTGTTCTTGTGTTAAAAATAATTTATATTTTTAACTATGTGTCTTACTTATATTATTTCTCGAAAATAAATATAAGTATCTTGTATTTGTCTAAGTACGTTGTATGTGTATTTTTGTATCTTCACTACTTAGTAGTATTTAGTGTATTTTCAAGTCCTAATACACTATCAAGTATAATACATACTACATACACTTAGCACAGAATTTGGTGATAAAAAAATATATATATTTTTCTCAAAAATATACATACTTAGTATCAATTTTATTCTTGAATAAATCATCATTTCTTAATACAAAAATTAGGGAAACCTTGGTAAATTTTTTTAGACACATTTTTAGGGAATAAGTTTCTCAAAACTTATATTTTTCTTAGTGTCAAAATTTATAAAAAAATTGGCAGAGTTTCCCCTAAAAATGGAGGTTTCCCATGTTTTCAAAACATGTGTTTATTTTCTTTTTAAAACATCATCAACCAACAATATGCAACTTCTACATACCAATTTGTCAAGAACAAGCATAAACTATAAACCCATGAACTTGAATATTTATGAAAATATGTAGTAACTTACTAGTATACTTAGTAAGTCTTGTTACCTTCCAAATTGTGATTAGTTCTTTAAAAACTTTATTTTTAAAGAGTGTAAGTGTTTACAACTTCAAAACATACTTTCTAAAAATATTTCTTTGTGAATTTTTCTTATTACACAAGTGTTTCTACACTTGTTTATTCACCAAAAATGTGATTAGTTTATGTAAGATCCAAGTTTTAGTAAAACTCATATTTTTAACTTGGTTCTTTTGAAAAACCACTCATGGATCTTTAGATCTACAAGATTATAGCTTACTTTGATCTTTATTTTTCAAGTAAACACCCATTTATTCAAGTTCATAGTTTATGTGTGGATGATTCCATCATCCACAACATTCTTACTTTCTCATCTTGCTAGTTCATGTTTTTAATCATGATCTGGCAAGTCCATGTGATGATTCATATCATTTTTACTAGAAAGCAATACACAACAAGCATAACAACACAAGTATATCATAGTTTCTTAACTACTTCATCACAAGGTTAGTTTATGTCCAAGACTTTGTTTATGTTTTTAGTGTTTCTTGAGATTTCATCATTCTTTTAACTATTAACCATCAAAAACATGAAGAGAATGAAGATCTAAGAGACTTACCACTAGCACAAGGCTAGGGGAGTTCAAGTGTGTAAAAGAGGTGGTTAAAGGAAGATGAGAGTGGTCCTTCAAGTTCCGTGAGCACCGAGCTTCGTTAGTGACCTTCTTACACCTTCTTGTAACCTTAGAATGCTTAGATGATTAATGAAAATGGTGGTTGCATGTGAGGGGTGTTAGGCCGAGAGCTTTGAGGGGAGGAAGAGTGAAGATGGTGAGTTGAAGTGTTGGGAATGATAAAGGGTTTATCTTGTGGTCTCTTGTAAATATCTACCAACATTAGGAAAGCATATGGTATCTTTGCTTAGCATATTCTCAACATAATCTTATAAAACAATCTAAGAAAATCCTATGTGGGGAACACGTCCCCTAACCGGCCATCAAGTGGGGGGGGGGGGGTATTAGTTGAGTTCCAACTTCAAGTTAGGGATTCTAGTTAGATATTATGTGCAACATTTAGTGTTTAATGTTTCATAGTGTTTGAGGGTGTAATTTGGTGTTCGATGATCATAACTAGCTTTGTAACACTAAAACAATGCTTCTAGCAATATTTTAGTGTTCTGGGTAATGTCCGGTTGTTCGGTTAGATACAGATTCGTTAAAGTGTTAAATTCCACCGTTTAGTGCCCTTTAAGTACCTTTTTGTAATACTTTCGATTCCCGACACTTAGGGAAATATTCTGAATGATAACTCATGTTTTCTGCATAACATTTATGTGTTAAAAGCTGATTTATTGCTGAATTTACTAAAATTCTGCACTTAAAGTGCGTTCCGGGTGCTTTTTAGTGCTTATTTTAGCTTCCGGAATGTCTATATGTTAACCCTTGTGTGTACTCTTGGGTTTTAAATGTATTCTTGTTATTGGACCTACACCTAGGCTCCAATTCTATTGTCTAACTGCTTTTTGCAGAATTGTTGACACAATGTGTCTTACCGGTGAGTTTACTAGTATTTCTGACGCAACGCTATCATAGAGTAATTCTTGTAGTATAAAATGTGCATGAATTTGCTTGTATGGAAATCAGAAATTTATTTGTCTGGTAAACTAGATCATGCACAGTCATTAAAGCACAGATTACTGTTTATTTAGTGTACGGAATGTACGGAAAAGTGACGGTTGTCACAGTCTCCCCCCGTTAAAAGAATTTTGTCCCGAAATTCAAGCGATGCCATTGGTCGCATGGGAGTTGTGCATTGAATGTGGTCACTTAGGTTCATGATTTATCTTCATGTTCCCATGCACTATGGGTCATGTTATGGATCCTATCGTACTCAAGTAAATCAATTGTGTCTTTTCTGTGTCTTGTGGACTCTTGGTCTGTAACCTTAACAGGTTTTATAGTAATTTTGTCATTTGTCATTGACGCGAATCTTATTTGTGGGAACTACGACTGTTCCTTGAGTCGGACTCCTTTAAAGACTTGACACATAGGATGTGTCGTGATCACTACGGATCTTTTCTAGAAGTTTCATCTTATGCGCAATGGTTCTGATCCCTACATCAGGGATTCAACCTTTACGTTTTCCAAATCACACTACACATTCTCTAGGAGAGGCTCTCATTTTAGTCATACTTTTTATCTCAAATTCTTACGATTTCTGCCGCTCATTGGCACAATCTTTCTGTATCATGCGGGCTGCCTTGATATGTTCACATATCTAAACGGTTTGCCTCTAGTTTTCCTGAACCCACACGGGCCAGTAGACTGTTTGTTCTCGGTTTCTGATCATGCGGCGGGGACCGACTTATTATGTTTCATCTTAAGCTTCACTCGAAGCGGTTTAAACGGCGGTGTGATAAATACTTTTGTAGGAAAACTCTACTAAGGGCAAGTGAGTGTTCCAACTTTTTATCAAAGTTTATCACACAAGCACGTATTGTTTTCATACAATCTGCATCGTTCAGTAGCTTAGTCCATCTATGTTAATATTAAAGTTTTTACGATCGACGGTGTGCTGCAATCTTTGTGATCCGTAAAGATCATGCAGCGTTTTCTTTCAGGTAGTGACGTCAAGTTTGCGGCGCGCAATTACTGTATCTAGCTTACGGTTTCTTCTTATGATTCCTTAATCAATGTGCCGCGTATGCAATGTTGTGGTCTCGTTGCATCAATGTACAATCGAGACTTTGTCGAGAAGCGTCACATAATTGCAACTCTAGCTCCTTAGCTCTTGGTTGCAGGGTTGGCATGAATCTCATTCTTATCCACCATGTATCTTAAAGTTCTCAATTCTCGAATTCGAAATCCGCTTTTCGTCATCATAGCACATACTGTTCTTTCTCTAAGAGTTGCAAGATAAATTGCAGTTGTTGCTCACGACTTCCCTTGGTCGTCGGCCATATAAGAATGTAGTCAATAAATGTAATCATGATCTATCCAGGTATGGCTTACACGTTCGATTCATGAGGTCCATGAATATTGTCGATGCATGTGTTAAGCCTAATGGTACGACAAGGAACTCGTAATGCTCGAAGCGAGTCCTAAAGATCGTTTTAGGGATATTTCCTTCTTGTATTCATGTACCGAGACCGAACAGGACCGTACCGTTATTTTGATAAAAGATGGATAAATGGGAAAAAAAACTTGTCACGTGGCAAGGTTTAAATGGAGAAGGTACTATTCATTTTAAATGAAAATAAACAAAAATGAAAAAAAAAAACAAAAGGCTTGCCACGTGGCAAGCTTTGAATGGTGAGGGAACTATTCATAAGGTTTGTTTTTTAATATATAGGATATTAGTTATATTAGTTGTATTTAATTAAAAAAAGGGGTTTGGTTATTGTTTTGGTGATATGTTTTGATAGGTTTGGAGGCGCGGTACAGGGAAACTGGTTCGTTCGTTTTTCAAATGGTTTGAGTTAGCAAGTACACGGGTTCTTGCTTTGGGCTTGTGTTAAAAATCACATATTCGGGGGATCACATCTTTGGGGGATCACTTTTCCGAGGGATCACAGTTTTGCTATTTAGAAATGTCAGCTCAAATGAACGACTACACTCCTTCTGAGGATGAGGTATGTGTAGATGATGTTTGTTGTACTTCAAAGTGTAGGAAAAAGGTAAAAGGGTTTAAAGAACAGGCCGAATCGCTTACTATGCAACTTCAATATACCAGATCCAGTAGTTATGAAATTAAAAAGAAACTGGGTGGGTATAAAGATATGGTGGAGGCGCAAAAGCGCGATATTCGAAAGTTGCATAGCGATCTAAGCGAAGCGAACTGTCGATATCTTCACTTCAAAGAGCTATCTGAAAAATTAACTGTTGAATTAAATTACTTAAAATCAACTTTTGATAATACAGAATTCAATTTTAAAAAGTTTGATGTTTCAAGTGAAAAAGTCGAAAATATGATAAATCAACAGTTCAAATATAGCAAAAAGGAAGTTAGGAATAAGGGATTGGGATTTGTATGCATACCTCCACCATACAATCACAATTACACCTCAATTCCCATGACTGATGAGGAGATAGCCAACTTGCCTAAAATGGAATATGGGAAGCCTGGGGATAGGAAGGTTGAGCCTGTTAAGCCAAAGAAAGTTAAAATCACTAGGCCAGATAAAACCGAAATTGTTCTAGAAAAACAGGCATTTAATGAAACTTTCGTGAAACCTTCTGATACTTCAAAACACACTGAGACTCTAAGTTTTGAGAAAAATGCTGATGTTGATAAGCATTTTCAAGTATTAGATAATAATGAATCAACAATTTCTCAAAAACCATCTGAATTGCAAAATAAAAAGGAAGAGTCTCAAATTAAATCGACCAATTTTCAGTTTGCTATGATGAATGAGTTTGCTGAATGGTCTCGCAAACAAAGAGAATCAGCTTCTTCATCTGATTCATCATGTGACTCTTTTGAAACAACTAATTGTGAGAAATCAGAAATAGTTGAATCAGTTGAGTCCAACAATGAATCACCTGAAAAGGCTGAATCACCACAGACTGGCGTAGAGTCTAGTGAACAGAGTGATTCACACGTTTCATCTGATTCGATACATGATTCCTCAGAAATAGCTAACTGTGAAAATTCAGAGTTAGTTGATTCAGTAGAATCTAGCAACGAATCATCTGAAACGGCTGAATCAAAATTGACCAACGAAGAATCAAAATCGACATTAGGAGCTTCTGTTAAGTCTAATGGTAAAACGACTACAGAAGCCCCTTCTGCTCTTTCGAATAACAATGATTCTGAAAATTCTGAACCAACGGTGTCACTCGAAACTGTAAGCCTTACTATGGCATCGCCTGACACCGTTTGTGAACAAGTGAATGTTACTGATGCTTCTACTTCATGTGCAGATGAGGTAATAGTAGAGGATTGGGTTGAGGAGGATGATATTGTTTGTCAAAAAGCTGACGATATTTGTTTAAAAACATCAAATTTATCTGCTGATGCTCCTCCTTATGTGAGAAAGGCTGATTCTGAGCCAGAATTGAGAGGCC
This sequence comes from Helianthus tuberosus, assembly GCA_030545235.1. NCBI lineage: Eukaryota > Viridiplantae > Streptophyta > Magnoliopsida > Asterales > Asteraceae > Helianthus > Helianthus tuberosus. Next base: position 112,711,652 of record CM060394.1, on the reverse strand, counting down.
CTACAAAATAAATATGTGCCTCGAAAGCCAACAGTTAGAAATGAAAATGTTAAATCCAATGAATGTGCTAACTGTTGTAAACAGGGACATAAGAAGCAGGGGAGAAAGTCTGAAAAGTTTGCAAACAAATCATCCAACAAATCGTATAACTCATACTCAACATTGGTTGGATGGAATGGATCGTGATATGCTCCTTACATAAAGAAGCAAACCTGCTGCAACTGCGGCATACCCGGTCAAATTGCAAGAAATTGTACACATCGTCCCTATGTGCCATATTATACACAGCATCAGAAGGTTACACCTAGGGATAGATCTTATTCTAAGCCAATGAAGGTTAAAAAAACGAAGGCAATGATGAATAAGCATCCCCAAGTTAAACCATCTGATGGGGATTGGAATGCTGCAAAAGCTAAACGAAAACAAGCTTTGAAACCAAAACAAGTTTTGAAAAACAAAAAGGTTGAAAAGCAAACTGTTTTGCCAAAGGAACCTAAGAAATTAGAGAAGCCAAAACAAGTTTGGAAGGCGAAACATAATGCAGCAACATCACCAATCCTTGAATCAAAAGGGGGCATGTGCTTTCGAGAAGTATCTTATATTGATGCTTCAGGAATACCCAGGACCACGATGGCCTGGGTACCAATGTCTTACTAATCTCCTTACTTTTCAGGGACAACCAAGGAGGAGCTGTTTACAATCCTTGGATGTTGATAGCGGTTGTTCCAGAGACATAACGGGTAACATCTCACTGTTGCAAAAAAGGTATATTTTTACAGTTGATATGTTTCATTTGAAGGAGATAAAAGAAGTAAGTAAGACAAGATCAGCGAAAAAGGTACACATTTGAATTTCATATTTTGATTTCGATATTGATTAGTCATAAATCTTATGATAGAACGGTTATACAAAAACAACAAAAATATTTTCATTTTCTTTTGTGTTTCTCTTTGTACATACTTTCTCGTTGTCGGGTAAATTTGCGCGTAAGATTTACGCACAAATTTAGGGGGATATCCATCTGTCTGTACGTATATTTAAAAATCAGAAAAATATAAAAACATTGAAAAATCAGAAAAATACAAAAATAGTTCTTTGCTTTTGCCATGCCCCGGCTACAACCTGGGAAATGAAATGAAATTTCATTATGTGGATTAAGGATGACTCATGTAAGACCAATATTGAAATGGTCCGACTCTAGAGCGATATGTTGGTAGGCTTTATTCTGATGGCTGGATTCTTTGACTGGTTCTGTACAGAACATAAAATTACTTTATGACCTCAGGAAAGAACATCACTTGGAATTAGGACATGGCTATTTGAATACGTGTGTGATTTTCCGATACACACAATTTCATTCTAGTTCTGAAATCTTTTCTGACCAACTCGTGTATCTCCTTTGTTTTGCGTGAGCAAAGACCTGAAGGTGCTAGGCAACGTCGGCTTCTGTTTTGCATGAGCAAAGACCTAGCTGTACGTTGTCGCGCTATAGATCAATTACACCCGAAAGAGGCTCTCTAGTGCCCAAAAGAAACCCGAAAAACCTATATCAAATTAAAAGAAAAATTCATTTGATCTGTATATTATATCCATATCTCTGCAAATGATTTATTCTTTTCTCTTCTTAATCCAGTCCCAGTCAAGGTTTCAGAATTCTAGAACGGGCTTGTGAAATGTGTGGTAAGGAAACTACTCGTATGATAGCGTGTTCGAATTTAAAATTCCGGGATTTGATTGTGATTTAAATTGAGTGTTCATATCAATTAAATTGAAAAACATGATAAATCAGTTGCAGACCGTTACATGAAAAAGTCCTAAGGAGATAAGTTTAAGTGGACAAACATATTGGCAATCGCTCGGATCACCCAAAATAAATTAGTGTTGATAAGTGTAGTCTAGCCTGAAACACTGTGATTTGATCCCATTGCAATTTATAATTGTATAATTCGTTTCTTTGTTTATTTATGTTTTAGTTTATATTGTTAGTTTTTATAAAATCAAAAATCCAAAAATAGAGTGTTTATTTGTTTTATTAGAAATTTAACCGTTCTTGAAGATTTGATTGATCATCATAATTTGAAAGAAATTTGAATTGTGAAATCCGAGTACAAATACTTGGATGTACCGAGTGTTCACGTGGTATTTCCCTCTGTTGCACAAAATTGTTTGCTTATGAATTTTTGAGTATGTGCAGAATTTAATGTTAAATCAAGAAACAGGGGTTGTTGAAGATTGAGATGCTGTTGGTTGCTAACAAAGCTTGAAGCATCAGAATAGCAAGATGTACCTGAGTCAGGAGAACCAGATACAAGTCATCATCTGACAATGATAGTACATGTGAAGAAGTACATGTGAACCTGCTTGAAATAGAGACATTGACAAAGAAAAGAGTTGCTGAGAATCCTCCGCTTGCATTCTTTTCAACAAGTTTTTCATGCAAAGCTGATCGTGATTAAGAAGAACAACGAGCCCAAGTTTGAAGATTAAGAGATAAACATCTTCCCACAGATTCATGATGAAGACTAAAGTTTGATAAAGACAGCATAAACCTAGGGGGATATTGTAAGGCCCTATAATTGGGTAGGTTTACGCTTATCTTTATCAAACACAATTATAGGTATTGGGCTTAGCCTTGTAGTGGGTTAGATAATATTAGAATAAGCCATGTGGGCAAAATTAGTGATTTGGGCTTGGGTTAGGCCAGGTGGCCTGAATTCTAGAAGGTCCCTATATAATGACATGTTTAGTTCATTATTAGGGTTAGACATTTTTTAGAGAGAGGCTGTTCATTATTGTTCTGCTCAGTATTTTCGATTTCAGTGTGGAGGTACCAGACAGTTCTCTAGAAACCGTGTGCACTTTGATCTTAATTCTATTGATTTTGTTCTTGTTCTTATCACTTTCATCAGTATTCCGCACTCTTGATTGTGATTTTGATATCCGGTTGATAGTTCTGGATTACACATTAACCACGTTGTTGTCTGCTTGAGCCTAGCGGGCGTTGATGTTGAAAGCACGTTCACGGGCTGCTGGCTGCTGCTGCTGCTGAGGCTGCTGCTGTTGATGTTGTTGTGGCTGCTGTTATGGCTCTTGTTTCACCACTCTGTTGGGGCAGACGTTTGCAAAGTGGTTAGGATTACCACATGCAAAGCAGGCTCTTGCATGAGCAGCTGGTGCAGGAGCTGCTTGTTGACCCTGTGGAGCAGGAAGGAGAGCTGGTGGTGCAGGAGCTTGACCTTGAGCTTGAGCTTGGCGGGGACCAGTATGGCAGTTGGCAGTAAAGTGGCCGTACAGGTTGCAGTGTACAAAAAACCAGCATGCAATTCCAATGGGATGATGATAAGTACAGGTAGGGCACAGTGGGTGTGGACCAGTTTATGTGTCACACCCCGACCACGTAAAACAACAAAGCGTGGCGGAAACGTCGGGGGTGTTGTAACAGAATTATCGTTTCATAACCATGGATTCAAAAGTGTTTCGTTTTATTGATAATATTAAACATTAACATTGTTTTAACACATAACAAACAAGTTTTATATCGTCTATCATAGATATTATGTCACTAAGGCCTCGTCCAGATCCTATGTGACGCATGCATCCTAGAACGTCAATCAAGCAACAATACCTGAAACATATGTAAAAACAAAGTCAGCAAAGAAATGCTGGCGAGTACATAGGTTTTATAAGAGTATCGGAATCATGGCTTGTTTTCATATATTGCAATACCTCGAAAACCTTGTTTTTAAAAAGTGTATAATATTGCAACATGATTAACCAACTCAAATCAAGATGGTTATAATTTATAAAATTTCGTAGCCATGATCCTTAACCCAAAAGCTTTTTGTTTTTAGAAAACCATCTTGTAAAACATCTCGTATAAACTCGTTAATAAAACTCGTATATTATTTCGAAAACATCGTTGAGTGACATCGTTTCAATATCGTTTACCCAAGTGAACTAAATAACGCCATGGTATGTAATATGTTGAAATCACTTATATATAAGAAGTACCAGCGGCGTATCTACCATGTTTTCGCCACATTACACCCGTCCCGTTATCTAAACACTAACCCAGAAGCCAATCGTTTACCCAAATCGTTTAACATCGTTTCCAAATCGTTTCCAAATTGTTTACTCGTTTAGATCGTTTAAATCGTCCTCGTTTTAATTGTGAAAACTTATATATGGTCGTCTCGTTAATAACATTCAAACCTTTGTGACTCGTTCATTGTTCAACTCGTTCTTGCATTAACAAACCTCCAAAGGGTAAGTTAACAATCATCAGATTCAGTCGTTACCCACAACACCCACACATAACCATGGGTATAGTGCAATAACGGGATTCGTCATATCCTATGGTACCATAACCTAATACTGGTCGGCTTGATAAATGCTAATGAATGTCGTTCGTTATGTAACTACAACCAACAAGTTCGTTCACATTATCGAAATCGTTAATAGTTAAGTATAAAGCGTTCTATTCGTTTTTGAAATCATCGTTTAAACCTTGAAAACATTTTGTACATATGAATCACCCCAAAACATTTGAAAACAGTAAAATAGGGGAACTATGTACTCACATAGTTACCACAAAACATGTAAAAAGAGGGGATCTATGTACTCACATGTAGTGCAAGGTATCCTCAATCAATAGTACTTCAACAAACTCGAGTAAACCAGAGAAATGAAGCAGCACCTAGTAATTTAATCACTAGTCAAACAATAGACGCCTAATATCGGAAGATCGGACATAATGAGGTCTTGTAAACCAAATGAGTGTTGGACTCATGTGATATGGTTTAACAATACCTACATCCTAAATGAAACCTAACCTAAGTGCTTTCGACCCATCGCGACCCATTAAGGTAGCTTATGCTACTTTAACGCGTCGTGCGCGGAAATGCGCGTTCGAGACGTCTAACTAGTCCTATGACAAGTATTATATGCCTATACAAGTTTAATCATGTTGTATAATCAGTTATGTGACAAAAGTTTAGGTTACATTTACTTAATTACCAATTATGCATGAAAAGGACATTTTAGTCATTTACCTAAGGTATATAAACTACTTATCATACAACCATCTAAACTAGGTGACCATAAGGTATAACCTCGGAAGGTTATTCCCTATGCTACTATGGTCACGTAATGTGTTTGGTCGGATCCTAATGATCGACCAAACTGGTCGGGTTCGAAAGTATAAGCGATTGATTAGATCGCTTACCTTTACGACCCTATATAAGCACTAAACTAAAAGTGACGAGCTAAGCATGTTAAAACATGCTTAACTAAGTTAGAAAACAGGTTTTGATATCAAAACAAACGGTTTTGATATCCTAAAGTAGTTTGGTTACAAAATACGCGTAAATGCGCATTTTGGCCGAAACTTCGACTCGTCACTGAGCCTAGATAACGTGGTAATCAGTAGGTATAGTCACTAGGGGCTATAACCATCGTGATTACACTCACGTTATGAAGTTCAAATGAACTTCACATTGACCATAAACTGGTCAATGTAGAAAGTCAAACGCAGTTTGACTTTAACGCTAAAACGAATGAAAAGAACGAAAGAACATTTACAGAAGGTCCCCGCAAGATTTGATTCCGATTTTTCTCTCAGGTAGGAAGCATATACTTCCACTTAGAGAGCATAAATCAGATTTCAAATTGTGGGTTTTGAAGTGAAATGGATGGGGTATATATAGGATTTCTAGAACCGTTAAGATCGTTCCTCGAAAACTGAGCTTTGATCTGGACCTTACATGTGTGCCCATGGTTTTCTAAAACCATGGGAGCCCCTAATATGGAGTATGTTCATTGAATACCAGCCCATGGTTTTGGAAAACCATGGGTGAAAACCATCACACTTCAAAATGGACTAGGTTCATTGAATCTGCCAGAAATTTCAAAAATGGTCCCTGCACTTGTAAAAGTTGATTTTTTTTGGCACTTTTAAGCCCCGTTAACCCCATTTCAAGGCTCTAAAATAAATTTAAAGTATAGGGAACTTAAAATATGCTCAAAAACATCTCGGATGTCGGTTCGTTTGGTCGTACGGTTACGTTATTCGCTTAATTGCGACGGAAGTCGTAACGAACGCAAAAACGATCCAAATTAAGCGACGAATGGAATTTTATCATGCCAAACACTAAAATAAAATATTTTAATGCTTACATAAATTTTTTTGGATGTCCGGATGTATTCAGAACGTAAGTTATGCGCGAAAATGCAAACTTATGCACTTTTTGACGCTTTTAGTCCCTGAATGAGCATAAAGTTTATTTTAGCATACCGAACCCCTCAAAGCCTATTTCTAAGCTATGTAAAGGTTATTTAGGGTATTTTTAACTTATGATCAAGTTCCAGAATGTTCGTTACTATACAAATCGGCATAGTTTCGTAGTTTGACACAAATAGTCCCTGCGATCGAACAAAGTTGATTTCGACACACCAAACCATTCAAAACTTATTTCTAAGTTACGTGGAGGTTATTTAAGGTATGTTAAGCCTATGTCACTATTCCGGAGTGTTTGTCGCGTTATACTGACTGCGTTTAAGCACCAGTTTGCGTATAACCTTCCAGAAAGCGATTTAGAGCTTGAAATTGGAATCAAATCAAATTGTAAAATCACTAAACACAATTACACACATAATAACACCAAAGCACATTGTTTTATTAATAATCATCATTGTTTTACATCGTACATCGATTAAAGAACACAGTTGTCACAGTCTCCCCTACTTCAAGAAATTTCGTCCCGAAATTTTAACAAGAGGAAGCTTGTGAAAACAAATGCGGATATTTTGTCTTCATCTGGTCCTCATGTTCCCAAGTAAACTCTGGGCCAAGTTTGGATTCCCAGCGAACTTTAACCAAATGAATCCGTTTGTTCTTCAACTGTTTGAAAGCACGGTGCACGATCTCCACGGGTTTCTCGACAAAGTGCATTGTTTCATCTATTCGAATCTCGTCGAGAGGAATGTGTAGATCAGCGTCAGCTAAACACTTTCGCAGATTGGACACGTGAAAAGTCGGATGAATATTTCCAAGCTCTGGAGGTAGCTCTAGTCGATAGGCAACCTTTCCAATTCTTTCCACAATCTTAAATGGTCCCACATATCGAGGTGCAAGTTTTCCTTTGTTTCCAAATCTCACGACTCCCTTCCAAGGTGAAACCTTGAGTAGGACACGATCTCCGACTTGAAATTCTAAGGGCTTGCGTCCCAATTCCGCATATCTCTTTTGACGGTTTCGAGTTGTCACAAGATTATCGCGCATTTTCTTGATTTTGTATGTTGTTTCCAGAACGAGCTCAGGTCCAGTAAGCTGAGCTTCACCGGTCTCGTTCCAACAGACAGGTGAACGATATTTTAGACCGTAGAGAGCTTCGAATGGTGCCATATTAATGCTAGTATGATAACTATTGTTGTAAGAGAACTCGATCAGCGGCAGATGAGAATCCCAATTACCACCAAAGTCTATCACGCATGCTCTAAGCATATCCTCCAAAGTTTGAATCGTTCTCTCAGATTGGCCATCTGTTTGGGGATGATAAGCAGTGCTTAGATTCAGTTGGGTTCCCAAAGCAGATTGCATGGCCTTCCAGAAATGAGATGAAAATCGAGCATCACGATCAGAGATGATATCCAAGGGAACACCATGTCGTGATACAATTTCATCAACATAAATCTTTGCAAGTTTATCAGCAGATAGATCCTCGCGGATCGCAATAAAGTGAGCTGACTTCGTTAATCGATCGATGACAACCCAAATAGCACCATGACCTTTAGATGTACGTGGTAATTTAGTGATGAGATCCATCGCATTGTTCTCCCACTTCCAAACCGGTATCTCTGGTTGTACAGGCAAGCCAGAAGGTCATTGATGTTCGGCCTTGACTTTGAGACAAGTTAGGCATTTCGACACATGCAAGGCAACATCTTTCTTCATACCAGGCCACCAGCACCGAGTACGAAGATCCTTGTACATTTTATCAGCACCAGGATGGATAGAATATCGAGACTTATGAGATTCGTCCATTACCAAGGTGCGAAGATCGTCTTGTTTCGGAATCCACAATCTATCCTTAAAATAGAGCAAACCATCGTCTTTCGCTTCGAGCATAAGCTCAAGTTGACGTGGTAATTCCGTACCTATCAAATTTTGTGAAACACAAAATTGCTGAGCTTGAAGGACACGAGATTGAAGATCCGATAGAGTTCGAACAGAATGAAGCTTGACTCGCTCCTTTCGACTAAGCGCATCAGCTACAACATTTGCCTTACTAGGGTGGTAGCGAATCTCGCAGTCATAATCGTTTAAGAGTTCAACCCAACGTCGTTGCCTCATGTTCAGCTCTTTCTGACTAAGAATATGCTGGAGACTTTTGTGGTCTGTGAAAACCACACACTTCGTTCCAAAGAGGTAGTGTCTCCAGATTTTAAGCGCGAAAACCACAGCTCCTAACTCAAGATCATGAGTCGTGTAGTTCTTCTTGTGAACTTTCAGCTGCCTAGATGCATATGCAATAACTTTACCTCACTGCATAAGGACGCAACCAAGGCCTAAGTTGGACGCATCGCAATAGACAACGTAATCATCGCTTCCCTCGGGCAGAGATAGAACAGGAGCATCACACAACTTCTGCTTCAGCGTTTGGAACGCTTCTTCTTGCTTGGGTCCCCACTCGAAAGGCTTATTCTTCTGAGTCAAAGCAGTGAGTGGAACCACAATCTTTGAGAAATTTGAAATGAATCGACGATAATAACCAGCAAGACCAAGAAAAGATCGAATCTCTTTAGGCGTCGTCGGTGTATTCCAGTCCTTAATAGCAGCAATCTTGGATGGATCCATATGAATACCCTGCTCATTGACTATATGACCCAAGAATTGAACTTCTTTAAGCCAGAATTCACACTTGGAGAATTTAGCAAAAAGTTGTTCCTTCTTTAGGAGTTCTAATGTTAAGCGAAGGTGTTGCTCGTGCTCGGCTCGAGATTTTGAATAAATGAGAATATCGTCGATGAACACAATAATGAACTTGTCCAAATAAGGTTTGCAGACCCTATTCATTAAGTCCATAAAGATAGCTGGAGCATTTGTCAAACCAAAAGGCATGACGGTGAACTCGTAATGCCCATATCTTGTGCGGAAAGCAGTTTTGGGAATATCTTCTTCAAGAACACGAAGTTGATGATACCCAAAATGCAGATCAATCTTGGAAAAACATGAAGCACCCTAAAGTTGGTCGAAGAGATCATCAATTCGAGGTAGGGGATATCGATTCTTGATGGTGAGCTTATTAAGCTCACGATAATCGATACACATTCGAAAAGATCCATCTTTCTTTTTCACGAAGAGGACAGGAGCTCCCCAAGGTGAAAAGCTCGGTCGGATGAATCCTTTATCAGATAACCCTTGAAGCTGTTTCGATAACTCTTGCATCTCCGACGGTGCAAAACGATAAGGTGCTTTTGCAATCGGGTTGGCATTGGGTACAAGGTCAATATGAAACTCGACTCGACGAACTGGAGGCAAACCAGGCAGTTCATCAGGAAACACCTCCGGATAATCCCGAACAATCGGAATATCCTGAATACTCTTGCTCTTGCTTTCTCCTCGGTGACATGTGCCAGAAAAGCAACATATCCTTTTCGTAAATACCTTTGGGCTTCCAAACACGACATAAGCTTCAAACCGCCAGATGGCTTCTCGCCACGAATCTCCAGAACATCGCCAGAAGACAAAGGAATACGAACAATCTTATCGAAACAAACCGCCTCAGCGTGGTGTTTGGTTAACCAATCCATTCCAATGATAATATCGAAACTCCCAAGTTGCATCGGTGTGAGGTCAATAGGAAAAAGATGGTTATCAAGGTTCAACTGGCAATCACGAATAACAGAATCAAGAACAAGAGGTTTACCAGTAGCAACCTCGACAGATAAGGGTTTCCTCAGTTTGGTTCTAGGTATCGCAAGCAAAGGCTCAAAAGACAAAGAAACAAGACTTCTATCGGCACCAGAATCAAAAAGAATAGACGCAGGTCGATTGTTAACAAGAAACGTACCGTTAACCACTTTGTTGTCGGCCCTCGCTTCGTTTGCATTCAAATTGTACGCTCGCCCACGAGCGGGATTCACATTGGTATTGACATTCGGATAAACAAAAGAGGTATCGACAAAACGCAAGAGAGGCGTTCATTCGTTCGTTACCTCGAACAAACAAACGACACGCAGTGACTAATCAAAGTAAATAGGTCAAAAATAATGTATCGCGAAGACATGCTCGCCTATAAGTGAACACTCACCCCAAGAGTTCCCAGGTAAGAGTGACTGGTCCGATTATGTGGATTTGTACGAACACTCTAGCCTTAGACAGAAAACTCAGGGTACAGGCATTCACTCTTCCAGTTTGCACGTGTTCACATTATTTAGACCCAAACTTTTGTCACACTGTCTTTTGCGGAAGCGTATGATGTGTAACTGGTTTAATATCATTGCATTCAATGGTAATAAACAACTACATGATCAAAACGATGTTCATCCACTCATGAAAATTTGAGTATTACAAACACTTGTTATTTAAGTTTTAAAAACACAACCTTCGTCCAGGTTACAATTTAACAAAAGTGGATGACATCTAAACTTGAAGTCTACTTCTAGTTACGACACCCGCGCCCAAGATCCATCCTGTCACCTGAAATACATGTAATTTTGCAAAACATCAACAAAAAGTTGAGTGAGTTCATGCGTTTTGCATACCTTGTATGAAATAAGGTATGTATCTTGTATAAATAAAGTATTCTTGTGAAATAACGTATTCTTGTAAAATAAAGTATTCTTGTGATACAAATCTTGTACCAATAACGTATTCTTGTGGTACAAATCTTGTACCAATAAAGTATTCTTGTGGTACAAATCTTGTACCAATAACGTATTCTTGCGGTACAAATCTTGTACCAATAAAGTATTCTTGTGGTACAAATCTTGTACCAATAACGTATTCTTGTAAATCTTTGAGAGACTTTAAGGCATGTGAGGACATGGGGAGTACTTGTTATGACTCCTTAAGGACATGGGAGTACTTGTTATGACTCCTAGGGAGCATTCGTAATGGCTCCTACCTTTGTCGATTTTCCTCGACTGTGTCGATTAACCTCGACTGTGTCAATTTCCCTCGACTGCGTCGATTACCCTCGACTGCGTCGATTACCCTCGACTGCGTCGATTAACCTCGACTGGGACTCCGAAGCACTACTAGGTACTAGTTGTGACCATGAGTGGGGTTCGGCCGTACCCATTAGATCTAACCCTCGTCCCTAATTAATGAATATTTTTAATGGCTTGGTACTAGTTTTCACCAAGACTTTATGGCATTTCTGCATTTAGTCTATGCTCACATGATCTAGTATTTCATAGGCATTTCTTAAAACGCATCATACTTGGTACTCGTTCTCACCAAGGGTGCTTCTTGTTTTGTATCATACCATTTGTAAATATTGTAACATGTATTTCACCCCCGAGAGTTATAAAACCAAAAACAGTTAAGAGAAAAGGGGGAGCATGAACTCACAACTTTGCGTTCCTGCGTCGTAAACTTCACTGGATTTGCTTATCTAGCGTCGTGACCTAAACGTGTTTATTAACGTTAGTCACTAGACTTGTTTCGCACGAGTACAAGTCACTATCTTTTGTGTATGTGTTCTTGTGTTAAAAATAATTTATATTTTTAACTATGTGTCTTACATATATTATTTCTCGAAAATAAATATAAGTATCTTGTATTTGTCTAAGTACGTTGTATGTGTATTTTTGTATCTTCACTACTTAGGAGTATTTAGTGTATTTTCAAGTCCTAATACACTATCAAGTATAATACATACTACATACACTTAGCACGGAATTTGGTGATAAAAAATATATATAATTTTCTCAAAAATATACATACTTAGTATCAATTTTATTCTTGAAGAAATCATCATTTCATAATACAAAAATTAGGGAAACCTTGGTAAATTTTTTTAGACACATTGGCAGAGTTTCCCCTAAAAATGGAGGTTTCCCATGTTTTCAAAACATGTGTTTATTTTCTTTTTAAAACATCATCAACAATCATCAACCAACAATATGCAACTTCTACTTACCAATTTGTCAAGAACAAGCATAAACTATAAACCCATGAACTTGAATATTTATGAAAATATGTAGTAACTTACTAGTATACTTAGTAAGTCTTGTTACCTTCCAAATTGTGATTAGTTCTTTAAAAACTTTATTTTTAAAGAGTGTAAGTGTTTACAACTTCAAATCATACTTTCTAAAAATATTTCTTTGTGAATTTTTCTTATTACACAAGTGTTTCTACACTTGTTTATTCACCAAAAATGTGATTAGTTTATGTAAGATCCAAGTTTTAGTGAAACTCATATTTTTAACTTGGTTCTTTTGAAAAACCACTCATGGATCTTTAGATCTACAAGATTATAGCTTACTTTGATCTTTATTTTTCAAGTAAACACCCATTTATTCAAGTTCATAGTTTATGTGTGGATGATTCCATCATCCACAACATTCTTACTTTCTCATCTTGCTAGTTCATGTTTTTAATCATGATCTAGCAAGTCCATGTGACGATTCATATCATTTTTACTAGCAAGCAATACACAACAAGCATAACAACACAAGTATATCATAGTTTCTTAACTACTTCATCACAAGGTTAGTTTATGTCCAAGACTTTGTTTATGTTTTTAGTGTTTCTTGAGATTTCATCATTCTTTTAACTATTAACCATCAAAAACAAGAAGAGAATGAAGATCTAAGAGACTTACCACTAGCACAAGGCTAGGGGAGTTCAAGTGTGTAAAAGAGGTGGTTAAAAGAAGATGAGAGTGGTCCTTCAAGTTCCGTGAGCACCGAGCTTCGTTAGTGACCTTCTTACACCTTCTTGTAACCTTAGAATGCTTAGATGATTAATGAAAATGGTGGTTGCATGTGAGGGGTGTTAGGCTGAGAGCTTTGAGGGGAGGAAGAGTGAAGATGGTGAGTTGAAGTGTTGGGAATAATAAAGGGTTTATCTTGTGGTCTCTTGTAAATATCTACCAACATTAGGAAAGCATATGGTATCTTTGCTTAGAATATTCTCAACATAATCTTATAAAATAATCAAAGAAAATCCTATGTGGGGAACATGTCCCCTAACCGGCCATCAAGTGGGGGCGGGGGGTATTAGTTGAGTTCCAACTTCAAGTTAGGGATTCTAGTTAGATATTATGTGCAACATTTAGTGTTTAATGTTTCATAGTGTTTGAGGGTGTAATATGGTGTTCGATGATCATAACTAGCTTTGTAACACTAAAACAATGCTTCTAGCAATATTTTAGTGTTCTGGGTAATGTCCGGTTGTTCGGTTAGATACAGATTCGTTAAAGTGTTAAATTGCACCGTTTAGTGCCCTTTAAGTACCTTTTTGTAATACTTTCGATTCCCGACACTTAGGGAAATATTCTGAATGATAACTCATGTTTTCTGCATAACATTTATGTGTTAAAAGCTGATTTATTGCTGAATTTACTAAAATTCTGCACTTAAAGTGCGTTCCGGGTGCTTTTTAGTGCTTATTTTAGCTTCCGGAATGTCTATATGTTAACCCTTGTGTGTACTCTTGGGTTTTAAATGTATTATTCTTATTGGACCTACACCTAGGCTCCAATTCTATTGTCTAACTGCTTTCTGCAGAATTGTTGACACAATGTGTCTTACCGGTGAGTTTACTAGTATTTCTGACGCAACGCTATCATAGAGTAATTCTTGTAGTATAAAATGTGCATGAATTTGCTTGTATGGAAATCAGAAATTTATTTTTCTGGTAAACTAGATCATGCACAGTCATTAAAGCACAGATTACTATTTATTTAGTGTACGGAATGTACGGAAAAGTGACGGTTGTCACAGTCTCCCCCCGTTAAAAGAATTTCGTCCCGAAATTCAAGCGATGCCATTGGTCGCAGGGGAGTTGTGCATTGAATGTGGTCACTTAGGTTCATGATTTGTCTTCATGTTCCCATGCACTATGGATCATGTTATGGATCCTATCTTACTCAAGTAAATCAATTGTGTCTTTTCTGTGTCTTGTGGACTCTTGGTCCGTAACCTTAACAGGTTTTTTAGTAATTTTGTCGTTTGTCATTTACGCGAATCTTATTTGTGGGAACTACGACTGTTCCTTGAGTCGGACTCCTTTAAAGACTTGACACATAGGATGTGTCGTGATCACTACGGATCTTTTCTAGAAGTTTCATCTTGTGCGCAATGGTTCTGATCCCTACATCAGGGATTCAACCTTTATGTTTTCCAAATCACACTACACATTCTCTAGGCGAGGCTCTCATTTTAGTCATACTTTTTATCTCAAATTCTTACGATTTCTGCCGCTCATTGGCACAATCTTTCTGTATCATGCTGGCTGCCTTGATATGTTCACATATCTAAACGGTTTGCCTCTAGTTTTCCTGAACCCACACGGGCCAGTAGACTGTTTGTTCTCGCTTTCTGATCATGCGGTGGGGACCGACTTATTATGTTTCATCTAAAGCTTCACTCGAAGCGGTTTAAACGGCGGTGTGATAAATACTGTTGTAGGAAAACTCTACTAAGGGCAAGTGAGTGTTCCAACTTTTTATCAAAGTTTATCACACAAGCACGTATTGTTTTCATACAATCTGCATCGTTCAGTAGCTTAGTCCATCTATGTCAATATTCAAGTTTTTACGATCGACGGTGTGCTGCAATCTTTGTGATCCGTAAAGATCGTGCAGTGTTTTCTTTCAGGTAGTGACGTCAAGTTTGCGGCGCGCAATTACTGTATCTAGCTTACGGTTTCTTCTTATGATTCCTTAATCAATGTGCCGCGTATGCAATGTTGTGGTCTCGTTGCATCGATGTACAATCGAGACTTTGTCGAGAAGCCTCACATAATTGCAACTCTAGCTCCTTAGCTCTTGGTTGCAGGGTTGGCATGAATCTCATTCTTATCCACCATGTATCTTAAAGTTCTCATTTCTCGAATTCGAAATCCGCTTTTCGTCATCATAGCACATACTGTTCTTTCTCTAAGAGTTGCAAGATAAATTGCAGCTGTTGCTCACGACTTCCCTTGGTCGTTGGCCATATAAGAATGTAGTCAATAAATGTAATCATGATCTATCCAGGTATGGCTTACACGTTCGATTTATGAGGTCCATGAATATTGTCGATGCATGTGTTAAGCCTAATGGTACGACAAGGAACTCGTAATGCTCGAAGCGAGTCCTAAAGATCGTTTTAGGGATATTTCCTTCTTGTATTCACAGTTGAGGACATCCTGTCCTCAAGTCGATCTTTGAGTAGTAACCATAACCTGACGATTTGTATGTTATCAGTCCTTGGCAAAGGATTCTGATTCTAAATTCTCTGAAATTTATGCAAAATAGGACTGTCAACTTTCTCTTCGTGTCCTTACTAAGGATGTCATGTCCTTAATTTCCTCTGTCTAGCAGCTCTTGTCGCTATATCGGAGGCTCATGCTTTGCGGACGAAGCTAGTCGGTAAGGCGTCATTCGGCACTAGTGCCGCTCCTGGCACGAGATTTATCCTAAACTCCTCTTGGCGTTGTGGAGGCATTCCTGGTAAGTCTTCAGAAAAGGCTACTGGAACTTCTTCCGCCACGGGGATGTTCTCAAGCTCTATACTTGGGTATCCAATCCATGCCGACTAACATGAATTCGTAAGTCAATAGTAACAGGAGGTTTCGGCCTTCTGTGTCCCTAAATACAATCCTTAATTGCTTTGTCTGCTTAATTTAGCCTTCTATATGCTCATTTCTAAAGAGTACGGGACGTCTTACTTGAAACTAGGCCAAGTAGTTTCTTAGGTTTTAAGCATGCAAGATTAAAGGTGATGCCAGTGTTAATTAAAAGTAGATGCATAGGGTTGGTTAATAGGGAACGTACCCATAACCGCATCTGGATCCTGGCGTATTTCACGATTTTCGATCGTGAAACCCTTCCTTGCTTGATTCTTCCCAGGACAATCTTTCCTAAGTGCCCTGCTTCACCACATCTGTAGCAACCTGGTATTCTCTTATTTCTTCCATCTGGGTCCTTCGCCCAACAGGCGTCCTTGCTGTGCCCTTCTTTCCCACATTTTCCGCACTTAGGCCTCAGACATCGACCTTCATGGTGAAAGTTGCATTCCCCGCACCTTGGCTTAGTCCCCGAGTAAGCTTTACCACCGGCCTTATTAGCGGCTCCATCAGTTTTTCTGCCATGCGGCGGACTCACTTTCTTTCTTTTGTTTGCTTTAGAGCTTCCATAGCTGACTTGTGTGCCCACCTTTTGGTTCGAATACTTCCTTTTCTTATTGCCTGATGACTCCACATAAATCTCTTTCTTGTTATTCTCAGATTCCGAAAATTTTCCCGCACGTAGAGCTTCTTCAGTAAGTGTAACGCTTAAATCGATAGCCTCTGCGATAGTTGGAGGCCTTGAGGTAGTAACCAAGCTCCTGATCTAGGTGTAAGTCCCCAAATGAATCGTTTAATTCTCTTGAATTCTGGCTTGACTAAGTAGGGGACGACCCTAGACAAGTCGTGAAATCGCTGGACTTATTCAGGAATCTTCTGTCCGTCCATTTTCAAGTTCCAGAACTCCACCTCGAGCTTCTGGATTTCCGCCCTAGAACAATATTTATTTTCCATCATTTCCTTGACCTCGTCCCAGCTCAGTGCATAAGCAACATCTGTGCCAAGGGTTTGAACCTGAAGGTTCCACCAGGAGAGTGCACCATCTAAGAATAACCCTGAGATATAGGTAACACTCTGCTGGGGTGAACAGTTACTCATCCTTAGAACGGAGTCAGTCTTTTCTGTCCAACGAACAAACGCAACAGCACCTCCTATGCCATCAAAGCTTAATGGCTTGCAGTCCAGGAACTGTTTATAGGTGCAGCCAGTTGGAGGGTTATTTCCGGTAGCGCCACCGCTATGCTCAGAGCGGAGGGCTTCATGTCGTGCAATTTCCTGTGAGATGCGTTCTTGCAACTCGGCTTCTATCCTTGGTAACGTACTGGTGTTTGTGTCACGTCTAGGCGGCATTCTCTTCTGTCAAAATGGTATGAAGTAGGTTAGACAATATTCCCCAATTGTCTATGAGGTACCTAGCACCATAAGCCATCATGTAATCGCCCAATTTCACATGTATATATAATCAACAATGTATGAGCGAGGAAACAATTACTGAGCCTTCACATAGGCTTGCCAACTTGGCTTATTGTTTGTAATGGAAAAATGGACTCGAGGCTACATTGTCTTGGTTATTAAAGTTTTAGTTATTTCCTGCTATATTGATGTGTATATTTTCCCAGAGATGGGGTTGTTCGTGTAGGGGTGATAGAGAGCGTAACGTCGCTGAATCTTTTTGAATGTCATTCCCCTTCTCTTGCTTAAATATCGTTTCTCAAACGTCTCGTACACAGGTTGACACGAAGTAGGCGAGACAGGTTTCCTACTTTATAAAGTGCTAAAGCACTGGTCTAGGTATTGTTCCACCATATGAAGGTGTGAACACCTATAAATAAATTTTGTGTGGTTTTCATTAGCTCGACCCGCAGAGTCCACCAGGATTTATATGCACTACAAGTCGTTATTATGTGGGCCCCCGTAATAATAAATTGTCTTGCACAGTTACCCCAATTTTCTCTCGTCCAAGCAGATGACCAATCAAGGAGGGGACACTATTGTCCTTATACTTCTGTCATGGAAAGGACCTTTGCGATGGTCCACGCGCTAACACTCGTTATCGTTACGCGCGTATAGGCACGATGATAGGAATGAAGAGAATTCCTAGTAGTTGGAGGGGCACCTTCAAGATGAATACTTCATCTTCCTTTTCCGGTCAAGTGCGTCGTCAATCTTGCTTTACATAAGCCGCAGGGATCTCGTCCCGATGATTAAGAATTCGTTCAAGGTTGCCGCCTCTGCCTCGTCATCATCACCGTAGTCAGGCACCTTCATGATCGAGAGGGAAGAGCAGCCATCTCCTACGGAAGCAAGCTCAGAATCTTGTCTGGTGATCACTCTAGCTATGAGCTTTGCAATGAACGCGAGGTCGATAGCTTCATCGTGCGAGTTACGTATAGTAATAGGAGTCGGAGTTGAAAGTATCTTATTCACGTCAATAATCATTCCGTACACTTATTAGTATGTATTCACGTCAATATTTATTCCGTACACTTATTTGTATATATGTATATCAATAACAAATATGCTACTTAGCATAAACAAGCAACTTGATGCATTATATCACGTATAACTCTCGTTTTGGGGGGGGGGTCATTTTTATGGTTGTCAATTTACGACAAAAACACTACTTGGTACTAGTGGTCACCAAGAGTGTATTTTATCTTTGGCAAGTCTAACTTGTGTAGACTATGCCTTAATTGGCACCTTATCTTGAGGGTATTCCCTACTAATGTCCTTGCCTTGTCTCTTTTTGAAAAGTGTTTGACTCGTGGATCTTGGCGCTTACGTGAATGCAATGAAAAACCTTTTTTTTTTGTAAAATGTTTTTGTGAGAGAACTCTAGTGATTGTAGTCTAGACTCGAGAAGGAATCCTAGTTCACTACAATCGAAGCTCTGATACCAAACTGTCACACTGTCTTTTGCGGAAGCGTATGATGTGTGACTGGTTTAATATCATTGCATTCAATGGTAATAAACAACTACATGATCAAAACGATGTTCATCCACTCATGAAAATTTGAGTATTACAAACACTTGTTATTTAAGTTTTAAAAACACAACCTTCGTCCAGGTTACAATTTAACAAAAGTGGATGACATCTAAACTTGAAGTCTACTTCTAGTTACGACACCAACGCCCAAGATCCATCCTGTCACCTGAAATACATGTAATTTTGGAAAACATCAACAAAAAGTTGAGCGAGTTCATGCGTTTTGCATACCTTGTATGAAATAAGGTATGTATCTTGTATAAATAAAGCATTCTTGTGAAATAACGTATTCTTGTAAAATAAAGTATTCTTGTGATACAAATCTTGTACCAACAACGTGTTCTTGTGGTAGAAATCTTGTACCAATAAAGTATTCTTGTGGTACAAATCTTGTACCAATAACGTATTCTTGTGGTACAAATCTTGTACCAATAAAGTATTCTTGTGGTACATATCTTGTACCAATAACATATTCTTGTAAATCTTTGAGAAACTTTAAGGCATGTGAGGACATGGGGAGTACTTGTTATGACTCCTTAAGGACATGGGAGTACTTGTTATGACTCCTAGGGAGCATTCGTAATGGCTCCTACCTTTGTCGATTTTCCTCGACTGTGTCGATTAACCTCGACTGTGTCAATTTCCCTTGACTGTGTCGATTACCCTCGACTGCGTCGATTAACCTCGACTGCGTCGATTAACCTCGATTGGGACTCCGAAGCACTACTAGGTACTAGTTGTGACCATGAGTGGGGTTCGGCCGTACCCGTTAGATCTAACCCTCGTCCCTAATTAATGAATATTTTTAATGGCTTGGTACTAGTTTTCACCAAGACTTTATGGCATTTCTGCATTTAGTCTATGCTCACATGATCTAGTATTTCATAGGCATTTCTTAAAACGCATCATACTTGGTACTCGTTCTCACCAAGGGTGCTTCTTTTTTTCGGCAACTACCTCGGTCTCCTAAACCGAGTCTCGGTCCTCCAGACCGAGCCTCAGCCTCCCAGACTGAGCCTATAAATAATAAATAAATGTGCTCAACATTTGTTTGTAAAAAGTTTTGGATCTGGACTTGAGTGGTATGCCGTGTAAAAATGTTTTCGTGAGAGCCCTAGTGATCATAGTCTAGACCCGAGAAGGAATCCTAGTTCGCTATGATCAGAGCTCTGATACCAAGCTGTCACACCCTGGCTTTGCGGAAGCGTGGTTAATTTGGTGTGACTTCTTAATACCATAGCTTAATCATAACAAAGCTATATGATAATAAAACCATGCAAGATCATCCATAGATTTAAGTTTTAAAACCGAAGTAACATAACATTGTCTTAGGGACTACAACACCATAACATAAAACATTGTTTTGAAAGATATAAACATCAACATGAATAAAACGCAGTTTAAGATTTGTGACTCGTCCAGGAAAAAGTCAGATTTCCTAAACCGGGATGACCTCGGAACCCATATGCAGCGGGAAAACACAACATACCGCGCCAGATCTTTAATTCCCTGAAATACATGTAAGTTGAAAAATCAACAATAATGTTGAGCGAGTTCATGTGTAAGTGAGTAAATAAACCTTTGTATGTATAAAAACCCTGGTATGTAGCAAATAAGCAAAAAGAGATCACCAATGGTTTGCAAGGCCATTGATATGTGTGAAGTGCAAGTAGGAAGACTCAAACCTAGCAGATTTATGCGTTGGGTTCAAAGTCACCCCGAGGTCCGTTCTGTTTGGGCCTGGGGCTGGGCTCACTACACCCAGATAGATCTACCGCTCCTGCCCCTCGGTCCTACCCTGAGGATTAATGGCCTCAAGTTTCTGCCTACCCACTCACATGATCTGAATAATAACCCTCCTTACGCTAACCATACCATGTAAGAATTATTCATAATCATAGTAACATGTATTTCACCCCCGTAGTTTAGAAAACTGAAAACAGTTAGAGAAAAGGGGGACATGAACTCACAGTGGTGCGTCTCTACCAAGTATGTCTCCTGATCAAGCAGCTGTGCGACGACCTACACGTACTAAATCTATAAGACAGACGGCCGTGCTTTAGCTTAAGGTTTAAGTTTTTGGGAAATAGTTAGACAACTATTTCGTGTTTATATTTTTGTAAATACTTGGTAATTATTCTCCTTCCCAAGGATGGGGGATTTAATACATGCGTGTTCGTAAAATTCGAAATACATTATTAAGTCTCACTTAATATATTTTATTTCTTACTTCAAAATATAAATATTCTTCCCAAAATAATACTTTGACAAAAATACGCGCTCATAAATATTTTCTTAAGATGCGTAAGTTACGTTTTAAAGATCGGGTGGTAATAATTATACCGTTGTAACTTATTATTAATTATGAAGGCGTATGCATTATTTCTGGAATCATTAGTACTTGGTAATAGTATTTTTACTCTAAAAATAATATCCGTATATTTCACAAAATAATCATAAACATTTTACAAGTGATGCTATGAAAAACATATATTCCAAATATATATATTTCAGGTTTTATTTTGTGAAAATCCCACCTCCGACACTTTGTAAATATAGTTATGGCGAAATTTACGTTTTGAAAACAAGTCAAAAATATATTTA
The DNA here is from genome assembly GCA_030545235.1 of Helianthus tuberosus. Taxonomy (NCBI): domain Eukaryota; kingdom Viridiplantae; phylum Streptophyta; class Magnoliopsida; order Asterales; family Asteraceae; genus Helianthus; species Helianthus tuberosus. The sequence continues at coordinate 112,690,277 of CM060394.1, read as the reverse complement.
CAACACTTGTAGTGAAAATATTTCCAAGTGTTAGGTTTTTAGAAAAATTTCGCCAGAGTTTCCCCTGTAACTGGAGGTGGCCACGCTTTCAAGCGTATCGTTTTCTTTTATTATTCAAATCAACAATTTCCTTATTCTCAACAACTTTCCAAAACATCAATTAGTCAAAATATATATATAAATCGCAAAAATTATATTAACTTGTGGTTATCCAAAAATGCGTGATAAATCCCACTATTTTTAGTGGATCTTTGCAATAATCTACTTGGTTTCGTAAAAGCCTCGTTTTTAAAGAAATTCCATCTTTACAACTTCTTGTAAAATTTGACAAAACTAGTTCTTTGTCGAAACTTAGTGTTACACAAGTGTTTACACACTTGTGTGTTTATAATAATCACTCTTGTTCATGTAAGATCCGGTTTTAAAAGTATGTTTTCTTTTGACACCTGGTCCTTTGAAAATACCATTTGTGGATCCGTAGATCTACTAGTTTTGAACACTATTTCATAAGAAAAATCGATTTTACACAAGTTCATGTTTAGTGTGTAGTAGAGTTTCATCATTTAACCCTTTTCATTCTTAACATATTCTATGTCATGTTTCATGAACATGACTAGTCCGGGTTAGATGATGATCCGAGCTACCACAACATAGATCGGCACTAAATAATCACACAAAACAAATCTTACAAGATTTACACAACCCTTGTGCTATTAACCAACATTGTTAACATTTTAGTAAACTTTTAGCATGTCTTCTTGTATGTACATAGATTTTAACCGACAAAGTTCTTTTTAACCACTTTAAAATAGATCGAGAGTGTGTTTATAGCAACTTACTACTAGCTCGAGGCTAGGGAAGAAACTAGTCGAAGAATGAGTGGATAAAAGCAATAGGGTGAGGTCCTTCGCGTTCCGAATGCACCAAGCTTCTTTGTATGAGATCCTTAACACTTGTATACCCTTGGAACTTGCAAGATCAAAACCGAAAATGGATGGATGGTTGTGGGGGTGTTCGGCCGTGAGTTTAGCAAGGAGAGGGAGAGAGAGTTTTGTGGTGAGAAGGTTATGTTGTGCTTAGTTTTGATCTTATAGGCAATTTTAAGTTCATTAACCAATGGTTCTTATGTCTAATTGATATTAGACAAACATGATTATTAAAATCAAGTAAAGGACAAAGGTGTCCCCCTTGGGGACGGTTCGGTTAGAGAGGGGGGGGGGGGTCTTGGTTCAATTTCAACTATATAGTTAGGACTTAGTTAGATGATTAGGAAATTAATCCGGTTACTAGCGTGTAGTAAGTTGTGACGGGTGTTAGGGTATTCGGGGACCCAAAACTGGGCCAGAAAAAGAAAAACAGTGTTGTTGGCAATATTTTTATGTTCCGGGTAAAGTCCGGTTGTTCGGTTGGATGGTGATCCGTTAAAGTGCTTAACAAAGCTTTAAAGTGTCGTTATTATTATTTTTAGTGACACAACTTATTCCCGACACTTTGGAAAGTGTCTAGTAACATTTTTCTCATGTTTTGGCACTTTATTAGGTAGCTTAATGCTGAATTTTTATTTAAAGTGCTGAATTTTGTACTTAAAGTACGTTTTAGGCACATCCGGTCACTGTAATCTCATTCCTAGTGACGCAGTTCTACAACTCTTATATCCCTACACTCACCACTAGTGTAGCAAACTATCTCAGGCTCTTACAGGCCTTAGAGGCAGTACCTGCCTGGTGCTAGTTATGACAGCACATTTAATAGGTTATCCGTTCATTGTGCTACTGTGCTTTTGGTGCATCAAGGTTGTCACAAAGGTGCTGTAAGCAAAACATGGAGTGACAGCAAGTAAAGTATGATGCAAGTAAGTACATGTATCAGCATTCAAGTAGCAGTTTATCCACAAGTTCAAGTAAGCACAGTAATTAAGCAGTAATTAATTATTAATTAAGTCATACGGATACCTGGTTTAGTGAGGGTTGTCACATTCTCCCCCCGTTAGAAAAATTTCGTCCCGAAATTTTAAGTTCTGCTTCTAGAAGCAGGGTTCTTGGGAAATAGGTGGGGGTATTTCTCTTTCATCCGATCCTCACGCTCCCAGGTGTATTCAGGACCATGTCTGGCGTTCCAACGAACCTTGACGAGCTTGACACTGCTCCGGCGGGTCTTGTTTACTTTCCAATCCGTAACCTCAACAGGTTCTTCAACAAAATGGAGCATGTCATCAACATGAATCTCGTCGGTGGGAATGACAACGGTATCTTGAGTTAGACTTTTCTTCAGGTTGGATACATGAAATGTATCGTGAACTCCATTCAGTTCAGCAGGTAGATCCAGCTTGTATGCTACTAGCCCTATTCTTTCCAAAATTCTGAAAGGGCCAATGTAACGTGGATTTAACTTCCCACGCTTTCCGAAGCGGGCCACACCCTTCCAGGGTGAAACTTTCAATAAAACCATATCTCCAACTTGGAATTCCAAATGTTTCCGGTTTGGATCTGCATAAGCTTTCTGTCTTTCGCGAGCTGCTTCGATGCGTTTTCGAATCTGCGCAATCTTGTATGTCGTCTCTTGGACGATTTCGGGACCAACAAGCTGCCTATCACCTACGTCAGCCCAGCATAGGGGTGATCGACACTTGCGTCCGTAAAGAGCTTCGAATGGTGCGGCTCCAATACTGGTGTGGTAGCTGTTGTTGTATGAAAATTCAACCAGTGGCAAATGCTTATCCCAGCTACCGCCCAAATCCATAACACATGCTCTCAGCATATCTTCCAAGGTCTGAATAGTCCACTCGCTTTGACCGTCGGTCTGAGGGTGAAATGCAGTGCTCAGATTTAATTGTGAGCCAAAAGCTTCTTGGAAGGATTGCCATATCCTTGACACAAATCTTCCGTCTCTATCAGAGATGATCGAGAGAGACACTCCATGACGTGCGACGATCTTTAGCATGTATATTTCTGCCAGTTCGCTGGTGTTATCCTTCTCTTTGATTGGCAGAAAGTGTGCGGACTTTGTTAGGCGGTCAACTATCACCCAGATAGTGTCATGGCCCCTCGGCGTTCTAGGCAACTTTGTGATAAAATCCATGGAGATTTGTTCCCATTTCCATTTGGGAATCTCAGGTTGTTGCAGAAGTCCTGAAGGCTTCTGGTATTCCGCTTTCACCTTAGCACACGTTAGACACTTGCTCACATAAACAGCAACATCGCCCTTCATCCTAGGCCACCAATAGTAATCCTTGAGATCTTGGTACATCTTATCCGCTCCTGGATGGATAGAGTACCGCGATTTGTGAGCTTCATCAAAAACAACTTTCCTTAAACCACCAAACAGAGGAACCCAAATCCTTTTTTCAAAACATAACGTTCCTTCCTCGTTTGGTACTAATAGCTTCTCCATCCCACGAAGATATTCTTCTTCAAGATTTCTTTCCTTAAGATCTTCTTTCTGCGCGGCACGAATGCGCAAGGAAATATCGGTTTGGATAATCATTTCTAAAGCCCTAACCCTTATGGGCTTGACCCTCTCTTTTCGACTTAGGGCGTCGGCAACCACATTCGCCCTCCCTGGATGATTTAACAACTCAACCCATCGTCTTTGTCTCATATTCAACTCCTTCTGGTTGAATATGTGTTGTAGGCTCTTATGATCTGTAAAATTGTACATTTCGTACCATATAGGTAGTGTCTCCAGATCTTTAAAGCAAATATCACTGCGCCTAGCTCCAAATCGTGCGTGGTATAGTTCTTCTCATGTACCTTCAACTGACGTGATGCGTAAGCAATAACCTTCTGGCGTTGCATCAACACGCAACCCAATCCTTGACGCGAGGCGTCACAGTATACCACGAAATCGTCAGTACCTTCCGGTAGTGCTAGGATTGGCGCATTGCAGAGCTTATCCTTCAACAGCTGAAACGCTTCTTCCTGTTTGATTCCCCAATCAAACTTCTTATCCTTCTGGGTGAGGAGCGTCAATGGTTGAGCGATCTTCGAAAAATCCTCAATGAACCTTCGATAGTAGCCAGCCAAACCCAAGAATTGTCGAATCTCGGTTGGCGTCTTTGGCGTTTCCCAATTCTTGATCGCTTCGATCTTGGTTGGATCCACATGGATTCCATCTCCATTTACCACATGTCCAAGAAATTGGACTTCACGTAGCCAAAATTCACACTTAGAGAATTTGGCATACAGCTGTTCTTTCTTCAGCAGCTCCAAAATAGCTCTTAGATGCTGTTCGTGCTCAGCCTTTGTCCTTGAATAAATCAAGATGTCGTCGATAAACACAATCACGAACTTGTCTAAGTACGGCTTGCAAACTCTATTCATCAAATCCATAAAGACTGCAGGTGCGTTTGTCAATCCAAACGGCATAACAAGGAACTCGTAGTGTCCATAACGAGTTCTGAAGGCTGTCTTCGGGATACTCTCCTCTTGTATCCTTAACTGATGGTATCCAGATCGCAAATCGATCTTTGAGTAAAAGCTTGAACCTTGCAGTTGATCAAACAGATCATCAATTCTTGGCAGAGGATATCTATTCTTGATCGTCAGCTTGTTCAGCTCCCGGTAGTCTATGCACATTCGAAAACTACCGTCCTTCTTTTTGACAAACAGGACCGGAGCTCCCCAAGGCGAGAAGCTTGGTCGGATAAATCCCTTGTCTAACAACTCTTGAAGTTGTGTCGACAATTCTTGCATCTCAGACGGGGCAAGTCTATAAGGTGCCTTAGCCACAGGCGCGGCGCCTGGGACTAAATCGATGTGAAACTCCACTTGCCTCTGAGGCGGCAGTCCAGGCAAGTCCTCCGGGAAGACTTCCGGATACTCCCTCACGACAGGGATGTCTTCGATCTTCGGTTCTGCAGCTTTCTTGTCTACAATGTGTGCCAGGAAGGCAGCACACCCTTTTTGCAAACACTTTCGCGCTTTGAGGCAGCTGATAATTCTTAACGGCGTATCGCGCTTTTCGCCATGAACCACAATTGTTTCGCCATCTTCGGTCGGGATACGAACGACCTTTTCGTGACAAACAATTTCTGCCTTGTTGCTTGATAACCAATCCATTCCTACTACTACGTCAAAGCTCCCCAGCTGGACTGGTAGTAGATGCAAAGTAAACTCACGTTCTCCCAACTCGATTGCACAACCTCTGATCACTTCATTGGCTTCTACTAACTTCCCATTAGCCAATTCGATTGAGTAGGGAATATCTAACTTACTAGCGGCTAAACCAAGCATATTCTTAAATTCTAATGATACGAAGCTATAGTTGGCACCAGTATCAAATAAAACGGATGCATAGCGTTGGTTTACAGGGAACGTACCAGTAACGACATTGGGGTCCTGGCGCGCTTCCCTCGCTTCGATATGGAACACTCTTCCACGGGCTTGGTTCAACTCTGGGCAATTCCTCTTAAAGTGCCCGATATCACCACAGTTAAAGCATCCAGGTCTTTGCCCGTTTCCACCTCCATTTCCAGCTTGGTTATTCCTTTGGTTATGATTCACAGCGCCTGCTTGATTCGCATTGTTGCCTCGATTCCCATTACCTCCATTGTTTCCTTGTGGGCGATTTCCAATTCCACCTCGATTATTGTTTCTGTTTCCAAATCCTCCTTGGCCTCCCTGACCAACAGTGGCCCAACAAGAATCCTTCAAGTGGCCAGGTTTCCCACACGCTTCACATACCTTCAAACTACATCGGCCAGAATGGTGACGCTGGCAGGTGTTGCACTTGGGCTGGGTGCCCATATATCCCTTTCCTTTCTTTCCACCACCAGCTGTAACCTGAGCTGGCGAGTTTGGCTCTCCTTTCTTAACAACACCACTAATGCCTTGTTTAAAGTTCGAGAACTTTCGTTTGTTACCTCCGGATGGCTCGACGTGAGTCTCTTTCTTCTTTGTCTCGATCTCACCAAACTTGTTCAGGCGAATAGCCTCCTCAGTGAGAGCTACACTCAAATCGATTGCCTCAGTAATTGTTGCAGGCTTGGAGGAGGTCACCATGCTTATGATTTGAGGAGCTAATCCCCAAATGAAGCGTTCAATCCGCTTGAATTCTGGAGTGACCATATAGGGTACCACATGCGACAGGTCGTGAAACCTCTGAACATATTCCGCGATCTTCGGACCTTCCATCTTCAAATGCCAGAACTCAGTTTCCAATCTTTGGATTTCAGCGCGAGAACAATACTTTTTGCGCATTAGTTCCTTCAGTTCGGTCCATGTTAGTGCGTAGGCAGCAGCTTCACCAAGTGTCTGTACTTGCAAATTCCACCAAGATAGGGCTCCATCCAGAAATAGCCCAGAAATGTAGGTGACTTGCTAGTTTGGTGCACATCTGCTCATGTGGAGAACAGATTCAGTCTTCTCGGCCCAACGAACAAAAGCGACAGCACCTCCGGTGCCATCAAAGTTGACAGGCTTGCAGTCTAGAAACTGCTTGTAGGTGCACCCTGCACATACGTTACAACATATGAATGGCATTAGCATCCTTGCTAGAGATATCCAATTAGATCATGGTATGTCTTAATGACTTAGTATTACCATGAGGTGGATTGTTGTTGCCATTGTTGTTTGAGCTGCTTCCGCTGGGTCCTCCTTACGAGGCGGCGTATTGCGCGATGGCAGCAGCGATGACTTGTTGGAGTTCTGCCTCATTGGTAGGCATCGGCGTTTGACGTCTCGGCGGCATCTTCTAAAAGATGGGTTCACGTCGGTCAGGCCAAAATAAAGCGTACGTATATAATGATAGTAATAGTACATAACATCTCATGTTATAATCATATCAATCACACAACATCCCATGTTATAAAACATAACTAATCAATCAAAACATCACATATGATGAGAATACTGCGATTGTATTGCCAAACTCGAGACCACATGGTAGAGTGTACAAGTACATAATAGTGTCATACATCATCATCGACTAAGGGCTACATCACCCCAGTCCAAAAGAATATCAAATCAGTGTCAATACATCCCATATACATGATCAACAAAAGTCAGAATCAGAATGCAGTCTCCAAAAATGCTGTGTGGTCAGAGCAATCGCCGTCTTCTCACCAACGTCTACCCATGCTGTACTAAAGATGCCCTAAACTGATGGTGGTGGAGGAGGGGGAAAATGGGTGTAGAACAAACGTCGCAAATGGAGCCAGTCCTCCTCCATGGCTCTCTGGGTACGCAACCAAGAAGCAACCTGCTGCTCAAGTGCCAAAAGGCGTGCAGCATAGTCAGGTAACAATGGCCGAGGGTGCTGCGAAGAAGCAGGGTGGGTCTGACCCTGACACTGGCACGGCGGTGGCTGAGCTCTCTCAAGCTCCTGAATACGCCGTGTGAGTGCCTCCTGCTGGACAACAAACGACATCAGAACGTCCTCAATAGAATACCCCATATGGAAAGAATGGTAGGGGTCGGTCGGTGGCATAACAGAAGGTGACGTCCAGAGAAACGGCTCGCTGGCTGGATCAAAAGGTGGCACAAAGAATGGTGGTGCAGGGGGAATAGCAGATGAAGACTGTGGCATAACTGGAATATATGTCGGCACATGTCCAAAGGGACGAGCCGAGGAACCCTCTCCAGGTCGAGCTGGAGGTATGTACTGTGCAAATGAAAAAAAGAAATCAATGTGACGTGCATCGGTGGTATGAGGAGGAATAGGTGGAAGCTCATCATCCGCAGGAATCCACCCATGCTGGGCGTGCTCATCTCGTGGGTCAATCTGTGCCTCAAAAAGTGCTCGATCAAACTGTACAGGCATAGGGTCAAGGTGGGGTGCAACAAGAGGGTCAACAGGTATATCAGCGATAGGTGGGGGATCAACATGATCAGCAGCAATAACATGGTCACCCTCCAGTAGTGGTGCATCAGCAGGGTGATCGTCAATGGGTGGGTCAGCAATCACAGGATCAATAGGTATGCCAGCATGAGCAGGGTCATACTCAAGCACTGGGTCAGGAGCATCTACTGGCTCGAGGGCCATGGCAGGCTCGGGATCAACGAACTCCATATCAAAATCTGCATGATCAGCGAATGCAGGGTCAACTGGGTCTACTGGGTCAACCATAGGCTGATCCAAGTGGATGAACTCTATCTCCCGGTCCGGGTCAAATCCAGGGGGAAAAACAGGGTCTGAATCCTCATCGAGGTCGTGATCGAAAGCAAATCTAGGAGCAGAGGCAGCAGATGACGCCCTGTCAGGATCTGAACCGTGTGAATAGTGCTGTGCGCTCCGAGTGTGTGACGGTGCGGAGGCCACAGACTCGAAGAAGTCTGGAGCGGGTGACTCCTCAGCTGGAGCATCTGCGAGTAACAAAAGACCACCGTCAGCTAGAAGGGCCTCGCCCTCAACATCGTCCTCCAGGGGCTCATCATCAAATAGATCGACGTCGTCATCAACGTCGGCGTCGAGGAGCATATCGTAAGCAGGATAAACGGCCAAAGGTATGGGAGCAGGGACCTCTACCAGTGGTAGGTACCCAGCAAAAGGACCATCAGCGGGCTCATCGACAGCGTCGGGCAGCGTAAAGGGCTGAAAGTCGTCCTCGTTAATGCTGGTAACATCTGATGTGTGGACCTCGTGCTCTGAAGACTCTAAGTCGTCTGATACTATGGGTCTAGGGCCCGTGGTGTCCGAATCACCTGTGCCGGGCGAGTCCATGGTGTCTGTAACACAAACACAAATATGTACAAATAATCAATCATACAATCAGATAAGCACATTAGTCACCAAGTAAGCAATCAAATAATTCTCCTAGTCCCACTAGCCTCCCAGCCTCTCAGATTGCTCTTCCTAGTCCTACTAGCCAAATTCTCCCATCCTCTCAGACTGCTCTTCCTAGTCCCACTAGCCTATTCTCCCAGCCTCTCAGACTGCTTTCCCTAGTCCTACTAGGCAACTACCTCGGTCTCCTAAACCGAGTCTCGGTCCTCCAGACCGAGCCTCAGCCTCCCAGACTGAGCCTATAAATAATAAATAAATGTGCTCAACATTTGTTTGTAAAAAGTTTTGGATCTGGACTTGAGTGGTATGCCGTGTAAAAATGTTTTCGTGAGAGCCCTAGTGATCATAGTCTAGACCCGAGAAGGAATCCTAGTTCGCTATGATCAGAGCTCTGATACCAAGCTGTCACACCCTGGCTTTGCGGAAGCGTGGTTAATTTGGTGTGACTTCTTAATACCATAGCTTAATCATAACAAAGCTATATGATAATAAAACCATGCAAGATCATCCATAGATTTAAGTTTTAAAACCGAAGTAACAAAACATTGTCTTAGGGACTACAACACCATAACATAAAACATTGTTTTGAAAGACATAAACATCAACATGAATAAAACGCAGTTTAAGATTTGTGACTCGTCCAGGAAAAAGTCACATTTCCTAAACCGGGAGGACCTCGGAACCCATATGCAGCGGGAAAACACAACATACCGCGCCAGATCTTTAATTCCCTGAAATACATGTAAGTTGAAAAATCAACAATAATGTTGAGCGAGTTCATGTGTAAGTGAGTAAATAAACCTTTGTATGTATAAAAACCCTGGTATGTAGCAAATAAGGAAAAAGAGATCACCAATGGTTTGCAAGGCCATTGATATGTGTGAAGTGCAAGTAGGAAGACTCAAACCTAGCAGATTTATGCGTTGGGTACAAAGTCACCCCGAGGTCCGTTCTGTTTGGGCCTGGGGCTGGGCTCGCTACACCCAGATAGATCTACCGCTCCTGCCCCTCGGTCCTACCCTGAGGATTAATGGCCTCAAGTTTCTGCCTACCCACTCACATGATCTGAATAATAACCCTCCTTATGCTAACCATACCATGTAAGAATTATTCGTAATCATAGTAACATGTATTTCACCCCCGCAGTTTAGAAAACTGAAAACAGTTAGAGAAAAGGGGGACATGAACTCACAGTGGTGCGTCTCTACCAAGTATGCCTCCAAATCAAGCAGCTATGTGACGACCTACACGTACTAACTCTATTAGACGGACGACCGTGCCTTAGCTTAAGGTTTAAGTTTTTGGGAAATAGTTAGACAACTATTTCGTGTTTATATTTTTGTAAATACTTGGTAATTATTCTCCTTCCCAAGGATGGGGGATTTAATACATGCGTGTTCATAAAATTCGAAATACATTATTAAGTCTCACTTAATATATTTTATTTCTTACTTCAAAATATAAATATTCTTCCCAAAATAATACTTTGACAAAAATACGCGCTCATAAATATTTTCTTAAGATGCGTAAGTTACGTTTTAAAGATCGGGTGGTAATAATTATACCGTTGTAACTTATTATTAATTATGAAGGCGTATGCATTATTTCTGGAATCATTAGTACTTGGTAATATTATTTTTACTCTAAAAATAATATCCGTATATTTCACAAAATAATCATAAACATTTTACAAGTGATGCTATGAAAAACATATATTCCAAATATATATATTTCAGGTTTTATTTTGTGAAAATCCCACCTCCGACACCTTGTAAATAAAGTTATGGCGAAATTTACGTTTTGAAAACAAGTCAAAAATATATTTACAACACTTGTAGTGAAAATATTTCCAAGTGTTAGGTTTTTAGAAAAATTTCGCCAGAGTTTCCCCTGTAACTGGAGGTGGCCACGCTTTCAAGCGTATCGTTTTCTTTTATTCTTCAAATCAACAATTTCCTTATTCTCAACAACTTTCCAAAACATCAATTAGTCAAAATATATATATAAATCGCAAAAATTATATGAACTTGTGGTTATCCAAAAATGCGTGATAAATCCCACTATTTTTAGTGGATCTTTGCAATAATCTACTTGGTTTCGTAAAAGCCTCGTTTTTAAAGAAATTCCATCTTTACAACTTCTTGTAAAATTTGACAAAACTAGTTCTTTGTCGAAACTTAGTGTTACACAAGTGTTTACACACTTGTGTGTTTATAATAATCACTCTTGTTCATGTAAGATCCGGTTTTAAAAGTATGTTTTCTTTTGACACCTGGTCCTTTGAAAATACCATTTGTGGATCCGTAGATCTACTAGTTTTGAACACCATTTCATAAGAAAAATTGATTTTACACAAGTTCATGTTTAGTGTGTAGTAGAGTTTCATCATTTAACCCTTTTCATTCTTAACATATTCTATGTCATGTTCCATGAACATGACTAGTCCGGGTTAGATGATGATCCGAGCTACCACAACATAGATCGGCACTAAATAATCACACAAAACAAATCTTACAAGATTTACACAACCCTTGTGCTATTAACCAACATTGTTAACATTTTAGTAAACTTTTAGCATGTCTTCTTGTATGTTCATAGATTTTAACCGACAAAGTTCTTTTTAACCACTTTAAAATAGATCGAGAGTGTGTTTATAGCAACTTACTACTAGCTCGAGGCTAGGGAAGAAACTAGTCGAAGAATGAGTGGATAAAAGCAATAGGGTGAGGTCCTTCGCGTTCCGAATGCACCAAGCTTCTTTGTATGAGATCCTTAACACTTGTATACCCTTGGAACTTGCAAGATCAAAACCGAAAATGGATGGATGGTTGTGGGGGTGTTCGGCCGTGAGTTTAGCAAGGAGAGGGAGAGAGAGTTTTGTGGTGAGAAGGTTATGTTGTGCTTAGTTTTGATCTTATAGGCAATTTTAAGTTCATTAACCAATGGTTCTTATGTCTAATTGATATTAGACAAACATGATTATTAAAATCAAGTAAAGGACAAAGGTGTCCCCCTTGGGGACGGTTCGGTTAGAGAGGGGGGGGGGGGTCTTGGTTCAATTTCAACTATATAGTTAGGACTTAGTTAGATGATTAGGAAATTAATCCGGTTACTAGCGTGTAGTAAGTTGTGACGGGTGTTAGGGTATTCGGGGACCCAAAACTGGGTCAGAAAAAGAAAAACAGTGTTGTTGGCAATATTTTTATGTTCCGGGTAAAGTCCGGTTGTTCGGTTGGATGGTGATCCGTTAAAGTGCTTAACAAAGCTTTAAAGTGTCGTTATTATTATTTTTAGTGACACAACTTATTCCCGACACTTTGGAAAGTGTCTAGTAACATTTTTCTCATGTTTTGGCACTTTATTAGGTAGCTTAATGCTGAATTTTTATTTAAAGTGCTGAATTTTGTACTTAAAGTACGTTTTAGGCACATCCGGTCACTGTAATCTCATTCCTAGTGACGTAGTTCTACAACTCGTATATCCCTACACTCACCACTAGTGTAGCAAACTATCTCAGGCTCTTACAGGCCTTAGAGGCAGTACCTGCCTGGTGCTAGTTATGACAGCATGTTTAATAGGTTATCCGTTCATTGTGCTACTGTGCTTTTGGTGCATCAAGGTTCTCACAAAGGTGCTGTAAGCAAAACATGGAGTGACAGCAAGTAAAGTATGATGCAAGTAAGTACATGTATCAGCATTCAAGTAGCAGTTTATCCACAAGTTCAAGTAAGCACAATAATTAAGCAGTAATTAATTATTAATTAAGTCGTACGGATACCTGGTTTAGTGAGGGTTGTCACAGTATTTAGTGTATTTTCAAGTCCTAATACACTATCAAGTATAATACATACTACATACACTTAGCACAGAATTTGGTGATAAAAAAATATATATATTTTTCTCAAAAATATACATACTTAGTATCAATTTTATTCTTGAAGAAATCATCATTTCTTAATACAAAAATTAGGGAAACCTTGGTAAATTTTTTTAGACACATTTTTAGGGAATAAGTTTCTCAAAACTTATATTTTTCTAAGTGTCAAAATTTATAAAAATTTTGGCAGAGTTTCCCCTAAAAATGGAGGTTTCCCATGTTTTCAAAACATGTGTTTATTTTCTTTTTAAAACATCATCAACAATCATCAACCAACAATATGCAACTTCTACTTACCAATTTGTCAAGAACAAGCATAAACTATAAACCCATGAACTTGAATATTTATGAAAATATGTAGTAACTTACTAGTATACTTAGTAAGTCTTGTTACCTTCCAAATTGTGATTAGTTCTTTAAAAACATTATTTTTAAAGAGTGTAAGTGTTTACAACTTCAAATCATACTTTCTAAAAATATTTCTTTGTGAATTTTTCTTATTACACAAGTGTTTCTACTCTTGTTTATTCACCAAAAATGTGATTAGTTTATGTAAGATCCAAGTTTTAGTGAAACTCATATTTTTAACTTGGTTCTTTTGAAAAACCACTCATGGATCTTTAGATCTACAAGATTATAGCTTACTTTGATCTTTATTTTTCAAGTAAACACCCATTTATTCAAGTTCATAGTTTATGTGTGGATGATTCCATCATCCACAACATTCTTACTTTCTCATCTTGCTAGTTCATGTTTTTAATCATGATCTAGCAAGTCCATGTGATGATTCATATCATTTTTACTTGCAAGCAATACTCAACAAGCATAACAACACAAGTATATCATAGTTTCTTAACTACTTCATCACAAGGTTAGTTTATGTCCAAGACTTTGTTTATGTTTTTAGTGTTTCTTGAGATTTCATCATTCTTTTAACTATTAACCATCAAAAACATGAAGAGAATGAAGATCTAAGAGACTTACCACTAGCACAAGGCTAGGGGAGTTCAAGTGTGTAAAAGAGGTGGTTAAAAGAAGATGAGAGTGGTCCTTCAAGTTCCGTGAGCACCGAGCTTCGTTAGTGACCTTCTTACACCTTCTTGTAACCTTAGAATGCTTAGATGATTAATGAAAATGGTGGTTGCATGTGAGGGGTGTTAGGCCGAGAGCTTTGAGGGGAGGAAGAGTGAAGATGGTGAGTTGAAGTGTTGGGAATGATAAAGGGTTTATCTTGTGGTCTCTTGTAAATATCTACCAACATTAGGAAAGCATATGGTATCTTTGCTTAGCATATTCTCAACATAATCTTATAAAATAATCAAAGAAAATCCTATGTGGGGAACATGTCCCCTAACCGGCCATCAAGTGGGGGGGGGGGGTATTAGTTGAGTTCCAACTTCAAGTTAGGGATTCTAGTTAGATATTATGTGCAACATTTAGTGTTTAATGTTTCATAGTGTTTGAGGGTGTAATATGGTGTTCGATGATCATAACTAGCTTTGTAACACTAAAACAATGCTTCTAGCAATATTTTAGTGTTCTGGGTAATGTCCGGTTGTTCGGTTAGATACAGATTCGTTAAAGTGTTAAATTGCACCGTTTAGTGCCCTTTAAGTACCTTTTTGTAATACTTTCGATTCCCAACACTTAGGGAAATATTCTGAATGATAACTCATGTTTTCTGCATAACATTTATGTGTTAAAAGCTGATTTATTGCTGAATTTACTAAAATTCTGCACTTAAAGTGCGTTCCGGGTGCTTTTTAGTGCTTATTTTAGCTTCCGGAATGTCTATATGTTAACCCTTGTGTGTACTCTTGGGTTTTAAATGTATTCTTGTTATTGGACCTACACCTAGGCTCCAATTCTATTGTCTAACTGCTTTCTTCAGAATTGTTGACACAATGTGTCTTACCGGTGAGTTTACTAGTATTTCTGACGCAACACTATCATAGAGTAATTCTTGTAGTATAAAATGTGCATGAATTTGCTTGTATGGAAATCAGAAATTTATTTGTCTGGTAAACTAGATCATGCACAGTCATTAAAGCACAGATTACTGTTTATTTAGTGTACGGAATGTACGGAAAAGTGACGGTTGTCACAACTTTGACGAGATTTTGAAAACTTAGAGGGTTCAAAACCTTACAATAGAGGGTTCAAAACCTAGTAATCAATCATTCTAGAACAGATGATTAGTTTTCAAAGCGGATTCGAAAATTGTGTTCTCGTTGTGGTTATCACCTAAGGATAGGTGACGGTTTTGTTTAAAAAATCTAAACGCAAATAAACTTGCGTTGGGGTCCTAGAAGTTATAGTCTAGGTCAAAGTATTACTAATAACCTAATTCCCTATAACCATTGGCTCTGATACCAACTTTTCTGTCACACCCCGACCACGTAAAACAACAAAGCGTGGCGGAAACGTCGGGGGTGTTGTAACAGAATTATCGTTTCATAACCATGGATACAAAAGTGTTTCCTTTTATTGATAATATTAAACATTAACATTGTTTTAACACATAACAAACAAGTTTTATATCGTCTATCATAGATATTATGTCACTAAGGCCTCGTCCAGATCCTATGTGATGCATGCATCCTAGAACGTCAATCAAGCAACAATACCTGAAACATATGTAAAACCAAAGTCAGCAAAGAAATGATGGCGAGTACATAGGTTTTATAAGAGTATCGGAATCATGGCTTGTTTTCATATATTGCAATACCTCGAAAACCTTGTTTTTAAAAAGTGTATAATATTGCAACATGATTAACCAACTCAAATCAAGATGGTTATAATTTATAAAATTTCGTAGCCATGATCCTTAACCCAAAAGCTTTTTGTTTTTAGAAAACCATCTTGTAAAACATCTCGTATAAACTCGTTAATAAAACTTGTATATTATTTCGAAAACATCGTTGAGTGACATCATTTCAATATCGTTTACCCAAGTGAACTAAATAACGCCACGGTATGTAATATGTTGAAAACACTTATATATAAGAAGTACCAGCGGCGTATCT
This sequence comes from Helianthus tuberosus, assembly GCA_030545235.1. Lineage (NCBI taxonomy): Eukaryota > Viridiplantae > Streptophyta > Magnoliopsida > Asterales > Asteraceae > Helianthus > Helianthus tuberosus. The sequence goes on along the minus strand of CM060394.1, from coordinate 112,674,653 downwards.
ACCATGTTTTCACCATATTACACCCGTCCCGTTATCTAAACACTAACCCAGAAGCCAATCGTTTACCCAAATCGTTTAACATCGTTTCCAAATCGTTCCCAAATCGTTTCCAAATCGTTTACTCGTTTAGATCGTTTAAATCATCCTCAATTTAATTGTGAAAACTTATATATGGTCGTCTCGTTAATAACATTCAAACCTTTATGAATCGTTCATTGTTCAACATGTTCTTGCATTAACAAACCTCCAAAGGGTAAGTTAACAATCATCAGATTCAGTCGTTACCCACAACACCCACACATAACAATGGGTATAGTGCAATAACGGGATTTGTCATATCCCATGGTACCATAACCTTACACTGGTCGGCTTGATCAATGCTAATGAATGTCGTTCGTTATGTAACTACAACCAACAAGTTCGTTCACATTATCGAAATCGTTAATAGTTTAGTATAAATCGTTCTATTCGTTTTTTAAATCATCGTTTAAACCTTGAAAACATTTTGTACATATGAATCACCCCAAAGCATTTGAAAACAGTAAAATAGGGGAACTATGTACTCACATAGTTACCACAAAACATGTAAAAAGAGGGGATCTATGTACTCACATGTAGTGCAAGGTATCCTCAATCAATAGTACTTCAACAAACTCGAGTAAACCAGAGAAATCAAGCAGCACCTAGTAATTTAATCACTAGTCAAACAATAGACGCCTAATATCGGAAGATCGGACAGAATGAGGTCTTGTAAACCAAATGAGTGTTGGACTCATGTGATATGGTTTAACAAGGCCTACATCCTAAATGAAACCTAACCTAAGTGCTTTCGACCCATAGCGACCCATTAAGGTAGCTTATGCTACTTTAACGCGTTGTGCGCGCAAACGCGCGTTCGAGACTACTAACTAGTCCTATGATAAGTATTATATGCCTATACAAGTTTAATCATGTTGTATAATCAGTTATGTGACAAAAGTTTAGGTTACATATACTTAATTACCAATTATGCATGAAAAGGGCATTTTGGTCATTTACCTAAGGCATATAAACTACTTATCATACAACCATCTAAACTAGGTGACCATAAGGTATAACCTCGGAAGGTTATTCCCTATGCTACTATGGTCACCTAATGTGTTTGGTCGGATCCTAATGATCGACCAAACGGGTCGGGTTCGAAAGTATAAGCGATTGATTAGATCGCTTACCTTTTCGACCCTATATAAGCACTAAACTAAAAGTGACGAGCTAAGCATGTTAAAACATGCTTAACTAAGTTAGAAAACAGGTTTTGATATCAAAACAAACGGTTTTGATATCCTAAAGTAGTTTGGTTACAAAATACGCGTAAATGCGCATTTTGGCCGAAACTTCGACTCGTCACTGAGCCTAGATAATGTGGTAATCAGTAGGTATAGTCACTAGGGGCTATAACCATCGTGCTTACACTCATGTTATGAAGTTCAAACGAACTTCACATTGACCATAAACTGGTCAATGCAGAAAGTCAAACGCAGTTTGACTTTAACGCTAAAACGAATGAAAAGAACGAAAGAACACTTACAGAAGGTCCCCGTAAGATTTGATTCCGATTTTTCTCTCAGGTAGGAAGCATATACTTCCACTTAGAGAGCATAAATCATATTTCAAATTGTGGGTTTTGAAGTGAAATGGATGGGGTATATATAAGATTTTTAGAACCGTTAAGATCGTTCCTCGAAAACTGAGCTTTGATCTGGACCTTACATGTGTGCCCATGGTTTTCTAAAACCATGGGAGCCCCTAATATGGACTATGTTCATTGAATACCAGCCCATGGTTTTGCAAAACCATGGGTGAAAACCATCACACTTCAAAATGGACTAGGTTCATTGAATCTGCCAGAAATTTCAAAAATGGTCCCTGCACTTGTAAAACTTGATTTTTTGGCACTTTTAAGCCCTGTTAACCCCATTTCAAGGCTCTAAAATAAAGTTAAAGTATAGGGAACTTAAAATATGCTCAAAAACATCTCGGATGTCGGTTGCGTTATTCGCTTAATTGCGACGGAAGTCGTAACGAACGCAAAAACGATCCAAATTAAGCGACGAATGGAATTTTATCATGCCAAACACTAAAATAAAATATTTTAATTCTTACATAAATTTTTTTGGATGTCCGGATGTATTCAGAACGTAAGTTATGCGCGAAAATGCAAACTTATGCACTTTTTGACGCTTTTAGTCCCTGAATGAGCATAAAGTTTATTTTAGCATACCGAACCCCTCAAAGCCTATTTCTATGCTATGTAAAGGTTATTTAGGGTATGTTTAACTTATGATCAAGTTCCGGAATGTTCGTTACTATACAAATCGGCATAGTTTCACAGTTTGACACAAATAGTCCCTGCGATCGAACAAAGTTGATTTCGATACACCAAACCATTCAAAACTTATTTCTAAGTTATGTGGAGGTTATTTAAGGAATGTTAAGACTATGTCACTATTCCGGAGTGTTTGTCGCGTTATACTGACTGCGTTTAAGCACCAGTTTGCGTATAACCTTCCAGAAAGCGATTTAGAGCTTGAAATTGGAATCGAATCAAATTGTAAAATCACTAAACACAATTACACACATAATAACACCAAAGCACATTGTTTTATTAATAATCATCATTGTTTTACATCATACATCGATTACAGAACACAGTTGTCACATTATGCACGCTTTGAAGGAGGTGCATTGGTTACTGGGGCCGCTACTTGGTGGTTCTAGGGTTGCGGTTGAGCAGGGACAGCTTGGAGTGGTTTGGCGGTAACATCACAATTCTTGTTGTTGTTATTCTGCTTGCATTTGCGGCGAGAAGACTTGGAGACTTTCGGTGCGGTGGTTTCAGCGGTGGGAGTAGCGGTAACTTGGTGAAGACTCTTGGTGGCTTTATCAAAGTAACCAGCCCGAACTAGCTTGTCATTAATCTCGGAAGCGAGCAGGAAGGTTTCCTCAATGGTTATCGTCTTCTCTACTTGCACGAAATCAGCCACTCAATCCGGTAAAGCACGGATGTATTTCTTGATGGTGATATCGGGAGTAGTAACTTGGCCTGGACAAGTGATACTCAGCTGCTTAAAGTGGGCAGTTAGACCAGGGTTGTCGCCACCCTCTTGCTTGTTGTGCCAGAACTCGTCCTCCAGCTTTTGAAGCTCGTGGGGAGGGCATAACTCCTTCATCATGATGTCCTTCAACTCATCCCACGTAAGCCCATAAGTTGCATCATTCCCTCGCTTGTTTCTTTCGGCAGTCCACCAGTCCAGAGCCCTGGACTAGAAAACGCCAGTGTCGTTAACAGTGCGAAGGTTATCGGGACAGCCGCTTTGGCGCAGGTTGACTTCAATCGAATCAAACCATTGAAACATGGCAGTAGGCCCGTCTTCTCCGGTGAATTCTTTGGGGCCGCAGGCTTTAAACTGCTTGAAGCTAAAAGTAGCGCGCGGAGAGTCAGTCCTTGATTCCTCAGAGGACTTGCTAGCGTTCTCATTAAGCTCGCTGACAATTTGCGGAATGACCTTAGCCATCTGCTTTACGACTAGAGCAGCGATACGTTTGTCCTCATGGTTACGACGAGCAGCGCGGGAAGTGTGAGATCCAAATGACGACATTGTCTGCAATAGACATCGCCATAGGATTCAGACACTCTATGTTCGAATCTCACCTCACAACATACTTAATACTACTAAAGCTCAGTAACACGTCTACATGTAAGCACGTAATTAAGTAGGCACATAATCCACAGAGGCACGTAAGCACATAAGCGCGTTATCCACGTAAGCACAGAATCACATAGTCCACATAAGCACATCTTCAACTATATTTTGCACGTATTCACCTACATATATTGCACGTATTCGCCTATCTTTCACAGCTGTGTGCGATCGAGTATTGCGATTGCAAGTAGCGAGTAACATAGCGAGTAGCATAGCGTAAGCCAGAAACATAGCATGCGATTTGTTAGTGTGTTCAGGTAAATGTGTAGTACGAGTTATGCGTGTTGATCAAAGCGAGAAGCGAAAAGTGTATAAATCACCAAAATCGAGACACATCATCATGTAAAACCACATAAAACACATAATTTCCACATAAAAGCGATAAATCACAGAGTCAGCGATGGCGAAATCCAGAATCGGAACACATAAAATCGAAAATAGATTGTCCGGGTGTGAGACATCGACTGCCCAAAGTGATTCGACTATTCACAAGGACTTCGAGTACACACTTTGGCCTTCTGGACTATGCTCTCGCCTCAATCTGGGCGAACGACATGCATCCTTCCAGTTACGGCGTGACTCGGGCCTCTGGAGTCCGTTAAGACTTTGGTGAGAGTTTTTTAAAACCAAAATAGAGAATGGAACGACTCGTCAAGATTCGGGTTTCACCCCTAACTTAAGAACTGCATTCCTGTTTATGTGATAGATTCACAAGATATATAGAGAGACAGATCTGCATCGAAGTATGGATTTCACTCCTGATTCAACGCAAATTCTTGTGTTTATAGTAAAAAGTCGCATTGGGCGAGAAATTTTGTTGTGAGTTTGATGTTTTCACACCTAATCTCGACCAAATCACTTGTTTACACGAGTAATTTAGAAAATCGTGTGCGTGTTGCCAGCCTTAGGAAAGGCTGACCATGCGCGAAGCGGTAGTATGCGATGTTCGCGCAAGTGTGTAGTGTCTAGCGAGTTCGAGCGAGAATAGCAAGTAAGCTCGTACAAAACCCCTACTAGGTTTGCACTAGTCGGTCTGTTGGTACTTAGACTATAGACTAGGTCAACACTAAGACATCGACCCGGACTAGGTTGAGTCTTGCCTAATTTCCTATAGTTATGGCTCTGATACCAATCTGTCACACCCCAACCGATGGCGGAAACATCAGGGCATGGATCTGAGCAAAACAGATTGTCCAAGAGAATCCATAACAACTAAATTACCAGATATTTTACGTTACGTCCCATACCATAACATATCAAAATAAAGCAGTTATTACAGACAAGTCATTCTCGAAGACAAATCATAGTTTCGACAACTCATAAATTGTTTCTTTGTTTCTAGACTCTCTCCTAGCTGGATTTAACAAAAGCAAGCAAAGCATAAGCATCCTAAACACCTGTCACATATGTTAAAATAAAGTCAATACACATAGTGTAATGGTGAGCATACAAGTTTGATAGCATATAGTAGCGAAAGATAGTTTACGCATAACCAGCATGTAACACGTAGTAATGCGAAGCAAGTAGGTTATCGACAATGAAATATGCACAGACATGACTGCGAGTTATAGAAAGCGCAACACATATCACCATTGTGACACGTGAAGAAATACCCTTAACAACCCCTGTCCACGACAGGTGCTGAGTCCAAACTATAGTACTATCATTGCTAAGGTGTCAGGCAACAATCACTGTGTAAACATAACATACAAGCATTCATCGGATAACACGTATAACATGCAGAGCGGTTACCTTGTAAAAGAGTTTGCGTTGTGTAATCGATGCGATTTAATATAAGTAACGTATGTAACACCCAAAACTGCGTAAAGCAAAAAGGGATCGAGTATACTCACATATCGTGTTAAATGAATAACACAACCTTGGATTGGATTAAAGGGAGCGCAGGAAAGTTAGCCTGATTACAGAACGATAGCATAAGCGATGAACAGTGCGTTAAACGGTGTCGAGTGAACTGAGTGACGAAGGGTCATCCGATCGGATGACCTTCCGGACGGATGGTCATCCGGTCGGATGGCCATTCGGTCAGAAGGTGATCCGTTTTGTTGTAGCATTTTCAAAATTGAGAAGTGTTCTTACAAATCAGGTCATCCGGCCGGATGGTCATCCGGACGGATGGCCATCCGATCGGATGGCAATTCGTTTGAAACTAATCTTTCTAGAGTTTTCAGTGATAATGTTTAAGTAAAAAGGTCACAAGTCATCCGGTCGGATTGTCGTTCGATCGGATGGCAATCCGATTGGATGGCAGTCTGTTTGGTGACCTGTTCGTATTGGAAACTTGTAAAAATCGTTAAGTTTAGAAAGTTCTACGATTAAACCGAGACGGTATGACAACGTTTTGAACAACGGAAACTCCACCAAGTCCAAGTCATCCGACCGGATGGGAATCACCCCGTCCGATCAGTAACTGTTCTTGACGGAAAATCATGTTTAATCCGTTAAGTCGGTCATCTCGTTGATAGGAATCGGTTCTCAAACCGGCACTTCACTAAAGAATGAGTAGAAGAGCCTGCACGAGCTTCGATTCTATCGGTTTTGAGTGCAAGAGTGTAAAAGAGTTGAAAGAAGTTTAAATTGGTTTGAAAATGTTTAGATTATGATGAACTCAGTGTTTAAACATGTTGAAATCTCTCAGATCTGAGTTGTTTTTGGTGGAATGAGGTCACACTTTGAAGTTCATGAGAACCCATGATGACATCACCCTAGGACAGCCGAAATCAGCCAATTTCATGGTGAAAATTTAAGATTTGATGGTGGAAATGATGAGAAAGTGTGTGCTGATTGAAGAAGTAAAAGATTTGAGGAGAAAACTTACAAGAATCACGAGGAATCGAGAGAAAATAGCCCAAAAGTATGCTGGTCGAACGAGAGAGCTGTCACATCATTGTTCATGATGTGACAGGTGCTATTTATAGGTGAAGGGAAGAGAAAGGCGGTGTAGTAGTGCGATCGGAGGGCAATCCGATCGGATGGCCATTCGATCGAATGGTCATCCGAACAGATGACCATTCGATTGAATGGTTATTCGATCGAAGGGCTCCAGCGAGTTGGTTTCCGATTTTTCATTTCGTGCATTGAGTGTTGCGATGCTTTGCGAGTAAGCGATGCGACAGTATTAAACAATAGTTACACAAATAACATAACTCCTAATATTCAAAAAAGTAAACCTTAAATTTTGAGTTCGCGATGAGATTGCGTTGTGATAGAGTTGCGATTGCGTTTTCGAATAATCGCCACAAACATAAATAAACATGCACAAGTAACACATAGATAGCACACACACATAAAACAATATCCAGAACATGCGATTCGAGTTGCGATGTGATAGCGTTAAATAGATTAGCGATAAACTGCGATTATTGCATCTACTCCACATAATACAACTAAAGTAACACAAATTAAAGTATCGATTAACAAGTCAAAGAGTACAATCAATAATTAAGGAAGGAGTGACAGATCGCATTTAGCAATATTTTCTTCCTTTGACTTTGACTTGTACTTTGACTTCAAAAAGCGGGTTATTACACTTTAAAGTTGTGTCTAAATATTTGATGAAAACAATGCAACTCTGAAATGCATCCTAGTCCTGATGTGTGCTACCTTAGCAACCTGAGAAAGACATGCAAGAACAAGTGTCAACACATAATGATGAGTGAGTTCACAGGTTTTAGATTACAGTTATAAAGTAGGTTGTTTCTCAAGAGTTTTCCACAGTTTCAAACCCGAAACAGTAAGTTGAAGTGTTTAGCAGTTACTTGCTATATTTGTAGGTAGCTAACCTAAGTCATGTTAACAAAGTGTTCGATCTGAAGCTAACGTTGCTACCCCTGTTGTCACACCCCGATATTTCCACGTATTACCAGTGGGCCCGGTGGGAGTATCGTGACGTAGTTGATATCATCATAGTCAAATAATCACAGTTTAATGCACAGCGGAAGTCTAAAGTAGAAATATTACAATCCAAATCGAATGTAACATAAGTATTACAAACGGAATGTAAAAGGATCCACGGGCGGATCTTAAAACAGAAAATAATCACTGTTCAACAGACTTTAGACGTTTAGAACTTGCAAGATTCCTTATTAAGGCCCTGAGCTCCCAGCCAATTATGTACAGTACCTGTCACTTAATCTTTTTGGAAAATACGTCAGTTTACACTGGTAAATACAATTAACTGACTCTTTTGAAAACATTTATGAAAATTGTTTTAAATGCACAAGGCACAAATATCCTTTTATAACTTGGGACAATTATATAAAATAATCTTGTATACAGATTTACATGTTCGTTATACATTCAGGGCCCGATGTGGAAACCGAGTCAAGATTAACAGACACACCACAAGTATAGGCCCACAAGAGAGTGAGATACCGTTTTTCCTATGCAACTGTCAGGTGTATGCCTACACCCCGTGCTTAAGACGTGGCCATTTTTAATAATGATGCCAAGGATACTCAGGACATGGTCATTAACCCCCAAAGGCTTTGTTCAGACAAGACATATTAAAATGGGTTACCTCAATAATTTAACCACTAATCGATTAAACATTCAGTACCCGACCAAGCGGTATTATTATAATACCGTATCCCAAGCCCGTATAGGGAAAATAAGTTAAAAGTATTTACCTGAGCTAAAATGTATTTTATTCTCAACCGTATATTCAAATCAGCAAGCACAAGTACCTCTACTAGGGCTCTCAATCTGGAACGAAGGTTTGATTAACCTATTAGATTCCTAACGGGTCTTATTTAAGTTGTAACTTAGACCGGTTAGTTTTTAAGGAAAGGTTTACGGTTCAAAACGCAAGATTAAGCGAAGACCGGATTAGAATGTGATTTATACCCGACAAGTATGGAGACTTGTATAATATGGGTAAACTAAACACATTCTGAATTTTGAAGTGAAAATGATTAGGTTTGACCCGTTTCGGTTAATTCATGTAAACTAGTTACATAAACCATACTGAACACGTAAGATGCATAACGGGCAACCAAATGAGTCATGAATATGTTTCACAAGTTAATATGCCTTAAATATATTGTGATATCGGTAGGATACCTTCCATTATGCCCAAAACGAATTTAAAACCAATTTATGCCTCGTAGGGGTATTTTGGTCATTTTAATGTTTATAAAAGAGGTTAAATAATAATCTGAGTTTCTGGTCTAAAACAATCAGTAAAAATATTTATTTTAGTAGTTTATATCAGTAAGATATCATATATGGGCAAAATTTATCATTTATGGCCAAACAATGCACCATAGGGGCATTTTGGTCATTTCACATAAGCCTTAAAGGTCAAATTTGGAAATCTAAGTTCAAAACTTTTACTTACTGTTAAAGTATAAAAATTTATTCATAACATCAGTAGGTAACAAGCTTTAGGTGCCAAATATGGTTTTAAACCATACTATACGCCTAAATCGCATAAAAGTCGGTATTTGACGGTATTCGGGTTAAATAAGTAAATCTGAGATTTTGAACAGCTTTTACTGTTTAAAATAATTTATTTAATATATAAAATTAGTAGAAAAAGGTTTGATATGTAAAGGATGTGTAAAACTCGTTTTATTAGCAAAAAAGGCATAACCGTCAATTACCGAGTCAATGCAAGAACCCTATGTTATGATTGGTTTAAAATTCAATAAAAATCTTCAAAAATCTTTAAATATTGTATTACATCAGTGGGCAAAAGGTTTGGTGTCAAAAATTGGGTTTAAATAGGTTTTATGCCAAAAACGCCGTTTAATTAATAAAAAGGCTTCAATTTACGATATTGAGCATAACTCCTAATTTAGAACTCAAAATGATGTCAAAATTTTAGGACAAGTTTATAAATCAGTAATAAAGGTTTTTGTCCTCTCACATTCTCAAAAATCTCGTTTTAATATCAAAAGGGCATAACGGTCAACTTTTAAGCATTTAACGGAACATGCAAAGAACTAGGATTTCTATGCAACCATGTTGTATAACCTCAGAGGGTTATACTAACCTATAATATGGTCCTAAAGGAATCCTAAGGCATAACTAAACTAAGCTAAATCGGGTCAGTACTGAAAGTCAAAGCAAAAGTCAAATTTTGAGACTTTCGGTTCTGAACCGAGCCTAAACTCAAAATTGTCGGGTTGAACATGCCTAGACATGTTCAATTAATATTTACCAAGTTATTAAAGTGACAAAACTAATTTTATTGCCTTTACATCATTAGTTATGAATTTCATTTAAAAACGACTCGTTTGACTTATATTTTATTTACTTTGACCCGATAATTAACTAAGCAAACGTGGTAATTAGTAGGTGCCCTTTTGAGTGTTTAATACATACCTAATTACGATCACGTAGCCATATTCGTTGCGAACAATGGCTTGACCGTTTAAAAGTCAAAGCGTTTATCGCAAACGCTTGACTTTTCGGCTTTAATCGCCAAATAAAACAAACTAGCCTTAAGAGGGCACTTACAAAGGGTCCAATGGACTGAAAAGAACTCAAAAGGAGGTTCCCAATAATCAGGATCCTCAGATTTGAGTTAGAGCGCAAGAACTTCAAGAAATGGGTGAAATGAAATGAATGAACATGGCCCTATATATAGTTTTCGGGATCGCATAGGATCGTGACAAGTGTCGGAAGGTATAACCAGATCATAACATGTGTAAAATGGTTTTATAAAACAGGTAGCATGCCCCTAGATTGAGTTTTGAGTGTATGGAAACCGGATTTGGCAAAAACCAGCAACAAAACAATAATTCTGATGCTGTGCAGTCTTCGCGGCTCGCGTAGGAAGCCCAGGTGGCTTACGCGGGCCGCCTAGCTTCCGGCCCAGATCAATAGTTTGGTAGAATGTACATAATCAGTCCCTACACATGTTAAAAGCCATTTCTGACACCTTTAAGGCCCGTTAAGCCATTTTCAAGGCTCTACAAAGATGCCTAAACATAGGGAACATAAAACATGCTAAAAAATATGTCGGATGTTGGTTCGTTTGGTCGTACGGTTGCGTTGTTCAGCTAATTACGACGAAACACAAAGGGACGCGAAAAACGAACCAAATTATGCGACGAATGGAATTTTATCATGCCAAACACTAAAATAAAATATTTTAGTGATTACATAAATTTTGGATGTCCGGATATATTCAGAACGTAAGATATGCGCGAAAATGCAAACTTATGCACTTTTTGACGCTCTTAGTTCCTGTTGATCAAATAAGTTTATTTTTGCGCACCAAACACCTCTAAGCCTATTTCTAAGCTATGTAAAGGATATTTAGGGCATGTTTAACTTATGATCATATTCCGGAAGGTTCGATACCATACGAATCGGTATACTTTTGCAGCTTGACGCAAATAGTCCCTCTAATGCGCAAACTTGAGTATATCATTGTTTAATAGCATCGAAGCCTTATCTAATCAATATTAGGAATTCTTGAGAGTATTACTAAACATCACGATGCTTCGGGTCCGCAAAAAGGTCATTCAAAGGTATAATTAAACATATTAACGCTTTTAACCCCTTAACGTCACTTAAAGGCATAAAAACCTTAGTCGGCCAATATTTGGCATCCCCGAGAGTATAATCAACCATCATGAAGCTCTCGGTTTGTTAAAAGGTAACTCAAAGGTAAGAATTAACCTGTTGACGCTTTTAACCCTTCATTGCGTGAATTTTCAATTAGTTACACAAACGGCTACTCTTGATCAACAAGTGGCTCATATGTGAATAGGAACACCGCGTAACGTCATTCAAAGGCTTATACTAAGCATGTTGACACTTTTAGTCCTTTCGCATTCAAAGTTTTCGATTTTTCGAAAAATTTTGTCCCTTAAATTCAACCTTTGACTTTATTAGGGATTATTACACGTGTCAATACATCATTGGACGTGATTTTACGAGGTGTTACACATGTTGTGCCAGGTCTATCACCAACCATGGCTAAGTGTTAGGCAAGTTCTACACCCGTGACCATCAACGTTCGGTCTAGCTAGCACGACTAGCTCAAGTGGGGCTTGTTGGGCCTAGTAGTACTAAAAATTCCCTTGCTATAATCCAATACTAACGACATCATAAGTTTTAAGGGGACTGACATGTGATAAATGCTACTTTGTGACCATAACTAATATAAAAAAAACTCTAACAGTTGTGACGTTACCTTATCGTAACGTTATGACATTACTTTACCGTAATGTAGTGCATGCTTTCTCCCCCTGTGTTTTAAAAACTTTTAAAAGAGTAGGGGCCATGAACTCACCTTTGATAGCTCAGTTAAACTTTAAAGTGATTATGAGTTGAGGTTGGTCAATCACGTCCTAATATGATTACCATCTAGTTAATTAGTGTGCTCATGAAAGACACGAAATCCATACACGTATCTAACACGTATCATGTAATCATGCTGACAACTTACATATATATTCCACACATATATTTTTATTCAAATGGTATATGTATATATATATATATATAGATGGTCATAGCACACAACAACTTAAACAACATTTAAGCACAACTAATATTTAGACGGACACATTGTGACTTATTACGTTTCAGCTTTAATACCCAAAACTGGGCTGTTTTTGGGTATTTTTATAAAATAGTTACATGTCACAAAAAATTCCCAAAAAAATACAACTCATGTGAAAGGTCTCAATGGGTTTCAGTAAAATTTAAAAAGTCTAATTCTTTACAGATTTTATGTAAAAGTTCGAGCAATTAACAGAGGTCTGAATTGTTACGATTCCTACCTTTGCCCACCGTTTATTTTATTTAAAAATCAACGAGTCTCCAAACGAGGTTATTCCAGTTGGAGAACTTCAGTTTACTCACATATTTTCTAGAGTTTAAATTTCATAATTTATTTCCCATTATACCCTTAGATGTGACTTAAACCATGACCTGCAATTTCTTCAGAAAAATGGACAACCTAGCGCACTGTAACAAAAAAATCCATTTAAAATAGCAATCGACATCAGAAAATTATGATTCCAGCGCCGTTTGAACCGTATTTCAAAAATCTACTTTGTGGACTCAAGAAAACTCAGTTTTAGTTATATTACGAGCCATTTACAGCCAACGGAAGGTGGCTGCAAATTTTGGACAGAAGCTACTTTCAATTATAACTTCGTAAAACAAGTTTCCGGGTCCGTTTATTATAGTCTCGTCTTAACATTACCCTAACTTATTAATCATAGCAGGTTTATAAATCACTTCGTATCAGATTCATCATGCGTATCTATCAATATCATCATCATACAATATCCTAAACCCTAATATATATATATATATATCTAAAGACTAATCATGCAACCCTATGTATGTATCATCATCGACACGTATTTACAACACATATATCATCATCAACATAAACGCAGCCACATATACTCATAGAATTGCAAACCGAACAACTACCAAGAACACTAACCTTGAATCAAAGTATGAGAGGACTAGAGAGGGAGAGAGAGTAGCGATCGAGAGTGGGGGGTGTTCCTCTGCCATCGCACACCAAAGAGGGGGGGGGGAGTTAGGGCTTTTCTTGGAGGAGATAGAGATGGCGGCTAGGGTTTGCTAAATGATGAGGGAGAAGAGGAGTTAGGCATTTATACCTAGGGTTTTAAGTAGGTGGTTTTAGGTAGGCTAGGTGCAGAACGCGTAAACGAACCCACTTAACATCACACGTCTCGATTATATTTCGTTCATTAAATTATAAAATAACTATATCAAATAACTAGTTATTAATCCGATTAAAACGAATATATATATATATATATGTTATATATAAAACATATAACAATATGTAGGATCAATATCGTTTCGCTAAAGTTGTCGGGTAAACGACTTGTTGCACACATTGTAGTTTGGTATTACACGTTGTTATTATATATTAAATAATAATCCATAATATTTCTACAGTTAACTTTCTATAGTTAACCGGTGTCGAAAATACGGGTTGTCACACTGTCAATGCTCTATTCAATCGACATCAATCAATGAAGTCGAGAATATCTTCCAATGGTTCCATCTTGCTCAACGTTTTGTCCAACGTACAGCAAATATTGTGCTTTGAATCAAAGTTTGTCGCCTTAGCCTGCAAAACACAATCAAACACTTAGAATTTTCTACACGTTTTTCGAGAAATTTTCTAACATTCAAAATTTATCAACTTTGAACGAATGGACGTTAAGGACGAAAGGCAATTATGAACGAAAGGCAATTCTGGACGAAAGGATTGATTGGGACGAATGGATCAAGACACAATTCATTTTTGGGCGAAAGGACCTTTTGCGCGAGAGGTCCCCTCTCGTCCCAATTCATCGTCTTCAACATTTTGACACATGAACAGTTTACAAGTTGCAGTTTTCTAAAATTGATATTCCATAAAACTGTAATAGATGTCGATTAACATGTTTAATTTTTCAATTTTTGATTTTGTCCGATAATTTGTCCTATATCTAAGAATTTTTAATCGAATATGCGCGATAGGGTTAAACACTGTCAAATGTAGTCCAAATACGATTCATACCTTGCCCATTGTAAGTGTTGTGCTAATCAACACTACAATCTATCGAAATTTCGGAAGCACTTCGACTTAGAAACACTTGAAAACTCAGAGAAAATTCAAAGTTCTCTGAAAGCAATTATGAGTGATTGGGCATAATGATGAAATGGCAACAATATTTATAGGCTTTTCATTTCAGACGAGAGGACCTAATGGGCTTTTTCATTTTAAAATGAGAGGGCCCATTGGCAATTTAAAACAATAACCTGGCCTCTTTGTTTGATAGTGACAGGTTAATCGGATGTAATTCAGAAAAACTGGTATTGAAGTTGGATCGTATTTTGCTATTCTGGATTTATCAAGATTGTGTATTTGGGCCTAAAAATTCATTTGGATCATGATTTTTTTTCAAGTTACAACATTGGTCTAGTGCAAAAGTTTTTGGGGTGTAAGGATTCTAGTGGGCTACAAGGTTTCAAGACGAACCGAGATTGGTTAATTGGGCCGCATCATCCTAGTATATTTTGGACTGTGATTGTAGAATTTTGAACTACAAGTTTCTTGAACTGTTTTTTTTAATCTACAAAGATTTCGTGTTTGACTATTCAGGTTCAAGAGACTAAAAATTTTAAAATGTAGAGTTATGAGAATGAAAGGTTTAAAAAACAACAGAGTTTAAGATATAGATTTGAAAACATTAAAATCAAGGACGACGAAGCGTTAATTGAATGTTTAAACAAATATATAGAGGTTTACTTGGAGATATGGATCATGTTGGTATCTATATTCCTTATGAAAAGATTAAAAAAAAAAACTAATCGAATCTTAATCTTCAGATTGGCATGAGGAGTTGGAAAAAATAAATTTGGATACTTATCGCTGGGGATCTGATTTCATTAATTGGATTCAACCAAAAATACCAGATGTTGAAAAGAAGAAAGCTTTGACAATGACTTCAGAAAAAGTAAATATGCTTGAGGTTATGGAAAGTTGGATAAAAGCCAGACTCAAAGTTGAAGCAACATGTGCTCCGAGATATGATGAGATGCAATGTTATTTGGATGCAGATTTGAATCCTATAATTTTTCCTTCTAATGTGATGTCGTCTTTGAAGGTGTATTTGAAATGGAGAGAAGAAAAAGCAAGATAGAAGAGGTTGAACCTGAGAAAAAGCAAATTGACGAGATAATAGACGTAAACCAGGAGATGACGGCTGAATAACTGACGAAGATCGTCAATGAAGCCATGATGGCAGATCTTAAAGAGGTAGATAAGCAAGCTGAGTAAACTGAGTCGTCACAAAAGGTTGAGTCGAAGTATGAAAGTGAAGAAAGAAAGTTTTAAAAACTGAGAGTAATGTAGTGCAGGAAATGCATGGAAACATGCAGTGCCTGTACTGAGAAATATGAAATCAAAAAAGCAAAATTGACTGAGCTCTCGAAATCAGAAAATGCTTTTAAAGAAAAACGTGCAGAACTTGTTTCGAAACAAGAAGTTCGTACTTTGCAACAAAAGGAAATTAATGAATTGAAAACTGTAATTGATCTTTTGAAAGTTGATTCAAAATACTTAAAAGAGGATTCTAAAACTGAATGTGTTCAAAAAGATAAACAGATTCAAGAGCTCAAAGAACACAATGACTTGCTGAAATATGATTATAATACCATGAAAGAGTCTTTTGACATTATGAGCAGAAGAATTAATCAGTTTCTTGATGCTTCTCGAGAAAATGTAGCAACAATTACAATGTTAAAAGGGACTATTCAAGATAAACAACTTTCCATCAACAAATATATTGATGAAAATGCTGAACTTAAACAAAATCTCGAGAAAGCTCGTATTGAAACTGAAAGAATGGATAAAAAACTGATTAGTTATTCATGTGTTCAGTATGTTTTGGATCATATCCTCCCGAAACCTACCGGGAAGGATGAAAATGGTGAAAATGTTTATGGTCATGGGGAGAACAGCGGTGTAGG
The DNA here is from genome assembly GCA_030545235.1 of Helianthus tuberosus. Classification (NCBI taxonomy): domain Eukaryota; kingdom Viridiplantae; phylum Streptophyta; class Magnoliopsida; order Asterales; family Asteraceae; genus Helianthus; species Helianthus tuberosus. The sequence continues at coordinate 112,658,421 of CM060394.1, read as the reverse complement.
GTATCACCGCATACCACCCCCTCTGCGTAATGGTTTTTCGAGAAAGAAACCATCGGGGTTGGAGAAAGCATTAAATATCAAGTTAAAATCTGAACAATCAAAAGAAACTGATGTAAAAACTAATGACAAACTGCCTAAAAACATTGACATCACATATGAGATAACTTACAAAACCAATGATGTGGTTGAATCTGAGGTTGTAAAGAATGTGGTAGAAAATGTTTTTGAAAATGAAGACGAATCTGACATTGAATCCACAAAGTTTCAAAGTCCAAAAGAATGTTTTGAAGATGAAGAGTGTTATTTTAACAACTATATTCCAAACTCCAAAACCAGCTCGAGTGATGATCCTGCTCTGGTCATGTATCAGATTTGTGGATCTAATAAGTTTTTTTCGGATGAGGAATTTCCGATTCAAAACGTTAATATGGACAACATTGAAAAGGTTTACAAATTGGTTGAAGTGGATTTGTCAGAAGTGGAAAGTTTGTCAAACACAAAAAGGTTTTTGAACGTTAAAAAGGACAAAGCTTGCTATAACAAGCCTAGAAATTCTCGTTTTCAAAATAAAAATCACAACAACGGGAGGTATGGGCAGGGAAATGGTAAGTACTATCAAAAGAAGAGATTTCAAAAATCTGTGTATGTTGAGAAAATGAACTTTGTTCATGAAACAAGTTCGGAAAAAGAAAAAGAATCCCACTTTAGTCGACAGACTAATGAGGAATTCTTTGCTCAGAAGAAACAACAACATGCTAAAGATGTTTCGAATAAAACGTGCTTTAAATGTAATCAAGTTGGACACATTGATCGCAAATGTCCACAAAATTCAAAGCCTATTTATGTTAAGAAAAAGGAAAAATCTGAAGATTTCAATCTGAAAACATCCATGTTTGCACCAAAATAAGTTTGGAAGCGAACAAATGAATCTTCAAAAGGAAACATTCACAATGATTCAAAGCTTTATGTAAAGAATGTTTCGAAAGGTCAAACGTGGGTAATAAAAAAGAAAGTAACTTTTGATGCTGAGAAGAAGCATGATTCAACTGAGTGAGTTGAAGTCAAGAAAAATGATGCTTTTAAGAAAATTGAAAAAGATTTTCCAAGTTTGTCTGATTCTTTTCATGTCAAGTTACCTAAGACTAAGCAGGCTTGGGTTGAATTGTTCAAGTGATTGAATGTGTGCACGTGCAGGTGTTTCGGAGGTCAATCAAAGTATATTTTGGACAACGTAGCAGCCTGGCACATGAAGAGGAGATAGCCTGAATATTTAGAAAAGGCTATGATGGGTTTGGGTTTGATTGAACAATTTATCATATCTCTTTAAAATTTTTGAAGAAAATTTTTGAAAAATAATTTTCTGAACCCTCATGGCTGAATAAACAAAACATGATAAAATAAAAATTGAAAATGGTTTTCAAAATGGAAAATATCAATGTTTTGTAATCATGAGGGGTGAAAAAGGAAACAAAGAATGTAAAGCAGAAACGGATGACGAGATAAAACTGTCTACATCGCTTTGTCAAATTTTCTTTAAAATATTTTGGATTTTAGGGGGAGTAAGAAAAATTATTAAAAATTCAAAAACATTTGCAAATTTGAAAAAGTACAAAAACATGAAAAAGACAAAAGAGGTTTTGTGTAAAAAGAGGAAATGATAGTACATTAGTAGACGATCATGGCACGCTAGAGAAATGAAAAACTAAAAAGTGATAAACAGTCTCGCTGATGATATGCTAGTAGGTTTTTACATGTTTAGTAGATTGATTTCGAGATATAAACATAAATAAAAAACGTTCTTAATATGTGGGTAACATCTCTCGGATATATGGACTTAGTACTCCGAAATTTGGTTTGAGAGATTGCCTAATTATGAGATATTAGGTCTTTATACTTATTGATAACTGGGGTATTATACAAGATCTTCTGATTTTGCTTCAGCAATGGCATAGATCATGTAGAATACTTTCGCGCTTAAACTCCAAAACTGCATAAAAATTGAAAATGTCGAAAGATATATCAATAGAAGTCAAAACATTCCTAAGTGGAACACATCTAAGTCGAGCTTTCATCTCTTTGTCGAAATGGTGGTTCTAACCTAAGCTCTCAAGGCCTCATACTAACCCAGAGACAGATATTAATTAGGTATATTCACTTGTAAGACTGAATCCAGGGAATCTTGATACGAGAGTATATTCTGAGGTGGGACACATGGTTAAGTTAGTTCCTAAAACATTAATCTCGTATCTTAAATCAATCGAAGTCTGTGCAAAAATTTAAGTGGATCAGAATACTGACAATCTAAGTGAACTGTTTAGAACTTAAAGTTTAAATAGATCAATGGTGTTTGTGATTTGTCAAAAGCCGATATGATCCTCTAACACAACTTACAAAAATATGTCTGTAAATATATTGTTGTTGTTACATTTCATTATAGATAAAACCATAAAAGGATTTTAGGTGTGTTTTAGCATAAAGTTTGTAAAAATATAAAACTTTTATTTTTGCTTTATTTTCAACAACCGATGTTGAAAAGCTAAATTTCAAAATTTGTATATGCTGAATATAGTTTGATTAAATCACAAGTTCATTACTTTGAAACTTGAATTTGAAAATGAAAATTTAAAGTTGTTTGCATCTATCAACCACGGTCATTAGTTTGAACTTGGTAGATAAGTTGGATAATCAAAGTCATTAATTCGAACTTGATTATCTGTGAGGGTTATTGAAACTGATAATGTTTAAAATGTTGAGATTAAAGGTAGGTGTTTGATTTGGAAAACTCTCATAGGTGAAATCTCAAACGTTTATTTGAATGATAATAAGATTTTACAGGAAGCTAAAAGAAAAGGGGGAACAAGATTAAACGTGAAATCTTAGAGATTCGGAGCATCATTCAAGGGAGAGATTATGATTTTACTTTGATCACTTGAAGATGTTATTCAAGGCAGATCAAGACAAAACTTCACATATTTCTAGCTATGTCCAAGGGGGAGTCTGTTAGTGCACTAATTATAAGCCCATAGTTAGAATACTATTTGTACATGTAAAGTCAAATGTCTTGAGTCTGTATTTTACCGAACAGAGTTTTTGCTAGGTTCTGTTAGGATATGTTAGATCAGGTTAGGATTTTGTTAGGTGCGTTAAGAGTAGATAAGATCTGACATGATGTCATCATGTCTACATGATGACATCAAATCACATCCATCATCATAATACTACAAAATATGAAGAATATATCCAATCGCACGAGACATGCATACGTACAAAATGAAATATTATGTCAACATTGCATGGAATGTGGAAGAATATAGCCAATCGCACGAGAGGGAATCAGAATAAGAACATGGCCAATCGCACGAACCACCTTATTCTCTTTGGAACGGAAGGATGTGATTATAAATACCCATGCAGTTCTTTTCGTTCAATCTAGTCCTTGAGAGTCAGATCCTCTATCGCACAAGAACACTCTCGCACAAGTAACGCCTATCCCAACTCGAGTGTTTAGCTTAGATCGTGTCGAAACTATGTCCGGTTGTCGTTGTTTCGTAATAAAATGACATTTATTTACGTTTGTGTGCACGATTACGGTTCGGTTGAACGGATTCTGCATGTTAAACTGAATTCACCGCAGAGCTGGTGATCGTTACGATCCATTGCTGAACTCACATGATTCCTTGATATGTAGCAAAAATGTGGGAAATGATGATCATCACTTCATGGCTATGAATTTTTAAATTGTAGCACTTGGTTATTTGATGCCTTAAAAGTAATTGCTGGTGGTGTTTGTTTTGCGATAGTATGTGCCTAGGGCTTAGCAGTATACGGTTCAGAACCGCCAGAACCGGGGAACCGAATCGGAACCGCTATATCCAAACCGTATTTTTGTATATAGGGTCCGGTTTCGGTTCTTAAATTTGGGTAAAAACGGTTCCCGGTTCGGTTCCGGTTAAAACCATGGTTCCGGTTAAAGAACCGCTAGAACCAGTTGGGATTATAAATATTTAAAACCCTATTTTATTAATGGGCTTTTCAACATCATACGACCATCCTAATTCTTATTCCCTCCTCTTATATTCATTCCACAATCTCATCTTTCATCTTCTAATTCTTTTCCATCTCTTAACCCTAACCCTAATTGCTATCATACAAGTTCATCTCCATCAACACCCTGCAAATACAGGTACGCTATTCTACATGACCTTTTTTATGATTGCATATATTTTCTTTCTAGATGTTTGATTTCTAATACATATAGTTTTCTGTATGTGAAAATAAAAATTGAACAAAAATAATCAAATCAATGTTGATCAAATTGTAAATGTGTATATAAATAGTGTATCGCTTGGTAAATACAGTAGATGTATTACTGATCAATCTATTCATGTGAACTAAATGCAGTAGATGCATTATTCGTTTATTTTTTTAATTGCTAACACTTGGTTTAATTTAGATGTTTATGAGAAGATTGAGAGGATGAAGATCGAATGAAGTTTGAAGATGTTTGTTTTAATTGTTAACACGATGGTTGTAATAGTTTTATTTAGAGTTTGTTTTATGGCTTAAAATTTTTTATTGTTGCTTTGCTACTTTTATTTTGGTTGGTTTGAACTTTGAATGTTGCAACTCTTAGTTAATGTTTTAATGGTTTGATTTGTTTTTATTGAATTGTTAATTTTATGATTTAATTGACCGGTTCCCGCGAGAACCGTTTACACAAGAACCGTTTACACGAGAACCGTTTAACCGGTTCGGAACCGAATTGGAATTGTTATAATACGGTTCGGTTTCGATTCTTAAATTAGCAATTAATAGTTCTGGCTCTGTTCGGTTCGGTCTGGTTCTGAACCGTTGCACAGCCCTATATGTGCCTGTCATGGTGCTTATTTCAAAGGTGGGTTGAAAATGTGGTCATTGATGATTATTCAGTTGTGGCATTGCAATCCTAAGTATTGAGTCCATCTTTTGTTGTTCACTATTAATCGTGTTTGGTTTGGGCTTCTATGTGGCTATAATGGTGCTTATTTGATAAGTAGCTTGAAAATGTGGGCAATGATGATCTTTGTAACTCATAACGATGCAACTGTAAATTGTAGCCATGAGTATTGAGCTAATCTGTTGTTGTTGCTATTTTGTTGGCTTTTACAATTTTTCTCTTCAAAGTCACTTTTATGAGCCATCTTATATTATGCAACCATGGCAGATTTACCTTGGTAGTGTGTATCTTGCCACGTCATAAAGGTTGATTGTTGGTGTGCTACATATTTTGAGGCTATGGTGATAAGTATTTTGTATGTTGTAAAACAGTTGATACGGTCATGTGATATGCAGCCATGGTAGTTATACCTTAGTATATTGATCTTGGCAGGGCATTGATTGTGGTTGTTAATGTGGTACCAACTTTAGGATGATGTATCTGAGCCTCTGATGTGTGTAAAATGCGACATATAAATTACATCAAATGAGGCATAAAACTAACCCTTTTTTAGTACTAATGTTGGAAAAAGTATGCTTTTGTCTTCCTCTTGTATTTTCAGGATTAAATGAGCGTAAATGAACAAAATGAGAAATTATGCAGCAAAATCTAACATAATTACAAGAAAAGGAATAAACGTGGCATGCCCGACCCCTCGATAGCATCTTCCCAAGCAAAAACAAGTGAACAGAAGTCTGAACACGGCCCCGTGCCCAGCGGACACGGGGGCGTGGTCAGGTGTCTGCAGAAAAGACAAAGCTATAGAAGCTTTTATTTCCCGACACGGGGGCGTGCCCAGCTCAACACGGCTGTGGTCAACGCTAAGATTCGTAGAATCCAAGAAAATCTTGATAGTACAGATACGCTTTTGCACACGGGGATGTGCCTAGCGGACACGGGGGCGTGTGGAGCTAATGTAGACAAATTGCAATTAATGAAGAAAGAGAAAGTGGATGGACACGGGGCCGTGTCCGGGCTTCTGTGCAGGCTATAAATAGAGGTACTTGGTTCACCTCAAAGGCATCCCTTGGCAAACCACCTCTCTCCCACTTCACCCACACTCCACCACCACTATAACCCAGATCCACCAGGATCATCCATCATAGAGTGTGTGTAGTAGTCTCGGGATCCAAGATTGATAGTAATAGTTCTTGACAATCAAAGGCCATGTTTGCCTAAGTCTCTTACATCACTTGGTGAAGATAAGCATTTAGTGTAATACTTTTTTTTAATCTTTTCGCACTTTTTATTTGGTTTTGTATTAATGACTTTAATAACTAGTTTCTTATCATTTATCCATGGTGTCTTGGCATTATTTTACTGTCTATATAAAATAAAATATTTTCACCATTCATATCTCTACGGTCTATATAGAGATATGTTGGCTACCTGGTCGGAGGTTAAGGGAATGGTTTGGTAAGGTTCTTGCCTTGTTCAGTGTATAGATTATGTAAGGACCTGGGTCAAGCTTACTAGGACCTCCTTCAATACCCACTGGTATTGGATGGTGGGGGTGCGAATGGCTTGATCCCTTCATATGTAAACTACTATTAATACATTAACCAGGCTACTTGGGATTGTATCCCTGCTGACTCAAACCACTTAGCAGAGGGTAACGTCTCCTTCAAAAGAGGGGCCTACCACATTACGCATTAATAACTTAATTAATTATCTTCCAATATTACAACCCTTTAGGATTGTATCCTTGCTGACTCAAACTACTGGGTTGAGGGTAATGTCACCTTCAAAAGAGGGGCCTACTGCTATAACTAAGAAAATCTCTTAAAAAGTGAAAAAGTGCGGAAATCATCAAAGGTTACACTAAAGGCGAGTCGGATCCAAGTGATTCATCTTGTCTATCTGTTTTTATTTTATTTTATTTTTCAGCATTTTTAGTTTTTAGTTTTACATTTAAAACTTTTTCTAAACTTTTGATTGGATTAGACGTTGAGGATAAACCGGTACTAAAAGCTCTTGTGTCCTTGGACGACCTCAGTATCTTACCAATGCTATACTACGCTCACGACGGGTGCACTTGCCTATATGTGTGTTTAGTGTTAGTAGAAAATCGTGTTTTATAAATTTAAAACTTGACTAAAGTGTTAAAAAGGACTTAAAATATAACTAAAAATTATATAACACACCGCACACATCAAGTTTTTGGCGCCTTTGCCGGGGACACAAGAATTTTAGGAAAGTTAGGAATCAATGGCCTAATCGTTTTTCTTATTTTTTTAGGATTTTTCTAGATTTTTCAGTTTCTGCAGAGCTCAGAACGGGGCCGTGCCTGGTCGGACACGGGCCGTGCCCAGCATCGTTACTGGCAGTTTTTATTTTCCGAGTTAGAGAGTGTTGAGCACGGGCCATGTCGATGCAGCACGGGGCCATGTTGAACTCTCCAGTAAGAGGGATCCGGAAAACAATCACTGTAACTTCGACCACGGGATGTGTTCATCTGAGCACGGGGCCATGGTGAAACTTCTAACGAACATTCTTTTTTTTTATCACAGGGCTTGGAACCCAGGCACCGCACCTGAACTTTCTACGCAGTGTATGAGCTCCATTTCCAGTAAAGACATAAAAGAACCTCTAGACGAACCTGAACGCTTTCTAAGAAAAAGACATAAATCTAAAACCAAGAGAAAGTTTCGGGGGACCCACTTCCAATGGCGGATCAACGTACCCTCATGGATTACCTACGACCCACTGTAGGTAATCTTGGCGTCGCTATCAATGCGCCGAATGTCGATGCCAACAACTTCGAACTTCAGCTGCATTTGATCCAAATGCTCCAAAACTCCGCAACCTTCCACGGGCTTGCGGACAAAGATCCCCATTTACATATTACCAACTTTTTGGAAATATGTGATACTTTTCGGATCAACAGAGCATCAAATGACGCCATCTGCCTCCGAATGTTTCCATTTTCACTAAAAGACCGAGCTAAGGCTTGGCTTAACACCCTCCTAGTTGGTTCGGTAAACACCTAGGATGAACTAGCCCAAAAGTTTTTATATAAGTATTTCCCTCCTGCTAAAACGACTAAATTAATGACTGAAATTAATACATATTCACAAGAGGACAAGGAATCTTTCTATGAAACTTGGGAAAGGTTCAAGGAGCTACTAAGAAAGTGTCCTCATCATGGTCTTGCGGTATGGCAACAAGTATCCACTTTCTATAATGGGTTGTTGCCACACACAAGACAAACACTTGACTCTAGCTCCGGGGCACTTTTAGGTAATCGTCGCCCAAATGAAATTTATAATCAAATTAAGAAAATTGCTCAAACCAATTTTCAGTGGCACACTCCCCGAGGCACAAAATCTATTGCCCCGGGCGCCCATAAGGTTGACGAAAGCACCTCTTTTCAAGCCCAAATCGAGGCCCTCTCTTCAAAAAGCAAAAAGTTAGAAATGGCAAAAACGGCCTCGGTTATGGCTTGCGAAGGGTGTGGTGGACCACATGAAAATTGGAGTTGTATGAAAGAAATGGATAATCAAACGGAAACGGTAAACTATATTGATAATAGACCTAGGCCGTCAGGTCCGCCAACGGGTACCTACAACCAAGGATGGCGTAACCACCCTAACCTTGTTTGGAGAGAATCCGGTAATAGTAGTAACCAACAAAATCAAAACCAACGAACAAACTTTCAACAACCAAGAAACGAGTCACAAAATTTCTCTCAACAACAACAAGGGGGACGAGAGAGGCTTGAATATACTATCTCTCGCCTCATCTCCGACACCGAAAAGAAAAACTCGGATCGATTTCAACAAATGGAATCGAACTTTAGAAATGAACAAGCTAGTATTCAAAACATTGAAAAACAACTAAATCAACTAGCTCAAACTTTCTCCGAGAGACCATAAGGCGCATTACCCAGCAATACCGAAACCAACCCAAAGGCGTAAGTACATCTCATCACATTGAGAAACTGTACCGTAGCTCCCAAGGAGGCTCCGCTACCTCCAACTGAAAAGAGCCCATATAACCAAACCGCAACTTCACCAACGCCCCAACAAGAGACGGCTCCTCCACCAAATCAAGAGCCTACCAAGAATCCCCTGGTACCGTACCCCGGTCGGTTACTTCACCAAAAGACCGATAAGCAATTCACAAAATTCGTAAATTTACTAAAACAATTGCATGTTAATATTCCATTTGTCGAAGTCCTAACCCAAATGCCTAAATATTCAAAATTTATGAGGGACTTCCTCACTTACAAAAGGAAAATCGAATCTTTGCAATTAGTTAATTTAACCGAAGAATGCTTCGCCTTGCTACTCAACAAAGTCCCACAAAAGAAGATCGATCCCGGAAGCTTCACCATCCCTTGTTCGATTGGGGGATCACCCATACGCAATGCACTAGCCGATCTCGGGGCTAGTATCAACCTCATGTCCGCATCAATGTTCGACCGACTCGGACTAGGGAAAACGAGCCCTACAAAAATGAGCATACAACTCGCCGATAGCTCCATCAAATATCTACAAGGTGTCGCCGAAAATCTATTGGTAAAAGTAGGAGACTTTGTCTTCCCAGCGGACTTTGTCATACTAGATATGGAGGAAGATACCGAAGTACCACTCATCTTAGGGAGACCATTCCTAGCTACGGCCCACGCAATGGTAGACATAAATGGTGGGACACTAACATTGAGGGTTGGGGACAAGGAAGTGAAGTTTGGGGTTGGGAAAAGAGTAGAAGACGACGACCCAGTCAACTACATGAAATTCATAGACTCAAGTTTGGATGATGCTCTCCGATGGTGTAACATGGGATGCAAAACATCCCACTTGGGTGACATATGACTGACTTTGGGTCTAGCCAAGGACCCTTATAAATGTGGCGCACCACAGAGGCATTACGCGGAACTATCCTTAGTTTTAGTTTAGATTAACTTTTATGCTTTCGAACAGTTTAGTTTTAATTTTCAGGAATAAAATATACTCGGGCTGATGGAGGTTACTAAGGGAAACTTGAACCCACACCCCATGCACAAAAACAGAGCCACCTGACAAATTTTTCTTCATTACAGCAAGTTCAGCACGGGTTTGTGCCCAGCCAACACACCCCGTGCCCAAAGATCTGCAGAAAATGCCCAGTTCAGGTAACTGGACATGGGGCCGTATTCACTGAACACGTCCCCGTTCCCAACCTTCTGTAAACTATGATATTGGCAATCTGAACACGGGGTCGTTCCCGGATCAACACGGGCCGTGTCCAGACACCGAGTAACATAAAATTTTGCTTTTAACACCTTTTTACACATTCAATCAACCTAAAAACTTATTTTTGGGACACATTGAGGACAATGTGTAATTTAAGTGTGGGGGGGATGCTAAAACCTTGAATTTTGCAAGTCCTAATAACAAGCCTTATGTAACACCCCGAAAACGGGTTTGGTAATCAAACTCCGTTAATACTAAAAGACAGGTAAAGTACCGATAGTAATAAAAATAACCCGGTAAATATTTGGATTTAAATAAGAAATCCTAATATTAAATACAAGCGAATCAAAGTTTTAAGGAATTGAGTTTATAAGAGCCCGAGTTAACGGGACTTAAAATAAACTGGGTTATAACTCCAGGGACCCACCAAGTAACTAGGAATATTAACCTAGTTAGTTAGTGTCTTGACATAATAGAACAAATATGGTTAAAATACCCTTTAAATAACTTGTGTAAAGTTGAGGGACTAAACATGGGCAAATGTAATGAAGTTTAATTAAATCAAAAATTAAAACACAAAACAAACATACGTGTGTTGATGTCTGCGATTTCATCAGAGCCACAAGGAGCTCTCAAAACTCGACCCTAAACTTCAAGAAATTCATCAAATTGAAGGGGCAAATCAAGCCCGAATCGAAATCCAAGCATAGATTAGTGATCACCTCAGTAAAGGGATCATGAGGTATGTGAAATTTTACTATGTGGTTCCATCTTAAATTTTAGATGAACTTGTGAGATTCGAATCTGAGCTTGCATGTTCGTTGTTTGGATGAAATTAGGGATGAAACTATGTCTAGGAGTAAACCCTAGTCATTTATTTGTTGAATTGATGTTCATGGTTGTGAATTCATGATCATACACTCATGTGTCAAGTGGGTTTTGTAGAATTATGCTAAACCCTAGGATTATCTTTGTTAACCTAGTGTATTTGAGCTCCATGAAGAAAATCCAGAATTTTTGATATAAAAATTTGACATGAACATGTGACATGATGCTTAAATCTTGGCTAAATAGTTAGTCAATAACTTGATTGTGAATTATATGAAATCATGCTCATTAGGTGTTTGATATAATGCCTAAGAGAAAAGAAATGTTGAAAATTTGGACTAAAAACACATATTTGATTTGAGTGGCAAATTATGCGTATTATACTATAAGAGAGTTCTAAACATCTATGGTTGAACTCTATATGCAAGGAAATCGGAACGTCAAGCGGACAAGCTAGTGGCGATAGGCGTTTGTAGGGAACGCTTTGAAGGTACGTAACTACGGTTTCGTTACGTTATGCTTGATTACGTATTTTCGCTAGTAGACTTTAAATTAGCATAATAGATGAAATTGGTATTTAGTTGAAGTGACGAAGATCACTAGGTAAATAAACGGGTCAAAAGGTGAAATTATCACCCTTTGACAATATAGACTAATGGTTTGTCGAGTTACATGTGTATAGGAATAAATATCAAATGGATACGCACATCGCTATTGTTTAGCGGCTACTAAGGCAAGGTATTGAAACGGGTCAATATATTATTCCGAGCCAGGTATGTATAATGATTCAACTCATCATGTAGGACTTGAGATTCTATAAGAGTTAGACAAGGTTAAAATATTGTTATTCGGTTATCTTTTAGGTAAACTGAATAAATTGAGTTATGATTATGGTGTTTTAGAAGCACATGGGTTCATAAACAAGATTATAGTCAAAAGGTCAGATTTTGGGTCAAACAAGTATTTAAAAGTTCCTTGTAGTAAAAGAAGGATGAAAATTGACCAAATTTCCCTTGTAAGCTAATTCGAACGAACGACCCCTGCAAGAGGTTCGAAAACGAGTTTTATGATTAAATAAGATTACTTGATAAGTAGTGTAGGAATAAGATGCTAGAAATGTATGAAAGCGAGTTCAAGTTCTAAAGTGCTTAAATACCCTTAACGGGTCAAAATAAGCATACGAACGAAAACGTATTTAAATTGTGTGAGAAACCTGTGATTAGAACCTAAAATGATAGATAACATTAATTTAAAGAGGTGCATGTGAAATAAGGATTAAACAAATATGTTTGTTTGATAAAATGCATAAACGGGTTAAAATTCGGTAAAACGGCAAGGAGTTGAAGGCTTAGAAGTCTCAAAATTTATTATGTAGGATGTGGATTTTAACTCCATTTGATGGAGGACCAAATTACAATCATGTAGGAAGAAACGGTAGGTCAAACGGACAAGCGGATTGAAAGATACGGAAGTTTTTGTGTCAAAAACGGCAAAATGGGAGGGTCTGATACAGGGGCCACCGTAACTTATGGTGGGCACCGTAAGTTACGGTGGAGGCTGAAAACGTTACGGCAGTTACCTCCTGCCTTACGGTGGGGGAAATTTTATACCAGGGGCCACCGTAACTTAGGGTGCCCACCGTAAGTTACGGTGGAGGCCAGTTTCAAGTTTTTGTTTCTGGGATCAAGATATCAATGTTGGAATTTCCTGATTTCCTTGTTTAATTCGATTATTCGACCCAATCTTCCTTGTTGTACTAGTTATTTAATTATCAAAACTGACTTTTAATTTGGTTTTGATCACAGGTGAATGTCGAGAGTCCCGGATGAAGATCAAGCATCGAGCAAGAACCGAACACACGTTAAACGAAGCTTCGGAAATGTTGTTTCGTCGTTATTCTAAAACGGCTAATAAAATCACATTATGTTGTATCACTTTAAAATGTAAAAGTTTTAATAAACCAGTATTTTAGCGTGAATGTATAAATATAAATACTCAGTAATTGTGATTATTTATGGAAATTGCTAAATAAAATTTTGGTTGTTACAAGTTGGTATCAGAGCCTTGGTTTAAGAGATTCAAGTATGGTGGGAAAACTATGCTTGGACTTAAACCTTATGCTCTTGATAAAGATGGGTGTTCGGTTTGAGGCTTGATCGCAAATCCGGTAAGTACATGTATGTTAATGGTTTAGCGTGTTAAAGTGTTGTAAACAACACATAGGGTTATCGTGTAATACACGTTACCCAAATTAAAATGATTGATATGTTTGACGAAAATACGCGCGTTGACGCGTATAGTAGAAAAAGCCTTGTATTATAATACGGGCGATTATTGAAGTTGATATTATTGACTCTTGTAAATGTTTTAGTTGAAGGACACTCGCATCTAAAGATAGCGGGAGTCTAACAAATTACGGACTTGACGGAGGAACGGTCCAAAGTACGACAAGTAGAACATGCTCACCAAGGACCTAAATCGCGTAGCGATCGCGAACAAGGCTAATGGCAAGAAAAGCTTGTCAGGGCAAGCATTACCAGGTGCACATTTTAAATTAATTGCACAAATTGTAATATGCAACAAATACGTAGAGATTGAAAGTTGCATATGTAGATTGAAGACTTGGGAAAAAAAAACCCGAATAGAAAACCTATCCGGGATATTGTTTCCAAGATAAACAAATAGAGGCATTACTTACATGGGGTGTAATGTGAAAGTTATAAAAAGGTCATGTATACCAGGTATTGATCGCTTACTCTGGCCAAGTAAGTGGTGAGCACGTGGTACCATGAACTTTTTATGATGGACATGCTTACAGCCAATGTAGTAAGGACGAGGTGAGCGGGACAAATTACAAAGTACCCTAATGAATCAGATAAGCAAAATATTTGATAATAATGTAAACGCACAGCCGAGTGACGGAAGCGTATTATATTAGGATAATGAGCCCGAGGGAAGGGACAACGAAACATGTAAAATGATTAAGATATGCACTGCGAGGGGGTGTACTTACACTCGAACCCAGAGAATGCAAACATGTAAAACGATTAAGATATGCACTGGGAGGGGGTGTACTTACACTCGAACCCAGAGAATGCAAACATGTAAAACGATTAAGATATGCACTGGGAGGGGGTGTACTTACACTCGAACCCGGAGAATGCAAACATGTAAAATGATTAGGATATGCCTTGGGAGGGAGTGTACTTACACTCGAACCCGGAAAATGCAAATATGCCTCTTAACGGGTTGTTGTAAAACGTCAAACTCAAGGATAAAGTCGGAATATAAAAATGAAGCAAGGTCTTAATGCATACCGGGAGGGTTGCAATAATAACGACTTCGGTAAAACACCCAGTTGATGGGTAAGAATTTAACACATGCGTAGACCGAGAAACGGGAACTCGGATGGAAGGTTAAAAGACTCGGGTTTTGAGTCATAACTAAAAGACGACAAGATGATGTAAATAGAAATTTTAATAAATTATGTTCAACTATTTTAAAGTTGAACGAGTCAAAACAAAGAATGAAGTTGACATCCATAAATGATAAAATTTCACATGAATAAGTCAAACGGGTCGAATATAAGATAATCCCGGATGGCATGAGTAAACGCAAGAGGTATAACGGTAGCGTTAAAAGCAAAAGAATAATGAGCCCGGTAATGGGACATAATCAAATACGAATATATGTAAACTTGACAATGGTGAGCATAAGATAAACCGACGCATAAATGACGTGAGAAGTCATAAAGTCGGAAAATTTGTCCGAAAGGAAACGAATGTAGCCTTAGACTACGGTCAAGGTCAAAGAAAATACCAAGGCGAAAATAAATGATTTAAAAAAAAAACAGGATGCCTTGATACCAAGCATGTATTTTAAGAATGACATGAGTAAGAAATGATCTACGGGATCAACCTAACCTTTAGAGCTGTAAACAATGGAAAGGTCTACAAGACTAAAATGACCCACGGGTCATGATTAGAAAGAAATTATAAGGACTTCGCCCTAAAGAGGTGAAAGTCTAATCAGGATAGCCCATAAGGCTAAGTTATAAAACCTACGGGTTAATTAGATAAAGCGAGGGAATCAGTTGAGAATCCCCGCATAAAACTAAGATTGTAAAAGAATAAATTATGGACTGTCAATATCCATAATTCTGACAAAAGTTAAAGAGAAGATCCTAAAACTAAAACTTTGGTTTTAGTAAGAAATAACGTTTTTACAAATATAAATTCTGATAGGAATTTAAATAAGTAAGCATGAAGGATACAAGTCTTGACACTAAAAGGCCCAAGACGATATATTCGAAAAAGTGATGTTTTCGAAAATGAAAGGTTGATATGAATTAAACATGATGTGACACGATCACGGTCAAGAAATGCAATGTGAGGTAGAATCACATTATAACCAAGCGAGCGATAAAAGTAACTGGACTAATAAGTCTAGTTAGTGAGACCGGTTAAGGTCAGCAATTCAAATCAAGAAATTTGGTTTGCTTGTAAGCGGTAGATTCGGTATAACTGAACCGAATAAATAAATTTGAAAACAAAAGAATTTGTTGCTAAAAGTGAAAGATTTCACTAAAGACCTTTAAACGGGTCAAAAAAATGGATTCATAAAGAATTCGATAGTATATGAAAGCGATGGATATCGCTAAGTTAACTAAACTAGTGGAAATAACGAGATTACGTTATTTCAAGTTGCACTATGTCGTATGAGATACGTAGACAATTAGTGACCAAAAAGATGTTACCATACTTATCTGGTAATACTAACAATTGGTTAAAAGTATAAGTAATGTTTAAAAGATTTCTCGGATCAAATACATTGAGTTTAAACTCAATGAATTATGTAAGAAAAGGTTTCGAGGACGAAACCTCTCTAAGGGGGGTAGACTTGTAACACCCCGAAAACGGGTTTGGTAATCAAACTCCGTTAATACTAAAAGACAGGTAAAGTACCGATAGTAGTAAAAATAACCCGGTAAATATTTGGATTTAAATAAGAAATACTAATATTAAATACAAGCGAATCAAAGTTTTAAGGAATTAAGTTTATAAGAGCCCGAGTTAACGGGACTTAAAATAAACTGGGTTATAACTCCAGGGACCCACCAAGTAACTAGGAATATTAACCTAGTTAGTTAGTGTCTTGACATAATAGAACAAATATGGTTAAAATACCCTTTAAATAACTTGTGTAAAGTTGAGGGACTAAACATGGGCAAATGTAATGAAGTTTAATTAAATCAAAAATTAAAACACAAAACACACATACGTGTGTTGATGTCTGCGATTTCATCAGAGCCACAAGGAGCTCTCAAAACTCAACCCTAAACTTCAAGAAATTCATCAAATTGAAGGGGCAAATCAAGCCCGAATCGAAATCCAAGCATAGATTAGTGATCACCTCAGTAAAGGGATCATGAGGTATGTGAAATTTTACTATGTGGTTCCATCTTAAATTTTAGATGAACTTGTGAGATTCGAATATGAGCTTGCATGTTCGTTGTTTGGATGAAATTAGGGATGAAACTATGTCTAGGAGTAAACCCTAGTCATTTATTTGTTGAATTGATGTTCATGGTTGTGAATTCATGATCATACACTCATGTGTCAAGTGGGTTTTGTAGAATTATGCTAAACCCTAGGATTATCTTTGTTAACCTAGTGTATTTGAGCTCCATGAAGAAAATCCAGAATTTTTGATATAAAAATTTGACATGAACATGTGACATGATGCTTAAATCTTGGCTAAATAGTTAGTCAATAACTTGATTGTGAATTATATGAAATCATGCTCATTAGGTGTTTGATATAATGCCTAAGAGAAAAGAAATGTTAAAAATTCGGACTAAAAATGCATATTTGATTTGAGTGGCAAATTATGCGTATTATACTATAAGAGAGTTCTAAACATCTATGGTTGAACTCTATATGCAAGGAAATCGGAACGTCAAGCGGACAAGCTAGTGGCGATAGGCGTTTGTAGGGAACGCTTTGAAGGTACGTAACTACGGTTTCGTTACGTTATGCTTGATTACGTATTTTCGCTAGTAGACTTTAAATTAGCATAATAGATGAAATTGGTATTTAGTTGAAGTGACGAAGATCACTAGGTAAATAAACGGGTCAAAAGGTGAAATTATCACCCTTTGACAATATAGACTAATGGTTTGTCGAGTTACATGTGTATAGGAATAAATATCAAATGGATACGCACATCGCTATTGTTTAGCGGCTACTAAGGCAAGGTATTGAAACGGGTCAATATATTGTTCCGAGCCAGGTATGTATAATGATTCAACTCATCATGTAGGACTTGAGATTCTATAAGAGTTAGGCAAGGTTAAAATATAGTTATTCGGTTATCTTTTAGGTAAACTGAATAAATTGAGTTATGAATATGGTGTTTTAGAAGCACATGGGTTTATAAACAAGATTATAGTCAAAAGGTCAGATTTTGGGTCAAACAAGTATTTAAAAGTTCCTTGTAGTAAAAGAAGGATGAAAATTAACCAAATTGCCCTTGTAAGCTAATTCGAACGAACGACCCTTGCAAGAGGTTCGAAAACGAGTTTTATGATTAAATAAGATTACTTGATAAGTAGTGTAGGAATAAGATGCTAGAAATGTATGAAAGCGAGTTCAAGTTCTAAAGTGCTTAAATACCCTTAACGGGTCAAAATAAGCATACGAGCGAAAACGTATTTAAATTGTGTGAGAAACCTGTGATTAGAACCTAACATGGTAGATAACATTAATTTGAAGAGGTGCATGTGAAATAAGGATTAAACAAATATGTTTGTTTGATAAAATGCATAAACGGGTTAAAATTCGGTAAAACGACAAGGACTTGAAGGCTTAGAAGTCTCAAAATTTATTATGTAGGATGTGGATTTTAACTCCATTTGATGGAGGACCAAATTACAATCATGTAGGAAGAAACGGTAGGTCAAACGGACAAGCGGATTGAAAGATACGGAAGTTTTTGTGTCAAAAACGGCAAAATGGAAGGGTCTGATACAGGGGCCACCGTAACTTACTGTGGGCACCGTAAGTTACGGTGGAGGCTGAAAGCGTTATGGCAGTTACCTCCTGCCTTACAGTGGGGAAAATTTTATACCAGGGGCCACCGTAACTTACGGTGCCCACCGTAAGTTACGGTGGAGGCCAGTTTCAAGTTTTTGTTTCTGGGATCAAGATATCAATGTTGGAATTTCCTGATTTCCTTGTTTAATTCGATTATTCGACCCAATCTTCCTTGTTGTACTAGTTATTTAATTATCAAAACTGACTTTTAAGTTGGTTTTGATCACAGGTGAATGTCGAGAGTCCCGGATGAAGATCAAGCATCGAGCAAGAACCGAACACACGTTAAACGAAGCTTCCGCAATGTTGTTTCGTCGTTATTCTAAAACGGCTAATTAAATCACATTATGTTGTATCACTTTAAATTGTAAAAGTTTTAATAAACCAGTATTTTAGCATGAATGTATAAATATAAATACTCAGTAATTGTGATTATTTATGGAAATCGCTAAATAAAATTTTGGTTGTTACACCTTACACAAAACTCTATTGGAACCGCTAATCACCCCAAATTTTTTCAAAAACTTTTCATTTTTTACTTGTCTTGGTTTAATTTGGGAATAACAAGTTCTAAAAAGGTTATATTTTTACAAATTTACAACCGATAGCGTCGTGATAAAAAGAACCAACATAAGAAAATTATGAAAAGGCATGACAAATCTAGTTAAAATTTGATTATATATATTTGATCACATTAAAAACTCATTCCCATAAAAAGTGATTTTGAGCCTTTATTGAGCATATAAATACACATCTTTAAATTAAATGCTCATTTTTCGTTTCTTGTGTGAATAGCCGCTTGGTTTCTTACGACTCTAGAACTTGCCATGACGATACATTCCCGGTCCTTACCAACTTAAACCCAAGTAAGTAAATGATGGAGGCATTAGGACTAACCCTTTTTCTTTTCAACACCATTATTTTTCATTTTTTTACCACCTATCCAAAATCCCCCTAGTTAACCCCTTTGAGCCTAAACCTTTTCGTTTCTAAACCCACAAAACAAACACCCTCTACCCACCAAAACCCTTTTTCTTTTTAACCCTTTATTTTAGTAAAAAGCTCGGTTTTCATGTGACATTTCTTATAAAAAAATGAAGTATAGCAATAAACAAACAAGTTCCTCAAAAGAAAATTTGTTTGAAAATGCTTCGTTTGAATAAAAGTCACAAAAACAAAAAGTTTTACAATAACCGACGCATTTTACGCTTTTAGCCCTTTTTTACTAACCACTGACCCAAAACCACCTACCTTTAACCCAAGTCTAACCCTTCCCCAAGTCCTCTTGATATTTACAAAGGTGTATAGTTAAAAAGGAGGAGGATTGATTGTTTGGCAAGCATATGGTAGAAGTAAGTTCCATGCTGGTCTCGAGTGTTTCACAAAAATACATCTTCGGCCGAGTGTTGAGTGATCTCCCGTGAGGTATGTGAACTTGTATATAAATGGAATTTTAAAGAGGCATGTTATGCCAAAATAAGTAATTTCTCTTATGAAATGTTCTAAATAAATCATAATGAATAGGATTGTAAATAACATAAAAATAAAGCCTAATAAAGATCTTGGATTCCCGACACTCAAGACAAGCCCAAAACTTCTCTTCTACCCATTCCATTCCATTTGGGAGTGTAAGCCACATTATAAAGAGTTTTGCTTGAGGACAAGCAAAGATTCAAGTGTGGGGGTATTTGATGTGTGTAAAATGCAACATATAAATTACATCAAATGAGGCATAAAACTAACCCTTTTTTTAGTACTAATGTTGGAAAAAGTATGCTTTTGTCTTCCTTTTGTATTTTGAGGATTAAATGAACGTAAATGAACAAAAGGAGCAATTATGCAGAAAAATCTAACATAATTGTTGGTGTATATTTGTGACAACAGCTTAGATTTGGTCTTTGGATATCTTAACTGAAGACAAAGTTACTTTATGAAGCTATTGTCAAAGGGGGGTTTGTTGGTGCATATTTGTGACAACAGCTTAGATTTGGTCTTTGGATATCTTGTAATTAGTTAATGATAAACCGTTAGCGGGTTTAGCTTTGTATTAGTGAGATAATAGAGTTTGGGCTAAACAAAACCCAGTTGGGTCATAGGGGACGAATTGGGCTTGCCCATGTAGGAATCCCTAGCCCAAGTTGCAAACCTTGTGTTATATAAACAAGGTTATGCATTAGGGTTTAGGTTAATCAGCCAAAGCGGTGTTTGAGAGGGTATTCATGAGAGGCATTAGGTCTTGGATGAATTTGAGTTGTTATGGTTTTGATTGATTGTAATTCTTGTGATTGATAATCAATAGAAACCCGGTTTGAATTGGAATTTTGTTCTTCTACTTGTTTCTGTGATATTCTGATCAAGAGGATTCCGCACTCTTGATTGGATTGACAATTCTGTGAAGATCTATACGAACAAGGGGACCTACAATTGGTATTAGAGCATTAGGCTCTTGAAGAAGCTCGGCTCAGAATTGTGTCTGCAGATTTGGGTGGAAAATTTCAAAATTTTGAAACCTGAAAATTAGGGTTTCGAAATTTCTTGAGTTCTTATAATTTTCAGCGATTTTGTTGGTGTTTGATCAGTTTGTTTGTTTGATTTTGCTTTTTTGCAGGTTTCAAGGATAATTGTTTGGTTGATTGTTTGAAGAATTTTGGCTTAAAGACTTGAAGATTCGAAGAGTGTTCTTCGTGGTTTTCGATCAGTTCTTCATATTTTTCGAAAATATTGTGCTGATTAGGTTGTCTGATTTTGCAGGTTTGTGTTGGAGAGTTGATAAAATCTTCAGAATTTCAAAAAGATTGAATTTCCGTATTTACTGGCTTGCGAATTTAACAAATTCGCAGATTGGACTAGCATAATTAACTGACCAGCGAATTTGGGACTTAATATCTCGGTGACCGGCGAAATTAAATCCAAAGGAGACTTTGGTAACCGTGTAATTGTCCACAGCGAAATTATTACGGTGATCGGTGACTTTACCAGTCGTCGTTATAGCGAAATTAAGCAGCGAATTTGGCAGCGAATTTGACCTTTCAGCGAACTAGACCTGCGAACTAGACCAGCGAAGTTAACTTAAACTGATTAGCGAAATTAATCTTGACTGGCTAGCGAAATTAGTAGCATAATTAAAGGGGTGGAATTTTTCTAGGCAAGCGTCGATAAAATTTCACTGTTTTGCAAATAGAAATTGATCCATAGCTCGTTTGACAAAACCGTCTGCACCGTTAAATTCCCTGCATTTTTAGGGAAAAAAAACTCTGGAAAATCCCGAATTCGTTTTTCGACATTATATATCATTGGATTCCTCTTTTCGAGATGATTCTAACGGTGTAATTTGGTAACCACTGTTTTCGGAGATATTTTGTACGGTTTTACCAGTCTGTTGCGTTAAAATGTCGAACATGACGAATTTGAATGCACCTAAGATGATGCAGGTGGAGAATTATCTTACATGGAAGGACAGGTTCAAATCCTTCATTGAATATCAGGATGCACACATGTGGATCTGTATTGTAGATGGGTACACAAACCCAACACACGATTTTAAGGGCAGACCACGTAGAACAGACTATGTGAACATGCAAGAGGAAGATAAAAAAATGTATGAGGCTGAAAAGAGAGCCTTGGCTGCAATAAAAATGTCCTTACCTGATAGCATCAAACATACCTTTAAGAAGTACACTAATTCAAAGGATATGTGGGATGCATTAGAAAAGCGATATCAGGGAAATGCAGATGTCAAAAAGAATAAAGCTTTGAGCTCTACAGCACGAGAAGGTTCATATGATTGGAGTGTTCATCTGGAAGATAATGAGAATGGCACTCAGGCATTCATGGCAGAGATAGTGCCAGTTAATGAGGCTGAAACTACTGTGAATGATGCTGAAACAAAAGTGGATGCTGAAGTAGAGAAAGAGAGTGAAGCTGAACAGGTCGTTGCTGATCAAACTACAGAAGTTCATGAGGAAGAGGTACAATCTAATTCTGTGTGTTTAAGATGTCGTGAATTACAAGGTGAGGTTGACAGGTTGTTAACACAAAACCAAAGTCTAGTAAGCGAGATGTCTAACATAAAGGAATCAATTTTTTTTTTGCTAAAAGAAACGAATCTTTATACTTCAAGAAGATAAGAGGTTATGAAAATGAAATTGAAGCTTTAACTTGCAAACTAAACGAAAAATTTCAAGAAATAGACTTAGCTCATGACATGATAGCTGAGAAAACAAAAGAGATTTTTGAAAAATGAAAACAGTTGTCAGATGCACAACTCAAAATTGTTGAACTTGAAAAGAAATTAAGTCAATTCAGAGATTCATCTTTTGTAATGAAACACATGATGGGTGGGTTAAAGAAGAGTAATGACAAGACCAGTGTGGGCTTCCAGGGCTTTAATGAAGTCCCACCTCCTCTTAGTCATGATTATTCATTCCTTCCTGATGAAGATAAGCTAACAGACTTTATGTCAACAGCACCAAGTAGTTTCGCGTCAAGTCAAAGTGATGGGTCTGAGAGTGATGATGCTAAGAAGAACAATAACAGAGAACCTTTGAAAAAGAAAAATTCACATCCTAAGATTAAAAATCAAACTTTTGTTAAAAAGATTAATTTTGTTCAAGGTAGTGATATGAAAAACGAAACCACTGTTATTGAAAACGAATCGAATGTAGAGTTTGCAAAAAATAAGAACATAGAAAAATCTGAAATTAGGCAAACTGAACAAGATTCATCCAAGGCATCATCACCATCTGATGAGGGATCTACCTCAAAGACTCCAGCTAAGAAGTCTTTGAAAAGGAGATCGTGCTTCAAGTGTCACACAAAGGGACATGTAGCTAACTGTTGTCCTAACAAAAAGAGTGAAGCACAAGTTAGTGAGAGGAAGAGAGAGAAGTCACCAGAGAAGAGTGGTGATAAAAAGGAGAGAGAGTCTAACTCTCCAAAGAAGTCAGCACCTAAGCAACCAGAGAATGTTGCTGCTGGTGTAGATAAGGCTGGAACAGGAACTCCACAAGTTCCTCGTTTTCAAAGAAATCAACCAAGATTTCAGCCTGAATCTACATCAGGCAGATATGGAAGACCTAGAAGCAGTTCACCTAGAATGAACAATTTTAATGGAAATACAAGTAATTTCAGGAGTCAAGGTCAATATCAAAATCGATACCAAAATAATGGTGGTCGAACTTTTTATAATAATGGCTTTAGAAATTATAACAATCAAGCTTCTTGGAATCAAAATTCAAGATATCAAAATCAAAATTTTCAAAGGTCAAATAGTCCAAACACATATGGAACCCTCAGGACCATGGACCTAGTGGAAATCAATATCAAATTCCATCAACAGGTCTGAGATCCAAGACTCCAGTTAGGAGTAATGGATATTGGATAGATGTTCCAGTGGTTGGTGAATTTGGACGACCCAAGACCATTAAGGCTTGGGTCCCCTAATCTAACTAATTCCTTAGTTGGTGTGTGCAGGAGCTGCTAAGGAGGATTATCAACTTATGTTGATAGTGGCTGCTTCAAGCACATGACGGGGGATGTGAGATTGTTGATAGAATTTAAAATTATGATAATAGACATGTGAATATTAAATGATTTAAAATGAAGTTCAAAGTGCTGAAAAGAAACTAATTGAACTTCATAGAGTCAACACACTAGATAACCTGGCAGATCTTTATACTAAAGCTTTTGACAGGGCTCGCTTTGAACATTTAGTCGAACTCAACGGGATGAGGAATCCTGAATAACTAGTTTTTCATAAGAATTTTGTAAATAGTTTACTGTTTTCTTAAAAATAAAAAATACAAAAGCATTAAAAAAAATAAAAAACATAAAAAAAATAGAAAATCAAAAATGAGTTATCACTGTGTGAAAAAGAAGAAATGATAGTACATCAGCAAGTTAGACTGTCACACTCAAACTGAATTAAATTGCTTAAGTGTGATAGCAGCTTCATTATACAATGTACCAGTAGGCAAAAAGCATGAAATAATCAACTTACCAATGTGATATAAACCTAAATACAACTGAATATGAGTGGGGAACACATCAGTGGTGTATGGTTTAATGACCTTAAATCTTGCGTTGATAGATTGCCAAAATCTGAGGTTTTGGGTCTTTATACTGTTATATCATCCGGGGGTATCAGGTGTGTCCTTCTGCTGCATCCAGATACATGCTGACCTAGGCACAACCAGGATATCTTAAAAGAGCAAAAAATGCTAAATCCCGTAAATGAAGAAGCTCTCCTAGAGAGTCATTCAAAAAGTGCAAAATGCATAAATCGTACCAAAAATTGGTATTTGTCTGTCACACCCTGGCTTTGCGGAAGCGTGGTTAATTTGGTGTGACTTCTTAATACCATAGCTTAACCATAACAAAGCTATATGAAATAAAATCATGCAAGATCATCCATTTGATTAAGTTTTAAAACCAGAATAACATAACATTGTCTTAGAGACTTACAACATCATAACATAAAACATTGTTTGGAAAAACATAAACATCAACTTGAATAAAACGCAGTTTAAGATTTGTGACTCGTCCAGGAAAAAGTCACATTTCCTAAACTGGGATGACCTCGGAACCCATATGCAGCGGGAAAAGACAACATACCGCGCCAGATCTTTAATTTCCTGAAATACATGTAAGTTGAAAAATCAACAAAAATGTTGAGCGAGTTCATGTGTAAGTGAGTAAATAAACCTTGTATCTATAAAAATCCTGGTATGTAGCAAATAAGGAAAAAGAGATCACCAACGGTTTGCAAGGCCATTGATATGTGTGAAGTGCAAGTAGGAAGACTCAAACCTTGCGATTTTGTTTCGGGGCACAAAATCACCCCGAGGTCCGTACTGTTGGACCTGGGGTTGGGCTCGCTACACCCAGATAGATCTACCGCTTACGTCCCTCGGTCCTATAATGAGGATTAATGACCTCCAGTTCACGCCTACCCACTCACATGATCTAAGTAGTAAACCTCCTTACGCTAACCATACCATGTATAAAGTACTCGTAATCATAGTAACATGTATTTCACCCCCGTAGTTTAGAAAACTGAAAACAGTTAAGAGAAAAAGGGGGACATGAACTCACAGTGGTGCGTCTCTACCAAGTATGCCTCCAAATCGATCAGCTGTATGACGACCTACACGTGCTAACTCTATTAGACGGATGGCCGTGCCTTAGCTTTATGGTTTATGTTTTTGGGAAATAGTTAGGCAACTATTTCGTGTTTACATTCTGTATACTTGGTAGTTATTCTCCTTCCCAAGGATGGGGGATTTAATACATGTGTGTTCGTAACATTCAGATTTCACTATTAAGTCTCACTTAATATATTTTATTTCCAACTTCAAAATATAAATATTCTTCCCAAAAATATTATATTTTAATACATGTGATTTTCGCAAAATAATACTTAGTAATATTATTTTTACCCTAAAAATAATATTTATGTAGTTCACAAAATAATCATAAACACTTATACAAGTGATGTTGTGAAAAATATATACTAAATATATTTATGTATCACGTTTTATTTTGTGAAATCCCACCTCCGATATTTTATAAATAAAGTCGTGGCGAAATTCATAGTTTGAAAACAAGTCGACAAGTATCTCTAACACTTATAGTGAAAATAATTCCAAGTGTTAGGTTTTTAGAAAAATTTCGCCAGAGTTTCCTCTGTAACTGGAGGTGGCCACGCTTTCAAGCGTATCATTTTCTTTTATAAATCAAACCAATCATTTTTATTATTCAATCAAAACAATGTTCAAACCACAAACTAGTCAAAATATATATGTAAATCGCATAAATTACATGAACTTGCGGTTTATCCGAAATATGAAGTAAATCCCATTACTTTTAGTGGATCTTTTGTATAAATCAATCCGGTTTCGTAAAAGTCTTGTTTTTAAAGAAATTCCATCTTTACAACTTCTTGTCAACTTTTACAAAAATAGTTATTTTGTTGAAACTTTGTGTTACACAAGTGTTTACACACTTTTGTGTTCTAAAAATCATTCGTGTTAGTGTAAGATCCGTCTTTAGAAAACATGATTTCTTTGATACTTGGTTCTTTGAAAATACCGCTTGTAGATACGTAGATCTACTAGTTTTAAACACTATTTCACAAGCTAAAACACTTTTACACAAGTTCATGATTCGAGTGTGGTAGAGTTTCATCTTCTAACCCTTGTTATACTTAAACAAGCTTTATGTCATAATCCAAGATCATGACTAAACCGGGTTAAATGATGATCCGAGCTACCACAACATAGATCGGGTCCAAATACTCACACAAATCAAATACTACATGATTTACACAACATATGTGCTTTTAACCACCATTTTTAGTGTTTTTAGTAGACTTTAAAGCGTTATCTTGTAAGATTTCGAGTTTTAACCGTTACACATCGTATTAACCACTTCAAAATAGTTTGAGTAGGTGATTTAAGTAACATACCACTAGCTCGAGGCTAGGGAAGAATCTAAGCGCAAATAGGGTGGATAAAAGCAAAGTAGAGAGGTCCTTCGCCTTCCGTTTGCTCCAAGGTTCCTTATATGCGACCCTTAACACTTGTAGATGATTGGAATGTGAAGATCAAAAACCGAAAATGGATGTATGTAGGAGGGGGTGTTCGGCCGTAGCTTCTTTGAGAGAGAGAGAGAGAGAGAGTTTTGAGTTGTGTTGTGGTGATGGAAAATGATAAGTGTGTTTAGTCTTGATCTTATAGGCAAAACATAGGATTATTAACCAATGGATTTTATGTCTAGATGATATTAAACACACTTAATATAATAATCAACAAAAAGGACAAGTGTGTCCCCTCTAGTTGGGGACGGTTAGAGAGGGGGGGGGGGGTTCTAGTCCAAAACCAACTAAATGTTAAGGATATTAGTTAGGTTAAGTAAGTTAGTTAAGTGCTTAACCCGGTTAGTTGTGTGTCGTGTGTTATGACGGGTGTTAGGGTATTCAGGGACCCTAACTGGCTCAGAAAAAGATAAATAATGAAAATAACAATATTTTCTGTTCCGGGTATAGTCCGGTTGTTCGGTTGGATAGTAATCCGTTAAAGTGCTTAACAAAGCTTTAAGTGTCGTTAATACCCTTTTTAGTGACACAACTCATTTCTGACACTTTGGAAAGTGTCTAGCAATATTTTTCTTATGTTTTGGCACTTTATTAGTTAGCTAAAAGCTGAATTATTATGTAAAGTGCTGAATTTTTGTACTTAGAGTACGTTTTAGGCACATCCAGTCATTGAAACTTATTCCTAGAGACGCAGTTCTACAACCCTTGTATCCCTACACTCACCACTAGTGTAGCAACTATCTCGGGCTCATACAGGCCTTAGAGGCAGTGTCTGCCTGATGCTGGCTTTATCAGCATGTTCTATAGGTTATCCGTTTATAGTGCTACTGTGCTTTTTGTGCATCATGTTTGTCACTAAGGTTCAGCATGTAAATAATGTAGTGACAGCAAGTAAAGTATGATGCAAATAAGTGCATGTATCAGTAATCAAGTAGCAGTTTATTCACAAGTTCAAGCAAGCACAGTAATTAAGCAGTAATTAATTATTAATTAAGTCGTACGGATACCTGGTTTAGTGAGGGTTGTCACATTCTCCCCCCGTTAGAAAATTTTCATCCCGAAATTTTAAGTTCTGCTTGTAGATGCAGGGTTTTTAGGAAATAGGTGGGGGTATTTTTCTTTCATCCGGTCCTCACGCTCCCAGGTGTATTCAGGACCATGTCTGGCATTCCAACGAACTTTAACGAGCTTGACACTGCTCCGGCGGGTCTTGTTTACTTTCCAATCCGTAACCTCAACCGGTTCTTCAACGAAATGGAGCGTGTCGTCAACATGAATCTCGTCGATGGGAATTGCATTGTCATCTTGAGTTGGACTTTTCTTCAGGTTGGATACATGAAATGTATCGTGAACACCATTCAGTTCTGCAGGTAAATCCAACTTGTATGCTACTAGTCCTATTCTTTCTAAAATCCTGAAAGGACCAATGTAGCGCGGATTTAACTTCCCACGCTTTCCGAAGCGTGCCACACCCTTCCAGGGTGAAACTTTTAATAAAACCATTTCTCCCACTTGAAATTCCACGTGTTTCCGGTTTGGATCCGCATAGGCCTTCTGTCTGTGGCGGGCTGCTTCGATGCGTTTAAGAATTTGCGCAATCTTGTCTGTCGTCTCTTGGACGATTTCGGGACCAGCAAGCTGCCTGTCACCTGCGTCAGCCCAGCATAGGGGTGATCGGCACTTGCGTCCGTAAAGGGCTTCAAATGGCGCGACACCAATACTGGTGTGGTAGCTATTGTTGTATGAAAATTCGACCAAAGGCAAATGCTTATCCCAGCTACCGCCCAAATCCATAACACACGCTCTCAGCATGTCTTCCAAAGTCTGTATCGTTCGCTCGCTTTGACCGTCAGTTTGCGGATGAAACGCCGTGCTCAGATTCAATTGCGATCCAAAAGCTTCTTGGAAGGATTGCGATATCCTTGACACAAACCTTCCGTCTCTATCAGAGATGATCGAGAGAGGCACTCCATGACGTGCGACGATCTCTCTCATGTAAATTTCGGCCAACTTGCGCGTATTATCCTTCTCTCTGATAGGTATGAAGTGTGCTGACTTTGTTAATCGATCCACTATCACCCAGATAGTGTCATGGCCTCTTGGCGTTCTTGGCAACTTTGTAACAAAATCCATTGAGATTTGTTCCCATTTCCACTTGGGAATCTCAGGTTGTTGCAGAAGTCCTGAAGGCTTCTGGTATTCGGCTTTAACCTTAGCGCATGTTAAACATTTGCTCACATAAACAGCAACATCGCCTTTCATCCTAGGCCACTAATAATAATCTTTGAGATCCTGGTACATCTTATCCGCTCCAGGGTGGATAGAGTACCGCGACTTGTGAGCTTCATCGAAAATAACCTTCCTTAAACCTCCAAACAAAGGAACCCAAATCCTTTTCTCAAAACATAACGTTCCTTCCTCGTTTGGTACCAGTAGTTTCTCCATCCCACGGAGGTATTCTTCTTCAAGGTTTCCTTCCTTGAGAGCTTCTTTCTGCGCGGCACGAATGCGCAAGGAAAGATCGGTTCGGATAATCATTTCTAAAGCCCTAACCCTTATGGGCTTGATCCATACTTAGGGCATCGGCGACCACATTCGCCTTCCCTGGATGATACTTTATCTCGCAGTCGTAATCGTTCAGCAACTCAACCCATCGTCTTTGCCTCATATTCAGCTCCTTCTGGTTGAATATGTGTTGTAGGCTCTTGTGATCTGTAAAAATTGTACACTTTGTACCATAAAGGTAGTGTCTCCAGATCTTTAATTCAAATACCACTGCGCCAAGCTCCAAATCATGTGTGGTATAGTTCTTTTCATGCACTTTCAATTGACGCGATGCGTAAGCAATAACCTTTTGGCGTTGCACCAACACACAACCCAATCCTTGACGCGAAGCGTCGCAGTATACCACGAAATCATCTGTACCTTCTGGTAGTGCTAAGATTGGCGCATTGCAGAGCTTATCCTTCAATATCTGGAACGCTTCTTCCTGTTTGATTCCCCAATCAAACTTCTTATCTTTCTGCGTGAGGAGCGTCAAAGGTTGAGCGATTTTTGAAAAATCCTCAATGAACCTTCGATAGTAGCCAGCCAAACCCAAGAATTGTTGAATCTCGGTTGGCGTCTTTGGCGTTTCCCAATTCTTGATCGCTTCGATCTTGGTTGGATCCACGTGGATTCCATCTCCATTCACCACGTGTCCAAGAAATTGTACTTCACGTAGCCAAAACTCGCACTTAGAGAACTTGGCATACAACTGTTCCTTCTTTAGCAGCTCCAAAATAGCTCTTAGATGCTGCTCGTGCTCAGCCTTTGTCCTTGAATAAATCAAGATGTCGTCGATAAACACAATCACGAACTTGTCCAAGTACGGCTTGCAAACTCTATTCATCAAATCCATAAAGACTGCAGGTGCGTTTGTCAAACCAAACGGCATAACAAGGAACTCGTAGTGTCCATAACAAGTTCTGAAGGCTGTCTTTGGGATACTCTCCTCTTGTATCCTTAACTGATGGTATCCAGATCGAAGATCGATCTTCGAATAAAAGCTTGAGCCTTGCAGTTGATCGAATAGATCATCAATTCTTGGCAGAGGATATCTATTCTTGATCGTCAGCTTGTTCAGCTCCCGGTAGTCGATGCACATATGAAAACTACCATCCTTCTTCTTGACAAACAGGACCGGAGCTCCCCAAGGCGAGAAGCTTGGTCGGATAAAACCCTTGTCTAACAACTCTTGAAGTTGTGTCGACAGGTCCTGCATCTCAGACGGAGCAAGTCTATAAGGTGCCTTAGCCACAGGCACGGAGCCTGGAACTAAGTCAATGCGGAACTCTACTTGTCTCTGAGGTGGCAGTCCAGGTAAGTCCTCTGGGAAGACTTCTGGATACTCCCTCACGACAGGGATGTC
Source organism: Helianthus tuberosus (assembly GCA_030545235.1). NCBI lineage: Eukaryota > Viridiplantae > Streptophyta > Magnoliopsida > Asterales > Asteraceae > Helianthus > Helianthus tuberosus. The sequence goes on along the minus strand of CM060394.1, from coordinate 112,627,844 downwards.
TTCGATTCTCGGCTCAGCAGCCTTCTTATCCACAATGTGTGCCAGGAAGGCAACACATCCCTTCTGCAAACACTTTCGCGCTTTCAGGCAGCTGATAATTCTCAACGGCGTATCACGCTTCTCACCGTGAACCACAATTGTTTCGCCATCTTCGGTTGTGATACGAACAACCTTTTCGTGACAAACTATCTCAGCCTTGTTGCCTGATAACCAATCCATTCCTACCACCACGTCGAAGCTTCCCAACTGGACTGGTAGTAGATCCAAAGCAAACTCACGCTCTCCCAATTCGATCACACAGCCTCTGATAACTTCATTGGCTTCAACTAACTTCCCATTAGCCAATTCGATTGAGTACGGAATATCTAATTTACTAGCGGCTAAACCAAGCATATCCTTAAATTCTAACGACACGAAGCTATAATCGGCACCAGTATCAAATAAAACGGATGCATAGCGTTGATTTACAGGGAACGTACCAGTAATGACATTGGGGTCCTGGCGCGCTTCCCTTGCTTCGATTTGGAACACTCTTCCACGGGCTTGGTTCAACTCTGGGCAGTTCTTCTTAAAATGCCCAATATCACCGCAGTTAAAGCATCCAAGTCTTTGCCCGTTTCCACCTCCATTTCCAGCTTGGTTATGATTCATGGCACCCGCTTGGTCAACATTGTTGCCTCGATTTCCATTACCTCCATTGTTTCCTTGTGGGCGATTCCCATTTCCACCACGATTACTATTTCTATTCCCAAATCCTCCTTGGCCTCCCCGGCCAGCACTAGCCCAACAAGAATCCTTCAAGTGACCAGTCTTTCCACAAGCTTCACAAACTTTTGGCCCGCATCGGCCAGAGTGATGGCGTTGGCAAGAGTTACACTTGGGATGTGCACCCATATATCCCTTACCTTTCCTCCTACCATCAGCTGTATCCTGAGCTGGCACGTCTTGCTCTCTTTTCTTAACAACCACACTGGCGCCCTGCTTGAAGTTCGAGAACTTCCGTTTGTTACCTCCTGATGACTCGACGTGAGTCTCTTTCTTCTTTTGCTCAACATCACCAAACTTGTTTAGGCGGATCGCCTCCTCAGTGAGAGCTACGCTCAAATCAATCGCCTCAGTAATGGTCGCAGGCTTGGATGAGGTTACCATGCTTATGATTTGAGGAGCTAATCCCCAAATGAAACGTTCAATCCTCTTGAACTCCGGAGTGACCATGTAGGGTACCACATGCGATAAGTCATGGAACCTTTGAACGTATTCTGCGATCTTTGGACCGTCCATTTTCAAATGCCAGAACTCGGTTTCCAATCTTTGGATTTCCGCGCGAGAGCAGTACTTCCTGCGCATAAGTTCCTTCAGTTCGGTCCAGGTCAGCGCGTAGGCAGCAGCTTCACCAAGTGTCTGTACTTGCAGATTCCACCAAGAGAGGGCTCCATCCAAGAATAGCCCTGAGATATAGGTGACTTGCTGATCTAGCGCACATTTGCTCATGCGAAGAACAGATTCGGTTTTCTCGGCCCAACGAACAAAGGCGACAGCACCTCCTGTGCCATCAAAGTTGACCGGTTTGCAGTCTAGAAACTGCTTGTAGGTGCACCCTGTACATACGTTATAACATACGATCGGCATTAGCATCAATGCTAAAGATAGCCAATTAGGTCATGGTATGTCTAAATGACTTAGTATTACCATGAGGTGGATTATTGTTGTTGCCAGTGTTGCCAGAGTTGCTTCCACTAGTCCCTCCTTGAGAGGCGGCGTATTGTGCGATGGCAGCTGCGATAATTTGCTGGAGTTCCGCCTCATTGGTAGGCATGCATGTCTCACGTCTCGGTGGCATCTTCTAAAAGATGTGTTTACGTCGGTCAGGCCATAGTTATAATACATACGCTTTATGATAGTAATAGTACATAACATCTCATGTTATAATCATATCAATCACACAACATCCCATGTCACATACATCAATCACACAACATCCCATGTCATAGAATATAAATAACCAAATCAAGCATCAAGTATGATGAGAATACTGCGATTGCCATATATTGAGACCACATAGTAAGCGTACAAGTACATCACAGTGTCATACAACATCAGTCGACTAAGGGCTACATCACCCTAGTCCAAAAACTATATCAAATCAGTGTCGATACATCAAATACATGTCAACAAAAGTCAGAATCATAATGTAGTCTCCAAAAATGCTGTGCAGGACTGCAGTCAAAAGCATTCGCCGTCTTCTCACCAATGTCTACCTATACGGTACTGAAGAGCTCTACACGGATGGCGGTGGAGGAGGGGGAAAGTGAGTGTAAAACAAGCGGCGCAAATGGAGCCAGTCCTCCTCCATGGCTCTCTGGGTACGCAAGAATGAAGCAACCTGCTGCTCCAGGGCAAAAAGGCGTGCAGCATAGTCTGGTGGTACAGGTCGAGAGGGCTGCAACGGAGAGTGGGTCTGACCCTGACCCTGGCACTGACACGGCGGCGGCTGAGCTCTCTCAAGCTCCTGAATGCGCTGCGTGTGTGCCTCGTGCTGGGCGACAAAAGACATCAAAACGTCCTCAATAGTATACCCCATATGGAAAGAATGGTAGGGGTCAGTCAGTGGCATAGCAGAAGATGATGTCCAAAGGAACGACTCACTGGTGGGATCAAAAGGTGCCACATGAAATGGAGAAACAGTGGGAAAAGTAGCAGACGGTGGTATAGCAGGGATAGATACCAGTATGTGTCCAAAAGGGTGAGCCGAAGAACCTTCTCCAGCTCGTGCTGGAGGTGTAAACCGAGGAAATGAAAAGGAGGTATCAATGTGACGGGTATCAGTGATCTGAGGGGGAATAGGTGGGACCTCGTCATCAGCAGGAATCCACCCACACTGTGCGTGCTCATCTCGTGGGTCCACCTGTGCCTCAAAAAGTGCACGGTCAAATTGGGCTGGCATAGGATCATGGTGAGGTGCAACAAGAGGGTCAACTGGTGCATCAGCAATAAGTGGGGGATCAACATGATCAGCAACAATAACATGATCGCCCTCCAACAACGGAGCATCTATAGGATGGTCATCAGCAATGACAGGCTCAATAATAGGTGCGTCAGCATGAACTGGGTCATGCTCAAGTACTGGGTCAGGAGCAGGGTCTAGTGGCTGCTCGGGCTCATGAAAGGCCATCTCAAAATCAAACTCGGGATCGATGGGATCAACTGGGTCAACTGGATCCTCCATAGGCTGATCCATGGGTATAAACTCTATATCCTCATCTGGGTCGAATCCTGGGGGAAAGTCAGGATCGGAATCCTCCACATCATCGTGGTCGAAAGCAAAGCTAGGAATAGGGGCAACAGAGGATGCCTGGTCGGGATCTAATCCATGTGAGAAGTGCTGCGCACTCTGAGTGTGTGAAGGTGCGGAGGCCACAGACTCGAAAGAGTCTGGGACCGGAGAGTGAGCAGGTGACTCCTCAGCGGGAGCATCTGCGATCATCAAAAGATCTCCAGCAGTAAGAAGGGCCTCGCCCTGAACCTCGTCCTCTAAGGGCTCGTCATCAAAAAGATCGACGTCGCCATCATCGTCGGCGTCGGGAAGCAAATCATAAGCAGGATAAACAGCTAAGGGTATGGGAGCAGGGATCTCCACTAACGGTAGGTCCCCGGCCAAAGGGCCATCAGCGAGCTCATCAGCACCATCAGGTAAAGCGAAGGGCTGGAAATCATCCTCGTCCGTGCTTGTAACGTCGGATGTGTGAACCTCGCGCTCAGAAGACTCTAGGTCGTCCGATACTATAGGTCTAGGTCCTGTGGTGTCTGAATCACCAGTGCCAGAGGTGTCCATGGTGTCTGTAACATAAACACAAACATGCACAAACAGTCAATCATACAATCAGATAATCACATAAGTTACCAAGTAAGCATTTCAAATAGTTCTCCTAGTCCCACTAGCCTCCCAGCCTCTCAGACTGCTCTTCCTAGTCCCACTAGCCAAATTCTCCCAGCCTCTCAGACTGCTCTTCCTAGTCCCACTAGCCAAATTCTCCTAGTCCCACTAGCCAATTCTCCCAGCCTCTCAGACTGCTCTTCCTAGTCCCACTAGCCAATTTTCCCAGCCTCTCAGACTGCACTTCCTAGTCCCACTAGCCAATTCTCCTAGTCCCACTAGCCAACTACCTCGATCTCCCAGACCGAGCCTCGGCCTCTCAGACCGAGCCTCAGCCTTTCTAGACTGAGCCTATAAATAATAAATAAAATGTGCTCAACATTTGTTTGAAAAAAAAAACGTTTTGGATCTGGACTTAAGTGGTATGCAGTAAAAATGTTTTCGTGAGAGCCCTAGTGATCATAGTCTAGACTCGAGAAAGAATCCTAGTTCGCTATGATCAGAGCTCTGATACCAAGCTGTCACACCCTGGCTTTGCGGAAGCGTGGTTAATTTGGTGTGACTTCTTAATACCATAGCTTAACCATAACAAAGCTATATGAAATAAAATCATGCAAGATCATCCATTTGATTAAGTTTTAAAACCAGAATAACATAACATTGTCTTAGAGACTTACAACATCATAACATAAAACATTGTTTTGAAAAACATAAACATCAACTTGAATAAAACGCAGTTTAAGATTTGTGACTCGTCCAGGAAAAAGTCACATTTCCTAAACTGGGATGACCTCGGAACCCATATGCAGCGGGAAAACACAACATACCGCGCCAGATCTTTAATTTCCTGAAATACATGTAAGTTGAAAAATCAACAATAATGTTGAGCGAGTTCATGTGTAAGTGAGTAAATAAACCTTGTATGTATAAAAATCCTGGTATGTAGCAAATAAGGAAAAAGAGATCACCAACGGTTTGCAAGGCCATTGATATGTGTGAAGTGCAAGTAGGAAGACTCAAACCTTGCGATTTTGCGTCGGGGCACAAAGTCACCCCGAGGTCCGTACTGTTGGACCTGGGGTTGGGCTCGCTACACCCAGATAGATCTACCGCTTACGTCCCTCGGTCCTATAATGAGGATTAATGGCCTCCAGTTCACGCCTACCCACTCACATGATCTAAGTAGTAAACCTCCTTACGCTAACCATACCATGTATAAAGTACTCGTAATCATAGTAACATGTATTTCACCCCCGTAGTTTAGAAAACTGAAAACAGTTAAGAGAAAAAGGGGGACATGAACTCACAGTGGTGCGTCTCTACCAAGTATGCCTTCAAATCGATCAGCTGTATGACGACCTACACGTGCTAACTCTATTAGACGGATGGCCGTGCCTTAGCTTTATGGTTTATGTTTTATGTTTTTGGGAAATAGTTAGGCAACTATTTCGTGTTTACATTCTGTATACTTGGTAGTTATTCTCCTTCCCAAGGATGGGGGATTTAATACATGTGTGTTCGTAACATTCAGATTTCACTATTAAGTCTCACTTAATATATTTTATTTCCAACTTCAAAATATAAATATTCTTCCCAAAAATATTATATTTTAATACATGTGATTTTCCCAAAATAATACTTAGTAATATTATTTTTACCCTAAAAATAATATTTATGTAGTTCACAAAATAATCATAAACACTTATACAAGTGATGTTGTGAAAAATATATACTAAATATATTTATGTATCACGTTTTATTTTGTGAAATCCCACCTCCGATATTTTATAAATAAAGTCGTGGCGAAATTCATAGTTTGAAAACAAGTCGACAAGTATCTCTAACACTTATAGTGAAAATAATTCCAAGTGTTAGGTTTTTAGAAAAATTTCGCCAGAGTTTCCTCTGTAACTGGAGGTGGCCACGCTTTCAAGCGTATCATTTTCTTTTATAAATCAAACCAATCATTTTTATTATTCAATCAAAACAATGTTCAAACCACAAACTAGTCAAAATATATATGTAAATCGCATAAATTACATGAACTTGCGGTTTATCCGAAATATGAAGTAAATCCCATTACTTTTAGTGGATCTTTTGTATAAATCAATCCGGTTTCGTAAAAGTCTTGTTTTTAAAGAAATTCCATCTTTACAACTTCTTGTCAACTTTTACAAAAATAGTTATTTTGTCGAAACTTTGTGTTACACAAGTGTTTACACACTTGTGTGTTCTAAAAATCATTCGTGTTAGTGTAAGATCCGTCTTTAGAAAACATGATTTCTTTGATACTTGGTTCTTTGAAAATACCGCTTGTAGATACTTAGATCTACTAGTTTTAAACACTATTTCACAAGCTAAAACACTTTTACACAAGTTCATGATTCGAGTGTGGTAGAGTTTCATCTTCTAACCCTTGTTATACTTAAACAAGCTTTATGTCATAATCCAAGATCATGACTAAACCGGGTTAAATGATGATCCGAGCTACCACAACATAGATCGGGTCCAAATACTCACACAAATCAAATACTACATGATTTACACAACATATGTGCTTTTAACCACCATTTTTAGTGTTTTTAGTAGACTTTAAAGCGTTATCTTGTAAGATTTCGAGTTTTAACCGTTACACATCGTATTAACCACTTCAAAATAGTTTGAGTAGGTGATTTAAGTAACATACCACTAGCTCGAGGCTAGGGAAGAATCTAAGCGCAAATAGGGTGGATAAAAGCAAAGTAGAGAGGTCCTTCGCCTTCCGTTTGCTCCAAGGTTCCTTATATGCGACCCTTAACACTTGTAGATGATTGGAATGTGAAGATCAAAAACCGAAAATGGATGTATGTAGGAGGGGGTGTTCGGCCGTAGCTTCTTTGAGAGAGAGAGAGAGAGTTTTGAGTTGTGTTGTGGTGATGGAAAATGATAAGTGTGTTTAGTCTTGATCTTATAGGCAAAACATAGGATTATTAACCAATGGATTTTATGTCTAGATGATATTAAACACACTTAATATAATAATCAACAAAAAGGACAAGTGTGTCCCCTCTAGTTGGGGACGGTTAGAGAGGGGGGGGGGGGGTTCTAGTCCAAAACCAACTAAATGTTAAGGATATTAGTTAGGTTAAGTAAGTTAGTTAAGTGCTTAACCCGGTTAGTTGTGTGTCGTGTGTTATGACGGGTGTTAGGGTATTCAGGGACCCTAACTGGCTCAGAAAAAGATAAATAATGAAAATAACAATATTTTCTGTTCCGTGTATAGTCCGGTTGTTCGGTTGGATAGTAATCCGTTAAAGTGCTTAACAAAGCTTTAAGTGTCGTTAATACCCTTTTTAGTGACACAACTCATTTCTGACACTTTGGAAAGTGTCTAGCAATATTTTTCTTATGTTTTGGCACTTTATTAGTTAGCTAAAAGCTGAATTATTATGTAAAGTGCTGAATTTTTGTACTTAGAGTACGTTTTAGGCACATCCAGTCATTGAAACTTATTCCTAGAGACGCAGTTCTACAACCCTTGTATCCCTACACTCACCACTAGTGTAGCAACTATCTCGGGCTCATACAGGCCTTAGAGGCAGTGTCTGCCTGATGCTGGCTTTATCAGCATGTTCTATAGGTTATCCGTTTATAGTGCTACTGTGCTTTTTGTGCATCATGTTTGTCACTAAGGTTCAGCATGTAAATAATGTAGTGACAGCAAGTAAAGTATGATGCAAATAAGTTCATGTATCAGTAATCAAGTAGCAGTTTATTCATAAGTTCAAGCAAGCACAGTAATTAAGCAGTAATTAATTATTAATTAAGTCGTACGGATACCTGGTTTAGTGAGGGTTGTCACATTGTCTTAGCCCTTGTTAGATATTTTGGTCTCTTTGCTATACGGAAGTACTGACCTGATCACCAATTATCTAAACGTTGAAAATCAAAACAGATGAATTCAGTATACTCACCTACTACAATGAATCTTTGTGCATACCTTGATCGCAGGGGTATATCCTGAAGTGGGACACATTAGTATATCAGTAATAATATTACCTTAACGTATCATACGGTAATGGTACTTGAAATGTTCATGCATTTTGTTTAAGTGGACAAACATACTGGTAATCGTCTTGGACAGCTTTTCACGAAAAATTAAATAAAGAATTATCTAATAGTGTGAAAATAGTTTGATTGTGTTGATATGATCTTCTAACCAGTGATTCTCACAAAAACAGAGTGTTTATTGCTTTTCTTATTTACTTGCTTTTAGAAAAAAATAAAAATAAAAAAATAGAGTCGTTTTCTGTTTAAAATTCTTAACGTACGGAAAACTGTTATTCTTGGAGGAATTGTTACTGATAGGGGGAGACGGTGTTAGTAAGTGAGTTCAAAATTTTAAATCATGCAGTGTCTTGTGTGTTAGACAAAAAGTTTTGCGTGTTGGTGATAAGTTGAAAATGCTTAATCTGTGATACAGTTTAACTATCTCTTGAAAAATAATAATTTATTTAACTTTGTTGAAAAATTCTTATGGTTTCTCGAGATGTTTGTTTTATACAGATTGAAGCGGTATGTTGCTGAGAAGTTGCTGTGAAGATGAGAGTTTGATTGGATGCATGGTAGAACCTCCTTTCTACATTGCAGACAAAGTTGAAGAGTTTGAAGATTGCTTTGCAAATGCTAAACTGGAGTTTACTCAAGTGCTAACGTTTTAAAGATTTGGTAATTGGATGCATCAGCTTAGGGGGAGTCATATGTTGCTGACAGAAGCTGTTAAAGCTGAAGCTATCCAAAGACTAAAGACAGTGCACGACTACATGAAGAATGCAAGATGACTGAAGATAAAGTTATTTTATGAAGCTATTGTCAAAGGGGAGTTTGTTGGTGCATATTTGTGACAACAGCTTAGATTTGGTCTTTGGATATCTTGACTGAAGACAAAGTTATTTTATGAAGCTATTGTCAAGGGGGAGTTTGTTGGTGCATATTTGTGACAACAGCTTAGATTTGGTCTTTGGATATCTTGTAATTAGTTAATGATAAATGGTTAGCGGGTTTAGCTTTGTATTAGTGAGATAATAGAGTTTGGGCTAAACAAAACCCAGTTGGGTCATAGCCCAAGTAGGAATCCCTAGCCCAAGTTGCAAACCTTGTGTTATATAAACAAGGTTATGCATTAGGGTTTAGGTTAATCAACCAAAATAGTGTTTGAGAGAGAATTCGTGAGAGGCATTAGGTCTTGGATGAATTTGGGTTGTTAGGGTTTTGATTGATTGTAATTTTTGTGATTGATAATCAATAGAAACCCGGTTTGAATTAGAATTTTGTTCTTCTACTTGTTTCTGTGATATTCTAATCAAGAGGATTCCGCACTCTTGATTGGATTGACAATTATGTGAAGATCCATACGAACAAGGGGACCTACAATAATTACAAGAAAATGAATAAATGTGACATGCCCGACCCCTCGACAGCATCTTCCCAAGCAAAAACAAGTGAACAGAAGGCTGAACACGGCTCCGTGCCCAGCGGACACGGGGTCGTGGTCAGGTGTCTGCAGAAAAGACAAAGCTATAGAAGCTTCTATTTCCCGACACGGGGGCGTGCCCGGCTCAACACGGTCGTGGTCAACGCTAAGATTCGCAGAATCCAAGCAAATGTTGATAGTACAGATAAACTTCTGCACACGGGGCCGTGCCCAGCGGACACGGGGGCGTGTGGAGCTAATGCAGACAAATTGCAATTAATGAAGAAATAGAAAGTGGATGGACACGGGGTCGTGTCCAGCGGACACGGGGCCGTGTCAGGGCTTCTGTGCAGGCTATAAATAGAGGTGCTTGGTTCACTTTAAAGGCATCCCTTGGAAAACCACCTCTCTCCCACTTCACCCACACTCCACCACCACTACAACCCACATCCACCACCATAATCCATCATCCATCATAGAGTGTATGTAGTAGTCTCGGGATCCAAGATTGATAGTAAGAGTTCTTGACAATCAAAGGCCATGCTTGCCTAAGTCTCTTACATCACTTGGTGAAGACAAACATTTAGTGTAATACTTTTGTTTTTTAATCTTTTCGCACTTTTTATTTGGTTTTGTATTAATGACTTTAATAACTAGTATCTTATGTTGAAGGTGAAACTTACTTATCATTTGTCTGTGGTGTCTTGGCATTATTTTACTGTCTATATAAAATAAAAGATTTTCACCATTCATATCTCTACGGTCTATATAGAGATATGTTGGCTACCTGGTCGGGGGTTAAGGGAATGGTTTGGTAAGGTTCTTGCCTTGTTCAGTGTATAGATCCTGCAAGGACCTGGGTCAAGCTTTCTAGGACCTCCTTCATATGTAAACTACTATTAATACATTAACCCAGCTACTTGGGATTGTATCCCTGCTGCCTCAAACCACTTAGCCGAGGGTAACGTCACCTTCAAAAGAGGGGCCTACCACATTATGCATTAATAACTTAATTAATTATCTTCCAATATTCCAACCCTTTAGAATTGTATCCTTGCAGACTCAAACTACTAGGTTGATGGTAACGTCACCTTCAAAAGAGGGGCCTACTACTATAACTAAGATAATCTCTTAAAAAGTGTAAAAGTGCGGAAATCATCAAAGGTTACACTAAAGGCGAGACGGATCCAAGTGATTCATGTTGTCTATCTGTTTTTATTTTATTTTATTTTTCAGCATTTTTAGTTTTTATTTTTATATTTAAAACTTTTTCTAAACTTTTGATTTGATTAGACGTTGAGGATAAACAGGTACTAAAAACTCTTGTGTCCTTGGACGACCTCGGTATCTTACCAACCCTATACTACGCTCACGATGGGTGCAGTTGCCCATATGTGTGTTTAGTGTTAATAGAATATCGTGTTTTATAAATTTAAAACTTGACTAAAGTGTTAAAAAGGGCTTTAAAATATAACTAAAAATTATATAACACACCGCACACATCAGCCTCCTTACATTTATAAACCTTACATTTATAAATGCTTAGGTTAGGTTGTTGAAGTGTATTGGTTTGTTGGTATTGTTTAGTCTGTTATTAAGAGAAAGCAAAAAGTTGATAACAAGTTGTATCGTTAGTCGTATTTTTCATCTGTTTCTATTAACCATAGATATGTATATCAACCAAACTATCAAATGTAACAGAGACGGGGTTTGAGGATGCCGTGTTAAAGATCAAATTTAACATCTATTACTACCTACTAGTGGAGTTAGGTTGTTGATGTAGTTTTAAATTGTAGTTATGAGTCTTGAGCCCATCAGTTCTTCTTGTAGTTGGCTTGAATTGTTATTATGTACAATCTTAAAAACCAATTTTTTTGGTTTTTTACTCTTTGACTCTTCAAAAACACATTCATTAAGCCATCTTATATTATGCAGCATTTGCAGATCTACCTTGATATTGTGTGTCATTAGCTTGTGTAGGTGTATTATAACATAAATATTATATATTGGCTTGTAGGATTGTAAACGAACCGAACAAACACGAACAAGACTTTGTTCATGTGCGCTCGCTAAGGAAATAATGTGTTCACGAACTGTTCATGAACACTTAATGAATGAGATTTTCTATATGTGTTGGTTCATTAAAAAAATGAGCGTGGTTACAAACAGTTAACAAACACAAATAAAAATGGCAGAGACTACAGGTGGATGGCAGAGGGAGCAACACCGGAACTTGAAGCCCTAATCGTAGAACGGAGGTCGATAGTATTCGTGAATGTGAACAATGGGAAAGAAAGGAGAACAACGCATAAACAAGGTGCGAATGAGGTTTCCTATTCTATTTGTTAGGGTAATAAAATAAATAAGAATTAAAGAATATAAAAAACTTAGATAAAAGAAATAAATGTACAGACATCTTAACGAACAAAATAAATAACGAACATTATCAAATGTAAATGAACAAATGTTTACGAAAACAATTGAATAAACGAGACATTTGTTTGTGTTCGTTCATTTTTAACTAATCGAACAAAATATTTGTTCATGTTTGTTCATTTATTAAATGAACTTGCTGCCCAAATTTCACGAGCTATTTGCTGAACGTTATTGGGTTGGTTGAAAAGTTGGTCTAGCCTGGTAGAAACATAGTTTATACTCGTATGTTTAGAAGATTAATGAGAATATTGTTGTTACATGTATTTAATCCGGATGTATAGGGATTTGATATTAAACAAAGATACTAGATCATTTTTTTCAAACATTTTTTTGTGTGTAGTGTAACTAGCTGCAATCACGCCTTCATTCTTTTAACATCGGATAAATAGTACCTCAGTTGGCGGCATAAACAAACCAATATGACTTCATTAATTATTGAAAAATATAACTCTATCGTACTAATCAAAATCAGACACCATTATTTAAAGGTTGATTCTAACAGTTTCCTTCCTAATCAAGCCAACATATTGGTTATAATGGAAGTGAGTACCAATTAAACTCTGTAAAGTATATCGAACAAGGAACCCTACACGTAGAATATGTCTTTTTTTTTAAGCAAACTTGGATCACTAACAGACCACTGGAGTATCATCGTGCCACCAGCGGAACCACCCGATCGTATCCATCTCCACTATGCATAATGCCTATACACAAATTCAGGAGGAAACAGAATAAATATGGGAAAACCCTAGGGGTGAGCAAAAGGAAAAACCCGACCCTACCCGACCATTACCCGACCCGACCCGAGAACCGATCAAACATAAAATACAGAACCGATTCACTACCCTAAATATAGGGTCGGTTCCGGTCCATAGGTCCAAGTCGGGTTTCACCATGAAAAGAACCGAGAACCGACCCGATTTTAAATGAAAAATTGGAACGGATCTAAATACCTAGGTACTTGGATTCGGGTCGGGTTGGGTATATTTTCGGTTCAATTCTCGGTTATTTTCGGTCCGGACCTAAACTTGCCCACCCCTAGAAAACCCCCCTTGTCGGAATTGAACCCATAACTTATTTGTCCCAAAACTTTATACCACCTCAAGATGCCACTAAGCTATAAAGCGATGTGCACACGTAGAATATGTCTACATTAGTCATTTGTCGTTGGTATGAACTCTTTGATAGCGATTTGGAATTGGATGGTCCCAAATGTGTTAATTAATTAACTGAACAATCAAATCAGATATCATTAATTTGACTATCTTACTCAATTATAACCATAGTGGCCCTCACATCTGTTTAGAAAAGGTAATTAAACTATGCCAAAAATTCTTCTAACTATGATTTCCACTTTTGTACTTCCACTTTGTTTAGAAAGCAATATGTGAATTTTTTATCCACTGATGAGTTTTGTTTTCTTTTAAAGAAAAATATTGATTCTTTTTAGATATCGTTCTAATTTTACTTATAATACAATTATTATAGGTCCAGTAATAAATTGTAACTTAGACTTGGTTTACATTGTTTTGTGTTGCTTTGAAGGAAATTTTGTTTTGTGTTTAAATTCGAAGATAATTTGAAGGCGTTAAATTTACTTTTTTGGAGCATCATATTGTTCTTTTATTTTTCTAAACAAATGGCGCTATGATAACACCATGTTCATTATGTTGTCGATGAACAAAACAAAAGAGATATAGACAGATGAAGTCGATGAACAAAATAATGAGATATAAACAGATGAATATAAATAAAAAACAATGTTACAGCAGTGTTATTAATCAAGATTAAGGTTGATTTATTAGGGGCTGTTTGTTTAGCTTTTAATGGGGTGTTAATGGTTTATACCTCTTACTAGGGGCGAACCTAGGTGAAACCTAGGGTGGGCGGGCGCATCCATTGGAAAAAAATAGTTTACTTTTTAGACAAAAAAGACTCGACCGCACCCCCTTAAATTATGATTGAACCACTCATTCGCACCCCCAACAAATAATTCCTGGGTATGCCACTGCCTCTTACTGGTTCAACATTTAATGGTTCAGAGTGTTTGTTTCGCAAGCAGATGTCTGAATAGTTCAGACATTTGCCTCTGAATGGTTAAGCATTATACTGAGTCTGAATGGTTAAGACCTCTAATCTGAATTGGTCAGACATTTGCCTCTTGACGTTTAAGTATTATACTAGCTCTTGATGATTTAGACCTCTTACTGGTTTAACACTTAACCATTCATACATGTGCTAAAGGTGTACTTACTCTTTTGTGATGACGGTTGAAGTCCTATTGTAAACAAAATAGTCTTTAATTTAGGAGTAGGTTAACTGGCGACAAAATAAAAAACGTATTCATACACGTATAAAACACTATAATTTCTATGGAGGGGAATAGTGCATGGTAGTTGTCAGCTGTCTGGCACTTCCTCATTCACTCAGACAAATTACGATTTTGCTCTTAGTTTAAATTTACAGTTTTGTCCTCGTTTTTGTTTTTTCCCCTGTCAAATTACGATTTTGTCACCAGATCGTTTTAGTTTTTCTTTTTCTTTTCAAAAGTATATATGATAGTGTTTTGTTTTAATTGGTTGGTTCGATGTAAATTGTATCCATGTCAGCCGGCTGCCTGGCACACCCTCATTTGTCCTGAAAATTTATAATTTTGTCCCAGTTTAAAATTATAGTCTTTCTTTCGTTTTAGTTTTTTTTTTAGGAAAAGTATGGCAGTGTTTTGTTTTAATTGGTTATATGGGTGGCGCCCGTTGGTCTTGGATGAGAGTCGAGGTTTTACCATTATTCCTCTTTCGTGCTTTTGGGCGGGTGAATGTCGGGTTTTCGCGCATCTGGAAGAGCCAAGGGGCTGAAGGCGGTCGAGTAGTCGATTTTGACCATAGCATCTGGTTTTACAGTAATTAACACATCGTTGCTTGCCGTTAAAAAAAGAAGTTTGTATGCATTCCTATCCATACACCTAGAAGTGTGGACTTCTAACAAATTGTATACGAATTAAACGTGGTCAATTAATGCAGTATTTAATTGACGAATTGACGAATCAATAGAAGAACAGAATAATAAATTTCAAACAAATAAAATAGATTTGAAATAATTAAAATAACACTCAAAGTGACATATGCTTACAGCTTTTAGCGTGGTTTGCCACCTATCCATCGAACCTCAGCATACACGTACACCCTATACGACAATATATATAAATACACATGTATCTTCAAATCTGTGTCATTACGAAATCTTTGAACAGCGATACTGAAAAAAAAAAAAAAAAAAAAATGGATTGTAACGAAAACTGAAACAAGTTGCAGAGTTTGAAACCAACTTAGTTACGTATGCTTAAGTGAAAATGGCAACCATTAGAACCAACCATAATGGGGAACACCTCTCCATTCTTTAAGCCTTTAATCATACTTTAATACCATAAGCGTGCGTCTAATAATATATACTTACTTAATTGAAACCATTATTTAAACAATAATTTTTATTTTAAGTAATAAGATGTGTTTTGTTGGAACAAAACACTTAATTATTGAGTTAAAAAGACTCACACATACATACATACAATAATTCATATATATACATATATATATATATATATAGAGAGAGAGAGAGAGAGGGGGGCCGGTTATCATACAAATGCCCTTATCGTACATTACGTACGCTACAATCTCAGCCGTTAGATCATCTTCCCGCATTTTAAAATCGCATGTTGTTTTTTTTTGTAACAATTTCGCATGTGATAATTTTTGATGAATTCGCATGTTGTTTTTTTGTACCAATTTCGCATGTGATAATTTTGATGAAATAGCATGTTTTTTTTTATAACAATTTTGCATGTGATAATTTTTGATGAATTCGCATGTTGTTTTTTGTACCAATTTCGCATGTGATAATTTTGATGAAATAGCATATTGTTTTTTTGTAACAATTTCGCATGTGGTAATTTTGTAACATGCGAATTCAATGCGGGAAGATGATCGGACAGCTGAGATTGTAGCGTACGTAATGTACGATAAGGAGATTTGTATCCTACCCTTTACCTATATATATATATACATACATACATAGGGGGCCGCTAAAATGAAAACCACTTACAGTTGTAAGAACCGTGAGAACTACACCGTACGGGGCGAGGTGGACCAAATTTTTTTCCATAAACATAGATGCGTTTATTATAAACACATTTGTAAAAAAAATTAAAAAAAAAATGTCGTGTGTGTAGTTTTGTTTGTGTTTACGGGTACCGTAAATTTTAAACAAAATTTACGGTACCCGTAAACGCAAACTTGTGGTGCTCAAAGCTACACACACGACATTTTTTTTTTTGAATTTTTTTTTTTACAAATGTGTTTATAATACACACATCTACGTTTATGAAAAAAAAAATTTGGTCCACCTCGCCCCGTACGGTGTAGTTCTCACGGTTCTTACAACTAGATGTGGTTTTCATTTTAGCGGTCTCCTATATACATACATACATACATACATACATACATACATACATACATACATACATACATACATACATACATACATACATACATACATACATACATATATATATAGAGAGAGAGTGAATTGCAAGTTTTGTCATTTATCTTTATGCCTCTTTACAGGCAGTGTCCTTTATGTTTAAAGTTGACGAGTTTTGCCCTTTATGTTTAAAAATCAAGCACATTTTACCCTTTGGGCCTAACCTAGTTTGTTTTCCCAGTTAAATTTGATCACGTGAATGTCACGTGAGGGTAGTTGTATCATTTAATGTGCACATTCACAAATGCAGAAAATTCCCCCCAAATATAAACCCTAGTTCTTGTGTAAACCACCACTTTGATCATCCACTCTTCTCTGGTACATCTCCTTCCCGCTTTAGCTTTCGAACTTTAGGGTTTAACCACAAAGATATGCGATGAAGATGGCTGGTACATCCGAGAAACAACGCTGCAAGATACTGAAGTTGTTGAATTATATGGTAAGGTTTATGTGACTATAAACCCTAATTTCTTGTTCATCTATGTTGATTAACACTAACAATGTTGAAATCATCTTGTAGATGGTTTTCCTCATCTATTCACTCTACGTATTCATCACGGTGGTCGATTAACACAATCTCCAAGTCGTATGTATGTTGGAGGTAAGATCAATCACATGGACTTGATTGACATCGACAAGTTCTCTATACATGAGGTTGATCTTATGCTTGATAAATTAGGGTATAATGCTTTAGAACCAATGTGTTACATGTTTTTACATCCTAACAAAATTTTAGACAATGGTCTTGAACACTTGAGTTGTGACCAAGATTGCCTTAACTTGGGTACACATGTGGAGGAGCACAAGATAATCGATGTCTACATATCACATAGGTTGAAAAAGATTAAAGAGATTTTTTCACCAGTTAAAGCTAAGCCACCTGTTACCGTAGAGGAGATTGATGAACCTGAACCATTTTGGTTGTTCCTTTTAAGTTAAACTTTGACGTTTGGCATGAGGTTGGTCATGACACTGCAGGTTTAGATGTTGGCCAAGGTAGTGGACTTAGGCAGGAGGTTAATGATGACACTGCAGGTTTAGAAGTTGGCCAAGGTAATGTGCCTAGGTAGGAGGTTAATGATGACACTGCAGGTTTAGAAGTTTGCCAAGGTAGTGTGCCTAGGCAGGAGATTAATGATGACACTATAGGTTTAGATGATTTGGAATTAGATGATCAGGATGATAATGAGGACATTATAGAAAATGATGATAATGAAGTGGATCAGGCTAATGAGGTAGATGGTTCAAGTGAAAATGATGATAATGAGGTGGATCAGGATAATGAGGCAGATGGTTCAAGTAAGGATGACAGTGAATATATTGCTGATGAGGCTAACAATATAACAGACCATGAAGTTGACATGTCTGATTATAGGATGCATGTGGATTTAGATGTAGAGGACAATATTAATGATCACCCTATTGTTCTTTTAGATTTGCAAGGGGATGTGTTAGATGATGAGTTGTTTGTTATTGGGTCAGAGTCTGATGAATATGATACCAGCAAAAGGACACGGAATTTACACAGACTTAGGAGGGAAAATGAAAACATGGGTAACTTCCACCTAGGGCAGTTATTTGGAAGTAAACAGGAAGCCAAGAAGTTGATAAAGAAGCATGCTGTTGAAAGTAGGAGGTTGATAAAAATAGTCAAAGATGATCATTCAAGGGTACGTGCAGTTTGCCAAGGTTGCATGCCTGATTTTGAAGTGGATGATAATGGGGTACATGTTGATAGCCAACCCAAAGCTAAAAGAGCTAAACGTAAGGGTAAAGGGGCAGTTTTAGAAAAAGTTAAGGGTAAAGGGCCATTTTGGAAAAAGGTAAATCTACAGGGGCTGATAAGTCAAAGGGCAAAGAAAAGGAATCTAGTGAAAAAGCAGGGAACATAAATATGGGTGGGAGGGGCAAAAGGACAAACCCCCATCAATATCAATGTCCTTGGGTAATTTTAATCTCTAAAGTTCAAGATGCTAAAACCTGGTTGGTAAAGACTTTAAATACCAACCATACTTGCATTCAAAGTAGGAAACATTATGCTTGTACATCTGTTTTCTCTCTCTCGAGATGTTAGAACAGATCGATGAGAACCCAGATGTCCCTGTGAGAGTAGTTCAGGAGCAGTTTCAGAGGAACTATTCAATTGGGATCTCAAGAATGAAGGCATACAGGGCTAAAGTTAAAGCTAAGAAACAAGTAGAAGGGGACTACACAGAACAATATTCCTTGCTCAGGGAGTATGCCAATGAATTGTTGGATGAGAATCCGGGAAGCAGTGTTAAGATTGAGTTGGAAACTGGTAATCCAAGGAGTCCAACAAGACAGTTTAAAATAATTTATGTGTGTTTGGCAGCATTAAAACAGGGTTTCAAGGCATTGGGCAGAGGTTTCTTAGGGCTGGATGGGGCTTTTATGAAAGGCCCATTCCCAGGGAAAATCCTAACTGCAGTTGGGGTAGACTGTAACAATGGACTCTATCCTGTTTGTTATGCAATTGTTGAGTCAGAAAGCCTTAGTTCATGGACTTGGTTTTTGGAACTCATGGCTGATGACCTTGATCTTCATTGTAACTCAAACTTTACCTTCATCGGTGATAGACAAAAGGTACGCTCATATGTCACTTTAATCACATCATTACACATTAAATATGCTAATATTTTGTCATATTACTAGGGAATTCTACTAGCTTTCATAAAGTTGTTTCCATGTGCTGAGCACAGATACTATCTCAGACACATTCATGAAAATATGAAGCTGCAGTTTAAAGGAAAGCTATACAAGGATAAATTATGGAAGTGTGCAACAGCCACAACTATTCCATTATTTACAACTTCAATGGACGAACTAAAGGCATTCAACAAGAAAGCTCACCTGTGGTTGGCAAAGATCCCACATTTACACTTGTGCAGATCATATTTCATATTTCCCTGGTATGTGCACTTAACAGTTTATAACTTATCATATTTCATTGGTTTAATGTCTAACTAGTGAGTGGGTATTTTATTACAGGTAGGGAAGTTTCTGATATGCTGCTGAATAATATGTGTGAGGTATACAATGCAAAGATAGTGGAAGGAAGAGACAGACCCATCATATCTGCCTTGGAGTATATAAGAGAATACTTAATGAGAAGGATTGTCACTGTGCTAAATGTAATTGACAAAAGTGAAGGATTGTTGACACCTTGGGCAACTGAGCAGGTTGAGAATATCAAGAAGGAAGCAACATTTTACCATGTTCAGTGGAATGGAGGGGAATTTTATGAGGTTAGTGGTAAACCTAATCATGCGCGTGTGGTTGGAGAAGAGGACTTATAGTCGCAGAAGGTGGGAAATAACAGGTATACAATCTACAGTTTGTTTTAGTTATTGGAAATCTGTTTTAAGTGTTTGTTATGGTTAAGAACTCTGTATGATGGTTTACAGGTATGCCCTGCAGACATGCAGTGGCTGCATTGTGGGAAATGGGAGCTACTGGTGGAAAGGTGGGGGCTTTGGAGAGTTGGGTGCATCCTGTGTACACAACGGAAAGGTGGAAGTTGGTTTACTCACACAAGATTAACCCAATCAATGGAAGAACTATGTGGGCTAAAGTTCAGTGTCCCATAACCATCACACCACCCAAGCATCACACCCAGGTTGGCAGTCCCAAGAAGGTAAGGAAGAGTTCAACCGTTGAAATGGAGGACTTGGCACTTACTGGAAGGCTCACAAAGAAAAACACAAAAGGAAAATGTACCAAGTGTGGGACCAAGGTGTCACACCCCGACCACGTAAAACAACAAAACGTGGCGGAAACGTCGGGGAGTGTTGTAACAGAATCATTGTTTCACGACCACGGAATAAATAATTTCATTTTATTGAATCATTAAAGTCTTTGTTCTATTACAAATCAGATAAATACAACTATTATCTTTCAAATTTAAAAGTCGCTAAGGCACGAGTCCATCCTATGTACAGCATGCACCATCAATCATCACATAATAGCACCTGAAACATGTGTAAAAATAGGTACGTCAGCATAAAAATGCCTGTGAGATACATAGGTTTTATTGTAATTAGGATTCATGACTTATAAGTTTAGAAAAAAGTTGTTTAACAAAAGTAGTCATGATCCTTGTAAAAGGTTTTCTTTTATAAATCATACTAAAATTTATAAGAAATCGGATGATATAAAATAATAATACATAGGAAGTTAAATAATTAAGCAAAATGAGTTTGTATAAAATATATTGTTTGAAAAACAATATTTTGATAAAAAAGATTATAGCATATATAAAAATATATTTTGGTTTTAAGAAAGTCGAATAAGTAATATATTAAATTATATTTAAGTTCCAATGTCGTTAACCCAAGTGTACTAAACAACGCCACGGTATGTAATGTGATGAAAACACTTATATATAAGAAGTACCAGCGGCGTATCTACCATGTTTTCATCATATTACACCCGTCCCGTTATCTAAACACTAACCTAAAACCCAATTGTAAAACAAATAGTATATTAAATATATTTTAGTTGTTAAAAATAATAATTTTCAGTAGTATATCAAAAGTATACTTTGGATTTATAAATAACATATTAAGCTATGCTTTGTTTTTTTTTTAAAATAACATATCAAACTATGTTTTAATGATTAACAAAATATATGTTGGTTTTGTACAATATCACATATGAGAGCATATCAAACTATACTTTTGGGAGTATAACTAAATATACAAAAATAATGTGATTTAAGAATTCATTCAGACCTAGTGCATCAAAATACACCTTTGAGACTATAGGAATACCACAAAGGCAATCCCTATTTGGATGGAGAAAAATAAATTGGTTTCAGACATTCCATGACAACAGGAATGGGGTGTCAAATCCTATAGCGCTATATCATACTACCAACCGGTCTGGTGAACATAAAATAAGTACTATCCAACAATTTAATTTTAAAATCTTTGGAAAAATTAGAGTTTAAACCATAAATAATCATTTAGTTTGTAAAAAAAAAAAATAAGTACTAATATGTATAATCAATTATACTTTTGAAAACAAGAACAAAACAAATAGGTACACATGCTTCACCCCAAAACATTTGAAAACAGTAAAAGAGGGGACTATGTACTCACATGAAAATGCTTAGAAGTCTTGAACAACAACCAAGCAAAGCTAGAGGGAGCACGGAATCAAACGGCACCTAATATAGGTAACTACATAAATAAACCGGACCTAAATCAGAGGATTGGATAGGATGAGGTCTTGTAAACCAAATGAGTGTGGGATCTCATATGATATGGTTTTAACAAGGCCTACATACGAAAAGGAAACCTAACCTAAGTGCTTACAACCCATTACGACCCGTTTAGGTAGCATATGCTACTTTAACGTATCGTTCGCGTAAAACGCGTTCGGACCATCTAACTAGTCATACGACAAGTATTATATGCCCTAACATACTTAATTATGTTGCACAATTAGTTAAATGACAAAAGTTTGGGTTACATATGCTTAAATATCAATTATGCATGAAAAGGGTATTTTGGTAATTTTCCTAAGGCATATAGACTACCTATCATACGACTAACTAAACGAAGTGACCATAAGGTATAACCTCGGAAGGTTATTCCCTATACAACTATGGTCACCTAATGTGTTTGGTCGGATCCTAAAGATCGACCAAACGGGTCTAGTTCGTAAGTCTAAGCGGTTGTTTAGACCGCTTGACTTACGACTCCCCATAAGCACTAATCTAAAAGTGACGAGCTAAACATGTTTAAAACATGTTTAACAAGGTTTAAAAACAGGTTTGGTATCAAAACAAACGGTTTTGATACCTAAAAGTAGTTTGGTTACAAAATACGCAAGAATGCGCATTTTGGCCGAAACTACGACTCGTCACTACACCTAGATAACGTGGTAATCAGTAGGTATAGTCACTAGGGACTATAACCATCGTGATTACGCTCACGTTATGAAGTTCAAACGAACTTCGCGTTGACCATAAACTGGTCAATGCAGAAAGTCAAACACTGTTTGACTTTCGGACTCGAAAAGCGATAAAAGAACGAAGGAATACTTACAAAGGGTCCCCACAAGCAAATCTTGATCCAAGTAGCTCAGGTATGAAGCAAAGGCTTCAACTTAGAGCATTTTAGATCAGATTTGAATGAGGATTGCAAGAACCCATGGTGGGTATTTATAGGAAATGGACCACCGTTAAGATCGTTCCTCGATAAACGAGCTTCAATCCTAGCCCTCCATGTGTGCCCCTTGTTTTGTGAAACCATAGGTACCCCTAGAATGAGCCCATGGTATCCAAAATACCATTTGCAAGAGGTAAAATCAGGTAGAACAGCTGGAAACAGGCTGGAAACACTTTTTTGCAGGTCTGACATGCTCACACGGGCCGCGTAAGATTCAATGGGGGCTTACGCGAGCCGCCTGAGGTTCCTGATCTGCACATAAGTTTCAGAAATTGCAGATTTGGTCCCTGCATGCTTTTAAGGCCATTTTTGAAGCGTTTAAGGCCCGTTAACCTTATTTCAAGGCTCTAAAATGAAGTTAAAGTATAGGGAACTCAAAACATGCTCAAAAATATCTCGGATGTTGGTTCGTTTGGCCGTACGGTTGCGTTGTTCGGTTAATTACGACGGAAGTTGTAACGAACGCAAAAACGATCCAAACTATGCGACGAATGAAATTTTATCATGCCAAACACTAAAATAAAATATTTTAATGCTTACATAAATTTTTTGGATGTCCGGATATATTCAGAACGTAAGATATGCGCGAAAATGCAAATTTGTGCACTTTTTGAAGGTTTTAGTCCCTATTGATCAAGAAAGTTTATTTTAGCATACCGAATCCCTCAAAGCCTATTTCTAAGCTATGTAAAGGATATTTAGGGTATGTTTAACTTATGATCAAGTTCCGGAATGTTCGTTACTATACAAATCGGTATAGTTTCGCAGTTTGACACAATTAGTCCCTGCGATAGAACAAACTTGATTTCAACATACCAAACCATCCAAAACTTATTTCTAAGTTATGTGAAGGTTATTTAAGGTATGTTAAGCCTATTTTACTATTCCGGAGTGTTCGTTGCATTAAACTGGTTATATTTACGCATCAGTGCGCGTATAACCTTCCAGAAAGCGATTTAAGGCTTGAAATCGAACAAGAATTGATATGTGCAAACGATACACATATTTTTACAAATCCCAAGTATGAAATATAATATTTCATTGGTTTGGTTTGGTTTGTGTTTGATGGTTGAAGTGACACAGGTGTCACAG
This sequence comes from Helianthus tuberosus, assembly GCA_030545235.1. Taxonomy (NCBI): domain Eukaryota; kingdom Viridiplantae; phylum Streptophyta; class Magnoliopsida; order Asterales; family Asteraceae; genus Helianthus; species Helianthus tuberosus. Next base: position 112,604,260 of record CM060394.1, on the reverse strand, counting down.
TTTCCCCTACTTTAGGAAATTTCATCCCGAAATTTAATTTAAGAGGAAACTTGTGAAGACAACTGTGACGGTTTCGCTTTCAAACAAATCTATTGAACCCTATGTAAAACTCTGGGCCATGATTGGATTCTTAGCGAAATTGTTAACTATCAAAGTGAAGTCCTTGTAGTATCAGAACATGGGGTTTCGAACTACGGACAAAGGAACGTTTCTTATGAAGACTTATCATAGGAAACTTATGTGTGCTTGACAAGAGTGAAAAAATTAACATTGGTCAAGGTCCAGGACTTCTCCTGTATCATTATTATAGGTCTTAACACATGACAAAACTTGCTGTGGTTTCTGTGCACTGAATTCCATAATTATGTATGCATCCATAATTACGTAATTCCTTGCACAGTCTGCACAGTTCATTTCATAATGCGTAGGGGAAAAATCAATTGAATAAACATGAAACGACTTGACTAGACCACAAAAGGATCTTTTTAACTAGATCAACGAACGATCTTTTTATCTAGATCAACACATGATCTTCTTAATTAGACCGTTGTATAATCTTTTTAAATAGACCACTTAAAGAGATCTTTTCAATTATATCATCACATGATATTCCTAACCAGATTTTTAAATCAATCTGTTTAAATAGACCACTCAAGGGGTCCAATTATAGAATAGTACTTTATAAATCCAAGTGACTTAACTACAATGTAGAAGTCCATTAAGGATTTAAGATAGTACCTTTAGATATCCCGCTATGAATCCCCCATATGAGATATGGAAGATTCTATGAGGATTTGGATAAAGAAAATCCAGATTACACAAAAACACAAAACATAAGAGGAATCACATAAGCACATATAATCACATAATTAATTAACTTGATCATTACTTTGTTATCTTTGGTCACGGGCATTTAAAGCACACAAGGAATCCAATCTGTGGATTTCATTTGGCACTTTAAACATCTTCAAGAATATAACTATGGAGATAGAAAGATCTTTACTAGGAGTTTGGCTTTGTTTCTTAAAAGAAACGAGCGTTTAAGGTTCTTGGGGAGATCACAAGTGATCATAAAAATGACAGAACCACACGAGTAGTTTGTCTTTGTGTTGTTATCATAAGGTTGCATCAAACAATCACACAATCGCATCAGTTTTGCAAAAATAAAAACAACAAATCTTTATTTATGTAACAACCGAATTGTCTTGAAATGTCAAAAGATAACAACCAGAGGAAATAAAAAAAGACTAATTGTTCACTGCTGCATCATTGTTTGCGTTTGCCTCATTGATGTTAAACACTCGTCCACGCGCTGGAGGTATGTTAACAAGTCTTGGGCAATTGTTTCTGTAGTGAGTAAGGTCACCACAGTTATAACATAACCCCAGTGGGAACCGTGATTGAACAGCAGCAGGGTTTGCAGTAGCTTGATTTGCATAACGGCAAACATTGATCAAATGTCCCAACCGCCCACAGTGGGTACATTTGTGACATTGCTCTTGCTCCAGATGATGAGGGTTGCATTTATTGCACAAGGGTAAGGTACCAACATAATTTTGCCTTTTGCGAGGTTGTGCTGGCTTGTTTGGTGCAACTTGTTTGTCTTGAGCAGTTATGGCGCAGTTTTGGGAGGCTTTACGCTTCTTCTTCTTGGATACCTCAGCCTATTTTTCCTTCGGTTCAACTTGAGTAATCTTGTCGGATGGTCTTGGGTCGCCCTTTCGAAATAGCTTACCCTTCCTGATATGGGATTCAGTCAGGGTGGCAGACAATTCAATGGCTTGTTTGACAGTAGTAGGGTTGCTGCCAGTAACAATATCCTGAACTAGGCCAGGAAGACCATCAATGTATTTCTCAATCACCTTATCCACAGGCGTCACCATAGCAGGACATAACAGGCTCAATTCCTCATAACGGTTAGTATAGGCTCGATGTTCACCACTGTCTTGCTTTAAGTAATCAAATTCTCTTTCTAAAGCTCTCAATTCATGACGAGGACAAAACTCCCTCATCATAAGAGCCCTAAGCTCAGCCCAAGTTTGGGCTAATGCAACCTTAGCACCACGGTCCCTCATAACTCCGTTCCACCATGTATGAGCCCTCTTCTGAAACACACTGGAAGCAAACTCGACTTTCCGATTTTCAAGACACTGAACGTGACGAAACGTACTCTCAATGCTCTCGAACCACTGTAGGAGCCCAGTTGCTCCTTCAGAACCACTAAACTTGAGTGGGTTAGCTGAATTGAAGCTTTTGAAATTGCATGGAGCATTCTGGTTATTGTTGGCTTGGTTCACTTGGGCAATAATATCTGGGAGTACAACAGCCATATGCTGCGCCATAATATGTGCCATTTCGGTATTTGGGATCGGATTTTCGCGTCGAGGAGGCATTCTAAAAGGGGAAACAGGAAGGGAAACAAGTGAGAGGATTAGATGAAAAGAATGTGATGAAACAAAATTGATGAAGGCAAAGATGGTGGTCATTTGTTTGTTACCACAAAGCAACAAATGACACACGGCGATTAATCAAAGTAAATAGGTCGAAAATAATGTATCGCGAAGACATGCTCGCCTATAAGTGGACACTCACCCCAAGAGTTCCTAGGTAAGAGTGACTGGTCCGGTATTGCGGATTTGTACGAACACTCTAGCCTTAGACAGAAAGCTCAAGGTACAGGCACCCACCCTTCCAGTTTGCACGTGTTCACATTATTTAGACCAACTTTGACGGGATTTTGAAAACTTAAGGGTTCAAAACCATATAATCAATCATCCTAGAACAGATGATTAGTTTTCAAAGCGGGATTGAAATTTGTGTTCTTATTGTGGTTGTCACCTAAAGATAGGCGACGATATTGTTTTAAAACTAAACACAAGATAACTTGTGTTAGGGTCCTAGGAAGGTTATAGTCTAGGTCAAAACATTACTAATAACCTAATTCCCTATAACCGTTGGCTCTGATACCAACTTTTCTGTCACACCCCGACCACGTAAAACAACAAAACGTGGCGGAAACGTCGGGGAGTGTTGTAACAGAATCATTGTTTCACAACCATGGAATAAATAATTTCATTTTATTGAATCATTAAAGTCTTTGTTCTTTTACAAATCAGATAAATATAACTATTATCTTTCAAATTTTAAATTTGCTAAGGCACGAGTCCATCCTATGTACAGCATGCACCATCAATCATCACATAATAGCACCTGAAACATGTGTAAAAATAGGTACGTCAGCATAAAAATGCCTGTGAGATACATAGGTTTTATTGTAATTAGGATTCATGACTTATAAGTTTAGAAAAAGTTGTTTAACAAAAGTAGTCATGATCCTTGTAAAAGGTTTTCTTTTATAAATCATACTAAAATTTATAAGAAATTGGATGATATAAAATAATAATACATAGGAAGTTAAATAATTAAATAAAATGAGTTTGTATAAAATATATTGTTTGAAAAACAATATTTTAATAAAAAAGGTTTATAGCATATATAAAAATATATTTTGGTTTTAATAAAGTCGAATAAGTAATATATTAAATTATATTTAAGTTCCAATTTCGTTAACCCAAGTGTACTAAATAACGCCACGGTATGTAATGTGATGAAAACACTTATATATAAGAAGTACCAGCGGCGTATCTACCATGTTTTCATCATATTACACCCGTCCCGTTATCTAAACACTAACCCAAAACCCAATTGTAAAACAAATAGTATATTAAATATACATTAGTTGTTAAAAATAATAATTTTTAGTAGTATATCAAAATTATACTTTGGATTTATAAATAACATATTAAGCTATGCTTTGTTTTTTTAAAATAACATATCAAACTATGTTTTAATGAATAACAAAATATATGTTGGTTTTGTACAATATCACATATGAGAGCATATCAAACTATACTTTTGGGAGTATAACTAAATATACAAAAATAATGTGATTTAAGAATTCATTCAGACCTAGTGCATCAAAATACACCTCTGAGACTATAGGAATACCACAAAGGCAATCCCTATTTGGATGGAGAAAAATAAATTGGTTTCAGACATTCCATGACAACAGGAATGGGGTGTCAAATCCTATAACGCTATATCATACTACCAACCGGTCTGGTAAACATAAAATAAGTACTATCCAACAATTTAATTTTAAAATCTTTGGAAAAATTAGAGTTTAAACCATAAATAATCATTTAGTTTGTAAAAAAAATAAGTACTAATATGTATAATCAATTATACTTTTGAAAACAAGAACATAACAAATAGGTACACATGCTTCACCCCAAAACATTTGAAAACAGTAAAAGAGGGAACTATGTACTCACATGAAAATGCTTAGAAGTCTTGAACAACAACAAAGCAAAGCTAGAGGGAGCACGGAATCAAACGACACCTAATATAGGTAACTACATAAATAAACCAGACCTAAATCGGAGGATTGGATAGGATGAGGTCTCGTAAACCAAATGAGTGTGGGATCTCATATGATATGGTTTTAACAAGGCCTACATACTAAAAGAAAACCTAAACTAAATGCTTACGACCCATTATGACCCGTTTTGGTAGCATATGCTACTTTAACGTGTCGTTCGCGTAAAACGCATTCGGACCATCTAACTAGTCCTACGACAAGTATTATATGCCCTAACACTCTTAATTATGTTGCACAATTAGTTAAATGACAAAAGTTTGGGTTACATATGCTTAAATATCAATTATGCATGAAAAGGGTATTTTGGTTATTTTCCTAAGGCATATAGACTACCTATCATACGAATAACTAAACGAAGTGACCATAAGGTATAACCTCGGAAGGTTATTCCCTATACAACTATGGTCACCTAATGTGTTTGGTCGGATCCTAAAGATCGACCAAACGGGTCTAGTTCGTAAGTCTAAGCGGTTGTTTAGACCGCTTGACTTACGGCTCCCCATAAGCACTAATCTAAAAGTGACGAGCTAAACATGTTTAAAACATGTTTAACAAGGTTTAAAAATAGGTTTTGTTGGTGCATGCGTCTGTCGACTTCGTCTTGTATCCAGTCTTGTATGTATTTAGATAGATCAGGGCACATTATTCGAGAAAAATGTCAAAAATAGGGTGAATGGCAGTTTCAAGAGAAATAACATATGTGATTCCGCTTGAAATGATCATGTTTACTTCAAGCGAAATCATATATGTAATTCCGCTTGAAGCTGATACCGCTTGAAATATGATTTCGCTTGAAACTTGTTCAAGCGAAATCAGAACCCTATATATACTTGTGTCTTGATTTCATTTGTAACAGTTCCGGTCAGAGCAACGAAGTGCTGCCGAAGTGTCGTCTCGCTGTAAAACGTTATCAAATCAATAATACGACAGTTTAAAGTGATATTCTAGCTTAATTGACCTCGGTACATCTGTTTCCGCCTTTCGTATTGAGTAAAACTCTTCTGATCAACTCGTTCGGGTCTGAAAACGATCCTACAAGTGGTATCAGAGCTCAGGAAGAAGAGTTCTTACCAATTCAGCTGCAATTTATGATTTGTACACCTTCTTTTCAAAATTAAACAATTTTTCACAGTTAAAATTGGCTAAATTTCTCACACAATGTGCGCAACAGTGTTTTAATAAAGCCTTGAAAGTTTCAGACCTTAATTCGATCTAAATTCAGTAAAATCTGTAATTCCGCTTGAAAAACAGCTTGAGAATATGACATCAGCATAATTTCGCTTGAACTGACCTGTTGATTTCGCTTGAAATCACACTTTGGATCTGATTTCGTTTGAGAAATTCTTTTGTTTTCGCTTGAAACTTGCTATTCAGCTTCAGTTGGGTTATTTCGCTTGAGTGATTCCGCTTGAATCACTAATTCCGCTTCAACATATTATTCCGCTTGAGTAATCTTGTTTGAAATCAGTGATTCCGCTTCAACAGGGTGATTTCGCTTGAACAGTAATTTCGCTTGATTACTTAATTTCGTTTGAAGGACTGTTTTCGTGAACTTTGAAAAACCGAATCATGGAAGAGGAATTTTACAACACATTCGCTACCCCGGTTACCCCGACTACTCTCGCATAAAACACGATGTTGGAAAATGAAACAGGGACTATGCAAAAACCGCCTAAGCTCATGAACATCGAGGAGTATAAGGGTTGGGAAGGACGTTTTGAGAACTGGGTACAAGCCAATTATCTAGATGCTTGGGAATGTGTCGAGACGAAGTATGTTAGACCGATGAATGATGACGAAGAGATTATTGCTATCACTAAGTGCCGATAACAGAAAGAAATACAAAGATGAGAAAATGATGCTAAGTCTACTATAACAAGCTGTGAAAGAAGATATCTTGGTTCTCTTGCAACATAATGGAACTTCTTATTCGATTTGGAAAGATTTAAAATCGAAGTTTCATGGAAGCCAAGAGATGGTCAAGAACAAAAAGTCGCTTTTAAAGAAAGAGTTTGATCTGTTTCGTGGTTTGAAAAATGAAAGTACAAAGCAAATCATTGAGAGATACTGTAATTTGCTAGCTAACATGAAGAGGTTGAGCATCGAGAAAGATAATGAAGAGTTGATTGAAAAACTAGCTGATGCATTACCGTATGAGACTTGGGGTACATATCTAATGATGTTGAGGAACAAAAAAGGTTTTAGCAATCTGACGTTGAGCAAATTCATTGAAAAGATTGAGGCTCAGGAGATGGAACAGAGAAAGGTTATAAGAATGAAAGATTTTGACGGTGAACAAGACATTGGGCTTTATTACAAAGCAGGGTTAAATGATAAAACCACCAACATGTCACCGAAGATTGAGACTGCATTCAATGCAAAGAGTTCATCTGGAAGTTCATCAAAAGGATCAAACAGCAACACAAGTTTTTCATCATATCCGTCATTTGATCCGAACATTTCAGCAACAAAGAATGGCAAGAAGCTACAGTGCAACATTGTACTGAATCTGGAGAACGATGAAGATTATTCAGCAGAAATTGCTAAGAGTCATATGTCTTTGTTGGGAACCGTGTTGGAATCTTATGGAAGTTTTGTGGCAGGTCGGATCGGGAATCCAATGTTGACAAAAGAGGACTACGATCAAATAGATGCTGAAGAGATGGAATTGATGGATATAAAGTGGTGTTTGGCAAGTGTGTTGAGACGAGCTGAGAAATTTAAGCAAATCACAGGAAGAGATGACTTATGTGAGGCTAATGTTTCTACTTTAGGTTTTGATAAATCTAAAGTCACTTGTTTTCGTTGCAGGGAAAAAGGACACTTCAAGAGGGAGTGCAAAAACCGTGAAGCAAGTGGAGCTCAAAATCTGTTCAACAACAATAATGATTACTACCAGAAGGCGATCTATCATCAAGTCGCTCAACAACAACAAGAACCACAAGTGGCACATGGAAGAAAAGTGATCGAGGAGTCTTCAAAGAGAGCTTGTATGGTGAATCAGGATGACAAAAAGCCAACGGAAGATTTCAATTGGGACAAATATATCTCAGCTGATAATAAAGCATGCCTGATTAACCAAGATGATGAAAAGTTACCGGAAGGATTTAACTGGGAAGGTTTTAGTTGGGATGATTATGATCCAAACAAAATTACAAATTACAAAGCTTATGTTGCTCGTGTTGAAGAAGATAGTGATGATGATCGTGAGTATTATGCTAGAAGATTGGCAGCTGATTTGAAAATGGTGGCAGAAAGTGATAGTGATGACGATAAATCTAAAAAGAAGAAGAAAAAGGTCAAAACACCTGTCAGTAGCGATGATGAAGATGTACCTGTGATAAGGAAAAAGGTAAAGGAGGTACCAAAGTTCAAGGTTGATGAAGAAGTAAATGCTAAAAATATTCCAGTGATTTGTGAGAATTGTGAAATTATCAAGAAGAAAAATAGTGAACTGATTAACAACATAAATCAGTTGAAGGAATCTTACGATGTTCTGAACAAAGCCATGAATTAGTATAATCAATCAAGTGAAGAACAAGCAACAGCAATGAAAACACTTCAGGGAGCTTTCATGATAAAACAGAAAGTTGTGAACAATTACATCGAGAAGTGTGCTGTGCTTGAGCAGAAACTGGAAGCACAAAGAATTGAAATTGAAAGAGTTAATCGTTTGTTGAAAAGTTACTCATGTACTTCTTATTTCATTGACAGGATTTATCCAACTGTTGAAGGGATGAAGGCATTTGAAGATGATGAAGTAATTGAAGAACGAAAGGTTTCTGAAGAAAAGACTTCTGAAAAGAAGAAAGAAAAGAAGAAGGATACTAAAGTGAATGATTCTGGTAAGAAACAAGGTTTCAGTTACAACAAGTGTCCACCCCCGCTTGAAAATGGATATTCTACGAGAAATCCAAATTCTGAAAGAGTCGAAAAGGCAACAAATTTACAGTGGGAGTCGGAGTCTTCAGTTAACTTGCCAGATAATATTGATGTCACGTTTACATCATCTGACACTGATCATGAGTCCGAGTTAATAAAGAAAGTGGTCGATCAGGTGTTGGATAAAGATGAATCCGAGGAGTCAAAGTCTGAGTCCAGCATTCCGAGTCAAACCGACAAACAGGGCAAAAGAATTTATAATAAAGAATTCCTGTTATCAAAATCTAATTTGAATGACGAAACATTCAAAGTTGCATACACATTGAATGATTCCGACAAATTATATTCTGATGAGGAATTTCCAATAAGAGGTGTTAAACCAGAAATGATTAAAAAGGTTTTCAAACTAACAGAAAATAATATTTCTGAAATAAAAGATGTAAATCTTACTGAAAAACCTAAAAAATACACCACAAGAGTTCAACAAAGAGAAAACAAGAAAAAGGGTTACAGTTCTGGTTCTAGTTATCAAAAGAAACCAAACCATAACGGTAATTTTAAAAAGAAAGGTTTGGTTTTATTTCGCCAGAAAATCATAAAAATGAAAAATATGTTAGAGATTTTAAATAAAAAATGATATTTGTTTCAGGTATGTCTACTGAAGAAGAGAAAGAAAGTTTGTTCAGGAACCAGTCAAACAAAGAATTCTTTGCAAAGAAGCAAGAAGAGATAAAGACTGCTGGTCAGATAAAAGAAGCGAGAACCTGTTTCAAATGAAAAACTGTTGGACATATTGCCAAAGATTGTTCCAAAGCAATACAATCAAAACAGGGAGTTTCTCGTAAACTGAAAGATAAAGAAGTTGTGTTTGAATCACCAATTGATAGAACCAAACTTTTCAAAAATTCGACTTTTGAGATTGGTGAATGTTCAAACAGGTTTTACAAGAAGAAGGGAAACCTTGGCAACCAAAAATGGGTTGTTAAGAAGTCTGATGATAGTTCTAGCAATGATTCTGATTCATCAAAATCAGAGGAGCTATCTTCTGGCGATAAATCTGATTCCACAAAATCAGAGGAGTCACAGGTTGAGGTTAAATGTGAAAAATCAGTTCCTCCAATGGATGATGTCCATTTTCCACCATTGAGGGCTGAAAATTTTAAACAAAAAGTTGGGAAAGTTGAGATTTCAAATCAATTTTTTTCTGAAAAGAAAGATTTTGATGTTGAAAAAACATTTAATTCTACTGTTCATAGTATTTTTGGCAAAATGGTTGACAGGAAAGTAAAAGGAGTCAAGGAATTTTACGAGAAGAAAACAAAGAAGCAAGGTAAAGTATCATCCCTGGTTTGTGACTGGGATGGTACATATTACGAACAGTAAAATCCTGGACTTGCCGGAGCTCCCAAGTTGGTAATCGTGGAGCATGAATCGGCATCATTCTTGTAAAATTGTTTTTGAAAAAGTGTGACGTGCCGGAACTCCCAGGTTGGTAAGTGTGGAGTAGGTATCGGCATTCTGAGAATTCATCCTAAATAGGGTATTGATTGGTAAGCCATGAGGTTGAAAAAGTGGTTGAAAAAGGTTTTCACCTACAAGTGGTAAGTCAGGGACATTAAGTTGTATCTGATTTCCTACAAGTGATTGAAAGACAAAGTGATGAACAAAACCCCTAATCTACAAGTTTTAATACCTACAAGTGGTAAAATCAACAAAACTTATTTTCCGGAAAAACCATTTGATTAAAACAAACTTAAGTGTTTTGAAATCATAATGGGAAAATAGCTTGTTGTGAGGGGAAGTTCTGATTGTTTATGCCAAGTGGATGGCGAAGTGAAGTGATTCGATATCAGTTGTCACGTTGTTTGTATAGTTTGTTTTCAAATTTCCTAAAATGTGTTTGCATTTTAGGGGGAGTAAGAATTTCTGAAAATCCAAAAACATTTGTAAATTTGAAAAAGCTAAAAACATGATAAAATTCAAAAATGAGTTTTTGTGTCAAGGAAGAGGAAATGATAGTACATCAGTGGACTATCACAACATGCTAAAGAAATGGAAAGAAAAATGTGATAAACGGTCTCACTGATGATGTGTCAGTAGGTTTTTGCACATTTAGTAGATTGTGACGAGATATAAACCTAAATTTCAAACTTGCTTATATCGTGGGGAAACATCTCTCGGATATATGGGTAACCCCCGAAATCTTGTTTGAAAGGTCCCTCTTTCTGAGATACTAGGTCTTTATGCTCAGTGATATCTGGGGTATTATCCTGGGACTTCTGATAATGCGGAAGCAATTGCCTAGTCCCCAGAAAATACTTTTCGTTTGCTTGAAATATAGCGCCGCCATCAGCATAATATGATGAGACAATAAAATTGCTAATCAATGCTGTGGTAAAAAAGATCCTCTAAAGGGGACCCACCAAAAGTTGAGCCGTCATCTCTCTGCTGAACGGAAGTTCTGACCTGAGCTCTCACGGTTTCACAATTAACCCCTTACAGATATCATCTGTGGTATACTCACCTGTAAGACTGAATATTGGGATCTGAATATGGGAGTATATTCTGAGGTGGGACACGCGATTAAGTTTAAGTGCTTAAAACATTAATCTCGTTTCTTGAAACAATTGAAATTTCTGTGAAAATTTAAGTGGATCAGTATACTGACAATCTAAGTGAATCGTTTAGAACTTAAAATGATTAAAGCTTAACGGTGTTGGTGATTTGTCTCAACAACTGATATGATCCTCATACACAAACTCACAAAAATATTGTTTGTAAATATTTCTTCTCTGCATTTCATTATATTCAAAAATCCGAAAAGATTCTAGTGTGTTTTAGCATAAATTTTGAAAAATACAAAAAGATTTTCGACAACTGATGTTGGAAAACTGATTTTCAAAATTCCGAGTGCTAGACAAGGTGAACAAATGGTTTGGGAGAGTGTGTTTTGAAAAGAAAAAAATGATATATCTTCAAGTGGTTCATCAGAGATTTACATTGTAAAATCATTCTTTGATTGTATAATTCCTGCAAGTGGTTCATTAGATGGTGAGATTGTTTTTACAAGTGATCATCAGAAAATTTATTTTTGGGTAGAGATTCGTGCAGGTAAGAGCCAGGAATCGATTCTGAATCTGAACCTGTGGAAAGAATGTGCAGGATACAGGATAAGAGCTAGGTGATCTTGAGATAGATGATAGAGAACCAGGTTCTGATTCCTGAGGACTCTGTAATTTTTATAAGCCAGGCTGCGATCCCAGCATATTGAAAGGGGGAGTCTGAAGACACCTAAAGAAGGAGTGTGTTGGTGCTGGTGAAAAGAGAAGAGAAAGATTTGAGGATGCTTACAACGTCAGATACTTCAAAGAGTTCGAGAGGACTGATAAAGACTGAAGATGCGAAGACTCGACACTGAAGACTCGTCAACATTTGAGGGGGAGTCTGTTGGTGCATGCGTCTGTCGACTTCGTCTTGTATCGGGTCTTGTATGTATTTAGATAGATCAAGGCACGTTATTTGAGAAAAATGTCAAAAATAGGGTGAGTGGCAGTTTCAAGCGAAATAACATATGTGATTCCGCTTGAAATGATCATGTTTACTTCAAGCGAAATCATATATGTAATTCCGCTTGAAGCTGATACCGCTTGAAACATGATTTCGCTTGAAACCTATTCAAGCGAAATCAGAACCCTATATATACTTGTGTCTTGATTTCATTTGTAACAGTTCTGGTCAGAGCAACGAAGTGCTGCCGAAGTGTCGTCTTGCTGTAAAACGTTATCAAATCAATAATACGACAGTTTAAAGTGATATTCTAGCTGAATTGACCTCGATACATCTGTTTCCGCCTTTCGTATTGAGTAAAACTCTTCTGATCGACTCGTTCGGGTCTGAAAACGATCCTACAGGTTTGGTATCAAAACAAACGGTTTTGATACCTAAAAGTAGTTTGGTTACAAAATACACAAGAATGCGCATTTTGGCCGAATCTACGACTCGTCACTACACCTAGATAACGTGGTAATCAGTAGGTATAGTCAGTAGGGACTATAACCATCGTGATTACGCTCACGTTATGAAGTTCAAACGAACTTCGCGTTGACCATAAACTGGTCAATGCAGAAAGTTAAACACAGTTTGACTTTCGGACTCAAAAAGCGATAAAAGAACGAAGGAATACTTACAAAGGGTCCCCGCAAGCAAATCTTGATCCAAGTAGCTCAGGTATGAAGCAAAGGCTTCAACTTAGAGCATTTTAGATCAGATTTGAATGACGATTATAAGAACCCATGGTGGGTATTTATAGGAAATGGACCACTGTTAGGATCGTTCCTAGATAAACGAGCTTCAATCCTAGCCCTCCATGTGTGCCCCTTGTTTTGTGAAACCATGGGTACCCCTAGAATGAGCCCATGGTAACCAAAATACAATTTGCAAGAAGTAAAATCAGGTAGAACAGCTGGAAACAGGCTGGAAACACATTTTTGCAGGTCTGACATGCTCACACGGGCCGTGTAAGATTCAATGGGGGCTTACGCGGGCCACATGAGGTTCCTGATCTGGACATAAGTTTCAAAAATTGCAGTTTTGGTCCCTGCATGCTTTTAAGACCATTTTTGATGCGTTTAAGGCCCGTTAACCTCATTTCAAGGCTCTAAAATGAAGTTATAGTATAGGGAACTCAAAACATGCTCAAAAAAATCTCAGATGTCGGTTCGTTTGGCCGTACGGTTGCGTTGTTCGGATAATTACGACGAAAGTCGTAACGAACGGAAAAACGATCCAAACTAAGCGACGAATGAAATTTTATCATGCCAAACTCTAAAATAAAATATTTTAATGCTTACATTAATTTTTTGGATGTCCGGATATATTCAGAACGTAAGATATGCGCGAAAATGCAAACTTGTGCACTTTTTGACACTTTTAGTCCTTATTGATCAAGAAAGTTTATTTTAGCATAGCGAACCCCTCAAAGCCTATTTCTAAGCTATGTAAAAGATATTTAGGGCATGTTTAACTTATGATCAAGTTCCGGAATGTTCGTTACTATACAAATCGGTATAGTTTCGCAGTTTGACACAATTAGTCCCTAGGATCGAACAAACTTGATTTCAACATACCAAACCATCCAAAACTTATTTCTAAGTTATGTGAAGGCTATTTAATGTATGTTAAGACTATTTTACTATTCCGGAGTGTTCGTTGCATTAAACTGGTTATATTTACGCATCAGTGCGCGTATAACCTTCCAGAAAGCGATTTAAGGCTTGAAATCGAACAAGAATTGATATGTGCAAACGATACACATATTTTTACAAATCCCAAGTATAAAATATAATATTTCATTGGTTTGGTTTGTGTTTGATGGTTGAAGTGACACAGGTGTCACACAAGGGGATAATATCAGGATATGCAAGGGTGAGAATAGTGGAAGGGGTGCACAAGCTTAGTAGGATGATTGTTAGGTTTAAGGTTTATGTATGTAAGCTACTTTAAAAACTGTGTTGTCTTTTGGTACTTAGGTTATGGTATTTTGTAATTTGCACTTTTTATCAGCAGCATATGTACTGCTTTTTGGCCAAATGTTGGCAATGGAAAGTGTAGTTTATGTCTAAATGGGTCAGTTGTATGTATATGTCTAAATGGGTCAGTTTTGTGCTTTTGTAATGGGTCAAATGGCCATAATTCCTGATTAGGTTTTAAGCAGGTTTCATGGTCAGTTTTTTGCTTGTTGAAATGGGTCAAATAGCCAGGTTTTGTTCAGGACTTAATGTGGTGAAATGGCCAGCCTTTGTGCAGGTTTTAATGTGTTCAAATGGCCAGGTTTTTTGCTTATTGAAATGGGTCAAAATAGCCAGGTTATGTTTAGGACTTAATGTGGTCAAATGGCCAGGCTTTGTGCAGGTTTTAATGTGGTCAAATGGACAGGTTTTTGCACATCTAAATGGCCACTTTTATTGCCAGCCACTTTGTATTGAAATGGGTCAAATAGCAAGGTTTTTGCACATCTAAATGGCTAGGTTTAATTCAATCTAAATGGCCACTTTTTTTACACATCTAAATGGCCAGGTTTTGGCACATCTAAATGGCCACTTTCATGTCCACAATATTCATAAAAAAATTCAATATTCATATCATAAACACATTCAACATTCATTAACACATATATTCATAAACACCAGTTTACAAAAACTTTGCATATTTGCACTACAATAGCCTTGCATAATCCCAGAACCAATGTAACACCACGATCGCGTAAAAGAACAAACTGCGATGGAAAAACATCGGGGAGTCATGTCACAGAAATAATTTGTTTCACAACACATGATATTAGAAGTTTGATTCAAAGATTAAACATATTACACTGTCTTAAATAAAACAGAAAGAAAGTTCAAACATAGTCTTCTTATTTTAAGTTACTAAAGCCCGCGTCCAAATCCTACGTGAAGCATGACCAAACCATCAAACAACCGCCCCTGAAACATATGTGAAAAGAGAGCCAGCATAAAAAGCCGGCGAGTACATAGGTTTTGTGAGTATGACAAATTCCTGACTTTGTATACTTTTGAGAGTCGATATGTGAAAATTATGTATCAAAAGTATTTGAATTGTTGCAATATAATTAACCAACTAAAACATTTGCTTTTGTAAACCAAATTGTAAATCGTTCTTGTAATAAAACTCGTATGGTTTATATCATTTAGTAAACATCGTTGCGTGACATCGTTTGAAAACATTCATCCAAAATTGTTCAATTCGTTCGTGTTATCAATCGTTCGTGTTATCAAAACCAATCGTTCAACTCGTTCGTGTTATAAACCATCGTTCAAGCGTTCATGTTATAAACCATCATTCAATCGTTCAACTCGTTCGTGTTTTAATTCTGAAAACTAACTTTTGGTCGTTTTATTGAACACATTCAAACCTGTGTGACTCGTCCATCGTTCAATCGTATTAACAAACCACCAAAGGGTCAGTTAACATAACAGCCTCTGTCGTTGCCCACATTACCCCCATATCCATGGTTATAGTCCGATAACAGGATCTGTCAGATCCTATGGTACCATAACATGCTACTGGTCGGCTTGGCCAAAGTTAGTGAATGTCATTCTATTGTCTTTCGACCAATGCCCCAACAAGTTCGTTCACATTATTGAAATCATTATGTTTAATATAAACCATATTGTTTGTTTTGAAAACTCAAAAATTGTTTAGCACATATGAATCACCCCAAAACAATTGAAAGCAGTAAAAGAGGGAACTATGTACTCACAAATTTGCGTTCCAAGAAAAACTCGTTTTGATTTCGGATTCTTTGTTTATTACTCAACCTACAAGTGTTCTAACCTTATTAGACACTTAGGTTTATAGTCGTTCATCGTACAAGTTTCTCATCTTAAATCCGTTATCTTATTTGTATTTGTTTGCTTTCTTTGTTTATGTCGTTTATTTCGTCGTGCCATATATTTTATTTTGTCCGAATTTGCCAAATGTGTCCACATTGTTCAAAGTGTCCGAATTGTCCGATTGTTTGTTTATGTCCAAGGATGGACATTTCATTTTGTAGTTTTGTTTCCCAAGTGTTAATATATATATGTTTTTTTTTGTAATTTGTTGTGTTTACATATTTGTGTAATTATTCCTACTTGGTCTAAATGCATAATATATACACACAAAAACATATAAACATGATACTTGATGAATTTTGGAAGTATACATTTTATCTAAAATATATACTTTGTCATTTTTAGTTTAGAATTCTTCATAAAGTATGAACTTATAACTTCTTGTCCAAAAATTCGTTTAATCATGTTTAAAGACTTCAAATAGTTTTCTAGTTACATATTTCTTTGTTTAACACCTTTGAGCATAACAAAATTTATAAATTTTTTGCCATAGTTTCGTTTGAAAAATGGATTTTTCCCAAGTTTATATAAAACTTGTGTTCAAATCATTTCAACATAAAACATCATCAAGTATCAATATTCGTCATAATTTGTCAACAAAGTACCATGAACATGATATAGTTCCTAACTTTCCCAAAAAGGAAACTTTATTCTTTGTTTTTGCCAAAAATTTGTAGAACAAGATTTTATTTAAAACTCCTGTTTTAGGTGACTCATATAGGCATTTTAAGTACAAATATGTTTTCAAAACTCTTTCTACTAACATATTTCATGTTCTTGATTCTTTCCAGAAATGGAAACTTTATTGATTCGTTTTAACAAAAATTCATGTTCTTGGATTTTTAATAAATACTCATGTTTTCTAACATGCATGTAACTATTTTAAGAATAAAAAACCTATGTTCATATCTTTTTGTTGATGAATCTTGTTAGATCTAAACATGCATGTGTTTAGATCTTGTTTTTATACAAAAATAACCAAGATTCATATCTACTAGTATAAACTCCTTCATGCTCATAAAAAATTATAGTAAAATCATAAGATAAAAATAATGATTTTAGGTTTTTCTTAGTGTTTTTCATGTGGGTTTTGTTTTGATTTGATTCAAGATGAACTTGTATTCTTTCAAAATCAAGAATAGTAATAAAGTAGAAACTAGTGTAGAATCCTTACAATCTTGCTAGTAAGAACAAGATGACAACTATGAAGAAAATATGAGAATCAAGATCTTCAAGTCTTGAGAAAGTGCTTTATATGAAATTCCAAGTATCACCAAGGTCTTGAATCATCCATGAACCTCCTTGATATGCATGACTTTCTAGTGTTTGATTTTCAAAAGATGAAGGTGGTGGTGGGTTGTTCTTGACCGAAATTTAGAGAGAGAGAGAGAGAATAGGAGAAGACAATTTACATGTCTTGGAAATAATGAAAGAGGTGGAGTGTTTAAGGGATTTTGGTTTAATCAAGGTTCCACCTCACATGTCCACTAATCAAATTCTCTTGTTTCCAACACATCATTAGAAGATAGGTGGCAAAAATGGGGCCCACTTTACCTCTTAAAACCGTGAGCATGTATGGGGGGGGGGGTATTTGTATTTTTTTTTATAAAATCTTGTTTAAATACATAATTTTATAAACTTTGATATTTTATATAAAAATCTACATTGTTTAAAGCCCTCATATTTTAAAGTAGTGTGACACTAGGTAAAACTAGTCCATGAAAATTATTAGTTTGTTGATCGGGCGAAAAAGTTGGTTCGGGTCCTGTACCGGGTTAAATACTAACATTGTGTTTAGTTTATATAAATACATGACAAAAATTGTTTTTGCACATGTTTTATCATCCAAATAATTAATCCAACTTTGTGAAATAAAAATTTTATTATTTCTGACACAGTTCCGGTACCGGTTTTGCTGTCAGGCAGTTTACTGAACTAGCCGTGCAGCTTAACGCAAAAAAATTAAGTGCGGATTTTGTGTCGTTTTTAATACCCGTTATATTATTTATGACAAATAATATTTATTTTTGGGTTTTCAGACAATTACTGTTTCGTTCTACGGAATGCTGTACATTTCGCAGGATTACAGTACTTTTCTGCGGACTTGGACAATTTGATTTTTTTTTAAATGGACATTTGCTAAATAATGTAAGGCACATGTTATAATAAAATTCTTGGATATCAAACAAAATGTTTCATTGATTTCAAACTTAATTACAAAGATTGAAAGACACAAACGCTACAGTCTCCCCTACTTTAGAAAATTTTGTCCTGAAATTTATTTAGAGGAAACTTGTGGAAACAGATGTGGATATTTCTCCTTCATTTGATCCTCTCGTTCCCAAGTAAACTCTGGGCCACGTTTGGATTCCCAGCGAACTTTGATGATCGGTATTCGTTTGTGCTTGAGTTTCTTGACGTCACGGTCCATTATCTCCACAGGTTTCTCGACAAAGTGCATAGTGTCATCAACATGAATTTCATCGAGGGGAATGTGAAGATTTGTATCGGCTAAACACTTTTTTAGATTGGACACGTGGAAAGTTGGGTGAATATTCCCAAGTTCAGGAGGTAGCTCGAGTTGGTAGGCAACCTTTCCGATTCTTTCAACGATCTTAAATGGTCCGACGTATCGTGGTGCACGTCACACCCCGATATTTACAACTCAGCCCGGTGGGCCCGGTGGGGAGTATCGTGACGTAAGATTGGTATCGTCATGGTCAAACATACACAGAATAGCACAGCGGAAATCTTGGAATACAAAATATTATTACAAACACAAATGTCTAAAAATATCAAAGTATTACGTACAGACAAGCTTGTAATAATCCACAGGCGGATCATTTAAGACAAAAGAAGTTTATCAGACTAATGGCTTATGCGAAGGAGTTGCAAGTTCCTCGTCTAACAATCCCGAGCAGCTTCCAGCCTATTTACGTATTTGTACATGTCACTTAAACTTTTGAAAATACGTCAGTTTTCACTGGTAAATACAATCAACCGACACATTTGAAAAATGTTTCATAAATTGGTTTAGGTGCACAAGGCACGAAAAATATTTTATACTTGGGACAAACTATATCTCATGTTATCAGTTTTACATAACTTGCTCTATATACAGGGCACGATACTATGCCGGTTCATGATTAACCGACACACCACTTATTCCCTTATTGGGAAACCTATATTGGGTATAAAATTTAATTAAATAACCATATTGCATCTGTCGGGTGTATGCCTACACCGCGTGCTTAGGTCGTGGTCATTTGTAATTAATGAGTCAAGGATATCCAGGACACGGTCGCATTAACCCCCAATGTTTCAGTCAAGCAATACGAATTAAAACAGGTTTTTTGAATTTCCCGACTTATTGGTCTTCGAATCCCATAAATGTCCATGTGGTAATTATATTAACGTATCCCAAGCCCGTATAAGGGAAAATACGTTAAGAGTATTTACCTGAGCTATCTCCTGTCTTAAATTGCAAGATTTATGATAACTCAGCCGTATTCAATTAAGTAAGCGTAGGTACAACTTACCGGAAAGCTCTAGTCCGGAATGATGGTATAAATAATCAATTTAGAATGCTAACGGGTCTTATTTAGGTCATAGACCTAGACCGGCTAACTTAAAGTATTAAAGTATTAGAAACGGTACGATACGCTAGATTAAGCGATGACCGGAATAAGATGTAATTTAGACCCAACAAGAATGAAGGCTTGTATAATATGGGTAAACTAAATACATTCTGGATTTTGAAGTAAAAATGATAAGTTTTGACCCGTTTCGGCTAATTTATGCAAGCTAGATACATAAACCGTACCGAACGCGTATATGCATAACGGGTAACCAGATGAGTCATGTACAAGTTCCATAAGTTATCATACTTTAAATATGTTATGATATCAGTAGGATATCAACAATTATGCCCAAAAAGATTTTTAAACTAAATTAAGCCCCGTAAGGGCATTTTGGTCATTTTGATATTTATAAAAGAGGTTTAATAGTAAACTGATGTTCTAGTTTAACATTTATTTTATGATGTTAAATCAGTAAGATATCATACATATGCGTGGTTTACCATTTATGGCTAAACTATGCCCCGAATGGGTATTTTGGTCATTTCACATATGCCTTTAGGGACAAAATTAGAAGTCTGAGTTCATGACTTATACCTACTATAAAAATATTAAAAATTATTTATAATTTCAGTAGGTAACAAGTTTTGGGTGCTAAATATGGTTTTAAACCATACGATGCACCTAATTAGCATAAAACTCGATAATTGATGATATTTGCGATATTTATGTGATTCTGAGATTTTGACCAGCCATGAATGGTTAAAATATTTTATTTTACATATTAAGTCAGTAGGAAAAGGTTTGGCATGTTAATTATATGCAAATCACATTTTATTAGCAAAAGGGGCATTATCGTCAATTATATAATTTATACTAGAACTCAATGATATGGTCAGTATCTAATCTGACCGAACATTCCAAAAATACCTAAAAATAATATCATAACAGTAGGTAACGAGTTTAGTGCCAAAATTTAGGTTTAAACATGATATATGCACAAAAGCGTAATTTAATTAATAAAAAGTTCAATTTTACGATATCTTGCATAATATCGTTTTGAGACCAGAAAATAATGTCAAATTAACTTAGACATGTTTATATTTCAGTAACTAAGTTATTTATATGACCATATATTCAAATGTCTCATTTTTAAGCTATAAAGGCATAATAGTCAAAATTAAGCATAATAACGGAAACAAGCAAATAACTCAGATTTCTAGTATGATCGTGTAACATAACCTTATAGGGTTATGCTACATTAAATTACGATCTTAACGGAACCTAAAATCAGTAGCAAACTAATTTAATTCGGTTCAAAATTGAAAGTCAACGCAGAAGTCAAACTTTTCGACTTTTAGTTGCGAACCGACCCTAAAAATGGAATTGACGAGCCGAACATGTTTACACATGTTCTAGTAATTATTACCAAGTTGTTTAAATGATAAAACGTATTTTAGAATGCTTCTAAACATATATCGCAATTATTTCAAAAACTGCCCCGTTGACTTTTTAAAACAATATTATGTTGACTCGTCAATTGACCAAGCAAACGTGATTATTAGGAGGTGCCCTTTTGAGGGTTTAACACCTAACTAATTATGATCACGTAGCCATGTTCGTTGCGAACAATGGCTTGACCGTTTACGGTCTAACTAAAAGTCAAAGCATTTATCGTAAACACTTGACTTTTCGGCTTTAAGAGCCAAATAAAATGAACTAGTCACGAAAGGACACTTACAAGGGGTCCTAGGGACTGAAAATAACTCAGAGGATACTCCAAATAGTTCAGGAACTTCCAGGTTTGAGAGGATAGCAAGAATGAATGGAAAGGTGCAATTTGTTCAAATGGGTTTCAAGCCTATTTATAGGTTTAGAGATTAAACCAGATTTTGCCAAGTGTTTAGAGGAGTTATAAGATTATTATAGGTGTTCTTCCAGCTGTTTTAAAAAGCTAACACCCATAGAATTGATGGAAATGGTTTAGAACTATGTGTGGGCACCAAGTAAAACACAAAACCACTATTATAAAACCTGTTGCTGCTGATCTGTTCTGGCAGCCCGCGAAGGTCAGCCCAGTGGGCTTCATGGCCCGTGAGGCTCTCCAGCCCAGCTCCAACAATTTGGCAGACTGTCAGGTTTGGTCCCTGCAGCTTTTAAGTTCATTCTGAACTTTCATAATTGACATTTTTGGCACATACTTTGTACATTCATGCGTATTATTAGTATAAAGTACAAGAACCTTTAACGACCAATCTTAGGCATACTTAGGGGTGCGGCCGAGCGTTTTAGAATTCCCAGTTTGTTTAAAAGATCACCCTAAAGTGTAGTTTCGTGCGTTCCCGCTTTTAACCCTTTAATTTACGAACTCACGCGCATTATCGCGAAACGGAATAAAAGTCTCACATGGCCAGCATTAGACACTTCCGAGGGTATGACCGAACATCGCGGAGTTTCTGGTTCATTCAAAAGGCCTCTCAAAGGCGTAGTTTTACACATTGACGCTTTTAGTCCTTTTATCGCACGAAGTTGTGCGTAATAGTGTTTAACAATATCAAAGCCTTTCATGGCTCATTTTAGGCATTCCCGATCGTATGCTTAAATATCACGACACTCCAGTTCGCTTAAATGGTCATTCTAAGGTGTAGTTTTAGAAGTTGACGCTTTTGGTCCCTCTAACACGCAAATTTGCGCGCATTATCATTTTATTGCGTCATAGCCCTATGTTAACCATATTAGGCATTCTCAAGAGTATTATCAAACATCACGATGCTTTAGGTTCATTAAAAGGTCACTCAGAGGTATAATTAAACATGTTGACACTTTTAACCCCTTTAACTTGCAAACTTGCGTGTAATTTAACTTATTGGCGTAAAATCCTTAAATGGCCAATATTAGGCATTCTCGAGAGTGTAATCAATTATCATGAAGCTCTCGGTTTGCTAAAAGGTCACTCAGAGGTAAGAATTAACATGTTGACACTTTTAACCCTTCGACGCGCAAACTTTCAAATAAATATGCAAACGGCTCCTCTCGACCAACAAGTGGCTCATTTGCGAATATGAATACCGTGTAACGTCATTCAGGGGCTTAGTTTAAGCATGTTGACACTTTTAGTCCTTTCGCATTCAAAGTTTTTTTTTTTATTTTTCACAAAATTAGTTCCTCATAGTCAGCGTTTGACTTTATTAGTGTTTAGTACACGTGTCAACACATCATTGGACGTGATTTTTACGAGGTGATCCTCACCCCCTTAAAAGAAATCTCGACCTTGAGATTTGCTTAAAAAATGGAAGTACTTTCTGTCGTATAACGGACTTAACCTCCACAGCATATTAGGGGCATATACAGCCATCCCTAATGATCCATACAATTAAGTACATGATATTTCTTAGAGCTTCTTAACCTGTCGATCCTTAATCGATACAGGTTCCTCAAAAAAACATAAGATCTCATTAATCTGCATATCGTTATGTGATAATGCTATTGACTTAACGGTTAGACATATCTTGAAATCACCAGTGTAAAACACATTGTGATTACCATCTTGCTCCTTAGGTAAGTTTCAGCTTATAGGCTACCGATCTTGACATATTCGATTTTCTCGAATGGTCCAATTATTGGTGCATATGTCTGTCGACTTCGTCTTGTATCGAGTCTTGTACTAGATTGTATAGATCAGGGCATGAAGTACGAGAAATTATAATTTAGGGGTATTTCGCACGAAATAGGGAACAACTATTTCGTATGAAATCAGTTGGTTATTTCGCACGAAATGAGTATTTCGTGTGAAATTGATTTCGTACCAACTGTTTCGTACGAAATAGCCTGCCTATATATATGTGCCTTGTGATATTCATTTGTAACTTTTCGGTTTTAGTACCGAACTGCTGCCGAAGTGTCTACTCACTGTAAAACATTGTTATATCAATCAAAAGACCGTTTAAAGTGAATTGCAAGATGAATCAACTCGATACGTTTGTTTCCGCCTCTCGTATTGAGCTAAAACTCTTCTGAATGACTTGTTTGGTCGTGTAAACGATCCTACAAGTGGTATCAGAGCTCAGGAGGAAGAGTTCTTACTGATTCAGCTCAAAATTTCTGATTTCTACACCTTCTTTTCAAAATTAACAAGTTTCACGGTCAAAATGGCTTGATTCTCTCACATTATATGCGAAACTGTGTTTTAACAAAACCTTGAAAGAATTGGACCTAAAATCGGACTAAAACCTGATCAATTTTGACAAAAACAGTTCGAGATGATGACATCAGCAGCATTTCGTACGAAATAGGAGTTTCATTTCGCACGAAATAACATTTTCAGGGTCTTTTCGCACCAAGTTGGTATTTCGTTTGACAATTTCGCACGAAATCACCTATTTTGTTTGAAAGTGTGTTATTTCGCACGAAAACAGTCATTTCACATCATATTGGGTATTTTGTTTGAACAGGGTCATTTCGTGTAAAAGTTGATTTCGTTAGAGAGTGTCATTTCGCACCAGAAGTTCATTTCATTTGAAGTTTTCTATTTCGTTTGAAAGATAAAATTTGTGAAAATTTTAAAACCGAATCATGGAAGAGGAATTTTACAACGCCTTTGCAACTCCGATTAGCATTGCACAGAACACAATGTTAGAAAACGAAACGGGCACCATGCAAAAACCGCCAAAGCTCATGGATATCGAGGAGTATAAAGGATGGGAGGAACGATTTGAGAATTGGGTTCAAGCAAATTACTTGGATGCTTGGGAATGTGTTGAAACGAAATATGTTAGACCGATGAATGATGATGAGGAGGTTATTGCAATTAAAGATCTTAGTGCAGAAGAGAAAAAGAAATACAAAGATGAAAAGATGATGACTAGTATATTGCATCAAGCTGTGAAAGAAGATATCTTGGTTTTATTGCAACACAATGGAACTGCATACTCTATATGGAAAGCATTAAAATCAAAGTTTGTTGGAAGTAAAGAGATGATTAAGAACAAAAAGTCACTTTTGAAAGAAGAGTTTGATCTATTTCGTGGTTTGAGAACTGAGAGCACCAAGCAGATCATTGAAAGATACTGCAATTTGTTAGTCAACATGAAGAGAGTGAGCATCACAAAGGATAATGAAGAGTTGATTGAAAAAATGGCTGATGCGTTGCCACATGAAACTTGGGGCACGTATCTTATGATGTTGAGGAATAAAAAGGATTTTGGAAACTTAACACTAAGTAAGTTCATTGAAAAACTTGAAGCTCAAGAGATGGAACAAAGGAAGATCTCAAGAATGAAAGATTTTGATGGTGAACAAGATATCGGTCTTTATTACAAAGGAAGTATCAGTGATAAGACCAACATGTCACCAAAGGTTGAGACTGCATTCAATGCTAAGAGTTCATCTGGAGGGTCATCTAAAGGATCAAACAGCAAAACGGGATTTTCTTCATATCCATCATTTGATCCAAACTTGTCAACAACAAAGAATGGCAAAGTTATTCAATGCAACATTGCATTAAACCTTGAAAATAATCAAGATTACTCAGAGGAAGTTGCAAAAAGTCACATGTCTTTGTTGGTGACGGTGTTAGAATCGTATAGTAGTTTAGTAGCAGGAAGGATCGGGAATCCAATGTTAACAAAAGAGGATTACGATCAAATTGATGCTGAAGAAATGGAATTGATGGATATAAAGTGGTGTCTTGCGAGTGTTTTGAGAAGAGCTGAAAAGTTTAAACAAATTACGGGAAGAGATGATTTCCGTGATGCAAATGTTTCTACTTTAGGATTTGATAAATCTAAAGTCACTTGTTTTCGTTGCAGGGAAAAAGGACACTTCAAGAGAGAGTGCACAAACCGCGAAGCAAGTGGAGTTCAAAATCCGTTCAACAATAATGATTACTATCGGAAAGCAATTTATCATCAAGTTGCTCAACAGTCGCATTAACAAGAACCACAAACTGCACATGCTAAAAAGGCAATCGAAGAGTCATCAAAGAGAGCTCTTTATGGTATAATAGATCAAGATGATGAAAAATTACCAGAAGGTTTTAGCTGGGAAAATTTTAGCTGGGACAATTACTGTCCGGATAAAGAGATTTTAAAAGCCAACGCTTTTGTTGCTCGAGTTGCTGAAGACAGTGATAATGATGATGATTATTATGCAAAAAGAATGGAAGAGCATTTAAAATTGATGGAGGAGAGTGATAGTGATGATGAAAAAATTCGAAAGAAAAAGAAGAAAGTTAAGAAACATGTTAGCAGTGATGATGAAGAATTTCCTGTGATAAAGAAAAAGGTAAAAGAAATTCCAGCTTTTAATGTCGAAGCAGAAGCTGATGCACAAAAGATTTCTGTGAAATGTGAAAACTGTGAAACAGTGAAAAAGCAAAACAGTACTTTGATTCATAACATGAACAGATTGAAAGAATCTTATGATGTTCTGAACAAAGCAATGAATCAGTACAATCAGTCAAGCAGTGAACAAGCAACAGCAATGAAGACACTTCAAGGAGCTTTTATGACAAAGCAGAAAGTCGTCAATAATTACATTGAAAAATGTGCTGTGCTGGAACAAAAACTGGAAACTTAGAGGATTGAAACAGAAAGAGTAAATAGGTTGTTAAAAAGTTACTCATGTACTTCTTATGTTATTGATAGGATTTATCTAACCGTGGAAGGCATGAAGGCATTTGATGAAGAAGTATCTGAAGAAAAGTAGAAGGATATTGAAGTGAATGATTCTGGTAAGAAAAAAGGTTTCAGTTACAACAAGTGTCCACCCCCATTTGAAAATGGATATTCTTCACAAAATCCAAATTCAGAAAGAGTCGAAAAGGCAACCAACTTACAATGGGAGTCTGAGACTTCAGAAAATTTGCCAGACAACATTGATGTCACTTTCACTTCATCTGATACTGATCATGAGTCAGAGTTAATAAAGAAAGTGGTCGATCAGGTGTTGGATAAAGATGAAACCGAGGAGTCAAAGTCGGAGTCAAATTCAGAGTTAAAGTCTGAAACGTCAAGTCCAACAGTCAAAAAGGACAAACGGGTTTACAATAAAGAGTTTTTGTTATCAAAATCTAATTTGAATGACGAACCAATAAAAGTGGAATATACTTTGAATGATTCTGACAAATTATATTCTGATGAAGAATTTCCAATAAGAGGTGTTAAAACTGAAATGATTAAAAAGGTTTTCAAATTAACAGAAATTAATATTTCTGAAATAAAAGATGTAAATCTTTATGAAAAACCTAAATCTTATACCTCAAGAGTTCAACAAAGGTTAAACAAGAAAAAGAGTTACAGGTTCTGGTTATCAAAAGAAATCAAACCATAACGGTAATTTCAAAAGGAAAGGTCTTGGATTTATTCCACCGAAAAATTATAAAAATGAAAAAACTTATAAACCAAAAATTGTATTTGTTTCAGGGACATCATCAGAAGAAGAAAAAGAGAAATTGTTCAGAAAGCAGACAAACAAAGAATTCCTTGCTAAGAAGCAAGTAGAAATGAAGATGGAAGTTGCTTAGAGGAAGGAGACGAGAATCTATTTTCAATGCAAAATAGTTGGTCATATTGTCCGAAATTGTCCAAAGACAATTCAAACAAAACAGGGAGTCTCTGATAAACTCAAAGAAAAGATGGTTGAAAATGAATCACCAACCAAACCTTTTATAGTTTTCAAAAACTCGAAATTTGAGGTTGGTGAATGTTCAAAAGGTTTTTACAAAAGAAAAGCAAATCTTGACAACTAAAAGTGGGTTGTTAAGAAATCTGATGATAGTTTTAGCAATGATTCTGATTCGTCAAAATCAGAGGATCTATTTTCTAGCGATGAATCTGATTCCACAAAGTCAGAGGAGCTACAAATTGAACCAAAAGTTGAGAAATCAGTACCGCCAATGGATGATGAAAACTTTCCACTATTGAGGGCTGAGAATTTTAAACAAAAAGTTGGTAAAGTTGAGATTTCGAATCAATTTTTTTCTGAAAAGAAAGAATTTGATGTTGAAAAAGCCTTTAGCCCCAAAGTTCAAAATATTTTTGGAAAAATGGTTGATAGGAAGGTTAAAGGGGTGAAGGAATTTTTTGAGAAGTAAATGAAAGGAAAGAAACCAAGGTCTGTCAGGCTTGGGAGAATCTCTTTAACTGAAAAAAAGCTGACTTGCCGGAGCTCCCAGGTTGGTAAGTGTGGAGCATGAGTCGGCATCTTTCTTGAGAAATTCACACTGGTGATATTTCGACTTACTAATGGTAATATCATTCTTGAATTATGCTTGTTTGGATGAACCTACAAGTGGTTATTGGTTTGTTCCTACAAGTGGTGAATAAAGGACATTAAATTGTACTTGATTTATCTTTCTTACAAGTGGTTGAAAGAACAAGGTGATGAATTGATCCCCTAACCTACAAGTGGTTTTATGAAACCCCAACAAAACTAATTTTCCGGAAAAACCATTTGACTAAAACAAACTTAAGTGTTTTGAAATCATAATGGGAAAATAGTTTGTTGTCAGGGGGAGTTCTGATTGTTTATGCCTAGTGGATGGCGATTTGAAGCAATTCACAACAGTTGTCACTTTATGTGTATAGTTTGTTTTCAAATTTTGTTTAAATGATTTTGAATTTTATGGGGAGTAAGAAATTTCAGAAAATCCAAAAACATTTGAAAATTAAAATTAAAAAAATATAATAAAAAAACATGATAAAATCAAAAATGAGTTTTGTTGTGAAAAAAGAGGAAATGATAGTACATCAGTAGACGATCACAGCATGCTAAAGAATTGAAAAGTTAAAAAAGTGATAAACGGTCTTACTGATGATGTGCCAGTAGGTTTTTACACATTTACTAGATTGTGTAGAGATATAAATCTAATTTTCAAACTTCCTTATCTCGTGGGGAACATCTCTCGGATATATGGGTAACCCCCGAAATCTTGTTTGAAAGGTCCCTCTTTCTGAGATACTAGGTCTTTATGCTTAGTGATATCTGGGATATTATCCTGGGACTTCTGATTTTGCGAAAGCAATGGCCTAGTCCCCGTATAATACTTTTCGCTTGCTTGAAATATAGCACCACCCCCAGCATAAAAATGATGAAACATTGGAAAATGCTAATCATGTGCTGTTGAAGAAAAGATTCTCTAAAGGGAACACACCTAAAGTCAAAGCCATCATCTCTCTGATTTAGCGGAAGCAATAGCCTGAGCTCTCATGGCCCTCGCATTTAACCCTTTACAGATATCATCTAGGTATACTCACCTGTAAGACTGAATATTGGGATCTGGATACGGGAGTATATTCTGAGGTGGGACACACGAATAAGTTTAAGTCTCTAAAACATTAACCTCGTATCTCGAAGCACTTGAACTTTGTGTGAAAATTTAAGTGGATCGGTATACTGACAATCTAAGTGAATCGTTTAGAACTTAAAATGATTAAAGCTTAACGGTGTTAGTGATTTGTCTCAAAAACTGATATGATCCTCTTACTCAAACTCAGAAAACTATTGTCTGTAAATATTTCTTTATTGCATTTTAAGTTCAAAAGTCCAAAAAGATTTTAAGTGTGTTTTAGTATAAAATTTTGAAAAATTCAAAAAGATTTTCGACAACTGGTGTTGGAGAGCTGATTTTCAAAATTCCAAGTGCTAAGCATGATGAACAAAAGGTTTGGGAGAGTTTGTTTGAGATGGAAAATTGTTTGAAAAGAAAAATGATATTTCTACAAGTGGTTCATCAGAGATTAAAATTGTAAAATCATTTATTGATTGATTAATACATGCAAGTGGTATATAAATTTGTTAAATTTTAAATTTGTGAAATTTACTTTGAGGTAGAGGATGTGCAGGTTAGCTAGGTTTTGAATTCTGAGCAGAGAGAGAGCCAGGTTTCGATTCTAGAACCTGTGAAAGCCAGACTACGATCCCAAGTACAACTTAAGGGGGAGTCTGATAGCAAAGGGGAGTCTGTAGATAGTAGAGCCAGATTTAGATCCTGAAGATCATGCAAATTGCAGATGCTGATGAACTTAAGGAATCAAGAGACCTGATCAAGAGATTTAGAGTGAGATTAGAGCCAGGTGGAGATCCTGGAGATGAAAAGAAGACAAAGATTGAGGATGCTTTACATTGTCAGATACTTTGGGAGAGATTGAGAAGACTGATAAAAATTGAAGATTGAAGACTCGACACAGAAGACTTCATCAACATCCGAAGGGGAGTCTGTTGGTGCATACGTCTGTCAACTTCTTCTTGTATCGAGTCTTGTACTAGATTGTATAGATCAGGGCACGAAGTAGGAGAAATTAGGATTTAGGGGTATTTCGCACGAAATAGGAAACAGCTATCTGGTTATTTCGCACGAAATGACTATTTCGTGTGAAATTGATTTCGCACCAACTGTTTCGTACGAAATAGCCTGCCTATATATATTTGCCTTGTGATCTTCATTTGTAACTTTCCGGTTTCAGTGCCGAACTGCTGCCGAAGTGTCTACTCGCTGTAAAACGTTGTTATATCAATCAAAAGACAGTTTAAAGTGAATTGCAAGCTGAATCAACTTGATACGTTTGTTTCCGCCTTTCGTATTGAGCTAAAACTCTTCTGAACGACTCGTTTGGTCGTGTAAAGGATCCTACACCAATATATTTAGAGTTTAACTTGTCCGTTATATCAAAATGCAGCACACCTTTCTAGGGTGGTACTTTCTGTTGAATCTTATTCCTTATGGAGAACTCAAGAGGTTTGCGACTCTCATCGACATTGATTTTCTGCCAATTACTGGCAGCTTTCAGACGATCATAGATTCGTATGATGCTATCCGTTGTCTCCAGGGTAATTTCAGATCCTGATAATTGGACTTACTAAACTTCTGTCCATCAAGCAGACGTTTGACATTCCATCTATACAAGGTCTCCAAAGGAGCATCCTTGATGCTTATATACTAACTATTAGTTATAGGATAACCTATTTAGGGTGAGATAGTCATTCTTATCACTACTACTTTAATCAATATTAAGGAATAGCTAACCTCATGGTTAGTCGAACAAATAGACGATCCTGGGCAGCTGATAGCAATTCTTAATCTTTACCTAGTTAAAGTCCCGGTAATTAATGCATAAGCATATTGCACCGTGCTTTCTTTTATCAACAATAATTAGAGCTCCTAAGACGATGAGCTAGCTATACAAGCCTATCTCCATAATGATTGGCTCTTAATTCTTCCATTTTCGTCGGTGCTAATCGATATAAGTTTCTATGACAGATACGACTCCTAATAGGATGTCAATCCTAACTCCACTTTGCCTCTCTGGAGGTAACCATGGAAGTTTGTCACTTATGCCATGCAAATAACACATCTATTTTCACGAGTACATGGATGCCTTAAGTAGAAACGCCTACTCAAGCATTTCTATAATGGATATTGTAACACCTGTGTTTGTAATCCTTGTGAACAGTTCTGTTATCAATAAAACAATGTTATTTGATCCAAATGTTTGTTTTGCTATGTTTTACATTTTTCATGTTTTGACTTTTATCCAATTTCAAACTCTATATCACTTTCTGGAGAGTTATACGCAAACTGGTGCGTAAACGTACTCAGTTTAATGCGAGAAATACTCCGGAACATCAACATATACTTAACATACCTTAAATAACCTTTACATAACTTAGAAATAAGTTTTGAAGGCTTTGGTATGGCAAAAACAAGTTAATTCGCTTACAGGGACTAAACTTGACAAACTGCGAAAGTATGACGATTCGTACTGGAACAGACATTCCGGAACATGACCACAAGTTAAACACACCTTAAATACCCTTTACATAGCTTAGAAATAGGCTTTGAGGGGTTTGGTGTGCTAAAATAAACTTTTGGATCATTCAGGGACTAAAAGTGTCAAAAAGTGCACAAGTTTGCACTTTCGCGCATAACTTACGTTCTGAATACATCCGGACACCCAAAAATTTATGTAAGCATGACTATAATATATTTTAGTGTTCGCCATAAGAAAAATCCATTCGTCGCGTCATTTGGATCGTTTTTCGCGCTTATGCGCATTCCGTCGTAATTAAGCGAACATCGCGTTCGTACGACCAAACGAACCATCATCCGGCATATTTTTGAGCATGTTTTAAGTTACCTATACTTTAACTTCATTTTAGAGCTTTGAAATGGGGTTAACGGGCCTTAAACGTGTCGGAAATGGCTGAAACAAGGTGCAGGGACTGAAAATGCAATTCTGCCAAACTAGGTGCTAGCGCACCGCTACAATATAAGTGTAACGGTGCGCTAGGGGTCTGCAGACCAGATTCAATGTTCAGAACAGCCTGTTTGCAGCTGGTTTCCACTCCCATTTCCCTTGCCAAGTGTTGATACCTTATGGTGAGTGGCCAAATTAGTCACCATAACATTCCGACAAGTGTACGGTATTGATCGTGCCTCCTTTTCCATGAAACGATCCTAACGGTGGACCGAAAACTATAAATACCCCACCCCCCATGCTTCAAAATCACAAGAACTTTGATTTGAGAAACTCTAAGTTGAAACTATTGTTTCATACCTGAGATTTTTGAATCGAAGTTAGCATTCGGGGACCCTTCGTAAGTATTCTTTCGTTCTTTTCCTTATTTTATTGCTTTTCGAGTCAGAAAGTCAAACTTTGTTTGACTTTCAGCGTTGACCAGTAATGGTCAATTCGAAGTTCGTTTGAACTTCGCAACGTGAGTGTAATCACGTTGGTCATAGTCCCTTGGGACTATGCCCACTGATTACCACGTTGTCTAGAGTCGTAGGGTAGGCGATCTGATAAATCGCCTATACCTTCGAACTCGACCCATTTGGTCGATCATTAGGATCGGACCAAATACATTAGGTGACCATAGTAGGTAGGGAATAACCTTCCGAGGTTATACCCTATGGTCACATCGTTTGAGTAGTTGTATGATAGGTTGTTTATATGCCTTAGGTAAATTACCAGAATACCCTTTTCATACATAATTGGTAATTTAGCATATGTAACCTAAACTTTTGCCACATAACTGATTATGTAACATGTTTAGGCATATAACACTTGTCATAGGGCTGGTTAGGCGTTCCGAACGCGTTTCACACGCACGATGCGTTAAAATAGCATAAGCTACCTAAACGGATCGTAATGGGTCGATAAGACTTAGGTTAAGTTTCATTTAGCATGTAGGCTTTGTTAAACCATATCACATGAGTTCCTACACTCATTTGGTTTACAAACCCTAATGCTACCCAGTCTTCCGATATAGGTCCGGTTTATTAACATAGTTACCTATATTAGGTGCCGTTTGATTCCGAGATCTCTAGCATTACTTGGTGGTTATCTTTAGACATCTGAGCAATCACAAGTGAGTACATAGACCCCTCTTTTACTGTTTTCCAAACTGTTTTGGGGTGGAACACATGTGCCTACTTGTTACTTTCATGCTTTACATGTTTTCACATCATATACCTGCTATGTTCGTTAGTACATTATAGTACATGATTTCATTACATTTCATGCTAGGTGTGCCCATTGTGTGCATTACTTAGTACATCGTTTTACATGACATTTCATGCTAGGTGTGCCCATTGTGTGCATTACTTAGTACATCGTTTTACATGACATTTCACGCTATGTATGTTCATTTGATTACATACTTAGTGCATTGTTTTCACATGCTTACATTTTGGTATGACATTTGGTTTGTTTACATGGGACAATACATTCATTAACAATGATCACGCCGTTCGTTAGTAGGTAGTGGTACCATAGGAATTGACAACTCCCGTTCCGGACATCCCAGGGAAAGGGGACAGAAAGGAATGACCGAATTCGATGATATAAGACAGATAGACCTTTAATTTGTTTAAGGGTTTATCACCACAGTCACCAGGCTTGGATGTATGCATTTTCACAATACCACATAAATGTTCATATTCAGTATTAGCATGCATTTTCCACAAGACATAATATTGATTTAAACCATGTTTTACTTCAATACTTTGTTTTCGTGCATATGGTTTAGTTGAGACATTTCACTTGCCATACATGACATTTTGACATAGACATTTTACACAAAGACATTTGACAAAGACATTTGACAAAGACATTTGACAAAGACATTTGACAAAGACATTTGACAAAGACATTTGACATGGATATTTGACATAGACATTTTGACATGATTTACCTTTGACACATAAACATGATTGACATTTGTTTTACACTACATGATTTATATCTTGACATAAACACTTTGACATATTATCCAATACATTTGACAATTGGTTTAGACATAGACATCTTACATTGTTTGGTTTGGTTTGATTAAGTGATTAAGTAACGATGCGTGTGTAATATGATACAAGCATGGTGGATACGCCGCTGGTACTTCCTATATATAAGTGTTTGTATGGTATTACATGTCGTAACGTTATTTGAATCATTTCAATATTGAGACATAGAACATTTTATACAAATAGCATACTTTTCACAAGACATTGTTAACAAACATCTTACTTCATACAAACTCATTTTTACATGGTTAATCATTTAACCTTACATTTACTTATACACATCATCTGATCTTATCGTTTTCAAATGAATTACAAGACAAAGCAAATTATAAGGTTCATGACTAAACATTTTTCTTAAACATAAGTCATGAATCCTATTTTCACAAAACCTATGTATCTCACAGGCATTTTTATGCTGACGTACCTATTTTCACATGTGTTTTCAGGAGCTTTTCCATAGGATGTTGATCATGATACTAGGGCGGACCTGTGCCTTAGAGACTTTAAAAGAAGATAGACTATGTTTAATTATGTTATAAACTCTGTATTTCTGTTTAAAACAATGAAACTCTTGTGTTGTTAAATAAAATACAACTTTGTATGCCATGGTTATGAAACAATTAATTCTGTTACAACACTCCCCGACGTTTTCCGCCACGTTTTGTATGTTACACGTGGTCGGGGTGTGACAGAAGAGTTGGTATCAGAGCCAATGGTTATAGGGAATTAGGTTATTAGTAATGCTTTGACCTAGACTATAACTTTTCTAGGACCCTAACACAAGTTATCTTGTGTTTAGATCTTAAAACATGCACATCACCTATCCTTAGGTGATTATCAAAACAAGAACCAAATTTTTCCGAAACGATTTTTGAAAAACAATCATTTGTTTTTGGATAATTTATTACAAGGTTTTGAACCCTCTTTTGTAAGGTTTTGAACCCTTTCGGTTTAACTAAAATTCTTGGCCTTGTGCCTTCAAATTTTTAAAATCCCGTCAAGGTTTTGAGTTTTAAATAATGTGAACACGTGCAAACTGGAAGGGTGAATGCCTGTATTCTGGGTTTTCTGTCTAGGCAAGCACTTCGTATACATCTCATCAGACGCGAGACCAGTTGTGCTTACCTGGGAATTCTTGGGATGAGTGTTCACTTATAGGCGAGCATGTCTTCATTATACATTATTTTTGACCCATTTACTTTGATTAGTCACTGTGATTCGTTTGTTTGCTTGGTAATGCGGACGAATGATCACCATCTTTGCTTTTGTTGATTTTGTTTCATCTCATTCTCTTCATCCAATCATCTCACTCGTTTCCTTTCATGTTTTCCTCTTTTAGAATGCCTCCTCGACGCGAGAACCAGATAGCAACTGCTGAATTGGCAGAAATCATTGCGCAGCAGATGGCTGCTCAATTTCCAAATCTCTTTGCTCAATGGAACCAGGCCAACAACAACAACAATGTTCCATGCAAATACAAGGATTTTAACTCGGCTAAACCACTCAAGTTTAGTGGTTCTGAAGGAGCAACTGGGCTTCTTCAGTGGTTTGAGAGCATTGAGAATACTTTTCGCCACGTGCAGTGCCCGGATAATCGCAAGGTCGAGTTTTCTTCGAGCGTGTTTCAGAAGAGGGCTCTTACATGGTGGAATGGGGTAATGAGAGACCGAGGTGCAGAAGTTGCTCTCGCACAGACATGGGCTGAACTTAGAGTCCTTATGATGAGGGAATTCTGTCCTCGCCATGAACAGCGAGCGTTGGAGAAAGAGTTTGATGTATTGAAGCAAGATAGTGGTGAGCACAGGGCATATACTGACAGGTTTGAGGAGTTGAGTCTGCTTTGCCCAACAATGGTCACCCCACTCGACAAGGCTATCGAAAGATACATCGACGGCCTACCTGACTCGGTACAAGACATCCTTACTGGTAGTAACCCTGCCACACTCCGTCAGGCGATCGAGTTATCAGCGACATTGACTGAGTCGCAGATTCGTAAGAATAAGCTGCACAGGAAGGGTGACAAGGGCAAGAAACAATCGGTTGAGAAGGAAGATAGCAAGAAAGGTCAAAACGGGAATGGAAAGGTTTCTGGTTCATCGAAGAGGGCAAAGAAGCGTAAGGCTTCCCAAAACTATGCTGTCACTGCCCAAGCTAACCAGGCAGCTCCCAACCAACCCGCACAGCCTCCAGCGAAGAAACCCTATTCAGGGAATGCACCTTTGTGCAATAGATGCAACAGTCACCACCAGCCGCAACTTCCATGCCGTTTCTGTACTAACTGTGGGAAGTCAGGCCATCTTGCCAATTTTTGTCGGTCTGCTCAGAATCCCGCGGTTCAGAACCCGGCTCAACAAGTTGCTCAGCCTCTTGCTCAGCAACAGGGCCAAGCTGCACGTCCACAATACCCACCTGGTGCTTGTTATAACTGTGGGGATCTGACCCACTACAGAAACCGGTGCCCAAGGCTAGCAAACCAGAACCAGAACCAGAACCAGAACCAGAACCAGAATCAGAATCAGGCTCCGGCTCGAGGCCGAGCTTTTAACATGAATGCCCAAGAGGCGCAGGCAGACGATAATGTGGTGAACGGTACGTTCTTTATTAATAATCAGCCTGCATCTGTTCTCTTTGATTCGGGTGCCGACAAGAGTTTTGTGTCTTTGTCTTTTGAGCCGATGCTTCGCGTGTCTAGAACAAAACTAAGTAAATCTTTGACAGTAGAGGTTGCTAGTGGTGAACCCGTTATTCTTGATTCTGTTCTTCACAACTGCCAGTTGAACCTTAACGATCATCTTTTTCCAATCGAACTTACGCCTATGCAACTTGGAAGCTTCGACGTTATTGTGGGAATGGATTGGTTATCCAAGCATCGCGCGGAGATAGTTTGTTCTGAGAAGATTGTTCGTGTGCCGCTTTCGACAGGCGAGATCCTACAAGTTCAAGGTGAGAAACCTGCCGGTGGTCTCAAACTCATGTCTAGTTTTAAAGCTCGGAAATATCTGCGGAAGAACTATGTGGCTTTCTTAGCACATGTTACAGAAGATAAAGGCAAGGGTAAGTCTATTTCAGATATTCCTGTCGTTCGGGATTATTTTGAAGTATTCCCTGAAGATTTACCTGGTCTACCTCCAGCACGCCAAGTCGAGTTCCGTATTGATCTCGTACCTGGTGCCAACCCCATTGCCAGAGCTCCATATCGTCTTGCACCATCTGAGATGCAAGAGTTGTCTAAGCAGCTTCAGGAGCTCTCTGACAAAGGTTTTATCCGTCCTAGCTTTTCACCCTGGGGTGCTCCCGTTCTTTTTGTCAAGAAAAAAGATGGATCCTTTAGGATGTGTATCGATTATCGTGAGCTTAACAAGCTTACCATCAAGAATCGATATCCCCTACCTCGCATCGATGATCTCTTTGATCAGTTACAAGGCGCTTCTTATTTTTCAAAGATTGATCTGCGATCTGGATATCATCAGCTTCGGGTGCATGAAGAAGATATTCCGAAGACAGCGTTCCGTACTCGTTATGGACATTATGAGTTCACAGTCATGCCATTTGGTTTGACTAATGCTCCGGCCGTTTTCATGGACTTAATGAATAGGGTCTGCAAACCTTATTTGGATCAGTTCGTCATTGTTTTTATTGACGACATCTTGATATACTCTAAGACGCAAGCTGATCACGAGCAACATCTTCGTCTTACTCTGGAACTCCTAAAGAAAGAGCAACTTTTCGCCAAATTCTCCAAGTGTGAATTTTGGCTTAAAGAGGTTCAATTTTTAGGACATATTATCAACGAACGAGGTATTCATGTAGATCCCTCCAAGATCAGTGCGATTAAGGATTGGGATACGCCTACTACTCCTACTGAGGTTCGTTCTTTTCTTGGTCTAGCGGGTTATTATCGCCGCTTCATAGAAAACTTCTCGAAGATTGCAGTTCCTCTAACTGCTCTAACTCAGAAGAAAATGCCCTTTTACTGGGGATACAAACAAGAGGAAGCTTTTCAACGCTTGAAGCAGAAGCTTTGCGATGCGCCTGTTCTATCATTGCCTGAGGGTGATGATGATTTTGTCGTGTATTGTGATGCATCGAAATTGGGTCTTGGTTGTGTTCTGATGCAAAGGAACAAAGTCATAGCCTATGTATCGAGGCAGTTGAAGATACATGAGAAGAACTACACCACTCATGATCTTGAGTTGGGTGCAGTTGTCTTCGCTCTCAAAATCTGGAGACACTATTTGTACGGTACAAAATGTGTGGTTTTCACAGACCACAAAAGTCTTCAACACATCTTCAACCAGAAAGAACTCAACATGAGACAACGACGTTGGGTTGAACTTTTAAACGACTATGACTGCGAAATTCGCTACCATCTTGGTAAGGCGAATGTCGTAGCTGATGCATTGAGTCGTAAGGAACGTACTAAGCTTCATTGTGTTCGTGTTCAATCTGTTATTCAAGCTCGATCTGATATTCAAGCACGCATTTCTCAGGCTCAACAATCTTGTGTTTCTCAAGGTTTGATGGATAAGGAATTTCCTTACCACATAACACCTGCTTTGGAACTGAAGGACAATGGATCGTATTACTTCATGGACCGTTTGTGGGTCCCAAGCCAGGATGACCTTCGTACCTTGCTTATGGATGAAGCCCATAAGTCTCGTTATTCTATTCATCCGGGCTCAGATAAGATGTATAAGGATCTTCGTATTCACTATTGGTGGCCTGGTATGAAGAAAGACATTGCCTTATACGTATCAAAATGCCTTACTTGTCTTAAGGTTAAGGCTGAACATCAGCGTCCTTCTGGTTTATTGGTGCAACCAGAGATCCCAGTTTGGAAATGGGAAAACATTACTATGGATCTTGTTACCAAACTTCCACGCACTAAGAAAGGTCATGATGCCATCTGGGTAGTCGTTGATCGTCTTACAAAGTCAGCACATTTCTTGCCAATCCGTGAGGATTTTCCTGCTGACAGACTTGCTCAAATCTATGTGGATGAAATTGTAGCTCGACATGGTGTTCCTTTGAACATCATTTCTGACAGAGATGCTCGTTTCACTTCTCATTTTTGGAGAACCATGCAATCTGCTATGGGGACCCAACTTAATCTGAGCACAGCTTATCATCCACAAACAGATGGTCAATCTGAGAGAACAATCCAGACACTGGAGGATATGCTTAGAGCTTGTGTGATCGATTTTGGTGGTAGTTGGGATTCACATCTTAAATTGATTGAATTCTCCTACAACAACAGTTATCACACTAGCATCAAAATGGCTCCTTTCGAGGCTCTCTATGGTCGAAAATGTCGTTCACCAGTCTGCTGGAATGAGATCGGCGAGGCCCAACTTACTGGACCTGCCCTCATTTTAGAGACAACAGATAAGGTCAAGAAAGTTCGCGATAACCTTCAGGCAGCTCAGAGCCGTCAGAAGATTTACGCGGACCCAAAACGCAAAGCCTTGGAATTTCAAGTCGGTGATCGAGTATTACTTAAGGTCTCACCTTGGAAAGGTGTGATCAGATTTGGAAAGAAAGGAAAACTTGCACCTAGATACGTTGGACCATTCAAGATCGTCGAAAGAATCGGTAAGGTAGCCTACAGACTTGAGTTACCTCCTGAACTTGGAAATGTTCATCCAACTTTTCACGTGTCCAATCTCAAGAGGTGTTTAACTGATGAGAACCTCCACATACCGCTTGACGAAATTCGTGTTGGCAAAACACTGAAATTTGTCGAGAAGCCAATGGAAATCATGGAACGTGAAGTCAAGTGGCTTAAACGTAGGCGCATTCCTTTGGTCAAAGTTTGCTGGGAAGCTAAACGTGGACCTGAGTTTACTTGGGAACGCGAAGATCAAATGAAAGCGAAATATCCACATCTTTTCCCACAAGTTTCCTCTAAATAAATTTCGGGACGAAATTTCCACAAGTAGGGGAGACTGTAACACCTGTGTTTGTAATCCTTGTGAACAGTTCTGTTATCAATAAAACAATGTTATTTGATCCAAATGTTTGTTTTGCTATGTTTTACATTTTTCATGTTTTGACTTTTATCCAATTTCAAACTCTATATCACTTTCTGGAGAGTTATACGCAAACTGGTGCGTAAACGTACTCAGTTTAATGCGAGAAATACTCCGGAACATCAACATATACTTAACATACCTTAAATAACCTTTACATAACTTAGAAATAAGTTTTGAAGGCTTTGGTATGGCAAAAACAAGTTAATTCGCTTACAGGGACTAAACTTGACAAACTGCGAAAGTATGACGATTCGTACTGGAACAGACATTCCGGAACATGACCATAAGTTAAACACACCTTAAATACCCTTTACATAGCTTAGAAATAGGCTTTGAGGGGTTTGGTGTGCTAAAATAAACTTTTGGATCATTCAGGGACTAAAAGTGTCAAAAAGTGCACAAGTTTGCACTTTCGTGCATAACTTACGTTCTGAATACATCCGGACACCCAAAAATTTATGTAAGCATGACTATAATATATTTTAGTGTTCGCCATAAGAAAAATCCATTCGTCGCGTCATTTGGATCGTTTTTCGCGCTTATGCGCATTCCGTCGTAATTAAGCGAACATCGCGTTCGTACGACCAAACGAACCATCATCCAGCATATTTTTGAGCATGTTTTAAGTTCCCTATACTTTAACTTCATTTTAGAGCTTTGAAATGGGGTTAACGGGCCTTAAACGTGTCGGAAATGGCTGAAACAAGGTGCAGGGACTGAAAATGCAATTCTGCCAAACTAGGTGCTAGCGCACCGCTACAATATAAGTGTAACGGTGCGCTAGGGGTCTGCAGACCAGATTCAATGTTCAGAACAGCCTGTTTGCAGCTGGTTTCCACTCCCATTTCCCTTGCCAAGTGTTGATACCTTATGGTGAGTGGCCAAATTAGTCACCATAACATTCCGACAAGTGTACGGTATTGATCGTGCCTCCTTTTCCATGAAACGATCCTAACGGTGGACCGAAAACTATAAATACCCCACCCCCCATGCTTCAAAATCACAAGAACTTTGATTTGAGAAACTCTAAGTTGAAACTATTGTTTCATACCTGAGATTTTTGAATCGAAGTTAGCATTCGGGGACCCTTCGTAAGTATTCTTTCGTTCTTTTCCTTATTTTATTGCTTTTCGAGTCAGAAAGTCAAACTTTGTTTGACTTTCAGCGTTGACCAGTAATGGTCAATGCGAAGTTCGTTTGAACTTCGCAACGTGAGTGTAATCACGTTGGTCATAGTCCCTTGGGACTATGCCCACTGATTACCACGTTGTCTAGAGTCGTAGGGTAGGCGATCTGATAAATCGCCTATACCTTCGAACTCGACGCATTTGGTCGATCATTAGGATCGGACCAAATACATTAGGTGACCATAGTAGGTAGGGAATAACCTTCCGAGGTTATACCCTATGGTCACATCGTTTGAGTAGTTGTATGATAGGTTGTTTATATGCCTTAGGTAAATTACCAGAATACCCTTTTCATACATAATTGGTAATTTAGCATATGTAACCTAAACTTTTGCCACATAACTGATTATGTAACATGTTTAGGCATATAACACTTGTCATAGGGCTGGTTAGGCGTTCCGAACGCGTTTCACACGCACGATGCGTTAAAATAGCATAAGCTACCTAAACGGATCGTAATGGGTCGATAAGACTTAGGTTAAGTTTCATTTAGCATGTAGGCTTTGTTAAACCATATCACATGAGTTCCTACACTCATTTGGTTTACAAACCCTAATGCTACCCAGTCTTCCGATATAGGTCCGGTTTATTAACATAGTTACCTATATTAGGTGCCGTTTGATTCCGAGATCTCTAGCATTACTTGGTGGTTATCTTTAGACATCTGAGCAATCACAAGTGAGTACATAGACCCCTCTTTTACTGTTTTCCAAACTGTTTTGGGGTGGAACACATGTGCCTACTTGTTACTTTCATGCTTTACATGTTTTCACATCATATACCTGCTATGTTCGTTAGTACATTATAGTACATGATTTCATTACATTTCATGCTAGGTGTGCCCATTGTGTGCATTACTTAGTACATCGTTTTACATGACATTTCATGCTAGGTGTGCCCATTGTGTGCATTACTTAGTACATCGTTTTACATGACATTTCACGCTATGTATGTTCATTTGATTACATACTTAGTGCATTGTTTTCACATGCTTACATTTTGGTATGACATTTGGTTTGTTTACATGGGACAATACATTCATTAACAATGATCACGCCGTTCGTTAGTAGGTAGTGGTACCATAGGAATTGACAACTCCCGTTCCGGACATCCCAGGGAAAGGGGACAGAAAGGAATGACCGAATTCGATGATATAAGACAGATAGACCTTTAATTTGTTTAAGGGTTTATCACCACAGTCACCAGGCTTGGATGTATGCATTTTCACAATACCACATAAATGTTCATATTCAGTATTAGCATGCATTTTCCACAAGACATAATATTGATTTAAACCATGTTTTACTTCAATACTTTGTTTTCGTGCATATGGTTTAGTTGAGACATTTCACTTGCCATACATGACATTTTGACATAGACATTTTACACAAAGACATTTGACAAAGACATTTGACAAAGACATTTGACAAAGACATTTGACAAAGACATTTGACATGGATATTTGACATAGACATTTTGACATGATTTACCTTTGACACATAAACATGATTGACATTT
The DNA here is from genome assembly GCA_030545235.1 of Helianthus tuberosus. Classification (NCBI taxonomy): domain Eukaryota; kingdom Viridiplantae; phylum Streptophyta; class Magnoliopsida; order Asterales; family Asteraceae; genus Helianthus; species Helianthus tuberosus. The sequence goes on along the minus strand of CM060394.1, from coordinate 112,561,911 downwards.
GTTTTACACTACATGATTTATATCTTGACATAAACACTTTGACATATTATCCAATACATTTGACAATTGGTTTAGACATAGACATCTTACATTGTTTGGTTTGGTTTGATTAAGTGATTAAGTAACGATGCGTGTGTAATATGATACAAGCATGGTGGATACGCCGCTGGTACTTCCTATATATAAGTGTTTGTATGGTATTACATGTCGTAACGTTATTTGAATCATTTCAATATTGAGACATAGAACATTTTATACAAATAGCATACTTTTCACAAGACATTGTTAACAAACATCTTACTTCATACAAACTCATTTTTACATGGTTAATCATTTAACCTTACATTTACTTATACACATCATCTGATCTTATCGTTTTCAAATGAATTACAAGACAAAGCAAATTATAAGGTTCATGACTAAACATTTTTCTTAAACATAAGTCATGAATCCTATTTTCACAAAACCTATGTATCTCACAGGCATTTTTATGCTGACGTACCTATTTTCACATGTGTTTTCAGGAGCTTTTCCATAGGATGTTGATCATGATACTAGGGCGGACCTGTGCCTTAGAGACTTTAAAAGAAGATAGACTATGTTTAATTATGTTATAAACTCTGTATTTCTGTTTAAAACAATGAAACTCTTGTGTTGTTAAATAAAATACAACTTTGTATGCCATGGTTATGAAACAATTAATTCTGTTACAACACTCCCTGACGTTTTCCGCCACGTTTTGTATGTTACACGTGGTCGGGGTGTGGCAGATATCTTCTTTGAATACCACTAGCTGACTTTGGTAGAATATGACCATTGGAAATATCTTAGTGGTTCCATGCATTAAACCTCCATACTAATTAGGCATGGAAGCAATCTATGGGACACATTAGGATACACCAATCCTCATATGGCACCTTTATTAAACATAGTTTGGCATTCGTAGTTGATAGAAATCAACGCGATAATAATAAAATAACATTTATTGTCGTACTCTATATGGAGAAAGAGCACTCTAGATTCTTACGAAAGGATCATTGTCGAGAATGGAAGAAACGGTCTTATAGTTTTCATTGGTAAGTTCTACCTTATACTTAATATCTGGAGTTCTTATGAGTATAATCAAAAGTTTGCTAAGCTTATGGTTTGTCAAAAACTTATCATTTCCCAGAATTAAAACAAGACACTTAGCAGAAATGTTATTGATAAATGATAAGGAATGTACCTGATGCTATTTTTGATATATACTGTCTCTGGCATTCATCCGATAGTTCAGGCATTTCCTTTCTTAGTCTCTCCAGGTTTAGCTATACTTTCTTTGGTAGCTTTAGGGAAATTAGTATTGATGTGGCCCTTCTTGCCATAGCTGAAATAGACTGCATTCTTTATGCCCTTACATTCGTAGGACTGGTGACCAGTTCTTTTACAGCTGCCACATTGCTTTGGCTTTTGGTTTGATCGACACTGTTCCCAGTGTCTTCTTTTGCAGGTTTTGCATGTAGGCTTTTTATTGGAATCTTGTTGGTTCCTTTCGAAGTCGGATTTGCCCTTCTTCTTAGAATTCTGGGAGTTATCCTTCTCCCTCTGTCTTTTCTCATTAGTCTCAGTTTTGACCGATTTTTGTCTCACTATATCTAGAGTGAGGGACAAGGATAGATCCACAGTTGATCTGAACGTGGTTGGCTTTGAAGCCTTCACATTCCCTTTTATTTCCGGTGCCAAAACACCGATGAAACGCTCAATGCATTTAGGTTCAGGGGTAATTAAATAGGGTACTAATCTTGACATGGAGTTGAAGTCGGTAACATATTGTTGACAATCTAGGTTTTTCATTGTGAGAGTCAAAAAATCTGTCTCCACTTTTTCCACTTCGTGTTATGGGCAATAAGTTTCCCTGATAAGATCCACAAACTTGGACCATCCCATATTGTATAGGGGAATTTTCCCCGTGGACTGTATTATGGCTTTCCACCATGCGAGGTCCTCGTCCTTGAAAGATTGTGAAACGAATTTTACCACATCCTTTTAGCACAACTGCTGATGTCCACAACAGTTTCCATTTCATCGAGCCATTTCATGGCATCGATCGCCCCTTTTTCCCCATCGAAATTTCTGGGTTTGAATGAGACAAAGTATTTGTATGTGCACCCATCTTTAGTTGAATGGGGCTTATCATGAAGCACTAACTTTTGAGGTTCGCTCTTCGCATTTGAAGAGTGAACGGAGCTCTCCTTGCGAGCTGATGTATGTTGTTTTGTATGGGACTTTGAGCGAGTAGCACTCGACTCCTTATTGTCCTCATGAACTTTACACACAGCTCTACTAACTACTGCGTCAATCATGGCCTGAAGATCAGCACCATTAACATTTACATTTGCATCATTGTTTCTATTTGCAGTACTGCTGTGTGCTTCATCAGAATCCACCATTTTGAAGCTTTGGTACTAAACACCAATAATAACAACTGATTAGTTGTAAAAGTAATAGTTAGTCATCGTATTTGATGATTATCAAGCCATGGTATCATCAAACCATATCAGCTATTAGGTTTTAACTTCCTTATAGTATGTTATTTGAATGTATATCAATTATATTTGGCCCGGGTCACAAAAGGGACCATTAATGGCATTTAAGGTTTGGACCGAGTCCATTACCTTTTTGACAGGGGATCACAATGCCACAACTGTCTTTGTCATATAGACGATTATGAGTAGCTCGATGGCTAGCCTTAAAGGACTTTTAATATATATATATATATATATATGGCACGGAGGCCCGTCCTAGGGACGTAAAATGATATGACATAAAGCCTAGCCATGAAGGACATAAGTAACCATATGGCATAAAGGCCTTGTCGCAAAGGACATTAGTTTATAAGCCGCAATCTTATTAGATCAGGGGCTTTAAGGCTTGAACATAGTTCTTCACCTTTGGGCAGGGAGTTATAGACTACAACTGTCATCATTTTGAAAGTCGATTTATTTTGCCACATAGGCAAATCAACGGACATCACTAATGGATGTTATACATACATATATATATATATATCATAAATTTAGGATATTAGTCATGATCTTATCGATCTCATAGACTATATGGCTTGGGCATTGCCCATCGCCTTGGACGGTAAACCATAACGGTCACATTTGTAAATGTCACTAATGGACAATATAGTATATAGCCCGTAGGCGAAACATCACTAAAGGATGTTAAATAATGTGATCATCATATTAGATGATATTAGTCACTATCATTTTGATCTTTTTAGACTGTGAGGCTTGGACATAGTCCAGCATTTTTAGACACGGGGTCGTAGACCACAACTGTCGTTGTCTTTTTAGACAACAAGTTTAGCCCGTAGGCACTTCATCACTAACAGATGTTTATACTTTGATCATCACATTGATGATAGTTGTCATGATCTAATTCGATCATATAGGCTTTAAGGCTTGGACATAGTCTAAATACCTTGACGACTGGTGTGGTTTCTCAAGTTACACTACCAGGAGTGTTAACATGTTCTTAGATGTTAACAAGAATTAATTGTCTTAAGAGGGTTTTACCATCATAGCATGTCTGTATTGACATATTGGCTAGGTTATACCATTAAGAAAATCTTTTGAGACTATTTAGCATATCGATAAAATTCGAATAAAATAGATACAATTGTTTGATAAAGGACGATATGAATACCTATATAAAAATTTTAAAACTTTCCATAAATCATTAGGAAGTTTACAATAGTGCCTTAATCAGGACTTTTAGTATCTTATTTGTCCACAGAGGACTTAAAAGGAAATTATAAGTCTGTATAAGGACTATCAGATATTATAAGTTCATATAGGGATTATATTGAAACAGTTTGCCCACAAAGGGATAAATAAAATGTCATATCATGTCTACAAAGGAGTTATAATGAAATATCCTGTCCACTAAGGGACTATAATGAAATCTTGTGTCCACGAAAGGGACTATTTCTAAATAGCTTATCCAAAAAGGGATTTTAATGAAATAACGCGTCCATGAAAGGACTGTATTAAAATGGCATGTCCACAAATGGGACCTTGCTGAACAGATGTCCTCTCAGGGACTTAAATCGAAAGATATGTTCATTAGGGAATTATAATAAACAAACGTCCATACAGGGACTATTTTGAAGTATGATGAAAGAACTATATGGAAATATGACGTCCACTAAGGTATTTTATTGTTATATAATGTTCACGAAGAGACTATTTTGAAATATAATGTCCTCGAAGGGACTTTATTGAAATACAATGTCCATGAAGGGACTATATTGAAATATAATGTCCATGAAGGGACTATAATAATTAATTGGCCATACAGGGATTTAGAGGAAAAACGAAATACAATGAAAGATCGATTTTCTAATGCCTTCCTTGCTTCATTCCGATTGTTTCTCTTCTTTGTTTGTCGTATGCCATAGCGACGCTGAATATTTCAGTGAATTTAATAAGCATTCCAGTTCAGGATTTGTTGCTAGGAGTAGGATCCAAGGATTTAATGATTAGAAAATTTTAAATTGGGTCACGGATTGGGTTTTGACTGGTCTAGTCCAAGTCTGGAATTCCAAAACTCGGAGATAGGAAAATAGGGATTAATAGCATCCACATGTATCATCTTCAATATGGGAGCCTCAGGGACCTTTTGGTATGGACTCCGAAGTCTGGCTAAAAGTTTAAATAGGTTTGATTTTGGGAATAGGTTCATAAAGGTCTTTCCTTCAACCGGTAGCACGCTTATTCTAGCCGTGGTACGATGTTTGGCGTTTCTTGGCCTCGGATGTGGAGAATTTCCATCAATGGCTTCTTTGCTTGGCGGCATATTCAAAACACATAAAATCAAAAACAATGTTTACTTAATAGGGATGAGAGCATTCCTATGTTAAGTCTAGACTCAGAAAGTCTAATGAATATGCTACTGTGTTATTTGAGATTAAACACTAAAGGCTAGTGTTTAATTCACTCAAACGTTGGCTCTGATACCAACCTGTCACACCCTGATATTTACAACTCAGCCCGGTGGGCCCGGTGGGGAGTATCGTGACGTAAGATTGGTATCGTCATGGTCAAACATACACAGAATAGCATAGCGGAAATCTTGGAATATAAAATATTATTACAAACACAAATGTCTGAAAATATCAAAGTATTACGTACAGACAAGCTTGTAATAATCCGTAGGCGGATCATTTAAAACAAAAGAAGTTTATCAGACTAATGGCTTATGCAAAGGAGTTGCAAGTTCCTCGTCTAACTATCCCGAGCAGCTTCCAGCCTATTTACGTATTTGTACATGTCACTTAGACTTTTGAAAATACGTCAATTTTCACTGGTAAATACAATCAACCGACACATTTGAAAAATGTTTCATAAATTGGTTTAGCTGCACAAGGCAGGAAAATATTTTATACTTGGGACAAACTATATCTCATTTTATCAGTTTTACATAACTTGCTCTACATACGGGGCCCGGTACTATGCCGGTACAAGATTAACCGACACACCACTTATTCCCTTATTGGGAAACCCATATTGGGTATAAAGTTTAATTAAATAACCATATTGCATCTGTCGGGTGTATGCCTACACCCCGTGCTTAGGACGTGGCCATTTGCAACTAATGAGTCAAGGATATCCAGGACACGGTCGCATTAACCCCCAATGTGTCACAACCCGACCGCGTAAAACAATAAACCGCGGCGGAAACGTCGGGGAGTGTAGAAACAGAATTATTGTTTCACAACCATGGTAATTAAAGTTATGTTTTATTTATTAACAAAAGGTGTTACATTGTCTTAAAACGAAAGAAACAAGATTACACAACATTATTTAAACTAATCTCGCTTCTTTTATGTCACTAAGGCCCGAGTCCACCCTAATGTATCCTGAATTAAATTGTTTGTAAAAGAATGTCTTATGAAAATATGTTATTTATGTAAAATGTAATATGTCTAAATTGAAATGATTTAAATAACGCTACGATATGTAGTACCATAAAAGCACTTATATATAGGAAGTACCAGCGGCGTATCCACCATACTTTTATCATATTACACGTCGCCTCGTTATGTAAATCACTTACCCAAACAAACCACCAAAATGTAATGTTCAAACAATTGTAGAAATGTTTATTGTGTAATCAAATGTCTATTGTCAAATGTAAAACATGTAATGTGTAAACAAATGTCATGTATGGTAAGTAAAGAGTAATTACTTAACCCCTGTAAAAATGAACAAAACAAAGTATTGAAATAAATCAAAGTTAAGTTTTGTAAAATAAATGCATGCTTTACTGATACAAACACTTATGCGGTAATGTTAAACGTATACATTCAAGCCTTGAGACTGTAAGATAAACCTTAGAACAAATCAAAGGTTATCAAAAATGTTTTCGGATTCAGTCATTTCCTACTTCCAAACAAACCTAGGAAGCTAGAAATGGGAGTTATCAACTCCTATGGTTAAAAGAAAAGGGGGACATGAACTCACAGTCTTACGTTCTTCGTAACCAACTGTAACTCAAAGCTTCTTCCGGCGTACACGACTACCTACAACGTACTACGGTTTATTAGACGAGCGGGTCGTGCCTTGACTAGTATTAATTAGTGTCTTTGAGTTACGTTCCTTTATGTCTTTAATATTATTCCAAGTTATATAATTATTTGTTAAAATAATAAATATTTTAACTTAAATTATATATACTTCATTTTGGAATATTAGTTAACATAATATATTTTACCTTGTCACATTTATGTATTTGTACATGAATAATTCCCCAATGATGGGTGTATTAGTATTCGTATTCTTATACTTTTATATTTTTGCCAAGTTTCAGTAGCGTATTCCGGTGTGTATTTATATGTGCGAGAATACGTATTTCCATTGTATTTATTAAGTATTCTCAAACTAAATCTTTGTATTACTTTTCCTGAATAATATTTCTAATAAGAATACATCAATATATATTTCCAAAATATATATTTTAAGAAATATTACATAGAGAAATTATTTATAATTTTTCCTTTGACAAAAATAATTGTATTTTCATGTAAACTTCAAAAATAATATATTTTCAAGTCCAACTTAGAAAATATATATATAAATCCATTTTTTTCATCCAAAAATAATACATTTCATGTTTATCTAAGAAAATATATATTTTCTTCCCAAAAATAATATATCTTCTAATAATCACAAGAAAAATATATATTTTTACTTGCCAAAAATAATATATTTTCTATTTGTAAAAAATATGATATATTTCATAATAATTGTAAAAATCATATTTTTGTTCTCTTGGTGTCCAATATACCTATTACCAAAATATACTTATGAATTAAATTCCAGAATATTTTTGTGAGTTATATTCCTTGTTCGGTTTCTCCAATATTTTGGGTATGGATTATATATTCATTCTCTTGGAATTTTGATAATATTTTGGATTGTAATTTCTTGGTATATTGGTGAGTTATATTATTTCAAGTCCTAAAATAATATAACTAATACACATAATATACAAATAATCACACACATGGTGACATCTAAATATATATTTTCCTAAATACATATTTAGTCATTTTTATTTACAAAAACCAACCTCCAATATTTATAATTTTTGTAACAAAAATTATGGCAAACTTTATATGAAAATTCATGGTTTAAAATATGCTTGTAAATATTTGTTCAAAAATATTTTTCTAAGTGCTTAATTTTTAGAAAATTTTTGACATAGTTTCCCCTAAAAATGGAGGTTTCCATGCTTTCAAAGCATATCATTTTCTTTTATAAATAAACACAATCAACAACAAATCAATCTACACTTACCAATTTGCCAAAATCAAGCATAAACTACTACCTCATGAACTTGAAAATTTACAAAAATGTGTAGTAACTTACTAGTGTGTTTAGTAAGCTTAGTTACCCTTTAAAGTGTGGTTGTTTCTTTAAAAACATCATTTTTAAAGAAATTAGATCTTCACAACTTGTAAATCATTTTTCTAAAAATATTTGTTCTTGGATTTTTCTTGTTAAATACATGATCCTACACTTGATTAACCACTAAAAATGTGGTTAATTCCTTTAAGAACCAAGATTAAGTAAACTTTGTATTTCTAACTTGATTTCTTGAAAAATCATTCTTGAAATCATAGATTTACAAGACTTTACACTCACTTTGTTCATCACTTTACAAGAAAAACAATTCATACTTTCAAGTTCATGATTTACATATGGATGATTACTTTGATCTTAACATAATCATCCTCTCATCTTGCTAGATTATGTATTTAATCACTATCTAGCAAGATCACATGATGATCTACATCAAATACATGAATAATCAACAATCATAACAACACATAAACATCATGATTTCTTATGTATTTACTCTTATGTTCAAGTTTCAAGATTCTTAGTGTTCTTCAAGATTAACAACATGTATCTTCTTTTAACCAACAAAATAAGATGTAAAATGAGATTAGGAGGGTCTTACTACTAGCACAAGGCTAGGGATGAACACAAGATGAAGATGATGATGAATTTGGTGGTTAAAAGCAAATGGTGAAGGTCCTTCAACTTCCAATGGCACCAAGCTTCCTATTTATGCTAGAGACACCTTGTGAACACCTTAGAATGCTAGATAATGGAGTGAAAATGGAGATGGTGTGGTGGTGATGAGTGGCCGTAAGTTATGGAGGAGATGGAGGAAGTTTATGTTGTGAAGAAGATGATGAATGAAAGAGGATGGATGTCTTGTGGTTATAAGTAATAATCTTCCAACATTTTAATGCCTAGTGGTTAATGTGTTCAATATCAAGTTAACATATCAAATTAAATATTGCAAAGAATCAAGGTGTGGGGCCACCTTAAGTGACCATGAACTGGGGGGGGGGGGGGTCTAGATTAGGGGTTAAACATTAGTTAGTTTATGTGGTTATATTTCAAGTAATCTAGTTAGGTTAGTTAGTTACTAGATGTTATATAGTGTGTTATGATGTTCGGGGACCATAACTAGCTTGGTAATGTTAAAACAATGCTTCTAGTGAAAATTTGGTGTTTCGGATAGTGTCTGGTTGTTCGGTTGGTTATTGGTTCGTTAAGGTGCTAAACTATGCAGTTTAGTGTGCTTTATGTTAAATTTTGTGATAGTTTTGATTCCCGATACTTAGGAAAGTATTCTGGACCATTTAACCATATTTCTGCATGATATTAGAGTGTTTAAATGCTGAACTTTGCTGATTTATGCAGAATTCTGCAGTTTATGTGAGTTTTAGTCACTTTCCGGCACTTAAACTATCTCTAGGAAGGCAGTTTTGTGATCCTTACTTTCCTACACACTATACTAGTGTAATACTTGGTTTCTGGCTCATTTTGTGTCTAAACACAATGTTTGTCTATGTACTGAACTCCGTCAGCATATTTCTGATTTTTCTGATAATTGTGCTAACTGTGTTTCGTGCATCATTTGAATCAATAAAGTTTGCATGCAATAATGATATGTCATTTGCAATATATGATGCACATGTATGTATATGGCAATAATCAGAAAGCAATTCAAGTCATTAATTGTAATTCAGCACAGTCATTATGCACTAATCATTGTTTAATAGTTGTATGGATACCTGGAATTTTGGCAGTTGTCACATTCTCCCCGTGTTAAGAAAATTTCGTCCCGAAATTTTAAGCTTTACTACTAGCTATAGGGGAGTTGGGGAATAAATGCGGGTATTTTGCTTTCATGCGGTCTTCACGCTCCCAAGTGAACTCTGGGCCGTGACGTGCATTCCATCGAACCTTGACAAGCTTAACACTACTCCTCCGAGTCTTGTTAACCTTCCAATATGTAACCACAACGGGTTCTTCAGTGAAATGAAGTGTGTCGTCAATGTGAACTTCTTTAGCAAGGATGACCACTGTTTCTTGTGTTGGACTTTTCTTCAGATTATACGTGAAATGTATCATGAACACCATTAAGTTCTGCTGGTAGCTCCAACTTGTACGCTACAGAACCAACCCTTTCTAAAATTTTGAACGGTCCGATATATCGTGGGTTCAACTTACCACGCTTCCAAAAGTGGGCCAGACCTTTCCAAGGTGAGACTTTTAACAACACCATATCACCCACTTCAAATTCCAAGCGTTTTCGTCTTTGGTCCGCGATGTATTGCAAAATACATCCTTTATTCATGTATAGTTTGTATCATTTTCCGTTACATTTAGATTCATTTTAGTTAGAATGTGCATACTATTGATCAGATTGTGTTTTTCCATGTCTTGATGCTTACATTTACTGAAAATCAAGTAAAAACGAGCCAAAATGTTGAATGCCCGGTCCTGGAGCAAGTTGATAAAAGAGTTAGAATTATTTTGGAGATTTTGGGAGTTCAAGCTAGGAATTTTTCGCAACAATCTGTTCATTTGGGGTTGTGGCGTCGCGCCACCAGAAATATGCACACCTGTGGCGTAGCGCCACCACTTAAATAGTAATTTATTGATTTTTATATCGTTGCGTTTTGCCACGACTGAAGTTAATAACCGTCGCGCGACGCGAGGGGGTGATATTACGGCGATTCCTTGTTACATGCTAGGGTTTGGTATAAATTCCCAAGAAATCATTCATTAACCCTAATTACGATTGGAGATCATCTTGGGCGATTTTGAGAGCAAGTTTTGAGCACTTTCGGAGATTTTGAAGCTAACGAATCATTGGTACGCGTTTGGGACGAAGGATTGAAGACTACACGGGTTTTCTAGTTCTTTGTTTTTGGTTTTTCCTTTTGAAACGCATTACAATGAATTCTTTGTTGAACATCTTTGAATTGTTTTTGTTTATTAACATGCTCGGCTAAATTTATAAACCACCTAGACTTGATGAACGGATTAATATAAAGTTTTTACCGTTTTCGTTGTTTGCATGATTATTATGGATTGATTGTGTTTAGTAAAGAGTTTGTTTTATTGATTTGATGTATATGCGTGCTTTAATTTGGTTTATTATTGTCAATTGCTTTGTGTGATTCTTAGCGACGGTCTTTATCACAACATAGAGTCATACTAGGGTTTAGATTTTGGTGAGTGTCTATATCACGTAAGAAATCTTAACTCTTTAGGGTGAAATTGGCCAATAACCCCTAGAAGTAATTGGTAGTAATTTACTAGGTTTTAGTGTTCTGCTAGTCCTAATACCTGGAAAGTGAGGGGCTATTAATAGGTCTTACCCGGGGAATTTCTTTAGACAGTCATTGGAAAAGATCGTGAATTTAGTTGCCCCGTCGGTTTATTAGTCTATCAAGTCAAGTTTAATAATCCAAACTACCCTAGATCTATGATTGGAAAAGAGTAGGTCAATATTAGGGTACTTAAACAATAATTAGACAACTGGAAAGACGTCTAATAACCGGTAGGATTAACGGCCTAGGTAACGCCATAAGTTTCACCTCGAGAAGGGTTGAGGGGCTTAGTTGGTGTTTAATAGGTTTAGTACTATAAGATCCCGGTTCCATAGTTCATGCATATAACTTAATCGGTAATTCTTAAAATCAATCTAGGATTCTTGTCTTGGTGGTCTCGTTCCTCATATAAGGAAAAGCCTTAGTCTTCTTTCAAATTAGTCTAGCCTTAGTTTAATATTTAGTTAATATTTAGTTAAATAGATTTCCTTAGAACTCCATACCCCCCCCCCCCTGTTGGGATTTTAACATGTTTATCAAAGCAATTTCATCCATATGAAATAAAAACGCAGCGGAAATAATGTTTTAAAACATGTTACTTTCAAAAGATATAAAACCATTTATAAGCAAAATCCCAAAACCCGGTTCCATATATGAAAATGCATACTATCAAACACAACCATAGGGTGTTTAGAATACTACCTTCTTGGAGTAATAGGATGATGAAACAGATGATGTTTCTTGAACGGTTGCCTTCAAGAGTAGAAGGCCTCAAGCTTGTATACCCCAAGCTTCCAATAAACACCTTGAGATTAGCTAGGATTTAACACACTTGATCAAAACCGAAAAGCTCCTTGAACAACCCTTATGGCCGAAATTTTATGAGAGAGTTTCAAGTCTTCCACACTTGAAATTTTTATCTCTTTTTTCTTCTATTTTTGTCATACAAATATATATATAAAATGAGACAAGTTGCCACCTCTTTCAATAGCCAATCAAGAGAAGACTAACCATGCAAAATGCATGTTGTTTGATTGGACCAAAAGTCTTGGTTAGACCACCCAATCAAATCTTCTCTAGCTTATGACAATTGCATGTCATCCCATTGGACAAAAATATTTCTTCAAAAGGCACATGGGGGGGGGGGGGGGCACTTGGGGTTTTTATAAAAAAATACAAATTTCTTTTTATAAAATTTTATGTCTTGGTTTATATTTATAACATTTATAAATATAACATTACATATTTACAAGACTTTATACAATCTTTTAAAATGTTATTTAACCCATTAAATAACAAAATAAAATATTCTCTCATAATAAATTATCCATATAATTTATTGGTTTCTCAAGTGTAATTATTTAGAACACCAATTTCTAAATATTGTAAGTGTTAATATTTATTTGTTTGATCATATCACAAATAAATAATATAAGTGTTTGTCTAGCTTGTTATTGGGTATGACTCGACTTGGATCATAACGTACTAGTCACATCAATTTAATATGTGTCTTGGGCATACAGAGTCCAACAATCTCCCACTTGCACAAGATACATAGAAGATTGATGCAAGCAGTAAATGACGCCTAACTACGGTTTACTACCCCCAATACGTATGACTATATTTGCCATTCAATAACATCATCCCTTTCAAGTCCCTTACTTGAACATGATTTAGGTGAATCTATCATTTTATCCTTTCGTTACAGATGTCATGTTAAATCCAGAGATCACTCTCTGTTGATTTAACTTTATCAGGCCTTAGACATCTTACTCTCAACGAATAAGAGGAACAAATCCCTTCTTGACTACATACATCTCTCACAATCACCTTGTACCACACCTGAGTTTAGCCTTGTGTACTGCCTTATTACAGACAGCTAAGAACTAGGTCAAGGTACAATAATTGGTGAATATCAAGACCCAATATGTATCTCAGGTCAGAGGATACTATGATATTCGCCTTTACTCAAATTTACTTATGATCAATCACAAATGATTCCATGCAGTAATATTTGAGAGCGAGTCAGTCCAATATTTGTATCCCACAAATATCTATGAACTTTGGTAGCAACACTTTGCTCTATATTCATTCTAAATGAATATCCACCAATCCAAATTCATAATAGTCTTACATTCATATTTGTTCCCACAAGTATGATTGACTACGGACATTTAGAATAAGAAACTTATTCACGGATTTAAACATGCTAAAATGGAACATAACTCAAACTACCATATAGAGTCATAATAACAATTGTTCCAATATCCAAATACAAAATAGATCAAATCTAATCACTAGAATATCAAAGTCCCAAGGCATAAGTATGACCCTTCATGCTTTGCCCGTTTAAGGAGCTTCGTGAGTGGATCTGCGGTATTTTGATCAGTGTGAACTTTGCGAATACATATCTTTCCCTTTTTCAACTTCATCCCTTATGTAGTTGAAACTCCGCTCAATGTGCCTAGTCTTTCAATGTACACGAGGTTCCTTGATTTAAGCAATCGCACCATCGTTATCACAAAGATCTCTAGGGGTCCTGAATGGTAGGGACTACCCCTAGATCGGCAATAATTCAAGTGAAAAATCCATATGAATTATCTCAATCAATGAAGCGGCGATGTATTCTGATTCTGTAGTGGACAATGCTACCCTGATTATGATCGAGAACCATATTGATCAGTTTGGAAACTCGTATCCATGTAACCCTTTACAACGAATTCCGAAACTCGCATCCTTGTAACCCTTTACAACGAGTTCTTTTTAACCAGACCCATATATTAGAAATATATCCTTAGTCCCTCTAAGGTATTTCAATATATATATATTTTAACAGTCACCCAATGACCGTTACTCACTGGTATCTTCTCGTCATGCTTAAAGCGCATGACATGTCCGGTTTAGTGCATATCATTACATACATAATGGATCCTATAGCAGACACATATAGGATTCCTTTCATTCTTTCTTGCTCATCCTTTGAGCTTGGACATTGAGACGCACTCAATATTGTCCTCTCTAGAATAGGTACCAAACCTTTCTTAGAGTTCTCTATCTTGAACCTTTTCAAGACTTTGTCAATGTATGCACTTTGGTTTAAACCTATCAAGCGCCTTGATCTATCCCTGTAGACCTTTATTCACAGAATGTAGGCGACTTCACCAAGATCCTTAATGGAAAAACAACTTCCAAGCCAAGCTTTTACACCTTCCATGGTTGGAATGTCATTCCCAAATAGTAGAATGTCATCGACATACAATACTAAGAAAGTGATGACGCTCCCACTAGCTTTCTTGTACACACAAGCTTCATCGCCGTTTCTTGATGAATCAAAAAAAAAATCTTAATTTCTTCATCAAAACGGTGATTCCAACTTCTCGATGCTTGTTTTAATCCATAGATTGATTTCTTTAACTTGCATACTTTGTCAGGATGTCTTGGATCGACAAAATCTTCAGGATGAACCATATAGACATCTTCTTCAAGATATCTATTAAGGAAAGCCATTTTGACATCCATTTGCCAAATCTCATAATCATATTATGCAGGTATGGCAAATAATATCCTTATTGACTTTAGCATCGCCACAGGCGAAAAGGTCTCATCATAATCAAGCTCTTGAGTTTGAGTGAAACCTTTTGCTACAAGTCTCGCTTTACAAGTATCCAAGTTACCATGCATATCGGTTTCCTTCCTGAAAACCCACTTACTTCCAACTACTTTGGAGTTAAGAGGTGCTACAACCAATTCCCATACTTGGTTGTTATACATGGACTGCATCTTTACGTTTATGGCTTCAAGCCATTTGTCACAATCGAATTTTGACATTGCATCATGGTATGTGGTTGATTCACCTGAGTCTACCACGTAGCATCCATCTATGAAAAAAATCCATATCTTTTAGGTGGACTACTAATTCTACCAGATCTGCGAACACTTTGTGTGTGTTGATCAACCACTTGATCGTTTTTCAACAACCTCTTGTTGAGTGCTAGTATCAACCAAACGTGTATCGGCTTGTGGTTCTTGATCCTCATCAAGTTCCACTGTTCTACTAATTCCTTCCACAAGGAACTTAGCTTCAAAGAACTCAGCCTTTCGAGCAACAAATACCTTTTGCTCTGTTGGATCGTATAATTAATATCCTATACTATCTATAGGATATCTTACAAAGATACACTTAGTGGATCGTACTTCTAATTTGTTTGGGGTGCATAGCTTAACATAAGCTTCACAACCCCATACTTTTAAATATGATAATGATGGAGCCCTTCCATGCCATATTTCAAAAAGGAATCGTATCCACTTTCTTGGCTGGGGCCATACGGGCCGCGGAGAGCAAAGCGTAACCCTAAAATGATAGAGATAATGCGTTCCTAGCCATCATAGATCGAACCATATCCAATAGAGCGAAACGAAGAACTTTAAAAGAGTTGATTTCGTGCTTCACTTTTTGAAGATTCTGAACGTTTCAAAACTTCTTCTTTGTGTCAAGTACACATAACCATAACTACTATAGTTGTCGGTAAAAGTAATGAAGTATCTTTCACCATTCCTAGTCATTGGCTTAAAAGGATCACATACATTCGAATGTATGATACCTAATAAATCTTTTGCCCTTTCCCACTAAGGGATTACTTGGTCATTTTACCTTGTAAATAAGATTCGCATGTATCAAATGAACCAATTTCATTTGTTTCCAAAAGACAATTCTTTCGAAGTGTTTACATGCGACATCTGTTTATATGACCAAGGCGATAATGCCAAGGATAAGTCTTACTCAAATCCATTTTGAGTTTCTTGGTGATTGATCGGTACATCAAACTATCAAATGATGTATTATTATGAACCGATTCACAAATACCATTTGAAGGCATAGGTTTAAAGTAAAACATGTCATTCATCGATATAAATGTCAATGTTTGCAAATTTTAAGTCAAAACCATATTGTCTTATAACGGAAACTTGAATAATGTTCCTAGTCAAACTAGGAGCATTCAAGACATTTTAAAACAATTTCCAAACCATTTGGAAGTTTCAAAACATAGTCTCCTTTCTTGTAATGTTTATTTCTTTTGAACCTTTTGCAATGAATTGCAAACATGAGTTCCATATCCGGTATCTAATACCCATGTGTTAAAAGAAATAACATTAAGGTCAATATGTATCATTAAGATTGTACCTGAGGTTTGCCTAGCATCCCTCTTGTTTTTCAACTCTTTGAGATAGGTTGGACAATTTCTATTTAAATGCCCTATCTCACCACACTCAAAGCATGGATCATTCATGGCAACCTTTGCCTTCTTTTCTATTGGTTTCGTTGGTTCCGCTTTTAGTCTTTCTTTTTCTTTCCATTTGATGTGCCCCTTTCCTTTGGCAACATTTGCTTTGGTGTCGGGGTGATGCCCTTTCTTGTTGCCACCCTCATTGATCGTTAGAATGGATAAAACCCTTTTATCCATATTGAGCCTTTCGAGGTGATCAATGTGGCTTTTCATCTTAAAGACATAAGATGAGTCCGATTGGGTTTCCTCCATTCGACATGCATGAAGCGCTCGAACCGTTTCGAAGCTTTCTACCCTTAGGAACATTTCCTACAATTGGGTAATCATGTCGTATGCTCATGATGTTCAAAAACCTTTTGAATCTCGGGAATCATAATTCCTAACATGAGGCAAGAGGCTGCGTTGTATCCTTGATATACTTAATCCAATCGTCATAGGCATCCTTATCTTCTATAAGAGGTTCATCGGGATTAGAATCGTTTTCAATGATAGGTTACGGACGGTTTGGGTAATATTGTTAGCGGCCATCTACAAAATTTTACAACGTTCAATTTTAGTATTTTCGATATTATTATATTTTAATCATTAATACCCTTTTATGTCTCATAGACAATTAATAATTAAAATCTAGAATCCAACGTTACATTTAAATATTGGTTAGGTGACCTTTATCCCTCTATTTAAATTAACAAGGTAGTCAACGTTTGACAATTGCAACCCTTTGCAACTTCTAGCCATATGGGATCGGTTAAACATCTTTATGTTTAGTTGGCATGTTTAATCCCATCAACACCTTTTGTTCGTCATGCTTTGGTGACCCTAAGTTCATGGTTTCCAAATCAAGTCGTCCAACTTACACACACGTGTGAGTTTATACACATAAGTGGTTAGGTGACCTTTATCCCACAAACATTGTAAACCCACCTCGAATATACAAGTTCCCTCAAATGTGGTTAGGTGACCTTTATCCCACAATAAGAGTTCCCAAGTGATTCGAGTGTTGTATAAAAGGATGGTGTTTGACTTGTTTTATAAAAGGGATTTTGTGTTTTCAAAATTCTAGTTTTAGAAAACTTTATGTACCATACATTTGCATGCATTCAAATCAATGGTACTTTTGTGAAAACTAATTTTCAAGGTTCTTTTTAATAAAACCCATTTTATTATAAAATCATTAATTTTTAATAAAACCTTTTATTAACCATTCTAATGATTTTGTTAAGAACCAATTTTACGCTTGTTGTCGATTATTAGTTTGTTAAGTCATGCATATCGACATATCATCTAAACAACAAAATAAACAACCACACAAGCATAACATACATAACAATAGGTGCATAACCATAGCCAACTATTTTGACAATACTTGTTAGCTGATACAAGTGTGCCAAAAGGTCCTTCCTAAAGGGTGAAAATGACACAAGAAATGTGTCGAACTCCCACTTGATCCCGCATCCAAATGCTTCAAGTCTCCTTCTTGTGTTGTGATTTCTCCACCTTCTTTGAGCTTCCAAAAGTCTTTTATATTCAGCTCCAAACTCTTTTGGACTTCAAAAATGTGTTTTGGTTATCGGGTTAAAATCCCGTTGAGAACGATGAAGTTCTTTGGACCGAATATTATGGTCCAAACCAAAACCGCATTTTTGTGTGCATCTTCTTTTACAAAATATATCCTAATACATTTTTTCTAGTAAAATAAAATGCACCTAATCTATTTATTTTACATACCAAATGAAAATAAATAAATTACATATCTTACAAATGGAAGAACAAAATAATAATTATTACAACCCATTGAAATAATAAATAAAATAAATCACAACACAATCATTCAACACAAGGTCATGGCTTGGTCATATGCACCAAAATATATATCCAAATATATATATATATATATATTAATTTCAAGAAGCATAAAAAGAATGGTTCCCTTTTATGACCTTTTTCGGTTATGTACTAAAAAACCGAAAAGATAAGTTTTGTCCAAACAAACAAATCATCCATATGAAATAATTTTTCAAGATTCTCTTATGCATGTGAGAAAATAATCTTGAAAAACAAAAGGGTTAACCATGTTAAAATTTTCGGCCATAGGTTTATTCAAACCCGAAACCCGAAAAAATTAATCTATTGAAGCATGCACTCATATAAGCGGCTCTAGATGCCATTGTTGGGATTTTAACATGTTTATCAAAGCAATTTCATCCATATGAAATAAAAACGCAGCGGAAATAATGTTTTAAAACATGTTACTTTCAAAAGATATAAAACCATTTATATGCAAAATCCCAAAACCCGGATCCATATATGAAAATGCATACTATTAAACACAACCATAGGGTGTTTAGAATACTACCTTATTGGAGTAATAGGATGATGAAACTGATGATGTTTCTTGAATGGTTGCCTTCAAGAGTAGAAGGCCTCAAGCTTGTATACCCCAAGCTTCCAACAAACACCTTGAGATTAGCTAGGATTTAACACACTTGATCAAAACCGAAAAGCTCCTTGAACAACCCTTATGGCCGAAATTTTATGAGAGAGTTTCAAGTCTTCCACACTTGAAATTTTTATCTCTTTTTTCTTCTATTTTTGTCATACAAATATATATATAAAATGAGACAAGTTGCCACCTCTTTCAATAGCCAATCAAGAGAAGACTAACCATGCAAAATGCATGTTGTTTGATTGGACCAAAAGTCTTGGTTAGACCACCCAATCAAATCTTCTCTAGCTTATTACAATTGCATGTCATCCCATTGGACAAAAATATTTCTTGGAAAGGCACATGGGGGGGCCCACTTGGGGTTTTTATAAAAAAAATACAAATTTCTTTTTATAAAATTTTATGTCTTGGTTTATATTTATAACATTTATAAATATAACATTACATATTTACAAGACTTTATACAATCTTTTAAAATGTTATTTAACCCATTAAATAACATAATAAAATATTCTCTCATAATAAATTATCCATATAATTTATTGGTTTCTCAAGTGTAATTATTTAGAACACCAATTTCTAAATATTGTAAGTGTTAATATTTATTTGTTTGATCATATCACAAATAAATAATATAAGTGTTTGTCTAGCTTGTTATTGGGTATGACTCGACTTGGATCATAATGTACTAGCCACATCAATTTAATATGTGTCTTGGGCATACAGAGTCCAACACCCCCCCCCCCCTTAAACAGTTAAACATTTTAAGTCATGTATGTCAGTGTCTATTAGAGTCTAGTTTACATGATAAATAGATGGTTCGATATCCGGACTTTCTAGGGTTATACTACATTGATCGGTACACTTGCCGATTGTGTGGTTTTAGGTCGAGTCTAGAATTAAAGCTTTTTAGTGTCTATCTTAGAGAGTCTAATATAGTTAATTTTTGTAGTCTGTTTAGCACACATCTAGTTTTTGGCGCCGTTGCTGGGGACTCTTGGCAATTGCGTTCATTAGCTTTGATAGACTTTATCGACACATACGTGCTACGTGTTTGTTTTGTTTTGAGTCTTTGTCTTTTATTTTGTTTTTATTTTCATTTAAGTCTTAGTGACTAGTGTTTGCTTTTCTCACATTCAAGTTTTTGCTTGTAGTGGATGCCACATCTACGCTCACACGGACCGCCGAAGCCGCCAGTCACCGAATCATCGTCTCGATTGGGCCAAGGCCCACAGGTTAGTACTTCATCCTCTTCTCGTTTTCCCAATTTCGATTCTACTCCGTTACCCACCCCACCTCCAACACCACCACCTTCACCAAACCATTCATGTGACAACTCAAACTTTACGATTACTGTTTTACAATATTATGATTCCGATTCCTTACAATTATTACTCCCTTGCATACCCGTTGTTTTAGTGAATCTGTTAAACGCTTAGGATTTTGTTAAACTGGTTAAACATAATTGATTATTGGGTGTGAGTGATTGTGCGGGTGGGTTTCATTGTATCATATGGCTAGTGTTTGGGTCGGTTGTTAGTGTTTTGGGCCGCCAAAGTCTATGAAACAAACACTTGGCCCATCTCTTTCCCTTATGTATACGTAACATACATGGGGAGCACATTACTTATTTCATTGCAAACCCTATTTCTCCCTTCAAGATTTCGGACGGCAGACCCCCCCCCCCCCGTGAAGCTTTACGTCGGGTTCATCTTATACCTTAACTCCTTCGGTTAGTATAATATTTCTTTACATTTTGAATCAAAAACCTCTTGTCTTGCATGTGTAGTGTATCGATTATTAATGATTGATTGGGTATGTGATGGATCATTGTGTTGTTATTAAACAATTAATATGAGTAGGCTGTAGAATTGTAGATGGTCTGTTCGATGCATAGTAGTAGTGTACAAAGTCAACATGAAACAAATAAACACATGGGGCCAAATCAAGTAGTTAACTCACAATAATTAAATGATGTCTCAATTGAATGATATGGCCGACAACTATGATTTTTAATCAATTCCTATTGGGCCGCTAGTGATAGAATTGTTGAATTATGAATTACGGTGAATGATTTAAATTATAATAGTTGAAGTTATAACTATTTTGAATGATATTATGAGAATTCATCATGATTATTGATTGTGACTATCTAATGGTGATGATTAACCCTGACGAAACATGGTGTTTCGCCATACATCCTAGGCCGACGAAACCTAGTGTTTCGCCACTTAGTATCTCGACAAAGTATCGGGCCCTATACTCGGACTAGTTAAGTAGTTGGGCCACACCCCACCGGTTTGGGCCGGTGCCCACAGGAAGTCGCACACTAGTTAGGGCCTCATGTTTATTGGGTTATATATATTAATGATTTCCATGCAATGTGTTTTTTCTTCCAAGAACCGAAACATATATATAAATGTAGTAAATGGCGGCTCATGTGTGTGGGTGTTGGAAGTCTTAATCGAATCAAAGCATGTGCAAATTATTATAAGGTGGCCGGAACAGTGGGTTTAGTATTTCAAGATGGCATGTGAACATCATTATCCATAACCTTTGACTATTAATGGTTTGCATGTATTGAAACCTTATCTATGATATGTTGGCCATACAATATCTATTTGCAACAGTTGATGAATTCATGTGAAATACGAATTAGTGATGCAAGTGTGTATACAACTTGAATACCAATTATGTGATGACTAGTCGTATGTTATGTGTTTCTAGTACACCATTGGATTGATGGTGTAAGTAATACTTGTGTGCTACATGTGTAATTTGTACAAGGAATTTGCGATTTAAGTGTACGAAACTGACTGTTGCTAGTAATCATATTAGGATTTGGTCAACCAACTATCAAACGAGTAACTAATCCTACCGAGCAAACCAAGGTGCGTTCACACTTTCCAAAAGGCATGGGATTCCCAAGGGTTGGGAATGGGTAAAGGATTTAAACTGAAACTGCGTGATCTCCTGGCTTGGGACACTTACACACCCTCTTTATTGAAGGGTGACAACACGTGATAAGAATATAATCTGAACCTGCGTAATCTCCTGGTTTGGGGATTACGTACACACCCTCTTCACTTAAGGGTGACAACACGGATACTAGACCAAAAACTCTATCATGAAGTCCCACATTTTTATATCGACTTAATCGCCGGGCCAATGGCGAGCGGGTAATTAGTTAGATAGCGCTATTTAGGTTTGACGAGCCTCACACCATGCCGCAGAGGACGAGCGTGAACTAATGGATCTGGGCACTAGTCAATGATGATAGACATTGACGTCAGGGCACCAACTTACTTTAGTCAGTGGTCGATATGGTAACGGTCTAGTGGTTCATATGGGGAAGCCCCCACTGATTATGGATATGGTTTGGGAAACAAAGATACTGGTTAACTCGTGGTTTACGAAGCAACTTATGGTTTTCAAAACAAACTTTTACAACTAAACAACCAACTATGAACTCGCTTAACTTTGTTGTTGACTTGTTGTTACATGCCTTGCAGGCTTTTAGGTACATGTTGTTCGAACTTGCTATTTGGGATGCTGGAGTGGTCATGGGTCAAGTTACAAGGAATCACAAGATAAGTCTGATGGATTTTATACACCTATTTTATGGAACTCATAACAAATTATAATATGCTTCCGCTGGATAATAACTCTTGTATTGTAACACTTATTTTAAATAAATGAAAGTTTTATTTTATCTTTATAAGTTCAATATGATTGGTGGCTAAGATCCTGGTCAGTCACCCCTCCTGCAGTGATACTGTCACACCCCGACCACGTAAAGCAACGAAACGTGGCGGAAACATCGGGGAGTGTTGTAACAGAATTAATTGTTTCACAACCATGGTAATTAAAGTTATGTTTTATATATCAATCAAGAGAGTTACATTGACTTAAACAAGAAACAAAAAGTACATAACATAAATTAACTAGTTCTTGCTTCGTTTTAAGTCACTAAGGCACAGGTCCGCCTAAGTGTGTCTCGATCATCTTATGCAACAGCTCCTGAAAACACATGTGAAAATAGGTACGTCAGCATAAAAATGCCTGTGAGATACATAGGTTTTATGAAAATAGGATTCATGACTTAAGTTTAAGAAAATGTTTAATAAAGTAGCCATGAATCTTGTTGAATGTTTCCGTTCATAAATCATTTGAAAAGTGATAAATAAACCAAATGATATATATATGTATAAAAGAAATAATGCATGGTTAAATGAATAACCATGTGAAATGAGTTTGTATAAGTTAAGTTATTTGTAAAACGGTGTTTATGTGAAGATTGTATTGTAGATGTAATATGTCTAAACTGAAATGGTTTAAATAACGCTACGATATGTAATACCATAAAAGCACTTATATATAGGAAGTACCAGCGGTGTATCCACCATGTTTTTATCGAATTACACGTCGCCTCGTTACTTAAATCACTAACCCAAAACAACCACCAAAATGTAGTGTTTAACAGTTGTAGAAATGTCTATGTATGGTCAAATACGGTTCACACGGTTCAACAGTTACAAACGGTTCATATAATCAAATGGTTACAACGGTTCACATAGTCAAATAGTTACAACGGGTCACATAGTCAAATAGTTACAACGGGTCACATAGTCAAATGGTTACAACGGTTCACATAGTCAAATGGTTACAACGGTTCAAAATGTAATATAATGTGTTCATATGCTGGATGAGCATATGCAACAAATGGCGATGTAAAACAATGTGTCCATATGTTGAGTAAACATATGCAACTAATGTAATGTAGATCAATGTGCTAGCATGCTCAGTTAACATACATAGCAGAAATGTGAAGTAAAACAATGTACTAAGTATGCTAAGTAAACATACATAGCGAAACAATGTAATGTAAATCATGTACTATTAGTGTACTAATGAACATAGCGAGTATATGATGTGAAAACAGGAAAGCACGAAAGTAACAAGTAGGCACATGTGTTTCACCCCAAAACAGTTTGAAAACAGTAAAAGAGGGGTCTATGTACTCACTTGGGATTGCTCAATAGACTTTAGATATCCACCAAGCAAAGCTAGAAGATCACGGATTCAAACGACACCTAATATAGGTATCTACATTAATAAACCGGACCTATACTGGAGGATCGGATAGAATGAGGGCTCGTAAACCAAATGAGTATGGGAACTCATGTAATATGGTTTAACAAAGCCTACATACTACAATGAAACCTAACCTAAGTACTTACGACCCATTATGACCCGTTTAGGTAGCTTATGCTACTTTAACGCGTCGTTCGCGTGAAACGCGTTCGGAATGCCTAACTAGTCCTATGATAAGTAAAATATGCCTTAACATGTCTAATATTGTTGCTAAATCAGTTTAGATATCAAAAGTTATGTTACATATGCTTAATATGAATTTTGAGTAAAAAGGGTATTTTGGTAATTTACCTAAGGCATATAAACTACCTATCATACAACTAACTAAACGAAGTGACCATAAGGTATAACCTCGTGTAACATCTGTGCTTGTAATCATTGTGAACAGTTCAATTATCAATAAAACAATGTTATTTGATCCCAATGTTTGTTTGGTTATGTTTTCCATTTTTCATGTTTTGACTTTTATTCAATTTCAAACTCTATATCGCCTTCTGGAGAGTTATACGCAAACTGGTGCGTAAACGTAATCAGTTTAATGTGAAAAATACTCCGGAACATCAACATATACCTAACATACCTTAAATAACCTTTACATAACTTAGAAATAAGTTTTGAAGGCTTTGGTATGTCAAAAACAAGTTTATTCGCCTACAGGGACTAAATTTGACAAACTGCAAAAGTATGCCAATTTGAACTGTAACAGACATTTTGGAACATGACCATAAGTTAAAAATACCATAAATATCCTTTACATAGCTTAGAAATAGGCTTTGAGGGATTCGGTGTGCTAAAATAAACTTTTGGGTCATTCAGGGACTAAAAGCGTCAAAAAGTGCATAAGTTGGCACTTTCGTGCATAATTTACGTTCTGAATACATCCGGACATCCAAAAATTTATGTAAGCACTAAAATATTTTATTTTAGTGTTTGGCATAAGAAAAATCCATTCGTCACGCAATTTGGATCGTTTTTCGCGCTTATGCGCATTCCGTCGTAATTAAGCGAACATCGCGATCGTACGACCAAACGAACCAACATCCGGCATATTTTTGAGCATGTTTCATGTCCACAATGTTTAGGCATCATTTTAGGGCCTTAACGTTGGCTTAACGGGCCTTAAACATGTCGGAAATGGCCTTAAAACACAACAGGGACCAAAACTGTCATTTTTTAAAGTTTGCTTCTGATCAGAAGGACCAGGCGGGCCGCATAAACCCTTGGTGATACCTTACGCGGCCCGTGTCAGTTCCCCAGATCAGATAAACATGTTTTAACAGCTGTTGACAGCTGTTATGCCCCCAAAACTCACCCACACTTGCCCTTTCATGCTCATGAGGGGCCATTTTGAGTTACCATAAGGTTGCAACAAGTGTAGGGATGAGATCAAAGCACGTTATTCGATAAACGATCCTAACGGTTCTAAGAATCCTATAAATACCCACCTCCATTCTTTCCAAAAACCCACAAATCTGATCTCAAAGCTCTAAGTTGAAGCCATTACTTCATACCTGAGCTATTCGATCAAGATTTACTAGCGGGGAACCTTTGTAAGTGTTCCTTCGTTCTTTTATCGCTTTTCGAGTCCGAAAGTCAAACTATGTTTGACTTTCTACATTGACCAGCTTATGGTCAACACGAAGTTCGGTTGAACTTCATAACGTGAGCGTGATCACGATGGTTATAGTCCCTAGTGACTATACCTACTGATTACCACGTTATCTAGGCTCAGTGACGAGTCGTAGTTTAGGCCAAAATGCGTGTTAATGTGTATTTTGTAACCAAACTACTTATAGGTATCAAAACCGTTTGTTTTGATACCAAACCTGTTTTCCAAACTTAGTTAAGCATGTTTTAACATGCTTAGCTCGTCACTTTTAGTTTAGTGCTTATATAGGGTCGTAAGGGTAAGCAATCTAAACAATCGCTTATACTTTCGAACCCGACCCATTTGGTCGATCATTAGGATCCGACCAAATACATTAGGTGACCATAGTTGTATAGGGAATAACCTTTCGAGGTTATACCTTATGGTCACGACGTTTATTTAGTTGTATGATAGCTAGTTTATATGCCTTAGGTAAATTACCAAAATGCCCTTTTTACGCCAAAATTCATATTAAGCATATGTAACATAACTTTTGGTATCTAAACTGATTTGGTAACAATATTAGACATGTTAAGGCATATTTTACTTATCATAGGACTAGTTAGACATTCCGAACGCGTTTCACGCGAACGACGCGTTAAAGTAGCATAAGCTACCTAAACGGGTCGTATTGGGTCGTAAGCACTTAGGATAGGTTTCATTTTAGAATGAAGGCTTTGTTAAACCATATTACATGAGTCTCCATACTCGTTTGGTTTACGAACCCTCATCCTATCCGATCTTCCGATATAGGTCCGGTATATTAATGTAGTTACCTATATTAGGTGCCGTTTGATTTCCGTGATCTCTAGCATTGTTTGGTTGTTACTCAAGGACTACTAAGCAATCTCAAGTGAGTACATAGACCCCTCTTTTACTGTTTTTCAAACTATTTTGGGGTGAAACACATCTGCCTACTTGTTACTTTCGTGCATTTCATGCTTTCATATCATATGCTTGCTATGTTCATTAGTACATTATAGTACATGATTTCATTATATTTCATGCTATGTATGCCCATTGTGTGCATACTTAGTACATCGTTTTACATTACATTTCATGCTATGTATGCCCATTGTGTGCATACTTAGTACATCGTTTTGCATTACATTTCATGCTATGTATGCCCATTGTGTGCATACTTAGTACATCGTTTTACATTACATTTCATGCTATGTATGTCCATTGTGTGCATACTTAGTACATTGTTTTACATTACATTTCACGCTATGTATGTTCATTTGATTACATACTTAGTGCATTGTTTTCACATGCTCACATTTTGGTATGACATTTGGTTTGTTCAAATGGGATAATATACATTCATTAACATTAGCTACGCCGCTCGTTAGTAGGTAATGGTACCACAAGACTTGACAACTCCCATTCCTGAACCCTAGGTTTGTTTGGGTGGAAGGAATGACCGAATTCGATAAACATAACACAGATAAACCTTTAATTTGTTTAAAGGTCTATCACCACAGTCACAAGGCTTGGATGTATGCATTTTCACAATACCGCATAGATGTTTGTATCAGTGTAGCATGCATTTGTTCCACAAAACATAACTTTGACTTAAACTATGTTTAACTCAATACCCTGTTTTTGTGCATTTTACCTATGGTTTAGTTGATATATTTCACATGCCATACATGATATTTTTGGATACACATTATATGATTTACATTAAACATAAACATTTTGACATTGATATACACAATTGGTGATTTACATTAGACATGGACATTTTGATATGATTTACACAATAACACTTGACAATTGATTTATACATGAACAATTTACATTGGTGGTTGGTTTGGGTAAATGATTTGAGTAATGAGGCGTGTGTAATATGATTCAAACATGGTGGATACGCCGCTGGTACTTCCTATATATAAGTGTTTGTATAATATTACATATTGTAGCATTATTTAAATCATTTCAGTATAGACATATTACATTTTACACAAATAACATATTTTTCAAGACATTGTTTTATACAACTCATTTTACTGGGTTATTTCATTAACCATACACCTTTCTTTTATATAATCTGATTTCTTATCGAGTTTTCGTATGATTTATAAAAGAAAACACTTAACAAGATTCATGACTAATTTTTATAAAACCTTTCTTTTAAAACCCAAGTCATGAATCCTATTTTCACTAAACCTATGTATCTCACAGGCATTTTTATGCTGACGTACCTATTTTCACATGTGTTTTCAGGAGCTGTCGCTTAGGATGATGATCGTGACACTAGGGCGGACCTGTGCCTTAGAGAATTAAAATAAAGATAGAACTAGTTTAATTACGTTCTGAACTCTTTATTTCCTGTTTAAAGACAATGTAACACTCTTGTTTGATAAATAAATTTTAACTTTGTATGCCATGGTTGTGAAACAATTAATTCTGTTACAACACTCCCCGACATTTCCGCCACGATTTGATGTTTTACGTGGTCGGGGTGTGACAGAAGAGTTGGTATCAGAGCCAATGGTTATAGAGAATTAGGTTATTAGTAATGCTTTGACCTAGACTATAACTTTCTAGGACCCTAACACAAGTTATCTTGTGTTTAGATCTTAAAACATGCACATCACCTATCCTTAGGTGATTATCAAAACAAGAACCCAATTTTCCCAAACGATTTTTGAAAACAATCTTCTGTTTTTGAATGAATTATTACAAGGTTTTGAACCCCTTTCAATTTTCAAAAATCTCGTCAAGGTTTTGGGTTTTAAATAATGTGAACATGTGCAAACTGGAAGGGTGAATGCCTGTACCCTGGGTTTTCTGTCTAAGGCTAGAGTGTTCGTACAAATCCACATAATCGGACCAGTCACTCTTACCTGGGAACGCTTGGGGTGAGTGTTCACTTATAGGCGAGCATGTCTTCGCGATACATTATTTTTGACCCATTTACTTTGATTAGTCACTGTGTGTCGTTTGTTTGCTTTGCGATGCGGACGAATGACAACCATCTTTGCTTTTGTTGATTTTGTTTCATCTCATTCTCTTCATCCAATCATCTCACTCGTTTCCTTTCATGTTTTCCTCTTTTAGAATGCCTCCTCGACGCGAAAACCAGATAGCGACTGCCGAACTGGTAGAAATCATTGCGCAGCAAATGGCTGCTGTATTCCCGAACCTCTTTGCTCAATGGAACCAAGCCAACAACAACAACAATGCTCCATGCAATTTCAAGAATTTTAACTCGGCTAAACCACTCAAGTTTAGTGGTTCTGAGGGAGCGACTGGTCTTCTTCAATGGTTCGAGAGTATTGAGAATACTTTCCGTCACGTGCAGTGTCCTGACAATCGCAAGGTCGAGTTTTCTTCGAGTGTGTTCCAGAAGAGGGCTCTTACATGGTGGAACGGGGTTATGAGAGATCGTGGTGCAGAAGTTGCTCTAGCACAGACATGGGCTGAACTTAAGGCCCTTATGATGAGGGAGTTCTGTCCTCGTCATGAACAGCGAGCTTTGGAGAGAGAGTTTGATGACTTGAAACAAGACAGTGGCGAGCACAGGGCGTATACTGATAGGTTTGAGGAGTTGAGTCAGCTTTGCCCAACAATGGTTACCCCACTCGAAAAGGCTATCGAAAGGTACATCGATGGTCTAACTGACTCAGTACAAGACATCATTACTGGTAGTAACCCTACCACACTCCGTCAGGCGATCGAGTTAGCAGCGACATTGACTGAGTCGCAGGTTCGAAAGGGAAAGCTGCACAAAAAGGGTGACAAGGGTAAGAAGCGGGCGTCTGACAAAGAAGATAGCAAGAAAGGTCAAAACAAGAAGGGAAAGGATTCTGGTTCCTCAAGGGGGTCAAGGAAGCGTAAGGCTTCCCAAAATTTTGCGGTCACTGCCCAAGCTAACCAGGCAGCTCCCAACCAACCCGCACAGCCTCCAGCGAAGAAACCTTATGCAGGAAATGCACCTTTGTGCAATAGATGCAACAGTCACCATCAGCCGCAATTTCCGTGCCGTTTCTGTACTAACTGTGGGAAGTCAGGTCATCTTGCTGCCACCTGCCGCATTCCTGCTAATCAGAATCGGGCAGTTCAGAACCCGGTCAGCAAGTTGCTCAACCTCTTGCTCAGCAACAGGGTCAAGCTGCACGACCACACTACTCGCCAGGTTCCTGTTACAACTGCGGGGATCTGACCCACTACCGTAATCAGTGTCCAAGATTGGTGAATGCTAATCCAAATCAGAACCAGGCTCAGGCTCGAGGTCGAGTCTTCAACATGAATGCACAAGAGGCACAGGCAGACAATGAAGTGGTGAACGGTACGTTCTTTATTAATAATCAGCCTGCATCTGTTCTTTTTGATTCGGGTGCCGACAAGAGTTTTGTGTCATTGTCTTTTGAGCCATTGCTTTGCATGTCTAGAACGAAACTTGGAAAACCCTTGATAGTAGAAGTTGCTAGTGGTGAACCCATTGTTCTTGATTCTATTCTTCGCAACTGCCAGTTGAACCTTAACAACCATCTTTTTCCTATTGACCTCACGCCTATGCAACTTGGAAGCTTCGACGTTATTGTGGGTATGAATTGGTTAGCCAAGCATCGCGCAGAGGTAGTTTGTTGTGAGAAGATTGTTCGTATGCCGCTTTCGACAGGCGAGATCCTACAGGTTCGTGGTGAGAAACCTGCTGGTGGTCTCAAACTCATGTCTTGTTTTAAAGCACGGAAGTATCTGCAAAAGAACTATGTGGCCTTTTTGGCACACGTAGTAGCCGATAAGGGCAAAGGTAAGTCTATTCAAGATATCCCAGTTGTTCGGGATTATCTTGAAGTATTTCCTGAAGATTTTCCTGGTCTACCCCCAGCACGCCAAGTCGAGTTCCGTATTGATCTCGTACCTGGTGCAAATCCCATTGCCAGATCTCCATATCGTCTTGCACCGTCTGAGATGCAGGAGTTGGCTAAGTAGCTTCAGGAACTCTCTGACAAAGGTTTTATCTGTCCTAGCTTTTCACCTTGGGGTGCTCCCGTTCTTTTTGTCAAGAAGAAGGATGGATCTTTTAGGATGTGTATCGATTATCTTGAGCTTAACAAGCTTACCATCAAGAATCGATATCCCCTACCTCGCATCGATGATCTCTTTGATCAGTTACAGGGCGCTTCTTATTTTTCAAAGATTGATCTGCGATCTGGATATCATCAACTTCGTGTGCATGAAGAAGATATTCCCAAGACAGCGTTCCGCACTCGTTATGGGCATTATGAGTTCACAGCCATGCCATTAGGTTTGACTAATGTTCCTGCTGTTTTCATGGACTTAATGAATAGGGTCTGCAAGCCCTATTTGGACCAGTTCATCATTGTTTTTATTGATGACATCTTGATATACTCTAAGACGCGAGCTGATCACGAGCAACATCTTCGTCTTACTCTGGAACTCCTAAAGAAAGAGCCACTTTTGGCCAAATTCTCCAAGTGTGAATTCTGGCTTAAAGAAGTTCAATTTTTAGGACATATTGTCAACGAACAAGGTATTCATGTAGATCCCTCCAAGATCAGTGCGATTAAGGATTGGGATACGCCTACTACTCCTACTGAAGTTCGTTCTTTTCTTGGACTTGCGGGTTATTACCGCCGCTTCATAGAAAACTTTTCGAAGATTGCAGTTCCTCTAACTGCTCTAACTCAGAAAAACAAGCCCTTTGGTTGGGGATTCAAACAAGAGGAAGCTTTTCAAAACTTGAAGCAGAAACTTTGTGACGCGCCAGTTCTGACTTTGCCTGAGGGCAATGATGATTTCGTCGTTTATTGCGATGCATCTAAACTAGGTCTTGGCTGTGTTCTGATGCAAAGGAACAAAGTCATAGCATATGCATCGAGGCAGTTGAAGATACATGAGAAGAACTACACCACTCAAGATCTTGAGTTGGGTGCAGTTGTCTTCGCTCTTAAGATATGGAGACACTATTTGTACGGTACAAAATGTGTGGTTTTCACGGACCACAAAAGTCTTCAACATACCTTTAATCAGAAAGAACTCAACATGAGGCAACGACGTTGGGTTGAGCTTCTAAACGACTATGACTGCGAAATTCGCTACTATCCTGGTAAGGCGAATGTCGTAGCCGATGCATTGAGTCGTAAGGAACGTACTAAGCTTCATTGTGTTCATGTTCAATCTAATATTCAAGCTCGATCCGATATCCAAGCCCGCATTTCTCAGGCTCAACAATCTTGTGTTTCACAAGGTTTGATGGATAAGGAATTTCCCTATCACATCACACCTGATCTGGAACAGAAGGACAATGGATCGTATTACTTCATGGACCGTTTGTGGGTCCCAAGCCAAGATAACCTTCGCACCTTGCTTATGGATGAAGCCCATAAGTCTCGTTATTCTGTTCATCCTGGCTCAGATAAGATGTATAAGGATCTTCGTATTCAGTATTGGTGGCCTGGTATGAAGAAAGACATTGCCTTATATGTATCAAAATGCCTTACTTGTCTTAAGGTTAAGGCTGAACATCAGCGTCCTTCTGGTTTATTGGTGCAACCAGAGATCCCAGTTTGGAAATGGGAAAACATTACTATGGATCTCATTACCAAACTTCCGCGCACTAAGAAAGGTCATGATGCCATCTGGGTAGTTGTTGATCGTCTTACTAAGTCAGCGCATTTCTTGCCAATCCGTGAGGATTTTTCTGCTGACAAACTTGCTAAAATCTATGTGGATGAAATTATAGCTCGACATGGTGTTCCTTTGAACATCATTTCTGACAGAGATGCTCGTTTCACTTCTCATTTTTGGAGAACCATGCAATCTGCTATGGGGACCCAACTTAATCTGAGCACGGCTTATCATCCGCAAATGGATGGTCAATCTGAAAGAACAATCCAGACTCTGGAGGATATGCTTAGAGCTTGTGTGATCGATTTTGGTGGTAGTTGGGATTCACATCTTCCGTTGATTGAATTCTCCTACAACAACAGTTATCACTCCAGCATCAACATGGCTCCTTTCGAGGCTATCTATGGTCGAAAATGTCGTTCACCAGTCTGCTGGAATGAGATCGGTGAGGCTTAGCTTACTGGACCTGCCCTCATTTTAGGGACAACTGATAAGATTAAGAAAGTTCGTGATAACCTTCAGACAGCTAGAAGCCGTCAAAAGAGTTACGCGGACTCAAAACGCAAGCCCTTGGATTTTCAAGTCGGTGATCGTGTATTACTTAAGGTCTCACCTTGGAAAAGTGTGATCAGATTTGGAAAGAAAGGAAAACTTGCACCTAGATACGTTGGACCATTCAAGATCGTCGAAAGAATCGGTAAGGTAGCCTACAGACTTGAGTTACCTCCTGAACTTGGAAATGTTCATCCAACCTTTCACGTGAACAATCTCAAGAGGTGTTTAGCTGATGAGAACCTCCACATACCGCTTGACGAAATTCGTGTTGATAAAACACTGAAATTTGTTGAGAAGCCAGTGGAAATCATGGAACGTGAAGTCAAGTGGCTTAAACGCAAGCGCATTCCTTTGGTCAAGGTTTGCTGGGAATCTAAACGTGGACCCGAGTTTACTTGGGAACGCAAAGATCAAATGAAGGCGAAATATCCGCATCTTTTCCCACGAGTTTCTTCTAAATAAATTTCGGGACGAAATTTCCACAAGTAGGGGAGACTGTAACATCTGTGCTTGTAATCATTGTGAACAGTTCAATTATCAATAAAACAATGTTATTTGATCCCAATGTTTGTTTGGTTATGTTTTACATTTTTCATGTTTTGACTTTTATTCAATTTCAAACTCTATATCGCCTTCTGGAGAGTTATACGCAAACTGGTGTGTAAACGTAATCAGTTTAATGCGACAAATACTCCGGAACATCAACATATACCTAACATACCTTAAATAACCTTTACATAACTTAGAAATAAGTTTTGAAGGCTTTGGTATGTCAGAAACAAGTTTATTCGCCTACAGGGACTAAATTTGACAAACTGCGAAAGTATGCCAATTTGAACTGTAATAGACATTTTGGAACATGACCATAAGTTAAACATACCATAAATATCCTGTACATAGCTTAGAAATAGGCTTTGAGGGGTTCGGTGTGCTAAAATAAACTTTTGGGTCATTCAGGGACTAAAAGCGTCAAAAAGTGCATAAGTTTGCATTTTCGCGCATAACTTACATTC
Organism: Helianthus tuberosus; assembly: GCA_030545235.1. Classification (NCBI taxonomy): domain Eukaryota; kingdom Viridiplantae; phylum Streptophyta; class Magnoliopsida; order Asterales; family Asteraceae; genus Helianthus; species Helianthus tuberosus. Next base: position 112,528,016 of record CM060394.1, on the reverse strand, counting down.
TGAATACATACGGACATCCAAAAATTTATGTAAGTACTAAAATATTTTATTTTAGTGTTTGGCATAAGAAAAATCCATTCGTCACGCAATTTGGATCGTTTTTCGCGCTTATGCGCATTCCGTCGTAATTAAGCGAACATCGCGATCGTACGACCAAACGAACCAACATCTGGCATATTTTTGAGCATGTTTCATGTCCACAATGTTTAGGCATCATTTTAGGGCCTTAACGTTGGCTTAACGGGCCTTAAACATGTCGGAAATGGCCTTAAAACACCAACAGGGACCAAAACTGTCATTTTTCAAAGTTGTTTGCTGATCAGAAGGCTCAGGCGGCCCGCGTAAGCCCCCATAAAACCTTACGCGGCCCGCGAGAGCATGTCAGATATGCAAAAATCAGTTTAATAGCTGTTAACAGCTGTTAAGCACCCAAAACCCACTTCCACTTGTTGATTTCTGATAGTAGGGGCCATTTTGAGTTACCTTAGTGTTGCAACAAGTGTAGGGACAAGATCAAAGCACGGTTTTCAAGAAACGATCCTAACGGTGGTCCATTTCCTATAAATACCCACCTTAATTTCTATTCTTCCTCACAAAAATCTGATCTAAAGTGCTCTAAGTTGAAGCCCTTGCTTCATACCTGAGCTATTTGGATCGTGATTAGCTTGCGGGGACCCTTTGTAAGTATTCTTTCGTTCTTTTCATTCGTTTTAGCGTTAAAGTCAAACTTTGTCTGACTTTCTGCATTGACCAGTTTATGGTCAATGCAAAGTTCGTTTGAACTTCATAATGTGAGCGTAATCAAGATGGTTATAGTCCCTAGTGACTATACCTACTGATTACCACGTTATCTAGGCTCAGTGACGAGTCGTAGTTTCGGCCAAAATGCGCACTCTTGCGTATTTTGTAACCAAACTACTCTTAGGTATCAACCATTTGTTTTGATACCAAACCTATTCTCTAAACTTAGTTAAGCATGTTTTAACATGCTTAGCTCGTCACTTTTAGTTTTGTGCTTGTCTAGGGTCGTAAGGGTAAGCGATCTAATCAATCGCTTATACTTTCGAACCCGACCCGTTTGGTCGATCATTAGGATCCGACCAAACACATTAGGTGACCATAGTTGTATAGGGAATAACCTTCCGAGGTTATATCTTATGGTCACGACGTTTAGTTAGTTGTATGATAGGTAGTTTATATGCCTTAGGTAAATGACCAAAATGCCCTTTTTACGCCAAAATTCATATTAAGCATACGTAACATAACTTTTGATATCTAATCTATTTTGGCTACAATATTAGACATGTTAAGGCATATTTTACTTATCATAGGGCTAGTTAGGCATTCCGAACGCGTTTCACGCAAACGACGCGTTAAAGTAGCATAAGCTACCTAAACAGGTCGTAATGGGTCGTAAGCACTTAGGTTAGGTTTCATTTTAGTATGTAGGATTTGTTAAACCATATTACACGAGTCTCCATACTTGTTTGGTTTACGAACCCTCATTCTATCCAATCCTCCGATTTAGGTCCGGTATATTAACATAGTTACCTATATTAGGTGCCGTTTGATATCCGAGATCTCTAGCATTGTTTGGTTGTTACTCAAGGACTACGAAAAAATCTCAAGTGAGTACATAGACCCCTCTTTTACTGTTTTCAACTGTTTTGGGGTGAAGCATGTGTACCTATATGTTATTTTCATGATTTCAAAGTATAATTGATTATACATGTTATTACTTATCATATGACAAACTAAATGACTATCTATGGTTTAAACACTGATTTCTCAAAGAACATAAAATAAAATGTTGAATTGTACTTATTTTATGTTCACCAGACCGATTGGTAGTGTGATATAGCGCTATAGGACTAGACACCCCATTCCTGTTGTCATGGAATGTCTGAAACCAATTTGTTTCTCCATCCAAATAGGGATTGCCTTGGTGGTATTCCTATCGTCTCAAAGGTGTATTTTGATGCACTAGGTCTGAATGAATTCTTAAATCACATTATTTTTGTATATTTAGTTATACTCCCAAAAGTATAGTTTGATATGCTCCTATATGCGATATTGTACAAAACCAACATATATTTTGTTAATCATCCAAAGCATATTTTGATATGTTATTTATGAAACCAAAACATAGTTTAATATGTTATTTACAAATCCAAAGTATACTTTTAATATGCTACTATAAGGTTATTCGTTTAACCTTACATTATTTTACAAAGCATAACTTTTGATTTATTCAAACACTTTGTTTTGTACATTTTTACTTGTGGTTTAAGTAGTTTCATTTTACTTACCATACATAACTTTTGTTTACACATTACATGGTTTACATTTAACTTGGGTTATACAATAACATTGGACTATTGGTTTAAGATGAACATTCTTTATTGGTGGTTTGGTTTGAGTGAGTGACTTAAGTAACGAGGCGTGTGTAATATGATACAAGCATGGTGGATGCGCCGCTGGTACTTCCAATATATAAGTGTTGGTATGGTATTACATATCGTAACGTTATTTGAATCATTTCAATTTAAGTCATATAACATTTCATACAAATAACATACTTTTCATAAGACATTGTTTTACAACAACTTATATTATACAAACTCATTTTTACTTGGTTATTCATTTAACCTTACATAACTCTTTTACGTATCATCTACTTTATCATCACTTTTCGAATGATTTATAAAACAAAACATTTTACAAGGATCATGACTGACTTTTGTTAAACAACTTTTTCTAAACTTATAATTCATGAATCCTATATTCACAAAACCTATGTATCTCACAGGCATTTTTATGCTGACGTACCTATTTTTACATATGTTTCAGGTGCTGTCTTGAGATGATTGTTGATACATGCTACATTTAGGATGGACTCGTGCCTTAGCGACTTTAAAACTTGGAAGATCATAGTTGTACTTATTTGATTGTATTAAAACAATGAGTTCATCTATTCAATAAAACAATTTTTTTTATTCCATGGTTACGAAACAATGATTCTGTTACAACACTCCGCGACGTTTCCGCCACGTCTTGTTGTTTTACGTGGTCGGGGTGTGACAGAAAAGTTGGTATCAGAGCCAATGGTTATAAGGAATTAGGTTATTAGTAATGCTTTGACCTAGACTATAACCTTCCTAGGACCCTAACACAAGTTTTCTTGTGTTTAGTTTTAAAACAATACCGTCACTTATTCTTAGGTGACAACAACAATAAGAACACAAATTTCTATCCCGCTTTGAAAACTAATCATCTGTTCTAGGATGATTTATTATATGGTTTTGAACCCTTTAAGTTTTCAAAATCCCGACAAAGTTAGTCTAAATAATGTGAACACGTGCAAACTGGAAGGGTGGGTGCCTGTACCCTGAGCTTTCTGTCTAAGGCTAGAGTGTTCGTACAAATCCGCAATATCGGACCAGTCACTCTTACATGGGAACTCTTGGGGTGAGTGTCCACTTATAGGCGAGCATGTCTTCGCGATACATTATTTTTGACCTATTTACTTTGATTAATCACCGGGGTCGTTTGTTGCTTTGTAGTAACAAACAAATGACCACCGTCCTTGCTTTCATCAGATTTGTTTCATCTCATTCTTTTCGTCTAATTCTCTCACTCGTTTCCTTTCATGTTCCTCTTTTAGAATGCCTCCTCGACGCGACAATCAGATGGTGAATGCCGAACTGGCGGAAATCATCGCGCAACAAATGGCTGCTGCCTTCCCAAATCTTTTTGCTCAAATGAATCAAGCCATCAACAACCATAATGCTCCATGCAATTTCAAGAGTTTCAATTCGGCTAAGCCACTCAAGTTTAGTGGCTCTGAAGGAGCAACTGGGCTCCTACAATGGTTCAAGAGCACTGAGAGTACGTTCCGTCACGTTCGGTGTCCTGATAATCACAAGGTCGAGTTTGCTTCCAGTGTGTTTCAGAAAAGGGCTCTTACATGGTGGAACGGGGTTATGAGAGACTGCGGTGCTGAGGTTGCATTAGCACAGACTTGGGCTAAAGTTAGGGCTCTTATGATGAAGGAGTTTTGTCCTTGTCATGAATTGAGAGCTTTAGAAAGGGAATTCGATGACCTGAAGCAAGACAGTGGAGAACATCGAGCCTATACTGACCGCTATGAAGAATTAAGCCTGTTGTGTCCTGCTATGGTTACTCCTGTGGATAAGGCGATCGAGAAATATATTGATGGTCTTCCTGACCTAGTTCAGGATATTGTTACTGGTAGTAACCCTACTACTGTCAGACAAGCCATTGAACTGTCAGCCACCCTAACTGAATCCCACATCAGGAAGGGTAAGCTTTTTCGGAAAGACGACCCAAGACCATCTGACAAGACTGCTCAAGCTGAGCCAAAGGAAAAACAGGCTGAGGTATCCCAGAAGAAGAAGCGCAAAGCCTCTCAAAACTGCGCCATAACTGCTCAAGACAAACAGGTTGCACCAAACCAGCCAGCACAACCTCGCAAAAGGCAAAACTATGTTGGTACCGCATCTTTGTGCAATAAATGCAACCGTCATCATCTGGAGCAAGAGCAATGTCACAAATGTACCCACTGTGGGCGGTTGGGACATTTGATCAATGTTTGCCGTTATGCAAATCAAGCTGCTGCAAACCCTGCTGCTGTTCAAGCACGGTTCCTGCCTGGGTCATGTTATAACTGTGGTGACCTTACTCACTACAGAAACAATTGCCCAAGACTTGTTAACATACCTCCAGCGCATGGACGAGTATTTAACATCAATGAGGCAAACGTGAATAATGATGCAGCAGTGAACAATTAGTGTTTTGTAATTCCTTGGTTGTTATCTTTTGACACTTCAAGACAATTCGGTTGTTACATAAATAAATATTTGTTGTTTTTATTTCTGCAAAATTTATGCGATTGTGTGAATGTTTGATGCAACCTTATGATGTCAACCCAAAGACAAACTACTCGTGTGGTTCTGTCATTTTTATGATCACTTGCGATCTCCCCAAGAACCTTAAACGCTCGATTCTTTTAAGAAACGAAGCCAAACTCTTATTGAAAATCCTTCTATCTTCATAAATAGATCCTTGAAAATGATTAAAGTGCCAAATGAAATCCATGGATTGGATTCCTAGTGTGCTTTAAATATCCATGCCCAAAGATAACAAATTAAAGAATCAAGTTAACTAATTTTGTGCTTATGTGTTTTCTTACATGTTTTGTGGTTGTATGTGATCGATCCAAATCCTCGTAGAATCTTTCATATCTCATATGAGGGATTCATAGTAGGATATCCAAAGTTACTATCTTAAATCCTTAATGGACTTCTACGTTGTAGTCAAGTCCCTTGGGTTTTAAAGTACTATTCTAAAAGTGGACCCCTTGAGTGGTCTAGATAAACAGATTAATTTGAAAATCTGATTAGAAATATCATGTGATGATATAATTAAAAAGATCCCTTAAGTGGTCTATTTAAGGAGATCGTACGACGGTCCAGTTAAGAAGATCATGTGTTGATCTAGTTAAAAAGATCGTTCGCTGATCTAGTTAAAAAGATCCTTTGGCGGTCTAGTCAACTCGCCTCATGTTTACTAAATTAATTTTTTTCCCTACGCATTATGAAATGAACTGTGCGGACTGTGCAAGGAATTACGTAATTATAGAGGCCTACATAATTATGGAATTCAGTGCACAGAAACCACGAGAAGTTTTGTCGTGTGTTAAGACCTATAGTGACAAGAGTAATGATACGGGAGAAGTCTTGGACCTCAACCAATGTCATATATTCTTACACTCCCCAATTCTGATTTCAAGCACACACAAGTTTCCAATGATAAGTCTTCGTGGGAAACGTTCACCTGTCTATAGTTTGAAACTCCATGTTTTGCTACTACAAGGACTTCACTTTGAGGGTTGACAATTTCGCTAAGAACCCTATCATCGCCCAGAGTTCTACTTAGGGTTCAAGGGATTCATTCGAAAGCAAAAACATCACAGTTGTCCTCACAAGTTTCTCCTAAAATTAAATTTCGGGATGAAATTTCCTAAAGTAGGGGAGACTGTGACACCTGTGTCACTTCAACCATCAAACAAATGCCAAACCAATGAAATATTGTATTTCATACTTGGGATTTGTAAAAAAAATATGTGTATCGTTTGCACATATCAACTCTTGTTCGATTCCAAACTTTAAATCGCTTTCTGGAGGGTTATACACGCTTTGAGGCGTAAATATAACCAGTTTAATGCAACGAACACTCCGGAATAGTGAAATAGGCTTAACATACCTTAAATAACCTCCACATAACATAGAAATAAGTTTTGGATGGTTTGGTGGGTTGAAATCAAGTTTGTTCGATCGCAGGGACTAATTGTGTCAAACTATGAAACTATACCGATTTGTATAGTAACGAACATTACGGAACATGACCATAAGTTAAACATACCATAAATATCCTTTACATAGCTTAGAAATAGGCTTTTAGGGGTTCGGTGTGCTAAAATAAACTTTTGGGTCATTCAGGGACTAAAAGCGTCAAAAAGTGCATAAGTTTGCATTTAAAAGCATAACTTACGTTCTGAATACATCCAGACATCCAAAATTTTATGTAAGCACTAAAATATTTTATTTTACTGTTTGGCATGAGAAAAATCCATTCGTCACGCAATTTGGATCGTTTTTGCGTCCGTTACGACTTCCGTCGTAATTAACCGAACAATGCAATCGTACGGCCAAACGAACCGACATCCTGCATATTTTTGAGCATGTTTCAAGTCCACAGTGTTTAGGAATCATTTTAGGGCTTTAAAGTTGGCTTAACGGGCCTTAAACATGTCGGAAATGGCCTTAAACACCAACAGGGACTGAAACTGTCATTTTTGAAAGTTGTTTACTGATCAGAAGGCTCAGGCGGCCCGCGTAAGCCCCCATAAAACCTTACGCGGCCCGCGAGAGCATGTCAGATATGCAAAAATCAGTTTAACAGCTATTAAGCACCCAAAACCCACTTCCACTTGTTGATTTCTGATAGTAGGGGCCATTTTGAGTTACCTTAGTGTTGCAACAAGTGTAGGGACAAGATCAAAGCACGATTTTCAAGAAACGATCCTAACGGTGGTCCATTTCCTATAAATACCCACCTTAATTTCTATTCTTCCTCACAAAAATCTGATCTAAAGTGCTCTAAGTTGAAGCCCTTGCTTCATACCTTAGCTATTTGGATCGAGATTAGCTTGCGGGGACCCTTTGTAAGTATTCTTTCGTTCTTTTCATTCGTTTTAGCGTTAAAGTCAAACTTTTTCTGACTTTCTGCATTGACCAGTTTATGGTCAATGCGAAGTTCGTTTGAACTTCATAACGTGAGCGTAATCAAGATGGTTATAGTCCCTAGTGACTATACCGACTGATTAGCACGTTATCTAGGCTCAGTGACGAGTCGTAGTTTCGGCCAAAATGCGCATTCTTGCGTATTTTGTAACCAAACTACTCTTAGGTATCAAAACCATTTTTTTGATACCAAACCTGTTTTCTAAACTTAGTTAAGCATGTTTTAACATGCTTAGCTCGTCACTTTTAGTTTTGTGCTTGTCTAGGGTCGTAAGGGTAAGCAATCTAATCAATCGCTTATACTTTCGAACCCGACCCGTTTGGTCGATCATTAGGATCCGACCAAACACATTAGGTGACCATAGTTGTATAGGGAATAACCTTCCGAGGTTATACCTTATGGTCACGACGTTTAGTTAGTTGTATGATAGGTAGTTTATATGCCTTAGGTAAATGACCAAAATACCCTTTTTACACCAAAATTCATATTAAGCATATGTAACATAACTTTTGATATCTAAACTATTTTGGCAACAATATTAGACATGTTAAGGCATATTTTACTTATCATAGGGCTAGTTAGGCATTCCGAACGCGTTTCACGCGAACGACGCGTTAAAGTAGCATAAGCTACCTAAACGGGTCGTAATGGGTCGTAAGCACTTAGGTTAGGTTTCATTTTAGTATGTAGGCTTTGTTAAACCATATTACACGAGTCTCCATACTCGTTTGGTTTACGATCCCTCATTCTATCCAATCCTCCGATTTAGGTCCGGTATATTAACATAGTTACCTATATTAGGTGCCGTTTGATATCCGAGATCTCTAGCATTGTTTGGTTGTTACTCAAGGACTACTAAGCAATCTCAAGTGAGTACATAGACCCCTCTTTTACTGTTTTCAACTGTTTTGGGGTGAAGCATGTGTACCTATATGTTATTTTCATGATTTCAAAGTGTAATTGATTATACATGTTATTACTTATCATATGACAAACTAAATGACTATCTATGGTTTAAACACTGATTTCTCAAAGAACATAAAATAAAATGTTGAATTGTACTTATTTTATGTTCACCAGACCAATTGGTAGTGTGATATAGCGCTATAGGACTAGACACCCCATTCCTGTTGTCATGGATTGTCTGAAACCAATTTGTTTCTCCATCCAAATAGGGATTGCCTTGGTGGTATTCCTATAGTCTCAAAGGTGTATTTTGATGCACTAGGTCTGAATGAATTCTTAAATAACATTATTTTTGTATATTTAGTTATACTCCCAAAAGTATAGTCTGATATGCTCCCGTATGCGATATTGTACAAAACCAACATATATTTTGTTAATCATCCAAAGCATATTTTGATATGTTATTTATGAAACCGAAACATAGTTTAATATGTTATTTACAAATCCAAAGTATACTTTTAATATGCTACTATAAGGTTATTCGTTTAACCTTACATTATTTTACAAAGCATAACTTTTGATTTATTCAAACACTTTGTTTTGTACATTTTTACTTGTGGTTTAAGTAGTTTCATTTTACTTACCATACATAACTTTTGTTTACACATTACATGGTTTACATTTAACTTGGGTTATACAATAACATTGGACTATTGGTTTAAGATGAACATTCTTTATTGGTGGTTTGGCTTGAGTAAGTGACTTAAGTAACGTGGCGTGTGTAATATGATACAAGCATGGTGGATGTGCCGCTGGTACTTCCTATATATAAGTGTTTGTATGGTATTACATATCGTAGCGTTATTTGAATCATTTCAATTTAAGCCATATAACATTTCATACAAATAACATACTTTTCATAAGACATTGTTTTACAACAACTTATATTATACAAACTCATTTTTACTTGGTTATTCATTTAACCTTAGATTACTCTTTAACGTATCATCTACTTTATCATCACTTTCCGAATGATTTATAAAACAAAACATTTTACAAGGATCATGACTGACTTTTGTTAAACAACTTTTTCTAAACTTATAATTCATGAATCCTATATTCACAAAACCTATGTATCTCACAGGCATTTTTATGCTGACGTACCTATTTTTACATATGTTTCAGGTGCTGTCTTGAGATGATTGTTGATGCATGCTACATTTAGGATGGACTCGTGCCTTAGCGACTTTAAAACTTGGAAGATCATAGTTGTACTTATTTGATTGTATTAAAACAATGAGTTCATCTATTCAATAAAACAATTTTTTTATTCCATGGTTATGAAACAATCATTCTGTTACAACACTCCCCGACGTTTCCGCCACGTCTTGTTATTTTACGTGGTCGGGGTGTGACAGTTCTAGTACGAATCGTCATACTTTCGCAGTTTGTCGAATTTAGTCCCTGTAGGCGAAAAGACTTGTTTTTGCCATACCAAAGCCTTCAAAACTAATTTCTAAGTTATGTAAAGGTTATTTAAGGTATGTTAAGCATATTTCACTATTCTGGAGTGTTCGTTGCATTAAACTGGTTATATTTACGCATCAGTGTGTGTATAACCTTCCAGAAAGCGATTTAAAGTTTGTAATCGAACAAGAATTGATATGTGCAAAAGACACACATATTTATATAGATCCCAAGTATGAAATACAATATTTCATTGGCTTGGTATTTATCTGATGGTTGCAGAGGCACAGGTGTCACAGTCTCCCCTACTTTAGGAAATTTCGTCCCGAAATTTATTCGTAGGACTCTGTCTGAGACTTTGTGTTAAATAACCATCAAAGATAAGCAAGGCGTAATCTTGTCATTTTCCTCAACGGATATTTTTCAGAAGCGAAAATGAACGAACGGAGTCATTTTCCTCAACGGGTTCTTCGGAAATGGAAAATGAAGGATTTAACTAAACGGATATTCATTACCCTCATCGGATATTCTTCAGAAGTGAAAATGAATGGATGATTCATTTTCCTCAACGGGTTCTTCATCAGAAACGGGATTGAAGGAATAATCAATGGATATTCATTTCCCTCAACGGATATTCTTCAGAACTGAAAATGAATGGATGATTCATTTTCCTCAACGGGTTCTTCGTCAGAAACGAGATTGGAGGAATAATCAACGGATATTCATTTCCCTCAACGGATATTCTTCAGAAGTGAAAATGAATGGATGATTCATTTTCCTTAACGGGTTCTTCGTCAGAAACAGGATTGAAGGAATAATCAACGGATATTCATTTCCTCGATGGATAATCTTCAGAAACGAAAGTGAACAAACGGAGTCATTTTCAACGGTTGCTTCATCAGAGTTGGAAATGAAGGATTAAACAAACGGATATTCGTTTCCTCAACAGGAAATCTTCAGAAACTAAAATGAATAGACAGAGTCATTTTCAACGGTTGCTTCCTCAGAAACGAAAATGAAGGACTAAACAAACGGATATTCATTTCCCTCGACGGATACTCTTCAGAACGAAAATTGTGACAACTCGAAATTTAGAACCTTTCGTTGTATCTCGATGTTACATGCTTGAACGTTATGTGACTAGTTGACTTGTTGGTTTAATGAATGTTATGAGTGAACATTATGTGACTATGCATTATGCTTACATGTATGCGTGTGATTATATGACCCGAGGCACAAGGACCCGACTCGAGACCATGCGGTCTCGAGTGAACAGGAAACAGTTGGGCCGGTTGGGCCGTGCACCTCATTTAATCCATCCGAAACCCATTAGGGGGCACCAACTTAGAACAAGTATATAACTTTGGTGGATAGCCAACCTTGCCATTCTTTGAGCAATCTACACACACTCTCCTACACACACTCTCATTCTCTCTCACTAAAACCCTAGCAACACCACCCTCTTCTCTTGTGTCGGATCAAGGGTAGCAAGCCAAGCTCTCGGATTTGCTTGTGTTCTTCACCCGGAGAATATCGGACAACAAACTTACTTCCCTTCACACACTCCTCACCAACCGGTTAGTGTTTTATGATGCTTGTTGTTAGATGATATTATGGATGGCATGATTTAACTAGCATAGTTTGTATGTATGATGATGTTCTTGTGAATCGGATGTGTATGATGATGTTAATAGGCTATCATGTCTTGATTACAGATTGGTTGCATGATGAGTTAATGATATCTTGTGATTGAATGTGATTTAATCCATTTATTGTTGATGTTCATGAAACCGACTTACATATGTGTATTAGATAATGATCATGTTAACCGGATTGTATACTCTTGTGCTAAGAATCGAATGCTTAAATCGGACTAGTTGTAGAGTCGACTATGAGGTGTTATGTGATGATTTGAAACCCTTAGATGAGTATGTTTAAGTGTTTTGATTGTTATTCATGTTATGATTATATTAGAGTTCATAAAGATTGATGCTAAAAACCCTAACATGATGAACAAGTTTGAATATTTGATGAACTATTTGACTATGTGTTGAACATGTTATGAACATTTAAAAGATGCCATGTTTAATCCAATTTGTTTGGAAATTAGACAACAAAACATGTTTGTATGGATAGTACACACTGTTGCATGAAATCAAAATCCCATTGGCTAGTACAATGTCGGAAATCAGCAGATGTTCCAGCCGAGACCTTCGGTCTCGACTCAAGATCACCACATGACAACTCGAGACCTCACCACATCAGCACAAAAACAGCATAACTCGAGACCATGGTTGCGGGTCCGGTTGCGACTCGAGACCTCCACAGTTGCGACTCGAGAACTCGTAGGTATAACTCGAGACCGCACAGTCTCGACTCAAGATCTCTAGTCTCGACTCGAGACCACGTACACAAACTCACTGACTTGGACTTGCACACTGCTACGGGCTTAGGTGTTTGGGCCAAACTTATGGGCTTCATGTGTTGCTGGTGAATGCGTATGTTGCGCACAATACTTGGACTTGCACACTGCTATGGGCCTAAGTAGCTGGGCCGCACACTTAGACTTTGGTTGTTACGTGAATGTGACTGTGAAACTTGTTATGAACTGTTGATGAACTGCCATGCTAGACATGTATGCCATGATCGTTACTTGTGTACAATACGTGTAGAACATACGTGCACTACTTGGATATGAACCTGACTTGAATGGTATCTATGTTAGGACGTAGTTGACCACTTACAACTTGATTGACCTTTCTGTGTATCTGCCGAGCAAACCAAGGTGTGTTCACACCCTCTACAAAGCATGGGATTCCCAGGGGTTGGGAATGGGGTTAAGGAACGTGGATTCCTCGTCCTTTCTTGGGTAGGACAGCATTGGTTCAGGAATATAATTCCTCGTCCTCATGGACAGTTAACTCGTACTAGACCAAAACTCTATCACGAAGTCCCTCCTTTTTATATCGACTTAATCGCCAGGCCAATGGCGAGCGGGTCATTAGTTAGATAGCGCTATTTAGGTCTGACAAGCCTCACACCGTGCCGCAGAGGACGGGCGTGAACTAATGGATCTGGGCACGTCAATGATGATAGACATTGACAGTTCAGGGCACATAAACATGACTACAGTCAGCAGTCGATATGGTAACGAGTCTAGTGTATACATGGGGTAGCCCCCACGACCGGAATGCCAGATAACTAACATGGGGTAGCCCCCACGGCTGTATTGCCAGAGTAATTGGGTAAACAAATCACCTTTTCAACTATGGGGTAACCCCCACGGCAGGATGCCAGTTAAAGGAAACTATTTTTGGAACAACTTAAAAATGAACACCCAACCGTGAACTCACTCAACTTGTTGTTGACTCATTACTACATGCTTTGCAGGTTAATAGGTACTTAGCTGGAGCTTGCATGGAAGAGAGTCGTTGTGGGACATGGACAGCTGTGTGCCATGTTAAACTTTGAAACAATTAAACTTATGTTTTGGTTTTAAACGTTATGCTTCCGCTTGCAACTTAAATTATGTTTTGTTTGGACACCAATTGTATTGGTTGAACTTTTATAATTACATGTTTGCTTGTTCAATATGATTGGTGGCTGGATCCTGGTCAGCCACGCCTCCAAGCGGTGGTATTCCGCAGGTGGATTTTGGGGGTATGACAGATTGGTATCAGAGCCATTGGTTATAGTGAACTTGGTTTTAATAAGGGAAAAAGTTTTATTAAAATCCGACTATAACCTGTACAGTGCTCAACGGTCCACAATGACGCTTCACTCCACATGCAAGGCTCAACATTCTAGGTGATATGATCTGTGTATATATATTGCCTACTTGTTAGTTACGTAGTACATTGCTCATGGTATGCTTGGTTAGTATAACTACTGTTGCTTGAACACGTGTGTGCTTACTCCCTTCTGCCATCGCACTTTCGCGAACCTCTCTCACTCATGTTTCCCTTGATATGAAGATCATGTCTGGACGCGTTAACATGACTCAAGCCCAGTTGACGGCTCTGATTAACGAACGAGTTGCTGCGGCACTTGCAGCTGCACACGCAGGAGGTACATCCTGCAGTCCAAACTCATTCTAGGATCTTTAGATCTTACTCTCGTGAACCAATCTTTGTGTTAAACTCTGTCTTTCATTCACCCACAATAGGTCAACATGCTCATCCACCTGTGTGCACCTTTAAAACTTTTATGGACTGCCGACCCACTACTTTTAGTGGCACTGAAGGAGCAGTAGGTCTCCTCCACTAGTTTGAGAAGCTCGAGTCAGTTTTCGAAATGTGTGAATGCCCTGAGGCGCGCAGGGTGAAGTATGCTACCGGTACTCTCGAGGGTTTAGCCCTCACATGGTGGAACGCTCAGGTCCAAATGCTGGGGTTGGTTGCTGCCAACGCCACCCCATGGGAAACTTTTAAGGAGATGATCAAGGAGGAATACTGTAGTCGTGATGTCATTCATAAGCTGGAAGTCGAGTTCTACAACCTCAAGATGACGGGGTCAGAAATTGAGGCGTATACTAAGAGATCGAATGAGCTTGCCTTACTGTGTCCTACTATGGTGGACCCTCCAATTAAGCGAATTGAACTCTTTCTCAAGGGCTTGGTGCCAGAGATCCAAAGTCATGTGACTTCAGCAAACCTCGCCACTATCCAGCAGGTTGTTCAGTTGGCTCACCGTCTTACTGACCAGGCGGTGGAGCAGAACAGGTTACCCAAGCGCATAAGTGCTACAGCTACTTCGGATGCTCCTAGTGACAACAAGAGAAAATGGGATGGAGCTTCAAGTAAGGGTTCAACTTCTGTGCAATCTCAGTCTCAGCAGAGAAAGACTGATGACTACAAGAGCCCCAGTCAGCAATCATCTGGTGGGCAAAGTCACGGTGGGTACAAGGGGAATCACCCCAAATGCAATCGCTGCAACCTACACCACAGCGGGCCATGCACCAGGGGCAACTGTCATCGGTGCAACAAGCCAGGTCACGCCGCCAAGGATTGCAGAAGCTTGTACCTCGCAAACCAGAATCGTCAACAACAGGCGCCACAGAACCAGCGGCAGCAGCAGCAGCAGGGTAACAACAAAGGGTGCTTTCAGTGTGGAGCTGAAGGCCACTTCAAGAAAGATTGTCCCCAACTAAACAGGAACCAGAACAACAACAACAACAACAATAACCAGGGAAATGGTAACAATGGGAGCAACAACAACAATGGTGCCAGGGGGCGGGCGTTCGTGATTGGCCAAGGTGAAGCAAGGAATGACCCCAATGTTGTGGCGGGTAAGTTCCTTCTCGACGACTTTTACGTTACAGTTTTATTTGATTCGGGTGCCGATACTAGCTACGTGTCACTAGAAGTTAGTCAAATGCTTAAGGGTATTCCAACACCTTTGAACAACAAGCACACTGTAGAGCTAGCAAATGGTAAGAGTTTAGAAGCCACACACGTAGTCAAGGGTTGTAAACTTATTCTCACTAACCAGACCTTCTCTATCGACCTCATTCCTATCGTCTTGGGTAGTTTTGACGTTGTCATTGGGATGGATTGGTTATCCTAACACCGAGCAGAGATTCTTTGCAACGAGAAGAATGTTCGTATTCCTAGTTCCGGTGGTGAACCTCTCATGATTCGTGGCGACAAGAAGGGTGCTGTCGAGAACGTCATATCTTTTCTTAAGGCTCAGAAGTGCTTACGGAAGGGCCACACTGCCATTTTGGCTCTCGTTACGGACACCTCGGAGAAAGAGAAGAAGCTAGAAGATTTTCCAATTGTACGCGACTATCCTGAGGTATTTCCTGAGGAATTACCTGGTCTTCCACCTCATCGCCAAGTCGAGTTTCAGATTGAACTAGCTCCTGGAGCTACGCCTATAGCTCGTGCGCCTTATCGTTTAGCTCCGTCAGAGTTGGAAGAACTCTCTACGCAACTACAAGAACTCTTGGATAAGGGTTTTATTCGTCCTAGCTCATCGCCCTGGGGAGCTCCAGTGCTGTTTGTGAAAAAGAAAGACGGTACCTTTAGAATGTGTATCGACTATCGTGAACTCAACAAAGTGACGGTGAAGAATCGTTATCCTCTATCACGTATTGACGACTTGTTCGACCAGCTGCAGGGGTCGAGCTACTATTCAAAGATTGATTTGAGATCGGGATATCACCGGCTGAGAGTCCGAGAAGAGGATGTCTCTAAAACAGCCTTCAGAACTCGTTATGGACACTATGAGTTTTTGGTCATGCCTTTTGGGCTGACAAACGCACCTGCGATTTTCATGGACTTGATGAATCGAGTGTGCAAGCCTTATCTGGACAAGTTCGTTATAGTCTTCATCGACGACATCCTGATCTATTCTAAGAGTCAGGAGGAACACGAGCAGCATCTACGACTTATGTTGGAACTCCTTCGAACAGAACAGCTTTACGCAAAGTTCTCGAAATGCGACTTCTGGCTTCGTGAGGTCCATTTCCTAGGCCATGTGGTAAACAAGGATGGGATTCATGTTGATCCATCCAAGGTGGACTCGATTAAGAACTGGCCTGCACCTCGTACACCAAAGGAAATTCGCCAATTCTTGGGTTTGGCAGGTTACTACAGGAGGTTCATTAAGGATTTTTCCAAGATTGCACAGCCTCTCACCTCACTAACGCAGAAAGGCGTTGTTTATCGATGGGGAGATGCACAAGAATTAGCCTTTCAGCATCTAAAGGATAGACTTTGTAGCGCACCTATCCTTTCACTGCCAGAGGGCACAGACGATTTTGTGGTTTACTGCGACGCATCAATTCATGGTATTGGTTGTGTATTGATGCAACGAGATAAAGTCATAGCTTACGCTTCACGCCAACTCAAAGTTCATGAAAGAAACTACACTACGCACGACTTAGAGCTGGGAGCTGTTGTTTTTGCACTTAAGATATGGCGACATTACCTGTACGGTACCAAGTGTGCCATCTACACCGACCACAGGAGCCTCGAGCATATCTTCAAGCAGAAGGAACTGAATATGCGACAACGACGATGGGTCGAACTACTGAATGACTACGAATGCTCGATCAGGTATCACCCGGGCAAGGCCAATGTTGTGGCTGACGCCCTCAGTCGAAAGGACACCACGCCTAAGCGCGTGCGAGCTTTACAACTCACTATACATTCTAGTCTTCCTTCCCAAATACGAGCTGCTCAGATAGAAGCATTGAAACCAGAAAACGTCAGGGCTGAAGCCCTACGCGGCTCAAGGCAACGCTTAGAACAAAAGGAAGACGGTGCTTACTACGTGACGGGACGCATTTGGGTCCCACTCTATGGCAACTTACGAGAGCTTGTGATGGATGAAGCACACAAGTCTCGCTACTCGGTACACCCTGGTTCGGATAAGATGTACCACGATATCAAAACTACGTATTGGTGGCCTAGCATGAAGGCCCACATAGCAACTTACATCAGCAAGTGTTTGACTTGTGCGAGAGTCAAGTCTGAATACCAGAAACCCTCAGGCCTACTCCAGCAACCAGATATACCACAATGGAAATGGGAGCAAATTTCCATGGATTTCGTTACTGGCCTGCCTAGATCTCAGCGTGGAAACGATACTATTTGGGTGATCGTGGATCGACTCACAAAGTCCGCAAACTTCTTGGCGATCAAGGAGACGGATAAATTCTCCACTCTAGCAGAAGTATATCTCAAGGAAGTTGTCTCGAGGCACGGGGTGCCCATCTCTATCATCTCGGATCGAGATGCACGTTTTACTTCAGAGCTGTGGCAGGCAATGCACAAATCCTTTGGCTCACGATTAGACATGAGCACAGCGTATCACCCTCAGACGGACGGGCAGTCCGAGCGCACGATTCAAACCTTAGAAGACATGCTTCGTGCATGTGTAATCGACTTTGGCAACAGCTGGGAAAAGCATCTGCCACTTGTGGAATTCTCGTACAATAACAGCTACCATACCAGCATTAAAGGTGCTCCGTTTGAGGCATTATACGGACGTAAATGCCGGTCACCTCTTTGTTGGGCAGAGGTGGGGGATAGTCAGATCACTGGTCCAGAACATGTGGTAGACACAACTGAACGAATTGCTCAAATACGACAACGCATGGCGGCAGCTCGTGACCGTCAGAAAGTCTACGCCGATAAGGGCAGGAAACCACTAGAGCTCCAGGTTGGGGAGCGGGTACTACTCAAAGTTTCACCCTGGAAGGGTGTGGTTCGTTTTGGTAAACGAGGCAAACTTAACCCACGATACGTCGGACCTTTCGAAATCATTGAGAAAATAGGCAGGGTGGCCTACAGACTGAACTTACCAGCAGAACTCGGTGCAGTTCACAAAGTTTTCCACGTGTCGAATCTGAAGAAGTGCCTGTCAGATGAGACCCACATAGTTCCTCTGAAGGAACTCACTATCGACGAGCAGTTACGATTCGTCGAGGAACCAGTTGAAATCACGGACCGGGACGTTAAGGTCCTTAAGAGCACTAGAATACCTCTCGTTCGAGTTCGTTGGAACTCACGTCGCGGCCCAGATTTCACCTGGGAACGCGAAGATCGGATGAAACAAAAGTATCCCCAACTGTTCGCAAACAGTACACCCACTACTGAGGCTGAAGCTACGGAATTTCGGGACGAAATTCCAGATCAACGGGGGGAGGATGTGACACCCTAGGAAAACCGGGAAAACCATACAACTTAACTAGCTTCCTCAGTGAGTGCTTACCAAATTTCTGGATGAAATTTCTTTCAACTTGGGGATGATGTGACAACTCGAAATTTAGAACCTTTCATTGTATCTCGATGTTACATGCTTGAACGTTATGTGACTAGTTGACTTGTTGGTTTAATGAATGTTATGAGTGAACATTATGTGACTATGCACTATGCTTACATATATGCGTGTGATTATATGACCCGAGGCACAAGGACCCGACTCGAGACCATGCGGTCTCGAGTGAACAGGAAACAGTTGGGCCGGTTAGGCCGTGCACCTCATTTAATCCATCCGAAACCCATTAGGGGGCACCAACTTAGAACAAGTATATAACTTTGGTGGATAGCCAACCTTGCCATTCTTTGAGCAATCTACACACACTCTCCTACACACACTCTCATTCTCTCTCACTAAAACCCTAGCAACACCACCCTCTTCTCTTGTGTCGGATCAAGGGTAGCAAGCCAAGCTCTCGGATTTGCTTGTGTTCTTCACCCGGAGAATATCGGACAACAAACTTACTTCCCTTCACATACTCCTAACCAACCGGTTAGTGTTTTATGATGCTTGTTGTTAGATGATATTATGGATGGCATGATTTAACTAGCATAGTTTGTATGTATGATGATGTTCTTGTGAATCGGATGTGTATGATGATGTTAATAGGCTATCATGTCTTGATTACGGATTGGTTGCATGATGAGTTAATGATATCTTGTGATTGAATGTGATTTAAACCATTTATTGTTGATGTTCATGAAACCGGCTTACATATGTGTATTAGATAATGATCATGTTAACCGGATTGTATACTCTTGTGCTAAGAATCGAATGCTTAAATCGGACTAGTTGTAGAGTCGACTATGAGGTGTTATGTGATGATTTGAAACCCTTAGATGAGTATGTTTAAGTGTTTTGATTGTTATTCATGTTATGATTATATTAGAGTTCATAAAGATTGATGCTAAAAACCCTAACATGATGAACAAGTTTGAATATTTGATGAACTATTTGAATATGTGTTGAACATGTTATGAACATTTAAAAGATACCATGTTTAATCCAATTTGTTTGGAAATTAGACAACAAAACATGTTTATATGGATAGTACACACTGTTGCATGAAATCAAAATCCCATTGGCTAGTACAATGTCGGAAATCAGCAGATGTTCCAGCCGAGACCTTCGGTCTCGACTCGAGATCACCACATGACAACTCGAGACCACACCATATCAGCACAAAAACAGCATAACTCGAGACCATGGTTGCGGGTCCGGTTGCGACTCGAGACCTCCACAGTTGCGAATCGATAACTCGTAGGTATAACTCGAGACCGCGCAGTCTCGACTCGAGATCTCTAGTCTTGACTCGAGACCACGTACACAAACTCACTGACTTGGACTTGCACACTGCTACGGGCTTAGGTGTTTGGGCCGAACTTATGGGCTTCATGTGTTGCTGTTGAATGCGTATGTTGCGCACAATATTTGGACTTGCACACTGCTATGGGCCTAAGTAGCTGGGCCGCACACTTAGACTTTGGTTGTTACGTGAATGCGACTGTGAAACTTGTTATGAACTGTTGATGAACTGCCATGCTAGACATGTATGCCATGATCGTTACTTGTGTACAATACGTGTAGAACATACGTGCACTACTTGGATATGAACCTGACTTGAATGGTATCTATGTTAGGACGTAGTTGACCACTTACAACTCGATTGACCTTTCTGTGTATCTGCCGAGCAAACCAAGGTGAGTTCACACCCTCTACAAAGCATGGGATTCCTAGGGGTTGGGAATGGGGTTAAGGAACGTGGATTCCTCGTCCTTTCTTGGGTAGGACAACATTGGTTCAGGAATATAATTCCTCGTCCTCATGGACAGTTAACTCATACTAGACCAAAACTCTATCACGAAGTCCCTCCTTTTTATATCGACTTAATCGCCGGGCCAATGGCGAGCGGGTCATTAGTTAGATAGCGCTATTTAGGTCTGACAAGCCTCACACCGTGCCGCAGAGGACGGGCGAGAACTAATGGATCTGGGCACGTCAATGATGATAGACATTGACAGTTCAGGGCACATAAACATGACTACAGTCAGCAGTCGATATGGTAACGAGTCTAGTGTATACATGGGGTAGCCCCCACGGCCGGAATGCCAGATAACTAACATGGGGTAGCCCCCACGGCTGTATTGCCAGAGTAATTGGGTAAACAAATCACGTTTTCAACTATGGGATAACCCCCACGGCAGGATGCCAGTTAAAGGAAACTGTTTTTGGAACAACTTAAAAATGAACATCCAACCGTGAACTCACTCAACTTGTTGTTGACTCGTTACTACATGCTTTGTAGGTTAATAGGTACTTAGCTGGAGCTTGCATGGAAGAGAGTCGTTGTGGGACATGGACAGCTGTGTGCCATGTTAAACTTTGAAACAATTAAACTTATGTTTTGGTTTTAAACGTTATGCTTCCGCTTGCAACTTAAATTATGTTTTGTTTGGACACCAATTGTATTGGTTGAACTTTTATAATTACATGTTTGCTTGTTCAATATGATTGGTGGCTGGATCCTGGTCAGTCACGCCTCCAAGCGGTGGTATTCCGCAGGTGGATTTTGGGGGTGTGACAAAAATGAACAAACGGAGTCATTTTCCTCAACGGGTATTCTTCAGAATTGGAAATGAAGGATAAACGGATATTCATTTCCTCAACGGATATTCTTCAGAAGTGAAAAATGAATAGCTAGTTCATTTTTCCTCAACGGATGCTTCATCAGAAATGGAAATGAATTGGGTTAACTCTAGATACATGACAGAACTTGCTGTGATTTCTGTGCACTGAATTCCATAATTATGTATGCATCCATAATTACGTAATTCCTTGCACAACCCGCACAGTTTGTCTTGTAATGTTTAGGGGAGGAAAAATCAAACCTGTGATAAGGGTGACTAGACTACCATAGGGTCCTTTTAATTAGATCGACATATGATCTTTATAATTAGGCCACCAAGGAGTCCTTTCAGCTATATCATCACCTTATATTCCTAACCAGATTTTCAGATCAATCTGTTTAACTAGACCACTCAAGGGGTCTAATTATGGAGTAGTACTTTATAATCCAAGGGACTTAACTACAACGTAGAAGTCCATTAAGGGTTTTAGATAGTACCTTTGGGTATCCTACTATGAATCCCTTATACGAAGATATGGAAGATTCTACGAGGATTTGGATAACATAGTTTGGATCACACAAAACATAAAAGGGAACACATAAGCACTTAATCACATAATTGTTATTTTGTTATTGATTGTTATTATCTTGGCGTCTTGTACTTCGTTTTCCTTGGAAGAAACGGGTACTTAGGAATTTTCGTGGAAAACGCAAGAGAACATATAATGGAAGAAATTTGGGGGTAGTCGGTTCTTCAAGGAATACGGTTCCTCGATTGTCGGTATCGTAGGGGATATGTTGTTTATTCATGCAACCATAATAAACATATTGCAATGTAAATAAAAGATTTATTTATAAACAACATCAACAACTGTTTCTTAGATCTTGACAACAAAAGAGAATAATACATAAAGATTGATTATTTCTAAATAACGTTGTCTTCCATTCGGTCAGATGCTCATCCCTGCGCTGGATTCGCATTAGCAAGCTTTGGGCAGTTTCTTCGGAAATGGCCCATCTCGCCACTGTTGAAACAAGAACCTGGTGGAAAATGACCTTGAGCAGGATTGTTGTTAACTTGATTTGGTGTAGCTGCTGTTGGGCAAACCCTCACTGTGTGACCTACAAGTCCACAAGCTTGGCATGTGCGGCACTTCACACCAGCATGATGATGTAGGCTACATTGGTTGCACAAGGGTGCGGTTCCGTTGTAGGGCTTCCTAGCAGGGGATTGAGCTGGTTGGTTGGGGACGGCTTGATCATTGTGAGCGACCACGGCGAAGTTCTGAGAAGCTTTTCGCTTCTTTGACTTCTTAGGAGATCCAGTCTGTTCATCCATGGTCTTTGATTCCTCGATTGGTTTCTTGTCAACCTTTCGAAAAAGTTTACCTTTCCTGATCTGAGATTCAGTCAAGGTTGCAGATAGCTCAATGGCCTGTCTAACTGTAGTAGGGTTGCTACCAGTCATAATGTCTTGTATTGAGTCAGGGAAGCCATCAATGTACTTTTCGATTGCCTTATCCAAAGGCGTGACCATGTTTGGGCATAACAGACTTAACTCCTCATAACGGTACGTCTAGGCTCGATGCTCACCGCTATCTTGCTTCAAATCATCAAATTCCCTTTCTAGAGCCCATAGCTCATGATGAGGACATAATTCCTTCATCATAAGAGCCCTAAGCTCGGCCCAAGTCTGTGCTAAAGCAACCTCAGCACCATGGTCTCTCATCACCCCGTTCCACCATGTAAGAGCCCTCTTCTGAAACACACTGGAAGGAAACTCGACCTTTCGATTATCAGGACACTAAACGTGACAAAACGTACTCTCAGTGCTCTCGAACCATTGTAAGATCCCAGTTGCTCCTTCAGAACCCCTAAACTTGAGTGGCTTAGCCGAATTGAAACTCTTGAAATTGCATGGAGCATTTTGGTTGTTGTTGTCTTGGTTCAGTTGAGCAATCAGATTTGGGAAAGCAGCAGCCATTTGTTGTGCGATGATTTCCGCCAGTTCGGCATTCGCTATCTGATTGTCGCGTCGAGGAGGCATTCTAAGGGAGGGAAACATGAAAGGAAACGAACGAGATGATTAGATGAAAAGGATGAGGTGTTAAAATATTTGACAAAAGCAAAGGTGGTTGTCATTTGTTTGTTACCACAAGGCAAACAAACGACACATTGTGACTAATCAAAGTAAATGGGTCAAAATAATGTATCGCGAAGACATGCTCGCCTATAAGTGAACACTCACCCCAAGAGTTCCCAGGTAAGAGTGACTGGTCCGATTATTTGGATTTGTACAAACACTCTAGCCTTAGACAGAAAACCCAGGGTACAGGCATTCACTCTTCCAGTTTGCACGTGTTCACACTATTTAGGACCCAAAACTTTGGCGAGATTTTGAAAACTCAAAGGGGTTCAAAACCTTATAACAAAGGATTCTAAACCTTACAACAGAAGGTTCAAAACCTAGTAATCAATCATCCAAAAACAGATGATTAATTTTCAAAGCGGATTCGGAATTGATGTTCTCGTTGTGGTTGCTGCCTAAAGATAGGCAACGGTATTGTTTTATGACTAAACGCAAGTAAACTCGCGTTAGGGTCCTAGGAAGGTTATAGTCTAGGTCAAAGCATTACTAATAACCTAATTCCCTATAACCATTGGCTCTGATACCAATTTTTCTGTCACACCCCGACCACGTAAAGCAACGAAATATGGCGGAAACGTCGGGGAGTGTTGTAACAGAATTAATTGTTTCACAACCATGGTAATTAAAGTTATGTTTTATATATCAATCAAGAGAGTTAGATTGTCTTAAACAAGAAACAAAAAGTACATAACATAAATTAACTAGTTCTTGCTTCGTTTTAAGTCACTAAGGCACAGGTCCGCCTAAGTGTGTCTCGATCATCTTATGCAACAGCTCCTGAAAACACATGTGAAAATAGGTACGTCAGCATAAAAATGCCTGTGAGATACATAGGTTTTGTGAAAATAGGATTCATGACTTAAGTTTAAGAAAATGTTTAATAAAGTAGCCATGAATCTTGTTGAATGTTTCCGTTCATAAATCATTTGAAAAGTGATAAATAAACCAAATGATATATATATGTATAAAAGAAATAATGCATGGTTAAATGAATAACCATGTGAAATGAGTTTGTATAAGTTAAGTTATTTGTAAAATGGTGTTTATGTGAAGATTGTATTGTAGATGTAATATGTGTAAAGTGAAATGGTTTAAATATAGCTACGATATGTAATACCATAAAAGCACTTATATATAGGAAGTACCAGCGGCGTATCCACCATGTTTTTATCGTATTACACGTCGCCTCGTTACTTAAATCACTAACCCAAAACAACCACCAAAATGTAGTGTTTAACAGCTGTAGAAATGTCTATGTATGGTCAAATACGGTTCACACGGTTCAACAGTTACAAACAGTTCATATAATCAAATGGTTACAACGGTTCACATAGTCAAATAGTTACACGGGTCAGATAGTCAAATAGTTACAACGGGTCACACAGTCAAATAGTTACAACGGGTCACATAGCCAAATGGTTACAACGGTTCACATAGTCAAATGGTTACAACGGTTCAAAATGTAATATAATGTGTTCATATGCCGGATGAGCATATGCAACAAAAGGCGATGTAAAACAATGTGTCCATATGTTGAGTAAACATATGCAACTAATGTAATGTAGATCAATGTGCTAGCATGATCAGTCAACATACATAGCAGAAATGTGAAGTAAAACAATGTACTAAGTATGCTAAGTAAACATACATAGCGAAACAATGTAATGTAAATCATGTACTAATAGTGTACTAATGAACATAGCAAGTATATGATGTGAAAACAGGAAAGCACGAAAGTAACAAGTAGGCACATGTGTTTCACCCCAAAACAGTTTGAAAACAGTAAAAGAGGGGTCTATGTACTCACTTGGGAATGCTCAATAGACTTTAGATATCCACCAAGCAAAGCTAGAAGATCACGGATTCAAACGGCACCTAATATAGGTATCTACATTAATAAACCGGACCTTTACCGGAGGATCGGATAGAATGAGGGCTCGTAAACCAAATGAGTATGGGAACTCATGTAATATGGTTTAACAAAGCCTACATACTACAATGAAACCTAACCTAAGTGCTTACGACCCATTACGACCCGTTTAGGTAGCTTATGCTACTTTAACGCGTCCTTCGCGTGAACGCGTTCGGAATGCCTAACTAGTCCTATGATAAGTAAAATATGCCTTAACATGTCTAATATTGTTGCTATATCATTTTAGATGTCAAAAGTTATGTTACATATGCTTAATATGAATTTTGAGTAAAAAAGGTATTTTGGTAATTTACCTAAGGCATATAAACTACCTATCATACAACTAACTAAACGAAGTGACCATCAGGTATAACCTCGGAAGGTTATTACCTATACAACTATGGTCACCTAATCTGTTTGGTCGGATCCTAATGATCGACCAAACGGGTCGGGTTCGAAAGTATAAGCGATTGATTAGATCGCTTACCCTTACGACCCTAGACAAGCACAAAACTAAAACTGACGAGCATGCTTAATTAAATTAGAAAACAAGTTTGGTATCAAAACAAACGGTTTTGATACCCACAAGTATTTTGGTTACAAAATACGCAAGAATACGTATTTTGGCCGAAACTACGACTCGTCACTGAGCCTAGATAACGTGGTAATCAGTAGGTATAGTCACTAGGGACTATAACCATCGTGATTACGCTCACGTTATGAAGTTCAAACGAACTTCGCATTAACAATAAACTGGTTAATGCAGAAAGTCAAACAAAGTTTGACTTCAACGCTAAAAGAATAAAAAGAACGAAGGAACACTTACAACGGGTCCCCACAAGCTTTGATTTCCAAATATTTCTCAGGTATGAAGCGTTTTTACACCTCAACTTAGAGAAACTTTCAGAAATCAAGTGGGTTTTGAGTTGTGAATCAAAGGGGTATTTATAGGATTTCTAGGACCGTTAGGATCATTCCTCGAATACCGTGCTTTGATCTTGTCCCTACACTTGTTGTGATAACAAGGATACCTCAAAATGGCCCCTACTTGCAGAAATCAACATGTGGAAGTGGGTTTTGAGTGCTTAACAGCTGTTAAACTGATTTTTGCATATCTGACATGCTTAGGCGTGCCGCGTAAGGTTTTATGGGGGCTTATGCGGGCCGCCTGAGTCTTCTGATCAACAAACAACTTTGATAAATGACAGTTTTGGTCCCTGTTGGTGTTTAAGGCTCATTTCGACATGTTTAAGGCCCGTTAAGCCAATTTCAAGGCCCTAAAATGATGCCTAAACATTGTGGATATGAAACATGCTCAAAAATATGCCGGATGTTGGTTCGTTTGGTCGTACGATCGCGATGTTCGCTTAATTACGACGGAATGCGCATAAGCACGAAAAACGATCCAAATGACGCGATGAATGTATTTTTCTTATGCCAAACACTAAAATAAAATATTTTAGTGCTTACATAAATTTTTGGATGTCCGGATGTATTCAGAATGTAAGTTATGCGCGAAAATGCAAACTTATGCACTTTTTGACGCTTTTAGTCCCTGAATGACCCAAAAGTTTATTTTAGCACACCGAACCCCTCAAAGCCTATTTCTAAGCTATGTAAAGGATATTTTTGGTATGTTTAACTTATGGTCATGTTCCGGAATGTCTGTTCTAGTACGAATCGTCATACTTTCGCAGTTTATCGAATTTAGTCCTTGTAGGCGAAAAGACTTGTTTTTGCCATACCAAAGTCTTCAAAACTTATTTCTAAGTTATGTAAAGGTTATTTAAGGTATGTTAAGCATATTTCACTATTTTGGAGTGTTCGTTGCATTAAACTGGTTATATTTACGCATCAGTGCGCGTATAACCTTCCAGAAAGCGATTTAAAGTTTGTAATCGAACAAGAATTGATATGTGCAAAAGACACACATATTTATATAGATCCCAAGTATGAAATAAAATATTTCATTGGCTTGGTATTTATCTGATGGTCGCAGAGGCACAGGTGTCACAGATACTCCACTAGTGGATTTTGGGGGTGTGACAATTCACCTAAAACTTCACCTAAGGTTTCCCCACCCGGTAGTCCTACTTCTAGCACTTCTAGCACCCCCGAAAACATAGAACCAATGGCCAGTCCTAGACAAACCATTCACCAACAAGCCACCCAAAATTTCACTGGTCTTGCTTCACCCATCACTGCTCCACCCATCATTAGCGAGAACTCATGGCAGATTCCATCTTATGACATGCAGGCCATAACCAATAGCATCCAGTTCCATGGTCGCGACGATGAGGACGCCCCCACCAATATCAATCATTTCTCGCATATCCTAGCTACTTTTAGCCTTCACGGAGCCCCGAATGATGCTACATAGTTACAGCTTTTCCCATTTTCATTAGCCGGCCGTGCGGCTACTTGGTTGGACTCTCAGCCAACCGGTACTTTTAACACATGGGCGGGCCTCCGTCAAGCATTTCTGAACAAGTACTTTCCACCCGCTAAGGCCTCACGCCTTCATGATCAGATTCACTATTTCCGCATGGAGCCCTATGAGCCTTACTACCTTGCTTGGGAGCGTTTCCAAAACCTTTGTGCTCGTTGCTCTCAGCATGGTCTTTCCGATTGGGCCCTATGTGAGAAATTCTACAATGGTCTCACCCAAGAGACTCGTGTTAGGTTTGATACTAATGCAGGGGGCATATGGTGGGTATTCTTACTGTTGCTGAGTGTTTAGAGCGTTTTGAGGCATTTGCCCAGTCTCAATCTCAATCGCGAGCCGATCAGTGGAAATTCTAATACCACTACTAGTGCACCAGCCCGAGGGGTGAACCATGTCACCATGGATCCTAGTTTTGCCGCTGTTTTGGAAAACGTGACTAGGGAGCTTAAAGAGATTAAAGCTAAGGTAGATAAATGTGAGTTTTGCCAATGGGGTCACGATACGAGTGCGTGTCCATTGCTAGTTGGTGAAGAGCAAGTTGATTTCATAGGAGGAGGTTTCGGTAGAGGTCAACCTAGTGGGTTTGGTAATAATAATTTTGGTTCGGGTTGGCGTAATAATAATACTAACTTTAATAATAATAATAATAATAATAACAATTTTCGCTCAAATGGACCCCCCGGTTTTCAAATAGCTCAAAATCCAAATAGGGGTCAAGGTTCACTTTTTTGTGGGGGTTCAAATGGGCAGTTCAACAAAGGGTTCAATGGGCAGGTCAAAGATAGGGGGTCAAATAATCAGGTTCAAACAGGTTAAGGTTCAAGTTATGATCTAGGGGGTAGTCTTGAAAGAATGGAGGCCATGATGAGTCAATTAATTGTGAGGGATCAAACCACCCAAAAGACACTTAGTGAACATGACCTTATGCTTAAGAAGCACCAAGCCTCTTTCCAAGACCTCCAAAGGTTCGTAGGTGATATGTCTAGGAAGCTAGAGGAAAGACTACCCGGTCAGTTTGCGGGTAACACCCTACCTAACCCTAACGCCCATGCTAAATCCATTACCACTCGTAGTGGCAAAACCGTAGGGAACCCGAGAGCTGAGGAGAGAGTAGTTGATGAGGAGGGAGATATCATAGATGAAGAGATCGAGATGGAGGCTCCCGACAAAGTGCAACCGAGGCTAAGCCCAGCAACTACCGCACAGCCCAGTGAGTCTCAAGCTAAGAAGAAAGTTGAGAAAACCCCCGTAGATGTTAGACCTTCTCCCTTAGTAGACCATTCGCGAATCTCGTTTCCTACACGTCTTAGGAACCAAAAATACTCAAGGAAATACGGACAATTCTTGGATATCTTCAAGCAATTGAAGATTAATCTTCCTTTCATTGAGGTACTTTAGTCGATGCCTAAGTATGCAAAGTTCTTGAAAGATCTTAGGAGCAAAGAGAAGTTAGGGGAGTTTTCCAATGTGCTGTTGAATGGAGGGTGTTCAGCCGTGGTGTTAAATAAGCTTCCCGAAAAGCTTACCGATCCAGGTATTTTCACTATTCCTTGTCTATTTGGTAGTAATACCAACACGAGAGCTTTAGCCAACTTAGGTGCTAGCATCAATTTGATGCCCTTTTCTCTTTATAAGAAGCTACACCTAGGAGAGCTTGCACCTACCCGAATGACATTATCCTTAGCCGATCGGTCCATTAAATACCCTAGGGGCATAGTTGAGAATTTGCTAGTTAAGGTAGACAAATTTGTGTTTCCTGCCTATTTCGTAATTTTTGATATGGAAGCGGATGAGAGAGTCCCTATTATACTTGGTCTTCCTTTCTTACGTACCGCCAAAGCACTCATAGACGTTCATGATGGTAAGATCACTCTTAGGGTCGGTGAGGAGAGAGTCACCTTTGAGATAGAGCGTTCCATGAACCACCCGAGTGGTTCAGATGACTATAGGGGTCCGTGCCATTCCGTCTACTTCTTGAATTCATTTATCTCATGTGTGGATCATTGCTTAGAGTATATTAGTGGAGCGGACTTAGTGGTAGGAGAGAAGGTAAAAGAGGAGTTGAAGAGGGTAGAGGAAGTTGAAGTTGAGGGAATTCCTTTAATTCCCGAACTCTTAGCCGTTAGTGAGGATACCACCCAACCCCCACCCTTAGAGATTAAGGTACTTCCATCGCATTTAGAGTATGCTTTCTTTGGGAAGGGTTCCGAGCTACCCGTCATTATCTCATCATTATTGGAGGAAGGTGAGAAAGTAAGGTTGTTGGAGGTATTGAGGGCCAATAAAGAGGCCATTGCTTGGAGGTTGTCCGACATCAAGGGCATAGGCCCTTCTTATTGCACCCACCGGATACTCATGGAGGATGATTATAAACTGGTGGTGCAACCTCAAAGGCGGCTCAACCCCAACATGCAAGATGTTGTGAAGAAGGAGGTTCTTAAACTCCTAGGTGCCGGGATGATATATCCTATTTTTGATTCTCCATGGGTTAGTCCCACTCAGGTTGTCCCTAAGAAGGGAGGGATGACTGTTGTCATGAATTCGAAGAATGAGCTTATCCCTTCACGTACGGTCACGGGGTGGCGCGTGTGCATCGACTACCGAAAGTTGAATGATGCCACCCGAAAAGACCACTTACCATTGCCCTTCATCGATCAAATGTTGGAGCGTCTCACCGGTCAATGATTCTATTGTTTTCTTGAAGGCTTTTCCGGGTACTTCCAGATCCCCATAGCACCGGAGGATCAGGATAAGACCACTTTCACATGCCCCTATAGCACCTATACCGACGCATGCCATTTGGGTTATGCAAAGCTCCCGCTACTTTTCAGCATTGCATGGTTGCCATATTTCAGGATATGATAGAGACTTCCATGGAGGTTTTCATGGATGAATTTTCAGTGTATGGTAGCTCGTTTGATGATTGTTTGAAGAACTTAGAGAAGATGTTGAAGCGGTGCGTGCAGATGAAACTTATGCTAAATTAGGAGAAGTGTCACTTCATGGTGACGGCAGGTATTGTGTTAGGGCATAAGATCTCTAGAGAGGGTATTGAGGTAGATCATGCGAAAATAGATACCATTAGTAGGTTACCTCCACCCACGTGTGTTAAGTTGATTAGGAGTTTTCTAGGGCATGCGGGCTTCTATAGACGCTTTATTAGGGATTTCTCAAAAATCACCCACCCCATGACCCGTTTCCTAGAGAAAGGTGTTCCATTCATCTTTTACGAGGAGTGTCTTAAAGCCTTCAACTTCTTGAAGGAACAGCTTGTGAGTGCACCTATTCTTATCTCGCCCGACTGGAGCTTACCGTTTGAGCTAATGTGCAATACGAGTGACTATGCCGTTGGAGCGGTATTAGGACAAAGAAAGGATAAGCACATCCACCCTATATACTAAGCAAGCAAAACACTCAATGATGCTCAAGAAAACTACACTACCACGGAAAAAGAGCTTCTAGTCGTAGTTTTCACTTTCGATAAATTCCGCTCATACTTAGTTCTCTCAAAGACGATAGTCTTCACCGATCATTCGGCGTTGCGCTTTCTTTTCCAAAAGAAAGACGCTAAACTCTAACTCATTCGGTGGATTCTTTTGCTTAGCGAGTTCGATATTGAGATTAGGGACAAGAGAGGGGCCGAAAACGTGCGGCAGATCATCTGTCACGTCTAGAGGACCCCAAGAGAGAAGAGATTCGTGAGGAGGAGATAGGGGACACGTTCCCTCATGAGTCTACAGAGTTTGTTGAAGCCGAGAAAGAAGGATTGCCTTGGTTTTGTGACTTAGCTAACTATCTTTCTAGTGGCAATATTGTGAGAGGAATGACAACACAACAACGTAGGAAATTCATTAGTGAGTTGAGAAAGTATGTGTGGGACGATCCTTTTCTCTTTAGAATAGGAGGAGATAGGATCCTTAGACGTTGTGTGTCGAGAGAGGAGGGGTGGAACATCATTAAACATGTGCATGAAGGCCTCACAGGAGGACACCATGGAGCACATGCCATCACTCAAAAGGTGTCAGATTGTGGTTTTTATTGGCCTACCGTACTTCGAGATGCCGTTGAGTTCGTGAAGACATGCGATTCATGTCAACGAACCGGCAATATTTCCGCCAAATATGAGATGCCTCAAAACCCGATACAAGTAGTAGAGGTTTTTGACGTTTGGGGCATCGATTTCATGGGACCCTTCCCAAACTCCAAAGGAAACCGGTATATACTCATGGTAATTGACTATGTTTCTAAATGGGTTTAGGCTCAAGCTCTTCCCATAAATGAAGCCTGAGTAGTTTTGAAATTCCTCAAGAAGCTCTTTTCCTGATTCGGGACTCCTAAAGCCATAATTAGTGACCATGGCACTCACTTTTGCAACGCATTGATGGAAAAATTGCTTGCACGCTACGGAGTCACTCATCGTTTGTCGACCGCATATCATCCATGTTGGTGCATCTACTGTCTGTTAACTTCATCTTAATCGAGTCTTATGTCTAGATAGGATAAACGAGTGCACAACAGGGTTAGAAATTAGGGTTTTATGTATTAAAGTGGGTGATTCCGCTTGAAAGTGTCAATGTGCAGTTCAAGCGAAATCAACACGTGTTATTTCATTTGAAATGAACATTGACATGTTCAAGCGAAATCACTGATCTCGCTTGAACTCATGTCATATTCAAGCGAAATCTCCCACTCTATAAATACCCATGTGCTGTTGTCATTTGAAGAAAAATCAGATCATATGTTCTGAGCCGAGGTGCTGTCCGTTGGATTGATCAATAAAAGGATAATTAGGAAGGAACAAGCTGTGTTGACATCTTTTACATTGATTCCGCCTTTGTACTTGATGATGAACTACTCATACTGACTATTTAGGGTCACCGAACGATCCAACAAGTGGTATCAGAGCTCACGACGAGGAGTTTATACCAATTCAGCTTGATTTTACCAGATTCTCACACTTCTACTCATTCTTTTCTGATTTGAACAAAATTTAACGGTTGAAATGGCTTAAACCTTACACATATCAAGCGAAACATAGTGTTAACTAATCCTTGAAAGTTTTGGACCTTAATTCAAAAAAAATCTAATAAAAACTCATAATTCCGCTTGAAGGTCTGTTCGAACATGCTGATGTCATAGCTATTCCGCTTGAAAGTGTTAGTGTAATTCCAAGCGAAATTACATATTTCATTTGATTTCGCTTGAAACGGTTGCTGATTTCGCTTGAATTCTTATTCCGCTTGAAAGTTCAAGCAAAATAAGCTATTTCACTTCAAGTGACCTGATTTCGCTTGAACTTGAATTGCTATTTCGCTTGTAAAGCTCATTTCTCTTGAGAGCTTATTCCGCTTGAAGCTATTTCGCTTCAACAGATTTCGCTTGAAATTGTTGTTTTTCAAAATTTCAAAAATTTTTCTATGTGTTTGTTGACTGTTTCAGGTACGTGAAAGATGGACGATTTCATGAATCCTTTCTGTGATGTGTTTGCTTTTACTGGTGGTTCGGGAGACGGCACATTGAATAACAAGAATGAAACTCCACAAACACCGAGTGCGAAGAAAATTCTTCAGGATGCTATGAGTGTAGATAGTGCATATGGAACATACAATAAGCCACCCAAGTTGATGGCTATTGAAGATTACAACCGGTGGGCCACAAGACTCGAAGAATGGCTTAAGGCATTTGCTTATCCTAGTTGGAGAAGTTTGAAAAATGGATTTGATATGGGGAGAGATGATTATGAGAACTTAGAGGAAAATCAGATTGAAAAATACGTTGCTGAACATAAGTGTATTGCTCTACTTCACCAATCTGTCCGTGATGACATTATCGCACTGATCGAATACAAAGATTCAAGAGACCTTTGGGAAAAATTAAAAATAAAATGTATTGGTAGTGCTGAAATAGTGAAGAATAAAAAGAAATTGTTACGAAAAGAGTTTGATTTGTTTGGTTGTTTAAAGAACGAGTCTGTTTCCAAGATGATCAAAAGATTTAGGCATCTAAAAATGGAGCTTACTAGACATGACATCATTTACAGTCAAGAAGAGCTGGTAGACAAATTGTTTGATGCTTTACCGAATGAGCAAGACTGGCAATATTTTGCATTGATGCTGAAGAATACGATAAAGCCAGCTGATTTGAAGGTTGATCTGCTTATAGAAAGACTAGAAAGCCATGAATTGGAGATCAAGAAATCCAGCAAAGTCAATAACACATCTTATCAGCAGAATGTGGAGTTGTACTACAGAGGAAATCTTCCAAAGACTAGTTCTCCAAGAACAACATTTTCTGCAGAGAGTTCAGATAATGTGAATCAAGAAACAACTCACAGTGGTTTTCATAGTGGATCTTCTTCAACAACTCAAAGTCAACCTGCACTGAAGAATGTCTTTCAATGAAACATTGCTGTTGATTTGCAGAATGGTCAGAATTTCAGTGAAGAGTCTGCTAAACAACAGATGTTGTTCTTAGCGTCTGTGTTAGAATCGTACGAGAGTCTCGTTGCAGGCAAGATAGGCAACACCAACCTAACAAAAGAAGACTACGATCAAATCGATCCTGAGGAGATGGAATTGATCGATATAAGGTGGTGTATGGCTAGTGTAGTGAGAAGAGCGCAACGATTTATGGAGATTACTGGAAGACAGTCTATTGGTGGACCTTCTACCAAGTTAGGCTTCGACAAGTCAAAAGTGACGTGTTTCAAGTGTAAACAGAAAGGTCACTTTAAGCGTGAGTGCAGAAATGCTTATGCTGATGATACTGCAAATCCTTTTCGAGAGGATTATTACAAGAGAGCGATCTATCATCAGAATAAATCAGAACCTCCCTGGATGAAGCAGATAGAGGAGGCACCCAAAGAGAAATCCAGGGCACCTGCAGTTTTTCATGACGATGAAGGTTACGATTGGAGTGATGTTTTGCCTGAGGAAGACGTA
This sequence comes from Helianthus tuberosus, assembly GCA_030545235.1. Taxonomy (NCBI): domain Eukaryota; kingdom Viridiplantae; phylum Streptophyta; class Magnoliopsida; order Asterales; family Asteraceae; genus Helianthus; species Helianthus tuberosus. The sequence goes on along the minus strand of CM060394.1, from coordinate 112,493,474 downwards.
GTTGGTTATGCCTTCACAGCAGAAAAGATTATTCCATTTAAGGATAAGAGAACTGAAGAAGTGAAGTATGTGAACAGGAAGGATACAGCTAGATTCATGAAAGCCAAAATCTATCGTGCCTGGATGGAAGCAAAAAAGGCAAGGCGATGGGATCCTGATAGAGAATGTTATCTTGATCCTAATGGTAACATAGCTGTGGATCCAGATACTGTTGATCTTGAAGTTCTCACCAAACAAATTGCTGATGAAGAAGAAGCCAGATAGAGAGAATGGTGGGGAGGAGGAGAATCCGTTAAGAAAGAAAAAGAAAAAGAGACAGTAAAAGAACCAGAGCCAAAGAAGATTGGTGACGGAGTTATTAATACGTCACAAGAACTCACCGCTGAAAACTCGAAAAACATGGCTGACAAAGTTCTAGCTGCAAAAGAACTAGAGGTAGTTTCTGGTTCTGGAACTGAGTCCAAAGATAAGGTCAGTACAAATGATACACATGTGTCAGGTAAGAATGGTACATCTGAGAACAACTGCAAAAATTGCATGAAAGAGTGCAAAGTTTGTAGTACAGTTGCTTACCTTAGTGGTAAGAAGGTTGAAGAACTGACTGGTAGAGTCAGAAGTGTTGAAGATCAAATCTTAAAGCGGGATAAATTGTTGAAAGCTTCGAACGACAAATTAAAAGAATTAAATGAGAAAATCAAAAAAGATAAAAATGACGTAGAAAGAATTAGGGAAGAAAATGAAAAATTGATTCTTGAAAATCGTCAAATTTCAGAAAATTTTGAGAAGCTAAAACGAACGGTTAAAGATTGTGATGATAGAAATGGTAAGACAGACAAGGAAAATCTTCAACTGACCGGTGTTCTTAGAGTGAAAGAAGAGTTAATCAATCAGCAACTGGATGAAATTGCTAAGTTGAAGCTTCAATTCCAAGAAGCTAGAATTGAAAATGAACGCATCCAGTTGAAATTGAAAAGTTACAACTTTGCAAGCTTTGTTTTACAACACATTGTTCCCAAACCCATTGGGAAAAACAAAGCAGGCGAAGATGTATATGCTGATGGAACCGGGGTGGGGTATCATCAAGTTCCACCACCAGTTCTAAACAATTTCTCAAAGAAGAAATCCGGATTGGTTAATGATGAAGATGTTCATGAAGTGAAACTTCCAGAGTCAATTGATGTCACATTCACTTCATCTTCCGATGAAGATAGTGTCCAGTCTGAAATTGTGAATAGTATGGCTGAAAATGTTTTAAAATCTGAAAGTGACACTACTGAGGATGATGAATGTTTTCTGGACAAATACATTCCGAAACCAAAATCCAAAAACAACTTAAATGAAGAACCTACTCTTGTCATGTACAGGATGTCGGGATTGGATAAGTTGTATTCGGATTCTGAGTTTCCACTGGAGAATGTTAATGTTGCTAAGTTAACAAATGTGTTCAAACTGATTGAAATTGATCTGTCGGAAGTAAAAGGATTAAGTCAGACAAAGAGGCAAATGAATTTTAAAAAAGATAAAGCTTACTACAAGAAACCTGTTGTTCCTCCGCATTTTTACAACAACAATCGAAATAGATGGTCGGGTGGTTATCGGGGTGGTAAGAATTATCAAAGGAAAAATGTTCAAAACATAAGGTTTTCTGAGAAAAAGGTGTTTGTGAACAGTTCAAGTTCACTTTCTGATGAAGAATCTGAGATTTTTTCAAAATCAAACAAAGAGTTCTTTGAGAAGAAAGCCTCACAGCCTCAGTCTGAAGGTACAAGTCGGGTTGTTGACACCCGAACATGCTTCAAATGCAACAAAGTTGGACATATTGCACGAAAGTGTACCAACTTGAAGCCTAAGACTGAAGTTGTTGAGATTCAAAAGAGAAAAGTTGACGTGAAAGGAAAAGCTCCAATGGTTGTTGAGAAAAAGATTTTGAAAAATGACAACACCAAAATCAAAACTGAACCTGTTAAAAATGTGGTAACTAAAAATGACAAGTTTTACAAACGGGTTGCATCACCTCAACAAACATGGAAGCCAATAGTTGTTGAAAAGAAAACAAGTTCTCCAAAACCAAAGGTTTCAAAGTTGGAAAAACAATCGTCATCTACCACACCGGTAAAGATGGATGTTCCTTTGGATTATTATGAACAATTGGAGAAACAATCTTCTACTCCATCAGAGAAGAAGAATGTTCAAAAGAAAGATCAACCAACCGGTCATTCTAAAAATGATTTCTTTTTATACAAAAAGGTTGAGGTTGGATCAGAAGAAAGCTTGAAAATGAATGACAAAAACTTTCCGCCACTTTACATTGCAAAATCTCACCTTAATGTCAAGTTACCCGAGCCGAAAGAGGCTGGGGTGGCAACAAAATCTCACTAAATGTTTGTGAAATGTGCAGGAGCTTCCAAGATCCGTTTCGCGATGGATTATGGATAGTGGATCTTTTCGGCACATGACGGGGAAGAAAACCCTATTGTACGATGTTCGTGGGTTCAATGGAGGTTATGTAGGTTTTGCAGGAAATCAAGGAGGTAGGATAGTTGGAGAAGGAACGTTATCGAATGGCATTGTCACATTTGAAAGAGTTAACTACATTGCTGAGCTTGAGAACAATCTTCTGAGCATATCTCAGATCTTGAAACTAGGATTTGTTGAAACTAGGATTTGTTGTTCCCGAAGAATGGATTATCATGAGAGCACCCAGAGTCAATGATCTGTACGTGTTAGATATGAGCGTAGCTACTACAACCACGGGTCAGGCTCATTGTTTTATGTCTAGAGCAACAGAGAAAGAATCACAATTGTGGCACCGAAAGATGGGTCATATACATTTACGAAAAATGAATCACCTGGTGCACAATGATTTGGTTATTGGTGTTCATGTGAAAGGATTTAATCTTGAGGGGGAGTGCATTAGTTGCATCAAAGGAAAGTAAAAGAGGAAATCACACCCCGGGAAGAAAGTCAATTCAGTCTCAAGACCTTTAGAGAGACTCCATATGGATTTGTTTGGTCCAGTAAACGTCAAAAGCATTACAGGGGATCTCTATTGTCTTGTCGTCATAGATGATTACTCAGGATTTTCATGGGTATTATTTCTGAAATCAAAAGATGAGACGTTTGATCGTTTGATGACACTTTTCAAGAAGATGGAAAACTTGTACCAGACACGCATTAGAAGATTACGTTCTGACAATGGTACTGAGTTCAAGAATATCAAGATGGAAGAATATTGCGATGAAAGAGGTATATTGCATGAATTTAGTGCTCCTTACACTCCGCAACAGAATGGAGTAGCTGAAAGAAAGAACAGGACACTAATTGAAACGGCCAGGACAATGCTTGCTGATTCCAAGCTACCAGTTAATTTTTGGGCAGAAGCAGTATCAGCCGCATGCTATACGCTCAACCGGGTTCTCACTGTAAAGAAATTCAACAAGACATGTTTTGAGCTTATCAATAATCACAAGCCGAACCTGAAGTATTTAGAACCGTTTGGGTCTCCCTGCACTGTTCTAGAGCCTTTTGGTAAGTTTGGTCCAAAAAGTATCGAAGGAATATTTGTGGGTTACTCAAGTCCACAAAGACGAGTCTATGTTCCAAGCTTGAAGCGGATTATTGAGGCGCATAATGTTGAATGTCAAGGCTACACAATGCCACCACAAAATCCTGGCGATTCATGGCGTTTTCATTATGACAATTTGTGGAATTCGTTTGACATGGAAGAAGAAAAAGAAAAAGAAGAAGATTTCTTTGATGAGTTGGATATTCTGAGAGAGTACGATTTTCACAGGAAAGGTTCCCAGTTGAGTCTTCAAGGCGTCAAAGGCATACTTCAAATGACGATGAAGCAGGTCCAAGCAATGATGGAGAACATGATGATATTCAACAAAATGAAGTTGCTCATGATAATCAGACAGCAGTCAATGATAATCAAGAATCTGATAACAGAATAATATTTGATCGTGGTGATTCAGATTCTGAGGGGGAGCAAATTCAGATTTCAAGTCAATCTATTCCAGTCAGTGAACAAAGTGCAGAACAAAATATCACAAATTTGGAAGGCGAGGTAGATGTTCCAGGCGAGGTGATGCCAAGAACACTTTCATACCATCCAGAGGAGCTGATAATAGGAGAATTGCAGTCAGGCGTCCGCACTAGAAGACAACTTGATCAAGGGCTTACATGTTTTTATTCAAAAGTTGCTCCTTTACAAACTGAATTCTTATTGAGTTGTTTTATCTCGCAGTTTGAACCTAGGACTTACAAAGAGGCGCTTACTGAAGATTCTTGGGTCAATGCGATGCAGGAGGAACTAAGCCATTTCAAAAAGTTAGGTGTGTGGAAGTTAGTAGACTTGCCTGATGGTCAGAGGAAGATAAACACCAAGTGGGTGTTTAAGTGCAAGAGGGATGATAGAGGAGTTGTTGTTCGTAACAAAGCTCGACTCGTAGTCCAGGGTTTCAGTCAGCAGGAGGGTATAGATTTCACCGAAGTATATGCTCCCGTGGCTCGACTAGAAGCAATTAGAATCTTTCTGGCATTTGCATCGTGGAAAAATTTCAAAGTTTATCAGTTAGATGTAAAATCGGCGTTTCTCTATGGGAAGGTAAAAGAGGAGGTATATGTTGGACAGCCACCGGGCTTCACCGATCCAATCCACAAAGACAAGGTTTATTTACTGGATAAAGCGCTGTATGGTTTACACCAGGCCCCGAGAGCTTGGTATGAGACATTGACTCAACACCTGCTTGCCAACAGCTTCATCCGTGGAAAAGTGGATGCCACTCTCTTCACCAAAGAGGTCGACGGACATCTTCTGATAGTTCAAATATATGTGGACGACATCATATTTGCGTCAACAATTGAGAATCTATGCAAAGATTTTGAACGAGTTATGAAGCAGAAATTTGAAATGTCATCGATGGGTGAGATGAAATTCTTTTTGGGACTGCAGGTTGATCAACTACCCAAAGGAATTTTCATACATCAAACGAAGTACGTTCATGATATCTTGAAGAAATTCGGGATGTTAGGTTCTACTCCAGCTTCCACCCCATTAGCGACGAACCATGGGATAAACCCTGATCTCACCGGAGAGAAGGTAGATTAAAACAATGTATCATTCCATGATCGGATCGCTGATGTATTTGACAGCTTCAAGACCCGATATTATGTATCCGACCTGCCTAGCAGCAAGATTTCAATCTAACCCAAGAGCTTCGCATATGGTGATTGTGAAAAGGATATTACGCTACCTGAAAGGAACTCCATCATTGGGGTTGTGGTATCCAAGAGAAGGCGATTTCATGCTCGAAGGGTATTCCGATTCCAATTTCGGATGCTACAAAGTTAATGCTAAATCAACAACAGTGGGGTGCCAGTTTTTCGGACCACGATTGGTCATCTGGCAATGCAAAAAGCAAACCTCTGTGGCTTTATCCACATGTGAAGCTGAAAATGTTTCTGCGAGCAGTTGCTGTTCTCAGATCTTGTGGATCCAGCAACAGATGCGCGACTACGGTTTACAATTTCTAAACACCCCTATCTTTGTTGATAATGAGGCAGCGATTAACCTTACTAAAAATCTTGTTCATCACGCTAAAACCAAACACATTGAAATTCGTCATCACTTCATTCGCGATTGTTTCGAGAAGAAGTTGATACGAATTGAGAAAATCCACACTGACGAACAAAAAGCTGATTTACATACCAAAGCATTTGACAAAACTCGTTTTAAATATTTGCTAAAACTGAACGGTATGAAGCTTTTATTGGTGTTGGAGGAGATTCTTGGCGTTGATGAAGGAGACATTGTAGATGATGATGTTGGGAAACAATCTGCAATGGTTTGTCGACTTTTTACCTGTTTTGGTATTTAGGGGGAGAGTATAGGGTAATATTTTCAGAAAATACAAAAACAATAAAAAATGACAAAAATACAAAAACATGAGATATTTTCAAAATCCAAAAACAATAGAAAACCAGAAAAGAGCTTGTGTAAAAAGGGAAAATGATAGTACATCGGCTTGACAGTTACGGTATGCTAAAGAAATGGAAAGTTTAAATGCGTTAAACAGTCTCGCTGATGATGTGCCGATAGGTTTTTACACATTTAGTAGGTTTGATCGGGATATAAACCTAAATCTTTACTTACTTATTTCGTGGGGAACACTACTTGGATATATAGGTAACCCCTGAAATTTCGTTTGAAAGATCCCTCTTTCTGAGATACTAGGTCTTTATACTCAGTGATATATGGGGTATTATCCCGGGACTTCTGATTTTGCGGAAGCAATGGCCTAGTCCTCGGAGAATACTTTATCGCTTGCTTGAAATATAGCACCGCCCTCAGCATAAATGATAAGACAATAAAATTGCTAATCAATGCTGTTGTAAAAAAGATCCTCTAAAGGGGACACACCTAAGTCGAACCGTCATCTCTCTGCTGAACGGAAGTTCTGACCTGAGCTCTCACGGTTTCGTACTGTTTCGTAATTTATTCCCTTACAGATATCATCTGTGGTATACTCACCTGTAAGACTGAATATTGGGATCTGGATACGGGAGTATATTCAAGAGGTAGGACACACGTACAAGTTTAAGTCTCTAAAACACTAAAATCCGTATCCTAGACAGATTGAAATGTGTGTGAAAATTTAAGTGGATCAGTATATCGACAATCTAAGCGAATTGTTTAATTCTGAGTATGTAATTAAAGCTTAACGGTACTTGTGACTTGTCGAATAGCTGATATGATTCCCTAACACGCTCACCAAAAATTATGTTTGTAAATAATTTACTTTCTGCATTTTATTTCTGCAATTCATTTTCTAGTTTAGAATTTTATTAAAAATCCAAAAAGATTTTTCATTTCTGCTTTATTTTCCGACAAACCAAAGTGGAGAGTTGATCTTCAGATTCAGAAGGTTGGAGCAGATGCATAAAGATTCTAAGCTGGATGATGAGTTTGGAGCTTAATCTTGATAATGGAGAAAATGGAAAGTTAAAGCAAGTTCATTAATTTGAAACTTGTAAATTTTCAGAAAAATGTTTGAAAAGTTGTACAAATGTCAGTGTGATTTATCTCAGATCAACCAAGGTCATTAAGTTGGACTTGGTAGATAAATTGAGTAATCAGGGTCATTAACTTAGACCTGAATACTTAAGTGGGTTTCTATACATTGATAAAACTATTAACTGGGCTTGTAGGGTAAGTTTGAATTGAAACAGTTATTGTTATATATCTTATATTTAGGTAGAGATTGTGCAGGAAACAGGAGTCAAGTTTCCTATGGCAAAGAAAATGTTAAAGTTTGAACCAGAATTTAAGTCCTAGCTTATCGAAAGGGGGAGTATGCGAAAGGGGGAGTTAGAATTCTGGATCAACATTCAAAGGGGTGATTGAAGATTAAAGTTTGAAGATAAAGATTGAAGGAAGCTTTTACAATGTCAAGACAATTTGGATAGAGACAGAGACTAAAGACTCGACGCCGAAGACTTCGTCAACATCCAAGGGGGAGTCTGTTGGTGCATCTACTGTCTGTTAACTTCGTCTTAATCGAGTCTTATGTCTAGATAGGATAAACGAGTGCACAACTGGGTTAGAAATTAGGGGTTTATGTGTTAAAGTGGGTGATTCTGCTTGAAAGTGTCAATGTGCAATTCAAGCGAAATCAACACATGTTATTTCGCTTGAAATGGACATTGACATGTTGATGCGAAATCACTGATCTCGCTTGAAACTCATGTCATGTTCAAGAGAAATCTCCCACTCTATAAATACCCATGTGCTGTTGTCATTTGAAGAAAAATCAGATCATATGTTCTGAGCCGAGGTGCTGTCCGTTTGTCATTTGAATGTGTAAAAGCTCAGGATTGATCAATAAAAGGATAATTAGGAAGGAACAAGTTGTGTTGACATCTTTTACATTGATTCCGCCTTTGTACTTGATGATGAACTACTCATACTGACTATTTAGGGTCACCGAACGATCCAACAATCCACAAACAACTGGACAAGTGGAGAATGCGAATCGCGGTATTAAACGAATCTTAGAGAAAACAGTTGGTAAAAATAGGAAGGATTGGTCCTACAAGGTAGACGATGCATTGTGGGCGTTTAGAACCGCCTACAAGACGCCTTTAGGAACCACACCGTTTATGATCGTCTATGGAAAAGCTTGTCACCTCCCCCTAGAGTTAGAGCATAGAGCGCTTTGGGCATTGAAGACCGTTAATCTTGACATGACCGAAGCAGCTAGGAAGCGTTTCTTTCAAATCCATGAGCTAGAGGAGCTTAGGGATGCGGCCTATGCTAGATCGTTGGGGATAAAGGAGAAAACGAAAATTTTACATGATCGGAAGCTAAGGAAGGTGAAGGAGTTTAGTAAAGGTGATAAAGTGCTTCTTTACAACTCAAGATTGAAGTTATTTGCGGGTAAGTTGAAGTCCAAGTGGTCGGGACCTTATATGGTTCACTATGTGTTTCCGTATGGAGCGGTGGAGATCATGGATGAGAAGGATGGCCGTAGTTGGAAGGTGAACGGCCACCGTTTAAAGCATTACATTGGAGGAGCGATAAACAAGGACAAGATGGAGGAAACTCCTCTCAAAATCCCATCCCAAGCCGCCAATTAGTGTTTTGGGATGAAGTCCGAAGTGTAGAGTATGTACCGTTTGTAAATTTCGTTAATTTTCGTATTTTTCGTAGTTTGTCGTGTTGTGTTTTGTGTGTTTGAGAAATTTTGCAGGAATTATGCCGTCGAGGAGCTGATTTTGCAAGGAAAACGACTTTCCAGGTAAGTCCTAACACTTAGAAAAATTTGGGATGGTTTGGGGAAGGTTTGGTAAGAGTTAGAAAATTTTCTAAGGCATTAAAATAAAGTTTTTACGCAACATTCTGTCCAAAAGTGGCTGTGGCATCGCGCCACCATGAAACACTCAACCAGTGTCGCAGCGCGACCCCTAGGGTCAGCAAAACCAATCTGAACTGCCATAAAATTGAACATTTTCATCTGAACCATGTCGTGGCGCTACGCCACGGCTAAACCCTTTCTCTTGGCGCGACGCGACGCGACGACATGACATGTCATTTAAGACCCTATCCGTTCACCAGTCATACCCAAATTCACCTAACCCATTTTCTTCCTCACCCAACCGCCGATAACCCTTCACCCACCGATTCCCGCCATAAACTCCACCATTTTCCTCCATCCAACCACCCTTGTAACTGGTTTTCTTCACCTAACAAAACCCATTAACAACATTCACCTTTCAACCGTCTTATCACTCCGAATCGGGACCCACAAGTTCACAAACATCCTTCTTGTTTCTTGCAAATCGGACACTGAGGTATGTTTACTTGCAATTCTCTCTTATGTCTGTGATTAGGTTATTTGTGTTAGGCTTTATGTCAATTGGGTCGGTTCAGGCTCGTGTCAGGTTCGTTGTGAGTTACACGGTCCATGTGTCTTCGCGTCGTCTTGTGTCAGTCGTTGTTGATTCAGGTTCGAGTTAGTTCTGCAATCGAGTCTGTGTTTGGGTCTGTAGGTCAGGTGGTGGAAGTTGTATTTGGTAGACTTGTAGTTGGTTTTAATGGCATTGCGTCATGGGATTGGTTTGGGCATTTGAGTTTTTGTCGGTTACGGATGGTTCGGGTTGGGACTTGAGCTAATGTTTACTTCATCCTAGTCTCGGTTTCACTAACATTGAGTGTGGGGATGCGGTTTTGGTAATGTTTGAGTTTGAATTCAGATTTACAAGCCGTTTTGACCCGTTTCATTACTTCGACATTAAAATTTTAAAATTTGCTTTGTTCGACTCAATGTTAGTTTGGTTTATGGTTTGGTATGAGTATATGAGTTTGTCGGGATGGAGTTGGGAATTGATATTGCTGAATTTAGTGTTGGTTTGGAATACATTGATGCCTAAAGTGCCATACTTGCATTGTCAAAATGGAATTTTTGCAAAGATGAAAACCTCCTTTAATTAGGCGGAATTTTTTGACGTTAAAATATGTTTTCAACTAAAAAGCAACTGACTTGAAGTAAGTTTGGACGTCAATGACGTTTTGTAGGCACTCGATTTAATTGCGGACAATTAAAGTGCCGAGGGGGGTAGTGTACATTGAGTCCAAGTTTGTGTCTTTGTGTCATTTTAGTTAGTTTTAGTAAAGTTAGAGTCGTAGTTTAGTTGTTTTGGGTTTACTTGCACGTACAAGTGATTTAAGCTCGCCCGTACTCAATCTCCATTAGGGAGAGTTTAACTATCACTTAGCAATTGTAAAAGGTAACCCATTAGTTTCAGATTTTGCCGCGAATGAAATGCTATACGGCTATTCTTTCTAGTTTTTCGAAAAAAAAAATTACTAAAAGAATATATATATATATATATATATATATTTCAATAAAATTTAAAAAAAAATTAAAAAATAAAAAATACAAAAAAATAGTTTGTTATTACTGATTGTTTGCATGTTTTTCCTTGTTAATATTTGTTTTGCAGATATGGCGAGCAGTTCTCGCCGAGGCAGGTCGAGGAAGACGGGTGCGGGTGTCAGTCAGCACCGCAACAGGACCCACCCCAGCAAGACTCGGTCCCACAGGAGACCTCGATCATTCAGATAGTTGCCGATGATCCTAAGTTGAGGAAGATCGAGTATCAGTCATCTTATATTTTATTCCGGATAGGAAAACTCATAGAGCTGATCACCCGATACTGAAATTCGAGCCGAGTACACCAGAATGGAACAAATATGATAAACTGAAAAATACTGATTTGCTTCAGCACAGGGTGATAGACTGGTTGTGGTTGAGTGAAATAGGGTTGAAGCTAGAGGTGTTGGACCTTTTGGGTCCGAAGTTGGTAGATGCATTGGAGTGTACGCAGCCGTAGTATGAGGAGCTGGTGCTAGAGTTTCATAGCACTTGGATGCATAAGGAGGGGAAGTTTGATAACGACACAGCTGCGTCGTTTAGCTTAGGTAGGCAGGTTTACGAGATGAATATGGCGAGGTTTGCCATAGTATCGGGGTTTTACACTGAAGAGGAAGTGAAGCGGCCGGAGTTTGTTACTAGTTTGAGGGGTGCTTATTCTCAGCCTAGGGATTATGGTGTTGGGGCGACTGAGCTGGAACTTTTGGAAGACGGTATCTGACCACCCGTTCGCGGTTACGAACTTGATCACTTCGATTCGTAACCCAATCTATAGGTATGTGCTGAAGATTTTATCTACTACGCTGGTAGGTCGGAAGTCGGGGGAAAACAAGGCAAATTGGATTGAGTTGTTTATTTTGATGTGTCGTGGGGAGAATAGGGAGATGAATCTGGCTACGGTCTTAGCAGATTCATTTAGTAGAGGTCGTCGAGGTGGTCCTCGGGTTGGTTTGGATATGGGCCCCTACATTACTCGGATAGCACAAAATTTGGGGGTGTTCACCAAATATGTCCCCGAATTTCTACACGAGAGGCCCATGACCACATTTGGTTTGAGAGAGTTACATCAGGCAGGTATAGTGTCTTGGACGGAGCATATCGGCTGGGAGCCGATCTGACAGGGTCCGCAGGTGCAGCCGACGGAGGGACATCCAGCTGAGGATGTAATGATTCAGATTGATCCTACACACCGACAACAGCCACCACAGAGACACGAGCTACCAGTACAGCAGTATCCGAGGAGGTAGCCTCCACCTGAGCCTCTCACTTTACAGTCACTCTCTGGCTATGTGGAGCAGAGATTTGACAGGCTGGAGCACCTTATTTTGACAGGTCAGGAGAGGCGTGAGGATGCTCTCAGGTACATGATGACTACACATAGAATGAGGATCCCAGACTTCTTTCAGCCGAGGCAGCAGGGCCCGGCTGGTGCTGGTGCGAGGTCTGAGTCGGATCCTCCATTCCGTGTATTTGGTGAGAGTAGCAGTGGTGCAGGTGGTCAAGAGGAGGACAGTGATGAGAACTAGTGTAGGGATGGCATGAGGATGCAGAAGCAGGAGCTGACTACTAGATCTTTTGTTTGATTATTTTTTTTATGTTGTTTTTTGTCCTCATTCGTTGGCCTGTACTGGTACTGATACACTGTGAACAGGTTGGTTAGGCAGGTTGGGTTGGTGGATGTTGAAACTGATGATCTTTTGATGATATATATATTATGATAGGTTTTGCTAGTTTGTGATGGTGATTGATAGGTTGACTGTAGTAGCTGCTTTCGTTCGTGTGTCCGAGAATAGGATTTGTTTGCTGAGCGCGTTTCGAATTGGAGGGCTTATGTGGAAACGACTAGCACTTTGACAGTCCCACATATACAGCTAAGTCGTTTCCCTTTTTGTTGTTGTATTTTATTTATTTATTTTGTCTTTAGTCGTTCGTTTCTAGTTTCTTAGGTGGTTGTTGAGTCGTATTTTTGTTCTTGCATTAGGGACAATGCAATCTCTAAGTGTGGGGATGGGATACATGTAAATAATCGAGTCTTAAATATGAAAAATACAAAAAAAAATGTCTTTTGAAATCAGAAGTTTGCATATTAAAACGGAAAATGATAGAAAAGATGAATTTTTGCTCGGGTTCGAATAATAATAATAAGAGATTTAAATAAATCGAGCTTGCGTCTAGTTAGGGACGTGTGGATAGGACCGGGTTTGGTTTTAGGTCCCTTTCAGTTAATATACCTTAATTGTCGGTCTGCTAGTGGGTTTTCGCATGGGAAATATGGGAAATTAAAACTGTCGATAATAGTATAAGGGACACTGTTATAAGTTAAAACCGTTAGAATTTTTTATCATGCAAAAATAAAAATAAAAATGAGCTAGAAACTGAATGAAAGTAGCACAGTTCTATTCAGTGTGGGTTGGGGATAGTGACTTTACAACCGGATTACCTCTAGAATGTGTGAAATTGAACTTGCAAGGAAAAAGAAAAAGTACCGAAGCCTAAGTAATCCGAGTTGGGGATAGCGACTCTATAGCCGGATTGCCTCTTGGTTAGGGAAAGCAATGTCTAAGCTCATTGAAAAAAGAAAGAAAAAAAATGATGAAAAAAATTGGAAAAAAAATTGATTTTAAATTCTCGTGGTTTTGATATAAGACGGTAAGGCTTGTTTACATATATTGCAATACCTCGAAAACCTTGTTTTTAAAAAGTGTATAAAATTGCAACTTGATTAACCAACTCAAATCAAGATGGTTATAATTTATAAAATTTCGTAGCCACGATTCTTAACCCAAAAGCTTTTGTTTTAGAAAACCATCTTGTAAAACATCTCGTATAAACTCGTTAATAAAACTTGTATATTATTTCGAAAACATCGTTGTGTGACATCGTTTCAATATCGTTTACCCAAGTGAACTAAATAACGCCACGGCATGTAATATGTTGAAAACATTTATATATAAGAAGTACCAGCGGCGTATCTACCATATTTTCACCACATTACACCCGTCCCGTTATCTAAACACTAACCAAAGACCAATCGTTTACCCAAATCATTTAACATCGTTTCCATATCGTTCCCAAATCGTTTACTCGTTTAAATCGTACTAGTTTTAATTGTGATAACTTATATATGGTCGTCTCTTTAATAACATTCAAACCTTTGTGACTCGTTCATCGTTCAACTCGTTCTTGCATTAACAAACCTCCAAAGGGTAAGTTAACAATCATCAGATTCAGTCGTTACCCACAACACCCACACATAACCATGGGTATAGTGCAATAACGGGATTTGTCATAGCCTATGCTACCATAACCTAATACTGCTCGGTTCGGCCAAAACTAATGAATGTTATTCGTTATATAAATACAACCAACAAGTTTGTTTACTTTATCAAAATCGTTATTAATTTTGTATAAACCATTTTAATCATTTTCGAAACCATCGTTAAAAACATCGAAATCATTTAACACATATGAATCACCCCAAAACAATTGAAAACAGTAAAATAGGGGAACTATTTACTCACATGTAGTGCAAGGTATCCTCAATCAATAGTACTTCAACAAACTCGAGTAAACCAGAGAAATCAAGCAGCACCTAGTAATCGAACCACTAGTCAAACAATAGACCCCTAAATCGGAAGATCGGACAGAATGAGGTCTTGCAAACTAAATGAGTGTTGGAACTCATGTGATATGGTTTAACAAAGCCTACATTCTAAATCGGAACCTAACCAAAGTGCTTTCGACCCAACGCGACCCATTAAGGTAGCTTATGCTACTTTAACGCGTCGTCCGCGTGAAACGCGTTCGGAACGCCTAACTAGTCCTATGATAAGTAAAATATGCCTCAACATGTTTAATATTGTTGCTAAATCAGTTTAGATGTCAAAAGTTATGTTACATATGCTTAAAATGAATTTTGGCGTAAAAGGGGCATTTTGGTAATTTACCTAAGGCATATATACTACTTATCATACAACTACTTAAACGTCGTGACCATAAGGTATAACCTTGGAAGGTTATTCCCTATACAACTATGGTTACCTAATGTGTTTGGTCGGATCCTAATGATCGACCAACGAGTCGGGTTCGAAAGTATAAGCGATTGTTTAGATCGCTTACCTTTACGACCCTAGACAAGCACAAAACTAAAAGTGACGAGCTAAGCATGTTAAAACATTCTTAACTAAGTTAGAAAACAAGTTTGGTATCAAAACAAACTGTTTTGATACCTAAGAGTAGTTTGGTTACAAAATACGCAAGAATACGCATTTTGGCCGAAACTACGACTCGTCACTAAGCCTGGATAACGTGGTAATCAGTAGGTATAGTCACTAGGGACTATAACCATCGTGATTACACTCACGTTATGAAGTTCAAACGAACTTCACATTGACCATAAACTGGTCAATGCAGAAAGTCAAATGCAGTTTGACTTTAAAGCTAAAACGAATGAAAAGAACGAAAGAACACTTACAGAAGGTCCCCGCAAGATTTGATTCAGATTTTTCTCTCAGGTAGGAAGCATATACTTCCACTTAGAGAGCATAAATCAGATTTCAAATTGTGGGTTTTGAAGTGAAATGGATGGGGTATATATAGGATTTCTAGAACCGTTAAGATCGTTCCTCGAAAACTGAGCTTTGATCTGGACCTTACATGTGTGCCCATGGTTTTCTAAAACTATGGGAGCCCCTAATATGGACTATGTTCATTGAAAACCAGCCCATGGTTTTGCAAAACCATGGGTGAAAACCATCACACTTCAAAATGGACTAGGTTCATTGAATCTGCCAGAAATTTCAAAAATGGTCCCTACACTTGTAAAACTTGAATTTTTTTGGCACTTTTAAGCCCCGTTAACCCCATTTTAAGGCTCTAAAATAAAGTTAAAGTATAGGGAACTTAAAATATGCTCAAAAACATCTCGGATGTTGGTTCGTTTGGTCGTACGGTTGCGTTATTCGCTTAATTACGACGGAAGTCGTAACGAACGCAAAAACGATCCAAATTAAGCGACGAATGGAATTTTATCATGCTAAACACTAAAATAAAATATTTTAATGCTTAAAAAAAATTTGGATGTCCGGATGTATTCAGAACGTAAGTTATGCGCGAAAATGCAAACTTATGCACTTTTTGACGCTTTTAGTCCCTGAATGAGCATAAAGTTTATTTTAGCATACCGAACCCCTCAAAGCCTATTTCTAAGATATGTAAAGGTTATTTAGGGTATGTTTAACTTATGATCAAGTTCTGGAATGTTCGTTACTATACAAATCGGCATAGTTTCGCAGTTTGACACAAATAGTCCCTGCGATCGAACAAAGTTGATTTCGACACACCAAACCATTCAAAACTTATTTCTAAGTTATGTGGAGGTTATTTAAGGTATGTTAAGCCTATGTCACTATTCCGGAGTATTTTTCACATTATACTGACTGCGTTTAAGCACCCGTTTGCGTATAACCTTCCAGAAAGCGATTTAGAGCTTGAAATTGGAATCGAATCAAATTGTAAAATCACTAAACACAAATACACACATAATAACACCAAAGCACATTGTTTTATTAATAATTATCATTGTTTTACATCGTACATCGATTACAGAACACAGTTGTCACAGGTTGAGTATCCGAAATTTTAACTAGAGGAAGCTTGTGAAAACAAATACGGATATTTTGTCTTCATCTGGTCCTCACGTTCCCAAGTAAATTCTAGGCCACGTTTGGATTCCCATCGAACTTTGACCAATCAAATCCGTTTGTTCTTCAACTGTTTGAAAGCACGGTCCACGATCTCCACAGGTTTCTCGACAAAGTGCATTGTTTCATCGATTTGGATCTCGTCGAGAGGAATGTGTAGATCATCGTCAGCTAAACACTTTCGCAGATTGGACACGTGAAAAGTCGGGTGAATATTTCCAAGCTCTGGAGGTAGCTCCAATCGATAGGCAACCTTTCCAACCCTTTCCACAATCTTAAATGGTCCCACATATCGAGGTGCAAGTTTTCCTTTCTTTCCAAATCTCACCACTCCCTTCCAAGGTGACACCTTGAATAGGACACGGTCTCTGATTTGAAATTCTAAGGGCTTGCGTTTCATATCTGCATATCTCTTTTGACGGTTTCGAGCTGCCACCAGATTATCACGGATTTTCTTGATTTTGTCTGTTGTTTCCAGAACGAGCTTAGGTCCAGTAAGCTGAGCTTCACCGGTCTCGTTCCAACAGACAAGTGAACGACATTTTCGACCGTAGAGAGCTTCGAATGGCGCCATATTAATGCTAGCATGATAACTATTGTTGTAAGAGAACTCGATCAGTGGCAAATGAGAATCCCAATTACCACCAAAGTCTATTATGCATGCTCTAAGCATATCCTCCAAAGTTTGAATCGTCCTCTCAGATTGGCCATCTGTTTGGGGATGATAAGCAGTGCTTAGATTCAGTTGGGTTCCCAAAGCAGATTGCATGGCCTTCCAAAAATGAGATGAAAATCGAGCATCACGATCGGAAATGATATCTAAAGGAACACCATGTCGTGATACAATCTCGTCTACATAGATCTTGGCAAGCTTCTCAGCAGAGAAATCCTCACGGATTGGTAAGAAGTGAGCAGATTTCGTTAAACGATCGAAAACAACCCAAATAGCTCATGACCTTTAAACGTACGCGGTAACTTAGTGATGAGATCCATTGCAATGTTCTCCCACTTGCAAACCGGTATCTCTGGTTGTACAAGCAAACCAGAAGGTCATTGATGTTCGGCCTTGACTTTGAGACAAGTTAGGCATTTCGATACATACAAGGCAACATCTTTCTTCATACCAGGCCACCAGATCTTAGTACGAAGGTCCTTATACATTTTATCAGCACCAGGATGGATAGAATATCGAGACTTATGAGATTCGTCCATTACCAAGGTACGAAGATCGTCTTGTTTCGGAATCCACAATCGATCCTTAAAATAGAGCAAACCATCGTCTTTCGCTTCGAGCATAAGCTCAAGTTGACGTGGTAATTCCGAACCCATCAAATTTTGTGAAACACAAGATTACTGAGGTTGAAGGACACGAGATTGAAGATCAGATAGAGTTCGAACAGAATGAAGCTTCACTCGCTCCTTTCGACTAAGCGCATCGGCTACAACATTCGCCTTACCAGGGTGGTAGCGAATCTCGCAGTCATAATCGTTTAAGAGTTCAACCCAACGTCGTTGCCTCATGTTCAGCTCTTTCTGATTAAGAATATGCTGGAGACTTTTGTGGTCTGTGAAAACCACACACTTCGTTCCATAGAGGTAGTGTCTCCAGATTTTAAGCGCGAAAACCACAGCTCCTAACTCAAGATCATGAGTCGTGTAGTTCTTCTCGTGAACTTTCAGCTGCCTAGATGCATATGCATATGCAATAATTTTACCTAGTTGCATAGGGACGCAACCAAGGCCTAAGTTGGACGCATCGCAATAGACAACGAAATCATCCCTTCCCTCGGGCAGAGATAGAACAGGAGCATCACATAACTTCTGCTTCAGCGTTTGGAACGCTTCTTCTTGCTTGGGACCCCACTCAAAAGGCTTATTCTTCTGAGTCAAAGCAATGAGTCGAACCGCAATCTTCGAGAAATTTGAAATAAATCGACGATAATAACCAGCAAGACCAAGAAAAGATCGAATCTCTGTAGGCGTCGTCGGTGTATTCCAGTCCTTAATAGCAGCAATCTTGGATGGATCCACATGAATACCCTGCTCATTGACTATATGACCCAAGAATTGAACTTCTTTAAGCCAGAATTCACACTTGGAGAATTTAGCAAAAAGTTGTTCCTTCTTCAGGAGTTCCAATGTTAAGCGAAGGTGTTGCTCGCGCTCGGCTCGAGATTTTGAATAAATGAGAATATCGTCGATGAACACAATAATGAACTTGTCCAAATAAGGCTTGCAGACCCTATTCATTAAGTCCATAAAGATAGTTGGAGCATTCGTCAAACCAAAAGGCATGACGGTGAACTCGTAATGCCCATATCTTGTGCGGAAAGCGGTTTTGGGAATATCTTCTTCAAGATGACTGGAGCTCATTAACCTCACGATAATCGATACACATTCGAAAAGATCCATCTTTCTTTTTCACGAAGAGTACTGGAGCTCCCCAAGGTGAAAAGCTCGGTCGGATGAATCCTTTATCAGATAACTCCTGAAGCTGCTTCGATAACTCTTGCATCTCCTACGGTGCAAGACGGTAAGGTGCTTTTGCAATCGGGTTGGCATTGGGTACAAGGTCAATATGAAACTCGACTTGACGAACTAGAGGCAAACCAGGCAGTTCATCAGGAAACACCTCCGGATAATCCCGAACAATCGGAATATCCTGAATGCTCTTGCTCTTGCTTTTCTCCTCGGTGACATGTGCCAGAAAAGCAACATATCCTTTTCGTAAATACCTTTGGGCTTCCATACACGACATAAGCTTCAAACCACCAGATGGCTTCTCTCCACGAATTTCCAGAACATCGCCAGAAGACAAAGGAATATGAACAATCTTATCGAAATAAACAACCTCAGCATGGTGTTTGGTTAACCAATCCATTCCAATGATAATATCGAAACTCCCAAGTTGCATCGGTGTGAGGTCAATAAGAAAAAGATGGTTATCAAGGTTTAACTGAAAATCACGGATAACAGAATCGAGAACAAGAGGTTTACCAGTAGCAACTTCGACAGATAAGGGTTTCCTCAGTTTGGTTCTAGGTATCGCAAGCAAAGGCTCAAAAGATAACGAAACAAAACTTCTATCGGCACCAGAATCAAAAAGAATAGACGCAGGTCGATTGTTAACAAGAAACGTACCGTTAACCACTTCGTTGTCGGCCCTCGCTTCATTAGCATTCAAATTGTACGCTCGCCCACGAGCGGGATTCACATTGACGTTGACGTTCGCATTCGGGTTCGCGTTAGCATTCGCGTTTGCATTCACTAGTCTCGGACAGTTGTTGCGGAAGTGACCATACTCTCCACAATTAAAACATGAACCCGGTGGGAATCTCACAGCAATCCCCTGACCCGGAGCTGGAACCTGAGCAACCTGATTCTGTCCCAAACGACAAACATTGGCCAAATGCCCAAGTTTACCACATGTTGTGCATTGTTTGCAAGCTTGTTGTGCAACGTGATGACCATTGCAACGAGCACATTGAGGTGCGGTACCAGCATACGCTTTCTTTGCAGGTGGCTGAGCCGGTGGGTTCTGCGGGTTCTGAGCAGTCTGTGCTGTAACAGCAAAATTCTGGGCACCCTTTCACTTCCTCGATTTCTTCGACGTCTCTCCTTCCTTACCCTTACCATTTTTCTTGTCCTTCCCTGAATCAGTAGCCTTCTTTTTATCACCCTTGCGGGTGAGTTTACCCTTCCTGACTTGAGTCTCAGTCAGGGTAGCAGACAACTCGATTGCTTGACGAAGGGTAGTAGGATTAACACCGGTCACAATCTCCAGAGGGGTACCCATGGTGGGACACAATAGACTGAGTTCTTCAAAACGATCCGTGTACGCACGGTGTTCAGCCCCATCTTGCTTTAAATCGTCAAACTCTCGCTCCAAAGCCCGAGTTTCGTGACGGGGACAAAACTCCTTCATCATGAGAGCCCGAAGCTCTTCCCATGTTTGTGCCAACCCCACTTCGGCACCCCTGTCACGCATAATACCATTCCACCAGGTAAGCGCTCGCTTCTCAAACACGCTCGAAGCAAATTCAACCTTACGCGCATTCGGACACTTCACATGTCTGAATGTGCTCTCGATACTCTCAAACCACTGCAGGAGCGCAGTCGCTCCTTGCGACCCAGAAAACTTAAGCGGCTTCGCAGTATTGAAGCTCTTGAAGTTACACGGCGCATTGTTGTTGTTATTATTGTTGTTGTATATCTCGTGGACTTGGGTCACAATGCCGGGAAGCACAGCAGCCACTTGCCGAGAGACCAGGGCTGCGATTTCTTCAATAGTGAAAGATTGTGCTTCACGTCGAGGAGGCATTGTCTAACAAGAAAACAGAGGAAACGAGTGAGGTTGAAAAGTAAAAGAGATATCGACAAAACGCAAGAGAGGCGATCATTCGTTCGTTACCTCGAACAAACAAATGACACGCAGTGACTAATCAAAGTAAATAGGTCAAAAATAATGTATCGCGAAGACATGCTCGCCTATAAGTGAACACTCACCCCAAGAGTTCCCAGGTAACAGTGACTGGTCCGATTATGTGAATTTGTACGAACACTCTAGCCTTAGACAGAAAACTCAGAGTACAGGCACTCACTCTTCCAGTTTGCACGTGTTCACATTATTTAGACCCAAACTTTGATGAGATTTTGAAAACTTAAAGGGTTCAAAACCATATAATAGAGGGTTCAAAACCTAGTAATCAATCATCTTATAACAGACGATTAGTTTTCGAAGTTATAGTCTAGGTCAAAGCATTACTAATAACCTAATTCCCTATAACCTGTGGCTCTGATACCAACTCTTCTGATACCAACTCTTCTGTCACACCCCGACCACGTAAAACAACAAAGCGTGGCGGAAACGTCGGGGAGTGTTGTAACAAAATTATCGTTTCATAACCATGGATACAAAAAGGGTTTCGTTTTATTGATAATATTAAGCATTAACATTGTTTTAACACAGAACAAACAAGTTTTATATCGTCTATCATAGTTATTATGTCACTAAGGCCTCGTCCAGATCCTATGTGACATATGCATCCTAGATCGTCAATCAAGCAACAACACCTGAAACATATGTAAAAACAAAGTCAGCAAAGAAATGATGGCGAGTACATAGGTTTTATAAGAGTATCGGAATCATGGCTTGTTTACATATATTGCAATACCTCGAAAACCTTGTTTTTAAAAAGTGTATAATATTGCAACATGATTAACCAACTCAAATCAAGATGGTTATAATTTATAAAATTTCGTAGCCACGATTCTTAACCCAAAAGCTTTTATTTTAGAAAACCATCTTGTAAAACATCTCGTATAAACTCGTTAATAAAACTCGTATATTATTTAGAAAACATCGTTGTGTGACATCGTTTCAATATCGTTTACCCAAGTGAACTAAATAACGCCACGGCATGTAATATGTTGAAAACATTTATATATAAGAAGTACCAGCGGCGTATCTACCATATTTTCACCACATTACACCCGTCCCGTTATCTAAACACTAACCAAAGACCAATTGTTTATCCAAATCGTTTAACATCATTTCCAAATTGTTTCCAAATCGTTCCCAAATCGTTTCCAAATCGTTTACTCGTTTAAATCGTTTAAATCGTACTCGTTTTAATTGTGATAACTTATATATGGTCGTCTCTTTAATAACATTCAAACCTTTGTGACTCGTTCATCGTTCAACTCGTTCTTGCATTAACAAACCTCCAAAGGGTAAGTTAACAATCATCAGATTCAGTCGTTACCCACAACACCCACACATAACCATGGGTATAGTGCAATAACGGGATTTGTCATATCCTATGGTACCATAACCTAATACTGGTCGGTTCGGCCAAAACTAATGAATGTTATTCGTTATGTAAATACAACCAACAAGTTTGTTTACTTTATCAAAATCGTTATTAATTTTGTATAAACCATTTTAATCATTTTCGAAACCATCGTTAAAAACATCGAAATCATTTAACACATATGAATCACCCCAAAACAATTGAAAACAGTAAAATAGGGGAACTATGTACTCACATGTAGTGCAAGGTATCCTCAATCAATAGTACTTCAACAAACTCGAGTAAACCAGAGAAATCAAGCAGCACCTAGTAATCGAACCACTAGTCAAACAATAGACGCCTAAATCGGAAGATCGGACAGAATGAGGTCTTGCAAACCAAATGAGTGTTGGAACTCATGTGATATGGTTTAACAAAGCCTACATTCTAAATCAGAACCTAACCTAAGTGCTTTCGACCCAACGCGACCCATTAAGGTAGCTTATACTACTTTAACGCGTCGTCCGCGTGAAACGCGTTCGGAACGCCTAACTAGTCCTATGATAAGTAAAATATGCCTCAACATGTTTAATATTGTTGCTAAATCAGTTTAGATGTCAAAAGTTATGTTACATATGCTTAAAATGAATTTTGGCGTAAAAGGGGCATTTTGGTAATTTACCTAAGGCATATATACTACTTATCATACAACTACTTAAACGTCGTGACCATAAGGTATAACCTCGGAAGGTTATTCCCTATACAAATATGGTTACCTAATGTGTTTGGTCGGATCCTAATGATCGACCAACGAGTCGGGTTCGAAAGTATAAGCGATTGTTTAGATCGCTTACCCTTACGACCCTAGACAAGCACAAAACTAAAAGTGACGAGCTAAGCATGTTAAAACATGCTTACCTAAGTTAGAAAACAAGTTTGGTATCAAAACAAACGGTTTTGATACCTAAGAGTAGTTTGGTTACAAAATACGCACGAATACGCATTTTGGCCGAAACTACGACTCGTCATTGAGCCTGGATAACGTGGTAATCAGTAGGTATAGTCACTAGGAACTATAACCATCGTGATTACACTCACGTTATGAAGTTCAAACGAACTTCACATTGACCATAAACTGCTCAATGCAGAAAGTCAAACACAGTTTGACTTTAACGCTAAAACGAATGAAAAGAACGAAAGAACACTTACAGAAGGTCCTCGCAAGATTTGATTCCGATTTTTCTCTCAGGTAGGAAGCATATACTTCCACTTAGAGAGCATAAATTAGATTTCAAATTGTGGGTTTTGAAGTGAAATGGATGGGGTATATATAGGATTTCTAGAACCGTTAAGATCGTTCCCCGAAAACTGAGCTTTGATCTGGACCTTACATGTGTGCCCATGGTTTTCTAAAACCATGGGAGCCCCTAATATGGACTATGTTCATTGAAAACCAGCCCATGGTTTTGCAAAACCATGGGTGAAAACCATCACACTTCAAAATGGACTAGGTTCATTGAATCTGCCAGAAATTTCAAAAATGGTCCCTGCACTTGTAAAACTTGATTTTTTGGCACTTTTAAGCCCCGTTAACCCCATTTCAAGGCTCTAAAATAAAGTTAAATTATAGGGAACTTAAAATATTCTCAAAAACATCTCGGATGTTGGTTCGTTTGGTCGTACGGTTGCGTTATTCGCTTAATTACGACGGAAGTCGTAACGAACGCAAAAACGATCCAAATTAAGCGACGAATGGAATTTTATCATGCCAAACACTAAAATAAAATATTTTAATGCTTACATAAATTTTTTGGATGTCCGGATGTATTCAGAACGTAAGTTATGCGCGAAAATGCAAACTTATGCACTTTTTGACGCTTTTAGTCCCTGAATGAGCATAAAGTTTATTTTAGCATACCGAACCCCTCAAAGCCTATTTCTAAGCTATGTAAAGGTTATTTAGGGTATGTTTAACTTATGATCAAGTTCCGGAATGTTCGTTACTATAAAAATCGGCATAGTTTCGCAGTTTGACATAAATAGTCCCTGCGATCGAACAAAGTTGATTTCGACACACCAAACCATTCAAAACTTATTTCTAAGTTATGTGGAGGTTATTTAAGGTATGTTAAGCCTATTTCACTATTCCAGAGTATTTGTCGCGTTATACTGACTGCGTTTAAGCACCCGTTTGCGTATAACCTTCCAGAAAGCGATTTAGAGCTTGAAATTGGAATCGAATCAAATTGTAAAATCACTAAACACAATTACACACATAATAACACCAAAGAACATTGTTTTATTAATAATCATCATTGTTTTACATCGTACATCGATTACAGAACACAGTTGTCGCAGGTTGAGTATCCCAGATGATATCCACAATCAATTTTGGTTGCAAACTTAGAAATGGAATCTTTTAAGTTTAAAATGAAGCATGGGCAACCAAAAACTTTGAAATATGAAATTAATGGCTTTATTTTATACAGCAGTTCATAGGCAGTCTTTTGATGCCTGGGGTTGATTAAAACTCTGTTTTGGACTTAGCAAGCAGTGTTTACTGCATCTGCCCAAAAAGTTAATGGCAAACCTGAATCAGCAAGCATGGTTCTGGCAGCCTCAATCAAAGTTCTGTTCTTTCTTTCAACAACCCCATTTTGTTCTGGTGTTCTTGGAATGCTGTATTGCCTCACAATTCCTTTTGACACATAGAAATCATCCAACTCCTTGTTCCTAAACTCTGTGCCATTGTCACTTCTGAAGATTTTTACTAGAAGGTCAAACTGCTTTTCAACCTGTATCACAAAGTCTTGCAGAATGCCTGCAGTCTCATCTTTTGAGTGTAAAAAGTAAGTCCATGTAAACCTAGAAAAGTCATCAACTATAACCAAACAATACCTTTTTTTTTCCTTAAGACTCATGACTTTTACTGGGCCAAACAAATCCATATGAAGCATTTGCAAACATTTGGTTGTTTTGGACTCATCAATGGATTTGTAGGAGCTTTTATGTTGTTTTCCTTTTAGGCAGGAAACACAATGCTCAGGACAGGTGAACAGTTTTTGAGGTAAACCTCTTACTAACCCCTGTTTTGAAATGGCAGTGATTGTCTTGAGATTTGTGTGCCCCAATCTTCTGTGCCATAGTTCTGTCTCTTTGTTTGATGCAGCTGAGAACAGACAGGCATCAGTTCTGGGGCTCTCTTTTGACATATCCACCACATAAACATTGCCACTTCTTTGAGCAACAAGTTTGGTTTTTCCAGTTTTTATTATTGCTTCAATCTTTTCAACCATTTCTGGTCCAACAATCCTACAACACTCCTTTGTGAAGAATGACCCATACCCCTTATCACTCATTTGTGAAACACTCAGGAGGTTGAATTTTAGATTGTCTATCAGATTGACATTTTCAAATTTTACATTTCCAGACTGTACTGTACCAGACCCCAGAACTTTCCCTTTACTATTATTGCCAAAGGATATATCACCCCCTCCATGGATTTTGAAATCTTTGAGTAGGGCTTTACATCTTGTCATGTGCCTGGAGCCTCCACTATCTACATACCAAAGGCTATCTAAGCATGCAGAAGCTCCCTGCACATGAAGTAAAAGGATTAGTTCATTAGGGTCTCCAAAGCCAATAAGGCTTTGGATGGGGTCTCAACAGTGTCTGGGATGAGTGTAGATGGATGGGCAGTGGTTAGGTCAGGGGTTTGGACAGTTTTAGGACTGTTTCTCTCTAACCATTGTTGAGGGTTTTGACCAATCACCTGCTGATATCCAAAAGGATGCCTGTTCACTCTTGGTTTAGAGGGCCTTTTGTAGGTCTCATAAACGTGTGGAATCCTTTGGTAAGATGATCGTCCCTTGCCTTTTCTGAATTGTTTGGCAGGGGGTGCATCAGTCACTTGAACATCTCTTTGGACAGATGTTTGATTCAACTGTTTTGTAACAGCTGTTTGGACTGGCACAAACAGTGGTTGATTCTTGGTGAATTTGACAAATGATGTTGATGGACTCAAGGATGTTTTAGCAGTATACTCATTCTTTTTCACATCAAAGTTTTTTGAGATACACACATACTTAAGTTTTGTGGTTTGTTTTACCACAGATGGTGCAGCTTTCAGCAGGTACAATGACACTTGTTTTGTTTAGATCATATGCTTTTAGATGAAAACAGTCTTTTGTTAGATGGTTTCTCTTTTCACAAAAATCACAAAAGAGGTTGTTGATCTTTTCTCTTTTCTTCGTTTTCTCAGACTCCTTAGCAATAGAGTTTTGAACCACTGTTGGGATGTCTTTGATAGGAATGACCTTTGCTTTTGGAGCTGTGACACCATCAGGGGTTGTAAAGTCCATGGGCTTGAAATTTTCAAGAATGTCACACTCGTCAGACCATGTGGGTTTAAATTGGTATTTCTCAATTTCCTCAAAAGTTGAGGACCCCACAGATCTTTCCAAAGTGATTTTGTTACCAAGTTTGTTGGTTATTTTAACCTCTTGGCCATTCTTGTTGGTTGGTTTAATTTCAGATGAACCAGCTTGTTTTCCAGCAGTGTTTACAAGATCATCATATTTTGTATATCATACACCAAACTTGACATTGCTTTCAAGCTGTTTCTCAAGCATAACCTCATACCCTTTACAAGATTCCACCCAATCCCGGAAATAAAACAGAAGGTTTCATAGAATATGAAATTGTTTGGAGTTGTACAATGATTGAAAACGCATAAATTTCACAAATGAGATCGATCCAGACCAACCAGAGAACTATGTGTTTAAAGATATACCAGATGGGAATGATTTCGATAATGTTGTCGTGGAGGATGATTCTAACAATGATGAAAGTTTTAGATATACTTGTGAAGGGTCAGGGGACTTCCCAACATTTGAAGAGTTGTTTGCTAATCACAATGAGGAAGAAGATCTTCGTGAAGCTTGTAAGAATTGGTTCAAGCCGATGCCTATGGAAAGAAAGTTCAAAATGCCTTTGGCATTCTTTACGAGGCATCCAGACGCATCATTGGGGAATATTCTGTGTTGGGGATGGTTTGAAGATTTAAAAGTTTATGTAATCAAGAGGGAGTTCGGAGTAAAATATTTCAAATATCTCATAGACATTAAAACTTTGCCGTGGTGGGACATGCTGGAGTTGTGCCAAACAAAGCTACTAAACTATGGGATAAGGTTTCATGAACAAAGACTATAAACGCTGATCAAATATGAGGTGAAGCATAACTTTCCTAATTGGAAGCCTCATTATCCTAAAAAGAATGTGAAGATAGATCCGAATACATGAGAGAAAGATATCACTTTGCATGTCAAACGACCACGTGTAATGAGAAATAAGCCGCTACGAAAGATCGAGCAAGATTCCTATGAAGAGTTCAGGGGTTGATACTACAATCTTGAAGCTGCTGAAGCGATAATTGGTCTAAGAAACAAAGAAACGTGGATGTGGAGAGGAATACGGATACTAGACCTGATGTGGCTAGTTAATCTGTCGAAGAAAGATGTTGAATGTTTATTCTTTACAAAGATCTGGTACTTGGAAGCTGATAAAGTCAAAGCAATGCAGTTCGAGAACATTATCAATGTTTGTTATGAGAAAGATATTCATTCTGGAAGTTATTGGGAGACAAGTTAGAGAGATTTAGAAAGGAAGGAGTTCTTGAAAGAGCAGAAAAGAGAAGAACGGTTCGAGGAAAGAGCACAGAAAGTAACATTCATAGCAAGACTGAAGCTGCAGAAAAAGTCGTTCGAAACAGATCAGACTCCGATTCCTAAACAAGAAAAGAAAAAGAAAAGACTCTCAAAGTCTTTTGATACGAGTTTAAATGCAAGAGAGTGGTGGTTATCTAAAGGTAGATATGAGAAAAGATAGAGATATGAAGACCGAATGTGACTGCGGCTACATCCAAGGGGGAGTTTGTGAGTGCATAATGTTTGCAGCCTGCATCAACGTGTCATGTCGTGTCGTGTCTAATGTATAGAATAGCGTGTCGAAAAGTCCGGTTTTGTATTGTAAGTGTACCTTCGCACAAAGGGGGCAATGTCCATTTCCATGAGTGTAGCTGTCACACCCCAACCGATGGCGGAAACATCGGGATGAGACGAACAAATTGCTTAAAACATCATAACACTATGTGACAATATAATTTAAATTCAAATTTCATTGCAATACTAAATTGTCATACAAAGATTCAAATAAAACATCATTTTTTCATAACAAAACATCAAAATAACAAAATTAATCTAGGTGTGTTTCTAAGTCCACCTAAATCTCATTTCTTCATACATTATCTCATCAATCAACCTGCAACATGTATTAAAATATATCAACAAAAAGTTGGCGAGTATAAAAGTTTTCATACATAGCATAATATAGAGTAAAAATTGTTTAAAGTCTCATATCCAACATGAATCATAATATGCAAGTTACTAATATGCTGAAACGGTATACTATATGTTCAAACCCAAGAATACAACGCGTTAACTTTGCCTATCCCAAAGAATAACTGGAGGTTAACATGTTTAACTTAACAATACCCCAAGACTCGTGGGCGATGCGTTAATCCTATAGCTCTATAATTGTTAAGGTAGGCTAGTAAAGTTAATGAGCATATATCGACACGAATATTTTACATAGCATACAAGTCTAACAAGCATCATATAGTTTCATGTTAAGCATGGATAGAGTGTGATTAATATAGTTTAAGTGTCATGATTTTGCATAACATACATGTTGCACCCAAAGTGTAAAAAGTAAAACGGGATCGAGTATACTCACGGTTTTGCAAGCTTTCCACTTGATAATCCTGTCAGAGTTGTTGGTTGATTAGAATGGAGTACCTTGTCCTTCTACACGAAGAAACATAGGTGTATGAGTATGGGGAGTTAACGGAACATTAAAGATTCGGAGTTTAAATTACATGAAAATAACATATGAGAAAGTAATCATCTAGCACACATGATACTTATTCTTGACACTATGAAACTCAAAGGAGTATGAATGTTTTCATGGGTTAAAATGCCCATTAGAATCGTGACAAGTATCATGGTTTTAGGTGATGTAACTTAACATTTGACAAATGACCACTAGTTCATCATCAAAAGTTTGGTTACTTAGTTAATATATAGGTTATATAATATGTCATAGTGTCATATAAGTCAAGCATGAGGTAGGAAGATAAATCCTCCATCTAGGAACCTCTTTGTATTTCACATAAGTCATGCATGAGGTAGGAAGAACAAGTCTTCCATTTAGGTACCTCTTTGGTGTTCACCACTACACTTATTGTCATAGACAACAAAGAGGGTCATGAACATACAACAAGGAAGGAAATAAGTACAATTAATCTAAGAAAACATCAAGTGATGTGTGGATTTTCAAGTAGGATAGCCCAAGCTAGTCCTATAATCACACAATCTTCAAGTCTTAGACTTGTTCATCACTTGTGGGTTAAGACCCTAACCAAAACAGAATGTTTATGAGGTTTAAACCTCTGAT
Source organism: Helianthus tuberosus (assembly GCA_030545235.1). Classification (NCBI taxonomy): domain Eukaryota; kingdom Viridiplantae; phylum Streptophyta; class Magnoliopsida; order Asterales; family Asteraceae; genus Helianthus; species Helianthus tuberosus. The sequence continues at coordinate 112,464,032 of CM060394.1, read as the reverse complement.
TTTACATGTCACAACCTTGTTTTTAAGCCCAAATAACCATAGATTTAATTATGAGCATAAGGACTTAGGAATGTGTATGAGACACCTCAAGTTCAAGCAAGTTTAACAAAGTTTACATCACTTTGGAGCATGTTTTGGTGATGTTCCAGGCCTTGGTTTTCCATGGAAAACCCGTGGAAACATCCCTAAGGTTGTTCCAAGTGATTAGGAAGGAGAATAAAAGAAAAAGAATGAGAAATGATGAAGTTATGCTCACTTAAGCAACTTGATATGATTATGGTCTTGCTTCTGAATTCCAGCAGATTTGAGAGTGAATTGAGAGTGTTTGAGTGAGTTGTAAAGTGGAAAATGTGTGGAAAATACTTGGGTTTTATAGGGAAGTGTTAGGGCAAGGTTTGGTGAGCATTAAATGGATAAAACACAAGTTTAAACTCACAGAAAACACAAAAACCCACCAATAAACGAGTCTGGTTAAGCTGGTCTGCAGATCCACGGCCTCGTGGGCCGTGAAGGAATTGATGGGCGGGGTCGCAGCCGGTGAGAGGGTCTGGGCTGGGTAAAAGTTTGATATTTTGACATATTTCACCCCTAGACTTCCATATGTTGATGTTTTTGTGTATTATTTGGTGTTTTAGGTAAAAAAAAAAAAAATAACATACGTAGAGGTATGCAAGGTATTTAAATTACTCAAACAAGTATAGAAAAGTATAACGGAGTATGTTTGTCAAGTTTTAACTTCGAATTTGCATAAATTTAGTGTATAAGTCACATGTTTACAGGTTTGACGTATTTTGCACATATTGTGAATAAAGTGTCGTATGTTTAACCAATTCAAATGTATAAACATGTATGGAACGTGTATAACATGAATGTAAGAAAAATATGAATTTCATTATGATCCAAGTCTCGGATTTTACAACGATTACAATGAAATGACGAATACAAGAATACAAAGTTTCCAAAAATAGAAATACAAGCAACGGTTTCGAAATATAGAAAGTATGAAAACGCAGGGCGTTACAGCAACCATCCGCTCCTAGGTCCTTTCGCACAGATGGTACTTAGTATAAATAGGAGTGTTGATGTGTTCATTTGTATCTTTGGCATCTCAGAAGCGAAGCTCTGCCGAAATTGTTTCTCAGATCTGTAACTGCACATCTTCAAAGAAACAAGTGTCTATATGTGATTTCTTGTGAGTGTCATCATTCCTAATGGATTCCGCACATTACGGAGGGACTATTTGAATTGGCTGGAGCATTTTTAGGTGCGAAAAGGTCCTCACAAATCTTTTCTTTCTCATTCATAAAACTCAATTTTAGCTTCTTTAGTCAGATTTTCTTCAATTTGTAATTAGTTTTCAAGTTTGACTTTATTCAGCAATTTTTGCAAATCATCAAATTTTGTGTTTTCTGAAAATTATTTATCTTGTAAAATCACAAAATCTTTGATAAGTTTGTTCAGTTGTTGTTCTAAATCAATATTTTCTGAACTTACTTTGTGTTCTTATGAGCTAGAGCTTCCATAAAAAATTGTAGCCATTAAACATAAATTCTCCATTTCCTCTTCTTCATCATCAGAAGAGTCATCAGTTAGCCAGGTATATGTTCCTGCAATAAGGCAAACCTTCTGTTGTCATTTAGCTTCTTCAAGCTTCTTTTCATTATAAGCTACATCTTTCAGCTTCTTATTTTTGCACTCTGATGCATAGGACCCCTTTTGTTTGCACTTGTAGCAAACTATCTCAGCCTTTCCCTAGTCTTTGGATCTACCTTCCATCATCCCTCTGTCACCCCTATGGTACTTGCTACCTCTACCTCTTAACTTTTTTCTCAAAAGTTTTTGTGAGCAAGGCAATTACCTCAGCAAAGGCTAAAAAATCTGATGAGGTATCAGAATTTTCTGAGCCTTGACAATTAGAGGTTTGTGGATCAGCAACGTTTGCTCTTTGTGAGTTAGAAATAAGTGCAATAGGTCCTCCTTTTTGGTTTGAGTTCTCATATATCTCTTCCTCTATTGGAATAAGAATGCTATAAAGATCATGTAAATTCATGTTCCCTACTTCTAGGGTGGATGCCAAAGTCCTTGTGAGACTTCTCCATTCTCTTGGCAAGGAATCCAAAAACTTTACATTTCTTTCATCATTTTATTTCTCAATACCAAACTTTTTAAGATTATTTAAAAGTTTTGTGAACCTGTTGTATGTTTTTGAAAGTCTCTCATTTTGAAGACTTTTGAATCTTTCATAAGAAGAAACACAGTCTGCTCATTTGTTTCTCTTCATCCCTTCTCCTCCTTCACAAAGATTTTCCAATTGATCCCATATTTTCTTCCCAAGAGTGATTTGGCCATTTCATTAGCCTCCACCTTATCCTTATCTTCCTTGCACCAAAGTCGGAGGCTTTGACATAGATTCAATATTGAAAGCGTTGTTCCATGTTTGAAAGTTTGTCATATTTAGTTAAAAAGATTGTTATAAAAAATGAGCAAATGATCTTTTGAAAATAGTTTATTCAATCTGCTCTGATACTGATGTGTGGTAAAATATACATATTTTCCCCATGTAAAATGTATTATTATATAGTTTTATTTGTCTTTATTTAGTTTTTAGTGCTTTATATTATTAGTTTGTGTTTTGTCAGGTCCTGGCGCAAATGTAGCGAAAACAAGTAATAAAGAAATAACATACAGTTGAGTGGAGTAGACCACCAGTGACTGAAGGGAAGTTACCTCTATTTTCTGTGAGTGGGCCAAGACCACTATCTATATTTTATAAGTTAGAGGGTCACCACATGGGTTTAAGCCCAACAATTTTATGAAATGGATGACAGTGTGCCATAAAGGGGTTTAAGGCTAGCAATTATTGAATGAGCAAGGTATTTGCATGAAGTCATCAACATCAGACGCAACTTGGAGGCTGGCCAATTATTATTTTTCGACAATATCAATAACAGAAAAGCATTGGATTCGCACGGGTTCGATATTATTCTTATTATTCTATTCTTTTGCATTGAACCCATGTCTTATTTGATTTTTAGAACCGAGTTTGTTATGTTTTTAATAAATATGAGTAGCTAAACGTTTGAAACTACCTAGGTTGAGATGAACTAGATGTTGTGAAGTTGTCTTGACTTGGTTTTGGTTATTTTATGCGATTTACATAACTTTACCTTGGAATTGATATTGATATTGCATGTTTGAGTGTTGTGATTGATTATTGGTTGATGAATTCAGTGGTTTAGGCACGAAGAAATTCACCCTAGATTTAGGATTTAATTTGAATCGGTTAATCTTAGGGTTTTTCGGTTTGAATATTGAGTTTAGAAATAAACCAAGTTAATTAATAATTAAAATCAATAACTAAAACTTGCATCCTCATCTTGTGACTCGAAAGACGATTAAGGTGAGCTAGGTTATTAGCTAATCATTGGTGGGTAGATTGGGTGACCGATAGCTCGGGCTCGTTTATTACATCGTGGTTAAGGTTTCTTAGGATTTCAATCTTCATGGTTTGGTTTGGTTTGCTTTGCGTTTTTGGGATCTTCTCTTAACATAATTGTCTCTGAGGTCAAAAGGATTCTATTTTTGTGGGATTTGGTATCGATAGGTCGAGCCGGTTCGTTCTAGCACTTCGCATTTCGTCCTTATCTTTCGTTTGATACATCTCTAGCGGGGGGTTAATCGAGGGATTAGGATATTTAGCCATTAACATAGTCAAGATAGCGTTGCATGATTCTAGGAATTCGATACCTAGGTAGTCTCGTCTCATCATATTTGATTTAGATTTTGCTCCCGAGTTTGTGTTTGTTTGCGTACTTGTCTTGTTTGCTATATTTTCTTAATTAATTAAGTTATTAGTTAAAAACCAAATCAACTTAAATTCAAACTTAAAAATTGACTTTTTATTCGATAACGGTTCAGTATCTAAAGTTTGCATATAGTGTCCACGGATTGATATCCGGTCTTGCCATCTACACTACACTGCGACCGGTGCATTTGCCGATTGTGTGTAGTTTAGGTTGTGATTCCATTTTTAAAACTTGTTCGAATTTAATATACACATTTTCACACATCAGATACCAATTGTTGATCCTAGATAAGATGCTTGTTGACTAATTATGGCAATAGATTTCAACAAGTATGGAAATATTGTGCGGATCTAGAAACCAAACTTTCAAGAAACACAACTTACAGAATTTTCAAGTATATATATCACTTTGGAAAAACAAAGTTTACAAGGTGATTGTGAGGTTATTGACTATTACAAATGAATGCTCAAAGAATTCTGTAATGAAGGGTAATGGAGTTTTTTTTGTATGTATTGAATGCTTGGCTTAACTCATTTTGGTGTTAACATCTCTATTTATAGAGAGTCTTGGTCATGAATAAATATTTGTTTATTCATGTACTTACTCTGCACAAAGTAGTTTTTTGGCATATGCATTGAATCCATAGAGGTCAAGTTGCTACTTTAAAAATGTGTTAGAGCCTTATCTCTTTAGACAAGTTGGCTCATCAGAAATTGTGATGGCCTTCTTACCATAATTCCGTTGAGCTGATCATTAGAAATTCTGATGATCAGAGTTTACCAGATTTTGATGATAAACACCAGATTTATCATCAGACTTATCAGAATGGTCTCTTCTGACTGTCTTTCTTTGTCATGGATCACATTTTGATCTTTGTTGAAGATATATCTTTCTTTCTCCTCTTGTCTTGTTATCTTATATTTACCGTTTTATTGACCTTCTTGACTTTATCTTCAGCATATGATCAGACTGATCATCTTTTTGTTCAATACTTACAAAAGTATCCTAACAAAAAAGAAACCTTAATCGTTTCACATATTCTTGTTTACAACATATATCTTTGCCTTTTATGATCGGAGCGACCGATCGACAAGCTTGGGGTTTGTCAAAACCCGATAGATCTACCAATATATCATGTGCCCTCCCTCCAAGAGGCTAATGATTACAGTAGCGGGAAAATGTCCATGGATAAACCCTCATCAGGGTAACTTGAGGCCCTTACTCAAGGCCAACATAGGTTACATTTCCTATGTCGTCTATTGATCATATTTACTCAAAATACTTTACGTGTTTCTCCCTCGAAATGTAAAAACATAATTTAAAAGGGGCCGTGAAGTTACCTTTGGGTGCGTTATAAATTTGCTACCAAAAGCCCAAATCAAATAGGTATTCACCTATTAGTGCCCTATATACAAGGTATACTTTCAAATTAATTTCAAGTATACTAACAAAGTTGTTCACTCAACCCTTTAGACTTATAAAATATTTTGTGTTTGACCCGTTACATAGACGACCCGTTGGTGACTACGACCCTTATGGTTATGTTTTCCTACTCTTTTAGTGATCAATCTCACAACGTAAAATACCTTTTCTTCTACAATATCTGCTCAATGACGCACACCAATACATACTTATTTACACAAAAGGTTATTATTACGATTTCACAAAACTCCAATCCACACTTAAGCATTCTCATGTTATATATCACACAACACTTCATCCAATGACATAAGTCGTATAATTCATCCAACGATTCATGCATTTAAATTTATATACACATATATTATATAAAATGTTTTAAGACTTGCTTTCTTTACTTATATTAAATCGTTGCAACATTGATAAAATCCTTACTTAGTGTAGCTAAGTGTAATTTAAAAAGTCTATACTTTTTATGTAAAATATCAAGTCTTGGGTCTTTATTATATCCAAATAATCATTTTATATACTAATAATATCACATAATCATATTTCAAAGAAATCACATAGTTTCTCGATAATAATCACAACATGCATCATGAGTTTTTATTAGTTACTTTTCTTGCATCTATCACTCCATATAGATCATGCAAGACCAAAATACATCTAATATCATCATAAAACTCATGTTATAACATATCTTATTATTAAACACAAGTTCATGTTACCTAGTTCACAAGTGCATAGTTATGTCCATTTTCAAGCATAGAATTAGCATTTTTGATTCATATTTTTCACATAGAACATACCAAAAATGGAAATATCATAACATATACTTTATAAACTGTTATAATATCATATTATATGCCTAAATTTTCTGTTTTAACTCAGATTTATATTGCATGCTTCGATCATACTCAAAATTGCAATTTTTACGCCTTTTAAGCCTATAATGACCACATAAGCAATCCAAATCATCTTGATCATATCCCACACTTATAATATGACCTTTATAGATAAAATAACATTTTTTATCATCATACTTTATGTTCTACATTAATCATATATTTACCATAGTTATAGTCACTATTTACCCCATTTTAAGCATGATTTACTAAACTACTAGCTTCCAACTCATGAATATCATAAAGTTTAGCTAAGACATGATTATTATGTTCAAAATAATAACATAATACTACCACATTTTCTGTTCATCAATAATCCTTACATGCATGTCATAATCTTACATTTATCTTGCATTTTTCACATTAATCATGCATCATACACCCTCCTAACTTAGGCTTTTTCATCCAAGTTCATCATCAAACATTTTTTAAAACATATAACACTTCAAATATACCCTAAAACTCAGATTACACAAAACCTCAAACATATCATCTTGCATGTCACTTTCAACATCTTCTAAGCATCATTTTCAACAAAAAAACACTACCATAAACACACCTATTAATCATTGCTCATACTCACTCATTTTAACCTTCAAAATTTCTTGCTTAAAACCTATATTTACTTATTTCATTTGTTCATTAAGAAAACCCCTTTGTTTTGTGAACAACTTCACTTTTAAACAAACTAAAATCTCATAACTTGAAGCTTTAAGAGATGGATTTACCTTAGATGAACAAGCTAGGATTATTTATAATTATGAGGGCTTCTTGAAGTTGAATACTCCTATGAATGCTCCCAAAGATGCTTGGATCTTTAAGAAAGTATTCAAGAATGCTCCAAGTTCTTATGTGTGTGTAATGTAAGGTGTAATGGGAGGTTTATGGAGAAGATGAAGATGAGAAGGTTGGAGTGATGAGGAGGTTGGTGGTGGATGAATTTAAAGGGGAGGAGAGAGGAGAGAGAGAAAGTCTTGGGAAGGTGATAAAATGATTAGGAGTTGGAGTGTAGGTTTGGGTTTAATTTTTATGGATGTGTAAGAGATTTAGGGGATTTAGGAGGATTTTAATGATTAGGAAGATTTAATATATTTACACACTTGCGTGTATATATATATATATATATGAGAAAGATCCATTAGGAACCACCTTTTAGTACGAGAACAGCGAGAACCAATGTGAACACAACCAAAAATACCGAAAAAATCTAAAAAACACACAAATTTTTTTTAATATTTTTTTTATTAAAATTGCTTCTTTTCGTTAATAAAAAAAATTTAAAATAAAAAAAATTGGATACTAAAAGTAGCAATTAGATTAAAAACTATTATTTTTTTTTTGGCGTGTTTAAGATTTTTTTAGATTTTTTTGGGGTTTAGTTCTTAGCATTTAGCGTAGGTGGGGGGGGGGGTTATTTTTTTTGTTTTTTTAGGTTTTTGGCGGGTTTAGTTTTTAGCATTTAGCTTAAGGGGTGGGGGGGGGTTGGGTTTTTTAGGTTTTTGGTGGTGTAGTGGGTTTATTTTGTTGTGTTCACATTGGTTCTCGCGGTTCTCGCTATAAAGGTGGTTCTCGCATGAACCCTACCCTATATATATATATATATATATAAGGGATGGTTCCAATGAAAACCACTTTTATTGTAAAAACTTGAAAACTAACTAAAAAAAGGCTAAGAAACACACACAAAAAATTTTCAATTTTTTTTATAAAAATCACAAGTTTTTTTATATAAAAAAAATTTCAAAAAAAAAATTTGTAGTACACATGTGTAGTACATGTGCACTACAAATTTTTTTTTCTTTTTTTTGAAATTTTTTTTATATACATAAAGTTGCGAAAATTGGTATGCAAAAAAAAAATTTGGTATGTTTTTTTTGACTTTTTTAATTAGTTTTCGAGTTTTCACAATAACTAGTGGTTTTCATTTGAAGCTTCCCCTATATATATATATATATATAGGGTAGGGTTCATGCGAGAACCACCTTTATTGCGAGAACCGCGAGAACCAATGTGAACAGGGGGCAATTTTGTAAATAACAAACAACTTTTAAAAAAACTCGCTTACCTGATTCCTTTTACCATCGGACTTCAATCAGTAATTAAACTACATTTAATAAAAACTTTCATGTCCACTCTCTCCAACCTATGATTAGACCCAGATCTCTCAACATTTCTAAATATTCAACCTGAATCTCTCAACAATATTCACAGTTCGTCCCTGAATCTCTCAACAATACTCAATAGTTAGTCGATTACATCATCATCTCGAGTACATCATCACTTCACCATCATCAGTTCACCATATCGAAGCATCGAAGCATCTGGATTGAGATTTTATATCAGATTTAAGATTTTACCTGCAGATAGTCATATAATCGAGGTTAGTTCCCAAATTTCATCCAAAGTCAGTCGTATAATATATATTAGGAACATAATCATCGATTGTACATTCTTCATCCATTCGTAATTAGGGCAACGTGATTATAAAATAGATGATTCAATGAGTGTGTCATAGTGAATTTGAGCAAATAAAGTTAATAATATCATTCATGTGCATATTGAATTTGAGCAACTAATGTGATTATAATGCTAGATATGATGGGCAACACGAAATTTGATTTGGTAAGTTTAGGGTTTTTTTTACTGAATTATAACTGTTGATAAGTTATGTCATGTTAATGCACATGTGCATAATTTGACTGAATATGCTTACACGGAACATGATAATAAGGTAATGTTGTGATCTATATAGATATGCACATGTGCATATTTTTCTAACAGAATAGGCTTACACAGAACATGTTGATTAGGTATAATTGTGTGACATACAGTTATGCACATTTGCATAGCTTGACATAATATGATTACACATAACAGGATAATAAACTAAATTTGTGATCTATATAGTTATGCACATGTGCATAAATTGTTATAATAGTTTAGTATGCACGTGTGCATAGTTTGCAATAATAGTTTAACAAGGTATATAATGTTGATGCATATGACTTTGATTAGGAGTCTCACCAATGCATCAATGATCTGTAATAGGTATTTAGTTTTATCTAGGTGTTTTTTTGGTGTGATATACAGTTATGCGAATGTGTATTTCATCTTGGAATGTGTTAATAAGTTATAGTTGTGTGGTATATAGTTATGCACATGTGCATATATTGACAGAATATGTTAATATGCACATGTGCATAGTTTGTCAACATAGGTTATTAAGGTATTTAATGTTTATGCACATCTATATAATGATGCACGTGTGCATATCTTATATGTTGATCATAAATTAATGTTGATACACATGCTCATTGTAGATCATCGATGGAAAAAAATACATGGATTAACAGATGAAAGAGTTAAGCAGGTGTTAGACGAAGAGGCGTTGAAGCAATAGGAATGCTGGGGTGTGCTCAACAACTGGAAAAAGGAACAGACGATATGATGTTATGGATGTTATATGTGGGTGACTCAAGGACATGAAACACGTAGTGTTTTTTTTTTGTGTTTTTTTTTTTGTTTGGGAGGTAGTAAGTGGCTAACTGATGTGTGTGTGTATATTTGGTTGACAGTAGTTGTATAGGATAAATTATGTATGGATGCATATGTGCATTATTCAAAATTAGTAATCATATGTCGATGTATTATGTATATCAAAGGATGTATTATGTATATTAAAGCGATGTATATACGTATCAAAGCGGTGCTTGGATGTTGTTAAAAAATATGTATGGGTGCACATGAGCATTATTAGAACACGCATATTGCGCGTGTGCATCTTTTTTTCCGTATCAAATAACCATGTTAAGTTAAACAGAAAAACAAGTATACACATGTGCATCTTTCTATCAATACATTAAGTTTGGCAATGCACATGAAAACAACTAAAAAACATAATCAAAATGTAAATTTGATAACCCACATCATGACAACTAAAAAAAAACAAAATCAAAATGAATACTGATTGGAATTTGTTTATCGTCATAAATAGTTAGTTCAAGAATCATAAATTTGGGTTGGTCGATTTACAACGTCTAGTTGAACATATAAGAACGGTTGTAGCTCGTTATCAACTATAACGTAATCAAAATAAAATTTTTTGAGGTTGGCAAATTGGGGTTTCATTGTATGTAGTATAATGTATGAATCACGTTAAGCAATAAATAGACGTACGTCTCTCGTATGTCTCTGGAACAGTTTTTGAAATCTTCTCTTGTCTACATCACCCTTATCATCCTATATTTTTCAAATGTATACATAATGTAATTAATGTAATTGTCAAGCTAATGCACACGAGCATTATCAATTTATATATCACGACATTTTTTTAACATAACAAGATGTCATATATTCAAACCATAACTTTAGACATGAACTAGAGAAGTACACTTACAGTAAACATATAAACTCCTATTTTTCTATTACATTCACACCACTGGTGTACCACTCTTCAATCACTAAATTCTCCATTTTGGCTATGACTTTCATCCACAACAGAGTACACTCATTGACTTATTCCAGTCTTCTAGCATTTGAACACTGCACGACTTTGAATACCTTCTCATTTTTTGCTCGACCATATGACCCATAATGTAACCATCACTATGCAGTTGACTGCCTTTGATTCTTCTTAGAAATATCCAGCTTCCAGGAAAAAAAGAGAGAATATCTGCCACTGTTGAGTAAGAATGTAAATCTTTTACTTCCAGCCATGCTCTGACCATCCACCATAGCGTTTTCGACATCAAACACGGAGTGAGGATGTGTTCAACAGTTTCTTGCTCGTATCCGCAACCCGGGCACAATATGTTGCTGATATGAATTCCCCTTTTTTTACAGCTCTGTCTTTGTCGGTGACATGCCTTCGACATCTTTCCATGCTAACATATTGACTTTAGGTGTAGCCCAACCGTTCCAGGTCATTACAAAGCCACTCGATAGGTCCCCGCTTGTGACACACAAATCCTATCTAACGGGTTTAACATTGAAAGTCGACTTACTTTTCCGAGTGCCAATCCAACCCATATTGACCCGTCTTCATTCGGGTGTCTTTCAGCAACGCCAAAAGCTGCATATACTCCACCCATGCCTCCCCGGCTGTCGGCTTGTTCTTCCATTGCCAATCTCACACAGTGACCTCCCCTGTTTTTTTGTAGTTGTCCGCCACCCAAGACCCTTTGTTTGCTGCCATTCTGTACATAATTGGATAATTATCCATAAGGCACTTGTTCAGAATACATACATCAATGATATAGTCTAATTTTCAACATCATGCACATGTGCATATAATTTAATACAATATCATTTACAATCAACATAATGCACATGTGCATATAATTTAATACAACATCATTTACAGTAAATATAATGCACGTGTGCATATCATTTAATATACTATCATTTACAGAGTATATACATCATTTACAGTCAACATAATACTTTTGGTCACTAATCGAATAAACTGCAACTCTTGATGTTCTGTATTTGTAGGTTTATTGTGACTGTCAACTGTATTATCAGCAGATGGACCAACAATGTCACCAACAATGTCAGCATCAGATGTATGAGGAGGATTACCAGAGAATGTATGAGGAGGAACATCAGATGTGTGAGAATCGACACTTGATGAATCAGAGGATGCCATGTAGATATGAGGAGGATTATCAGAGAATATACGAGGAGGAACATCAGATGTGTGAGAATCGACACTTGATGAATCAGAGGATGCCATGTAGATGGTGTAAATGGTGGGTTGTCGTTGTAAATGCAGATGGAAACCCCGTGACCGGATGCCACCGCCGTGAACTCCGGTGAGTTACGGGAACCCGCCGTCGGCCACCGCCGTCGATGTATACAAAGTTCTGATCAGATGAATGAAACCCTAACTGTGGATTATGAACAGAGTTGGATCGTGAACAGAGTTATGAAACAGAGGGACGCGTGTTTTTTATAATAAATACCACATAATTACAATTTTGCCATGTGTTCACACTGGTTCTCGCGGTTCTCGCAATAAAGGGTGGTTCCTAACGGATCCTTACCCTATATATATATATATATATATATATATATATACATATATGGTCAGAATTTAGAGAGAACGGTGAAAAGTGTGAAAACGGTGAGAACGATTTTGGAGTTGACATGTGGCATTGATTCTAAATTACACTAAGGGGTAATATTGTCAAAAAAACCCACGCACATGAACTGGTTGTTCAAATAAAATGCCATAAAAACACCAAATTCAGAAAAACAACATGAAAATACCTAGTTAAAATGGCTTAAAACATTCAGTTCAGAAAAACGCCATGAAAAACTCAGTTTAAAACGCCATAAAACACTCAATTCAGAAAAACGCCATGAAAATACCTAGTTAAAACGCCATAAAAGCACGTAGTTCAGAAAAACACCATAAAAATAACCAGTTTAAAACGCCATAAAACATTGAGTTCAGAAAACGTCATAAAAATAACTAGTCTAAAACGCCATAAAACATCGAGTTCAGAAAAACGACATAAAACCCATTCCCCAGGCTGGGTGGAGTGGCCAAGGCAAGATTTGATACCCATCATCTCGAGGAGTACGCCCAGACTTCAGCAGCGCTCGAGAAAGCTACAAGTGCATTGGCTCAACTTGAAGGAGAGTTGTCTCGGCGTAGTGAAACTGCTTCTGCCCATTTGGTGAACAACTCTGTTGCTACTAAAATGAAACATTTTCCCCTCGAGGGAGTGGTTATTTTCCCGATGAAATCGAGGGCACAAGTTTTAAATGGGTAGGGAGCTCCACGGCTGGAGCATGTATGAGGTTGCCATGTAGTTGACAAACCTTGCACCTCTTAACAAATGTTGCTGAATCTATCTCCATAGTTGGCCAATAGTACCCTAGGGTCATCAGGTGATCATATATCTTTGCGCCGCCAATATGTCCTGGGGCGTGGGCTTCCTCGAGAACCTGCTGCACATCCTCTCGAGGGGTGGAGAGGATGGCCATTATAGCCCTTCTTGTAAAGTTATCCTTGCTTAGCAAAGAAGCGAAATGCCCTTTTATTTATTCCAACTACATCTTTTGTTTCAGAGGGGAGGATTTTGTGATCCAGAAAAGAAATACAATAAATATAGGGCTTTCTCCAGTCTTCATAATATAATATAATGCTCTAAGGCACATTCTGCTGGACATGGGTAGAATTTACATTGGAGGCAAGTTTTCTGAAATTTGTTGGCTTCCTCCAATACTGCAACTGAGAGTTCTGCTCTGATGGAGGTGCATATTCATATTCTCCACTCGGGAAACTCGTTGGAAAGATAAAAAACTCTAAGTTTTATGGTATATTTTTTTAGAAAAATAATCACGTATAAAAAAGTTATTGGCGTGTAAATATGATGGGGGGAAATGGCATGTGATTAGCATGTGCACCCTTGTTTAGATCTTCCAATTTTACCCCTCCTGGTAGTTATAAGGTTCCCATTATTTACAAAAAAGCCACGGCATCATCTTAGCCACAAATCACAAAGATCCTATGGCTGAAAATTGTTCTCACTGTTCTCACACTTCAAATTGTTCTCTCCTAATCTCATTCCTATATATATATAGGAGAAGAATCCGTTAGGAACCACCCTTTATTGCGAGAACCTGTAAGGGTATAAACTAGTTTAGGTTTGCGTCTGTCTTTTGTTAGTTTGTTGGGTTTGGGTTCGATCCATTTGTGGACTTATTAGGTTGTTTTGTAGTCTGTGGGGTATGGGCTTGGCCCAGTGTAATAGGATCTCCTATGCTAGTATAAATATGGGATTCCTTAATCTTTTGTCGTTGTTGGTTCTTTGATAAACTCTTGTGCTTGTACGACTAGGATACCAGACGAATCCTTTGAGATCGTGTGTTCTAGTTTGTTTTGAATCAATACATTGCTTTTCAATCTTCGACATCTTGCTTGTAATTCCGCTACTTGTTTGGTGTTTGATATCCGATTGTATTGTGTTGGGACTTACAATTGGTATCAGAGCCTAAGTAGCGGTTGGATCGGATATCTTGAAGATTGAAGTTGTTCTTACTGATGTTCATTGCTCGAAATAAAAAAGAAAAGGGTCTGTTTTTCTCATACCATTTAAATCTGATCTTATTTTTATATGTTCGACTGTTTTTATTGCCTTTGATTATATGAACTTCATGTTTTTCTACTCGAAAAACCTTATGTTTGACTCTTGAGACTGACCCAAGTTAAGGATCAGACCCAGATTTGAAAGTTTGTTTTTGATTTGGTAAAAACCAGATTGTTTTATTGTGAAACAAAAACCACGTCTAAAATCAAAATTCAGTTCGTTTTGGTGCAAAATATTTTTGAAACAGGCTGTTCTTGATACCAAAATAGAGGTTAAATATTAAGGTTTTGATATTGAAAGAGTTAATTTTGTGAAATTAGCAAAATCTAAACTTGAAAATTCTGAAATTTTGTTTAAAAGGTGTTCTAAATTTTTGAAAATTCTGGAATTTGGCTCGAAGATCATCATAAGTTCATCAGGATTTTTGAATAAAGTTGGGTTTTGATCCGTTTGTGTGCAAGATTTATTGTGTTTGAAGAAATTTTGGAAAGTTTGTTGCTGGAATCCTCAAACCAAATTAAAATTTCAATCACCAGATTTTTCGGGATTGTAGTTGACAAGTATTGTGATCATAATTTCCAAAATAAAGTGTGCGACTGAAATTGTGCGAGATTAAGATGATTTCAATCTCTTGTGTGGGCTTAGAAAAGGCGTGTGAGCCCAAAACAAGTGTGCGATCGTGAAACCTTGGCTAACTGATTGGTCTGTTAAGGATTCAGGCCCAAACTTCATCACGTGTGCGATCCAGAACAAGGTGTGCGATTGGAAGCCTGGTGTGCGGTCAACTATTCATCTAAACTGTTGATATTGGAGGATCATTATGTGCGATTCGTTTGAACTGTGCGATTGTGGACTGTGTGATTTGAACTGTGCAACTTGTATTTGATCCTTTTTCAAGTGTGCGATTGCTTTTGGATTTTTACAAAGAGGTAAAGTGTGTGACTGCTTCAAGTGTGCGATTATGGTTGGACTTCTTCAAGTGCTGAACTGTTTGGACTGCTACACGGATCATACTTTGCTTTGGACCTTTTGACTAATTGTTGAACCTTTTGAATTGTTTTAAACTGTATTGTAACCATACAGGATGTTGATAATTTGTTCTATATTTAAATTACCTGTTACTTATACGTTTAACTGTCTTTTCAGAAATGGATCAAATTAATCAATTGGGATTGACTAAAAAAGCTGCTATTAACCAGGATCT
This sequence comes from Helianthus tuberosus, assembly GCA_030545235.1. NCBI lineage: Eukaryota > Viridiplantae > Streptophyta > Magnoliopsida > Asterales > Asteraceae > Helianthus > Helianthus tuberosus. Next base: position 112,448,599 of record CM060394.1, on the reverse strand, counting down.
AGATAACATAATTGGAACTAACAACAGGATTCCTAGGCTCATTTCAGGGGGGATCCTTTTCAGAATGTAAATTAAGATTTATCAATACATGAGAATCAAAGATATGGCCTGGAGGTCCATTTGCAACGGACCAACTGTGATCACCTATGTCATGAACGAAGCTGAGGGAACCACTGCACCTAAGCCTAAGTCTTAATTTACTGAAGAGGATCGTGAGAAGCTTGAAGTTGATGTCAAGGCTCTTGCTATGCTACACTCTGCACTGGCACCAGAAACTGACATTGGAGTTCGAGATTGTAAAAATGCAAAGGAAATGTGGGAAGCTCTCTTGGCTATGTATGAAGGAAACAAAGAAATGAAGGAAAGCAGACGGGAGATGCTCACTCAAAAGTTTAATCTGTTCAATCACTTCCTAGGAGAAACTTTGGAAAATCAAATTCAAAGATTCGTTGCTTTGATCAGTGATTAATAAGAAATTGCTCAATGCTCTTCCAAGAAACTGGGATACAAATGTGACCCTTATCATAAGAACTAGGGATTTGGCCAGAATGACTCTTTCTGAGCTGATATCATTGCTGAAGTCCTATGAGATGGACGATAAACAAAGGCTCTACAACCACACTGCTAGCTACAACAATGCAGGTGTGTTGACAAACGTTGCTTTGGTATCTCAGCAAGGAGTGGGCTCGCTTCAAACCCCTTCTACTGTTCTGTTTCCCACAAATCTTGGAACCTATGTCAATCAATCTGGTTACTTTTCTGCTCCTGCTCAACAACTGAACCCAAATCAATCTGCTCCACAGCCCGCTAATCAATCTGCTTCTACACCCACTCAACTTCTTTCGAACATTACTACTGCTTTCGTGACAACAAACTCTTTTGTGGCCACTTCGAAGGAATTTGAGCAAGCTATGGCTTTCATGACAGGGGTCAAGAACTGTTATCTTGCGTTCATTGCTGGAAGGATGGACAATTTACCCAAAATGGAATGTGGGAAACCAGAGGATAAGAAACCTGAACCTGTCAAGTCTCGAAAGATAAAAATCACCAGGCCTGATACACTGAAATCATTTTAGAAAAGCAGGCTTATCAACAAATGTTTGTAAATCAAAAATGTTTTAATTCACATAGAAACCTTAAATTTTGAGAAAAATGTAAGTGTTGATAAACAATTTCAAGTGTTGGAAAATGCAAAATCTTGTGTTTCACAAAAGTCACCTGAAAACAAATCATTAACACAAGAGTCTGAAATTAGAGAGTCTAGAGTGAATGTAGACAACATTGAGTTTGACATGATAAAAGTTTTAACTGAATTTATGAAAGAATTTAAAAATGGCAAACAGAGTGAATCTGCTTCCCCATGTGATACAACTTGTGATACTTCTGAGACAACCATTCCTAAGAAATAAGATATGGTTGAATCAGTCGATGTCAACAATGGATCACCTGAAGAAGGAGAGTCACCTCAGACTGAAATAGAGTCTCATGAATTTTCTGAATCATCAGTTTCATCTGATTCAACAAGTGATTCCTCTAAAAAGACTGATGGTGACAACTCAGAGTCTGTTGATTCAGTAGAGTCAACAAATGAATCATATGAAACAGTTGAATCAGATTCGATCAAAGAAGAATCATAAGCAACATCAGGAGCTTCTATTGAGTTAAATGGTAAGGAAACCACAGAAGCCCCTGCCGAATCTTTAAAAGAAAATAATTATGATCCTTCTGAATCAATGGTGTCACTAGAAGCTGAAAGCGATACTGCTGCATCAAGTGACACCGTGTGTGAGCAAATGAACGATACTAACCCTGTTGCTTCAAATGCAGACCAAGTAATTATTGAAGATTGGGTAGATGAAGATGATGAGGATGACGTTGCTTTAGTTGTTTTAAAAAATAAAATTCAGAAAAACAATTCTTTAATTTCTGAAAAGTCAAACAATATTTCAATTTCTTCTGATGCTTTGGATAGTGTGGGCTCTGTTTTAAAGAGCAATGAGTGTTCTGACATTTATTTTGGTTCTATTTGTGTGGATTTGAATTTGGTTGTTTTGCCTAATAAAGTTGATAAATCTAAAAATCTATTGGTAAAACAAACTAAAAGAGGAGGTGAAATAAAATATGTTCCACCAAAATCAAGATCAAAAAATCCAGTTAAATGTCATTCTATTTCTAAGGATAAAAATAAACATGTTTCGTTTGCATCTCAAGAACCACACAAGTCCTCAAGTTCTGAAATGACTGATGGATGTCCGGCAAAACCACATGTGAAACGACAAATATGTTATACGTGTGGAATTGCTGGACACATTGCAAGAAATTGTCAGCATCGTCCTGATAAAATCAAAGAAGGAGAGCATCAGAAGACTCCAAAAGGGAAGGTCAAGCCTTCAAAACAGGAGAAGACCCAAAAATCTAAACCTGTTAAGAAGCTGAATTCCTAGGTGAAGCCTTCTAATGGAGACTATAACAAAGCTAAACAAATGAAGCTGAAAACAAAAAGTCACACTCCAAACTCTACACATGTTTCGCCCAAGGCATCCAAGAAATTGGAAAGGCCTAGGCAAGTTTGGAAACCTAAGACTTATGTTCCAGATAACTCTCCTAAATCATCGTGCATCAATAACAAACCTATCTACTCTAAGGAAAAGCTGATTTGGATGCAAGTCACATATGTTAATGAACAGGGTGTACCCACTACAACTATGGCTTGGGTACCAAAATCTAATTAATCCTGCATATTGTGTAGGAACGGCTATGGAGGGCTGTCATTCGACTCTGGATCATTGACAGTGGCTGTTCCAGGCATATGACTGGCGACTTATCCCAACTTACTGATCTTGAAGAGTTTAATGGAGGATATGTTGCTTTTGCGGGTGGAGAGAAAGGAAAGATCACGCAACGAGGCACAGTCAAGAATGGTGATCTCTGTTTCAAATACGTCAACTACGTTCCTGAGTTGAAGCATAGCTTGCTGAGTGTTGCTCAAATATGTGACAATGGTTACTCAACTCACTTCACTGATAAACACTGTCTCATTCTGAAACCAGGAATGGTCATTCCTGATGAATGGATCCTGTTGAAGTCTGAACGAAAGGGCAACGCTTATGTCATTGACATGAATAAACCACCTACTAAAAGTGTTTCCTATTTATTTACCAAAATCTCTGAGCACAATGCTATGATGTGGCATCGTCGTTTAGGACATTCAAATGTGAAAAATCTGAATCGTCTTGCAAAACTGAGGTTGGTAAGAGGTCTGCCGGTAAAAGATTTCATAACATTTGAAAACTGTGTTTTCTGTGCTAAGGGTAATCAACATCGAAAACCTCATTTTCCCAAAACCGTCAACACTATTAACAATGTGATGCAGCTTCTTCACATGGATCTTGGTCCAGTGAATGTGCTCAGTCTGTCTAGAAAGTCTTACTGTCTTGTGATTACTGATGACTACTCACGTTTTACTTGGGTTTTCTTCTTAGTTAACAAAAGTGAGACTGCAAAATTGATCAAAAGATTCATAATCTTCATGAAAAATCAGACTGGCAAGAAAGTGAAGGGAATTCGAAGTGACAATGGAACCGAGTTCAAGAATGCTGAATTGATTTTCTTCTGTGCTGAAAGGGGAATTTCTCGACAATACAGTGCTGCTAGAACTCCTTAGCAAAATGGAGTTGCCGAAAGAAGGAATAGAACCCTAATTGAGGCAGCTCGCATGATGCTTTGTGATTCTAAGCTCCCAGTATTCTTCTGGAAAGAAGCTATTAATACTGCATGCTATGTTCAGAACAAAGTTATTATTAATAAACCACGCATGAAGACGCCTCATGAAGTAATGTTTGGCGAGAAACCATATTTTGGGCACTTTAGAGCTTTCGGTTGTCCATTCACTCTTTTGCACCTGGAATCCATACCAAAGTTTGATGCTAGGGGAGATGAATGTTATTTCATCGGATATGCTGGAAAGGCTGCTCATGAAAACAAGACTACCTATAGAGTGTTAACAAGAAGACCAGACCGATCGTTGAGTCTTACGATGTGCAGTAGCTCGAAGAAAATCAGACGGATGCTGGAAACGGGCCATTTACTCTCTATAACTATGCTTATCTTTTTAAATCCTTTGATATTCTTGATGATCCTCCTATTGCTCATACAGGTACTTCTGGTACTTCAAATGTTGTTTTTCGACCCTCACTTGTCCCACATAATGCTGAAGAAGAGGGAGATGTTGAATTTGAGGGGGATTCTACAGCTGTGGGGGATTACACACCTGCAGCCTCATCTTCAACATCAGCACCAGAGATTCAAGTGGTTCCTGATTACACCGACAATCTCAATGATGGAGGGGAGGCGTTGGATTCATCTGATGATGAGGACACACCCAACAATTAAAATGACATGTTTGATGGTCCCATTCCTGACGAGTTTGTCGCAAATGGTTAAGAAGAAGAGCAAATCATTGACCAAACTGAGTCCGTAGCAGTTGATCACTTAAAGAATTTGCCACCAACTGGAACTGCTCTAGAAGTTGCCTTTCCTGCAAGTGTCCAGTGTGATCATCCCATTGAAAATGTGATTAGACCGGTAGACACTGGAGTGTTGACCAGAAGTTAGTCAGGAATCATCAACAATTGCTTGTTTTCATGCTTCATCTCACAAATCGAGCCAAAGACAATTGATATGGCTCTTTTGGAACCTAGCCGAGTAGACGCGATGCAGGATGAGTTAAATCAGTTTGACAAACTGAAAGTCTGGAAGTTGGTTACTTTACCTGCTGGAAAGAAATCACTCGGAACTAGATGGGTCTATCGAAACAAGAGAGACGATAGTGGAGTGATTGTTCGCAATAAAGCAAGACTGGTTGTCCAAGGGTTTAGACAGATTGAAGGCCTTGACTATGATGAAGTATACGCTTCTGTGGCCAGACTGGAGGCAATAAGAATCTTTCTGGCATATGCTTCTTTCATGGGGTTCAAGGTCTATCAGATGGATGTCAAGACGGAGTTTCTCTAAAGCAAAGTAAAGGAAGAGATATATGTGTGATAGCCACCGGGTTTTGTGAACAAATAGTGTCCTCGTCATGTTTATAAGCTTGATAAGGCTTTGTACGGATTGCATCAGGTTCCTCGTGCATGGTATACCACTCTAACGGAGCATCTGCTCGCTCATGGATACACTCGTGGAGAGCAGACACTGTTCATTTGAAAGGTGGGGGAGGATCAAATCTTAGTGCAGATCTATGTGGACGATATTATCTTTGGATCCACTAGTGAAGCACTGTGCAAGGAATTCAAAGAAGTTATGAAGAAGCAATTTGAAATGAGTGCGTTGGGAGAGATGAGTTTCTTTTTGGGTCTGCAGATTCATCAAGATTCCAAGGGAATTCTCATTCATCAGGGAAAATAAATGGATGATATCATCGCAAAGTTCAAACTTCAGGATGCTAAACCTGCAAATACTCCTATGGCAGAAAGACTCGTGATGACTGAAGATATGGAAGGAGAAGCTGTTGATACTACACTGTACCTGTCGATGATTGGCTCGTTGATGTATTTGACAGCCAGTAGACCAGATATCATGTTTGTTGTGTGTCAGTGTGCACGTTATCAGGCTGCTCCTAAACTTTCTCATTTAAATGCTGTTTAGAGAATCTTTCTATATCTTAAGGGCAGGCCTCGGCTTGGACTTCTGTATTGAAAAGAATCTCCATTTGATCTGTGTGCTTTTTCTGACAGCAATTTTGGAGGCACCGGTAGGGACATGAAGTCTACGTCTGCTGGATGCCAGTTTCTAGGGGATCGCCTCTGTTAGGATCTGAGTTTCGATTGATTGTATTTTACGTTTGAAATAAGATGAAAGATGAACAAGTATTGCAGCGGAATATAAATGGAAACAAACTTTTCACAATCAAACAGGAGAATTGCTTTCAACACACATTTTCACAAAGAACCAAATGATTGAATTTATTTCAACTATGATTACAATGCATGCATGTAACAAACTCCCCCTCAGCATGAGCTCACATTGATTGTTCGTACAGGAAGAAAGATGGTGAAAAGCTAATAGAACAGTACAGGGTACTGTTCTATTTATAGGCACGAACAAACTACTGTGGCATCTTTGCTGACGTTACCATGAAAGTGACATCTAACCTCCTAACAAACTCTAACAACAGATCTGATACAAACACTGCTATGATATCTACTGTTTACATTACATTACATAAGAAAAGCTAAACTACTTCTTTATCCTTCCACTGTTGTGACTCCAGCAGTACTTGATATATTCAGCAGTGCTAGACCCATAGCAGTAGATTGATCAGCAGGGCTTTAGTCTTCATCAGTCTTTGACTTGATCAGCAGTTGTAGGTCAGCAGTTGTAAAGATCAGTGGATTGAAGGTCATCAGATGTTGAAACCACTTTCAAGGGGAGAGACTTGTATACATAACATCTGCTTATTTTGGATCCCCTGCTCTGATCCAGTTTTGGCTTTAATTATCTGTTCCTCTGATAGGGTTCAATCCCAACAATCTCCCCCTGGAACAGATAATGCCAAAACCCTTCATTATTTGTGGAGCTTTATTGCCTCATCAACAGCTCCCTTATTTGCCCTTAGAGTTGTAACTCAAAGTCTAAGGCATATGTGTCATCTTCATCCCTACATAGTGGAAGATCAAGGAGATCCTGCAGATCTTCAAGACTTAGGCCAAGTGCTTGTTCCCTTGATATTTTCTTCACTTCTCCACTAGACTTGATCACAGTCAGTACATGGGACTGTTTATCAGTTTTCCACTTTAGTACTTTTGAGTCCGGTGGGTTTCTTGGGAGATTTTTATTAGATGAGGAGTTTGGAGATGTTGGCCTAGTGATGACTGACTGAGCAGTGCTTTGAGCTTGAGCAAGTTCAGGAATATCAACCATCATCTGTTTGTAAACCATCTTTATCACTTCATTACCAGCAGCTATTTCTTCTGTTGTTTCTGCATCCATCTGTTTTTGCCTTCTTCTTTGATAAAGAAAGGCACCAGATGGAGCTGTGGCTCTTCTGATTTGCAGCTTTGGTGGTCTTGTTGAAACCTCTGCTTCAGGATAGTCAGGTTTTTGAGGAATTTTTGGATTTTTCTTTCTTAATTCCTCCAACTTTTTGTAAGTGACCCTGACTTTGTCTTCTTTCCACCTCATCACTTGATTCTTTGACCCAAATTCAGCAGTGACCAATTCCTCTTTCATTCTCCTCAGCTCTAATGCCTTATTAGGTACATTCTTCTTATATTTTGCCCAATCAGGAGGAATGTGTTTGACCTTGTTTTTAATCATTTCTTGAATCCTGGCTGCTTCAGTTTGAAGCTCAGGAATGGTCCATTCTTTGTACATGTATTTTTCTCCCTTGTATTTCTTGTAAGACATAATATTATCAATGTAGTCTTTTCTTAGGGATTCATATGCTCTTTCTGAAATTTGCTGACAAACATTCTTTGCAAATTGTTCCAAGGATCTGACTTGTGTGAGCAGGAATTGATAATGCCTTTGAATTTCTTTGTAAGATTTCCCTTGTGAACCTTGTTTAGAGATATTCTCTGCTTGCAGAGTCTTGATTTTCAAATATTCTTCAATATTGTTAGGCCTGGGATATCCTCCAACTGATGGCAAACTCCTTTTAGCAGGGTCATCCTCAAAGTAGAAGGATTTTATCTCTTCTCTGACTGCTGCAAGCTCTAGAGGATATTGGACACCTGTAGGAGTAATGTCAGTGATTGGCTTTTGAACCTGAGCTGATGAGAGAGGAACAGGGTTTGGTATAGTAACAAGTGATAGAGGTTGTGAAGATGTTGGTGGTGGTGAAGTATCATCATCTTTCAGAATTAACCTTCTCCTTTTTGGTTGAGGAGAGGCTGATGATGTTTTGGATGGATCAGTGGTGGTGATTTGAGTGGTGGTTATTGTAGTGGAAGTGATTGAAGTGGAAGTTACTGACTAATAGTTGTTGAAACAACTGGTGTTTCAACCACTGTTGCCATTACAACAATTGGTATCAGAGCTCGGACAGTCAAATTTGATTTAACAGTCATTTTGACATAAATAGTTCAGCTCACAATCGTTGATACTGATAGTTGTTTGTTTTGTTGAAAAACAGAGCAAGGTTTAATCACCATCAAATTTGATTAATCAGTGCCTGTAAAACAACCAGGATGACGTCACAATCACAAGATGATAAGAATGACATCGGCTCACGTTTCAAACCACCCATGCTTAAACGAAATGAATACAACATCTAGGAGAGAAGGATGGGCCACATCCTTGCTCAACAGAATACTGGATGTTGGAGATCTGTTGTTTTTGGACCACATGTTCCTATGGTGCCAAGTGCTGAGGATACAAAGAAGTTCGAACCAAAAAAACCTGAAAACTATACTGAAACTGATTTTCAAAAGTTCGAACTCGATGCCAAAGCATTTAGCATCATTGCATCTGCATTACCCAATGAAATTTATGCTGGGCTGTTACACTGTAACAGTGCCAAGGAATTATGGGATGCACTTAAGGAACAGTTTGGGGGAACTGAAGAAGTTATTGAAAATAATAGGGAAATTCTGAATCAGCAGTATGAAACCTTTTGCGACATTAAGGGTGAATCATTGACTCAACAGTTTGAGCGATTCAGTTGTCTCATTAGTGAGCTAAGACTTGTTAAGGTTACATTTGCTAATTCTACACAAAATAGTAGGTTTCTTAGATCACTGCCTGAAAAATGGGATATAATTGCTTTTGTAACTAGAAATTTTGCTGAGTTCAAAGATCTGACCCTGACCCAACTTCATGGTAGACTCCTGACCTATGAAAAGGGAGTTAAACCAGAAAAAGAAGTTGTAAGAGTCTGGAACAGTTGCTAATGATTATTCATTTGGCAACACAGCTCTTTTTGGTCAGGAAGAATCTGGTAGCAGCAGTAAGGATCAGAGTTATGATCATTTTATTGATATAACTGCTGGTGGAAACTTTAACAACTCTGATTCTCACTCTTCAAATTATGCTTTTACTGCAAATTGTGAAAACCAGATGTCAGATAACTTGTGCTTTGAACTGAATGACTTACAGCACTTTGATCCAACTGACCTTGAAGAAATGGACATTTTGCATCAATTGGCATTGCTTAGTGTAAGAACAAGCAAATTTTACAAAAGGACAGGGATAAAATTCCCAGGGTTACATGGGAATTTAAAAGTGGGGTTAGATAAGTCTAAGATCAAGTGCTATAAGTGGAATAGGTTAGGACACTTTGCTAGGGAGTGTAGGAGTCAAACTGCTGGTCCAATTGTTTCTCATCCCAGCTCAAACCCTAGACCACAAAACCAAAGCACTGTGCACTATTCCCATTATACCCCTGTTGCCCATGTAAACACTGCTCATTATGCAAACCCTGTTCTTGTGCATTATGTTCAAACCACTGTCGCTCAAATTCAGTATGTTCAGGCTCCTGTACCTCAGGTTCAAGTGCAACCAGTTGCACCACAACAAGCTGCACCACAAGCAGTGGTTCAACCAGATCAGCAAAGCTTTTTCACCCAAGGCTTTGTTGACTGGAGCAGCTTACCTGATGAGCTAGGTGATGAAAATTTTGCACTCTATGCTACTAATAATGCTTCTAGTTATGAATTTTGTCTTATGGCATTAGAGTCAATACCAGAAGAGCTGAATGCTGAAAAAGGGAAAACAAGTGATGAAACAGTGGATGAAGTTGCTGAAGCAGTGGTTACTGCTATTGCTGGTGAACTACTACTGGGAGAAAATTCAGAAACCATTGGTTGACCCCTGGCCCAAAGAAGAAGAAAAGGAAGAGAAGAAAGAAGGTGAGAAAGAAGAGAGAGTTGTTGAAGAAAATGATCATCAATGTGATTGTGCCATGATGGCTGCAGCTAAGGTATCATCTCAGGTTCTTGAAAATCTGTGTTCAGACAAATGCATTATAGCATTTGCTAACATTAAAGAGGTGAATGAAAACCTTAGGGATAGAGTGTTGAATGATGAGGTCAAATTTGAAAAGTCTTTAAAAGAACTTAAAAACAAATTGGCTGAAAAAGACAAAGAAATCTGCAGTTTAAAAGAAGAGCAAAGCATAACCAAGAACCAACTCCAAACTATGGTAGAAAAATATCAAGTTTGCAAAAAGGAGTTGGAATCCACCCAAATCACTTGTGAAAGATGGGTGGAATCTTGCAAAGGTTATGAAGTCATGTTAGAAAAACAACTTGAAAGCAATGTAAAATTTGGCATAGGTTTTAGAAAATATGATGAAATTGAAAACACTGCTGCTAAACAAGCTGGTTCAGTTGAAATTACACCAACAAATAAGAATGGCCAAGAAGTTAAGATAACTGACAAACTTGGTAACAAAATCACTCTTGAAAGATCTGTGGGATCCTTAACTTTTGAGGAAATTGAGAAATACCAATTTAAACCCACATGGTCTGATGAGTGTGACATTCTTGAGAATTTTAAACCAATGGACTTCACAACCACTGATGGTGTAAAAGCTCCTAAAGCAAAGATCATTCCTCTCAAAGACATTCCAACAGTGGTTCAAAACTCTGTTGCTAAGGAGTCTGAGAAAAGGAAGAAAAGAGAAAAGATCAAAAACTTGTTTTGTGATTTTTGTGAAAAGAAGAATCATCTAACAAAAGACTGTTTTCATCTAAAAGCATATGATCTAAACAAAACAAATGTCATTATACCTGCTGAGAGCTGCACCATCTGTGGTAAAACAAACCACAAAACTCAAGAATGTGTGTATCTCAAAAACTTTGATGTAAAAAAGAATGAGTACACTGCAAAAACATCCTTAAGTTCATCAACATCATCTGTTAAGTTCACAAAGAACCAACCACTGTTTGTGCCAGTCCAAACAGCTGTTATAAAATAGCTGAACCAAACATCTGTCAAAAGAGATGTTCAGGTGACGGATGCACCCCCCTGCCAATCAATTCAGAAGAGGTAAGGGACAACCACCATACCAAAGGATCCCACATGTTTATGAGGCTTACAAAAGGCCTTCTAAACCAAGAGTGAACAGGTATCCTTTTGGTTATCAGCAGGTGATTGGACAAGACCCCCAACAGTGGTTAGAGACAAACATTCCTAAAAATGTTCAAAACCCTGAGTTAACCATTGTCCATCCACCTGAACTCATCCCAGACACTGTTGAGACCCCATCCAAAGCCTTATTGGCTTTGGAGACCCTAATGAACTAATCCTTTTACTTCATGTGCAGGGAGCTTCTGCATGCTTAGATAGCCTTTGGTATGTAGATAGTGGAGGCTCCATGCACATGACAGGATGTAAAGCCCTACTCAAAGATTTCAAAATCCATGGAGGGGGTGATATATCCTTTGGTAATAATAGTAAAGGGAAAGTTCTAGGGTCTGGTACAATGTAGTCTGGTAATGTAAAATTTGAAAAAGTCAATCTGATAGACAATCTAAAATTCAACCTCCTGAGTGTTTCACAAATGAGTGGTAAGGGCTATGGCTCATTCTTCACAAATGATTGTTGTAGGATTGTTGGACCAGAAATGGTTGAAAAGATTGAAGCAATAATAAAAAATGGAAAAACCTAACTTGTTACTCAAAGAAGTGGCAATGTTTATATGGTGGATATGTCAAAAGAGAGCCCCAGGACTGATGCCTATCTGTTCTCAGCTGCATCAAACAAAGAGACAGAATTATGGCACAGGAGATTGGGCCACACAAATCTCAAGAAAATCACTGCCATTTCAAAACAGAGGTTAGTAAGAGGTTTACCTCAAAAACTGTTCACCTGTCCTGAGCATTGTGTTTCCTGCCTAAAAGGAAAACAACATAAAAGCTCATACAAATCAATTGATGACTCCAAAACAACCAAATGTTTGCAAATGCTTCATATGGATTTATTTGGCCCAGTTAAAGTCATGAGTCTTAAGAAAAAGAGATATTGTTTGGTTATTGTTGATGACTTTTCTAGGTTTACATGGACTTACTTTTTACATTCAAAAGATGAGACTGCAGGCATTCTGCAAGACTTTGTAAAACAGGTTGAAAAGCAGTTTGACTTGCTAGTAAAAATCTTCAGAAGTGATAATGGCACAGAGTTCAGAAACAAGGAGTTAGATGATTTTTGTGTGTCAAAAGGAATTGTGAGGCAATACAGCATTCCAAGAACACCAGAACAAAATGGGGTTGTTGAAAGAAAGAATAGGACTTTGATTGAAGCTGCCATAACCATGCTTGATGATTCAGGTTTGCCATTAACTTTTTTGGGCAGAGGCAGTAAACACTGCTTGCTATGTCCAAAACAGAGTTTTAATCAACCCTAGGCATCAAAAGACTGCCTATTAACTGCTGTATAAAATAAAGCCATTGATTTCATATTTCAAAGTTTTTGGCTGCCCTTGTTTCATTTTAAACTTAAAAGATTCCATCTCTAAGTTTGTAGCCAAAATTGATTGTGGTTATCATCTGGGATACTCAACCACTGCTAAGGCCTACAAAGTGTTTAACACAAGGACTAAGTTAGTGGAAGAGACTTTGAATGTAAAGTTCAATGAACATTCATCAATGAAAATCCCAGCAAATCCTGCAGACTTATTTGATCTTGATAAATTCACATTTGAAAGTGTTGCTGTCAAGTCTAACAATGCAGGTCCATCAGAAAATTCATCATCAGACTATGGATATGAAATCATCATTCCACAACAAAAGTCTGCATCAAGTGGAAGAGCAGCAGATGTTCAAAACAACTGTCAAAGTTCAACCACTGCTACCTCAACAGTTGTTGATCAAAGTAGCCCATTAACCCCTGCTTCCACATCATCAAACACTATTGATAAAAGTCCTCAAACAGTGGATCAAAGTCAGCATGTGTCCACACCATTACCTCCTATTCCACCACCTTTTGAAGCCACTGCTGGATCATCAAAGTCACCAGTAGTGGTTAGCTCAGATGATTCACATTTGCAGCCCTCCCCACTTAATGCCATTGTTCCATACCAAGGAGATATTATCTTCTTGAAATCTCATCCACCTGACCAAATCATTGGCAACATCAATGAAGGGGTGCTCACAAGAAGTCAATCCCAAAACATTTGTCTTTTTGCTGGTTTCCTATCTCTCCATCAGCCAGTCAAGTACCAAGAGGCACTAAAAGACAATAGTTGGGTAGAAGCCATGCAAGAGGAGCTCCAACAGTTTAGAAGACAACAAGTTTGGGAGCTTGTACCATTGCCAGAGGGTGTAAGTCCTATTGGCACAAAATGGGTCTTCAAAAATAAAACTGATGAAAGGGGTATTATTGTCAAGAATAAAGCCAGGCTTGTGGTTCAAGGGTTCAGATAGGAAGAGGGCATTGACTATGATGAAACATTTGCCCCTGTAGCAAGACTTAAAGCTATCAGATTATTCCTGGCCTTTTCTGTCAACGACAACATCAAGGTGTATCAAATGGATATCAAATGTGCATTCCTCTATGGTAAGATTCAAGAAGAGGTATATGTTTGTCAACCTCCAGGCTTTGAGGATCCATTTAATCCAAATCATGTCTACAAGCTAAATAAAGCTTTGTATGGCTTGAAACAAGCACCAAGGGCCGGGTATGAAACTTTTTCCACCTTTCTGCTTTCCATTGGTTTCACAAGAGGTAAGATAGATAAAACACTGTTTCTGAAATGGAGAGGAAAGGATTTGATAATTATCCAGATTTATGTGGGTGATATCATTTTTGGAAGCACATGCAACAAAATGTGTGAAGAGTTTAGGAAACTCATGACAGCTGAGTTTGAAATGAGTGCAATGGGTAAACTCCAGTGCTTTCTTGGTATCCAAGTAAGGCAACTACAAAATGGAACTTTTATCCATCAAGGCAAATATGCCAAAGAACTTTTGAAGAAATTTGAGATGGATGATTGTAAGCCATGCAGTACACCCATTGCAACCAATAAAATAGTCTTGTCTGATGAGAAGGGTGATTTGGTTGATCAAACTTTATATAGAAGCATGATTGGGTCTTTATTGTACCTAACTGCATCTAGGCCAGACATCATGTTTGCAACATGTGTTTGTGCAAGATCTCAGTCTGCCCCTAGAAAGTCAAACCTTATTGCTGTAAAAAGGATATTCAGATACCTAAAAGGTGCTCCCACACTTGGTATCTGGTATCCAGCTGATGGTAAAATTGAGCTTTCAGGTTTCTCAGATAGTGACTTTGCTGGATGTGACAAGACAAGGAAGTCCACTTCAGGAGGGTGCCAATTCCTAGGCAGTTGTTTAATGTCTTGGCAAAGCAAAAAGCAAGCCGCTGTTTCCACATCCACTACTGAGGCAGAGTATATAGTTGCTGCAAGTTGTACAGCCCAACTGCTTTGGCTTCAAAACCAGTTGCTGGATTTTGGTATGACTGCCCTAAAGACAACTCTCATGTTGGACAGTCAGGCAGCAGAAAATATCATCAAAAATCCAGTCTCCCATTCAACCACCAAGCACATTGATATCAGACATCACTTTGAGAGGGATTGCTATGAAACAGGTTTGATTTCTCTGCATCATGTTCCAACTAAAGATCATCTGGCAGATGTGCTAACCAAAGCTTTAGACACATCCACCTTTGAAAGCTTGATCTCTAGGATTGGCATGCTAAACATGGAATAACAGGCAAAATCCTGTTTTTCTATGAATAAAAGCATTAAAATGTTTTCAGAAAATCAAAAATCCATCCTTAAAAATAGCTAAAAATGAATTTTTCATTAAATCCTGAAAAGTCTGCCATAACCACTATTTTGTTCAAAAGTCTGTTCTACTTAAAAGTATGTCCACTGCTGAAAGTCAACCCATGTTCTCTCATTTCCTTGATAAGCACTGTTGTTCAAAATTAGTGTTTTTGTCCACTAATATGTTATCCACTGATAGTAAAAATCACCCATTGCTTTCATTGTTACCGTTACAACCACTGATCTTGTTCCATCAGTGGTTTTCATAAAAACACTTGTCCTTCATTTCATCAGGGGTTGGCACGTGGACAGTACATAGCGGTCAGATCTTTTGTAACCGCTGCCACGTCAGCATTCACTTTTTCCTTTATAAAACCCTTCTCAAAACCCCAAACAGGGTTTTACTGTCGAATCGAATTCTCAAAAATTCCTTTCTCAAAGCAGTTTCCATCTCTTTCTCTTAAATCCTTCATCGATCTTCTTCCCCAAAATGACAAAATCAAAGTCATCTGCAAAATCCACTTCAAAATCATCTTCTAAAAAGGCCACTCAAATGGCTACCACACCCATTGAAATTACATATAAAGCTTCTCACAATTATCTAGGTCTCCTTACAAAACCCGGAACCATAGATATCTACGATTCCATCATCGACATCATGTCAGCTTCAAAGTACAAAACCTTGTTGATAGCAGATGCTCCGATTTTCCTAAAAACCCAAAGAGAATTCTGGAAAAATGCCACACTTGAAAAACAAGGTGAGACAGCAATAGCCATTAATTCTTCAATAATGGGTAAAAAGGTCCACATCACTCCAAAATCCATTTCAGAGGTATTCGAACTTGATGATCAGCAAGGTAAAATCTTTTTCCCTAAAAACGAATATCAAACTGATTTTATTGAAAGGGGGTATGCAGAACAAATGAAGAGTGATACCTTACAAAAAGGTAACTTCCCTCCTTCAACAAGATTTTTATTCCATACCATGTTAATGTGTGTTTCAAACAAAACAACTGCTTTTAATGAGATACCATTAAAGATTCAATACATGGGATATGCCATTTTACGAAATGAAAATTTTAACTATTCCCAGGAAATCTTTGATGACATGGTCAAAAATGTTTTAACAAAATCATTCTTATTATTTCCAAGGTTTTTAAGTTATTACTTTCAAAAGAAATTTGGAAAAGATGATGCACATGTGCTCACCCAAGGTGATTCTTTCAAAATAAACAGCTTAACTGCTGAAACCTTTACAAGACTTTCAACACCTTGCAAAACACAAGTAGAGGTACCTGAGCGGAATTTAGCAGCTACCACTTCTCCTCAGGTATCTGCTGCTGAGCCCACTGCTCTAGGTGATCATAGCAGCAAAACAACTGCTGTGAAACCCACACCTAAAATCACCAAAAAGCCACGCCAAAAGAAAACTCAAAAGCCCCCCAAACCCAAATCAAAGGCAACTCTGGAGGATGAGATACCAGAGCAACTGCCAGTGACAGCACAAAAGTCACAAGAAACCACTGCTGCTACTTCCTCACAGCAGATGGTAGAAATATCTCAACCCATACCTCAAACTCCTCCTACTTCTTCTAAAAAAGAACAGGTTGTACATATAGGGACGCCACAATATGATGCTCTGGAATCACTTGCTTCCATCATTCACAGCCCAATGCCCGGGGCCAATTCTCTTTCTACACCCAACCTCACCTCCACAATTCCCCCACAAACAAAATTATTGTTGGATGCTCTTGATTTGAACCAGAGACAAACCAGTCCTTCTCAATCACCTGTCAATGAGAACATACCGCAACAAGTGACTGGGTCTGATGTATCAATCATTGCTAACCCACCAACAACAAAACCTGAGGAGGTTACACCCCCTAAGTTACAAGTAACTCTTGGTGGTAGTCCAAGTGAAGCAGCCACTACAAGTGCTGAACCCACTGGTTTGCATTTGGACAGTGGTTACATCAATAAGACTTCCTTGGAGGCAATTTCTTCTCTGAAAACACCTGTGTATCCAGTTTTCACTGGGTCACTAAAAAGTGTTTCTCTTTTTGAAGGAAGAAGTCCCCAGTTCCAAGACAAAGGGGCATCAGTGGATGATTTTTGGAGTACACTCCCTGAATCAACCACTGTTACAACCACTGTTAGTGGGAAATTAGATGATCCCATTAAGTTGGGTGATGATTTAATGTGCCGAGAATTGATGGACATAGTTGACAAACTGGATACCTCTATTGCAGAAATTAAAGATATGTTGCAACAGTTGTTGAAAGTTCAAAAGGTACCAACCACTGCTGCTCCAGCTCAAGCACCTGCACAACCTGCACCTGCTGCAAATGAGTTATGGAACTTATTTCAACCACTGCTCCAACATCAAAGACAATTGGCTGATCAGCAGCATGAGATACATGTTCAAAAGCTAAGAAACATGATGGAGTCAAGGTTTAAAGATACCCAAGCTGACATCAAGGCTATAAAGGCCCACATACTGAACACCACTGGCACTGCTCCTCCCACTGTTCTCTTTATTGATAACCCACCACCAGATAATGCCAAAAAGGGGGAGAAAATCAAGCAGTGGAAGAAGAAGGGAGTTGAAGATGGTCTTTACATTGAGCCACAACAAGATAGTATGCTCAAAGACATCCCTTTGCCAGATGGGTCTAAAAAGATTGATGTTACCACTAATGCTATTGCTGATGCATTAGCAATGGTAAAAAGGGATAAAAAGGCTAAGGATAATGCCCCTTTGCCAGATGGGTCCAAAAAGATTAATGTTACCACTAATGCCATTGCTAATGCATTAGCAGAGGTAAAAAGGGATAGAAAGGCTAAGGATAATGCCCAGTGGGAACAGGAGAAAATAGCATTTATGGAGCTAAATGAGCAGGGTACTTCTGACCCTAAGGATGACCAAAATCCTGAGCCAAAAAGAAAGAATCCCACTAGAAAAGTGAGGGAACCCAAACACAAATCATCCAGACCCACAAAG
Organism: Helianthus tuberosus; assembly: GCA_030545235.1. Lineage (NCBI taxonomy): Eukaryota > Viridiplantae > Streptophyta > Magnoliopsida > Asterales > Asteraceae > Helianthus > Helianthus tuberosus. The sequence continues at coordinate 112,430,867 of CM060394.1, read as the reverse complement.
CAAACTCCTAAACCTATAAAAAATCTCACACTTCAATCTTCCACCCAAACAGCTATTGTAACACCTGCTGTATCAACAACTGCGGATACTTCAGTGGTTTCAACAACTGCTAGCCAAACACCTACCACCACTTCAACACACACCATAACCACTGTCTTACCACCACCACCAAAGATCACCTCACCACCAAAAACATCATCAACACCACCTTCATCCCCTGCTAAAAAACAGAAGACAACAGATTTTACAACATCTGTTCTAATGGCAACAGTGATTGAAACACCAGTTGTTTCAACAACTGTTAGTCAGCAACCTCCCACTTCAATCACTTCCACTACATTAACCACCACTCAAATCACCACCACTGATCCATCCAAAACTTCATCAGCCTCTCCTCAACCAAAGAGGAGAAGGTTAATTCTGAAAGATGATGATACTTCACCACCACTAACATCTTCACAACCTCTATCACTTGTTACTATACCAAACCTTGTTCCTCTCTCATCAGCTCAGGTTCAAAAGCCAATCACTAACATTACTCCTACAGGTGTCCAATATCCTCTAGAGCTTGCAGCAGTCAGAGAAGAGATAAAATCCTTCTACTTTGAGGATGACCCTGCTAAAAGGAGTTTGCCATCAGTTGGAGGATATCCCAGGCCTAACAATATTGAAGAATATTTGAAAATCAAGGCTCTGCAAGCAGAGGATATCTCTAAAAAAGGTTCACAAAGGAAATCTGACAAAGAAATTCAAAGGCATTATCAATTCCTGCTCACACAAGTCAGATCCTTGGAACAATTTGCAAAGAATGTTTGTCAGCAAATTTCAGAAAGAGCATATGAATCCCTGAGAAAAGACTACATTGATAATATTATGTCTTACAAGAAATACAAGGGAGAAAAATACATGTACAAAGAATGGACCATTCCTGAGCTTGAAAGTGAAGCAGCCAGGATTCAAGAAATGAATAAAAACAAGGTCAAAAACACTCCTCCTGATTGGCCAAAGTATAAGAAAATGTACTGATAAGGCATTAGAGCTGAGGAGAATGCAAGAGGAATTGATCACTGCTGAATTTGGGTCAAAGAATCAAGTGATGAGGTGGAAAGAAGACAAAGTCAGGGTCACTTACAAAAAAATTGGAGGAATTAAGAAAGAAAAATCAAAAAATTCCTCAAAAACCTGACTATCCTGAAGCAGAGGTTTCAACAAGACCACCAAAGCTGCAAATCCGAAGAGCCACTGCTCCAGCTGGTGCCATTCTTTATCAAAGAATAAGGCAAAAATAGATGGATGCAGAAACAGCATAAGAAATAGCTGCTGGAAATGAAGTGATAAAGATGGTTTACAAACAGATGATGGCTGATATTCCTGAACTTGCTCAAGCTCAAAGCACTGCTCAGTCAGTCATCACTAGGCCAGCATCTCCAAACTCCTCATCTAATAAAAATCTCCCAAGAAACCCACCAGACTCAAAAGTACTAAAGTGGAAAACTGATAAACAGTCCCATGTGCTGACTGTGATCAAGTCTAGTGGATAAGTGAAGAAAATATCAAGGGAACAAGCACTTGGCCTAAGTCTTGAGGATCTGCAGGATCTCCTTGATCTTCCACTGTGCAGGGATGAAGATGACACAGATGCCTTAGACTTTGAGTTACAACTCAAAGGGTAAATAAGGGAACTGTTGATGAGGCAATAAGGCTCCACAAATAATGAAGGGTTTTGGCATTATTTGTTCCAGGGGGAGATTGTTGGGATTGAACCCTATCAAAGGAACAGATAATTAAAGCCAAAACTGGATCAGAGCAGTGGATCCTAAATAAGCAGATGTTATGTTTTTATTCTCTCCCCTTGAAAGTGGTTTCAACATCTGATGACCTCCAATCCACTGATCCTTACAACTGTTGACCTACAACTGCTGATCAAGTCAAAGACTGATGAAGACTAAAGGTCTGCTGATCAATCTACTGCTATGGGTCAAGCACTACTGAACATATCAAGTACTGCTGGGGTCACAACAGTGGAAGGCTAAAGCAGTAGTTTAGCTTGTTTTATGTAATGTATTGTAAACAGTGGTTAACATAGCAGTGTTTGTATAGATCAGTTGTTTAGAGTTTGTTAGGAGGTTAGATGTCACTTTCATGGTGACGTCAGCAAAGATGCCATAGTGGTTTGTCCGTGCCTATAAATAGAACAGTACCCTGTACTGTTCTATTAGCTCTTCACCATCTTTCTTCCTGTACGAACAATCATTGTGAGCTCAGGCTGAGGGGGAGTTTGTTACATGCATGCATTGTAATCATAGTTGAAATAAATTCAATCATTTGGTTCTTTGTGAAAATGTGTGTTGAAAGCAATTCTCCTGTTTGATTATGAAAAGTTTGTTTCCATTTATATTCGCTGCAATACTTGTTCATCTGTCATCTTATTTCAAACGTAAAACACAATCAATCCAAACTCAGATCCTAACAGCCTCATCTCCTAGCAATGCAAGAAGTAGCAAACTGTTTCATTGTCGACTGAAGAAGCCGAGTATGTGGCCGCTTCAGCTTGCTGCTCGGTTATCAGGATTCAACACCAATTGGTGGATTACGGTTTGAATTTTTCCCAAACTCCCATTTATTGTGACAATGATGCAGCTATCCAAATAGTGAAAAATCTGTTATATTTTTCAAATACCAAGCACATTGCCATAAAAATTCATTTCATTCGTAATTCTTTCAACCAGGGTCTTATTAAAATGGATCAAATTCATACTGACGACAATGTCGTAGATATTTTTACAAAACCGGTTGATAAAGCATGTTTTCTTGCTCTTCTTAAACTTCTAAAAATGGTCGATTTCGAGGATTGAACGCGGTCACACAAAATATTTACTTCGTTTCTGTAAATTTGTTTCTTAAAATTGTTTTTCTTTTACTTTTTATTTTCAATTTTAAGCAAAAATTTAGGAGGATGTAGTCTCTCAGAAAAATACAAAAACATTTGAAAAATCACAAAAATACAAAAATAGTTCTTTGTTATGCCTTTACTACAACCCGGCAAATGAAATAAATTTTCACTATGTGGATTAAGGCTGACTCATGTAAGACCAATAATGAAATGGTCTGACTCTAGAGCGATGTGTTGGTAGGCTTTATCCTGATGGTTGGACTATTTGACTGGTACTGCGTAGAACACTAATATTTATTCTATGACCTCAGAAAAGAACGTCACATGGAATTAGAGCATGCTATTTGAATGCGTGTGTGACGTCCCAATACACACAATTTCGTTCTAGTTCTGAAATCTTTTCTAACCAACTTTTGTAACTCCTCTGTTTTGCGTGAGCTAAGACCTGGAGGTGCTAGGAAACGTCAGCTTCTGTTTTGCATGAGGAAAGACCTAGCTGTACGTTGTCGCTCTGTGGATCATATACACCCGAAAGAGGCCCTCTAGTGCCCAAAAGAAACCCAAAAATAAAACCTATATCAAAATGAGAAAATCTCATTTGATGTGTACGTTATATCCATCTCTGCTGATCCATTATGTTCTCTTCTCAATCCAGTCCAGTCAAGGTTTCAGAATCCTAGAACGGTCTTGTGAAATATGTGTTAGGGAAACTACTCGAATGATAGCCTGTTCAAATTTAAAATTCTGGGATTTGATCGTGATTGATTTGAGTGCTCATATAATTTAAAATGAAAACATCATAAATCAGTTGCAGTCCGTTATTTGATAAAGGCCTAGGGAGATAAGTTTAAGAAGAGAAACATACTGGCAATCGCTCGGATCTACCAGAGTAAATTAGAGTTGATAAATGTAGTCGGGCCCGAAACTCTGTGATTTGATCCCGTAAGTAAAGTGCATGCAAAAATGGTGTATATATTGTTTATCATCTGTAAAATATTTCGTCTCACTTTTGTGTGTAAATAATTAGATTGTAGTTTATAAATCTTCTAAAATTGTGATCATTTATTTATTAATCGAGAAAGACCGGACCTTCATAAAATAATCCTTGTACGAAGTTTTAAAGGGTTTATCCTCGGGATTCGAGCTGGGCCCACTGTAAACTTGGTGGGCCCCATAAAATCTAAAAGGTTGTGTTTGAAAAGGCGGTTGGGCCCACCGCACACTTGGTGGGCCCCTTAGTTGAAAATTGTGGTATAGCTTTAAATAAGGTGTGCGACGGGTTTTGAAAGGTTTACTATCATCATCATCACATTTTTTCACTTCTTTCAAAATTCAAGAAGAAAACTCAGTCGCACACCCCTTTCATCATCATCATCATCATCATCATCATCATCATCATTCTTGCATCTGGTAATACTTGCTGTTGATAATGTCGAATCCAAAGTCAAAAGCTAAAGGTTAGTGTATTTAGGGCTTTATCTGAATCTGTTTATGAATGGGTGAAAACAAAATCCGTGGGATTCTAGAGTTGTTTTGGGGATTTTGGTTGATTGAATGATATTGTTTGATTAAAAGGGGTTTCTATGAGAATCGAAGAGGTTTAGGGTTTTATGGCTTTACATGTTACAACATTGTTCATATTGACTGAAAAGCTAGATTGAAACCCTAGATTTTGGCCAGAAAACTATGTTCGGAACCCTAGATAGTTGTTAGAAATTGCAGGTATCGTAGGAGAAGATGATCGGAGACGGGGTGTGGTCTGCACGCGCCGTCTGATGAAATCGCACAAGTTGGTGTTGGACGTTTTTGCCCCTGAATATTTGGGTGAAAAGTTATTATTGCCCTTCTTTTGACCAAAAAGTGTGCGATTGATATTTCATTGATTTTGTTTGACCAAAAAAGTGTGCGTTTGACTTTCTTTGACCCAAGTTTGACCAGTCAGATGTGCGATTGACACTCTTTGATCCACGTTTGACCAGTCAGGTGTGCGATTAAATTTGTTGACCGCACAAAAGTGTGCGATTAGGACAAATTCACCTAGCTACCCTCAGATTTGTGGCTAAGTTACAAAAGAGTCCCTCGCACACTTGAGGTCCAATCGCACACCATCTGTTGAATCGCACACCTCTATGTTTTTGGGCCTGATCCATAATTTTTGGGCCTGATCCATAATTTTTGGGCCTGATTTAAAGATTGTGATCTGAATAACTGTGTTATTATAATTTCATAAATTTTCAACAAGATGACACATCTAAATTCATGTTTTAAAATTTTGAAATTATTTTGACAAAATATGGGCTTAGTTTGACCAAGTTTACGGTCAAACTAGAAATTTCAAGTTTTGGAATATCATTCACAGTTCTAATTTGACTTGTTTTGGTGCAGATACAGGAAAGAAAACATCAGTTCCTCATGTTCCGACTTGGGAGAAGTCCATGAATGTTGCATGTTACTTATCAGACCCTCCAAAGGGATTCGAAATTTACAAGTCGATGATTGTGGGTCTGAATACATGCAGATTAGCACACTCGCTTCACGAGAATCCGGTGATACGTGAAGATTGGATCAAGGATTTTTGGGACAATGCCACAGCAAAGAAAGGAGATGTGGTCATTAAATCCAAGGTTCAAGGAAAGGAAGTATTGGTCAGCGAGCAAGACATTCGTGAGGTCTTACTGTTTGGTGACGAGGCTAATGATCCAGTGGAGTATTCAAAGGAAAAGGTTATGGAAGTCTTAGTAAAGATGAGCTATGAGGGAGCGTGTCCTCCTCCCACGACTAAGAAGTTGTTGCATCCATATTGGAGATTTCTGGCACACATCTACTAGGGGTGTATTAGTGGGAACAAGAGCGGCCTAGATAAGTTGAAATTGAAACAAACATCTAGGGTAGTCTCAGTAGTCGAAGGGTGGAAGTACAACTACTCGAAGAGTGTTTTTTGTTGGTGCATCCGTCTGTCGTCTACGTCTTGTATCGAGTCTTGTATAGAATGTATTAGATCAGGGCATGAAAAACGAGATAGTGATTTTTAGGGGTGATTCCGCTCGAAAGGCTTAATGTTTGATTCCGCTCGAAATGACACCTTGTCATTTCGAGCTAAATCAGAATCCCTATATAAAGGGTCATTTAGAGCTAAATCAGGTGTGTGTTCTTCCGGTTTGCAACGAAGTGCTGCCGAAGTGTCGAGTCATTGTAATCGCTGTGAAATCAATATACAAGGCAAATTTAAGTGAAACAAGTTGTTTTTCAAGTCTGTTTCTTAGTTTCCGCCTCTGAAACGGATTAGAGCTCTTCTGATTGACTCGTTTGGGTCACGAAACCGATCCTACAATTGGTATAAGAGCTCAGGAGGAGGAGTTCTGCATATATCAGCCTGTTTTCATTGCACTTTCTCACTTCTACACCTTCTTTCTTCAACTGGACAAGTTTTCACGGTTAAAATCGGAACAATTTTTCACAGTTTGTGTAAAACAGCATATTAACAAACCCTAGAAAGTTTCATTGCAAAATTCGAACTAAAAGTGACTGAAATGGACCTCCGAAGTGATTCCGCTCGAACTGACTAATTCTTGATTCCGCTCCAGATTAACTTCATTGATCCGATTCCGCTCGAGAATATACTGATTCAGCTTGAAATTGTTGATTCCGTTCCAAAATATTGTCTGATTCCGCTCCAAATTGCAAAATTCTGATTCCGCTCCAAATTGCAAAAGTCTGATTCCGCTCCAAATTGCAAAAGTCTGATTCCGCTCCAAATTGCAAAAGTCAGATTCTGCTCCAAATTGCAAAAGTCTGATTCTGCTCCAAATTGCAAAAGTCTGATTCCGCTTGAAACAGAATTCAGTGATTCCGCTCGGATCTGTCTGTTTTTGAAAAACGTGTTACCAAATCATGGCTGAAGAGTTTTACAACGCTTTCGTGACACCGGTTGCTCCTGTTACTGCTGCTGAGACTTTATACAGTGAGAATGAGACGGGTACTCATCAGAAACCACCGAAACTCATGTACATTGAAGATTTTCAAGGTTGGAAAAATCGATTCGAGAATTGGGTACAAGCATACAAATTTGATGCATGGTGTTCGTTGTTGAAATATTATGAGAAACCAAAGAATGAACGGGGTATTGAAAAGGGTTTTAATGATTTTACAGAAGCTGATAAGTTGAAATACACAAGTGAAAAAATGATGATCAGCATTCTTCAGCAAGCAGTTAAAGAAGATATTTTTGTTTTGCTTCAACATAATGGTACAGCTAGATCAATTTGGGAGGCTTTGATTCAGAAATTCAGAGGGAGTGCTGATATGATCAAAAACAAAAAGGCGTTATTGAAGAAATCATTCGATATGTTTACAGCCTTCGATCATGAAACAACAAAACAGACCATTGATAGATATTGTCATCTGGTTTTGGAAATAGGTAGATTGGACATCAAGAAAGAGGACGATGAGTGGGTCGATAAACTAGTTGAGGCGTTACCACAACATAAGTGGGGAACATATTTGATGGTTGTGAAACTCATGAGGAAGTCTGAGAGTATGAACTTGGCACAGTTCATTCAGAAAATTGAAGAGCAAGAGTTGGATATCCAGAAGACAGCTATCATGACAAATCCAAATGTTAAGCAGGATGTCAGTCTGTACTACCGAGGGAACAAGTTTGAGGCTACCCCCAGCCAGAGTCCAAAAATTAGTACTGCTTTTAGTGCAGATGATTCTTCAAGTCCAAATGCTAGCACTACAACTCAAAGTGGTGGATATTCTTCATCATTTTCAAGCTTTGATCCAAACAGCACAACATCAAGTCCTCAACAGCAGAATTCTACAAATCTTCAATGCAATGTGACATTGAACATTCAGAATGGTCAACATCTTTCTCCAGAGCTGGCTAAACAACACATGGCATCTCTTGTCGCTATGTTAGAGTCATACGAAAGCTTAGTTGCAGGAAGAATTGGTAATCCGATGCTCACACAAGAAGACTACGACCAAATCGATGCAGAAGAACTAGAGTTGATGGATGTGAAGTGGTGTTTAGCAAGTGCTATGAGGAGAGCAGAAAAGTTTCAACAGATTACTGGCAGAGATGAGTTTCGAGGAATGGCTACCTCTCCATTGGGCTTTGACAAATCTAAAGTAACTTGTTTCCGATGTAAAGGAAAGGGTCATTTTAAACGGGAGTGTAAAAACCAAGAATCAACTAGGAGTCAAGAAAAGAACAATTATTATCAGAAATCAATTTTTCATCAGATTGAACAACAACCATCCTCATCTCATGTCAATGACAATGGAAAGAAGAAAGCTTTAATCATTCATCAAGACGATGAAAAGGTTGCAGAGGGTTTTAGTTGGGACAAATACATACCTGATTCAGCTTTAGTTTCCCGAGTACTGAAAGATGAAGCTAGTCAGAAAAGAATTCCGATTTTTCCAGATCTTGGAAGTGATGTTGATACTGATGATGAGGAAGAATATCTTAACAAATGTAGAAAAAGCATTGATCCTGACAGCTTTAATTTTTTCTATGCAGATAAAGTTGAGATGCTGAATCAAAAGAAGATTGACAGATTGAAGAGAGAGCTGGAAGCAGCAAAGTTACTCGTTGATGAAAAAGCAAAGACAGAAGCTGGTGAAACAAAAGTTGAAGTAGTAACTGAAAATACAATAGAAAAGATTGTTGAAGTTGAAAAAGTGGTGGAGAAAATCTTCGAAGTTGAGAAAATCGTCGAAGTTGAGAAACTTGTCGAAGTTGAGAAAATTGTTGAAAAGATAGTTGAAGTTGAAAAAGTTGTTGAAGTAGAAAAGACTATCGAAGTTGAGAAGATTGTTGAAAAGGTGGTTTAAGTTGAAAAACCATGTTTAAAATGTTCAGAATCTTGCAAAGATTGTGAGGAGAAAGACAAGAAGATTGCTGAAATAGAGAAGATGAAAGAAGATTTACTGTCTGATGTGAAGTATGTGAAGGAGTCATACGATGTACTAAACAGGATAGTTAATAGTTTGAAAAGAACGAATTCAGAAATTGAAAAAGCAAATGACAAAATGAGTGCAACTTTAATGACAAAGCAGAGCGTCATCAATTATTACATTGAAGATTGTGCTAAGCTGAAGAAGGAGTTGGAACTTGAGAAGATTGAGAGTGAAAGAATTAAAAGATTACTGTTGAGTTATACTACTTGTGATTATTTGATTGATCGTGTATATCCTACTGTTGCAGGTCTTGAGGCTTTCAAGAAAGAAAAGACTGAAGATACTGATACTGGTAAGAAAACAAGTGTCAAGTATAACAGATGTCCGCCTCCTATCTTTGAGAGTTATTCACCCAGGAAACCAAATGAGGAACGAGTAGACAAGGCTCTAAACATCAAGTTAAAGTCTGAAATCATTGATGAATTACCAGACAATATTGATGTCACATTCACAGCTTCTGACACTGATCATGAGTCTGAGTTAGTCAAGAGAGTTGTCGATCAGGTGTTAGATACGGATGAAGAGTTAAAGTCGGAGTCTAAGTCTGATAGTCCGAGTTCGTCAGAAAAGAGTCCGAGTTCACCGGTCAAGAGGGTTTACAATAAAGAATTCTTGTTATCAAAATCTAATTTGAATGATGGATCATTCAAAGTGGCTTATACTTTGTATGATTCAGACAAATTATATTCTGATGAGGAATTTCCAATAAGAAGTGTAAAAACTGAAATGATAAAAAATGTTTTCAAATTAACAGAAATTAATATTTCTGAAATAAAATATTTAAATCTTTTTGCAAAACCTAAACCTTACACTTCAAGGATTAAACAAAGAATTAACAAGAAAATGGGTTACGGTTATGGTTATAATTTCCAAAAGAAATCAAACCATAATGGTAATCTCAAAAAGAAAGGTCTTGGTTTTATTTCATCAGAAAAGTATAAAAATCAGAAAACTTATAAACCAAAAACAAAATTTGTTTCAGGAGGAAGTTCAGAAGAAGAACAAAAGAAACCGTTCTAGAAGCAGTCGAATCAGGAGTTTCTTGCTGAAGTGAAGAAGAATGTGAGAAAGTTTGCTTCAAGAGTTGACAGAAGAACCTGTTTCAAATGCCAAGAAGTTGGACACATAGCTTGGAATTGTCCCAAGACCAACTACCAAAAACAGGGAGTTTCTTCTAACTCTGTTCTGAGAAAGACTTGTTGTTGATAAGAAAGAACAACCTGTGAAAAATGTTAAAAAGTTTGAAAATTCTACTTCTGAGGAAGGAGAAAGTTCAAAACGGTTTTACAAAAGAAGAGGTGATATGAACAAGCAAAAGTGGGTGGTTAAATCTGAGGGTAATTCTGACAATGAATCTGATTCCATAAAATCAGAGGAGTCTTTGGTTGAGAAAAAGGTTGTGAATTCCGTTCCAGAGGTGAACGATGAGGATTTTCCTCCATTATCAAAGGAAAATTTGATGAAGAAAGTGGGTAAGGTAGAGATCTCAAATCAATTCTTCGCTGATAAGGGAGAATTTGATGTTGAGAAGGCTTTCAATGGAAAAGTCAAGCATATTTTTGGTAAGATGGTTGATGGGAAGGTTAAAAGTGCTAAAGATTTTTATAAATCAAAATGTTGGTGGGATAGATGTGTCCCAGAATCTCCAAAGGCTGGTCAGGCTTGGGGGAAAGTTTTTCCTAACTAAAAATCCTGACTTGCCGGAGCTCCCAGGTTGGTAAGAATGGAGCAGGAATCGGCATCTTTCTTAGCAAATGATCCTACAAGTGATACATTAGGTAAAGTACAGGTGGTATATTTAAATTGTTATATTTTGATTTACAAGTGGCTATGGTTGGTGAAATGAACCTGTAAGTGGTTGAAAGAGGTTTTCATCTTCAAATGGTTAATCAAGGTCATTAAGTTGAACTTGATTGGACCATACTTACAAGTGGTATTTTGGAGAACAAATGATGAGTTTATCCCCTAACCTACAAATGGTTTCTTAAAATCAACAAAACTTATTTTCCGGAAAAACCATTTGATTAAAACAAACTTAAGTGTTTTGAAATCACAATGGGAAAATAGTTTGTTGTGAGGGGGAGTTCTGATTGTTTATGCCGAGTGGATGGCGATTTGAAGTGATTTGATATCGGTTGTCATTTTATTGTATCAAAAAAAAATTTCAAATTTCCTAAAATGTGTTTGCATTTTAGGGGGAGTAAAAATTTTCAGAAAATCCAAAAACATTAGAAAATTTGAAAAATACAAAAACATGATAAAAATCAAAAATGAGTTTTGTTGTGAAAACGAGGAAATGATAGTACATCAGTGGACGATCACGGCATACTAAAGAATTGGAAAGTTAAATAGTGATAAACAGTCTCACTGATGATGTGTCAGTAGGTTTTTGCACATTTAGTAGATTGTGACGAGATATAAACCTAAATTCAAACTTGCTTAAGTCGTGGGTAACATCTCTCGGATATATGGGTAACCCCCGAAATCTTGTTTGAAGGACCCCTCTTTCTGAGATACTAGGTCTTTATTCTTAGTGGTATCTGGGGTATTATCCCGGGACTTCTGATAATGCGGAAGCAATGCCCTAGTCCCCGGAGAATACTTTATGCTTGCTTGAAATATAGCGCCGCCCTCAGCATAAATGATAAGACAATAAAATTGCTAATCAATGTTGTTGTAAAAAAAAGATCCTCTAAAGGGGACCCACCTAAAGTCGAGCCGTCATCTCTCTGCTGAACGGAAGTTCTGACCTGAGCTCTCACGGTTTCGCAATTTAACCCCTTACAGATATCATCTAGGTATACTCACCTGTAAGACTGAATATTGGGATCTGGATACGGGTGTATATTCTGAGGTGGGACACGCGAATAAGTTTAAGTCTCTAAAACATTAATCTCATATCTCGGATTAGTTGAACTTTGTGTGAAAATTTAAGTGGATCAGTATACTGACAATCTAAGTGAATCGTTTAGAACTTAAAATGTTTAAAGCTTAACGGTGTTGGTGATTTATCTCAAAAACTGATATGATCCTCTTACGCAAACTCACAAAAATAGTGTTTGTAAATATTTCTTTACTGCATTTCTTTCTGTTATTTCAAAAATCCAAAAAGATTTTCGGAGTGTTTTAGCATAAATTTTTTGAAAACTCAAAAAATTTTAGACGACTGATGTTGAAAAGCTGATTTTCAAAATTCCGAGTGCTAAACATGACGAACAGGTTTGGGAAAGTTTGTTTAAAGATGTTTGAAATGAAAATGATATTCATTCAAGTGGTTCATCAGTGATTTACATGATAAATCTTTTTGTTCGATAATTGAAAATGATGTATTCAGGGTTGTGTCTTCAAGTGTTTAGCAAAGTTTCTAAATTTTGTTATATCTTATCTTTTATGAAACTTATGTTTTGGATAGAGAATATGCAGGTGAGTCAGGTCATGATCCTGATCCTGTGAAAGCCAGACTTTGATTCCAGCACAAGTTGAGGGGGAGTCTGTTAGAAAGAGAGAGTCTGAAGATGCAAGAGCAAGATCAAGATTCTGGAAGAAAGAGCCCGAAGACTGATAAAGACTGAAGATGCGAAGACTCGACACTGAAGACTCCGTCAACATCCGAGGGGGAGTTTGTTGGTGCATCCGTCTGTCGTCTACGTCTTGTATCGAGTCTTGTATAGAATGTATTAGATCAGGGCATGAAAAACGAGATAGTGATTTTTAGGGGTGATTCCGCTCGAAATGACACCTTGTCATTTCGAGCTAAATCACATAAACTTCTAATTCCGCTCGAAAGGCTTAATGTCTGATTCCGCTCGAAATGACACCTTATCATTTCGAGCTAAATCAGAATCCCTATATAAAGGGTCATTTGGAGCTAAATCAGGTGTGTGTTCTTCCGGTTTGCAGCGAAGTGCTGCCGAAGTGTCGAGTCATTGTAATCGCTGTGAAATCAATATAAAAGGCAAATTTAAGTGAAACAAGCTGTTTTTCAAGTCCGTTTCTTAGTTTCCGCCTCTGAAATGGATTAGAGCTCTTCTGATTGACTCGTTTGGGTCACGAAACCGATCCTACATTTTCGATGATATGATGGCCAACGTGAAAACCATTAACGAGAAGTATTGGTACAAGTTCCCTAGATTCTTGCAGCTAATTCTAGAGAAGAAATATCCGAAGTTGCCAATTACAGTAAAGACTTATGATGTCAAGATGATGAATCATCTGGTATTTACCAAGCTGAATCAGAAGTTGAGGGACAATGTTGAAACAAAGTATCAAAACAAGAGAAAATTGGAGAAGTTTGGAGCTTTTGCTGAGATTCAAGAAGAGGCACCTGCGCAGATCAATGCCATTGTTGCTGAAGAGCATGATGTAGAAATAATCGAAGCTCCCATTGGAACACAAGAACCAGTTGAGAACGTGGATCTGACTGGTATTGAGAGTTAGGAAGATATTGCAGATAATAGAATTGTTGACGATGAGGAAGTGAATGAAGATGTTGATGAAGATGAAACAGAGACAGAAATCCTTGTTGAAAGCCTCACAGCAGAACTTGAAAAAGTTAATGAACTAGTTAATGTGAGCCCTCCTCATGTTGAACCGGTTATTACAACTGATGCTGCTGATGCTGATCATTCTCAAGAAGATTCTGCTGCTGATCTTCCTCCTAGGAAACGAAGCAGAAGAGATCCTAGGATCAGCGGTGAGGTTAATATTGAAGTTCAGACAACTACAGAAATATCCACCCCCACTGGCACTTCACAACCAAAGTTTAACTTCATACCGTCAGAGCTCAACCCAAAAATCATTGAATTTATGTCAAACGAGCGTGCTGCTATGTATATACCTGTTTCTAAACCAGGTGAAGGTTCGAGCAATGGTCCATCTGGCGCTGATGTTCTTAGAGCTGCTGAGCTACTGCAAGCTGCTGCTAGTCAAGTTGAAGCAGCAGCTAAGTTAATAGAAGTTGTAACTCCTGAAGCTGCTGAAAGTTCCGACAGTGAAGATTTGTTTGAAGATAATGAAACCACAATTCTGATGCGAAGAATCTCTACTCTTGAAGAAGACAAGATATTCAAGGAATGCTCAGATTGCAAGTCTTATGGAAGAGTTGGTGGTTAAGAATCAGAAAATCAATGAGTTGGAAACAAATCTGGGAGCCCTTAGTGCTGTGGTTATGGATATAAAGCAGAAACTTGAAAGAAAATTTCCTAAAGAATTTGTTGATCCTCCTAAAGAGTCCACTGCTGAAGAAAGAGAGCAACAACGAAAAGAGCACGAAGATGCAATGAATAGGTACTATGAAAATCCTCCACGTATGGCAAATCAGAAACCAAGAATGAAAATGGTCGTCATGAGGAATGTAGGGGCTAAGAGGAACTTACAGTTTGGTGATCAACCTGATAGGTATGTGATCACTACAGAGAAAAGCAAACGTGGAAACAGATCAAGTATTACTAGTTGGGCATACAACGATGAAAAGGGAATGTTCATAGTGCTAAGAAAGAATGGAGAGGTGGAGTACTATGACAACTTTGAGGCGTTTGAATCATGGACGATAGTTGATCTCAGGGAGTTAAGTAAAGCAGGTTATCATGATCAAAACAAGAATCCAAACTGCAAAATTGGATGGAACTTCTTCAATAAGCTGCAACAACAGGCTCGAGTTAACTTTCGAGATATGAAGTTGGATCAGTCAACCATTGAAGAGGATGAAGAAGTTTTGGATCCTGCTACCGGGAAGCCATACAAGACAGTTAAGTGGCCTGCAACGAAGCAAACTAATACAGTGCCATTATTAAAGGAACTTCCTGATAATACTTTGAAGAATTTGAAGTTTTGGATGTATGATCCCGTCTGTGGTCAAGCCATGATTGTTTGTGAAGATGCTAAATACAGGTTTCTGGATACTCAAGATTTGATGTGTTTTGGTGAAAACGACATCAATCTCTTGGCAAAGATGCAGATTCAGAGTGATCCTAAGTATGAAGTATGTGCAAAAAGCTGGACAGGAGCTGTGGCTCAGATCATGAACTTTAAGTTATGGTCAGGGCAGCGTACAAGGGTGGAGACACAGCTGTTCGGTCCATATGTTGGGAGAAGTATACCGATCTTACCTAAGTTACAAAAGAAAAAGAAGGAACAAGAAAGAAGCAGTCAAGGAAGCGGAAGTGGAGCTGAAGACACCAAGACAACACAAACCTAGGGGGATATTGTAAGGGTATAAACTAGTTTAGGTTTGCGTCTGTCTTAAGTTAGTTTGTTGGGTTTGGGTTCGATACATTTGTGGACTTGTTAGGTTATTTTATAGTCTGTGGGGTATGGGCTTGGCCCAGTGTAATAGGATCTCCTATGCTAGTATAAATACGGGATTCCTTAATCTTTTGCCGTTGTTGGTTCTTTGATAAACTCTTGTGCGACTAGGATACCAGAAAAATCCTTTGAGATCGTGTGTTCTAGTTTGCTTTGAACACAATACATTGCTTTTCAATCTTCGACATCTTGCTTGTAATTTTGCTACTTGTTTGGTGTTTGATATCCGATTGTATTGTGTTGGGACTTACAGAACCGCAAAACCAATGTGAACACAACCAAAAATACCTAAAAAAATCTATAAAAAAACACTATTTTTTTAATATTTTTTTTTTGTGTTTTTTAGATTTCTTTTTGGTTTTTTTGGGGTTTAGCTTTTAGCATTAAGGTTGGGTGGGGTGGGGGTGATTTTTTTTTTTTTTTTTGGTTTTTAGGGGGTTTAGTTTTTAGCATTTAGCTTCGGGGAGGGGGTGGGGGTTAGGTTTTTTTAGGTTTTTGGTGGTGTAGTGGGTTGTTTAGTAGTAGTGGGTTGTTTAGTAGTGTTATTATATATAGGAGAAGGATCCGTTAGGAACCACCCTAAATTTTTTTTTAATATTCTTTATAAAAAAATGCTATATTTCGTCACAAAAAAAAAATTCAAGTAAGAATTATCCATGCACATATGCATATGTATCATTTCTTTGACAAATTCCATAATATATTACTAATATCAGACAATTGTATTTTCATTACACTACCGTCCATAATACACTACTTTTTACATTAACAATATTAGAAATGCACATGTGCATCTATACGTATGAACTTGTTATAACATTAACAACACTAGAAATGCACATGTGCATCCATATGTATGAACATGTTATAACGTGTTTTGGTACACCACTTTGAATATACTTTCCTTTTCATCTATCACACCATCCATAATACACTACCATTACCTTATACCATCCGTAATACAGTACCATTGCCTCATACCATCCATAATACAATACCATTACCAAGAGTCAAGTTATTCTATAAAGGCTCCTAATTGTAAGAAGTGTAAGAAGGATTTATAGAGTGACAAGTGTCCAATAACCTAAAATTAAACCTACTACATCACCACCAAAAACCTAAACACCCACCCACCCCCACCCCACCCCACCACCATGTCACACCCTGACTTTTGCGGAAGCGTATGATGTGTGACTTGTTCAATACCATTGCATTCAATCATAATAAACAACTATATGATCAAAACGATGTTCATCCATTTATTAAGTTTAAAATATTACAACACTATTTATTTAAGTTTCAAACAACACAACCTTGACTAAGTTACAAACCAACAAAAGTGGATGACACCGAAACTTGGAATTTACTTCTAGAAACAACACCCACGCCCAAGATCCAACTTGTTACCTGAAATACATGTAATTTTTGGAAAACATCAACAAAAGTTGAGCGAGTTCATGCGTTTTGTATGAGTACTGATAAGCTTGTAAACATTTGAGAGACTCCTTTGAAAATAGGTATGAAAAGCATCTATGAATAGATCAATTTAATGTTTTGCAAGGACATTTATGCATGTCAAGAGATAGGGAGTACTCAATATAAGTAGGCTTATACCCTCGTCGATTTCCTCTCGACTGTGTTGAATTTCCCTTCGACTGTGTCAATTTACCTTGACTATGTCAATTTACCTTGACTGTGTCAATTTTACCCTTGACCGTTGTCGATTTACCTCGACTGGGACACCGAAGCACTCAAGTGGTCACATAAGGACCATGAGTGGGGCTCGGCCGTACCCGTTAGATCTAACCTTCGTCCTTAATTAAGAGTTAATGGCATTTCAAATTTAATCTATGCTCAAATGATCTAATAGTTCATTTCATAGTCAATTCATGCTGTTTAAACATTCGTAACATGTATTCCACCCCCGAGAGTTATAAAACCAAAAACAGTTAAGAGAAAAGGGGGACATGAACTCACTGTTTTGCGTTCTTCAGTCCGACGTAGCTCAAGCTGCTACTAGTGTGCACGACTACCTACAATGTACTACGGTCTATTAGACGAGCGGGTCGTGCCTTGACTTTGTATTAGCTAGTGTCTTTGAGTTACGTTTCTTTGTGTCCTTAGTATTATTCCAAGTTATATAATTATTTGTTAAAATAATAAATTTTTTAACTTGAATTTTTGGAATATTAGTCAAAACTAGTAATTCTGCCCGCGCGCGTTGCGGCGCGGGTACATCGCAAAACATCGAATGGATTAGTCCAACCATTATGTGTAGCTTTAACCACATGAGAACGCCTGTTTCGACGTATCCGATTGAACTTAATGTAACCTACATAAGCATTGCGATTTGATCCAAGCATTATGTGTTGCGTTAACTACACGAAATCAAATTTGAAAAATCAGAAATGTAACACTTCTAACCGAAACATTGGAGGAGAGGGGCGGGTGCACCTCCCGTCCCTTAAAATATAGGATAATAGATTTTTAAGAGTCCAGCACTTACCTAGTTTCGTTCAAGTCCCGCCACTAAGATTAGCAGTTTATCATGCTAAATATCATTTTGACTCGCTACAAATATTGATTTATTTATTTTATTATATCCGACTTAACATGGTGTCACTCATTTTAACTCGTTATAAATATTTGTTCATTTGACTTAATTATATTCATCTAACTTATCATGTTATAAATATTTTTAACTCGCTTTAAACATGTATTTTTATCAATTAAGACTATAATAATAGATGTTAAAGTTGTGTCCTTATAATACAAAGTATCATAAACACACATCAAACTAAATCAATATTTCACGTTTTGAAAAACAGACCACCTTTTAAAGACATTTTGATTGCTATTATCATTCTAAAATACATTTTACGAAGTATAAATAAGTTACAGTTAAAATATATTTCTATTTTTTTTTTTTGAACGGCTAATTTCTTTAATTCTCTATCGTCTGTGGGACTTGAACCCAAGACCTTTCCCTTCCCAACCTAGGTGTTTTAAAGGCTTTGCCTTTGCTAATGGACCACCACCTCATTGGTTAAAATATATTTCTATTAATATATCTAAGTTAAAAGTTTGCTAATAAGGATTAGCACTATCATCAACACTATTGTCTCATCATTAACAGCACCTTTCTCACTGTTACCCATGATTCAAACTCAATGTTTCAAACTATTGAATTTGATGAGTTGAATATAAAACTAACCAAAAAGGATAACTCCTTTATGTTGAATACCCTCGCTTTCCTCATTTCAACAGCTTTTTATTATACACACTTATCATACTACTCATTTCAACAGCTCTTTAGGAGACCCACTTGCCAGATATGTGTGTTTCTTGACCTACTGTCAACTGATGCTCCTTGTTTAAGCGTCTTAAATAAATTGACACTAAAAATACAAAGAGAGCTCCTAAAGACTACTGCAAATGTGCTGATTCAATGTACCATTTACTGTACCTTGTGATATGAAAGATCGATGTAGTATCTCAAGTAATAACCAAAAGAAATTACTCCGGACATCAAAGCTTAACTTGGAAATGATTTTTACTTGGAAATTTTCTAAGACCGTGTAACTATTAGTATAGAAAATAAACAACGATCAATCACAGCCAATGCAGGAGTCCAAGTCCAGTTAGCTAGTTATAGTAAGAAACAAACTAAATAAGTCTGCAAACGCGTACATGTGCACCCCATTGTTCACTGCACTCAATAACCACAGCTACTCGCTTTTACAACCACTCATAACCCAAAAAAAAAAGCTCCAATGACCTATAGCATCATCAAAACTCCATGCTTAAAAATAACAAAAAACAGAACAACCCTACTTACACTCAAGACCATTAAATCAACTTTTATGCATGCATTCAATCAAATTACACCAACACAAACCTGCAATTGCATAATTATACACATAAAATCCCAACAGAAAGCCTAAAAACATCTCCTAACCACTACCTACCCTAGGGTTTTAACTGCACACAACAATTCATCCAATTCTAGGGATTCTGAATAAAATACCTGAACTCTGCAACAATTTGAAGCTTACAAATGTTCCCCCTGCTATTATGATTCTCATTTGATGTATGTAGCGTCAATTTCAAATGATGAATACGAACCTACGACTTACTCCGGTGGACCTTCATTGAATCGGTCGCCGCCGAAGCGGCCACCTCCGCCGCGTCCGACATGGCCTCCGCCGTCCCTGCCGCCCCTGAAACCCCGCGACCACTGCTACTGAATCCGACGGCTGTGTTGCGGTGGTGAAAGCACATAGCTATTGTACGTAGGAGGGACAATGGTAAGTGTCAGCAAGCAAAAAAAGAGGGACTAACAAAAGAACAGGGGTGAGTATTGTCGGTGGCAAAGGCCACCGACTTTGTACTTTAAGATAGATAGAAATAATACATTTTAACTTGTCAAGTTTATGTATTTGTACTGGTATAACTCCCTAAGGATCAGTGTACTTGTATTTGTATTCTTATACTTGTATATTTTTGCCATGTATTGGTGTCGTATTCCGGAGTGTATTTATACGTACGAGAATACGTATTTTCTTGTATTCTTATACTTAATTTTGTATGAATTTTCCTCGGAATAATATTTTTAGGAATACTACTTAGAAAAATTATTTATAATTTTTCCTTTGGCAAAAATATTTAAAATTTCATACAAGTCTCAAAAGTTAATATATTTTCAAGTCTAACTTATAAAATATATATAAATCCATTTTTCTTTCAAAAATAATATATTTCAAGTTTAGTTAAGGAAATACATTTTCTCCCAAAAATAATGTATTTTATGTTTGTTTGAGAGAATATATATATTCCTTCCAAAAATAATATATCTTCTAATAATTCCAAGAAAATACATATATTTTTATTTGCCCAAAATAATATATTTTCTCAAAAATGTGATATATATTGTAATAATTGTAAAAATCATGTTTTTGTTCTCTTAGTGCCCAAAATATTATTTACCAAAAATATACTTGTGAATAAATTTTCCGGAATATTTTTGTGAGTTATATTCCTTTGTTCGATTTCACCAATATTTTGTGTGTTCTTTGTATATTCACATTCTTGGAATTTTGGTAATATTTTGGATTGTAATTTTTGGTATTTTGATGAGTTATATTATTTGAAGTTCTAAAATAATATAACTAATACACATAATATACAAATAATCACACACATGGTGACATCTAAATATGTATTTTCCTAAATTCACATTTAGCCACTTTTATATATAAAAACCAACCTCCAATATTTATAATTTTTATGATAAAAATTATGGCAAACTTTATATAAAAACCATGGTTAAAAATATACTTGTAAATATTTGTTTAAAAATATTTTTTCTAAGTGTTTGATTTCTATAAAAATTTTGCCATAGCTTCCCCTTAAAAATGGAGGTTTCCATGCTTTCAAAGCATATCATTTTCTTTTAAAATCATCCATCAATCATCAACAAATCATTCAACACTTACCATGTGCCAAAAATATGAAATTTACACTATGTCATGAACTTGAAACTTTGTAAAAATTCGTAGTAACTTACTAGTGTGTTTAATAAGCCTAGTTACCCTTTAAAATGTGGTTGATTCTTTAAAAACATCATTTTTGAAGAATCTAGATCTTTATAACTTATAATCACATTTTCTAAAAATGCTTCTTGTTGGATTTTTCTTGTTACATAAGTGTTTCTACAATTGTTTATCCTCTAAAAACATGGTTGGTTTCTTTAAGAACCAAGATTAAGTAAACTTTGTATTTCTAACTTAGTTTCTTGAAAAAACATTCTTGAAATCTTAGATTTACAAGACTTACAACTCAATTAAATCATTATTTTACAAGAAAACAATATATTCTTTTAAATTCATGATTTATGTAAGGATGATCTATGGATCTTTAACACTTTCATCCTCTCATCTTGCTAGATTATGTTTTTAATCATGATCTAGCAAGATCATATGATGATCTACATCAGTTATATAAGTAAACAACAATCAACAAGTATAACAACACATAAACATCCAGATTTCTTTAAGATTTAAGCTTATGTTCATGTTTCATTCTCTTGATTCTTAGTGTTCTTCAAGATTAACATCATGTATCTTCTTTTAACCACTTAAATAAGATGTAAAATGAAGAGATTAGTGTTCTTACTACTAGCTCAAGGCTAGGGATGATCAAGAGAAGAAATGAGGTGGATAAAAGCAAATGGTGAAGGTCCTTCAAGTTCCAAAGCTTCCACACTTCCTAACTTTGCTTCTTACACCATATTATCACCTTAGAATATATGGAAAGTGATTGAAAAATGAAGGAAGATGGGAGGGGGTTTGGGCCGTAGCTTTTGGGAGGAAGAAGGATGGAGTTTTGTTGAAGATGGTGAATGGAGATTATGTTATGTTTTAGTGGTTTATAAAAGTATCCTTCCAACATTAGTATAGCATATGGCATAATTGTTGGTATATTCCTCAACATAATCTTATAAAATATTACAAAGAAATCAAGTGTGGGACCCATGTCCCCTAACCGGCCATCAAATGTGGGGGGGGGGGGGGGTAAAGTGTAACTTTTAATGGTAAGTTACTTGATTTAGTTAGGATTCAATGGTGCTAGTTATGTATTTTATGTATTTAATGAATTTAATGTTTATGAGATGTAATATGATGTTCGGTGACCATAACTAGCTTTGTAACATAAAAAAAGTGCTTCTAGTAAAAATTTGATGTTTCAGGTAGTTTCCAATTGTTCGTTTCGTTACTGTTCGTTAAAGTGCTAAATTGCGCAGTTTAGTGTGCTTTATGTTGTTTTTCATGACAGTTCTGATTCCTGACACCTAGGAATGTATTCAGGACCATTAAATCACATTTCTGCATTATATTTGGATGCTAAATTGCTGGAAATTGCTGAATCTGTTTATTTTATGCAGAATCTTGCAGTTTTAGTGTGTTTCTAGCACTTTCCGGTACCTATGTCATCACTAGGAAGGCAGTTTTGTAATCCCTACTTTCCTACACACTATACTAGTGTAACATTTGGTCCTGGGGCTTATTTTTGGTCTTAACATCATGTCCGTCTAAGTACTGAACTCCCGTCAGTACTTCTAGTTTGTCTGATAACTGTGCCAACTCTGCTTTGTGCATTAATAGAACTATATTGTGTTGCATGTAGTAATGACAAAAGTCTTGCAACATGAAATGCCATTGTATGTATATAACAGTAATCAGAATTTCATTCGTCTTGTAAACTAAATCATGCACAGTTATTAAAGCACATATTAATGTTTAATTATTGTACGGAATGTATGGAAAAGTGCCAGTTGTCACATTTTCCCCTGTTAAAAGAATTTCGTCCTGAAATTCAAGCGATGCCATCGGTCGCAGGGGAGTTGTGAATCAAATGTGGTCACTTAGGCTTAATTTGGTCTTCATGTTCCCAAGTAAACTCTGGGCCATGATATAAATTCCAACGAACTCTAGTAAATCAATTACGACTTCTCCATGTTTTGTGGACTTTCGGTCTGCAACCTTAACAGGTGCTTTAATAACTAGAGTCTGTTGTTGACGTGAATCCTGTTTGCGGGAATAACTATTGTTCCTAGAGTCAGACTCCTCTAAGGACTAGACACGTGAAACGTGTCATGATTACTGCTGAATTTCTCTGGAAGTTTCAGCTTGTGAGCAATGGTCCCGATCCTTTTCAGGATCTCGAGAGGTCTAATATACCGTGGGTCCAACCTCCCACTCTTTCCAAGTCATACCACACCTTCCCAAGGCGAGAATTTCAGTAATATCAATTCTCAAATTCCAACGGTTTCCGCCGCTTATCGGCGCAGCCTTACTGTATGCCATGTGTTGACTTGATACCTCCACGTATCTGAGCAATCTTGCCTATAATTTCCTGAATCAACTCGAGGCCAGTAAATCGTTTATCTCTGGTCTCCGCCTAACACGAAGGGGACCGATACTTACGTTCCTATAAAGCTTCACACGAAGCGGCCTAAATAGTGGTGTGATAAATATTATTGTAGGAAAAATCCACTAAGGGCTAGTGAGTAATCCATCTTTTCATCAAAGTTTATCACACAAGCATATAGCGAGTCTTACCAAAGTTGTATTGTTCGTTCGCTCTGGCCATCCGTCTGAGGGTGAAATGTAGCATTAAGGTCCAATCGTGACCTAAACGCTTTTGAAACGTCTGCCATATCCTTGGCACAAAACGACCATCTCGGTCAGACATGATAGAATCAGGCACTCCATGACGTGCCACAATCTTTTTAGGCTAAATCTTTGCTAATTCCCTTGCGCTGTCTTCCTCACTGTTTGGCAGGAAAAGTGCACTCTTGGTGTATCGATCAATAATCACCCAATTCATATCGTGACCTTTTTGGTTTCTTGGTAGCTTGTAGCGAAATCCATTGAGATTCATTCCTACTTCCACATGGGAATCTCAGGCTGTTGCAGCAGCCCTGATGGTTTCTGGTGTTATGTCTTATCCTTGGCACAAGTAAGACAGTTACCCACATGTATAGCTATATCAGCTTCCATCTTGGGCCACTCATACTAATCCTTCAAGTCTTGGTACATCTTGGCGGATCCATAGTGGATCGAGTACCTTGACCTATGAGCCTTGTCCCAACATAAGCGTACGTAAATGTCGCGAAGCGAAACCCAAGGTCGTTCCATGGAGCAAAATGTTCTGTTTACCTTAGGTAAGAATCGCACTCCCATTCCACGTAATGCTTCAGCTCGTTGGTTCTCTGTTTTGAGTGTCTCTTGCTCAGCTTCACGAATCCGAGTAGCGGAATTCGTCTTTATGGTCAACTCTAAGGCCCGCATAACTACTGCACCTAGTTCAAAGTCTCTTCTCATGATCCTTTAATCATCGTGACGCGTATGCGATGACTTGGTCTCGTTGCATCAACGCGCAATTGAGACTTTGTCGAGAAGCGTCAAAAGAACCGCATCTCTATTGCTACTGTTAGGTGAAGACAAGATAGGTGTCGACTAGTTTAGGGTTGTTAGCGGTTGAGCAGTCCTTGAAAGGTTTTCTAGGGGTCATCTGGTACAGCCTACATTCCCCAAAAATTCTTAGTTGTGTCTTAAGGACTCCTTAGTTCTTGATTGCAAGATCGACATGAATCTCATTCTTATCCACCACGTATCCTAAGAATCCTACCTCGCGAATCCAAAGTTCGCACATCGACATCCTGGCACATAACTGTTCTTTCTCTACAAGTCCCCAGATAAAATGCAGTTGTTGCTCATGACCTTCCTTGGTCTTCGAGCTTATGAGAATGTCTTCAATAAATATAATCATGATCTTATCCAGATATGGCTTACACACCCAATTCATGAGGTCCATGAATACCGCCGGTGCATTTGTTAAGCCAAACGACATCACAAGGAACTCGTAATGCTCAAAGCGAGTCCTAAAGATCGTTTTAGGGATACTTCCTTCTTGTACTCGCAGTTGAGGACAGCCTGACCTCAAGTCACTCTTCGAGTAGTAACTAGAACCTTACGATTGGTTCAATCATGTCATCAATCCTTGACAAAGGATACCGGTCCTTGATATCCAATTCTCTGGAGTTGATGCAAAATGGAAACTGCCAACTTTCTTCTCATGTCCTTAACTAAGGACATCATGTCCTTAATTCCATCTTGGAATAGTAGCCGAGACCTTGTAGTTGGTCGACAACTCATCAATTTTCGGTAAGGGGTACCGATTCTTGATGGTTAGTTGTTTATCTCCCTGTAACCTATGCGTAATACCTTTTTCCCTCATTAGTTCTTCTGAGTTCCTCTCGGATTAGGCTATGTACGTGTGTAAAAGTTGTCTTCCTACTTTCTAACAAATAACACTGGGGCTTCCCAGGGTGAGAAGCTTGGCCTGGTAGATTTCCTCTGTCTAGAAGCTCTTGCAGTTGCATCGGAGGCTCAGGTATCTCGGATGGAACTAGTTGGTAAGGCGTCATCTATCACTGGTGCCGCTCCTGGTACTAGGTTATCCTAAACTCCTCTTGTTGCTGTGGAGGTATTCCAGGCAAGTCTTTAGGAAAGACTTCGGGAAATTCCTCCACCACAGGGATGTCTTCGGGCTTTGGCTCCTTGGTCTCCTTATCGTCAATATGAGTAAGGAAGGCCATGCAGCCTATTCGGAGGCGCTACCATGTCTCTATAACCAATGTGAGACGTCGCCAATTCACCGTCTTATGGGGCCTAGTGCCCTCGCATCTTATTGCTAGAAGGTTGTGTACTATAAGTGTTTCATCATTCATAAGAGGGATGCGAATGATTTTCCTTATAACGAACAACTTCAGTTCTATACTTGGATATCCAATCCATGCTGACTACCATATCATGACTTCCCAACTCAATGGTAATATAAGGTTCCGACCTTCTGAGTTCCCAAAATACAATCCTTAATCATCTCCTTCATTAAACTAACCTTCCATTCGCCAATTTTAAAGGATACGGGATGTCTATTCTACTCGAAACTAGGCCAAGCAGTTTTCTTAAGTTCTAAGGATACAGGGTTAAAGTCGGTGCCAGCATTAATCAAAAATAGATGAATAAAGTTGGTTAATAGGGAACATACCCGTAACCGCATCTGGATCCTGGCGTGCTTCACGAGCTCCAATCGTGAAGACCCTTCCTTGTTTGGTTCTTCTTAGGGCAATCTTTTCTAAAGTGCCCTACTTCACCACATCTGTAGCAACCTGGAACTTTACCATTATCTCTTTCGTCTGGATTCTTCGCTCAACAGGCATCCTTGTTGTGCCTTTCTTCTCCGCACCTTCCACACTTAGGCCTCAGACATCGGCCTTCATGCTGAAAATTGCATTCCTCGCATCTCGGCTTAGCCCCCAAGTAAACCTTACAACCGGCCTTATTAGTGGCTCCATAAGCTTTCCTGCCACGAGGCGGGTCCACTTCCCTTCTTTTGTTTGCTTTAGAGCTTCCATAACTGACTTGGGTGCCTTTCTTTAGGTTCGAAGACTTCCTTTTCTTATTGCCCGAAGACTCCACATGAGTCTCTTTCTTGTTTGCCTCAGATCCCGAAAACTTTCCCATACGTAGAGCTTCTTTAGTAAGGGTGACACTCAAATCGATAGCCTCTGTGATGGTTGGAGGTTTTGAGATAGTAACCATGCTCAGGATTTGAGGTGCAAGTCCCCAAATGAATCGCTTAATCCTCTTGAATTCCGGCTTGACTAAGTAGGGAACAACTCTAGACAAGTCATGAAATCGTTGGACATACTCAGAAATCTTCGGCCCGTCCACTTTCAAATTCCATAACTCAATCTCAAGCTTCTGGATCTCGACCCTAGAACAGTATTTCTTCCGCATCAATTCCTTGAGCTCGTCCCAGCTCAGTGCATAAGTAGTAGTTTCACCAAGGGTCTGAACCTGAAGGTTCCACAAGGAGAGTGCGCCATCCAAAAACAACCCTGAGATAAAGGTAACACTCCGCTCGGGCGAACAGTTACTCATTCTCAGAACAGATTCAGTCTTCTCTGCCCAACGAACAAATACAACGGCACCTCCTGTGCCATCAAAATTAAATGGCTTGCAGTCCAGGAATTGTTTATAGGTACAGCCAGTTGGAGGGTTACTTCCGGGAGTGCCACAGCTGCGTTCAGAGCGGAGGGCTTCATACTGCGCTATAACTTGAGAAATGCGCTCATTGTATTTGGCCAAAGTTAACGTAATGGTGTCTGTGTCACGTCTGGGCGGCGTCTTCTTCTGTCAAAAGGTAGGGGGTAGGTTAGACAACATTCCATGATTGTCTATGAGGTACATATTACCACAAGCAAACATGTACTCACCCAATATCACGTGCATATATAATCAACAATGTATAAGTAAGAAAACAACCACTGAGCTTTCATATATGTTTGACAACTTGACTTATTATTTGTATCAGGGAAAACAAAATGAACTCGAGGTTACACCACCTCGGTCATACAAGTTTCATAATATGAAACTAGTAGTTATTTTCCTTCTACATTGGTTTTCTTAGGTCTTTAGCTTCACAAAGGCGGGTATACTCCCAAAGAGATGGGGGTTGTACATATGGGGGTGATCCAGAGTGTAACGTCACTGAATCTTTCCCGCGTGTTAGCCATCTTCACTTGCTTAGATATCGGTTCCCAAACAATTCGTACGGGTAGAAATGCCAGACACGAAGTAGGTAAAGACAGGTTTCCTACTTTGTAAAGTGCTAAGACAACTATCTAGGTATTGTCCTACTACGTGAAGGTGTGAACATCTAGATATTATTTTCGAATGGGTGGTCATCATTAGCTCAACCCGCAGAGTCCACCAGGATTTCCATGCACTACAAGTCGTTATTACGTGGGCCCCCGTAATAATAAATTGTCTTGCACGGTCACCCCAACTTTCCCTCGTTCAAGCAGATTATCAACTAAAGAGGGGACACTACTGTCCTTATACCTCTGACATGGAAAGGACCATTGTGGTGGTCCACGCGCTAACATTCATCATCGTTACGCTCGAATAGGCACGATGATTAAACGTAATAGGAATAAGGAGAATTCCTAGTGGTTGGAGGGGCACCTTTAAGATGAATACTTCATCTTCCTAAGAGCGTCTTCAATCTCGTTTCACAAAAGCCACAGGGACCTCGTCCTGCTGATAAAGGTGTTGTCCAAGGTTGTCGCCTCCGCCTCGCCGTCACTACCGTAGTCAGGCACCTTCACAATCGAGAGGGAAGAGCAGCCATTTTCTACGGAAACCAACTCAGGATCTCATTTGGTGATCACTCCAGTCATGAGCTTCGTAATAAACACGAGGATGACAGTCTCATCGTGCGAGTCAAGAGCAATAATAGGATTCAAAGTCGAAGGTATCTCATTCACGTCAATAATTATTCTGTACACTTATACGCATATATATATATATATATATATAGGGAGGGGCTCATGCGAGAACTCCATTTATTGTGAGAACCATGAGAACCAATGTGAACACAACCTAAAATAGCTAAAAAAACCTTAAAAAACCCTAAAAAAACCTAACCCCCACCCCCCCCCCCCCCAAAAAAAAAAAAAACCTAACCCCCCCCCCCCAAAAAAAAAACCTAAACCCCCCTCCCACACCCCCAAAAACCTAAACCCCCCCCCCCCAAGCTAAAATGCTAAAAACTAAACCCCCAAAAAACCTTAAAAAATCTAAAAAAATCTAAAAAAAAAAAAAAATCTAAAATTTTTTTTTATTTTTTTAATATTTTTTAGGTTAAAATCGCTACTTTTCGAAGCCAAAAATAAAATTTTTTTTATTTTGGCTTCGAAAAGTAGCGATTTTAACCTAAAAAATATTAAAAAAATCAAAAAAAAAAATTTGTGAGATTTTTAGCTATTTTTAGGCATTTTTGGTTGTGTTCACATTGTTTCTCGCGGTTCTCGCAATAAGAGGTGGTTCTCGCATGACCTTCTCCCTATATATATATATATATATATATATATATAGGGAGAGGATCATGAGAAAACTACACATAAATGAGAAAACTAGAAAACTAACTAAAAAACCTAAAAAAAAGCTAAAAAACATACCAAAAAAAATTTATTTTACTATTTTTTATAAAAAAATTCGCTAGTTTTTATATATAAAAAAATTTTCAAAAAAAAAATTTGTTTGTACATGTGCATTATATGTCTAATACAAATGTGCACAATATCCGTAATAGTGCACATGTGCAATACAACAAAAAAAAAAATTTGAAAATTTTTTTCCATGCATAAAAACCTGCGATTTTTTTATAAAAATTAAAAAAAATATTTTGTATGTTTTTTAGGCTTTTTTAGTTAGTTTTTTGGTTTTCTCATGATCCATCCCCTATATATATATGTGTATCAATGGATAAATATGTTACTTAGCATAAACCGGAAAATAAATGTATCATATCACATATAACTCTCTCTATCCCACGTAGACTATGCCCTAATTGGCACTTTAATTTGGGGTATCCTCCTCCATACTAATGTCCTTGCCTTGTCTTTTCTTTGAAAAAATGTTTGACTCGTGGATCTTGACGCTTTCGTGAATGCAATGAAAAACTTTTTTGTGAAAATGTTTTCGTGAGAGAGTCCTAGTGATTGTAGTCTATACATGAGAAGGAATCCTATGTGACAACCCGAAGGTCTTTCCTCGACACGTTATTTGTTTCACAATCGTGTTTGCATAACTTGTTTGCTTTGTAATTGTACACGTTTTATTATATGTTGAGATGTTGTGTTACTGTTTGATGAGTGATGAAAATTTATTAACTGTTTGAGATTATAACCCCACAATCGACGAAACATGGTGAGCCACACACACACCACGACGAAACATATGAAGTTTCGTCACCACTCTCACTCGACGAAACCTAGAGGTTTCGTCATGCACCCCCCGACAAAACTAGGGTGTTTCGCCAAAATGGGCTTCGGCCCAAGAAAGCCCAGTCCCACTCACGTTATATTATGCATGAATCATAAGTTGCGAAACCCTAGAATCTCCTTTGCACTTGACGGCAATTATCATTCACCATTCCTCTCGTAGTTCTTGCTTATCTCATCCTGCAACCGGTTAGTATGTGATTAGATTACTCGACTTAATCTGCTTGATTCATTGTTGATGATTGTTATGTGTTAATTGTGATCTATTGTGAACATAGGGGTTTATTAGAAACTGTGCTCTCATATATGATCGATTAGGGTTTGATGTATATTGCTAATCTATTAGACAGGATCTGATGTTTGTGATCACTGCTCAGTATTGATGATTGTGATTCTGTGTTAACTAGGATTTTATTAGTTTTGTTTAATCAAGTAGACGATAACATGAGGGTTTGGAATGTGATGTCTCATATTCATTCATGATTCACTATATGGATTTGATAATTCTGTTTGCAATATGTATGTTATGTTACCTATTATGCATGATCAAAATTGGAATAGTTGTGGATGATTAGAGATCTAGGAATCGATAAACTGTTAGGGTTTCTGTGTTTCATTAACTGATGAGGAGTGACGAAACATGAGAGGTTTCGCCACACTATACCTCAACGAAACATGAAGTGTTTCGTCACATGTTAACTCGACGAAACTCTATATGTTTCGTCACTTAGAATCTCGACGAAACCCTATAGGTTTCGCCACCTGGTATCTCGATGAAACACTGAATGTTTCGTCGTCTGGAGTTTTGCCGTCCAGTGTATGATTCATAACAGATTATGTTTAACATGTGTATGAAACCTGAATGCTCACTATCTGACTATTTGTGATATTGATCATGATTGAGGAAATATGAATTTGCATGCGAAACATAATTATGAGCTGTGTACTTGATTGAGTAGTATAACTGCTATGTGTTAATCAGTGATCATTACTTTGCATGCACTCCATGGTTATAATTTACATGAAAACAATGCGAACATAACTGATTACGTATGTATGCATACTATAGGCTTTGACTGATTAACTGTGAACAAGTAGATTAACAAACCGAGCAAACCAAGGTGAGTTCACACTTTCTATAAGGGATGGGATTCCCGGTGGTTTGGGAATGGGTTAAGAAACTAAAACGGAACCTGCATATTCTCCTTGGGTAGAATATGTACCGCCATCCTCGTTGGGAAGGATGAAAACATTAAACCTGCATATTCTCCTTGGGTAGATTACGTACCTCCGTCCTCCATAGGAAGGACGACAACATATAACTTACTAGACAAAACTCTATCATGAAGTCCCTCATTTTTATATTGACTTAATCGCCGGGCCAATGGCGAGCGGGTCATTAGTTAAATAGCGCTATTAGGTTTGACAAGCCTCATACCATGCCGCAGAGGACGGGAGTGGACTAATGGATCTGGGCACTTAGTCAATGATGATAGACATTGACGTGGAGCACAACATACTCCAGTCAGTTGTCGATATAGTAACGGGTCTAGTGGTTACATGGGGTAGCCCCCACTGGTTATGGTTTGGGAAACAATGAATTGGATAACTCATGGTTTTGAATGAACTCGTGCTTTTTGAAACAACTTTAAGATGGACAACCAACTGTGAACTCGCTCAACTTTGTTGTTGACTCGTTGTTACATGCCTTGCAGGTCGTTAGATGTTTAGCTGGAGCTTGGAGGGGAGCAGTAGTCGTTGTGGGACATGGACTGTTGAGTTCCATGTTAAACATTTTAACTTTTAAACTTATACTTTGGTTTTCGGTTTTAAACTCGTTGCTTCCGCTGATAACTTGAATTTGATTAACTTGTTTTGAACACCAATTATATTGTGTGGTTTGACTTTTATTTATTTAATTACATTGTTTAATATAATTGGTGGCTGGATCCTGGTCAGTCACGCCTCCTGCGGTGATACTCCGCTGGTGGATTTTGGGGGTGAGACAGATTGGTATCAGAGCCATTGGTTATAGTGAACTTGGTTTTCAAAAGGGAAAAGTTTTTTGACAAAACCAGACTATTACCTGTACAGTGCTCAACGATCCACAACGACGCTTCACTCCACGTGCAAGACTCAACACTATAGGTGATATGGTTTATGTTTATATTGCCTATCTGTTAGTTTACATAGTGCATTGATCATGGTGTGCTTAGTTAGCGTAACAAATTTTTGTTTGAAACCCTGTGTGTTTACTCTCTTATGTCATCCCACACTTATGCACTTTCGTGACACTTCTCTCACTTGTGCTTTCTTTGGTGTGAAGATCATGAGTGGACGTCTGAAGTTGACTCAAGCCCAGCTGACGGCTCTAATCAACGAACGAGTTGCTGAGGCACTCGCAGCAGCCCCTGCAGGAGGTATAACTTGCCATTTCGACCTATCCTAGGATGTTTAGATCCTGCTCTCGTGAACCAACTCTTATGCTTAGCCTTGTCTTCTCTTTCTTGCACAAAAGGTCAACATGCTCAGCCTCCCGTATGTACGTTCAAGACCTTTATGGACTGTCGACCCAGTACCTTCAGTGGTGCAGAGGGAGCTGTAGGTCTTCTACACTGGTTCGAGAAAGTTGAGTCTGTCTTTGAGATGTGTGAATGCCCTGAGGCTCATAGGGTGAAATTTGCTACTGGAACACTCGAAGGTGCTGTGTTGTTATGGTGGAACGCGCAAGTACAGATGCTAGGGTTGGCAGCTGCTAATGCCACCCCATGGAATGACTTTAAGGATCTAATCAAAGAGGAGTACTGTCATCGCGATGACATTCATAAGTTAGAGGTGGAGTTTTACAATTTGAAGATGACGGGGTCTGAAATCGAGGCGTATACGAAGAGATCGAACGAATTGGCTGCATTGTGTCCTACTATGGTAGTTCCTCCTATCAAACTTATCGAGCTATACCTCAAGGGTTTAGTGCCAGAGATTCAGAGCCATGTGACTGCAGCTAACCTCCCTACCATCCAGCAAGTTATACGGCTAGCCCATCGTCTCACTGATCAGGCAGTTGAGCAGAACAAGCTGCCTAAGCGTATTAGCGCCACTAATTCTGATGCTCCTAGCGACAACAAGCGTAAATGGGATGGAAATTCAAGCAAAGGTTCTACTTCTGTTCAGTCTCAGTCCCAGCAGCGAAGGACTGATGACTACAAGAGCCCCAGTCAGTAGTCTTCTGGGAATCAGGGTCAGAGTGGGTACAAGGGAAATCACCCTAAGTGCAATCGATGTAACTTGCACCACAGCGGGCCGTGCAACAAGACTCGTTGTCAGAGATGTAACAAGCTTGGTCACGCAACCAAGGATTGCAGGAGCCCATATCCTGCGAATCAGAATCGTCAACAGCAGCCACAAGCTCCACAGAACCAGCAGCAACAGTAGGGTAATAAGGGATGTTTTCAGTGTGGTGCTGAGGGTCACTTCAAGAGAAACTGCCCATAGCTGAACCAGGATCACAACAACAACAACCAGGGGAATGGGAACAACAATGGGGGTAACAATGATGGCAACGGTGCCAGGGGACGTGTTTTCATGATTGGTCAGGGTGATGCAAGGAATGATCCCAACGTTGGAACGGGTAAGTTCCTACTAGACGACTTCTATGTTTCTATTTTATTCGATTCGGGTGCCGATACTAGTTATGTGTCCTTAAAAGTTAGTCAGATGCTTAAGTGTACCCCAATTCCCTTAAACACCAAGCATGTTGTAGAACTAGCAAATGGTAAAAATCTTGAGGCCACACACATAGTTATGGGTTGTAATCTTGTTCTTGCTGATTAGACCTTCTCTATCGACCTCATTCCTATCGTTCTGGGTAGCTTCGACGTTGTCATTGGGATGGATTGGTTATCTCAGCATCGAGCGTAAATACTCTACAAGGAGAAAATTTTCCACATCCCTCGTTCTGGTGAAGAACCTCTCGTGATTCATGGTTACAAGAGTGGTGCAGTAGTGGGCATCATCTCTTTCCTTAAGGCCCAGAAGTGCTTATGAAAGGGCCACACATCTATTCTAGCCCTTGTTACTGACACCTCAATGAAAGAGAAGAAGATAGAAGACATTCCGATCGTACGCGACTTTCCTGAGGTATTTCCTGAGGAATTACCTGGTCTTCCGCCTCATCGTCAGGTCGAGTTTCAAATTGAGCTAGCTCCTGGAGTAGCACCAATAGCTCGTGCACCTTATTGTTTAGCTCCATCAAAACTAGAAGAATTGTCCACACAACTACATGAGCTCTTGAACAAGGGTTTTATTCGTCCTAGCTCTTCCCCCTGGGGAGCTCCAGTCTTGTTTGTGAAGAAGATAGACGGTACCTTCCGAATGTGTATTGACTATCATGAACACAACAAGGTAACCGTGAAGAATCGTTATCCTCTTCTGCGTATCGATGACCTATTCGACCAGCTGCAAGGGTTGAGCTTCTACTCTAAGATTGATCTGAGATCGGGCTATCATCAACTGAGAGTCAGAGACGAGGACATCTCCAAGACAACATTCAGAACTCATTACAGGCACTACGAGTTTTTAGTCATGCACCTGCGGTCTTTGTGGATCTCATGAACCGAGTGTGCAAACCTTACCTGGATAAGTTTGTTATTGTGTTTATCAATGACATCCTGATCTATTCTAAGAGTCAGGAGGAACACGAGCATCATCTGCGTCTTATTCTGGAACTTCTTCAAGCAGAGCAGCTTTATGCTAAGTTTTCAAAATGCGAATTTTGGCTTCGTGAAGTCCATTTCCTAGGCCACGTGGTAAATGAGGATGGGATTCATGTGGATCCATCCAAGGTTGACTCGATCAAGAACTGGCCAGCACCCCGTACACCAACTGAGATCCGCCAATTCTTGGGTTTGGCGGGTTACTACAGAAGATTTATCAAGGATTTCTCAAAGATTGCGTAACCTCTCACTTCCCTAACGCAGAAGGGTGTCACCTATCATTGGGGTGATGCACGGGAGTCCGCGTTTCAGCACTTAAAGGAGAGACTTTGTAGCACACCTATTCTCTCGTTACCTGAAGGCATAGACGATTTCGTGGTTTATTGTGACGCGTCAATTCAAGGACTTGGTTGTGTGTTGATGCAACGTGAGAAAGTCATTGCTTATGCATCACGCCAACTTAAGGTTTACGAAAGCAACTACACTACCCACGATCTGGAGCTGGGAGCTGTTGTTTTCGCACTTAAGATATGGAGGCATTACCTGTACAGTACCAAGTGCACCATTTACACCGATCACAGGAGTCTCCAGCATATCTTCGAACAGAAGGAGTTGAACATGCGACAGCGTCGGTGGGTCAAACTTCTGAACGATTACGAATAAGCGATCAAATACCATCCGGGTAAAGCCAATGTTGTGGCCGACGCCCTCAGTCGAAAGGAGACTAAACCTAAGCGTGTATGTGCGTTACGGCTTACCATCCACTCTAGTCTTCCCACTCAAATTCGTGATGCTCAGATCGAAGCGTTGAAAGCGAAGAACATCAGGGTTGAGTCCCTATGAGGATCGAAGAAACGGTCAGAACAAAAGGAAGACGGCGCTTACTACGTAACAGGGCGCATCTGGGTTCCATTTTATGGTAATCTACGTGAGCTTGTGATGGATGAAGCACACAAGTCTCGTTACTCGGTACATCCTGGTTCGGATAAGATGTACCACGATCTCAAAGCTACGTACTGGTGGCCCCATATGAAAGCTAACATAGAGACCTATGTTAGTAAATGTTTGACATGTGCTAGGGTCAAGGTTGAATACCCGAAGCCATCAGGCCTACTTCAACAACCAGAGATCCCGACATGGAAATGGGAGCAAATTTCCATGGACTTTGTTACTGGCCTACCTAGATCTCAATGAGGAAACGATACCATTTGGGTGATAGTGGATCGACTTACAAAGTCTGCACATTTCCTGGCTATCAAGAAAACGGATAAGTTTTCTACTTTAGCAGACGTTTACCTGAAGGAAGTAGTTTCAAGGCACGGGGTGCCAACCTCCATCATATCCGATCAAGACGCACGTTTTACCTCTGAGTTGTGGCAAGCGATGCACAAATCTTTTGGTTCTCGTCTAGACATGAGTACAACATATCACCCGCAGACGGATGGGCAGTCTGAATGGACCATCCAAACCCTTGAAGACATGCTTCGAGCATGTGTAATCGACTTTGGTAACGGCTGGGAAAGACACCTCCCGTTAGTGGAGTTTTCGTATAACAACAGTTACCACACTAGTTGTCACGGCCCCCGTCCTGGTTTTACCCGGTCCAGGAGCCGCGGGCCAGAAACCCATGGTATTTATTAATTGAGTTGACAGCGGAAGATTTTACAGGATCTTTTAAAACTTGAAATGACCGATTATTTTATTTCATAATTCGGGATAAACCCCATAATTTACAATAGAGTAGTTTCACAAGGAAATTCCCTGATTTACAAAACATGTTTATTTGTTTAACTGAGCCAGTACTTCAAGCTTGTTAGTGCTCCGTAGCACTTTTCCTTGTTTCACAGTTGTCATCTGAAACATGTTTTGAAAATATTTTATCAGCGGGGAAATACTGGCCAGTCACTCAAGTTTAATAAAACGACAGATCGATATAAATTACAGCATAAGAGCGATTACAATGGCTTCTCTCTTATTTTTATCTGGCGCTGTGTCACCTCCTGGTGACGATGGTCATACCACTATTGGGTCCTTTCACCCAAGTAGTGATGATTATCACTGTTAGGATTTATTAGCCTAACCGTGAGAAATTTAGTAATGTGCACAATACCCCACTAACCAGTGATTAAGATAACCATGACTTAATCCCTATAATTATAACTTTTGAAAATAACTTGGAGTATTGTAAAATACTTTTGATAAAAGAGAGTGACTCACATTGCAGATTTAAACGGGCAGAGTTTAGCCTACTGATTAGCCTTGTAACCTAATTTTAAATAACAATGCACACGAACTAGGCCAGTAACTAATACAGCATTTACAATAACTCATGAGATTAAAACCCTCACAACAAATGACAAAGTGCAATACTTAAACATCCATCGAATTCACGACGAATGACAAAGTATAGCCCTAATGTGGGTAGCACTTAAACATCCATCAGATAGTTTCAATCGATCGGACATTGAATCGTAGCAGCGATCGAGTTAATACCCTATATCATAGCAGCGCCTCCCTAATAGAAATTATGATTTTGAGCAGTATATCTTTGTTTTTGAGAATTGTTTTCGACACCAGTGAACTGCTCATGGCCAAATCTCTTTATAGCTGATTTTTGGGGTTTACGCGGCCCGCGTAAGCCCCCTCTTGATCTTACGCGGCCTGCGAGGGCCAGCTAGTCGTAGACTAGGGCTAGCGTGTCATCGGTAGGCATGCCACGTGTGTGACACGTGGACCGGGAATGCTTATCTGGTCAACAGACCTTTGACGCGGCCCGCGTAAGCTTCTCTTATGGCTTACGTGGCCCGCCTGAAACCAAATTTTCTTGATTTCTTGATTTTTCATGCACAGTAGGGTTTCAGGGGTCCGGGTTTTCACTTATGAGTCGTTTTGGGACATTTTTGAAGGTCCTTACATCCTCCCCACCTTATTTAGAATCTCGTCCTCGAGATTTATTGGAATAACTGAGGATACTTTCGCTTTATCTCCGATTCCAGCTCCCAGGTGTATTCGGGTCGTCTTTTTGACTCCCACTTGACCTTGACCAGTACCAATCTTTTATGTTTGAGAAACTTGATCTTCCTGTCTTCTATTTGAAGTGGTTTCTCCACGAACTTCAACTTTTCATTCACTTGGATGTCTTGAAGAGGGACTACTAATGATTTGTCCGATAGACATTTCTTGAGGTTGGATACATGAAATACGTCATGTACCCCAGCTAACTCTTCTGGTAGTTGTAAGCGATAAGCGACTGGTCCTATACGTTGGATTACTGGGAATGGTCCTACGTATCTTGGACTTAATTTTCCTTTCTTACCGAACCGAACTACTCCTTTCCAAGGAGAAACTTTCAAGAGTACCTTGTCTCCAACCTGGAATTCTAACGGCTTGCGTCGATTGTCTGCATAACTTTTCTGGTGATCTCGAGCCGTCTTTAGTTTTTGCTTGATTTGAGTGATTTTATCGGTAGTTTCTTGCACAATTTCAGGACCTGATAATTGACTTTCTCCTATCTCTGCCCAGCAGACTGGAGTTCTGCATTTTCATCCATATAGTGCTTCGAACGGGGCAGCTTCAATGCGTGAATGATAACTATTGTTATAGGAGAATTCGATTAAGGGTAGGTGGTCATCCCAGTTTCCACCAAAATCTATCACACATGCCCTAAGCATGTCTTCCAGGGTTTGGATCGTCCTTTCACTTTATCCATCTGTTTGAGGATGGTATGCAGTGCTTAAATTTAGTCGGGTTCCCATTGCTTCCTGGAAACTTGTCCAGAAGTGGGAAGTGAAACGACTATCCCTATCCGATACAATGGAGAGTGGAACTCCATGTCAGGATACTACTTCATCTACATACAGCTTTGCCAACCTTTCCATGCTAAAGGTTTCTTTCATGGGTAGGAAATGAGCTGATTTGGTTAATCGATCCACAATTACCCAAATTGCGTCATTACCTTTTCGGGTTTTGGGAAACTTAGTAACAAAGTCCATTGTTATGAGTTCCCATTTCCATACAGGAATTTCTAATTGTTGTAGTAACCCTGAAGGTTTCTGGTGTTCTGCCTTAACTTGTGAACAAGTAAGACACTTAGATACATAATTAGCTATATC
Organism: Helianthus tuberosus; assembly: GCA_030545235.1. Taxonomy (NCBI): domain Eukaryota; kingdom Viridiplantae; phylum Streptophyta; class Magnoliopsida; order Asterales; family Asteraceae; genus Helianthus; species Helianthus tuberosus. Next base: position 112,392,464 of record CM060394.1, on the reverse strand, counting down.
CTTTTTCATTCCTATCCACCAGAAATTATTCCTTAAATCTTGGTACATCTTATTGTTTCCAGGATGCATGGTATACCTAGATTTATGGGCTTCCTCTAAAATTTTATTTCTTAAATTTCCTTGCTTAGGTACCCAAATCCTTTTCTTGTGGAATCTCCAAATTCCATCACTTCCTTGCTCTAGTTCATTTATTCTTCCTTTCATTCCTTCAGCATCATCCTTGATTGTTGTTTCCTGGATATTCTTCAGTTGTTCCATTAAGTCTAATTGTAAACTTAATCTAAGAGCACGAACTCGTCGTTGTTTCTCATGATACTTACGACTTAAAGCATCAGCAACTATGTTTGCTTTTCCTTCGTGATATTGAATATCACAGTCGTAGTCACTTAGGATTTCCATCCACCTCCTTTGCCTCATGTTCAATTCTTTTTGCCCAAATATGTATCTTAAGCTTTTATGGTCTGTATAGACAGTAAACTTACTTACATATAAATAGTGTCTCCAAATCTTAAGGGCAAAAATTATGGCTCCCAATTCTAAGTCGTGAGTCGTATAATTTTCCTCGTGCTTTTTCAATTGTCTTGAAGCATACGCAATTACCTTCTTGCGTTGCATTAGTACACATCCTAATCCTAGCTTTGAAGCATCACAGTATACTTCAAAATCCTCTGTTCCTTCTTGTAAGGCAAGAATTGGGGCGTTTGTTGATCTTTGCTTTAAAATATTAAAAGCCTCTTCTTGCTTAGGTCCCCATTCAAACTTAACCGATTTACAGGTTAGCTTAGTTAAGGGTACAACTATTTTGGAAAAATCCTTAGTAAACCGTCTATAGTATCCGGCTAACCCTATAAAACTTCTAATTTCCATAGCTGACTGCGGAACCTTCCATTTAGTGATCGCTTCTATTTTGGAGGGATCTACGTGAATACCTTCGTGATTCACCATGTGTCCTAAAAATTGTACCTCCTGTAGCCAAAATTCACACTTCGAGAATTTGGCATAAAGCTTCTCTTTTCTTAACAATGTTAAGAGGGCATGCAGATGCTGACAGGGCTCGTCCTGGCTTTTGGAATAAATAAGTATATCATCGATAAAGACAATTACAAATTTATCTAAATACGGTTTACAGATTCTATTCATCATGTCCATAAACGCTGCAGGAGCATTTGTTAACCCAAAGGGCATGACTGTAAACTCGTAATGACCATACCTAGTTCTGAAAGCAGTTTTAGGTATGTCTTCTTCTTGTACTTTCAATTGATGATATCCAGAGCGTAAATCTATCTTAGAAAAGTATCTAGCTCCTTGAAGTTGATCGAAAAGATCATCAATCCTAGGTAATGGATATCGATTCTTAATTGTAACCTTATTTAATTCCCTAGAATCGATACACATTCTCATTGACCCATCTTTCTTTTTCACAAACAACACTGGAGCTCCCCATGGGGACGAACTAGGTTGTATGAATCCTTTACTTAATAATTTATCTAACTGCTTTTTCAATTCTAGCATTTCGGTGGGTGCTAACAGATAAGGTGCCTTAGCTATAGGTGTAGTTCCAGGAATTAGATGAATTCTAAATTCGACTTCCCTATTGGGTGGTAATCCCGGTAGTTCTTCTGGGAATACATCTGGGTATTCTGCTACTACAGGAATCTCTTTAAGTTCCTTACCTTTCGTGTTAATGATTACTGAAATCATATACACTACTTCTTGTTTTCTTGAATAACTGGCCAACTTCATTACTGAAATGAATTTCAGTGGCTTTCGTAGCTTATCTCCTGTAATCACCACTAATTCTCCTGTGGGTGTATGAATTTCTATGGAATTCTTATCACAAAGAATTCGAGCATGGTTGGCTACTAACCAATCCATTCTTAATACCACATCGAATTCGGCTAAATTCAAAGGTAACAGGTTTGCATAGAATTTATGGCCTAAGAGTTCTATCTTTTCTTCTCGCAAAACCTTATCTATGTTAACAGAATTCCCATCTGCCGTTTCTACCGTAAAATTTTGTCTAAGGTTGGTTAAGGGTAGGTTAAGAGCTTGGCAGAATGAACTATTTATAAAACTTTGGTTTGCACCAGAGTCAAATAATACTTTTGCATAAACATTATGAACTAAGAACGTACCAGCTATCACGTCAGGGATTAGTTCTGCTTCCTGAGTAGTCAACTGGAAGGCTCTTGCGTTTCTCTTGGCAGTTCTTTCTGTAGGTTTGGCTTTTTTGTCAGCTGGTTTGACCAATTTGGGACAGTCTGGCCTAAAATGTCCAACTTCTCCACAGTTGTAGCAGATTGTTGATTTCTTCCTCCTGCAGTCTTCCTCTTGATGCCCCGGAATTTTACAGAAGTTGCAATACCTTTTGCATCTTCCAAAATGCTTTCTTTTGCAGGTATTGCAAAATGGAACAGTGGAAGATTGCCCAGTTCCCTTTTTCTTGAAATTACTACGGTTACCCACACGGAATCCCTGGGTAATCTTTTGGGCCACTTCCTTTTTCTGGTTTTCTTCTCTTGTGCGTATCAGCCCGTCAGTTAGGGTGTTAGCTAATTCCACAACATCGTCAATAGTACGAGGTCTCGCAGCTTTAACGATATCACGGATTTCGCCAATTAATCCCCAAATAGAGCGAGAAATAAGTACCGGCTCTGGCGAAGCCAGGGTTGGTACCACTCTAGCATACTCGAAGAATGTCGAAGTATACCCTCCACAATCTACATCCACCATCCGGTGGTTTAGGAATTTATTCGCCATTTGTTCTTTCTCATATTCGTGACAGAATTTTCTTTCTATTAGTCGCTTAAATTCTTCCCAACTCATAGCTTAGGCTACATCGCTTCCCTTGGCTTGAAGTACCGTATTCCACCATTCTAGCGCCCCTTCTTTAAAAAGATGCGACGCGTACATGACCTTGTCTTCCTCAGCACATTTACTTATTTTAATTACTGCCTCGGTTTTCTCTAACCAATGCAGTGCAGCAGTTGCCCCTTCATTGCCTGCAAATTCAACTGGTTTACAGGCAAGAAACTCCTTATAAGTGAAACCAGGCGTTGCAGCTTTCATTTTCTTAAGGAGTGGGGCTTGCATTCCATCGTTGTCGTTATTAGTATGGTTACCGCCTCCGTTTACACTATTACTGAAATTGTCGCCGTGTGTACGTTTGCTAGGAATAATTTGTTGAGGTTCAACTGGTTTTTGAGCAGCAGCAAGGATTGCTGGTATAGCATTGGTTATTCCCTGAGCAACGATATTCTCGATATCTTGCCTATTCAGAAATTGATCTTCATGATTTTGTTCAGATTGATTAACTTCATTAATGGGTTCATTACCAGCGTGTTCCATCTGGTAATTAATTTATATAAGTGATTAGCATAAAATAATTAATAACCAAACATAATAAAATAATTGCACATAATCACGTTAATAAGTATAGCCAAAATTGTCGATTTTTCGACGTTCGATATTTTATATATTATAATAGGCATCCGTACACACTGGTTATCTTACAAAAGTTTTATTTTTAATTTATTTCACATAATTATATTTGTATGATTATATTATTATTTTTAAACACACATTCCCTCAACCACACAACCACAGTCAGCTGGCATTTTAGAAACGATGCTCCCTCTCATCGTACTTCCAAGATATCCTCTCCCCTACTTCACGGATTCTATTTCTTGCGTCCACTAGCTCCTCGCCATAGCGGCGGAGTTCTGCCAAGTTTTCGGAGCTCATAGGTGGGTGTAGTGGAGGCTCCGGGTCAAATTGAGGGAAAAAGGTATTAGGATTGTTTAGGAGATTTTGAAACTGCCAGTCGGTGGTCCACCACTCTTCTAGCTCTGCTGGTAGAGGTTGGGTGTGGATAATAGGATCGGGGATATCAGGCTCTAGGTCAACTGGAAGTTGTGCTTCCACTGGGTAATTAAAGAGGTTTTCACCGGCAGGTCCGATGAGGTCACTAAGTGCTAGTTTATGATCCAGCTCCTCCCAGGGTGGCATTTCCTGACCTTGCCTGGAACTTTCCCCAATTTCTATTTCCTTGCCTTTATCTTTGGGACCCTCCGTCTTTATAACTTTCCATGTCGCTGGTTTCCTCCTGTGCACACGCCTCCAGCCCACTAATCTTCTTCTCTTCTTTGGCTTGAGTTTCTCTGGAGGTTGGGCTTGAAATTCCATAGGTTCCTCCATGTCGACACAATAACCGGTAAAGTCTCTGGAAACTTCCACATTAACAGAATAGAGATTGAGATTCTGAAGAGCTTCAGATAACTCATTCATGTTGTTTAGCAGATATTAAGAAACACAAAAATTCTAGGTTAAAATTTTGTAAATTGAATTTTCACATAATCACAACAAGGTAATTAGAAAATTAAATATTAATTACAAATATCTAATATATTTATACAAGCAGATTGATTAAAACAAAATATTGCGATTATATATATATATATTACAAATTACAACAGAAATTTAAAATATACTAGGGATTGTGCATTAATAATTTATTTTAGTATATCTTTTCTTACTAAGTTGTTTATCTAATGGGCAAGTTTCTTTAAAGTTTCTGGCTTATAGATGATATGGGTGCTAGTACTTGGTCAGGGTGTTGGCAGTTAAAGGTTAACATTTACTGCTGTAGTGGCTAACATATAGAGATTTGCCCATTGTTCCTCTAATTCATCTTCCCATGGTGGGTTATCACCTGTTTCCTGAGTCTCTTTATTAATTATCACTTCTTTTGTTTGTGACTTCTTTATTTTATCTTGACTTTTTCAAATAATCCAACTTCTTTTCTTAATGGTAAGTGGTTTCTCAAACTGTGTCTTACGAACAAATATTCCTTCCTTAGTATCTGCTGAGTATCTTGAGGAATTTGATTGGAATGAGGTTCCCTTATCTTTTGGTGTACTATCTAGTTGACGATAGATGTCCGAAATTCTTTGCTTACCCATGTTGTAACTAACAAGTAGTCAGTTAACAAAAACACATAATTACAAGATAGTAATCAGGAAAATTAAGTATTTCTAAATACTTAATGGGCTTAAATCAGTGGCTCTGATACCACCTTTTTCTATCACGTCCCCCGTCCTGGTTTTACCCGGTCCAAGAGCCGCGGGACAGAAACCCGTGGTATTTATTAATTGAGTTGACAGCGGAAGATTTTACAGGATCTTTTAAAACTTGAAATGCCCGATTATTTTATTTCATAATTCGGGATAAACCCCGTAATTTACAATAGAGGAGTTTCACAAGGAAATTCCCTGATTTACAAAACATGTTTATTTATTTAACTGAGCCACTACTTCAAGCTTGTTAGTGATCCGTAGCACTTTTCCTTGGTTCACAGTAGTCACCTGAAACATGTTTTGAAAATATTTTATCAGCGGGGAAATACTGGCGAGTCACTCAAGTTTAATAAATAGACATATCGTTATAAATTACAGCATAAGAGCGATTACAATGGCTTATATCTTATTTTTATCTGACGCCGTGTCACCTCCTGGTGATGATGGTCACACCACTATTGGATCCTTTCACCCAAGAAGTGATGATTATCACTGTTAGGATTTATTAGCCTAACAGTGATAAATTTAGTAATGTGCACAATACCCCACTAGCCAGTGATTAAGATAACCATGACTTAATCCCTGTAATTATAACCTTTGAAAATAACTTGGAGTATTGTAAAATACTTTTGATAAAAGAGAGTGACTCACATTGCAGATTTAAACAGGCAGAGTTTAGCCTACTGATTAGCCTTGTAACCTAATTTTAAATAATAATAACTAATACAGCATTTATGATAACTCATGAGATTAAAACCCTCACAACGAATGATAAAGTGCAATACTTAAACATCCATCGAATTCACGACGAATGACAAAGTATAGCCCTAATGTGGGCAGTACTTAAACATCCATCGGATAGTTTCAATCGATCGGACATTGAATCGTAGTAGCGATCGAGTTAATACCCTGTATCATAGCAGCACCTCCCTAATAGAAATTATGATTTTGAGTAGTATATCTTCGTTTTTGAGAATTTTTTCGACACCAGTGAACTGCTCATGGCCAAATCTATTTATAGCTGATTTTTGGGGTTTACGCTGCCCGCGTAAGCCCCCTCTTGATCTTACGCGGCCCGCGAGGGCCAGCTAGGCGTAGACTAGGGCTAGCATGTCATCGGTAGGCATGCCACGTGTGTGACACGTGGACCGGGAACGCTTATCTGGTCAACAGAGCTTTGACGCGACCCGTGTAAGCTTCTCTTATGGCTTACGCGGCCCGCCTGAAACCAAATTTTCTTGATTTCTTGATTTTTCATGCACAGTAGGGTTTCAGGGGTCCGGGTTTTCACTTATGAGTCATTTTGGGACATTTTTGAAGGTCCTTACACCAGTATCCAGGCTGCTCCATTCGAGGCATTGCACGGACGGAAGTGTCGATCACCTCTTTGTTGGGCAGAGGTTGGCGACAGCCAAATCACTGGCCCAGAACTCGTCGTAGACACAACAGAGAAGATTGCTCAGATATGACAACGAATGGCGGCAGCTTGTGACCGTTAGAAAAGCTACGCTGATAAGCGAAGGAAACCACTCGAGTTCCAGGTTGGGGATCGAGTACTACTTAAAGTCTCACCTTGGAAAGGTGTAGTTCATTTTGGTGAACGAGGCAAACTCAACCCGCAATATGTTGGACCTTTCGAAATCACTGAGAGAATTGGCAAGGTGGCCTACATATTGAATTTACCTGAAGAACTCAGTGGAGTTCGCAACGTATTCCATGTGTCGAATCTGAAGAAGTGTCTGTCAGATGAGACCCTCATAGTTCCTTTCAAGGAGCTCACTATCGACGATCAGTTGTGATTCGTCGAGGAACCTATAGAGATTACTGACTGAGATGTTAAGGTCCTCAAACATACTAGAGTACCCCTTGTTCGAGTTCGTTGGAACTCCCGTCGTGGCCCAGAGTTTACCTGGGAACGAGAAGACCAAATGAAACACAAATATCCCCAGTTGTTCGAGAAAAGCGAAACCACTACTGAGGCTGAAGCTACTAAGGAATTTCGGGACAAATTCCAAACCAACGGGGGGATGATGTGACACCCCAGGAAAACCAGGAAACCACGCAACTTAACTAGCTTCCTCAGTAACCACGTGCTAAATTTTAGGACGAAATTTCTTTCAAGTTGGGGATGATGTGACAACCCAAGTTTTCAAGGTCTTTCCTCAACATGTTATTTGTTTCACAATTGTGTTTGCATAACTTGTTTGCTTTGTAATTGTACACGTTTGATTATATGTTGAGATGTTGTGTTACTGTTTGATGAGTGATGAAATTTATTAACTGTTTGAGATTATAACCCCACAATCGACGAAACATGGTGAGCCACACACGCACCACGACGAAACATATGAAGTTTCTCCACCACTCTCACTCGACGAAACCTAGAGCTTTCGTCATGCACCCCCCGACGAAACTAGGGTGTTTCACCAAAATGGGCTTCGGCCCAAGCAAGCCCAGTCCCACTCACGTTATATTATGCGTGAATCATAAGTTGTGAAACCCTAGACTCTCCTTTGCACTTGACGGCAATTATCATTCACCATTCCTCTCGAAGTTCTTGCTTCCTCTCGAAGTTCTTGCTTATCTTATCATGCAACCGGTTAGTACGTGATTAGATTACTCGACTTAATCTGCTGGATTCATTGTTGATGATTGTTATGTGTTAATTGTGATCTATTGTGAACATAGGGGTTTATTAGAAACTGTGCTCTCATATATGATCGATTAGGGTTTGATGTCTGTTGATAATCTATTAGACCAGATCTGATGTTTGTGATCACTGCTCAGCATTGATGATTGTGATTCTGTGTTAACTAGGATTTTATTAGTTTTGTTTAATCAAGTAGACGATAACATGAGGGTTTGGAATGTGATGTCTCGTATTCATTCATGATTCACTATATGGATTTGATAATTCTGTTTGCAGTATGTATGTTATGTTACCTATTATGCATGATCAAAATTGGAATAGTTGTGGATGATTAGAGATCTAGGAATCGATAAACTGTTAGGGTTTCTGTGTTTCATTAACTGATGAGGAGTGACGAAACATGAGAGGTTTCGCCACACTATACCTCGACGAAACATGAAGGGTTTCGTCACATGTTAACTCGATGAAACTCTATAAGTTTCGACACTTAGAATCTCGACGAAACCCTATAGGTTTCGCCACCTGGTATCTCGACGAAACACTGAATGTTTCGTCGTCTGGAGTTTCGCCGTCCAGTGTATGATTCACAACAGATTATGTTTAACATGTGTGTGAAACCTGAATGCTCACTATCTGACTGTTTGTTATATTGATCATGATTGAGGAAATATGAATTTGCATGCGAAACATAATTATGAACTGTGTACTTGATTGAGTAGTATAACTGCTATGTGTTAATCAATGATCATTACTTTGCATGCACTCCATGATTATAATTTACATGAAAACAATGCTAACATAAACTGATTACGTATGTATGCATACTATAGGCTTTAACTGATTAACTGTGAACAAGTAGATTAACAAACCAAGCAAACCAAGGTGAGTTCACACTTTCTATAAGGCATGGGATTCCCGGTGGTTTGGGAATGGGTTAAGAACCTAAAACGGAACCTGCATATTCTCCTTGGGTAGAATATGTACCCCCATCCTCGTTGGGAAGGATGACAACATTAAACCTACGTATTCTCCTTGGGTATATTACGTAACTCCGTCCTCCATAGAAAGGACGACAACATATAACTTACTAGACAAAACTCTATCATGAAGTCCCTCATTTTTATATCGACTTAATCGTTGGGCCAATGGCGAGCGGGTCATTAGTTAAATAGCGCTATTAGGTTTGACAAGCCTCATACCGTGCCGCAGAGGACGGGAGTGGACTAATGGATCTGGGCACTTAGTCAATGATGATAGACATTGACGTAGGGCACAACATACTCCAGTCAGTTGTTGATATGGTAACGGGTCTAGTGGTTACATGGGGTAGCCCCCACTGGTTATGGTTTGGGAAACAATGAATTAGATAACTCATGGTTTTGAATGAACTCGTGGTTTTTTAAACAACTTTAAAATGGACAACCAACTGTGAACTCGCTCAACTTTGTTGTTGACTCGTTGTTACATGCCCTGCAGGTCGTTAGATGTTTAGCTGGAGCTTGCAGGGGACCAGGAGTCGTTGTGGGACATGGACTGTTGAGTTTCATGTTAAACATTTGAACTTTTAAACTTATACTTTGGTTTTTGGTTTTAAACTCGTTGCTTCCGCTGATAACTTGAATTTGATTAACTTGTTTCGAACACCAATTATATTGTGTGGTTGGACTTTTATTTATTTAATTACATTGTTCAATATGATTGGTGGCTGGATCCTGGTCAGTCACGCCTCCTGCGGTGATACTCCGCTTGTGGATTTTGGGGGTGTGACATCCTAGTTCACTACAATCGAAGCTCTGATACCAAACTGTCACACCCTGATTTTTGCGGAAGCGTATGATGTGTGACTTGTTCAATACCATTGCATTCCATCATAATAAACAACTATATGATCAAAACGATGTTCATCCATTTATTAAGTTTAAAATATTACAACACTAGTCATTTAAGTTTCAAACAACACAACCTTGACTAAGTTACAAACCAATAAAAGTGGATGACACCGAAACTTGGAATTTACTTCTAGAAACAACACCCGCGCCCAAGATCCAACTTGTTACCTGAAATACATGTAATTTTTGGAAAACATCAACAAAAGTTGAGCGAGTTCATTCGTTTTGTATGAGTACTGATAAGCTTGTAAACATTTGAGACTCCTTTGAAAACAGGTATGAAAAGCATCTATGAACAGATTTTAGGTCCCCTAGATGTATGGATCTTTCACAGAATTGTCAATCTAATCAAGAGTGCGGAATCCTCTTGATCAGAATATCACAGAATGAGTAGAAACAGAAATCAGCAATTCACTTTCAAACTGGGTTTCTATTGATTATAAATCTCACAAGAATTACAATCAATCTAAACCCTAACCAACACTCAAATTCGTCCAAGACAAGTCTCTCACGAAATTTCTATCTCAAATACAGTTTTGGCTGATTAACCTAAACCCTAAAGCCTAACCTTGTTTATATAACACAAGGTTGCTACTTGGGCTAAGGTTTCCTACATGGACTGCGAATTGGACAAGCCCAATTCGCCCCCATACACCCAATTCGTTGGGTTTGGTTAGCCCAAACATTACATCTAACTATTACAAAGCTAAACCCGCTAACTGTTTATCGTTTAACTAATTACAAGATATCCAAAGACCAAATCTAAGTTGTTGTCACCGAATATGCACCAACAAACTCCCCCTTGACAATAGCTTCATAAAATAACTTTGTCTTCAGTCTTCTTGCAATCTTCATGTATTCTTGCATTGTCTTTGGTCTTTGGATAGCTTCAGCTTTAATAGCTTATGTCAGCATCAGACTCCCCCTAAGCTGATGCATCCAATCACCAAATCTTCAAAAACTTTAGCGTTTGAGTAAACTCTAGTTCAGCATATGTATAGCAATCTTCCAACTCTTCAATCTTGTCTGCAATGTAGAAAGGAGGTTCTACCATGCATCCAATCAAACTCTCATCTTCACAGCAACTTCTCAGCAACATACCGCTTCAATCTGTATACTATAAAACAAAAATCTCGAGAAACCATAAGAATTTTTCAACAAAGTTAAATAAATTATTATTTATTCAAGAGATAGTTAAACTGTATCACAGATTAAGCATTTTCAACTTATCACCAACACACAAAACTTTTTAATCACACACCCTATAAACCGCATGATTTAAAATTTTGAACTCACTTTCTAACACCGTCTCCCCCTATCAGTAATAATTCCTCCAAGAATAACAGTTTTCCGTACTTTAAGAATTTTAAACAGAAAAAGACACTATTTTTGGATTTTTTTTATATTTTCTGAAAGCAAGTAAATAACAAAACAAATAAACACTCTATTTTTATGTGAATCACCGGTAACAAGATCATATCAGCACAATCAAACTGTTTTCACACTATTAGATAATTCGTTATTTAAATTTTTCATGAAAAGCAGTCCAAGACGATTACCAGTATGTTTGTCCACTTAAACAAAATGCATGAACATTTCAAGTACCTTTACCGTATGATACGTTAAGGTAATATTATTACTGATATACTAGTATGTCCCACTTCAGGATATACCCCCGCGATCAAGGTATGCACAAAGATTCATCGTAGTAGGTGAGTATACTGAATTCATCCGTTTTGTTTTCAACGTTTAGATAATTGGTGAACAGGTCAGTACTTCCGTACAGCAAAGAGACCAAAATATCTAACGAGGGCTAAGACAGATACCATTTTTTGGTACGAATTATGCGTTTTGCACATTTTTTTATGACTCTCTAGGAGAGCTTCTTCATTTATGAGATTTGGCATTTTTTTTCTCTTTTAAAATATCCTGGTTGTGCCTAGGTCAGCATGTATCTGGATGCAGCAGAAGGACAACCCTGATATCCCCAGATGAAATATCAGTATAAAGACCCAAAACTTCAGAGTTTGGCAATCTATCAACGCAAGATTTAAGGTCATTAAACCATACACCACTGATGTGTTCCCCACTCATAGTCAGTTCGTTTAGGTTTATATCACATTGGTAAGTTGATTATTTCATGCTTTTTTCCTACTGGTACATCATATGATGAAGCTGCTATCACACTTAAGCAATTTAATTCATTTTGAGTGTGACAGTCTAACTTGCTGATGTACTATCATTTCTTCTTTTTCACACAGTGATAACTCATTTTTAATTTTCTATTTTTTATGTTTTTGATTTTTCAATGTTTTTGTATTTTTGATTTTTAAGAAAACAGTAAACTATTTACAAAATTCTTATGAAAAACCATTTATTCAGGATTCCTCATCCCGTTGAGTTCGACTAAATGTTCAAAGCGAGCTCTATCAAAAGCTTTAGTATAAAGATCTGCCAGATTATCTAGTGTGTCGTCTCAGTACTTTGAACTTCATTTTAAATCAATTAATATTCACATATCAACAATCTCACATCCCCCGTCATGTGCCTAGAGCAGCCATTATCAACATACCATAAGTTGATAATCCTCCTTAGCAGCTCCTGCACACGCCAACTAAGAATCTAGTTAGATTGGGGGACCCAAGCCTTAATGGTCTTGGGTCGTCCAAATTCACCAACCACTTGAACATCCATCCAATGTCCATTACTCCTAACTGGAGTCTTGGATCTCAGACCTGTTGATGGAATTTGATTTTGATTTCCACTAGGTCTTTGGTCCAGAGGGTTCCTATATGTATTTGGACTATTTGACCTTTGGAAATTTTGATTTGGGTACCTTGAATTTTGATTCCAATAAGCATTATTGTTGTAATTTCTAAAGCCATTGTTATAAAAAGTTCGACCACCATTATTTTGGTATCGATTTTGATATTGAGCTTGACTTCTGAAATTATTTGAATTATTATTGTTCATTCTTGGTGAACTGCTTCTAGGTCTCTCATGTCTGCCTGGTGGAGATCTAGGCTGAAATCTTGGTTGATTTATTTGAAAACGAGGAAGTTGTGGAGTTCCTGTTCCAGCCTTATCTACACCAACAGCAACACCCTCTGGTTGCTTGGGAGCAGATTTCTTTGGAGAGTTGGACTCCTTCTCCTGTTTATCACCACTATTCTCTGGTGACTTCTCTCTCTTTCTCTCACTAACTTGTGCTTCACTCTTTTTTGTTAGGACAGCAGCTAGCTACATGTCCTTTGATGTGCACTTGAAGCACGATCTCCTTTTCAAAGACTTCTTAGCTGGAGTCTCTGAGGTAGATCCCTTATCAAATGGTGATGATCCCTTGGATGAACCTTGTTTAGTTTGCTTGGATTCAGATTTTTCTTTGTTTTTATTTTTAGCAAACTCTACATTTGATTCATTTTCAATAACAGTTGTTTCATTTTTCATATCACTACCTTGAACAAAATTAATCTTTTTAACAAAAGCTTGATTTTTATTCTTAGGCGGTGAATTTTTCCTTTTCAAAGGTTCCCTGTTATTGTTCTTCCTAGCATCATCACTCTCAGATCCATCACCTTGACTTGATGTGGATGCGAAACTACTTGGTGCAGATGCCATAAAGTCTGCTAGCTCATCTTCACTAGGCAGGAATGAATAGTCATGACTAAGAGGAGATGGAACTTCATTAAAGCCCTGGAAGCCCACACTTGTCTTGTCATTACTCTTCTTTAACCCTCCCATCATGTGTTTCATAACAAAAGATGAATCTCTGAATTGACTTAATTTCTTTTCAAGTTCAACAATTTTGAGTTGTGCATCTGACAACTCTTTACATTTTTCAGAAATCTCTTTTGTTTTCTCAGCCATCATGTCATGAGCTAAGTCTATGACTTGAAGTTTTTCATTTAGTTTGCAAGTTAAAGCTTCAATTTCAGCTTCATAACCTTTTATCTTCTTCAAGTATGACGATTAATTTCTTTTAGCAAAAAAATTTGATTCTTTAATGTTAGACATCTCACTTATCAAACTTTGGTTTTGTGTTGACAACCTGTCAACCTCACCCTGTAGTTCACGACATCTCAAACATACAGAATTAGATTGTACCTCTTTCTCTTGAACTTCTGAGGTTTCATCAGCAACAACCTGTTCAGCTTCACTCTCTTTCTCTACTTCAGCATCCACTTTTGCTTCAGCATTTTTCACTTCAGATTCAGCATCACTCACAGTAGTTTCAGCCTCATCAACTGGCACTATCTCTGCCATGAATGCCTGAGTGGCACTCTCATTTCCCTGATATCGCTTTTGTAATGCATCCCACATATCCTTTGAATTAGTGTACTTTTTGAAGGTATGCTTGATGCTATCAGGTAAGGACATCTTTATCGCAGCCAAGGCACTCTTTTCAGCCTCATACATCCTTTTATCATTCTCTTGCATGTTCACATACTCTGTTCTACGTGGTCTGCCCTCATAATCATGTGTAGGTTTGTGTACCCATCTTCAATACATATCCACATGCGTGCATCCTGAGATTCAATGAAGGATTTGAAGTTGTCCTTCCATGTAAGATAATTCTCCACCTTCATTATCTTAGGTGCATTCAAATTCATCATGTTTGACATTTTAAACGTTGCAGACTGAGAAAACCGTACAAAATATCTCCGAAAACAGTGGTTACCAAATTACACCTTCAGAATCGTCTCGAAAAGACGAATCCAATGATATATAATGTCAAAACCCGAAATCAGGATTTTCCAGACGGATTTCAACGGTGCAGACGGTTTCTTCAGATGAGTTACGGTTCACTTTCTATTTTCGAAAACGTGAATTTTTAGTTACGCTTGCCAAGAAATCTTCCACCACTTTAATTATGCTGTTAATTTCGCTCAACAGATCAATTTCGCTGGTTATATCGCTGAACAGGTTAATTTCGCTGGTTATGTCAATTTCGCTGGTTATGTTCAATTTCGCAATTACGACGACTGGTAAAGTCGCCAAAAACCGTAGTAATTTCGCTGTGGATAATTACACGGTTACCAAAGTCGCCTTTGGATTTAATTTCGCCGGTCACCGAGGTATCAAGTGTCAAATTCGCTGATCAGTCTGCGAATTTGTTAAAATCGCCTAGTAACTTTGGAAATTCAATCTTTTCGAAACTTTGATGATTTTCTGGATTCCTTAAACAGTTCCTGCAAAATCGAGCCACCAAATCAGCAAACTTTTGACCCAAATTTGATGAACAAACCAAGAACAATCTCTGAATTTCAGCCAAAATTCTTCAAAAACAATCAACCAGAACAATCTCTAAAACCTGCAAAACAGTAAACAAACAATGCAGAAGATCAAAACAGCCAAAAAAATTCGAAAATCGGTATCAAACAAACACAAAATTTCGAAACCCTAATTTTTCAGGTTTCAAAAATTCGAAAATCTCCCTGATTCTGCCAAGCACAATTCTGAACCGAGCCTTCAAGAGCCTAATGCTCTGATACCAAATATAGGTCCCCTAGATGTATGGATCTTTCACAGAATTGTCAATCTAATCAAGAGTGCGGAATCCTCTTGATCAGAATATCACAGAATGAGTAGAAACAGAAATCAGCAATTCACTTTCAAACTGGGTTTCTATTGATTATCAATCTCACAAGAATTACAATCAATCTAAACCCTAAGCAACACTCAAATTCGTCCAAGACAAGTCTCTCACGAAATTTCTCTCTCAAATACAGTTTTGGCTGATTAACCTAAACCCTAAAGCCTAACCTTGTTTATATAACACAAGGTTGCTACTTGGGCTAAGGTTTCCTACATGGACTGCGAATTGGACAAGCCCAATTCGCCCCCATACACCCAATTCGTTGGGTTTGGTTAGCCCAAACATTACAACTAACTATTACAAAGCTAAACCCGCTAACTGTTTATTGTTTAACTAATTACAAGATATCCAAAGACCAAATCTAAGCTGTTGTCACCGAATATGCACCCACACAGATCAATTTAATGTTTTGCAAGGACATTTATGCATGTGAAGACATAGGGAGTACTCAATATGAGTAGGCTTATACCCTCGTCGATTTCCTCTCGACTATGTTGAATTTCCATTCGACTGTGTCAATTTACCTTGACTATGTCAATTTACCTTGACTGCGTCAATTTTACCCTTGACCGTTGTCGATTTACCTCGACTGGGACACCGAAGCACTCAAGTGGTCACATAAGGACCATGAGTGGGGCTCGGCCGTACACGTTAGATCTAACCTTCGTCCTTAATTAAGAGTTAATGGCATTTCAAATTTAATCTATGCTCACATGATCTAATAGTTCATTTCATAGTCAATGCATACCGTTTAAACATTCGTAACATGTATTCCACCCCCGAAAGTTATAAAACCAAAAACAGTTAAGAGAAAAGGGGGACATGAACTCACTGTTTTGCGTTCTTCAGTCCGACATAACTCAAGCTGCTACTAGTGTGCACGACTACCTACAATGTACTACGGTCTATTAGACGAGCAGGTCGTGCCTTGACTTTGTATTAGTTAGTGTCTTTGAATTACGTTTCTTTGTGTCCTTAGTATTATTCCAAGTTATATAATTATTTGTTAAAATAATAAATATTTTAACTTGAATTATATTTATGAACTTTGGAATATTAGTTAAAATAATACATTTTAACTTGTCAAGTTTATGTATTTGTACTGGTATAACTCCCTAAGGATGGGTGTACTTGTATTTGTATTCTTATATTTGTATATTATTGCCATGTATTAGTGTCATATTCTGGAGTGTATTTATACGTACGAGAATACGTATTTTCTTGTAATTGTTAAGTATTCTTATACCTAATTTTGTATGAATTTTTCGGAATAATATTTCTAGTAAAAATACATTAATCTATATTTCCAAAATATATATTTTGAGGAATAGTACTTAGAAAAATTATTTATAATTTTTCCTTTGGCAAAAGTATTTAAAATTTCATACAAGTCCCAAAAATTAATATATTTTCAAGTCTAACTTAGAAAATATATATAAATCCATTTTTTTTTCAAAAATAATATATTTCAAGTTTAGTTAAGGAAATACATTTTCTCCCAAAAATAATATATTTCATGTTTGTTTGAGAAAATATATATATTCCTTCCAAAAATAATATATCTTCTAATAATTCCAAGAAAATACATATATTTTTATTTGCCCGAAATAATACATTTTCTCAAAAATGTGATATATATTGTAATAATTGTAAAAATCATGTTTTTGTTCTCTTGGTCCCCAAAATATTATTTACCAAAAATATACTTGTGAATAAATTTTTCGGAATATATTTGTGAGTTATATTCCTTTGTTCGATTTCACCAATATTTTGTGTGTTCTTTGTATATTCACATTCTTGGAATTTTGGTAATATTTTGGATTGTAATTTTTGATATTTTGATGAGTTATATTATTTCATGTTCTAAAATAATATAACTAATACACATAATATACAAATAATCACACACATGGTGACATCTAAATATGTATTTTCCTAAATTCACATTTAGCCACTTTTATTTATAAAAACCAACCTCCAATATTTATAATTTTTGTGACAAAAATTATGGCAAACTTTATATAAAAACCAAGGTAAAAAATATATTTGTAAATATTTATTTAAAAATATTTTTCTAAGTGTTTGATTTCTAGAAAAATTTTGCCATAGTGTCCCCTTAAAAATGAAGGTTTTCATACTTTCAAAGCATATCATTTTCTTTTAAAATCATCAACAACTCATTCAACACTTACCATGTGCCAAAAATAAGAAATTTACACTATGTCATGAACTTGAAACTTTGTAAAAATTCATAGTAACTTACTAGTGTGTTTAGTAAGCCTAGTTACCCTTTAAAGTGTGGTTGATTCTTTAAAAACATCATTTTTGAAGAATCTAGATCTTTACAACTTATAATCACATTTTCTAAAAATGCTTCTTCTTGGATTTTTCTTGTTACATAAGTGTTTCTACACTTGTTTATCCTCTAAAAACATGGTTGGTTTCTTTAAGAACCAAGATTAAGTAAATTTTGTATTTCTAACTTGGTTTCTTGAAAAATCATTCTTGAAATCTTAGATTTACAAGACTTACAACTCACTTTAATCATTATTTTACAAGAAAACAATATATTCTTTCAAATTCATGATTTATGTAAGGATGATCTATGGATCTTTAACACTTTCATCCTCTCATCTTGCTAGATTATGTTTTTAATCATGATCTAGCAAGATCATATGATAATCTACATCATTTATATAAGTAAACAACAATCAACAAGTATAACAACACATAAACATCAAGATTTCTTTAAGATTTAAGCTTATGTTCATGTTTCATTCTCTTGATTATAAGTGTTCTTTAAGATTAACATCATGTATCTTCTTTTAACCACTTAAATAAGATGTAAAATGAAGAGATTAGTGTTCTTACTACTAGCTCAAGGCTAGGGATGATCAAGAGAAGAAATGAGGTGGATAAAAGCAAATGGTGAAGGTCCTTCAAGTTCCAAAGCTTCCACACTTCCTAACTTTGCTTCTTACACCATATTATCACCTTAGAATATATGGAAAGTGATTAAAAAATGAAGGAAGATGGGAGGGGGTTTGGGCCGTAGCTTTTGGGAGGAAGAAGGAGGGAGTTTTGTTAAGATGGTGAATGGAGATTATGTTATGTTTTAGTGGTTTATAAGAGTATCCTTCCAACATTAGTATAGCATATAGCATAATTGTTGGTATATTCCTCAACATAATCTTATAAAATATAACAAAGAAATCAAGTGTGGGAGCCATGTCCCCTAACCAGCCATCAAATGGGGGGGGGGGGGTAAAGTGTAACTTTTAATAGTAAGTTACTTCATTTAGTTAGGATTCAATGGCGCTAGTTAGGTATTTTATGTATTTAATGTTTATGAGATGTAATATGATGTTCGGTGACCATAACTACCTTTGTAACATAAAAACAGTGCTTCTAGTAAAAATTTGATGTTTCGGGTAGTGTGCGGTTGTTCGTTTCGTTACTGTTCATTAAAGTGCTAAATTGCGCACTTTAGTGTGCTTTATGTTGTTTTTCATGAGAGTTCTGATTCCCGACACCTAGGAAAGTATTCAGGACCATCGAATCACATTTCTGCATTATATTTGGATGTTAAATTGCTGAATCTGTTTATTTTATGCAGAATGTTACAGTTTTAGTGTGTTTCTGGCACTTTCCGGTACCTATGTCATCACTAGGAAGGCAGTTTTGTAATCCCTACTTTCCTACACACTATACTAGTGTAACATTTGGTCCTAGGGCTTATTTTGGGTCTTGACATCATGTCTGTCTAAGTACTGAACTCCCGTCAGTACTTCTAGTTTGTCTGATAACTGTGCCAACTCTGCTTTGTGCATTAATTGAACTATATTGTGTTGTATGTAGTAATGATAAAAGTCTTGCAACATGAAATGCCATTGTATGTATATAATAGTAATCAGAATTTCATTCGTCTTGTAAACTAAATCATGCACAGTTATTAAAGCACAGATTACTGTTTAATTATTTTACGGAATGTATGGAAAAGTGTCAGTTGTCACACCCCGACCACGTAGAACATACAAAACGTGGCGGAAACATCGGGGAGTGTTGTAACAGAATTAATGTTTCACAACCATGGATATTAAAGTTTCGTTTTATTGATTAAAAGTGTTATAATGTCTTAACAAACAAGGAATTACAACATAATTAACTAGTCTTGCATCTTTTATTGTCACTAAAGCCCAAGTCTGCCTATGTGTATCTTGATCATCTTATGCAACAGCTCCTGAAAAACACATGTGAAAATAGGTACGTCAGCATAAAAATGCCTGTGAGATACATAGGTTTTGTGAAAATAAGATTCATGACTTATGTTTGAGAAAATGTTTAGTCATGAACCTTGTTATTTGCTTTGTCTTTAAATCATTTGAAAAACGATAAGATCAGATGATAAGTATAAATAAATGTAAGGTTAAATGAATAACCAAGTAAAATGTGTTTGTATAAGATAAGTCGTTTATAAATCAATGTCTTGTGAAAAGTATGTTATTTGTATGAAATGTTCTATGTCTCAAACTGAAATGATTCAAATAACGTTACGACATGTAATACCATACAAACACTTATATATAGGAAGTACCAGCGGCGTATCCACCATGCTTGTATCATATTACACACGCATCGTTACTTAATCACTTAATCAAACCAAACCAAACAATGTAAAATGTTCATGTCAAGATGTAAATCATGTCAAAATGTCTATGTCAAATATCCAAGTCAAATGTCTATGTCAAATATCCATGTCAAATGTCTATGTTTAAACCAATAGTCAAAAGTCCTTGTATAAACCATGTCAAATGTTGATAGTCCAAAAGTAGTCAAGTAATGTATAACCAAAATGATATGTATGGTAAGTAAAATTAAGACTACTTAAACCATAAGTAAAAATGTACAAAACAAAGTATTGAAGTAAAACTTGGTTTAAATCAAAGTTATGTTTTGTAGAATAATGCATGCTTTACTGATACAAACACTTATGCAGTATGTTAAACGCAAACATTCAAGCCTTGAGACAGCCGGATAACTATGTAAAAGTAAGTTATCAAGAGAATATGTATTCGGATTCGGTCATTCCTTTCATCCCCTTTCCCTGGGATGTCCGGAACGGGATTTGTCAAGTCCTATGGTACCACTACCTACTACCGAGCGGCGTAGCAAATGTTAATGAATGTTATATAGACCCGTTAAACAAACCAAATGTCATACCAAAATGTAAGCATGAGATGAAGATAATGTACCTAGTATGCTAGAGTAAACATACAAGGTAGAGTTGTAAAACAATGTGTCCATATGTTACTGGAACATATGCAACAGAGATGCAATGTAAAATGATGTACTAAGTATGCTAAGTTAACATACAAAGCAGAAAAGTCATGTAAATCAATGTGCTTAGCATGTTATCAGTCAACATACATAGCAGAAAAGTCATGTAAATCAATGTGCTTAGCATGTTATCAGTCAACATACATAGCAGAAAAGTAATGAAATCATGTACTATAATGTACTAACAAACATAGTCGGTATATGATGTGAAAACAGGAAAGCAGGAAAGTAACAAGTAGGCATATGTGTTCCACCCCAAAACAGTTTGGAAAACAGTAAAAGAGGGGTCTATGTACTCACTTGAGATTGCTCAGTTGTCTAAAGATAACCACCAAATAGTGCTAGAGATCTCGGAATCAAACGGCACCTAATATAGGTAACTATGTTAAATAATCGGACCTAAATCGGAAGACTGGGTAGCATTAGGGTTTGTAAACCAAACGAGTGTGGAGACTCGTGTGATATGGTTTAACAAAGCCTACATACTAAATGAAACTTAACCTAACTGCTTACGACCCATTACGACCCGTTTAGGTAGCTTATGCTACTTTAACGCGTCGTTCGCGTGAAACGCGTTCGGACCGCCTAACTAGTCCTATGACAAGTGTTATATGCCTAAACATGTTACATAATCAGTTATGTGACAAAAGTTTAGGTTACATATGCTTAATTACCAATTATACATGAAAAGGGTATTCTGGTAATTTACCTAAGGCATATAAACTACCTATCATACAACTACTTAAACGATGTGACCATAGGGTATAACCTCGGAATGTTATTCCCTACCTACTATGGTCACCTAATGTATTTGGTCGGATCCTAATGATCGACCAAACTGGGTCGGGTTCGAAGGTATAGGCGATTTATTAGATCGCCTACCCTACGACCCTAGACAACGTGGTAATCAGTGGGCATAGTCCCAAGGGACTATAACCAACGTGATTACACTCACGTTGCGAAGTTCAAACGAACTTCGCATTGACCATTACTGGTCAACGCTGAAAGTCAAACAAAGTTTGACTTTCTGACTCGAAAAGCAATAAAATAAGGAAAAGAACGAAAGAATACTTACGAAGGGTCCCCGAATGCTAATCCCGATCCAAGAACTCAGGTATGAAACAATGGTTTCAACTTAGAGCTCTCAAATCAGAATTCTTGTGCAAAATGAGGTTGTGTGGGTTGGGTATTTATAGGAATACCCGAACCGTTAGGATCGTTTCATGGAAAACGTGCCATGATCCAACCCGTACACTTGTCGGAACCTTATGGAAGCTGAAATTATGTTCTTATCCGCTGACTAGACCCGTTTAGAATGTGTGGACACGAATCAATCAGCTGCAACTTGCTAAAAAGACATTGAATCTGGTCCAGATCACTCACTCGCGTAGCGCGACGGGTAGAGCCTTAGGGCTCGCGCTACGTACTGCCTCCCAGTTCCAGAATTGTTTCAAACTTGGCAGAAATGGTCCCTGCACGTGTTTAAGCCCTTTTTCGATGCGTTTGAACCCCGTTAACCTCATTTTAAGGCTCTAAAATGAAGTTAAAGTATAGGGAACTCAAAACATGTTCAAAAATATCTCAGATGATGGTTCGTTTAGTCGTACGAACGCGATGTTCGCTTAATTACGACGGAATGCGCATAAGCGCGAAAAACGATCCAAATGACGAAACGAATGGATTTTTCTTAAGGCGAACACTAAAATATAATGTAGTCATGCTTACATAAATTTTTGGATGTCCAGATGTATTCAGAACGTAAGTTATGCGCGAAAATGCAAACTTGTGCACTTTTTGACACTTTTAGTCCCTGAATGTCCCAAAAGTTTATTTTAGCACACCGAACCTCTCAAAGCCTATTTCTAAGCTATGTAAAGGATATTTAAGGTGTTTTTAACTTATGGTCATGTTCCGGAATGTTCGTTACAGTTCTAATTGACATACTTTCGCAGTTTGTCATATTTAGTCCATGTAAGCTATTAAACTTTGATTTCACCACACCAAACCTTCCAAAACTTATATCTAAGTTATGTAAAGGCTATTTAAGGTATGTTAAGCCTATTTCACTATTCCGGAGTGTTTGTTGGATTAAACTGGTTATATTTACGCATCGGTGCGCGTATAACCTTCCAGAAAGTGATTTAGAGTTTGAATTTGAACAAGAATTGATATGTGCAAATGATACACATATTTTTACAAATCCCAAGTATGAAATATAATATTTCATTGGTTTGGTATTTGTTTGATGGCCGTGAAGGCACAGGTGTTACATCAGTTGTCACACACCACCCAACCCCCCCCCCCCCCCTGCAAAAAAAAAAAAAATTATACCTCACCAAAAACCCCCCAAAAAACCTAACCCCCCCCCCCACCCCCCAAAAACCAAAAAAAAAAAAAAAATCTAACCCCCCCTCCCCACCCCCACCACTCAAAAACCTAACTCACCCCCCCCCCCCCCAAAAAAAAAAACCCTAAAAAAAATCTATAAAAAAAAAAACTAAACACCCACCCCCACCCCACCACCACCCAAAAACCTAAACCCCCACCCCCTTGGCAAAAAAAAAACTTTTTTTTGGTGGGTGATGGGGAGGGGATGGGTGGGGGTGGGGTGAGGTGAGGGATTAGGTTTTTGGGTGGTCGTGGATGTTTAACTTTTTTTTTTTTTTTTTTTTTGTAGTGAGTTTTTTAGGAGTCTTTGTACCCTTCTTACAATTAGGAGCCTTTGTATTTGATCCTAATCCCCATTACCAATATTTCACTTTATTACATGTACATCAACACCCTTTATACCATCCAAATAGCATATTACATCATAAAGTGACAAATATAATCAAACAATCAACCACTAGATATAACTAACCAAAACATATGTATATGGGCCTACTTCATCATTTAAAATCACAAACTTTTTGTACAAAACACGTTATATCATGGTTATACATAATGATGCACATGTGTATTCTTAATAATGGTAATGTAGAAAGTAGTGTATTGCTGATGGTAATATAAATGAAAGTGATTTTTTCTACTACTGGTAATATATTACGGAATTTGTCCAAGAAATGATACATACGTACATGTGCATCTATAACTGTTACTCGAAAAAAAAGTTTTTTTAACGAAATATAGCGATTTTTTTAGAAAAAAATATTAAACAAAAAAATTGTGTGTTTTTTGGATTTTTTTTAGGTATTTTTTTGTGTTAACATTGATTCTCATGATTCTCGCAATAAAGGTGATTCTCAAATGAACCCTACCCTAAACAATAAAAAGACACTGAAGAACGATAAAAGTGTGAATTGCTTCGATAAAGATAGAGACAAGTGCTTTGACTAAAATACTTTGAAAAGTAAATCTCTTATTCATTTTAGAGTAAATTATGTTTTTAGCCCCCGTGGTTATATCACTTTTACTATATTAGCACAAAATAAGAATTTTTAACATATCTGCCCCCATGGTCTCTATAACTAACCATTTTGTCCCCTAAGTCTAACCATTTTGGCCCCTATGGTCTCTATAACTAACCATTTTGACCTCATGATCTATAGACTTAGGGGCCCAAATGGTTAGTTATAGAGATCATGGGGACAGATATGTTAAAAATTCTTATTTTGGGCCAATATAGTAAAAGTGGTATAACCACATGGGCTAAAAACGTAATTTACTCTTCATTTTATTTTATGTTTTGTTCAGCAAGTTAACTTTAAGAATAAGTGGACTAAAAGAATTAGGAACTTAGACGATGTGTAGGAATTGTTACTCTTTTTGTCCAGTTTCAGGGATCCCCATCTTGTAGATCTTATGATTTATTATTGACGTTATGCTTGTGGATTAGACTAAATGAGGTAAACCAATAAAATTCTTTTATTAGAATTGTTTTAATATGTTTACTGTTGCTAATTAGACTAAATTCTAAAGATGGGGGTCTACATAAATTAATTCAATAACCAAATTTTAACTGTATATCAAAGCATCAATCACTTATTTAATAATCTTAAAGTCAATTATCATAACTCGTTGGTCAAAAAAGAAGAAAAAAACTTATATGCCTAATAGATGTTAACATTTGTAAATATGAATACTGCTTTCTCATTTCCAAACTAAATCCCCAATAATATCAGTTGAAAGATAGAATAGTTATTTGAAAACGAAGGCTATTTTGAAAGATGGTAGAAGAATAAAAGTAGGGACTACCTAGAAAGGCCTAAATGGATCACATAACGTTCTTTGTCTAGAAAGGCCTAAATGGATCAAATAACGTTCTTTGTCTAGGTATAGAAAGTTCATGTCACCTCATACAAAATTGGGTCACTTTCGTAAAAAAATAAAGGCAATTTTATCGATATATATCATGAAAATCCATGTACGTTTCCTTGTAAAATCTAACTATGTATAGGACAATCAATATATCCCATGACTCAAGTCTTGCTCGGAACAAGTTTTCTTGAAATTTTCTCGATTTGGAAAGGAGCCGACTCAATTTGAAAACGAGTCAAGCTCAAGTTCGCCCATGCTTTGGGTTAGTTCGTAGACAATCCTATTGCAAGTATACAATCTCTAATAAAGGATATTACATGTAGGAACTAGGTTCACCTGCACTCTCCGCCCTAGCCAATGACGTGCGCCATGCGTTTAAGGAGCTCGCGTCGCATCGACATGCGACATGCCATGGCATCCGCCTACGCCACCCAAGAGTGTTCCATAAGCGGACCCGCCATGTATCTGACCACCCACTCATGGGCAAAAATACAAAAGCGGTGTGCGAAGTTCAAAGTGCGCCACATTCGGCCTATAGCCCACGTCACGCATGCATATGTGCGGCAGGTGCGATACACTAGTGTTTGCCTTTAAGATAACAATTTACAAGGAGTGATCCTCCTTATATACTACTTTAAGTTTTGTCATCCTACCTATGTGGGACAAGTTGACAAAGTTCAATTCAATTTTGTCATCTATGTTTGTTCCAGATATACAACTTCAAGATTCGATATCTCATTCATTTTAGCTCCATTTTGAAAATAGTTTGGTTTGTTATGAAGTTTTCACAACGTAGAACACAAATCTACAAAATAATTATTTATACAACACATATAAATATTATTATAGGTGTCCAAAATATTTAGTGAAAAACTCATTTTCACTAAAATTTCCAACATTACTATTACTATTACTATATATAACAAATGCCGTGGATGCTTATGAACAGTTCAGCAATTAGCCAATTTTCTACCTTTATTTACTATACTGCCACTAAGATGATAATTTGTTGAGATCGGGATATTTTGTGACATGTACATTTTCCCCTATAACAATTATTTTAAGTAAGTGAGAAACTCTACGAATCATATGAAAGGTGTTGGAAATATCAAATGGAGAAGTAACTAAATTCTACCGTCAAATAACATGATAACTTTTTAAGAATATGTTACATAAATAAGTATTAGAGGTTCATTCTAAATTCCAAATTTATTAAAAAAAACATATATTACTAATAGTAAATAAAATGTTTTACAAAGTTCGCATTTGTCTATGTTAGTGTTTTACGTAACGTGGCGTTCGTGTTTTTCTTTTACGATTTTTCAGGTTTTGGTCGTTGTTTGCTTACTACTTATCATGGTTTTACAACTCACGCCCCCACAACGCGGGGGTTAAACACTAGTTACATATATAAACAGTAATGACATAACTGTTAATTTTTTTTTTTTTGTTTTACAGAACATACGTAATGATGACTTGTTAACTAAATATGTAATTGTGAAATGTAGTCTCTTACTCCCCAAAAGGGAACTCTTAAAGAGTCAAGAGAAGAAGGTGAAAGGCGAATCTGACTAAGCGTAGAACAAGTTCTCCACTTCTAACAAGTATCCCACCATACATCCAATATCCTTTTCTTCCAAGACTTAAACACCAAAATTCAACGGTCAAAAGTCAAAAGTCAAAATTCAAAACCTTCTTTATATTCTGAAAATATATGCATTAATACGCAATGGTATCATTATTTTCATACTTTAATCTGTAAGATTAAATATATTACGTATTAATATTTAATATATAGCCATTATAATCATTTACATAATAGATATCAAAATACATAATAACCTATTAAATAATTAGTTGGTAATTGTTGATGGACCATATTACCCTTATTAACTAATTAGGTTTCCTCCTGGGTGCTTATATAAAGAGAATTAAGTGGAGGTTAAGGGGTTTACTCAGTTACACAATTAGACACAACCCATTAGCCATAACATCAATAATTCGACCTCCTCTCCTAATCGAATCCCCTATTCGATTTCTAAGTCCCCATCATCAGTCAGCACCCTAAGGAGGAACCCGATCACGATGACAAGCATGTCGAACTCCATTACTGGATTCTCCACTGCACTTTCTGCTGTGACAGGTATGTTTTATTGTTTTCCTTCATGTACAAGCAGAACTGAACCAACATGTGGTATCAGAGCATATGTTGATTAGTCGGTTCTGTTTCGTATCCGTAAGTCTTGATTAAATCTGGAAAACAGACTTGAAAAACCATAACAGAATCCGTTTTCTGTCATCCGAAATATCATTCCGGATGCATTACGGATGAGTTTTTCATATTACTGCATCCGAGATGCCATTCCGGATGAAATAGATGTCATTCCGGATCCATTACGGATCAGACATTCATCCATTATAACTGTTCCGAAATCAAAAGTTCTGATTTCGGATGAATGTTTGAGTAATTTTATTTAGGGTTCATCATGTTCTTAGTTAAAATTCGAAATATCCCTTATGTTTTGGAATATGATTTGAATTGTGGAATGTTTTCTTGATTTTGATCTAATTCTATCTAATAAGTTTTCGAAATCTGTTAATAGAATAAACAGATTATGATTTTCGAAATTTACTGATAAAATTAGATAAATGATAAAATAGGAAACTCTATCACAATCCCAAATTTTTCGAATTTTCAGTTATGTTATCGCATTAACAAGCTTGCAGAACACACTTCGGATGGTCATTACGGATAAGCATTCCGGATGGACATTGTTCACCCATTACGGATCAACAACTAAGCATTTCGGATGAACATTGTTAACCCATTACGGATCAGCAACTGACTGATCATTCCGGATGAACACTCGCTCACCCATTACGGATCAGAAATTGACTGATCATTCCGGATGAACACTTGTTCGCCTATTACGGATCAGCAAATAAGCATTTCGGACTAAGCATTACGGATGATCCAAAAGGACTGACCATTTCGGATGAATTTCGGACTAAGCATTATCATCCGAAAGCATCCGAAATGCATCACGGATCATCAAGAACTGACCATTTCGGATGGATTTCGGACCAAGCATCATCATCCGAAATCATCCGAAATGACTACACTTACACATCTGTCATCCGAAATCATGAGTGTTCATAAATTTTAGCTGTTTAATGTGAACTAAAAATTTTTACTTAGTTGAAATGACCAGTTCGATCCGCGCTAACGGGTGGTTTGCTATTAAATAAATGGTTTTGTAATTTTACTTAGTTAATTAATCAGAATCAGATAATGTTTTTGCAAAACCAAGATAGCTTAACTTGAATGAGCTTTTGATGTATCATTTCTGGCCAAAGCTGACTTGATACATCTACTTATCGTTCAAGTATTACGAAAGCTATGTTGTGTGTGCATCATAAGCATGAATGTCTTAATTTCTGGCCAAAGCTGATTTAATTCATTCATAGATGGCATACTCAACAAGTGCATAACTAAAGTGATTGTTTCAATTTCTGGCCAAAGCTGATTTGTTACAACCACTTTGCACATGTGCTTAAATGATTACACTTCTGGCCAAAGCTGTTTTGTCTTCGTTTAAGTAGAATTTTTTAGCTAAGTCTATTATTTTGATGTTAGTAATAGACAATATCACAGCTTCATAATGTAAAATGGTCATTATTTATGCCTGCCTTAGTTTAACGTGCCCTTAGATCACATTATGATTTCTTCCTTAGTATCATAACTTGCTCATCTTATTTCCACTATCAGCACCCAACTGCGGGATTCCACCTTTGACTGGTGATAACTTTGCTGCATGGAAGGATGCTCTCATGCTTACACTTGGATTGCTGGATTTCGATTATGCTCTGAGAGAGAATAAGCCAGCGGACCTTACCACTACTAGTACTGCTGCTGAGCAGTTAACTCATGACAAGTGGACTAGGTGTAACCGCATGTCTCTCATGTTTATGAAGCAGTCCATAAGCAATGCAATCAGGGGAGCCATTCCTGATTCTGAAGATGCTAAAACCTACTTGGAACATGTGGAGGCTCAGTTCAAGGGGACGTCTAAAGCACACGCTAGTACTCTTATTCTCAAGCTGGTGACAACTAAGTATGATGGGAGGAGCGGCATTCGCGAGCACATCATGATGATGAATGACATGGCCAATAAGCTGAAGGGGCTGGAAATGAAAATCAGTGATGGTTTCCTTGTTCATTTCATCATTACTTCGCTTCCTTCGTCCTTTGAAGCATTCAAGATCAATTACAACACTCAGAAGGACAAATGGACGATGAGTGAGCTGGTCGCCATGTGCGTACAGGAGGAAGAGCGTATGAGGATGGATCGCCATACTGATGTTGCCAACTTCACTACCTCCAACTCTAAGAAAAGGAAGAACAATTATCAGAGGAAGGATGCTTCAAAAGTCCAAAGGCCTAACCCTCATCCTAATACAAGTGCACCCTCTAGCTCTAAGAACTCCTTAGGCAGTATCCGCTGCAAGTTCTATAAGAAGACAGGACACATGCAGAAGGAATGCCCTGACTTTAAGGAGTGGTTGGCTAAGAAAGGTAACGATTATTTTATGATACTTGAGTCCTATAATTTAAGTGTTCCTGCTAATTCTTGGTGGTTTGATTCTGGTTCTATGGTTCATGTTACCAATTCAACTCAGGGATTCCTTTCAATCCGGAAGCTGGAAAGAAACCAAAGAACGCTTAAGGTTGGGGATGATCGAGAATTAGAAGTGAAGGCCATTGGAACATTACAATTAGTTATGAAAACTGGTTTATGTATTAAACTTTATGATACCTTATATGTTCCTGAGGTAACTCGGAACCTTGTATCAGGACCAAAGTTAGACATGGACGGTTTTATTGTTTCCCATGGTCATCGCCAACTCTCTATCCTCTATGATTCTGTTCTTTATGGTACTGGTGTTCTGGATGGTGGTCTCTATAGATTAGAACTAGAAGATAACTTTTCCAAATCTTTGTTGTCATATAACATTAATGAATCACTCACAAAGATGGAAGAGAAACGAGACTTAGAAACTTCATCCATGTTGTGGCATCAGCGTTTAGGCCACATCTCAAGAGAACGATTAAATCGTCTCGTAAAGGATGAAGTCTTACCTCATATCGATTTCTCTGATTTTGGAACATGTGTCAAATGTCTTAAAGGTAAAATGACATTAGCGAATAAGAAAGGTGCCACTAGGAGCTCTAATTTATTAGAACTCATTCACACTGACATTAGTGGTCCCTACCAAATCGCTGGCATAACAAGACATACTTCATTTATCACTTTCATTGATGATTATTCTCGTTACATGTACTTGTATCTTATTAAGGAGAAATCTGAATCTCTTACAACTTTTAAAGATTATAAGGCTGAAGTTGAAAAGCAATTAGATCGTCAGATTAAAGTTGTGAGATCAGATAGAGGCGGTGAATATTATGGAAGACATACTGATGTGGGTCAAGCTCCTGGTTCATTTTATGAGTTTTGTAAGGGCCAGGGGATTGTGAACCAATACACCATGCCTGGTACACCTCAGCAGAATGGTGTCGCTGAAAGAAGAAATCGTACCCTTATGAACATGGTGCGCAGTATGTTAGCCAACACTAATTTACCATTATTCCTCTGGACTGAAGCGTTAAAAGCAGCTGTTCATATACTCAATAGAGTTCCTTCTAAGTCTGTCCCTAAAACTCCTTATGAACTTTGGACATGAAGGAAACCGAGTCTTAAATATATGAAAGTATGGGGCTGCATTGCTGAAGCAAAACTTTACAATCCTTTCCTAAGGAAACTTGACCCTAAAACAGTTACCTGTTTCTTTATCGGGTATCCTGAGAACTCTAAGGGTTATCGTTTCTATTGTCCTTCCCATGTCACCCGTATTGTTGAAACCAAGCGTGCCGCGTTCCTGGAGGATTTCAAGGTCAGTGGGAGCAGTACCAACCCTTACGAAGAATTGCAAGAAGTACAAGACGCGGGGGGAGAGACTCGTCGCTTACCATTACTCCGATTACTCCTCTTGTACCCAATGCAACTACTGTACCTGAAGCTACTGCACCAACTCCAAATTCACCTCTACAATCAGAACCCATTATACCTCATGACGAAGGCACATCAAACACTCATAACCACGACAACGCTGAACCCGATATTCCACTCAGGAGGTCATCTAGGCAAAGAAGGCCTACTAATATGGATGATTATGTTACCTACCTGACTGAAATGGATCCTGGAAAGCTCAATGATCCTATCTCTTACAATGAAGCCATTAGCAGTGATCAGCCTTCTGAATGGAATAAAGCAATGATTGATGAGCTTGAATCCATGAAGAAAAATGACGTTTGGGATTTGGTAGAATTACCCAACGGAGCCAAACCCGTAGGATGTAAATGGGTATTCAAAACAAAACTGGATCCGAATGGGAACGTTGAACGCTACAAAGCGAGATTGGTTGCAAAGGGCTACACTCAGAAAGAGGGAATTGATTATCAAGAGACGTTTTCACCTGTCTCTCGTAAAGATTCATTAAGGATCGTCATGGCCCTAGTAGCTCATTTTGATTTGGAGTTACATCAGATGGACGTTAAAACCGCTTTCCTTAACGGAGATTTGGACGAAGATGTTTACATGAAACAACTTGAAGGCTTTAAACCTGAAGGTGAGGAGCATCTAGTCTGTAAGTTGAAGAAATCCATTTACGGGTTAAAACAAGCATCACGTCAGTGGTACCTCAAGTTTGATGAAGTCATGAAGAAGCAAGGTTTTATGAAGAATCAAGTGGATCAATGCACCTACCTCAAGATGAGTGGGAGCAACTTTACTATACTTGTCCTTTACGTAGATGATATTCTATTGGCAAGTAATAGTTTAGACATGTTGCATGAGTCGAAGCGGTTACTTTCGCATAACTTCGACATGAAGGATCTCGGAGAGGCTTCTTACGTCATTGGCATCGAAATTCACCGAGATAGACACAAAGGGATCTTAGGATTGTCCCAAAGGGCCTACATAGATCGTGTCCTTACACGATATAACATGCAACAGTGCAAACCCTCCGTCGCTCCAGTAGTTAAGGGAGATGTTTTCGGTTCATTCCAGTGTCCGACAACAGAGGTTGAGAAGGAGCAAATGAGCCAGATACCTTACGCGTCAGTAGTCGGGAGCTTGATGTATGCTCAAGTCTGTACTCGCCCAGATATCGCTTATATTGCTGGAATGCTAGGCCGTTATCAGACTAATCCTGGCCTAGATCACTAGAAAACAGCTAAGAAGGTACTTCGATATCTGCAAGGGACGAAAGACTATAAACTGACTTATAGAAGAAGTGATCATTTAGAAGTGGTGGGCTATTCTGATTCTGACTTTGCAAAGTGCAAAGATGACAAGAAATCCACTTCGGGCTATATCTTTATGTTAGCAGGCGGCCCTATCTCATGGAAGAGTCATAAACAACAGTTGACCACAACTTCCACAATGATGGCAGAGTACATTGTTGTTTATAACGCAACCTGTCATGGAATGTTGCTTAGAAATCTGATCACTGGACTCAAAATTGTTAATTCCATTTCTTGACCATTGAAGCTTTACTGTGATAATTCAGCTGCCGTTAGTTTCTCGAACAGTAACAGTTCGACTGGAGCTGGTTTATATCTCGATACAAAATATCTGTTCGTACGTGAACGAGTTGAGGAAAATAATCTTTGTATCGAGTATTAGTACTAAGGATATGCTTGCTGATCCGATGACTAAAGGTCTCCCTCCTAAGGTTTATGAAGAACATGTTCGTAATATGGGATTTAGTAAAGACCTTATTTGAACATATTGTACTAGCTTATGTTTTATGTTAATGAAATTTCCTCAGTTTGATTTTGTATGTCTCTTAGAATATGTTCAACCGGTATAATGGCATATTGACAAATAAGGTTACAAATCAAACAAAGGGCTTACGCGTATTTTGATCATAACGATTAGGTTTTAAATTAAGGCTATAATATGATTAATGGGGGTCCTGAGTCGCATAATGATTCAACGGCTGTATTTCTCTGCTATGGTACTTGTTTAAGGCTAAAATGAGTGTTAACTCCTGATCAGGCTTATCTAATACTCATAGTAAATGATTACTCGGCTAAGTGGGAGAATGTAAGATTAAATATATTACGTATTAATATTTAATCTATAGCCATTATAATCATTTACATAATAGAGATCAAATTACATAATAACCTATTAAATAATTAGTTGGTAATTGTTGATGGACCATATTACCCTTATTAACTAATTAGGTTTCCTCCTGGGTGCTTATATAAGGAGAATTAAGTGGAGGTTAAGGGGTTTACTCAGTTACACAATTAGACACAACCCATTAGCCATAACATCAATAATTCGACCTCCTCTCCTAATCGAATCCCCTATTCGATTTCTAAGTCCCCATCATCAGTCAGCACCCTAAGGAGGAACCAGATCACGATGACAAGCATGTCGAACTCCATTACTGGATTCTCCACTGCACTTTCTGCTGTGACAGGTATGTTTTATTGTTTTCCTTCATGTACAAGCAGAACTGAACCAACATAATCACTGATGAAATTTAAATGTTTTGATATAATAATTAACATTGATAGTTTTCCTTAACATTATTAAGTGGTATTCCTGGTTCACTTAAAAACATGTTTAGGTGCCAAGATGAATTCGTTGTTACTAATCTTATCTTATAATTATGATATAAATAAACTATTAATATATTTTTTAATCCAAACATATAATTTAAAACTATAAATACGATACTAGTTTTACCTTGTACTAGTTAAAATGCTGACATCTAGTAACCTTAATCCATTTTTTTAACGGCTAATTTTCACCTTAAATACTTGAATTTTTTACCATAAGGGTGTTGTTGGAAAAGTTATTTACCAAAATAGGTGATTTGAAAAATAATTACTAAAATAGGTGTTTTGTAATGACTTTTTTTCCCAAATTAGTGAGGGTGAAAAAAATATTTACCAAAATGGGTGAATTAAAAAATATTTATTAAAATGAGTGTTTTTTTAATTTCTTTATTAGTAACTAATCTACGAATAATTTTTCCTTTTTTTTCAAATAACCTAATATGTTTAAATTTATTTTTCTCCAAACAATTACTCTTTATTTTTTTTTTACTTTTTAACTAACCAAACTTAACGCCTTTTCTTTTATCTCCTTTTAAATTTATGTAAGTTAAATTATTCTAATATATGGTTTACTCCTATAATTTTAGAGATGTAAACGATCACTAAAGTAGTACGTTCATGTTCATTTATTTAATTTTACCCGAACAAACAATCGAACCCAAACATGATTTTCTTTTTCGTAAACGAGACGTATTCATGTTTACATTAACTAAATGAAATAAATGTTGTCCGTGACTATTAAATAATATGTTGATAATAAAAAATAATAATAAGTATCGAGTTGGCCAATGAAATTATGAACCAATCAATCTACGTAAATATTTTGCCCAATGGTTGTTAATAAAATTTGTGTAACTTTAGAAAACACTATGTTATGGGTTTTTATTTGAACTTGTAATCAACTACGTGGACAATACTAAATGAAAAATTACCCTAAAAAAATTAAATTAGAACAGTAGATGAGATGTATTAGCATTTAAAATAAAATGAATTCAACTATCTCAAATTGTTTTAACATGAGTTTCATTATTAAAAAAAAGAAAAAAATATAAAAATTAATAAGTTAATTAAAAAATCTATATAATGAGTTAGATTGAAGAAAATAATATAAATGTGATAGGTTGATTAAATAAAAGTAGCAAAATTATAACATATTATTTAAAAATAAAGAAATATAGAAAAATACCCATTTTAGTAATTATTTTTCAAATCACCCATTTTGGCAAATAACTTTTCCACAATAGATAATTTCTTTTGACCACTAGACTATAACCTAAGTGGGTTTAATCCACTTCTATCCTTTGATTTTGCTACTCCATCTTTTGAGATACCTTTGAGCAAAATAGATCCTATGATCAACTAAAGGTTTTTGTTATAAATTTGAAGTTATCGTATCACTAAATTTTATAATTCTAATTTATGTGAACATCAAGAATATTGTTTATTGTGAAATTTCGTCACATGTTGCAGCGAGAATTCGGTCTGCATCATTCAGTCTATAATAATATCAGAACCCTAGTGACACTCGGTATACTAACTAAAACAGAAAACTCAAAAAATACAGTCGTGATACACCCAAAATGATACTTTACATGTGTTTTACCGATGTTTAGTCATAATCATAATCGACGTGATACCGATATTATTGAGACGGTATCAGTTCAGTTCGTTATGGTATCGGTACAGTATTGACACTCTTTATGGCGTAGGATAAAAAAAAAAAAAAACAATTACTCTATTAAAAATAAATAAAATTATGTTGTCAAACAAAACAAATCAATTAAGTTTGTTTAGTTCGGTTTTGAACAAAACTTTTATCGAAATGCAGATTAAAATTAGCATGTTGCAACAAAAAATTCAAACTTTTAGAAATCATTAAATTATATTTTATTAGCATAACGAAAAGGGTAGGCAACGTCAATTTATATAAGAAAAACTAATGTTAGGCCGTATTTGTGTTTCGAATATTTATACATTACCATTCACACAAAAAAATAGTATGCAGTGAGGCATAGATAAAAATTAGGCATGTCGTAACAACTGAAATCCCACCATTTGATCTTGTTTTACATGATTAAACATTGAAAACACTTTATTCTACAAAGTAACACACTAGAAGTGCGAAATCTATCTAGTAAGATTGGTTTATGCACACGAAAGCTAATACATGTTGTCTATTGATCTGTGACAATTTTGACAAAGTTTCGCATGTAAACGTTACAAATCAGAACAAGATGTATGAAAAGTTACGTACCCAACCGCATGAGTCACCTATTTATAGGTGCATGACTCATGCGTTTACAATAGTAAACGCATGACTCATGTGCTTGCACATACATAAATGCATGACTCATGTGCTTGTACACACACAAACGCATGACCTATAACGTTAAACCCACCTATGAGGTTAACCTTCAAACGCATGACTCATGCGTTTGGTTTACATAGAATGCAAAAGTCTGTGTGAGTGCATAATGTCTGCAGCCTACGTCAAGGTATCGTGTCATGTAAATCTATACTTAAAAAGTACAACACTTGGAAACATATTGTACAACTCCTATGCAGGTTAATTTTTGAGCTCCACTCAAATTTTGAAATCCCAAACATCTCGCCTGTTCACTTCTCAAATTTTGGTTCCCCTTCCATCTGATCTCAAATCTAAAATCTCAAATTTCAAAATTTCAAAACCTTATCATTCTCTTTCTCTTATGTGCCATAGTGAAGAAACTCCTACAATCCAGCAGAAAATGGACCCGATCGTTCTTCTACTTGACTCTATTTGCTACTAATCTTGATTCTACCAAACAGACTAATAGTATCTCATCACAAAATTACTGTCAAGAAGTATAAGGATCTTCCTCTACGATTCAATTACGACTGAACATTCAAGATCCTTTAGGTTAACTTAATCCCTTCGACCATAAATGGCGATTTCTGGTTATTTTAGGGTTTCTGCGATATTGGATCTATGTTCCTTTTTTTGTTGATTTTACTATTGACTTTGCTACTTTGTTGCTTGAATCTGTGAAATAATTAATGACCTTGGAGCATCAATAATGTGCTCGATATTAAGGTTTTATTTTGGGGGATTTTTGTGTATATGTTTTATTTGGCAGGTGTGATGTCACACCCTGGCTTTGCGGAAGCGTGGTTAATTTGGTGTGACTTCTTAATACCATAGCTTAACCATAACAAAGCTATATGAAATAAAACCATGCAAGATCATCCATTTAATTAAGTTTTAAAAACCAAATACAACAACATTGTCTCAACGGAAACACATCCTAACGACATTGTTCAACAAACACAAACATCAACATGACATAAACACAGTTTAAGGACTGTGACTTGTCCAGGAAAGAGTCACATTCCCCAAACCCGGATGACCTCGTAACTAGTGCAGCGGGAAAACGTGTCATACCGCGCCAGATCCTTTAATTCCCTGAAATTCATGTAAGTTGAAAAATCAACAATAATGTTGAGCGAGTTCATGTGTAAGTGAGTAAATAAACCTTTGTAAGTATAAAAATCCTGGTATGTAGCAAATAAGGAAAAAGAGATCACCAATGGTTTGCAAGGCCATTGATATGTGTGAAGTGCAAGTAGGAAGACTCAAACCTAGCAGATTTAGCGATGGGTACAAAGTCACCCCGAGGTCCGTTCTGTTTGGGCCTGGGGCTGGGCTCGCTACACCCAGATAGATCTACCGCTTACGTCCCTCGGTCCTACAATGAGGATTAATGGCCTCCAGTTCCCGCCTACCCACTCACATGAACTAAGTAGTAACCCTCCTTACGCTAACCATACCATGTAAAAAGTACTCGTAATCATAGTAACATGTATTACACCCCCGCAGTTTAGAAAACTTAAAACAGTTAAGAGAAAAGGGGGACATGAACTCACAGTGGTGCGTCTCTACCAAGTATACCTCCAAATCAAGCAGCTGTGTGACGACCTACACGTACTAACTCTATTAGACGGACGGCCGTGCCTTAGCTTTAAGGTTTAAGTTTTCGGGAAATAGTTAGACAACTATTTCGTGTTTACATTCTGTATACTTGGTAATCATTTTCCTTCCCAAGGATGGGGGATTTAATACATGTGTGTTCGAAATATATTATTAAGTCTCACTTAAAATATATTTTATTTCTAACTCCAAAATATAAATATTCTTCTCAAAAATATTATATTTTAACTCATATGATTTTCCCAGAATAATACTTTGTCAAAATTACGCGTTCATAAATATTTCTTTAAATTGCGTAAGTTTCGTTTTAACGATCGAGTGGTAATAATAATTACCGGTGTAACTTATATATTTATCGTAGAGGCGTTCGTATTATTTTGGATCCATTATCATTCGATAGTATTATTTTTACCCTAAAAATAATACTAGTATTTTCACAAAATAATCATAAACACACATCAAGTGACTTTATGAAAAATATATACTAAATATATATTTACCAAGTTTTATTTTGTGAAATCCCACCTCCGATGTTTTGTAAATAAAGTCGTGGCGAAATCTATAATTTGAGAACAAGTCGAAAAGTATTTCTAACACTTATAGTGAAAATATTTCTAAGTGTTAGGTTTTTGGAAAAATTTCGCCAGAGTTTCCCCTGTAACTGGAGGTGGCCACACTTTTAAGCGTATCATTTTCTTTCATAAATGAAACCAACATTCTTTTCATTCGATCAAAACAATGTCCAAATAACAAACTAGTAAATAAATATGTATATCGCATAAATTACATGAACTTGTGATTTATCCAAAATACGAAGTAAATCCTAATATTTTTAGTGGATCTTTTGTATAAACCAATCCCGGTTTCGTAAAATCCTTGTTTTTAAAGGAATTCCATCTTTACAACTTCTTGTAAAATTTGACAAAACAATTTCCTTGTCGAAACTTAGTGTTACACAAGTGTTTACACACTTGTGTGTTTACTAAAATCATTCTTGTTTATGAAAGATCCGTCTTTAAAAGTATGTTTTCTCGTGACTCGTGGTCCTTTGAAAATACCGCTTGTAAATACGTAGATCTACTAGTTTTAAATACTATTTCACAAGCAAAATCGCTTTTACACAAGTTCATGATTCGTGTGTGGTAGAGTTTCATCCTTTAACCCTTGTTACTTCCAAAACAACCTTATGTCATGATCCATGATCATGACCAACCCGGGTTAAATGACGATCTGAGCTACCACAACATAGATCGGGTCCAAATAATCACACAAATCAATTACTACAAGTTTTACACAACATTCAAGCTTTTAACCACCATTACTAGCATTTTTAGTAAACTTTTGTGTGTCATTTTGTAAGATTACGAGTTTTAACCGTTACAAATCATATTAACCACTTCAAAATAGTTCGAGAGTGTGATTCAAGCAACTTACTCCTAGCTCGAGGCTAGGGAAGAATCTAGACGCAAAATGAGTGGATAAAAGCAATAGAGTGAGGTCCTTCGCCTTCCGAATGCACCAAGCTTCCTTATACAAGATCCTTAACACTTGTAGATACTTGGAATTGCTTGATCAAAATCGAAAATGGGTGGATGGTAGAGGGGGTGTTCGGCCGAGAGCCTTGAGAGAGGGAGAGAGAGGTGTGAAGTTGAGTTTGTGATGGAATGAGTATAATGTGCTAAGCTTGGAACTTATAGACAATTAGCATGAGTATTAACCAAAGGATTATGTGCTAGCTAGATATTAGGCACACTTGATTATTATAATCAACAAATAGGACAAGGGTGTCCCCCCTAGGGGACGGTTTGGTTGAGGGGGGGGGGGTCCCTAGTTCAAATCCAACCATCTAGTTAGTTAAGTGATTAACCCGGTTACTAGTGTGTTGTGCTTTACAGTGGGTGTTAGGGTATTCAGGGACCCTAACTGGCTCAGAAAAAGAAAAATAATGTTAATGAGAATATCTTTATGTTCCGGGTAAAGTCCGGTTGTTCGGTTGGGTAGAGATCCGTTAAAGTGCTTAACAAAGCTTTAAAGTGTCGTTATTATTATTTTTAGTGACACAACTTATTCCTGACACTTTGGAAGGTGTCTAGTAACATTTTTCTCATGTTTTGGCACTTTATTAGTTAGCTAAAAGCTGGATTGTTTATTAAAGTGCTGAGTTTTTGTGCTTAGAGCACGTTTTAGGCACATCCAGTCATTGTAACTTAGTCCTAGAGACGCAGTTCTACAACCCTTGTATCCCTACACTCACCACTAGTGTAGTAAAATATTTCTGGCTCATACAGGCCTTAAAGGCAGTGTCTGCCTGATGCTGGCTTTATCAGCATGTTCAATAGGTTATCCGTTTATAATGCTACTGTGCTTTTTGTGCATCATGTTTGTCACTAAGGTTCAGCATGTAAATAATGTAGTGACGGTATGTAAAGTATGATGCAGGTATATGCATGTATCAGAAATCAAGTAGCAGTTCATCAGTAATTTCAAACAAGAACAGAAATTAAGCAGTAATTAATTATTAATTAAGTCGTACGGATACCTGGTTTAGTGAGGGTTGTC
The DNA here is from genome assembly GCA_030545235.1 of Helianthus tuberosus. Classification (NCBI taxonomy): domain Eukaryota; kingdom Viridiplantae; phylum Streptophyta; class Magnoliopsida; order Asterales; family Asteraceae; genus Helianthus; species Helianthus tuberosus. The sequence continues at coordinate 112,352,439 of CM060394.1, read as the reverse complement.
ACATTCTCCCCCCGTTAGAAAAATTTCGTCCCGAAATTTTAAGTTCTGCTTGTAGATGCAGGGTTCTTAGGAAATAGGTGGGGGTATTTCTCTTTCATCCGGTCCTCACGCCCCCAGGTGTATTCAGGACCATGTCTGGCATTCCAACGAACTTTGACGAGCTTGACACTGCTCCAGCGGGTCTTGTTTACTTTCCAATCCGTAACCTCAACCGGTTCTTCAACGAAATGGAGCGTGTCGTCAACATGAATCTCGTCGATGGGAATGGCAATGGGATCTTGAGTTGGACTTTTCTTCAGGTTGGATACATGAAATGTATCGTGAACTGAATGGAGTTCAGCAGGTAAGTCCAGCTTGTATGCTACTAGTCCTATTCTTTCCAAAACTCTGAAAGGACCAATGTAGCGCGGATTTAACTTTCCACGCTTTCCGAAGCGTGCCACACCCTTCCAGGGTGAAACTTTCAATAAAACCATTTCTCCAACTTGGAATTCCAAGTGTTTCCGGTTTGGATCTGCATAGGCTTTCTGTCTGTGGCGAGCTGCTTCGATGCGTTTTCGAATCTGCGCAATCTTGTCTGTCGTCTCTTGGACGATTTCGGGACCAGCAAGCTGCCTATCACCTGCGTCAGCCCAGCATAGGGGTGATCGGCACTTGCGTCCGTAAAGAGCTTCGAATGGCGCGGCACCAATACTGGTGTGGTAGCTGTTGTTGTATGAAAATTCGACCAAAGGCAAATGCTTATCCCAGCTACCGCCCAAATCCATAACACACGCTCTCAGCATGTCTTCCAAAGTCTATATCGTTCGCTCGCTTTGACCGTCAGTTTGCGGATGAAACGCAGTGCTCAGATTTAATTGTGAGCCAAAAGCTTCTTGGAAGGATTGCCATATCCTTGACACAAACCTTCCGTCTCTATCAGAGATGATTGAGAGAGGTACTCCATGGCGCGTAACGATCTCTCTCATGTAAATTTCGGCCAACTTGCTCGTATTATCCTTCTCTCTGATAGGTAAGAAGTGTGCTGACTTTGTTAATCGATCCACTATTACCCAAATAGTGTCATGGTCCCTCGGCGTTCTTGGCAACTTTGTAATAAAATCCATTGAGATTTGTTCCCATTTCCACTTGGGAATCTCAGGTTGTTGCAGAAGTCCTGAAGGCTTCTGGTATTCCTCTTTCACCTTAGCACACGTTAGACATTTGCTCACATAAACAGCAACATCGCCTTTCATCCTAGGCCACCAATAGTAACCCTTGAGATCTTGGTACATCTTATCCGCTCCTGGATGGATAAAGTACCGTGATTTGTGAGCTTCATAAAAAATAACCTTCCTTAAACCTCCAAACAGAGGAACCCAAATCCTTTTCTCAAAACATAACGTTCCTTCCTCGTTTGGCACTAAAAGCTTCTCCATCCCACGGAGATATTCTTCTTCAAGATTTCTTTCCTTAAGAGCTTCTTTCTGTGCGGCACGAATGCGCAAGGAAAGATCGGTTTGGATAATCATTTCTAAAGCCCTAACCCTTATGGGCTTGATCCTCTCCTTTCGACTTAGGGCATCGGCGACCACATTCGCCTTCCCTGGATGATACTTTATCTCGCAGTCGTAATCGTTCAGCAACTCAACCCAACGTCTTTGCCTCATATTCAGCTCCTTCTGGTTGAATATGTGTTGTAGGCTCTTGTGATCTGTAAAAATTGTACACTTTGTACCATAAAGGTAGTGTCTCCAGATCTTTAATGCAAAAACCACTGCGCCAAGTTCCAAATCATGTGTGGTATAGTTCTTTTCATGTACTTTCAATTGACGCGATGCGTAAGCAATAACCTTTTGGCGTTGCATCAACACACAACCCAATCCTTGACGTGAGGCGTCACAGTATACCACGAAATCATCTGTACCTTCTGGTAGTGCTAAGATTGGCGCATTGCAGAGCTTATCCTTCAATATCTGGAACGCTTCTTCCTGTTTGATTCCCCAATCAAACTTCTTATCTTTCTGCGTGAGGAGCGTCAATGGTTGAGCGATTTTTGAAAAATCCTCAATGAATCTTCGATAGTAGCCAGCCAAACCCAAGAATTGTCGAATTTCGGTTGGCGTCTTTGGCGTTTCCCAATTCTTGACCGCTTCGATCTTGGTGGGATCCACGTGGATTCCATCTCCGTTCACCACGTGTCCAAGAAATTGTACTTCACGTAGCCAAAACTCGCACTTAGAGAACTTGGCATACAATTGTTCCTTCTTCAGCAACTCCAAAATAGCTCTTAGATGCTGTTCGTGCTCAGCCTTTGTTCTTGAATAAATCAGGATGTCGTCGATAAACACAATCACGAACTTGTCCAAGTATGGCTTGCAAACTCTATTCATCAAGTCCATAAACACTGCAGGTGCGTTTGTCAAACCAAACGGCATAACAAGGAACTCGTAGTGTCCATAACGAGTTCTGAAGGCTGTCTTCGGGATACTTTCCTCTTGTATCCTTAACTGATGGTATCCAGATCGCAAATTGATCTTTGAGTAAAAGCTTGAGCCTTGCAGTTGGTCAAACAGATCATCAATCCTTGGCAGAGGGTATCTATTCTTGATCGTCAGCTTGTTCAGCTCCCGGTAGTCGATGCACATACGAAAACTACCGTCCTTCTTCTTGACAAACAGGACTGGAGCTCCCCAAGGCGAGAAGCTTGGTCGGATAAATCCCTTGTCTAACAACTCTTGAAGTTGTGTCGACAGTTCCTGCATCTCAGACGGGGCAAGTCTATAAGGTTCCTTAGCCACAGGCGCGGCGCCTGGGACTAAATCGATGTGAAACTCTACTTGCCTCTGAGGTGGCAGTCCAGGTAAGTCCTCTGGGAAGACTTCTGGATATTCCCTCACGACAGGGATGTCTTCTATTCTCGGCTCAGCAGCCTTCTTATCCACAACGTGTGCCAGGAAGGCAACACATCCCTTCTGCAAACACTTTCGCGCTTTCAGGCAGCTGATAATTCTTAACGGCGTATCACGCTTCTCACCATGAACCACAATTGTTTCACCCTCTTCGGTTGGGATACGAACGACCTTTTCGTGACAAACTATCTCAGCCTTGTTGCCTGATAACCAATCCATTCCTACTACTACGTCAAAGCTCCCTAGCTGGACTGGTAGTAGATCCAGAGTAAACTCGCGTTCTCCCAATTCGATTGCACAACCTCTGATCACTTCATTGGCTTCTACTAACTTCCCATTGGCCAATTCGATTGAGTAGGGAATATCTAACTTACTAGCGGCTAACCCAAGCATATTCTTAAATTCTAATGATACGAAGCTATAGTCGGTACCAGTATCAAATAAAACGGATGCATAGCGTTGGTTTACAGGGAACGTACCAGTAACGACATTGGGATCCTGGCGCGCTTCCCTTGCTTCGATATGGAACACTCTTCCACGGGCTTGGTTCAACTCTGGGCAGTTCCTTTTAAAATGCCCAATATCACCACAGTTAAAGCATCCAAGTCTTTGCCCGTTTCCACCTCCATTTCCAGCTTGGTTGTTGTTTTGGTTCGCATTACCAGCTTGATTCGCATTGTTGCCTCGATTCCCGTTTCCTCCATTGTTTCCTTGTGGGCGATTTCCATTCCCACCCCGGTTGTTATTTCTGTTTCCGAATCCTCCCTGGCCTCCCTGGCCAGCAGTGGCCCAACAAGTGTCCTTCAAGTGGCCCGGCTTTCCACATGCTTCGCATACTTTCACACTACAATGGCCAGAATGGTGGCGTTGGCAGGTATTACACTTGGGCTGGGTGCCCATATATCCTTTTCCTTTCTTTCCACTACCAGCTGTAACCTGAGCTGGCGTGCCTGATCCTCCTTTCTTAACCACCACACTGGCGCCCTGCTTGAAGTTCGAGAACTTCCGTTTGTTACCTCCTGACGACTCGACGTGAGTCTCTTTCTTCTTAGGCTCAGCATCATCGAACTTGTTCAGGAGAATAGCCTCCTCTGTGAGAGCCACGCTCAGATCAATTGCCTCAGTAATTGTCACAGGCTTGGATGAGGTCACCATGCTTATGATTTGAGGAGCTAATCCCTAAATGAAACGTTCAATCCGCTTGAACTCTGGAGTGACCATGTAGGGTACCATATGCGATAAGTCATGGAACCTCTGAACGTATTCTGCGATCTTTGGACCTTCCATTTTCAAATGCCAGAACTCAGTTTCCAATCTTTGGATTTCAGCGCGAGAACAATACTTTTTGCACATTAGTTCCTTCAGTTCGGTCCATGTTAGTGCGTAGGCAGCAACTTCACCAAGTGTCTGCACTTGTAAATTCCACCAAGATAGGGCTCCATCCAAAAATAGCCCAGAAATGTAGGTGACTTGCTGGTCTGGTGCACATTTGCTCATGCGGAGAGCAGATTCAGTCTTCTTGGCCCACGAACAAAAGCGACCGCACCTCCGGTGCCATCAAAGTTGTCAGGCTTGCAGTCTAGAAACTGCTTGTAGGTGCATCCATGAGGTGGATTGTTGTTGCCGTAATTGTTTGAATTACTTCCGCTAGTTCCTCCTTGTGAGGCTGCGTACTGTGCAATGGCGGCAGTGATGATTTGTTGAAGTCCTGCCTCGTTGGCAAGCATGCGCGGATCGCGTTTTGGTGGCATCTTCTAAAAGATTGTTCACGTTGGTCAGGTGATAGGAAGTAAGGTGTACGTATGTAATATCAACACGTAACATCTCATGTTATAAATAAATCACCCATATTGATAGCCTCTGTAATGGTTGAGGGCTTCGAGGTAGTAACCATGTCCCTGATCTGGGGTGCAAGTCCCTAAATGAATCGTTCAATCCTTTTGAACTCCGGTTTGACTAAGTGGGGGACGACCCTAGACAAGTCGTGAGATTGCTGGATGCATTCAGGAATCTCTGGTCCGTCCATTCTCAATTCCAGAACTCCACCTCAAGTTTCTGGATTCCAGCCCTAAAATTGTATTTCTTCTCCATCATTCCTTTGACCTCGTCCCAGCTCAGTGCATAAGCAGCATCTGTCACACCCTCCAAAAACCCCACCCCGCCTTGGAGGCGTGACATGCCCAGGATCATAGCCACCAATCATATTGAACAAAGCATGAAATTAATTTATATATTTATAAAATCCAACACAATACAATTGGTGTCAAAACATAGTTTGAGTTTACAGCGGAAGCAAAACATAATTATAAATTGAGATGTTTTCCCACAACGACCACGTCTTCTTGTGCAAGCTCCTTAAGGTAGGGATCTAACGACCTACAAGGCATGTAACAACGAGTCAACAACAAAGTTGAGTGAATTCATGTTTCTGTTCACTCGCTTACTAGCCCGTAGGATTATCCCGAAGTTTTGTTTTGTTGTCCTACCCAGGACGAACGTACGTTATTCTGCACTCTGGAGAATTCGTATGTATCGCGGTCTCCCAGACATGTGTGCGAAGATTAGTGGAGTGGCACCCTACCTACTGAGGATGGCCGTGCCTTGTAGAAAGTCTGTGAACTCACCTTGATTTAACAAGCTTCCTGATTCTAACTCTTCTGAGAATTAGCATCTACTGATAAGCTTAATAACCTAATTAGCATCTAGGTCAAAATACGAAGCAAAATATCTTTGACATAATTTACTAGGTATGCAAGGTAAACATACGAAGCAAAATGTCTTTGAAATAATGTGCTAGGTATGCTAGGTAAACATACGAAGCAAAATGCCTTTGAAAACCATGTACTATGTGTACTAGAGAATCAAAGTATGTGTAATGTCATGAAAATAAGAAAGTAACGATAGGCCTATTGACATATTGCATAAGACCAATTAAGGACTTATGAAAGTACCCTTAGGTATCCAAGCAATGATTTAAAGTGGTACTTCGAGTATCCATTATGAGTTATAACTTGTACCTTGTACTTCGTTCTTTAGAAGAAACATATACATAGGATTTTTGTGGAGATCTCGAGCGATCACAAAAATGTATGAAACCACGTGAGTAGCTTGATTTGCAAGGAACAATATCCTTGATGTCGGTATTGTAGCGGTATGTCACACGTACATGTAACCACATTGGTTTTGTAAATAAAATTGGAATAACAAGTTTATTTATAGAACAACCAAAGTGTTTTCAAGGTTCTTCGAAAATAAACAGAACACATAAAAGTGTAAGTGTTTATTTAGACATCAGCACAAGCCTTGATGTTGCAAGTGTTAATCTTGTGCCTATACGTTGAGTCGTCATTTGCCAGCCAGGTCAATTAAAGTGACTAGGACAACCACAATTGTAGCAGATTCCATGTGGGTAGTTAGGACAAACAGGTATCGCATGAGGAGTTGCAAAATAAGTTGAGTAGGAACTGCCATAGCTTGGTTTGGCGTAGCGGCTAAATGACAGACATTAGTTGTACGACCAAAACGTCCACAGTTTGAACATTTTCGGCGACGTACATTGGCATAGTGATGAAGGTTACATTGATTGAACAGGGACGCTTTTCCTCGATTCTTAGCGGGTGGTGGGGCCACCAGGCTAGGTCCCAATTGATTAAGTGGAATTGGTGCAATCACTATAAGATTCTTTGAAGCTTTACGCTTCCTTGATTTTTTTGACGGCTTGGCTTTTATCTTCCTTGGTGCCTCGTGAGTAGTTTTATCATCAAGACTTGATATGGCTCAGCTAAATCAATGGTCCCACCAAGTATTACGCCTATTTGTTGGGTGATTGAAGTAGCCAGTTCAGACCTTTGAGTATTGCTGCAATGAGGAGGCATACTAAAAGAGAGGGGGAAATATGAGAGAAAACGAATTAGATCGATAAGGAATAGTCAAAACTGAATGTTAAAATATCGACGAAGCATAAGGATTGTGATGGTTTGTTCGTTACTTAACACAAATAAACAACACAATCGTTAATCAAACTAAAAGGGTCTTTATAATGTATTGCGAAGACATGCTTTAGCCTATAAGTGGACACTCACCCCAAGAGTTCCCAGGTATGAGTGACTGGTCCGGTGATGCGGATTTGTACAAACACTCTAGCCTTAGACAGAAAACTCAGGGTACAGGCATCCACCCTTCCGGATTGCACATGTTCACATTATTAAAGCCCAGACTCTGACGGGATAGATGATTTCTTGTGTAGTTTTGGAAAAAAATTGACTCTAGAGAATGAATTATGTTTTGTTTTTGGCAATCACCTAAGGATAGGTGATGGTAAACGCAAGAAAAACTCACGTTAGGGTCATAGGAAGGTTATAGACTAGGTCAAGAGTAACTCTAATAACCTTATTCCCTATAACCATGGCTCTGATACCAATCTCTATAACACCCCGATCGCGTAATACAACAAACCGCGACGGAAATATCGGGGAGTCACGTTACAGGAAATTGTTTCACAACACATGGTATTTAAAGTTTGATTTTATTGAATTAATAAGTTACATTGTTTTGGTACAATCAAACAAATATAAACAATTGTCTTTCAAGTTTTAAGGCAAGCTAAGGTCCGAGTCCACCCTATGTGTAGCATGTGTTAACAATCATCACATAATAGTACCTGAAACATATGTGAAAATAAAACGTCAGCATAAAAAAGTCTGTGAGTAACATAGGTTTTGTGGGCCCCCTTCCAGGCAGCGGTACCCTCAACCCTTTGGTCTGAGTCAGCAGGGATACAGTGCTCACAGGGTTGGTTTAAAGTTTTAATAGCAGTTTATAGGTAAGGGATTCAAGTGGTTTCCTACTTTCTTTTGGGGCGAACAGTACCACCCAAACCGTGAAGTAGTACTATAAGCTTGAACCAGGTTCTCGCAGGATCTATACACTGAACGAGACATAGAATTAGCCAACCACCCTTCTAACCCCCTTCCAAGTAGTTAATGTGCTTTATATAGATCGTAAAGACACGAATATGTGAATCAACAACATATGAAGCATGGTTAGATAAATTCGCCTTCAATATAAAAAAAAACTAGTTATTAAAGTCATTAATACATACCCAATTAAAAAGGAGCCAAATATTGGAAATCAAAATGTAATACATAAAAGATTTGTCTTCACCAAGTGATGTAAGAGTTTAGCTAAGCATGGCCTTTGCTGGACAAGAACTCTTACGATCAATCTTGGATCCCGAGACTACTACACACTCTAAATGATGGAAGATGGATGATGGTGGTGGATGATGGTGTTGTAGTGGTGGTGGAGTGGTGGCAAGTGTGAGAGAAGTGGTTTGCCAAGGGATGGATTGGAATGAAATAAAGCACCCTTATTTATAGCTGAAAATCAGACATCCAGCACAGCTCGTGCTCGCCTGGCACGACCCCGTGGCCTTCAATCTCTCTCCTTTTCATTAACTGCAGTGTCGGACCTCGTACTAACACGGCTCCGTGTGTCAACGGCGCGGCCCGTGGCTAATGTACTTGCTGCACTATCCCAGATTATGCGAATCTTAGAGTTGACCATGCCCCGTGTTGCCTTAGCACGGCCCGTGTTGAGCTTCTGATTTGTCTTTTGTTGTTGTCTTTTTCTTCTGCAGAGAATTTTAACTGTGCACGGCCCCGTGCCAAAGCTTCTGATCTTGTTATTTCCTTGGTTTGTATGTGGCCTGGGTGCTTGGCGAGTTGTTTCAATCCTCCTTCATTGTATTTTATTTAGTTTTTGATGTTATTTTGCTCCTCTCGTGCATTTAAGCTCTTTTGACCCTGTAAATTAAAAAGGAACAAATAAACATGCTTTTTCAACATTAGTACCAAAAAAGCGTTGATTTTACGCCGTATTTGATACAATTTATATGTTGTATTTTACCTATATCAAATACCCCCACACTTGAATCTTTGTTTGTCCTCAAGCAAAACTTTAAAATGTGGCTTACACACCTAAATGGAATAGGTAGAAGAGAAGGTTGTGGACTTATCTTTTAAAGTGTCGGGAATCCAAGTTCTAATTTTATTTGAAGTTTATTCGTCATGATTTATTTCTAACACAAATTAAGAAGAATTATTTTTTTGGGCATAACATGCCTTTATAAAATTATATTTAATTATATACAAGTTTACACACCTCACAAGTAATCACTCAACACTTGGCCGAAGATGTATGAGTGAAGACGCTCGCACCCGGTTTGAAAATTTTTCCTACTATAGGATTGATAAGTAATCAAACATCCTCCTTTTTGACATTTTAATCCTTGTAAGTATCGAGAGGACTTTTAAAAGGGTAGGCTGTGGCTTGGGTAGGTGTGTTTTATCTGAAAGTGGCTAAAATTGTAAAATGTAGGCTTTTTATTTTGAAAATTTATTTTCTTGTGACTTAGTTAAAAGCTGCATTTTAAGTAGTTGGATAAATTTATAAGCGATAAATTTTTTGCTTTTTTATTTTAAGTAGTTGGATTTGTTTTTTTGATAACTCACTTCTTTTATAATTTTCAAAAGTGCTGCATTTACTGAAAATAAGGGGTGTGAAAATAAAAAAGAATTGGTTTTTTGGGTGATGGGTGTTTTTTTTTTTGCAAAAATATATTTCTGCGGGTTTTTAGAAATGAAAGGTTTTAAGGCTCAACAGTGTTTATCCAGGGGAATGTTTTTGGAAAAGAAAGAAAAATAAAGGTTTTAAACCAAAAACGGATTTAGTCCTAATGTCTTTGTCATTTACTTACTTGGATTTGTGTCGGTAAGGACTTGGAACGTATTGCATTGGCAAGTTCTAAATTCGTAAGAACCAAATGGGCTATTCACACAAGAAACATAGAAGTGTATTTATATTCTCGGTAAAGGCTCAAAACTCACTTTTGTGGGAAAAGGGGTTGTAGTGTAAAATTGTATATACAATTAAATTTTACAGAGAATTGTTATGCCTGTTTTTATAATTTTATTAATTGGTTCTTTTTATTACGACGCTATCAGGTGTAAATTAGTATAAACATAATTTTTAGAACTTATTTTACCCAACTAAACCAAGATAAATAAAAGAAAAGAAAATAAAAATAAATTGAAAAAGTTTGGGGTGATTAGCGGTTTTCCAAGGCGAGTTTTGTGTAAGGCTTGGTTTTTAAGACAAAAGATTCAAGGTTTAATCACCCCCACATTTAAATTACACATTGCCCTCAATGTGTCCTAAATAGGATTTATTTTGATTGAATGTGTAAAAAGCGTTTAAAAATAACAAAAATTTACAGTTAGTGGGCTTTGGGCACGGGAGCATGTCGGACGAACACGTCATGTGGTCAATGTGCCAGTAAACTGGGTTTTCTAAAAAATTACAGTGGAGTGAGCACGGGTTCGTGCCTGGTGGACACGGCCCATGTCACTTTCTGGGAGAAATTTATGGCATCAGGTGTATGGGCACGGGGGCGTGTCTGGTGAGCACGGCCCCGTGGCGCTTGTCTATTTCAGGTAAAATTTAAGGTTTTGTCGTTTGGCTTTTGTTTTTCAGGCTTGGGGTGTGACAACCCTCACAAATCCAGGTATCCATACAATTAATTATATTAATTTAGTGCTTAATGACTGTGCTGAATTACTTAACTGCTTTCTGATTACTGCATCATACTTACATGTGCATCACTTATTACATAATGTCACATCATTATCACATACAAACTATATTGACATACATGATGCACAAAGCACGGTTAACACAGTTAACGGATAGAACGGGAATATGTTGACGGGGTTCAGCACATAGACAGACAATGTTTTGAAGCCTAGTATGGGTCAGGGACAAGGTACTACACTAGTATGGTGTGTAGGGAAGTAAGGACCATATAACTGCATCACTAGGTGATAGATAAAGTGCCAGGAAGTGCCTAAAACCCACTTACAGTGCAGAATTCTGCATTTTTCAGCAAAATTCAGCTTTTTAACAAGCTAGTTACATGCAGAAAATTGACTAAATGGTCCTTAATGTTTTCCTAAGTGTTGGGAATTAAAAGTGTCACAAAAAGTAACATAAAGATCATTAAACGGAATAGCTTGACACTTTAACGAACCGGTATCTAACCGAACAATCGGACATTACCCGGAACACCAAAATATTGCCAGAAACATTGTTTTATTATTTCTTGGCTAGTTATGGTTCCCGAACACCCTAACATACTACATAATGCATCCAACACTTAAAACACTAGATATTACACTTAACCTCCAACTATTTACCTACATTTACCATCAAACTTACAATTAACCCCCCCTCATCATTTACGGTCACTAGGACCCACCCACGTATACCACTAGATTTTTATTCTTATTTTACTAGATACTTGCTTGATTTGGTGGACATGATATTGAGAGATCTTTATAAGTATGACACTTGGATTTCATGATCATTTCATTTCTTTCCTTCACAACTTCACTCCACCTCCCTCATACTCTCTCTCTCCCTCTCGGCCTAGAAGTGCCGCCACCACCACCACCACTTACAACCATCATTCATCCAATTTCAAGCTCATTCCAAGTGCAAGAAGGTGTCTTGTGAAGCTTGGTGCTTGTAGAACTTGAAGAACCTCCATAGCTTGCTTTCACCCACCATTTTCATCATCTTTTTCTCTAGTGATCTTCCCTAGCCTTTGAGCTAGTTGTAAGCTTCTTGTTACTAGTTTTTACTTCTCATGCTGTTGGTTAAAAGTTGTAGTATATTGTTTATCACAAGAACACTAAAAGACTTAAACAAGAGTCATAAACATAAGCTTACATATGATGAAATTTTGTTGAAATAATGTTGTTTAAATACATGCATGACACTTGATTGTTGTTTACTTGAGATTATGGTGTTGATCATCATAAGGAGCTTGTTAGATTATGATTAAACACATGATCTAGCAAGTTAGAGTATGATTATGTACTAACACAAGAAGATCATCCTCATGCATGAACATGAACTTGAAAATAAAATGATTTCTTGAAAAATGGTAAATAAAGTGAGCTAGTAATTTTATGAATCTAAGATTCATGAATGATTTTCCAAGAAAACCAAGTCCAAAATATGATTTTTAGTAGAACTTGATTCTTACTTAAATGTACACTATTTTTGGTGATAAAATAAGTGTAAGAACACTTTATTTACAAGAAGAGTTCAAAAGAATAATTTTTGTAGAACAGGTTTACAAGTTGTAAACACCTAGTTTCTTTAAGAATGAGATTTTTAAAGAAGTGAACACACTTTAAGGGGTAACTAAACCTACTAAACACCCTACCAAATTACTACGAGTTTTTGTAAAAGTTCAAGTTCATGATGTTATGAAAATTGTATAGTTTTTGCACTTGAGAAGTGTAAGTTGTTTAAGGATTAATTATTGATTGTTGTGATGATTTTGAAAAGAAAATGATATGCTTATATAGCATGGACACCTCCGTTTTTAGGGGAAACTATGGAAAAATTTTCTAAAAACATAAACACTTAGAAAAATATTTTCTAACAAGTATTTACAAGTATATTTTGATCATAAGTTTACGATATAAACTTTGCCATAATTTTTCTAACAAAAATACAAATATTTGAGGTTGGTTTTTATAAATAAAAATGGGTAAACATATATATATATATATTTAGAATATATATACATATTAAGACACTTGTGTGATTATTTGTATAATCGGTGAAATTGTTATATTATTTTAGGGTAAAATTATATAACTTAACAAGTACCGTGAAATTTACTATCCAAAACAATACCGTTACTTATATACTTTTGGTAAATATTATTTTTGGACAAGGAGAAACATATTATTTTTGGGAAATAAAAATAAATTTTCCTAGTATATTTAGAAGATATATGATTTTTGGGAAAAATATATATTTTCTGGACAATGCATTATTTTTGGGACAAAATGAATTTACAAATACATTTTCTAAAGTGAGACTTAGAAATATATTATTTTCGAAATTTACAAAATACATGTATAAAATACCCCATCCTTGGGAAGGAAATACGAAAGTTAAATGCTTGAGAAGTATTAATACAGAAATATTGTTTAAACAATTATTCCAAAACTAAATATAATTTAAGTTGAAATATCAATTATTTTGACAAATAATTATAACTCGGAATAATATAAGAAACGTAACTAAAAAACATTAATACTAAGCAAAGGCACGGCCCGTCCGTCTAATAGACGTTAGTACACTGTAGGTAGTCGTGTTTGCTGACAGAGTTTGGGTTACGAGCTGAGGACGCACTACTGTGAGTTCATGTCCCCCTTTTCTTTTACTGTTTTCAGTTTTATACGTCGGGGGCGAAATACATGTTACGGTTACTACAAACTTTTATACATGGTATGGTTAGCTTAAGGAGGGTTTACTACAAGATCATGTGAAGGGTGGGTACAACACTTAAGGCCATTAATCCTCATCGTAGGACCGAGGGACATGAGTGATAGATCTATTTGGGTGTAGCGAGCCCACACCCATGAGGCCAGGGTGGCCCATAGTGGTGACTATGTTTTCCAGCCGGAAGCCCGGTACAAATTTGCTAGGTTTGAGTTTTCCTGCATCATTTCACACATACCATTGACTTTGCAACCCATTGGTGATCTCTTTTTTTCCTTATTGCTACATACCAGGGACACATATATATACATACAAGACATACTTTAAAGGTTTATTCATACACTCACACATGAACTCGCTCAACTTTTGTTGATATTTTTAAACTACATGTATATCAGGGAACTAGTGGATCTGGCAAGGGTATGCATGTGTTTTCAAGCTGCGTTTAAATAAAAGATGTCATCCGTGGTCGTAGAGTTTAGGGGATGTATCCTACTCCTGGACGGGATACATATTTCTAAGCTCGGGTTTGTTTAAGTATTTTGTTGAGTCCTTGGGAACTCATTTGAACAAGTCATGATTTGTAACTAAATTTGGTATCGATGTTTTCAAGACAAGTATGTTGTGGTATTTTCTAAACTAAATTAATGGATGAACATCTCGTGTTTTTATCATATAGCGTTGTTATGATTGAATGCTATGGTATTAAGAAGTCACACCAAATAACCACGCTTCCGCAAAAGTCAGGGTGTGACAGCTTGGTATCAGAGCTTTGATCGTAGCGAACTAGGATTCCTCTCGAGTCTAGACTACGATCATTAGGGCTCTCATGAAATGTTTTCATTGCATACACAAAGTGTCCAGATCCAGGAAACAAACTTTTTTTTTTTTTACAAATAAAAGACACAAAATACATTTAAAGAAATTGTTTATATTTCAGTCTGAGAGACTGGGGAGTCAGTCTGAGAGACCGGGGAGTCAGTCTGAGAGACTAGCTGGGTAGTGCAGTCTGAGAGACTGGGGAGTTAGTCTGAGAGACTAACTGGGTAGTTCAGTTTGAGAGACTAGTTGGGGCAGTTTGGGAAACTAGGAGGTTTAGCCTGAGAGGCTGGGTAGTTCAGTTTGGGAAACTGGGAGGTTTAGCCTAAGAGGCTGGGTAGTCCAGTTTGGGAAACTGGGAGGTCTAGTCTGAGAGACTAAGTAGTTTAGTATGAGAGGCTGGGTGGGATAGTCTTGGGAAGACTAGGATACATACATGCTTACATTGTTATTACTTACATGCTTAATTGATGTTTGATGATATATGTGCATACTTGTGATTGATTTGTTACAGACACCATGTCCTCTTCAGAGAGCGGAGCATCCGACACCATTGATCCCATGGCTATAGTTTCAGATGACGAGATGGCCACAGATCCAAAGATGCTTTCAGATGATACTAACGATTTTCAGCCTTTCACCTTGCCGGATTTTGGTGATGACATACCCTTAGCTGATGGTCTTCCGGGCAAGGATCTACCTCTCGTTCAGATCCCTGCTCCTCTTCCCCTTGCTGCAGTTCCTCTTGAGGATCTGCTTCTTGACGCTGTGTCCGACGACGACGTCGATCTTTTGATTGAGGGTCCCCCTGAGGATGCCCAGGATGGCGGGGCTCCAGTCGGTGATGTCGTTGTCGATCCACTTGTTGATATTCCCGTTGGTGATGTCGATGCTATTCCACATGAGGAGATTCCAGTTGTCGAGGCTCCTTCTGACCATTCATGTCCTGATTCTTTCGAGTCAGTGTCTTCCACTACTTTACATGCTTTGGGATTACAGCGATATCCCATAGATACTGATTCTGACACAGCCATGTCGGTTGCGCCCGATATTCCACACGACGATGATCAGGATTTTGATTTTGATGATGAGATGGATCTTGTCTTTCCTCACTATTTTGACCCCGATCATGAGATCGAGTTTGTCCCTGATGAGCAGCCTTTTGAGGCACCGGTTGATCCTGATTTCGATCCTGAGCAGGAGACTGATTTTATTCCTGCCGAGCAGCCCGTTGATGCACCTGTCATTCCTGACGAGCAACTCCTTGATATACCCGCTGATCATGAGCTTGCTCCAGCTAACCCCGAGCCCTTGATTGCACCAGAGCCCATGCTTGCTCTCGATCCTTTACCCGAGCATGACCTTGCACCTGCCGATGTACCAGTTGTTGCACCACCATTGCCTAACCCTGCTCCTTTTGCAGCCCAGATTGACCCCCGATATGCATTCACCCACAATGGGTGGAACGAGGACGATGACGACCTACCTCCTTTTGTTAGACCAGTTACTCCCCCTCCTGTACCCACATGTGCACCCATTGACTTTGCTCCATTTCACCCACACGTATCAGATGTCCACCGCACAGATCTACCCATCACATTTCTTCAGGACATTCCTCCTCCCCGCCCCGGGGAAGGACCTTCGAGTCAGCAGGCCGGTCACGTACCTTTTGTGTCAACAACCGATCATTTCATACCACAGTTTACACACGCTGCATCTTCTTCTGCACCCACAGGCGAGCCATTTATGTGGTTTCCGCCCAACATCATGCCGGTTACTGATCCATACCATCCCTTTCACATTGGATACACGAGGGATGATATACTTTTATCACTACAGTTACAACAGGATATGTTGAGTCGTCGAGTCACTGAGCTAGAGAGGATCTCACGTCCTCCACCTGGTACTGGTCCATCACAGTTTTCTGCTCCACTATTTCCTTACCCAGACTTCGATATCCGTTTTCTTACGATGGAACAGCAGATTAGCTGTTTGTTGCAGCTCATTCATACTCTCGAGGATGAGTTAGCACGTATGCGCCGTTTGCTTTTCATTCCTCCACCTCCTCCTCCTCCCCCATCAGCTTAGAGGTTTTTGGTATTATGCAGACAACATGCTTTTGATGAGAGTGCAGCTATTGAGCCAGATTGCACAACATTTTGAAGACCACACTTTGACTTTTGACTTTTGATTATTGTAGTTGGTAGACGTTTTGGACAGGGGTGATGTGACCCTATAGTCCCATTTTGATGTATGATGTATTGTGAAACATGTAAAACTGTACTTGTGGTCTTGATATATGAAAGCTTAATTGCAACATTCTCATTATATACGTTGTTGGATTACTTGGTTGTGTTATGACATGGGATGTTATGTGCGATTGATAAATGTTATTACATACGCGTACTACATATTTATATGCATACGACCTGACCTATACAATCTTCTTATAGAAGATGCATCCACGAAGAGAGACACGATTGCCCACTACTGAGGCCGAATTACAAGAAAGGATCTCCCGAGCAATAGCAGAGCACGAGGCCTCACGCGCCGAAACTAGCGGGGGTACCTCGAGGAACAACCCACCACATGGCTGTACCTTTAAGCAGTTTTTAGACTGTAAACCGCTGAATTTCGACAGCACCGGGAGTGCTGTGGCTTTTGTTCGATGGGCAGAGAAGACCGATTCGGTGTTAAGGATGAGCAAATGCATACCAGATCAGCAAGTTACCTACATCTCCGGACTGTTCGTAGACGGAGCGCTTTCATGGTGGAATCTACAAGTCTAAACTCTGGGAGAGGCAGCAGCATAAGCTATGACTTAGAATGAATTAAAGGAGCTCATGCGTAAAAAGTATTGCTCCAGGGCCAAAATTCAAAAATTGGAAACAGAGTTTTGGAACCTTAAGATGGATGGCCCCAAGATCGCGGAGTATGTACAGAGATTTCACGATCTCTCTCACGTGGTACCGTACATGGTCACTCCGGAATTCAAGCGCGTTGAGCGTTTCATTTAGGGGTTGGCGCCTCAGATTATGAGTATGGTAACAACGTCAAAGCCGCCGACAATTACTGAGGCTATCGATCTGAGCGTGTCACTGACTGAAGAAGCTATCCAGTTAAACAAGTTTTCGATCTCTGATCAAAAGAAGAAGGAGACTCACGTGGAGTCTTCGGGTGAGAACAAGAGGAAGTTCTCAAACTTCAAAAAGGGCACCAACAGTGTCAACAGGAAGAAAGAGTCGTACTTACCGGCTGAAGCCAAGCCTGGGGTTGAAAACAGAGGGAAGGGTTACATGGGCGCTCTGCCCAAATGTGATATATACCAGTACCATCATTCCATCCAGTGCAGACTTAGGAAGTGTGAGTCATGTGGGAAGGTTGGCCACTCGAAGGAAACATGTTGGGTTGGTACTGGGCGTGGTAACAATGGTCAGAGAGGTTATGGCAACAACAACCGTGGTGGGAATGGATACGGAAACCTCCCTCAAGGAGGGAATGGCGGTAACGGAAACCGTGGTAATTTTGCGAACCAAGCTGGGAGTGGAAACCGCAACCAAAACAACGCTCAAGGTGGTAATGGGAATGGTAATGGTCGAGGACCACATTGTTTCAATTGTGGAGACGTGGGGCACTTCAAGCGAGAATGCCCAAAAATCAACCAAGCACATGGAAGAGTCTTTAACATCGGTGCGAGGGAAGCTCACCAAGAACCAAATGTAGTTACTGGTACGTTCCCTATCAATCAACGCTTTGCATCTGTATTATTTGATACCGGAGCCGATTATAGTTTTGTATCGCTAGAATTTAAGAATATACTTGGGTTGGTAACCAGTAAGTTAGAAATTCCATATTCGATAGAACTAGCTAATGGGAAGCTAGTAGAAGCAAATGAAGTTATTAGGGGTTGCGTGTGTCACACCCCGACCACGTTAAAACAATAAAACTGTGGCGGAAACATCGGGGAGTGTTGTAACAGAATCATCGTTTCAACAACCATGGTAATTAAAAGTTTCGTTTTATTGAATTTATCAAATAATGTACATTGTCTTTAAATCAAAATAAACAAATTAAACATCGTCTACTATCGTTTTTATGTCACTAAGGCCACGTCCAAACCTAAGTGAACATGCTCCCTAGCAATCATCACGCAACATCACCTGAAACATATGTAAAAATAAAGTCAGCAAAGAAATGCTGGCGAGCACATAGGTTTTATAAGAGTACCGGAATCATGGCTCGTTTATATATTTCAATACCTCGAAAATCTTGTTTTAAAAAGTATATAATATTGCAACATGATTAACCAACTCATACCAAGATGGTTATAATTTATAAAATATCGTAGCCATGATTCTTAACTCCAAAACATTTATTTTAGTAAACCAATTCGTGAAACATCTCGTTTAAAACTCGTTAATAAAACTCGTATGGTTTATATCATTTCGAAAACCTTGTTGGGTGATATCATTTCAAAATCGTTTCCCCAAGTGAACTAAATAATGACACGCAATGTAATATGATAAAAGCACTTATATATAAGATGTACCGGCGGCGTATCTACCATGCTTTTGTTATGTTACACCCATCCCATTATCTAATCACTACCCAAAACCAATCATTCGTTCAAATCGTCTATATCGTTTAAGTCGTTCCAAATCGTTTAATTCGTCCCAAAATCATTTTCGTTTTAATTGTGAAACTACTTATGGTTGTCTCGCTAATAACATTCAAACCTTCGTGACTCGACCACCTCTTTTATCGTATTAACAAACCACCAAAGGGTAAGTTAACAATCATAATATTCGGTCGTTACCTACATAACTCCCACACATAACCATGGGTGTAGTCTGATAACGGGATTTGTCAGATCCTATGGTACCATAATCTAATACTAGTCGGCTTGATCAATGCTAATGAATGTCATTCGTTATGTAGTTACAACCAACAAGTTTCGTTCACATTATCGAAATCGTATTTAGTTTAATATAAACCATCTTAATCGTTTTTGAAAACATCGTTCAAATATCGAAATCGTTTTAATACGTATGAATCACCCCAAAACAATTGAAAATAGTAAAATAGGGGAACTATGTACTAACATTGAATGATAGGGTATCCTTGATCTAAAGAAATTAGCGAAGCTCAGACAAACCAAGGAAATTCAAGTAGTACCTAGTAATCCGATCACTAGTAAATAAATCAACGCCTAAATCAGAAGATCAGATAGAATGAGGTCTTGTAAACCAAATGAGTGTGGAACTCATATGATATGTTTTAACAAAGCCTACATCCTAAATCAGAACTTAGCCTAAGTGCTTTTGACCCGTTACGACCCATTAAGGTAGCTTATGCGACTTTAACACGTCGTTCGCGCAAAACTATGTTCGGATGGTTAACTATGTGCTATGTCAAGTCTTATATGCCCAATAATACCTAAACATGTTACTAAATCAGATTATATGTCAAAAACATGTTCACATATGTAAAATACGGATTTATGCATCATAAGGGCGTTTTGGTCATTTCTTATGGGCATACAAGCTACTTAACAAATAAATAACTAACCAATCCTATGTGATCATAAGGTATAACCTCAGTGGTTATTCCCTATGCAACTATGATCACTAATCGAGCTTAGTCGGATCCTAATGATCGACCAAACGGGTCGGGTTCGAAAGTCTAAGCGGTTGTTTAGACCGCTTAACTTAAGACCCGAAACAAGCACTAAACTAATAGTGACGAGTTAAACATGTCAAAACATGTTTAACCTACTTAGAAAACTGATTTGGTATCAAATCAATGGGTTTTGATACCTAAATATAGTTCTGTTGCAAAATGCGTGCTAAAACGCATTTTGACCGAAACTTTTACTCGTCACTACGCCTAGTTAACGTGGTAATCAGTAGGTATAATTTCTAAGGATTATAACCATCGTGATTACAATCACGTTGCAAAGTTCAATTGAACTTTGACTTGACAAATTGATGGTCAAAACCGAAAGTCAAACTGTTGGCCAAACTGTTTGACTTTCAGCTTAAACATAAAGAATAAGCATGAAAGAAGACTTACAATAGGTCCTAGCTATCTTTTCTACAAAGAATAATCAGATTAGAAAGCTCCAAACACTTGGGAGAGCTCTCAAATCAGATGTAGAGAAGAGAAGAAGGAAATGAGCAAATGAAATGGAAGTTGGCTTGGCTATTTATACTTGTGCATGATGAAGAAGATCAAGACAAGTTTTTTTGTGGTTTCCAAGCAATAAATCCTAACCATCCAAGTGTTATAAGCAGCTAGGAAGCCTTGGGGAGGTGTTAACTTGGTCCCCAAAACATGAAAATTGCGTACAAGGGCCTCAAGAACGAGCTGGGAAGCTGCTGTGAAGTTTCTGATCTGCAAGTCTGACACGGGCCGCGTAAGGATATGGCTAGGCTTACGCGGGCCGCCTGGCCTACTTTCCAGAAATTGCAGTTTGGCCCCTGAACTTGTAAAACTTGTGTTTCGACCCATTTTTGACACGTTTAACCCCCGTTAACCTCATTTCAAAGCTCTAAAATGAAGTTAAAGTATAGGGAACTCAAAAATGTTCAAAAATATCTCGGAGGTCGGTTCGTTTGGTCGTACGATCGCGTTGTTCGTTAAATTACGACGAAACTCGAACGGACGCGAAAACGAACCAAATTAAGCGACGAATGGTATTTTTGCATGCCGATCACTAAAATAAAAATATTTTAGTGTGTACAAAAATTTTGGATGTCCAAATGTGGTCAGAACGTAAGATATGCGCGAAAATGCAAACTTACGTCGTTTTTTACACTTTTAGTCCCTGTAAGATCAAATAAGCATGTTTTCGCACACCGAACCCCTCAAAGCTTATTTCTAAGCTATGTTTAGGTTATTTATGGTATGTTTAGCTTATGATCAAGTTCCGGACAGTTCGATACCATACGAATCGGTATAGTTTCGCTGTTTGACATAAATAGTCCCTGCGATCGAATAGATTTGTTTTCAACACACCAATCCATTCAAAACTTATTTCTAAGTTATGTGGAGGATATTTAAGGTATGTTAAGCCTATGTCACTATTCTGGAGTGTTTGTCGCGTTAAACTGATTGCGTTTACGCACCAGTTTGCGTATAACCTTCCAGAAAGCGATTTAAAGCTTGAAACCGGAATCGAATCGAATTGTAAAACCATCAAACACAAATACACATATAATAACACCACAACGCATTGTTTCATTAATAATTAACATTGTTTTACATTGTTCATCGATTACAGAGCACAGTTGTCACAGTCTCCCATACTTTAGAAAATTTCATCCCGAAATTTTAACTAGAGGAAACTTGTGAGAACAATTGCGGATATTTCGCCTTCATTTGGTCCTTACATTCCCAACTAAATTCTGGGCCACGTTTGGATTCCCAGCGAACCTTGACCAAATGAATTCGTTTGTTCTTCAACTGTTTGTATGTACGGTCCACTATCTCCACAGGTTTCTCGACAAAGTGCATCGTTTCATCGATTTGGATTTCGTCGAGAGGGATGTGAAGATCAGCGTCAGCTAAACACTTTCGCAGATTGGACACGTGAAAAGTCGGATGAATATTTCCAAGCTCTGGAGGTAGCTCTAGTCGATAGGCAACCTTTCCAACCCTTTCAACAATCTTAAATGGTCCAACATATCGTGGTGCAAGTTTTCCTTTCTTTCCAAATCTTACCACTCCCTTCTAAGGCGACACCTTGAGTAGGACATGGTCTCCGACTTGAAATTCTAAGGGCTTACGTCCTAAATCCGCATAACTCTTTTGACGGCATCTAGCTGTCACACGATTATCGCGAATTTTCTTGATTTTGTCTGTTGTTTCCAGAACAAGCTCCGGTCCAGTAAGCTGAGCTTCACCGGTCTCGTTCCAACAAACAGGTGAACGACATTTTCGACCATAGAGAGCTTCGAATGGTGCCATTTTAATGCTAGCATGATAACTATTGTTGTAAGAGAATTTGATTAATGGCAGATGAGAATCCCAATTACCACCAAAGTCTATCACACATGCTCTAAGCATATCCTCCAAAGTTTGAATCGTTCTCTCAGATTGTCCATCTGTTTGGGGATGATAAGCAGTGCTTAGATTTAGTTGGGTTCCCATAGCAGATTGCATGGTCTTCCAAAAATGAGATGAAAATCGAGCATCACGATCGGATATGATGTCCAAAGGAACACCATGTCGAGATACAATCTCATCAACATAAATCTTTGCAAGTTTATCAGCAGATAGATCCTCGCGAATCACAATAAAATGAGCTGACTTCGTTAATCGATCGACAACAACCCAAATAGCATCGTGACCTTTAGATGTACGCGGTAATTTAGTGATGAGATCCATAGCAATGTTCTCCCACTTCTAAACCGGTATCTCTGGTTATACAACCAAACCAGAAGGTCGTTGATGTTCTGCCTTGACTTTGAGACAAGTTAAGCATTTCGATACATACAAGGCAACATCTTTCTTCATACCAGGCCACCAGAACTTAGTACGAAGATCCTTGTACATTTTATCAGCACCAGGATGGATAGAATATCGAGACTTATGAGATTCGTCCATCACTAAAGTACGAAGATCGTCTTGTTTTGGAATCCATAAACGATCCTTGAAATAGAGTAAACCATCATCCTTCGCTTCGAGTTTAAGCTCAAGCTGATGTGGTAATTCCTTACCTATCAAATCTTGTGAAACACAAGATTGCTGAGCTTGAAGAACACGAGTTTGAAGATCAGATAGAGTTCGAACAGAATGAAGCTTGACTCGCTCCTTTCGACTAAGCGCATCGGCTACGACATTCGCCTTACCAGGATGGTAGCGAATCTCACAATCGTAATCGTTCAAGAGTTCAACCCAACGTCGTTGCCTCATGTTCAACTCCTTTTGATTAAGAATATGCTGGAGACTTTTGTGGTCTGTGAAAACCACACACTTCGTGCCATAAAGATAGTGTCTCCAGATTTTGAGAGCAAAAACCACAGCTCCCAACTCAAGATCATGAGTCGTATAGTTCTTCTCGTGAACTTTCAGTTGTCTAGACGCATATGCTATAACTTTGCCTCGTTGCATGAGAACACAACCTAGGCCTAAGTTAGATGCATCGCAGTAGACAACGAAATCATCGTTTCCCTCGGGCAAAGATAAAATAGGAGCATCACAGAGCTTCCGTTTCAGCGTTTGGAACGTTTCTTCTTGCTTAGGTCCCCCACTCAAAAGGCTTATTCTTTTTGTGTCAAAGCAGTGAGTGGAACCGCAATCTTCGAGAAATTAGAAATGAATCGACGATAATATCCAGCAAGACCAAGAAAAGATCGAATCTCGGTAGGCGTCGTCGGTGTGTTCCAATCCTTAATTGCAACAATCTTGGATGGATCCACATGAATACCCTGCTCGTTGACTATATGACCCAAGAACTGAACTTCTTTAAGCCAGAATTCACACTTGGAGAATTTAGCAAAAAGTTGTTCCATCTTCAGGAGTTCCAAAGTCAAACGAAGGTGTTGCTCGTGATCGGCTCGAGACTTTGAATAAATAAGAATATCGTCGATGAACACAATGATGAACTTGTCTAAATAAGGTTTACAGACCCTATTCATTAAGTCCATGAAGATGGCTGGAGAATTTGTCAAACCAAAAGGCATGACAGTGAACTCGTAGTGCCCATATCTCGTGCGGAAAGCAGTTTTGGGAATATCTTCTTCGAATACACGAAGCTGATGATACCCAGAATGCAGATCGATCTTGGAAAAACAGGTAGCACCTTGCATCTGATCAAAGAGATCATCGATTCAAGGTAGGGGATATCGATTCTTGATGCTAAGCTTGTTAAGCTCACGATAATCGATACACATACGAAAAGATCCATCTTTCTTTTTCACAAAGAGGACAAGAGCGCCCCAAGGTGAATAACTCGGACGGATGAATCCTTTATCAGATAACTCTTGAAGCTGTTTCGATAACTCTTGCATCTCAGACGGTGCAAGACGATAAGGTGCTTTCGCAATCGGGTTAGCATTGGGTACAAGGTCAATATGAAATTTGACTTGACGAACTGGAGGCAAACCAGGCAGTTCATCAGGAAACACCTCTGGATAATCCCGAACAATCGGAATATCCTGAATACTCTTGTTCTTGCCTTTCTCCTCGGTGACATGTGCCAGGAAGGCAACATATCCTTTTCGTAAATAACTCTGGGCCTTCGTGCACGACATGAGTTTCAATCCACCTGATGGTTTCTCACCACGAACCTCTAGGACATCACCAGACGAAAGAGGAATACGAATGATCTTATCGAAACAAACCACCTCGGCATGATGTTTGGTTAACCAATCCATCCCCACGAAAATGTCGAAACTCCCAAGTTGCATCGGTATGAGGTCAATGGGAAAAAGATGGTTATCGAGGTTCAATTGACAACCACGAAGAACATAATCGAGTACGAGTGGCTTACCAGTAGCAACCTCGACAGATAAGGGTTTCCTCAGTTTAGTTCTAGGTATCGTAAGTAAAGGCTCAAAGGATAACGAAACAAAACTCCTATCGGAACCAGAATCGAAAAGAATAGATGCAAGTTGATTGTTAACAAGGAACGTACCGTTAACAAGAAAGGTACCATGGACAACGAGGTTGTCAGCTCGAGCCTCGTTTGCATCCAGATTAAATGCTCGTCCACCAGCGGGATCGACAATTGGAAAAACGAAAGAGGCATTGAAAACATCGACAAAACACAAGGAAGGCGATCATTCGTTTGTTACCTTGAACAAACAAACGACACGCAGTGACTAATCAAAGTAAATAGGTCATAATAATGTATCACCGAAGACATGCTCGCCTATAAGTGAACACTCACCCCAAGAGTTCCCAGGTAAGAGTGACTGGTCTGATACTGCGGATTTGTACGAACACTCTAGCCTTAGACAGAAAACTCAGGGTACAGGCATTCACTCTTCCAGTTTGCACGTGTTCACATTTTAGACCCAAACTTTGACGAGATTTTGAAAACTAAGAGGGATCAAAACCTTGAAATCAATCATCCAAGGATAGATGATTAATTGTTGAAGCGGATTCGTTATTGTGTTCTCGTTGTGGTTATCACCTAAGGATAGGTGACGGTATTGTTTTAAAATCTAAACGCAAGATAACTCGCGTTAGGGTCCTAGAAAGTTATAGTCTAGGTCAAAGCAATGCTAATAACCTAATTCCCTAAAACCATTGGCTCTGATACCAACTCTTCTGTCACACCCCGACCACATTAAAACAACAAAACCGTGGCGGAAACGTCGGGGAGTGTTGTAACAGAATCATCGTTTCAACAACCAAGGTAATTAAAAGTTTCGTTTTATTGAATTTATCAAATAATGTACATTGTCTTTAAACCAAAATAAACAAATTAAACATCGTCTACTATCGTTTTTATGTCACTAAGGCCACGTCCAAATCCGAAGTGAACATGCTCCCTAGCAATCATCACGCAACATCACCTGAAACATATGTAAAAATAAAGTCAGGAAAGAAATGCTGGCGAGCACATAGGTTTTATAAGAGTACCGGAATCATGGCTCGTTTATATATTTCAATACCTCGAAAATCTTTTTTTGAAAAGTATATAATATTGCAACACGATTAACCAACTCAAACCAAGATGGTTATAATTTATAAAATATCGTAGCCATGATTCTTAACTCTAAAACATTTGTTTTAGTAAACCAATTCGTGAAACATCTCGTTTAAAACTCGTTAATAAAAATCGTATGGTTTATATCATTTCGAAAACCTCGTTGTGTGATATCGTTTCAAAATCGTTTCCCCAAGTGAACTAAATAATGACACGCAATGTAATATGATAAAAGCACTTATATATAAGATGTACCGGCGGCGTATCTACCATGCTTTTGTCATGTTACACCCATCCCATTATCTAATCATTACCCAAAACCAATCGTTCGTTC
Source organism: Helianthus tuberosus (assembly GCA_030545235.1). NCBI lineage: Eukaryota > Viridiplantae > Streptophyta > Magnoliopsida > Asterales > Asteraceae > Helianthus > Helianthus tuberosus. The sequence goes on along the minus strand of CM060394.1, from coordinate 112,326,374 downwards.
AAATCGTCTATATCGTTTAAGTCATTCCAAATCGTTTAATTCATCCCAAAATCGTTTTCGTTTTAATTGTGAAACTACTTATGGTTGTCTCGCTAATAACATTCAAACCTTCGTGACTCGACCACCTCGTTTATCGTATTAACAAACCACCAAAGGGTAAGTTAACAATCATCAGATTCGGTCGTTACCTATATAACTCCCACACATAACCATGGGTGTAGTCTGATAACGGGATTTGTCAGATCCTATGGTACCATAACCTAATACTGGTCGACTTGATCAATGCTAATGAATGTCATTCATTATGTAGTTACAACCAACAAGTTTCGTTATAGTATCGAAATCGTATTTAGTTTAATATAAACCATCTTAATCGTTTTTGAAAACATCGATTAAATATCGAAATCGTTTTAATACAAATGAATCACCCCAAAACAATTGAAAATAGTAAAATAGGGGAACTATGTACTCACATTGAATGATAGGGTATCCTTGATCTAAAGAACTTAGAGAAGCTCAGACAAACCAAGGAAATTCAAGTAGTACCTAGTAATCGGATCACTAGTAAATAAATCAACGCCTAAATCAGAAGATCGGATAGAATGAGGTCTTGTAAACCAAATGAGTGTGGAACTCATATGATATGGTTTAACAATGCCTACATCCTAAATCGGAACTTAGCCTAAGTGCTTTTGACCCGTTACGACCCATTAAGGTAGCTTATGCTACTTTAACGCGTCGTTCGCGCAAAACTATGCTTGGATGGTTAACTATGTGCTATGTCAAGTCTTATATGCCCAATAATACCTAAACATGTTACTAAATCAGATTATATGTCATAAACATGTTCACATATGTAAAATACGGATTTATGCTTCATAAGGGCGTTTTGGTCATATCTTATGGGCATACAAGCTACTTAACAAATAACTAACCAATCCTATGTGATCATAAGGTATAACCTCAGTGGTTATTCCCTATGCAACTATGATCACTAATCAAGCTTAGTCGGATCCTAATGATCGACCAAACAGGTCGGGTTCGAAAGTCTAAGCAGTTGTTTAGACCGCTTGGAAGCAAACTCGACCTTGCGATTATCAGGACATTGAACGTGACGAAACGTACTCTCAGTGCTCTCGAACCACTGTAGGAGCCCAGTTGCTACTTTAACTCGTCGTTCGCGAAAAACTATGTTCGGATGGTTAACTATGTGCTATGTTAAGTCTTATATGCCCAATAATACCTAAACATGTTACTAAATCAGATTATATGTCAAAAACATGTTCACATATGTAAAATACGGATTTATTCTTCATAAGGGTGTTTTGGTCATTTCTTATGGGCATACAAGCTACTTAACAAATAACTAACCAATCCTATGTGATCATAAGGTATAACCTCAGTGGTTATTTCCTATGCAACTATGATCACTAATCGAGCTTAGTCGGATCCTAATGATCGACCAAACGGGTCGGGTTCGAAAGTCTAAACAGTTGTTTAGACCGCTTAACTTATGACCCGAAACAAGCACTAAACTAATAGTGACGAGTTAAACATGTCAAAACATGTTTAACCTACTTAGAAAACTGATTTGGTATCAAAACAATGGGTTTTGATACCGAAAAATAGTTCTGTTGCAAAATGCGTGCTAAAACGCATTTTGACCGAAACTTTGACTCGTCACTACACCTAGTTAACGTGGTAATCAGTAGGTATAATTGCTAAGGGTTATAACCATCGTGATTACAATCACGTTGCAAAGTTCAATTGAACTTTGACTTGACCAATTGATGGTCAAAACCGAAAGTCAAACTGTTGGCCAAACTGTTTGACTTTCTGCTTAAACATAAAGAATAAGCATGAAAGAAGACTTACAATAGGTCCTAGCTATCTTTTCTACAAAGAATAATCAGATTAGAAAGCTCCAAACACTTGGGAGAGCTCTCAAATCAGATGTAGAAAAGAGAAGAAGGAAATGAGCAAATGAAATGGAAGTTGGCTTGGCTATTTATACTTGTGCATGATGAAGAAGATCAAGACAAGTGTTTGTGTGGTCTCCAAGCAATAAATCCTAACCATCCAAGTGTTATGAGCAGCTAGGAAGCCTTGGGGAGGTGTTAACTTGGTCCCCAAAACATGAAAATTGCGTACAAGGGCCTCAAGAACGAGCTGGGAAGCTACTGTGAAGTTTCTGATCTGCAAGTCTGACACGGTCCGCATTAGAATATGGCTAGACTTACGCGGGCCGCCTGGCCTACTTTCCAGAAATTGCAGTTTGGCCCCTGAACTTGTAAAACTTGTGTTTCGGCCCATTTTTGACACGTTTAAGCCCCGTTAACCTCATTTCAAAGCTCTAAAATGAAGTTAAAGTACAGGGAACTCAAAAAATGTTCAAAAATATCTCGGAGGTCGGTTCGTTTGGTCGTACGATCGCGTTGTTCGTTAAATTACGACGAAACTCGAACGGACGCGAAAACGAACCAAATTAAGCGACGAATGGTATTTTTGAATGCCGATCACTAAAATAAAAATATTTTAGTGTGTACAAAATTTTGGATGTCCAAATGTGGTCAGAACGTAAGATATACGCGAAAATGCAAACTTACGTCGTTTTTGACACTTTTAGTCCCTGTAAGATCAAATAAGCATGTTTTCGCACACCGAACCCCTCAAAGCTTATTTCTAAGCTATGTTTAGGTTATTTATGGTATTTTTAGCTTATGATCAAGTTTCGAACAGTTCGATACCATACAAATCGGTATAGTTTCGCTGTTTGACATAAATAGTCCATGCGATCGAATAGACTTGTTTTCAACACACCAATCCATCCAAAACTTATTTCTAAGTTATGTGGAGGATATTTAAGGTATGTTAAGCCTATGTCACTATTCCGGAGTGTTTTTCGCGTTAAACTGACTGCGTTTACGCACCAGTTTGTGTATAACCTTCCAGAAAGCGATTTAAAGTTTGAAATCGGAATCGAATCGAATTGTAAAACCATCAAACACAAATACACATATAATAACACCACAAAACATTGTTTCATTAATAATTAACATTGTTTTACATTGTTCATTGATTATAGAGCACAGTTGTCACAGCGTGATAGAACTGGGTAAGCACGAGTTTACGATTGATCTGTTGCCAGTCGAGTTGGGAAGCTTTAACGTGGTAGTAGGGATGGATTGGTTGTCGAGCAACCGAGCAAAGATTGTATGCCACGAGAAAGTCATTCGCATTCCGATGGCGAATGGAGAAACAATTGTTGTACATGGAGAGAAGTGCGATACGCCTCTAAGGATCATTAGTTGTTTGAAGGCTCAAAAGTGTTTGCAGAAAGGATGTGTCGCCTTCTTGGCACACATTGTGTATAAAGAAGCCGCTGAACCAAAGATAGAAGACATTCTAGTCATGAAGGAATATCCTGAAGTCTTCCCCGAAGACTTGCTAGGATTGCCGCCGCAGCGACAAGTCGAGTTCCACATTGACTTAGTTCCAGGTGCTGCGCCTGTGGTTAAGGCACCTTATCGACTTGCGCCTTCAGAAATTCAAGAACTGTCAACACAACTCCAGGAGCTATTAGACAAAGGATTTATCAGACCAAGCTTCTCGCCTTGGGGAGCTCCAGTACTGTTTGTCAAGAAGAAAGATGGTAGTTTCCGCATGTGTATCGACTACCGGGAGCTTAACAAATTGACTATCAAGAATAGATATCCTTTGCCAAGGATTGATGACCTGTTCCACCAACTACAAGGTTCGAGTTGTTACTCCAAGATCGATCTTCAATCGGGTTATCACCAGTTGTGTATACAAGAAGAAAGCATACCAAAGACTGCCTTTAGGACTCGATATGGACATTACGAGTTACTAGTAATGCCGTTTGGTCTGAAAAACGCGCCAACAATATTCATGGATTTGATGAATAGAGTCTGCAAGCCCTACCTTGACAAGTTTGTGATTGTGTTTATTGACGATATTTTAATCTACTCAAAGACGATGGAAGAACATGAGCAACATCTAAGGACTATCTTAGAGCTGCTCAAGAAAGAGAAGTTGTACGCGAAGTTCTCAAAGTGTGAATTTTGGTTACGCGTGGTTCAGTTTCTTGGACACGTGGTTACTGGAAATGGAATTCATGTGGATCCCACAAAGATCGAGGCAATCAAGAATTGGGAGACCCCGAAAACGCCAACTGAAATTCGACAATTTCTAGGTTTGGCAAGATATTATCGAAGATTTATTAAGGATTTCTCGAAAATCGCTCAACCTTTGACCTCCCTTACACAGAAAGACAAGAAGTATGAATGGGGAGACAAGCAAGAAGAAGCATTCCAGTTGTTGAAAAACAAGCTTTGTGATGCACCCATCTTATCCCTACCCGAAGGCACTGACGACTTCGTGGTATATTGCGATGCCTCGCGTCAAGGTTTAGGCTGCGTACTAATACAATGATAGAAAGTTATAGCCTATGCTTCACGCCAGTTGAAGGTTCATGAGAAAAACTACACCACGCATGACTTGGAGTTAGGCGCAGTGGTGTTTGCATTAAAGATCTGGCGACATTACTTGTATGGAACGCGATGCACAATCTTTACTGATCACAAGAGCTTATAGCACATTTTTTATCAAAAAGAGCTTAACATGAGACAAAGATGATGGGTAGAGTTGTTGAACGACTATGATTTTGAAATCAAGTATCACCCAGGAAAGGCGAATGTGGTCGCCGATGCCTTCAGTCGGAAAGAAAGAATCAAGCCCATAAGGGTTCGAGCTTTGGAAATGATTGTTCAAACAGACCTCTCATTGCGCATTCGTGCCGCACAGAGAGAAGCACTCAAGGAAGTGAATCTTGAAAATGAATATCTCCGTGGGATGGAGAAGCAGTTAGTACCAAATGATGAAGGAACGTTGTGCTTCATGACACGAATTTGGGTTCCTCTCTTTGGTGGTCTGAGAGACGTTATTTTTGATGAAGCTCACAAGTCACGGTACTCGATCCACCCAGGATCGGATAAAATGTACCAAGATTTAAAGGATTTTTATTGGTGGCCGAGATTGAAAGGCGATGTTTCGACATATGTTGGCAAATGTTTGACTTGTGCCAAGGTAAAGGCCGAATATCAGAAGCCTTCAGGTCTTCTGCAACAACCTGAAATACCCATGTGGAAATGGGAGCAGATTTCAATGGACTTTATAACGAAATTGCCAAGGACACCCAGAGGTCACGATACGATTTGGGTAATCGTAGACCGTCTGACCAAATCTGCACACTTTTTGCCAATCAAGGAGAAAGACAATACAAACAAGCTTGCTGAGCTATACCTGAGAGAGATTGTTGCACGACATGGAGTGCCTCTCTCGATCATTTCTGATAGAGATGGAAGGTTTGTGTCAAGGATTTGGCAGTCCTTCCAAGAAGCCTTTGGTTCTCAGTTGAATCTGAGTACTGCATTCCATCCGCAGAAAGATGGCCAGAGCGAGCGAACGATTCAAACATTGGAAGATATGTTACGAGCTTGCGTAAAGGATTTGGGTGGCAGTTGGGACACTCACTTACCCTTGGTAAAATTCTCATACAACAACAGCTACCATGCGAGTATCCAAGTTGCACCATTTGAAGCTCTTTATGGACGCAAGTGTCGATCACCGTTATGCTGGGCAGACGCGGGTGATAGACAGCAAAAATTCAACATATGAAGTTGGTGAATGGTCAAAAAGGTTTTTACAAAAGGAGAGTTAATCTTAACAACCAAGCACGGGTTGTTAAGAAATCTGATGTGAAATTTGGCGATGAATCTGACTCGTCAAAGGAGCCAAAAGTTGAGGTTAAAAGTGATAATTCAATTCCGCCAATGGATGATGTCAACTTTCCACCATTGCGAACTGAAAATTTTAAACAAAAAGTTGGTAAAGTGGAAATTTCGAATCAATTCTATTCTGAAAAGAAAGAATTTGATGTCGAAAAGGCTTTCAATGACAAAGTAAAAAATATTTTTGGGAAAATGGTCGAGGGTAAGGCCAAAGGGGTGAAAGATTTTTATGAAGCAAAAAGAAATGTTCAAACCCCGAGTGAAGTTGAGAAGGTCACACTCAAAGCTTGTCAGGCTTGGGTGTCGGTATTCCATATGTAAAAATCCTGACTTGCCGGAGCTTCCAAGTTGGTAATCGTGGAGCAGGAATCGGCATCTTTCTTGAGAAATTCACATCTGTGAAGTTTCGACCTACATATGGTATTTTCATTCTTGAAAATTGTCATATTTCAATTTACAAGTGGTATGGTTGATGAGAACTTACTAGTGGTTAATCAAGGTCATTAAGTTGAACTTGATTTAACTTTCATTCAAGTAATTGAAAAACAATGTGATGAAACCCCAACAAAACTAATTTTCCAGAAAAACCATTTTGATTAAAACAAACTTAAGTGTTTTGAAATCACAATGGGAAAATAGTTTGTTGTCAGGGGAGTTCTAATTGTTTACGCCAAAGGGATGGAGAATTGATGTGAATTGCTTGAAACATCGGTTTGTCAAATTTTTCTTTAAATGGTTTTGAATTTTAGGGGGAGTAAGAAATTTCAGAAAATCCAAAAACATTTGAAAATTTGAAAAAGCCAAAAACATGATAAAAATAAAAAAATGAGTTTTGTTGTGAAAAAGAGGAAATGATAGTACATCAGTAGACTATCACAGCATGCTAAAGAATTAGAAAGTTAATATGTGATAAGCCGTCTCACTGATGATATGCCAGTAGGTTTTTACACGCTCAGTAGATTGTTGTCGAGATATAAACCTAATTCATACACTTACTTATCTCGTGGGGAACATCTCTTGGATATATGGGTAACCCCCAAAATCTTGTTTGAAGGGCTTTCTATTTCTGACATACTAGGTCTTTGTACGTGGTGATATCTGGGGTATTATACCTGGACTTCTGATTTTGCGGGAGCAATAGCCTAGTCCTCGTATAATACTTTGCATTGCTTTAATCTTAAAGCTCACCCTCAGCATAAAAAATGATGAAACATTGAAAAATGCTAATCATGTGCTGTTGAAGAAAAGATTCTCTAAAGAGAACACACCTTAAAGTCGAACCATCATCTCTCTGATTTTGCAGAAGCAATAGCCTGAGCTCTCATGGTCTCGCATTAACCCCTTACAGATATCATTAGCGTACATTCACCTGTAAGACTGAATATAGGAGTCTGGATACGGGAGTATATTCTGAGGTGGTACACGCGAATAAGTTTAAGTCCCTTACAACACTAATCTCGTATCTCGAAACAGTTGAACTTTGTGTGAAAATTTAAGAGGATCAGTATACTGACAATCTAAGTGAATTGTTTAGAACTTAAAGTGTTTAAAGCTCAACGGTGCTAGTGATTGGTCTCAAAAACTGATATGATCTTCTTACACGAACTCACAAAAATATTGTTTCTAAATATTTCTTTACTGCATTTCTTTAAAAACAAAAATCCAAAAAGATTTTCGGAGTGTTTTAGCATAAAATTCTGAAAATTCAAAAAGATTTTACTTCATCTTATTTTCGACAATTGATGTTGAAAAGCTGATTTTCAAAATTCCGAGTGCTAAACATGATGAACAATGGTTTGGGAGAATGTGATTAGAAATGAGAAAGAAAATATTCTTACATGAGGTCATCAGAAATTTTAAATGTTGAATCATTTTGAACGATATCTGCCTGTGGTATATAAATTTGTCAAATTGTTAAATTTGTGAAATTTATTTTGAGGTAGAGTTTTGTGCAGGTTAGCCAGGTTTCGATTTCTGAAGACTTTCCGTATAAAGCCTGAGCAGAGTTTGAGCCAGGTCACGATCCTAGAGCAAAAGCTATGTCAGATTGCGATCCCGAATAATTTAAGGGGAGTCTACTAGCAAAGGGGAGTCTAAAGATAGTAGAGCCAGATTGATCCTGAAGATTATAAGATCAACATTCAAGACAGAGACAGGTTGAGATTCTGGAAGAGAGATTGGGAAGAAAAAGATTGAGGATGCTTACAGTGATAGATACTTCGGAGAGAGCGTGAAGACTGATAAAGACTGAAGACTTGATGTGACAACTCGAGTTTCCGACTTTCACTTTCGTATTAAATGCACGTTGACTTCGATTGTTTTGTTGTTTGACTTGTAGCTATACCCGTTATGTTAATGAAAGGCACTATGATTGTTACATGTTTATGTAATTTAGATTATAGCATGAAACGTATGGTATTGCGAATTTTGCACGTATGTGATTATTATTAAAACATGAGACTTGGTATTTTAGAAAAACACTTGAACTTTTAACAGCTGAAATGACCCGACAAATTAAGTGATTCGCCATGACCCAACTCGACGAAACATGCTGTTTCGCCGGCCCATTATTACGCGAAGCCCATTAGGGCCCAGTTCACTTGTACGCATATAAAGTACACAGAACCGTCTTATTCGTCACACTTTAACAAAATAGAAACCCTAGAGCGCCCCTTTTCTGTGAGACGGCTGTTGGAATTCTCGGAGCCCCCTTAGCTTATTCATCATTCTTTTCATCTCGGTTAGTGTGTATTATAAAGAACCGATTACTTGTTGTTGACCATAAAGTCTGTTTGATGAATGCTCTTAATTGCGACCCATGTGTTTTGGCAGGTTATGTTATTCATGAATCATGTGCTACTTGTTTGTATATAAGTTGTTGCTTTGTAAAATAAAGAAACATCACATGGATATTGTCGGCTAGGTTTGATAAGGTTATGGAAAGTAAAATGGGTTGTTTATTAAATCGTGATTGGTGGACAAAATCGGTGGTCAAAGGGGTGGGGATATGTGAACCGCTTATTTTTTTTTATGATGATGTTTATTAGTGTTGATAATGCATAACAAAGGTCCAATCGGTTTGTGATATTAATGGTCCAATCGGTTTATGTTATTGGAGGTCCAATGAGGATTGGAGGTGATTGCTAGTTGTCGGCCATTAGGCCTTTAGTTTTTGAGGAATTGTTATTATTGCTGAAACTGTATGTATTTCGACGAATCTGAGGTACCGGCGAAACATATTTTAAAGATGAAACTGACATGGCGAAACACAATGTGTTTCGCCGAGACTTGTTTGGCGAAACATGGGTGATTCGTTGGTGGGGCTCATGGCGAAACAGTGGGTGTTTCGCCGACCTGGGTTATTTGCACAGTAACTGTTTCTGATAAAACTTAACTGAGCTAGTCAACTGCTGTTATGTATATAAGTATTACTTGTATGATTGTAAATACGTGTAATGCGGAAGATGCGATGTTCATGACGATTATGTTTACGCACAAACAACTTTAATACAAACTGATTATGTATACGTGCCTACCTAGGGACGTGATTGATTACCCGTGAGCACATACTTAGCATACCGAGCGAAACAAGGTGAGTTCACACCCTTACTAAGGCATGGGATTCCCAGGGTTTGGGGAATGGGATGGAAGGAATAAGGTTGAATAGATTCGTACATACACTGATACTAGACTACCATACCATTGTCCTCGGTTGTGAAGGACACATACGTAAAACCTACGTATACTTATGCTACTCGCTATCCTCGGTTGTGAAGGATACTTACGTAAAACCTACGTGAACTTATACTCAATACTATCCTCGGTTGTGAAGGATACTTACGTAAAACCTACGTGAACTTATACTCAATACTATCCTCGGTTGTGAAGGATACTTACGTAAAACCTACGTGAACTTATATTCAATACTATCCTCGGTTGTGAAGGATACTTACGTAAAACCTACGTGAACTTATACTCAATACTATCCTCGGTTGTGAAGGATACTTACGTAAAACCTACGTGAACTTATACTCAATACTGTCCTCGGTTGTGAAGGACACTTACGTAAAGCCTACGTAAACTATGTACGTACTACTGTTCTCGGTTGTGAAGAACACTTATGGTTACAAATAGTCTAGTGTATATGCAACATGGGAAGCCCCCACTAATAGAACATACTATCGGCCTAGTAGTGCCACATGTTACGAAACAAACTTACTATTACGAACTTATTTACTGTGAACTCGCTCAACTAGTTGTTGACTCTCTGTTACATGCCTTGCAGGACCTTAGGTACTTTTGGAGCTTGCACGGGAGGCACGGTCGTTGTGGACATGGATCGTGAAATGTGTTGTTAAACATTATGACATTTGGTACTTAAACTTATGTTGGGTTTACGTTAAATGCTTCCGCTACACACTTGTTTATATTTGGTTTTGGAAACACCTATCGTATTGTTGAATGACTTTTACTATTTTACTTATGTTCAATATGATTGGTGGCTTGATCCTGGTCATGTCACGCCTCCAAGCGGTGGTACTCCGCGTGTGGATTTTGGGGGTGTGACACTCGATATACTGAAGACTTGTACTGAAGACTCGCCGAGATCCAAGGGGGAGTCTGTTGGTGCATATGTCTGTCGACTTCATCTTGTATCAAGTCTTGAAATAGAGTAGAAAGATCAGGGCACGTTATACAAGAAAAATGTCAAACATATGTGTAGAGGCCATTTCGCACGAAATGGAAAGTGTCCATTTCGCATGAAATGAAAATGCCATTTTGCACGAAATGGCACTAACTTATCTTTGTTTTCAACCAAGATCATCAACCATTTAGTTACCACTCAACTAGAATCCCCCCCCCCCTTCTCATGATTTCAAGGGTGTACTCCACCCTTGATTTTCCTTCAATTGTTTATTATATATGCTAAGTACTAGGGAAGCATATTAACTTATGGGCCAAAGCATGTTGGAAGACTTCTTATTTAACCCCTAGTGCACCATTATCTCTCATTCACAAACCCACCAACACAACAACACCCTCTCCCCCTCTCTTGTGTTTGGAAGCCAACCACCATCACCATACCACCACCTTCAACTCATTCTTCATCCATTCCACAAGCATCCATAGGTGTTAGAAGGCATACAACGAAGCTCGGTGCGTTCGGAAGTGGAAGGACCTTCTCTATTCGCTATTAACCACCACTTTTCCACACTTGAACTTTCCTAGTCTTGAACTAGTGGTAAGAACTTAGATCCATTCATTTTTCATGTTATTAGAGTGGTTAATAGTTATTGATAATGAGAATCCATGAACACAAAAGGATCATAAACAAAGTCTTGAATATAAAGTAACATAATGATGAAATAAGATGAAAACATGATGTTAATATGATGTTGTTATGCTTCCTGTTGATTTCCTGATGATTTGCTGGTTAATATTGATGTTTGATGTTGTTGTGATCACTAAACATGTTAACGGAATCAATCGAACACAAGTTAGAAAGTTAAAAGCTGAAACAGTAGGTTGTTTGGTGATTATAGCCAACTTCAGTTGGCTGTAACAGCAGTGTAACTTAATGAAAAATGTATTTTCTGAAGTCTAGATTTATGTATTATGAAATACAGTTCTAATGGCACTGGAACCATAATTTTTGGACTCCGTTTACTATTTTTAAAGTGTCATTTTGTAACAACAGCTAGAGCTGCATTTTTACTGCTGAAAATATGTGTTCTATTTTCTGTCATAACTTGAGTTCTGTGTAGAGTTAGATCATGAAATTTGTACTTTAGATGACCACCAATGTATTTGTAATTTTCTCACTGGAATTTCGTAAATCGGACTCTCGATGAATTTTAAATAAATTATTCCGTGGACTGTAGTTAGAAAAAGATAAATCTGAGTTCAGTCTGGAAAATGAATTTTTATAAAATATTGGAAATGAACTGGACATCGAGATTTTTACACAATATTATTTGGATCGTTTTAGACCTTCTGTAAATAGTTGGGAATTTTTGGAATAAGTTAACTATTTTATTAAAATCCCCGAAAACAGCCCAGTTTTGAATATAAAAGCTAAAACGACATAAGTAGTAATTTGCGTGTCTAAATGTCGGGTATGTTATCTGTGAATGATATAACATGTTATATGTGTTATGTGCAATGTCATATGTTTGCTTATGAACGGGAATAGATGGGAAGTTTATATGGGAATAAACCATTAAAGTGATGCATGTTATGTGATAGATACGTGTAGGAACTTTGTGTTCTATTTGAAGTCACTAATAAACTAAGTGGTAATCATATTAGGACGTGATTGACCAACCTTGACTGTTAGCTATATTTGAGAATCTAACCGAGCAAACCAAGGTGAGTTCACACACTTTCTAAGGCATTGGATTCCCGGTGGTTTGGGAACGGGTTAAAGAATTAAAACGGAATCTACATATCCTACTTAGGTAGGATATGTACGGCCATCCTCCTTGGGTAGGATGCCAATAATAATCCTGCGTATTCTCTTTGGGGAGAACTACGTACGTTCGTCCTCCTTGGGTAGGACAGCAACCTTAAAACTTACTAGACAAAACTCTATCATAAGTCCCTCATTTTATATCGACTTAATCGCCGAGGCCGATGGCGAGCGGGTCATTAGTTAATAGCGCTACTAGGTTTAACAAACCTCACACCGTGTCGTTCGAACGGGCGTGTACTAATGGACTAAGGAAATGGGTCAATGATGATAGACATTCACTTAGGGCACAACTTACTTTCATTAGTTGTCGATATCATACCGTCTAGTAGTTCACATGGGGAAGCCCCCACTGATTATGGATATGGTTTGGGTAATAAAAGGAACTGGTTAAACATATTTTCAACTACGGGGTAACCCCCACGGCACATAAGCCAACGAAAGTCAAACCACGTTTTTCAGAAACAACTTAAAACTAAACAACCAAACGTGAACTCACTCAACTTTGTTGTTGACTCGTTGTTACATGCCTGACAGGTCGCTAGATGCTTTTGGAGCTTGAACGAGGAGAAGGTTGTTGTGGAATATGTCCCGTGCTAAATATTTAATCCTTATCAACTTATTTAAACCTACATTTTGGACTTTACACTTATGAACTATGGACTTATGTTTTGGTTTCCCGTTTTATGCTTCCGCTGTTTAAATCTGAACTTGGTTAACTTAAAGTCGGTTTACTTTCCTTTGGTCACCAATCGTATTGTGGTTGGTTTTATTTACTTAATTTTGTTGTTCAATATGATTGGTGGCTCGATCCTGGTCATGTCACGCCTCCAAGCGGTGATACTCCGCATGGTGGATTTTGGGGGTGTGACAGATTGGTATCAGAGCCAGGTTTTATAGTGAACTTGGTTTTAAAAAGGGAAAGGCTTTTTGATAAAACCAGACTATAACCTGTACAGTGCTCAACGATCCACAACGACACTTCACTCCACGTGCAAGACTCGACACAATAGGTGGTATGATTTATGTTATATTGTCGGTTAGATTGTGACAACCCGAACTTTCGAGGTTTGTACTGTTTTAACTTGTGATTTTTTTAACTTTCATTCCACGTCTTGGAGTTATTAAACTTTCGTTATACATTTTGTTATGTAGTGTGGTCGAGCGAATAACGTGTTTGTATGTTAGTTGGGCCGTCCTTAGTGTTTAGTGGTTATCTCGTCGGGCCACGCATACACATCTATACCCCAACCCAACTTGTTAATATCCGCAATGTTTGGGCCAGGTCGGGCCTGTTTCTGTTTTAATTATGATGCACCCCAATTCTTTGAAGCCCCAACTAGATTAAAGCCCAACCTTCCTTTTCTCCTTTCATACGTGAACTAGATATTATGTTGTAATTAGTTGCTAACCCTAAAACAACCTCCACCCCTCACTTGGATCGCGAAGGCAGACGATACCCCCCTCGTGATTACCATCACCAGACTCTCCATAATTCTTCAGTTAGTATATCAAACCTTTGTTTTAATTTGTTTGTGGTCGTTGTGGGACATGGACAACTGTGTGCCATGTTAAACATTTAAACATTTGAACTTATATTTGGTTTTTATTTAATCATTATGCTTCCGCTTGCAACTTAAACTATGTTTTGTTTGGACACCAATTGTATTGGTTGGATTTTTTAATTACTTACATGCTTGTTCAATATGATTGGTGGCTAGATCCTGGTCAGTCACGCCTCCAGGCGGTGATACTCCGCATGTGGATTTTGCGGGTGTGACAGATTGGTATCAGAGCCATTGGTTATAGTGAACTTGGTTTTAATAAGGGGGAAAAGTTTTGTTAAAACCAGACTATAACCTGAACAGTGCTCAACGATCCACAACGACGCTTCGCTCCACGTGGAAGACTCGACATTCTAGGTGATATAATTTATGTTTACATTGCCTACTTGCTAGGTTACATAGAACTTTGCTCATGGTATGCTTAGATAAACGTAACAACTATTGATTGAAAATGTAACACCCCAACCCGGAAGGGCTGACGTGTCACAATAACAGTGATATCATAAACAAAAGTCATAATTCTATTTATTTATTTGACAAGGATACAACCACAAAAAACAACGAAACTTAAGGTTAATATACAAGCGGAAACATTCGACTTCATTAACTAATATCTTCGGATTTATTCCTAGGCTTTATTCTTCTCTCTTTTCCCCGCCCAAAGTAACATGCAGACCTGTATATACAAAAATTTATGGAATGAGCCGAATGCTCAGTACGGAATAATAGGCTCAAATAACAATTAAAGCTTTATAGAAATGTTATCCGAATGGAACTTATTGTGAAAATGATACAATGCAAAAACATAATTTCATAATCACATCTTACGGATGTACCCATGAGCAAACTTAAAACGTGACAATACACAGGTAGCTACTCCTGCATAATTATCACATGAGATGGCGAATTGGCATACCCGTTATCCACCTCCTTATACTTAAATCCTAGGATCGATCCATACACGTCCTAATAGCTTATATGTACCACACTTGTACTTAAGAGACGCCGTGAACTGATCTCTCCGTCACGGATAGAGCACATGATGTCGATGCCGCAACAACATTCTCGTGGGACACTCCACGAGAAGCGATACTCAGGGTATCAGAATACAAATGGTCTTATTCACATAACTTATAAAACTTATTTTTAAAACGGAACATATATTGGAACATGCGATAATGAGTATAACAACATAATACTATCACATGACATAAAAGCTAAATCAAATGATTTGAATAGAAATCGAACGGACTGTCAAATGAATCGATAATCAAAGACGTAAGGAGTTTGAAAAGCTATACGAACTTAACGGTTTTATATCAATTGAATATCAAATAACAAGGAGTGGGGTAAGGATCCGTACCTTAATAACTCCAAAGTGAAGCTACCTTGTGCTAATATTTTAGATTTATACGGGCAGAGTTTTAGACTACTGATTAGTCTTTTAACCTAATTTAAATAACATGCACCCAAACTAGGTTAGTAACTTAATACAGCATTTACGATAACTCACGAGATCAAATTCTCACAACGAACGACAAAGTGTGATACTTAAACATCCATCGAATTAACGACGAACGACAAAGTACGATACTTAAACTCATTCATCGAATTAATGACGAACGACAAAGTATGATACTTAAACTCATCCATCGAATTAACGACGAACGACAAAGTACAATACTTAAACTCATTCATCGAATTAATGACGAACGACAAAGTATAACCCTAATGTGGGCAGCACTTAAACATCCATTGGATATATTGATCGATCGGACAATGAATCGTAATAGCGATCGAGTTATTACCCTGTTCTGCAGCACCCCGCTACACTTAATTAGTGTTTCGTGTGTGTTTTGAAAGTAATTGGACGATATCTCAGAGTGAATTTGAACTTTGAACGTCGTTTTTGTGCCCAGAATCAAGTGCCAATGTCCTCTATTTATAGTCGAATTTTGACCTTGTCGCGGCCCGCGTGACATATAACCTATCCTTACGCGGCCCGCGAGACAACTTATTTTATGTATAGGGTTGCCACGTGTGGGACTAGCCTAGCTGAGTCGACAGATTTTTAAATTTCAACTTTCTCCGCAAGTTATTAAGATAATCATCAAGTAGGGAATACCCCCCTGAGTTTTAGGGGCCCTGATCCTGATTCTGAAAATTCTGAAAATTCTAGGGTTTGTACAGAATTACTTGGGTGTCTTAATTAGGGTTTTCTAGTGGTTAATTTATAAATTATTATTACTCTTTTTATTTCTAGAATAATGATTTTAAATTTTTGGTTATTACAACTATTACCCCCTTAAAAGAAATTTCGTCCTCGAAATTTTTCAAATAAGAATATAACCTATCGCATAAGTAACAGAAACGGAACTGTTATAGAAGAGTTATTAACTTATATAACCAGAATCTCCTAAACACACATGTGTATCTGAAATTCATAACTAAGGTCATGACTATACTTGTCAATTACCTTATATATGTGCCCTAATGGTCCTCCTATAACGCATCTTAATAAAATATCTTACCGTACGAAAAGTCAATAGAGACTTACAGATACTTAGAGTGACTATTGGTACTGATATTTCCTACATAGATATGCTTAGTCATAGCTAAGATATATTCACATAAGGTAAAGCATAAATGACCGTAAACAGAAACAAATGAACATATATCAAAGAGCAAGATTTACCGTTACTCGACTAAAATTCTATTACTAGAATAGATTAGGGTATAGAGAACGAATTGATTCTTCAGATTCCCATGTTGCTTCGTGTTCAGAGTGATTTTCCAGAGGACTTTAACAAACGGAATTACTTTCCTACGCAAAACCCTTTCTTGTCGATCTAAGATGGCTTCTGGTTCCTCTTCGTAGGACAAATCCTCGTGAATTGTAAGTAACGGATAACTAATGAGATGGAGTGGATGATAATTATATCCTCTTAACGAGGAGACATGAAAAACGTTATGAACGTGAGAGAGTTGAGGCGGTAAAGCCAGTCGATATGACACTTCTCCAATTCTTTCAAGAATTTCAAACGGACCGATGAAACGGGGACTAAGCTTCCCTTTAATTCCAAATCTACGAACGCCACGCCAAGGTGATACCTTTAAGAAAACGTGGTCGCCAATTTTAAATTCGAGTGGTCGTCTATCTTGATCTGCATAGCTCTTTTGTCTGCTCTGAGCTTCTTTCAGTTTTTCTCGTGCCATGGTGACTTTTTCATTTGTAATCTGAACTAGTTCTGGCCCTTCAATAATCTTTTCTCCAACTTCATCCCAGCATATCGGTGCACGACATTTCCGACCGTATAAAAGCTCAAAAGGTGCCATGCCAATACTTGCTTGCCAACTATTGTTGTAAGCGAATTCAATAAGGCATAGATATTCATCCCAGTTTCCAGACCATTCAAGTCCACATGCTCGGAGTATGTCTTCCAAGGTCTGAATCGTGCGTTCCGACTGCCCATCTGTTTGTGGATGGAAAGCCGTACTAAACTTCAGTCGTGTACCCCAAGCTGCCTGAAAACCTTTCCAAAATCGTGAGGTGAAACGTGGGTCTCTATCAGAAACAATGGAAGATGGTGTGCCATGGAGTCGAATAATTTCTTGAAGAAATATTTCGGATAACTTATTAACCGAAAATCCTTGCTGAATCGGTAGAAAATGTGCCGACTTTGACAATCTATCGACAACAACCCATATAACATCATTCTTCTTGAATGTCTTAGGTAAACCAGTAACAAAATCCATTGTGATCTCATCCCACTTCCATATGGGAATATCCAATGGCTGCAACAGACCGCTTGCTCATTTGTGTTTAATTTTCACTTGTTGGCAAGTGAGGCATTTACTTACATATCGAGCAACGTCTTCCTTCATGCCATTCCACCAGAAGTTCTGTCTTAAGTCTCGATACATCTTGGTAGATCCTGGGTGAATCGAAAATGGTGAGCTATGAGCTTCGGCTAATAATGACTCACGAAGGGTGGAGTCATCGGGTACACAAAGTCTTTTACCGCACCAAATCACCCCATGATGGTCTATACGAAATTCAGATTGCTTACCCACCTCAAGATTTTGCACAATTGCCCAAAGTTCTCCATCTTGCTTTTGTGTATCTTTAATCCGTGATATGAGGTCGGGTTCAATCTGCATTCTAGCTAGATATACATCAGATTTACCAACCTGAAGCCAAATGTTCATCCTTTCGAGATCCCTCATAATATGAGGCTGAATTTGTAAGCAAGATATAGTCCCGGAATTCTTTCGGCTCAACGCGTCAGCTACAACATTGGCTTTGCATGGATGGTATTGAATATTTGCGTCGTAATCTTTTAAAAGTTCTAACCACCTTCTTTGCCTCATATTTAGCTCCTTCTGCGTAAATATATACTTGAGGCTCTTGTGGTCGGTAAAAATGTCACAACTTTCACCATACAGATAGTGTCGCCAAATCTTAAGTGCAAAGACGACTGCGGCTAGTTCTAAATCATGTGTAGGGTAGTTAACTTCATAAGGCTTCAACTGACGGGAGGCATAAGCGATAACCTTCCCATGTTGCATTAGCACACAACCTAATCCTTTCTTTGAGGCATCACTATAGACTTGGTAACCTCCTAATCCAGAAGGGAGAGCAAGTATCGGGGAGGATACGAGTCGTTTCTTCAATTCTTCAAAGCTTTTCTCTTGTTCCTCATTCCATGAGTACTTCACCCCTTTCCTTAGGAGTTTTGTGAGTGGTAAAGCAATTACCGAGAATCTTTCAACAAATCTTCGGTAATAGCCAGCAAGACCCAAGAAACTTCGTATTTCGGTAACAGAAGTGGGTCTTGGCCATTTTGTAATAGCTTCAACCTTTGTTGGGTCTACCATAATTCCCTCTGCTGATATGACATGACCTAGAAATGCAACTTGGCTAAGCCAAAAGTCACATTTGGAAAACTTCGCGTACAACTTCTCATGCCGCAAGGTTCCAAATACTGCATGTAGATGTGCTTCATGTTCTTTACGACTCTTGGAATATACCAGAATGTCATCGATAAAAACAATTACGAATTTGTCTAGGAATTTGTGAAATATGCGATTCATCAAATCCATGAAGACTGCGGGTGCATTAGTTAGCCCAAAGGGCATAACCAAAAATTCGTAATGACCATATCGAGTACGAAAGGCGGTCTTAGGAACATCATCATTCTTGATCTTTAGCTGATGATACCCGGACCTCAGGTCAATTTTTTAGAAGAACTGAGCCCCCTGAAGTTGATCAAAGAGATCATCAATGCGAGGCAGAGGACACTGATTACGAATAGTAATCTTGTTCAATTCTCGGTAGTCAATACATAAACGCATACTACCGTCTTTCTTCTTCACAAATAAGACCGGAGCACCCCAAGGTGAAACACTGGGTCTTATGAATCCTAGATCTAACAATTCTTGCGATTGTTCCTTCAACTCCTTCAGTTCCATTGGAGCCATACGATATGGAGCTTTAGAAATAGGTTCGGCACCAGGGATCAAGTCGATGGTGAATTCTACCTGACGGTCAGGTGGTAATCCCGGTAGTTCATCCGGAAATACATCAGGATATTCACAAACAACGGAATGGCTATCGATACTCTTAACACTAGCAGAAGTATCCTTAATCGATGCTAGGAATCCAGCACAGCCGTTTGATATGAATTTTCGAGCCTTGAGCGCAGAGATAATCTTAAGAGATTTATGAGCTTGAGTTCCCTGATATATAATATCAGGATGATGAAAATCACCGAAAATAACACGGCGAGAATGACAATCTATAGTTACGCGATGTCGAGACAACCAATCTATTCCTAGAATAACATCAAAGTCACACATATGTATTGGAAATAGGTCTGCCTTACACACCATAGATTCAATACGGATCGGACAATCTTTATATACGTAAGTGATTGCGGATGAATTTTCCATGGGAGTGGAAATGATTAAGGTATGATTTAAGAGAGTTGGTTTTATCGGAAGGTACTTAGTAAACGAGTGGGATACTAAAGAATGAGTCGCTCCTGTGTCGAATAACACATAGATACTATGTTTACCAAGCTGAAGGGTTCCCGACACAGTACCTGGGACATTAGCAGCATCATTAGCAGAAAGTGCGAAAGCTCTTCCTCCAACATTGGGTGGTGCAACGTTTGGTCGGTTATTCTTCTTAGTATCTTTCTTTGTACACTCCTTGATCATATGTCCAGTTTGGCCACATCTAAAGCATGCTCCTGTACTTCGGTGACATACGCCATGATGTCTCTTACCACAAGTATTACATAGAGGATATGTAATCTGATTTGGGTTTACATGTTGATTCAGTGGTTGAGCTCTAATAGGTTCTGCATACAATTGAATCTGGTTTTGAGCAGGCCTCGGGTTTTGTGTTCTAGGTTTCCATGGACGTGCCTGATTTCCAAAGTTTTGATTTCCTTGCACTTTGCGATCTTGATGCTGTGGCGTAGTGGATGATTGGCCAATTTCCTGCTTAATTTGTCCTTCCCTATTTCTCTTCTTATTATCCCCAGTTCGAGATAAGAATTCTTTCCTTTCGAATTCAAAAGTTTTGATTGCATCAGCAACTTCGGTGATATCCTTAAATTTCATGTACATGATCGACTTCCGAATTCGATCATTGACTGCCCACTTGCATTTTTCTGCCTGGACTTCTGCTGATCCTGCAACGTCTCCTACAATACTAGCCAACCTTGAAAATTGAGTAATGAACTCAGAGGCTGGTTCATCACTTCCCTGTCGAATCACTGCATACTCCCTGATATAAGCTTCTTTATCAGCGGTCGAAAAATACTTGTCGTAAAATATGGTACGAAAGTCGACCCATGAAAGATTAGTGTCAAAATCATCCCCTCCTTTGACATGCTTACATCCTTCCCACCAAGTTTGTGCGTCATCTTCAAATTTGTAGGTAGCCAATCTAACTTTGTATTGCTCCGGAACTCCAAGAACTCCGAAGATCTTTTCAATATGAGCTATCCAGTTCCTTGCTTCGATTGGATTATTAGCGTGACTAAAGGATTTCGGCTTTTGTTTTTGGAATTTAGCGATCCATATGTCTATACTATAGGTAGTATGGTTCGTGGTATTCTCACGAATTTCTTCACCAGAAATTGGATTCGTGTTATTACGTTCTGGCTGACGAGTTTGTTGAATAACGGCCTCAGCTGTTTGAGCAACAAGGTTTGGAAGCAACCCGGCAACAGCCTGGTTGATAGCATTAATTACGTTTGGATCAACTGGAGTCTCATTCGAAGAAGTGTTGTTACGTGCATGGTTAGTACGAGTACACCTACGTAGCGGACGGCGAGGAGGCATATCTATACGAATAGAAATAGGAATTAAACCAAATAAGAGACCAAGTTGAATCCTATCATAGATATCTACCCATTCCTCATAGGTTTTTATTACTATCTTCAAGTTTTCTACGGGAAAGAGCCTTTGCTCTGATACCATAGCTGTAACACCCCAACCCGGAAGGGCTGACGTGTCACAATAACAGTGATATCATAAACAAAAGTCATAATTCTATTTATTTATTTGACAAGGATACAACCACACAACAACGAAACTTAAGGTTAATATACAAGCGGAAACATTCGACTTCATTAACTAATATCTTCGGATTTATTCCTAGGCTTTATTCTTCTCTCTTTTCCCCGCCCAAAGTAACATGCAGACCTGTATATACAAAAATTTACGGAATAAGCCGAATGCTCAGTACGGAATAATAGGCTCAAATAACAATTAAAGCTTTATAGAAATGTTATCCGAATGGAACTTATTGTGAAAATGATACAATGCAAAAACATAATTTCATAATCATATCTTACGGATGTACCCATGAGCAAACTTAAAACGTGACAATACACAGGTAGCTACTCCTGCATAATTATCACATGAGATGGCGAATTGGCATACCCGTTATCCACCTCCTTATACTTAAATCCTAGGATCGATCCATACGCCTCCTAATAGCTTATATGTACCACACTTGTACTTAAGAGACGCCGTGAACTGATCTCTCTGTCACGGATAGAGCACATGATGTCGATGCCGCAACAACATGCTCGTGGGACACTCCACGAGAAGCGATACTCAGGGTATCAGAATACAAATGGTCTTATTCACATAACTTATAAAACTTATTTTTAAAACGGAACATATATTGGAACATGCGATAATGAGTATAATAACATAATACTATCACATGACATAAAAGCTAAATCAAATGATTTGAATAGAAATCGAACGGACTGTCAAATGAATCGATAATCAAAGACGTAAGGAGTTTGAAAAGCTATACGAACTTAACGGTTTTATATCAATTGAATATCAAATAACAAGGAGTGGGGTAAGGATCCGTACCTTAATAACTCCAAAGTGAAGCTACCTTGTGCTAATGTTTTAGATTTATACGGGCAGAGTTTTAGACTACTGATTAGTCTTTTAACCTAATTTAAATAACATGCACACAAACTAGGTTAGTAACTTAATACAGCATTTACGATAACTCACGAGATCAAATTCTCACAACGAACGACAAAGTGTGATACTTAAACATCCATCGAATTAACGACGAACGACAAAGTACGATACTTAAACTCATTCATCGAATTAATGACGAACGACAAAGTATGATACTTAAACTCATCCATCGAATTAACGACGAACGACAAAGTACAATACTTAAACTCATTCATCGAATTAATGACGAACGACAAAGTATAACCCTAATGTGGGCAGCACTTAAACATCCATTGGATATATTGATCGATCGGACAATGAATCGTAATAGCGATCGAGTTATTACCCTGTTCTGCAGCACCCCGCTACACTTAATTAGTGTTTCGTGTGTGTTTTGAAAGTAATTGGACGATATCTCAGAGTGAATTTGAACTTTGAACGTCGTTTTTGTGCCCAGAATCAAGTGCCAATGTCCTCTATTTATAGTCGAATTTTGACCTTGTCGCGGCCCGCGTGACATATAACCTATCCTTACGCGGCCCGCGAGACAACTTATTTTATGTATAGGGTTGCCACATGTGGGACTAGCCTAGCTGAGTCGACAGATTTTTAAATTTCAACTTTCTCCGCAAGTTATTAAGATAATCATCAAGTAGGGAATACCCCCCCTGAGTTTTAGGGGCCCTGATCCTGATTCTGAAAATTCTGAAAATTCTAGGGTTTGTACAGAATTACTTGGGTGTCTTAATTAGGGTTTTCTAGTGGTTAATTTATAAATTATTATTACTCTTTTTATTTCTAGAATAATGATTTTAAATTTATGGTTATTACAGAAAACACATGTGTGCTTACTCTCTTCTGTCATCGCACTTTCGCGAACCTCTCTCACCCATGTTTCCTTTGATGTGACAGTACACATTTGTTTATGACGAAACACACGAACACACACTCGTCACTATAGCAAGATGGCATGGATTTCTTGCTCACCTTATGATGCGTTGATAGTATGCCATAGTCCTTAGGTTTTTGTGATCTTATTACATTGACGACCTCCGTTTGACATCTGAGTTCGAGGAACCATTTGACATGAGTTAGGAGGAACTGAGATGAGCATGCAAATCGCAATATTATTGTGGGTGCACACATAATAATAATGTGGGGTGCATGCGAGTCCCAGTGAGCCTTGACAAGTGGAAAAGGGGTTCCGTTCCGTTATTTGACCGATGTGAAACATAACAAACCTATAGGGGTCATAGCAGTGATTGTCCCCTACTCGAATGTGAACTTTTCATTCATCTCTGGATCCTTTCGAATCTCGATGCTGTCGAGTATTACCTGAACACCCATCTGAACACCTAGCGAACCGTGTAGAATGTTAGGTGCTTATACGAACGTCCCTGAGTAGGATGTCGCAGCGTCGAATGATCGATCGATACTTTTTTTTCCTCTTCGTTTGTTGGAACTCATGTATTGACGCCTCAGATTCTGAAGTGCGATCACTTCTGCAACACTCCCGCAACATACTGAGTATTACTCGAACCACTTGCAACATCGATGGACAGGAGGATGAGCGTAGCACTTTACCGACCTCAGTACTTTGACGACCCTGATTTCCGGCAATGAGCACCAACGAATTGGCTTCAAACGAATCCTTAACCCTTGTCAGCAACTCATGGGAGTCAACTCTTATGAATCAATCGGGGCATAAGTGAGGACAGCTGATGGTAGTATGGAAGGTGTGACTGCCAGCACAGTGAGTAACGCGTTAGGACGTGGCTCAGAATGTGAAAAGATGGACCTTGATGGTGAAGAGTCGTAGAGCTTCGTTTCAAACAACAGCATTAGAGGCAACGGTCACAGAAACAACAAGGTATTTGTAATGGTAACCAACAGTATGGAAAGTGAAGGTGCTTACGGCATGGTGTGGCCAATGTTAAATTCAACGACAACAACCAAGGGAACGACGGCCGTACTGGAAATCCTCGCAACGAGTACAACAACACGGGAAATGATGCTCATAGAGGGACATTAGGGATTGGCGTGGGCGACGCCGGGATTATAACAACATGGTAGCCTACGTGTTCTTGGTGACTAATCACTTCGCCACTGTTCTGCTTAACCCTGATGCTTCTTGAAACCCAACCTGTTGTGGAATCGGCTGATGGCGAAAACAATGAAACCACTCAAATTCCAGGTTGGGGATAGAGTGCTACTCAAAGTTTCACCTTGGAAAGGTGTAGTTCGTTTTAGCAAACGAGGCAAACTCAATCCGCGTTACGTCGGACCGTTCGAAATCATAGAGAAAATAGGCAAAGTGGCCTACAAACTGAACCTACCAGCAGAACTCGGTGGAGTTCACAACGTATTTCACGTGTCAAATCTGAAGAAATGTCTGTCAGATGAGACCCTCATAGTTCCTTTGAAGGAGCTCACTATCGACGATCAGTTGCGATCGAGGAACCAGTTGAAATCCCGGACCGAGACGTTAAGGTCCTCAAGCACACTAGAATATCACTTGTTCGAGTTCGCTGGAACTCCCGTCGTGGCCCAGAGTTTACCTGGGAACGAGAAGATCAAATGAAACTCAAGTATCCCCTGTTGTTCGGAAACAGTGCAACCACTACTGAGGCTGAAGCTACTACAGAATTTCGGGACGAAATTCCAAACCAACGGGGGGATGATGTGACACCCCAGGAAAACCAGGAAAACAACACAACACAACTAGCTTCCTCAGTAACCGCATGCTAAATTTCGGGACGAAATTTCTTTCAAGTTGGGGATAATGTGACAAACCGAACTTTCGAGGTTTGTACTGTTTTAACTTGTGATTTTTTTTAACTTTCATTCCACGTCTTGGAGTTATTAAACTTTCGTTATACATTTTGTTATGTAGTGTGGTCGAGCGAATAACGTGTTTGTATGTTAGTTGGGCCGTCCTTAGTGTTTAGTGGTTATCTCGTCGGGCCACGCATACACATCTATACCCCAACCCAACTTGTTAATATCCGCAATGTTTGGGCCAGGTCGGGCCTGTTTCTGTTTTGATTATGATGCACCCCAATTCTTTGAAGCCCCAACTAGATTAAAGCCCAACCTTCCTTTTCTCCTTTAATACGTGAACTAGATATTATGTTGTAATTAGTTGCTAACCCTAAAACAACCTCCACCCCTCACTTGGATCGCGAAGGCAGACGATACCCCCCTCATGATTACCATCACCAGACTCTCCATAATTCTTCGGTTAGTATATCAAACCTTTGTTTTAATTTGTTTGTGGTCGTTGTGGGACATGGACAACTGTGTGCCATGTTAAACATTTAAACATTTGAACTTATATTTGGTTTTGATTTAATCATTATGCTTCCGCTTGCAACTTAAACTATGTTTTGTTTGGACACCAATTGTATTGGTTGGATTTTTTAATTACTTACATGCTTGTTCAATATGATTGGTGGCTAGATCCTGGTCAGTCACGCCTCCAGGCGGTGATACTCCGCGTGTGGATTTTGGGGGTGTGACATAGATAATTCACACTGTGCATTAATTAACGTGATAATTGCTATTTGAACCTTGTGTACTTACTCTCTACTGTCGTCCCACACTTACGCACTTTCGCGACACTTTTCTCACTTACGTTGCCTCATTGTGAAGATCATGAGCGGACGCGGAGGACGTATCAACCTCACTCAAGCCCAGTTGACGGCTTTGATCAATGAACAAGTTGCTGAGGAACTCGCAGCAAATACAGCAGGAGGTATAACCTGCCATATCAACCCACCTTAGGACGTTTAGATCCTACCTTCACAAACCAACCCTCGTGCTAAACCTTGTCTTTTATTCTCGCGCAACAGGTCAACATGCTCAGCCTCCTATGTGCACATTCAAAACATTCATGGACTGCCGACCTACTACTTTCAGTGGCACAGAAGGAGCTGTAGGCCTTCTACACTAGTTCGAGAAGCTTGAGTCAGTTTTCGAGATGTGCGAATGCCCTGAAGATCGAAGGGTGAAATATGCTACTAGAACGTTTGAAGGTTCTGCGTTAACCTGGTGGAAGGCACAGGTTCAATTGCTAGGGCTGGCGGTTGCTAATGCCACCCCATGGAATGGTTTCAAAGAACTGATCAAAGAAGAGTACTGCAGTCGGGACGACATCCACAAGCTAGAGGTGGAATTTTTCAATCTAAAGATGACGGGGTCTGAGATTGAGGCGTATACTAAGAGGTCAAACGAGCTGGCCATCTTGTGTCCCACTATGGTGGACCCTCCCATCAAACGTATTGAGATGTACCTAAAGGGTCTTGTACCAAAGATTCAAAGTCATGTGACTTCAGCTAACCTGGGTACCATTCAGCAAATCATCAAGTTGGCTCATCATCTCACCGACCAGGCGGTGGAGCAAAACAGGCTACCCAAACGTATCAGTGCCACAGCTACTCCCGATGCTCCTAGCGACAACAAGCGAAAATGGGATGGGAACTCCGGAAAGGGTTCTACTTCAGTTCAGTCTCAGCAGCGAAAGACTGATGATTACCAGAGTCCTGGTCAGCAATCTTCCGGTAACCAAGGACAGGGTGGATATCGAGGAAACCACCCCAAGTGCAACCGGTGCAACAAGCATCATAGCGGACAGTGCAACAAAGGTCGTTGTCGGAGATGTCACAAGCTGGGTCATGAAGCTAAGGATTGCAGGAGCCCGCGTCCTGCGAATCAGAATCGCCAACAACAATAACAAGCTCCACAGAATCACCAGCAGCAGCAACAGCAGGGCAATAAAGGATGCTTTTAGTGTGGCGCTGAAGGCCACTTTAAGAGGAACTGCCCCTAACTGAACCAGAATCAGAACAACAACAACAACAACCAAGGAAACGGGAACCACAATGGGAACAACAATGGAGGCAACAATGGAGGCAATAACGGGGGTAACAATAATGGCAACGGTGCCAGAGGACGTGTTTTCGTGCTAGGTCAGGGTGATGCAAGGAACGATCCCAACGTTGTGATGAGTAAGTTTCTTCTGGACGACTTCTTTGTTACTGTTTTATTTGATTCGGGTGCCGATACTAGTTATGTGTCCTTAAAAGCTAGCCAAATGCTTAAGCGCACACCAACACTTTTGAACACCAAACACACGGTAGAACTAGCAAACGGTAAAAGTCTTGAAGCCACACACGTAGTTAAAGGTTGTAACCTCGTCTTAGCTGGTCAGACCTTCTCTATCGACCTTATTCCTATCGTTCTGGGTAGTTTCGACGTTGTTATTGGGATGCATTGGCTATCTCATCATCAAGCGGAGATTGTTTGCAAGGAGAAAAACGTCCGCATTCCTCGTTCTGGTGAAGAACCCCTCGTGATTCATGGCGACAATGGTGGTGCTGTCGTAGGCATTATCTCTTTCCTTAAGGCCCAGAAATGTTTGCGAAAGGGCCACACTACCATTCTAGCACTCGTTACTGACACATCAACGGAAGAGAAGAGAATTGAAGACATCCCTATTGTTCGCGATTTTCCTGAGGAATTACCTGGTCTTCCGCCTCATCGCCAAGTTGAATTTCAAATCGAGGTAGCTCCTGGAGCAGCGCCCATAGCTCGTGCACCTTATCGACTGGCTCCGTCAGAACTTGAAGAACTGTCCACGCAACTACAAGAACTCTTGGAGAAGGGTTTTATATGTCCTAGCTCTTCGCCCTGGGGAGCTCCAGTCTTGTTTGTGAAGAAGAAAGACGGTACCTTTAGAATGTGTATTGACTATCGCGAACTTAACAAGGTGACCGTGAAGAATCGTTATCCTCTCCCACGTATAGACGACTTATTCGACCAGCTGCAAGGGTCGAGCTATTACTCTAAGATTGATTTGAGATCGGGATACCATCAGCTGAGAGTCCGAGAGGAGGACATCTCCAAAACAGCATTCAGAACTCGTTACGGCCATTACGAGTTTCTAGTTATGCCTTTCGGATTAACGAATGCACTTGCGGTCTTCATGGATCTCATGAACCGAGTCTGCAAACCTTACCTGGATAAATTTTCATAGTCTTCATCGATGACATGCTGATCTATTCTAAGAGTCAGGAGGAACACGAGCAGCATCTACGACTTATGCTGGAACTTCTTCGAGCAGAGCAGTTGTATGCCAAGTTTTCGAAATGTGACTTCTGGCTTCGCGAAGTCCACTTTCTAGGCCACGTAGTAAACAAGGATGGGATTCATGTTGATCCATCTAAGGTTAAATCGATCAAGAACTGGCCTGCACCCCGTACACCAACAGAAATCCACCAATTCTTGGGTTTGGCAGGATATTACAGAAGATTTATCAAGGATTTCTCAAAGATTGCGCAACCTCTCACTTCACTGACTCAGAAGGGTGTCACCTATCGTTGGGGTGATGCACAGGAGTCCGCATTTCAGCACTTGAAGGATAGACTTTGTAGCGCGCCTATCCTCTCGTTTCCTGAAGGCACAGATGATTTTGTGGTTTACTGCGATGCTTCCATCCAAGGACTTGGTTGTGTTTTGATGCAACGTGATAAGGTCATTGCCTACGCATCACGCCAACTTAAGGTTCATGAAAGGAACTACACTACGCACGACTTGGAATTAGGAGCAGTTGTTTTCGCGCTTAAGATATTGAGAGATTACCTGTACGGTACCAAGTGCACCATTTACACCAATCACAGGAGTCTCGAGCATATCTTCAAGCAAAAGGAGTTAAACATGCGACAACGCCGATGGGTTGAGCTCTTGAACGATTACGAATGCGCGATCAAGTACCATCCGGGCAAGGCCAATGTTGTGGCCGACGCCCTCAGTCGAAAGGATACTATACCTAAGCGTGTACGTGCGTTACAGCTTACCATCCAATCTAACATTCCCGCCCAGATTCGCGATGCTTAGGTTGAAGCATTGAAAGCAGAAAACATCAGGGCTGAGTCCCTACGAGGATCGAGGCACCGGCTAGAACAAAAGGAAAACGGCGCCTACTATGTAAACGGACGCATCTGGGTTCCACTGTATGGAGACCTACGCGAGCTTGTGATGGATGAAGCACATAAGTCTCGTTATTCAGTACATCCTGGTTCAGACAAGATGTACCATGATCTCAAGACTACATACTGGTGGCCTGGTATGAAAGCCCACATAGCAACCTACGTCAGTAAATGCTTGACTTGTGCCAGAGTCAAGACTGAATATCAAAAACCATCAGGCCTACTACAACAACCAGAGATACCTAAATGGAAATGGGAGCAAATTTCCATGGATTTCGTTACTGGCCTGCCCAGATCTCAACGCGGAAACGATACCATATGGGTGATCGTGGATCGACTGACCAAGTCTGCACACTTTCTGGCTATCAAGGAAACTGACAAGTTTTATACTTAAGCAGACATCTACCTAAAGGAAGTAGTATCAAGGCACGGAGTGCCAACCTCCATCATTTCTGATCGTGACACACATTTTACTTCTGAACTGTGGCAAGCTATGCACAAGTCTTTTGGCTCACGTTTAGATATGAGCACCGCTTATCATCCACAGACGGATGGGCAATCTGAACGCACCATCCAAACCCTTGAAGACATGCTTAGGGCATGTGTAATCGATTTTGGTAACGGCTGGGAAAAGCACCTCCCGCTAGTGGAGTTTTCGTATAACAACAGCTACCACACCAGCATCCAGGCCGCTCCGTTTGAGGCATTGTACGGATGTAAATGCCGATCGCCTCTTTGTTGGGCAGAAGTTGGCGTTAGCCAAATCACAGGCCCAGAACTTGTAGTAGACACGACTGAGAGGATTGCTCAGATACGACAGCGAATGGCGGCAGCCCGTGACCATCAGAAAAGCTATGCGGAAAAGCAAAAGAAACCACTCGAGTTCCAGGTTGGGGATCGAGTGCTACTCAAAGTCTCACCTTGGAAAGGTGTAGTTCGTTTTGGCAAATGAGGCAAACTCAACCCGCGATACGTTGGACCCTTCGAAATCATTGAGAAGATTGGCAAGGTCGCCTACAGGTTGAATCTACCTGAAGAACTCAGCGGAGTTCACAACGTTTTCCATGTGTCGAATCTGAAGAAGTGTCTGTCAGATGAGACTCTCATAGTTCCTCTCAAGGAGCTCACTATCAATGACCAGCTGCGATTCGTCGAAGAACCAGTAGAGATTACGGATCGAGATGTTAAAATTCTCAAGCGCACCAGGATACCTCTCGTCCGAGTTCGTTGGGATTCCCGTCGTGGTCCAGAGTATACCTAGGAACGAGAAGACCAAATGACACTCAAGTATCCCCAGCTGTTTAAGAAAAACGCAACCACTACTGAGGTTGAAGCTACTGCAAAATTTCGGGACGAAATTCCAAATCAACGGGGGGATGATGTGAGACCCCAGGAAACCAACGCAACGTAACTAGCTTCCTCAGTAACCGCGAGCTAAATTTCGGGACTAAATTTTCTTAACAGGGGGAGAATGTGACAACCCTCATAATTCCTTGTATCCGTACAATTTATTAATGATAAATAAAGTGCTTGATGACTGTGCTGAATCATTTAACTGCTTTCTGATTACTGTGTTATACTTACATATGCTTGTTAACATACTAGTAGTATACAGAAAAGTTACTAAATAGTCCGGTGTGCTTTCCTCAGTGTTGAAAATTAAAAACGTTACAAAAATATATATGTAGGACACTTTACGGATTAATTAAGCACTTTAATGGAACAACACCGAACCGAACAACCGGACTTTACCCGGAACACAAAAATATTGTCAAACACATTATTTTTATTTTTCTGAGCTAGTTAGGGTCCCTGAACACCCTAACCCACTATATATTGTTTAACACACTTATAAAGCACTAACTTATCATTGTTTTCAACCAAGATCATCAACCATTTAGTTACCACCCAACTAGAACCCCCCCCCTCTTCTCACGGTTTCAAGGGTGTACTCCACCCTTGATTTTCCTTCAATTGTTTATTATATATGCTAAGTACTAGGGAAGCATATTAACTAATGGGCCAAAGCATGTTGGAAGACTTCTTATTTAACCCCTAGTCCACCATTATCTCTCATTCACAAACCCACCAACACAACAACACCCTCTCCCTCTCTCTTGTGTTCGGCAGCCAACCACCATCACCATACCACCACCTTCAACTCATTCTTCATCCATTCCACAAGCATCCATAGGTGTTAGAAGGCATACAACGAAGCTCGGTGCGTTCGGAAGTGGAAGGACCTTCTCTATTCGCTATTAACCACCATTTTTCCACACTTGAACTTCCCTAGTCTTGAACTAGTGGTAAGAACTTAGATCCATTCATTTTTCATGTTATTAGAGTGGTTAATAGTTATTGATGATGAGAATCCATGAACACAAAAGGATCATAAACAAAGTCTTGAATATAAAGTAACATAATGATGAAATAAGATGAAAACATGATGTTAATATGATGTTGTTATGATTCCTGTTGATTTCCTGATGATTTTCTGGTTAATATTGATGTTTGATGTTGTTGTGATCACTAAACATGTTAACAGAATCAATCGAACACAAGTTAGAAAGTTAAAAGCTGAAACAGTAGGCTGTTTGGTGATTACAGCCAACTTCAGTTGGCTGTAGCAGGACTGTAACTTAACAAAAAATGTATTTTCTAAAGTCTAGATTTATGTATTATGAAATACGGTTCTAATGGCACTGGAACCATAATTTTTGGACTCCGTTTACTATTTTTAAAGTGTCATTTTGTAACAACAGCTAGAGCTGCATTTTTACTGCTGAAAATATGTGTTCTGTTTTCTGTCATAACTTGAGTTTTGTGTAGGGTTAGATCATGAAATTTGTACTGTAGATGAATACCGATGTATTTGTAATTTTCTCACTCGAATTTCATAAATCGGACTCTCGATGAATTTTAAATAAATTATTCCGTGGACTGTAGTTAGAAAAAGATAAATCTAAGTTCAGTCCGGAAATGAATTTTTATAAAATATTGGTAACGAACTGGACCACGAGATTTTTACAAAATAATATTTGGATCGTTTTAGACCTTCTGTAAAATGTTGGGAATTTTTGGAATAAGTTAACTATTT
Source organism: Helianthus tuberosus (assembly GCA_030545235.1). Classification (NCBI taxonomy): domain Eukaryota; kingdom Viridiplantae; phylum Streptophyta; class Magnoliopsida; order Asterales; family Asteraceae; genus Helianthus; species Helianthus tuberosus. Next base: position 112,293,942 of record CM060394.1, on the reverse strand, counting down.
TATTAAAATCCCCGAAAACAGCCCAGTTTTGAATATAAAAGCTGAAACGGCATAAGTAGTAATTTGCGTGTCTAAATGTCGGGTATGTTATCTGTGAATGATATAACATGTTATATGTGTTATGTGCAATGTCGTATGTTTGCTTATGAACGGGAATAGATGGGAAGTTTATATGGGAATAAACCGTTAAAGTGATGCATGTTATGTGATAGATACGTGTAGGAACTTTGTGTTCTATTTGAAGTCACTAATAAACTATGTGGTAATCATATTAGGACGTGATTGACCAACCTTGACTGTTAGCTATATTTGAGAATCTAACCGAGCAAACCAAGGTGAGTTCACACACTTTCTAAGGCATGGGATTCCCGGTGGTTTGGGAACGGGTTAAAGAATTAAAACGGAATCTACATATCCTACTTAGGTAGGATATGTACGGCCATCCTCCTTGGGTAGGATGCCAATAATAATCCTGCGTATTCTCTTTGGGGAGAACTACGTACGTTCGTCCTCCATAGGTAGGACAACAACCTTAAAACTTACTAGACAAAACTCTATCATAAGTCCCTCATTTTATATCGACTTAATCGCCGAGGCCGATGGCGAGCGGGTCATTAGTTAATAGCACTATTAGGTTTAACAAACCTCACACCATGTCGTTCGAACGGGCGTGTACTAATGGACCAAGGCAAAGGGTCAATGATGATAGACATTGACTTAGGGCACAACTTACTTTCGTTAGTAGTCGATATCATACCGTCTAGTAGTTCACATGGGGAAGCCCCCACTGATTATGGATATGGTTTGGGTAATAAAAGGAACTGGTTAAACATACTTTCAACTACGGGGTAACCCCCACGGCACATAAGCCAACGAAAGTAAAACCACGTTTTTCAGAAACAACTTAAAACTAAACAACCAAACGTGAACTCACTCAACATTGTTGTTGACTCGTTGTTACATGCCTTACAGGTCGCTAGATGCTTTTGGAGCTTGCACGAGGAGAAGGTTGTTGTGGAATATGTCCCGTGCTAAATATTTAATCCTTATGAACTTATTTAAACCTACGTTTTGGACTTTAAACTTATGAACTATGGACTGATGTTTTGGTTTCGCGTTTTATGCTTCCGCTGTTTAAATCTGAACTTGGTTAACTTAAAGTCGGTTTACTTTCCTTTGGTCACCAATCGTATTGTGGTTGGTTTTATTTACTTAATTGTGTTGTTCAATATGATTGGTGGCTCGATCCTGGTCATGTCACGCCTCCAAGCGGTGATACTCCGCATGGTGGATTTTGGGGGTGTGACAACTAGTCCGATTATGTGGATTTGTATGAACACTCTAGCCTTAGACAGAAAACTCAGGGTACGGGCATTCACCCTTCCAGTTTGCACGTGTTCACATTATTTAGACCCAAAACTTTGACGAGATTTTGAAAACTTGGAAGGCACAAGGCCAAAAGAATCATTCAAAAACGGATGATTAAATTTTCAAAGTCATTTTGAAAAATTGAGGGTTCAAAACCTTATAACAAATTATTTAAAAACAGATGATTGATTTTCAAAAATCGTTTTGAAAAATTGTGTTCTTGTTTTGGTAATCACCTAAGGATAGGTGAAGTGCATGTTTTAAGATCTAAACACAAGATAACTTGTGTTAGGGTCCTAGAAAAGTTATAGTCTAGGTCAAAGCATTACTAATAACCTAATTCCCTATAACCATTGGCTCTAATACCAACTCTTCTGTCACACCCCGACCGCGTAAAACAACAAACCGCGGCGGAAACGTCAGGGAGTGTAACAACAGAATTATTGTTTCACAACCATGGTAATTTAAGTTATGTTTTATTTATTAACAAAAGGTGTTACATTGTCTTAAAACGAAAGAAACAAGATAACACAACATTATTTAAACTAATCTCGCTTCTTTTATGTCACTAAGGCCCGAGTCCACCCTAGTGTATCCTGAATTAAACCTATGTACCAGCTCCTGAAAACACATGTGAAAATAGGTACGTCAGCGTAAAAATGCCTGTGAGATACATAGGTGTTATTTAAATAGGATTCATGACTTAAGTTTAAAGAAATATTTAATAAAAGTTAGTCATGAATCTTGTTAAATGTTTTCTCTTATAAATCGTACTAAAACTTGATAAGAAATCAGATTATATATAAAAGAAAGATGTATGGTTAACTAAATAACCAAATAAAAATGAGTTTGTGTGAATTAAACTGTTTGTAAAAGAATGTCTTATGAAAATATGTTATTTATGTAAAATGTAATATGTCTAAATTGAAATGATTTAAATAACGCTACGATATGTAATACCATAAAAGCACTTATATATAGGAAGTACCAGCGGCGTATCCACCATGCTTTTATCATATTACACGTCGCCTCATTATGTAAATCACTTACCCAAACAAACCACCAAAATGTAATGTTCAAACAATTGTAGAAATGTTTATTGTGTAATCAAATGTCTATTGTCAAATGTAAAACATGTCATGTGTAAAGAAATGTCATGTATGGTAGTGAAGAGTAATTACTTAACCCCTGTAAATATGCACAAAACAAAGTATTGAAATAAATCAAAGTTAAGTTTTGTAAAATAAATGCATGCTTTACTGATACAAACACTTATGCGGTAATGTTAAACGTATACATATACATTCAAGCCTTTAGACTGTAAGATAAACCTTAGAACAAATCAAAGGTTATCAAAAATGTTTTCGGATTCAGTCACTTCCTACTTCCAAACAAACCTAGGAAGCCAGAAATGGGAGTTGTCAAGTCCTATGGTACCAGTACTTACTATCCAGCGGCGTAGCTAATGTTAATGAACGTATTTTAGTTTCGTTATACAAACCAAATGTCATACCATATGTAAGCATGTTTTATGAAAACAATGTACCTAGTATGCTAACTGATCATACAAGGTAGAAATGTAAAACAATGTGTCCATATGCTGAGTGAACATATGCAACAGAAATGCAATGCAATGTAAATCAAAGTGTCCATATGCTGAGTAAACATATGCAACAGAAATGCATGTAAAAAATGTGCTAGCATGCTAAGTGAACATACATAGCAAAACGTATGAAATCATGTACTATATGTGTACTAATGAACATAACAAGCATATGATATAAAAGCATGAAAAAAACACGAAAGTAACAAGTAGTCACATGTGATTCACCCCAAAACATTTGAAAATAGTAAAAGAGGGGACTATGTACTCACTTGAGATTGCTCAATAGTCTTTAGATAAAACGGCACCTAATATAGGTAACTACGTTAATAAACCGGACCTAAATCAGAGGATCGGATAAAATGTGGTTTTGTAAACCAAATGAGTATAAGAACTCATGTAATATGGTTTAACATAGCCTACATTCTAAAACGGAACCTATCCTAAGTGCTTACGACCCATTACGACCCGTTTAGGTAGCTTACGCTACTTTAACGTGTCGTTCGCGTAAAACGCGTTCGGACCGCCTAACTAGTCCTATGACAAGTAATATATGCCTTAACATGCCTAATAATGTTGCCTAATTAGTTTAGATGTCAAAATTTAGGTTACATATGCTTAAAATGAATTTATGCGCAAAAAGGGTATTTTGGTCATTTTCCTAAGGCATATAAACTACCTATCATACAACTAACTAAACGTAGTGACCATAAGGTATAACCTCAGAAGGTTATTCTCTATACAACTATGGTCACAAAAATGTTTGGTCGGATCCTAATGATCAACCAAACGGGTCAGGTTTGAAAGTCTAAGCGGTTGTTTAGACCGCTTATCTTACGACCCTATATAAGCACTAAACCTAAAGTGACGAGTTAAAATATGTTTAACGAGGTTTAAAAACAGGTTTGGTATCAAAACAAAGGGTTTTGATACCCAAAAATAGTTTGGTTGCAAAATACGCAAGAATGCGCATTTTGACCGAAACTATGACTCGTCACTATGCCTAAATAACGTGGTAATCAGTAGGTATAGTCACAAGGGACTATAACCATCGTGATTACGCTCACGTTGCAAAGTTCAAACGAACTTCGTGTTGACCATAAACTAGTAAATCCAGAAAGTCAAACACTGTTTGACTTTCACGCTTAAAAACGAATAAAAGAACGAAAGAATACTTACAAGAGGTCCAAGAAATGGAAGTTTGATCTGAAAATTCTCTGGTATGAAGTGTATAACTTCAACTTAGAGAACAAAATCAGATCAAAGGTGTGAGTTTGCAAATGAAAGTGAAGGGGTATATATAGTTTTCGGGTCACCGTTAGGATCATTCATCGAAAACCGAGCTTCTATCTGGACCTTACATGTGTGCCCATGGTTTTAGAATACCATGGGTGCCCCAAAATAGCCCCTAGAATGTATAAAAACCGTTTGCAAGTGTTGGAAACAGCTGGATCAAGCTGTTAACCATTATTTGCTGATCTAACAGTAGCTCGCGCCCCGCATAAGAGTCAGGGGGGCTTACGCTGCCCGCCTGAGATCCACAGTTCAACAATAAGTTTCTGAAATGGCAGTTTTGGTCCCTGCATGCATTTAAGGCCATTTTTGACACGTTTAAGGCCCGTTATGCCATTTTCAAGGCTCTACAATGATTCCTAAGTATAGGGGACATGAAACATGCTCAAAAATATGACGGATGTCGGTTCGTTTGGCCATACGATCATGTTATTCGGTTAATTACGACGAAACATGAATGAACGCGAAAAACGATCCAAATTACGCGATGAATAGATTTTTATCTTGCCAATCACTAAAATAAAATATTTTAATGATTACATAAATTTTTGGATGTCCGGATGTATTCAGAACGTAACTTATGCGCGAAAATGCAAACTTATGCACTTTTTGATGCTTTTAGTCCCTGAATGATCTCAAAAAGTTTATTTTAGCATACCGAACCCCTCAAAGCTTATTTCTAAGCTATGTAAAAGATATTTAGGGTATGTTTAACTTATGATCAAGTTCCTGAATGTCCGTTACTGTAGGAATCGGCATACTTTCGCAGTTTGTCGAAATTAGTCCCTGTAAGCGAATAAACTTGATTTTGCCATACCAAAGCCTTCAAAACTTATTTCAAAGTTATGTAAAGGTTATTTAAGGTATGTTAAGCATATATTGATGTTCCGAAGTGTTTTTCGCATTAAACTGATTACGTTTACGCATCGGTTTGCGTATAACTCTCTAGAAAGCGATATAGAGTTTGAAATTGAACGAAAATCAAAACATGCAAAATGTCAAACATAAATAAACAAACATTGGGATCAAATAACATTGTTTTATTGATAACTGAACTGTTTACAAAGATTACAAGCACAGATGTCACACATTTAAATAATGACACGAGTAAAAGATGAATTTACGGGATCATCGTAACTTTCGGGGATGCGAGCAGTGTTAAGGTCTACGGGACCAAAATGACCCTTGGGTCACGAATAAAAAGGAAATAAACCATCGGGGCCCCATTAAAAAGGGGCGACGACCTAAAGGAATAGCCTACGAGGCTAAGTGAAAGAACCTACGGGTCAATAGAGGAAAGCGAGGGAACTTGTTATGATTCCCTGCGTAAAACGAGAACAGAAAGGAATACATTATGGGTTGTTAATTTCCTTGGTATGAGTAATTGACATTGTTAAAAGGAAGAACGTTAAACTAAAATTCAGTATTAGTAAGAAACAATATTTTAACAAATGTGAATATTATGAGTCGAATTCAGAAAATGATTAATATCAAAGAATATAGATCTTGACACCGTTAGGTGCAAGGTGATACATTTAAAAGAAGGATTTTCGATAATGAAAGGTCGACATAAACTTAAACAAGACGTGACGTGATCACGGTCACAAAAAGTAATATAGAATAAAAACATGTCGTAACACGAGTTACGAGATATGAAATCAGAAAACACGCAAAAGGCCGGGTTGGCAATAAGATATACCCAAATGACGGGGTATAAAGTGATGGCGACTAATCAGTCTAGCCGGTAAAACCTTTCAAAGTCAGACAAGTGTTATGACTTATACAAAGCGCTTGTCGATATAAGATTAGCTCGAAGTAAGCATATTGAAAATAAATACAACCGAGTGATCAGATGACAACTCGGTCAAATAAGTGACCAAAATAAGAAATAAAAGATGAAAGTATTAGCCTATGAGGCCATATACGTAAAAGGCGCATATGCTTTGAAACCAAAACGACATTACCATACTTTCTTGATAAGATTATTATGTGCGAGCACTGCTCAAGTGATCACCGAAACTAAGGTTTAGATGACCTAAACTAATAAAGTACGTGAGAAAGGTTTCGGGGACGAAACCTCTTTAAGGGGGGGGGGGGGGTAGACTTGTAACACCCCAAAAACGGGTTTGATAATCAAACCACGGTAATAGTGACGACGGGTAAAATACCGTTAGTGGTAAAAATTTACCCGGTAAATATTAGTATTTAAATAAGTAAACTTGATGTCAATTAAAAGGAGGATAAACACTTTGAGAAAACAAGGTATATAGAAGGCCCGAGTTAACGGGACTTAAATTAAACTTAGTTATAATTTCCCCAAACCCACTAAGTTAACTAGGAATATTCAACCTAGTTAATAAGTGGGAATATTGTTAAAAATAAGTAGGTTGTGGCCTACTTAATAACGAACCAAACACGAGGGGTTAAATTGGGATAACTTAACAAAGTTATTTAATAAAAAGAAATCAAAACAAAACACACACTTTAAGTGTGCGTTCTGTGATCTAGCAGGGGCGACACCCCAGGAGCCAAACCCTAAACTCCAACATAATCATCAAATTGGAGGATCAATCGAAGGCCAAATTTGGATTTGAATACATATAAACGATCACCAAGTCAAGGGGATCATAAGGTATGTCAAATCTATAACATTCATGAAGTTATGAAAATTAGTTAACTTTGCATGATACGATCTATGTATGAATCATAGAGGCTATGGCCGAATTAATGAAGTGTGATTACTTAGGAACAAACCCTAAGTAGAAATTTGAAGTAAAGTTGTTATGATTTGAATAATTTAATGATTTACCACACTTAGACAAGTGGGTTTTGATTATGTAGTGAAGATGATGATATACACATGTATAAGATCATCATATTTGATAGTAAAAATAAGGCACTCGAACAAATTACATGATTTGGGTACTTGTTCATACATGATTGATATGGATGTTGATGTTAATCTTGATAAAAATGACTAGTTATGAGCTAGTTTGTAAATGTGTAAAATTATGCCCATTAGGTGTTTGTTAAAATGCCTAAATGAAAGCTAAAATGTTGAAATTTCGAGTGAAACGCACGTTTGAATAATATGGCGAATTATGCGAAACATGAAGCGATAAGAGTTCTAAACATTGTTGATTTAGACTTAATTGTGTAAACCATGTGATCTGTCACACCTCGACCGCGTAAAACAATAAATCACGGTGGAATCGTCGGGGAGTGTCGTAACAGAATCATTGTTTCATAACACATGGAAATTGAAATTTTGTTTTATTGATTAACAGAAGTTACAATGTCTTAAAATAAAGAATCATAACATAATTAACTAATTTTGCAACTTTTAATGTCACTAAGGCCCAAGTCCGCCTAAGTGTATCTTGATCAATCCTATGCATCATTTCCTGAAAAGACATGTGAAAATAGGTACGTCAGCATAAAAATGCCTGTGAGATACATAGGTTTTATTGATTTAGGATTCATGACTTGTAAGTTTAAAGAAAATGTTTATCAAAAGTAGTCATGATCCTTGTAAAATGTTTTTCTTTGTAAATCATACGAAAATCGATAAGAAAACAGATGATATAAAAGAATAATGTATGGCTAAATAAATAACCAAGTAAAAATGAATTTGTATAAAAATGTGTTGTTTGTAAAACAATGTTTTGTAAAGATATGTTAAATGTGTAAAATGTAATATGTCAAAATTGAAATGGTTTAAATAACGCTACGATATGTAATATCATAAAAGTACTTATATATAGGAAGTACCAGCGGCGTATCCACCATGCTTTTTTTCATATTACACACGCTTCGTTACTTAAATCACTTACCCAAACAAACCACCAATGTAAAAATGTTTATGTATAATCAAATGTCAAAATGTTTGTGTGAAAACCATGTCTATTGTCAAATGTAAATCATGAAATGTGTAAACAAATGTCATGTATGATAAGCAAAAAGTGACTACTTAATCATATGTAAAAATGTACAAAACAATGTATTTGAATAAATCAAAAGTTATGCTTTGTAAAATAATGCATGTTTTACTGATACAAACATCTATGCGGTATTGTGAAAATGCATACATTCAAGCCTTGAGACTGTGGCGACAAACCCTTAAATAAATTAAAGGTTTATCTAAGTTATGTGTATCGAATTCGGTCATTCCATCCATCCAAACAAACCTAGGATTTCAGGAACGGGAGTTGTTAATTCCTATGGTAACACTACCTACTAACGAACGGCGTGATCAATGTTAATGAATGTATTTTTGTCCCATTTAAACAAAAAAAATGTCATACCAAAATGTAAGCATGTTTTATGAAAATAGTGTACTAAGTATGCAGCAAATGAACATACATAGCATGAAATGTAATGTAAAACAATGTACTAAGTATGCACTAAATGGACATACATAGCATGAAATGTAATGTAAAACAATGTACTAAGTATGCACTAAATGGACATACATAGCATGAAATGTAATGTAAAACAATGTACTAAGTATGCACTAAATGGACATACATAGAAAAAACATAATGAAATCATGTACTATACGTGTACTAATGAACATAGCAAGTATGATATAAAAACATGAAAAGCACGAAAGTAACAAGTAGGCACATGTGTTTCACCCCTAAATGTTTGAAAAATAGTAAAAGAGGGGACTATGTACTCACTTGAGGGTGCTTAGAAGTCTTGAAGAACAACCAAGCAAAGCTAGAGGGATCACGGAAATCAAACGGCACCTAATATAGATAACTACGTAAATAACTGGACCTAAATCGGAAGATCGGATAGAATGAGGTTTTGTAAACCAAATGAGTATAGGAACTCATGTAATATGGTTTAACAAAGCCTACATTCTAAAATTAAACCTAACCTAAGTGCTTATGACCCATTACGACCTGTTTAGGTAGCTTATGCTACTTTAATGCGTCGTTCGCGTAAAATGCGTTCGGAACGCATAACTAGTCCTATGACAAGTATTAATTGCCTAAACATGTTTAATTATGTTGCATAATCAGTTTATATGTCAAAATTTATGTTACATATGCTTAAAATGAATTTATGCATAAAAAAGGCATTTTGGTCATTTTCCTAAGGCATATAAACTACCTATCATACAACTACTTAAACGAAATGACCATAAGGTATAACTTTAGAAGGTTATTCCCTATACAACTATGGTCACAAAACATGTTTGGTCGGATCCTAATGATCGACCAAACGGGTCGGGTTCGAAAGTCTAAGCGGTTGTTTAGACCGCTTATCTTACGACCCTATATAAGCACTAGACCTAAAGTGACGAGCTAAACATGTTAAAACATGTTTAATGAATTTAGAAAACAAGTTTGATATCAAAACAAATGGTTTTGATACCCAAGAATAGTTTGGTTACAAAATACGCATAGACGCGCATTTTGACCGAAACTATAACTCGTCACTATGCCTAAACTATAACCATCGTGATTACGCTCACGTTGCGAAGTTCAAACGAACTTCGTGTTGACCATAAACTGGTCAACGCAGAAAGTAAAACACAGTTTGACTTTCGTGCTTAAAATGCGTAAAAGAACGAAAGAACACTTACAAATGGTCCAAGAAATGGAGGTTTGATCTAGATATTCTCAGGTATGAAGTGTTTACACTTCAACTTAGAGAACAAATCAGATCAAGTGTGAGTTGTAAGTGAAAAGGGGTGGGGTATTTATAGATTTCGTAGAACCGTTAGGATCGTTTCTTGAAATCCGAGCTTCAATCTTGGCCCTCCATGTGTGCCCATGGTTTTAACATACTAGGGGCATCCAAAACCAGTCCATAGAATATAAGAAACCATGTGCAAATCAATGGGAGCAGCTGGGTTTTATAAAAATGAAGTTTGCTGAGCTGGGGATGGCTTACGAACCGTAAGCAACTCCATACATCCGTAAGGACCCTATTTGCTGGCAATAAGTTTGCAAAGTTGGCAGAACAGGCCCCTGCATCTCCAAACTTGATTTTTGATGCGTTTTGGAACGTTTAAGCCCCGTTAACCCCATTTCAACGCTCTAAAATGAAGTTAAAGTATTGAGAACTTAAAATATGCTCAAAAATATGTCGGATGTCGGTTCGTTTGGTCGTACGGTTGCGTTGTTCGGTTAATTACGACGAAACACGAACAGACGCGAAAAACGATTTAAATTACGCGACGAATGGAATTTTATCAAGCCAATCACTAAAATAAAATATTCTAATGATTACATAAATTTTTGGATGTCCGGATGTATTCAGAACGTAAGATATCCGTGAAAATGCAAACTTATGCACTTTTTGACGCTTTTAGTCCCTGAATGACCAAAAAGTTTATTTTAGCACACCGAACACCTCCAAGCCTATTTATAAGCTATGTAAAGGATATTTAGGGCATGTTTAACTTATGATCATGTTCCGGAATGTTTCTTACAGTACGAATCGGCATACCTTCGCAGTTTGTCGAAATTAGTCCCTGTAAGCGAATAAACTTGATTTCGGCACATCAAACCCTCCAAAACTTATTTCTAAGTTATGTAAAGGTTATTTAAGGTATGTTAAGCCCATTTCACTATTATGGAGTGTTTTTTGCGTTAAATTGATTACGTTTACGCAACAGTTCGCTTATAACTTCCCAGAAAGCGATTTAGAGCTCGAAATCGAAAAGAATGGATATGTGCAAATGATATACATATTTATACCAATCCCAAGTATGAAATACAATATTTCATTGGTTTGGTATCTGTTTGATGGTCGTGGAGGCACAGGTGTCACAGTCTCCCCTACTTCAGGAAATTTCATCCCGAAATTTATTTAGAGGAAACTTGTGAGAGCTTGAAATATAAAGTTAAAAAGATCAAACAACACTGGTTAGAGTCCTGAACTGCTAGTAACTTTGAATAACATAATGCTTGCAATGTGAGAGGGACACTTATATACAAGTATATAAAGCGTTATTGGTGCGTCCATCGTACCTCCGTTACATTGTTTACATTTCGTTATTTTTGCCACTATAGGTTCTTACACACGATAAATCTTACTGTGGTTTCCGTGCACTGAATTTTATAATTATGTATGCATCCATAATTACGTAATTCCTTGCATGGTCCACACAGTGTATCTTATAATGTGTAGGGGAAGAAAATAATGAATGAACTGGTGATGATTGTGACTAGACCACCATAGGATCCTTTTAATTAAATCAATAAATGATCTCTTTAAATAGACCACCAATGAGTCTTTTCAGCTAAAGCATCATATGTCATTCTTAACCAGATCCTAAATCCAAGGGTCTTAACTATTACATAGAAGCCCATTAAGGATTTAAGGTAGTACCTTTGGATATCCTACTATAAATCCCTCATATGAAGATATGGAAGATTCTACGAGGATTTGGATAACGAAAATAAAACCACAAAAGAAAACACATAACCCGTAATCACATAACCATAAAATTGTTTATCTTGATCTTTAATTTGTTATCATTTTGTTAATTTGTTTTGTTAATTGTGCACATGTATTTAAAGCACACCAGTTATCCAATCCGTGGATTTTGATTGGCACTTTAAATATTTCCAAGAATCTAACTATAAAGATAGGGAGATCTAAAAAAGAAAATTCGATTTCGATTATAAGGAATCGTAATGTTCGAATTAAGGCATACAAGGAATCCAATGAAGGACTCCGATTAGAGCGGTAACCATCCACAAGGATCTAATTATGAAGGTAATAAGATCCCATATGATTTTGGAATTTGAAAAGCGGGAGATGCTTTGAACCCTTGCACTAGACGTGCTTAAGTCAAAACATAAGGTAAAATGCTCATGAAGTTGAGGCGCCAGATATGCCAAGGCAACATATGAAGCAGAGTTTGAAGGTTAAGTCAACGTATGGGCAAAATGTTTTTGAAAACTATGCATGGGGTTCTTTTAGAAATGTGTTTAATGTTTTTACATAATACTTTTGAAATCATAAAGTAGGTGTATTAGATAACTATATTTACAAAATATTTTAAAATCATGCGAGATGAATTTTGAAATTATGTATAAGGTTTTTGAAAACATGAATGATACTTTTGAAATCATGCACTTGATCTGTTAAGTAAATATCCTATGTAAAAAAAGAAAAATGTTTTCAAACTATATGGAATATTTTGAAATTATGAAGGTTGTTTTGAAAACTTATACTATGTTTGTTGTTATGAAAACTAGAATGTAATGGGTATGAGATTGAAATATTACCCTTAGTTATCTAACCAAGGATTTAAAGGCACAGATGTGCAAAAAGCACGATCACTCATAATGTCACTTTATTTTCTGTACTTCGTTCCTTAGAATTAAACAAGTACTTAAATTTTTCGAGAAAATCATGAGCAAACATAAGAAAGGGAGAATCACAAGAGTAGTTTGTAAAGAACATAGTTCCTTGATGTAGGTATTATAGGGAAATGCCATACACACATGTAACTACACTTGTATACCAGAATTGTGAACAACAATTTATTTATAAACAAAACAGATTGTTTCAGGGTTCAACAAAAGATACATAAGCATAAGATTCTAATTATTCAAAGTCACAGCATCTTAAAATCAGCCAAATGCTCATCTGTGGGTCAGATTTGCATTAGCAAGCTTTGGGCAATCCCTTCGGAAATGGCCCATCTTGCCACAGTTGTGGCAAGACCCCGGTGAAAAACGAGCTTGAGCAGGATTGTTGCCAGCTTGATCTGGTGTAGCTGCAGCTGGGCAAACTCTTGTTGTATGACCTATAAGTCCACAAGTTTGGCATTTGCGGCACTTCACACTAGCATGATGACGAAGGCTACATTGGTTGCACAATGTTGCAGTTCCGTTGTAAGGCTTCTTGGCTGGTGGTGCTGCCACCTGACTAGGTCCTGCTTGTTTTGGTGCAACAGCTGCAGGATCCTTTGAAGCTTTACGCTTCTTTGGTTTTGGTGAAGGCTTGGCTTCTGTTTCCTTCGGTGACTCTTGAGTGGCTTCCTCCTGGAGATGATACATGGCAGTAGCTAATTCAACAGTCTTCAGGACTACTTCGCCTATTCGCTGAGCAAATTTGGCAGCATGCTCGGACATTTGAGCGTCGTTGTGATGAAGAGACATTCTAGAAGAAATGAAAGATATAGAAGGAAACAAATGAAATGTTATCGGATAACCAAAACAGAATGACAACGCATAAAAATTGCGATCATTTGTTTGTTACCTAAGGCAAACAAATGAGACGGTGACAAATCAAGGTAAGCGGGTCATATTAATGTATCGCGAAGACATGCTTTAGCCTATAAGTGGACACTCAACCCAAGAGTTCCCAGGTAAGAGTGACAGGTCCAATTATGTGGATTTATACGAACACTCTAGCCTTAGACAGAAAACTCAGAGTACAGGCATCCACCCTTCCAGATTACACGTGTTCACATTGTAAGACCCAACTTTGACGAGATTTTGAAAACTTAGAGGGTTCAAAACCTTATAATAAATCATCCTAGAACAGATGATTAGTTTTTGAAGCGGATTCGAAATTTGTGTTCTGGTTGTGGTTGTCACCTAAGGATAAGTGACGGTATTGTTTTAACATCTAAACACAAGGATCTTGTGTTAGGGTCCTAGGAAGGTTATAGACTAGGTCAAAGCATTACTAATAACCTAATTCCCTATAACCATGAGCTCTGATACCAACTTTTCTGTCACACCTCGACCGCGTAAAACAATAAATCGCGTCGGAATCGTCGGGGAGTGTTGTAACAGAATCATTGTTTCATAACACATGGAAATTGAAATTTTATTTCATTGATTAACAGAAGTTACAATGTCTTAAAATAAAGAATCATAACAAAATTAACTAATTTTGCATCATTTAATGTCACTAAGGCCCATGTCCACCTAAGTGTATCTTGATCAATCCTATGCATCATTTCCTGAAAACACATGTGAAAATAGGTACGTCAGCATAAAAATGCCTGTGAGATACATAGGTTTTATTGATTTAGGATTCATGACTTGTAAGTTTAAAGAAAATGTTTATCAAAAGTAGTCATGATCCTTGTAAAATGTTTTTCTTTGTAAATCATATGAAAATCGATAAGAAAACAGATGATATAAAAGAATAATGTATGGCTAAATAAATAACCAAGTAAAAATGAATTTGTATAAAAATGTGTTGTTTGTAAAACAATGTTTTGTAAAGATATGTTAATTGTGTAAAATGTAATATGTCAAAATTGAAATGGTTTAAATAACGCTACGATATGTAATATCATAAAAGCACTTATATATAGGAAGTACCAGCGGCGTATCCACCATGCTTTTATCATATTACACACGCCTCGTTACTTAAATCACTTACCCAAACAAACCACCAATGTAAAAATGTTTATGTATAATCAAATGTCAAAATGTTTGTGTGAAAACCATGTCTATTGTCAAATGTAAATCATGAAATGTGTAAACAAATGTCATGTATGATAAGCAAAAAGTGACTACTTAATCATATGTAAAAATGTACAAAACAAAGTATTTGAATAAATCAAAAGTTATGCTTTGTCAAATAATGCACGCTTTACTGATACAAACATCTATGCGGTATTGTGAAAATGCATACATTCAAGCCTTGAGACTGTGGCAACAAACCCTTAAATAAATTAAAGGTTTATCTAAGTTATGTGTATCGAATTCGGTCATTCCATCCATCCAAACAAACCTAGGATTTCAGGAACGGGAGTTGTCAATTCCTATGGTACCACTACCTACTAACGAATGGCGTGATCAATGTTAATGAATGTATTTTTGTCCCATTTAAACAAACCAAATGTCATACCAAAATGTAAGCATGTTTTATAAAAATAATGTACTAAGTATGCAGCAAATGAACATACATAGCATGAAATATAATGTAAAACAACGTACTAAGTATGCACTAAATGGACATACATAGCATGAAATGTAATGTAAAACAATGTACTAAGTATGCACTAAATGGACATACATAGCATGAAATGTGTGACACTCTAGGTTTTCCCGAGCAAATATCTTGTATCAACATTATGTGTATATACGTTATTAAATGTTAGTGCGTGTTATCTCGATGATGTTATGTGATCCTTGTGCTAAGTGTGATGAATATGTGTATATTATATATGTATGTATGTTATATGAGTGGGCCGAGACCCCAAAGGACCCGACTCGAGACCACCCTCGGTCTCGAGTGAACCGTAAACACTTGGGCTGGTTGGGCCGTAACCTAGAAGCCCACCCGGAAACCCCTAACCCACTCGATATATATATGACCAACCCTCACAACTTTCACCATTTTTGCAACATCACTCTCTTGCATCCTCTCACTCACACTCTTATCTTCTCTCTCTAGAAACCCTCTCTTATCTCCTCTCTCTAGAAACCCTCTCTTATCTTCTCTCTCTAGAAACCCTCACAAAACCACACCTTCATCTCGGGTTCATACGAAGAAGCATCAAAGGCCCTTGGACCGGCTCGTGTTCTTCGCTTAAGGATTCCCTTTCATCAAGTCTACTCACCTTCACACTCTTAATCTCTAACCGGTTAGTTTGATGTTTTAATCTAGTTCCCTTGCAAAACAAATGAAAACATTAGATAAAGGTGCTTGCTTGATGACAAAATGCATGATGAGTGTTTACTTGTTTGAGTGAATGATGATGTGCAACTTGTTTATGAATTTAACTATGCTTCTCTTTGATTAAAAGATGTAAACCGAGAGACATTGATATGGATAGCTTAGTGTGTTCATGACTAGATAATGCATGTTAGATAGTGTGAGACAAATGTTGCCTTAGTGATGATATGCAAGTTGTCGTACATGTCCCTGTTTTGGGTGAAAGGTATGCTAGAATTAGGATTTGAGTATTCATGTAGGATGAATGATGAAAACCCTAAAAGGATGAACAAGTTTGAATGATAATATGATGATTATGTGTTAAATATGCATGAATATATGAAGAACAGTTTGAAGATCATGAAAATATTTGAAATAAGCCCTGTTTGATCTGATTTTGTTATGAATTAGACAATAAAACATGTTTAAGAAATTCTATTGGTTAGTACAAAATCTCATGAAAACAGAATTCTATTGGTTAGTACATCCGCCAGGTTCTAGAAGGATTCTTGTGCACGTATCCGAGGTTGCGACTCGAAACCCCCGGTTGCGACTCGAGACTACGTGATTGCGACTCGAGACCGCCCGGTTACGACTCGCAACCAGAACATGACAAGTCGCAACATCCGGTTACGACTCGCAACCAGAGCATGACGAGTCGAAACATCTGGTTGCGACTCGCAACCAAAGCATGACAAGCCGCAACCTCCGGTTGCGACTCGCAACTGTGTGTTCTCGAGTCAAGACCACCTGGTCTCGACTGGGCTATTAGTTATTGGGCCCAAGTGTATTAACTGTGCATGCTTGTTACTGTTTAAGTGGGCTACGTGTTAACTGTTAACTGTTGCTGTTAAAGAACTTAGACGGGCCCAATGACTTATTGGGTAATTATATGTTGTGCATGCTATGTGTTAGTTATGTGTAGATTATACGTGTTCACTTATACCCCAACTTGACCTATATTGGTAACCATGCTAGGACGTGGTGACCAACGTGATCAACCGGGTAATTAATCTACCGAGCAACCCAAGGTGAGTTCACAACCTAAAGCATGTATTCCCGGTGGTTTGGGAAACGGAACTAAAAACAACACTATCCCCTTTTGAGGGATACAACTTACTTTTCTTCCCTTGTTATTGGGAACCTTTTAGTTAATTACTGTTTATACGGATTGCAACAAACGGCACTAAACGAAACTCTATCACTTAAAGTCCCTACTACATAATACCGATTAGTCGCCGGGGCCAGGCGAACGGGTTATTAGTTGATAGCGCTATTTAGGTCTTACCAACCTCACACCGTGCCAAGGTATGGGATCGGTCGTGAACTAATGTACTCAGGCATCCGTCAATGATGATAGAACATTGACATCGGGGCACTCTGCGGATACGCAACGGTCACCTAGTGTTCGGTATTGGAAAAACAGTTTAGTCGCTAACTTTTGGGGTAGCTCCCCATGGCATGTATAAACGGATAAATTAACTGGTGAAACAAGTTTTTGGTAATTAAAACTGGACAACTAGGGAACTCACTCAGCATTATTGTTGACCCCTTACTGCATGCTTTGCAGGTAACCAGTGACTCAGGAACTTGCAGCTTGGGAAGTGTAGTGGTCGCCTAAACCCGCATGTTGGGTTCTAATTAATTTGAACTATGAACTTTGTTTAAACCATTTTACCTATGCTTCCGCTACTTACTTAACTGTTATTTGAACCTAAACTTTTGAACTTTAAACTATGGTGTTTACTAACCATTACGGTTGGTGATCATTCTTACTATTTTCTAATGCTCAGTATGATTGGTGGCTGGATCCTGGTCGGTCACGCCCTCAAGCGGACGGTACTCCGCATGGTGGAAATTGGGGGTGTGACAGATTGGTATCAGAGCCATTGGTTATAGTGAACTTGGTTTTAAAAAGAAGAGTCTTTTTGAGAAAAACCAGACTATAACCCGTGACCCGTGACGACACTACA
Organism: Helianthus tuberosus; assembly: GCA_030545235.1. NCBI lineage: Eukaryota > Viridiplantae > Streptophyta > Magnoliopsida > Asterales > Asteraceae > Helianthus > Helianthus tuberosus. The sequence goes on along the minus strand of CM060394.1, from coordinate 112,276,050 downwards.
CTCCAAGGGCAAGACTCGACATACTAGACCTCGTAGCTCGGACTTGTGTTTACTTGCTTGTTTATCTTATATTGACTGCTCTACTATACATACTAGTGTGCCTGATTAGATAGATACACACTTCTCTTCTACCTCATTCTCGCTACGTTACGACATCACACTCATACTGTGTTTTCTGGTTATGAAGACAATGAGTGGACGCGGAAGAGGAAGCGTTAACATGACTCAGGCTCAATTCGCCAACTTGCTCAACACGGTGGCTGCAGCTTTCGCAGCTCACCCTGGAGGTAAACTCGTTGCTATAGGATGTTTAGATCCTACCCCCACATCGTCTTTTCACCTCTAAACCTATTCGCTCCATTTCTCACAACAGGTCAGCCTGCGCCTGCGCAACCACGTGTTTGTACTTTCAAAACCTTCATGGATGGCAAGCCTCTCCCTTTCAACGGCACTGAGGGTGCCATAGGCCTTCTGCATTGGATTGAAAAGGCCGAAGCTGTCTTCGCTGTCTGCGAGTGTCCCCCTGCCAACTGGGTTAAGTACGCAACTGGTACGCTTGAAGGAAACGCGCTTTCGTGGTGGAAAGCACAGATTCAGATGCTTGGTCTGGAAACTGCTAATGCTACTGCATGGGAGGATTTCAAGGACATGATCAAAGAGGAGTACTGTCACAGGGATGACATCCACAAACTCGAGAATGAGTACTATGCGCTCAAGATGGTCGGATCAGAGATTGAGACCTACACTAAACAGTCCAACGACTATGCTGCACTTTGCCCAAACATGTCCCAACCTATGTATCGAAGGGTCGAATTGTACATCAAAGGCTTGGTCCCAGAAATCCGGAGCCATGTGACCTCGGCCAACCTCAATACCATACAGCCTGTGGTTCGTCTTGCTCACAAACTCACCAATCAGGCTGTGGAAGAGGGCAAGCTGCCCCAGAGGATCGGTGCTACTGCTGGAACTTCTGGCGATAACAAGCGAAAGTGGGATGGAAGTCAGGGAAAGGATGCTAACCCCACTCAGGCCCCAGTTCAACAAAGGAAGACTGAGAGCAACAAGGGCCCTCAGCAACAGGGTGGCTATCGAGGAAACCACCCTAAGTGTAACAAATGTAACCGACATCACAGTGGGCCATGTGGAAAAGGTCAGTGTCAGCGATGTAACAAGATGGGGCATGAAGCCAAAGACTGCCGAAGCCAGTTCCCAGCTAGGCAGAATCAGCAACAACCACAGCAACAGCAGCAACAAGGAAACAACCGTGGATGCTTCAAGTGTGGAGCAATGGGGCACATGCGAAAGGACTGCCCTGAACTGAATCAAAACAACAACAATCAGGGTGCTGGGAACAATAACAACAATGCTGGAAATGGTGCTAGAGGAAAAGCTTTTGTGATTGGAGCTGGGGAAGCAAGGAATGACCCCAACGTTGTAGCGGGTAAGTTCCTACTTAATGATCGTTATGTTTCCATGCTATTTGATTCCGGAGCAGATGCTAGTTATGTATCCCTACGTATTAGAAAGAAACTTAAGCTCACTCTTACGCCGCTAAGCTCTAAGCACACCGTTGAAATAGCTAATGGTAGAAACCTCGAGGCCTCACACATAATTCGTAACTGCAAATTAGAGTTGTCTGGTCAGACCTTCTGTATCGATCTTTTCCCCATCATTCTTGGAAGCTTCGACGTCATTATTGGTATGGATTGGTTATCCAAACATCGAGCTGAAATCCTCTGCCAGGAGAAAGCTATTCGTATTCCCCGTCCCCTGGCAAACCCCTTATAGTTCAAGGCGACAAGAGCGGAGAAGTCACAGGCATCATTTCATTCTTAAAGGCCCAGAAGTATCTACGAAAAGGGCACACCGCTATCTTAGCACTCATTACCGACACACAGAAAAGGGAAAACAGGATTGAAGATTTTCCAGTTGTACGCGACTATCCTGAGGTATTCCCGGAGGAACTACCTGGACTCCCTCCTCACCGTCAGGTCGAATTTCAAATCGAGCTAGCTCCCGGAGCAGCGCCTATAGCTCGTGCACCTTATCGATTAGCCCCCGCGGAGCTCAAGGAGCTTTCTACTCAACTACAAGAACTTTTGGACAAAGGTTTTATCCGTCCTAGTTCATCACCCTGGGGAGCCCCAGTGCTCTTCGTCAAAAAGAAAGATGGCTCATTCCGAATGTGCATTGACTACCGCGAACTTAACAAGGTTACCATCAAGAATCGTTATCCACTTCCCCGTATCGACGACCTGTTCGACCAGCTGCAAGGGTCGAGCTATTATTCCAAGATCGATCTGAGATCGGGTTATCACCAGCTGAGAGTCCGCGATGAGGACATCTCTAAGACTGCTTTCAGAACCCGCTATGGTCACTACGAATTCCTTGTTATGCCTTTCGGTATGACCAACGCACCTGCAATCTTCATGGATCTCATGAACCGAGTATGCAAACCCTACCTCGACAAGTTCGTGATCGTGTTCATCGACGACATCCTAATCTACTCGAAGAGCCAAGAGGAGCATGAACAACACCTACGTCTTATTCTCGAACTCCTTCGCAATGAGCAACTGTACGCCAAATTCTCGAAATGTGATTTCTGGCTTAGAGAAGTCCATTTCCTTGGACACATCGTCAATCAGGAAGGGATTCATGTTGACCCCGCTAAGATTGAGTCCATTAAGAATTGGCCCGTACCTAAGACTCCGACCGAAGTTCGCCAATTCTTGGGATTGGCGGGATACTATCGAAGATTTATCAAGGGATTCTCTAAGATCGCTCAACCACTTACGACACTCACTCAGAAGGGTGTTACTTACAAATGGAGTAATGCTCAGGAATCTGCCTTCCAGGAACTGAAGAAGAACCTTTGTAGTGCTCCTATCCTCTCCTTACCCGAAGGTACCGACGACTTCGTCGTCTACTGCGACGCTTCTATTCAAGGACTTGGCTGCGTATTGATGCAACATGAGAAAGTTATTGCTTACGCCTCGCGACAACTCAAGGTCCACGAACGGAACTATACGACGCATGACTTAGAATTTGGAGCTGTGGTCTTCGCGCTCAAGCTTTGGAGACACTACTTGTACGGCACCAAGTGCACGATTTACACTGATCACAAGAGTCTCCAGCACATAATGGGACAAAAGGAGTTGAATATGCGGCAACGCCGATGGGTCGAACTCCTAAATGACTACGAGTGTGCAATCAAATATCACCCAGGCAAGGCTAATGTGGTAGCCGATGCCCTCAGCAGAAAGGAGACCAAACCCAAGCGCGTTCGTGCCTTACAGCTCACTATCCACTCGAACCTCCCTACTCAAATTCGGGATGCTCAGGTTGAAGCATTGAAAGCCGAGAACATCAGGGCTGAGTCCCTACGAGGATCGAGACAACGATTGGAACAAAAAGAAGACGGTGCTTACTACGTAGCCGGACGCATATGGATTCCGCTTTATGGAAATTTACGTGACCTTGTGATGGATGAAGCTCACAAGTCCCGTTACTCAGTACATCCGGGTTCAGATAAGATGTACCACGACTTGAGGGCTACCTATTGGTGGCCTGGCATGAAAGCCCACATAGCAACCTATGTCAGAAAATGTTTAACCTGCGCAAGAGTCAAGGCGGAGTATCAGAAACCATCAGGCCTACTCCAACAGCCAGAGATCCCGCAATGGAAATGGGAGCAGATTTCCATGGATTTTGTTACTAGCCTGCCTAGGTCTCAGCGCGGAAATGACACCATTTGGGTGATAGTGGATCGCTTAACTAAGTCTGCACACTTCTTGGCCATCAAAGAAACAGACAAGTTCTCTACCCTAGCAGAGGTATACTTAAAAGAAGTGGTCTCGAAGCACGGAGTGCCTACCTCTATTATTTCTGATCGAGACGCGCGTTTTAGTTCTGAATTGTGGCAAGCCATGCATAAATCTTTTGGCTCACGTTTAGACATGAGCACCGCTTATCACCCGCAAACGGATGGGCAGTCTGAACGCACCATCCAAACACTCGAAGACATGCTTAGGGCATGTGTGATCGATTTTGGCAAGAATTGGGAGAAGCACCTACCGTTGGTGGAATTCTCCTACAACAACAGCTACCACACCAGCATTCAGGCAGCACCCTTTGAGGCATTGTATGGCCGTAAATGTCGATCGCCTCTCTGCTGGGCTGAGGTTGGTGACAGCCAGATCACAGGCCCGGAGCATGTAGTCGACACCACAGAAAAGATTGCCCAGATTAGGCAACGCATGGCGGCAGCTCGTGACCGTCAAAAGTACTACGCCGATAAAGATAGGAAACCGCAAGAGTTCCAGGTTGGTGAACGGGCTCTACTTAAGGTCTCACCCTGGAAGGGTGTGGTTCGTTTTGGAAAACGGGGCAAGCTTAATCCAAGATATGTCGGACCCTTTGAAGTTATCGAGAAGATTGGTACGGCCGCTTACAGATTGAATCTGCCTGAAGAGCTGAGTGCTGTGCACAACGTCTTCCACGTGTCTAATCTGAAGAAGTGCCTGTCAGATGAAACACTCGTCATTCCTTACAAGGAACTTACTATTGACGAACAGCTACACTTTACTGAGGAACCGGTTGAGATCACGGATCGTGAGATCAAAACCCTCAAACGTAGCCAGATACCCCTCGTGCGAGTTCGTTGGAACTCACGCCGTGGCCCAGAGTTTACCTGGGAGCGGGAAGACCAGATGAAGCGCAAGTATCCCCAGCTGTTCCCAAATGAAACCCCCAGCACTGAAGCTACAACTGAATTTCGGGACGAAATTCCAAACTAACGGGGGGATGATGTGACACCCCGTTGAAACGCCCTCGCTTTCACTAGCTTGTCAGTGGCTGCCTTAACTTTCGGGACGAAAGTTCTTAAAACTTGGGGATAATGTGACACTCTAGGTTTTCCCGAGCAAATATCTTGTATCAACATTATGTGTATATACGTTATTAAATGTTAGTGCGTGTTATCTCGATGATGTTATGTGATCCTTGTGCTAAGTGTGATGAATATGTGTATATTATATATGTATGTATGTTATATGAGTGGGCCGAGACCCCAAAGGACCCGACTCGAGACCACCCTCGGTCTCGAGTGAACCGTAAACACTTGGGCTGGTTGGGCCGTAACCTAGAAGCCCACCCGGAAACCCCTAACCCACTCGATATATATATGACCAACCCTCACAACTTTCACCATTTTTGCAACATCACTCTCTTGCATCCTCTCACTCACACTCTTATCTTCTCTCTCTAGAAACCCTCTCTTATCTCCTCTCTCTAGAAACCCTCTCTTATCTTCTCTCTCTAGAAACCCTCACAAAACCACACCTTCATCTCGGGTTCATACGAAGAAGCATCAAAGGCCCTTGGACCGGCTCGTGTTCTTCGCTTAAGGATTCCCTTTCATCAAGTCTACTCACCTTCACACTCTTAATCTCTAACCGGTTAGTTTGATGTTTTAATCTAGTTCCCTTGCAAAACAAATGAAAACATTAGATAAAGGTGCTTGCTTGATGACAAAATGCATGATGAGTGTTTACTTGTTTGAGTGAATGATGATGTGCAACTTGTTTATGAATTTAACTATGGTTCTCTTAGATTAAAAGATGTAAACCGAGAGACATTGATATGGATAGCTTAGTGTGTTCATGACTAGATAATGCATGTTAGATAGTGTGAGACAAATGTTGCCTTAGTGATGATATGCAAGTTGTCATACATGTCCCTGTTTTGGGTGAAAGGTATGCTAGAATTAGGATTTGAGTATTCATGTAGGATGAATGATGAAAACCCTAAAAGGATGAACAAGTTTGAATGATAATATGATGATTATGTGTTAAATATGCATGAATATATGAAGAACAATTTGAAGATCATGAAAATATTTGAAATAAGCCCTGTTTGATCTGATTTTGTTATGAATTAGACAATAAAACATGTTTAAGAAATTCTATTGGTTAGTACAAAATCTCATGAAAACAGAATTCTATTGGTTAGTACATCCGCCAGGTTCTAGAAGGATTCTTGTGCACGTATCCGAGGCTGCGACTCGAAACCCCCGGTTGCGACTCGAGACTACGTGATTGCGACTCGAGACCGCCCGGTTACGACTCGCAACCAGAACATGACAAGTCGCAACATCCGGTTACGACTCGCAACCAGAGCATGACGAGTCGAAACATCTGGTTGCGACTCGCAACCAAAGCATGACAAGCCGCAACCTCCGGTTGCGACTCGCAACTGTGTGTTCTCGAGTCAAGACCACCTGGTCTCGACTGGGCTATTAGTTATTGGGCCCAAGTGTATTAACTGTGCATGCTTGTTACTGTTTAAGTGGGCTACGTGTTAACTGTTAACTGTTGCTGTTAAAGAACTTAGACGGGCCCAATGACTTATTGGGTAATTATATGTTGTGCATGCTATGTGTTAGTTATGTGTAGATTATACGTGTTCACTTATACCCCAACTTGACCTATATTGGTAACCATGCTAGGACGTGGTGACCAACGTGATCAACCGGGTAATTAATCTACCGAGCAACCCAAGGTGAGTTCACAACCTAAAGCATGTATTCCCGGTGGTTTGGGAAACGGAACTAAAAACAACACTATCCCCTTTTGAGGGATACAACTTACTTTTCTTCCCTTGTTATTGGGAACCTTTTAGTTAATTACTGTTTATACGGATTGCAACAAACGGCACTAAACGAAACTCTATCACTTAAAGTCCCTACTACATAATACCGATTAGTCGCCGGGGCCAGGCGAACGGGTTATTAGTTGATAGCGCTATTTAGGTCTTACCAACCTCACACCGTGCCAAGGTATGGGATCGGTCGTGAACTAATGTACTCAGGCATCCGTCAATGATGATAGAACATTGACATCGGGGCACTCTGCGGATACGCAACGGTCACCTAGTGTTCGGTATTGGAAAAACAGTTTAGTCGCTAACTTTTGGGGTAGCTCCCCATGGCATGTATAAACGGATAAATTAACTGGTGAAACAAGTTTTTGGTAATTAAAACTGGACAACTAGGGAACTCACTCAGCATTATTGTTGACCCCTTACTGCATGCTTTGCAGGTAACCAGTGACTCAGGAACTTGCAGCTTGGGAAGTGTAGTGGTCGCCTAAACCCGCATGTTGGGTTCTAATTAATTTGAACTATGAACTTTGTTTAAACCATTTTACCTATGCTTCCGCTACTTACTTAACTGTTATTTGAACCTAAACTTTTGAACTTTAAACTATGGTGTTTACTAACCATTACGGTTGGTGATCATTCTTACTATTTTCTAATGCTCAGTATGATTGGTGGCTGGATCCTGGTCGGTCACGCCCTCAAGCGGACGGTACTCCGCATGGTGGAAATTGGGGGTGTGACAGATTGGTATCAGAGCCATTGGTTATAGTGAACTTGGTTTTAAAAAGAAGAGTCTTTTTGAGAAAAACCAGACTATAACCCGTGACCCGTGACGACACTACACTCCAAGGGCAAGACTCGACATACTAGACCTCGTAGCTCGGACTTGTGTTTACTTGCTTGTTTATCTTATATTGACTGCTCTACTATACATACTAGTGTGCCTGATTAGATAGATACACACTTCTCTTCTACCTCATTCTCGCTACGTTACGACATCACACTCATACTGTGTTTTCTGGTTATGAAGACAATGAGTGGACGCGGAAGAGGAAGCGTTAACATGACTCAGGCTCAATTCGCCAACTTGCTCAACACGGTGGCTGCAGCTTTCGCAGCTCACCCTGGAGGTAAACTCGTTGCTATAGGATGTTTAGATCCTACCCCCACATCGTCTTTTCACCTCTAAACCTATTCGTTCCATTTCTCACAACAGGTCAGCCTGCGCCTGCGCAACCACGTGTTTGTACTTTCAAAACCTTCATGGATGGCAAGCCTCTCCCTTTCAACGGCACTGAGGGTGCCATAGGCCTTCTGCATTGGATTGAAAAGGCCGAAGCTGTCTTCGCTGTCTGCGAGTGTCCCCCTGCCAACTGGGTTAAGTACGCAACTGGTACGCTTGAAGGAAACGCGCTTTCGTGGTGGAAAGCACAGATTCAGATGCTTGGTCTGGAAACTGCTAATGCTACTGCATGGGAGGATTTCAAGGACATGATCAAAGAGGAGTACTGTCACAGGGATGACATCCACAAACTCGAGAACGAGTACTATGCGCTCAAGATGGTCGGATCAGAGATTGAGACCTACACTAAACAGTCCAACGACTATGCTGCACTTTGCCCAAACATGTCCCAACCTATGTATCGAAGGGTCGAATTGTACATCAAAGGCTTGGTCCCAGAAATCCGGAGCCATGTGACCTCGGCCAACCTCAATACCATACAGCCTGTGGTTCGTCTTGCTCACAAACTCACCAATCAGGCTGTGGAAGAGGGCAAGCTGCCCCAGAGGATCGGTGCTACTGCTGGAACTTCTGGCGATAACAAGCGAAAGTGGGATGGAAGTCAGGGAAAGGATGCTAACCCCACTCAGGCCCCAGTTCAACAAAGGAAGACTGAGAGCAACAAGGGCCCTCAGCAACAGGGTGGCTATCGAGGAAACCACCCTAAGTGTAACAAATGTAACCGACATCACAGTGGGCCATGTGGAAAAGGTCAGTGTCAGCGATGCAACAAGATGGGGCATGAAGCCAAAGACTGCCGAAGCCAGTTCCCAGCTAGGCAGAATCAGCAACAACCACAGCAACAGCAGCAACAAGGAAACAACCGTGGATGCTTCAAGTGTGGAGCAATGGGGCACATGCGAAAGGACTGCCCTGAACTGAATCAAAACAACAACAATCAGGGTGCTGGGAACAATAACAACAATGCTGGAAATGGTGCTAGAGGAAAAGCTTTTGTGATTGGAGCTGGGGAAGCAAGGAATGACCCCAACGTTGTAGCGGGTAAGTTCCTACTTAATGATCGTTATGTTTCCATGCTATTTGATTCCGGAGCAGATGCTAGTTATGTATCCCTACGTATTAGAAAGAAACTTAAGCTCACTCTTACGCCGCTAAGCTCTAAGCACACCGTTGAAATAGCTAATGGTAGAAACCTCGAGGCCTCACACATAATTCGTAACTGCAAATTAGAGTTGTCTGGTCAGACCTTCTGTATCGATCTTTTCCCCATCATTCTTGGAAGCTTCGACGTCATTATTGGTATGGATTGGTTATCCAAACATCGAGCTGAAATCCTCTGCCAGGAGAAAGCTATTCGTATTCCCCGTCCCCTGGCAAACCCCTTATAGTTCAAGGCGACAAGAGCGGAGAAGTCACAGGCATCATTTCATTCTTAAAGGCCCAGAAGTATCTACGAAAAGGGCACACCGCTATCTTAGCACTCATTACCGACACACAGAAAAGGGAAAACAGGATTGAAGATTTTCCAGTTGTACGCGACTATCCTGAGGTATTCCCGGAGGAACTACCTGGACTCCCTCCTCACCGTCAGGTCGAATTTCAAATCGAGCTAGCTCCCGGAGCAGCGCCTATAGCTCGTGCACCTTATCGATTAGCCCCCGCGGAGCTCAAGGAGCTTTCTACTCAACTACAAGAACTTTTGGACAAAGGTTTTATCCGTCCTAGTTCATCACCCTGGGGAGCCCCAGTGCTCTTCGTCAAAAAGAAAGATGGCTCATTCCGAATGTGCATTGACTACCGCGAACTTAACAAGGTTACCATCAAGAATCGTTATCCACTTCCCCGTATCGACGACCTGTTCGACCAGCTGCAAGGGTCGAGCTATTATTCCAAGATCGATCTGAGATCGGGTTATCACCAGCTGAGAGTCCGCGATGAGGACATCTCTAAGACTGCTTTCAGAACCCGCTATGGTCACTACGAATTCCTTGTTATGCCTTTCGGTATGACCAACGCACCTGCAATCTTCATGGATCTCATGAACCGAGTATGCAAACCCTACCTCGACAAGTTCGTGATCGTGTTCATCGACGACATCCTAATCTACTCGAAGAGCCAAGAGGAGCATGAACAACACCTACGTCTTATTCTCGAACTCCTTCGCAATGAGCAACTGTACGCCAAATTCTCGAAATGTGATTTCTGGCTTAGAGAAGTCCATTTCCTTGGACACATCGTCAATCAGGAAGGGATTCATGTTGACCCCGCTAAGATTGAGTCCATTAAGAATTGGCCCGTACCTAAGACTCCGACCGAAGTTCGCCAATTCTTGGGATTGGCGGGATACTATCGAAGATTTATCAAGGGATTCTCTAAGATCGCTCAACCACTTACGACACTCACTCAGAAGGGTGTTACTTACAAATGGAGTAATGCTCAGGAATCTGCCTTCCAGGAACTGAAGAAGAACCTTTGTAGTGCTCCTATCCTCTCCTTACCCGAAGGTACCGACGACTTCGTCGTCTACTGCGACGCTTCTATTCAAGGACTTGGCTGCGTATTGATGCAACGTGAGAAAGTTATTGCTTACGCCTCGCGACAACTCAAGGTCCACGAACGGAACTATACGACGCATGACTTAGAATTTGGAGCTGTGGTCTTCGCGCTCAAGCTTTGGAGACACTACTTGTACGGCACCAAGTGCACGATTTACACTGATCACAAGAGTCTCCAGCACATAATGGGACAAAAGGAGTTGAATATGCGGCAACGCCGATGGGTCGAACTCCTAAATGACTACGAGTGTGCAATCAAATATCACCCAGGCAAGGCTAATGTGGTAGCCGATGCCCTCAGCAGAAAGGAGACCAAACCCAAGCGCGTTCGTGCCTTACAGCTCACTATCCACTCGAACCTCCCTACTCAAATTCGGGATGCTCAGGTTGAAGCATTGAAAGCCGAGAACATCAGGGCTGAGTCCCTACGAGGATCGAGACAACGATTGGAACAAAAAGAAGACGGTGCTTACTACGTAGCCGGACGCATATGGATTCCGCTTTATGGAAATTTACGTGACCTTGTGATGGATGAAGCTCACAAGTCCCGTTACTCAGTACATCCGGGTTCAGATAAGATGTACCACGACTTGAGGGCTACCTATTGGTGGCCTGGCATGAAAGCCCACATAGCAACCTATGTCAGAAAATGTTTAACCTGCGCAAGAGTCAAGGCGGAGTATCAGAAACCATCAGGCCTACTCCAACAGCCAGAGATCCCGCAATGGAAATGGGAGCAGATTTCCATGGATTTTGTTACTAGCCTGCCCAGGTCTCAGCGCGGAAATGACACCATTTGGGTGATAGTGGATCGCTTAACTAAGTCTGCACACTTCTTGGCCATCAAAGAAACAGACAAGTTCTCTACCCTAGCAGAGGTATACTTAAAAGAAGTGGTCTCGAAGCACGGAGTGCCTACCTCTATTATTTCTGATCGAGACGCGCGTTTTACTTCTGAATTGTGGCAAGCCATGCATAAATCTTTTGGCTCACGTTTAGACATGAGCACCGCTTATCACCCGCAAACGGATGGGCAGTCTGAACGCACCATCCAAACCCTCGAAGACATGCTTAGGGCATGTGTGATCGATTTTGGCAAGAATTGGGAGAAGCACCTATCGTTGGTGGAATTCTCCTACAACAACAGCTACCACACCAGCATTCAGGCAGCACCCTTTGAGGCATTGTATGGCCGTAAATGTCGATCGCCTCTCTGCTGGGCTGAGGTTGGTGACAGCCAGATCACAGGCCCGGAGCATGTAGTCGACACCACAGAAAAGATTGCCCAGATTAGGCAACGCATGGCGGCAGCTCGTGACCGTCAAAAGTACTACGCCGATAAAGATAGGAAACCGCAAGAGTTCCAGGTTGGTGAACGGGCTCTACTTAAGGTCTCACCCTGGAAGGGTGTGGTTCGTTTTGGAAAACGGGGCAAGCTTAATCCAAGATATGTCGGACCCTTTGAAGTTATCGAGAAGATTGGTACGGCCGCTTACAGATTGAATCTGCCTGAAGAGCTGAGTGCTGTGCACAACGTCTTCCACGTGTCTAATCTGAAGAAGTGCCTGTCAGATGAAACACTCGTCATTCCTTACAAGGAACTTACTATTGACGAACAGCTACACTTTACTGAGGAACCGGTTGAGATCACGGATCGTGAGATCAAAACCCTCAAACGTAGCCAGATACCCCTCGTGCGAGTTCGTTGGAACTCACGCCGTGGCCCAGAGTTTACCTGGGAGCGGGAAGACCAGATGAAGCGCAAGTATCCCCAGCTGTTCCCAAATGAAACCCCCAACACTGAAGCTACAACTGAATTTCGGGACGAAATTCCAAACTAACGGGGGGATGATGTGACACCCCGTTGAAACGCCCTCGCTTTCACTAGCTTGTCAGTGGCTGCCTTAACTTTCGGGATGAAAGTTCTTAAAACTTGGGGATAATGTGACACTCTAGGTTTTCCCGAGCAAATATCTTGTATCAACATTATGTGTATATACGTTATTAAATGTTAGTGCGTGTTATCTCGATGATGTTATGTGATCCTTGTGCTAAGTGTGATGAATATGTGTATATTATATATGTATGTATGTTATATGAGTGGGCCGAGACCCCAAAGGACCCGACTCGAGACCACCCTCGGTCTCGAGTGAACCGTAAACACTTGGGCTGGTTGGGCCGTAACCTAGAAGCCCACCCGGAAACCCCTAACCCACTCGATATATATATGACCAACCCTCACAACTTTCACCATTTTTGCAACATCACTCTCTTGCATCCTCTCACTCACACTCTTATCTTCTCTCTCTAGAAACCCTCTCTTATCTCCTCTCTCTAGAAACCCTCTCTTATCTTCTCTCTCTAGAAACCCTCACAAAACCACACCTTCATCTCGGGTTCATACGAAGAAGCATCAAAGGCCCTTGGACCGGCTCGTGTTCTTCGCTTAAGGATTCCCTTTCATCAAGTCTACTCACCTTCACACTCTTAATCTCTAACCGGTTAGTTTGATGTTTTAATCTAGTTCCCTTGCAAAACAAATGAAAACATTAGATAAAGGTGCTTGCTTGATGACAAAATGCATGATGAGTGTTTACTTGTTTGAGTGAATGATGATGTGCAACTTGTTTATGAATTTAACTATGCTTCTCTTTGATTAAAAGATGTAAACCGAGAGACATTGATATGGATAGCTTAGTGTGTTCATGACTAGATAATGCATGTTAGATAGTGTGAGACAAATGTTGCCTTAGTGATGATATGCAAGTTGTCGTACATGTCCCTGTTTTGGGTGAAAGGTATGCTAGAATTAGGATTTGAGTATTCATGTAGGATGAATGATGAAAACCCTAAAAGGATGAACAAGTTTGAATGATAATATGATGATTATGTGTTAAATATGCATGAATATATGAAGAACAGTTTGAAGATCATGAAAATATTTGAAATAAGCCCTGTTTGATCTGATTTTGTTATGAATTAGACAATAAAACATGTTTAAGAAATTCTATTGGTTAGTACAAAATCTCATGAAAACAGAATTCTATTGGTTAGTACATCCGCCAGGTTCTAGAAGGATTCTTGTGCACGTATCCGAGGTTGCGACTCGAAACCCCCGGTTGCGACTCGAGACTACGTGATTGCGACTCGAGACCGCCCGGTTACGACTCGCAACCAGAACATGACAAGTCGCAACATCCGGTTACGACTCGCAACCAGAGCATGACGAGTCGAAACATCTGGTTGCGACTCGCAACCAAAGCATGACAAGCCGCAACCTCCGGTTGCGACTCGCAACTGTGTGTTCTCGAGTCAAGACCACCTGGTCTCGACTGGGCTATTAGTTATTGGGCCCAAGTGTATTAACTGTGCATGCTTGTTACTGTTTAAGTGGGCTACGTGTTAACTGTTAACTGTTGCTGTTAAAGAACTTAGACGGGCCCAATGACTTATTGGGTAATTATATGTTGTGCATGCTATGTGTTAGTTATGTGTAGATTATACGTGTTCACTTATACCCCAACTTGACCTATATTGGTAACCATGCTAGGACGTGGTGACCAACGTGATCAACCGGGTAATTAATCTACCGAGCAACCCAAGGTGAGTTCACAACCTAAAGCATGTATTCCCGGTGGTTTGGGAAACGGAACTAAAAACAACACTATCCCCTTTTGAGGGATACAACTTACTTTTCTTCCCTTGTTATTGGGAACCTTTTAGTTAATTACTGTTTATACGGATTGCAACAAACGGCACTAAACGAAACTCTATCACTTAAAGTCCCTACTACATAATACCGATTAGTCGCCGGGGCCAGGCGAACGGGTTATTAGTTGATAGCGCTATTTAGGTCTTACCAACCTCACACCGTGCCAAGGTATGGGATCGGTCGTGAACTAATGTACTCAGGCATCCGTCAATGATGATAGAACATTGACATCGGGGCACTCTGCGGATACGCAACGGTCACCTAGTGTTCGGTATTGGAAAAACAGTTTAGTCGCTAACTTTTGGGGTAGCTCCCCATGGCATGTATAAACGGATAAATTAACTGGTGAAACAAGTTTTTGGTAATTAAAACTGGACAACTAGGGAACTCACTCAGCATTATTGTTGACCCCTTACTGCATGCTTTGCAGGTAACCAGTGACTCAGGAACTTGCAGCTTGGGAAGTGTAGTGGTCGCCTAAACCCGCATGTTGGGTTCTAATTAATTTGAACTATGAACTTTGTTTAAACCATTTTACCTATGCTTCCGCTACTTACTTAACTGTTATTTGAACCTAAACTTTTGAACTTTAAACTATGGTGTTTACTAACCATTACGGTTGGTGATCATTCTTACTATTTTCTAATGCTCAGTATGATTGGTGGCTGGATCCTGGTCGGTCACGCCCTCAAGCGGACGGTACTCCGCATGGTGGAAATTGGGGGTGTGACAAAATGTAATGTAAAACAATGTACTAAGTACGCACTAAATGGACATACATAGCAAAAACATAATGAAATCATGTACTATACGTGTACTAATGAACATAGCAAGTATGATATAAAAACATGAAAAGCACGAAAGTAACAAGTAGGCACATGTGTTTCACCCCAAAATGTTTGAAAAACAGTAATAGAGGGGACTATGTACTCACTTGAGGGTGCTTAGAAGTCTTGAATAACAACCAAGCAAAGCTAGACGGATCACAGAAATCAAACGGCACCTAATATAGATAACTACGTAAATAACCGGACCTAAATCGGAAGATCGGATAGAATGAGGTTTCGTAAATCAAATGTGTATAGGAACTCATGTAATATGGTTTAACAAAGCGTACATTCTAAAATGAAACCTAACCTAAGTGCTTACGACCCATTACGACCCATTTAGGTAGCTTATGCTACTTTAACGCGTCGTTCGTGTAAAATGCGTTCGGAACACCTAACTACTCCTATGACAAGTATTATGTGCCTAAACATGTTTATTTGTGTTACATAATCAGTTTAGATGTCAAAATTTATGTTACATATGCTTAAAATGAATTTATGCATAAAAAGGGCATTTTGGTTATTTTCCTAAGGCATATAAACTACCTATCATACAACTACTTAAACGAAATGATCATAAGGTATAACCTCGGAAGGTTATTCCCTATACAACTATGGTCACAAAACATGTTTGGTCAGATCCTAATGATCGACCAAACGGGTCGGGTTCGAAAGTCTAAGAGGTTGTTTAGACCGCTTATCTTACGACCCTATATAAGCACTAAACCTAAAGTGACGAGCTAAACATGTTAAGACATGTTTAATGAATTTAGAAAATACGTTTGATATCAAAACAAACGGTTTTGATAGCCAAGAATAGTTTGGTTACAAAATACGCATAGACGCACATTTTGACCGAAACTATAACTCGTCACTATGCCTAAACAACGTGGTAATCAGTAGGTATAGTCACTAGGGACTATAACCATCGTGATTTCGCTCACGTTGCGAAGTTCAAACTAACTTCGTGTTCAAACTATGCATGGGGTTCTTTTAGAAATGTGTTTAATGTTTTTACATAATACTTTTGAAATAATAAAGTAGGTGTATTAGATAACTATATTTACAAAATATTTTAAAATCATGCGAGATGAATTTTGAAATTATGTATAAGGTTTTTGAAAACATGAATGATACTTTTGAAATCATGCACTTGATCTGTTAAGTAAATATCCTATGTAAAAAAAGAAAAATGTTTTCAAACTATATGGAATATTTTGAAATTATGAAGGTTGTTTTGAAAACTTATACTATGTTTGTTGTTATGAAAACCAGAATGTAATGGGTATGAGATTGAAATATTACCCTTAGTTGTCTAACCAAGGATTTAAAGGCACAGATGTGCAAAAAGCACGATCACTCATAATGTCACTTTATTTTCTGTACTTCGTTCCTTGGAATGAAAGAAGTACTTAAATTTTTCGAGAAAATCATGAGCAAACATAAGAAAGGGAGAATCACAAGAGTAGTTTGTAAAGAACATAGTTCCTTGATGTAGGTATTATAGGGAAATGCCATACACACATGTAACTACACTTGTATACCAGAATTGTGAACAACAATTTATTTATAAACAAAACAGATTGTTTCAGGGTTCAACAAAAGATACATAAGCATAAGATTCTAATTATTCAAAGTCACAGCATCTTAAAATCAGCCAAATGCTCATCTGTGGGTCAGATTTGCATTAGCAAGCTTTGGGCAATCCCTTCGGAAATGGCCCATCTTGCCACAGTTGTGGCAAGACCCCGGTGAAAAACGAGCTTGAGCAGGATTGTTGCCAGCTTGATCTGGTGTAGCTGCAGCTGGGCAAACTCTTGTTGTATGACCTATAAGTCCACAAGTTTGGCATTTGCGGCACTTCACACTAGCATGATGACGAAGGCTACATTGGTTGCACAATGTTGCAGTTCCGTTGTAAGGCTTCTTGGCTGGTGGTGCTGCCACCTGACTAGGTCCTGCTTGTTTTGGTGCAACAGCTGCAGGATCCTTTGAAGCTTTACGCTTCTTTGGTTTTGGTGAAGGCTTGGCTTCTGTTTCCTTCGGTGACTCTTGAGTGGCTTCCTCCTGGAGATGATACATGGCAGTAGCTAATTCAACAGTCTTCAGGACTACTTCGCCTATTCGCTGAGCAAATTTGGCAGCATGCTCGGACATTTGAGCGTCGTTGTGATGAAGAGACATTCTAGAAGAAATGAAAGATATAGAAGGAAACAAATGAAATGTTATCGGATAACCAAAACAGAATGACAACGCATAAAAATTGCGATCATTTGTTTGTTACCTAAGGCAAACAAATGAGACGGTGACAAATCAAGGTAAGCGGGTCATATTAATGTATCGCGAAGACATGCTTTAGCCTATAAGTGGACACTCAACCCAAGAGTTCCCAGGTAAGAGTGACAGGTCCAATTATGTGGATTTATACGAACACTCTAGCCTTAGACAGAAAACTCAGAGTACAGGCATCCACCCTTCCAGATTACACGTGTTCACATTGTAAGACCCAACTTTGACGAGATTTTGAAAACTTAGAGGGTTCAAAACCTTATAATAAATCATCCTAGAACAGATGATTAGTTTTTGAAGCGGATTCGAAATTTGTGTTCTGGTTGTGGTTGTCACCTAAGGATAAGTGACGGTATTGTTTTAACATCTAAACACAAGGATCTTGTGTTAGGGTCCTAGGAAGGTTATAGACTAGGTCAAAGCATTACTAATAACCTAATTCCCTATAACCATGAGCTCTGATACCAACTTTTCTGTCACACCCCGACCGCGTAAAACAATAAATCGCGTCGGAATCGTCGGGGAGTGTTGTAACAGAATCATTGTTTCATAACACATGGAAATTGAAATTTTATTTCATTGATTAACAGAAGTTACAATGTCTTAAAATAAAGAATCATAACAAAATTAACTAATTTTGCATCATTTAATGTCACTAAGGCCCATGTCCACCTAAGTGTATCTTGATCAATCCTATGCATCATTTCCTGAAAACACATGTGAAAATAGGTACGTCAGCATAAAAATGCCTGTGAGATACATAGGTTTTATTGATTTAGGATTCATGACTTGTAAGTTTAAAGAAAATGTTTATCAAAAGTAGTCATGATCCTTGTAAAATGTTTTTCTTTGTAAATCATATGAAAATCGATAAGAAAACAGATGATATAAAAGAATAATGTATGGCTAAATAAATAACCAAGTAAAAATGAATTTGTATAAAAATGTGTTGTTTGTAAAACAATGTTTTGTAAAGATATGTTAATTGTGTAAAATGTAATATGTCAAAATTGAAATGGTTTAAATAACGCTACGATATGTAATATCATAAAAGCACTTATATATAGGAAGTACCAGCGGCGTATCCACCATGCTTTTATCATATTACACACGCCTCGTTACTTAAATCACTTACCCAAACAAACCACCAATGTAAAAATGTTTATGTATAATCAAATGTCAAAATGTTTGTGTGAAAACCATGTCTATTGTCAAATGTAAATCATGAAATGTGTAAACAAATGTCATGTATGATAAGCAAAAAGTGACTACTTAATCATATGTAAAAATGTACAAAACAAAGTATTTGAATAAATCAAAAGTTATGCTTTGTCAAATAATGCACGCTTTACTGATACAAACATCTATGCGGTATTGTGAAAATGCATACATTCAAGCCTTGAGACTGTGGCAACAAACCCTTAAATAAATTAAAGGTTTATCTAAGTTATGTGTATCGAATTCGGTCATTCCATCCATCCAAACAAACCTAGGATTTCAGGAACGGGAGTTGTCAATTCCTATGGTACCACTACCTACTAACGAATGGCGTGATCAATGTTAATGAATGTATTTTTGTCCCATTTAAACAAACCAAATGTCATACCAAAATGTAAGCATGTTTTATAAAAATAATGTACTAAGTATGCAGCAAATGAACATACATAGCATGAAATATAATGTAAAACAACGTACTAAGTATGCACTAAATGGACATACATAGCATGAAATGTAATGTAAAACAATGTACTAAGTATGCACTAAATGGACATACATAGCATGAAATGTGTGACACTCTAGGTTTTCCCGAGCAAATATCTTGTATCAACATTATGTGTATATACGTTATTAAATGTTAGTGCGTGTTATCTCGATGATGTTATGTGATCCTTGTGCTAAGTGTGATGAATATGTGTATATTATATATGTATGTATGTTATATGAGTGGGCCGAGACCCCAAAGGACCCGACTCGAGACCACCCTCGGTCTCGAGTGAACCGTAAACACTTGGGCTGGTTGGGCCGTAACCTAGAAGCCCACCCGGAAACCCCTAACCCACTCGATATATATATGACCAACCCTCACAACTTTCACCATTTTTGCAACATCACTCTCTTGCATCCTCTCACTCACACTCTTATCTTCTCTCTCTAGAAACCCTCTCTTATCTCCTCTCTCTAGAAACCCTCTCTTATCTTCTCTCTCTAGAAACCCTCACAAAACCACACCTTCATCTCGGGTTCATACGAAGAAGCATCAAAGGCCCTTGGACCGGCTCGTGTTCTTCGCTTAAGGATTCCCTTTCATCAAGTCTACTCACCTTCACACTCTTAATCTCTAACCGGTTAGTTTGATGTTTTAATCTAGTTCCCTTGCAAAACAAATGAAAACATTAGATAAAGGTGCTTGCTTGATGACAAAATGCATGATGAGTGTTTACTTGTTTGAGTGAATGATGATGTGCAACTTGTTTATGAATTTAACTATGCTTCTCTTTGATTAAAAGATGTAAACCGAGAGACATTGATATGGATAGCTTAGTGTGTTCATGACTAGATAATGCATGTTAGATAGTGTGAGACAAATGTTGCCTTAGTGATGATATGCAAGTTGTCGTACATGTCCCTGTTTTGGGTGAAAGGTATGCTAGAATTAGGATTTGAGTATTCATGTAGGATGAATGATGAAAACCCTAAAAGGATGAACAAGTTTGAATGATAATATGATGATTATGTGTTAAATATGCATGAATATATGAAGAACAGTTTGAAGATCATGAAAATATTTGAAATAAGCCCTGTTTGATCTGATTTTGTTATGAATTAGACAATAAAACATGTTTAAGAAATTCTATTGGTTAGTACAAAATCTCATGAAAACAGAATTCTATTGGTTAGTACATCCGCCAGGTTCTAGAAGGATTCTTGTGCACGTATCCGAGGCTGCGACTCGAAACCCCCGGTTGCGACTCGAGACTACGTGATTGCGACTCGAGACCGCCCGGTTACGACTCGCAACCAGAACATGACAAGTCGCAACATCCGGTTACGACTCGCAACCAGAGCATGACGAGTCGAAACATCTGGTTGCGACTCGCAACCAAAGCATGACAAGCCGCAACCTCCGGTTGCGACTCGCAACTGTGTGTTCTCGAGTCAAGACCACCTGGTCTCGACTGGGCTATTAGTTATTGGGCCCAAGTGTATTAACTGTGCATGCTTGTTACTGTTTAAGTGGGCTACGTGTTAACTGTTAACTGTTGCTGTTAAAGAACTTAGACGGGCCCAATGACTTATTGGGTAATTATATGTTGTGCATGCTATGTGTTAGTTATGTGTAGATTATACGTGTTCACTTATACCCCAACTTGACCTATATTGGTAACCATGCTAGGACGTGGTGACCAACGTGATCAACCGGGTAATTAATCTACCGAGCAACCCAAGGTGAGTTCACAACCTAAAGCATGTATTCCCGGTGGTTTGGGAAACGGAACTAAAAACAACACTATCCCCTTTTGAGGGATACAACTTACTTTTCTTCCCTTGTTATTGGGAACCTTTTAGTTAATTACTGTTTATACGGATTGCAACAAACGGCACTAAACGAAACTCTATCACTTAAAGTCCCTACTACATAATACCGATTAGTCGCCGGGGCCAGGCGAACGGGTTATTAGTTGATAGCGCTATTTAGGTCTTACCAACCTCACACCGTGCCAAGGTATGGGATCGGTCGTGAACTAATGTACTCAGGCATCCGTCAATGATGATAGAACATTGACATCGGGGCACTCTGCGGATACGCAACGGTCACCTAGTGTTCGGTATTGGAAAAACAGTTTAGTCGCTAACTTTTGGGGTAGCTCCCCATGGCATGTATAAACGGATAAATTAACTGGTGAAACAAGTTTTTGGTAATTAAAACTGGACAACTAGGGAACTCACTCAGCATTATTGTTGACCCCTTACTGCATGCTTTGCAGGTAACCAGTGACTCAGGAACTTGCAGCTTGGGAAGTGTAGTGGTCGCCTAAACCCGCATGTTGGGTTCTAATTAATTTGAACTATGAACTTTGTTTAAACCATTTTACCTATGCTTCCGCTACTTACTTAACTGTTATTTGAACCTAAACTTTTGAACTTTAAACTATGGTGTTTACTAACCATTACGGTTGGTGATCATTCTTACTATTTTCTAATGCTCAGTATGATTGGTGGCTGGATCCTGGTCGGTCACGCCCTCAAGCGGACGGTACTCCGCATGGTGGAAATTGGGGATGTGACAGATTGGTATCAGAGCCATTGGTTATAGTGAACTTGGTTTTAAAAAGAAGAGTCTTTTTGAGAAAAACCAGACTATAACCCGTGACCCGTGACGACACTACACTCCAAGGGCAAGACTCGACATACTAGACCTCGTACCTCGGACTTGTGTTTACTTGCTTGTTTATCTTATATTGACTGCTCTACTATACATACTAGTGTGCCTGATTAGATAGATACACACTTCTCTTCTACCTCATTCTCGCTACGTTACGACATCACACTCATACTGTGTTTTCTGGTTATGAAGACAATGAGTGGACGCGGAAGAGGAAGCGTTAACATGACTCAGGCTCAATTCGCCAACTTGCTCAACACGGTGGCTGCAGCTTTCGCAGCTCACCCTGGAGGTAAACTCGTTGCTATAGGATGTTTAGATCCTACCCCCACATCGTCTTTTCACCTCTAAACCTATTCGCTCCATTTCTCACAACAGGTCAGCCTGCGCCTGCGCAACCACGTGTTTGTACTTTCAAAACCTTCATGGATGGCAAGCCTCTCCCTTTCAACGGCACTGAGGGTGCCATAGGCCTTCTGCATTGGATTGAAAAGGCCGAAGCTGTCTTCGCTGTCTGCGAGTGTCCCCCTGCCAACTGGGTTAAGTACGCAACTGGTACGCTTGAAGGAAACGCGCTTTCGTGGTGGAAAGCACAGATTCAGATGCTTGGTCTGGAAACTGCTAATGCTACTGCATGGGAGGATTTCAAGGACATGATCAAAGAGGAGTACTGTCACAGGGATGACATCCACAAACTCGAGAACGAGTACTATGCGCTCAAGATGGTCGGATCAGAGATTGAGACCTACACTAAACAGTCCAACGACTATGCTGCACTTTGCCCAAACATGTCCCAACCTATGTATCGAAGGGTCGAATTGTACATCAAAGGCTTGGTCCCAGAAATCCGGAGCCATGTGACCTCGGCCAACCTCAATACCATACAGCCTGTGGTTCGTCTTGCTCACAAACTCACCAATCAGGCTGTGGAAGAGGGCAAGCTGCCCCAGAGGATCGGTGCTACTGCTGGAACTTCTGGCGATAACAAGCGAAAGTGGGATGGAAGTCAGGGAAAGGATGCTAACCCCACTCAGGCCCCAGTTCAACAAAGGAAGACTGAGAGCAACAAGGGCCCTCAGCAACAGGGTGGCTATCGAGGAAACCACCCTAAGTGTAACAAATGTAACCGACATCACAGTGGGCCATGTGGAAAAGGTCAGTGTCAGCGATGCAACAAGATGGGGCATGAAGCCAAAGACTGCCGAAGCCAGTTCCCAGCTAGGCAGAATCAGCAACAACCACAGCAACAGCAGCAACAAGGAAACAACCGTGGATGCTTCAAGTGTGGAGCAATGGGGCACATGCGAAAGGACTGCCCTGAACTGAATCAAAACAACAACAATCAGGGTGCTGGGAACAATAACAACAATGCTGGAAATGGTGCTAGAGGAAAAGCTTTTGTGATTGGAGCTGGGGAAGCAAGGAATGACCCCAACGTTGTAGCGGGTAAGTTCCTACTTAATGATCGTTATGTTTCCATGCTATTTGATTCCGGAGCAGATGCTAGTTATGTATCCCTACGTATTAGAAAGAAACTTAAGCTCACTCTTACGCCGCTAAGCTCTAAGCACACCGTTGAAATAGCTAATGGTAGAAACCTCGAGGCCTCACACATAATTCGTAACTGCAAATTAGAGTTGTCTGGTCAGACCTTCTGTATCGATCTTTTCCCCATCATTCTTGGAAGCTTCGACGTCATTATTGGTATGGATTGGTTATCCAAACATCGAGCTGAAATCCTCTGCCAGGAGAAAGCTATTCGTATTCCCCGTCCCCCTGGCAAACCCCTTATAGTTCAAGGCGACAAGAGCGGAGAAGTCACAGGCATCATTTCATTCTTAAAGGCCCAGAAGTATCTACGAAAAGGGCACACCGCTATCTTAGCACTCATTACCGACACACAGAAAAGGGAAAACAGGATTGAAGATTTTCCAGTTGTACGCGACTATCCTGAGGTATTCCCGGAGGAACTACCTGGACTCCCTCCTCACCGTCAGGTCGAATTTCAAATCGAGCTAGCTCCCGGAGCAGCGCCTATAGCTCGTGCACCTTATCGATTAGCCCCCGCGGAGCTCAAGGAGCTTTCTACTCAACTACAAGAACTTTTGGACAAAGGTTTTATCCGTCCTAGTTCATCACCCTGGGGAGCCCCAGTGCTCTTCGTCAAAAAGAAAGATGGCTCATTCCGAATGTGCATTGACTACCGCGAACTTAACAAGGTTACCATCAAGAATCGTTATCCACTTCCCCGTATCGACGACCTGTTCGACCAGCTGCAAGGGTCGAGCTATTAATCCAAGATCGATCTGAGATCGGGTTATCACCAGCTGAGAGTCCGCGATGAGGACATCTCTAAGACTGCTTTCAGAACCCGCTATGGTCACTACGAATTCCTTGTTATGCCTTTCGGTATGACCAACGCACCTGCAATCTTCATGGATCTCATGAACTGAGTATGCAAACCCTACCTCGACAAGTTCGTGATCGTGTTCATCGACGACATCCTAATCTACTCGAAGAGCCAAGAGGAGCATGAACAACACCTACGTCTTATTCTCGAACTCCTTCGCAATGAGCAACTGTACGCCAAATTCTCGAAATGTGATTTCTGGCTTAGAGAAGTCCATTTCCTTGGACACATCGTCAATCAGGAAGGGATTCATGTTGACCCCGCTAAGATTGAGTCCATTAAGAATTGGCCCGTACCTAAGACTCCGACCGAAGTTCGCCAATTCTTGGGATTGGCGGGATACTATCGAAGATTTATCAAGGGATTCTCTAAGATCGCTCAACCACTTACGACACTCACTCAGAAGGGTGTTACTTACAAATGGAGTAATGCTCAGGAATCTGCCTTCCAGGAACTGAAGAAGAACCTTTGTAGTGCTCCTATCCTCTCCTTACCCGAAGGTACCGACGACTTCGTCGTCTACTGCGACGCTTCTATTCAAGGACTTGGCTGCGTATTGATGCAACGTGAGAAAGTTATTGCTTACGCCTCGCGACAACTCAAGGTCCACGAACGGAACTATACGACGCATGACTTAGAATTTGGAGCTGTGGTCTTCGCGCTCAAGCTTTGGAGACACTACTTGTACGGCACCAAGTGCACGATTTACACTGATCACAAGAGTCTCCAGCACATAATGGGACAAAAGGAGTTGAATATGCGGCAACGCCGATGGGTCGAACTCCTAAATGACTACGAGTGTGCAATCAAATATCACCCAGGCAAGGCTAATGTGGTAGCCGATGCCCTCAGCAGAAAGGAGACCAAACCCAAGCGCGTTCGTGCCTTACAGCTCACTATCCACTCGAACCTCCCTACTCAAATTCGGGATGCTCAGGTTGAAGCATTGAAAGCCGAGAACATCAGGGCTGAGTCCCTACGAGGATCGAGACAACGATTGGAACAAAAAGAAGACGGTGCTTACTACGTAGCCGGACGCATATGGATTCCGCTTTATGGAAATTTACGTGACCTTGTGATGGATGAAGCTCACAAGTCCCGTTACTCAGTACATCCGGGTTCAGATAAGATGTACCACGACTTGAGGGCTACCTATTGGTGGCCTGGCATGAAAGCCCACATAGCAACCTATGTCAGAAAATGTTTAACCTGCGCAAGAGTCAAGGCGGAGTATCAGAAACCATCAGGCCTACTCCAACAGCCAGAGATCCCGCAATGGAAATGGGAGCAGATTTCCATGGATTTTGTTACTAGCCTGCCCAGGTCTCAGCGCGGAAATGACACCATTTGGGTGATAGTGGATCGCTTAACTAAGTCTGCACACTTCTTGGCCATCAAAGAAACAGACAAGTTCTCTACCCTAGCAGAGGTATACTTAAAAGAAGTGGTCTCGAAGCACGGAGTGCCTACCTCTATTATTTCTGATCGAGACGCGCGTTTTACTTCTGAATTGTGGCAAGCCATGCATAAATCTTTTGGCTCACGTTTAGACATGAGCACCGCTTATCACCCGCAAACGGATGGGCAGTCTGAACGCACCATCCAAACCCTCGAAGACATGCTTAGGGCATGTGTGATCGATTTTGGCAAGAATTGGGAGAAGCACCTACCGTTGGTGGAATTCTCCTACAACAACAGCTACCACACCAGCATTCAGGCAGCACCCTTTGAGGCATTGTATGGCCGTAAATGTCGATCGCCTCTCTGTTGGGCTGAGGTTGGTGACAGCCAGATCACAGGCCCGGAGCATGTAGTCGACACCACAGAAAAGATTGCCCAGATTAGGCAACGCATGGCGGCAGCTCGTGACCGTCAAAAGTACTACGCCGATAAAGATAGGAAACCGCAAGAGTTCCAGGTTGGTGAACGGGCTCTACTTAAGGTCTCACCCTGGAAGGGTGTGGTTCGTTTTGGAAAACGGGGCAAGCTTAATCCAAGATATGTCGGACCCTTTGAAGTTATCGAGAAGATTGGTACGGCCGCTTACAGATTGAATCTGCCTGAAGAGCTGAGTGCTGTGCACAACGTCTTCCACGTGTCTAATCTGAAGAAGTGCCTGTCAGATGAAACACTCGTCATTCCTTACAAGGAACTTACTATTGACGAACAGCTACACTTTACTGAGGAACCGGTTGAGATCACGGATCGTGAGATCAAAACCCTCAAACGTAGCCAGATACCCCTCGTGCGAGTTCGTTGGAACTCACGCCGTGGCCCAGAGTTTACCTGGGAGCGGGAAGACCAGATGAAGCGCAAGTATCCCCAGCTGTTCCCAAATGAAACCCCCAACACTGAAGCTACAACTGAATTTCGGGACGAAATTCCAAACTAACGGGGGGATGATGTGACACCCCGTTGAAACGCCCTCGCTTTCACTAGCTTGTCAGTGGCTGCCTTAACTTTCGGGATGAAAGTTCTTAAAACTTGGGGATAATGTGACACTCTAGGTTTTCCCGAGCAAATATCTTGTATCAACATTATGTGTATATACGTTATTAAATGTTAGTGCGTGTTATCTCGATGATGTTATGTGATCCTTGTGCTAAGTGTGATGAATATGTGTATATTATATATGTATGTATGTTATATGAGTGGGCCGAGACCCCAAAGGACCCGACTCGAGACCACCCTCGGTCTCGAGTGAACCGTAAACACTTGGGCTGGTTGGGCCGTAACCTAGAAGCCCACCCGGAAACCCCTAACCCACTCGATATATATATGACCAACCCTCACAACTTTCACCATTTTTGCAACATCACTCTCTTGCATCCTCTCACTCACACTCTTATCTTCTCTCTCTAGAAACCCTCTCTTATCTCCTCTCTCTAGAAACCCTCTCTTATCTTCTCTCTCTAGAAACCCTCACAAAACCACACCTTCATCTCGGGTTCATACGAAGAAGCATCAAAGGCCCTTGGACCGGCTCGTGTTCTTCGCTTAAGGATTCCCTTTCATCAAGTCTACTCACCTTCACACTCTTAATCTCTAACCGGTTAGTTTGATGTTTTAATCTAGTTCCCTTGCAAAACAAATGAAAACATTAGATAAAGGTGCTTGCTTGATGACAAAATGCATGATGAGTGTTTACTTGTTTGAGTGAATGATGATGTGCAACTTGTTTATGAATTTAACTATGCTTCTCTTTGATTAAAAGATGTAAACCGAGAGACATTGATATGGATAGCTTAGTGTGTTCATGACTAGATAATGCATGTTAGATAGTGTGAGACAAATGTTGCCTTAGTGATGATATGCAAGTTGTCGTACATGTCCCTGTTTTGGGTGAAAGGTATGCTAGAATTAGGATTTGAGTATTCATGTAGGATGAATGATGAAAACCCTAAAAGGATGAACAAGTTTGAATGATAATATGATGATTATGTGTTAAATATGCATGAATATATGAAGAACAGTTTGAAGATCATGAAAATATTTGAAATAAGCCCTGTTTGATCTGATTTTGTTATGAATTAGACAATAAAACATGTTTAAGAAATTCTATTGGTTAGTACAAAATCTCATGAAAACAGAATTCTATTGGTTAGTACATCCGCCAGGTTCTAGAAGGATTCTTGTGCACGTATCCGAGGTTGCGACTCGAAACCCCCGGTTGCGACTCGAGACTACGTGATTGCGACTCGAGACCGCCCGGTTACGACTCGCAACCAGAACATGACAAGTCGCAACATCCGGTTACGACTCGCAACCAGAGCATGACGAGTCGAAACATCTGGTTGCGACTCGCAACCAAAGCATGACAAGCCGCAACCTCCGGTTGCGACTCGCAACTGTGTGTTCTCGAGTCAAGACCACCTGGTCTCGACTGGGCTATTAGTTATTGGGCCCAAGTGTATTAACTGTGCATGCTTGTTACTGTTTAAGTGGGCTACGTGTTAACTGTTAACTGTTGCTGTTAAAGAACTTAGACGGGCCCAATGACTTATTGGGTAATTATATGTTGTGCATGCTATGTGTTAGTTATGTGTAGATTATACGTGTTCACTTATACCCCAACTTGACCTATATTGGTAACCATGCTAGGACGTGGTGACCAACGTGATCAACCGGGTAATTAATCTACCGAGCAACCCAAGGTGAGTTCACAACCTAAAGCATGTATTCCCGGTGGTTTGGGAAACGGAACTAAAAACAACACTATCCCCTTTTGAGGGATACAACTTACTTTTCTTCCCTTGTTATTGGGAACCTTTTAGTTAATTACTGTTTATACGGATTGCAACAAACGGCACTAAACGAAACTCTATCACTTAAAGTCCCTACTACATAATACCGATTAGTCGCCGGGGCCAGGCGAACGGGTTATTAGTTGATAGCGCTATTTAGGTCTTACCAACCTCACACCGTGCCAAGGTATGGGATCGGTCGTGAACTAATGTACTCAGGCATCCGTCAATGATGATAGAACATTGACATCGGGGCACTCTGCGGATACGCAACGGTCACCTAGTGTTCGGTATTGGAAAAACAGTTTAGTCGCTAACTTTTGGGGTAGCTCCCCATGGCATGTATAAACGGATAAATTAACTGGTGAAACAAGTTTTTGGTAATTAAAACTGGACAACTAGGGAACTCACTCAGCATTATTGTTGACCCCTTACTGCATGCTTTGCAGGTAACCAGTGACTCAGGAACTTGCAGCTTGGGAAGTGTAGTGGTCGCCTAAACCCGCATGTTGGGTTCTAATTAATTTGAACTATGAACTTTGTTTAAACCATTTTACCTATGCTTCCGCTACTTACTTAACTGTTATTTGAACCTAAACTTTTGAACTTTAAACTATGGTGTTTACTAACCATTACGGTTGGTGATCATTCTTACTATTTTCTAATGCTCAGTATGATTGGTGGCTGGATCCTGGTCGGTCACGCCCTCAAGCGGACGGTACTCCGCATGGTGGAAATTGGGGGTGTGACAAAATGTAATGTAAAACAATGTACTAAGTACGCACTAAATGGACATACATAGCAAAAACATAATGAAATCATGTACTATACGTGTACTAATGAACATAGCAAGTATGATATAAAAACATGAAAAGCACGAAAGTAACAAGTAGGCACATGTGTTTCACCCCAAAATGTTTGAAAAACAGTAATAGAGGGGACTATGTACTCACTTGAGGGTGCTTAGAAGTCTTGAATAACAACCAAGCAAAGCTAGACGGATCACAGAAATCAAACGGCACCTAATATAGATAACTACGTAAATAACCGGACCTAAATCGGAAGATCGGATAGAATGAGGTTTCGTAAATCAAATGTGTATAGGAACTCATGTAATATGGTTTAACAAAGCGTACATTCTAAAATGAAACCTAACCTAAGTGCTTACGACCCATTACGACCCATTTAGGTAGCTTATGCTACTTTAACGCGTCGTTCGTGTAAAATGCGTTCGGAACACCTAACTACTCCTATGACAAGTATTATGTGCCTAAACATGTTTATTTGTGTTACATAATCAGTTTAGATGTCAAAATTTATGTTACATATGCTTAAAATGAATTTATGCATAAAAAGGGCATTTTGGTCATTTTCCTAAGGCATATAAACTACCTATCATACAACTACTTAAACGAAATGATCATAAGGTATAACCTCGGAAGGTTATTCCCTATACAACTATGGTCACAAAACATGTTTGGTCAGATCCTAATGATCGACCAAACGGGTCGGGTTCGAAAGTCTAAGAGGTTGTTTAGACCGCTTATCTTACGACCCTATATAAGCACTAAACCTAAAGTGACGAGCTAAACATGTTAAGACATGTTTAATGAATTTAGAAAATACGTTTGATATCAAAACAAACGGTTTTGATAGCCAAGAATAGTTTGGTTACAAAATACGCATAGACGCACATTTTGACCGAAACTATAACTCGTCACTATGCCTAAACAACGTGGTAATCAGTAGGTATAGTCACTAGGGACTATAACCATCGTGATTTCGCTCACGTTGCGAAGTTCAAACTAACTTCGTGTTCAAACTATGCATGGGGTTCTTTTAGAAATGTGTTTAATGTTTTTACATAATACTTTTGAAATAATAAAGTAGGTGTATTAGATAACTATATTTACAAAATATTTTAAAATCATGCGAGATGAATTTTGAAATTATGTATAAGGTTTTTGAAAACATGAATGATACTTTTGAAATCATGCACTTGATCTGTTAAGTAAATATCCTATGTAAAAAAAGAAAAATGTTTTCAAACTATATGGAATATTTTGAAATTATGAAGGTTGTTTTGAAAACTTATACTATGTTTGTTGTTATGAAAACCAGAATGTAATGGGTATGAGATTGAAATATTACCCTTAGTTGTCTAACCAAGGATTTAAAGGCACAGATGTGCAAAAAGCACGATCACTCATAATGTCACTTTATTTTCTGTACTTCGTTCCTTAGAATGAAAGAAGTACTTAAATTTTTCGAGAAAATCATGAGCAAACATAAGAAAGGGAGAATCACAAGAGTAGTTTGTAAAGAACATAGTTCCTTGATGTAGGTATTATAGGGAAATGCCATACACACATGTAACTACACTTGTATACCAGAATTGTGAACAACAATTTATTTATAAACAAAACAGATTGTTTCAGGGTTCAACAAAAGATACATAAGCATAAGATTCTAATTATTCAAAGTCACAGCATCTTAAAATCAGCCAAATGCTCATCTGTGGGTCAGATTTGCATTAGCAAGCTTTGGGCAATCCCTTCGGAAATGGCCCATCTTGCCACAGTTGTGGCAAGACCCCGGTGAAAAACGAGCTTGAGCAGGATTGTTGCCAGCTTGATCTGGTGTAGCTGCAGCTGGGCAAACTCTTGTTGTATGACCTATAAGTCCACAAGTTTGGCATTTGCGGCACTTCACACTAGCATGATGACGAAGGCTACATTGGTTGCACAATGTTGCAGTTCCGTTGTAAGGCTTCTTGGCTGGTGGTGCTGCCACCTGACTAGGTCCTGCTTGTTTTGGTGCAACAGCTGCAGGATCCTTTGAAGCTTTACGCTTCTTTGGTTTTGGTGAAGGCTTGGCTTCTGTTTCCTTCGGTGACTCTTGAGTGGCTTCCTCCTGGAGATGATACATGGCAGTAGCTAATTCAACAGTCTTCAGGACTACTTCGCCTATTCGCTGAGCAAATTTGGCAGCATGCTCGGACATTTGAGCGTCGTTGTGATGAAGAGACATTCTAGAAGAAATGAAAGATATAGAAGGAAACAAATGAAATGTTATCGGATAACCAAAACAGAATGACAACGCATAAAAATTGCGATCATTTGTTTGTTACCTAAGGCAAACAAATGAGACGGTGACAAATCAAGGTAAGCGGGTCATATTAATGTATCGCGAAGACATGCTTTAGCCTATAAGTGGACACTCAACCCAAGAGTTCCCAGGTAAGAGTGACAGGTCCAATTATGTGGATTTATACGAACACTCTAGCCTTAGACAGAAAACTAAGAGTACAGGCATCAACCCTTCCAGATTACACGTGTTCACATTGTAAGACCCAACTTTGACGAGATTTTGAAAACTTAGAGGGTTCAAAACCTTATAATAAATCATCCTAGAACAGATGATTAGTTTTTGAAGCGGATTCGAAATTTGTGTTCTGGTTGTGGTTGTCACCTAAGGATAAGTGACGGTATTGTTTTAACATCTAAACACAAGGATCTTGTGTTAGGGTCCTAGGAAGGTTATAGACTAGGTCAAAGCATTACTAATAACCTAATTCCCTATAACCATGAGCTCTGATACCAACTTTTCTGTCACACCCCGACCGCGTAAAACAATAAATCGCGTCGGAATCGTCGGGGAGTGTTGTAACAGAATCATTGTTTCATAACACATGGAAATTGAAATTTTATTTCATTGATTAACAGAAGTTACAATGTCTTAAAATAAAGAATCATAACAAAATTAACTAATTTTGCATCATTTAATGTCACTAAGGCCCATGTCCACCTAAGTGTATCTTGATCAATCCTATGCATCATTTCCTGAAAACACATGTGAAAATAGGTACGTCAGCATAAAAATGCCTGTGAGATACATAGGTTTTATTGATTTAGGATTCATGACTTGTAAGTTTAAAGAAAATGTTTATCAAAAGTAGTCATGATCCTTGTAAAATGTTTTTCTTTGTAAATCATATGAAAATCGATAAGAAAACAGATGATATAAAAGAATAATGTATGGCTAAATAAATAACCAAGTAAAAATGAATTTGTATAAAAATGTGTTGTTTGTAAAACAATGTTTTGTAAAGATATGTTAATTGTGTAAAATGTAATATGTCAAAATTGAAATGGTTTAAATAACGCTACGATATGTAATATCATAAAAGCACTTATATATAGGAAGTACCAGCGGCGTATCCACCATGCTTTTATCATATTACACACGCCTCGTTACTTAAATCACTTACCCAAACAAACCACCAATGTAAAAATGTTTATGTATAATCAAATGTCAAAATGTTTGTGTGAAAACCATGTCTATTGTCAAATGTAAATCATGAAATGTGTAAACAAATGTCATGTATGATAAGCAAAAAGTGACTACTTAATCATATGTAAAAATGTACAAAACAAAGTATTTGAATAAATCAAAAGTTATGCTTTGTAAAATAATGCACGCTTTACAGATACAAACATCTATGCGGTATTGTGAAAATGCATACATTCAAGCCTTGAGACTGTGGCAACAAACCCTTAAATAAATTAAAGGTTTATCTAAGTTATGTGTATCGAATTCGGTCATTCCATCCATCCAAACAAACCTAGGATTTCAGGAACGGGAGTTGTCAATTCCTATGGTACCACTACCTACTAACGAATGGCGTGATCAATGTTAATGAATGTATTTTTGTCCCATTTAAACAAACCAAATGTCATACCAAAATGTAAGCATGTTTTATAAAAATAATGTACTAAGTATGCAGCAAATGAACATACATAGCATGAAATATAATGTAAAACAATGTACTAAGTATGCACTAAATGGACATACATAGCATGAAATGTAATGTAAAAACAATGTACTAAGTATGCACTAAATGGACATACATAGCATGAAATGTAATGTAAAACAATGTACTAAGTACGCACTAAATGGACATACATAGCAAAAACATAATGAAATCATGTACTATACGTGTACTAATGAACATAGCAAGTATGATATAAAAACATGAAAAGCACGAAAGTAACAAGTAGGCACATGTGTTTCACCCCAAAATGTTTGAAAAACAGTAATAGAGGGGACTATGTACTCACTTGAGGGTGCTTAGAAGTCTTGAATAACAACCAAGCAAAGCTAGACGGATCACAGAAATCAAACGACACCTAATATAGATAACTACGTAAATAACCGGACCTAAATCGGAAGATCGGATAGAATGAGGTTTCGTAAATCAAATGTGTATAGGAACTCATGTAATATGGTTTAACAAAGCGTACATTCTAAAATGAAACCTAACCTAAGTTCTTACGACCCATTTAGGTAGCTTATGCTACTTTAACGCGTCGTTCGTGTAAAATGCGTTCGGAACACCTAACTACTCCTATGACAAGTATTATGTGCCTAAACATGTTTATTTATGTTGTATAATCAGTTTAGATGTCAAAATTTATGTTACATATGCTTAAAATGAATTTATGCATAAAAAGGGCATTTTGGTCATTTTCCTAAGGCATATAAACTACCTATCATACAACTACTTAAACGAAATGACCATAAGGTATAACCTCGGAAGGTTATTCCCTATACAACTATGGTCACAAAACATGTTTGGTCAGATCCTAATGATCGACCAAACGGGTCGGGTTCGAAAGTCTAAGAGGTTGTTTAGACCGCTTATCTTACGACCCTATATAAGCACTAAACCTAAAGTGACGAGCTAAACATGTTAAGACATGTTTAATGAATTTAGAAAATAGGTTTGATATCAAAACAAATGGTTTTGATAGCCAAGAATAGTTTGGTTACAAAATACGCATAGACGCACATTTTGACCGAAACTATAACTCGTCACAATGCCTAAATAACGTGGTAATCAGTAGGTATAGTCACTAGGGACTATAACCATCGTGATTTCGCTCACGTTGCGAAGTTCAAACTAACTTCGTGTTGACCATAAACTGGTCAATGCAGAAAGTCAAACACAGTTTGACTTTCGTGCTTAAAATGCGTAAAAGAACGAAAGAACACTTACAATAAGAAAAGGGGGTAAAAATGAGAAAAGGGGGTAAAAATGGAAATTTAGTCAAGTGTCAACTAATGTAAACCGAAGCTAAAAGTATACCCATTGTAACATCTGGTAAAATCACGTTCAATGATGTATTGACACGTGTAATAAACCCTAATGAAGTCAAACATTGAATTTAAGGGACTAATTTTTCGAAAAATTGAAAACTTTGATCATGAAAGGACTGGAAATGTTAACATACCTAAAATAAGTTTCTGAATAACCTCGTACGGTATTTATATTCACAAATGAGCCACTTGTTGATCGAGTGTAGCCGTTTGCGTAATTAATTGAAAGTTTGCGCAATAAAGGGTTAAAAGCATCAACATGTTAATTCTTACCTCTGAGTGACCTTTTACCAAACCAGGAGCTTCATGATATTTGACTATACTCTCAGGAATGCCAATTATTGGCCGTCTAAGGTTTTTATGCCTTTAAGTGACGTTACGCGCAACTTTGCAAGTTTAAGGGGTTAAAAGCGTCAATATGTTTAATTATACCTCTGAATGACCTTTCTGCAAACCCAAAGCATTATGATGTTTTATAATACTCCAAAGAACGCCTAATATGGATTAGATAAGGCTTCGATGCTATTTAACGATGATATACTCAAGTTTGCACATTAGAGGGCCTAATTGCGTCAAGCTGCAAAAGTATACCAATTCGTATGATATCGAACCTTCCGGAAAATGATCATAAGTTAAAAATGCCCTAAATATCCCTTACAGAGCTTAGAAATAGGCTTTGAAGGGCTCAGTATGCTAAAATAAACTTATTTGATCAATAGGGACTAAAAGCGTCAAAAATTGCATAAGTTTGCATTTTCGCACATATCTTACGTTCTGAATATATCTGGACATCCAAAAATTTATGTAATCATTAAAATATTTTATTTTAGTGATTGGCATGATAAAATTCCATTCGTCGCTTAATTTGGATCGTTTTTGCGTCCGTTACGACTTCCGTCGTAATTAACCGAATAACGCAACCGTACGACCAAACGAACCGACATCCGAGATATTTTTGAGCACATTTCAAGTTCCTTATACTTTAACTTCATTTTAGAGCCTTGAAATGGGGTTAACGGGGCTTAAAAGTGCCATAAATCAAGTTTTTACACTGCAGGGGCCATTTCAGCAAATCTGCCATTTTGGTCTCTGGCGGGGCGCGAGAGGCCTCTCGCGGGGGGCCAGAGACTAATCTGGGTAGATTCCTGTTTTCAGCAATCTGGTCGAATTTCAGGGGCTTTTATGTAATATTTTCAATACCTTGGGCTACCATTTGATGGTTTTTAACATCCCATTGTATTCCAAAACCATTTGCCCAAGTGGAGGGCCAAGATTGAAGCTTGGGTTACGAGAAACGATCCTAACGGTTCTTGAAATTCTATATAAACCCACTTGTTCTTGCTCTCATTTCACACCTTGATCTGAATTGTTCTAAGTTGGAGCTTTTGTGCTTCATACCTAAACATCCTAGATCAATTCCATCCTTGCTTGGACCCTTTGTAAGTGTCCTTTCGTGCTTAGTTCAATTATTTGGCTCTTAAAGCCGAAAAGTCAAGCATTTGCGATAAACGCTTTGAGTTTTAAACGGTTAAGCCATTGCTAGCAACGAACATGGCTACGTGATCGTAATTAGGTAGGTATTAAACCCTCAAACGGTCACCTCCTAATTACCACGTTTGCTTAGTTAATTGTCGGGTCAAAGTAATTAAAATAAAAGTCAAGCGAGTCGGTTTTTAATTAAAATTCATAACTAATGATGTAAAGGAAATAAAACCAGTTTTCTCACTTTAATAACTTGGTAAATATTAATTGAACATGTCTAGGCATGTTCAACCCGACAATTCTGAGTTTAGGCTCGGTTCGGAACCGAAAGTCACAAAAGTAGACTTTTTCTTTGACTTTCAGTTCTGACCCGATTTAGCTTAGTTTAAATATGCCTTAGGATTCCTTTAGGACCATATTATAGGTTAGTATAACCCTCTGAGGTTATACAACTTGGTTCCTTAGAAATCCTAGTTCATTGCATGTTTCCGTTAAATGCCTAAATGTTGACCATAATGCCTTTTGATATTAAAACAAGATTTTTGAAAATGTGAGAGGACAAAAACCTTTATTACTGATTTATAAACATGTCCATAAAATTTCACATCAGTTCGTGGTCTAAAATGGGAGTTATGCGCAATAGCGTAAATTGAAAGCTTTTTATTAATTAAACGGCATTTTCGGCATAAAGCCTATTTAAACCCAAATTTTGACATCCAACCTTTTACCTACTGATGTAATATAATATTTTGGGATTTTTAGAGATTTTTATTAAATTTTAAGATAATCATAACATGGAGTTCTAGCATAGGCTCGATAATTGACGATAACGCCCTTTTTGCTAATAAAATGAGTTTTATACATCCTTTACATGTCAAACCTTTTTCTACTAATTTTATATGACAAATAAGTTATTTTAAACTATAAAGGCTGGTCAAAATCTCAGATTTCCCTATTTAAACCGAATATCATCAAATACCGACTTTTATGCGATTTAGGCGCATAGTATGGTTTAAAACCATATTAGGCACCTAAAGCTTGACACCTACTGATGTTATGAATAAGTTTTTATAATTTAACCGTAAATAAAAGTTTTGAACTCAGATTTCCAAAATTAACCCTTAAAGTATATGTGAAATGACCAAAATGCCCCTACGGTGCATAGTTTGGCCATAAATGATAAATTTCACATATGTGAGATATCTTACTGATATAACTTGATAAAATAAATATTTTTACTGATCATTTTAGACCAGAACCTTAGATTATTATTTAACCTCTTTTATAATCTTTAAAATGACCAAAATGCCCTTTCAAGGCTTAATGTGATTTTAAATTCGTTTTTGGCATAATGGAAGATATCCTACTGATATCACAACATATTTAAGGCATATTAAATTGTGGAACATGTTCATGACTCATTTGGTTACCCGTTATGCATTTTCGCGTTCGATACGGTTTATGTAACTAGTTTGCATAAATTAACGAAAACGGGTCGAACCTTATCATTTTCACTTCAAAATCCAGGATGTGTTTAGTTTAACCCATATTATACAAGTCTCCATACTTTTCAGGTCTAAATCACATTGTAATCCGGTCTGCGCTTAATCTTGCGTTTTGAACAGTAAACCTTTCCTTAAAACTAACAGGTCTAAGTTTCAACTTAAATAAGACCCGTTAGGAATCTAATAGGTTAACAAAACCTTCTTTCCAGATTGAGAGCCCCAGTAGAGGTACTTGTTCTTGCTGATTAGAATATACGGCTGAGTAAAAATTGCATTTTAAGCTCAGGTAAATACTTTTAACTTATTTTCCCTTATACGGGCTTGGGATACGGTATTATAAAAATACCGCTTGGTCGGGTGTAGAAAGCTTTTAATCAGAGATGATTAAATTGCATAATCCCGTTTTAATCAGTATTGCTTAATAACAAATAACATTGGGGGTTAATGACAGTGTCCTGGATATCCTTGGCTCATTTAAAAAGTGAATGGCCACAACTTTAGCACAAGGTGTAGGCATAAAACCTCCTGTTGCGTATGTAAAAGATATACTCACTCGTAAGGGTAACTTCTTGTGAGTTATATTTGTGGTGTGTCGATTAATCTTGATCGGTTTGTATAAACACCGGCCCTAAATGTTGGACAAACATGTAAATCTGATACAAGATTGTAATTAATATAATTGTCCCAAGTTATAAAAGAATTTTGGTGCCTTGTGCATTTAAATCAATTTTCTTAAACATTTTCAAAATGAGTCGGTTAAGTGTATTTACCAGTGTAAACTGACGTATTTTCCAAAAATGTTAAGTGACAGGTACTATACGTAAATTGGCTGGGAGCTCAGGGCGTTAATAGGGAATCTTGGAAGTTCTAAACGTCTAAATGTCACACCCTGACCACGTAAAACAACAAAACGTGGCGGAAACGTCGGGGAGTGTTGTAACAGAATCATTGTTTCACAACCATGGATTAAACAGTTTCGTTTTATTAAATTAAACGTATTACATTATATTGGAATTAGAAACAAAACAAGAACAAATAGACTTTCATTGTTATTAAGTCACTAAGGCCTCGTCCATTCCTATGTGAGCGTACACAAAATTCATCATCAAACATCATCAACTATGTTACCTGAAACACACGTGAAAATACGTCAGCATAAAAATGTCGGCGAGTATATAGGTTTTATATGAGTGTCAGGTTCATGGCTCGTTTTACATGTTACAATACTTATTTAAAAACCTTTTTTTGAAAAGTATAATATTGCGACATAATTAACCAACTCAAACCAAGTTGGTTATAATTTGCAAAATCTCATAGCCATGATTCTTAACTCCAAAACATTTGTTTTATTAAATCAAATTGTAAAATATCTCATAAAAACTCGTTAATAAAACTCGTATGGTTTATATTTTTCAGAAAACATCCTTGTGTGACATTGTTTCGAAATCGTTTACCCAAGTGATCTAGATAACACAACGATTTATAATGTGTTAAAAGCACTTATATATAGGAAGTACCAGCGGCGTATCCACCATGCTTTTAACACATTACACCCGCCCCGTTACCTAATCACTTCCCTAACCCAATGGCTTAAACAGTTACAAATGGTTCACATAAATCAAATGGTTACAAACGGTTCACATAACTCCAACGATTACAAATGGTTCACATACATCAAATGGTTACAAATGGTTCACATACATTCAATGATTTCAAATGGTTCAAAACGTAAAACAATTGTGCTAGCATGTTAAGTGAACATACATAGCAAAACATAATGAAATCATGTACTAATAGGGTACTAATGAACATAGCAAGTATATGATATGAAAACATGAAAAGCACGAAAATGTCAAGTAGGCACATGTGTTTCACCCAAAAAATGTTTGGAAAACAGTAAAAGAGGGGTCTATGTACTCACTTGAGGATACTTAGAAGTCTTGAATAACAACCAAGCAAAACTAGAGGGATCACGGAATCAAACGGCACCTAATATAGGTAATTATGTAAATAAACGGACCTAAATCGGAAGATCGGATAGAATGAGGCTTCGTATACCAAATGAGTATAGGAACTCATGTAATATGGTTTAACAAAGCCTACATACTAAAATGAAACCTAACCTAAGTGCTTACGACCCATTATGACCCGTTTAGGTAGCTTATGCCACTTTAACGCGTCGTTCGCGTAAAACGTGTTCGGGCCGCCTAACTAGTCTTATGATAATTAAAATATGCCTTAACATGTCTAATATTGTTGTCAAATCATTTTAGATATAAAAAATTATGTTACATATGCTTAAAATGAATTTTGGCGTAAAAAGGGCATTTTGGTCATTAACCTAAGGCATATAAACTACCTATCATGCAACTACTTAAACGAGGTGACCATAAGGTATAACCTCGGAAGGTTATTCCCTATGAAACTATGGTCACCTAATGTGTTTGGTCGGATCCTAAAGATCGACCAAACGGGTCGGGTTCGAAAGTATAAGCGGTTGTAAGCCTTACGACCCTACATAAGCATTAAACCTAAAGTGACGAGCTAAACATGTTAAAACATGCTTAACGAGGTTTGAAAACAGGTTTGGTATAAAAAAAACGGTTTTGACACCTAAAAGTAGTTTGGTTACAAAATACGCAAGAATACGTATTTTGGCCGAAACTACGACTCGCCACTATGCCTAGATAACGTGGTAATCAAAAGGTATAGTCACAAGAGACTAAAACCATCGTGATTACGCTCATGTTATGAAGTTCAAACGTACTTCATGTTGACCATAAACTGGTCAAAGCAGAAAGTTAAACACAGTTTGACTTTCACGCGAAAAAGAACGAAAGAGGACTTACAAAAGGTCCAAGAACGGAAGTTTGACCCTATTATTCTCAGGTATGAAGTGAAAGAACTTCAAATTAGAGAGCAATCAGATCAAGGTATGAAGAATGCAAATGAGAAAGGTGGGTATTTATAGAAAAACCAAGACCGTTAGGATCGTTCATCGAAAACCGAGCTCCGATATGGACCTTACATGTGTGCCCATGGTTTTAGAATACCATGGGTACCCCAAAACAAGCCCCTAGTTTCATTAAAACCATGTGCAAATGAGGGGAACAGCTAGAATAAGCTGGAATTTAGATTTTCAATTTTGGTCCCTTCCTAAGATAACTATGGCAGATTGTCAATTTTGGTCCGTGAAAGTGCAAAACATGGTTTTTGATGCATTTTTGACACGTTTAAGCCCCGTTAATCCCATTTCAAGGCTCTAAAATGAATTTAAAGTATAAAGAACATGAAACATGCTAAAAAATATCTCGGATGTCGGTTCGTTTGGTAGTACGGTTGCGTTGTTCGGTTAATTACGACGAAACACGAACGAATGCGAAAAACGATCCAAATTACGCGACGAATGGAATTTTATCATGTCAATCACTAAAATAAAATATTTTAATGATTACATAAAGTTTTGGATGTCCGGATGTATTTAGAACGTAAGATATGCGCAAAAATGCAAACTTGTGCACTTTTTGACGCTTTTAGTCCTTGAATGACCAAAAAGTTTATTTTAGCACACCGAACCCCTCAAAGCCTATTTCTAATCTATGTAAAGGATATTTAGGGTATGTTTAACTTATGTTCATGTTATGGAATGTTCGTTACAGTACAAATCGGCATACTTTCATAGTTTGTCGAAATTAGTCCCTGTAAGCGAATAAACTTGATTTCGCCACACCAAACCCTCCAAAACTTATTTCTAAGTTATGTAAAGGTTATTTAAGGTATGTTAAGCCTATTTCACTATTCTGTAGTGTTCGTTGCATTAAACTGGTTATATTTACGCATCAGTGCGCGTATATCCTTCCAGAAAGCGATTTAAAGCTTGAAATCGAACATGAATTGATATGTGCAAACAATACACGTATTTTTACAAATCCCAAGTATGAAACAAAATATTTCATAAATTTGGTATTTGTTTGATGGTCGCAGAGGAACAGGTGTCACAGTCTCCCCTACTTTAGGAAATTTCGTCACGAAATTTATTCGTAGGAGTTTGTCTGTGACGCTGTGTTAAATAATTTCCTTGCATGGAATCTAGGGTGTTTATCTATTAGTGTAGAATAACCCATCAAAGATTATGCAAGGCATAATCCTGTCATTTCTCTCAACGGACAATCTTAAAAAATGAAAATGAAGGAAAAATCAAGGATATTCATTTCCCTCGATGGATATTCTTCAGAAACGAAAATGAACGGAATGAGTCATTTTACTCAATGGGTATTCTTCAGAAACGAAAATGAATGGAATGAGTCATTTTACTCAATAGGTATTCTTCAGAAACGGAAATGAAGGAAAAATCAAGAATATTCATTTCCCTCGATGGATATTCTTTAGAAACGAAAATGAACGAAATGAGTCATTTTCCTCAATGGGTATTCTTCAGAAACGGAAATGAAGGAAAAATCAAGAATATTCATTTCCCTCGATGGATATTCTTCAGAAATGGAAATGAAGGAAAAATCAAGAATATTCATTTCCCTCGATGGATATTCTTCAGAAACAAAATGAACGGAATGAGTCATTTTCCTCAATGGGTATTCTTCAGAAACGGAAATGAAGGAAAAATCAAGAATATTCATTTCCCTGGATGGATATTCTTCAGAAATGAAAATGAACGGAATGAGACATTTTCCTCAATGGGTATTCTTCAGAAACGGAAATGAAGTAAAAATCAAGAATATTCATTTCCCTCGATGGATATTCTTCAGAAACGAAAATGAACGGAATGAGTCATTTTCCTCAATGGGTATTCTTCAAAAATGGAAATGAACTGAGTCAACTCTAGACACATGACAAAACTTGCTGTGGTTTCTGTGCACTGAATTCCATAATTATGTATGCATCCTTAATTACGTAATTCCTTGCTCAGTCCGCACAGTTTGTTTTGTAATGTGAAGGGGAAGAAAATAAAACATGTGATGAGTGTGACTAGACTATCATAGGGTCCTTTTAATTAGATCGACAAATGATCTCTTTAATTAGACCACCAAGGAGTCTTTTCAGCTATATCATCACATGATATTCCTAACCAGATTTTTGGATCAATCTGTTTAACTAGACCACTCAAGGGGTCAAATTATGGAATAGTACATTATAATCCAAGGGTCTTTACTATTACGTAGAAGCACATTAAGGATTTAAGGTAGTACCTTTGGATATCCTACTATGAATCCCTTATACGAAGATATGAAAGATTCTACGAGGATTTGGTTAACAAAAACTTGGATCACACAAAAACATAAAAGGGAACACATAAGTACATAATCACAAATTTGTTTAATTTGACCTTTAATTTGTTATCTTTGGAAACGGATATTTAAAGCACACTAGGAATCCAATCC
The DNA here is from genome assembly GCA_030545235.1 of Helianthus tuberosus. Classification (NCBI taxonomy): domain Eukaryota; kingdom Viridiplantae; phylum Streptophyta; class Magnoliopsida; order Asterales; family Asteraceae; genus Helianthus; species Helianthus tuberosus. Next base: position 112,233,187 of record CM060394.1, on the reverse strand, counting down.
GTGGATTTCATTTGGCACTTTAATCATTTTCAAGAATCTATCTATGAAGATAGGATGATCTTCCGAAAATTCAATTTTGTTTTCAAAGAAACGTAATATTCGAATTAAGGCACACAACAATTTTAGGATTTATGGAAATACCCTTAGGTACCCTATTAAGGATTTATAGTGGTACTTTGGGTATTCGTCCAGAGTTGTAACTTGCGCCTTGTACTTCGTTTCTTTGGAAGAAATGGGTACTTAGGATTTTCGTGGAAAACGCAAGAGATCATAAAATGGAAGAATTTTGGGGGTAGTCTGTTCTTCAAGGAATACGATTCCCTGATTGTCGGTATTGTAGGGGATATGTTGTTTATACATGCAACCACATAAATACATTGCAATGTGAATAAAAGATTTATTTATAAACAACGATAACAACTGTTTCATGGACCTTGACAACAAAAGAAAATAATACATAAGACGTGATTATTTCTAAACGGTGTTATCTTCTAGTCGGTCAGATGCTCATCCCTGTGCTGGATTTGCATTAGCAAGCTTTGGGCAATTTCTTAGGAAATGACCCATCTCGCCACAGTTGTAGCAAGAACCTGGTGGAAAACGAGCTTGAGCAGGATTGTTGTCAGCTTGGTTTTGTGAAACTGCAGCTCGGCAAACTCTTGCTGTATAACCTATAAGTCCACAAATTTTTCATTTGCGGCACTTCACACTAGCATGATGATGAAGGTTACATTGGTTGCACAAGGGTGCAGTTCCATTGTATGGCTTCCTAGCAGGGGGTTGAGCTGGTTGGTTAGGGGCAGCTTGATCATTGTGAGCAACCACGGTGAAGTTCTGGGAAGCTTTTCGCTTCCTTGACTTCTTGGAGGATTCAGTCTGTTCATCTTTGGGTTTCGATTCCTCGATTGGTTTCTTATCACCTTTTCGGAAGAGTTTACCTTTCCTGATTTGAGATTTAGTCAAGGTAGCAGATAGCTCAATGGCCTGCCTAACCGTAGTGGGGTTACTACCAGTTACAATGTCTTGTACTGGGTCAGGGAGGCAATGAATGTACTTTTCTATTGCCTTATCCAAAGGCATAGCCATATTCGGGCATAATAGACTTAACTCCTCATAACAATCCGTGTAGGCTCGATGCTCACCGCTATCTTGCTTAAGATCGTCGAATTCCCTTTCCACGGCCCTGATCTCGTGACGAGGACAGAATTCCTTCATCATCAGAGCTTGAAGCTCTTCCCACGTTTGAGCCAGTGCCACATCGGCACCCCTATCTCTCATCACACCATTCCACCATGTCAAAGCTCGTTTCTCAAAGACACTAGATGTAAATTCTATCTTTCGCTCATTTGGGCATTGAACATGCCTTAAGGTGCTCTCTAGACTCTCGAACCATTGCAGAAGTGCAGTCACTCCTTGAGACCCAGAAAACTTTGATGGCTTAGCCGATTTGAACGTCTTGAAGTTGCAGGGGGCATTATTGTTGTTGAGAGCTTGGTTACATTGAGCAACGATGTTCGGGATTGCAGCAGTCATCTGCTGCGTAATGATAGCTGCCAGTTCTTCATTAGGTACTTGATTGTCACGTCGTGGAGGCATTCTAAAAGGGGAAACAATAGAGGAAACAAGTGAAATGGCATTGGGTAAGAATAGGATGTTACAATTACCGACCAAAAGCATGGGTGATGGTCATTTGTTTGAACCACGAAGCAAACAAATGACACACAAAGGCTGAATCAAAGTAATTAGGTCCTCATAATGTATCACGAAGACATGCTCGCCTATAGTGGACACTCACCCCAAGAGTTCCCAGGTAAGAGTGACTGGTCCGATATTGCGGATTTGTACGAACACTGTAGCCTTAGATAGAAAGCTCAGGGTACAGGCACCCACCCTTCCAGTTTGCACGTGTTCACATTATGTAACCCCAAACTTTGACGAGAATTTGAAAACTTTGAAGGTTCGTAACCTTATAATAAATCATCCTAGAACAGATGATTAGTTTTCAAAGCAGTTTCGAATTTTTGTGTTCTTATTGTGGTTGCTACCTAAAGATAGGCAACTGTATTATTTTATGACTAAACGCAAGTAAACTCGTGTTAGGGTCCTAGGAAGGTTATAGTCTAGGTCAAAGCATTACTAATAACCTAATTCCCTATAACCATTGGCTCTGATACCAACTTTTTTGTCACACCCCGACCACGTAAAACAACAAAACATGGCGGAAACGTCGGGGAATGTTGTAACAGAATCATTGTTTCACAACCATGGATTAAACAGTTTCGTTTTATTAAATTAAACGTATTACATTACATTGGAATTAGAAACAAAACAAGAACAAATAGACTTTCATTGTTATTAAGTCACTAAGGCCTCGGCAATTCCTATGTGAGCGTACACAAAAATCATCATCAAACATCATCAACTATGGTACCTGAAACACATGTGAAAATACGTCAGCATAAAAATGCCGGCGAGTACATAGGTTTTATATGAGTGTCAGGTTCATTGCTCGTTTTACATGTTACAATACTTATTTAAAAAACTTGTTTTGAAAAGTATAATATTGCGACATAATTAACCAACTCAAACCAAGTTGGTTATAATTTGCAAAATCTCGTAGCCATGATTCTTAACTCCAAAACATTTGTTTTATTAAATCAAATTGTAAAATATCTCATAAAAACTCGTTAATAAAACTCGTATGGTTTATATTATTCAGAAAACATCCTTGTGTGACATTGTTTCGAAATTGTTTACCCAAGTGATCTAGATAACGCAATGATATATAATGTGTTAAAAGCACTTATATATAGGAAGTACCAGTGGCGTATCCACCATGCTTTTAACACATTACACCCGCCCCGTTACCTAATCACTTCCCTAACTCAATGGCTCAAACAGTTACAAATGGTTCACATAAATCAAATGGTTACAAACGGTTCACATAAATCCAACGATTACAAATGGTTCACTTACATCAAATGGTTACAAATGGTTCACATACATCCAATGATTTCAAATGGTTCAAAACGTAAAAAAATTGTGCTAGCATGTTAAGTGAACATACATAGCAAAACATAATGAAATCATGTACTAATAGTGTACTAATGAACATAGCAAGTATATGATATGAAAACATGGAAAGCACGAAAATATCAAGTAGGCACATGTGTTTCACCCCAAAACATTTGGAAAACAGTAAAAGAGGGGTCTATGTACTCACTTGAGGATACTTAGAAGTCTTGAATAACAACCAAGCAAAACTGGAGGGATCACGGAATCAAACGGCACCTAATATAGGTAATTATGTAAATAAACGGACCTAAATCGGAAGATCGAATAGAATGAGGTTTCGTAAACCAAATGAGTATAGCAACTCATTTAATATGGTTTAACAAAGCCTACATACTAAAATGAAACCTAACCTAACTGCTTACGACCCATTATGACCCGTTTAGGTAGCTTACGCCACTTTAACGCGTCGTTCGCTTAAAATGCGTTCGGACCGCCTAACTAGTCCTATGATAAGTAAAATATGCCTTAACATGTATAATATTGTTTCCAAATCAGTTTAGATATCAAAAATTATGTTACATATGCTTAAAATGAATTTTGGCGTAAAAAGGGCATTTTGGTCATTTACCTAAGGCATATAAACTACCTATCATGCAACTACTTAAACGACGTGACCATAAGGTATAACCTCGGAAGGTTATTCCCTATGTAACTATGGTCACCTAATGTGTTTGGTCGGATCCTAAAGATCGACCAAACGGGTCGGGTTCGAAAGTATAAGCGGTTGTTTAGACCGCTTACCTTACGACCCAACACTAGCACTAAACCTAAAGTGACGAGCTAAACATGTTAAAACATGCTTAACGAGGTTTGAAAATAGGTTTGGTATCAAAACAAACGGTTTTGATACCTAAAAGTGGTTTGGTTACAAAATACCCAAGAATACGCATTTTGGCCGAAAATACGACTCGCCACTATGCCTAGATAACGTGGTAATCAGTAGGTATAGTCACAAGAGACTAAAACCATCGTAAATACTCTCACGTTATAAAGTTCAAACGAACTTCATGTTGACCATAAATTGGTCAAAGCAGAAAGTCAAACACAGTTTGACTTTCACGCGAAAAAGAACGAAAGAGGACTTACAAAAGGTCCAAGAACGGAAGTTTGACCCGATTATTCTCAGGTATGAAGTGAAAGCACTTCAACTTAGAGAGCAATCAGATCAAGGTGTGAATAATTCAAATGAGGAAGGTCGGTATTTATAGAAAAACCAAGACCGTTAGGATCGTTCATCGAAAATCGAGCTTCGATCTGGACCTTACATGTGTGCCCATGGTTTTAGAATACCATGGGTACCCCAAAACAAGCCCCTAGTTTCATTAAAACCATGTGCAAATGAGGAGAAAAGCTGGAACAAGCTGGAATTTAGATTTTCAATTTTGGTCCCTTCCTTATATAACTATGGCAGACTGTCAATTTTGGTCCCTGAATGTGTAAAACATGGTTTTTGATGCATTTTTGACACGTTTAAGCCTCGTTAATCCCATTTCAAGGCTCTAAAATGATGTTAAAGTATAGGGAACATGAAACATGCTAAAAAATATCTTGGATGTTGGTTCCTTTGGTCGTACGGTTGCGTTGTTCGGTTAATTATGACGAAACACGAACGAATACGAAAAACGATCCAAATTACGCGACGAATGGAATTTTATCATGCCAATCACTAAAATAAAATATTTTAATGATTACATAAAGTTTTGGTTGTCCGGATGTATTCAGAACGTAAGATATGCGCGAAAATGTAAACTTATGCACTTTTTGACGCTTTTAGTCCCTGAATGACCAAAAAGTTTATTTTAGCACACCGAACCCCCTCAAAGCCTATTTCTAAGCTATGTAAAGGATATTTAGGGTATGTTTAACTTATGGTCATGTTCTGGAATGTTCGTTACAGTACAAATCGGCAAACTTTCATAGTTTGTCGAAATTAGTCCCTGTAAGCGAATAAACTTGATTTCGCCACACCAAACCCTCCAAAACTTATTTCTAAGTTATGTAAAGGGTATTTAAGGTATGTTAAGCCTATTTCACTATTCTGGAGTGTTTGTTGCATTAAACTGGTTATATTTACGCATCAGTGCACGTATAACCTTCTAGAAAGCGATTTAAAGCTTGAAATCGAACATGAATTGATATGTGAAAACAATACACGTATTTTTACAAATCCCAATTATAAACACAATATTTCATAAATTTGGTATTTGTTTGATGGTCGCAGAGGCACAGGTGTCACACTAAAGTCTGTTTAACAGTGTTTATGTTTCTGTTTTAAGATCCGCCTATGGATCCTCTTACATTCCGTTTGTAATACTTATGTTACTTTCACTCGGTTTGTAATATATTTTACTTTAGACTTCCGCTGTGCATTGAACTGTGATTATTTGACTATGATGATATCAACTACGTCACGATACTCCCCACCGGGCCCACCGATAATACGTGGAAATATCGGGGTGTGAAACCCATGGCGTAAGCCAATATGAGCTAAATAAGTAAGGAAAGGGATCTAATGAAAGAAAAATCCAAAATGGGTCGGATGAGCAAATTGGTAATTAAAAACCACGTTTTGCTACATAAGTAAATGTTTGGTCATATAGGCCAAACGGGTCAAATGGGGTGATAACGCCATTTGACAATATCGACTAATGTGGTTGTCAAGACTTATGTTAACTTGAGCGATTAGCAATTCGGATAATTGCGCTGCCATAGAATATGTGGTAATTAAAGTGAGGTATAAATCGGGTCTATTTGTTGACCCAAGCCAGGTACGCATGAGAGAATTATAGCTAAAAGCGATATTTTGGTCAAATATTAGTGAACGTCCTTCGTCGCAAAATGAAGGACTACAATTGACCATAAAGCCCTTGAAGGGTAAATGGGGCAAACAACCTTTAAGAGTTGTTTAGAAATAAGCGTTTTGTTAAATTGAGTCCTCGTGATATGTATAAAAATTGGAGATAGGATGTAAACTAAAACGAAGCGTGATTTGAGCTTGAAAATGTAAATACCCTTAACGGGTCAAAATGAATAGATATGCAAAACGGGTTAAGATTTGCATAGGAACCCGTAATTTGAACCTTGGATATTTTTAAACTGATATAATGTGATTTACATGACATTTTAAAGGTGACTAACAAGTTTGTTTGATCAAACCACAAACGGGTCAAAAATTGTCAAAAATTGAATTTCAAGCCGAGAGCTTGAAACCTAAAAATTGGTGAATTCAGATATCGGGTTTTACTCCATGAGATGGAGAATTTAATTATGGTCGTGTAGGATAAAGAATCACGCGAATCGGATAAGTAAAACAAAAGTTATGGAGCTTCGAAGTTAGAATTTTTGATTGAAAACGGAGCTGGGCAAATGCAACAGCAAAACAAGCACATTCTGTCGAAAATGGGGCGTGGCGTAGCGCGACACCCCTTAGCATACGGCGATGCCCCTAAATTCCAAAAATTGTTTTAATTTTGTTGTTTTGACCCATATGACTTGTTTAAACATATAACTTTTAAGTTGGTTTTGGTCATATGTGAATGTCAAGAATTTCCGGATGAAGATCAAGCTAATAAAAAAACCGAACAAACGAGATTAAAGCTTCCGCACGGCCTTATGTCATAACTTTCAAACGACGAACCCAACTACATTTTGTTGTAAAACTTTTAACCTGTAAAAGTTTTTAATAAACCCGTACTTTTATATGTGATGTGTATATGTAAATGCACAACTAATTGTCGTTTTAATACTAAAGCCCTTTTATAATAGTAAGGGTGTTACACCTACCTGCAGAAGCTGTAATAAAAAACATTCAGGAAAATACCATTTTAGGAGAATACCCTACTGTAACTTCTGCAAGATGACCGGGCATATAGAGGAAAAATCCGAGAAAAACTTCTGCAAGATGACTAGGCATATAGAGGAGAAACAGGACACATCAAACCGTATTTCCTGAAACTGACTAAAGCACCCGACAACAAGGCAAAAACAACAGACAGAGCTAAGAGGAACGCGTGAGCATTCGTACTTACTACGCTAGAAATAGAAATGATTTCAGACATAATCGCTGATATGTAATATCTAAGTTAAATTATTATTTGACCCTAGTATAAATCAAAATTTACAAATAAATGCATCTTGTCAAGTATTTCATCTATTCATAACCATGATAAACTTGTTTGGTCTTCACTTTTATTGAGTCATTTATTTGGTTATAACACCTTGTGGTGGCATTTTCATTAACTTGAAGCTTGAGCTAATCTCATTTTCACACCTGATGTACGGATTTATTTATTTAATTTCTGTTGATTCATTAGCTTAAATAGCCTTAATACAATTATGTGTTAAGAAAAGAGTACACAAATTCGTATTATATTCCGGTGTACCTCTAAATATTCTTTTATCATTGATCGAAAAATGCTATGATATTCATTTGGTCTTTTATTTGAAATAAATATCTAAATTTACTTCATTAAAACTTTCAGTTGATTACGAAAACGGTGAATTTATTCGGTCACCGTAATAATTGAACTATTTCAATCATTACGACACCTTGCGGCGTCGATATAAACTTGTAGGTTGGGATATTCATAAACATACGAATCATTCAAAACCACATATGTCTTTCATTTGACTCATCATTAAAAGTATTCTTGATGCAATTATGTATTAAGACAATGATACACTAAAGTCTATTGTATTTCGGTGTATCCTTGCAATTCAATAAATGTCAACACATTGATTTTTCTCATATCATGGTTTGATAGTTGACAAATCATTTTCGTGCTTCTATTTCATTTTGAGCTTGTTGATTCTGAGTCTTACTCAGTTGACAATCAGAGTAAGTCTTCTTTTGACAGTGAATTCTATTATTTCTAAAAGTCATTTACAACTTGTAAACAATCAATTTGGACATCTATTGATCATATATCTCTTTTGGCTTGAACCTAGTCACCTTTGAAATTATATCATTTCATCTCGTTCGATTAACATCGATTTTTTTTTTTTTATAATTCAGTTGAACCATAGAGTCCAATTATTGTAAAATTCGTATTCACAAAATTTGAACATAACTTGAATCTGTGTCATTTACCTTAATACTGTTCTTATTGACTAAAACATGACATAACTCTTAGAAGACATCGTAGCCCAAATCTCGAGGAAGAGATTTAAAACAAGGGGGAGGATATAACCTTTCCATTTTTTTTATCATATAAGAGTTATAGGTTGTTTAAATTTATTAACCACTACTAACTAGTTTTATTTTTAATATAATTATTCGACCCATTTTATTCTTATATGTTTTTACATAGTTTTAAAAAACATTTTATATATAATTGGTTGGAGTGTTATACTAATTAATTGACTTGTATATATATATATATATATATGTGTGTGTGTGTGTGTGTGTGTGTGACATTTCTATTTTTTTATGTGAAAATAAAGTATATAAAAACTTATATTATTAGACTGATAGATTACGGGTAAGTTGACTGTTAGAAATATGTGATATTTAGACGAACATAGGATCCGTTTAATAATTTAATTATAAAAAATAAATTATATTTGAACTTACAATGTTTTTAATGAAACTTGGGTCAAAATGTATATAAAAATATTATCGTTTTAATGACATATTCATCGTTTTATAAAACGTCATATTTTAGAAGTTATAAGCGATAAATGAGCGAAGCAGCTGAATTAATTATAAAAAATAAAATAATAAAAAAATAAAAACATTTGAAATACTTAAAGTGGATGTGTGCATGTTGTGATATGAGTACATGTCTACATGCATTTAATTCAACTTGCGCCCCAAGTCTACCACTTTGTATAAATAGAGGAAACATTCATTCCTTTTATGTTCACCTCTGTCTCGCACGCCCTCTCTCTATTTCTATATATATTTAATTTTTTATTAGTATTTAATATATAATAATAATAAAGCCATGCCCCGTTTTAAGTGTTTTAACCCCTGATCACTGAGTCGATACCCTGTTCGATTGATCTAGAACCCAGCAACGCATGTCAAGGCTCTGCCTGACTAACTACATTGGGGTTCTGTCTCGTGGCGTATTGATAAAGTTGAATTGGATTACTATACTTAACGTGAGGCTTTTAGTTGAACCCTAAAGTTACAAAGTGAGTCATTCTTCTTTTTATCAAATTGCTTTACAAAATCTTAAATGTTTTTTTTTTCAGTTATACTTACAGTAATTAAGTCTTTGAAATCTATAATTAAATAAATGTGACATAAAGTGCGTAAGTAAATATTGTTATACACAATATTTAATTAAATTATATTGTGTAACAAATATAAACAATATAATTTAATTATACATTATATATTACTATGTATAGTATCAATAATTTTAAATCTTATAGGTAAACTATATGGTTATTATTATATAAAACTATTGTTTATTAAATTGTAAAGTTTAATAATGGTAATATTATATAAACATGTTATATATTTATGATGTAAAATAGATAAATATTTACATTAATGTTTATTATACAATATGTCATTTAATAATAATATTGATGAACATGTTAATAATAATTTTAATTATAATACGAAGCATAATATATAAACCATTTGCTGTAAAGTGGTATATAAATGTATTAGCCTTAAACAAATGATACGACATATATGAACTCTATTATTCAAATGTTTAAATAATATACAAACTATTATAAATATATTATATTATGTGGTTATCAACTGCATAAATAGATTGACTTGTTCTCCAAGATTTCATCTCTTATATTTATATTCATTGTAATTCTTTGTTGAAGACATACCTATCAATGAAATATTAGTTATTTTCTCCCTATAATTCTTCTCATATTCCTGTGTTAATAGGCTAATTTCAAAACACGTTATCCGCACGAAAGTGCTCTTTGTTTTCAGTTGACCTCGCTATTCTTTTGTTGTGAGGTCTTTGACGTGCATAAATTTCCAGCTTGAATCAATCTCTGGCAGCGATGAGAAAGAAACTTAATAATTAAAGGAGATGACGGAATCCACATTTATGCGATGGAAAGTTGGAAATCATATGTGACAACCCTCACAAATCCAGGTATCCGTACAATTGATTAATATTTAATTAGTGCTTAATTACTGTGCTTGATTACAATTTTGATTAAACTGCTTTCTGCTTTCTGATATATACATACTCATGGATCACATTTTATACTGTCACTCCATTTATTACACACAAACAATCGTGACAAACTTGATGCACAAAGCACAGTTAGCATAGTGAACGGATAACCCAGTAAACATGCTGACAATGCCAACACCTAGACAGACACTATGTTGAGGCCCAGTATGAGCCGGGAATAAAGTACTACACTAGTAGGGAGTGTAGGGAGGTGAGGACCATAAAACTGCGTCACTAGGTGATAGTTATAGTGCCCGGAAGTGCCTAAAACAAACTTAAAGTGCAGAATTCTGCACTAGTTAACCAAAATTCAGCATTTAACAATGCTAGTAAACTGTAAAAACTTGGCAAAATAGTCCTAGACACTTTTCAAAGTATTGGTAATTTAATGTGTCACTAAAAACATATAAAAGACACTTTAAAACTTTATTTAGCACTTTAACGGATCAATATCCAACCGAATAACCGGACTTTACCCGGAACATAAAAATATTTCCAAAGACATTGTTTTTACTTTTCTGAGCTAGTTAGGGTTCCCGAACACCCTAACACCCTTTATATTATAACACATACTTTAATATTCTAACTAAACACTTAAAATCATAACTAGTTCCTAACTAATTAGTAACCATCACATTGCATCCCAACCCCATACCCCCCCCCCCCCATGCGACGGTCACCACAAGGGTGACCCACCCTTGCCTTTCTTTGATTATTTTAATGGTACAATGTTGGAGGTTTAGGGACATAATACATGTTGGGTAACTTGAAACTTGGTTTATAAGTATGCACATAAGACTTCCAACTTCTTTCATTCTAACACCCATCAAACAACAACTCTCTCCTCTCCTCTCCTCCTTCCACCACCCTCCTCCACCATATCACCATCATCAACTTCTTGTTTATTCATTTTTCATACACTCAAAGGTGCAAAAGGTCATACAAACAAGCTTGGTGCACTCAGAAGCTCAAGGACCACTCTAGTTTTCTTTTATCCACCACTTTTACGCCTTGTTTCTCCCCTAGCCTTGTGCTAGTAGTAAGTGTTCTAAAACATCATCTTGTTCTTGATTTTAGTGGTTAATAGATGGTTGAATGATGAAATGCTAAGAAACACTAATGAACATAATCTAAAGTCTTGAACATAAGTGTTAAAGGGTGGATAAAGAGAAGATATATGGTTAAATCATGTAAATCTTGTGTTGTTATGATTATTTGATGTTGTTTGTTAGTTGAAGTAGGATGGATCATCATCTAGACATGCTAGATCATGTTCAAGAACATGAACTAGTAAGATGTAAATGCTAGAAATATGAAGGATGATGAAACCATCCATACATGAACTTGAAACTTGAATAAATATAATTTTTCTTGAAAAATAAGATTCTAAACTTGTAGATCTAAAGATCTACAAGTGGTTTTTCGGAAGAACCAAGCGAAAAATACTAGTTTTGTTAAAACCCGGATCTTGTATGAACTAAAAGCATTTTTGGTAACTAAACAAGTGTATAAACACTTGTGTAACAAGGAAATTTTATAAAGAAATATTTTTGTGAATCTTGACTAGAAGTTGTGAAACTTCATTTTCTTTAAAAATAAAGCTTTCAAGAAACTAATCTTATTTTTAAGGATAACAAGACCTACTAAATGTGTTAGTGACTTACTACATATTTTTACAAAACTTTCAAGTTCATGAGTTTGTGATTTAGGCTTATTTTGTCAAGATTAGTGATTAAATATTGTATGTTGTTGATTGTTAAATTGTTTGATTGATTTTTCAAAAGAAAATGATATGCTAAAAGCATGGACACCTCTATTTACAGAGGAAACTCAGGCGAAATTTTTCTAGAAATATAACACTTAGAAATATTTTTATAACAAATGGTTACACATATATTTTTAACTTGGTTTTCAAAATAAACCTCGCCATGATTTTTATTTCAAAAATTACCAAGTATCAGAGGTGGATTTTCGTAAATGAAACTTGTTAAATATATATTTAGAATATATATTTAATAATAAGACATTCGTGTGATTATTTCATTATTTGTGAACTAGATATTTACCCTAAAAATAATATAACTTGAAAATACTGTGAAATTACGACTCCAAAATAATACCAACGCTATCACAAATAAATAGTTAAGTTACACCGGTATTGTTATTACAACGCGAACTTTAAAATGTAACTTATGTATATTTCGGGAAATACTCTCATATGTATATTTTTTATAAGTATTATTTTGGAAATTGTATGAGATAAAATATAATATTTTTGAGAAAAATATATATATTTTGGAATTAAAATATTTTAGAAAAGTGATTAAAAATATATTTTCTAAGTGGGACTTAAAATATATTTTCGGAATTATAAAGCATACATGTATTAAAAACCCCCATCCTTGGGAAGGAAATACAAAATAAAGAAGAAGTGTGAATACGAAATAGTTCCCTAACTATTTCTCCAAAAACGTTAAACCCTAAGCCAAGGCACGGCCATCCGTCTAATAGGTATTAGTACGTGTAGGTCGTCACGCAGCAGGTTGAGTTGGAGACTTACGTTTCGGGATACGCACTTCTGTGAGTTCATGTCCCCCTTTTCTCTTTACTGTTTTCAGTTTTATACTTCAGGGGTGAAATACATGCGACAATTATTACAGACTTTTATATACGTGGTATGGTTAGCTTAAGGAGGGTTTTACTACTTAGATCATGTGAGTGGGTAGGTATTACTTGGGGCCATTAATCCTCATTGTAGGACCGAGGGTCATGAGCGATAGATCTATTTGGGTGTAGCGATCCCAACTCCTGAGTCCACAGTACGGACCATGGGGTGACTTTGAGCCCGACGCAAAAATCTGCTAGGTTTGAGTCTTCCTGCATCACTTCACACATATCATTGGCTTTGCAACCCAATGGTGATCTCTTTTTCCTTAATTGCTACGTATCAGGGATTTTTCATACATACAGACATATTACAAAGGTTTATACATACTCACTTTTACATGAACTCGCTCAACTTTTTGTTGATTTTTCACACTACATGTATTTCAGGAAACTAGAGGATGTGGCAAGGTATGCAATCTCGTCAAGCTGCGTAGGAATAATGATGTCATCCGAGTTTAGGAAATGTGACCTTTTCCTGGACGGGTCACAAGTCTTAAACTGTGTTTTTATTCATGTCTTTTGGTTGTGTCTTGTGAACAAGTTTTTAATTATGTCATGGTTGTAATTCGTTTCATGTGTCGACTTTTAAACAATGTTGTCTTGGTAACTTTTAAAACTTGTTGAATGGATGAACATCATGTGTTTTAATTCATATAGCATGCTTATGATATTTGCTATGGTATTAAGAAGTCACACCAAATAAACCCACGCTTCCGCAAAGCCAGGGTGTGACAGTTTGGTATCAGAGCATCGATCATAGCGAACTAGGATTCTTTCTCGAGTCTAGACTATGATCACTAGGGCTCTCACGAAAACATTTTTACATTGCATACACTAGACGTCCAGATCCAGGATGCAAAACATTTTTACAAATAAAAAGGCACAAATACACTTTTTCAAAATTTATATATATTTCAGTCTTAGAGGCTGAGGGAGGATCAGTCTTAGAGGCTGAGGGAGGATCAGTCTTAGAGACTGAGGGAGGATCAGCCCTGGGGATAATTAGTCATAGAGACTAGGAGGATTGGTCTTAGAGACCAGGGATTTAGTCTTAGAGACTGGGAGGATTGGTCTTAGAGACCAGGGATTTAGTCTTAGAGACTGGGAGGTTGGTCTTAGAGATCAGGGAGTTAGTCTGAGAGGCTAGGAAATTCAGTCTGAGAGACTGGGAGGGTAGTCTAGGAGACTAGGATGATTACTTGTTTGCTTTATTGTGGCTAACATGTTTATTTGACTTTATGATTGATATATGTGCATATATGTGATTGTGTTACAGACGACATGGTTTCATCGTCAGACACAGGAGTATCGGACACACTAGACCCCATGGCAATCGTGTCAGATGACGAGATTTCATCAGAGCAAGAGGTCTACACATCAGACACCACCAACAATGACGACGATGATTTCCAGCCGTTCGCGCTGCCGGACGTTGGAGTTGAGCCTGCTGATGGCCTTCCTGCCGGGGATTTACCACTTGCGGTGATCCCTGCTCCCATACCGCTTGCTGCTTTTCCAGTAGTTGATATACCACTCGATGCCATTTCTGACGACGACATCGATCTGTTTGAGGAGGATCCGCCTGAGGCTGACTATGAGGGCGGGGCCCCTATTGATGCTGACGTTATTCTTCCCATTGCTGAGGCACCTTTTGAAGAGCTTCCTGTTGGTTCACCTGTCCCGGACTCACTGGAGTCTGTGGCATCTGCATCTTTGCATGACCATGGTGTGCAGCCTCACTTTTCTGACCCTGACATGGCGATGTCAGCTGCACCCGGTCCATCGCACGAGTTCGAGTTCGACCACGAGGTGGATGACGCTTTTGAGCCGATCTTTCCCCCTGATTTCGACCCTGACCACGATATTGAGTTTATTCACATGGATCAGCCCCTAGAGGCGCCCGTAGATCCTATTGATCCTTTGCTTGACATCCCTGCTGATCTTGATATGGATTTTGTTGACCCGGAGCCTGCTGTGGCCCCAGAGCCTGTAGTTGCTCCTGACCCTGCGTTAGAGCATGACGCTGTCCATGATGATGCACTAGCCGTTGCACCTCTTATTGATGATATACCCATCGCTGATCTTCCCGCTGTTGCTCCACCCTTGATAGATGATCCTGTTGTTGATGCACCATTTCCCGATCCTGTGCTGGTGCTGTTTGACCGTGCACCTTTTGCTACTCATATAGATCCACGTTACGCCGACACCCGTAACGGGTGGATCGACGATGACGACTATCCACCCTATGTGGTACCCGTCACACCTGTTTCTGTACCCACTGATATTCCACTATCCCACCCACACACGAACGATGTCCACCGTACCGATCTTCCGATTACCTTTCTCCAGGACATCCCTCCACCACGTACTGGGGAGGGTTTATCACGACAGCCTTTTGGTCATGTACCTTTCATGTCAGGAGGCGGCCAGTTTATACCTCAGATTCCTCATTCTACTGTTGTCCCACCTGTATCGACGTCTGATCCGGTCATGCCTCAGTTTCCTTCTGTTGCACCACCCACTGCACCATCTTTCATACCATCTAGCGAGCCATTTTTATGGACTACGCCCCCTATCATGCCACTCTCTGATCCGTACCACCCGTACCATGTGGGGTACTCTACGGAGGACATTCTCACTTCTTTGATGATATAGCAGGATGCATTGACGCGTCGTATTCAGGATTTGGAGAGTGCTCCACGTCCATCTTGTCATTGTCAGACCCCATTTGCAGCACCACACTCTCCTCGTCCACTTTCCCCCGATTCAGACGCTCGTTTCATGACTTCTGAGCAGCAGATAGCATATTTGATGCGCGCCTATCATGCCTTAGAGGAGGACTGGTTACACATGCGTCGCTTGCTATTCTCTCATTTTCCTCCTCCTCCTCCGCCGCCATCAGCATAGGCATATTTTTGGTTTTATGCAAGTCGATCTTTTGGTGAGAAGGTCGCTATTGAGCCAGCTTACGAAGCCTTTTGAGAGATCACACTTTTTGTATATGATAGATGTAGTTTGACTTGTACTTTTGGGGGTGATGTAGCCCCACGATCTTACTTTGACATGTGATGTACTATTAAACTTGTAAAACACTGTTGTGGTCGTGATTAATGAAGCTCAATGGCAACGTTCTCACTACATGCTTTGTTGAGTTATATGTTTTAAATTTATAACATGAGATGTTATGTGATTGATGAATGCTACTATATATACATTCTTATTATACTTGCTATGACATGACCTACATGATTATCTTTTAGAAGATGCCTCCAAGACGCGAAGTACGCATGCCTACTACCCAGGTAGAACTCCAAGGGATAATTACCGCTGCTATAGCGCAGTATGCAGCCTCCCAGGGAGGAACCAGTGGGAGTATTTCGAATAATAACGACAATAACAATCCACCTCATGGTAATGTCAAGTTGTTTGAGGCATAATACCATACATTTGGATATTTATAGCACGTCCGCTAATACCATTTGTAAATTCTAACGTATGTGCAGGGTGCACCTACAAGCAGTTCCTCGACTGTAAGCCCGTGACTTTCAATGGCACTGGGGGTGCTGTTGCGTTTGTTAGGTGGGCTGAGAAGACATAGTATGTCCTAAGAATGAGCAAATGCGCTCCCGAGCAACAAGTGACCTACATCTCAGGGTTGTTTCTGGATGGAGCCCTATCGTGGTGGAATCTACAAGTGCAAACTTTAGGAGAAGCTGCTGCTTATGCGTTAACATGGGCCGAGTTAAAGGAGTTAATGAGGAAGAAGTACTGCTCGCGTGCTGAAATACAGAAGTTAGAGACTGAGTTCTGGCATCTGAGGATGGATGGTCCCAAGATTGCAGAATATGTCCAAAGATTTAATGATTTGTCTCACGTAGTGCCGTATATGGTCACACCCGAGTTTAAACGTGTTGAGAGGTTCATCTGGGGATTGGCTCCCCAAATAATGAGTATGGTTACCACGTCCAAGCCTGCAACTATCACAGAAGCCTTCGACCTAAGTGTAGCGCTTACTGAGGAGGCCATTAGGTTGAACAAGTTCTCAGTTTCCGATAAGAAGAAAAAGGAAACACATGTTGAACCGTCTGGTGAAAACAAACGAAAATTTTCCAACTTCAAGCAGGGTACAAGCAATGTGAGCAGGAAGGGTGAATCGAGCACACCGACAAGAGCTACAACCGGAATCGAAAACAAAGGAAAGGGTTATATGGGCACTCTGCCCAAGTGTAACACATGCCAGCGCCATTATTCTGGCCCGTGTGGATTGAGAAAATGCGAGTCGTGTGGAAAGAGCGGCCACACCAAGGATACTTGCTGGGTTGGTTTAGGCCAGGGTGGCCAAAGGGGTTTCAATAACAACAACCGTGGTGGTAATGGGAACCGCCCGCAAGGGAATAATGGCGGGAATGGAAACCGTGGGAATGTTGCGAATCAAACTGGGAATGGAAATCGCAACCAAAACAACACTCAAGCTGGGAATGGCCGAGGGCCAGGATGCTTCAATTGTGGAGATGTTGGGCACTTTAAGAGGGAATGCCCAAAACTGAACCAAACCCGTGGAAGAGTCTTTAACATTGGCGCAAGGGAAGCGCGCCAGGATCCCAACGTTGTCACCGGTACGTTCCCTATAAACCAACGTTTTGCATCTGTTCTTTTTTATACTGGTGCCGATTATAGTTTTGTATCATTAGAATTTATGAATATACTTGGGTTGACCACTAGTAAGTTAGACGTTCCATACTCGATTGAATTGGCGAATGGGAAACTAATTGAAACGGGAGAAGTCATCAGAGGATGCACGATAGAATTGGGAGGACACGAATTTACGCTAGATCTGCGGCCTGTCAAGTTGGGAAGCTTCGACGAGGTAGTAGGAATGGATTGGTTATCGAGCAACAAGGCTGAGATTGTTTGCCACGAGAAGACCATCCGCATCCCAACGACGGATGAAGAAACAATCGTAGTGCACGGAGAGAACCGTGATACGCTGCTGAGGATTATTAGCTGTCTGAAAGCTAGAAAGTGTTTACAGAAGGGATGTGTTGCCTACTTGGCACACATCGTGGATAAAGAAGCTGCTGAACCGAAGATAGAAGACATCCCGGTCATAAGAGAATACCCTGAAGTCTTTCCAGAAGACTTACCGGGATTGCCGCCACAAAGGCAAGTCGAGTTCCACATTGACTTGGTTCCATGCGCTGCGCCTGTAGCCAAGGCATCCTATAGACTTGCGCCTTCTGAAATGCAGGAGTTGTCAACACAACTCCAGGAGCTATTGGATAAAGGATTCATCAGGCCAAGCTTCTCACCTTGGGGAGCTCCGGTTCTGTTTGTTAAAAAGAAGGACGGTAGTTTTCGTATGTGTATAGACTACAACGAGCTTAACAAGTTGACCATCAAGAACAGATATCCTTTGCCGAGGATTGATGACCTGTTTGATCAGTTGCAAGGTTTAAGCTTTTATTAAAAGATCGATCTTCGATCAGGATATCATCAACTAAGGATACAAGAGGAAAGTATCCCAAAGACGACCTTTAGGACTCGTTATGGACATTAGGAGTTCCTGGTTATGCCGTTTGGGCTTACAAACACACCGGCAGTTTTCATAGACCCAATGAACCGAGTCTGCAAGCCGTATTTGGATAAGTTTGTGATCGTGTTTATCGACGACATTCTGATTTACTCGAAGACGAAGGACGAGCACGAACAACACTTAAGAGCTATTCTAGAGCTACTTAAAAAGGAGAAGTTATACGCTAAGTTCTCGAAGTGTGAGTTCTGGCTACTCGAAGTCCAATTTCTTGGACATGTGGTTAATGGAAAGGGAATTCATGTTGATCCCACAAAGATCGAGGCGATCAAGGATTGGGAGACCCAAAGACGCCAACTGAGATCCGACAGTTCTTAGGTTTGGCTGGTTATTATCGAAGATTCATTGAGGATTTCTCCAAAATCGCTCAACCCATGACCGTACTCACACTGAAAGACAAAAAGTTTGATTGGGGTGAGAAACAAGAAGAAGCATTTCAGTTGTTGAAGAATAAACTTTGTGACGCACCGATCTTATCATTGCCCGAAGGAACGGACGACTTCGTGGTATATTGTGACGCCTCGCGTCAAGGTTTGGGTTGCGTATTGATGCAGAAACAAAAGGTTATAGCTTATGCGTCGCGCCAGTTGAAGGTACACGAGAAAAATTATACCACGCACGACTTGGAACTAGGCGCGGTGGTATTTGCGTTGAAGATTTGGCGACATTATTTGTATGGTACGAGATGTACAATTTTCACTGATCACAAGAGCCTACAACACATATTTAATCAAAAGGAGCTTAACATGAGGCAAAGACGCTGGGTAGAGCTGTTAATGATTATGATTGCGAGATCAAGTATCATCCAGGGAAGGCGAATGTGGTCGCCGATGCACTGAGTCGAAAGGAAAGAATCAAGCCCATAAGGGTTAGGGCTTTGGAGATGATTGTCCAGACAGACCTCTCTTTATGCATTCGTGCCGCGCAGAGAGAAGCTTTGAAAGAAAGGAATATTGAGGACGAGTATCTCCGTGGGATGGAGAAGCAGTTGGTACCAAACGAGGAAGGAACTTTATGCTTCATGAAACGAATTTGGGTTCCTCTGTTTGGTGGTTTGAGGAAAGTTATTTTTGATGAAGCTCACAAATTTTGGTACTCAATTCATCCAGGAGCGGATAAGATGTACCAAGACCTAAAGGATTTTTACTGGTGGCCAAGGATGAAAAATAAAATGAGCGAAGCAGCTGAATTAATTATAAAAAATAAAATAATAAAAAAATCAAAACATTTGAAATACTTAAAGTGGACGTGTGCATGTTGTGATATGAGTACATGTCTACATGCATTTAATTCAACTTGCGCCCCAAGTCTACCACTTTGTATAAATAGAGGAAACATTCATTCCTTTTCTGTTCACCTCTGTCTCGCACGCCCTCTCTCTATTTCTATATATATTTAATTTTTTATTAGTATTTAATATATAATAATAATAAAGTCATGCCCTATTTTAAGTGTTTTAACCCCTGATCACTGAGTCGATACCCTGTTCGATTGATCTAGAACCCAGCAACGCATGCCAAGGCTCTGCCTGACTAACTACATTGGGGTTCTGTCTCGTGGCGTATTGATAAAGTTGAATTGGATTACTATACTTAACGTGAGGCTTTTAGTTGAACCCTAAAGTTACAAAGTGAGTCATTCTTCTTTTTATCAAATTGCTTTACAAAATCTTAAATGTTTTTTTTTCCAGTTATACTTACAGTAATTAAGTCTTTGAAATCTATAATTAAATAAATGTGACATAAAGTGCGTAAATTAATATTTTTATACACAATATTTAATTAAATTAAATTATATTATGTAACAAATATAAACAATATAATTTAATTATACATTACATATTACTATGTATAGTATCAATAATTTTAAATCTTATAGGTAAACTATATGGTTATTATTATATAAAACTATTGTTTATTAAATTGTAAAGTTTAATAATGGTAATATTATATAAACATGTTATATATTTATGATGTAAAATAGATAAATATTTACATTAATGTTTATTATACAATATGTCATTTAATAATAATATTGATGAACATGTTAATAATAATTTTAATTACAATACGAAGCATAATATATAAACCATTTGCTGTAAAGTGGTATATAAATGTATTAGCCTTAAACAAATGACACGACGTATATGAACTCTATTATCCAAATGTTTAAATAATATACAAACTGTTATAAATATATTATACTATGTGGTTATCAACTGCATAAGTAGATTGGCTTGTTCTCCAAGATTTCAACTCTTATATTTATATTCATTGTAATTCTTTGTTGAAGACATACCTATCAATGAAATATTAGTTATTTTCTCCCTATAATTCTTCTCATATTCCTGTGTTCGTAGGCTAATTTCAAAACACGTTATCCGCACGAAAGTGCTCTTTGTTTTCAGTTGACCTCGCTGTCCTTTTGTTGTGAGGTCTTTGACGTGCATAAATTTCCAGCTTGAATCAATCTCTGGCAGCAATGAGAAAGAAACTTAATAATTAAAGGAGATGACGGAATCCACATTTATGCGATGGAAAGTTGGAAACCATATGTGACAACCCTCACAAATCCAGGTATCCGTACAATTGATTAATATTTAATTAGTGCTTAATTACTGTGCTTGATTACAATTGTGATTAAACTGCTTTCTGCTTTCTGATATATACATACTCATGCATCACATTTTATACTGTCACACCATTTATTACACACAAACAATAGTGACAAACTTGATGCACAAAGCACAGTTAGCACAGTGAACGGATAACCCAGTAAACATGCTGACAATGCCAGCACCTAGACAGACACTATGCTGAGGCCCAGTATGAGCCGGGAATAAAGTACTACACTGGTAGGGAGTGTAGGGAGGTGAGGACCATAAAACTGCGTCACTAGGTTATAGTTATAGTGCCCGGATGTGCCTAACACATACTTAAAGTGCAGAATTCTGCACTAGTTAACCAAAATTCAGCATTTAACAATGCTAGTAAAGTGTAAAAACTTGGCAAAATAGTCCTAGACACTTTCCAAAGTATTGGTAATTTAATGTGTCACTAAAAACATATAAAAGACACTTTAAAACTTTATTTAGCACTTTAACGGATCAATATCCAACCGAATAACCGGACTTTACCCGGAACATAAAAATATTGCCAAAGACATTGTTTTTACTTTTCTGAGCTAGTTAGGGTCCCCGAACACCCTAACACCCTTTATATTATAACACACACTTTAATATTCTAACTAAACACTTAAAATCATAACTAGTTCCTAACTAATTAGTAACCATCACATTGCATCCCAACCCCATACCCCCCCCCCCCATGCGACGATCACCAGAAGGGTGACCCACCCTTGCCTTTCTTTGATTATTTTAATGGTACAATGTTGGAGGTTTAGGGACATAATATATGTTGGTTAAACTTGAAACTTGGTTTACAAGTATGCACATAAGACTTCCAACTTCTTTCATTCTAACACCCATCAAACAACAACTCTCTCTTCTCCTCCTTCCACCACTCATGGCCGCCACCCTCCTCCACCATATCACCATCATCAACTTCTTGTTCAATCATTTTTCATACACTCAAAGGTGCAAAAGGTCATACGAACAAGCTTGGTGCACTCGGAAGCTCAAGGACCACTCTAGTTTTCTTTTATCCACCACTTTTACGCCTTGTTTCTCCCCTAGCCTTATGCTAGTAGTAAGTGTTCTAAAACATCATCTTGTTCTTGATTTTAGTGGTTAATAGATGGTTGAATGATGAAATGCTAAGAAACACTAATGAACATAATCTAAAGTCTTGAACATAAGTGTTAAAGGGTGGATAAAGAGAAGATATATGGGTAAATCATGTAAATCTTGTGTTTTTATGATTATTTGATGTTGTTTGTTAGTTGAAGTAGGATGGATCATCATCTAGACATGCTAGATCATGTTCAAGAACATGAACTAGTAAGATGTAAATGCTAGAAATATGAAGGATGATGAAACCATCCATACATGAACTTGAAACTTGAGTAAATATAATTTTTCTTGAAAAATAAGATTCTAAACTTGTAGATCTAAAGATCTACAAGTGGATTTTCGGAAGAACCAAGCGAAAAATACTAGTTTTGTTAAAACCCGGATCTTGTATGAACTAAAAGCATTTTTGGTAACTAAACAAGTGTATAAACACTTGTGTAGCAAGGAAATTTCATAAAGAAATATTTTTGTGAATCTTGACTAGAAGTTGTGAAACTTCATTTTCTTTAAAAATAAAGCTTTCAAGAAACTAATCTTATTTTTAAGGATAACAAGACCTACTAAATGTGTTAGTGACTTACTTCATATTTTTACAAAACTTTCAAGTTCATGAGTTTGTGATTTAGGCTTATTTTGTCAAGATTTGTGATTAAATATTGTATGTTGTTGATTGTTAAATTGTTTGATTGATTTTTCAAAAGAAAATGATATGCTAAAAGCATGGACACCTCCATTTACAGAGGAAACTCTGGCGAAATTTTTCTAGAAATATAACACTTAGAAATATTTTTATAACAAATGGTTACAAATATATTTTTAACTTGGTTTTCAAAATAAACCTCGCCATGATTTTTATTTCAAAAATTACCACGTATCGGAGGTGGATTTTCGTAAATGAAACTTGTTAAATATATATTTAGAATATATATTTTATAATAAGACGTTAGTGTGATTATTTGATTATTTGTGAACTATATATTTACCCTAAAAATAATATAACTTGAAAATACTGTGAAATTACGACTCCAAAATAATACCAACGCTATCACAAATAAATTGTTAAGTTACACCGGTATTGTTATTACAACGCGAACTTTAAAATGTAACTTATGTATATTTCGGGAAATACTCTCATATGTATATTTTTTATAAGTATTATTTTGGAAATTGTATGAGATAAAATATAATATTTTTGGTCAAAATATATATATATTGGAATTAAAATAGTTTAGACAAGTGATTAAAAATATATTTTCTAAGTGGGACTTAAAATATATTTTCGGAATTATAAAGCATACATGTATTAAAAACCCCAATCCTTGGGAAGGAAATACAAAATAAAAAAGAAGTGTGAATACGAAATAGTTCCCTAACTATTTCTCTAAAAACGTTAAACCCTAAGCCAAGGCACGGCCATCCGTCTAATAGGTATTAGTACGTGTAGGTCGTCACGCAGCAGGTTGAGTTGGAGACTTACGTTTCGGGATATGCACTTCTGTGAGTTCATGTCCCCCTTTTCTCTTTACTGTTTTTAGTTTTATACTTCGGGAGTGAAATACATGCGACAATTATTACAGACTTTTATATACGTGGTATGGTTAGCTTAAGGAGGGTTTTACTACTTACATCATGTGAGTGGGTAGGTATTACTTGGGGCCATTAATCCTCATTGTAGGACCGAGGGTCATGAGGGATAGATCTATTTGGGTGTAGCGAGCCCAACTCCTGAGTCCACAGTACGGACCATGGGGTGACTTTGAGCCCGACGCAAAAATCTGCTAGGTTTGAGTCTTCCTGCATCACTTCACACATATCATTGGCTTTGCAACCCAATGGTGATCTCTTTTTACTTAATTGCTACATACCAGGGATTTTTCATACATACAGACATATTACAAAGGTTTATACATACTCACTTTTACATGAACTCGCTCAACTTTTTGTTGATTTTTCAAACTACATGTATTTCAAGAAACTAGAGGATCTGGCAAGGAATGCAATCTCGTCAAGCTGCGTAGGAATAATGATGTCATCCGAGTTTAGGAAATGTGACCTTTCCCTGGACAAGTTTTTATTCATGTCTTTTGGTTGTGTCTTGTGAACAAGTTTTTAATTATGTCATGGTTGTAATTCGTTTCATGTGTCGACTTTTAAACAATGTTGTCTTGGTAACTTTTAAAACTTGTTGAATGGATGAACATCATGTGTTTTAATTCATATAGCATGGTTATGATATTTGCTATGGTATTAAGAAGTCACACCAAAATAAACCCACGCTTCCGCAAAGCCAGGGTGTGACATCATAATAGCGTGAACAAGTAATAAATTTCCATTCAATTCTTTTTTAAATATTTGAAGTATTATATTGGGAATTTTTTTTTTTTTTTTGCTTCTGTGTTACATAATCTATTATAATATTCCCTGGTTGGTTGGTTTACAAAGTGTATGTATGAGTTTTTCCAATAATGACTCTTAATCTCGGATTAATATGTAGGTGATATTTATGTCTTTACAACGACTTATTAAATATTGATTTATTTTAAATGTATATCTATTTTTTTCGATATTTTTAAATCTTAAAACTAAATTTTGGATTAAATAACTCACACGTGGAGGTGTTTGTATGGCTATTATTTCCTTTACTTATATAACTTATAATTATAATTTAATATATTGTTATTATTATAATAACATAATAATAATTAACTTGTATCATATGAATATATGAATCTATTATATGTTTGAATGGACCAATAATATAATTTATTTGTTTTGAAATAATATACTACTGGAATTATTTTAGATATCTTTAATGCAAAAGTTATGAATCTGTCATATGAATATTTTTAATTTCCTTTGTTGCATAGATATGCATTATGCTGAATCAATTTAATTATTATTGTCATTCAAAATTTGCAACGGAATAAATAAATTTAAATCAACTGGTGTCGTATGAAGATTGGTTCTAAGATGCTACTTTATAAAAATTGGTTGATGAATGACAATTGGTTTTAATATATACATTTTGTTTCTAGTTCAATAACACATGCTTCAAATGAACTGAATATCAAACCAACATAACATATATCAGTCTATATGAGCTTTACTAATAAGTCACCTAAAGTGCATTCTTTAAATTGTTAATCCTTAGACTCAACATTGTTATGTTAGATCTTTATTTCCTGAATTGCATGATATACCACTATGAACTAAACCATTAAGATGTTGATAACTGAGCATGATACATATCACATATTATTTGGTGTTAGTAATATGTCTTTATTTTATATCTCGTAGGTTTTATATATGATTTATTTTATATCTCGTAGGTTTTATATATAATTTATGGTTTTTTTGTTCAAAGTAGAGTGACAAATATTTTAATTAACGATACGCATGCAATTAGTTAGCCATGGTAGGTTAATAAATGAATTATATATGTTTGATTATAAATGATGACAAACAAAAAATATTGTTTCATAAAGTTTTATTATAACTCATTTTATATGGTGATATGTTATAATTTCATGCATTATACAATATGATTTCTTGGTATACCATATATTTTGTATGCTATTATTTATGTATACAAAAAGTATTGAATAACATAACTAAACCAAAGTTATGATATGTTCACTTAATGAAATTGTACAAATATGCTAAGATATGGCACCTGAAGTATCATACTTTCTCATTATCAAGTTATAAAAGGCCGTGAGATGTTAAACCAATAGATTTTATATGATTTAAACATGTAGTTACATCTCAATTGATGTCGTGTGAAGAGAAGATTATAAAACAATTTATGGAATATTATGGAATGAGTATAACAAGTTCGAAATGATTTCATATTAGTTTGTCCAAGAAAGCAATTATAAACTATGAAACTTGGTTGCTTCTACTCCATTCCTTAAAGTGAATGTGACTATATATTGATCTTTGTGATCATGAACATAATTGAGATATTGTAATAATGGGGTCTGACTATCAGTATTGTAAGGATAGTCATAATGTGACTAACCATAAAAAATGTAATGATGGTCATGTTGATAATGAGATTTACCACCATAATCGGCAAAGTAAGGGAGTGATTATTTGAAAATTAAGTGTGGAAAGGATAAAAGTGATATTACATGATAGTTTGAAATGATTCTCTCGTATATTCTATCTTGTAAGCATAAATGTGTATCAAGCATAAACAATCATTGTTAGTGCAGTAATGTCTATCACCTCCGTCAATTCAGTCCGTAGCAGAAACCGAAGAAATCAAGACATTATAGTGTTATATTTAGTGAAAAAGCAAGGTGGCAATATTGTAATTAATGAGAAGTCTCATTAAACCCATTGGCCTATAAATAGGACCTGTGTTTCATTTTAGAACTTTTGCCACATTTGAGACACTTGGTGCTTTGAAGGTTAGAGAGAGAGTCTAGAGAGAGAAAGTGCTCAAGGTGATTCGTGGTGCTTTGTACTTGTCATACTTTGAATAGAATCACGTTTATAGTACGGTTCTCATGTTCGGTCCACGCACGTGTATGGATTACGCACGTCACACGTGTCTTACGCAATTGTTACGGAGTCGAAAACCGATCCTACAAGTGGTATCAGAGCAGGAGCTCGATTGCACGGATCAAACATACAAAATCGCACGAGATTTCACCAATTTCAGAGTCAAAATCACATCAGATTAGTCAAAATTCTTACTCTACTCTTTTTCTTCACGTTCTTGACTGAAAAACGCAAAATTAAACGAGATTTTACGGTAAAAAAATGTTGATTTTTTTATATGTTGTGCGAAACAATTGATTTACAAGCCTTCAAATTTTCAGATCTTAATTCTAAACGGTTTGTGAGAAATCATGATTTTTCTGGTCCGAAAATATTAAAGTTTACTGCTGTTCTTAATATTGTTGCAAGTCTCGGATTATCACTCGATCGAAGTGGATTTGTTTGTTTAGAATTGTCAACTATCGAGTGACTAATCGATCGATTCACCATCCAATACTCAGTCATTGGATTTGTTCAATATTAAAATTAACCTCATCCGATCGGTGAAGATAATTGTCATGTCCATGTGATTCACTGTGCACGGTCCAATTAAAATCTAGTTGATTTCAAAGTGTCGGCCCAATTTATGAAAGTCAATAAGTCATCATATATTACATCTCGGTCCAATTAGATGTTGTTTGAATTGATGGTTGTCGGCCATTAACTGTTTTAATTGTTGGTTCATTAATTAAGAAATCAGTTGCACGTGATAATGTGATCTGCATGTGAGCTTTTAATAATTGTCAGCCATTAATTCAAATGTTTGCATATTGATTCAAGTAAAGGCCCACTACAATTATAATTGCATGTGATCTGATCAAGTTGTCGGCCCACTCATTGAAATTTGATAATTTGGTCAAATCGTCGAACCGCCAATCGATCGAATCACGATCCGATCCACGTGCATTTTATACAGTTTTGTCATCCAAGTTTGCCAAGTCTCGGATTGCCATCCGATCCCTTTCAATATTGGTCCTTAAAATTCTGATCCGATCCATTGCATATTCTTTACAGTTGAGGCCCAATAAGAATTGAGAATTCAAAAGTGATTGTCGGCCCGTTAAATGCTATATTCAGTCATGGTTATCGTGGTCCAATAAAAAAGGCAATTGATATAAGCAGCTCAATTAAATGTTTTGAAGTATTCAAGGTCTTGGGGTTCGATTGCATGTGAAGGCATTAATTGACAATAAGAATTTGCATACATTTGAGAACATGCAATAGTGTCAGAGATCTTATCTTAATGTGAATCCAGTTACAATTTTTAGCGGCCCAATAATATTTGAAGACTACTAAAGTTGTCGACTCAGTGGATGCCTTGGTTCAATTAGCATATATTGTGTGTAAATGGTTGTCTGACATTTGTGATCGGCCCAAGAATTGCATGTGATTTCATTTACAAGTTTGTCGTCCATACTTTAGTCAGTTTGTATATGAACGTTTCAGAACTTGAAAGTCAATTTCATTTTTGTGGCTCAATCGTCGAATGGTCAATCGTCGGATGACCATCTGACACTTGGCATACTAAATCTCATCTGACACGTAGCTTGGTGTAAAGTGTCGGATCACCATTCGACATTCAACCATCTTGTTCTATATTACATCTTATAAGTGATTTGTTCCACTGAATTCTCAACATTCAAGTCTACATTTTGTTACAAAATCCCATGTGATTTGAATATATTTTGTAAGGTCATCAATTGATTTAGATTGGCGGCACATGTGATATACAAAAGATAGCTCGGTCCAATCAAAAAGTATTTTTGGAAAGTAAACAGATTGCTTGTGATTAGATTGTTTGAATTGTTTTTGAGGACCAAGTATCGAACGACAATCTGTACGGATTGCCATCCGATCCACGACAAGCATTTAATCTTTGACTTTCGTTGACCCAGTCCAATCGGTTACTCATCCGATCAACTGACTGTTCATTTATAAACTGATCATTTGTTTAATCATTTGCAGGTGATTCAAGGTGATAAACGAGACGATAAATTCAAGAAACATTTCGAAGATGTCGGGAATTGGCGAAGAGTTTTATAACACGTTTACATCTGAAGAAACTCCAGTGACACCAAAGAATGCTACAACTGTGATATCTGAGAGTTTGAATCATGATAATGTGTACGGAAATCATCTGAGACCACCAAGCTTATGAATATCGAAGACTATCACTGGCGGTGTTATTTGAAAACTGGGTGTAAGCCTGTGCGTATGATAGTTGGATCATGTTAACAATAGGATATGAAAAACCAAGAAATGAAAAACATGAATTAATCACACTTAAACAATTCACAGCTGATGATAAAAAGGAACATTCAAGTGAATTAAGAATGATAACTTTACTTCAACAGTCAGTCAAATAGGATATTTTTTCACTACTTCAGCATGGTAAAATGTCTAAGTCAATTTGGGAAGCGTTAAAGTTGAAATCTGAAGGTGGGAAGGATATCATGAAAACCAAGATATCGCTTGAAGAAGGAGATTGACTTGTTTGGTTGCATGAAGAATGAGACAGTTCGTCTAATGATAGAACGGTTTTGCCATCTGAAGATTGAAATGGAAAGGTTTGGAATTAATAAAGACAGAGAAGAGATGGTAGATAAAATCGTCGAGGCATTACCACATGAGGGAGATTGGAAAATCTATGTGATAGTTTTGAAAAATGATGATAAATTCGATGAGATGACGTTAGAGAGCTTGATTGAGAAAATAGAGGGACATGTTTTGTTTTTACAAAAAACAGAACAAGATGTCTAGCTCTACTTATCAACAGAATGTTGATTTATACTATCGTAGAGGATTGCTACAAAAGAACGAATCTCCAAAGATTAGAACTGCATATAGTGCAGATAAGACTGGTGACTCGTCAAACAACAAATCTTCGAGCTATGATCCAGGATATCATTCTTCATCTGCATCTGCATCGTCAAAATCTAATCCAAACCAGGATTGGAAAAATTCTACACTTTTGAACAATGAGTTTGCTCAACAGGACATGAGTTTCTTAGCTTCTATTCTGGTATCTTATGAAGGTTTAATTGCAGGTAAGATCGGGAATCCAAACATGACGAAGGAGGATTACGATCAAGTCGATCCAGAAGAGATGGAACTTATGGACATTCGCTGGTGCATGGCAAGCGTCATTCGAAGAGCTCAAAGATTCATGGAGATCACTGGCAAAGAGTGCTTAGAAGGCTTATACATGAAGATAGGTTTTGATAAGAACAAAGTCACTTGCTTCAAGTGTAAACAAAAGGGGCACTTCAAGAGAGAATGCACGAACAACAAAGCTGATGATAGTGTGAATCCTTTTTATAAGGATTACTACAAAAAGGCTATTTATCATCAGAATAACGAGCAACCAACCAGAAAGCAGATTGAAGAAGGATCTTCTAAAGAAAA
Organism: Helianthus tuberosus; assembly: GCA_030545235.1. Taxonomy (NCBI): domain Eukaryota; kingdom Viridiplantae; phylum Streptophyta; class Magnoliopsida; order Asterales; family Asteraceae; genus Helianthus; species Helianthus tuberosus. The sequence continues at coordinate 112,202,988 of CM060394.1, read as the reverse complement.
GAGACAAGCCGTATTGACACTTCGTGATCATAGTGAATCTAGTATACAAAATGAAAAATCTGAAAAATCTGTTTGGGATAATTTTGATTGGGATAAATACTTCGATGAGAAAGAAGGACCCATAATTGTAATTCATGATGATGAAGGGTATGATTGGAGTCAACATGACAAAAAAGAGGGAAAAGCCAAAGCAATGATTGCTGAGATAAAACAAAGTCGAGAAGAAAGGCATGCTCGACTGAGACTGGATGAAGTGTATGATGCCTACAAGGAAGCAACACAAGCAGGCAGGTGGAGCAAATAAAAGGAATGCTTTATCGATCCTCAAGGAAATCCGACGGTTGATCCTAATAAAGTTGATTTTGAAGCACTAGTTGCTGCAATACTGTAACAACTCTCATCAAAAGTCCTATTTATTATATTATTTTATTCAATAGGAAACCCTAATTAAGAAACCCAAGTGATTCTGCATAAACCCTAAAATTTTCAGAATAATCGGAATCAGGATCAGGGCCCCTAAAACTCAGGGGGGGATAAAACCTAGTCGGTAATATCTACACAGTTTGTTGTCGAAATTGAAAATGAACGAGCCACCAACTCAGCTGAGCTACCTGGACATGGAGCAACCCTAGGGTAGAATAGGGTCTCTCACGCCACGCGACGCGCACAAGGGGATCTTTCGCGTGACGCGAGGGGGGCAAATTTCAAGTATAAATACAGGGGCTTGGGACTTGAGTTTTTCCGTTCGTTCGACGTTCAAATTCAATTTGTACGCTGAGTTATAGTATTATTACTACAAAACACACACAGATCACAAAGTGCTGCCGCAAAACAGGGTAATAACTCGATCGCTGCTACGATTCAATGTCCGATCGATTAAACTATCCAATGGATGTTTAAGTGCTGCCCACATTAGGGTTATGCTTTGTCAATCGTCGTTAATTCGATAGATGTTTAAGTATTGCACCTTGTCATTCATTGTGAGGGTTTGATCTCGTGAGTTATCGTAAATGATGTATTAGTTACTAACCTAGTTTGTGTGCATTGTTATTTAAATTAGGTTATCAAGGCTAATCAGTAGACTAAGCTCTGTTCATATTAAATCTGCAATGTGAGTCATTCTCTTTTTATCACGTTACTTTCAAAATCATGTATATTTTCAAAGTTATAATTACAGGGATTAAGTTTATGTAATCACCAAATTACAGCCGGTATGTGGGGTATTGTGCACATTACTGCTGTTTTATCACTTTAGGTGGGCGAGCCTAAGTAGTGATATTCATCATTATTGGGTGACAGGACTCAATAGTGATATGACCATAATCACAGATCCGGTCGAGTGACAAATACTGTGGGTAGTTGGTTGATATCTGAAACATTGTAATCTCCCTTAATACTGTAAATTATAACAACCGAGTCGTTTTCATAAAATGAATGATTCACCAGTATTTCCCGCTGACAAAACCTTTTTCAAACATGTTTCAGGTGATCTGTTGTGATCCAGGAAAAGTGCCGAGAAGCACTACAAGCTTAAGGAAGTGGCTCAAAATAAAATAAAGAAACATGTTTTGTAAAATAAAGATTTCTCCGTGAAATCATATGATTGTAAATTACCGGGGCTTTATCCCAAATTGTGAAATGAAATAATCGAGAAATTTAGTTTTAAAAAGATCCTGATGAAATCTTCCGCTGTTAAACTTAATTAAATCAATACCACGGGATTTTCTGTCCCGCGACTCCTGAAACGGGTTAAACCGGGTCGGGGGTCGTGACAGAAAAAGGTGGTATGAGAGCCACTGATTTAAGCCAATTAAGTATTTAGAAAATACTTAATCTTACTAAATGGCTATTCCGTGATTATGTGTTTTATTAATTGAATATTTGTGTACAGTATGGGTAAGCAAAAGCTTTCAAACATCTATCTTAAATTAGATAGGTCATCCAACGAGAAGGGAAGTTCATCCCAAACAAATTCCTCAAAACCTTATGTAAATCCTGAAGAAGGAATATTTGTCCGAAAGGCCCAATATGAGGAACCACTTTCTCCTAATAAAAGAAGTTTAATTATTAGGAAAAGTCAAGATAAACTAAAGAAATCCAAAGGAGGGAGAGTTAATCAGAAAACCCAAGAACTAGATAGTAACCCACCATGGGAAGACAAGTTAGATGAAAAATTGGCAGATCTCTATATGCTAGCCACTGTAGCAGTTAATGCAAATCTTTAAATACGTTAACTCAAGATTTAGCACTCTTATCCCCTAGAAGCTAGAAGTTTTTACCCAGTAAATAAATAAGTTTATAATAAAAATATGTTTTAATTGTCAGTTGTCTTTGTGTTAAATTAGTTACATAATATGAAATAATATTCAAAGGTTATTTATGAAATTTTGTTATAAAATTTTAACTTAGCAATTTTTGTGTATTTTGCATATATGCTAAACAGCATGAGTGACTTGTCTGAAGCCCTTCAGAATTTAAATCTCTATCCGGTGAAAATAGAGGTTTCCAGAGATTTCAATAGGTATATACCTGATATAGAAGAACCTATGGAATTCAATGCTCCACCTCCGAAAAAGCCAAAACCTCATAAAAGAAAGAGATATGTATGGGGAAGGCGTGTACGTAGGAAAAAGCCAGCTAAGAGACTTCCAAAAATGGAAAATCCCTTAGATAAAGGGAAGGGGATTGAAGTCGGGGAAGGATCTAGGCAAATGGCAATGCAATTTGAAGAATATTCTAGGAAAATGGAAATGGAGTTTGGGGAAGGTCCTAGTCAAACCAAGCTAGAAACTGGGGAAAGCTCTAGACAGATCGAGGAATTACCATTTTAGGAAGAATTAGATCGTGCTTTGGCAAGCTGTGATGTTGTCAGGCCTATTAATAATAATTTCTACTCTTATCCGGTCAACAATCAACTCCCTATAAATTTAGAACCAGCAATCCCAGAACCAATAGTCCACACCCAACCTTTAGGAATGGACGAATGGTGGACTACTGATTGGCAGTTCCAAAACCTGCTCAACAGTCCTTATTCCTTTATTCCTCAGTTCGATCCGGAACCTATACCAAACCCACCAATGAGCAATGAGAATTTAGCTGAACTCCACCACTTTGGTGAGGAGTTGGTGGATGCAGGAAATAGGATCAGGGAAGTAGGAGAACAGATCTCCTGGAAGTACGATGAGAGGGAACGCCGTTACTGAAATAACAACTGACGAAGGATAGTAGGTTTATGAGATTGTGGTTGTATAATAGCAATAATAATATAATCATGTGAAATAACTACAAATAAAACTTTGTGAAATAATGGTGTGTATGGACGCATAAAATATATAAATAGAATCAAGAAATTGATAGTTTTGACTATATATGTTGTGAAAATTGTACGATTGTTTTGTGTATGATTGTTATTTATTTGATACTAATAAATTATATAAATTAATTATCAGATGGCAAACATTGGTAATGAACCAGTAAATGAAGTAAATCAATCTGAGCAACATCAGGAGTATCACTTTATGACTAGGCAAGATATAGAAAATATCGTTGCTCAAGGGATAGCCAATGCTATTCCAGCAATAATTGCTGCTGCACAGAAACCTGTTGAACCTCAACAAATAATTCCCAGCAAACGTATTTCTGAAGATAACTTCAGTAATAGCGTAAATGAAGGCTGTAATCATACTAATCATGATAATGAACCACTGCAAGCTCCGCTCCCTAAGAAATGAAAGTTGCAACACCTGGTTACACTTACAAAGAATTTCTTGCTTGTAAACCCACTGAATTTGCAGGCAATGAAGGAGCAACTGCAGCACTGCGTTGGTTCGAGAAAACCAAGGCAGTGATTATAATCAGTAAATGTGTCGAAAACGAAAAAGTTATGTACGCGTCTAATCTTTTTAAAGAAAGGGCGCTAGAATGGTGGAACACGGTACTTCAAGCCAAAGGAAGAAATATGGCTTATGCCATGAACTGGGAAGAATTTAAGAGTCTTGTAGAAAGAAAATTCTGTCCCGAATATGAAAAAGATCAAATGGCGAATAAGTTTTTAAATCATCGTATGACGGGTGTAGATTGTCGCGGTTATACTTCGATATTCTTTGAATATGCTAGAGTTGTACCAACGCTGGCTTCGCCAGAGCCGGTACTCATTTCTCGCTATATTTGGGGACTGGTTAGTGAAATCCGCAATATCGTTAAAGCTGCGAGACCTCGCACTATTGACGATGTGGTGGAACTAGCTAACACCTTAACTAACGAACCGGTACGCACAAGAGATGAAAATAGGAAAAAGGAACTGGCTCAGAAAATTACCCAAGGATTTCGTACGGGTAATAATAGCAGCTTCAAGAGAAGAGGAACAGGGCAATCTTCAAATCCGCCGTTCTGCAGAAATTGCAAAAAAGAAACATTATGGAAGATGCAATGTAACTTGCAATTTTTGCAGAGCTGTAGGACATCGGGAAGAAACCTGCAGGAAGAAATCCACAATTTGTTACAATTGTGGAGAAGCATGACATTTCAAAACAGAATGTCCTAAATTGGTTAAACCAGCAGATAACAAAGCTAAACCAACTGACAGAGCTACAAAGAAGAATATCAGAGCATTCCAACTTACCACTCAAGAAGCAGAACTCATTCCAGATGTGATTGCTGGTACGTTTTATAAATACTTCATTCTGCCAAGCTCTTAACTTACCCTTAACCAACATTAGGCAGATTTTTACAGTCGAAACGGCAGATGGGAATTCAGTTAAAATAGATAAGATTTTGCAAAATGTAGAAATAGAACTTTCAGGCCATAAATTTCATACAAACCTGTTACCTATGAAATTAGCTGAATTCGATGTGGTGTTAGGAATGGATTGGTTAGTAGCCAACCATGCTCGAATCCTTTGTGATAAGAACTCTATAGAGATCCAGGCACCTACCGGAGAAGTAATCATGATTACAGGAGATAAACCACGTAAACCCATGAAGTTCATATCAGTAATGAAAGTTGCTAGTTATGAACGAAAACAAGGAATAGTGTATATGATTTCGGTAGTCATTAGCACTAAGGGTAAAGAACTTAAGGAGTTTCCTGTAGTTTTAGAATACCCAGATGTATTCCCAGAAGAATTACCGGGATTACCACCCGATAGGGAAGTAGAATTTAGGATTCATCTAATTCCAGGAACTACACCGATAGCCAAGGCACCTTATCGGTTAGCACCTACAGAAATGTTAGAACTGAAAAAGCAATTAGATGAATTACTAAGTAAAGGATTCATACAACCTAGTACATCCCCATGGGGAGCACCAGTGTTGTTTGTGAAAAAGAAGGATGGTTCGATGAGAATGTGTATTGATTATAGAGAATTGAATAAGGTTACAATTAAGAATCGATACCCATTACCTAGGATTGATGATCTATTCGATCAACTTCAAGGGGCTAAATATTTTTCTAAGATTGACTTACGCTCCGGATATCATCAATTAAAGGTACAAGAAGAAGACATACCTAAAACTGTTTTCAGAACTAGGTATGGTCATTACGAGTTTACAGTCATGCCCTTTGGGTTAACGAATGCACCTGCTGCATTTATGGACATGATGAATAGGATCTGTAAACCGTATTTGGATAAATTCGTAATTGCCTTCATAGACGATATACTTATTTATTCCAAAAGTCAAGACGAACATTGTAAGCACTTGCATGCAGTCTTAACTTTGTTAAGAAAAGAAAAGCTGTACGCTAAATTCTCAAAGTGTGAATTTTGGTTGCAAGAAGTGCAATTTTTAGGTCATATGGTGAATCATGAAGGCATTCATGTAGATCCTGCTAAGATAGAGGCAATTACCAAATGGAAGGTTCCGCAATCCGCAATGGAGATTAGAAGTTTTATAGGTTTAGCCGGATATTATAGATGGTTTATTAAGGATTTTTCCAAGATAGCTGTACCATTAACTAAGCTAACCTGTAAATCAGTTAAGTTTGAATGGGGACCTAAGCAAGAAGAAGCTTTTAAGATTCTAAAACATAAGTTAACAAATGCTCCAATCCTAGCCTTACCAGAAGGGACTGAAGATTTTGAAGTTTACTATGATGCTTCAAAACTAGGATTAGGATGTGTGTTAATGCAACGCAGGAAGGTAATTGCGTACGCTTCAAGGCAATTGAAAAAGCACGAGGAGAATTATACGACTCATGATTTAGAATTGGGAGCCATAATTTTTGCCCTTAAAATTTGGAGACATTATCTGTACGGAAGTAAGTTTACTGTCTATACAGATCATAAAAGTTTAAGGTACATATTTGGGCAAAAAGAGTTAAACATGAGGCAAAGGAGATGGATGGAAATTCTAAGTGACTACGACTGTGATATTCAGTATCACGAAGGAAAGGCAAATGTAGTTGCGGATGCCTTAAGTCATAAATACCACGAGAAACAACGACGAGTTCGTGCTCTTAGATTAAATCTACAATTAGATTTAATGGAACAATTGAAAATTTTTCAAGAAACAGCAATTAAGGATGCTGCTGAAGGAATGAAAGGACGAATAAAAGAATTAGAGCAAGGAAATGATGGAATTTGGAGATTCCATAAGAAAAGAATTTGGGTACCTAAGCAGGGAGAATTAAGGAATAAAATTTTAGAAGAAGCCCATAAATCTAGGTATACAATACACCCAGGAAACAATAAGATGTATCAAGATTTAAGAAATAATTTCTGGTGGATAGGAATGGAAAAGGACATATCTAGATATGTTTCTAAGTGTCTTACTTGTTCACAAGTTAAGGCAGAACACCAGAAACCTTCAGGTCTACTACAACACTTAGAAATGCATGTATGGAAATGGGAACTCATAACAATGGATTTTGTTACTAAGTTACCCAAAACCCGAAAAGGTAATAATGCGATTTGGGTAATTGTGGATCGATTAACCAAATCAGCTCACTTTCTACCCATGAAAGAAACCTTTAGCATGGAAAAGTTGGCAAAGTTGTATGTAGATGAAATCGTATCCTTACATGGAGTTCCACTCTCCATTGTTTCAGATAGGGATAGTCGTTTCACTTCTCATTTTTGGACAAGTTTCCAAAAAGCAATGGGAACTTGACTAAATTTAAGCACAACATATCATCCTCAGACCGACGGACAAAGTGAAAGAACAATTCAAACCCTATAAGACATGCTCCGGGCATGTGTGATAGATTTTGGTGGAAATTGGGATGACCACCTACCTTTAATTGAATTCTCCTATAACAATAGTTATCATTCAAGTATTGAATCTGCCCCATTCGAAGCACTATACGGACGTAAGTGCAGAACTCCAGTATGCTGGGCAGAAATAGGAGTGAGTCAATTATCAGGTCCCGAGATAGTGCAAGAGACCACCGACAAGATTACTCAAATCAAGGAAAGACTGAAGACGGCTCGAGATCGTCAAAAGAGTTATGCATACAATAGAAGGAAGCCATTGGAGTTCCAAGTTGGAGACAAAGTACTATTGAAAGTTTCTCATTGGAAAGGAGTAGTACGATTCGGTAAGAAAGGGAAACTAAGTCCAAGATACATAGGACCATTTTCAGTAATCCAATGTATAGGACCAGTTGCTTATCGGTTACAACTACCAGAAGAATTGGCAGGACTACATGACGTATTTCATATATCCAATCTCAAGAAATGTCTGTCTGATGAATCTCTGGTAGTACCTCTTCAAGATGTAGAGGTAAATGAAAAACTGAAATTTGTAGAAAAACCTCTTCAAATTGAAGATAGGAAGATCAAGTTTCTCAAGCACAAGAGACTAAAACTAGTCAAAGTTAAGTGGGATTCAAAACAAGGACCTGAATACACTTGGGAACTGGAATCAGAAATGAAGCGAAAGTATCCTCACTTATTCCAGTAAATCTCGAGGACGAGATTTTTATTAAGGTAGGGAGAATGTAACAACTCTCATCAAAAGTCCTATTTATTATATTATTTTATTCAATAGGAAACCCTAATTAAGAAACCCAAGTGATTCTGCATAAACCCTAAAATTTTCAGAATAATCGGAATCAGGATCAGGGCCCCTAAAACTCAGGGGGGATAAAACCAAGTTGGTAATATCTACACAGTTTGTTGTCGAAATTGAAAATGAACGAGCCACCAACTCAGCTGAGCTACCTGGACACGGAGCAACCCTAGGGTAGAATAGGGTCTCTCGCGCCACGCGACACGCACAAGGGGATCTTTCGCGTGGCGCGAGGGGGGCAATTTTCAAGTATAAATACAGTGGCTTGGGACTTGAGTTTTTGCATTCGTTCGACGTTCAAATTCAATTTGTACGCTGAGTTATAGTATTATTACTACAAACACACACAGATCACAAAGTGCTGCCGCAAAACAGGGTAATAACTCGATCGCTGCTACGATTCAATGTCCGATCGATTAAACTATCCAATGGATGTTTAAGTGCTGCCCACATTAGGGTTATGCTTTGTCATTCGTCGTTAATTCGATGGATGTTTAAGTATTGCACCTTGTCATTCATTGTGAGGGTTTGATCTCGTGAGTTATCGTAAATGTTGTATTAGTTACTAACCTAGTTTGTGTGCATTGTTATTTAAATTAGGTTATCAAGGATAATCAGTAGGCTAAGCTCTGTTCATATTAAATCTGCAATGTGAGTCATTCTCTTTTTATCAAGTTACTTTCAAAATCATGTATATTTTCAAAGTTATAATTACAGGGATTAAGTTTATGTAATCACCAAATTACAGCCGGTATGTGGGGTATTGTGCACATTACTGCTGTTTTATCACTTTAGGTGGGCGAGCCTAAGTAGTGATATTCATCATTATTGGGTGACAGGACTCAATAGTGATATGACCATAATCACAGATCCGGTCGAGTGACAAATACTGTGGGTAGTTGGTTGATATCTGAAACATTGTAATCTCCCTTAATACTATAAATTATAACAACCGAGTCGTTTTCATAAAATGAATGATTCACCAGTATTTCCCGCTGACAAAACCTTTATCAAACATGTTTCAGGTGATCTGTTGTGATCCAGGAAAAGTGCCGAGAAGCACTACAAGCTTAAGGAAGTGGCTCAAAATAAAATAAAGAAACATGTTTTGTACAATAAAGATTTCTCCGTGAAATCATATGATTGTAAATTACCGGGGTTTTATCCCGAATTGTGAAATGAAATAATCGGGAAATTTAGTTTTAAAAAGATCCTGATGAAATCTTCCGCTGTTAAACTTAATTAAATCAATACCACGGGATTTTCTGTCCCGCGGCTCCTGAAACGGGTTAAACCGGGTCGGGGGTCGTGACAAATACCGACTGTGAGTGTCTGGTGCAAAGGACTTGAGGAGATTCCAAGGTATAAAGAAAAGGTTAAAGAAGGCATAAAGAAGGTGATATATGCCAGTATAGAGAAGAAAAAGAAGACGGTTGAGAAAATTGTTGAGGAAAGTGAGAAGCTGGTGAAGGAAGTGAAGAAAGAAGATGAAAAAGTTGAGGTAGCTGTTGCAGAGAAACAACAGAGGATTGAGGAAGTTCAGAATCAACAAGCAAATGAAACCACGGTGCCAATCACTGAGGTAACAACTCAAAATGATTCTTCTGATCAATCAATTGATAAAAAAGCTGAACAACAGTGCAAGAAATACATGGAAACGTGCAGTGCTTGTACTGAAAAGGATGAAAAGCTTAAAATCAGAGACATTGAATTCACTAAAATATAAAAGATTTTAAAAAATAAAAGTCATGAAATGATTGAAAATGAAAAGTTTTTGAAACAAGAGAATGAAAAGCTGAAACAAAGATGTGATGATCTTGAAAAAGAAAACAAAATTTTGAAAGAAAAGTGTTCAGCTGTTCGCAACGAATGTGTTCCAAAAGACAATACAATTCAAGAGTTGCAAAAAGAATATGACGGAATGAAATTGTCATATCATACTATAAAAGAAGCCTATGAAACTTTGAAAAGTAAAGTCAAAAGTTTAGATGATAGATTGTCTGCACGTCAGAAAATAACTAAATTCCTTAAAGCTAGATATGAAGGTAAACAATTGGTTTTAAATCAATATATTGATGATGTTGCTAAGTTTAAACAAGAACTGGCAGATAAAGAAAAGTTGGTCAATAAACTTCAAAGTTATCATGCGTCTTTATACATTCTGGAACGTATTTTCAACATCACACCGATGGAAAAGAGTCAGAAAAGAACAAAAAGGGAATTAGGTCTCAATACCATTAGGTTCCACCACCGTTGGAGAATAATTATACATTCTATGATGGTGAGAAGGTGGGAAAAGAAATAAACATGGTTGACCAGTTACCCGACAACATCGATGTGACTTACACCAAATCTGATGATATCAGTGATTCAGAGGTGGTTGGTAAGGTCGTTGAAAATGTTCTAGCAGAGGAGTCTACCAAAATAGATAAGTCTGAATCACAAGATGAAAATGAGGGAAGTATTCATGATAGTTATCTTAAACACTCAAAATCTGAAAAAGTTATGAATGATGATTCAAAAGGATTGGTTTATACCATGATTGGATCGGACAAACTATTTTCGGATAATGAATTCCCAATTCAAAATGCGATTTCAGATAAAATCAACAAAGTTTTCAAACTGGTAGAAATTCAAAAATCTGAAATTTCAAAATTTGCTGGAAAGAGTCGCAAAACTTTTTATAACAAATCTGGTTACAAAAAGAAAAACATGAAGGTTGCGTTGGGTTATAAAAAGAAACAAAATTGGAAAAGAAATGAAACGTCAAACTATCAAGAAAAGATAAATTTTGTTCACGGAACAAGTTCTGAAGAAGAGAAAGAACTCCAATTTAGACGACAGTCTAATGAAGAGTTCTATGCTCAAAAGTAAAAGCAACAACAACAGGTTAAAGATTTGTCCAAGAGAACATGCTTTGAGTGTGATGAAATTGGACATCTCAGTCGAAATTGTCCAAATCTTAAACCTGTTGGTGTTGAAAAGAAAAAGAAGTCTGATGTTGTGAATCAGAAGTCAACCAAGTTTGACTCAAAGCAAACTTGGAAGCCGAAAATGTCAAAGGCTGACTCACAACAAACATGGAAACCAGTGACACCCAGATTTAGAACAACACAAAGTTGGAAACCAACAGTTGATGTAACAAAACCAAACCAGTTTTGGAAACCAAAAGTTGTTGTTCAAAATCAAAATGTTAAAAATGATTCTCACTTTTACAAGAGAAGTGCTTCAAAAGGACAAAGCTGGGTGGTTAAGACACAACCTGTTTCTGAACAAAAAAAGAATGAAGTAAAAAATGAAAAGTTGTTTGTACCAAACGATGATAATTTTCCAAGATTGAATGAAAATTATTGTGTCGAAATGCCTAAGGTCAAACAGGCCTACGCTGAATTGTTCAAGTAATTGAGTTGTGTAATTGTGCAGGTGCTCAAGAATTCTGAAAATTATCAAGATGAAACAAAGAGTATCCTGGCACGAGAGGAAGAGGCTGCTGAACCCTGTGACTGCTAATCAGGGAGTTTGTTCATTTCTTTACATAAATAAACCATATTTCAAAACCCTAAAAATTGAAAAATTTAAAAATAAAAAATATGTTTGTTTTTAAATTTTGTCAAAAATTCATAAATTTAAAAAAATATGTTGAGTGAATATGCCGAAACCCTCACGGCGGAATAAACATGATTAATTTCACAAGATTGAAAAACGGATTTTCAAATTGTAAAATATCAATGTGTTGTAAATCATGGGGGTATATTTTCTGCAAAACAGAGCATGTGAAGCAGAAAATGGATAGCGAGACAAAGCTATCAACATCAGTTATCAAATTTTCGTTAAATGGTTTTGAATTTTAGGGGGAGTAAGAAAATGTCAGAAAATCCAAAAACATTTGAAAATTTGAAAAAGCCAAAAACATGATAAAATTAAAAAATGAGTTTCCGTGTAAAAAGAGGAAATGATAGTACAGCAGTAGACAATCACAGTACGCTAAAGAAATGGAAAGTTAAAATGTGATAAATGGTATCACTGATGATATGCCAGTAGGTTTTTACACGCTTAGTAGATTGTTTTCGAGATATAAACCTAAATATCAAATACTTGCTTATCTCGTGGGGAACATCTCTCGGATATATGGGTAACCCCCCGAAATCTTGTTTGAGAGATTGCCTGATTCTGAGATACTAGGTCTTTATACTGTTTGATATCTGGGGTATTATACCTGGTCTTCTGATATTGCGGAAGCAATGACCTAGACCTCGTATAATACTTTATGCGCTTTAATAGCTTACCCTCTGCTTAAAAATTGATAAATATCGAAAGATACAAATCAAGAGGAGTTGTAAAGAAGATTCCCAAGGGGAACACACCTAAAGTCGAGCTTTCATCTCTTTGACTGAATGGAAGTTCATACCTGAGCTCTCAAGGTCTCGCACTAACCCAGAGTACAGATATCAAATTAGTATATTCACCTGTAAGACTGAATCTAGGGAATTTTGATACAGGAGTATATTCTGATGTGGGACACGCGAATAAGTTTAAGTCCTTAAAACACTAATCTTGTATCTTGATTCAATTGAACTTTGTGTGAAAATTTAAGTGGATCAGTATACTGACAATCTAAGTGAATCGTTTAGAACTTAAAGTGATAAAAGCTCAACGGTGCTAGTGATTTGTCAAAAACTGATATGATTCTCTGACACGAACTCAAACAAAAATATTGCCTGTAAATATGTTTGTAAATATTTCTTTACTGCTTTATGTTTCAGAAAATTACAAAAAGATTTTGATTTCATTTTATTTTCGACAACCGATATCTGAATGCTGAGTTTCAAAATCTAAGTATGCTGATTGTGTTTCTAAAAATAAAACAAGTTCATTAATTTAAAACTTGAAGTTTTTAATCAAAAATCAAAAACAGTTTGTGATATCTCCAAGGTCATTAAATTGGACTTGGATGATAAACTGTGAGGGATTTGGATCCTTAAATTATGAAAATCTGCGTTAAAGAGCTAGGTTTCGATGTTGGATTCTTAATACTGCCAAATCTATGAAGATTGTTGACAGGGGGAGAGAATCAAGTTAATCCTGGATATATTCATATTATTATATTTTAGAGCCAGGTTCTTGATTTAAAAAAGTGTTTGAGAGCCTGGTCATCTGTCACACCCTGGCTTTGCGGAAGCGTGGGTTTATTTGGTATGACTTCTTAATACCATAGCAACAATCATAACAATGCTATATGATAAAAACATGAGATATTCACTCGTTAATAGAGTTTGGAAAAATACCATATTATACTTGTCTTAAAACATCAATCACAAAATAAGTTACAAAACCTTGACTTGATTTAATGAGTTCGTAAAAACTTAGCAGAAGACTTTAAACAATACTAGGTTTAGAGATATGTAACCCGTCCAGGAAGAGGTTACACCTTCTAAACCCTGGATGACTTCTTTATTCAAACGCAACTTGAAAATATGTGCATACCGTGCCAGATCCATTAGTTCCCTGAAATACATGTAGTTTGAAAAGTCAACATAAAGTTGAGCGAGTTCATGTGTAAGTGAGCATGTATAAACCTTTGTAAAAATGTCCGTATATATGAAAATCCCTGGTATGTAGCAATTAAGGAAAAAGAGATCACCATTGGGTTGCAAAGCCAATGATATGTGTGAAGTGCTGTAGGAAGACTCAAACCTAGCAGATTTTTGCGTCGGGCTCAAAGTCACCACCTGGTTCATTCAGCGGACTCAGGGGTTGGGCTCGCTACACCCAGATAGATCTACCGCTAATGACCCTCGGTCCTACAATGAGGATTAATGGCCTCTAGTTTCAGCCTACCCACTCACATGATCTAAGTAGTAACCCTCCTTAAGCTAACCATACCATGTATAAAAGTATTCGTAATCATTGTAACATGTATTTCACCCCCGAAGTATAAAAACTGAAAACAGTTAAGAGAAAAGGGGGACATGAACTCACTGTATTGCGTCTTCGTACTCGTAACCCAAATCTCCGCGGCAAACACGACTACCTACAATGGTCTAATGTCTATTAGACGAACGGGTAGTGCCTTGTCTCGGTATGTATGATTTTGAGTTACGATTCTGGTATTATTCCAAGTTATATTAATTGTATTTAGTTCGGGAATAATAGTTAGGCAACTATTTTAGAGTTATACTTCTCAAGTATTGTATATGCGTATTTCCTTCCCAATGATGGGGGTATTTATACATGTATGCTTTATAATTCCGAAAATATATTTTAAGTCCCACTTATCTAAAATATTCTGTCTCCAAAATATACATATTTTCCCAAAAATATTATATTTTACTTCAGACAGTTTCCAAAATATATATATTTTTCCCAAAAATATTATATTTTATTCCATACAATTTCCCAAGATAATACTTTTATCAAAATACACATTTAAGAGTATTTTCCGAAAATAAATAAGTTACATTTTAAAGTTCGCGTTGTAATAACAGTTCCGGTGTAACTTAAATATTTATTGGTGAGAGCGTTGGTATTATTTTGGAGTCGTAAAATCATGGCGTTATCAGTTATATTATTTTTACCCTAAAAATAATATAACTATTTCTCAAAATAAACAATTAATCACACAAGAGTTTTAGTAATGAATATATATTCTCAAATATATATTTAACAAGTTTTCATTTACGAAAATCCACCTCCGACACTTGGTTATTTTGTAATAAAAATCATGGCGAAATTTATATTTTGAAAACAAGTTAAAAATATATTTATGAACGCTTGTCACCAAAATATTTTTAAGTGTTATATATCTAGAAAAATTTCGCCAGAGTTTCTTCTGTAACTGGAGGCCTCCACGCTTACAAGCGTATCATTTTATTTTATATATAACACGTTAGATCGTACTCAATAACCAACCCGATATTTAGACATGCAAAATACTACTTATATCCTTTCAGTTTTAATATACGAAACTGGACTGTTTTTGGTTATTTTATTAAAATAGTTATCTTATTCCGAAAATTCCCAAATTTTTACAAAATGTCTTATACGATCCATATATTATTGTGTAAAAGTATCGAGGTCTAGTTCATTACCAATATTTTATAAAAATTCATCTTCCAGACTGCATCCAGATTTACCTTTTTCTGACTGCAGTTCACGGAATATTTTATTTAAAATTTATCGTAAGTCCGTTTGATGTAATTCTAGTTGGAGGATCACGGAGACAATAGTGACCATCTACAGTATAAATTTTATGATCTAACTCTACACAGAAATCAAGTTATGACTAAAAATATGACTCTCATTTACTGCTGTAAAAATGCAGCTTTAGCTGCTGTTACATAATGGCACTTTCAAAATAGTAAACGAAGTCCAAAAATTATGATTCCGGTGCCATTAGAACCGTATTTCATAATGACACGTTGTAGACTCAGGAAAATCAGTTCTTCGTTTAGTTATGACCTGTTTACAGCCAGTTAAAGTCGGCTGAAAATGCAAATCAGCAAGCTGTTTATAGTATAAGTGCCATTAAAAGTACACATACGATTACCATTCATTCTAATACGATTAACATCAGACCCTATGTCATTTACAGCAGATTTTTGTTCATTTAATCCAGATTTATCATGTATTATCACCTTTCATCTCATGACCCTTGTATAAAGCTTTTATGTTCATGCTTTAAGTTATGATCTTTAGAGTTCTCAAGTTTAACATCATGAATCATACTTTAACCACCTTCATAGCATGTAAAATGAATGGATCTAAGAGACTTACCACTAGCACAAAGCTAGGAGAGTTCGAGTGAAGAAATGTGGTGGTTAAAAGAAAACGAGAGAGGTCCTTGAGCTTTCGAACACACCAAGCTTGCTTGTATGATCTCTAGTGCCATTGTGTATGCTTGGAATGTTTGAAGGAGGTTGAATGATGATGGTTGTATGGTGGTTAGGGGTGGGCCGAGAATGGAGGAGGAGGGAGAGAGCTTGGGGTGTTGTTGATGGTGGAATGAGAGATAATGGATGTCTAACATGTTTACTTATAGACCAATATTCACCAAGATCCATTGTATAATGTGTTGGTTAGATATTAGACAACACTAAATAAAATAATAAAAAATGGTGGGGTGTGTCCCCTCATCCACAACCGTTTGAACAAAGGGGGGGGGGGGTTATGGTTGGATTCCAATGGGTAGTTAAGTGATTAGTTATGTTTAGTTAGAACTTTAAATAGGTTATTAGTGTGTAGTGTATTATAGAGGGTGTTAGGGTGTTCGAGGACCCTAACTAGCTCAGAAAAGTGTAAACAATGTCATTGACAATATTTTTATGTTCCGGGTAAAGTCCGGTTGGATATTAATCTGTTAAAGTGTCAAGTAAAGCTTTAAAGTGTCTTTAATATTATTTTTAGTGACACAATAAATTCCCGACACTTTAGAAGGTATACAGGATCATTTTGTCAAGTTTTTGCACATTACTAGCATATTTAAATGCTGAATTTTATTTAAAAGTGCAGAATTTTGCAGTTAAAGTATGTTTTAGGCACTTCCCGGCACTATAACTATCACCTAGTGACGTAGTTTTATGGTCCTCACTTCCCTACACACTACCCTAGTGTGATACTTTATTTCTGACTCATACTGGCCTCCAAATACTGTATGTCTTTGTGCTGGCATTGTCAGCATGTTTTCTGGGTTATCCGTTCACTGTGCTAACTGTGCATCAGGTTTTCACTAATGTTTGTGTAAAATAAATGGAGTGACAGTATGAAGGTGATGCATGTGTTTGTATGTAACATAAATCAGCAAGCAGTTAAATCAACAGTTGTAATCAAGCACAGTCATTAAGCAAAAATTAAGAAGTAATTAATTGTACGGATACCTGTAAATGTGAGGGTTGTCACATCATCATTCCTGGAAAACCGAAAATGCTTTCACTGTTGAAATATTATAGCTTATGATGAGAGAGCCGGGTTTTTAATCCTCGATGTTCATAACGTTTTTACTTATAAATGTTTGAGAAATTGCAGATGTTATTCCAGATTACGATCCCGATAGCCGAGTCTAAGGGGGAGTCTGAAGACGAGTTTGACGCAAGGGGGGAGCTTGTATCAAGAAAGCCAGGTGTCGATCCCAAAAGCACGGAAGCTTGACGAAAAGCGGAGCCTGAAGAAAGAGTCTAACGAAAGGGGGGCTGAAGCTGAAGACAGATCCACGGGGATTCTGTTCAAGAAATAGGGAGTCTGTGAATGCTGAAAATGATAAACCTTCATGAAGACTCAAGAGAGAGAGAAAGACAAGACGCTACGAGATTGACTGCGGCAATATCCAAGGGGGAGTCTATTAGTGCAGCAATGTCTATCGCCTCCGTCAATTCAGTCCGTAGCAGAAACCGAAGAAATCAAGACATTATAGTGTTATATTAAGTGAAAATGCACGGTGGCAATATTGTAATTAATGAGAAGTCTCATTAAACCCCTTGGCCTATAAATAGGACCTTTAGTGTTTCATTTTAGAACTTTTGCCACATTTGAGAGACTTGGTGCTTTGAAGGTTAGAGAGAGAGTCTAGAGAGAGAAAGTGCTCAAGGTGATTCGTGGTGCTTTGTACTTGTCGTATTTTGAATAGAATCACGTTTATAGTACGGTTCTCGTGTTCGGTCCATGCACGTGTACGGATTCTGCACGTCACACGTGTCTTACGAAATCGTTACGGAGTCGAAAACCGATCCTACAATCATAGACCACGAGGTTATGGATCATGATTATTAACATAATGGGTTGAACTTTAAAATTATAATACATTGTCTCATATCTTACGTTTTGTATTACATACGATCAAGTAACATATACATGATCATAAACCAGAACTTTATGGATCATAACTATTTAATTAATTGGCATGACCGGTTAGACCACACCATGTCAATGATGATGTGAAACGTATTGAAGAACTAGAAGATTCTTCAAGTTGGTAATTAGCATGCAATATTTGCTCTCAAGGGAAATTCATTATTTACCAACCGAAGTAGGGTGGGAATCCCTAAATATTTTGGAAGTGATTAAAGGCTATGCATATCCCAACATGATACCATTTAGTTTTTTAAATCGATGCATCGTCTAAATGGTTATCAAATCCACAACCTGAAGTTTATGTGATTGTGGCTTAGCTAATGTGATAGCAAGCATATTAATCTGGATTAGTATATTTATTTGCTAATAATGAATTTGATTCCCAAGTTATTAACGATCATTGGAATAAATGTTGAACTTCATATAGCTTATGTTTATACAATAATTGTTTTGTTGAGACGATCACTAAACATTCACAATTGATTGCAAAGTCAATGATCATAAGAGCAACACTTCATATTTGCATTTGAGTACATATGATTTTACATGTACAACATTTATTCACATCAACCTAATATGTCATCATACTTCCCCCGTTATAGTTGGTTTTTGGTTAGGAACCAAATACGTCCCTTTTAAGATTTTGGTTGTGTGGTATATATTGAAATTGATCCACCACGATGCATAACGATGGGAACTTAAAAGGTGGTTGGGAATATATGATAACAGATAGAGCCTTTCACGAGACATTGATTTACGGCTCAATTGATTGATATCCTTTTCAATGGATTAACATTCCCAACATCAGGGGGAGATAAAAAGCAAATGGAAAAGAAATGAGTTGGTATCATTGATCCTCAAAGCTAAAAGTGTGAACCAGAAGTTTAAAGGATAACTCAATTACAAAGATTAGCGAATCTATTACCAGACGCATTCACTGACCTTAAAAAGGTGACTATGTCACATATGCCAACTGCTAATGCTCCAATTAAGATGAGTGTTCCAGAAGGACAACCATATGTTTATAATAAGTCTATGGCACGTTTGAATCGTGGTAGACTAGTCGATTCCAATAATAAAATTCCTCGAAAGTTGGAGCAACTAATTAAGATGGTCAAGTTGAGGTTATATTAAAAAAGGTCTCCTGAAGAGACATTAGACATGATGGTTCAAGAAGAACCTCAGGTACCTAAAATTAAAGAGATCTCGTTAATTTTTATCATGTCTAAATATATATGGAATCGAATTAAATCAACGTCGTTATACTTTTGTATATAATGTAGCGCTTGAAATGGTTAAACAATGAGGATCAAGATTTGAGATTTGCCTATGAATGTAAACATAGAAATGATTGGCCAAAATGGAAAGACGCAAATAAGACAAAGTTGAATTCTCTAATAACATGAAAAGTATCTGGACCAACAGTCCATACAACTGAAGTTGTAAAATATGTTAGATATAAACAGGTCTTTTATGCGAATTATGTGAAAATCAAATTGAGTGATATAAGGAAAAATTGGTGGTAAAAGAATTTTCGCAAAGACCTATGATTGATTATGAGGAGACGTATTCTCCAGTGGTGGATGCATTGACTTTCCAATATTTTATTAGTCTGGTAATATAAAGTGAGAATTGATATGCGTCTTATGAATGTTATGTATCACTAGATACTGAAAGTTTACATGAAAGTCCCAAAGGATTAAATTATACATATTCGGATTTGAATAGGTTATGATTATATTACATGTTGGATATAACTGGAACTCCCGATGAGTTCCTAAAGCAATTGAGTGCTTAAAAGTTTAACTCTAACATCTTAACGATGTAATACTTGTGCACCAATAAACATACATAGAAAACTTGTACCTGGTGATTATGGCATTTCAATGTATAGTGTACAAGCATGATACAATATGGATTATACAAATGAAGCAAGTGTTCAAGACATCCTTGCATATAATATAGAAATCAATAAGGAGATTTATGTAACAGAACCCCTAAAAAGTATATGCAAATACGTTGTTCTTCAAAGTAAAAAGAAGTATGGGAATGATGGTAAATGACAGAAGCATTGGTTTCAAAACCTTAGGAATGTATCTTTAAAAATTTAAAAAGAGATTATGGTCTAAAATAGTTGGTTGAGTGTCGTGCAACTCATGATATATTATGATAAAGAGCAATATAAGTTTGATATTATTATCCATCTTTATCAAAAGTCATCTCCTAAAAGTTCACTATAATAGCAATTTACAGTGATGATGTCTAGGCATCATCGAGAGAAACTATCGAGCTTTTAGAGGGGGAATTTTTAATGACCCTAACATAGTCTAGTTATTACACATGGTGAGTATATTTGTGATCATATTTTTATCCATCGATCAAACAACATCTAGAAGATGCTAGGACATTTTAGTATGGACAAAGCTCAACCTTAAAGTATGTTAAAGATTGCTCGGTCACTTGTTATAAGAATGACTATTATCATCTCTTACCAAAGTAGAGATTCTCAGTCTATAAGCACCATAGTTATGCATATGTGCATTAATATGTCTTGCTAGATATGGATGATTATAATATCTTTCATTTGAACTTATTGTCATGATATAGCATGTGTTGAGCGAGGTGACATTCGAATGAGTTAAAACAAATATTCCAGATATGAACGATATTTGTTTATATTTTACTAACCCATCAAAACAAGTTTGGTTAGTCATATTGATGCAAGGAATGTAACACAACACAGTCGTAGATCATATGATATAATTTGATAAGAGGCACCTAAAGTCTCATTTGAAGATTATACCATATTGCTCAACATAAAGGATTGTACTTCAAGGGATCAAGCAATATTTCATTGGCTATGAAAGTTTTGAGCAACTTTTAAGGAAGATCGACACATATCACTTAAAGACTACATATTCAAATGAGGAGGAGTATCATACAAGTTGCACTCTTTTTCCCTCACTAAGTTTTGTCCCATTTTGGGTTTTCTTAGTAAGGTTTTTAATGAGACAACATACATAATCCAGAAGTATCGGGAGAAGAAATTACACACTGCACTCTTTTTCCCTTAGCTGAGGTTTTGTCCCATTGGGTTTTCCTAGCAAGGTTTTTAACGAGGCAACATCTCAAAGCGTATAAAGTTGATAACCAAGGGGGAGTGCTATAAATATATTATATTATGTGGTTATCAACTCCATAAATAGATTGCTTGTTCTCCAAGATTTCATCTCTTATATATATTCATTGTAATTCTTTGTTGAAGACATACCTATCAATAAAATATTAGTTCTTTTCTCCCTATAATTCTTCTCATATTCATGTGTTAATAGGCTAGTTTCAAAACACAAACCTTAATGTATATCTTAAACGATATATGTCAATTATATATTTAACTTTTAACATACTAAGATATACATCAGGAATTATATTTTAAATCTTAGCCCCGTTAATATATTAAATGATAATATCATATTTATTTAATTAATATAATATATTTAATAAATTTATAACTACTAGTTTTACAGAAAATGAGATATATCATTTTCTGGGCTAATTGGTTTTGTGCCATAGAAAATCTAATTGATAAAGTAATGTCAGGGGTTTTATAGTATATACTTTAGACACTACTAAGTTCAGCGTCACTAGTTGAGAGAATGATCAACAGTGACATGACCAAAAGCACTAGTTGAGAGAATGATCAACAGTGTTATGACCACAGTCACTAGTTGAAAGAACGATCAATAGTGATATGACCACAGGCACTAGTTGAGAGAATGCTCAACAGTGTTATGACCACAATCACTAGTTGAAATAATGATCGACAGTGATTTGATCACCGTCACGGGAATCGCCTAGTGACAGATACCTTTGAATAATAGTAAAATATACTATATATCTATTACTTGATAAACTGCACTATTGGACGAATGTTAGCCAATAAGTGATATGACTACCGTCACATCGGAACTGCCACCATGTGAGAAATACTTATTGAGTTTTGGGTAAATATAAACAAATATAAAAACCCTTAATGATATAAAGTATAACAATATACTTTTATAAAAATGGAATGAACTCGCCAGTATTTATTACTGACAAAATGTTTTCAAAACACGTTTCAGGTAATTTGCTGTAAAGATAATAGAAGCCAGCTATGGAGTACTGAAGGCTTAAATAAAGTGGCTATAAATACCTGAGTAAAAGAAGAAATTTATGTTTTATTTATTTGGGTTTATCCCTATAAAAATATTTGAATTGAATATGGGTTTTTGCCCATTTATTTAATATTAAAAGTTGGTGTTTTTATAAACTCTGAAATTATTTCCTAACTACGATCCTGATGAAAAAATTTTCCGCTGCGTATTTAATAAACACTGATACCATCTGACTGGTTCACGGCTCCCACTCCCAGGGTGGGGTCGGGGGTTGTGACAACGGCCCCATGTCCACTGGACACCGCCCCGTGTCAAATTGTCTATTTCTTAAAAAATTAAGGTTTTCGAGCCTGGTATGAAAAATTCAAAATTTTGGTCCATTAGGTGCGCTTTACCCCGAAAATCAAACCCTAACTATCAATTTTGCATAAACACTTGTTTACCCTTTCAATTTTAAGTTTTTCGGTCAAGAACAAGGGTTTGGGTATAACTGTTTGAACAATCCAATTTCCCCAACAATGTTCAGTGATTTACTTCTCAAAATACTAGTACTAACTACTACTAACAAGATCTATACAAAAATCCAAGATTGGCACTGGTCTAGTTCAAGAACCCTAGATTAAACCCAAAATTTTGATGTTACACTACATGCAAATCGTTAAACTAACTAAGTATGATGTCAGAATCATACCTTGTAGTCGAATTAGGTCGGTCGATCGCTGAATCTGGTGGAAAATGGCCAGGAACCGGGGTCTCCAGAGAAACGGGTCGTGTTTTGTGTTGAAATAGTGAAAACAGTGCCTTATATAGTCTGTCTGTACGTCGGCCACGGCCCCGTGCTGATACAGCACGGCCCCATGCCGTTTTTTATTAAATATGATGTATCTGGGCATTTGGGCACGGGGGCGTGCCAGGTGGGCACGGCCTCGTGTTCAGAGTGTCAGTAACATTATTTTATTATCGTGGACTTGTGTGTGACCGTTTTTCCATGGTTCCTTTTGTACTAACCTGTTTCTCATCAAATCTTTAAGGATGATGCTTCCCAATTGCTCCTAAAAGATGATTAAAAATAAAAACATGCATTTTTACAATTAACAATTGATTGTTTTCCGATCATGTATCTACCTCTTGAAGATCCATTTCAACTTCCTCATCCGTAATGTGTCACACCCCTTTCAAAGGCGGAAGCACAAGGTGTAATCTGAGTGGTTCTCATTGCATACGATAAGTAAACATGCTACATGATATAAAACAAACTCCATCTTTCCATTCAAAGTTTAGTTATCCAAAATACAGAATTTTCGTTTAAAGTTTACATCATAAACAAAAGATAATTGTTTGAAAGTTTACAACACCAATTGAAAACAAAGATCAAGGTTTTGCTTCCTATATCACCGCAAGAAGGCGGGATATAGTCAACAAATCCAACAAAATATGGCAAAGGAGGATGGACACTAAACATCTTGAAATACGACAATACATCTTAACAAAAGAGCCCGCGAGCATTTCCACTAATTTCCTGAAATATATGTAAGTTTAAAAATCTTAAACAAATGTTGCTGTGAATTCATGCAGATTGTGTAAAATGTAACATTTCTAATTGTGTAAAAGCATGGTATGTAATTGTAAAATGTAAGTTTGAAAGTTGTAATGAAATGGAATCGAGATCGCTTATGTTTCGCGAGGACATTAACATATGTGACGACATAGGAAGCATCTAAACCTAGGAGACTTTTAAGATCGTTTACCCTATGATTGTGACCTAAGACACTCCATGGCTATGTGTTGCCAAGATAGTGAGGCTGCCTGGACCTGCTAGATCTAACCCTTGTTCTTTCGGTCTATGTCAGACCCCGACCGCGTTAAAACAACGAAACCACGGCGGAAACGTCGGGGAGTGGAGCGACAGAATTATTGTTTAACAACCATAGATTCAAAAGTTTCGTTTTATTTAGATAATAACCATTAAATATTGTCTTGAAATAGAACAAACAGTTAAACACATTGTCTATCATTGTTATTTAGTCACTAAGGCCTCGTCTAATCCTAAGTGAGCATGCATCCTAGTCGCAATCAACATCATTCAACACCACCTGAAACATATGCGAAAATAAAGTCAGCAAAGAAATGTCGGCGAGCACAAAGGTTTTCTGAGAGTGTCGGATTCATGGCTCGTTTACATGTTGCAATACCTTGTTTGACTATAAGAGTCGATAGTTGAAAACCTAGTTTTGAAAAGCGTTTAGTATTGCAATATGATTAACGAACTTCAAAATAAGTTGATTACAGTTTATAAATCTCGTTGCCATGAATCTTAACCCAAAACATTTGCTTATGTAAACCAAATTGTAAATCGTTCACGTAATAAAACTCGTATGATTTATATCGAATAGTAAACATTGTTTAAAATCGTTCAATCAAGTGAACTAAATAATGCCACGGAATGTAATATGATAAAAGCACTTATATATAAGAAGTACCAGCGGCATATCTACCATCCTTTTATCATGTTACACCCTTCCCGTTATCTAATCACATACCAAAAACCAATCGTTCGTTCAAATCGTTTAACTTGTTTAAATCATTCAAATCGTTCAAATCGTTCCATCGTTCAATCGTTCGAAATCGTTCAATCGTTCAAATCGTTCAATCATTTAAATTGTTCTCGTTTTAATTGTGAAAACTAAATTTTGGTCGCCTTGCTTATAACATTCAAACCTTCGTAACTCGTCCATCGTTCAACTCATATTAACAAACCACCAAATGGTAAGTTAACAATCATCAGGTTCAGTCGTTACCCACATAACCCCCATACATAACCATCGCGGCAGTCTGATAACGGGATTTGTCAGATCCTATGGTACCATAACCTAGTACTGGTCGGCTTGATCATTGTTATTGAATGTCATTCTTTATGTAAATACGTCCAACAAGTTCGTTCACATTATCGAAATCGTTTTTGTTTAATATAAACCATAGTATTCGTTTTTGAAATCGTTGAAATCGTTTAACACATAGGAATTACCCCAAAACAATTGAAAACAGTAAAATAGGGGAACTATGTACTCACATTGAAGTGCAAAGTATCCTTGATTAAGTGAACTTATCAAAGCTCGGGAAACCAAGGAAATCAAGTAGCACCTAGTAATCGGATCGCTAAGTTTAATAAATCGACACCTAAATCAGAAGATCGGGTAGAATGAGGTCTCGTAAACCAAATGCGTATTGGAACTCATGTGATATGGTTTAACAAAGCCTACATTCTAAATCGGAACCTATCCTAAGTGCTTACAACCCGTTACGACCCATTAAGATAGCTTACGCTACTTAAACGTGTCGTTCGCGCGAATGCTTGTTCGAGATGCCTAACTAGTCCTATGACAAGTGTTATATGCCTTAACATGTTTAAATATGTTGCATAATCAGTTTAAGTGACAAAAGTTAGGTTACATATGCTTAAATTGAAATTATGCATGAAAAGGGCAATTTGGTCATTTTCCTAAGGCATATAAACTACCTATCATACAACTAAATAAACTAAGTGACCATAAGGTATAACCTGGGAAGGTTATTCCCAATACAACTATGGTTACAAAAATATGCTTGGTCGGATCCTAACGATCGACCAAACGGGTCGGGTTCGAAAGTCTAAGCGGTTGTCAAGACCGCTTTACTTACGACCCCAAATAACCACTAAACTATAAGTGACGAGTTAAACATGTTAAAACCTGCTTAACTAAGTTAGAAAACAAGTTTGATATCAAAACAAAGTGTTTTGATACCCAAAAATAGCTTCGTTGCAAAATACGTATAAACACATATTTTGACCGAAACTTTGACTCGTCACTTCGACTAATCGACATGGTAATCAGTAGGTATAGTCACAAGGGACTATAACCATCGTGATTACGCTCACGTTGCAAAGTTCGAACGAACTTTGTATTGACCAATTCATGGTCAAAGCAGAAAGTGAAACAATGTTTGACTTTCATGCTTGAAAAGCATAAACAAGCATGAAAGAACCTTACAAAAGGTCCAAGCAAGGAAGAATTTGATCTAAAACACCCATGTATGAAGCCTTAGCTTCAACTTAGAGCAGAATTAGAGCAAATGTGTGAGAAATGAGAATGAAGCAAGTGGGTATTTATAGAAAGTCTTGAGTTCTTAGGATCTTGACAAGTGTTTTTGCAAGAATCAAAGCTCCATCCAAGCCATACACTTATGCCTATAGATTACAATACAAGGTGAATTAAAAAAGAAGCAAGTGGTATGCTAAATCAGGGGTTAAAACCATGAGAATAGGCTGTTTCAACCAGATTCAATGCTTATGTCCATATAGGGGCCTCGCCGTACGCCTAGGTACCGTCACGCTACACCTAGCCCCCCCTTCTGAAGTTTCAAAAAAATGGCAGAACAGGTGCCTGCACATGATTTTGATGATTTTTGATGTTTTTAACACCCGTTAACCCCATTTCAAGGCTCTACAATGAAGTTAAAGAATAGGGAACATAAAATATGCTTGAAAACATCTCGGATGTCGGTTCGTTTGGTCGTACGGTCACGTTATTCGGTTAATTACGACGAAAACTCGAACGGACACGAAATCGATCCAAATTACGATTTGTCGCGTAATTTTTCATTCCAATCACTAAAATAAAATATTTTAATGATTACAAAAATTTTTGGATGTCCGGATATGTTCAGAACGTAAGATATGCGCGTAAATGTAAACTTATGCACTTTTTGACGCTTTTAGTCCCTATTGATCAAATAAGCATATTTTTTGATATCGAACCCCTCAAAGCCTATTTCTAAGCTATGTAAATGATATATACAATATGTTTAGCATATGATTAAGTTCCGGAATGTTCGTTTCCATACGAATCGGCATAGTTTCGCAGTTTGACACAAATAGTCCCTGCAATCGAATAAGCTTGTTTTCGACACACCAATCCCTCCAAAACTTATTTCTAAGTTATGTAAAGGTTATTTAAGGTATGTTAAGCCTATGTCACTGTTTCGGAGTGTTTGTTGCATTAAACTAATTACGTTTACGCATCAGTTCGCGTATAACTTTCTAGAAAGCGATTAAAGCTTGAAATCGAACTAGAATCAAATCGTAAAATTGTCAAACACAAATATTAACACCAAAACACATAATTTCATTGATAATTTATATTGTTTTACATCATACATCGTTTTCAGAGCACAGTTGTCACAGTCTCCCATACTTTAGAAAATTTCGTCCCGAAATTTTAACTAGAGGAAACTTGTGAAAACAAATGTGGATATTTCGCTTTCATTTGGTCCTCACGTTCCCAAGTAAAATCTGGGCCATGTTTGGACTCCCAGCGAACTTTGACTAATCGTATTCTCTTGTTCTTCAATTGCTTGACTGCACGGTCCATTATCTCCACAGGTTTCTCGACAAAGTGCATCGTTTCATCAACTTGAATTTCGTCGAGTGGAATGTGAAGATCAGTATCGGCTAAAATTTTCGTAAATTGGACACGTGGAATGTTAAATGGTCTCAAGTTCAGGAGGTAGCTCAAGTCGATAGGCAACCTTTCCGATTCTTTCAACAATCTTAAATGGTCCAACATATCGTGGTGCAAGTTTTCCTTTCTTTCCAAATCTCACCACTCCCTTCCAAGGGGACACCTTGAGTAGGACATGGTCGCCAACTTGAAATTCCAAGGGCTTGCATCGCATATCCGCATAACTCTTTTGACGGCTTCTAGCTGTCAGAAGATTATCGTGAATTTTCTTGATTTTATCTGTTGTTTCCAGAATGAGCTCAGGTCCAGTAACCTGAGCTTCACCGATCTCATTCTAACAGACAAGTGAATGACATTTTCGACCGTATAAAGCTTCGAACGGTGCCATATTAATGCTAGCATGATAACAGTTGTTGTAAGAGAATTCGATCAACGGTAGATGAGAATCCCAATTACCACCAAAGTCTATCACGCATGCTCTAAGCATATCCTCCAGTGTTTGTATCGTCCTCTCGGTTTGTCCATCTGTTTGGGGATGATAAGCAGTACTTAGATTTAGTTGAGTTCCCAAAGCAGATTGCATGGTCTTCCAAAAAATGAGATGAAAATCGAGCATCACGATCAGATATGATATCCAAAGGAAAACCATGTCGAGATATAATCTCATCAACATAAATCTTGGCAAGTTTATCAGCAGATAGATCCTCGCAAATCGGTATAAAATGAGATGACTTCGTTAATTGATCAATAACAACCCATATAGCATTGTGACCTCTAGATGTGCATGGTAACTTAGTGATAAGATCCATCGCAATGTTCTCCCACTTCCATACCGGTATCTCTGGTTGTACAAGCAAACCAGATGGTCGTTGATGTTCAGCCTTGACTTTGAGATAGGGTAGGCATTTCGATACATACAAGGCAACATCCTTTTTCATACCAGGCCACCAGTACTGAGTACGGAGATCCATGTACATTTTTTCAGCACCAGGATGCATAGAATATCGAGACTTGTGAGATTCGACCATCACTAAAGTGCGAATATCGTCTTGTTTTAGAATCCACAAACGATTCTTGAAATAGAGTAACCCATCGTCCTTTGTTTCGAGTTTAAGCTCAAGTTGACGTGGTAATTCCTTACTCATCAAATTTTGTGTAACACAAATACTTTGAGCTTGAGAGACACGAGTTTGAATATCAGATAGAGTGCGAACAAAATTAAGCTTGACTCGTTCCTTTCGACTTAGCGCATCGGCTACGACATTCGCCTTACCAGGATGGTAGCGAATCTCGTAATCGTAATCGTTCAAGAGTTCAACCCAGCGTCGTTGTCTCATGTTAAGCTCCTTCTGATTGAAAATGTGTTGGAGACTTTTGTGGTCCGTGAAAACCACACATTTCATTCCTTAAAGATAGTGTCTCCAGATTTTGAGTGCAAAAACCACAGCACCCAACTCAAGATCATGAGTCGTGTAGTTCTTCTCATGTATTTTCAATTGTCTTGACGCATAAGCTATAACTTTACCTCGTTGCATAAGAACACAACCAAGGCCTAGATTCGACGCATCACAATAGACAACGAAATCATCGTTTCCATCGGGTAAAGATAAAACAGGAGCATCACATAGTTTTTGTTTCAACGTTTGAAATGCTTCTTCTTGTTTAGGTCCCCACTCAAAAGGCTAATTCTTCTGAGTCAAAGCAGTGAGAGGAACCGCGATCTTCGAGAAATTCGAAATAAACCATCGATAATAACCAGCAAGACCAAGAAAAGAACGAACTTCTGTAGGTGTTGTAGGTGTATTCCAATCCTTAATAGCAGTTATTTGGAAGGATCCACATGAATACCCTGCTCGTTAACTATATGACCCAAAAATTGAACTTCCTTAAGCCAGAATTCACACTTGGAGAATTTGGCGAAAAGTTGCTCCTTCTTTAGGAGTTCCATCGTTAGACGAAGGTGTTGTTCGTGATCGGCTCGAGACTTTGAATAAATAAAAATGTCATCAATGAATACAATGATGAACTTGTCCAAATAGGGTTTATAAACCCTATTCATTAAATCCATGAAAACAGCTAGGGCATTCGTCAAACCAAAAGGCATGACAGTGAACTCGTGATGACCATATCTCGTGCGGAAAGCAGTTTTGGGAATATCTTCTTCGAGTGCACGAAGCTGATGATACCCAAAATGCAGATCGATCTTGAAAAAACATGTAGCACCTTGTAGCTAATAAAAAAGATCATCAATTCATGGTAGGGGATATCGATTCTTGATGGTAAGCCTATTAAGCTCACGATAATCGATACACATTCTAAAAGACGCATCTTTCTTTTTCACAAACAGGACTGGAGCGCCCCAAGGTGAATAACTTGGTCGGATGAATCCTTTATCAGATAACTCTTGACTCTGTTTAGATAACTCTTGCATCTCAGATGGTGCAAGACAATAAGGTGCTTTCGCAATCGGGTTGGCATTAGGAACAAGATCAATATGAAACTCGACTTGACGAACTGGAGGTAAACCAGGAAGTTCATTAGGAAACACCTCTGGATAATCTCGTACAATCGGAATATCTTGAATACTCTTGCTCTTGCCTTTCTCCTCTGTGACATGTGCCAGAAATGCCACATATCCTTTCGTAAATAACTTTGGGCTTTCGTACACGACATGAGTTTCAAACTTCTAGAACATTACCAGATGAAAGAGGAATACCAACAATCTTATCAAAACAAACCACCTCAGCATGAAACTTAGTTAACCAATCCATCCCTACGATAATGTCGAAACTCCCAAGTTGCATCAGTGTGAGGTCAATAGGAAAAAGATGGTTATCGAGGTTCAATTGACAATTGCGAATGACAGAATCGAGTACAAGTGGTTTACCAGTAGCAACTTCAACAGATAAGGGTTTCCTCAGTTTAGTTCTAGGTGTCACAAGTAAAGGCTCAAAGGATAACGATACAAAACTTCTATCGACGCCAGAATAAAAAAGAAGAGATACAGGTTGATGGTTAACAACGAACGTACCATTAACAACCTCGTTGTCAGCACAGGCCTCGCTAGCATTCAGATTGTATGCCCGTCCACGAGCGGGATTCGTATTGACATTCAGATTCGCAAGCTTCAGACAGTTATTGCGGAAATGAACCATTTCTCCGCAATTATAACATGAGCCAGGTGGGAATCTAGCAGCATTTCCCTGAACCTGTGCTGGATTCTGAGCAGCTTGGTTCTGACCCAAACGACAGATGTTGGCTGTATGCCCAAGTTTACCACAAGTAGTACACTGTTTACAAGCTTGATGTGCCACATGATGACCATTGCACCTATTGCAGTGTGGCGTAGTACCAGCATATTGTTTCTTGGGAGGAGGTTGTGCTGGTGGGTTCTGAGCATTTTGTGTAGTGACAGCAAAGTTTTGGGAAGCCTTACGCTTCCTCGACCTCCTTGATGACTAGCCTTTCTTCTTACCCTTACCCTTTTCTTATGTGGTATCGGTCGACTGCTTCTTATCACCCTTGCGGGTCAGTTTACCTTTTCTGACTTGAGACTCAGTCAGAGTTGCAGCCAACTCAATAGCCTGACGCACAGTGGTAGGATTACTACCAGTTACAATGTCTTGTACAGAATCGGGTAGACCATCGATATACCTCTCAATCGCTTTCTCCAACGAGGTAACCATAGTAGGACACAACAAACTTAACTCCTCATAATGATCCGTGTAGGCATGGTGTTCTCCCCCATCCTGTTTTAGATCATCGAATTCTCGTTCCAAAGCCCTAATTTCATGACAGGGACATAACTCTTTCATCATGAGAGCCCGAAGCTCTTCCCAAGTTTGGGCCATCGCCACATCGGCACCCCTATCACGCATCACACCGTTCCACCATGTAAGAGTACGCTTCTCGAAAACACTGGATGCAAAGTTAACCTTTCATTCATTCGGACCCTGAACATGTCTAAATGCGCTCTCCAGACTATCGAACCATTGTAGGAGCGCAGTTGCTCCTTGTGACCCATAAAACTTTAGTGGTTTACCCGAATTGAAAGTTTTGAAACTACACTGAGCATTGTTGTTATTATTGTTGTTCGCTTGATTGATCTGGGTTATTAGATTCGGAGTTACAGCAGCCATTTGCTGAGCGGCAAGGGCTGCGATTTCGGCGTTAGTTTGAGGTTGTGCATCTCGTCGAGGAGGCATATTATAAAAAGAACATGGAAACATGAGAAACGAGTGAGATTGACAACTGGATAAACAAAAGAGGTATTGAAAATATTGACAAAACAAAAGGAAGGTGATCATTCGTTTGTTACCTCGAACAAACAAACGATACACTGTGACTAATCAAAGTAAATGGGAGAACATAATGTGTCGCGAAGACATGCTTTAGCCTATAAGTCGACACTCACCCCAAGAGTTCCCAGGTAAGAGTGACTGGTCCGATTACGTGGATTTATACGAACACTCTAGCCTTAGACAGAAAACCTGAGGTACAGGCATCCACCCTTCCAGATTGCACGTGTTCATATTATTTAGACCCAAAGTTGACAAGATTTTGAAAACTTTGAAGGTTCAAAACCTTATAACTAATCATCTAGAAATAGATGATTGATTTTCAAATCAGATTTGTTATTGTGTTCTCGTTGTAGTTATCACCTAAAGATAGGTGACGATATTGTTTTAGAATCTAAACGCAAGAAAGCTCGCGTTAGGGTCCTAGAAAAGTTATAGTCTAGGTCACAGCATTACTAATAACCTAATTCCCTATAACCATGAGCTCTGATACCAACTCTTCTGTCACATCCCGACCGCGTTAAAACAACGAAACCGCGGCGGAAACGTCGCGGAGTGGAACGACAAAATTATTGTTTCACAACCATGGATTCAAAAGTTTCGTTTTATTTAGATATTAACCATTAAATATTGTCTTGAAACAGAAAAAACAGTTAAACACATTGTCTATCATTGTTATTTAGTCACTAAGGCCTCGTCCAATCCTAAGTGAGCATGCATCCTAGTCGCAATCAACATCATTCAACACCACCTGAAACATATGCGAAAATAAAGTCAGCAAAGAAATGCCAGCGAGCACATAGGTTTTGTGAGAGTGTCGGATTCATGGCTCGTTTACATGTTGCAATACCTCATTTGACTATAAGAGTCGATAGTTGAAAACCTTGTTTTGAAAAGCGTTTAGTATTGCAATATGATTAACCAACTTAAAAATAAGTTGATTATAGTTTATAAATCTCGTTACCATGAATCTTAACCCAAAACATTTGCTTATGTAAACCAAATTGTATATCGTTCTCGTAATAAAACTCGTATGGTTTATATCGTATAGTAAACATCGTTTAAAATCGTTCGTCCAAGTGAACTAAATAACACCACGGAATGTAATATGATAAAAGCACTTATATATAAGAAGTACCAGCAGCATATGTACCATGATTTTATTATGTTACACCCATCCAGTTATCTAATCACATACCAAAAACCCATCGTTCGTTCAATTCGTTTAGCTTGCTTAAATCGTTCAAATCGTTCAATCGTTCAAATCGTTCTCGTTTTAATTGTGAAAACTAACTTTTGGTCGTCTCGCTTGTAACATTCAAACCTTCGTAACTCGTCCATCGTTCAACTCATATTAACAAACCACCAAATGGTAAGTTAACAATCATCAGGTTCAGTCGTTACCCACATAACCCCCATACATAACCATGGCGGCAGTCCGATAACGGGATTTGTCAGATCCTATGGTACCATAACCTAGTACTGGTCGGCTTGATCATTGTTAATAAGTGTTATTCGTTATGTAAATACGTCCAACAAGTTCTTTCACATTATCGAAATCGTTTTTGTTTAATATAAACCATAGTATTCGTTTTTGAAATCGTCGAAATCGTTTAATACATATGAATCACCCCAAAACAACTGAAAATAGTAAAATAGGGGAACTATGTACTCACATTGAAGTGCAAAGTATCCTTGATTATGTGAACTTATCAAAGCTCGGGCAAACCAAGGAAATCACGTAGCACCTAGTAATCGGATAGCTAAGTTTAATAAATCGACACCTAAATCGGAAGATCGGGTAGACTGAGGTCTCGTAAACCAAATGCATATTGGAAGTCATGTGATATGGTTTAACAAAGCCTACATTCTAAATTGGAACCTATCCTAAGTGCTTACGACCCGTTACGACCCATTAAGGTAGCTTACTCTATTTTAACACGCCGTTCGCGCGAATGCGCGTTCGAGACGCCTAACTAGTCCTATGACAAGTATTATATGCCCTAACATGTTTAAAGATGTTGCATAATCAGTTTAAGTGACAAAAGTTAGGTTACATATGCTTAAATTCAAATTATGCATGAAAAGGGCATTTTGGTCATTTTCCTAAGGCATATAAACTACCTATCATACAACTAATTAAACTAAGTGACCATAAGGTATAACCTCGGAAGGTTATTCCCTATACAACTATGGTCACAAAATATGCTTGGTCGGATCCTAACGAACGACCAAACGGGTTGGGTTCGAAAGTCTAAGCGTTTTCAAGACCGCTTGACTTACGACCCTAAACAAGCACTAGACTATAAGTGACGAGTTAAACATGTTAAAACATGCTTAACTAAGTTAGAAAACAAGTTTGATATCAAAACAAAGTGTTTTGATACCGAAACTTTAACTCGTCACTTCGACTAATCGACGTGGTAATCAGTAGGTATAGTCACAAGGGACTATAACCATTGTGATTACGCTCACGTTTCAACGTTCGAACGAACTTTGTGTTGACTAATTCATGGTCACAGCAGAAAGTCAAACAATGTTTGACTTTCATGCTTGAAAAGCATAAACAAGCATGAAAGAAGCTTACAAAAGGTCCAAGCAAGGAAGAATTTGATCTAAAACACTTAGGTATGAAGCTTTAACTTCAACTTAGAGCAAATTTAGAGCACATGTGTGAGAAATGAGAATGAAGCAAGTGGGTATTTATAGAAAGTCTTGAGTTCTTAGGATCTTGACAAGTGTTTTTGCAAGAATCAAAGCTCAATCCAAGCCATATACTTGTGCCCAAAGATTACAATACAAGGGGAATTCAAAAACAAGCAAGTCGTATGCTAAATCAAGGGTTAAAACCATGAGAATAGGCTGTTTCAACCAGATTCAACGTTTCTGTCCAGATAGGGGCCTCGCCGTATGCCTAGGTACCGTCGCGCTACACCTAGCCCCCCTTCTGAAGTTTCAAAAAAAATGGCAGAACAGGTCCCTGCACATGATTTTGATGATTTCTGACGTTTTTAACACCCGTTAACCCCATTTCAAGGCTCTACAATGAAGTTAAAGCATAGGGAACATAAAATATGCTTGAAAACATCTTGGATGTTGGTTCGTTTGGTTGTACGGTCACGTTATTCGGTTAATTACGACGAAAACTCGAACGGACACGAAATCGATCCAAATTACGATTCGTCGCGTAGTTTTTCATTCCAATCACTAAAATAAAATATTTTTATGATTTCAAAAATTTTTGGATGTCCGAATATGTTCAGAACGTAAGATATGCGCGTAAATGCAAACTTATGCACTTTTTGACGCTTTTAGTCCCTATTGATCAAATAAGCATATTTTCGCATATCGAACCCCTCAAAGCCTATTTCTAAGCTATGTAAAGGATATTTAGGGTATGTTTAGCTTATGATCAAGTTCTGAAATGTTCATTGCCATACGAATCGGCATAGTTTCGCAGTTTGACACAAATAGTCCCTGCGATCGAATAAACTTGTTTTCGACACACCAAACCCTCCAAAACTTATTTCTAAGTTATGTAAAGGTTATTTAAGGTATGTTAAGACTATGTCACTGTTCCGGAGTGTTTGTTGCATTAAACTAATTATGTTTACCCATCAGTTTGCGTATAACTTTCTAGAAAGTGATTAAAGCTTGAAATCGAACTAGAATCAAATCGTAAAATTCTCAAACACAAATACACAAATATTAACACCAAAACACATCATTTCATTGATAATTTATATTTTTTTACATCGTACATCGTTTACAAATGACAGTTGTCACAGTCTAAACTAGATTGATGGTGCATACGCATACCATATTCGTGACATGATCTATGTATAATTC
Source organism: Helianthus tuberosus (assembly GCA_030545235.1). Lineage (NCBI taxonomy): Eukaryota > Viridiplantae > Streptophyta > Magnoliopsida > Asterales > Asteraceae > Helianthus > Helianthus tuberosus. The sequence goes on along the minus strand of CM060394.1, from coordinate 112,167,336 downwards.
CTTTGTTTTAAACATACCAATTTGTACATGTATTTTCCCCAAAGTTTTGAAAACAGTAAAAATGTTTAAAAGTGACGACATGAACTCAATGTTTTGCATCTCGTGCGTCTAGCTTCACAAGCGTCCGCTACATGAATGTCGTAACCTATAGACGTTCTAAGTATGGTAATCACCTAACTTGTAAATCTCTAAGTACAAGTTACCATTTGGATTTAATGTGTCTTATTGTGTCTAACGTGTATATGTTTATTGTATCATTAGTGTATATATTTTACTATATATTTAATGTTATATTTGTTATATATATTTTTATCCCAAAAATATATACTTGTGTAAGTAGGATTTGAAAATGTTATATGTTAAAAATAATATATTTTTAACCTTTCCAAATATATCATACTTATATTGCTTTTCAAAAATAAATATAAGTAATTTGTTAAATAATATTTCTAGTATTATTTTTGGAATAAGTATACTTAGGGAAGTATACTTGTATTTTAAGTGTAATTACTTGTGTATTTGTATTAATTACCCAAAAATCATTTCTTTGATTTTTATTACTTTTTGGAATTTGATTTCTTAAAAATAATATATATTTTTTCATACTTTGTTAACTATATATATATATATACATATATATACATATAAATATATGGTTACTTGTCCAAATTTTGTAATTTTTCCATCACTTGTAGTAATTTTTATATAAGTCCATAAATATGTAATTTGTCCAGTAAGTCCAATATTTGTCCAAGTCTATAATTTTGTAGGAAATATATTTATATTAATATATATTTTTGTATTTATCCATGTATCCTTTTATAGGTAATTTTGTATACTTGTATCATTGAGTATTTCTTAAGTATTTATATGTGTATTTTGGTGGTATGCTCTGATGCGTGTTGTCGTGTATATGTTTTTAATTATATTTTTAGCCCTTTTTAACACTTTAGTCAAGTTTTAAATTTATAAAACACGATATTTTACTAACACTAAACACACATATGGGCAAGTGCACCCATCGTGAGCGTAGTATAGCGTTGGTAAGATACCGAGGTCGTCCAAGGACACAAGAGCTTTTAGTAATCAAAATTTAGAAAAAGGTTTAAAAATGAAAATAAAAACTAAAAATGCTGAAAATAAAAATAAAAATAAAAATAAAAACAGATAGACAAGATGAATCACTTGGATCCGACTCGCCTTTAGTGTGACCTTTGATTATTTCCTCACTTTTGCACTTTTTAAGAGATTATCTTAGTTACAGTAGTAGGCCCCTCTTTTGAAGGTGACGTTACCCTCAACCCAGTAGTTTGAGCCAGCAAGGATACAATCCTAAAGGGTTGGATTATTGGAAGATAATTAATTAAGTTATTAATGCGTAATGTGGTAGGCCCCTCTTTTGAAGGTGACGTTACCCTCGGCTAAGTTGTTTGAGTCAGCAGGGATATAATCCCAAGTAGCCGGGTTAATGTATTAATAGTAGTTTACATATGAGGGGATCAAGCGATTCGCACCCCCGCCATCGAATACCAGTTGGTATTGAAGGAGGTCCTACTAAGCTTGACCCAGGTCCTTGCAGGATCTATACACTGAACAAGGCAAGAACCTTACCAAACCATTCCCTTAACCCCCGACCAGGAAGCCAACATATCTCCATATAGACCATGGAGATATGAATGGTGTAAATCTTTTATTTAACGCCAAGACACCACGGACAAATGATAAGGAAGTTTCACCTTTAACATAAGAAACTAGTTATTAAAGTCATTAATACAAAACCAAATAACAAGTGCGAAAAGATTAAAAATAGATAGTATTACACTAAATGCTTGTCTTCACCAAGTGATGTAAGAGACTTAGGCAAACATGGCCTTTGATTGTCAAGAACTCTTACTATCAATCTTGGATCCCGAGACTACTACACACACTCTATGATGGATGATGGATGATGGATGATGGTGGTGGATGTGGGTTGTGATGGTGGTGGAGGGTGGGTGAAGTGTGAGAGAGGTGGTTTGTTAAGGGATGCCTTTGAAGTGAACCAAGAACCTCTATTTATAGCCTCCAAAGAAGCCCGGATATGGACCCGTGCCCGCTGGGCACGTCCTCGTGCCACCCATCTTTCTTTCTTCATTAATTGCAGTTTGTCTGCATTAGTTGACCACGCCCCCGTGTCCGCTGGGCACGGCCCCGTATGCAGAAGCGTATTTGTACTATCAAGATTTGCTCAGATTCTGCGAATCTTAGCGTTGACCACGGCCCCGTATCCGCTGGGCACGCCCCCGTGTTGGCAAATAGAAGCTTCTACAACTTTGTTTTTTCTGCAGACACTTGGGCACGCCCCCATGTGCGATGAGCACGGGGTGTGTTTAGCCTTCTGTTGTCTTGTTTTTGCTTGGGAATATGTTGTCGAGGGGTCGGGCATGCCACCTTCATTCCTTTTCTTGTACTTATGTTAGATTTAGCTGTATTTTTGCTTCTTTTGTTCATTTGAGCTCATTTAATCCCGAAAATACAAAAGGAAGACAAAAGCACACTTTTTCCAACATTAGTACTAAAAAAGGGTTAGTTTTATGCCTCATTTGATGTAATTTATATGTTGCATTTTACACACATCAAATACCCCCACACTTGAATCTTTGCTTGTCCTCAAGCAAAACTCTTTTATAATGTGGCTTACACACCTAAATGAAATGGGTAGAAGAGAAGGTTTTGGGCTTGTCTTTGAGTGTCGGGATTCCAAGATCTTTATTAGGTTTTATTTTTATGTTATTTACAATCCTATTCGTTATGATTTATTTAGAACATTTCATAAGAGAAATTACTTATTTGGGCATAACATGCCTCTTTAAAATTCCATTTATATACAAGTTCACATACCTCACTGGGGATCACTCAACACTCGGCCGAAGATGTATTTTCGTGAAACACTCGAGATCGGCATGGAACTTACTTCTACCATATGTTTTCCAAGCAATCAATCCTCCTCCTTTTTAACTATAAACCTTTGTAAATATCAATAGGACTTTGGGGAAGGGTTAGGCTTGGGTTAAAGGTAGGTGGTTTTGGGTTAGTGGTTAGTAGAAAATGGCGAAAAGCGTAAAAAGCGTCGGTTTTCGTAAAACTTTTTGTTTTTGTGACTTTTTATTCAAACGAAGCATTTTTCATACAAAGTTTCTTTTTGAGGAACTTGTTTGTTTATTGCTGGACTTCATCATCATTTTTTAAGGAATGTCACATGAAAAACCGAGCTTTTTACTAAAATAAAGTGTTTAAAATGAAAAAGGGTTTTGGTGGGTAAAGGGTGTTTGTTTTGTGGGTTTAGAAATGAAAAGGTTTAAGCTCAAAGGGGTTAACTAGGGGGATTTTGGGTAGGTGGTAAAAAAAAGAAAAATAATGGTGTTGAAATAAAAAGGGTTAGTCCTAATGCCTTCGTTATTTACTTACTTGGGTTTAAGTTGGTAAGGACCGGGAATGTATTGTCATGGCAAGTTCTAGAGTCGTAAGAAACCAAGCGGCTATTCCCACAAGAAACGAAAGATGAGCATTTAGTCTAAAGATGTGTATTTGTATGCTCAATTAAAGGCTCAAAACTCACTTTTTATGGGAATGGGTTTTTAATGTGATCATGTATATATAATCAAATTTTAACTAGATTTGTCATGCCATTTCATAATTTTCTTATGTTGGTTCTTTTTATCACGACGCTATCGGTTGTAAACTTGTAAAAATATAACCTTTTTTAGAACTTGTTATTCCCAACTTAAACCAAGACAAGTAAAAAAATGAAATTTTTTTGAAAAAATTTGGGGTGTTTAGCGGTTCCAATAGAGTTTTGTGTAAGGCTTGTAATTAGGACTTACAAAATTCAAGGTTTTAGCATCCCCCCCACACTTAAATTACACATTGTCCTCAATGTGTCCCAAAAATAAGTTTTTAGGTTGATTAAACATGTAAAAAGGTGTGTTAAACAAAAATTCTATGTTACTGGGCACCTGGACACGGGTCGTGGTGTCCGGGCACGGCCCCGTGTTCAGCTTGCCAGTAACAGAAAAGTAACAAAAAGTAACAGAAGGCTGGGCACGGGGGCGTGTTCAGTGAATACGCCCCGTGTCCAGTTACCTAAACTAGGCGTTTTTCTGCAGATCCTTGAGCACGGGGCCGTGTTGACTGGGCACGACCCGTGCTGAACTTGCTGTAATGAAGAAAAATCGTCGGGAGGCTCTGTTTTTGTGCATGGGGTGTTGGTGAAAGTCTCCCTTAGTATCCTTCACCATCTTGAGTGTGTTTTACCCATTACAACATCATCCAAACACCAAAAAAATTTAAAAGCATCATTCATTCAATAGAGAGAGTTACATAAGGTCCTAATAAACTTAGATAAGTAGGTCAAAAAACACAAGAAATCTAAAACCGTAAAGAAGTTCTAGCCTATAGTTTATTTTAAAAGCAAAATTTCCGACAAAGATAATTTTCTCGGTTGAATGAGGTTTGAAGAACTTCTCCTCCGGGCATGGTCCCTCACACGTCGTTGAGCCATTCTTCTATCTCCTGAGGGAGAAGAAAAGCGAGCTCATTGGCATCATCATTTTGAGGGGGTGTAACTTCCACCGGAACTTCTTGCAAGTTGTCAAGAGGAGGTTCCGCGGGGATGTCATCCCACCTGGTGGGATTATTGATTCCAAGTGCTAAGTTCCAATCCTCTTGGGGAAGAATTGGTTCCATGGGAGGTGTCACAAGACAGTTCAACCTCTGGTGCAAGAGGTTGATTTCTTGGAAACTATTTTCCAGCCCCACCGTAAGATAATTTATACGGTCGATTAGGACCTCTTCTACGGATGTCATTTCGTCGGGAGCTTCTCGTAGTGCCATCACATAGCATACAAGAGTTGCTTCGATTGAAGGCCTTCGTTCCCTTCGACTGTTTCTGGAATGTGCTAAAGAGGTTCCACTGTTTTGGCTAGACATTCTATGAAAACAAACCGAAAAGAGTTCATTTTAGTGTAACAACACCTCGTACACGGCCCCGTGCTCACTGAACACGGCCCCGTGTTCAGTTTTCTGCAGATTTTTGGAACAAGGAATCTTGGAGCTTTAAATTATTGTTCTTATTTTTAAGCATTTTTTAGCAGAAATAACTTAAAACAGTGTTGTAAAACTTTTTTAAACAAGATTCCTTGAATAAAAATTTAACAAATACCACAATAAAGCTTGAAACCATGGTGATTTCAAGCTCTAATGGAGGCGTTGAAGGAAAAAAGAAGAAGAAGGTAATGGACAAAAGTAGAAAAGACAAGATGGTTGTTGGGAACATTCTTTAGAATATACCTAGTATGGTATGTGTGAAGATCCCACCAAATCTCTGTCTTTGGAATGGTCCAAATGTGCAGGAATCTTGCTGCATTTATAGAAAACGACAGCAGGCTGGTCACGGCACCGTGTCGGCTGGGCACGGCCCCGTGTGCATACAAGATTCTGACACTTTTTGTCCGTATTCTGACCGAAAGTCAGACGGGAATCTTTTGGTGGACACGGGGGCGTGCTGACCTGGACACGGCCCCGTGCCTAGAGGCTATTTATGAAGTTTTATCTATTTTTAAGGAATTTATCCAGATCGGGTGGTTCCTTACTGGATGGAACAACACCGAAGCGCCTGAGATACCTAAGTTGCCCTAGATTTAGACGAGAACGCAAGAGGTTATTGGAAAGGGTGATTCCTATGCTAAATGTAGGTGGACAAGTCAAACCCTTATCCGGGCTCTCGTTAAAGAAGGTGTATGTCGAATCACTCAGGTCTATGTATGCATCGACGGAAATCGATGGGGAGTCCTTCACGGCACAATCGACACAGGGACGACTATCGCTCAAGTCTTCGCAAGAGTTAGAGGTGATATCGGGAGCGACGATGTTGTTATTATTCGAATGCGGTCTCACTAGTTCTTCTTGATCGTCGTCTTGAGATGAATTTATCATATCCATCTCAAGTTCTTTTATCCATCGGAGAACTAGTTCTTCTAGTTGAAAAAATTCTTCAAGAAGCATTTCATCTAGAAGGGATGATTGAGAGCATTCGAGGGAGAGATATGGATAATTTTTACTTTCGCCCCTTTTAAGGCTACATGAAAACAATGGGTCCATATAGTGGGGAGTATAATTTAGAAAATAGCATTTTAATTCTTCATGATTTCCATCACATAATTGACACCACGTACCATAAGAGAAGTGAAAGTAAAAATTATCAGTATCACTCATGATTGCGTCAGAAATTACCAGCTGTCGGGATCTTACGGCTCTGTTTACATTATCTGATACTTGGGCACGGGGCGTGTTCATTGGGCACGACCCCGTGTTCAGCTTACTGTCTGACTTAAAACAGGATTGCCAGTACCAAAGATTGGGCACGGGGCCGTGTTCAGTGGTCACAGCCCGTGCTGAGCTCTACAGAAGCTGAAAATCTAAAACAAATCCTAAAAAAAACAGAAAAATAAGAAAAACCATTAGGCCGTTGATTCCTAACTTTCTTAAAATCCTTGTGTCCCTCACAACTGTGCCAAAAACTTGATGCGTGTTGTCGTGTATATGTTTTTAATTATATTTTTAGCCATTTTTAACACTTTAGTCAAGTTTTAAATTTATTAAACACGATATTTTACTAACACTAAACACACATATGGGCAAGTGCACCCATCGTGAGCGTAGTATAGCGTTGGTAAGATACCGAGGTCGTCCAAGGACACAAGAGCTTTTAGTACCGGTTTATCCTCAACGTCTAATCAAATCAAAATTTAGAAAAAGGTTTAAAAATGAAAAAAAAAATTAAAATGCTGAAAATAAAAATAAAAACATATAGACAAGATGAATAACTTGGACCCGACTCTCCTTTAGTGTAACCTTTGATTATTTCCGCACTTTTGCACTTTTTAAGAGATTATCTTAGTTTTAGTAGTAGGCCCCTCTTTTGAAGGTGACGTTACCCTCAACCCAGTAGTTTGAGTCGGCAAGGATATAATCCTAAGGGGTTGGATTATTGGAAGATAATTAATTAAGTTATTAATGCGTAATGTGGTAGGCCCCTCTTTTGAAGGTGACGTTACCCTCGGCTAAGTGGTTTGAGTCAGCAGGGAAACAATCCAAAGTAGCCGGGTTAATGTATTAAGAGTAGTTTACATATGACAGGATCAAGCCATTCGCACCCCTACCATCCAATACTAGTGGGTATTGAAGGAGGTCCTACTAAGCTTGACCCAGGTCCTTGCAGAATCTATACACTGAACAAGGCAAGAACCTTACCAAACCATTCCCTTAACCCCCAACCAGGTAGCCAACATATGTCCATATAGACCGCGGAGATATGAAGGGTGTAAATCTTTTATTTTATATAGACAGTAAAATAACGCCAAGATACCACAGACAAATGATAAGGAAGTTTCACCTTCGACATAAGAAACTAATTTTTAAAGTCATTAATACAAAACTAAATAAAAGGTGTGAAAAGATTAAAAATAAAAAGTATTACACTAAATGCTTGTTTTCACCAAGTGATGTAAGAGACTTAGGCAAATATGGCCTTTGATTGTTAAGAGCTCTTGCTATCAATCTTGGATCCCGAAACTACTACACACACTCTATGATGGATGTTGGATGATGGTGGTGGATGTGGGTTGTGATGGTGGTGAAGGGTGGGTGAAGTGTGAGAGAGGTGGTTTGTCAAGGGATGCCTTTGAAGTTAACCAAGCACCTCTATTTATAGCCTGCACAGAAGCCCGGACATGGCCCCGTGCCCGCTGGGCACAACCTCGTGTCCACCCATCTTCTCTTTCTTCATTAATTGCAGTTTGTCTGCATTAGTTAACCACGCCCTCGTGTCCGCCGGGCACGGCCCCGTGTGCAGAAGCGTATCTGTACTATCAAGATTTGCTCAGATTCTGCGAATCTTAGCGTTGACCACGGCCCCGTGTCCACTGGGCACGCCCCCGTGTTGGGAAATAGAAGCTTCTACAACTTTGTCTTTTCTGCAGACACTTGGGCACGCCCCCATGTCCGATGGGCACAGGGCGTGTTCAGACTTCTGTTGTCTTGTTTTTGCTTTGGAAGATGCTGTCGAGGGGTCGGGCATGCCACGTTCATTCCTTTTCTTGTACTTTTGTTAGATTTAGCTGTATTTTTGCTTCTTTTGTTCATTTGAGCTCATTTAATCCTGAAAATACAAAAGGAAGACAAAAGCACACTTTTTCCAACATTAGTACTAAAAAAGGGTTAGTTTTATGCCTTATTTGATATAATTTATATGTTGCATTTTACACACATCAGCTCCTTTGGAGTATTTAATGTATTTTTCAAGTTCATATCATCACTAATACATATAATACACGTAATATACACTTAGCACATAATTTTTGTGACCACTAACTATATATATTTTTCCCTAAAAATATACATACTTTATATTGTTTTTATACTTGAAGAAAACCTTATTTCTTACTTGTAATTTTTGTATAAAATTAGGAAAGCTTAGTAAATATTTTTAGGTGAATGTTTGGGGAATAAGTTTCACCAAAACTTATATTTTTTCTAGGTGTCTATAAAATTTTGAAATAGTTTCCCCTAAAAATGTAGGTTTCCCATGTTTTTAAAACATGTTTTTATTTTCTTTTCATCATGATAAATCTTATGATGAACTTGATTTTTGTTAAAAATGTGTAGTCTTTTACATCTACACTTTACATACATGAATCTTCCAAAAATAAGTGTTCTTGTTAGATTTTAACAAACTTTTGATGAAACTTTAGTTTACTAAATAAACCATCCCTAAGATTTAGGGTTTTAAAACCATGAAAAAGTTATTCTAGAACCATTTTCATGTTCATTTTGAAGATCTTTATGTTCATCATCAAGTTTCATCATGGATCTTTCAAGATCCATGCTTAAACTTGTTAGATCTAAGCTTCTAACAAGCTTACACATAATGGATCTAACAAAAAACACAAGATTCAACATTCAAAACTTCATCACATACATCAAACAACTTCAAAACAACTTGTTTTCACTTAGATTATGTTAGATCTTCATGTTACCATCTTTAAAAGTTTATGTTCTTTGAAGGTGTAACTTGTACATAAGCTTAACATGATGTAAAATAGATATTATGCTCTAGTGGCTAGGGAAGTGGCAAGAACAAGAACAAGATGAAGAATGAAGAAAATAGTTGGATAAAAGCTCCTCAAGGTGGTCCTTCAACTTCCTTTGCTCCAAGCTTTCTTAGATCATCTTCTTACACCCTTGAATCACCTTAGATGTTCTTAAAAGTGGCAAGAAAATGGTGGTAGTAGTGGAGGTGGTTGTGGCCGTAGGTGGAGAAGAGAGAAGAGATGAAAGATGGTGAAAATTTGAATGAAGTTATGAAGGAAATGAACTTAAGGTTAATTCTTATAATCATCCAACAACTCTTTACCCATTAGTTCTCTTGTCCCATATCTAAGCCACAATGGAAATATTTTAATGGAAAAGGGAGTAGGTCCATCTTGGGGCCGGTTGGAGATAAGGGGGGGTTAAGCGTAAGTTTTTGGTAGTTGAGGGTAGAAGATGTAATTTAGAAGGTTAAATGGAAGGTTAAGTATGTTTATGTGTTTTGATGATTTTTAAGCTGTTTTATCACCATAACTAGCTTTAAATTATAAAAACAATGCTACTAGTCTATTTTTGGTGTTTTGGGTAGTGTCCAGTTAATCGTTCGGTTATCGGTTCGTTAAAGTGCTAAATTGTGAATTTTACAAGGTATGAAGTACCTTTTGTGGCAGTTTTCATTCCCGACACTTTACAAGTTATCCTAGACATTTAAATCTTAATTATGTATGTTATTTTAGTGTTAAATTGCTGTTTTTGCTGAATTTATGAAGAATTCTGCATTTAAAGTGCATTTCGGGTACTTATTAGTGCCTGTTTTAGCTTTCGGAAAGTGTTTATGTTAACCTTTGTTCACCTACTTAGTTTTCAATGTATTTTTGATGTTGGACCTACTTCTAAGTCCTAAATCTATTGTTTAGTTGTATTCTACAGTCATGCCGTCGCAGCTTGTCTAACCGGTAAGCTTACTAAACATTTTGACGCAATGCTTAAAGTATTGTATAAAATGACAGTTAATATATGAAACATGAATGAATTCAATTGCATAACAATTAAGCATGAAATGTTGACGTATAATCACATAAATGCAGGAAATAAATAATTATTAAAATAGTATGGGAATTACTGGTTTTGTGCCAGTTGTCATAGTCTCCCCCCGTTAAATGAATTTCGTCCTGAAATTCATGCTGAGTTGACGCTCGCAGGAGCTTCCTCGAACAAGTGGGGGTACTTGGCTTTAAACTGATCCTCGCATTCCTAAGTATACTCGGGCCCGTGTTTAGAGTTCCAACGTACCTTAAACAGTTTTATACGCCTTCTCCTCATTTTCTGGACTTTCCAGTCCATCACCTCAATAGGTTCTTCCATGAATCGGAGCTTGTCGTCAATATGAACTTCATTCGCAGGGATGAAAACGGTTTCCTGGGTTGGACTCTTTTTAAGGTTCGACACATGGAACGTATCATGTACACCATTTAGTTCCTCCGGTAACTTCAACTTGTACGCTACGGTACCAATTTTCTCCAAAATCTTGAATGGACCAATATATCGTGGATTCAACTTTCCATGTTTCCCGAACCTTGCTACACCCTTCCAAGGAGAGACCTTCAACAATATCATGTCTCCTACCTCGAAAGATAACGGTTTTTCTTCTTCAATCGGCGTAGCTCTTCTATCGATCATGAGCCACCTTGATACGGTCTCGGATCTGAAAGATCATGTCAGTCATTTCTTGGAATAGTTCGGGACCAATTAGCTGTCTGTCTCCAGCTTCCGCCCAACACAGCGGTGAGCAATATTTGTGACCATACAGAGCTTCGAAGGGTGCAGCTTTTATGCTCGTGTGATAGCTGTTATTATAGGAGAACTCCACCAAGGGTAGGTGAGTATCCCAGCTGCCGCCTAAATCCATAACACACGCACGGAACATGTCTTCCAGGGTTTGTATGGTCCGTTCGATCTGGCCATCGGTTTGTGGATGGAAGGCCATACTTAAATCCAGTTGAGATCCAAAGGCCTCCTGAAAAGATTGCCAGATCCTCGATACAAAGCATCCATCTCTGTTGGAAAATATTGAAGTAGGCACTCCATGACGTGCCATAATTTCCTTTAGGTACAATTCGGCAAGCTTTCCGTACGATCCTTTTCTTTTATCGGCAGGAAGTGTGCAAACTTGGTCAAATGATCAACTATCACCCATATTATATCGTGTCCTCTAGGGGTCTTGGGAAATTTCGTTATTAAATCCATCGATATTTGTTCCCACTTCCATACGGGTATCTCTGTTTGTTGCAACAGGCCTGATGGTCAAGCACTTTCCAACATAAGTAGCAACATCAATCTTGAGATTCGGCCACCAATAATATTCCTTCAAGTCTTGATACATCTTGTCCGATCCTGGGTGGACCGAGTATCTTGACTTGTGGGCTTCATCAAAGATAACTTCCCGAATACCACTCTGCCAAAGAGCGGGACCCAAATGCGTCCCATGAAGTATAAAGTTCCTTCCTTGTTTGGCATCAACTGTTTCGCGTAGTAAGGTTCTCTTCCTTTATCGCTTCTTGTTGGGCGTCGTGAATACGCGTAGTAAGATCCGTCCGAGTTGTCTTTTCCAAAGCTCGAACTCGTAAAGTTTTAACCCTTTCCTTTCGACCCAAGGAGACTGCTACCACATTCTCCTTTCCAGGATGGTACTTAATCTCACAGTCATAATCATTCAGCAACTCAACCCATCGTTGCTGACGCATATTTAATTCCTTCTAATTAAATATGTGCTGCAAACTCTTGTGGTCTGTGAAGATAGTACACCGACATACAGATAATGCCACCAGATCTTCAAAGCAAACACCACCGCACCTAATTCAAGGTCATGGGTGGTATAATTCTTTTCATGAACCTTCAAGTATCGCGATGCATATGCAGTGACCTTCTATCATTGCATAAGCACGCAGCCCAAACCTTGAGGCAAAGCATCACAGTACACCACAAAATCTTCGGTGCCTTCAGTCAAATTTTTTATCCTTCTGTGTAACGGAAGTTAGCGGTTGAGCAATTTTGGAAAAATTCTCAATAAATCTTCGATAGTAGCCTGCTAATCCCAGAAACTGCCGTACTTCAGTCGGAGTTTTGGACGCTTCCCAATTCTTGATTGCTTCAATCTTTGACGGGTCTACATGAATACCATTCTCGTTCACAACATGACCAAGGAACTATACCTCGAAAATCCAAAATTCGCATTTTGATAACTTCGCGTAAAGTTTTTCCTTCTTTAGTAGTTCCAGAATGGTTCTCAGATGTTGCTCATGCTCTTCTTTCGTTCGCGAATATATTAAGATATCGTCGATAAATAAAATCACAAATTTATCGAGAGATGGTTTGCATATGCAATTCATTAAATCCATAAACACTGCCGGTGCATTTGTCAAACCAAACGGCATAACTAGAAACTCGTAGTTCCCATACCGAGTCCTGAACGTTGTCTTTGATATGCTCTCCTCCTGAATTCTCAACTGATGATATCCAAATCGAAAGTCAATCTTGGAGTAATAGGTCGATCCTTGCAACTGGTCGAATAAGTCGTCAATCCTCGGTAGTGGATACCGATTCTTGATAGTGATCTTATTCAAATCTCTGTAATCAATGCACATCCATAAGGTTCCATCTTTTTTTCTTCACGAACAACACTGGAGCGCCCCAAGGCGAGAAGCTCGGCCTTATGAATCCTTTATCCAATAAATCTTGGAGTTGCGTAGATAATTCTTGCATTTCGGATGGCGCAAGTCGATACGGTGCCTTGGCCACAGGAGCGACACCTAGAACCAAGTCAATGTGGAATTCGACTTGTCTCTGCGGAGGTAATTCCGGCAAGTCTTCGGGGAAGACTTCAGGGAAATCCTTCATTACCGGGATATCTTTAAGCTTTGGCTCCCCAACCTTCTTATCTACTACATGTGCCAAAAAGGTAACACATCCTTTTCGCAAGCATTTTTGTGCCTTCATACAGTTGATGATCCGCAGGGGCGTGCCTCACTTCTCTCCATGCACTATGAGTGTTTCATCATTCGCAAGAGGGATGTGAATGATCTTCTGGTGACAAACGACCTCGGCTCGATTCTTGGATAGCCAATCCATGCCTACTACAACATCAAAACTCCCCAACTGGATAGGTAACAGATCAATATCAAATTTCCATTCTCCAAGTTCCAACGAACATCCTTTAACAACTTCCCCCGATTCGATTCGTTAAGTTTACCATCGGCTAATTCTCTTTTTTTTTTTGGGTAAAGGTTTCACCCTGGTAAATTTTATATCACAACAAAACCAACGAAAAACAAGTGGTAGACAAAAACGCTCACCAGTTCAAATGCCCGACTTGCCGGGAATATGGAAAAACAAGTGGTGGACAAAAACACTCACCAGCTCACCATCGGCTAATTCTATGGAATAAGGAATATCTTATCTACTAGATTTAACCCCAAGCATTCCTTTTTAATTCCACAGACATGAAACTAAAATCGACATTAGAGTCAATTAGTATGGATGCAAAGTGATTGTTAACGAGAAACGTACCAGTGACCACATTAGGGTCTTCGCGGGCGTTCCTTGCTCCTATGACAAATGTTTGGGCTTGAGCGTTGTTCTCCTTCGGGCAATCTTTCTTGTAGTGCTCCTTACTACCACATCCAAATCATCCTTGGTTACGTCTATTCCCATTTTCATTTCGATTACCAGTGCCATTACCATTTCCATTACCATGGCCAGCACCGTTACCATTACGATTCCCATTACCATTTCCACCTCCATTTCCTTTTCCCCAACAATCTTCTGTACGATGACCCTGTTTACCACATTTTTCACAGTTCGGCCCACGACAACCACCCAGATGGTGATACTCGCACTTATCACACTTGGGCAGGTTGCCCAAATACTTCTTAACTCCAGTTTCGTTTGTAGCAGCAAACGTCTTCGCCTCACGAGGCGGATTTGAGTCACGTTTCTTGTTGTTATGGGAGTTCTTGTTGTTTTTGCAGGTTGCTTGATTAAGGCTCGAGTGTTTCCTCTTCTTATCCTTAGATGACTTAGCATGTGTTTCCAATTTCTCAGTTATCTTCAGTGATAACTTTTTCATCCTAACAGCATCTTCAGTAAGGCTGACAGCCAGAGTTACAGCCTGAGTAATGGTGGCAGGGTTTGCTGCAGTCACCATGCTACGAATCTCTGGAGCCAATCCCCAAATGTAGCGCTCGATGCGCTTAAATTCAGGAGTCAAAAGGTAGGGGGATCACGCTCGAGAGATCACGGAACCTTTGAGTGTACCCTACAATATCTAGATCAACTGTGACACCCCAGGAAAACCAGTAAACCACGCAACTTAACTAGCTTCCTCAGTAACCGCATGCTAAATTTCGGGACGGAATTTCTTTCAAGTTGGGGATAATGTGACAAGTCGAGTTTCCAAGATTCCATCTTCGCATTAATTGCACGTTAATTGTTTACGTTATTTGTTTCACAACTGTATTTGCAAAACTTGTTTGCTTTGTAATTGTACATACTGGATTATGCTTGGGTTATGGTGTTTCTGTTTGATTAATGAATGTTAGAAACTTATTAACTGTTTGAATTCATAAACCTACAATCAACGAAACCTTGTGAGCCACACACACACACACCACGACAAAACGTATGGAGTTTCGTCAACACCCTCACGAAACCTTGGGGTTTCGTCATTCTTCTTTCGACGAAACTAGAGAGTTTCGCCATAGTGGGCTTCGGCCCAAGTAAAGCCCAATCGAGATGACAGTTACGCTATATAATGCACACACCACCATTCGTGAAACCTTAGGCTTCTATCTCGAAACAACTTGACGGCAACCATCCTCTCTCTCTCTAGAAGTTCTTGCTTAACCCATCTCACATCCGGTTAGTTTTATGATAACCCGAATCGATCAAATTTTTAGATTGTTTGTGTAAATGATTGTTATCATAACTTGATTTCATTGACTGATTTATGATGATTGTCACGATGTGTATGTACATAGGGATTTAGTTGTTTGATGAGAAGGATACTTGTAATGGTGGATTCGATAACCTGCTATGAGATGCTTAGATGATGAAATGATAAATAGTAGGGTTGATATTCGGTTGTTAATCCGTAAGACTAGATCAGATGTTTGAGATTTGTATTTGCTTATGTACATAGTTCATACTCTGTTGATGTTTGTACATCATGATGACACTTATTTAGAATGGATAAATGAATATGTGTTATAGTCTTGTATATGCTAATAATCTGGTAGCAATCCGTGGCTAGGTTTGATGTTGATGATAAATTGTTACGATGAAATTAGGGTTTTTCTATGTTTGAAACTATTACGCGACGTAACAGTTGCTTGTCGACGAAACACATGTCGACGAAACCTGAGAGTTTCGTCGATGGGGATTACGACGAAACATGGGAGTTTCGTGAAAGGGGTCAACTGATTGTGTGCACGTGCAAACTATAGGCCTTGATTGAATTAATTGTGCACAAGTAATTAAGCATACCGAGCAAACCGAGGTGAGTTCACACTTTCTACAAGGCATGGGATTCCAAAGGGTTGGGAATGGGTTAAAGAACTAAAACGGAAACTACATATTCTCCTTGGGTAGGATATGTACAACCATCCTCCATGGGTAGGATGCCAAGAGTTAAACCTCTCGTATTCTCCTTGGGTAGGATACGTACGTACGTTCGTCCTCCTTGGGTAGGACAACAAGATTAAACATACTGGACCAAAACTCTATCATAAGTCCCTCATTTTATATCGACTTAACCGTCGAGGCCGATGGCGAGCGGGTCATTAGTTAATAGCGCTATTAGGTTTAACAAACCTCACACCGTGCCGGTAGGATGGGCGTGTACTAATGGAGTAAGGCAAAGGGTCGATGATCATAGACATTGACTTAGGGCACAACTTACTTTCGTTAGTAGTCGATATGGTATGGTCTGGTAATTCACATGGGAAGCCCCCACTAATCATTGCGAAGGTTTGGGAAATAGGGTTACTGATTAAAACGTGGTGTACAAAACGAGCTTACAATTATTGAAACGAAATCAAAACCTAATCAACCAACTGTGAACTCGCTCAACTTTGTTGTTGACTCGTTGTTACATGCCTTGCAGGTCGTTAGGTACTCATGGAGCTTGCACGGGGAGGCGTGGTCGTTGTGGGACATGGATTGTCAGATACCATGTCAAACATTTGATACATTTGAACTTTTGTTTTTGTTTTAAACATTATGCTTCCACTGATTACTTAGACTATGTTTTGTTAGACACCAATTATATTGTGTTTGGGTTTTACATTTATTTATACGCTATGTTCAATATGATTGGTGGCTTGATCCTGGTCAGTCACGCCTCCAAGCGGTGATACTCCGCATGTGGATTTTGGGGGTGTGATTGATTAGTATCAGAGCCATTGGTTATACTGAACTTGGTTTTAAAAAGGGGAAAAAGTTTTTGTTAAAACCAGACTATAACCTGTACAGTGCTCAACGATCCACAACGACGCTTCGCTTCACGTGCAAGGCTCAACACTATAGGTGATATGATTTGTGTTTATATTGCTACTTGGTAGTTACATAGTACATTGTTCATGGTATGCTTAGATGAACGTAACAACTATTGTTTGAAAACACGTGTGTGCTTACTCTCTTCTGTCATCGCACTTTCGCGAACCCCTCTCACTCATGTTTCCTTTGATATGAAGATCATGAGTGGACGTATCAACATGACTCAAGCCCAGCTGACGGCTTTAATCAATGAACAAGTTACTGCAGCACTCGCATCCGCTCAGGCAGGAGGTATAACATGCCATTGCAACTTACCCTAGGATCTTTAGATCCTACTCTCGTAAACCAACACTTATGCTTAACATTGTTTCTTCTTACACACACGACAGGTCAACATGCTCAGCCTCCTGCATGTACCTTCAAAACTTTTATGGACTGTCGACCTACTTCTTTCAGTGGCACTAAAGGAGCGGTAGGCCTCCTCCACTGGTTTGAGAAGCTCGAATCGGTCTTCGAGATGTGTGAATGCCCTGAAGATCATAGGGTGAAATATGCTACTGAAACACTCGCAGGTGCTGCGTTAACCTAGTGGAAAGCACAGGTTCAACTGCTAGGGGTGGCGGTTGCTAATGCCACCCCATGGAACGGTTTCAAAGAACTGATCAAAGAAGAGTACTTTAGTCGTGACGACATCCACAAGCTAGAGGTAGAATTTTTCAATCTGAAGATGACGGGGTCTGAAATCGAGGCATACACAAAGAGGTCGAACGAATTAGCTATCCTGTGTCCCACCATGGTGGATCCTCCTATCAAGCGTATCGAGTTGTACCTTAAGGGTTTGGTGCCAGAAATTCAAAGCCACGTGACCTCAGCTAATCTTGGCACCATTCAGCAAATCATCAAGTTGTCTCATCGTCCCACTGATCAGGCAGTTGAGCAGAACAAGCTGCCCAAGCGAATTAGCACTACTACTACTGATGCTCCCAGTGATAACAAGCGTAAATGGGATGGGATCTCAAGCAAGGGTTCGACATCAGCTCAGTCTCAGGCTTAACAACGAAAGACAGACGATTTCAAGAGTCCCGGTCAGCAATCTTCAGGGGGTCAAGATCAGGGTCAGGGTGGATACAGGGGAAATCACCCAAAGTGCAATAGATGCAACAGACACCACAGTGGTCTGTGCAACAAGGGTCGTTGTCAGAGGTGTCTTAAGATGGGCCATGAAGCCAAGGATTGCAGGAGCGCGCAACCTGCGAATCAGAATCGTCAACAGCAACAACAAGTTCCACAGAATCAGCCGCAGCAACAGCATGGTAACAGGGGATGCTTTCAATGTGGTGCTGAAGGTTACTTCAAAAGAAACCGCCCCCAGTTGAACCAGAATCAGAATAATAACAACAATCAGGGAAACGGAAACAACAATGGGGGTAACAACGGGGAAAACAATGGAAACAATAGCGCCCGGGGCCGTGCGTTCGTGATTGGCCAGGGTGATGCAAGGAATGATCCCAATGTCGTGATGGGTAAGTTTCTACTGGATGACTTTTATGTTAGTGTTTTATTTGATTCGGGTGCCGATACCAGTTATGTGTCTCTAAAAGTTAGTCAAATGCTTAAACGTACCCCAACACTTTTGAACACCAAGCACATGGTAGACCTAGCAAATGGTAAAAGACTTGAAGCCACACACATAGTTAGGGGTTGTAATCTCATCTTAATTGGTCAAACCTTTTCTATAGACCTCATTCCTATCATTTTAGGTAGTTTCGACATTGTTATTGGTATGGATTGGTTATCGCAACATCGAGCAGAGATCCTGTGCAAGGAGAAGGTCGTCCGCATTCCTCGTCCAGATGGGGAACCTTTAGTGATTCATGGTGACAAGAGTGGTGCCGTGGTGGGCATCATTTCTTTTCTTAAGGCCCAAAAGTGTTTGCGAAAGGGCCATACTACTATCCTAGCCCTCGTTTCTAATGCATCCTCGAAAGAAAAGAAGATTGAAGATTTTCTGATCGTACGTGACTTTCCTGAGGTATTCCCTGAGGAATTACCTGGTCTTCCGCCTCATCGACAAGTCGAGTTTCAAATTGAGCTAGCTCCTGGAGCAGCGCCCATAGCTCGTGCACCTTATCGTCTAGCTCCATCTGAACTGGAAGAACTATCTGCATAGTTATAAGAACTCTTGGAAAAGGGTTTCATACGTCCTAGCTCTTCGCCTTGGGGAGCTCTAGTATTATATGTGAAGAAGAAAGATGGTACCTTCCGAATGTGTATTGACTACCGCGAACTCAACAAGGTGACCATAAAGAATCGCTATCCACTTCCACGCATTGATGACTTGTTCGATCAGCTGCAAGGGTCGAGCTACTATTTGAAGATTGACCTGAGGTCAGGCTACCATCAACTGAGAGTCCGAGATGAGGATATCTCTAAAACAGCATTCAGAACTCGTTACGACCATTACGAGTTTCTGGTTATGCCTTTCGGATTGATGAATGCACCAGCGGTCTTCATGGATCTTATGAACAGAGTGTGCAAGCCCTACCTGGATAAGTTTGTTATTGTATTCATCGACGACATCCTGATCTATTCTAAGAGTCAGGAGGAACACGAGCATCATATACGGCTTATTTTAGAACTCCTTCGGACAGAACAATTGTATGCCAAGTTTTTGGAATGCGACTTTTGGCTTCGTGAAGTCCACTTTTTAGGCCACGTGGTAAACAAGGATGGGATTCATGTTGATCCATCCAAGGTAGACTCGATCAAGAACTGGCCTGCACCCCGCACACCAATAGAAATCTGCCAATTCTTGGGTTTGGCGGGCTACTACCGAAGGTTCATCAAGGATTTCTCCAAGATTGCGCAACCTCTCACTGAACTAACTCAGAAAGGTGTCGCCTATCGTTGGGGTAATGCACAGGAATCAGCATTTCAGCACTTAAAAGATAGACTTTGTAGCGCACTTATTCTCTCATTGCCAGAGGGCACAGACGATTTCGTGGTTTATTGTGATGCGTCAATTCAGGGTCTTGGGTGTGTGTTGATGCAACGGGATAAAGTCATTACTTATGCATCACACCAACTTAAAGTTCACGAAAGGAATTATACTACACACGATCTGGAGCTGGGAGCTGTTGTTTTCGCACTCAAGATATGGAGACATTACCTGTACGGTACCAAGTGCACCATTTACACCGATCACAGGAGTCTCGAGCATATCTTCAAACAGAAGGAGTTAAACATGCAACAACGTCGATGGGTCGAACTCTTGAATGATTACGAATGTGCGATCAAGTACCATCCGGGAAAGGCCAATGTTGTGGCCGATGCCCTCAGTCGAAAGGACACTACGCCTAAGCGCGTGCGAGCATTACAACTTACCATCCAATCTAGTCTTCCTACTCAGATACGGGATGCTCAGGTTGAAGCATTGAAAGCAGAGAACATTAGGGCGGAGTCCCTACGTGGGTCAAGGAAACGATTAGAACAAAAGGAAGACGGCGCTTACTACGTTATAGGGTGCATTTGGGTCCCACACTATGGAAACTTACGCTAGCTGGTGATGGATGAAGCATATAAGTCTCGCTACTCAGTACATCCTGGTTCGGATAAGATGTACCACGACTTGAAGACTACGTACTGGTGGCTTAGCATGAAAGCCCACATAGCAACCTACGTCAGTAAATGTTTGACTTGTGCGAGAGTCAAGAGCGAATATCAGAAACCATCGGGCCTACTCCAACAACCAGAGATACCACAATGGAAATGGGAACAAATTTCCATGGATTTTGTTACTGGCCTGCCTAGATCTCAACGTGGAAATGATACTATTTAGGTGATAGTGGATCGATTGACTAAGTCTGCACACTTTTTGGCCATCAAAGAAACAGACAAGTTCTCTACTCTAGCAGACATTTATTTAAAGGAAGTGGTTTCGAGGCACGGGGTGCCAACCTCCATTATTTCCGATCGTGATGCGCGTTTTACTTCTGAACTGTGGCAAGCAATGCACAAGTCCTTTGGCTCACGTTTAGACATGGCACCGCTTATCATCCACAAACGGATGGGAAGTCTGAATGCACCATCCAAACCCTTGAAGATATGCTTAGGGCCTGTGTGATTGATTTTCGTAACGGCTGGGAAAAACATCTCCCATTAGTGGAGTTTTCGTATAATAACAGCTACCACACCAGCATCCAAGCCGCTCCGTTTGAGGCATTGTACGGACGTAAATGCCGATCACCTCTTTGCTGGGCAGAAGTTGGTGACAGCCAGATCACGGGTCCAGAACTTGTAGTAGACACAACGGAAAGGATTGTACAAATACGACAACGAATGGCGACAGCTCATGACTGTCAGAAAAGCTACGCCGATAAGCGTAGGAAACCACTCGAGTTCCAGGTTGGGGATCGAGTGCTACTCAAAGTCTCACCTTGGAAAGGTGTAGTCCGTTTTGGCAAACGAGGCAAACTTAACCCGCGATACGTTGGACCTTTCGAAATCATAGAGAAAATAGGCAAAGTGGCCTACAAACTGAACCTACCCACATAACTCAGTGGAGTTCACAACGTATTTCACGTGTCAAATCTGAAGAAGTGTCTGTCAGATGAGACCCTCATAGTTCCTCTGAAGGAGCTCACTATCGACGATCAGTTGCGATTCGTCGAGGAACCAGTTGAAATCACAGACCGAGACGTTAAGGTTCTCAAGCATACCATAATACCTCTTGTTCGAGTTCGTTGGAACTCCCGTCGTGGCCCAGAGTTCACCTGTGAACGAGAAGACCAAAGGTAACTCAAGTATCCCCAGTTGTTCGAGAGCAATGCAACTACTACAGAGGCTGAAGTTACTACGGAATTTCGGGACGAAATTCCAAATCAACGGGTGAATGATGTGACACCCCAGGAAAACCAGTAAACCACGCAACTTAACTAGCTTCCTCAGTAACCGCATGCTAAATTTCGGGACGAAATTTCTTTCAAGTTGGGGATAATGTGACAACTCGAGTTTCCAAGATTCCATCTTCACATTAATTGCACGTTAATTGTTTACGTTATTTGTTTCACAAATGTATTTGCAAAACTTGTTTGCTTTGTAATTGTACATACTGGATTATGCTTGAGTTATGGTGTTTCTGTTTGATTAATGAATGTTAGAAACTTATTAACTATTTGAACTCATAAACCCACAATCAACGAAACCTTGTGAGCCACACACACACACCACGACAAAACGTATGGAGTTTCGTCAACACCCTCACGAAACCTTGGGGTTTCGTCATTCTTCTTTCGACGAAACTAGAGAGTTTCGCCATAGTGGGCTTCGGCCCAAGTAAAGCCCAATCGAGATGACAGTTACGCTATATAATGCACACACCACCATTCGTGAAACCCTAGGCTTCTCTCTCGAAACAACTTGACGGCAACCATCCTCTCTCTCTCTAGAAGTTCTTGCTTAACCCATCTCACATCCGGTTAGTTTTATGATAACCCGACTCGATCAAATTTTTAGATTGTTTGTGTAAATGATTGTTATCATAACTTGATTTCATTGACTGATTTATGATGATTGTCACGATGTGTATGTATATCGGGATTTAGTTGTTTAATGAGAAGGATACTTGTAATGGTGGATTCGATAACCTGCTATGAGATGCTTAGATTATGAAATGATAAACAGTAGGGTTGATATTCGGTTGTTAATCCGTAAGAGTAGATCAGATGTTTGAGATTTCGATTTGTTTATGTACATAATTCATACACTGTTGATGTTTGTACATCATGATGACACTTATTTAGAATGGATAAATGAATATGTGTTATAGTCTTGTATATGCCAATAATCTGGTACCAATCCGTGGCTAGGTTTGATGTTGATGATAAATTGTTACGATGAAGTTAGGGTTTTTCTGTGTTTGAAACTATTACGCGACGTAACAGTTGCTTATCGACGAAACACATGTCGACGAAACCTGAGAGTTTCGTCGATGGGGATTACGACGAAACATGGGAGTTTCGTGAAAGGGGCCACGATGAAACCAGGGGGGTTTCGCCGAAGGGGTTCACGACGAAACAAGTATGTTTCGTCAAGCTATTAATCAAGCGCAGTAACTTGGTTAATTCTGTTAGTAATTAACTAGGTTAGTGAAGACTGTGTTAACTGATAAGGATAGTACAAGTAACTGGTAATTGTAAAGCATGGTTGCATGAGCTTCTATAACTGATAAATGCTATGTGTTAGTTGTTACTTGCATGTACGTGATGATCTTAACTATTAGTCTAACTTGGTGAATGTCAACTAATTGTGTGCACGTGCAAACTATAGGCCTTGATTGAATTAATTGTGCACAAGTAATTAAGCATACCGAGCAAACCGAGGTGAGTTCACACTTTCTACAAGGCATGGGATTCCCAAGGGTTGGGAATGGGTTAAAGAACTAAAAAGGAAACTACATATTCTCCTTGGGTAGGATATGTACAACCATCCTCCATGGGTAGGATGCCAAGAGTTAAACCTCGCGTATTCTCCTTGGGTAGGATACGTACGTTTGTCCTCCTTGGGTAGGACAACAAGATTAAACATACTGGACCAAAACTCTATCATAAGTCCCTCATTTTATATCGACTTAATCGCCGAGGCCGATGGCGAGCGGGTCATTAGTTAATAGCGCTATTAGGTTTAATAAACCTCACACCGTGCCGGTAGGTTGGGCGTGTACTAATGGACTAAGGCAAAGGGTCAATGATGATTGACATTGACTTAGGGCACAACTTACTTTCGTTAGTAGTCGATATGGTACGGTCTGGTAATTCACATGGGAAGCCCCCACTAATCATTGAGAAGGTTTGGGAAACAGGGTTACTGATTAAAACGTGGTGTACAAAACGAACGTACGATTATTGAAACAAAATCAAAACCTAATCAACCAACTGTGAACTCGCTCAACTTTGTTGTTGACTCGTTGTTACATGCCTTGCAGGTCGTTAGGTACTCATGGAGCTTGCACGGGGAGGCGTGGTCGTTGTGGGACATGGATTGTCAGATACCATGTCAAACATTTGATACATTTGAACTTTTGTTTTGGTTTTAAACATTATGCTTCCGTTGATTACTTAGACTATGTTTTGTTGGACACCAATTATATTGTGTTTGGGTTTTACATTTATTTATACGCTATGTTCAATATGATTGGTGGCTTGATCCTGGTCAGTCACGCCTCCAAGCGGTGATACTCCTCATGTGGATTTTGGGGGTGTGACATCAACCATAGCCAAGTTCCAGAATTCGGTCTCCAACTTCTGAAGTTCGGCACGTGAACAGTACTTCTCCCTCATTCTTTCCTTCAAGTCATCCCAAGACATACCATAAGCTGCGTCACCACCCAAAGTTTGAACTTGCAAGTTCCACCAAGTTAAGGCTTCATCTATGAACAACCCAGTTACGAAAGTAACTTTTTGATTTGCGGTACACTTGCTCATTGGGATGGTGGAATCAGTTTTCTCCGTCCAGCGCACGAAAGCTACAGCACCTCTAGTGCCGTCATAATTCAGTGGCTTGCAGTCCAGAAACTACTTATAGGTGTAATCTGGAATTTATACAACCGATTCATGAATGAGAAAATAATGAAACAATTATCGTTTATAAGTCTCATTAAATTGTACTGAATCAACTCAACGTTACCTTGGTTAAGGTTTCCTCTAGATGAGTCACCATGACCATTTCGGCCAGTACCTCCTGTACCACCACTGTGTTAAGCATGGCTCGCCTCATACTTGGCGATGGCTTTAGAAATCCGTTCTTCCAGAAGAGAGTTCAACTCCTTAGTTGTCCTCGGCATTAGTGGGGGTGGTTTTACCCCTCATGTGCGAATCATCCTTCTTTCTGGTGCCATGTTCTTCTAAATAATCATACGACAATGATTAGGGTAGTATGAGGGGAATATGAGGTGTGAGTGGGTGTATGGGTAGAAGTAACTGACTCCTTAGGGTCGGATTCCGCACCTAAACGAAATGATAAGCAGATCTTGTGTTCTTCGGTGAACTGATCCGGACTCACACCGACACTTTACAAGTTATTATGGACATTTAAACCTTGATTTTGCATGTTATTTTAGTGTTAAATGTTGTTTTTTGCTGAATTTCTACAGAATTCTGCATTTAAAGTGCGTTTCGGGTACTTTTTAGCGCATGTTTTAGCTTACGGAAAATTTTTATGTTAACCTTTGTTCACCTACTTAGTTTTAGATGTATTTTTGATATTGAACGTACTTCTAAGTCCTAAATCTATTGTTTAGTTGTATTATTCAGTCATGCTGATGCAGCTTGTCTAACCGGTGAGCTTACTAACCATTTCGACGCAACGCTTACAGTATTGTATAATGTGACAGTTAATAAATGAAACGTGCATGAATTCAATTGCATAACAAGTAAGCATGAAATGTTGACGTGTAATCACATAAATTCAGGAAATAAATAATTATTAAAATAGTACGAAAATTACCGGTTTTGTGCCAATTGTTATATAATGAAGCCTTGGTAAAGCTTAAGCCTTTGCCTGTTTACCTTGAAAGGTTCTCCGTTCGGGGGCTTAATTTCTACCGCACCATCTGCAAAGATTTGGGTGATGGAAAAAGATCCCGTCCACCTTGACTTAAGTTTTCTCGGAAATAATTGAATCCTCGAGTTAAACAATAGCACTTGATCCCTCTCCCGAAATTCTTTAGGTTTGCTTATTTTATCGTGTATATTTTTCATGCGTTCCTTATAAATTTCGGAGTTAGAGTATGCTTGATTTCTCAATTCATCTAATTCGTTTAACTGATAGAATTGATTTTACCGGCAGCTTCTTGGTCTAGGTTTACGTTTTTTAACGCCTAGTAGGCCTTGTGTGCAATTTCTACCAGGAGGTGACAATTTTTTCCATAGACGAGCTTATATGGGGTGGTGCCTATTGGTGTTTTGTAGGCGGTTTGGAAGGCCTATAAAGCGTCGTCTAGTTTACCGCCCAATCTTTTTTATTTTGACCTACGATTTTTTCTAAGATTCTTTTTAGCCCTCGATTTGTTACTTCGGCATGTCCGTTGGTTTGAGGATGGTAGACGGTTAAAAGAAGGTGATAGACCCCATATTTTGTTAAAATATTATTTAATTGATGATTGCAAAAATGGGTACCTCTATCACCAATGAGTGCTTTTGGAGCACCGAAACCAGAAAATAATCGTTTTAAGAATTTTACCAAAACTCTCCCATCGTTAGTTGGAAGAGCTTTGGCCTCAGCCCATTTGGACATGTAATCAACCGCTACAAGAATGTATTTGTTCCCTTTTGATGGTGGGAAGGTCCCATAAAATCCATACCCAAACATCAAAAAATTCACAAATAAGAATGCCATTTTGAGGCATATCGTTTCTTGATGAGATATTACATGTTCGTTGGCATGCATCACATGTTTTAATTAAATGGTATGCATTCTTATGGATGGTTGGCCAATAAAATCCTGAATCGAGTACCTTTCGTGCGGTGCTTGTGACTCCATGATGTCCTCCATACGATCCTTCATGACAATGACGAAGAATTTTTCTTGCTTCTTGACCATGGACACATCTTCGGATGAGTTGATCGGCACATATTTTAAAAAGATATGGGTCTTCCCAAAATAGTGTTTTACATCGGTAAAGAATTTTTTTCTTTGTTGATGTGACCAACTTTTGACTAGAATGCCACTAGCGAGGTAGTTAGCATAGTCGGTGTACCATGGTTCTTCTTGATATTCGACCATCTCCAAGTATTCAGTGGGGAACTTTTCATTGATGAGTTCTTCCTGAGTTAGCTCCAAATCGGGATCTTCTAAGCGAGATAGATAATCGGTGGTGGTGTTTTCGGCTCCTCGTTTATCTTTTATTTCAATGTCGAATTCTTTGAGGAGAAGAATCCGCCGGATCAAATGTGGTTTGGCATCTTGTTTTTTGAAGTGGTATTGAATAGCGACATGGTCTATATAGACTATTGTTTTAGAAAGAACAAGATAGGAACGAAATTTATCAAAAGTAAATACTATGGCTAGTAACTCTTTTTCGGTTGTTGTATAGTTTTCTTGAGATTTACTTGCATTGTATATTGGGTGAAAGTATTGTCCTAAGGTGGCTCTAACTGCAAAGTTGCTTGCGTCGCACATGATTTCAAAAGGTAGTTTCCAATCGGGTGCTATCATGATTGGTGCATTGACTAGCATTTCTTTTAAGGTAAGAAAAGCTTTATCGCATTCCCTGTCGAAGATGAATGGTGCATCTTTTTCAAGTAATTTTGTTAGAGGTCTAGAGATTTTTGAAAAGTCTTTGATAAATCGCCTATAAAATCCGGCATGTCCTAGGAAACTTCGAATGGCTCGAACGGAGGATGGTGGAGGTAATCGGGAAATAGTGTCTATTTTTTCCTGACCCACTTCCATTCCTTCACTTGAGATTATATGAACGAGTACTATTCCTTTAGTTACCATGAAATGACATTTTTCCCAATTAAGGACGAGGTTAGTTTCCTCACATAGGGATAGCATTCGTTCAAGGTTATCGAGGCATTAGTCAAATGTATCTCCAAAGATAGAAAAATCATCCATGAAAACTTCCATGGTTTTTTCTATCATGTCATGGAAGATAGCCACCATGCAACGTTGAAACGTAGCGGGGGCATTGCATAGACCAAAAGGCATGCGTTGATAAGCCAAAGTTCCATAGGGACATGTAAAAGTTGTTTTTTCTTTACCCTCCGGTGCTATGAGAATTTGAATATACCCGGAGAAACCATCGAGAAAACAATAGAATTTATGATCAGATAGTCTTTCTAACATTTGGTCGATGAATGGTAAAGGAAAGTGGTCTTTCCTTGTTGCCTCGTTTAATTTGCGATCGTCGGTACGAACCCTCCATCCGGTGACGGTTCTCGTTGGCATAAGTTCATTTTTATCATTAGTTATTACTATCATATTGTCACACCCCGACCACGTAAAACAATAAATCATGACGGAAACGTCGGGGAGTGTTGTAACCGAATTATTGTTTCATAACACATGGAAATTGAAATTTTGTTTTATTGATTTAAAAGTAGTTGCAATGTCCTAAAAACATAAATACACAACATAATTAACTAGTCTTGCATCTTTTATTGTCACTAAGGCCCAAGTCCGCCTAAGTGTATCTTGATTAATCCTATGCATCATTTCCTGAAACACATGTGAAAATAGGTACGTCAGCATAAAAATGCCTGTGAGATACATAGGTTTTATTGATTTAGAATTCATGACTTGTAAGTTTAAAGAAAATGTTTAATAAAAGTAGTCATGAACCTTGTAAAATGTTTTTGTTTTATAAATCATATAAAAATCGACAAGAAAACATATGATATAAAAGAGATATGTATGGTTAAGTAAATAACCAAGTAAAAATGAGTTTGTATAAAATGTGTTGTTTGTAAAACAATGTTTTGTAAAGATATGTTAATTGTGTAAAATGTTAAAACTGAAATGGTTTAAATAACGCTACGATATGTAATATCATAAAAGGACTTATATATAGGAAGTACCAGCGGCGTATCCACCATGCTTTTATCATATTACACACGTCTCGTTACTTAAATCACTTACCCAAACAAACCACCAATGTAAAAATGTGCATGTATAACCAAATGTAATGTTTAATCAAATGTTGAGATGTTATTGTGTAAACAAATGTAATGCAGAGTGAATAAATAGCCTTTATTGATTAAAAGCATTTACTCGACCCTATAAGAAAGAAATGTACAAAACAATGCATTTGATAAATTATAATCAAAATTTATGTTTTGTAAAATAATGCATGCTTTACTGATACAAACATTTATGCGGTGTTGTGAAAATGCATACATTCAAGCCTTGAGACTGTGGCGATAAACCCTTAAATGAATTAAAGATTTATCTGAGTTATGTGTATCAAATTCGGTCATTCCTTCCATCCAAACATACCTAGGATGTCAAGAACGGGAGTTGTCAATTCCTATGGTACCACTACGTACTAACGAACGGCGTAACTAATGTTAATGAATGTATTTTTGAGCCATTTAAACAAACCAAATGTCATACCAAAATGTAAGCATGATGAAAAACAAATGTACTAAGTATGCACTAAATGGACATACATAGCATAAAATGAAATGTAAAACAATGTACTAAGTATGCACTAAATCGACATACATAGCATGAAATGAAATGTAAAACAATGTACTAAGTATGCACTAAATGGACATATATAGCATAAAATGAAATATAGAACAATGTACTAAGTATGCACTAAATGGACACACATAGCAAAAACATAATGAAATCATGTACTAATAGTGTACTAATGAACATAGCAAGTATATGTACGAAAACATGGAAAGCACGAAAGTAACAAGTAGGCACATGTGTTCCACCCCAAAACAATTTGAAAACAGTAAAAGAGGGGTCTATGTACTCACTTGAGGGTGCTTAGAAGTCTTGAATAACAACCAAGCAAAGCTAGAGGGATCACGGAAATCAAACGGCACCTAATATAGATAACTATGTAAATAAACGGACCTAAATCGGAGGATCGGATAAAATGAGGTGTCGTAAACCAAATGAGTGTAGGGACTCATGTAATATGGTTTAACAAAGCCTATATTCTAAAACGAAACCTAACCTAAGTGCTTACGACCCATTATGACTCGTTAAGGTACCTTATGCCACTTTAACGCGTCGTTCGCGTACAACGCGTTCGGACCGCCTAACTAGTCCTATGATAATTAAAATATGCCTTAACATGTCTAATATTATTGCCAAATCAGTTTAGATATCAAAAATTATGTTACATATGCTTAAAATGAATTTTGGCGTAAAAAGAGCATTTTGGTCATTTACCTAAGGCATATAAACTACCTATCATACAACTACTTAAACGACGTGACCATAAGGTATAACCTCGGAAGGTTATTCCCTATGAAACTATGGTCACCTAATATGTTTGGTCGGATCCTAAAGATCGACCAAACGGGTCAGGTTCGAAAGTCTAAGCGATTGTTTAGATCGCTTACCTTACGACCCTATATAAGCACTAATCCTAAAGTGACGAGCTAAACATGTTAAAACATGTTTAACGAGGTTTGAAAACAGGTTTGGTATCAAAACAAACGGTTTTGATACCTAAAAGTAGTTTGGTTACAAAATACACAAGAATACATATTTTGGCCGAAACTACGACTCGCCACTATGCCTAGATAACGTGGTAATCAGTAGGTATAGTCACAAGAGACTAAAACCATCGTGATTACGCTCACGTTATGAAGTTCAAATGAACTTCATGTTGACCATGTATGAAGTGTATACTTCAACTTAGAGAGCCAAATCAGATCAAGTGTGAGTTTTGATCTGATTACTCTCAGGTATGAAGTGTATACTTCATGTTTAACACAGTTTGACTTTCAGGCGAAAAAGAACGAAAGAGGACTTACAACGGGTCCAAGAATGGAAGTTTTGATCTGATTACTCTCAGGTATGAAGTGTATACTTCAAGTTAGAGAGCCAAATCAGATCAAGTGTGAGTTTTGAAGCAAGAGGGTGGGGGTATTTATAGGAAAACCAAGACCGTTAGGATCGTTTATCGAAAACCGAGCTTCGATCTGGACCTTACATGTGTGCCCATGGTTTTAGAATACCATGGGTACCCCAAAACAAGCCCCTAGTTTCATTAAAACCATGTGCAAATGAGGGGAACAGCTGGAACAAGTTGGAAATCAGATTTTCAACTTTGGTCCCTTCTTAAGATAACTATGGCAGATTATCAATTTTGGTCCCTGAATGTGCAAAACATGGTTTTTGATGCATTTTTGACATCTTTAAGCCCCGTTAATCCCATTTCAAGGCTTTAAAATGAAGTTAAAGTATAGGGAACATGAAACATGCTCAAAAATATCTCGGATGTCGGTTCGTTTGGTCTTACGGTTGCGTTGTTCGGTTAATTACGACGAAACACGAACGAATGCCAAAAACGATCCAAATTACGTGACGAATGGAATTTTATCACGCCAATCACTAAAATAAAATATTTTAATGATTACATAAATTTTTGGATGTCCGGATGTATTCATAACGTAAGATATGCGCGAAAATGCAAACTTATGCACTTTTTTACGCTTTTAGTCCCTGAATGACCAAAAAGTTTATTTTAGCACACCGAACCCCTCAAAGCCTATTTCTAAGATATGTAAAGGATATTTAGGGTATGTATAACTTATGGTCATGTTCCGGATTGTCCGTTACAGTACGAATCGGCATACTTTCGTAGTTTGTCGAATTTAGTCCCTGTAAGCGAATAAACTTGATTTCGGCACACCAAACCTTCCAAAACTTATTTCTAAGTTATATAAAGGTTATTTAAGGAATGTTAAGCCTATGTCACTATTCTCGAGTGTTTGTTGCAATAAACTGGTTATATTTACGCATCAGCGCGCATATAACCTTCCAGAAAGCGATTTAGAGCTCGAAATCGAACAAGAATTTATATGTGCAAACGATACACATATTTATACAAATTCCAAGTATGAAATACAATATTTCATTGGTTTGGTATTCGTATGATGGTTGAAGTGATGTGTTTATTTGTATCCTTGTATTCAAGTCCCTAACTTTCATATATGTAACTAATACAATCAAATAACACATAGCACATAAGTTGTTTAGATCACTAAATATATACTTTCTCAAAATATATATTTATATCTAGTTTTGCTTTTATAAAAACCATTCTTTCAAATCTTTTATTCTAGTAAAGATTTTGTCAAAAATGAAAGTTTTTATAATATGTGATTTCTAAGAAAAATTGGCCATATTTCCTTTGAAATATGTACTTTGCCTTGTTTAATAAAAAATATCTTTTTCTTTTCAAAATCACCAAAAATTTACACATAACATTCTTAACAAAAACATATGAGATTTATAACATAAACCTAACAAGATAAACTCATAATCATGTAGGGTTTTGGTATGATCTTTACATATGTTTACTAGTTCAAAAATCATACTTTACTTCTATTTTTATCAGACTTTTAGGCAAAACCCATCTTGTATGTTTCTTTTTATAAATATTGTAAAAGCATTATTTTTAGTGAAAAACTTTATATACTTTAACAATATCAAAGATTATGATCATCCATTAAACATTATGTTTAACATAACCCTTTTAACACTTTGATTTACACTTGTTAGGTCATGTTTTTAAACATCATCTAACAAGTTATTCATATGATATTCATCATAACTAGTTCAAATATGCAAGTAATAAGCTTTAAATCATAACATAAATAATCTTTTATATTATGATTTTTATTTTGCTTCTTTGTATTTTCATCTTATTTTGTATGATTGTTTTGGTTAATACTTGTTCTTTAAACAACATATACATAAATGAGTATGAAAAAGAGATTAGAAGGCTCACTTCTAGCTCTTGTGGCTAAGGATGATCTAGATGAAAATGAAAAACAAAGAAGATGAAGATTTGATGGTTGAAAGCACCAACGTGGGTGAAAATGGGTGCTTCAACTTGGAGATGTCTTAGATCTTCATAACTTCCATGAAAACATCACTTGATCTTCTTGGAAATGGCTAAAAAATGAAGATGATTCTCATGGTTCTTTGGCCGAAAATATGGAAGGAACAAGGGAGGTTATGTGTGTGTTTTGTAAGGTGTAATTATGATGAACATGTTTAGTTAGGATAAGAATTACTAGACTTTTATCATTCATTTCAATCCCACTTGCATAAGTGAATAATATCTAGACATTATAGCAAGTTGGAAACTTGTGTGGGTCTCACAAGGGGGGCGGCCCATGTATGTTGGGGGGGGGGGGGAAGGGGTCATGCGTGTTTCACTTGTTAAAAGTGTTAGAATGTGTTGAAAATTGTTAGAAAAAGCATTAGATGTTTAAGTGTTTAAGTCTTTCAATGTGTTAAGTGAGCATTACTAGATCAAAATGATCCAAATAATGTTAGATGGTCACTAAAAAAAGATTTGATATCTTTCGGATATTCGTTTGGCGTTGGTTCCTTTAGTCGTTAACTGAACGCTAAGCTTGTGTAAGATGTAGGAATTGATGTGATTACTGGTTTAGATGATACCCCAAGGTATTCTAATATGAATTCTAGGTTAGACGACACTTTTGTACATTGCATATAACTAACAATGCTTACTTCTGCAGAATTTCTGTGGAAAAGTGTTGAAATTGTGACTTTTAGTGCTTCTCAGGCAGTTTTTAGTGTTATCGGACTTCGGGAAGGTATTAAACCAAACCCTTGCATTCCTAGTTAGGGTTTAATGTATCTTTGATTTTGGACTTTCGTTTGTGTCCTAAAGATGTCATTAAGATGGTTTCTGCAGATCCTGCGTTTTTGTCAACACACTAGTTCACTAGGTACTATACTAGTTGTTTCGATGCATTGTTTAAACTGTTTCAAATGTAATCAATAAAAATGAATAATGTGCATCAGAAATGAGTATTCCATGAGTATTCTAAGTGTATGTCATGAAATATGCAGTTCGGATGTTTAAAACGCATAACTGTATAGCTAAAAATGAGTAATTTAATGGTACGAAAGTTACCGGAAAGTGGCAGTTGTCACATTCTCCCCTTGTTATTGAGAATTTCGTCCCGAAATTCAAGCTAAGTCATCCTTTGCAGGAGTCGTCGCCGTGTTTTCTGGATCTTCCAATCCATGACCTCAAAAGGTTCTTTAGTGTAATGGAGTTTGTCGTCGATGTGAACCTCATCCACTGGGATACTAACCATTTCTTGTGTTTAACTCTTCTTAAGATTCGACACATGAAGTGTGTCTTGTACGCTACTAAGTTCTTCTGGTAACTTTAGCTTGTAGGCAACGGTGCCAATCTTTTCTAAGATTTCAAATGGTCCTACATATTGAGCGTTAAGCTTTCCACGCCTACCGAACCTCGCTACGCCTTTCCAAGGCGAGACTTTTAACAAGACTTTGTCTCCGACCTCAAAAGATAATGGCTTTCATCTCTTACCTGCGTAGCTCCTTTGTCGATCGCGAGCCGTCTTGATACGGTCTCTGATCTGAAAGATTTTATCCGTAGTCTCTTGGACTAATTCCAGACCAATTAGTAGAGAGCGACACTTTCGACCGTAGAGAGCTTCAAACGGTGCAGCTTGTATACTTGTATGGTAGCTATTATTGTAGGAAAACTCAGCCAACGGTAGATGAGTATCCCAGTTTCTGCCCAAATCCATAACACACGCACGAAGCATATCTTCGAGTGTTTGGATTGTTCGTTCTCTCTGGCCGTCAGTTTGAGGATGAAAGATCGTGCTTAGAGTTAAGTGAGATCCAAAGGCCTCTTGAAATAACTTCCAAATTCTTGAAATAAAGCGACCGTCTCGGTCTGAAATGAGTGAAATAGGCACTCCATGACGAGCCACTATTTCTTTGAGATAGAGTTCTGCCAGTTTCTCTGTGCTATCCTTCTCCTGAATCGGCAAGAAGTGTGCGAACTTTGTCAATCTATCGACGATTACCCATATCATGTTGTGGCCTCTTGAGGTCCTGGGTAACTTTGTAATGAAGTCCATCGATATTTGTTCCCATTTCCAAACGAGAATCTCAGGTTGTTGTAGTAAACCCGCGGGTATCTGATATTCTGCCTTGACCTTCGCGCTGGTCAAGCATTTTTCGACATAGGTAGTGACATCCTTTTTGAGGTTAGGCCACCAATAGTACCCTTTCAAGTCTTGGTACATATTATCTGATCCGGGATGGATCGAGTACTTAGACCTATGAGCTTCCTCAAAAATAAGATCTCGAAGGCCTCCAAAGAGTGGAACCCAAATTCTTCCCACAAAGTATAAGGTTCCATCTTCCTTTGGTACTAACTGTTTTTCCATGCCTCTAAGTGTTTCTGCTCGAAGATTTTCTTCCCTAAGCATTTCTTGTTATGCATCATGAATTCGTGTGATAAGATCTGTGTGAATCGTCATCTCAACTACTCGAGCTCTCAAAGTTCTAACTCGTTCCTTGCTGCTCAAGGTGTCCGCTACAACGTTTGCCGTGCCCGGATGGTACTTTATTTCACAATCATAGTCGTTCAACAATTCAATTTGTCACATCCCGACCGCGTAAAACAACAAACCGCGGCGGAAACGTCGAGGAATGTCGTAACAGAATCATTGTTTTACAACACATGTTGATTGAAGTTTTGTTTTATTCCATTAATGAACTCATTGTTTTATTACAAACCAAATAATTACAAATAATTGTCCTTCAAGTTTTAAAGTCGCTAAGGCACGAGTCCATCCTATGTGTGGCATGTATCAACAATCATCACATAGTAGCACCTGAAACATATGTGAAAATAAAACGTCAGCATAAAAATGCCTGTGAGTAACATAGGTTTTGTGAATTAGATTCATGGCTTAGGTTAACATAAGAAAAAGATTTTATATTTACAAAAATAGCCATGAATCCTTGTAAAAGTTTTGTTTCTAAATGCATTGTTTTGATAAAAGGTTTGTAATATATACAAAAATATACTTTGATTTTGAGAAAATCAGATAAGTAGTATATCAAAATATACTTTAGTTTTGAAATAGTTAAACATATAGTATATCAAAATATACTTGGGTTACTGAAATAACAGATTTGGTAGTATATCACAAGTATACTTTGGATTAAGAATGAAATCATTAGTAGTAAATCAAATTATACTTTGGTTTGAAAGTAGCATATCAAACTATGCTTTGGTTTGAAAATAACATATCAAACTATGCTTTGGTAGTATATCAACTTATACTTTAGTTTGTGAAATAACAAAGTCGGTAATGTATCAAACTATACTTTGGTTTCGTAAATAGCATATTAAACTATGCTTTGGTAAACAATATCACATTGGGAGCACATCAAAAATATACTTTGATTGTGATTTAGTAGTATATCAAACTATACTTTAGAAAAATAGTATCACGTTGGTAGCATATCAAAAT
The DNA here is from genome assembly GCA_030545235.1 of Helianthus tuberosus. NCBI lineage: Eukaryota > Viridiplantae > Streptophyta > Magnoliopsida > Asterales > Asteraceae > Helianthus > Helianthus tuberosus. The sequence goes on along the minus strand of CM060394.1, from coordinate 112,131,622 downwards.
ATGCTTTGGTAGTATATCGAAATATACCAAAATCATGATTTGGCAGTATATCAGACTATACTTTAGTAAACAATAGCATATCAAACTATGCTTTGGTTCTGGAAATAACATAAGATAAGTTTCTATGGCTTAATTAGAAAACATTTGTAGTCTATACATTGCTTAATAAAATATCACGTTGGCAACATATCCAAATATGCCTTAGTGGTATACCGAAATATACCATAGATCGTGATTTGGCAATACATTCAAACCTATTGTATCAAACTACACTTTGGAGACTATAGAAATACCATAAAGGCATATCTATTTGGTTTAAATTTTGGTTTCTAACATTCCATACAACAGGAATGGGGTGTCTAGTCCTATAGCGCTGTATCGTACTACCAATCGGCTTGATCATTGTTAATGAATGTATAGGTAACAATATGAACCAACAAATGGTCTAACAAACTTTGAAAATCTGTGTTTAAGCCAATGATAATAGTTCAGTTCGTCAAAAGATAAGTACCATGCATGTGTAATCATATAGTTGAAATCATGAAAATAATGAATAGCCACATATGTTTCACCCCAAAACATTTGAAAACGTAAAAGAGAGGACTATGTACTCACTTGAGATTGCAAGTATCCTTGATTAAGTATCCTAACAAAGCTCGGGAAAATCAAGGAATCAAGTGGCACCTAGTATGGAATCACTGTGTTAATAAATCGACACCTAAATCGGGAGATCGGGTAGAATGAGGTCTCGTAAACCAAATGAGTATTGGAATTCATTATGATACGGTTTAAACAAGCCTACATTCTGAATTGAAACCTATCCTAAGTTCTTATGACCCATTATGACTCATTAAGGTAGTCTACGCTACTTTAACATGTCATTTGCGCAAAAGCGCATTCGAATAGCCTAACTAGTCCTATGACAAGTATTATATGCCCTACGATGTTTAATAACATTGCATAATCAGTTTAAGTGTCAAAAAATAAGTTACATATGCTTAAATTCAAATTATGCATGAAAAGGGCATTTTGGTCATTTTCCTAAGGCATATAAACTACCTATCATACAACTAATTAAACTAAGTGACCATAAGGTATAACCTCGGATGGTTATTCCGTTTACAACTATGGTCACAAAATATGTTTGGTCGGATCCTAATGATCGACCAAACGGGTCAGGTTCGAAAGTCTGAGCGGTTGTTTAGACCGCTTGACTTACGACCCTAAATAAGCACTAAACTAAAAGTGTCAAGTTGAACATGTTAAAACATGTTTAACTAAGTTAGAAAGCTGTTTAGATATCAAAACAAAGTGTTTTGATACCGAAAATAGTTTCGTCGTAAAATGCACATAATCGTGCATTTTGACCGAAACTTTGACTCTTCACTTCGACTAGTCAACGTGGTAATCAGTAGGTATAGTCGCAAGGGACTATAACCATCATGATTATGCTCATGTTGCAAAGTTCAAACGAACTTTGTCTTGACCAAATCATGGTCAAAGCAGAAAGTCAAACACTGTTTGACTTTCTTGCTTGAAATAAATACCCAAGCATGAAAGAACACTTACAAGAGTCCAAGCTTGGAAAATAGAACTAAGAAACTCAAGTAGGAGGCCTTCAACAATTGTCATAGCCTCCAATAGAGCAGATGAAGAAGGAAAATGAAGAAGTGCAAGTTGAAGTGCTTGAAACTCTTGCTATTTATAGGAAATCATGTGCCATTTAATCAATGCCATGTGTTTTTTAGTGGATCTAAGCATGATCACACATACACTGATTGGGGTACTTGATGAACACACAAACCAGCCCACAAGATGCAAAAACAAGGGTTAAAACAGGTTGCAACAGCTGGGTTTGCATATTCTAGATTTTGTTGTGCTGGCAAGGGCTTACGAACCTAAGTAATATCCCATACGGTCCGTATGGGACCTGCAGGCCAGGCACTTTCAAATGTTGACAGTTTAGTCCATGAACTTTGTTTTGTCGCGTTTTGGCACTTCTAACACCCGTTAAGCCCATTTTCAAGCTTCATGATGAAGTTAAAGTATGTTTAACTTGAATCATGCTCAAAAATATCATGTTTGTCGGTTCGTTTGATCGTACGGTCGTGTTGTTCGGTTAATTACGACAAAATTCGTACGGACGCGAAAACGACCCAACTTGCGCGAAGAATGGTATTTTTGCATTCCTATCACTAAAATACAATATTCTAGTGATTACAAAATTTTTTGGATGTCCAGATATGGTCAGAATGCAATATATGCACAAAATGCATACTTTCGCAGTTTTGACGCTTTTAGTCCCTATGATCAAATAAGCGTATTTTCGCACACCGAATCCCTCAAAACTTATTTCTAAGCTATGGTAATGGTATTTAGGGTATGTTTAGCTCATGATCTTGTTTTGGAGTGTACGTCACTATACGAATTGGCAGACTTTTGCAGTTTGACACAAATAGTCCCTGTGATCGAATAAACTTGTTTTTGCCATACAAAACCCTTTAAAACTTATTTCTAACTTATGTAAAGGTTATTTAAGGTATGTTAAGCTTATGTCACTATTCCGGAGTTTATGTTTCATTAAACTTACATTTGCATAATAGTTTACGTAAAAGTTCTAGAAAAGCTTCTCGAGAGTTCGAACTCATACTAGATTGGATATGTGTAATGTCATATGTAATTGTACAAATCTCGAGAATGAAGCACAAGATTTCATTGGATTCGTATTTGTATGATGGTCGTAAAGGCACAAATGTCATAGTCTCCCCTACTTTATGAAATTTCGTCCTGAAATTTAATTTTAGAGGAAACCTGTGAAAACAAATGTGACCGTTTCGCTTTCGAATGAATCCTCCGTTCCCTAAGTAAAACTCTGGGCCACGTTTGAATTTCCAGCGAATTTGTTAATTGTACTAGTCTATTGTATATGAGGATGAGTTCAGATCCGAAGATTTAAACTTCACTCTAAATAATAGATGTATGATCATGCCGAAACTCAAGAGCGCCATTTTAATGTCAAAGTGATGTCCTTGTTGTAGCAAAATAGTATGAACTTTGGAGTTTCGAACAATGGATGAGAGAATGTTTCCTATGAAGACTATTATAGGAAACTTGTGTGTGCTCGAAATTGGAGTCGGAGAGTGTAAGATAAAATAACATTGGTCAAGGTCCAGGACTTCTAGTAATTTAAATAATGCTACGCTCGTAATGTAATAAGGAACATTTATATATAGGAAGTACTAGCGGCGTATCCACCATGCCCTTTTTACATTGTTCCCATTTCGTTATTCTTATCGCTATAGGTCTTAACACATGACAAAACTTGTTGTGGTTTCTGTGCACTGAATTACATAATTATGTATGCATCCATAATTACGTAATTCCTTGCACAGTCCGCACAGTTCATTTTATAATGTGTAGGGGAAAAAATCAATCGAACAAACACGTAATGACTTGACTAGACCACCAAAGACTCTCTTTAACTAGATCAACGAACTATCTTTTTAACTAGATCAACACATTGTAACGACTCGTACCAAAATGTCTTAAAATGCTCCGTAAGTGAAAACCCGAACCCATAAAACCTTAATTTTTATGAAAAACCAAGAAAATCAAAATTTGGTACTCGCTCGCAGGCCGCGAAGGGCTAAGAGAGTGTCTTTGCGGGGCGCGACAGCTCTGCAAGTTTCTGGATAAGCTTGCGGGACACGTGTTGTCCACGTGTCAAGACCACACCATGACTCAGCAAACTTCGCTCCGACCAGACTCCCTCGCGGGCCACGAAAGAGAAGCTGATGAGCTTCGCTGGCCACGACACGCCCCGATATCATCCTATAAATGGAAGCCGATGGTTTCATTTCAATTCGTTCAATTCTTTTCTTTCTCTTAGCCTATATTGTCACACCCCGACCACGTAAAACATTAAACCGCGGCGAAAACGTCGGGGAGTGTTGCAACAGAATTATTGTTTCACAACCATGGTATTTAAAGTTTTGTTTTATTTATTAACATAAGGGTTACATTGTCTTAAAACAACTGAAACAAAAAGTACATAACATAATTTAAACTATTCTAGCTTCGTTTTATGTCACTAAGGCACAGGTCCGCCTAAGTGTATCTCGAACATCCTATGCAACAGCTCCTGAAAACACATGTGAAAATAGGTACGTCAGCATAAAAATGCCTGTGAGATACATAGGTTTTGTTAAAATAGGATTCATGACTTAAGTTTTAAAAGAAAACGTTTAATAAAAATCGGTCATGAATCTTGTTAAGTGTTTTCTTTTATAAATCATACGAAAATTTGATAAGAAACCTGATTATATAAAAGAAAGGTGTATGGTTAATAAAATAACCAAGTAAAATGAGTTGTGTAAAATAAACTGTTTTGTAAAACAATGTCTTGTGAAAATATGTTATTTATGTAAAATGTAATATGTCTAAATTGAAATAATTTAAATAACGCTACGATATGTAATACCATAAAAGCACTTATATATAGGAAGTACCAGCGGCGTATCCACCATGCTTTTATCATATCACACACGCCTCGTTACTTAAATCACTTACTCAAACAAACCATCAAATGTCTTGTTTAATCCAATTGTCAAATGTTATTGTGTAACCCATGTTTATTGTCAAATGTAAATCTTGTAATGTGTAAATAAATGTAAAAAATGTTCATGTGTAAACAATGTCTATTGTCAAATGTAAATCATGAATTATGTAAACCAAATGTCATGTATGGCAAGTGAAATATATCAACTAAACCAAATGTAAAATGCACAAAACAAGGTATTGAAATAAATCAAAGTTATGTTTTGTAAAAATAACTGCATGCTATACTGATACAAACATCTATGTGGTAATGTGAAAATGCATACATTCAAGCCTTGAGACAGTGGTGACAAACCCTTAAACAAATTAAAGGTTTATCTGAATTATGTGTATCGAATTCAGTCATTCCTTCCATCCAAACAAACCTAGGATTTCAGGAACGGGAGTTGTCAATTCCTGTGGTACTACTACCTACTAACGAACGGCGTAGCTAATGTTAATGAATGTATTTTTGTCCCATTTAAACAAACCAAATGTCATACCAAAATGTAAGCATGTTATGTAAAACAAATGTACTAAGTATGCAATAAATGGACATACGTAGCATGTGATGTAAAACATATGTACTAAGTATGCACTAAATGGACATACATAGCATAAAATGTAATGTAAAACGATGTACTAAGTATGCACTAAATGGACATACATAGCATAAAATGTAATGTAAAACGATATACTAAGTATGCACTAAATGGACATACATAGCATAAAATGTAATGTAAAAGGATGTACTAAGTATGCAACAAATGGACATACATAGCAAAAACATAATGAAATCATGTACTATAAGTGTACTAATGAACATAACAAGCATATGATATGAAAACATGGAAAGCATGGAAGTAACAAGTAGGCACATGTGTTTCACCCCAAAATGTTTGAAAAACAGTAAAAGAGTGGTCTATGTACTCACTTGAGATTGCTCAATAGTCCTTGGATAACAACCAAGTAATGCTAGAGATCACGGAATCAAACAACACCTAATATAGGTAACTATGTTAATAAACAGGACCTAAATCGGAAGATCGGATAGGATGAGGTTTCGTAAACCAAATGAGTATAGGAACTCATATGATATGGTTTAACAAAGCCTACATTCTAAATCGGAACCTAACCTAAGTGCTTAAAACCCATTACGACCCGTTTAGGTAGCTTACGCTACTTTAACGCGTCGTTCGCCTAAAACGCGTTCGAACCACCTAACTAGTCCTATGACAAGTAATATATGCCTTAACATGTCTAATAATGTTGCCTAATCAGTTTAGATGTCAAAATTTAGGTTGCATATTCTTAAAATGAATTAATGCGCAAAAAGGGCATTTTGGTCATTTACCTAAGGCATATAAACTACCTTTCATACAACTAACTAAACGTAGTGACCATAAGATATAACCTCGGAAGGTTATTCCCTATACAACTATGGTCACCTAATGTGTTTGGTCGGATCCTAATGAACGACCAAACGGGTCGGGTTCGACAGCCTAAGCGGTTGTTTAGACCGCTTACCTTTACGACACAATATAAGCACTAAACTAAAAGTGACGAGTTAAACATGTTAAAACATGTTTAACGAAGTTTGAAAACAGGTTTGGTATAAAAAAAGGGTTTTGAAACCCAAGGATAGTTTGGTTGCAAAATACGCAAGAATGCGCATTTTGACCGAAACTATGACTCGTCATTATGCCTAAATAACGTGGTAATCAGTAGGTATAGTCACAAGGGACTATAACCTTCGTGATTACGCTCACGTTGCGAAGTTAAAACGAACTTCATGTTGACCATAAACTGGTCAAAGCTGAAAGTCAAAAACTATTTAACTTTCACGCTTAAAATGCGTAAAAGAACGAAAGAATACTTACAAAAGGTCCAAGAATGGAGATTTGATCCAAAATTTCTTAGGTATGAAGTGTTATAACTCCAACTTAGAGAAATTTCAGAATCAAAGTGTGAGTTGCAAGTGAAATGGATGGGGGTTTATATAGATTTCGTAGAACCGTTAGGATCGTTTCTTGAAATCCGAGCTTCAATCTAAGCTGTACACATGCACCCCCTGATTTGTGAAACCATGGGCACCCAAAACCAGTCCATAGAATCAAAGAAACTATGTGCAAAACAATGGGAGCAGCTGGATTTTATAAAAATGAAGTTTTCTGAACTGGGAGTGGCTTACGGACCGTAAGCAGACCCATACGGTCATGTGGTGCTGGTAGATTGTTTCACTAATTGGCAGAACAGGCCCCTGAGTCTTCGAACTTGATTTTTGATGCGTTTTGACACGTTTAAGCACTGTTAGCCTCATTTCAAGACTCTAAAACAAAGTTAAAGTATAGGGAACTTAAAATATGCTCAAAAATATGCCGGATGTCGGTTCGTTTCGCCGTACAGTTGCGTTGTTCGGTTAATTACGACGAAACACGAATGGACGCGAATAACGATCCAAATTACGCGACGAATGGAATTTTATCATCCCAATCACTAAAATAAAATATTTTAATGATTACATAAATTTTTGGATGTCCAGATATATTCAGAACGTAAGTTATGCGCGAAAATGCAAACTTATGCATTTTTTACGCTTTTAGTCCCTGAATGACCAAAAGTTTATTTTAGCACACCGAACCCCTCAAAGCCTATTTCTAAGCTATGTAAAGGATATTTAGGGGTATGTTTAACTTATGATCAAGTTCTGGAATGTCCGTTACAGTACGAATTGGCATACTTTCGCTGTTTGTCGAAATTAGTCCCTGTAAGTGAATAAACTTGATTTTGCCATACCAAAGCCTTCAAAACTTATTTCTAAGTTATGTAAAGGTTATTTAAGGTATTTTAAGCATATTTTGTTGTTCCAGAGTGTTTGTCGCATTAAACTGATTACGTATACGTATCGGTTTGCGTATAACTCTCAAGAGAGCGATATAGAGTTTGAAATTGAATGAGAATCAAAACATACAAAATGTCAAAAATAAATAAACAAACATTGGGATCAAATAACATTTTTTTATTGATAACTGAACTGTTTACAGTGATTACAAGCACAGATGTCACAGTCTCCCCTACTTGTGGAAATTTCGTCCTAAAATTTGTTTAGAGGAAACTTGTGAGAAAAGATGTGGATATTTCGCCTTCATTTGATCTTCACATTCCCAAGTAAATTTTGGTCCACGTTTAGATTCCCAGCGAACTTTGACAAGTGGTATGCGCTTGCGTTTGAGCCATTTGACTTCACGTTCCATGATTTCCACAGGCTTCTCAACAAAATGCATCGTGTTATCAACACGAATTTCATCAAGTGGTATGTGGAGGTTCTCATCAGTTAAACACTTCTTGAGATTGGACATGTGACAGGTTGGATGAACATTTCCAAGTTCAGGAGGTAACTTAAGTTTGTAGGCTACCTTACCGATTCTTTCGACGATCTTGAATGGTCCAACATATCTAGGTGCAAGTTTTCCCGTATTTCCAAATCTGATCACACCTTTCCAAGGTGAAACCATAAGTAACACACGATCACCGACTTGAAATTCCAAGGGCTTGAGTCGTCGGTCCGTGATGTGTTCAAAATGCAACATATAAATTTCATCAATTGTGGCATAAAACTAACCCTTTTTTAGTACTAATGTTGGAAAAAGTATGCCTTTGTCTTCCTTTTGTATTTTCAGGATGAAATGAGCTCAAATTAACAAAAGAAGCAAAAAGTCATCAAAATCTAACATAAATACAAGAAAAGGAACAATACGTGACACGCCCGACCCCACGACAGCATCTTCCCAATCAAAACAAGAGATCAGAAGACTGAACACGCCCCGTGCTCAGCCAGCACGGGGGCGTGCCCAAGTGTCAGCAGAAAAGACAAAGTGGTAGAAGCTTCTATTGCCCACCACGGGGCCGTGCTCAGCAGACACGGGGCCGTGGTCAACTATAAGATTCGCACAATCCAGGCAAAGCTTCATAGTACAAAGATTCTTCTGCACACGGGGTCGTGCTCAGCGGACACGGGGGCGTGGTCAACTAATAAGGCAAAGCTGCATTAAATGAAGAAAGAGAGGATGTGGACACGGGGCCATGCCCACTGGACACGGGGCCATGCCCGAGCTTCTGTTCAGCCTATAAATAGGAGTGCTTGGCTCAAGCTCAAACCATCCCTTGGCACACCACCTCTCTCACACTTCACCCACCACCCACCACCACCTTAACACCATCATCCACCACCATCATCCATTGTCCATCATAGAGTGTGTGAGTCATCTCGGGATCCAAGATTGATCGTAAGAGTTCTTGACAATCAAGGCCATGTTTGCCTAAGTCTCTTACATCACTTGGTGAAGACAAAGTCTCTAGTGTAATACTTTTTATTTCTAATCTGTTGCACTTTTTACTTGGTTTTGTATTAATGACTTTAATAACTAGTTGCTTATGTTGAAGGTGATCTTTCCTTATCGTTTGTCCGTGGTGTCTTGGCATTATTTTACTGTCTTTATAAAATAAAAGATTTTCACCATTCATATCTCCACGGTCTATATGGAGGTATGTTGGCTACCTGGTCGGGGGTTAAGGGAACGGTTTGGTAAAGGTCTTGCCATTGTTCAGCGTTTAGAGGTCCTGCAATGGACCTGAGTCAAATTTAGTAGGACCTCCTTCAATACTTAACGGTATTGGATGGCGGGGGTCCAAACTCTTTGATCCCCTCATAAGTTAACTACTATTAATACTATAACCCGGCTATTTAGGACTGTATCCCTGCTGACTCAGACTACTTAGTCGAGGGTAACGTCACTTCCAAAAGAGGGGCCTACCATAATTTGCATTAATAACTTAATTAATTATATTCCAATAATCCACCCTTTTAGGATTGTATCCTTGCTGACTCAAACTACTGGGGTGAGGGTAACGTCACCTTCAAAAGAGGGGCCGGGCCTACTACAATAACTAAGATAATCTCTTAAAATAGTGTAAAAGTGCGGAAATAATCAAAGGTTACACTAGATACGAGTCGGAACCAAGTGATTCATCTTGTCTATCTGTTTTTATTTTATTTTATTTTCAGCATTTTTTAGTTAGTTTTTATTTTTTCTTAGCTTAAAACATTTTTCTAAACTTTTTATTTTGATTAGACGTTGAGGATAAACTGGTACTAAAAGCTCTTGTGTCCTTGGACTGCCTCGGTATCTTGCCAACACTATACTACGCTCACGATGGGTGCACTTGCCCATATGTGTGTTTAGTGTTAGTAAAATATCGTGTTTTATAAATTTAAAACTTGGCTAAAAATAAGTGTTAAAGGGGCTTAAAATATACACCTAATATATATAACACTTCACACGCATCAAAGTTTTTGGCGCCGTTGCCGGGGATACAAGGATTTTAAGAAAGCTTAAAATCGACGGCCTAATCAGTTTTTCAAAACTTTTTTAAAATGCGCGCACATTTTTCTACATTTTAGTTTAAATTTGCATTTACAGTAGCCTGTACACGGGGCCGTGTTCACTGAACACGGGGCCGTGCTGCACATTTCCATAAAAAGACCCAGTAACAGTAGCTTGAACACGTGCCGTGCTCACTGAACACGCCCCGTGCTCAACGAAATCAGTAAATTTAATTAAAACGCCCAGATACAGATTCTGAACACGGGGCCGTGTCCACTGAACATGGGGCCGTGTCCAGCCTCTGTTTCCGTTTTTATTTTTGTTTTCTGATCTCGAGACTCGGTTGTGGTCTGCTGAGTGATTCTTATGGATCAATACTCAGGAGGTTACAACTACACCTATGAGGAGGATGATTATAGGGGTAATTATTGCACTAATTGTCGTAACACACGCTCGGTTCAATATAATCACTCATATCAACCATCCAATTCATACACCTACTATGAGGAGCCCAGGTACGAGCCATCAACTTCATACACATCCTATGAAGACCAAAGGTATGAACCTCCTCCCTCATACTCATATTTTGATGAACCAAGGTATGAGCCTTCTTACTCATACTTTGAGGAACCAAGATATGAGCCACCACCTTCGTATGCTTATTATGAGGAACCATGGCGTGAACAACCCACCTCATATGAGTATTATGAAGAACAAAATTACGAACCTTATCCATCATATGCTTACAATGAAGAACAATGGTGTGAACCATCTACTTCATATGGGTATTATGAGGAACAAAGGGTCGAACAACCGGATTCAAGCTTAGAAAATCCCGATTCTTTTTCTTTAACCGAAGTAACCGATAGGATATTAGAACACATAAGAGTTATCGATCGTTGTATAAGAGAATCTCGCGCAAGGGAAGAGGAGTCCCGCGCAAGAGAAGAATTAAAAAAGGAAGAGATAACCGAAAGCGTAAAAATGGAAGAACAAATAAGTGAAAAACCGACACATGAGTTAAACAACGAAAAAGGTGAGTCTGACAAAGGTTAAATTCAAGAAGAGTCTAATTTTGATGAAATTAATCTCTTGTCACCTTCTTTTGAAATTCATTGTTTAGTACCCACTCATGCTAAGTTTTTAAAAGAGTTAAACACTAACACTAAAATTGACGAAACGGTAAGTGTTAAGTTAACTAATGATCAAACTTCGCTAATAAAAGAAGACCCATTTGAAATTAACATTACACCGGTTCCATGTTTCTTTCAAAATTCGTTTATTAGTAATGTCACAATCGATAAAGATCTTTGTGTTAACATAATGCCTAACTACATTTTCGAAAAATTAAGTATTAGTGATTTTTCTCCACTTCAAATACCCATTTTTCTATCCAATCGGAAAGTAATAAAATCAATCGGTGTAGTTGAAGATGTTTTGGTTCAAACAAATCAAATGGTAATACCGACCGACTTTGTCATCCTCGATGACGCTCCTCTAATGTTGGGACGACCATTTGTAAAAACTCACGAAGCTTTGAAAAACCAGAAGTTCAACAATCTACCTCTTCAATTAGGGGCATTTAAAAGAAGTGTCGATCTCGAACGGTTAATGAAATATCCTTTCGGAAATAATGACCCCCTAATTGAAGATGAAGATGAACCACCCGATACAAGTGAAGAAATTGACCACTTTGTTGAAGAAGAGGTCGCCATAGAACAAACTTTTAAAGTTCTTGATCGAAATGAGCAACCAAATAAGGAGTCTCCTAAAGACCCACCACTTGAGCTCAAAGAACTTCCAAAAGGTTTGGAATATGCTTTTCTAGACAAAGACGGTAATTTACCTGTAATTATTTCGTCTAAATTAGGTAGCTTAGAAAAAGAAAAATTCATTAGTCTTTTGAAAAAAACACAAAAACGCAATAGCTTGGAAACTTGTAGAGATAAAAGGAATTAATCCTTCCATGTGTACACACAAAATTTTGATGAATGATGACTACAAATCGTTCATACAACCACAACGTCGAGTAAATCCAAATGTTCAAGAAGTGGTTAAAAACGAGGTCATCAAATTACTTGACGCCGGACTTATCTATCCTATCTCCGATAGTCCTTGGGTAAGTCCCGTCCAAGTAGTTCCAAAGAAAGGAGGTATGACGGTAATAACTAACAAAAAGAATGAATTAATACCAACGAGAACCGTCACAGGATGGAGAGTATGTATAGATTATAGACGATTAAATGAAGCCACAAGAAAAGATCACTTTCCTTTACCCTTCATTGATCAAATGTTAGAAAGATTATCCGGTCATAAATTTTATTGTTTCTTGGATGGTTTTTCAGGTTACTTTCAAATCCCGATAGCACCCGAAGACCAAGAAAAGACAACTTTCACATGTCCCTACGGAACTTTTGCTTATCGACGCATGCCGTTTGGTCTATGAAATGCCCCCGCAACATTCCAATGTTGCATGGTAGCCATTTTCCATGACATGATAGAAAAAACAATGGAAGTCTTCATGGACGACTTTTCTATCTTTGGGGATTCATACGACCAATGCCTCGATAACCTTGAACGAATGCTATCCCTATGTGAGGAAACTAACCTCGCCCTTAATTGGGAAAAATGCCATTTCATGGTAACGGAGGGAATAGTACTCGGTCACAAGATCTCAAGCGAAGGAATGGAGGTGGATCGAGCCAAAATAGATACCATTTCTAGATTACCACCTCCATCCTCCGTTAGAGCTATCAGAAGTTTCCTAGGGCATGCCGGATTTTATAGGCGGTTTATCAAAGACTTTTCAAAAATCTCAAGGCCTCTAACAAAATTACTTGAAAAAGATGCCCCTTTCATCTTTGACAAGGATTGCAATCAAGCATTTCTAACCTTAAAAGAAATGTTAGTCAATGCACCTATCATGATAGCACCTGATTGGAAATTTCCTTTCGAAATCATGTGTGATGCTAGTGACTTTGCAGTTGGAGCTGTCTTGGGACAAAGAAAAGAAAAGCATTTCCACCCAATTTATTATGCTAGAAAAACACTTAATGATGCACAAGAAAATTACACAACAACTGAAAAAGAATTACTAGCTGTGGTATTTGCTTTTGATAAATTTTGGTTCTTATCTTGTTATTTCTAAAACTATAGTCTATACAGATCATGCAGCCATTCGATATCTCTTCAAAAAGCAAGATGCAAATCCACGTTTGATTCGGTGGATTCTACTCCTCCAAGAATTTGACATTGAAATAAAAGACAAAAAAGGAGCAGAAAACACTACAGGAAATCATCTTTCGCGCTTAGAAGACCCAGCTTTAGAAGCGACCAGGGACGAGCAAATCAACGAAAAATTTCCAACTGAGTCCCTAGAAATGGTGGAATACAAGGAAGAACCATGGTACGCCGACTATGCTAACTACTTGGCTAGCGGTGTAGTCGCAAAAGGTTGGCCACATCATCAAAGAAAAAAAATCTTTGCTAATGTGAAACACTATTTTTGGGAAGATCCATATCTTTTCAAAATGTGTGCCGACCAACTCGTTCGACGATGCGTACATGGTAGCGAAGCACGAAGAATTCTACGCCATTGTCATGAAGGTCCATACGGAGGACATCATGGTGCCGCTAGTACCGCACGAAAGGTATTTGATTCAGGATTTTATTGGCCAACCATTTACAAAGACGCCCAAAGTCTTGTCAAGACATGTGATGCTTGCCAAAGAACAGGTAATATTTCTTCCAAAAACGAAATGCCACAAAATGGCATTCTTGTTTATGAAATTTTTGATGTGTGGGGACTCGACTTTATGGGACCTTTCCCACCATCGAAAGGAAACAAATATATACTTGTGGCAGTAGACTACTTGTCTAAATGGGCCGAGGCCGAGGCACTTCCAACAAATGATGGAAGAGTCGTGATAAGATTTCTGAAAAAATTATTCTCTCGTTTTGGCACACCTAAAGCATTAATAAGTGATAGAGGTACCCATTTTTGCAACCATCAACTTGAAAAATTTTTAACAAGATATGGGGTCTATCATCGGGTCTCAACAGCATATCACCCTCAAACAAACGGACAAGCCGAAGTGACTAATAGAGGTTTAAAACGAATACTTGAAAAAACTGTAGGGTTAAATAAAAAGGAATGGGCAGATAAGTTAGATGATGCTTTATGGGCCTTTCGAACTGCTTATAAAACAACAATAGGCACAACCCCATATAAGCTAGTCTATGGAAAAAGTTGTCACTTGCCAGTAGAAATTGCACACAAAGCCTACTGGGCAATAAAAAATGTAAACTTAGATTTAGAATTTGCCGGTAAAAATCGATTTTGTCAATTAAATGAATTAGACGAGCTTAGGAATTATGTGTGACACCTGTGTCACTTCAACCATCAAACAAATGCCAAACCAATGAAATATTGTATTTCATACTTGGGATTTGTAAAAATATGTGTATCGATTGCACATATCAACTCTTGTTCGATTTCAAGCTCTAAATCGCTTTCTGGAAGGTTATACACGCACTGATGCGTAAATATAACCAGTTTAATGCAACAAACACTCCGGAATAGTGAAATAGGCTTAACATACCTTAAATAACCTTTACATAACTTAGATATAAGTTTTGGAAGGTTTGGTGTGGTGAAATCAAAGTTTAATCGCTTACTGGGACTAAATTTGACAAACTGCGAAAGTATGCCAATTTGAACTGTAACAGACATTCCGGAACATGACCATAAGTTAAACATGCCATAAATATCCTTCACATAGCTTAGAAATAGGCTTTGAGGGGTTCGGTATGCTAAAATAAACTTTTGGGTCATTCAGGGACTAAAAGTGTCAAAAAGTGCACAAGTTTGCATTTTCGCGCATAACTTACGTTCTGAATACATTCGGACATCCAAAAATTTATGTAAGCATGACTATATTATGATTTAGTGTTTGGCTTGCCAAAAATCCATTCGTTGCGTCATTTGGATCGTTTTTCGTGCTTATGCGCATTCCGTCGTAATTAAGCGAACATCGCGTTCTTACGACCAAACGAACCAACATCCGGCATATTTTTGAGCATGTTTCATGTCCACAATGTTTAGGCAACATTTTAGGGCCTTAAAGTTGACTTTACGGTCCTTAGAAGTGTCGGAAATGGCCTTAAAACACGTGCAGGGACTGAAACTGTCATTTCTGAAACTTATGTCTGATCTGTGCAGGCCAGGCGGCCCGCCTCAGTTTCCTTGCATCCTCATGCGGCCCGCGAGGCTCCTTCTGACCAGATTAATCGAATCTAACAGCAGATTGCAGCTGTTACATTCACAACCACACATTCTAAAATGCTTAGTCAGCTGATAAGGATCAATTTGAGCTACCATAAGGTCCCGACACTTGTACGGGTGGGATTAAGGCACGTTTTCCATGAAACGATCCTAACGGTTCGGGTATTCCTATAAATACCCATTCACCCCAACCTCATTTCTCACAAGAATCTGGATTTGAGAGCTCTAAGTTGAAACCATTGTTTCATACCTGAGTTCTTGGATCGAGATTAGCATTCGGGGACCCTTCGTAAGTATTCTTTCGTTCTTTTCTTTCTTTTATTGCTTTTTGAGTCAGAAAGTCAAACTTTGTTTGACTTTCAGCGTTGACCAGCTTATGGTCAATGCGAAGTTCGTTTGAACTTCGCAACGTGAGTGTAATCACGTTGGGTATAGTCCTTTGGGACTATGCCTACTGATTACCACGTTGTCTAGGGTCGTAGGGTAAGCGATCTAATAAATCGCCTATACCTTCGAACCCGACCCAGTTTGGTCAATCATTAGGATCCGACCAAACACATTAGGTGACCATAGTAGGTAGGGAATAACCTTCCGAGGTTATACCCTATGGTCGCTTCGTTTGAATAGTTGTATGATAGGTAGTTTATATGCCTTAGGTAAATTACCAGAATACCCTTTTCATGTATAATTGGTAATTAAGCATATGTAACCTAAATTTTTCTCAAACATAAGTCATGAATCCTATTTTCACAAAACCTATGTATCTCACAGGCATTTTTATGCTGACGTACCTATTTTCACATATGTTTTTCAGGAGCTGTTGCATAAGATGATCAAGATACACATAGACAGACTTGGGCTTTAGTGACAATAAAAGATGCAAGATTAGTTAATTATGTTGTATTTCCTTGTTTGTTAAGACATTGTAACACTTTTAATCAATAAAACGAAACTTCAATTACCATGGATTTGAAACAATTAATTCTGTTACAACACTCCCAGACATTTCCGCCACGTTTTGTATGTTCTACGTGGTCGGGGTGTGACATTATGCATACTCAAACTCTGAAATTTATAAGGAAAGAATGAAAAATTTGCATGACAAACATATTAAACCTAATGAATTTCGAGTAGAAGATCTAGTTCTTTTGTTTAATTCACGACTGCGATTGTTTCCTGGTAAATTAAAGTCTAGGTGGTCAGGACCTTTTTCCATCACCCATATTTTTCCACACGGTGCAGTAGAAATTAAATCTCGAAATGGGCCTCCATTCAAAGTCAATGGCCAACGGCTGAAACTCTATCAAGGATTCATTGAGGATGAAGAGGAAGAGATCTCGTTTCAAACGGTGGAATAGTGAAAACATCAACATCATACCTGGTAAGTTACGGACGATTGGGACTACATCTAAAGCGGTAAGTTTTCTAACCAAAGCTTATGGGAAGCAAGGGCACTCACACGAGCACTAAAAAAAAATTCAAAACTTTGCTCGGCATGAGGCCGTGTCTGCTGGACACGGGGCCGTGTCCGCGCTGCAGACGGGATATATCCCCTTTTTCAAAACAGTTACTTCATTCTACACGCCCCGTTTCCCCGAAAAAGCTCTGGTTCCAGGCGATTTTTCGCAGATTTTCAACGTTTCCAATCACTCTAACAACATCAAGGTATGATTTTATCACTTTTAGTAGTTAGATTAGTTACTTGCATGTAGTTAAAACACCAAAAAATTGGGGAAAAATCTAGGGTTCTTGAAGTTCATCCGGATCGAACCTCAATTTTTGGTT
The DNA here is from genome assembly GCA_030545235.1 of Helianthus tuberosus. Taxonomy (NCBI): domain Eukaryota; kingdom Viridiplantae; phylum Streptophyta; class Magnoliopsida; order Asterales; family Asteraceae; genus Helianthus; species Helianthus tuberosus. The sequence continues at coordinate 112,114,573 of CM060394.1, read as the reverse complement.
TAGTTCTGTTTGCATTTAGTTAGATTAGTGTTATGGGAACTAAATACACTTGTATTGTTCATAGATTCACCCGATTTCTCACAAAAACCCCAAACCCTTGTTCTTGAACCGAAAAAGATAAAATTGATAGGGTAAACGGGTTGTTTTGGGAAAAACGGCACTCAGGGTTTCATTTTCGGGGGAAACCGCACCTATTGGACCAAAAATTTTCAAGTTTTCGAAACCGGGTCGAAAAATGGAATTTTTTGTGTAACAGACGCCTGGACACGGGGCCGTGTCCGCTGAACACGGGGTCGTGTCCAGCTTACTGTTTGCAGTTCTATCCGGAAATATTTCTGTTTCGTGCTAACTTTTGGTGTATCCTTTCAGATGGCTAGGAAGTTCACAAGATTTAACGCCAACGAGCTCGATGCTAGAGCTAGATACGAGATACTTCAAACAAGGCCGGAGGAATACCCGAGGCAAGCAGGCACGGAACTGTTAACTATGGTGAATCAAATCGACCGTTTCAACAACATTGTCACGGGACCACTCAGAGTCGCTCTAACAACCCGACTCCGTTCCGTCCACGAATGCACTTTGGAATTCTATAGCACCTTCACATTCAACTCAAGGTGTGACCCATTCGACAACGATGGGGTAACATTGCGATGTGGCGGAACGAGGTATTCGATCTCTATGGCACAATTTGGTTCGATTGTCGGGTTGTATGCGGAAGAGGATGCGGGAAACGAAGAAAATACTGGAGGGATGAGAGAAATAGGTGAAAACGAACGCCAAGCCATTTAGGCTCAGATTGGTGAAGGGTACTACAATCCGAGCAGCACTAAGAGTACGAAGTTGAGGGATCCGCTCTACAGATACATCCATAGGCTCCTCGGCTACTCTCTTAGCCAAAGGCATGATAGTAGTGGCGTCGTTGGGTTAAGAGATCTTGTTGTCCTCCACTGCATCCACACCCGCAGGCCGCTCGATGTTCCGTTCCTCATGCTCCGAAACATGCATCATAACCGCCTTGCTAGTGCACCGACTCCTATCTTCTTTGGGGGTTGGGTGTACCGTCTCTTCAGGCACTTCGCCCACATACCTAGGTCATTTGAGAGAAGCCCATGGTCGGGTATGGTGGATATACACATATGCCGCTCAATGAACCTGATTTATGAGGCGGAAGACGGGACGGTAAGCTTTCAAAGGATGCAAGGTCATGCATGGAACCCGCAAGAAGCACTTGTCCTCCAAGCTCCGCAACATCATCAGTACCAATACCAACCCCACGGTGATCCGGGCCAATCATCCTCCTCGGGAGGCGGTTTTCCTAACTTTCAAAGTTTGCATGATTTGTTGCAGGAAAACCTTATGTGCACCAGGAACACCTATAACATGGCAAGCAACACCTACCACAGGGTCGGAGCTATCGAAAGAAACATATCCGATATCCAAGATGATATTGGATATATACGAGACCACATTGCACGCCATGGAGGGGATGATGATGATGACGATGACGATGCCATGGAGTAGGCGGGAGGAGATGAGGAAGAAGCGGTTGGTTGATGACTTCCCAGGTTAACCCTTTTCTAATCATGAAAAATTGATGGCCTGCGTGCCAAGTGTTGAACAATTTACTTTCCTTAACTTCTTTTATTTTCTGCATTTATTTTCCTTTTAACTTTGACATGGATGTTAACTTTGGTAAAAGTAGGATGTTTGCTATGGTATGGTATGGTGTTTATTGATTAAGCAGGTACATACGAGGCTTAGAGTGCTAAACATTAGTACTACTAAAGCCGGGACAGGAAAACTGAAGAAAGAAACCTGTTTTTCAACTTTGCAGACTGTCCACACGGGGTTGTGTCCAGCCGACACGCCCCCGTGCCCACTCCCCTGAACCAGCTGATTGTTTTAATTCTGCAGACCTTGACAGACACGGGGTCGTGTCCAACCAACACGCCCCCGTGTTCACCTTCTGTAAGTTTTCGTTACTGGCACCTGAGCACGGGGTCGTGTCCACTCAACACGGGGTCGTGCCCAGGTAACCAGTAACACAAAATTTTTGCTTTTTACACCTTTTTACACATTCAATCAACCTAAAAACTTATTTTTGGGACACATTGAGGACAATGTGTAATTTAAGTGTGGGGGGGATGCTAAAACCTTGAATCTTGCAAGTCCTAAATACAAGCCTTACACAAAACTCTATTGGAACCGCTAATCACCCCAAATTTTTTTCAAAAATTTTCATTTTTTACTTGTCTAGGTTTAACTCGGGAATTTCAAGTTCTAAAAAGGTTATATTTTTACAAATTTACAACCGATAGCGTCGTGATAAAAAGAACCAACATAAGAAAATTATGAAAACGCATGACAAACTTAGTTAAAATTTGATTATATAAACTTGATCACATAAAAACCCATTCCCACAAAAGTGAGTTTTGAGCCTTTATTGAGCATACAATTACATATCATTAGACTAAATGCTCATTTTTCGTTTCTTGTGTGAATAGCCGCTTGGTTCTTACGACTCTAGAATTTGCCATGACGATACATTCCCGGTCCTTACAAACTTAAACCCGAGTAAGTAAATGATAGAGGCATTAGGACTAACCCTTTTTATTTCTACACCATTATTATTTTTTTTTACCACCTACCTAAAATCCCCCTAGTTAGCCCCTTTGAGCCTAAACCTTTTCACTTCATAACCCATACCAAACACCCTTTTTCCCACCAAAACCTTTTTCATTTTTACCCTTTGTTTTAGTAACAAGTTCGATTTTTCGTATGACTTTTCAAAAAAAAAATGTTGATTATGAAGCAAAAGCAAATAAACAAACAAGTTTATCAAAAAAATGACTTTGTTTGAAAAATAGCTTCATAAAATTAAAAATGGAAAAGCAGAAAGTCTTACGAAAACCGACACTTGTTACGCTTTTCGCCTTTTTCTACTAACCACTAACCACTAACCCAACCACCTACCTTTAACCCTAGCCTAACCCTTCACCCACAAAGTCCTCTTGATATTTACAAAGGTATATAAGTTAAAAAGGAGGAGGATTGATTGCTTGGCAAGCTTATGGTAGGAGTAAGTTCCATGCCGCTCTCGAGTGATCCACAAAAATACATTTTCGGCCGAGTGTTGAGTGATCCTCGTTAGGTATGTGAACTTGTATATAAATAAAATTTTACAAAGGCATGATTATGCCCTAATAAGTAATTTATCTTATGAAAAAATTTAAATAAATCATGACGAATCGGATTGTAAATAAATAAAAATAAAACTAAATAAAGAATCTTGGAAATCCCGACACTCTATGACAAGCCCAAAACCTTCTTTTCTACCCATTCCATTTGGGAGTGTAATAGCCACATATTAAAGAGTTTTGCTTGAGGACAAGCAAAGATTCAAGTGTGGGGGTATTTGATGTGTTCAAAATGCAACATATAAATTTCATCAATTGTGGCATAAAACTAACCCTTTTTTAGTACTAATGTTGAAAAAGAAGCAAAAGAAGCAAAAAGACATCAAAATCTAACATAAATACAAGAAAAGGAACAAGACGTGACATGCCCGACCCCACGACAGCATCTTCCCAAGCAAAACAAGAGATCAGAAGACTGAACACGCCACGTGCTCAGCCAGCACGGGGGCGTGCCCAAGTGTCAGCAGAAAAGACAAAGTGGTAGAAGCTTCTATTGCCCACCACGGGGTCGTGCTCAGCGGACACGGGGCCGTGGTCAACTATAAGATTCGCACAATCCAGGCAAATCTTCATAGTACAAAGATTCTTCTGCACACGGGGTCGTACTCAGCGGACACGGGGGCGTGGTCAACTAATAAGACAAAGCTGCATTAAATGAAGAAAGAGAGGATGTGGACACGGGGCCGTGCCCACTGGACACGGGGTCGTGCCCGAGCTTCTGTTCAGCTTATAAATAGGAGTGCGTGGCTCAAGCTCAAACCATCCCTTGGCACACCACCTCTCTCACACTTCACCCACCACCACCTAAACACCATCATCCACCACCATCATCCATTGTCCATCATAGAGTGTGTGAGTCGTCTCGGGATCCAAGATTGATCGTAAGAGTTCTTGACAATCAATCCCATGTTTGCCTAAGTCTCTTACATCACTTGGTGAAGACAAAGTGTCTAGTGTAATACTTTTTATTTCTAATCTTTTGCACTTTTTACTTGGTTTTGTATTAATGACTTTAATAACTAGTTGCTTATGTTGAAGGTGATCTTTCCTTATCGTTTGTCCGTGGTGTCTTGGCATTATTTTACTGTCTATATAAAATAAAAGATTTTCACCATTCATATCTCCACGGTCTATATGGAGGTATGTTGGCTACCTGGTCGGGGGTTAAGGGAACGGTTTGGTAAAGGTCTTGCCATTGTTCAGCGTTTAGAGGTCCTGCAATGGACCTGGGTCAAATTTAGTAGGACCTCCTTCAATACTTAACGGTATTGGATGGCGGGGGTCCAAACTCTTTGATCCCCTCATAAGTTAACAACTATTAATACTATAACCCGGCTATTTAGGACTGTATCCCTGCTGACTCAGACTACTTAGTCGAGGGTAACGTCACCTCCAAAAGAGGGGCCTACCATAATTTGCATTAATAACTTAATTAATTATCTTCCAATAATCCACCCTTTTTGGATTGTATCCTTGCTGACTCAAACTACTGGGGTGAGGGTAACGTCACCTTCAAAAGAGGGGCCTACTACAATAACTAAGATAATCTCTTAAAATAGTGCAAAAGTGCGGAAATAATCAAAGGTTACACTAGATACGAGTCGGAACCAAGTGATTTATCTTGTCTATCTGTTTTTATTTTATTTTATTTTCAGCATTTTTTAGTTAGTTTTTATTTTTTCTTGGCTTAAAACATTTTTCTAAACTTTTTATTTTGATTAGACGTTGAGGATAAACCGGTACTAAAAGCTCTGGTGTCCTTGGACGACCTCGGTATCTTGCCAACACTATACTCCGCTCACGATGGGTGCACTTGCCCATATGTGTGTTTAGTGTTAGTAAAATATCGTGTTTTATAAATTTAAAACTTGGCTAAAAATAAGTGTTAAAGGGGCTTAAAATATACACCTAATATATATAACACTTCACACGCATCAGTCCGCGTAACTCTTTTGACAGCTTCTAGCTGTTTGAAGGTTATCGTGAACTTTCTTAACCTTATCTGTTGTCTCTAGAATAAGGTCAGGTCTAGTAAGCTGAGCCTCACCAATCTCATTCCAGCAGACTGGTGAACGACATTTTAGACCATAGAGAGCCTCGAAAGGAGCCATGTTGATGCTGGAGTGATAACTGTTGTTGTAGGAGAATTCGATCAACGGAAGATATGAATCCCAACTACCACCAAAATCGATTACACAAGCTCTAAGCATATCCTCCAAAGTCTGGATTGTTCTTTCAGATTGGCCATCTGATTGCAGATGATAAGTTGTGCTCAAATTAAGTTGGGTTCCCATAGCAGATTGCATGGTTCTCCAAAAACGAGATGAGAATCGAGCATCTATGTCAGAAATAATGTTCAAGGGAACACCATGTCTAGATACAATTTCATCCACATAAATTTTAGCCAGCTTGTCAGCAGATAGATCCTCACGGATCAGCAAGAAATGTGCTGACTTTGTAAGACAATCAACAACTACCCAGATGGCATCATGACCTCTCTTAGTGCGCTGAAGTTTGGTAATAAGATATATAGCAATGTTTTCCCATTTCCAAACTGGAATCTCTTGTTGCTCCAATAATCCAGAAGGATGTTGATGTTCAGCCTTAACCTTAAGACAAGTAAGGCATTTGGATACGTGTAAGGCAATGTCTTTCTTCATACCAGGCCACCAATACTGAGTACGAAGATCCTTATACATTTTGTCTGCACCAGGATGAATAGAATAACGAGACTTTTGAGCTTCATCCATAAGCAAGGTGCGAAGATTGTCTTGACTTGGGACCCACAAACGTTCCATGAAATAATACGATCCATTGTCTTTAAGCTCTAGATCAGGCTTGATATGAAATGGTAATTCCTTACCCATCAAATCTTGTGAAACACAAGTATGTTTAGCCTGAGAAATGCGGGTTTGAATATCGGATCGAACTTTAACACAGTGAAGCTTGACACGTTCCTTACGACTCAATGCGTCAGCCACGACATTCGCCTTACCAGGATGGTAGCGAATCTCGCAGTCATAGTCGTTTAGAAGTTCAACCCAACGTCGTTGCCTCATGTTGAGTTCTTTCTGATTGAAGATGTGCTGAAGACATTTATGGTCAGTGAAAACTACACATTTTGTACCATACAAATAGTGTCTCCACATCTTGAGAGCGAATACAACTGCACCTAACTCAAGATCATGAGTGGTGTAGTTCTTCTCATGTATCTTCAACTGTCTCGATGCATATGCTATGACTTTATTCCTTTGCATGAGAACACAACCAAGACCTAAATTTGATGCATCACAATACACGACAAAATCATCATTGCCTTCAGGTAAAGATAGAATAGGCGCATCACAAAGCTTCTGCTTCAAGGTCTGAAACGCTTCTTCTTGTTTGGATCCCCAATCAAAGGGTTTGTTCTTCTGAGTTAAAACGGTTAGAGGAACTGCAATCTTTGAGAAGTTTTCAATGAAGCGGCGGTAATAACCCGCAAGACCAAGGAAAGAACGAACTTCAGTTGGTGTAGTAGGTGTATCCCAATCCTTAATCGCACAGATCTTGGAGGGATCTACTTGAATACCTTGTTCGTTGACGATATGCCCCAAAAATTGAACTTCCTTAAGGCAAAATTCACATTTGGAGAATTTGGCGAAAAGTTGCTCTTTCTTCAGGAGTTCCAGGTAATACGAAGATGCTGCTCGTGATCAGCTTGCGTCTTAGAGTATATCAAGATGTCATCAATGAAAACGATGATGAACTTATCTAAATAAGGCTTACAAACCCTATTCATCAAGTCCATGAAAACAGCAGGAGCATTAGTCAAACCGAATGGCATAACTGTGAACTTATAATGCCCATAACAAGTGCGGAATGCTGTCTTGGGAATATCTTCTTCATGCACACAAAGTTGATGATACCCAGAACGAAGATCAATCTTCGAAAAACAAGTAGCACCCTGTAACTGATCAAAGAAATCATCAATGCGAGGTAGGGGATATTGATTCTTGATGGTAAGCTTGTTAAGCTCACGATAATCAATACACATCTTGAAAGATCCATCCTTCTTCTTGACAAAAAGAACGGGAGCACCCCAAGGTGAAAAACGTTTGGTTGTTTAGTTTTAAGTTGTTTCTGAAAAATGTGGTTTGACTTTCGTTGGCTTAATTGCCGTGGGGGTTACCCCGTAGTTGAAAGTATGTTTAACCAGTTCCTTTTTCATTACCCAATCCATAACCATAATAAGTGGGGGCTTTCCCCATTTGAACTACTAGACGGTATGATATCGACTGCTACGCAAATAAGTTGTGCCCTATATCAGTGTCTATCATCACTGACAATCTGCCATAGTCCATTAGTACACGCCCGTCTGACTGGCATGGTGTGAGGTTTGTTAAACCAAATAGCGCTATTAACTAATGACCCGCTCGCCATTGGCCTCGGCGATTAAGTCGATATAAATTGAGGGACTTCATGATAGAGTTTTGTCTAGCTAGTTTTAAGGTTGTTGTCCTACCCGAGGAGGACGAACGTACGTATTCTGCACCAGGAGAATTCGTAGGTTTAATAATGGCATCCTACCTATGGAGGGTGGCCATACATATCCTAACCAAGGAGGATATGTAGATTTCAATTTTAATTTCTTAACCCATTCCCAAACCACCGGGAATCCCATGCCTTGTAGAAAGTGTGTGAACTCACCTCGGTTTGCTCGGTTAGATTCTCAATGTAGCTAACAGTCAGGGTCGGTCAATCATGTCCTAGTATGATTTATCAGTTAGTCATTTAGTGGCTTTCAATTAGAGCACAAAGTTCCTGTACGTATCTATCACACAACATGCATCACTTTGACGGTTTATGCCCATATAAGTTTCCCATCCATTCCCCACTCATAAACGAACGTACGATCATGCACATAACACGCATAGCACATAACACGTTATATCATTCACGGATAACCTACCCGACACTTAGACATGCAATTTACAACTTATGTCTTTTCAGCATTAATATTCGAAACTGGGCTATTTTCAGACATTTTAATAAAATAGTTAACTTATTCCAAAAATTCCCAAATTTTTACAGAATGTCATAAACATTCTATATTTTATTGTGTAAAAATATCGGGTCCGGTTCATTAACAATATTTTATAAAAATTCATTTTCCGGGCTGAACTCAGATTTATATTTTTCTGACCACAGTCCACGGGATAATTTATTTAAAATTCCTCGAGTGTCCGATTTACGAAATTCCAGTGGGGTAATTACAAATGCATCGGTTGTCATCTACTCTACAAATTTCCTGGTCCAATTCATCACAAAACTCAGGTTATGACTGAAAGTATAACACCCATTTATTGCTGTCAAAATTCAGCTTAAGTTGTTGTTACAAATCGACACTTTAAAAATAGTAAACGAAGTCCAAAAATTACGATTCTGGTGCCATTAGAACCGTATTTCATAATAACATATTTTAGATTCAAAATATCGGTTTTTCGTTGAGTTTATGACCTGTTTACAGCCAACTGAAGTTGGCTGTAAAACTGGGACAGATTATGTTTTCACTTTCTAACTTACTAACTTGTGTTCGATTGATTCCGTTAATCATGTTTAGTGACCACAACAACATCACATATTAATATTAATCAGCAAAACATCAGATGATCAACCAATAATCATAATCACACAAGATCTACATGATTTACACTAATATTCATCCATTAACCACCTTGTTCATCACTTTAGTAGACTTTTAGTTGGTGATCTTATATGTTAGTGATTTTCAACCGACGAAACTCTTATTAACCACTTTAGAATAGATCAAGAAGATGTTTAGAGTCACTTACTACTAGCTCGAGGCTAGGGAAGAAACTAGTCGAAAAACGGGTGGTTAAAAGCGTCGTAGTGAGGTCCTTGGCAATCCGCAAGCACCGGGCTTCCTCGTGCGTGATCCTTCACACTTGTATGCAAGTAGAATGCCTTGAATGAAATTGAAAAATGGATGGATGTGGGTGTGTGGTTGCAACCGTGAGTTCAAGAGAAGGAAGGGAGGAGTTTGATTTTTGTTAAGTGGTTTGTGAAGTGTGTGTTTATCCCCTTGGTTCTATATATAATTCATATCACATGTTTAACCACTAGTTAATGTGTTCACTAGATATATGACATGGGGGATTAAAATAATCAAGGTTGTAAGTTGGTGTCCCCTATGGGGAACCGAACTTGGTTAAGGGGAGGGGTAATCGGTTCATTTTGAACTAAATGATTAGGATATAGTTATGTTAAAATTAGGAGGTTAACTAGATATTAGTGTGTTGTAAATTGTAACGGGTGTTAGGGTATTCGGGGACCCTAACTGGCTCAGGAAAAGAAACACGATGTCATTGTCAATATTTTTAGGTTCCGTGTAGAGTCCGGTTGTTCGGTTGGCTATTACCCGTTAAAGTGCTAAATTAATTCGTAACGTGTCCTATTTATATATTTTTTTTTGTAACGTTTCTAATTTCTAACACTTAAGAAATCATTACGGACTATTTAATGACTTTTCTGTACATTACTATTGTATTGACAGGCGCATGTAAATATAACACAGATATCAGGAAGCAGTTACGTAGTTCCACACAGTCGTCAAGCACTTTAGTTATTATTAATAAACTGTACGGTTACATGTAAATTTGAGGGTTGTCACATCCTCCCCCTGTTAAGAGAATTTCATCCCGAAATTTAGCGCGTGGTTACTGAGGAAGCTAGTTAAGTTGCGTTGTTTTCCTGATTTTCCTGGGGTGTCACAACACTTGTCTAAGATTTTAAGTATCACAAAAACATCATAGTTCAAGTTTTCACATAGTTGTATCAACTTTAATCACCGTATTCGTAACACATTCTCATAAGGTGAGTTTATACTAAAATCTTTCAATTGACCTAAAATCAAACATGATTTTTGTTCTAGATAGTAGTCCTAACATCCAATTTACACAAATCATATCAAAAACTCATGATTGGGTTGAAAACCATTTCCTACAATTCATTAAATCAAGAAACTGGACTTGCCACGTCAATAAACAAGGTTAGATGTTCAAAAATAGGGGTTCATGCATTTAGTTTTCCTTGAAATTCCTACTGAATTTAATGGATTTGGTGAAACTAGGGTTTCACCTTGTCTCTCTCTGCCTTTGTTCGATTGACCAGACACACACAATGTGTCTGTGTATTTTATTTATCAACCTTTTTAATATATTAAGTTTTGAAAAGTTACATCTTTGGCCCTTCTAATTGTTCACTTATTTAATTTAAACATTTCTCAATTCATTACTAGAAGTTGTAATATTTCCCATTAACTAAGTTAAATTTTAATTAACTTAACTTATGTCTAATAAACCTTTTTAGGGTGTAACACAAAATCATTTACGTATTACTTTTCATTTCCAAGCTTTGGTAACTTTTTATTTGGGTTTGTATTAATGACTTTAATAACTTGTTTTTTATATTGAAGATGAACTTTACTTAATCATTTCTTCATGTTTTGTTGATTCACTCATTCGTGTCTGTATGTGTTAGGATCTGAGTTTCTTTTTTATTGTGTTTTTGTTTAGAGATTAATGGAGATGAACAAGTGCGGAAATACATGGAAATAAACTTTGCACACAATCAAACAGGAGAAATGCTTTCAACACACATGTTTGAACATTGAACCGAATGATTAAATTTATTTCAATCACTGATTACAACTTTGCATGCATGCAATACAAACTCCCCCTCAACCTGAGCTCACGGTGAATTGTTCGTGCAGGAAGACAAGTGGTGAAAGAGCCAATTGAACAGTACAGGGTACTGTTCTATTTATAGGCACCAGCAAACCACTAAAGCATCTTGGCTGACGTCACCATGAAAGTGACATCTAACCTCCTAACAAACTCTAACTACTGATCTAATACAAACACTGTTTAGCAAACTACTGATTACATTACATAACAAAGGAAAGACTAAACTACTGCCTTCTCCTTCCACTGTTGTGACTCCAGCAGTACTTGTGTCATCAGCAGTGCTTGAACCATAACAGTAGATTGATCAACAAGTCTTCAATCTTCATCAGTCTTTACTTGACCAGCAGTTGTTTGTAGAACAACACTTGTATACGGACAGTGGATAGAGGCCATCAGTTGTTAGAATCACTTTCAAGGGGAGATACTTGTATACATCCACTGCTATTCTGGATCCACTGTTCTGATCCAGTTTTGGCTTTAATCAACTGTTCCTCTAGTAGGGTTCAATCCTAACAATCTCCCCCTGGAACAGATGATGCGAAAACCCTTCATTATTGTAGATCTTTATTGCCTCGTTAACAGTTACCTTATTTGTATTTAAGTTGTAACTTAAAGTCCAGGGCATCTATATCATCCTCATCCCTGCATAGTGGAAGATCAAGGAGATCCTGCAGATCTTCAACACCCAGGCCCAATGCTTGTTCCCTTGATATTTTCTTCACTTCACCAATGGACTTGATCAGAGTCAGTACGTGGGTCTGTTTGTCAGATTTCCACTTTAGTACTTTTGAGTCCGATGTGTTTCTTGGGAGAGGTTTTATTGCAGATGAGTTTGGAGATGGTGGCCTGGTGATAACTGGCTGAGCAGTGGTTGAAGTTTGAGCAGCTTCAAGTCTTTCTTCAATCATCTTCTTAACCCCTTCTTTCACAAGGTAATCCTCTTCTTCTTTATCTTCTGCTATTAGTTTATCCATCCGCTTTTGTTTCGTTCTTTGGTAAAGGATAGCAGCAGGTGGAGCAGTGGATCTCCTGAATTCTTATTTTTTGTGGCTTTTCTGGAACCACTTCTTCAGGATAGTCTGGCTTTTGTGGAATGTTAGGATTTTTCTTTCTTAGTTCTTCCAGCCTTTTGTAAGAAATCATCACTTTCTCCTCTGTCCATCTTGACACTTTGTTCCTTGACCCAAAATCAGCTGTAATCAGCTCTTCTTTCATCATCTTCAGTTGCAGGGTCCTTTCTGGTACATTCTTTTTGAACTTTGCCCAGATAGGAGGAGTCTGCTTTGTTTTATTCTTGATCATATCTTGAATTCTGGCTGCTTCACTTTCAAGCTCTTGAATGGTCCATTCTGTACATGTACCTTTCTCCCTTGTATTTCTTGTAAGCCATAATGTTATCAAGATAGTCTTTTCTCAAAGTTTCATCTGCTCTTTCTGACAATTGCTGACAAAGATTTTTAGAAAACTGCTCCAAAGTTCTGACTTGTGTGAGCAGGAATTGAAAGTATCTTTGGATTTCCTTGTCAGATTTTCCCTTTGAGTTTCTTTTGGAGATATCCTCAGCTTGTTAACCTTTCAATTTTAAGTATTCTTCAATATTTTTAGGTCTTGGATATCCTTCAATAGATGGCAAGCTCCTTTTATCAGGATCATCTTCTGAATAGAAAGATTTTATTTCTTTTCTAACAGCTGCAAGTTCTAAGGGTTACTGAACAGCTGCAGATACAATAGTAGTGTTTGGGTTAAAGACTTGTGTAGAAGAGAGTGGAACAGGGTTTGGAATAGGTACAAGAGACAGTGGTTGTGATGATGTTGGTGGTGATGAAGGTTCATCATTGAGTATTACCCTTCTCCTTTTAGGCTTAGGAAAGGCTGGTGGTGTTTTGGATGGTTGTGAAGTGGTGATTTGAGTGGAAGGTGGCTGACTAACAGTTGTTGAAACAACTGGTGTTTCAACCACTGTTGTCATTACAACAGATGATGTGTCATCTGAAGTCTTCTGCTTTTTAGCAAGAGGTGATGGTGGTGATGAGGTTGTATTTGGTGGTGAGGTGGTTTTTGGTGGTGATGGAATTTTTGGAGGGGCAGTGGTTGAAGTGGGAGCAGTTGTTGTAGTTGAAGTGGTGGTTGTAGGGTTAACAACTGCTGAAACCACTGAAGTACCAACAGTTGTTGATACAGCAGGTGTTACAATAGCTATTGGTTTAGGAGATTGATGTTTGGAGCTTTTGGAAGGTTTGGAAGAGTGTTTTGTGGATCTGGATGGTGTGGTCTTGGGTTGCCTCACTTGTCTAGTGGGCTGCTTTCTTTTCTGCACAGGATTTTCTTCATCCTTTGGCTCAGAAGTACCCTGCTCATTCATCTCCATAAAACAGGTGTTTTGTGGATCTGGATGTTTGGATTTTCTTACTCAAACCTGGCTTTATCCTTTGCCTCCATATCCCTTTTAACCCTTGCTTTTGCATCAGCAATGGCATTTGTGGTCACATCAATCTTTTTAGTACCATCTGGCAAGGGAATGTCTGCAACCATGCTTGACTTGTCTGTTCAATATACAGGCCATCTTTATATCCCTTCTTTTTTAACTACTTCAATTTCTCCCCATTTTTTGCATTATCTGGTGGTGGGTTATCCACAAATATGATAGAGGGAGGAGCAGTGCCAGTGGTGTTCAGTAAATGGGCCTTGATAGCCTTGATATCAGCCTGGGTGTCTTTAAACCTTGCTTCCATGAGATTTCTGATCTTTTGAACTTGTATCTCATGTTGCTAATCAGCTAATTCTCTTTGATGATGGAGCAATCATTTAAACAAATTCCAGAGCTCATTTGCAGCAGGTGCAGGTGGTGGTGCAGGTGCTTGAGCTGGAGCAGCAGTGGTTGGTACCTTTTGAACTTTCAACAACTGTTGTAGCATGTCTTTAATTTCTACAACAGATGTATCAAGTTTATCAATTCTACTCGTCAATTCTCGGTACATTAAACCATCACCCAACTTAATGGGATCATCTGATTTCCCACTAGCAGTGGTTGTAACAGTGGTTGATTCAGGAAATGTATCCCAAAAATCATCCACTGATGCCCCTTTGTCTTGGTACTGGGGACTTCTTCCTTCAAATTGAGAAACACTTTTTAGTGAACCAGTGAAAACCGGATACACAAATGTTCCCAGAGAAGAAATTTCCTTCAAGGAAGTCTTATTGATGAAACCACTGTCCAAGTGCAAACCAGTGGGTTCAGGACTTGTAGTGGCTGCTTCACTTGAACTACCACCAAGAGTTACTTGTAACACAAGGGGTGTAACCTCCTCAGGTATTGTTGGTGGGTTAGCAATGATTGAAACACCAGACCCAGTCACTTGTTGAGGTATATTCTCATTAACAGGTGAGTGAGAAGGACTGGTTTGTGTCTGGTTCAAATCAAGAGCATCCAACAAAAGTTTTGTTTGTGGGGGAATTGTGGCTGTGAGTATGGGTGTAGAAAGCGAATTTTCCCTGGGCAGTGGGCTGTGGATGATGGAAGCAAGTGATTCCAGAGCATCATATTGTGGTGTCCCTATTCTTACAACATGTTCTTTTTTAGAAGAAACAGGAGGAGTTTGAGGCATGGGTTGAGATCTTTCTACCATCTGCTGTGAGGAAGTAGCAGCAGTGGTTTCTGGTGACTTTTGTGTTGTCACTAGCAGTTGCTCTGGGATCTCATCTTCCAGAGTTGCCTTTTTTGTAGGTTTGGGGGGCTTTTGTGTTTTCTTTTGTCTTGGTTTTCTGGTGGTTTTAGGTGTGGGTTTCACAGTAGTTGTTTTGCTGCTGTGATCACCTAGAGCAGTGGGCTCAGCAGCAGGTGCCTGAGGAGCAGTGGTAGCTGCTAAAATCTGCTCAGGAGCCTCTGCTTTTGTTTTAGAAGGTTTTGATAATCTTGTAAAAGTTTCAGCTGTTAAGCTGTTTATTTGAAAACATTCACCTTGTGTGATCACACGAGCATCATCCTTTCCAAATTTCTTTTGAAAGTAAAAGCTTAGGAACCTTTGAAATAGTAAGAATGATTTTTTATCAACATTTTTAACCAAATCATCAAAGATCTCCTGGGAGTAGTTAAAATTTTCTTTATGTAAAATAGCATAACCCAGGTATTGGATCTTTAATGGCATTTCATTAAAAGAAGTGGTTTTATTCAAAACACACATCAAAAGGGTATGGAATAAAAATCTTGTTGCATGAGGAAAACTACCTTTTTGTAAGGTATCCTTTTTCATTTCCTCAGCATACCCCCTCTCAATAAAATCAGTTTGATACTCGATTTTGGGAAAAGAAGTTTTACCTTGCTGATCATCGAGTTCGAAAACCTCTGAAATGGATTGTGGTGTGATTTGAACTGGTTTACCCTTTATTGAGGAATTGATGGCTATGATTGTCTCACCTTGAAATTCAAGTGTGGCATTCTTCCAAAATTCTCTCTGGGTTTTCAGGTAAATCGGAGCATCAGCAGTCAACAAAGTTTTGTACTCTGAAGGCGAAAGAGCGTCAATGGTGGAATTGAAGGTTTCAGTTTGAGTGGGTTTTGTGAGTAGACCCAAATAATTGTGAGGAGCTTTGTATGGAATTTCGATGGGTTCGGTAGCCATTTGAGTGACATTTTTAGAAGATGAAGATGGTGATTTTGGAGCAGAAGAAGACATGAGTAGGTTGCAAGATGAAGAAGACGATGAGGTATTTGAGAGAAAAAGATGGAAACTGCTTTGAGAAAGGAATTTGAGAATTCAATTTGACAGTGTAAAATCCTGTTTGGGGGTTTTGATCAGGGTTTTATAGGGGAAAAGTGAATGCTGATGTGGCAGCGGTTACAAAAGATCTGACCGCTATGTATTGTCCACGTGCCAACCCCTGATGAATAATGGAAGACAGTTGTTTTATGGAAACCACTGATTGGAACAAGATCAGTGGTTGCAACAGTTTGAATGAAAGCAGTGGGTGATTTTAACTATCAGTGGATAGCATATCAATGGATGAAAACACTGATTTTGAACAACAGTGATTATCAAGGAAATTCGAGAGCAGGGGTTGACTTTCAGCAGTGGACAACATTTAGTAGAACAAATGTTTGAACAAAACTGTGGTTATGGCAGACTTTTAAGGATTTAATGAAAATTTCATTTTTAGCTATTTTTAAGGATGGATTTTTGATTTTCTGAAAACATTTTATTGCTTTTATTCATAGAAAAACAAGATTTTGCTTGTTATTCCATGTTTAGCATGCCTATCCTAGAGATCAAGCTTTCAAAGGTGGATGTGTCTAATGCTTTTGTTAGCACATCTGCCAGCTGATCTTTAGTTGGAACATGGTGCAGAGAAATCAAACCTTTTTCATAGCAGTCCCTCACAAAGTGATGTCTAATGTCTATGTGCTTTTTGGTTGAATGGGATACTGGATTTTTTATGATATTTTCTATTGCCTGACTGTCCAACATGAGAGGTGTCTTTAGGGCAGTGATACCAAAATCCAGCAATTGATTTTGAAGCCAAAGCAGTTGGGCTGCACAGCTTGCAGCAGCTATATACTCTGCCTTAGTAGTGGATGTGGAAACAACTACTTGCTTTTTGCTTTGCCAAGACACTAAGCAGCTGCCTAGGAATTGGCACCCTCCTGAAGTGGACTTCCTTGTCTTGTCACATCCAGCAAAGTCACTATCTGAGAAACCTGAAAGCTTGATATTTCTATCAGCTGGATACCAGATACCAAGTGTGGGAGCACCTTTTAGGTATCTGAATATCCTTTTTACAGCAATAAGGTTTGACTTTCTAGGGGCTGATTGGGATCTTGCACAAACACATGTTGCAAACATGATGTCTGGCCTAGATGCAGTTAGGTACAATAAAGACCCAATCATGCTTCTATATAGAGTTTGATCAACCAAATCATCATTTTCATCAGACATGACTATTTTATTGGCTGCATGGCTTACAATCATCCATCTCAAATTTCTTTAAAAGTTCTTTGGCATATTTGCCTTGATGGATAAAGGTGCCATTTTGCAGTTGCCTTACTTGGAGACCAAGAAAGTACTGAGTTCACCCATTGCACTCATTTCAAACTCAGCTGTCATGAGTTGCCTGAACTCTTCACACATTTTGTTACATGTGCTTCTAAAGATGAGGTCATCCACATAAATCTGGACAATCATCAAATCCTTTCCTTTCCATTTTAGAAACAGTGTTTTGTCTATTTTACCTCTTGTGAAACCAATGGAAAGTAAAAAGGTGGAAAGAGTTTCATACCAGGCTCTTGGTGCTTGTTTCAGGCCATACAAAGCCTTATTTAGCTTGTAGACATGATTTGGATTAAATGGATCCTCAAAGCCTGGAGGTTGACAAACATAAACCTCTTCTTGAATCTTACCATAGAGGAATGCACATTTGATATCCATTTGATACACCTTGATGTTGTGGTTGACAACAAAGGCTAGGAATAATCTGATAGCTTCAAGTTTTGCTACAGGGGAATATGTTTCATCATAGTCAATGCCCTCTTCCTCTCTGAACCTTTGAACCACAAGCCTAGCTTTATTCTTGACAACAATACCCCTTTCATCAGTTTTATTTTTGAAGACCCACTTTGTACCAATAGGACTTACACCCTCTGGCAGTGGTACAAGCTCCTAAACTTGTTTTCTTTTGAACTGTTGGAGCTCCTCTTGCATGGCTTCTATCAGCTGTTGTCTTTCAGTACCTCTTGGTACTTGACTGGCTGATAGAGAGATAGGAACCAGCAAAAAGTAAAATGTTTTAGGATTGACTTCTTGTGACCACCCCTTCATTGATGTTGCCAATGATTTGGTCAGGTGGATGAGATTTCAAGAAGATTAGATCTCCTTGGTATAGAACAATGGCATTTAATGGTGAAGGCTGCAGAAGTGAATCATCTGAGCTAACCACTGCTGGTGACTTTGATGATCCAGCAGTGGCTTCAAATGGGGGTGGAATAGGAGGTAGTGGTGTGGACACATGTTGACTTTGATCCACTGTTTGAGGACTTTTATCAACAGTGTTTAATGATGTGGAAGCAGGGGTTGATGGGCTACTTTGGTCAATAACTATTGAGGTAGCAGTGGTTAAGCTTTGACAGCTGTTTTGAACATCTGTTGCTCTTCCAATTGATGCAGACTTTTGTTGTGGAATGATGACTTCATATCCATAGTCTGATGATGAACTTTGTGATGAACCTGCACTGTTAGTCTTGATAACAGTATTTTCAAAAGTAAATTTATCAAGATCAAACAATTCTGCAGGGTTTGCTGGGATTTTCATTGATGAAAGTTCATTGAACTTTACATTCAAAGTCTCTTCCACTATCTTAGTCCTTGTGTTAAACACTTTGTAGGCCTTAGCAGTGGTTGAGTATCCCAGATGATAACCAAAATCAATTTTGGCTGCAAACTTTGAGATAGAATCTTTTAAGTTTAAAATGAAGCATGGGCAGCCAAAAACTTTGAAATATGAAATCAATGGCTTTATTTTATACAGCAGTTCATAAGCAGTCTTTTGATTTCTAGGGTTGATTAAAACTCTGTTCTGGACATAGCAAGCAGTTTTTACTGCCTCTGCCCAGAAAGTTAATGGCAAACCTGAATCAGCAAGCATGGTTCTGGCAGCCGCAATCAACATCCTGTTCTTTCTCTCAACAACCCCATTTTGCTCTGGTGTTCTTGGAATGTTGTACTGCCTTACAATTCCTTTTGACATACAGAAATCATCTAACTCCTTATTTATGAACTCTGTGCCATTGTCACTCCTAAAGATTTTTACTGGAAGATCAAACTGCTTTTCAACCTGTGTAACAAAGTCTTGCAGAATGCCTCCAGTCTCATCTTTGGAATGTAAAAAGTAAGTCCATGTAAACCTAGAAAAGTCATCAACAATACCCAAACAATATCTTTTCTTCCTAAGACTCATGACTTTAAATGGGCCAAACAAATCCATATGAAGCATTTGCAAACACTTGGTTGTTTTGGACTCTTCAATTGATTTGTATGAGCTTTTATGTTGTTTTCCTTTTAGGCAGGAGACACAATGCTCAGGACAGGTGAACAGTTTTTGAGGTACACCTCTTACTAACCCCTGTTTGGATATAGCAGTGATTGTCTTGAGATTTGTGTGCCCCAATCTCCTGTGTTATAATTCTGTCTCTTTGTTAGAGGCAGCTGAGAATAGACAGGCATCAGTCCTGGGGCTCACTTTTGACAAATCAACTACCTAAACATTGCCACTTCTTTGAGCAACAAGTTGGGTTTTTCCATTTTTTATTATTTCTTCAATCTTTTTAACCATTTCTGGTCCAACAATCCTACAACAATCCTTTGAAAAGAATGAGCCATAGTCCTTATCACTCATTTGTGAGACACTTAGGAGGTTGAATTTTAGATTGTCTATTAAATTGACATTTTCAAATTTGACATTACCAGACCCCAGAACCTTCCCTTTACTATTATTCCCAAAGGATATATCACCCCCTCCATGGATTTTGAAATCCTTGAGTAGGGCTCTACATCCTGTCATGTGCCTGGAGCCTCCACTATCTACATACCAAAGGCTATCTAAGCATGCAGAAGCTCCCTGCACATGAAGTAAAAGGATTAGTTCATTTGGGTCTCCAAAGCCAACAAGGCTTTGGATGGGGTCTCAACAGTGTCTGTGTTTTGTTCAGGTGGATGGATAGTGGTTAGCTCAGGGATTTGGACAGTTTTGGTACTATTTTCCTCTAACCACTGCTGGGGGTCTTGCCCAATGATCTGCTGGTACCCAAAAGGATGCCTATTCACTCTTGGTATAGAAGGCTTTTTGTAAACCTCATAAACATGTGGGATCCTTTGGTATGGTGGTTGACCTTTACCTCTTCGGTATTGGTTGGCAGGGGGTGCATCAGTCACCTGAACATCTCTTTTAACAGAGGTTTGGTTCAGCTGTTTTGTAACCATTGTTTGAACTGGCACAAATAGTGGTTGATTCTTGGTGAATTTGACAGATGATGTTGATGAACTCAAGGATGTTTTTGCAGTGTACTCATTCTTTTTTACATCAAAGGATTTGAGATACACACATTCCTGAGTTTTGTGGTTTGATTTACCACAGATGGTGCAGCTCTCAGCAGGTACAATAACACTAGTTTTGTTGATATCATATGCTTTTAGATGAAAATAGTCTTTTGTTAGATGGTTCTTCTTTTCACAGAAATCACAAAATAGGTTTTTAACTTTTTCTCTTCTTTTCTTCTCCTCAGACTCCTTAGCAACAAAGTTTTGAACTACTGTTGGGATGTCTTTGAGAGGAATGACCTTTGCTTTAGGAGCTTATACACCATCAGTGGTTGTGAAGTCCATTGGTTTAAAATTTTCAAGAATGTCACACTCATCAGACCAAGTGGGTTTAAATTGGTATTTCTCAATTTCCTCAAAGGTTGAGGATCCCATAGATCTTTCCAGAGTGATTTTGTTACCAAGTTGGTCAGTTATCTTAACTTCTTGGCCATTCTTGTTGGTTGGTATTATTTCAACTGAACCAGCTTGTTTTGCAGCAGTGTTCTCAATTTCATCATATTTTCTAAACCCTATGCCAAATTTTACATTGCTTTCAAGCTATTTTTCAAGCATGACCTCATAACCTTTGCAAGATTCCACCCATCTTTCACAGGTGATTTGGGTGGATTCCAACTCCTTTTTACAAACTTGATATTTTTCTACCATTGTTTGGAGTTGGTTCTTGGTTATGCTATGATCCTCTTTTAGACTGCAGATTTCTTTATCCTTTTCAGCCAATTTGTTTTTAAGTTCTTTTAAAGACTTTTTAAATTTGACTTCATCATTCAACACTTATCCCTAAGGTTTTCATTCACCTCTTTAATGTTAGCAAATGCTATGATGCATTTGTCTGAACACAAATTTTCAAGAACCTGAGATGATACCTTAGTTGCAGCAGTCATGGCACAATCACAAGTATGCTCTTTCTCATCAGTCACCTTCTCTTCCTTCTCATCATGTTTCATCTCTTCTTCTTCAGACCAGGGATCAGACAGTGGTTCTATTAGGGGTTCTGAATTTTCTCCCAGCAGTATTTCACCAGCAACGGCAGTAACCACTGCTTCAACAACTTCATCCACTATTTCAGCACTTAACTCTCCTTTTTCAGCATCCAGCTCTTCTGGTATTGACTCT
Source organism: Helianthus tuberosus (assembly GCA_030545235.1). NCBI lineage: Eukaryota > Viridiplantae > Streptophyta > Magnoliopsida > Asterales > Asteraceae > Helianthus > Helianthus tuberosus. The sequence continues at coordinate 112,093,429 of CM060394.1, read as the reverse complement.
AATGCAATAAGACAAAATTCATCATTAGAAGCAACATTAGTAGCATAGAGTGCAAAATTTTCATCACCAAGTTCATCAGGCATACTGCTCCAGTCAACAAAGCCTTGGGTGAAAAAGCTTTGCTGATCTGGTTGAACCACTGTTGGTGGTGCAGCTTGTTGTGGTGCAACTGGTTGCACTTGAACCTAAGGTACAGGAGCTTGAACATACTGAATTTGAGGGACAGTGGTTTGAACATAATGCATAGGAATAGGGTTTGCATAATGAGCAGTGTTTACATGGGTAGCAGGGGTATAATGGGAATAGTGCACAGTGCTTTGGTTTTGTGGTCTAGGGTTTGAGCTGGGGTGAGTAATAATTGGACCAGTGGTTTGAATCCTACATTCCCGAGAAAAATGACCTATCCTATTGCACTTATAGCACTTGATCTTTGACTTATCTAACCCCACTTTTAAATTCCCATGCAACCCTGGGAATTTTCTCCCTGTCCATTTATAGAATTTGCTTGTTCTTACACTAAACAAAGCCAATTGATGCAAAATGCCCATTTCTTCAAGATCAGTTGGATCAAAGTGTTGTAAGTCATTGAGTTCAAAGCATAGATTATCATAGTTCTGGCTTTCTCCATTTGCTGTGAAAGCAAAGTTGGATAAGTGGGGATCAGAGTTGAAATTACCACCAATAGTTATGTCAATAAAATGATTATAACTCTGATCCTTACTACTGCCAGACTCTTCTTGACCCAGAAGAGCTGTGTTGCCAAAGGAATAATCATCTGCAACTTTGCCAGACTCTTGCAACTTCTTTTTCTAGTTTAACTCCCTTTCATATGTCAGGAGTCTACCATGAAGTTGGGTCAGTGTCAGATCTTTGAACTCAACAGAGTTTCTAGTTACAAAGGCAATTGTATCCCATTTTTCAGGCAGTGATCTAAGAAACCTGCTATTTTGTGTAGATTTAGGAAATTTAACTTTAACAAGTCTTAGCTCAATAATGAGACAACTGAATCGCTCAAACTATTGAGTTAATGATTCACCCTTAATGTGACAAAAGGTTTCATACTGCGGATTCAGAATTTCCCTGTTATTTTCAATTACTTCTTCAGTCCCCCCAAATGGTTCCTTAAGTGCATCCATAATTCCTTGGCACTGTTACAGTGTAACAGCCCAGCATAAATTTCATTGGGTAGTGCAGATGCAATGATGCTAAATGCTTTGGCATCCAGTTTGAATTTTTGAAAATCAGTTTCAGTATAGTTTTCTTTGTGTCCTCAGCACTCGGCACCATTGGAACATGTGGTCCAAAGAAAATCGATCTCCAATAGCCAGTACTCTGTTAAGCACGGATGTGACCCATTCTTCTCTCCCAGATGTTGTATTCATTTCGTTTCAACATGGGTGGTTTGAAAAGTGAACCGATGTTATTCTTATCATCTTGTGATTGTGACATCATCCTGGTTGTTTTACAGGTATTGATTAATTAACTTTGATCATGATTAAACCTTACTCTGTTTTTCAACAAAACGAACAACTATCACTATCAACGCTTGTGAGCTGAACTATTTATGTCAAAATGATTGTTAGATCAAATTTGACTGTCCGAGCTCTATTACCAATTGTTAGGATCTGAGTTTCTTTTTTATTGTGTTTTTATTTAGAGATTAATGAAGATGAACAAGTAATTGCAGCAGAAATAAATGGAAATAAACTTTGCACACAATCAGGAGAAATGCTTTCAACACACATGTTTGAAGATTGAACCGAATGATTAAATTTATTTCAATCACTGATTACATCTTTGCATGCATGCAATACAAACTCCCCCTCAGCCTGAGCTCACAGTGAATTGTTCGTGCAGGAAGACATGTGGTGAAAGAGCCAATAGAACAGTACCGGGTACTGTTCTATTTATAGGCACGAGCAAACCACTAAAGCATCTTGGCTGACGTCACCATGAAAGTGACATCTAACCTCCTAACAAACTCTAACTACTGATCTAATACAAACACTGTTTAGCAAACTACTGATTACATTACATAACAAAGGAAAGACTAAACTACTGCCTTCTCCTTCCACTGTTGTGACTCCAGCAGTACTTGTGTCATCAGCAGTGTTTGACCCATAACAGTAGATTGATCAACAGGTCTTCAATCTTCAACAGTGGATAGAGACCATCAGTTGTTAGAATCACTTTCAAGGGGAGAGACTTGTATACATCCACTGCTTATTCTGGATCCACTGTTCTGATCCAGTTTTGGCTTTAATCAACTGTTCCTCTGGTAGGGTTCAATCCCAACAGTATGATCTATAAAAAGCGCGTTAAATGCCTGGAAGAGGGTTAGAAGGGATCTTGGGTAAAGTTCTTGCCTCGTTCAGTGTATAGATCCTACAAGGACCTAATTCAAACTTATTAGGATTTCTCTTGAGGCAGAAAGCATCAAATCGAGGGAAGTAAGAACGGATTGTAATCCCTTATAAACTAACTACTATTAAAACTTTAAATCGGCCTTGTGGGAATGTATCCCTGCTGACTCAGACCAATATGGTTGAGGGTAGTGTTGCATTCAAAAGAGGGACATGCCACAATAACTATGATAATCGCTTAAAAAACCCAAAGTGTGGAAATCATCAAAGGATACATAAATGACGAGTCGGATACTAGTGATTCTATCTTGTCTATCTTGTCTATCTGTTTTATTTATTTTGTTTCTTTATTCTTATCTATTAAAAACAAAAAAAAATTCTACCGATATTTGGTTAGATTAGATGTCGACAATATTCTGGTATTAAAAGCTCTTGTGTCCCTGGACGACCTTGGTATCTTACCATCGCTATACTATGCCAACGATGGGTGCACTTGCCATAGCGTGTTGTAGAGAGTGATAGTTTTATATCGTGTTTCGTATATTTAAAGCTTGATAAAAAAAAGTAAAAAAAGTATATTAAAACTCTGTACACACTCCGACACATCAAGTTTTTGGCGCCGTTGCTGGGGACACAAGGATTTTAAGAAAGTTTAAAATTGGCTGCCTAATCATTTTTACGCTTTTCTAAATTTTCTTGTTAGGTTTTTCTTCTTTTTCTTTTAGTTTTTCACTTTCTACAAAAATGACACGGGGTCGTGTGTGATCAACACGGGGCCGTGTCACACCCTAAGTAACACCAGAACTGTTTTTTGCCAGATACAAGCTGCAGCAAAGGGCCATGTGACAACCACACGAGGCCATGTTACAAAAATAGTTTGTAAGATAACAATAACTGCCTGATCTCGACGGTTAAGACCAATCTAGCAAACATGGATGTTTATGATATTTTTATTCCCGCCACTCTTACGGTGAATGGTGCAAGTTATGTGGTGGAATGCATAAAGAATTAGAATGTACATTCTAAGATTTGATCCTCACTACTTAGCCCTATCGTTTTCCTATGACGATCACCTTAAGATGGGTGGGAGTAAAAACGATAATGGCATCCATCCACCTGAATCCCATCAACCCCGTGACCTAGGAGACTTAGAAGACGTAAGTCAAATAGAATAGTGGATTCTCCAAAAACTCAAAGTAATAGAATCCATGATGAAGGCGCGATATTCATCAAGGAATTTAAGCAAAGGAGAATCGATGGAGGCACATTCAGGTACAAACAACACCAAGACCAACAAACCTACCGTAGACATTTTCGAAGTTGAAGGCGATAGTCGTCCCTGTATCGACCTCGTGATGACAGTCCCCTTTTACAATGTGTAAGTCTCACACCGACAGTTTAGACGGGAGCGAGTCGACTCACCTTCTCTAATAAGAGCCCTGATAAGGTAGATAAGGGAAGGTTTCGCCCTTCCACTTTTAAATTGGGATTCTATCTTTCCAACAACCTCTTGCGTTTTCGTACCTCTTACCGGAGCCTAAGGTATATCCGGAAATACGGTGTTGTTCCAACCAGTAAGGAACCCCCTAATAAAGAACAGTTCCCTAAAACCTTAGATAAAACTTCATAAAAACCCTGAGACACGGGGTCGTGTTCCCCGAACACAGGGCCGTGCCCCTCGTATTTTTCAACACGGGGTTGTGTCAACCTAGACATGGGTCGCGTCTCACTAACGGACAACATTCTCTGACTCATGCATGCGACACGAGGCCTTGTTTGCCATACACGGGGCCATGTCGACGTGCTGTCACTTTCTATAAAGTCAGCCTTGAGGAGAACGTACAGAATCATTCCAAAAAGACCAAGATCCTTCCAGATCTTGCACACATACCTAAAAAAGTTTCCTTAAACCTCCTTCACTTTACCACTTAAAGCCATTTCCCCTTCTTCCTTCAAGCAAACCTCCATTGAAGCTTGAAGCTTCAAGCTCAAAAGCTTAAATGGGAGGGTCAAAAGCATGATTTTTAGCTCAAAGTTTTGCAAATCTATTGTATTAAAACATTATTTTAATTTATTTACATCCAGAAATGTAAGAAATCAAACAAAATTTACTTAAAATAAAAGTTCTTGAGCTAACATTTTAGTGTTGTTGATTCAGAACGGGGTCGTGCCTCATAGGCACGGGGCCATGCGACTCGTCTAGAGGCGACTCTCGTCCGGTAGCATGTTGAGCCAATAGAGCGGAACATCATCCACCAACTCAAGGAATAACCGCAGAGGAAGGACACTTTCTCCAGAGGTGACTCTCGTCCGGTACGTGAGTGCTTTAAGAGAATCGCATTGGAAGATTGCTTCAGGGAAATCAACCTTCTTCACCAACGGTTGAATATCTTGGTTGTATCCCAATGAAACCAATTTGGCATCAAAAAGATTGGAACCTTGCTAACGAGGTCATTCACCTCACCGGATGGGGTGAAGAGATACCAGAACCTCCTATTAATGTTTCCTTTGAGGTTTTGATCAATCCCGATCCCTTACGCCAATAAGAGGTTGACGAGGAACCCTTTATCTTCCTCCTGAGGGAGATAGAGGAAATGCTCAACAACCTGTAAAAGAGTATTTCCGGGAATAGGTTGAAGCCCTCCGAAGATTAATCTCGGTTTTCGCTAACCATTCTTAGATCTAGGGAGTAGCTATTAAGGGTTAAAAATAAGATATCATAGGGTATCTATCAAGATTCTATCTATCTATCTAACTATCTAGTTTAGGAACTTAATTTTTATTTCTTCTTGTATTTTTTCTTTTTAATGGATGAAATGAAAGTATCTTTGGTGGTTGTAACACTAAAGTGTGCATAAGTGATGATAATAGTCAAAGGACGTTGACCCAGCACCCCATGCATGAAAACATACGACTCTCGACTGAAAATCTTCAATTCTGTAAGGGTAGCACGACGTCGTGTTAGGTAAGCACGCCCCCGTACCCCATGTCTTTTGTAACATTTTTTTATTCTGGAACCTTGACACGAGGTTGTGTCCTATGGGCACGCCGCCGTGTTTGCTTTCTGGAAAAAATCAGTACTGGCACTTTTGACACTGGGTCGTGGCTCCAACACACGGGGTCGTGTCAAATGCCTGTTTTCTGAAAATTTTGTTATTTTTAACACACGTTATACACATTTGATTAATTTAACCAATTTTGGACACATTGAGGACAATGTCTAATTTAAGTGTCGAGGGGAAACTTAATAACTTGAAAATTGTTTGTCCTAAAAACAAGCCTTACACAAAACTCTATTTGGAACTACTTAAACACCCCAAATCTTTTTCAAAACTTTCTTTTTATTTTGTTTTGTCTTGTTTATAGTTTAAGTTAAGAAATCATGTTCTAAAAAAGTTCAAGTTTTTATAAATACTTACAATCGATAGCGTCGTGATAAAAAGGACTACAAGAAGTATTTGTAAAAGGCATGAGAAATTTTTAAAATTTGACTTTCTCTCTCTCTCTCTAGCAGGCGATTTTTTCCCTTCAATGGAATCCTTGTTTTTCTTCGTGATCCATTGTATAACAGTCTGTTATTAATGATTTGATTCTTCAATCATTCAATACGAACTCGTTAGCAATCGAAATCGGATTGAAACAAGGGTTTTGTTTTCGTTTTTCTTCAATCGCCGCCATAATCTGTGATTTCGATCTGGTTGTATAGAGTTAGTGTTTTGTCGGTCCTTCTGGTTAGGCAGAAACCTTGACTTAATAAGATCTCTATATGATTTAGCTAGGAACACTGGTTAGGGATTTTTCTAGATTAGGGTTTTGCTTGTTTGTTCTTTGTTCGTCTAGTTCTCGGGTTTTTTCTTGCATTGTTTGCTGCGGATTTGTTGTTGGAGAGAGGTGTTACTTTTAGCATGGATGAACGTAAGAAATCGGAGGGGGATGTGCATGATGGTCGTTATAAGCCGTCGTTCTCTTCTTCATCGTTCCAGGGTTTAGCATCTCGAGTAATAGATATTGAAGGTAAAACTTTAATGCCCCGGAGGGGTACTGTTTCTTCTGCTAGACATGAGTCTGTTAAGTTTAATGTGATTGATGAACTTACCAAGATTACTGTGCCCGTAATGGAGGATAGTGTCCAACCTGATCAAAAGAGTGGTGATTCGTTAACTGTGGCTGGTATGTTTCAGCATGAGGAGGATAAGGGAAACAAGCCAATATCATATGCTGAATCGGTGATAAATGCTACGAGTAAAAAAATCAATTTTAGATCCCTTCCTAGTCCGGATCGACGTGAGGATTGTGATGTGGTATTTCCGAAGGATTCTATTTGGGTGGTAAAAGACAAACTAGCAAATACGTTGTATGGATATTTTCTGGGAGATCGGATTGCTTACCCGGTGGTGGAATATTATGTGAAAAATAACTGGAAAAAGTTTGGGCTGCAAAAATCTATGATGAACGCGAATGGATTCTTTTTCTTCAAGTTTGCTGACCAGACGGGTATGATGGTTGTTCTTAATGAGGGTCCATGGATTATTAGATCTCAACCTTTGTTTTTATGCGAGTGGACTCCAAATACTAAACTGGTTAAAAAGGAGGTGAAGAAAATGAAATTATGGGTGAAGATACATGATGTTCCTCTAGCGGATTATACAGAGGATGGTCTTAGTTTGATTGCTACAGCGATTGGTGAGCCAAAGCTTCTTGATTCTTATACCACATCGATGTGCTTGGATTCCTGGGGACGGAGCAGTTATGCTAGGGCCTTGATTGAAGTGTCGGTTGACAAGAATCTTAAAGACGAAATAACCATGGCTGTTCCGGAGCTTGAAGTTGATGGATACGTTAAGGAGACTATGTATCTTGAATATGAATGGAACCCGCATAGGTGCTCCCATTGTTGTGTGTTTGGCCATGCAGATGATCAATGTCCTAAACAACCGAGGAAGCTGGGAAAACAATTCAATGGTGATAAGTCTAATAAGTCATTTGATCAAGAACGAAGACACGATAAGAAACCTGTTGTAGATGAGGAAGGGTACATGGGTGTGCATGCTAAGAAAGTGGCTTGGAAGGCAGGGTTTCCATTTAATAAGCAGAAACCGAAATTTAAATATAGGCCGATTGGACCTAAACCGAAGGAAGCGTTGAATAAGTCGGATCCGTCACACTCTGTTATCTCACCGAATCCGTTTGATGCGTTAAATAATGTTGATAATATGGAGACAGGGCAGAGTAGTAAAGATGGAGGAGGCAATCAGCAAGTTTTGGATGATGAAGAGGTTGGTGAAGTATATAATGAAACGGATGAATTTCTTATGGAAGGTACTCGTAATCCTAATGCAAAAAAAGGGGCAAGCACTCCTAATCAGGGGGTTTCCCATGGTTAGTCTTGCTTTTTGGAATATTAGGGGGTTGAACCGCCCTCTAAAACAGAAAGAGGTTCGAAAGGTAGTTAAAGATAGTAATTTAAGTTTTTGTGCTATTCTTGAGTCCCATGTTGAAGTAGATAATCTTAGTAAGGTGTGTAACTCAGTTTTCCGTCATTGGGATTGTACTTCGAATGGGGGTATGTGTGATAGAGGTACCCGTATCATTATAGGTTGGAACCCGGAGATCTTTGATATGATGGTTTTATCTCAAACATCGCAGGTAATGCATATTCAGTTATTTGTTAAAGAGGACAAGAAGTTGCTCTATTGTTCGGTTGTGTATGCGGCTAATTACTATGTTACTCCGTGAGAATTGTGGTCCCATTTGTCCTTACATAAACAGATGGTCGGTGATAAGCCGTGGCTCGTTATGGGTGATTTCAATTCTGCTCTATACCTAGAGGATAAGTCTATGGGTGCCTCTTCCATCTCTACGGGTATGCGAGATTTTCAGGCTTGTGTGTCGGATATTGAGGTTATGGATATTAATCAGTCAGGTCTCCATTTTACATGGAACCAAAAGCCAAAAAAGGGTGTTGGTTTACTCAAGAAAATTGATCGTATCATGGGCAATACTTCGTTTGTAGCTTAATTCCCTAACTCAGTGGCTGTGTTTCATCCTTATAGGTTGTCGGATCACTCACCATGTGTCCTAACAATCAATAGAGATACTACCAACAAGTGTAAGCCTTTTAAGTTAGCGAATTTTTTGGTTCATAAACCTGATTTCCTAAAAATTGTGAAGGATATTTGGGAGGAAAATCGTTAGTGGGGTTCATCAATTTCGGGTTGTGAAAAAACTAAGGCTGTTAAAGAGCCCTTTGCGTGCTTTACTCTTCAAGCAAGGTAATCTCCACAAAAAGGTGGCTGAAATTCGTGATAAACAAGATGATATTCAGACAAAAAATGATAAGGATCCAATGAATGCGGACCTTAGAGCTCTAGAAACGAAACTAAACTCAGATTTTCAAGTCGCTTCTCTTGATGAGGAAAGATTTTTAAAGCAAAAGTCTAAGATGGAGTGGTTAAGAGCTGGTGATGCTAATACTGCATTCTTTCACGCAGCTGTGAAAAGTAGGAACCATCAAAGTCGAATTCAAGTTGTTCGGGATACGAATGGGGTGGAGTACGAAGGTGAGGCGGTTCAAGATGCCTTTGTTAAACACTATGAGGTTTTTTTAGGTGCCAAGATAATTTATCTATGTATCCTACTCCTGATCTCCTTTCTAAGCATGTGAACCCGGTTGATGCTTCTCACATGACTCGTTCGGTTACGGTGGAAGAAGTAAAGAAAGCTATGTTTTCTATAGGTAATGACAAGGCTCCAGGCCCGGATGGCTACACTGCTGCGTTTTTTAAAGCTGCCTGGCCGATTGTAGGGAGTGATGTTTCTTTGGCTGTTATTGATTTCTTTAACACAGGTAGATTGCTTGGCCAAATTAATCATACTCTAGTTGCTCTTGTGCCGAAGAAAGCTTCTCCTGTTTTGGTCACTGACTATCGTCCTATAGCTTGTTGCAACGTCTTATTCAAATGTGTGAGCAAGATTATTGTGGATCGAATAAAGGATGTACTTCATCAAGTAGTTAGTATAAACCAATCAGCATTTGTTCCTGGTAGGAAAATCTCAGACAACATTTTACTCACCCAAGAGTTATTGCACAATTATCATAGAAATACGGGCCCCCCTCGTTGTGCTTTTAAGGTGGATATTCAGAAAGCCTATGATACGGTTGATTGGTGCTTCTTGAAAAATGTTTTGATTGGGTTCGGTTTCAACACAAAGATGGTGGAGTGGATCATGATGTGTGTTACAACTACATCATATTCTTTATGTGTTAATGGAAATGTGCATGGCTACTTCAAGGGTAAGCGTGGTCTTCGACAGGGTGATCCTTTATCTCCTTATCTTTTTACGCTGATTATGGAAGTTTTGAAGTGCATTCTACAGCGGGCAGCTAGAATTGATAAGTCTTTTAAATTTCACAATAAATGTGAGAGAAAGCGTATTATTAATCTTTGTTTTGCTGATGACTTATTCTTGTTTGCCAGAGGAGACATTAATTCGGTACAATGTATTATGACATCTCTTTCAAACTTTACAAATATGTCTGGGTTAGTTCCTAGTATCCAAAAGAGCACGGGGTTTTTTTTTGTAATGTGCCCTCTCATGTTAAAAACCATATTTTATGCTTCATGCCTTTTGTTGAAGGGTCATTGCCGGTGAAATACTTGGGGGTCCCTCTTATATCTTCTGGGATTTTGTACAAAGATTGTAGTGTTCTTCTTGAAAGGTTGGACCAGTGTATTTCCAACTAGAGAAATAAGCTTCTTTCCTTTGTAGGTAGGTTACAGCTTATTAATTCGGTTCTTTCTTCAACGCATATTTACTGGTCTTCTGTATTTATCCTTCCTAATCGGATCACTCTTGAACTGGAAGCTAAATTGCGAAACTTTTTTTGGTCGTCGGATGGGTCGTTTCATAAGGGGAAGGCTAAAGCATCTTGGAAATCTGTTTGTGTTCCTAAATATGAGGGTGGTTTAGGTATCCGTAGGATTGGGGATGTCAATAAAGTGCTCATGACTTCTCATATTTGGAGTATTCTGGTTAAACGTGACTCTCTTTGGGTGGCATGGATTCATTCGTACAGACTCAAAGGGAATAGCTTCTGGATTTTTAAGTCGGTGGCGAATAGTTGTTGGAGTTGGCGGAAAATATTACAGCTTAGGCCATTTATTAGAGATTTTATTTGGTCTAAGTTGGGCGATGGGAGTAACACTTCAGCTTGGTATGATTTATGGAGCCATTTGGGTCCGCTTGGTAATCTCTTGACACCCAGAACCATCTCAAATGCAGGTTTTTCTCTAAAAACTATAGTTCATGAGGTTCATGTTAATGGGGTTTGGAGGTGGCCAGTGGCGTAGAAGGATACATATCCGGTCTTAATCCAACTTGATAATATTCATACGGTTACTAATAGATCTGATCAGCTTATGTGGAAGGATGGTAACGAGCTAGTTGACCATTCCTCGACTCGGGTTTGGCATTCGCTTAGACATCGAGCAGACGAGGTAGATTGGGTTAAACTTGTTTGGTTCTCATAATGTATTCCTAAGCATGCTTTCTTTATGTGGCTGGTGATTCGTCGTAAGCTTCTAACTCAAGACAAAATTCTGCAATGGGATTTTTCGAGAAGGAAAAATATGAATATGATGTGTTGTCTTCTGTGCTACGCGGATGTTGATTCTCATAATCATCTGTTTTTTTATTGTAACTATTCTACTCAAGTTTAGATCAAGGTTCATGGCAAAGGGGGTATGAGTACTGTGGGTCCAGAATGGGAAGCTATTGTTGACTGGTTAAGGGCTCGGGCTAGTTCTAAGTCAGCGATTAACTATATCAGTAGGCTTATCATTGCAGCAGCGATTTATTTTGTTTGGAAGGAGCGTAACGCTAGACTCTTCAGGAACCAGACGAGACCTCCTGATGTTTTAAGTGATATAATCTTGCAAACTCTTGGATATAAGCTAATGGGAGTAAAGTTCAGGGAGTGCTATAGTGTGCGAAGACTGCTGGAATCATGGGAGATTTATAGCAACCATTTGGATGATGACGGAGGCTGATCTTTTTTAGTTTTTGTTTTTTCTAGATTATAGTCTAGTTGTTTGGTTTTGATGTTCTTGGTTGCTTGTTTTGGTGTGTTGGCTTACTCTCATGGGGGATGTCCCATGTTTGAACTAGTGTGGGTTTTCCACGCTACTTGTTTTATTTGGTTTGTTGATATATAAGATCACCGGGGTAACCCTTTACCCAAAAAAAAATTTTAAATTTGATTGTATATATACTTTCACATTTTTACCCTTCCCACAAACTTGTGAGTTTTGAGCCTTTAATGAGCATCCATCATCATGTCTATACTAAATTCTCATTATTCATTTCTTGTGTGAATAGTCCGTACAGTTTCTACAAATCTAGAACTTGACAAGACAATACATTCCCGGTCCTTACCGACTAATCCAAGTAAGTATATGATTGAGACATTAGGATTTTAAACCCTTTTTCGTTTCAACCTTATTTTTATTTTTATCTCCCCACAAAAACACAAAAAATTCCACCTAGTTAACCACTTTGAGACTAAATCCTTTCATTTCAAAACCCACAACACACCATCACCCACAAACCATATTTTTATCTTTACACCTTTTATTTTAGTAGAAATCGGTTCTTTTGAAAAAACGCAAAAAAATGTAACTAAGGCTTATTAAAAAAAAACTATTGTTTAAAGTGCTTGAAATACCTAAGCAAATCTATTGCTTAAAAGCACTTAGTTAGTTCATAAAGTCACAAATAAAATTTTCAGAAGAAAAACAACTTTTTACGCTTTTAGCCACTTTTAATAAAATTACCCTACCCTTAACAAAAAAAACCTACCCTTTCAAAGTACTCTTGATATTTGCAAAGATAAAGTCAAAAAGGAGGAGGTTTGATTGATTGTCAAGCGTATGGTAGGAGTAAGTTCCGTACCAAGACCCAGCATTTCACTTATACATTTTGGCCGAGTGTTAAGTGACCACTTGTGAGGTATGTGAATGTATATATAGCTTAATGAGATTTTAAAATATATGTTATGCTTATAAATATTTATTTTTCTTAAAAATGTTCTAAATAAAATCGCGACGAATAGGAATGTAAATAAAAATAAAAACAAGAATAAATAAAGAACTTGGATTCCCGACACTCTATACACAAGACCCAAAACTTCTCTTCTACCCATTCTATTTGGGAGTGTAAGCAATAATATAAGAGTTCTGCTTGAAAACAAGCAAAGATTCAAGTGTGGGGGTATTTGATATGCCCAAAATACAACATATAAGTCATATCAAATAAGGTATAAAAACAACCCTTTTTTTGTACTAATGTTGGAAAAAGTGTGTTTCTTTGTTTACTTTTGATTTTCAGGATTAAAAGAGCTTAAACTGGCAAAAGGAACAAATTAACGACAAAGACCAACATAAATACAAAGAAAAGAAGTTGGCATACTATACCGACCCTCCAAGCTTCAGCCCAAAGACAAAAATAACAAGACCAGAACCCAAGCACGGTGTCGTGCCAGTCGGGCATGGGCCATGCCTCATTCAAGATTCCCAGAGAATAAAGACAAACAAAAAACAACAAGGGACACCAAGCCATGTCCCCTAAGCACGAGTCGTGGTCAACTCTGAGATTTGCAAATCTGGGTTCGTACAACAAGTACAAAAGACACGGGGTCATGCCGTTGACACACGTGGTCGTGTGTGCAGAAGAGCTGACACTAGCATTAAATGAAGACATAGAAGGGAAGGTCATGGGGTCGTGCCAACCAGGCACGGGGCTGTGTGAAGCTACTGTTTTCAAGTATAAAAGGATGTGCTTGGCTTATTTGCAAACCATCCCTTAGAAAACCACTTCTCTAACATCTACCACCACGCCACCACTACAATACCACCATCATCGGCCACTTTCATCCATCATCCATTCTTAGAGTGTGTGTGTAGTCTTGGGATCCAAGATCGATAATAAGAGTTTTTGTCAAACAAAGGCCATGCTTGGCTAATCTCTACATCACTTGGTGAAGACAAAATCATTTATTTATTACTTCTGAGTTCCTAGCTTTGGTAACTTTTTATTTGTGTTTGTATTAGTGACTTTAATAACTAGTTTTTTATATTGATGGTGAACTTTACTAAATCATTTTTTCATGTTTTGTTGATTTACTCATTCGTGTCTTTACGGTCAACATATAGCGCGTTAACTGCCTGGAAGGGGGTTAGAAGGGTGGTTGGGTAAAGTTCTTTCCTCGTTTAGTGTACAGATCCTGCGAGGACCTGATTCAAGCTTATTAGGACTTCTGACGTGTGTACGGGTGTGTATAAATTTAGATATATTTTAAGCACTTTTTACTCGCGAATCAAGCTTTAAATTTATAAAACACGATATAATACTATCACTCTACACACGTTAGGGAAAGTGCACCCATCGTAGACGTAGTATAGTGATAGTAAGCTACTGAGGTCGTCCAAGGACACAAGAGCTTTCAGTACCGACTTATCGTTAACGTCTAATCTAACCAAATTTTGTTAAGAAGTTTTGAAAATTTGAAAAGATAAACTAGAAAATAAAAAACAAAATATAAGGAAAACAAACAGACAAAAAGGAATTACTTGGTTCCAACTCCTCTTTTACATATCCTTTGATGATTTCCGCACTTTAGGCTTTTTAAAAGAGTATCTTTAAGTTATAGTAGTAGGCCCCCTTCCAGGCAGCGTTACCCTCAACCTATTGGTCTGAGTCAGTAGAGATACAGTCACACAAGGTCGGATTATTGAAAGACAATTAAGTAAGTTATTACTGCGAAAAGTGGTAGGCCCCCTTCCAGGCAGCGTTACCCTCAACCTATTGGTCTGAGTCAGCAAGGATACAGTCCCGCAAAGTCGGTTTAATGTTTTAATAGTAGTTTATAGATAAGGGATTGCAAGCGGTTCTTACTTCCCCCGATTTGATGTTATCTATCTCAAGGGAAGTCCTACTAAGCATGAATCAGGTCCTCGCAGGATCTATACACTAAACGAGGCAAGAACTTTACCCAAACACCCTTCTAACCCCTTCTAGGCAGTTAAAGCACTTTATATAGAATGTAAAGACACGAATGAGTAAATCAACAAAAGATGAAGAAATGATTAAGTAAAATTCACCTTCAATATAGAAAACTAGTTATTAAAGTCATTAATACATACCCAAATAAAAAGTAGCCAAAGATTGGAAATCAAAAGTAATACATAAAAGATTTGTCTTCACCAAGTGATGTAAGAGATTTAGCCAAGCATGGCCTTTGTTTGACAAGAACTCTTACGATCGATCTTGGATCCCGAGACTACCACACTCTAAAAGATGAAAGATGGATGATGGTGGTGGGGGTTGGTGTTGTAGTGATGGTGGACTGATGGCAAGTGTGAGAAAAGTGGTTTGCCAAGGGATGAGTTACAATGAAACCAAGCACCCCTATTTATAGCTGAAATCAGACTGTGTACACGGCCATGTGCCCACCTGGCACGGCCCCGTGGCCTTCATTCTTTCTCCCTTCATTAACTGCAGATGCCAGGTCTTTTACTAACACAGCGCCGTGTGTCAACGGCATGGCCCATGGCAATTGTACTTGCTATAATATCTCAGATTCTACGAATCTTAGATTTGACCACGGCCCATGTTGAGTTGGCACGGCCCCGTGTTGGTTTATCTTTTGTTGTTGTCTTTTTCTGCAGGGAATCTTCACTAGGCACGGCCCCATGCCTGGTGGGCACGCCCTCATGCCTAAGCTTCTGTTTTGTTACTTTTGTTGGTTTGGATGTGGATGGAGGCTCGGTAAGTTGTGTCAATCCTTCTTCTTTGTATTTATGTTGGTTTTTGCTTTTAATTTGTTCCTTTTATTCGTTTAAGCTCTTTTGATCCTGTAAATTAAAAGTAAACAAAGAAACATGCTTTTTCTAATATTAGTACCGAAAAATGGTTAACTTTATGCCTTGTTTGATGTAATTTATATGTTGTATCTTAGGCACATCAAATACCCCCACACTTGAATCTTTGCTTGTTCTCAAGCAAAACTCTATAATGTGGCTTACACACCCAAACGGAATTGGTAGAAGAGAAGTTTTGGGCTTATCTTTAGAGTGTCGGGAATCCATGTTCTAAATTTATTTTGTTTTTATTTTATTTACAATCTTCTTTGTCATGATTTATTTAAAATACATATTAAGAAAAATTATTTGTTTTGGGCATAACATGCCTTTATAAAATTCTATTTAGTTATATACAAATTTACACACCTCACAAGTAGTCACTCAACGCTTGGCCGAAGTATGTTTAAGTAAAAATGCTCAGACCCGGTTTGGAACTTACACCTACTATAGGCTTGACAAACAATCAAACCTCCTACTTTTTTACGTTTAATCCTCGAAAATATCAAGAGGGCTTTTTTAAGGGTAGGTATGTTTGGTAAAAATGGCGAAAAGCATAAAAAGTGTCAGTTTTTACATTGCTTTGTGGCTTAGGAAAAAAAGACTTTGGCTAGTGTTTTTTTTACCAATATTGAAACTGAGCCATACTTGTAATTTTTATAACTGAACTTTTTACCAAAAAAAAATAAAGGGTGTAAATAAAAAGGTTTGTGGATGTGGGTGGTTGTTTTTGCAAAAGTATATATTTATGCGGGTTTAGAAACGAAAGGGTTAAGCCTCAAAGGGCTTTATCTAGGGGGATGTTTTTGGTAAGGGGTGAAAAGAAAAATAAAGGTTTGAAATGAAAAATGTGTTTAGTCCTAATGCCTCTATCATTTACTTACTTGGATTCTTATCGGTAAGGATTTGGAAGGTATCGTTTTGGCAAGTTCTAGATTTGTGAGAACCAAACGGGCTATTCACACAAGAAACGAAAATTGAGCAATTAGTATAGATGTGTATTTGTATGCTCGGTAAAGACTCAAAACTCACTTTTGTGGGAATAAGGGTTATAGTGTAAAAATGTATATATAATCAAATTTTACAAAAATTTATGCCCGTTTTTATAATTTTCTTAAATGGTTATTTTTATCACGAAGCTATAAGGTGTAAATTAGTAACAACATAATTTTTAGAACTTATTTTTCCCAACTAAACCAAATAGGTAAAAAATGAAAATTTTTTGACAAAAAAGTTTGGGGTGATTAGCGGTTTTCCAAGGCGACTTTTGTGTAAGGCTTGTTTTTAGGACAAACGATTCAAGGCTTTAACACCCCCACTCTTAAATTATACGTTGTCCACAATGTGTCCCAAATAGGATTTGTTTTGATTAAATGTGCAAAAAGTGGGTAAAAATAACAATTTTGTGGTTACTGGTCACTGTAGCACGGGGGTGTGCTAGGTGGACACGGCCTCATGGCCAAAGTGTCAGTAATAAATTTAAATAGAAAACTTACAGTATGGTGGACATGGGGGTGTGCTGAGTGAGCACGACCCGTGCCACCTTCTCGGCATAAAATTTTGGACATTAGACAATTGGGCACGAGGGCGTGCCAGGTGCGCACGGCCCCATGTTGCAGACTCTGATATGTTGTTTTTGAAGCGGGAGGCTCTAGTTTCGTGCATGGGGTCCCTTTTTCGATGTCCTTTTGGCCTTTTCAACTTCTTTCACACATTTATTGTTACCACCATCAAAGATACTTTCATGTCATCCAAATAAAAACAAAAATACAAGGAGAAATAAAAATTACATGTGACAACTGACACTTTTTCATGTAATTCTGTACGATGTGAACAGTAACTTGTAATATATGGTTATGCATGTTGCACTTATGATATGAATGATTTCATGATTACTTTCAAAAGACTCACAAATACATTACACGATGCATATTACTTATTAATGTTAAATGCAACTCGAAACAGTTCAGTTAGTGCACAAACGAAACTAGCACACTTATCAGATAAACTAGTAGTATTGACGGGAGTTCAGTGTGACAACCCTCACAAAACCAGGTATCCGTACAATTAATTAATAATTACTTAATGCTTAATTACTGTGCTTGCTTACAATTATGATTAAACTGCTTACTGATTTCTGATACATACATACTCATGCATCACATTTTATACTGTCACTCTATTATTTACACACAAACATCAGTGACAACCTTGATGCACAAAAGCACAGTGAGCACACTATACGGATAACCCAGTAAACATGCTGACATAGCCAGCATCAGACAGACACTGTCTCTGAGGCCAGTATGAGCCGGGAATAGATTACTACACCAGTAGGGAGTGTAGGGAGGTGAGGATTGTAAAACTGCGTCACTAGGTGATAGTTATAGTGACCGGATGTGCCTAAAACATGCTTTAACTACAAAATCCTGCACTTTATTACAAAATTCAGCATTTATGTTAACTAGTAAAGTGCAAAAACATGGGAAAATAATACTAGACACTTTCCAAAGTGTCGGGAATTCATTGTGTCACTAAAACTAATATTAACGACACTTTAAATGCTTATTTAGCACTTTAACGGATCAGTATCCAACCGGACTTTACCCGGAACATAAAAATATTGTCAATGACATTGTTTTTCCTTTTCTGAGCCAGTTAGGGTGTCCGAATACCCTAACACCCGTTATAACACCTAACACACTAGTAACTAATTAATCACCTAACTAAGCATAACTAGTTACCTAACTAAATGGTTAAGATCTAACCATATAAACCCCCCCCCCCCCCCCAATGATCGTTTCCCCCATGAGGGACACACTCTTGTCCTACTTGATTATTTTAATCCATATGTCAAATATCTAGTAGACATAATATATGTTGGGTAATAGGAGGATTTGAATTATAAGTAAACCCTTGAGATAAGAACTTTCATTTTTTCACTAATCACCCAACTCAAACACTCTCTCTTTCTCTCTTGACCGTCCGCCACCACCACACCACCATACCACCACCATCAAGCCTCCTACAAGCAAACCATGCATACTCAAAGGTGTTAAAGATCATACGAGGAGGCTCGGTGCTTTCGGAATCTCAAGAACCTCTCTACATTTCTTTTATCCACCACTTTTACGCCTTTGATCTTCCCTAGCCTTGTGCTAGTTGTAAGTGCTTCTAAACACTCTCTTGTTCTTATTTAAAGTGGTTAATAAGAGGTTTAATGGATAAAAATCGAGAACACTAAAGATTAAAACTAAAAGACTTGAAAGTATGATGAACTAGTTGGTTAAAAAGAAACTAGTGGTATAAATCATGATAAATCTGAAATAAACAAACCATAATCTGCTGTAACAGACTCAAGATCTGATTTTAATCATATTAGAAAGGTTGGCGAACGTATGGGTGCGTTTTAGTAACATTTAACCTTCAAACAGCAAGCTGATCTGCACTTTCAGCCGACTTAAACTGGCTGTAACAGGTCCTTAACTAAACGAAAAATATATTTTCTGAAGTCTAGATATATTTACTATGAAATACGGTTCTAATGGCACCAGAATCATAATTTTTGGACTTCGTTTACTATTTTTAAGGTGTCGTATTGTAACAGCAGCTAGAGCTGCATTTTTACAGCAGTAAATGGGAGTTATGTTTTCCGTCATAACTCGAATTCCGTGTAGAGTTAAATCATGAAATTTTTACTGTAGATGACCACCGATGTATTTGTAATTCTCCCCCTGGAATTACGTAAATCGGACTTTCAATGAATTTTAAATAAATTATTCCGCGGACTGTGGTCAGAAATAGGTAAATCTGATTTCAGTCCAGAAAATCATTTTCTATAAAATATTGGTGATGATTCGGACCCCGATATTTTTACACAATAATTTTTGGTTCGTTTAAGACATTCTATAAAAATTTGGGAATTTTTGGAATAAGATAACTATTTTATTAAAATACTCGAAAACGGCCCAGTTTTGTATATTAAAACTGAAACGATATAAGTAGTGTTTTGCATGTCTGAATGACGGGTTGGTTAATTGAGAACTGATTGAATGATTTTACAAAAGAAAATGATACGCTAGTAAGCGTGGACGCCTCTGTTTACAGAGGAAACTCTGGCAAAATTTTTCCAGAAAATATAACACTTAGAAATGTTTTTGGTGACAAGTGTTATAAATATATTTTTAACTTGTTTCCAAAATATAAATTTCGCCATGATTTTTATTACAAAATAACCAAGTGTCGGAGGTGGATTTTCGTAAATAAAACTTGTTAAATATATATATTGAGAATATATATTTCATAATAACACGCTTCTGTGCTTACGTGATTATTTTGTGAACTAGAGATATATTATTTTTGGGGTAAAAATAATATTACTTGGAAATATCATGAAAATACGACTCCAAAATAATACCAACGCCCTCACAAATAAATATTTAAGTTACATCGGTATTGTTTATACAACGCGAACTCTAAAATGTAACTTGCGTATTTTCGGAAAATACTCTTAAATGTGTATTTTGATAAAGTATTATTTTGGAAAATTGTATGAAGTAAAATATAATATTTTTGGGAAAAATATGTATATTTTGGAAACATGATATTTTAGACAAGTGAATTAAAATATATTTTCAAGTGAGACTTAAAAATATATTTTCGGAATTATAAAATGCACATGTATTAATACCCCCATCCTTGGGAAGGAATATATTTATTTAATGATTAAGAAGTGTAAATACGAAATAGTTGTCTAACTATTTCCCAAAAACGTTAAACATTATGCCAAGGCACGGCCGTCCGTCTAATAGGAATTAGTACGTGTAGGTCGTCACGCAGCAGATAGAGTTGGAGATTGACGTTGCTGGATACGCACTTCAGTGAGTTCATGTCCCCCCTTTCACTTAACTGTTTCCAGTTTTTATACTCCTGGGGTGAAATACATGTTACGATTATTACGTACTTTTACTTACACGGTATGGTTAGCTTAAGGAGGGTTACTACTTAGATCATGTGAGTGGGTAGACGAGAACTGGAGGCCATTAATCCTCATTGTAGGACCGAGGGTCAATAACGGTAGATCTATCTGGGTGTAGCGAGCCCAACCCCTGAGCCCGCTTAGTGGACCAGGTGGTGACTTTGAGCCCGACGCAAAAATCTGCTATGTTTGAGTATTCCTACCGCACTTCACACATATCATTGGCTTTGCAACCCAATGGTGATCTCTTTTTCCTTAATTGCTACATACCAGGGACTTTTATACATACTTACAACATTTTCAAATGTTTGTACAAACTCACTTACGCATGAACTCGCTCAACTTTATGTCGACTTTTCAAACTACATATATTTCAGGAAACTAACGGATCTAGCATGGTATACACGTATTTTCAAGCTGCGTTTGAATAAAGAAGCCATCCAGGGTTTAGAAGGTGTAACCTCTTCCTGGACGGGTTACGTATCTCTAAAACTAGTATTGTTTAAAGTCTTTTGCTAAGTCTTTATAAACTCAATTAAATCAAGTTAAGGTTTGTAACTTATTTTGTGATTATTGAAAATGGGATTTTTCTAACTTTATTAATGGATGAATATCTCATGTTTTTATCATATAGTATGCTATGATTGTTGCTATGGTATTAAGAAGTCACACCAAATAAACCCACGCTTCCGCAAAGCCAGGGTGTGACAGCTTGGTATCAGAGCCTCGATCATAGCGAACTAGGATTCTTTCTCGAGTCTAGACTATGATCAACAGGGCTCTCACGAAAACGTTTTCAAACACTTTTACATTGCATACACTATACGTCCAGATCCAGGGAAACAGACCTTTTTACAAACAAAAAAGGCACAAATACACATTCCCAAATTTAAATTTATACTCAGTCGGGGAGACTGAGGGAGTCCAGTCGGGGAGACTGGGGAGAAATTAGGTCGGGAGACCAGGAGAAATTAGGTCGGGGGACCAGGAGAAATTAGGTCGGGGGACCAGGAGAAATTAGGTCGGGAGACCAGGAAAAATTAGGTCGGGGAGACCAGGAAAAATTAGGTCGGGGAGACCAGGAAAAATTAGGTTGGGGAGACCAGGAAAAATTAGGGCGGGGAGACCAGGAATTAGGTCAGGGAGACCAGGAGATTAGTCTGAGAAACTGGTAGATTTTAGTCTGAGAGACTGAGAATTCAATCTGAGAGACTGGGAGATTTTAGTCTAAGAGACTAGGGAGTTCAGTTTGAGAAACTGGGAGGATAGTCTGGGTAAGACTAGGATGATTACTTGCTTACATTAATTGAGACTTACATGCTTATTTGATTTAATGTTGATGTACGTGCATATGTGGTAGTTATTCGCATACACTAATTGATAGTGACTACTATGGATATACATGTTACGCACCGGCACACATGTCACTCCAATTAGAAAGCGAGTTATCAGACATTGATAAACCTACGGCCACCGCCACGGATAAGGAGACTGCATCTGCGCCAGAGATATTTACGGCAGACACTGAGAGTGATCCTGATATGCCGACCAAGGACGAGGACGACTTCTAATAGTCCGTGCTACCAGATTTTGGTGATACTTCACCCTTGCTGATGGTTTTTGACAAGAATTTTTCTGTCACTCTTGTTTCGGTCCATGACCACTTCATCACTGGTCATCCCGATGTTGAGCACACTATGGATCCGATCCTAGACAATGCGCCTCTTGTGGACATCCCTACCGAAGGATGGTGACTCGACAAACAATATAGGACTACGTTGGCATGCTTATTGATGGTCCTCCTGCCGACGCCCATGACGATAGAAAATTAGACGAGGACACTGTTACTAACTTCACTTCTTGAAACCCCTGTTAATAAGCCATCATCTGATCTAGCATGCATTCAGACTCCTTTGAGTCTGTGATACCTGCAACCTTACAAACAGCTGGAGTATAGCATTCTACTACTGACACAAGACGACGACAACATGGCTGCTGCACTATCACCTACTCGAGGCACCACACCGTTACACGACCCAGGGCCTGCTGCTGAGCTAGCTTCTGCACCTTTTGAGTCAGCCTGATGTTGCAAGTGCTGGCCCTACACCCTTGCTTGATTGTGACCCTGATACTTTTGGTTTACTAGAAATTGCACTCCTACTATCTAACCCAGTACCAACACCTGACAATCTCCTTATTGGTTGAAACGTTTGTTTTTGCATCCATAACCGTTGATGTTGCTCCTTTTTCCCCTATGAAGACCTACGTCCATTTCGAAAACATGCCTATTGATGCGTGTTAAGTGTTATATATATTAGGTGTATATTTTAAGCCCTTTTTAACACTTATTTTAGCCAAGTTTTAAATTTATAAAACACGATATTTCACTAACACTAAACACACATATGGGCAAGTGCACCCATCGTTGAGTGTAGTATAGCGTTGGTAAGATACCGAGGTCGTCCAAGGACACAAGAGCTTTTAATACCGGTTTATCCTCAACGTCTAACCAAAATAAAAGTTTTAGGAAAATGTTTTAAACTAAGAAAAATAAAACTAACTAAAATGCTGAAAATAAAAATAAAAGAAAAACAGATAGACAAGATGAATCACTTGGTTCCGACTCGTATCTAGTATAACCTTTGATTATTTCCGCACTTTTGCACATAATTAAGAGATTATCTTAGTTATTGTAGTAGGCCCCTCTTTTGAAGGCGACGTTACCCTCACCCCAGTAGTTTGAGTCAGCAGGGATACAATCCTAAAAGGGTGGATTATTGGAAGATAATGAATTAAGTTATTAATGCAGTATTGTGGTAGGCCCCGCTTTTGGCGGTGACGTTACCCTCGGCTAAGTAGTCTGAGTCAGCAGGGATACAGTCCTAAATAGCCGGGTTATAGTATTAATAGTAGTTAACTTATGAGGGGATCAAAGAGTTTGGACCCCCGCCATCCAATATCGTGAAGTATTGAAGGAGGTCCTACTAAATTTGACCCAGGTCCATTGCAGGACCTCTAAACGCTGAACAATGGCAAGACCTTTACCAAACCGTTCCCTTAACCCCCTACCAGGTAGCCAACATATCTCCATATAGACCGTGGAGATATGAATGGTGAAAATCCTTTATTTTATATAGACAGTAAAATAATGCCAAGACACCACGGACAAACGATAAGGAAAGATCACCTTCAACATAAGTAACTAGTTATTAAAGTCATTAATACAAAACCAAATAAAAAGTGCAAAAGATTAGAAATAAAAAGTATTATACTAGACACTTTGTCTTCACCAAGTGATGTAAGAGACTTAGGCAAACATGGCCTTGATTGTCAAGAACTCTTACGATCAATCTTGGATCCCGAGACGACTCACACACACTCTATGATGGACAATGGATGATGGTGGTGGATGATGGTGTTGTGATGGTGGTGGGTGGTGGATGAAGTGTGAGAGAGGTGGAGTGCCAAGGAATGAGATGAAATGAATCCAAGCACTCCTATTTATAGGCTGAACAGAGAGCTGGACACGGCCCCGTGTCCGCTGGGCACGGCCCCGTGTCCGTCTGACACACTCTCTCCTCATTAATTGTAATTCGCAATTACAATAAATGCGCCTGCTGTACTTTCGACACGGCCCCGTGTCCGCTGAGCACGGCCCCGTGATGGGCAATAGAAGCTTCTATAGGTTTGTCTTTTCTGCTGCTTCTTGGGCACGGCCCCGTGCTGGCTGAGCACGGGGCGTGTTCAGCCTTCTGTCTTCTCCTTTTTGCTTTGGAAGGTGCCGTTGAGGGGTCGGGCAGTCCACTAATGTTCCTTTCCTTGTATTTATGTTGGATTTAGCTGTCTTTTTGCTTCTTTTGTGTTTTTGAGCTCATTTAATCCTGAAAATACAAAAGGAAGACAAAAACACTCTTTTTTTCCAATATTAGTACTTAAAAAGGGTTAGTTTTATGCCTTATTTGATGTAATTTATATGTTGCATTTTATACACATCACCTATCGCTTTCTTTCAAGACATACCTGCACCCCGGAGAGGTACTCCAGGTCAGTACCCACGTAACGATCCTTTTGCTACAGCAGCATTTTCTACGGCCTTACAGGCCGCACCGCTTACTTCTTTCACCTCTGCATCGCTGTACGAGCCGATTTGATGGATCCTATAATACACTATGCCGATTTTAGACCCTTACCTCACGTGATAGAGGTCACATACGAGATTGGTTGCTCCTGTAACGCCAACCACAGTTGAGGATACGAGTCGCAGAATGTTGGAGCTTGAGCTGATGCCACAATTGGCAACTTCAAATACAAAACATTACATAACCGAAAACATGAGTTAAGTGTCTACATCACAAGACAGCATATTGTATGAAAAGTTTATGTAAAACACCACGTCCTCCACCCTGTCTATCACCATCATGCTTTGATCCGCCACATAAATCAAGATTCCTTTTGCGCTCTCGACCGTTGCTATTACACCTTTCCCAGGATTCTGATACTTATTTCTTTACTATCGGGCGGCAGACTAGTTAACTACTTCAGTATATATATATATACAAGCTCGAGGAGGAGTTTACGCATGCTAGCGGTCACTTTTCTATCCTCCTCCACCTCAGTCACCAGTATAGTTGGTTTCTGGATTATGCGGATTGCATTACACTTGGGTAAGGACACTAATGATAAGCCGGGATTGCGGAGACTTTTGAGGACCACTTCTGATTACGACATTTTGATGCACTAATATACTTATTGGACAAGGGTAGGGTGACCTTGTGTCCCTTTCAATGTGATACATTTTGTAAGACACAGTGATTGTGGCCGGAGGATAATGAAAGCCCAATCATCTTTAAACATGCGGCAACACTTTGTGGCCAATAACCAATGAGAGCTCAGTCGATAGGTCTTCGCTAAGCACGTCATTGATCTATGTGTGTGCTACAATTATAATACTACGTGCTTACTTGCTATGCTCTCATTAAACATAATTACCGAATTACTTGGTCATACTATGATTATACTATTATTTGATTGGTTGGTATGGTAACCTGTTATGTGTATGTACTTATGACAACTAAACAACCAAATGCACGCACGAAGCAAATTAGGCCTGACCTAACCGACCTTCTTCTAGGAAGATGTCGACTCAAGGGAACACCAATATCAACAACCCTCTACCGACAACAGAGGCAGAAATGCAAGAGCGCCTCTTACAGGCCATCGCACGGTACGAGGCCCGTCGCTCCGATTGCAGCGGAAGTACCTTGGGAAATAACCCCCCCAACGGTAATGTCTAGTCCTTTAAGACACATTACAAAATGTTTGGACATTTCCACGAGCGCCTTGCTAAGGCCTTACGCGAATAATGTTGCTTACATCGCAGGCTGCACCTACAAGCAGTTCTTGTGAACTAGAGATATATTATTTTTGGGGTAAAAATAATATTACTTGGAAATATCATGAAAATACGACTCCAAAATAATACCAACGCCCTCACAAATAAATATTTAAGTTACATCGGTATTGTTTATACAACGCGAACTCTAAAATGTAACTTGCGTATTTTCGGAAAATACTCTTAATTGTGTATTTTGATAAAGTATTATTTTGGAAAATTGTATGAAGTAAAATATAATATTTTTGGGAAAAATATGTATATTTTGGAAACAGAATATTTTAGACAAGTGAATTAAAATATATTTTCAAGTGAGACTTAAAAATATATTTTCGGAATTATAAAACGCACATGTATTAATACCCCCATCATTGGGAAGGAATATATTGATTTAATGATTAAGAAGTGTAAATACGAAATAGTTGTCTAACTATTTCCCAAAAACGTTAAACCTTATGCCAAGGCACGGCCGTCCGTCTAATAGGAATTAGTACTTGTAGGTCGTCATGCAGCAGATGGAGTTAGAGATTGACGTTGCTGGATACGCACTTCAGTGAGTTCATGTCCCCCCTTTCTCTTAACTGTTTTCAGTTTTTATACTCCGGGGGTGAAATACATGTTACGATTATTACAAACTTTTACTTACACGGTATGGTTAGCTTAAGGAGGGTTACTACTTAGATCATGTGAGTGGGTAGACGAGAACTGGAGGCCATTAATCCTCATTGTAGGACTGAGGGTCATTAGCGGTAGATCTATCTGGGTGTAGCGAGCCCAACCCCTGAGCCCGCTTAGTGGACCAGGTGGTGACTTTGAGCCCGACGCAAAAATCTGCTAGGTTTGAGTCTTCCTACAGCACTTCACACATATCATTGGCTTTGCAACCCAATGGTGATCTCTTTTTCCTTAATTGCTACATACCAGGGACTTTATACATACTTACAACATTTTCAAATGTTTGTACAAACTCACTTACGCATGAACTCGCTCAACTTTATGTTGACTTTTCAAACTACATGTATTTTAGGAAACTAACGGATCTGGCACGGTATGCACGTATTTTCAAGCTGCGTTTGAATAAAGAAGCCATCCAGGGTTTAGAAGGTGTAACCTCTTCCTGGACGGGTTACATATCTCTAAACCTACTATTGTTTAAAGTCTTTTGCTAAGTCTTTATAAACTCAATTAAATCAAGTTAAGGTTTGTAACTTATTTTGTGATTATTGAAAATGGGATTTTTCTAACTTTACTAATGGATGAATATCTCATGTTTTTATCATATAGTATGGTTATGATTGTTGCTATGGTATTAAGAAGTCACACCAAATAAACCCACGCTTCCGCAAAGCCAGGGTGTGACATTCAGTACTCAGACAAGCATCATGTTAGGAAAAAGATTGAGGCTTAGAACCAAAGTTTATACTAGAACTCTATGTAGGGAAGTAAGGGTTATGAAAATGCCTTCCGAGTGATGAATAAACACTGAAAAGTACCTGAAACACACCCTAAATGCAGAATTCTACAGAATTCAGCAAAAATCAGCAATTGAACATCAAAATATTGTGCAGAAATAAGGTTTAGGTGTCCAGAATAACTTGTTAAGTGTTGGGAATGCAAACTGTCATAAAAGGGGATCTCATAACTCACTAAACTACGCAATTTAGTACCTTAACGAACCGGTAACCAAACGAATAATCGGACACTACCCGAAACACCAAAATTAAATTAGAAGCATTGTTTCAACATCATAAGACTAGTTGTTAACACTAAACACCATATTACACATCAAAACATCTAAAGGCATTAAACCCCTAACTAAAACACTTGAGATCTAACTAAGTATCTAACTTATCATTCAAAACCAACTAAACACCCCCCCCCCCCATTTCAAAAACCGGCCCAAGGGCCCCACCCCCACCATTTCTTGAATATTATATTTGATGTTCTTGTAAAGATATTGAGCATATGAACCAAAGGGTCTTGCAATGTTGGATGAAAGTTGTTATAAACCAAAGTGTACTCACTAAACATTATACACTTTAAAAAATTCCATCAACCTCCTCCATCTCCCTCTCATTCTCGGCTCACCCACACCACCCACACAACATCTTTTTCTTCATCTTCCAACTAGATCCAAGAGTGTTCTAAGGTGAATCAAGCATACTTAAGAAGGTTGTAAGCAAGGGAACTTGAAGGACCACCTAGAGGAGCTATTAACCATCACTTTTCTTCTTCATCTTCCAACTTGTTCATCCCTAGCCTTTGTGCTAGTAGTAAGTCTTCTTGATCATGATTTTACACCTTGTTTTAGTGGTTAAAGTAGACATTTAACTAAAAATCTAAAGATCACACCAAAAAAAGAAGATGGACATAAGAATAAAGCTCAAAATCATAAAGATCTAAGTTGTTTAATGTATGTGATGAACTTGTTTGTTGATTTCTTGAGTGTGTGGTGTAGATCACCACATAAAAGCTTGCTAGATGATGATTTAAAACATGATCTAGCATGAATGAGGATAGATCTTGAAAGATCCATGTTAATCATCCTTTATGTTAAGTATGAACTTGAATATAAACATGATTTTGTGAAGAATGATGATTCCTACAAGTTGTAAGTTTTAAAAGTGAAGGATTTCAAAGATAAAAGTTTCAAGAAAGACAAAGTTAACTTCAAGATTTACATGATTTGGTTTTTAAAGGAAAGTGAACATGTTTTAAGTGTGTAAAAATGGAACACTTGAAGTGTTTAAGGTATGAAAAATTCAAGAAAATGATTTTTGCAAGGATGAGTTACAAGTTGTGAAGATGGAAATTTTGTAGAAATTAGTTTTATGAAATAACAACCATGTTTTTAGTGTTAGTAAATCATGTTAAACACTATGTTAAAATACTACAAGATTCTATAAAAATTCAAGTTCATGACTTTATGAGAAATGCATTTTAGGGCTTATGGTAAGTTGTATTATGATCGTTGATGATTGTTGGTGAATTTTTGTAAAAGAAAATGATATGCTATAAGCATGGAAACCTCCATTTTCAAAGGAAACTATGGCAAAATTTTTGTAGAAATTCAACACTTAGAATAATATGTTTAAACAAGTGTTTACAAGTGATTTTGGATCATGGTATAAATATAAAAATTTGCCATAATTTTGTTATAAAAATTACAAGTATTGGAAGTTGATTTTCAAGAATAAAAATGACTAAGTATATATTTAGGAAAATATATATTTAGAAGTCACAAAAATTATGTGCTACATGTATATTACTTGTATTAGTTATACTAAAAATTAGGAACTTGAAAAATAATATACCATACAAAAATACTAAAAATTGTTATTTGAAGTATTACAAAAACCACAAGAAAATAAATATATAACTTACACACAAATATTGGACGATTTGGACAATAGACACTTTACACTATATATATATATATATATATATATATATATATATATATATACTAGTCACTTACCCGCGCGATGCGGCGGGAGTGGCGATTTACAATAGGATACTCGTTTACCGTTAGTTTATCCGTCGTCTCGTGATATATCGTATAGTACTTAAGTTAGTTTTCTTATTCGTGGTCTTCTACAAGAATAGTACAAAACAAGGAAGTAGATGTAATTAAAAACAAGAAGAGTTCAAAACAGTCAAGTAACTGGACAAAACAATAAAAACAAAATGCGGGGAGTCTCTTGTATCTCTTCCTGTTTTACCAATACATCCGTTCGCTTATGACTTTCTTGTATCTTCTCCTCTCCTGTACCAGATTTCGACACATAAAAAAATGTTACACGCTTACATGTGCTTTAAAATAGTAATTAAAAAGTAATTTCTGGAAGCAAATAAGGCACAAAATCTACTAACTTACCTTCGTTTTGATACGGATGCGATTAATTAATCACGCAACACTTCCTGGTAGACAACATTTGATGTGTAAACTCCGCGTTGTTTGAATTCTTTGGCGAGATGTACCAACACCTTCGTACTTTGTCTTGAAATCCCTCTTGATAACGCGACATAAAGTTGTCCATGTGAAAATACAGAATCCGGTAGATAAATACCAACGTTCGGAATTGTTTGACCTTGAGCTTTATTAATCGTCATGGAAAAGCTAAGTCGAATTGGAAATTGTAGATAAATACCAATGTTTGTAATATGTTAATAATAAATAATAACGTACGTCTTATCTTGAAGAGAAAGTTCAAAACAACATCGATCACGTTTGCCTTCTATTATTCTCCCAACCACATCTAAAACCAAATCAGTCAAATCGTATAGACCATATATAAAGTTTTATATATTTAATAAAAATTATAGATAGAGAATTAATATGTACCAACAATATCCATTTGAGGTCTCCTGTCATGCTTCAATTCTATAATGGAAGGGACCAATGGATATAAAGAAGCACCCCTTGGAATCGTAAGCATAAGTGAAGAAAGCTTTGTATATTCGTTGATGACAATTTTTTTCTCGGACCAAACTAACACGTAATTCTGGTACTTTGGGTACTCATGATAGTTGAGATTCTCAATTTGGAAATGATTCAAGGAAAAAAACCACCCATCAATGACGCGTCATTATATTTGTGTATCAAATGTTGTGGGACGAACGCAACAATTTTTTGTCTCTAAAATGAAAAGAAATTTAGTGGTGGAAAAACGCTTACTCGTATAACACAAAGTAAATTAAAATAATGTTCTTACGTGTTGATCAAGAAATATAACCACTAATCTCTTTCCATCGACGTCATGCCAAATAAACTCCACCTTAACAAAGATTATATTATACCATGCTCTATCATTTCTCAATGATGAAAATTCTTCAACGGAAAAATGATCAGACATATCCTATTAAGTGTTCAATGTTAGTTAACTAAAAAAATAAAAACTCCAGAAATTAAATTTAAACTAAAACATGATTAAAATTAAACAACAACAAATTTAAATTTAAACTAATACATAATTAAAAGTTACATAATTAAGATTCAAACTAATTCGAGAGAAAAAAAAACTACAATCATCATAAAAGTTGTTCTAAGGTTCCCAAACCATTTCTTCATCCAATGGTGGTTCGTAAACCGCCCCAGGGTCAATTCCGTACCCTTCAGCCCAGGTCGGTAGTTCTTGTGTTTGACTGTAGTTTTCCACATAAGGGGGGTTTGAAGGTGGAGGATGCATAGGCAGTATAGGAGTGTTTGGCACCGGACGAT
This sequence comes from Helianthus tuberosus, assembly GCA_030545235.1. Classification (NCBI taxonomy): domain Eukaryota; kingdom Viridiplantae; phylum Streptophyta; class Magnoliopsida; order Asterales; family Asteraceae; genus Helianthus; species Helianthus tuberosus. The sequence goes on along the minus strand of CM060394.1, from coordinate 112,062,558 downwards.
GGCACCCCTCAGTTTGTAGTCCACCAAATTGTAGTTGAGCGAAGGTATAGTCATACGCCCAATTCAACTCTTCATCCGTCCAACCAAATGGATCATCATGTTCAAGGTTTGCCACTGGAGGTGGGGTTGAAACCGAAGGTGGGGTTGAAACCGGAGGTGGAGTTGACACCGGAGGTGGGTTTGAAGTTAGAGGGTTTGAATCAGGAAGGTTTAAATGGCGATGGGATGATCGTCCATGGTTTGTTGATCCTAGTGGTTCAACGGGAATTGGATAACCACCACCCATACCTCTCAATTGATATGTGTTTGGAGTGATTTGTAAACTGAAAAATACAGAAAGACAAATAGATAATACTTGAATTTAGAGTATCCAATTTATTTGACTACTTACTTTTTAGACTTATATGGTTAGAAACTAATGTTGTTAACGGAAGATTGTGTTGTACCGCTAACTATTGTATCGCTTTGTACTATAAGAAAAAACCCCAATAGGGACGACACCTGCAGGTGTGGAATGTAAGTGATCTAAGGTGGCAAAATGAAAGTTATTGGGCAGGTTGTGAAAGTTGCTGATTTCAGAGTTGCAAGGGTGCAGACTGAATCTGGAGTAATGACGACAAAAACCAGAACATACAGGTGGATGGCACCCAAGGTATGACTATGTTTATAACTTCATATATATGCTGTTTATGAATTTTGAATGTTCAGTTAATACATCACCTTGTTCATGACGTCCTGCCCGTTTATCTTTTATAAAGTTTTTCATTTGTGGGCTTGTTTTATTAACAGTTGTTATGATATGAATGAAGGTTATCGAGAGCACAAACTGTATGATCATATAGCTGATGTGTTCAGTTTCGTGATAGTGCTATGGGAGCTTCTAACAAGCGAAGTTAGTGACTTCCTAAACACCCCAGCAAGTTTATATACAATTATTCACTGTTGAAGAGATAACAGTAAACATCGAGTTTTGTCTAGGCTTTGATCTTATAAAAGGGAGTAATTGCATTTACATCTTCAAACCAACATCTGGTTGACTTTTAAACTCTCCAAGACAAGCTGCTACAAGCATTTTCCGGTATAGGTTGACTTTCTTTAAGCAAGTTACTCCAGAAAATAGATTGTCTGTTATCAGTCAAGTACTGATCAACAGAACTTTCTTTTGTGTAAGTTTCACTAAATAGGAAGAGACTTCTAGAATAAACTCCATTATGTGTGCATTTAATATGATTGAGTGGTTCGTGGGAGACCCATTTTAACACTCATGTTCCTCAACACAGATGGCAACTCGTGAACCAAATCATCTATAAACAACTGAGGTCCAGAGTCGGTGCAGCTTTAGAGCTTACGAAATAAGTAGGATGTGTCCCATGCTAATAGCCGGTGGGAGACACTCCTGATAAATTGCCAACTGTTGTACCTTGCTTTGAAAAAATCGGTGTTATCTCTTCAACAGTGAATGCTGAATATAACCGGAAAACATTTACCCGCCCATAACCCTAAACATTCAGAAACTAACAAACAAACGTACCCAGTAAACATCGAGTTTCGTCACCGAATTTAAGAAACTCCACTTATATAAATCGAAGTATATGTGTAATAATATATTTATGTGTAATGATTAGTAATTTCTTGTTGAATTTAATAAACCAAACCAAAAAAATAACACACAGACGTAGTCAGTAAAATCCCGAATTTAAAAAACTCCACTTATATAAATTGAAGTACATATGTAATTATATATGTGTTGAATTAATTAAAAAACAAAGAGGCAGTTAAACAAAGAGGCAGTTAATAAAAAAAACATTTGGCAGTTAAAAAAAACATCTGCATGTCGTGTCAATGTATAAGCATGAACTTCCTACATAACTATTAGCTAGACTTTTTAATAAAAAAAAAACAAAGAGGCAGTTAAACAATACAGATCCAAAAACCCCAGTTATTTCAACATTTACAAGCTTCTAAAGTTAAAAGCCACAGTTAAAAGTTACAAAAAAACCAAGAAATTTGAAAGAACTTACAACAATGCAAGAGGGAGATGTGAAAAGCCGACAAAAAATTTAAAACCTTGATGTGAGAGCCGAGAAACAACGCAAGATCCAGATGCAAAGAGTCGATATATTCTGAAATCGAAGTAAATAGAAGTTGTTAGGTTGATGTTTTGAAAGTAGGATTTAGTTCAACTGAGATAAACTTACAATTTGAAAGTTTAATTCGTCTCAGTTGAGTGTAGTTGAGTGTTTGTAGAGTGTTGATACATGTGAAGTATTTATAGAGACTGAAGCAAGCCTGCTGTCTTTCAAACAGTGTTTGTAGAGTGTTGATACATCTGAAGTACTTATAGAGACTGCAGCAAGCAAGCTGTCTTTCAGACAACAGTAAAATGTTGCTTTTTCAGCTGTAGTAAAAAAAAACAAAAAGAACAAAAGTCAAACAGTACATTCTGACATGTCTTTAAATAAAATAAACAAAACTACACAAAATGCCAATAAAAAATAAAGAAATACACAAGAAACAAGCAACATATCAGAATCAAGCAATTCTATTGTGATCACTCTTATATGTCCCAGAACACTATTAGCCATATACCCACAATGCCCCTCAAGAAGAAAAAGATCAACATGCTAAAAACTACAATTAGATCACAGATTTAAAATCACAGAAGGATTACTAAAAAATGCTGGTTGTAGTTGACCCCTAGTGGGTTTTCATAATCAAATTCAACACATACCAAAGAACACCAAACCAGTTTTGTATACACACACACTCGTCAAATATAGACAAAACTCAGCATATTCGTTCATCGATGGATGATGTTGAGTCCGGCTAAGTTCATACGATAGCTCCCCTAGTCCACTTCATAACAGAAAAATAACATTAAAGTTGTTTGTTAACGTCCCACGCTGGCTACGGCGTTGCGGTTGCGCCGTTGAGGCTGCGCTCGCTGCGCCGATGTTATATTATATGAAAGCAGCTTAGTACAATAAGTTAAAGACTGAATCTTTTTCACAGAACGAAAATATGTGTTTCACAAAGAACGACTTCACATTTGACTTTCCTTAGTCAAAGAAGCTACATTTGATCTTCTAATTTTGACAAAAACATTTATGATTATAGAAAAAAAACAAAGCCGTGGCGAACTTGCAAAATACGCAATACAACTATGGACGAATTGTACCCAAAAAAACCAAAATCATCAACCAGATTTTCGTTTAGAAAGTACCATGTTGATAACTGTATAGCCGAAACACCTCACCACTATCAACTCTCCCTAACACCACGTTATACAGATTGTTTACAAACGTCACTTTTGACTCAAAACAGTTCAAGAAAGAGAATTAATAGGCAGAATGTAAAATTAAGAAAAAAAATGTCAACATTTATTGGTCTGAAACTTCTCATGTAAAGGAGATGTATCTTGAAGAAATTGTGAGAGGGGAGTAAAATGCCATTTTCGTCTCTGAGGTTTTGCCAGTTTTGTCCAAAGGTTTGTTTTTCCGCATTTGGATCCAAAAGATTTGAAATCTTGCCATTTTCATCCGGCCCGTTAACTCCATCCATTTTTCTCTATTAAGTCAGGGGTATTTCCGTCTTTTTTGTTAACTTAAAGGGCAATTTGGTCTTTTTCACTTTATGTACAATCATTTAGCATAACGTACATATATTCAAAAGCTCGAAATGCCCTTTAAGTTAACAAAAAAGACGAAAATACCTCTGACTTAACGGAGAAAAATGGATGGAGTTAATGAGCCGGATAAAAATGGCAAGATTTCAAACCCTTTGGATCCATATGCGAAAAAACAAACCTTTGGATGAATGTCGCAAAACTGGCCAAACCTCAGGGATGAAAATGCATTTTACGAGAGAGAGAATTATTTACCTTATGGAAAACTTCAGACACAGGGCCATCATTTGCAGACGCACCGAGTTCTTGTTTAACCTTTTCGAGTCCCTTCAAAATGGCTTGCATTTCTTCTACTAAAGACTTCAATTGTATCTGCAATTTAAGCCTTTAGTCCATCGTCTTCTTTACCAACAATAAAAAAGTGATTATATTTCAAGAAAACAAGCGAATGCAAACCTTCGTTGCAGACTCAAGACTAACAAGATCCACATGAAAATCTAAAAGGTCTGGTGACTTAGAGGCAAGAACCTGTAAAATGATGATATAAGAAATTAAAGTTGTATAAATGGCAATCATTATGCATAAGCAACTTGTACCTTGCAGAGATAATGCATTAAAGGCATCTTGCTATTTGAAGCTCGTGTATCAGTGAGTTTCAATAGGCTGTCCAACTTGAAACCAACTGCAGAACCTGCAAATTCAATTATAATTTATAAAACGATTTAGATATGTAGTATTCAATATCAATGTTCTTACCTCTAGTAGTTCCTTGATTTAATGTATTTCCCAAATACAAAATTCTTTTCATGATTTCCTTCAATTTAAAAGAACATATACATAATTGTCCATAAATTTACATGTTGCCCAACCCTCTTATAAGTTATTTATATGTAGAGCCTTAAGAGTTTAATGTAATTGCATTTCAAAGAATGGTTCCACAAAAATGTGTAGCTTATCGAAATTAGTTCATTGATAGAACTCCAGATTGCAATAGCTAAGATTACAACTTACATTGTCTACCAACTTGACTGAACATCACTAATTGCTTGGTATATTTTCATACTTTCAAAGGCAACCTAAAGAAGGAATAAGATTTGTACCTTTTTCACATTTCCATCATCAAGAACATATTAAGTCACAGTGCCTTTTGAACTTAAATTCCCCCATGAAAGTGCTATCTCAGGAAAATAAAAACCCAAATTAGTATAAGAGATCTTCTTTCCTTCCAAGAACACATATACAAAATATAATGACCAAATTAGTAAACCTAAATACAAAATAAAGAAGCGACAAATTCTGAATCAAAATATAAACTTAGCTGGAACTTTGAAGAGCAAGAGAATTGCAGGCAAATCATGAACTGCACTATCATTCGGTACAACTTAAACACAATACCAGCTAATTAAAAAGGATGAACACAGGTGATTCATTTAAAATTATACCTGATTTAGAAGCTTTGGTGAATGACTGAGTGCAGGATTTTGAGTCTTGGTTTTGTTCTATCAATGTCTGCACAAGACAACGATCACACAAAGTTAACTCAAAAGAAAATAATTACAACTTATTTTACCATTGTTTAACCCTAAATCAACGAAATAAGCTATACATCAAATTACATCATGTCGGAATTCAAGATTGCTTCTACTAAAGTCCATCCAAGACTGTCATTTAGTGTAAAATCTTTAAATCAGTGAAAGTTCTTAAGAATTCAGAATAGTAATTCAGTGCAAAGGACAACGTAATTAATATGGAAGTAAAACGTCGTCTTAAAAAGCGATTTGCGTGTTTACCTTCATCTGAAACATGATTCCAGAGAGATTCATGGACAGACAGTCACCTAATTCCGGCCATTCTCCAGCAAATCTGTGGATCCCTTGTTCAAATCTGTGGATCCCTTGGTGCCTTCGACATCTGAAAAACATATAGAAACTACCGTCAAACATCATAACTTGCCATATTAGAAAGAAATGATTCTACAGGTATCAGTTCTTACCATGAAACCCTAGATCTGCTCATCAAACGAATCTGGTGATAGATCTCATGAAACCCTAGATCGCCGAGAGAGAGAGAGAGAGAGAGAAGAGAGAGAGAAGATCTGATGTTTTTGTGAGATGTGTGAGGAATGAGAGAGAAAGGAATTGTTGATCCGTGTGAAGTCAAATGGACGGTCCAGATCGTGATCCGTGTGAAAAAAGTGAAAAAATGGACGGTTGATGATGAATCAGTTGAAGGGTAATTTATTTGTGTTTTCTTGTGCTTTAAGACTTGTACATTGTGCATTGAGGGTGTTTTCAACACCTTGCTGAATTACCTTTGTGTCCTTCATATATCCTTATTAAAGTAGTATAGATATATATATATATATATTCCAGAAATTTAATTCGTATCTTAACAAATTGGTAAACGGTATTTTCGAAACCGAACAAATGACAAAGTATGAATTTTTACCATTATTATAAGGATATATCATATTTTGTCAAAATTGAAAATATATTATTTTTGGAGTGGAAGAAAATATATATTTTCATAAACCACACAAAAATATATTATTTTGGTGAAAATTAAAAATATATATTTTTCTAACTTTGATCTTAAAAATATATTATTTTTAAGATATATGTGGATGTATACATATTTTTACCAAATAAAATTTTAGATACTTTTCTATAAAATTCTCTTAAAATATTTATATATTTTAAGAATATAAAGTTGGTGATTTTTAATTGTGCAAAAGCAATATTCCGGAAAATTATACATAAATTAAGTATGAAATACTTAATTAATACAAGAAAATACGTATTCCTATACGTATAAATACATACTGTCATACACTGCCAACACTTGGTAAAATACCCATATACAAGTATTATGCATGAATATGAAAATACAAAATAACATACACATAATACAAGCATACCTATACTTGAAAATACGTATAAGAGAATCGTATGACAAAACAAGTTAAAAATATATTATTTTTAACAATACCCCCGAATAATTGTATGGAAATAATTTAAGTTAAAATATCCTTATTTTAACTAATATATATAAATTTGGAATTATATAATTACATAAACTACATACACCGAGGGTGTAGCTCAAACTATACCAAAATTCCAAAATAAGTCTTAATAAAGGGTAAATTACATTTTTCATCCTTTACGTTTGTATCGAATTGCATTGGATAGCCTTTAACTTCAATAATTACAGTCACAATCCTTTATTTGGAAAACCCATTACACTATACGTCCTTTGACCCTAACATGGTTAAAATTTTCAGTTAAGTATGCCATGTGCCTTGCACATGAGGGTAGAATGATAATTTTACTTATTTATTTATCTAAAATAAATTTAATATATTTTTATTATATATTATACCCTGCCTCACTCTCTCTCCCCTATCTCTCTCTGCAACCTCTTCTTCTCTCTACAACCTCCGCCACCCACCTCCACCTCCTCCATTGTCAACCACCTCCGCCCATCCACCGATATCACCCACCACTTTCACCATCGTCAGCCACACAACGACAATGCCCATCTTGAAGAAACCCAACAGAATGTCCACCACAACATCCCCGTCACTGAACCACCGCCACAACCCCACCACCACTCCTTCTTCAACCCACGACGTTTGACATCTGATAACCACCGGTTTGAACATTAGATCTATATGCATTTGACAGATATCGTTAGAATTGTATCAGATATGGTGAAATCGATTGGAAGAAGTATTGGGGATCTGAGTGTAAATTAAGGTTAGGGTTCGAATAATCAGTTGATTCGTCAGATTTGTTTATGTTGGCTACAAGATTTACAGTAAATGCGTGGCATATTTCCTGGAGATAAATTCATGGCAAAATATATAGCAACCAAATACCAAGCAATTTGAAATTGATTTATCTTTTCATATTAATCAATTTATCTTTTGACTCCCTTTATCACAATATATAGCAACCAAATTTTAGTAGTTTTCTCTCTGTACATTACCAGGTGTATAAATTCATGATACAAATATTGTTGCATAAATTCACATTCACGTGGCAGAAGAATTTTAAATTGATTTGAATAGTATTGCAGATGGAGTGGTAGTGGGGTTGTGGTGGTGTGGCTGACGGTGGCGAAAGTGGAGGTGGGTGATGTCGGTGTATGGGCGGGGGTGGTTGACGATGGAGGAGGTGGAGATGGGTGGCGGAGGTTATAGAGAGAAGAAGAAGAGGTTGTAGAGAGAGAGAGAGGGGGAGAGAGAGAGAGACAGGATATCATATATAATAAAAATATATTAAATTTATTTTAGATAAATAAATAAGTAAAATTATCATTCTACCCATTCTACCCTCATGCGCAAGGCACATGTCATACTTAACTGAAAATTTTAACCTTGTTAGGGTTAAAGGACGTATATGGTAATGAGTTTTCAAAATAAAGGATTATGACTGTAATTATTGAAGTTAAAGGCTATCCATTGCAATTCGATACAAACATAAAGGACGAAAAATGTAATTTTTCCCTTAATAAATGACTAAGGCTAAGAGTGGTTACACGACCTAAGTATCTAATAAAACTTAGCACGTGTGTAGGTAGTAGTACGACTTAAGGACATCCACTTTGAGTACACGAGGCTTCGGACGCAAATTTGTGAGTTCATGTCCCCCTTTTCTCTTAACTGTTTTCGGATTTATAACTTTCAAGGGGTGAAATATATCTCAACTTTGGTATGATTTAGCTAAGGAATGAACTATTAGATCATGTGAGCATAGGATGAAACTGAAGTGTCGTTAATCCTTTTAATGACCACGGGACAAAGGTTAGATCTAATGGGTATGGGCGAGCCCCACTCACGGTCCATGGGTGACCACTTAGAGTGCTATTGTGTCCCAGTCGAGGTGATTCGACACTAAAAATTGTCTACTCAGGTTGAGTACTTCCTGTGTCATCACATATATTAATGTTCTTGTGAAACATTAATGATCAACATGTTCATGGACCCTTTATATACCTACTTGCAACTAAACTTTCAAATGTTTTTTAGACTCATTTGATGCGCGTACACATAAAATGCATGAACTCGCTCAAATTTTGTTGATTTTTCAACTTACATGTATTGTAGGAAGATAAACGGATCTTGGTGCAGCTTTGTCTACCAGTTTTTGAGTTTCAAGTCTAGATGTCATCCATGTTTTGGAGGGTTTGGTTTGTATATCCCATCCTTGATGAGATATAGAACACAAAGCCTCGTGAAGCTTATCTTTTGTTCAAACAAGTCCTTTGATGGAACTTTTTAACTCATGTTGGGTTGTAATATTAACTTAATACTTATGTTTGTAATGTTTTAAACTGTGTATGGATGAACATCGTTTAATTTAATGCATGTAGTTATTTGTAATGATTGAATGCAAAGAAAACTGATCAAGTCACACACATACGCTTCCGCAAAAGACAGGGCGTGACATTACAATCCTATATTAGATAGATAGAGTCTTAAGAGATGCCCCCACGAGATCTTATTCTAAACCCCTAATAGCTTCTTCCTAGATCTAAGAATGGTTAGTGAAAACTGAGGTTAATCTTTGGAGGGCTTCAAGCTATTTCTGGAAATACCCGATTAGAGGTCGTTGAGCATTTCCTCTATCTCCCTTGGAAGGAAGATAAAAGGTTCCTCATCAACTTCGTTTTGAGGTAGGGGAGCGGGATTGATCGAAACCTCAAAGGCGACATTAAGAGGAGGAGGTTCCGGTATCTCACCTTCCCATTCGGTGGGGTGGATGACCTCGTTAGCAAGGTTCCAATCTTCTTGAGGCCAAATTGGTTCCATTGGAGGCACAACCAAGATATTCAACCTTTGATGTTAAAGGTTGATTTCCGGGAAGCAATCTTCCAATCCCATGGAGAGGTAGTTCACTCAGTTGATTAGAACCTCTTCTACCATGTTCATTTCCTCAAGAGATTCTCTTAAAGCACTTATATACCGAACGAGAGTTGCTTCAAGAGAAAGTCTCCTTCCTCGGCGGTTATTCCTCGAGCTATTGGACGATGTTCCACTCTGTTAGCTTAACATTCTAGAAAATATGACAAACCATTAACGATTTTGGAATAACAGAAAAATTAACACGTCCCCTTGTGCATCATCAGCTCTGAAATGTTAGCTCAAGAATTTTTATTTTAAGTTAAATGTGTGTGATTTCTTACTTTTCTAGATGTGAATAACTTAAAATAATGCTTTAATGTAGTAGATTTGCAAAACCTTGAGCTAAAAATCATGCTTTTGACACTCCAATTGAAGTATTTTGAGCTTGAAGCTTCAAGCTTCAATGGAGGTTTAGTGGAAGGAAGAAGAGGAAATGACTATAAGAAGCAAAGACAAGAAGGTTGTAGAAAACCTTTTTATAAACATACCTATCTGGGTATGTGTACAAGATCTAGAGGATCTTAGTCTTTTTGGAATGGCTCCAAACATTCTCCTCAAAGCTGACTTTATAGACAGTGACAGCACGTCGACACGGCCCCGTGCTTGGGCAACACGGCCTTGTGTTGAATACATGAGTCAGAGAACGTTGTCCGTTAATGAGACACGGCCCATGTCTAGATTGACACAACCCCATGTTGAAAAATACAAGGAGCACGGCCCCGTTTTTATCCAACACGCCCCCATGTTTGGAGGAAAATGGGACACGGCCCGTGTTCGAGGAACACGAACCTGTGTTTCAGGGTATTTATAAAGTTTCATCTAGGGTTTTTAAGGAACTGTCCGTTATCAAGTAGTTCCTTACTGGTTGGAACAACATCGTATTACCAGATATACCTTAGGCTCCGGCGAGAGGTACGAAAACGCAAGAGGTTGTCGGAAAGGTAGAATCCTAATTTAAAAATGGGAAAACGGAACCTTCCCTTATTTACCTTATCTGGGCTCGTGTTAAAGAAGGTGTGAGTCGGCTCACTCCCATCCAACCCGTCGGTGTGAAACTCACAAACTATAAAGGGGACTATCATCGCGAGGTCGATACAGGGACGACTATCTCCTTCCTCTTCGCAACTGTCTAGGGTAGGTTTGTTGGTCTCGGTGTTGTTTGTACATGAATGTTCTTCCATAGATTCTCCTTTGCTTACATTCATTAATGAACATCGCGCCTTCATCATGGATTCTATTTCTTTGAGTTTTTGGAGAATCCTCCTTTCTATTTGACGTACGTCTTCTAAGTCTCCTAGGTAAGAGGGTTGAAGGGGTTCAGGTGGATGGACGTCATTATTTTTTTTACTCCTTCCCATCTTAAGGTGATCGTCACAGGAAAACGATGGGGCTAAGTAGTGGGGAGTGAATTTTAGCATGATACATTCTAATTCTTCATGCATTCCACCACATAACTTGCACCATTCACCGTAAGAGTGGCGGAGGTAAAAATAATCATAAACATCCATGTTTTCCAGAGAGCTTTAAACCGTCCGGATCAGGCGGTTACTATTTTCTTACAAACTTTTGATATAACACGGCCCCGTGTGAAGGTCACACGACCCCGTGCTGCAATCTGTATTTGGCAATAGTTCTGAAGTTAGTGGAGGTATGACACGGCCCCGTGTACATCACACACGGCCCCGTGTCACTTTTACATAAAATGAAAAATTTAAAGAAAAAGAAGAAAAACCTAAACAGAAAAGATAAAATGAAAAATTTAAGCTTTCTCAAAATCCTTGTGTCCCCGGTAACGGCGCCAAAAACTTAACGTGTGTGCGGGTGTGTAGAATTTTAGATATATTTTAAGCACTTTTTACTCGCGAATCAAGCTATAAATTTATAAAACACAATATAGTACTATCACTCTACACACGTTAGGGCAAGTGCACCCATCGTGGACGTAGTATAGTGATGTTAAGATACCGTGGTCGTCCAAGGACACAAGAGCTTTTAGTACCGGTTTTCGTTAAAGTCTAATCTACCCATATTTTGATAAGAAGTTTTGAAAGTTTTAAAAAGATAAACTAGAAATAAAAAATAAAATATAAGGAAAACAAATAGACAAGAAGGAATCACTTGGTTCCAACTCCTCGTTTATGTGTCCTTTTATGATTTCCACACTTTGGGCTTTTTAAGAGATTATCTTTAAATTATAGTAGTAGGCCCCCCTTCCAGGCAGCGTTACCCTCAACCGATCGGTCTGAGTCAGTAGGGATACAGTCCCGCAAGGTCGGATTATTGAAAGACAATTAAGTAAGTTATTAATGCGAAAAGTGGTAGCCCCCCTTCCAAGTGTTGCCCTCAACCTATTAGTTTGAGTCATCAAGGATACAGTCCCGCAAGGTCGGTTTAATGTTTTAATAGTAGTTTATAGATAAGGGATTATAAGCGGTTCTTACATCCCCCAATTTAATGCTATCTGCCTCAAGGGAAGTCCTACTAAGCTTGAATCTGGTCCTCGCAGGATCGATACACTGAACGAGTCAAGATCATAACCCAAACACCTTTCTACTCCCCTTCTAGGAAATTAACACGCTTTATATAAACCGTAAAGACATGAAGAAATGATTAAGTAAAATTCACCTTCAATATAGAAAACTAGTTATTAAAGTCATTAATACATACCCAAATAAAAAGTAGCCAAAGATTGGAAATCAAAAGTAATACATAAAAGATTTTTTTCACCAAGTGATGTAAGAGATTTTGCTAAGCATGGCCTTTGTTTGACAAGAACTCTTATTATCGATCTTGGATCCCGAGACTACTACACACTCTAAAAGATTAAAGATGGATGATGGTGGTGGGTGTTGGTGTTGTAGTGGTGGTGGACTGATGGCAAGTGTGAGAAAAGTGGTTTGCCAAGGGATGAATTGGAATGAAACCAAGCACCCTAATTTATAGCTGAAATCAGACTGCTCACACGGCCCCGTGCCCACCTGGCACATCCCGTAGCCTTCATTCTCTCTCCCTTAATTATCTGCAGATGTCAGGTCTTGTACTAATATGGCCCCATGTGTCAGCGGTACGGCCCGTGGCAATTGTACTTGCTGTACTATCCTAGATTCTGTGAATCTTAGAGTTGACCACGACCCGTGTTGAGTTGGTATAACCCCGTGTTGGTTTGTCTATTTCTGTTGTCTTTTTCTGCAGGGAATCTTGACTAGGCAAGGCCCTAGGCCTGGTGGGCACGGCCCCGTGCCTAAACTTCTATTTTTGTTATTTTTGTTGGTTTGGATGTGGATGGAGGCTCGGCGAGTTGTGTTAATCCTTCTTCTTTGTATTTATGTTGGTTTTTGTTGTTAATTAGTTCATTTTGTTCGTTTAAGCTCTTTTGATCCTATAAATTAAAAGTAAACAATGAAACATGCTTTTTCCCACATTAGTACCGAAAAAGGGTTGATTTTACCCCTTATTTGATGTAATTTATATGTTGTATTTTATGAACATTAACTTCCCTTGAGGCAGATAGCATCAAATCAGGGGAAGTAAGAACGGCTAGTAATCCCATATAAACTAACTACTTTAAAAACTTTAAACCGGCCTTGCGGTACTATATTCCTGCTGACTCAGACCAATATGGCCGGAGGTAGCGTTGCCACCAAAAGAGGGACATGTCACTTTTTGCATTAATTACTTACTTAATTATCTTTCAATAATCCAGCCTTGCGGGACTGTATCCCTGCTGAATCAGACCAATATGGCTGAGGGTAGCGTTGCCTCCATTAGATGGACATGCCACAATAACTAAGATAATCTCTTAAAAAACCAAAGCGAGGAAATCGTCAAGGGATACATAAATGAGGAGTCGGATTAAGTGATTTTATCTTGTCTATCTGTTTTATTTATTTATTTTGTTTCTTTATTCTTATCTATTAAAAACAAATATATATATATATATATCCATATTTAGTTAGATTAGACGTCGACGATATTACGGTATTAAAAGCTCTTGTGTCCTTGGACGACCTCGGTATCTTACCATCACTATACTACGCCAATGATGGGTGCACTTTCCCTAGCGTGTTGTAGAGAGTGATAGTTTTATATCGCATTTTATAAATTTAAATCTTGATAAAAAAAAGTAAAAAGGTACTAAAAATACATTAAAAATCTGTACACGCTCCGACACGTCAGTAGCACGAGAGCCAACTTTGGTCAAATACAAGGAAAAGGTACAAGAGCTAATGAAAAACTTCCAATCATGCTCAATGACTCAAGTGTCAAGAACGAAGAACAAGCAAGCTGATGCCCTAAGCAAGCTAGCTTCCCTCACTTTCGCACACCTAACAAAGAAGGTTCTAGTGGAGGTACATAAAACACCATCCATAGATGAAAAAGAAATTCAAGATGTAATTATTTAATAAGGAGATAAATGGTTGACTCCCATATTCGAATTCCTCAAGGAAGAGAAGCTACCTAAGGATGAGACATAAGACACAAGGTTGAAGGTAAAAGCTAAATAATACACAATAAAAAAACATCCTTTACAAAAAGGATATCTCTTTCCCCTGCTCAGATGTGCCAGCCGTGAACAAAGTAGCAACTTCATAAAGGAAATGCATGAAGGCATATGTGAGACACAAGCTGGCCCAAGATTCGTGATCGCAAAGCTAATGAACACGGGATACTATTGGCCAACAATGTACAAATACACTTCAAGAAAAAAATCACAAGTGTGTACCCTGCCAAGTCCATGCTCCAGTGAAAACAAGCCTGAAGCATGACCTTGTCCCGATTATCAGAGCATGGCCTTTTTCAAATGGGGAATGCACATAGTGGGTCCCTTCCCCAAAGCTCCAAGGCAGGTCAAATTTTTATTAGTAGTCGATGCTTACTTGACAAAGTAGCCCGAAGTCAAGCCATTGGCCAAAAACACGTGTAAAAGCATCATCAGCTTTGTTTGACAAAAAAAAATTGTGTGCAAGTTTGGGCTTCCTAAAGAAATGATAATAGACAATGGCAAGCAATTTGTCAAAAAGAAATTCATCTAGAAGCCATTTAGCTCATTGTGTAAGGAGCTGGAAATCAAACAAGTGTTTAGCTCTGTGGCTTACCCTAAATAAAACGGCTATGTGGAAAGAAAGAATGAACCAAAGTATTGTAGAAGGCTTGAAAACAAGATTGGAAAGATACGAATTACATTGGGTGGAAGAGCTTCTTGGCGTCCTTTTGCTATATGAACTATGGAGAAAACAAGACACTATAGAACCCAATATAGCTAAGTTTATGGTTCTGAAGTTGTTATCCTAGCCAAAGTAGGGGTAAGCACATGGTGAAGCACCCACAGAAACAAAAGAACTAACAATAATGAGATCCTACTTAACCTAGAATTACTCGAAGAAGCTCATGAAGCAGCCCATATAAGAGAAACTAGGTACAAAAAGAAGCTCAAAGGTTATTACATTGCAAGAGTCTAAAAAGAAACCATCTAACCTGGCGACCTTGTACTAAGAAACAACGAGGCAAGCAAGCAGGAAAACCAAGGGAGGCTTGGCCCTTTGAGGGAAGGTCCTTATGTTTTACACAAAGCCCAAAAGGGAGGAATATACAAGCTTGCCACAATAGAAGGTAAGAAGATTTTGCGATACTGGAATGACAACCACTTAAAGTGTTTCATTTTCTAGAAAATTAATCATGAATGTACCAACAAGAAGCTATGTAATCGACTATTTAAGTTTAATGAAACATCCATAGCACATTTAGCCAAATAAATTTGTTATCCTATCCTAAGGGTGAGCTCCTCCTAAATAAGCTCCATGATGTCCGACATTATATCTACTCATGAAAATGGGATGAGTTGCTAGGCCTTATCGCTCAGCAGGAAACAAGGTGCTATACCTTCCTGCATAAAGGTTGATTGTCCAACACAATACTACTCCACGGATTGAAATCAATTAAGTAATAACATAACTCCATGAATGAAGGTAAGCATGTTAGTGCATTACGTCTATTGACTTCGTCTTGTATCATGTAATAGGATAGGATAGGATTATCAGTGCACAAGGTTCGAGAAACTGAGAAATGTGGTTTAAGTGATGATTTCGCTTGAAATGAACATGTGACAAGTTCAAGCGAAATTCACATAAACAGATTTCGCTTGAACTAGTTCTGGTTGAATTCAAGCGAAATCCAAGCAACAGGTTTCGCTTGAACTTGTTCTGGTCACCTTCAAGCGAAATCTCACTTCTATAAATAGTGCACTTGTCATTTCATTTGGGACGACTTCTGAAATTTGTAACGAAGTGCTGCCAAAGTCTGTTCAGGTTATAAACAGTGTTATTATCAATATTAGTGACAGATTAAAGAGTATCAAGTTGTTTCCACATCCATTTCATTGATTCCGCCTTTGATTTGGATATAAAGCTCTTCTGAACAACTCAGTCAGGTCATAAAACGGTCCTACAAGTGGTATCAGAGCTCAGGAAGAAGAGTTTAGCTTGATATCATCTATTTTCTGAATTCTACACCTTCTTTTTCAATCTGTACAAGTTTTAACGGTCAAAATTGGATTAAAGTTTCACGGATTGTATAAAATTACATATTGACAAACCCTGGAAAGTTTCATTGCATAATTCAATGTAAAAATGACAAAAACTGGACAGAAACTAGGTTTCGCTTGAAAGAACAACTACTGGTTTCGCTTGAAAGTGGTTATTCAAGAGATTTCGCTTGAAAAATTCAGCAAATTTCGCTTGAACATATTGTTTGATTTCGCTTCAAAACATCATCTTGAGATTTCTCTTGAGATTTAGCTTAAGATTTCGCTTGGGATTTCGCTTGAAGTTATATCAGCTGATTTCGCTTCAACTGATCAACTAGTGATTTCGCTTGAACTTTCTATTTCGCTTGAAAAGTGAAATTTCTTGTCAAGATTATTTCAAGTCAACCGAGTATCAGTCTGTTTCAGAATATTTGATATTGTGTATACTGATTGTGTTTGTTTGATTATCTTGTTCAGGTTTACATCATGGCTGAGGAATTCTACAATACGTTTTTCAATGCGTTCACATCTGAATCGTCTGATGTAGCATATGTTACACCAAAAACCATTACTAAGGTACTCAATGAAAACATCAAGCATGATAACTTTTACGGAACTCACTCAAAGCCACCAACTCTGGAAAGCATTGATGATTATACCTGGTGGAAAGAACGTTTCATCAACTGGGCAAAGGCGTATGCTCATGAAAGTTGGTTTTGCTTGGAGTATGGGTATGAAAAACCAAAAGACGAGAAAGGCGAAGATCTAGTATTCAAGAAGTTTTCCAGAGAAGATAAAGCTGAATACGGAGCTGAACAGAGAATGATAGCATTGATTCAGTCAGCAATCAGAAATGATATTTTTGCTTTACTAACTCATGATGGGTCATCTAAGTCTGTTTGGGAAGCTTTACGTGTTAAAGCTGAAGGGGGTAAACAGATTAAAAAGAACAAAATCGCTTTATTAAAGAAAGAATTTGATCTGTTTGATAACATAAAAGGAGAGTCAGTGAGGCAAATGATTGAGAGATTCTGTCATCTTAAAATTGAATTGGAGATATTAGATATAAATAAAACAAGAGAGGAATTGATAGACAAAGTGATTGAAGCGTTACCACGAGCTGATCAGTGGCAAACGTTTGTTTTTATTTTGAAAAATGATGCTTTGTATGATACAATTACTCTTGATGCTTTGTTTGAAAAGATTGAAAGTCATGATCTGGAGCTACAAAAGCAAAACAAGATGACTGATTCTTCACATCAACAGAACGTTAGCTTGTACTACAAAGGCAGTGTGCTTTCTGACAAAGGCGTTGGTTCACCAAAAACAGCATTTAGTGGTGAAAAGATGAAAGAACCACCAACAATGTCAACAATTCATCATTCTGGATATCATTCACCTTCAAAGACAAATTCTGATGATTCTGAAGAAATTATGTGCAACATTGCTCTTAAACTGAAGAATTCTCCTGCAATGAGCATAAATGCAGCGAAGCAGCAAATGAGTTTCCTTGCATCTGTTCTGGAGTCATATGAAGGTCTGTAGCTGGAAAAATTGGAAATTCTGAATTGACCAAAGAAGACTACGACCAGATTGATCCGAAAGAGATGGAGCTCATTGACATCCGTTGGTGTTTAGCTAGTTGTATCCGAAGAGCTCAGAGGTATATGGACATTACCGGGAAACAATCGCTTGGAGGTGCTTCAACAAAGCTTGGATTTGACAAATCCAAAGTGACCTGCTTCAGATGTAGGCAAAAGGGTCATTTCAAAAGAGAATGCAGAAACTCTGAAGTTGCTGAAGGAAGTGAACGTCCTTTCAACGATGATTATTATCGAAAGGCGATTTACCATCGAAGCAGAGAAGAACCAAAGTTGATCGAAGATAAGCCGAGAGAAAAATCAAGAGCATATGCAGTAATCTATCCTGATGAAGGATTTGATTGGAGCACAGTTTGTCCAGAAGAAGATCGTTTAGAGAATGTTCGTAAAACAGCTCAAGGGAGAGCTATGACAGAAGAAAGAAAGTTTGTTTTCGTTGCTAAGATTCAAGATGAAAACAAAGACAAAGACACTACTGAAGTCCATGAAGAAAAAGTCGAGATCAAAGAAAAAACTCGAGAAGAGATCTTGAGTGAGAAGACCTACAGAGAAAGAAATGTGGTCTATAACAGAATGGATGACATGCAGGAGGAGTATGAGATGGCTGTTGGTAGCAAAAGATGGGATAAAAAGAGAGAATGCTATTATAACAGAGAAGGAGAACCGGTTGTTCCCAAGAAAGACATAATTTTCGATGATGTTCTTCTCAAAGTCCCGTTGAGAGCTGAATACTATAGAAATGTATTGAAAGATGACACATACGTTAAGAGATTTGAAAAGGAGATCAGATATGCTATGTTATCGTGTCTGAGAAAAAGGGATGAGGAGAGGATGAAGAAGAATGTTGAAGAAATGGTGAACAATCTGAAGAAAGATGCTGAAGAGGTTAAAACAGAAACTGTTGAAGCTGGAGCTGTGAAGGAAATTAAAAGTGAAGAAGTTGTTGTGAATGAAGAGGCTGAGAAAGCTGTTACTGAAGAACAGCAGATTGAAGAAGAGGTGAAGAAAGAAGAAAAGAATGAGAATGAGGAAGCTGATAATGCTGGTGATGAAGTCGGTGTTGAAGAAAAACAGAATGTTGCTGAGCAGTCAGAGGTTGCTGTAAACACTGAAGTGCCAATCACTGAGGTAAATTCTGATTCTGAAAACTTGAAACTGATTGATCAGTGCAAGAAATGCATGGAACCGTGCAGAGCTTGTACTGAAAAAGATGAGCAATTTAGAATAAGAGATCTTGAGTTCACAAAAATTGAAAAGATTTTCAAAGAAAAATGCAAAGAAATGTTAGAAAAAGAAAAAAAAATTTAAAGAAAATGATGAGAAACTTTCAGAAAAATGTAACAAATTAGAGAAAGAAAATGAAGTTTTGAAAGAAAATGTTTTGAAAAAGACAAATGAATGTGAACAAAAAGAAATTGCTTGTCAAGAAATGAAAATGGAATATGACTCAATGAAATTATCATATCACATTACGAAAGAGTCATATGATAAAGTAAAAGATGAAATGAAATATGCTCAATCAAGAATGAATTATATGTCTGAAACAACCAAAGAACTTAAACGAATGTATTCTATAAAACAAGATGTTGTTAATTCCTATATTGAGGATGTTGCTAAGTTGAAGCGACAGATTGCTGATTTAGAACAGGATAACAATAAGTTAAAGAGTTACCATGTGTCGTCATATGTGCTTGAACGAATTTTCAATATAAAACCGGGTGATGGTGAGTCTGAGCAGAATAAGAAAGGCTTGGCTCAGAGTTTCATCAAGTTCCACCACCGGGAAAATTTGCATTTTATGATGAGGAAAAGGTCGAAAAAGCTTTCAATATGGTAGACCAATTGCCAGACAACATTGACATAACCTATTCCAAATCTGATAATTCTCATGATTCAGAGGTGGTAGGTAAAGTCGTTGAAAGTGTGTTGAAAGAAGAGTCAGTTGTTACAGGTAAATCTGAATCACAGGATGAAGATGAAGGAAATCTTCATGATGGTTATCTGAAAAATACAAAATCCGAGGAAAGTTTGAATGATGATTCAAAAGGATTGGTTTATACCATGATTGGATCGGACAAATTGTTCTTAGATGTTGTTTTCCCGATTCAGAATGTGATTTCAGAAAAGGTTGATAAAGTTTTCAAAATGGTTGAGATTGAGAAGTCTGAGATTTCAAAGTTTGTTGGTAAAAGTCATAAAGGTTCGTATAACAAACCTGGTTTCAAAAAGAAGAACATGAAGGCTGGTTTGGGTTATAAGAAGAAACAGAATCGAAACAAAAATGAAATGCCAAATTTTCAGGCAAAATTGAGTTTTGTTCAAGGAGACAGTTTAGAAAAAGAAGAAGAACTTAAAATGAGACAGTCTAATGATGAGTTCTTTGCTCTAAAGAAAAAGCAACAGCCACAGGTCAAAGATGTGTCCATGAGAACATGTTTCAAATGTGATCAAAAAGGACATCTTGCACGCAAGTGTTTTAATCTAAAACCTGTGGATATTGATCAAAAGAAGATTAATGCTGAGAAACAAAAATCTGAGACTGTGAGACAAAGGTCAACTAGATTTGACTCAAAACAAACTTGGAGGTACAACATAAACAAGTTTGCTTCGAATCAAAACTGGAAATCAGACCCGAATAGGTTCGATTCTAGACAGATCTGGAATTCTCACACACCCAAATTTAGAACAACACAAAGTTGGAAAACAACTGTTGATATGACAAAACCTCAAGAGTTTTGGAAACCAAGAGTTGTTGTTCAAAATCAAAATGTTCAAAAAGTTTCACATTTTTACAAACGAGGAACACCAAAAGGTCAAACATGGAGTGTTAAGAAACATGTTGATTTGGTAAAAGATGAGAAAGTTGAAGTTAAAATTGAGAAAGTTTTTGTGAAAAATGACAAAGAATTTCCAGCATTGAATGAAAATTATTGTGTTGAAATGCCTAAGGTTCAACAGACCTGGGCTAAATTGTTCAAGTAATTGAGTAGTTTGTTTGTGCAGGTGCTCATGGAATTCAAAGATTGTGAGAATGGAGATTGGAGCAGCCTGGCACAACAAGGAGAGGCTGCTGCTGGATCCTGTTCTGGTTGAACAGGGAGTTTATATGTTTTCTGTAAATAAATAAACAATATTTCAAAAACCCTAAAAATTGAAAAAAAAAATTTGTAAAACCAAAAATATGTTTGTTTTTAATTTTTGTCACATATTAAAAAATACAAAAATATGTGTTGATTGAATACGCCGAAACCCTCACGGCTGAACAAACATGATTACTTTCATCAGATTGAAAAACGGTTTTCAAACTGTTAAGATCAATGTGTTGTAAATCATGGGGGTATGTATATTTTCTGCAAATCAGAGCATTTTTAGCAGAAAATGGATGGCGAGACAAAGCTATCAGTGTTGGTTGTCAAATTTTCTTTATATGATTTTGCATTTTAGGGGGAGTAATATTGTTAATTGTTAGAAAATACAAAAACATTTGAAATTTTGAAAAAAGCCAAAAACATGATAAAATTGAAAATTGAGGTTTTGTGTAAAAAGAGGAAATGATAGTACATCAGTAGACAGTTACAGTACGCTAAAGAATTGGAAAGTTTAAATGTGTTAAACGATCTCACTGTGGATGTGTCGATAGGTTTTTATACATTTAGTAAACTTTTTCGGGATATAAACCTAAATTCAAACTTACTTATTTCGTGGGGAACACTACTTGGATATATAGGTAACCCCTGAAATCTCGTTTGAAAGGTTCCTTTTTCTGATATACTAGGTTTTTATACTCAGTGATATCTGGGGTATTATTCCGGGACTTCTGCTGAATGGAAGTTCTGACCTAGTCCTCGAATAATACTTTCTGCATATGCTTGAAACATAGCATCACCCTCAGCATATATGATAAGACAATAAAATTGCTTAGCAATGCTGTTGTAAAAAAGATCCTCTAAAGGGGACACACCCAAGTTGAGTCATGATCTCTCTGCTGAACGATGGTTCTGACCTGAACTCTCATGATTTTTCATAATTTATTAATCCCTTACAGATATCATTTGTGTTATATCTACCTGTAAGACTGAATATTGGGATCTGGATACGAGAGTATATTCAAGAGCTGGGACACATGAATGAGTTTAAGTTCTTAATACATCTAATTCGTATCCTGTTTAAGTTGAACTTTGTGTGAAAATTTAAGTGGATCAGTATATCGACAATCTAAGTGAATTGTTTAATTCTTACTGTGTAAATAAGCTCAACGGTACTGGTGACTTGTCAAAAACTGATATGATCCTCTGACGCATACTCAAACAAAAATATTGTCTGTAAATATGTTTGTACATATTTTTTTTCTTTATATTTTCAGAAAATACAAAAAGATTTTTGATTCTGCTTTATTTTCGACAACCGATGTCTGAGTGCTGAGTTTCAAAATCTAAAGTAAGCTGATTGTGTTTCTGAAAAATAAAACAAGTTCATTAATTTGAAACTTGAAGTTTTAAAATCAAAAATTTTCAAAAACAGTTTGTGATATCTTCAAGGTCATTAACTTGAACTTGGATGATAAACTGTGAGGGAGTTGGATTCGTTAATACTGCTAGATCAATGAAGTTTATTGATAGGGAGAGTGGATTAGAGAAGTTGATATGAAAACATTGTATTTATGAATGTTTGAGTGATTGCAGATATATCAGACTACGATCCCGAGAGCAGAGTCTAAGGGGGAGTCTGAAGACAAGCTTGTAGATGGAAAGCTAGGTCTTGATCCCAAAGCACGGAAGCTTGACGAAACGGGGAGCCTGAAGCTGATGGAGAAGATAAAGATTGAAAGAAGCTTATATTGTTACAACTTAAATGAGAAGGCAGAATGATCAAGACTGAAGATGTGTCATATTGAAGATTAGACACTGAAGACTTCGTCAATATCCGAGGGGGAGTCTGTTAGTGCATTACGTCTATTGACTTCGTCTTGTATCATGTAATAGGATAGGATAGGATTATCAGTGCACAAGGTTCGAGAAACTGAGAAATGTGGTTTAAGTGATGATTTCGCTTGAAATGAACATGTGACAAGTTCAAGCGAAATTCACATAAACAGATTTCGCTTGAACTAGTTCTGGTTGAATTCAAGCGAAATCCAAGCAACAGGTTTCGCTTGAACTTGTTCTGGTCACCTTCAAGCGAAATCTCACTTCTATAAATAGTGCACTTGTCATTTCATTTGGGACAACTTCTGAAATTTGTAACGAAGTGCTGCCAAAGTCTGTTCAGGTTGTAAACAGTGTTATTATCAATATTAGTGACAGATTAAAGAGTATCAAGTTGTTTCCACATCCATTTCATTGATTCCGCCTTTGATTTGGATATAAAGCTCTTCTAAACAACTCAGTCAGGTCATAAAACGGTCCTACAAAGCACCTCACATCAAATATGCTCCACAAGCACTAGGTTAGAAGTTATAAGCTTGTGAAACATATACCATGCAAAAAATTAAAGTCGTGGACAGAAAAAGCAATAGGATAAGGTAATTGCATCAGTTCTTTTTGTAACATAATTAAGGCAAGATAACTGCAGCATCTAGTTTCAGTATGAACGTTAAGACATTGCAAAGAAAGATAAAAAACAAACATAGGGAAAAGCACAAATATCATAAGGAAGCTAGAACCCCCATGGGGGTAAGCTCCTATTCCATTATAAGCATAAGTTCCTAAATAAATGCCTTTAAAAGGCTACAACCATGATCAAAAGCCTTTGAAAAGGCTACAACAACCACAACAGAAATTCATCGAAGAACCACAACTCAAGACAACAAACATCAAGGGAGCCAGAACCTCTCGCTTCTCCATAAGAGCCAACCTCATCATGCAGCCAAGAAGTCTTCAAGTTCAAGTCGAAGTAGAGGTAATTTGCATCAAAGTCATGAGCAGAGTCTTTGGATGGGGGGAGTTGTCTCAACCCTAATAGAGTACATAGGAGCAACATCAATGGGTGTTGTCTTGTAAGGCAATGTCACAGGCTCCTCGCTCACTTTAGCATTCTTATTGGAAGGCTCCTAATGTACCGTTAATTATACATATTTATAATACAAAGTTACCCACATTTATGAACACTTTTTGAGGCAATTCATAAAGGAAACACTACCTAAATCATTCTTTTTCAGTTTTTGCAGGATTAGAAGGTCCAAAATCAAAAGAAGCAAAAAAAAGTGAAAAATGGACGAAAATAATAAGTTCCCAAGAAGCACCCCCATGCACTTCCAAGCACGACCATGCCTCTCGCCTCAGCTCGTCTTCTAGAAGAATCAAAACAACTTGGTGGGAAGGAAAAGAAAATCGGCAGGTAGGCCCGTGCATCACAAGCACGGTCGTGCCCCCATAAAAGACAAATGATAAGAGGAAAAAAGCTTGAGACCAGAGTACACCTCCTGCAACCGTTTTCGGGATAGCTCAGCATGCACACCCGTGCATGTGAGGCACGCCCATGCCCAAGAACTCTGGGAGACAGAAAGGACAAATTCTCGAAGCTTTTATCAGGATTCCAAGTGCAAGGCACGCCCGTGCACCCCTACCATTGACCAGCCTATAAATACCAGCCTCATTCACTCATTTGAGGTATGCCCTTCTTTGCTCTCTAGTTCCTTGTCGTGCTGCAGCCCCAAGGCTGATAGACTTGTGCTTCTAAGGCCTTGTTCTCTTACCCTTGAAGGCTATAATTCCTTGGAGAAAGTGTGGATGATCCATTGAGCTTGACTAATCAATAACCAAGTATGCCATTATCAAGATGCTTCCTCAGCTCCCTTCCCTTTGCTTTGAAGTGAGAGGTTGATCCTTAGGGAAGGCCTTCTGCTGGTGCATGCATCTGTCGACTTTGTCTTGTATCGAGTCTTGTACTAAGTATGTTAGATCAGGGCACGTTGTTCGAGAAAATATACTTTTATGTAATTTCTCTTGAAGGAACCTAATTCCGCTTGAGATTGTCATGGTGTAATTCCGTGCGGAATTAAATTCCGCTTGGAATTCTATTTCCGCTCGGAGCATGTTTCACACGGAATTACGAGCCTATATATAGGTGTCCAAGCGAAATCAGTTGTAAGATTTTGTGATTCCGGTACCGAAGTGATGCCGACGTGCCGTTTGATTGTAAACTGTGTTAAATCAATAAACAAGGCAATTTAAAGTGAAACAAGCTGTTTTACAAGTCCGTTTCTTAGTTTCCGCCTCTGAAACAGACGAGAATTCTTCTGATTGACTCGTTTGGGTCACAACTCGATCCTACATGTGGTATCAGAGCTCAGGAGGAGGAGTTCTTACCTAAACAGCCTCAATTTCTCACTTCTACACCTTCTTTTTCAATATTCACAAGATTTTACGATCAAAATGTCTTGAATTTCACAAATTATGTGTGAAACAGTGTTTTAAAGAATCCTTGAAATAATTGGACCTTAATTCAATCAAAATCTGATAAAATATGTAATTCTGTTTCAAAATCAGTTCGTATATGATGACGTCAGCCTAATTTCGTTCGGAATCATCAGCTTGTTTTCAAACGAAATTACATAATTCCGCATGAGATTCATAATTTCTCTTCTGTGTGTAATTTCGTTTGAGCCGGTTCACACAATATTACCTAATTCCACTCGAGATTAACTAATTCCGCATGAAATAATTAATTCCGTTTCAAAGTGTAATTCTGTGTGACATAATTCCGCGTGGAATTACTATTTTTGTTTGAAAGTTGTAATTCCGTGTGAAGATCTAATTTCGTTTGAAGTGATTGTACAGGTAATTCCGTTTGAGGAGTATTTCCACTTGACTTGGAATTTCGTTTGAACTTGAATTTTTTTTAAAAAAAAATTGCCGAAACATGGCTGAAGAATTTTACAATGCGTTCGCGACACCCATTGCTCCAGTTACTGCTGCTGAAACTGTGTACAATGAGAATGAGACAGGAACTTATCAGAAACCACCAAAGCTCATGTACATTGAAGATTTTCAAGGATGGTAAAATCATTTTGAAAACTGGGTGCAAGCTTATAAATTTGATGCATGGTGTTCATTGTTGAAAGATTATGAGAAACCAAAGAATGAACGTGGGATTGAAAAAGCTATTTGTGACTATTTAGAGAGTGACAAATTGAAATTTACAAGTGAGAAAATGATGATCAGTATTCTTCAACAAGCGATTAAAGAATATATCTTTGTTTTGCTCCAACATAATAATACAGCTAGGTCAATTTGGGAAGCATTGATCCAGAAATTCAAAGGAAGCGCAAATATGATCAAAAACAAAAAGACGTTATTGAAGAAATCGTTTGATATGTTTTCAGCTTTTGATCATGAAACAACAAAGCAGACTATTGATAGATATTGTCATATGGTATTGGAAATGAAAAGATTGGACATTGAGAAAGAGGATGATGAATGGGTCGATAAACTAGCTGAAGCACTACCACAGCATAAGTGGGGAACTTATTTGATGATTGTGAAACACATGAGGAAGTCTGAGAGTATGAATTTGGCACAGTTCATTCAGAAAATTGAAGAGCATGAATTGGATATTCAGAAAACTGTTATCATGACAAATCCAAATGCTCAACAAGATGTCAGTTTGTATTACAGAGGGAACAAGTTTGAGGCTACCCCCAGCCCTAGCCCAAAGATCCAAACTGGTTTTAGTGCTGACAGTTCATCTGGAACAAAGTGTAGTAATGTGACACAGAGTGGTGGATCTTCATCTTCATATTCAAGCTTTGATCCTAATCATACAACATCAAGTTCTCAACGACAGAATTGAACAAATCTTCAATGCAACGTCACTTTGAACATTCAAAATGGTTAGAATTTGTATCCGGAAATAGCTAAGCAACACATGGCATCACTTGTTGCTATGTTGGAATCTTATGAAAGTTTGATTGCTGGAAAGATTGGAAATCCGATGCTTACAAAAGAAGATTATGACCAAATTGATGCAGAGGAACTTGAGTTGATGGATGTGAAGTGGTGTTTGGCTAGTGCTTGGAGGAGGGCAGAAAAGTTTCAACAAATTACTGGTAGAGATGAGTTTCGAGGAATGGCTACTTCTCCATTAGGTTTTGACAAATAAAGGAAAGGGTCATTTTAAGAGAGAATGTACAAATAAAGAAGCAACCGGGAATCAAGAAAAGAACAATTATTATCAGAAATCAATTTTTCATCAGATTGATCAACATACGCAACAAAAGGATCCAAAAACTGCTCATGGAAAAATGATCGAAGATGCAAATAAGAAAGCTTATTTTGGAATAATTGATCAAGATGATGAGTTTGTTGCAGAGGGATTTAGCTGGGATAAATACATTCCACAAGGTTCAGGTCTAGTTACAGATGGATTTAGCTGGGATAAATATATTCCACAAGGTTCATGTTTTGTTGCTAGAATTCTGGGTGAAGATGAGGCTAATCAGAAAAGAATCCCGATTTTTTCAGATATTGGAAGCGATATGGATACTGATGAGGAGGAAGAATATCTTAATAAAGCTAGAAAAGGAATAGATCCTGACAGCTTTAATTTCTTTTTTGCAGATAAAATGGAGATGCTGAATCAGAAGAAGATTGCCAGATTGAAGAGAGAGCTGGAAGCAGCAAGAATCTTTGTTGATGAAAAAGCAAAGACAGAAGCTGGAGAAGCTAGTGGTGATCAAGTAACTGAGAAAGTAGTAGAGAAAATTGTTGAAGTGGAGAAAGTGGTGGAAAATTAGTTGAAGTGGAAAAAATAGTCAAAGTTGAGAAACTTGTTGAAGTAGAGAAACTCGTCGAGGTAGAAAAAATCGTTGAAGTTGAGAAATTCGTCGAAGTTGAAAAGATAATTGAAAAAATGGTTGAAGTTGAAAAACCATGTTTGAAATGTTTAGAATCTTGCAAAGTTTGTGAGGAGAAAGATAAGAAGATTGCTGATTTGGAGAAGATAAAAGAAGATTTACTGTCTGATTTGAAGTATATAAAAGAGTCATATGATGTTTTGAACAAGACAGTTGATGGTTTGAACAAGACAAACAAAGAAGTTGATGCTGCTATGACAATGATGAGCTCAACATTAATGACAAAGCAGAGCGTCATCAATGAATATATTGAAGATTGTGCTAAGCTGAAACATGAGTTAGAACTTGAAAAGATTGAGAGTGAAAGGATTAAACGATTACTGTTGAGTTATACTACTTGTGATTATTTGATTGATCGTGTTTATCCTACTGTTGCAGGTCTTGAAGCATTTAAAGATAAAGAGATGGAAGACACAGATGCTGGTAACACACAAAGTGTCAAGTATAACAAGTGTCCGCCTCCAATCTATGAGAGTTATTCCCCCAGGAATCCTAACGAGGAGCGTCTAAAAAAGGCAGTCAACATCAAGTTAAAGTCTGAAATCATTGATGAATTACCAGACAATATTGATGTCACATTCACAGCGTCTGACACTGATCATGAGTCTGAGTTATTAAAGAAAGTGGCCGATCAGGTGTTAGATATGGATGAAGAGTCAAAACCGGAGTCTAAGTCTGAAAGTTCGAGTTCGTCAGAAAAGAGTCCAAGTTCACCGGTTAAAAGGGTTTACAATAAAGAATTCTTGTTATCAAAATCTAATTTGAATGATGGATCAATCAAAGTGGCTTATACTTTGAATGATTCAGACAAATTATATTCTGATAAAGAATTCCCAATAAGAAGTGTCAAATCTGAAATGATCAAACAGGTTTTCAAATTAACAGAAATTAACATTTCTGAAATAAAATATTTAAATCTTCATGAAAAACCTAAAAAGTACACTTCCAGAGTTCAACAAAGATTGAACAAGAAAAAGGGTTACAGTTATGGTTCTGGTTATCGAAAGAAACCAAACCACAACGGTAATTTCAAAAAGCAAGGTCTTGGTTTTAATTCTTTAGAAAATTATAAAAATGAGAAAAGTTATATACCAAAAACAACATTTGTTGCAGGAGGAAGTTCTGAAGATGAGCAGAAAAAACTATTCTGGAAACAGTCCAATCAAGAGTTTCTTTCTGAAGTAAAGAAGAATGTAAAGAAATTTGCTTCGAGAGTTGATAGAAGAACTTGCTTTAAGTGTCAAAAAGCTGGACACATTGCTTGGAACTGCCAAGAGTCCACTTATTCAAACAGGGAGTGTCTTCTAACTTTGAAATGAGAAGAAAATATGTTGACAAATCTGAACAATCAAAAGAAAACGTTAAAATGTTTGAAAAATCGACTGTGGAAGTTGGTGAAACTTCAAAACGGTTTTACAAAAGACGAGTTGATTTAAACAAACAAAGATGGGTTGTTAAAAGTTCAGATAGTAGTTCTGACAATGAATCTGATTCCATAAAATCAGAGGAGTCATCTGTTGAGAAGAAGAATGAGAATTCCGTTCCAGAGGTGAACGATGAAAAATTTCCTAAATTGTCAAAGGAAAATTTGAAGTTGAAGGTGGGTAAAACTGAGATTTCAGATCAATTCTTTGTAGGTAAGAAAGAATTTGATGCTGAAAAAGCTTTTAATGGAAAAGTTAAACATATTTTCGGGAAGATGGTTGATGGGAAGGTTAAAAGTGCAAAAGATTTTTATAAATCAAAATGTTGGTGGGATAGATGTGTACCAGAATCTCCCAAGGCTGGTCAGGCTTGGGGGAAAGTTTTTCCTAACTGAAATCCTGACTTGCCGGAGCTCCCAGTTTGGTAAGAGTGGAGCAGGAATCGGCATCATTCTTGAATTGTTTGATTGATAAATTTACAGGTGATATCTTTATATTGTTATATTTTGATTAACAAGTGGTTATGGTTGGTAAGTGAATCTTCAAGAGGTTGAAGAAAGGTATTCACTTTCAAATGGTAAATCAAGGACATTAAGTTGTACTTGTTTTTCCTACATATGATTGAGAAACGATGTGATGAACTCCAATTTTACAAATGATAAAATCAACAAAACTTATTTTCTAGAAAAACCATTTGATTAAAACAAACTTAAGTGTTTTGAAATCAATGGGAAAATAGTTTGTTGAAAGGGGGAGTTCTGATTGTTTATGCCAAGTGGATGGCGATCTGAAGTGATTTGATATCAGTTGTTGCTTTGCGTGTACAGTTTGTTTTCAAATTTCTTTAAATATATTTACATTTTAGGGGGAGTAAAAATTTCAGAAAATCCAAAAACATTTGAAAATTTGAAAAAGTCAAAAACATTGAAAAATTAAAAATGGGTTTTGTTGAGAAAAGAGGAAATGATAGTACATCAGTGGACGATCACAGCATGCTAAAGAAATGGAAAGTCAAATGTGATAAACGGTCTCACTGATGATATGCCAGTAGCTTTTTGAACATTTAGTAGATTGTGACGAGATATAAACCTAAATTCAAACTTGCTTATATCGTGGGTAACATCTCTCGGATATATGGGTAACCCCCGAAATCTTGTTTGAAGGACCCCTCTTTCTGAAATACTAGGTCTTTATGCTTAGTGATATCTGGGGTGTTATCCCGGGACTTCTGATTTTGCGGAAGCAATGGCCTAGTCCCCAGAGAATACTTTTCGCTTGCTTGAAATATAGCCCGCCCTCAGCATAAAAAATGATAAAACACTGCAAAATGCAAATCATGTGCTCTTGTATAAAAGATCCTCTAAATGGGACCCACCAAAAGTCGAGCCGTTATCTCTCTGCTGAACGGAAGTTCTGACCTGAGCTCTCACGGTTTCGCAATTACCTCTTACAGATATCATCTAGGTATACTCACCTGTAAGACTGAATATTGGGATCTGGATACGGGAGTATATTCTGAGGTGGGACACGCGAATAAGTTTAAGTCTCTAACACATTAATCTCGTATCTCGAAACAGTTGAACTTTGTGTGTAAATTTAAGTGGATCAGTATACTGACAATCTAAGTGAATCGTTTAGAACTTAAAATGTTTAAAGCTTAACGGTGTTGATGATTTGTCTCAGAAACTGATATGATCCTCTTACGCAAACTCACAAAAATATTGTATGTAAATATTTCTTTACTGCATTTCATTTCATGTCAAAAATTCAAAAAGATTTTAGTGTGTTTTAGCATAAATTTTGAAAAATCCAAAAATATTTTAGACAACTGATGTTGGAAAGCTGATTTTCAAAATTCCGAGTGCTAAATATGACGAACAGGTTAGGGAAAGTTTGTTTGAAGATGCTTGAAATGAAAATTGATATACATGCAAGTGGTTCATCAGAGATTAACATGATAAATCATTATTGCTTGAAAATGATGTGTTAAGTTTGTGTCTACTAGTGATTAGCAGAGTTTCTAAATTTGTTATATCTTATCTTTTATGAAACTTATGTTTTGGGTAGAGAACTTGCAGGTAAGCCAGAAATCGATCCTGAGAAAGAATGTAAGCCAGGTTGCGATTCTTGAACCTGTGAATATGCGAGCAGAATTAAAGCCAGACTACGATCCAAGCATAATTCAAGGGGGAGTCTGCTAGAAGATCAACTTCCGAGGGAGAGAGAGTCTAAAGATGCAAGAGCTAGGAGTTTGTTCCTGGGCAATACTAGTGAAAGAAAGGATTAGAGTGTGATAGAGCCAGGTAGAGTTTCTGGAAGCCCGAAGACTGATAAAGACTGAAGACGCTGAAGACTCGACACTTAAGACTCGTCAACATCCAAGGGGGAGTCTGTTGGTGCATGCGTCTGTCGACTTTGTCTTGTATCGAGTCTTGTACTAAGTATGTTAGATCAGGACACGTTGTTTGAGAAAATAGACTTTTATGTAATTTCGCTTGAAGGAACCTAATTCCGCTTGAGATTGTCATGGTGTAATTCCGTGTGGAATTAAATTCCGCTTGGAATTCTATTTCCACTCGGAGCATGTTTCACACGGAATTACGAGCCTATATATAGGTGTCCAAGCGAAATCAGTTGTAAGATTCTGTGATTCCGGTACCGAAGTGCTGCCGACGTGCCGTTTGATTGTAAACTGTGTTAAATCAATAAACAAGGCAATTTAAAGTGAAACAAGCTGTTTTACAAGTTCGTTTCTTAGTTTCCGCCTCCGAAACAGACGAGAACTCTTCTGATTGACTCGTTTGGGTCACAACTCGATCCTACACCTTCATGCCGACCGAGACCTCTCTAAAGTTAGGATCCTACATCCAACCTTTAATCATCCATGTTAATAGTAAGGCATTGTTAGATTAGTTCACTAAACATATGTAGTAGATGGGAGTTGAGAGACACTTTGTTGCACACATACTTGCACTTTTGCTAGAGCTTGAAGATCATGAAATGTGGTAATCGCCATTGGTGAAAGTGTTTCATATGGTTGTAATCTCTATGTCTCCTCAAACTCTTGGATTAGTTCATCTTATTAATATAGTACTTTTATCTTATTTAATGTGTTTATCCATTACTAATTCTTTGTTTATCATCTTTTGTGGTAGGATTTTATGACCCCTTTGAAATTAAATTAACTTAACATCTTAATTTAACTATATTAATTTAACCAAACTTAACTTGACTAAGGTGTGCGTATGGCTTCTGGTACCCATAGTCAGATCTGGTGTGCTTAATAAACTATGGAGGTTAAGCTTATTAGTACACTCATGGTGTGTAACAACCCATATACTAATAAGGGAAATCCAAACTTGGTTTATTAAGATCATTATTATGTAGACTTCTGGTATTGAGCCAAATTCGGGTGACAAACTTCTGGTATTGAACCAGATCTTGGGGATAATAAAAGGCTTCAAATATTTCATTGCGATACTTTGGGAAGGCTTATGGTAATCCACCAAGATCCTATTGGGGTTAAAAGTTAAGATAATGAATTAATGGGGGAATATTGCAATCTGGTGGAATAAAAGATAACTGGTGAAATGGAACCTATTCTCTTATTCAGTAACTTATATAATTTGATATCTAAATCGCTTAGGTAAGTTAAAAGATCCCTAAACGTGATCCTTTTTGTTATGCTTAAAATGCAAGCACTTATTAATTAAGTTATAAAAAGATAATATAACCAAGATGGTCTTAAGCCAATCTTGTTGTGGCATATCGTTTACTAGTCGCAAGGCTAGGGGAGGTTCATTATGTTTAAGAGGAAAGAAATATTTCCCTACCGGCCTATCGATATGTTGTGACAAGATTGAGGGAAGTTGGTGACCGGGCCAAGGAGGCCACTTCTAATCTAATTAAAAGATAAAATCAAAGACTTAAATATATTCCTCATTTTATAAAATAAACTATATTAATTAAGAAAGACTTATCCATGAGTCCTTTACTACTATTTTAGTCTATTAATATAACTACAAATAAGAACGGTCATGATAATAGTAAACGGTTGAGTAGGGGGAGCATATTCCTTGGACGATACTTGGTCCCTATCCAAAACTATAGTATACGCGATGGGTTCTTTGCCCGTTGTGTGTGTTTCGTTTAACTAAAAATTATATTTATAAATTTAAAACTCGAGAATCGTGTTCCAAAGTTATTAAGTTAATGCACTTAAGTGTGCCCAGTATTATTAAATTAATATACATAATCCACACGACATCAGCTCCGGGTCCCTTTCTTCCTCGTCGCTTTCCTCGAAAAGCTTCCTCTTTATTGAAGCTATAGAGAAGAGCCTCTCACACAACTCCTTCTTCAAGCCTTGAGGTTCCAATACTTCTAGCACAGACACATGTTAATCAGCCAACCAGGTAAGAGCATCCACATAGGGAAATGACATAAGCTCCATGGCCTTAACAGCCTCGACAAAATCCTTCCCATTATCAAGCTTATAGACAGGAAGGTCTTCAAGAGCGTCAATAAGCCATTTCTTGTCCTAAGTTAGCACACCCACTTGTTGCCTCAGCTCGTTCATCACCGCTTCACTCAACCTTCTCCTTAGTTGACATGCCCTTCTCCATACCCAAATAAACTTTTCCTTGGCAAGTTTCGCTTGAAAATTGTACAATACTTTGGAATTATTTTCAAGCTTCTCCATTTCCTTATCAACCCGGGTATGAGAAACTATGAGCTGATGAATGAGATCTTCTTCTTTGGCCTCGGGGCAGCAACTTCCTTCTTCATCTCTTTAAGCTCAACTTCAGTCTTTTTCTAAGAAACTTTGATATCCATTGAATCATGAACCATCTCATTCCACCATTGAACACCATCAGGGAGAACCATGATCAAATAAGCAGCATCAAGAATAATCTTCCTCATAACCTCATCATTAGGAGCCTTCTTTAAGGATTGCTTCTCAGTAGGGGTAGCAAGGTTCATCAGGAGCCTTGGCAAACAATACCATTTAGTAGTAGCAGTGGGACAAACCTTCCAATTTGGAACAAAGATTTCTACCTCAGCATCAGAAGCTTTGTTTGTTGCAAGCTTCTCAATCAAAGACTTCCAATTATCAACTACATCCTTACCTTCTCGTTGCATAGACTTTGAAGCTTCACCTTCAACACTCTTCTCAAGACACTCCTTAAATGAGAAGCACAAGTCACAACACCATTCTCCACTGCCTTCGAAGACTTAGACCCCATGTTATTACAACCGTTCTTTCCACCAACTGTCATCTTCCCCTTATTTAGCTTGTTGAGCACAGATTCCATGCTAACCCGACTAGGTGTAGTAGAATCATCTTCCATCTAAGAGATATGCACACCACTTTAAGTCATTTTAGCCTTAACCAGATTAACCCCTGTCATGGTTTCTATCAAATTTGCATCACTCTCCACCCCACTGTCAAGTGAAATAGGATAAAAAGATTAAGACACTTAACTAGAAGTCGTTGCTCTAATCAACCTCCGGGGAGGACGAGAAGATTTTTTGACTTTAGAAGATTCCATGATAGGCTAAGTAACAACACTTGTATATTCGCCAAAGAAATGAACATGCTCAGTCTGACGAGTAATAGAAGGGTGACCTCTGGAGCCACCTTGGGAACCATCTCAGCATCTAACAAGTCATCAAGCAAGATAAAATCCAAGGCACTCATTTATGTAAAAACATACAAGAAAACACATTAGAAACTAGGAAGCATGAAAATAACAAAAAACAAACCACAAAATGGGACATACACATCCCATCAATAACAAATGAAGGCTTGGGAGATGGATCAGACAAGTTAGCACTAATCCCTAAAACACAAGAAACTCTTCATGATAATTCTAGTTCAAGGTTTCAGGGCCTAGGCTCTTTCTCATTAAAAGAAGAGTAAAACTTACACCATGAAATGGCAAAAGGAATCAAAGGATCGGACACAAAGAAAAACCGATCCTTCCACGAAGAAGTAAAACCAGTCGTTCTGGTTATCAACGCCACCTCACACTGAGTTTTCTCTATTGTAAACCAACTTCTATTACGGGCAAGATGAAAGAACCGATAGAATGTCTTAATCGAGGTTCATAACTCAAACAACGACAAGTAATTTCAAAATGCATAATTCTTGCAACTCCTATGGGAGCCAACTAACGAAAGGAACGGCGGTAGTACTTAAGAACCTCTAAGAAAAAGTTTGAATACAGACACCGAAGGTTAGTCTGCTCTAAGATGCGAGCATAAAGAACGATTTTACCTTCGAGGCACTTGCTTGCTGGAACTTTATAATCAGGGACTACTGGATCGAAAGACTGGTCAATACAATGGCCGACACATAACCAATCGATATAACTTGAGACAACTTGGCAAACTGAATGGAAATACCTTTTTTGAACTAGTGGCCATGGCAAAGTAAAACCTAGAAGCAGGAAGGACTTGTCGATTTATAGAAGCACATGAGCACCGAAAAAATTAGAGGATTTTGCAAAGAAAATTAAAGAAAGATGGATAACTAAGGTAGTAGGTTATAAAGGTGAGTTAATTTCAAATTTTGAAGATAGGCTGGGATTAAACCGATGGACAACTGGAAGCATAGGGTAATCATACCCTCCCCTGCTGTAGATGTCCCATCAGTCACATTGAAGTCGTCAAATGCAAGTGGCACATGCAAGTGATGTCAAGAAGGCAAAATCGGAAACAAAAAAAATTATGGTACAAATATTTGCACAACATTTTTCACACACAATAGCTTCCAACTAGTAGCTTCCTGCATGAAGCTTGTAGCTAATAGCCTGGCCCGAAAACTGCTTCAAGCTCATAGCTTCTCCACCTTAACCTAATAGCTTCTAACTTCTGTAACGAAACTTTAGGCCTATGCTCTGAAGCTCCTAGGTCCTTCAAAAAATAACTTCTATAGACAAGCATCATACTGCTACAGCTTACCGTCAAAAGTTTGATCCTACACTACATTATATTAAGTCATTAGCACTTATACCCACACTATAGATACTTATGACTGGGGGCTGATGACGTCGGCATCCATAAGCTCCCACTTAGTGGAGATAGAAGAAATAAGAAAGAAGTAGAAACATATGTGGCAACAGTCGGAAGCTCAACTACTGTACATATCTCAATTTCTAAGACTGCAAAGTCAACTCGATGTGACATTATCCAAAAGCATGTAAAAGTCTCCTTGAGACACACCAACTCTGACTTTCACAAAAAAGGCAAGGTAACCTATACTACACCTTGGAGGATAAGACTTACCCGAATGGGAGGATGAGCTATAAAGGAGGTTGCTCACTAGGCGGGAAGCTGTGCCTATATAAAGGGCACTCCTCACATCTCACAAAGGTATTCACACTCGCACTCTCTCCCTCTCTCTAAAACTCTCTATACTTAATTCTCTCTAAACTTGTGAACATTCAAGAACTCTTTACAGATTCACATGCCATAGTCAACACGCAGGATGCCACCTCCTGTGTTAAGGCTAATGGTGCTTCTTTGTCTTTAAATACCCGGGGAAGCTTCTAGTTGAGGCGGATCTAGAACTCTCTAACCGACCATACTCTTGTTGTTTTAACGGTAACCATTATCCGTTTTTCTAAAATCTATCACTTGGAAACTATTAAAAATTAGAATTTCCGTGAAAATAATTATAAAAATGAAATTCGAGATAAAAAAAACCCCTAAATTTCCATTTCACTTTAAACCCTTCAAAACGGTAAGATATGTCAAACTAGTATAGAGAAAAATTGAGGCTTGTATTAGATTGTAAAATTGTGATTAAGGTTACATATGGAGGGTGTTTATATAGAACACCATATTACACATCTAGCCCCTATCCTATACCTTATTCTCTTCTTTCTGACACTCCCCCTCAAGTTGAGTAGTGGGGTCACCAATACCTTACTTGCTCAAGTAGCTACTAAAAGTGTTTCTATTAACAGACTTCGTAAAAATATCTGCGAGTTGATCTTTTGATGATACATATGGGAGCTCTATGATTCTTTCCTCCAGTTTCTCCTTGATGAAATGTCAGTCTACCTCCACGTGTTTTGTTCGATCATGTTGAACTGGGTTTTCTGAGATTTGTATTGCAGCCGTATTGTCACACATAACTTTACTAGGTTCCCTTTGGGAAAAACCAATGTCTTCTAGTAGCTTCCTGATCCAAAGAACTTCGCTTAACCCTCAAGCTATACCTCTAAATTCCGCTTCTACGCTTGCTAGAGCGACCACCTTCTGTTTAGTACTTCTCCAAGTAATAAGGTTTCCACCGACCAAAGAGAAGTACCCTGGTGTTGACCTTCGGCTTGCCTTATCTCCGGCCTAGTCTGCATTAGTGAAGAGCTCAACATTTAAATGTACATTCGGTTTGAACAACACTCCATGGCCTGCGGTCCCCTTGAGATACCTTAAAATTCTCTGAGCTGCTTCCATGTTGTCAACTTGTGGTTGGTGCATAAAATGACTTACCACTCCAACAGCATAAGCTATATCAGGGCGAGTGTGAGAGAGATAAATTAACTTACCCACGAGCCGTTGATACCTTTCTTTGTCTACAAGCTGTCCATTAAGTTCCATGTGAAGTTTGTGGTTCAGCACCATTGGAGTATCTGCTGGTTTACAATCAATCAACCTGGTTTCTGCTAGGAGATCAAGGACGTACTTCTTTTGGCAGATGAAGATCCCTCGGTTAGACTTGAGAACTTCTATTCCGAGGAAGTACTTGAGGTTCCCCAGGTCTTTCATTTCAAACTTTGAGAATAGATTATTTTTTACCTGTGCTATTTCTTCTACATCATTTCCAGTAATTATCATGTCATCTACATATATGATGAAGCAAGTTACAAGGCGGTTTCTTCTCTTGAGGAACAGGGTATGATCAACATTACTTTGGTGATACCCATATTCTTTCATGGCCAAAGTGAACTTTCCAAACCATGCCTGAGGAGATTGTTTTAGCCCGTATAAAGACTTTTTCCACCGACATACTTTCCTTTCTTTAAAATTCCCTGATAACCTGGAGGTGCTTCCATGTAGACTTCTTTCATCAGGTCTCCATGAAGAAACGAGTTTGTAACATCAAACTGGTGGAGCGGCCATTCCTTATTGGCTGGCACAGAGAAGAGGACTCTGATGGTGCCCATTTTTGTGATCGGAGAAAATGTCTCAGAGTAGTCGATCCCGTACGTCTGAGTGTAACCCTTGGCTATGAGTCAAGCTTTGTATCTTCCAATAGAACCGTCTGGTTTATATTTGATTGAAAACACCCACCACATCCAACTGTTTTGCTCCCTTTAGGAAGAGTGCACGTCTCCCACGTGTTGTTTTTCATAAGATCATGCATTTATGTTTCCATTGCTTCTCTCCAGTTCTTCTTACCCCTGGCTTCCTTTATGGAACTTGGTATTTGTTCGGAATATAAGGAGGTAACAAATGCTTTCGCACTGTTAGATAAGTTCTCATCAACCATATTAGCTATAGGATACCTTGAATTTCTGACTTCCCTTTCTGGGGAGTACCGTTTTGGAGGAACCCCTCTATTGGCTCTAGGAGGTAGAACATATGTCCGTGGTGTTGTTCCAGAGCCTCCATCATGTTGTTCATTTGATTCAACCTCTCCTTAGACTGCATTGTTATGTTAAGTAGTCTCCACCTGTTCTATTGTCTCGTGACTTTCATGATTGTTAGTGATAACTGGATCTGATTCGGGCAAATTTTCAAGGTTTGGCAAATTCTCAAGGTTTGGCAAATTCTCATGGTTTGGCAAATTTTCAAGGTTTCGAGAATCACTTACCTTGAACACCAGTCTAGATGATTCTTGGGTGACACTTTCGATAGGCTTAGTATGTGTGGATGTATGAGATGAATTATCTTCGGTTGCAGATGGAAACCACTTCAATCAACTCAGAGAGTCCTCATGCTCTATCTCCCCCTGACCACTGAGATAAAACTGATAGTAATATTCTGTTTCAGGAAAGTCGAAGTGGACAGTGGTAGTCACACGACGTCCTAATGGGTTATAACATCTGTATCCTTTCTGATTCACCACATAACCAACAAAGAGACATTTCTCGGCACATGGGTCAAGTTTGGATCGTTCGGTTTGGGTATAAGGGGAAAAGTTGTACACCCAAAGACTCGAGGTGGTAAGGTAAGAGGTGGAGGTAGTTTGGTGAATGTGGATAAGGTATCTAGGGGAGTTTTTAGGTCAAGGGCTTTGGTTGGTAAACGGTTAAGGAGATACACGGTTGTGTTTATAGCTTCGGGCCAAAAAGATTTAGGGACTTCGGATTCAAGCATAAGGGCCCGGACCATTTCTACCAGAATGCCCTTTTTTCGCTCAACTACACCATTCTGTTCTGGGTGTTTTGGGTAATTGGTTTGGTGAATCATTCCCCTCTCTTGAATAAATTGTTTCATGGAGTTGTTAACGTACTCCCCTCCATTATCAGATCGTAAGATCTGAATGTTGGTTTTGAATTGAGTTTAGACCATGGTGTAAAACAATCTGAATTTTTCAAAGACTTCAGATTTGTGTTTTACAAAATACACCCATGCCATCCGGGTACAATCATCAACAAATAATAGGAAAAAACAAAGATTTTGACCTCCATTAGTTTCAGCTAGCCCAAACATCTAAATATATTAGTGAGAAATGTTCACCAGGCCCTAGTGTTACATGGTTTGAATGGTTTTTTATGGCTTTTGGCTAAGGCACATGTTTCACAGTCTAATGTACTGTTGGACGGGAAGATTTCCGGGAGTAAAAGATGTAGATACCCAGCGGAAGGATGCCCTAATCTCCTATGCCAAAGCCATGCTTCTCTACTCTTTGTTCCGTGCGCAAGCATCGCAATCCCTGACTGAGTCACCTCATCCACATAGTATAAGCCCTGTCGTTCAGTGCCACGCCCAATTATCTTTCCAGTTCTTGTCCTGTAAGATACAAAAATGAGGATGCACTAGAACTGGCAATTGAGTTCCTTTGTAACATGACTTATTGATAACAATTTGTGTGTTAACGAAGGAGCATATAAATAATTTGATAGTCTCAGATTGGTAGATATTTTGATAGTTCCTCCTCCCTTTACTAATGCATTTTCGCCATTTGCGGTTTTGATGTGGGTTCTGTTTGGTTTCTTTGTAGAGACGAAATCCAATGGCTCGTACGTCATCGTATTTGTGGCTCCACAATCAAAAATCCAAGGGTTGATTTGATCACCATTTTTCTTCGTTCTTAAATAGGCTTCCCCACTTGTTGACGGATAGTCTTTCAACAACTCATAGTTCCGGTGATTACCCATTTGTAAAGAAAAACATATTCTCAAGCAGTTTACTTTTAAACATGCTGGCGTACTAACGGTATGGTTAAATTAACTGACCAGACGTATTTCTCAAATACGCTGGACACTTGAACTCGCGTTCAAGATTTAAAGTTGCCAGAAATATTAAAAACGCCGGGACACGCTTATCTTAAGGTCGCCAAATACGCTGGGCAAATTAAGAACGTTGGAATAACAACACCGGGAGATATATGCCGGGCAACTTGAACTCTCGTTCAAGATTTAAGGTCGCCGGACTTCAAAAAATCCGCTAGCTGATGAATAAAACCGCTCAGAAGAAATTCGCTCAGAACAAATCCGCCGGAAGTAATTGTCTGTGGTTGTGAAGTTGTATGTTTTTGGGTTGTGGTTGTTGCTGCCAAGGTTTGCAGCCGCTATAGTTTTGATGGTTGAAAGAAGAGCGACGGCTAGGGTTTGCAGCGGTTAGGGTTTGCAACGGCTAGGGTTTGCAGCAGCAAAACAAGAGCAGCAGCGCTAGCAGCGGTGAAAAGAAGGGCAGCAGGGGTGAAAAGAAGGGCAGCGGCTGTGAAAAACCAGCGACTGTTATGGGTTTGATTTGTTCGGAGTTGGATTTTGTTTTTGGTTTTTTTTTTCTGGCTTGAGGTTGAATTTGTTGGGTTATGGATTGTAGATGATGAGCAAAGCGTTTTCAAGAATCAGAAACACTGCTCTGATACCATGTCAAACTAGTATAGAGAAAAATAGAGACTTGTATTAGAGTGTAAAATCGTGATAAGGGTTACACATGGAGGGTGTTTATAAAGAACACCAAATTACACATCTAGCCCCTATACTATAACTTATTCTCTTCTTTCCGATAAGATATACAAGAATCACATTCTTCAAGTACTTGAAAGCATAACCCTAACATTCAAAATATCATTAGTTGCCTATGACCGTCTAAACAAGCAGGGCTATACGTTTTCGACCCCCCAGTCGGAAATATCAAGCTTCGCCACTGTAAACAAGGTCAATCTAGGTGAGCCATCTTGAATCCAAGTGCAACCAAACTCAACCCATTCGTTTGGAGTAAATGCAAATTAAAACGACGTTAACTAAGTTGTACGGGTTTCGATCTTATACCTATAACTCTTCGAAGCAGTAACTGTTTTGCCCTCCATTAATAAGCTAGCTAGGCTTTTGTCTTTAAGCCGATTCCTATTGATTTTGGCTAGTGACTCTAATATAAGCCGATTCCTGTTAATTATGTTGTGTCGTGTCTACTGTATTAATTAGCTGCAACGACGGCAGATTTAACAACCAAAAGTTTGTCAATAAAACATTAATGGCAGATATTAATGTATGTAAAGAATCACAAATATTGGATATTGGTAATGGGTTCTTTTTTCTTATTTTTATTATTTAATGACTTTATAACAAATGGGAACTCAAAATTAAAGACAGAATCGCTATTCTTTTATGCAAGGAAAGTAGAAATAATAATAATTTATGGGGGCCTACCATCTTTTTATAATTTCTCACTTTTGCAACACAAATCCAACAAAGCCAATAAAGTCAAAGTGTCAAACTCCGAAGCCGACTTTATCAACTAGATCACAGCACACGTGTTATTTTTTAAATTTTATTTATTATTATTAACTATGTGTCTTTTCATATTTGTTCAGTTTAGTTAAAATTCTAAAATAAATAGTAAATTTTCATATTTGTTCAGTTTAGTTAAAATTCTAAAATAAATAGTAAATAACACGGCGAATTTTTTAAATGAAGCGAAATTAACAAAAACTAATGTGTTTCTTTTTACTCAAACCAAGTTCGATTATATTCCTGGTTAAACCTATAAACATATTTAACGAAACTAGCAGACGAATGATTGGTTCCTACGTTAACCCTCTTTGGTTTTATATATATTTTTTTAATTCCATATAGCTTAATCTACTTGGAAGATATTTATCAAAGAATAAAAAGTTAAACGGGAAATTGCTATAAGTTTTTTACAGTTCACACATTGTTTTATAAACAATTGTGTTCATGCTGTCATTTTATCAAAGAATAAAAAGTTAAACGGGAAATTACTATAAGTATTTTACAGTTCACACATTGTTTTATAAACAATTGTGTTCATGCTGTCATTTTATTAATTTATCATAAAAATATGCAAAAGTACACAAAAAATTTTCATGTTAAAAAGTCATGTAAATTTTCATGACCCAAATTAATTTCAAAATGTCTATAATTTCTTATATAACTCAGTGAGCTTCGGAAATATTTAATAATAAAGTTAAGTCATATGCCTATTTGGTTTAACAGACAAAAGAAAAAATATCTCTGAATCATTTGAAAAGGAGATATCGATATTTTTAGCAGGTTTTAAAAGGTAACTTCGCTATCTAGCTGGATACGAGAAGATGCAAACCATAACTATAATATTTGTAGATATTCCTTGGCAAAAGTATAACTATATTTACAGTTGATACTTGTTCTGACGAAGGAAGGTTGTCATAGAGAATCCTCTTCCTATGGTGACACTCATGTTGTGTGTTTTGGAGATATTAGTATAGTGATCCAAGATTCGTAAAATATTCAGAGTCAAAGATAAACCAAAGAGAACTGTTTGTAACCAAGTACCCATTCGTAACCTATTATGGTATTTGTTTCTTCAGCACATGTATTCCATGAGTCATGCTTGAAGAAAATATGTAATCACAATTCATATATGTATCGTGTATAGGTTGGTTGGTTGACATGGCTATTATGTTTTATGTGTTTAACATGTCAACTATACGTCCTCAGATTTTTGTGTTTTCTAACCTTTTGTGTTTGTTGAGAATGAAGGACTTGATATTCTAATTATTTATAGATCTTAATTTAATTATTTTTTTGAATGATCTTAACATATGTAAATCACTCCTCCAATTATTCCTTTTCCACAAAGTTGACACTTGGAGTATTGAACATTTGCATGTGATATATTGATTCATTTTTTAATGTTGTTTTAAACAATTCAGAACTATTACGTGTAAAATATACTAATGTAATGAGTGATCCACAAAATATACTTCAATCCATATCTAACTTATTTTGTTTTATTAGTCATTTCAGAAAATACACATTTTTAAAATCCCATATGATATTACTTTACACCAACCGATAATAATATGTGTAATATTTTAATGTTTTACATATGAAGGAAAGTTGTTGTACAAATAATCTTAACATACTAAACATATAAATTGAAGAAAAAGTAAAAAAGACAAGGTGGCATTTTTGTAATTATCTATAACTATCAAAGTTACTCTACAAATGTATCTAAAAAACCTAAAAAAAACCTAACCCCCCCCCCCACCCCCAAAAACCTAAAAAAAAACTAACCCCCCCCCCACCCCCCAAAAACCTAACCCACCCCCCCCCCCCCCCCCCGAAAAAAAAAAAACCTAAACCCCCTCCCCCACCCCCAAAAACCTAAACACCCCCACCCAAGCTAAAATGCTAAAAACTAAACCCCTAAAAAATCTAAAAAAAATACACAAAATAATTTTTTTTATAAAAAATCGCTACTTTTAATAGAAAAAAAAATTTGTAACAAAATGTAGCGATTTTTTATAAAAAAATATTAAAAAAAATTGTGTTTTTTAGGTATTGTTGGTTGAGTTCACATTTGTATAGTAACTTTAATAGTTGGTGCTAATTTACAAAAATGTCATCTTGTCTTTTTTACTTTTACTTCAATTTGTATGTTTAGTATGTTAAGTTTATTTGTATTTAATCTTTTGCCTTTACATATAATCTGTAAAAAACATCCATCGTAGAAAACATATAACATCTATTTATTTATATATGATGAAAAAACATAAATATATTTTAATAATATCATGTTTATTTGTTAATTTTAGCTTTCAATTCTTTCCACCCACAGCCTCACTATTGCGGCTCTCTCTCTCCTTCTCTTTCGTTCTTTCTCTCTCACACACTAAATACACACACGATTCTTTTTTCTTCTCTCTCTATATAAACCCTATCCTCTCCCTGTACTAAGCGGAAAAACACAATCTAGACTATCAATAGCCTCTCTCTCTCTCTAAAAAAATTCTACATCTCTCTCTCTCTCACACACACAAAAACACCGAAAACACACACACACATCAAACAGAAGAAGATCGATCAAATGAACAGCAGCAACAACAGTGTGGAAATGGGTGGTAGCGAAGAAGATGATCAAATGAACATGATGGAAGACCTCAGAAGAGGCCCTTGGACTGTTGAAGAAGATTTTACTCTCATCAATTACATCGCCCATCACGGCGAAGGTCGCTGGAACTCGCTCGCTCGATGCGCTGGTATGTCTTTGAGTCATCGATCATATACGTTTTCTTCTATTCTCTATCAGTTACAACTCCAAACTTATGTTTTTTATTGCAAGAAATCAGATTTTATACATAAATTTAAACTAATTGTTGTGGTGATCTTGTCGCCCCTTGTTCCGGCAAACCATCATCCATGCATAAAGGAATATTCCGATCAGTTTTCATTTTATTTGGTTTATTTTATAAGAAAAGAAAAGTGAATAAATTTGATTGCTTCATAAAGTTTATAGAAAGAGAATGAATGATGGAATTTAGAAGTACTTTTTAGGGTATAA
This sequence comes from Helianthus tuberosus, assembly GCA_030545235.1. Taxonomy (NCBI): domain Eukaryota; kingdom Viridiplantae; phylum Streptophyta; class Magnoliopsida; order Asterales; family Asteraceae; genus Helianthus; species Helianthus tuberosus. Next base: position 112,017,655 of record CM060394.1, on the reverse strand, counting down.
TGAACGTCTATAAACTTTACCAATAATTTGGTTCATTCTATCTTCAATGTATTTTCTTTCTTTTTGTTACATTAATGTTTGTATATTAAAAAAATAAAAATAAAAACATATATTAAATTTAAACAGGACTCAAAAGGACCGGAAAAAGTTGCCGGTTAAGGTGGTTGAATTATCTCCGACCAGATGTTCGACGGGGAAATATTACTCTCGAAGAACAACTTATGATTCTTGAACTTCATTCTCGTTGGGGCAATAGGTATGTTTTTATAATCTTATTTAGTGGTTTTTAATGTTTATATAATCTTATTTATAAGGATTTAATTATATAACTATTATTTGTTACTATTATTTAGATGGTCAAAAATAGCACAACACTTGCCAGGAAGAACTGACAACGAGATCAAGAATTATTGGAGAACAAGAGTTCAAAAACATGCAAAACAATTAAAATGTGACGTGAATAGCAAGCAATTTAAGGACACCATGCGGTATCTTTGGATGCCACGCCTCGTGGAGCGGATACAGGCGGCTGCCACCACCACCACCACCACCACCACAGGTTGTTCGTCCTCCTCCACCACCACAACCTCTACAGGAGCTACCACAAACTCCTACCCACTCAACCAAAGTAACAATATAGATAATATTGTTACAAGCCAATTGGTAATGTCCCAAGGCCATAACAACTGTGGCAACATGTCATCAAATTTCGGAAATACCCAAATCACCCCTAGCTACACACCCGAAAACTCAAGCAACACCGCAGTGTCACCTGGCTCTGACATGACCGATTGCTACTTTCCAGCGAATCATAGCCTAAACCAAAGTTTTATTCAACAAAACAATCCGATTGGTAACGAGTTTACCGACACCTTGATTAGCCCGTCGTGTTACTTTAATCCATGGATGGATTACCAATCTATGATAGAGCAAAACAACCAGTGGTCCGACGGTGGCAACCGTGGTGATGATCTCTCCGAGAATATGTGGAACTCTGAAGAAATTTGGTTTCTCAAACAGCAATTCAACATGTGATCAAGTAATAACAAGAGAAAGATTAATTTTATGATGTACACATTATTGGGTTAGAAATCTTACAAAAACTTGTGAGATACACATTTCTAATTTGTGATACAAAACAACTTGCATGTTTTTTTTATTTTTTTCTTTTTTTTGGGTGGGGCTAGAATTGTAATTCAGTCACGTTACATTATTATACACTACTACAGATTTTAATTACATATACTTGGACATGGCACTTGATTTAGTTAATAATCATGATAAACGTGGTGATACTTTGTTTCATTGTTGAATTTACAGTTTATAATAAATTTATCATTTCGGTTCATAATTTATGTTATAATTTGGAACATATTTAGTAATCTTTATTAATTTTATGTATTAGTTCTAATGAAAACGATTATTATGTATAAAAATCTGAACTTCTTTTATTTATGTTTCTCACGTAAATATTTTATTTCTTATCCTTCAAAAGGGGGTTGCGGCGCAGCTTGTTGCCCGTTTACCTGCCATCTGTTTGTAATTTGTTACTTTGGGGCTTTATCATATCTACAAAGTTTGGATTTAAAATATATAATGGTATGTGTATATGTGTGATCACTGTCAAGTAAAAAAATCAAACTTTTTTAAGAAGTGTGTGATAAAAATTTAATCATCAATTTTATAATATCCGTCCATATATTAGACATCAATCATCGTCATTGGATCAAAATGATAAAAGTAAATTTCATATGTGAAAAAAAAAACTGATATTGATTTACATATGAACAAACTTAATCTAATTATCTGAAAGCTCAAATTTTAAACTATATTATTAGATATTTTTTATGTTGCCGGTATAATTATACTTTTCATGGGAGGCTTTGATGGTGTGCGGAGAGAACCTCCGCACAAGGCCCACGATTTCAAGGGGCATGCAATTTAAAAATAATCCGATACGTATATGTTTTTTTTAAATAGTAAAAACATACCACTTCCAATATAAGCACATTTACAAATCATTTTTTATGGTTTAGAACTTAGCCCACTTGGAATTAGATTTATTGAGCCCAATACTAATTTAAATTTTTTTTTAATAATAACAAAACATAACAGAAAGACACATTTTTTAAAACTCGAACAGGGTACGTGAATTATCAGAGATGCCTCTGATACTTTTATATATATTTCCTTTAAAATTCAACTATAAACCTCATAAAATATAATGTTGCCGGTATAAATATACTTTTATATATATTTCCATTAAAATTCAATATAAAGCTAAAAAAATAAAGAATAAAGACGATAGCCAATTAGCCATCATTAGAGGTGAGGCTTTGTATTAATTTACATCGATAAATGTTACCCAGTATTTGAACATTAGGAGAGTTGGATCCACTAACTATTATTATATCATCAATATTCTAGTCCTAGTTGTGAAATAAAGCATGTTTTGTTTGTTTTCTTATCCAAATTAATAATTTAATATATTATACTTACAATAATTAATCATTTTCTTAGATTAAATAAATATAATTGTATAGTTTATATTGGATATTATACGCATGAGTTGTATTTTATCGTAAGTATCTTCAAATTTTATAGATTAAAAACAACTTATTCTACTTTAATTAGATCTAATAAAGTCATGGAATTTTGGAAGCTAGTCGATAGGGATGCTCTAAATAAATTTAATGAGTGAGAGGCATGCCCTACTTCTAGATTTTCTTTTTATCATTTTTTTTTAGTTTCTAGATACTTTTGGATTAATTTCATTTTGCTTCGTTGAATTTTTATTTACTCTAACTAAGCTTTATTTTAGTCACGTATAATAAATGGTACAGTAAACTATATTTTATGTTTCTCTAAACCTCTATGTTTTCATATTTATTCTAATTAAAAACACAGGGTTTAAATTAACAACGTATAATGTTTTACTGTTTTAGGACATGATTTCAGAAAATTTATTACTTTTATGACCTTAAATAAAACATCGAGAAAAATTTCTTGTTTTGGAAAAAAATAATAATTGAAATGTTTATATACCGGCCATCTGGAAAGAGATTGAAAATTGGAGAGAGAAAAGTTTTATAATTAATTTTTCTTTAAGAGGGTAGTGATTTAGTGACGTGGCGTGTTGAGATTCATCTAATCTTAAAGCCCATATGTTTGATGTACTATGTTCTTATCATGTTCTCCGTATGCCACGTGACTACCTTCTTACGTCCCCCGTCTGAACTCATTCACAATATCCATCATTAATATTCCTTTCAGAAAAATAAAAATTATTATGCAGGTTGGTCTAAATATAAAATTGGTAAAGAGAATGTAAAAGTTCATAGAAAAAACAAAGGTAAAATGATTATGCTTTTATAACAACAATAAAATTATTTGTATTTCTAGAAATATAATTTAAATATGTCTACCGTCCAATATATAATATGTTTGTAATAGCGAACTACCAAAATATTGTATAAAAACTTGTAACTAAAGCGTTAACAGTAATTTGTAAGTTTGATCCATTCTCTCTCCAAGTAAATCTGGTCAGTATATGTAAAAACCTTATTTGATATTCTCCTCCCAGGTGTTCAAATAAAAATCACTAAATATTCAATTGAGTACCACTTTTCTGCCACAAGATTGGATTTTTATATATGGGGTAATCAACATCACTATAAGGTAGCAAAGTTTATAAAAATTGATGCAGGTACATTACATGAAAAGTTAGGAACGATAGGGTTTTTAACTACATTAAAAAGACACCGGAGTAAATGTTAAAAGGAAATCAAGACGAACTCGTCTGTTTGGATTAAAAATATTACAGGATTTAAATTGTTAATTAGATTGTAAATTTGTAATGTATGATGTATGGGGTCCCATGTTCTAGCTTTATGCTAGATTGGCCCTCGTTTTTTTTTTTTTCTAATTGTGTTTTGCTGTTTTAAGAAAAATATTAATATGAGGTTAAATTTGAATCACTACTCTATGTTCATTTTGAGTTTTTTTTTTTTCTAAAATGAGTGGAGTTGAAAAAATTATTTGCTAAAATGGGTAGTTTAAAATCTATTTACTAAAATGGATGTTTTCTTTAAAAACCTTGTTTCTCTCTCCAAAACTTATTCAATATAATAAATTAATAATTAATAATTGTTCTTAGGTTTTATTTTTTTGTTTTTTTTTTATTTTTACCTTTTCAGTAATGTTTTTCTACTCATATTTGTATTTTGTTCATTTTTTTTGTAATGAATATACGTTAAGCTAAAAAAGTAAAATCTAATACATTTAGTTTGCCATTTATTTTAGTAACATTAAAAAACTAATTTAACCCTCTACTCTAATTGCCATGTATAGGGAGCTCAGTATTGTTCGATGCCTTTATGCATCGAATCAATAATAACACGGTAGTAAATTATATAGTTTTTTTTTGAACGGCAAACACACTTTATATATATATATATATATATATATATATATATATATATATATATATAAAGGGTCAGCAAGAAGCTGAAAGACACAAAAACAGAACAAAAAAGGAACAAAAAACCGAAACAGTCTAGCACATTACAGTAAGTCGGAAACATCAAAAGAACTCCAATTCTCCCAGATGAGAGCCTTGAGCTTAGACCGATTATTTAACCAGAAAAAAACGTCTTCTTTAATTAGCTCCACTGATTAGGTTATCGGAATAAACTTCCCTTCAAATGTCATTTCGTTTCTTGCGAGCCAAATTCTCCAAGTTGTCGCCATAGCAACCGTAAGCACGATTCGTTTCCAAATCCTTCCTCCTGGCCGATTAGGAAAGAAAGCTATGAGATCATTTGTATTAGAGATATCATTCGGGTAACTAATTCGCATCCACACCAGGATGTTCCACCAAATGCTTCTTGCCCACATACAATTCATGAATATGTGGTCTTCCTCATACATATCGCACCGAGAACAAAGACTATCACCCACCGGCACTCCCCTACGAATCAAACCAGATTTAGAAGCAATTTTTCGAATCAGGACTCTCCAAAGAAGATAGTTAGCTTTCAGCGTGGCCCAAGAGTTCTAGCCGAAAACTAACTCATTATCATCGGCACCGAAAGACGCCACATCGATATCCAACCTAACCTGTTTGATAGAGAACGAATCGTTAGGGTCGATGCGCCATTTCAATCTCTCACCATCCGCTACTAAGTTATCGGATAAACTAATTCCAATTTTACCCAGACTCGCCTCCACCGACCCGATGTCCTTCCAAATCCCCGGGATGGTTTTCTTTAAAGGAAAGACCGACTGATTGGAATTGGTGTTTCCATAATGAATCGCACCGACTACTAAAGCCCACAGTTGATTTTGATCCATTTTATATCTCCACCACCACTTCGAGAGCATAGCTTGGTTGAAACCATAGATACTACCCATTCCCATGCCACCCAACTTTTTGGCTTTCATAATAAAATCCCACCGAATCCATCTCATCTTGTTGCCCGAGCTCGACTTCCCCCAAAGAAAGTCTCTTCTAATCTTTTCCAATTTTTGAGTGATGCATTTGGGGGCGGAAAACAGGGAAAGAAAATAAGAGGGGAGACTCCCAAGAACCGATTTGGCAAGCATCAATCGACCTGCAAAGGAAAGATGATTCGCTTTCCATTTAGAAAGTTTTGACGAAAATCTATCCAACACCGGCTTCCAATATTTGGCCCTCTACATATTGACCCCAATGGGAATGCCAAGGTAAATAAACGGGAGAGAACCCGCTCCACAATTAACGAACCTCGCTAAATCTTCCACTTCTGAAGCTTGGACGCCAATACCATAAAGTTTGCTTATATTACGATTAACTTTAAGACCCGAAACTAAACTCAGCCATCTGAGAAGACGGTTGAGAGCATTAATCAAGTTTTGTTCCGTCCACTCACCTATAAACAAAACGTCGTCCGCATAGCAAAGGTGAGAAATATTTGGGCCGCCATTAGGAAGTTGACATCCTTGAAATAAACCCAAATTGCAAGCCCTATTCATGAACATATTAACGATCTCCATAGCAATGATAAACAAGAAAGGGGAAAGCGGGTCACCTTGCCTTAGGCCTCTCTTATATTTAAATTCTTTAGTGGGCGACCCGTTAACTAGAACGGAACCCATACCCGATTGCAAACAACCTCTAATCCAGTCGATCCATTGTTGCGGAAAGTGCATTTTCTCCATCATTTTAAATAGAAACTTCCAACTAATGGTGTCATACACTTTTTCAAAATCCACTATACAACATTTTACTAATAATTTTATATGTATTAAAGTAAGTTAAAGTTTAATTCATATAGGTTAATTTACAAATATGCATAAAGGCACAGGACAATACTAAGCTTCTGATGCATGTTCATAGAGTTCATATTTAGAGTAGAGGGTTAAATTAGTTTTTTTAATGTTACAAAAATATAAGGTAAGGTAAACTAAATAAATCAGATTTTATTTTTTAGTTTAATGTATATCCAGTACAAAAGAAAGAACAAAAAACACATATGAGTAGAAAAACATTATTGCCCATGGCTTTATAGCCTAGTGGCATCTTGGTGTTGGGATAAGGCTTTGGGACCAATAGGTCCTGGGTTCGATTCCTACAAGGGGTGTTTTCCCATGTGTATTGGGTTTCCTCCTGAATTTGTGTGGCATTATGCCTAGTGGATATGGATATGATCGGGTGGTTCCTCTGGTGGCACGATAATACTTCAGTGGTCCGTCAGTTATCCAAATTTATCGTTCAAAAAAAAAGTAGAAAAACATTATTGGAAAAACACAAAAAATAAAACCTAAGAACAATTATTATTTATTAATTTATTATTTAATTAGATTTGGAGAGAGAAACAAGTTTTTTTTTTAAACTCCAATTTTAATAAATAGTTCACCCAAGTAAATAATTTTTCAACTCCACCCATTTAGGAAAAAAAAAAACTCAACATTTATTAAGTTATTATTGAATTAGATTTATCCAATAGGGTAAATTACAGCTTTCGTCCTTTACGTTTTTATTGGATTGCAATGAATAACTTTTAACTTCAATAATTATAGTCACAATCCTTTATTTGTAAAACTTATTACATCCTACGTCCTTTACCACTATCCTAGTTAATTTTAAGCGTTAAGTCATAGCATGTGCACCTCATGTGATTGCATTTCTGTCTTTAAACACCTTTTTTATTTAAAACAAATTATAGAATTATAAACCCTTATCTCTCAACTCTCTCTCTCTAACCCTCTTCTCTTTCTCTCTCTCACTTTTTACCTTTTCTTAGGAAACCACCACCAACACTCATTATCACCATCTCCAAAAATCACTCACCACCTCCACTAAACCAACAACAATAACCATCTCCGGAAACAACACACCATCGCTGGTAACCTAGATCTAAAGGGCGGCTATCACACCATTGCATTTGCCTGAACCATAGTCACTAAATCAATGGCGACATATTAACGATTCCACAAAGTATCACACACTAGATATGTCGGTCTCGTCTCCCTCAACCATTTTGCTTCATCTCAGTGGCATGTCTTCCTCAACCATAATGCCACCCAGTTGTTATCATTTACGAACAAAAAAATGTTCCCAGATCTAAAAGGTGGCCATCACCACCATAGCAACCATGTTTTGAAAACCAGGGGATCTTCATATCTCTCGATTCTCTCTCACACATGAATTTCTCCAGCGTTTCATCTGTTTGTGAACGAACGAATATTAGAGTTTCGCTCAACAGTGCCCATTTGAAGCTTCCAAGTGTCAGATTGTGACTGATTTACGGTAGATTGTTGCTGATTTTTTCCTATAGATTATTACTTATTTATGGAAGATTGTTACTGGTTGTGTAGATGAGAGAGAGGGGGTGTGGTGCGTTTGTAGTTGTTGGTCGTGATGGTGATGGTGGTGGTGGTTGGATGATGATGGTGGTAGTGGAGAAAACCTATAGAGAGATAGGGAATTGAGAGACACACACACACACAAAGAGATAGTTTACTTATCTATATATATATATATATATATTAATTAATTTTAGAATTTTTTTGTTTTATTTATTAAATATATTTCAAATAAATTGAGTAAAATTACCACCTTACCCTCATGTATAAGGCACATGACATATTTGACTGAAAATTTTAACTAGGTTAGTGTTAAAGGACGTAAGGTGTAATGTGTTTTACAAATAAAGGACTGTAACTATAATTATTTAAGTTAAAGTTCATTCATTGCAATCCGATACAAACATAAAGGACGAAAACTGTAATTTACCTATCCAATATAATTTGAAGAGAGAAACAAGTTTTTCAAAAAAAAAAAAAACACCTATTTTAGTAAATAGTTTTCAAAGTACTAATTTTGGTAAATAATTTTTCTAACTACACCCATTCGAACGGTAATCCCAAATTCATTTCTCGACAATGACTTTCAATCTTCTATGAATAAGTAGGGCTGTAAACGAACCGAACGTTCAGCGAACAGTTCGTGAACCGTTCGGCAGGAAATTCGTTTATGTTCGTTCGATTAGCTTACCGAACGAACACGAACAAAAACTTTTGTTCGGTTAGCTTAGCGAACGAACACAAACACAGGTCTCGTTCGTTCGACTGCGTTCGTGAACGTTCGGTAATATGTTCGTTTGATTATATTAAAAAATAATAAATAATAAACATTTTATCTAAACATATTGAAAACTTAAAACCCTTTTTTTCTAAGTTAGCTAAATTTGGACATTCTAAGACATTTTTGGGGATAATTATGTCTAAGTTAGTTAAACTTTATTCATCGTTTGGTGGTGTGGTAAACTTCTTGTGTTTTGATTTATCATTTGATGGTTGTATTTAACTACTTATATCCAATGTTTAATGATAACAATATTTTCATTTTTTTTTATTTTCAAGTTAAATGTTTGTTTGCATTCATTTTTATTTGCTTGCGTTTGTTTGTGTTCGAGAACAGTGTTCACGAACTGTTCGTGAACAATTGAATTTCCTTAACAAACGAACACGAACATAAATTTATGTTCGGTATGCGTTCATGAACAGTTCGTGAACATGTTAATTTCCTTAACGAACGAACACGAACATGGCCCTGTTCGTGTTTGTTGGGTTCGTTTACAGCCGTATGAATAAGTGATCTACGATTGACATTGTTAATCTCTATAACGATTTATTCATGATATTCGTTTACGAGGTTCGAGTTGAAATTGAGTGTAAACAAGTTCTTTGCTAGTGAAAACGAACATAATTGCAGGAGCTAAACACAAATTGTGATGTAATTCTATGAACGGCGTATTGATTAATCTATGGATTTTAAAGCTACAAGTGATTTAGATCTAGACTACACAATACATTTGATGTTAAATTACTTGAACTAGGGACGGCAAAAAATCGGAACACGTTAGGAATGACTAAAACATTTGGGACGGGTATTTGGGTATGAAACATACGCTCCGCTTGAGGTATGCGCATATAATGTATATATGTGCGGGTGCTCAAGGGGCAAAATTAAAAATGGACCAATTTTAATGTTATTTTACTAATTTCGTGAAAATAACGTTAAAAGAGGGGATGCTTAATCATGCATTATGTGGTGACACTGATAGCCGAAAGAAAAACGAGTACATTTACTAATCGGCTTTTGTCTTAATTGCTGAGTGTTATGTGTGTGATGTCCAAGGCTTGATGCAAAACTAATATCGAGCCGGGGGACTCACTGTAAGCAACCTCTCTATTCTTACAGGGTACAAGTAAGGATGTAAGCAACCTCTCTATTCTGATGGGGTAGAAGTAAGAATGTCTACATCTAATACTCCTTAGACCCTATCTTAGTTTTGGTATTGTTGGAATTTACTAAGTATGATGATGATGATGACAATGATTTGGGTATGAAACCGTATTAAAAATGCATAAAAAAATATTCACAGGGATTGAGTACGGGTATAGCATTAGGGGATGTTCGACCCGCTTACCCATAACCATATACCCTCCTCTATTAGACTGTGGGGTATGGTGGGGCGGGGGTTGGGTTTGGGTTGGGGCATGAGTTGACACGTGGCTTGGGGGGCAGACATGGGCTGACCCACATTCAACACGGTATGGTGGGGCGGGGGTTTGGTGGGCTTCGCTGGGCTGACCCACTGGACTACTTGAATATTTTTTAAAACAACAAATTTAGTTTTTTTAATATTTTTAAATAAAGAAAATTACAAAAAAAAAATTCCTAGCGTTTATATTTGTTTTTTATCTCTTCTCTCAAACCCAAGACTATTTGTAACTCGTCACCCTCTGGGTGATCAATGGGTTGTTCGGGTCATAAGCACAGTTATAAGGATGCATTTTTTCGTTTTGTAGAAGGAGAATTGAAGATTATTATAGAAGATGTGGTTGAATGTGGTAAAAAATGGAAGAAAAATGCGAGTTTTATAATGAAAAAATAATTTTTTTTAACATAGCCGTTGGCCAACGGCTATTTTGGTTTGGCCATTGAGAGCCCGCCATGTCAGCTAGTCAAGACCGCCCCACGCCCGGCTTGAAACCCAAGCCCCAGGGGCCACGCCCCAACCCAAGCCCACCCGGGGTGGTGGCTTGGGCGTTTTCCCCCAACCCAAGCCCCATACCCCATAGTCTTAGTGACCCCCAATCCAGATAAATGAACGAACCGGAGCATAGCCGGTTATTACCGGTTCGATGTCTGGCCGTAAGCCTACCGACGTCGGCAACTTGCTCATAGCCGGTTATTAGCCAACAGAGATCTAAACCTTCCGATCACATCGTCGACCACCCTCAAACCCATATATAAAAACCCACCACTATGTCGGACTCTTTTTTTCTCCAGCTGCTTGTATCCTGATCCTGTCCCTCGTCTCTGTTTTGCCCTACCCGGTTTAACCCGGTGGCCTAAACTGTTGCTCCGGCCCAGATTCTTTCCATGCCCACAGTCTTAATCTATTACGCAGCCCAAGTTGTACATTTATATATTATATATATTATTTTGATAAAATATGGTTTTGATAAATCTGATCGTAATTACATAAATATATTATAATATTGATATAAATTTAACAAGTAGTCTATATTTAAATTCGAGTTTTTCTATGGGAACAATTACTTTTATTTGTTATTTAATGAATTCTTCAGCTAATTTCCATCCTAGAAATTAGATTGAGATATAAGGTAAATCGACAACAAGCTACGTCACTACCTCTTTTTTTAATAGCAAAATTTAGTTTTTTAAATACTACATTCATATATCTCGAGTTTATAATATTACTAATCATGTCTCCTTTAACAATATTTATTTTATAATATATATTAGAGTAATTAATAACTTAAATATTGGTCTTGTATATCCAGAACTGTCAAATCACAAAGTTATACTTTGGATGGGAGGACCGACTAAAATCTTTCAATATTAAATTGAGTTATTGGATTTTATCATTCCTAATTATGGGTTATTGTCCGCTGTCATCCCCAACTATCACTTTGACGTTCATCACCACCAACTTAACACTTAGTGTGTTCTGTCAGCACGTCGTTAAGTGATCACTAACTTGGGGTATCATAGGGATCTTAGGACACCCCAAAACTATAATAATAACAAGATCAAAAGTTAGTGATCAGTTATTGACATGATGACCGAACACACTAAGTGATAGTTGGGGGTGACAGCAGCCAATAGACAATAGTTAAGGGTGATAAAATCCAATAACCCTACTAAATTATTTACCAAACAAATGAAAGAACTTACGCCTTTGTTTCGTTGGAGGCCACATCACTATTGTAAAAGGCTTGTTGGTGGCAGGATCTAAGACATCCTCATGCTCTAAAAGAAATGATTCAGCCAACTTCATATCTTTGAAATTTACTTTAGCTTGTTGCTGCAACTTGTTAAAGAAAACGTTTAGTACCATGTTATTAAAACAATATTATTAATATAATGAAACTTTTTAGTACCATGTGTTGTAAGCAATTTGTAACGTGACTCACCGACGATTCCACCGTGAGTTGTTTTCATACGCGGTCGAGGTGTTACATCTAAACCAATTACTTTTAGATCTGTTGTGGATCTATCTCTATCACTAACTTGGGATGAGGTGAGACTGAAGTCAGTCAGGACTGAGACTGACGGAAAGAGGAAGCGTGATTATAATCGCTTCTAGGAATTGAAGAAAGGAAAATTTGGGTTCAATAAGAACCAGCAGAGGTCGGATGATAGACCTATTTGTGGGAGACGACACTAGGGACAGTGTGAGACAAACCAGCAGACAAAGCAGTATGGTATCTGCAAGAAGACTGGTCACCAGTCTCATGAATGTAGGGACTTAAAGAATGTTGTATGCTATGGATGTTGTGAAAAAGGCCACGTAAAGACCAACTGCCCTAAGTGTGCTGATGAGGGTAATGCAAAGCCTAGGGAGGCAAAGAAACCGAATGCAAGAGCTTTTCAGCTAACCGTAAGAGAAGCAGTTAAAGACGCGAATGCCATTACGGGTACGTTTCTCGTTAATGATATATTTGCTAGAGTATTGTTTGATTCGGGAGCTGACAAGAGCTTTATAGATCATAATTTTAGTAAACTTCTAAACCTACCCCTAAGAGCTTTAGATATTACTTATGAAGTTGAAATGGCTAATGGCAGTATATAAATAACTTCCACGATTCTTGATGGATACGTTATATCCATTAAGAACATTTCTATCCCTGTTATTCTTTTGCCAATGAACCTTGCGGGATTCAATATAGTTTTAGGCATGGATTGGTTAGCTCATAACCAAGCCCGCATTACATGCGATAAGAAACTTATAGAAATTAAATCCCCATCCATTGAGATACTCACTATTCGTGGAGATCAACACTATGGATTGCCTGAAAAAACATCTTTACTTAAGTCATCAAAGTGTTTGAAAACAGGATGTGTCATTTACATGGCACAGGTAACTATTGATGAACCAAAGCCAAGGATTGAAGACATATCAATCATTTTGGAGTATCCTGATGTATTTCCAAAAGACTTACCCGGTCTGCCCCCGGAGTGGCAGGTCGAGTTTAGAATCGACATCTTGCCTGGATCTACTCATGTAGCTAGAGCTCCATACCGGTTAGTACCAAATGAAATGAAGGAGCTGAAGGCACAACTAGATGAGCTATTGGAGAAACGCTTTATTCAGCCAAGCTCCTCGCCCTGGGGAACTCCTATCCTATTTGTCAAGAAGAAAGACGGTTCAATGCGGATGTGCATTGACTACTTCTAGTTAAACAAGATAACGATCAAGAATTGTTATCCTTTGCCAAGAATTGATGATCTGTTTGATCAGTTACAAGGAGCTAGTTATTTCTCAAAGATTGATTTGAGATCTGGTTATCATCAACTGAAAGTAAGGAGTGAAGATGTTCGAAAGACTGCTTTTAGAACCAGATACAACCATTATGAATTTCTTGTGATGCCTTTTGGGAAAACAAATGCACCTCCAGCATTCATGGATATCATGAATAGAGTCTGCAAACCTTGTTTAGATAAGTTTGTCATTGTCTTTATAGACGACAAACTTATATATTCTCGTGATAAGACTGTTCACGAGAAACATCTTAGATGTATTCTTACTTTGCTAAAGCAAGAGAAGCTTTATGCAAAATTCTCTAAGTGTGAGTTTTGGCTTAGAGAGGTCCAATTTTTGGGACATATCATTAGTGAGCATGGTATACAAGTAGATCTCGCCAAAATTGAAGCTATCATGAATTGGGATGCACCCAAGACTCCATCTAAAATCTGTAGTTTCTTAGGACTGGCTGGTTATTATAGAAGGTTCATTGAGAATTTCTCTCGAGTTGCCACTCCTTTGACTGTCACACCCCGAAATATCAGAGCATTGGCGTGACTGGACTGGTATCGTCATTGCACAGCGGAAGCAAATAAGCTAAGACTTTCTAGAAATTGAACGCCCACTAAGTACTCAGTCTCCAATGGTTCTCCTATTCCAACCGTGCCTTGTCTTAAAATGCAACCTGAGAAAGAAACATGCGAAAAAGTCAACATAAAGTTGAGCGAGTTCATAGTTTGTTTGTAAAAGATTTGGAATAAATCTTTTGAGTTGTGAAAGGTTTGAAATAAATCTCTTGAGTTGTGAAAGATTTGAAATAAATCTTTGGAATGACCGGTTTTTGAAATCGTATTGAGAAAACGAATTTAAAAATCATTTTCTTGCCAAGTTATATGGAAACGTTGTGTTTGTAACACGTTATGTTCATAAAACCATGTATTTGTAAAGTCTTGTATTTGTAATGTTCGCATAACCGTCAATGCCCACCCTGACTTGACTCCATACCCGCATAATTCTTTAAATTTGTATAAAACATGGTAGTTAATTTGTAAGAACAAGAAGTTTCCGTAAGTATAAAATCCCTGGTATGTAGCAAATAAGGAAAAAGAGATCACCAATGGTTTGCAAGGCCATTGATATGTGTGAAGTGCAAGTAGGAAGACTCAAACCTAGCAGATTTATGCGTTGGGTACAAAGTCACCCCGAGGTCCGTTCTGTTTGGGCCTGGGGCTGGGCTCGCTACACCCAGATAGATCTACCGCTCCTGCCCCTCGGTCCTACCCTGAGGATTAATGGCCTCAAGTTTCCGCCTACCCACTCACATGATCTAAGTAGTAACCCTCCTTACGCTAAACATACCATGTGTAAAAATGTCTGTAAAAATTGTAACATGTATTTTACCCCAGCCTCTAAAGCTGAATCTCCCCAGCCACTAAGGCTGATCCTCCCCAGCCACTAAGGCTGGCCTCCCCAGCCACTAAGGCTGGCTCCTCATTCTCTATATATCATTACCAAACGATCCATCCCTAGTCATGAAAATCATTCATTTCGATAATACACCTTTGTTTTGTAAAAACCGGTATGTTTAGTATAAACCTTTCGTAAATCATTTGAGTTCCTTGAAATCCCTTCGTAATATGATTTAGAAACACTAGTGTTGCGTTTGTTAAAAACTTTGTTTGTTTTTGCAAAACGTGCATGTCTTTCCACCCCGAAAACATTTACAAAACTGTAAAACAGTAAAAAGTGGGGTTATGAACTCACCTGAATATTCTTGTGCAAAGCGAGCTAATTACGACTTCGTGATGTCGTTTCCAAGATGAGACTCGCTAGCGTGCATTCTACAATATTCCTAACACGGAATATCCAATAAGTTTCTAAATAAACGTAGTAACTAACTACGTGTCACCGAGCTTTACCGAATCGTTAATCGAACGATTCAACGGTAAGTTGTTAACTTAATGGAAAAGATTAAGTTACACGTGTTAAGTCTCGTTTAATGTCAGTAGCAGTTCAATAAGTCTTTGAAAAAGACTTAGTTTCCGAGAGACTTAAAATGAATAAATATTTATATATAAAAAAAATATATATAAATATATCGTTGTAGGTGTGTTAGCCGTCTCGAGTAGTCATACGAGTATAAAAGAATATTTCTATGAAAATATCATATAACAAACTCGTATCATATATCGTGTTTCGTATGAAAATAATATATAATAACTTGTATTATATATATCACGTCTTGTGTATATTTGCCAAAAATATACGTATATGCCGTTTCGGCGTTTGTAATAAATATAAAAAGTTATATTTATTTTGCGAAAGTATTATCGAGTTTGTTGGAAGTTTGAAATAAATAGATAAACTATATCTATTTTATAAAAGAATTCGTGTCGTTTATTACTTCAAATAAATATATAAACTATATTTATTTTAGCAAAACAATCGTCGTGTCGTTTGATATTTGAAATAAATATAAACTATATTTATTTTGATGAAACGAATTCGTGCTACGCGATGCTTGAAATAAATATGTATACTATATTTATTTATAAAAAGAATTCGAGTTCGTTTGAAATAAATATAATAACTATATTTATTTTGTTATCGAAATATTTTTCGTATCGTGGTTCTCGTAAGTTGTAAGTTGTTGTCGAAGGAAACTTTATATTTGTATCTCGTAAAAGTCGCTTTATAACAATAGTTGTCGTTTTACAAGAAAAGCACGTTTTTATAATAAAACTCGTTTTATTTTACGGGTTTTCTCGAAAAACGGGCAGAGTTTCCTCTGTTTTTGGACGCCCCGACAACACAAGTTGTCGTTATTTTTATCAAAACACATTAGTCAATCGTCGTATATCAATTTTCTAATCAAATATATAACACTTCATTAAATATAACACAACTTATAAATCGGTTTGGATCGGTCGAAGCTCGTTTGTCACGCAAGAGTAAAAATATAAAGATAACGTAAGGAAATCACGACTTAAACCATTACCAAAACTTTTGTCGAGTCGTCGAAACGTTAGACTGAGTTGACCGGGTCAACTGAGTTGAGCTGTTGACTGTGTTGACCGAGTTGAATCGGTTTGACCGAGTTGACTCGGTTTGACCGAGTCAACTGAAACCGAAGCTGAGCCGTCTGACTGAACCGCTTGACCCGAACCGAACCATTGACCAGCTTGACTTGTTGACTGAAACCGCACCGAGACACCCGAAGCTGAAATTAGAACCGGAGTCGCGAATAACCACCATCGTCTTCAGATCACCGGTGAAACTCACCGGTCCGAAGCACAGACCGCCGGGGAAAAGTCAAGGACCGCCGGTCCGAGTAAAGGACCACCGGTCACCACCACCACCGCCGACAACAGCAACCTCCGCCGCTCCTGATGTAGTGAATACCACCACCGCCGTCTGACCACCGGATAATTGATCGGACCGCCGGGTAATCGATCGGACCAATGGTTTTTCTCTCTCTCTTTCAGTCTCTCTCTCTCTGCTTGTAGCCGCCGCACCACCACCGGTTCGTGGTGGTGGTGGTCCGTTCCGCCAGTCGCGAAGGAAGAAGGAAGGGGGGGGGGGGTGTTCGGTGTGTGTGGACTGTCGAAAAAATCAGGAAGGTCGGAAGAGGGAGGAGGGGTGTTTGGCCGGACCAGTTCGCCGGACCACCGCCGCCTACGGCGGCTCCGCCGCCGCGCCAGTTCGCCGGAGAGAGAGAGGAAATCGTGGTGTGTGTTTGGTCTGGGTTTTGTGAATGCTCTACATAAATGAGACATAACAGTGACTATAAGGTCTATTAAATAGAGTTTTGAGGGTTAAAGTTTCTTGTGTGTATTCATATTACATTCAGGTCTCACCTTTTACCCTTTTGAATCAGATCTTTTGTAGAGATTTGACAGGATTTTGTTAAGATTTTAAGAAATCTTGTGTGTTTTCAAATTTAGGGACAAAATCTCTTGAATAGATTTTGGTAGGATTTTGCAAGATCTTGAAGTGATATTGGACAGATTTACAAGAAAGATCTTATAGAAAAGATCTAGTATATTATGTGCTGGTTTAGGTTTGTGGGTTTTGGGCTTGGGCCCGGGGCCCACAAGCTCGATCCTCGTGTTTAAGCGGCCCGTAATTCCTACGAGACCCGTTAACACACTCGCGCTCCGAAAAATTTAATTACGTATATTTATTTAGTCGAAATCCCGTAAAGTGTATGCCAGTAGCCGGTTGTTGTGTCCGTTCGTCAATTACGGTGAAAATCGCGAAAAATTATATTGCTGCCGTCTTTAATCTGTTTTTCGATCCGGTTTCGACTAAAATTAATTACGGAGCTAAAACATATCGTAAAAATTTAATATTTGTCGGCGTTGTCAGTATCCTGTTCGGTTTCAATCCGTTGCCGTTTAACGTTTCACCGGTTTCTCTGTAAACCACCATTCGCGCATTGTAAAGACGGATAGACGTTCCCAGGCACTCCAAAGGCCTAATTAAGTTAATTCGCGCTGTAAACACTATTTATTATCGCGTTAATTACTTGTTAATCACGTAATTAGGTGCCGTAAATCACGGGTTGTCACATTGACTACGTTAACCCGCAAGAATGTCAAGTTTGGCTGGGGTCCCAAACAGAAAGAATCCTTTGAGATTCTGAAACAGAAATTGAGATATGCTCCTGTCTTAAGCCTACCTGAGGTGATTGAAGACTTTGTAGTCTACTGTGACACTTCGCACACATGAATAGGTTGCGTACTTATGCAAAGAGGCAAAGTGATTGCCTATGCATCACGACAACCTAAGGTGCACGAAAAGAATTACACCACCCATGATTTAGAATTAGGTGCCGCTGTATTCGCACTAAACAGATGGGGACATTATATATATGGCACAAAGTGTATTATATACACGGACCATAAAAGTCTCCAACATTTGTGCTAGGATCTGAGTTTCACTTGATTGTGTTGTTTTAATTAAGATGGTAATGAAAGAAGATAAACTAGAGAACAATTTTAGCGAAAATGAACTTAAAACTTTGTAACACAATCAAGGAAAGATTAGCTTTGATCATACAATGCTTTCATAGTAAAAAGATTGAAAGATTACAATATTCTGACTTATGCATGCATGAACACTAACTCCCCCTCAGCCTGAGCTCACTATGGTTGTTCGTACAAGATGAGTGTGTGTGTGTGTGTGTGTGCAAAAGAGTTGAATAGAATAGCACATGCACCGTCTATTTATAGTACAAATCCTAACCACTGAGCATCTATGTTGACATCACCTAGACAGTGACAACTAACAGTTATAACAACCTCTAAACACTGATTCTACATAAACACAATTACATTGATAAACAAACTATACTAAGCACTGATGAAACAATCCACTGATGATGCTTTAATCATTGATGAGTCTGAGCAGTGCTTTCCTCTAAGGTTGATCAGGCCTTTAATTCTAGCAGTACTTTGTCTTCAACAACACTTTGACATCAACAGTTAAGAGGCCTTAATAGTCTTTGTAATCAACAGGGCTTTGATAGAACAGTCTTTGTGCATAATAGTCTTTAGGATCATCAGTTGTTAGAAGCCACTGCCATTGGAGGGAATTAAGTTCATACATTGCTTATTGTGGATGAATTGTTGAGAACCAATTTTGGCTTTTGTATCATCTGTTCTTCAAGGAAGGATTACATGGGCCAACAATCTCCCCTAGAACAGATGATGCCAAAACACTTCCTTATTTTGATCTTTATTCTCTCATCAACCTTTCCCTGATTTGCCCTATAAACTGGAACTCAAAATCCAAGGAGTCAGTGTCATCTTCATCCCTTTGAAGTTGAAGGTTCAAAAGATCTTGGAGGTCACCTGCACTCAGACCTAGTGCATTCTCCCTTGATATATATTCAACTCTACCATTAGACTTGAGCAGAGTCAATACGTGGGTCTTTTTTTCGGACTCCCACTTTAGTATTTTTGGGTCTAATGGGTTTCTTGGGAGAAGTTTTATTTTTGATGAATTGGGGGATTGAGGTCTGCTTGCCAACCTTTGAATAGTTGGAGCAACTTGAGCTTGAAGTTGCAAGGAAGCCTCATCCATTCCAAAAGCTAATTGATTTCTAATGGCCTCTTTTCTGATTTCTTCTTCTCTCTTTTCATCTTCCTCATCAATTAGTTGTTGCCTTTTTCTTTGGTTCAAGGCACTGATGGATACATCTGCTGATGAAAACAACTTTTTAGAGGGAAGATCACACTAGAAAAAAATGAGTATTGAAGACTGAAAAATCAATATCTGATACATTAAAATCAGTCCCTAATGGTGTTCAGGGACTGATTTGCTAGTCCCCAACCATTCCTAGATACCTAGTACTTAATAGTGGTTTTAGTAACTAAAACTCAGTCTCGGTTGTATGACACCAACATGGACTAACAGTCACTCTTTGATACATAGAAATTCAGTCTTCAATTTGTTCCCTTGTACCACACCATTTCAGTCCCTAATACATTTCTTTAGTGACTACATATCAGTTTCGAATACTATATAGCTCAGTCCCTAATGTATACCTTTAGCGACTAAAAATAAGTATCTAAACTTGCCTTTATTGTCACTAAAACATTCTATTAGGGTTGTCATTTTATGTTAATTCAGTCCTTAATAAGATGTTTTAAAAACTAAAAATTAGTATTCAATACATGATTTCATTTCATAATTTCTTCCTTTAGAGACTAAATAATAGTCTCAAATGCCATGTTATTTAGTTTCAAATATATTTTTTAGAGTCTAAAATCAGTCACTGGTAACAAATTTTTCACTCTCCAATACATTTATTTAAAGTATAAAACAATACTTCATATTGCTTTCAGTGACCAAAACATAGTCTCCACTATTATGTCTCAAATCAATTTTAAGTAGGGCTGCAAACGAACCGAACGAACACGAACGAGACCTTGTTCATGTTCGTTTGTTAAAGAATACATGTGTTCACGAACGGTTCATGAACAATTACCGAAAGAGATTTTATGTTCGTGTTCGTTTGTTAAGGAAATAAACATGTTCGTGTTCGTTTGTGTTTGTTTGTTAATTTTAGGCAACGAACGAAAACAAACGTTGATGAATACAAATGGAAACAAACAAACACAAACACACGTTCATGAATAGATCATATAATACACTGACACTTATTAAATATAAAAACAAAACACTAATGAACTATTGAACACAAACGAACACGTTACCGAACGTTCACAAACATAAATGAATGAACGCGACCTTTGTTCATGTTTGTTCATTTAGCTAAATGAACGAAATTTCTTGTTCGTGTTCGTTTGTTTAAGAAACAAACGAACACAAACGAACTTCCCGCCGAACGGTTCACGAACTTTTCGCCGAACATTTGGTTCGTTTACAGCCCTAATTTTATGCAAACCATACCAAAAAATTTACAAATTTGTATGAATTCACAATTCTTAGAGAAAATGTTCTTTAGATAGGATAATACATGTGAACAAATAAAATAAATGTATGACTTTTCTAGAACACAAATACACAAAAACAATCAAGTTGATATAAGGGTAAATTACACTTTTCGTCCTTTATGTTTATACCGGATTGCAACGGATAACCTTTAACTTAAATAATTACAGTCACAGTCCTTTATTTGCAAAACCCGTTGCACTCTACGTCCTTTAGTACTAACTAGATTAAAATTTTCAGTTAAGTTTATTCACTTAAGGGTATTTTGGTCAATTCATGTTTTTATTTAAATGTTTAATAAATAAAACAAAAAATATTGCATAAAAGCTTCATTTTCCCCAATTTCCTAATCCTAACCACCACATCTTGCCACCACCACCACCACATCCTGCCGCCACCACTCCGGCCACTCTCACCACCCTTAACCCTTTGCAGATCTGCAACCCAACTGTTTCCAAAAGTCAAATACGCTAAAACCGCAATGATCAAGAATAAAAAATTAGCCAAAAAAATATAAAAAAAGGTTACTGTGACCTCTACCCAAACCGTTGATGATGAGAATTTGATTGCATCACCAATAGTTAATAATAACATGCCAGCAACAGAAGATTCTAGTAGAAACGAAGATGAATCCTCTTCGGATCGTATTGAAGTAGATGCTACTCCACTAGTTCACCGCAACCGAAGATTAAAAAGGTTCTAGAAGGTTCAGGTTCAGATAGCGGTGTGCTTCACCTCTCGGTTCGACCCGTGATGCCAAGAGTCTGACCTCTCGGTTCCTTCTCTTCCGTTCGATGCGGTTCCAACAGATTTTGAAACTTTGCCGCCGCCGTTCAAACAGATTCTGAGACTCTGCGGTGCGGCGATTTGGATGGATGGAGGTGGCGGTGTGGCGGATCTGGATGGATGCGCTGTGACAGTGTGATGGATCTATATGGAGGCGTGGTGTGGTGGATCTGGTGGTGGGGGTTGGTTTGAGAGAGAGAAAGATGAGAGAGCCAGAGGAGGTGGTGGTAGGGGTTGATTTGAGAGAGAGAAAGATGAGAGAGCCAGATCTGAAACGAGATAGAGAGGTAGAGGATGTTTATTTTCTTAAATATATTTAAAGTATAATAGTAAAATTACTAATCTACCCTTATGTGCAAGGGACATGTCATATTTAATTGAAAAATTTAACATAGTTAGTGCTAAAGGATGTTTGGTGTTATGAGTTTTACAAAAAAAGGACTGTGACTGTAATTATTGAAGTTAAAGGCTATCCGTTGCAATCCGATACAAACATAAAGGACGAAAAGTGTAATTTACCCTTGATATAATACTTCTAAGTCATAGTCTTCAATGTAATAGTCTTCATGTTTTTGTTGTAGTCTGTAATGTATGTTGTTTCCATTTTCCATCTTCCTTAGTTTTGTAATTGGCTTGCTCGGATCCATTAGTGCTCCAAGTTACCTGTTAAACTGATGCACTATAGTTGTTACGCATTAGTAACTGTTGCTTATTACAGTTTACAAAAACACGAAATGTATATAGAATTAAATAGATTCAAACTAGATATAAAATGAGATTGAATATTAACCTTACGAAGCATTGAACGAGCACCTAAATCTAAAATTTAAAAATAAAATAAAAAATTAACAAGAGAATGTTAATAACTTCCCAAGACATAACAAGAAAAATACTAAGACTAACACCTTAAACTACTGTTAATTTAATATCTTTAACATCTCGGAACCAACCAGAAACGATATTTTATCTTTGCATTAGCCATCTCTCGCACATTGTTTTCACCAAAACTACTAATAAAGTAGTATATACAAAACGACATCACTTTTCTCATAGTATAAGGCAAAAATTCAGTCAGGGCCAAATGTTGTTTACAAAGAAGTTTTTTTACAATACGTTGGGACTAAAAAAGCATAGGTCAAGTTTTTTACAATATGTTAACAAAAATAAAGTTTACAAACTGTAAGGCAACAAATCATACTACTTAAAAGTTAAAACCTCTCATTATGTTAATAACTAAGCATCCTAGTCCTGTTCTTACTACCGTTGGCTTATTTCATCAACGAATATAGCAAACTTAATATATAATAAAAAAATCATAACTCACTCTTGCGCTTTTGCTTTTTGTTCGACAAGAGTTAGAGAAGGCTTGGCAGGCTCTAATTTACTCTTGGCAAGCATCTAGGAGAGAGTTACATATACTTAGTAAGAAAATCCATTTTGATTTTGCACATGATGAAAGGATATAGCAAGCATCATCCAACAATTTTTGTTTTCGATACTATCTAGTTATTACATAATTCATCAAAATTGCTTCCAGAAAATCACCTAATTCTAGGGGTGTAAACGAGCCAAGCCGAGCCCGAGCCATCCACTACTCGAGCTCAGCTCGGGCCATCCCCTACTCGAGCTCGGCTCAAGCTAATTTGAGAACAATCTCAAACGAACTAAAAGCTCAACTCAAGCTCACTTCAATATTGCTTAAATGAGCCAAAGCTTGGCTATAGCTAAAGTTATTAATTTAAATCATATGGGCGTGAGTTGAAACCGACTTGGGCTTTTTAAGATTGGGTTATAATCATCATCATTCTTGTATATGTAAATTATTATTATTATTATTATTATTATTATTATTATTATATATGTAAAAAAATAGAATTTTGTTTGAGCTCGGGCTCGATAACTAAAGGATCTGTATTTCATGCTCGAGCTCAGGCTCGTTAAGAATTGGCTCATTCGAGCTTTCAACCAAGTCAGTCCCAAATAGCTCTCGAGCCTCTGGGCTTGTTTACACTCCAACCTAATTCATAATTCATGCAATATATATTGACAAATTAATTCTTGGAAAGCACATTTACAAGTAAAACTCACTTCACAAATATACATGGGAGTGGAGTATGAAAGTAAAAGGGTGAAAATTACCAAAGGCATCTGATCTATGTAGCATCATTATGTTTAAAAAGTTAATTCACAACAGCCTCAAGACTCAAGTTACATGGAAACATATGTTTAGATGAAAACAATACTGGTGTTATGCTAGATCCAAAAACACACTCTGTTTCAATTAGAACAAAGTATTATTATAAAAAAGAATACAACTAAAAACAAAACAAAAAATACAGACACCTAGCTCTATAAAAGTAGACAAGAATTTATTTAGCCTCATCTTAATTGAATTAAAACACAGGTTATATAGACTAGCTGGTAAAAATACTTTAGTTGGATAGGAAAATGAGCAAATGAATGATGGCAAACCAATAGTTTACGAAATGCACATTATTTAAAACAATCTCAGTTTTACTTAGTCTTCTTTGTCTCTGTAAATCACAAATATTACTAAAAATATGATATAAAAGATTAACCTATATCATGAAAAGGCATAAAGCATTTCGCCGAGCAGTTGGTGCACAAGTTCAAACATTTCACTTATAAATAACGTAACAGAAAACATTAACCCTCAAACATAAAAAATAAAAGCAAGATGTAGTGTGTGTAAACAACAAAAAATCGCAATTAAGACCTGAAACAAATGGAACAGATACTAACGTATAAAGACTTACAAAAGGGGATGACTGGAATGTGGTTGATTTGTTGTAGTGGAAGCAATGCAATGAGTCAATTGCTTTGATGAGGATGAACGACTGCAAAAGGTTGATTGGTGGTAGATCGCTGCTATGCACTGATGCACGAGAGTTTGGGTTTGGTTTTGAAGAAGACCCCAATAGGGATTTTGGGAGAAGAGATGAAAATTAATGAAATACGTGCAGCGGGAGTTTTAGAAAATTGAAAATTTTTGGGAGGGAATTCAAAATTTCAAGGAATAGGAATTAAAATAATAAATCTTTATAGTTTTCATTAAATTAAGATATACTTATAAAATATATGTATGATATGCTAACTTATGATCTATATTAAATAAAAGTTGTATTTTTTAGATATTCACAAATATATAGATGATATAAAATAAAAGGAAAAAATTAACAGGTTAGATTTTCTTATAATGTTAATATGAAAAAAAAGAGTTGGGGTTAAAACGAATCATGTTTATGATACAACAAAGTAGCGGTGTTAAACGGGTCGTATTCGCGGGTTGGCAGGTTCAACCTAACCCGAACCCGAAAATTTTAGACAAACCCGAACCCGAAAATCGTGTCATACATATGAACCCGAACCCGACCCGAATATTCACATGCTGACCCGAACCCAACCCGTTCAACCCGAATCTTTTTAGTTTTTTATTTTTCAGCTAATTAATATGTTAAAATTAACATCTAGTAAAATTGCACAAATTTATACAATAAAATTACATTAAAATCATTAAATCTTATGTCAATTTCCCTTTTTAAGTTATAATTATAGCATAAAATACACACCCAGTTTAGTTTATAACATAGAACATATTGTAAAAAAATATAATATAATAGAAATGGGTTAAACAGGTCAACCCGCCAACCCGACCGGGTTGACCAGAACCTGACCCGTTTAGCTAAACGGGTTGGTGGGTTCAACCTGAAACTAACACGAACCCGTTTAGACCAAACCCAAACCTGCGAATTTCGTTTAGGTTCGTGTTGTGTTTTCGGTTCGTGTCAGAAATTCACACCCCTACAACAAAGTTCACGCGACATTTGAATTCATGTGTGTGACACAATCTTAGGCATTTAGGGCATAGAAGGTAAATTATACTAGTTCAAAACCGTAATAATACATCATAGATTTCATAATGGACCGTATTAAACCTTGTATGGATAGATTAGGTTGTAATAAGTCATATTAAATCATAATGTAAATGAAATATCTATCATGATTCATGCATTTCTTAATAGACTCTATTGAGCCCTAAAACCATTAGTAGTGATGATGTGAATGACAATTTTACCCCTGAGCTAACCAAGTTTTTAACAAGGGTTAGTTTTGTGGATTGAAATGACACCTTTCGTGAATGTCAAGGAGGAAAATTGTATAGTTTTGCAATTTGGCTTGAAATGACATAAGTGAACAAACCAAAGGGACGTAAATGATACTTAACTTTTATCAAAATGGTACAATGTGTGTCAGTTATTGGTGACTGAATATTTGTCCCAAATCATTTAATCTATGAAATTCTTAGGTGACTGATCATTAGTTTCGAGTAAGTACTTAAGAAATGTTTCGAGACTTGTTATCAGTGTTGGTACTTCCCTAACACCTCCCTTAACATTGTAGAACTTGAACCAAATAAATGAATACTAAAACTTAGTCCTTAATCCTTTTTAATATATAAAAGGTGTTCAAGACTAAAAATCAGTCCCTAATTTGTTATGGTTTTTTGAATATTAAGAACTGATTTTCAGTCTCTAATTTGTTCCCCCCATATTAGAGACTGAAGATCAGTCGTCGATAGACTTACACCATTTTTCATTACAGATGCAACAAATTGTGGACTGTAATTCAGTCATGAAAAAGGTTCCCTCTGAGACCTTATAGCACCTAGACGTATTCGAAACTGATATTTAGTCTCAAATAAGGTGGAAAAATATTAGCGACTGGTTTTTAGTCGCTAATAAGAGTCCTATACAAATCAGTCCCTAATATTATCAGTTACTGATAAATCAGTCCTAGATATTACATATCCGAGACTCATATATCAGTCCCTAATAGTTTAGTCTCTAATGATCACTTTTTTTGTAGTGTCATTCATACCCTCTTTCGATAGCTGTCCATCATTCCCTCTTTCGATCAAAATCCAATTGATACTCACTTTTAGGAACAAGATCATTCATTTGAAATACCTCTGAAATGGTTTCTGGGGTTATTGGTACCAAGACACCTCCTACTTTTGAGGAGATTCCCCAAGCTTTTTTATCTTGTTCTTGAATTCATCATTTGCCCAGAAATCTCGTAAGGTGTCTTGATAGATGGGTGCATCACAAGTAAGCAAAGTTTTGTACTTTGATGAGGACAGGTTGTCGATTATGGAGTGAAACTCTGTATTTTTATCTGTCCTTTCAAATGTACAGAGGTAATTGTGGGGATGTTTGATGATAAGAGCCATGATCGGAATGAGAAATCGTGAATGGTTGAGAGAGAAATGAAGAAGAAGATGGTAACCGCTTTGGAGAATTTTTTGAATTCGATACGGTAGTAAAAGCTCTGTTTGGGGATTTATCAAGGTTTTGTAAAAGGGAAAAACTGAATGCTGACGTGACAGCAGTTTCAAAGATCGGATGGTTAACATCTGCCCACGTGGCAACCTCTGATGAGCAAAGTGGATGACAGTTGTTTGGAAACCACTGATGGGCAACAACAGTGGTTGGGAACAGTGCATGAAATATCAGTGGCTGATTTTTATCTATCAGTGGATAGACATCAGTGGTTGAAACACTGATGTTTAGTCAACAGTGGTCAGTAAGGAAATGAAGAAACAGAGGTTGTCTTTCAGCAGTGGGTGAATTATCAACTATCAGAGGTTTGAAACAAACATTGGATATGGACAGACTTTTAAAGATTTATGAAAAATTTTCATTTTAACTATTTTTAAGGATGGATTTTTGATTTTCTGAAAATATTTTAATGCCTTTTATTCAAGGATAAGAAGGTTTTAGCCTTCTAATCCAAGTTAAGCATGCCAATCCTAGAGATCAGGCTTTCAAAGGTGGATGTGTCTAATGCTTTTATTAGTACATCCGCCAGCTGATCTTTAGTTGTAACATGATGCAGAGAAATTAAAGTTTTTTTATAGCAATCCCTCACAAAGTGATGTCTGATGTCAATGTGTTTGGTGATTGAATGGGAAACTGTATTTTTGATGATATTTTCAGCTGCTTGACTGTCCAACATGAGATGAGTCTTTAGAGCAGTTATACCAAAATCCAGTAACTGATTTTGAAGCCACAACAGTTGGGCTGTACAACTTGCAGCAGCAATGTATTCTGCCTCAACAGTGGATGTGGAAACAGCTGCTTGCTTTTTGCTTTGCCAAGACACTAAGCAATTGCCTAGGAATTGACACCCTCCTGATGTAGACTACTTGGTGGTGTTGCATCCAGCAAAATCACTATCTGAGAAACCAGGCCTTGGCGCTTGTTTCAAGTCATACAAAGCTTTATTTAACTTGTAGACATGATTTGGATAAAAAAGATCTTCAAAACCAGGAGGTTGGAAGCATATACCTCTTCCTAAATTTTTCCATAGAGGAATGCACACTTGATATCCATTTGATACACCTTGATGTTATGGTTGACATCAAAGGCTAAGAACAATCTTATGGCTTCAAGTCTTGCTACAGGAGAAAATGTCTCATCATAATCAATGCCTTCTTCTTGTCTATAACCTTGAACCACAAGCCTAACTTTGTTCTTGACAACAATGCCCCTTTCACCTGTCTTGTTCTTGAAGACCCACTTTGTGCCAATTGGACTTACATCCTTTGGCAGCGGTACATGTTCCCATACTTGTTGTCTTTTGAAATGTTGGAGCTCTTCTTGCATAGCTTCTACCCAACTATTGTCTTTCAGTGCCTCTTGGTACTTGACTGGTTGATGGAGTGATAGAAAGCCGGCAAAAAGACAAATGTTTTGGGATTGACTTATGGTGAGAACCCCTTCATTTATGTTTCCAATCACTTGATCAGGTGGATGAGATTTAAGGAAGATTAGATCCCCCTTGTATGGAACAATGGCATTAAAAGGTGAAGGCTGTAGATGTGAATCATCTGAGCTAACATCTGTTGGAGACATTGATGAACCAACATATGTTTGAAATGGAGGTGGAGGAATGTGGGGAATGGGTGTGGCACAATGCTGATTTTTATCCACTGTTGATGGATTTTTATCCACTATTGATGGATTTTTATCAACAATTGTTGGAAATGATGAGATGGCAGAGGTTTGAGGGCTACTTTGGTCAACAACTGTTGATGCAGCGGTGGTTTAGCTTTGACAGTTGTTTTGAACATCTGCTGCTCTGATGGTGGATGTGATTTTGTATTGTGGGATCAAAACATCATATCCATAGTCTTGTGATGGAGATTGTGGGGTACTTGCAGGGTTAGTCTTGACAGACACATCTTCAAATGTAAATTTATCAAGGTCAACAGTTCAGTAGGGTTTGCTGGGATTTTTAATGATGAAAGTTCATTGAACTTCACATTCAAAGTCTCTTCCACACACCTAGTCCTTGTGTTAAACACTTTATAGGCCTTGGTAGTGGTTGAGTATCCCAGATGGTAACCTCAATCTACTTTGGCTATAAATTTTGAAATTGAATCTTTTAAGCTTAGGATAAAACAAGGGCAGCCAAAGATTTTGAAATATGTTAATAATCATCTTTGATTAATGGTTTAGACTTGAGTTTCTGTATGAATTGACCCTAACCTTGACACCATCTCATTTTGATTCATTATCAAGTAATACATTACCCTTTTTATAAAAAAAATAATTAGAAGGGCTCTACATCCTATCAGGTTATTGAGCTTTTACCAACTAAAACAAGTAAAAGCACAAAATACATTACTCTCTTAAAAAATGAAGAATAATATATCCTGATATGTACATGAAACCTTTACTATTTAAAAACAAGTAAAAGCTTCTTGATGAATAAATCAATTAGATCTGGTGAGTGTCCAGAGTTAAATAGCTTTGGATGGGGTCAAGAACATTCCAATCTCAAGTTTAGGAGAATGGTCAGTGGTTAGAGCAAATTTTTTTTTCTATAACCACTGTTGGGTACCATTTCCTGTCAGATGATTGTAAACATGAGGATGCTTGTTCACGATGGGTTTGAAAGTCTTTTGTAGACCTTATTACCATGTGATAATTTTTGAAAATTTTTTGCCTGTGTCCTCTTGAATAATTTTTAACTGGTGATACATTTGTTACCTGAACCTCCATGAACAGAGGTTGCACTCAGCTGTTTGGTAGCAGATGTTTAAGCAAGGATGAAGGTTTGTTTGGCTTTCCTTTTGTAGTACTAGCCTGTGGACTCTCAAGTGTTTTTGGATTTATACTCTTTTCTTTTGACTTCAAAAGTTTTGAGATAAACACACTTTTGAGTTTTGTGATTTTTCTTCTTTCCCTTTTTAACCCTTCTATAGGAAAATGTTGTAACATTTACTAGAGAGTCTTTTAAGGAAGAATGATAAATCCAGAATCACATTAGTTGGGAAACTTGGTCATTTTTGCACATGCTTATGCCAAATTTCACATTACTTTTGATCTGGCTTTCTAAGCATCAACACATAACCTTTGCAGGATTTTACCCTTTTCTCACAAGTGATTTGGGTAGATTCAAGCTCCTTTTTACAAACTTGGTATTTTTCTACGATAGTTTAGAGTTGATCCTTGGTTATGTTTGATGTATGTTTTGAAACTGCTAATGTTCTTTTCTATTTAAAAAAATTTTGATTTTAACTTTTAAAGGTTTTTCAAAACTGTTGTTCAATATATAAGATCTTGTTCCTAAGATTTTTGTTCACCTCTATTATGTTAGCAAAAGCATAAATGCATTTTTCTGAACATAAGTCTTTAATGACTTGAGGTGAAACCTTAGCAGCAGTTAATCATGGAACCATCACAATTTCCATCATGGACACTAGAATCCCATCAAACATGAATATACCCAATCCGAAATTGCCAAATATTTTTCTCAGATCAACAACCATCGGTGGTTAATATAAGCTACCAGTGTTAAGTGGATATTGTGTGTTTTATAACATCTTGTTTTTTTATAGAGTTTTTGAATAATCAACTTTTAACGTGATTACACTTGTACTCTGTTTTTCAACAAATACGAACAACAAGGTATCACTGGAATTGAGCTGAACTTTTATGTTAAATTGATTGTTAGATCGAATTTGACTGTCCTATGCTCTGATACCAATTAGGATCTGAGTTTGACTTGATTGTGTTGTTTTAATTAAGATGGTAATGAAAGTAGATAGAACAGAGAATAATTTGCAACGGAAATGAATGTAAAACTTTGTAACACAATCAAGGAAATATTAGCTTTGATCATACAATGCTTTCATAGTCAAAAGATTGAAAGATTACACTATTCAGACTTATGCATGCATGAACACTAACTCCCCCTTAGCCTGAGCTCACTATGGTTGTTCGTACAAGATGAGTGTGTGTGCAAAAGAGCTGAATAGAACAGTACATGCACTGTCTATCTAATCCTAACCACTGAGCATCTAAGCTGACATCACCTAGACAGTGACAGCTAACAGTTATAACAACCTCTAAACACTGATTCTACATAAAACTGTTACATTGATAAACAAACTATACTAAGCACTGATGAAGCAATCCACTGATGATGCTTTAATCACTGATGAGTCTGAGCAGTGCTTTCCTCTAAGGTTGATCAGGCCTTTGATTCCAACAGTACTTTGTCTTCAATAGCACTTTGACATCAGCAGTTGATAGGCATTAAAAGTCTTTGTAATCAACATGGCTTTGATAGAACATTCTCTGTGCATAACAGTCTTTAGGATCATCAGTTGTTAGAAGCCACTGCCATTGGAGGGAATTAAGTTCAAACACTACTTATTGTGGATCAACTGTTGAGAATCAGTTTTGGCTTTTGTATCATCTGTTCTTCAAGGAAGGATTACATGGGCCAACAATTTGTTTAATCAGAAAGATTTAAACATGCGAAAACTTCGTTGGATGGAAACTTTGATGATTATGAATGTGAGATTCATTGCCATCCCGATAAAGCAATTGTCGTTGCTAATGCCTTGAGTCGCAAGGAAAGTGCTAAACCAATTAGGGTTAACGCCAAAAGCATTGAGCTACGGACTAGCTTGAATGAAAAACTATTAGATGCCTAGAAGCAAGCCTTATTAGAAGCAAATGCTTCTAATGAGGGATTAGGTGGAACTGTGGATCAGTTAACACCTGGAAATGATGGAATCCTAAGATTGAATAATCGTATATGGGTTCCTATCTTTGGAGGACTCAGATATCTAATTCTCTAGGAATCTCATAATTCCAGATATTTAGTACATCCTGGAGGAGCCAAAATGTACCAGGACTTGAAAAAGAATTATTGGTGGATGGGTATGAAGAAATACATAGCCACTTATGTAGCTAAATGTCTGACGTGTTCGCAAGTTAAAGCCGAACATCAGAAACCGTAAGGACTGTTGCAACAACTTGAAATCCCCACATGGAAATGGGAGATGGTAACTATGGATTTGATTACCAAGTTACCAAAGAACAAATGTGGCAATGACATGATTGGGTGATTGTCGATAGACTGACTAAGTCAGCCCATTTTTTGCTAATCAAGGAAACTTTAGTTCCGAAAAATTGGCAAAATTGTATGTGGACAATATTGTGTCCTTACATGGAGTGCCAATATCCATAGTATCTGATAGAGATTCTAGATACACATCTCATTTTTGGAAAAGTTTCCAACAATCATTGGACACACGATTAAATTTCAGTACGGCTTATCATCCATAGACTGATGGACACAGTGAGTGTACCATTCAAACATTGGAAGATATGCTGACAGCATGTGTCATTGATTTAGGTTGTAGTTGGGATGATCATCTACCCCTAATTAGATTCTCCTACAATAATAGTTATCATACAAGCATTAAGTGTAGGATCGTGTATGGACCCGAAACGAGTCGATCAGAGGCGTTCTACACAATATGAAAGGCGGAAACAGACATATTGTGTGTGATTCAGCAAGATATTCACTTTTAACTGTCTTTCTATTGATCTGGTAACAATTACAAGTCTGTAGACACTTCGATAGAGCTTCGCCATCGGAAACACACTTCCTAATTCCGTTTCAAATGACACGGATCTTCCTCTATCTATAGACTCACCTAATTCTGCTTGAACATGACTCAAGCGGTATCATAGTTCAAACGAAATTACACACTCAAACGGAATTTACTAATTACAAGCGGAATTAGCTAAATGTCTTCTTCAAACGGAATTAAACACTTCAAGCGGAATTAACTTTTTGATGTGTTTTCTTGATCTTCATGCCATGAACAATGCAAGACTCAATACAAGACGAAGTCGACAGACGTATGCACCAACAAACTCCCCCTCGAATGTTGACGAGTCTTAAGTGTTGAGTCTTCAACGTCTTTAGTCTTTATCAGTCTGATTGCTCTCTTTGAAGTATCTGACAGTGTAAAACTTCTTCAAAATCTCATCTACCCTCGGATGTTGATCGCAATCTGGCTTTCACAAGATCAGGATAGTGACCTGGCTTTATATTCAAACTCAGAATCCAAGCTATCCTGCACATCCTCTACCACACAATAAATTTCACAAATTTAACATTTTACAAATTTATAAATCCAGACCCCCCTCAAATTTATCTATAATGATTTAACAATATTAATAACTGATGAACCACTTGTAAGTAAATATTCAAACTTTTTAGTTTAAACGACTCCCCCTCAAATTGATCATCATGTTTAGCACTTGGAACTTTGAAAATCAGCTCTTCAACATCAGTTATCAAAAAATCTTTTTGAATTTTTCAAAATTTATGCTAAAACACACTAAAATCTTTTTGGATTTTTGAATATAACAAAAAACAGTAAAGACATATTTACATACAATATTTTTGTGAGTTTGTGTAAGAGGATCATATCAGTTTTTGACAAGTCACAAGTACCGTTGAGCTTAGTTACACATTAAGAATTAAACAATTCACTTAGATTGCCGATATACTGATCCACTTAAATTTTCACACAAATTTCAACTGATTCAGGATATGAATTAGGTGTATTAAGAACTTAAACTCATTCATGTGTCCCACCTTTTGAATATACTCCCGTATCCAGATCCCAATATTCAGTCTTACAGGTGAGTATACCACAGATGATATCTGTAAGGGGTTAAATGCGAAGGCCGTGAGAGCTCAGGTCAGAACTTCCGTTCAGCAGAGAGACGACGACTTCGACTTTTGGTGGGTCCTCTTTAGAGGATCTTTTTTACAACAGCACATGATTTGCATTTTTCAATGTTTCATCATTTTTTATACTGAGGGTAGGCTTTTATTTCAAGCAAGCGTAAAGTATTCTCCGGGGACTAGGCCATTGCTTCCGCAAAATCAGAAGTCCCGGGATAATACCCCAGATATCACTGAACATAAAGACCTAGTATCTCAGAAAGAGGGATCTTTCAAACAAGATTTCAGGGGTTACCTATATATCCAAGTAGTGTTCCCCACGAAATAAGCAAGTTTGAATTTAAGTTTATATCCCGAAAAAGTTTACTAAATGTGTAAAAACCTATCGGCATATCATCAGTGAGACCGTTTAAAGCTATTTAATCATTACATTTCTTTAGCATATTGTAACTGTCTACTGATGTACTATCATTTCCTCTTCTTTGACACCAAAACTCATTTTTGAATTTTATCATGTTTTTGGCATTTTCAAATTTTCTAATGTTTTTGGATTTTCTGAAAACTTCTTACTCCCCCTAAAATTCAAAATCATTTAAGGAAATTTGAAAACAAACTGTACAAGTAAATTGACAACTGATATCAAATCACTTCACTTCTCCATCCACTTGGCATTAACAATCACAACTCCCCCTTACAACAAACTATTTTCTCATTAAGATTTCAAAACACTTAAGTTTGTTTTAACCAAAATGATTTTTCCGGAAAATAAACTTTGTTGATTTTATCACTTGTAGGTTAGGGGTTCATCACATTGTTT
Organism: Helianthus tuberosus; assembly: GCA_030545235.1. NCBI lineage: Eukaryota > Viridiplantae > Streptophyta > Magnoliopsida > Asterales > Asteraceae > Helianthus > Helianthus tuberosus. Next base: position 111,983,182 of record CM060394.1, on the reverse strand, counting down.
TTCTCAACCATCACTTGAAAAATTTAACAATTTTAGATTTTCCCAACAAATATCACTTGTAGAAAATCAAGTACAACATAATGTCCTTGATTTACCACTTGTAAGTCGAAATATCACAAACGTGAATTTCTCAAGAAAAATGCCGATACCTGCTCCTCACTTACCAACCTGGGAGCTCCGGCAAGTCAGGATTTTACTCGTGAAAAACTGCCATCCAAGCTTGACTAAACTTGGATGTGACCATCTCTTCATCTTTTTCACTCGGGGTATAAGTAGCCTTCTTTGTTTCATAAAAATCTTTTACCCCTTTCACTTTTCCTTCAACCATTTTTCCAAAAATCTTTTTAACATTCCCATTAAATTCTTTATCGACATCAAATTCTTTCTTCTCAGAATAGAATTGATTCGAGATCTCAACCTTTCCAACCTTTTGTTTAAAATTTTTAGCCCTCAATGGTGGAAAGTTCTCATTATCCATTGGAGGAACTGAGTTTTCTTCTTTTACCTCAACCCGTGGCTCCTCTGACTTTGTGGAATCAGATTCATCGCCAGATTTTACATCTGATTTCTTAACAACCCAAGCTTGAATGTTAAGATTTCCCCTTCTCTTGTAAAACCTTTTCAAACACTCACCAACTTCATATGTTGAATTTTTAAACATTTTAAACCTTTCAGTTGGTGGTTCGGTTTTATCAACAACTATTTCTTTGAGTTTTTCTGAAACTCCCTGTTTTGTGTTGGTTGCCTTAGGACAGTTCCAGGCGATGTGACCAACTTCTTGACATCTGTAACAGGTTCTAGTCTCTTTTCTCTGATGAGCTTTAGTTTTCTTCTTTTCAGCAAGAAATTCCTGATTTGACTGTCTCCAGAATGAGCTCTTCTTTTCCTCCTCAGCAGACATACCTGACACAAATTTTGTATTTTTAGAAATTTTCTCATTTTTATAATTTTCTGGTGGAATAAAACCTAAACCCTTCCTTTTGTAATTACCGTTATTGTGACACCTGGGTCACTGCGACCATCAAACAAATTCCAAGCCAATAAAATATTGTATTTCATACTTGGGATTTGTATAAATATGTGTATCTTTTTCACATATCAATTCTTGTTCGATTTCAAGCTTTAAATCGCTTTCTGGAAGGTTATACGCGCACTGATGCGTAAATATAACCTGTTTAATGCAACGAATGCTCTGGAATAGTGAAATATACTTAACATACCTTAAAAAACCTTTACATAACTTAGAAATAAGTTTTGAAGGCTTTGGTATGGCGAAATCAAGTTAAATCGCTTACAGGGACTAAAGTTGACAAACTGCGAAAGTATGCCAATTTGAACTGTAACATACATTCTGGAACATGACCATAAGTTAAAGACACCTTAAATATCCTTTATATAGCTTAGAAATAGGCTTTGAGGGGTTAGGTGTGCTAAAATAAAGTTTTGGCTCATTCAGGGACTAAAAGTGTCAAAAAGTGCAAAAGTTTGCATTTTCGCGCATATCTTACGTTCTGAATACATCCGGACATCCAAAATTTATGTAAGCACTATAATATTTTATTTTAGTGTTTGGAATAAGAAAAATCCATTCGTCGCGTCATTTGGATCGTTTTTCGCACTTATGCGCATTCCGTCGTAATTAACCGAACATCGCGATCATACGACCAAACGAACCGACATCCTAGATATTTTTGAGCATGTTTTGAGTTCCCTATACTTTAACTTCATTTTAGAGCCTTCAAATGAGGTTAACGGGGTTCAAACGCATCGAAAATAGCTTAAACGGGCTGCAGGAACCATTTCTGCCATTTTTGAAACTTTTCTGAATCTGGCACATGCTAGCGTAGCGCGAGCACCTTATGACTTTCCAGTGGCGCTACGCGAGCACCTCATCTGAACAGAAAAACCAGATTCAATGTATTAATTGCTGTTAAACTCCCAACCATACACCCACACTTGCCCTTTCAGTTCATGAGAGGCCATTTTTAGTCACCACAACATTCCAACAAGTGTACGCCTTAGATTCGATCACGGTTTCTAAGAAACGATCCTAACGGTTCGGGAAATCCTATAAATACCCACATCCCCCAACTTCAAAACCCACTAGAATCTGATTTGAGAAGCTCTAAGTTGAAACCTTTGTTTCATACCTGAGCTACTTGAATCAAGATTAGCATTCGGGGACCCTTCGTAAGTATTCCTTCGTTCTTTTATTGCTTTTCGAGTCCAAAAGTCAAACTTTGTTTGACTTTCTGCGTTGACCAGTTTATGGTCAATGCGAAGTTCGGTTGAACTTCGCAACGTGATTGTAATCACGATGGTTATAGTCCCTTGTGACTATGCCTACTGATTACCACGTTGTCTAGGGTCGTAAGGGTAAGCGATCTAATAAATCGCTTATACCTTCGAACCCGACCCGTTTGGTCGATCATTAGGATCCGACCAAATACATTAAGGTGACCATAGTATATAGGGAATAACCTTCCGAGGTTATACCTTATGATCGCTTCGTTTAAGTAGTTGTATGATAGGTAGTTTATATGCCTTAGGTAAATTACCAAAATACCCCTTTGATGCCAAAATTCATTATAAACATATGTGACATAACTTTTGACATCTAAACTGATTTGACGACAATATTAGGCATGTTGAGGCATATTCTACTTGTCATAGGACTAGTTAGGCGGTCCGAACGCGTTTCACGCGAACTACGCGTTAAAGTAGCATAAGCTACCTAAACGGGTCGTAATGGGTCATAAGCACTTATGTTAGGTTTCATTTAGTATGTAGGCTTTGTTAAACCATATTACACGAGTCTCCATACTTGTTTGGTTTACGAACCCTCATTCTATCTAAATCCTCCGATTTAGGTCCGGTTTATTAACATAGTTACCTATATTAGGTGCCGTTTGATTCCGTGATCTCTAGCATTGCTTGGTGGTTATCTTAGGACTTCTGAGCAATCTCAAGTGAGTACATAGACCCCTCTTTTACTGTTTTCCAAACATTTTGGGGTGGAAAACATGTGCCTACTTGTTACTTTCATGCTTTCCTGTTTTCACATCATATACTTCCTATGTTCATTAGTACATTTAGAGTGCATGGTTTCATTACATTTCATGCTATGTATGCCCATTGTGTGCGTACTTAGTACATTATTTTACATTACATTACATTTTATGCTATGTATGCCCATTGTGTGCGTACTTAGTACATTATTTTACATTACATTTTATGCTATGTATGCCTATTGTGTGCGTACTTAGTACATTATTTTACATTACATTCTATGCTATGTATGCCCATTGTGTGCGTACTTAGTACATTATTTTACATTACATTCTATGCTATGTATGCCCATTGCGTGCGTACTTAGTACATTATTTTACATTACATTTTATGCTATGTATGCCCATTGTGTGCATACTTAGTACATTGTTTTACATTACATTACATGCTATGTATGTTCATTATACTTAGTACATTGTTTTACATTACATTACATGCTATGTATGTTCATCATACTTAGTACATTCGTTTCACATCACATGCTATGTATGTTCATCATACTTAGTACATTTATTATTCATTCACATGCTTACATTTTGATATGATATTTGGTTTGTTTTGATGGATCAATATACATTCATTAACACCGATCACGCCGTTCGTTAGTAGGTAGTGGTACTATAGGAATTGACAACTCCCGTTCCGGACATCCTGGGTAGGTTTGGATGAAAGGAATGACCGAATTCGATATACATAACTTAGATAAACCTTTAATTTGTTTAAGGGTTTATCACCACAGTCTCAAGGCTTGGATGTATGCATTCTCACAATACCGCATAGATGTTTATATCAGTATAGCATGCATTTGTTCCACAAAACATAGTTTTGATTTAAACCATGTTTTACTTCAATACTTTGTTTTTGTGCATATGGTTTAGTTGATACATCTCACTAGCCATACATATCATTTTGGTTACACATTACATGATTTACATTTGACACATAAACATTATTGACATTGGTTATACATTACATGACTTACATCTTGACATAAACATTTTGACATATTATTCAATACGTTTGGCAATTGGTTTAAACATAGACATCTTACATTGTTGGTTTGGTTTGAGTAAGTGATTTAAGTAACGAGGCGTGTGTAATATGATACAAGCATGGTGGATACGCCGTTGGTACTTCCTATATATAAGTGTTTGTATGGTATTACATATTGTAGCGTTATTTGAATCATTTCAATTTGAGACATATAACATTTTATACAAATAACATACTTTTCACAAGACATTAATTTACAAACAACTTATCTTATACAAACTCATTTTACATGGTTATTCATTTAACCATACATTATTCTCTTATTTATACATATCATCTGATCTTATCGTTTTTCAAATGATTTACAAGACAAAGCAAATTACAAGGTTCATGACTAAACATTTTCTCAAACATAAGTCATGAATTCTGTTTTCACAAAACCTATGTATCTCACAGGCATTTTTATGCTGACGTACCTATTTTCACATGTGTTTTCAGGAGATGATGCATAGGACTTATCAAGATACACTTAGGCGGACTTGGGCCTTAGTGACAATAAAAGATGCAAGACTAGTTATTTATGTTATGTTTCTTTGATTGTCAAGACAATGTAACTCTTTTTTTTAATAAAACAATATTTCAATTTCCATGTGTTATGAAACAATGATTCTGTTACAACACTCCCCGACGTTTTCCGCCACGTTTTGTTGTTCTACGTGGTCGGGGTGTGACAGAAAAGTTGGTATCAGAGCTCATGGTTATAGGGAATTAGGTTATTAGTAATACTTTGACCTAGTCTATAACCTTCCTAGGACCCTAACGCGAGTTTACTTGCGTTTAGTCATAAAACAATACTGTCACCTATCCTTAGGCGACAATCACAACCAGAACATAAATTTCAAAACCACTTTGAAAAGCAATCATCTGTTCTATGATGATTGATTACTAGGTTTTGAACCCTCTATTGTAAGGTTTTGAACCCTATGTTATAAGGTTTTGAACCCTTTAAGTTTTCAAATCTCGTCAAAGTTTGGGTCTTATAATGTGAACATGTGCAAACTGGAAGAGTGAATGCCTGTACCCTGAGTTTTCTGTCGAAGGCTAGAGTGTTCGTACAAATCCGCAGTATCGGGCCAGTCACTCTTACCTGGGAACTCTTGGGGTGAGTGTTCACTTATAGGCGAGCATGTCTTCAGTGATACATTAATATGACCCGCTTACTTTGATTTGTCACCATCTCATTTGTTTGCCTTAGGTAACAAACAAATGATCGCGATTTTCATGCGTTACCATTCTGTTTTGATTGTCCAATAACCTTTCACTTGTTTCTCCCTATGTCTTTCATTTTCTTCTTGAATGTCTCTTCCTCTCAGCACCGGTCAAATGTCCGAGCGAACAGCCAAATTTGCCCAGCAAATAGGCGAAGTGATTCAGAAATCTGTGGATTTAGGCATTACCATGTATCAACTCCAGAATGAAACCACTCAAGAGTCATCAAAGGAAGCAAAAGTCAAGCCTGCACCAAAATCAAGGAAGCGTAAGGCTTCAAGGAAACCCGCAGCGGTTGCACCAAAACAGGCAGGACCTAGTCAGATGACAGCATCACCAGCCAAGAAGCGGTACAAAGGAACTGCTCCCTCGTGCAAACGATGCAACCGTCATCATTCGAACCCCTTACACTGCTTCAAATGTACCTACTGTGGACGGTGGGGACATCTGATTAACATATGCCACTTTGCCATCCAAAACAAAGCTGCTATCAACCTTGCTGCTACCCAACTCCAAGTCAACCCTACTCAAGCTCGTTTTCCGTCTGGTACTAGCTACAACTGTGGCGAGACGAGCCATTTCAGGAACAACTGCCCGAAGATTGTCAGTGCAAATCCAACCCTTGGATGAGCATTCGGCTGAACAAAGGATGTTGCTGTCTTATGCCTTTGTTTCTTTTGTTTTCGTGTATTGTGAAACAATATGTCTCGTTCATAAATAAAAGTTGTTGTTCGCAATTCTGATATACAAGTATAATTACATGTGTTTATGGCATTTCCCTATAATACCTACATTAAGGAACTATGTTCCTTACAAACTACTTTTGCGAATTTCCCATTTTTGTGTTTACTCATGGTTCCCTCGAAAAATTTTAAGTACTCGTTTCATTCCAGGAGACGAAGTACAAGAAATAAAGGGAAATTATGAGTAATCGTGCTTTTTGCACATCTATGCCATTAAATCCTTGGTTAGATAACTAAGGATATTTTCAATCTCATACCCATTATGTTCCGACTTTTTTTTCAACATGCATAACATAAGTTTTCCAAAATAACCTCCATGATTTCAAAAACATCATCTACGTTTCGAAAATAACCTTCATGACTTCAAAATGTTATTAATACAGTATATATCAAATGCATGACTTCAAAAGCATCATTCATGTTTTCAAAAACCTTATACATAATTTCAAAATTTATCTTGCATGATTTTAAATCATTTTTGTAAATATATCTACCTAATACACCTACTTCATGATTTCAAAAGTATTATATATAAGGTTTCAAAAATGTTAAACGCATTTTTCTTAAAAGAACCCCATGCATAGTTTTCAAAAATATTTTCCTCATACATTGACTTAACCTTCAAATTCTGCTTCATATGTCGCCTTGACATATCAAGCATCTCAACTTCATAAGCATTCTTACTCCATGTTTTGACATAAGCACATCCAGTGCAAGGTTTCAAAACATCTTCAACTTCTAAAATCCATATGGGATCTTTTTTTTATCTTCACATTTAGACCCTTGTGGATAATTATCATTCAATCAGAGTCCTTAATTGGATTCCTTATGTACCTTAATTCGAACATTTCGGTTCCTAATAATCGAAATCGAATTTTCTTTTTGAATCTTTCTATCGTTATAGTTAGATTCTTGATAACGTTTAAAGTACCAAATGAAATCCACGGAATGGATTCCTAGTGTGCTTTAAATGCATGTACGCAATTAACAAGGCAAATTAACAAACAATTTTGTGGTTATGTGATTATGTGTTTATATATTTTGTGTTTTCTTTTATGCATTTTTTTTTGTGTTTTTGAATACACTGGATATTCGTTACCCAAATCCTCGCAGAATCTGTCATATTTTCATATGAGGGATTCGTAGCAGGATATTCAAAAGGTACTACCTTAAATCCTTAATGGGCTTCTATGTAAGAGTTAAGACCCTTGGATTATATAGTACCACTCCATGATTCATAAGAGACCCTTTAGTGGTCTGGTAAAAAAGATTGATTCACAATTTGGTTAAAGAACGACATCTAGTGATGTAGCTGAACAGACTCCTTGATAGTCTATTTAGATCATTTATTGATTTAATTAAAAGGACTCTATGGCGGTCTAGTCACACTCATCACAGGATTGTTCATTTGGTTTTAACCTACACATTATAAAATAGACTGTGTGAACTGTGCAAGGAATTGTCTAATTATGGATGCGTACATAATTATGAAATTTAGTGCACAGAAACCCAGTAAGATGTATTATGTGTAAGAACCGATAGTGACAACAATAACAAAATGAGAACGATGTAATGGAGGTACGGTGGACGCACCAATGACGCTTCATATACTTGTATATAAGTACCCTCTTACATTGCAAGCATGATGTTAATAAAGTTACTAGAAGTTCAGAACCCTAACCAATGTTGTTCGATCTTTTCAACTTCATGTTTGAAACTCTCACAAGTTTCCTCTAAATAAAAATTTCGGGACGAAATTTCCTAAAGTAGGGAAGACTGTGACACCTGGGTCACTGCGACCATCAAACAAATGCCAAGCCAATAAAATATTGTATTTCATACTTGGGATTTGTATAAATATGTGTATCTTTTTCACATATCAATTCTTGTTCGATTTCAAGCTTTAAGTCGTTTTCTGGAAGGTTATACGCACACTGATGCGTAAATATAACCTGTTTAATGCAACGAACGCTCTGGAATAGTGAAATATACTTAACATACCTTAAAAAACCTTTACATAACTTAGAAATAAGTTTTGAAGGCTTTGGTATGGCGAAATCAAGTTAAATCGCTTACAGGGACTAAAGTTCACAAACTGTGAAAGTATGCCAATTTGAACTGTAACAGACATTCTGGAACATGACCATAAGTTAAACACACCTTAAATATCCTTTATATAGCTTAGAAATAGGCTTTGAGAGGTTAGGTGAGCTAAAATAAAGTTTTCGCTCATTCAGGGACTAAAAGTGTCAAAAAGTGCACAAGTTTGCATTTTCGCGTATATCTTACGTTCTGAATACATCCGGACATCCAAAAATTTATGTAAGCACTATAATATTTTATTTTAGTGTTTGGCATAAGAAAAATCCATTCGTCGCGTCATTTGGATCGTTTTTCGCACTTATGCGCATTCCGTCATAATTAACCGAACATCGCGATCATACGACCAAACGAACCGACATCCTATATATTTTTGAGCATGTTTTGAGTTCTCTATACTTTAACTTCATTTTAGAGCCTTGAAATGAGGTTAACGGGGTTCAAACGCATCCAAAATAGCATAAACGGGCTGCAGGGACCATTTCTGCCATTTTTGAAACTTTTCTGAATCTGGCACATGCTAGCGTAGCGCGAGCACCTTATGACTTTCCAGTGGCGCTACGCGAGCACCTCATCTGAACAGAAAAACCAGATTCAATGTATTAACAGCTGTTAAACTCCCAACCACACACCCACACTTGCCCTTTCAGTTCATGAGAGGCCATTTTTAGTCACCACAACATTCCAACAAGTGTACGCCTTAGATTCGATCACGGTTTCCAAGAAACGATCCTAACGGTTCGGGAAATCCTATAAATACCCACATCCCCCAACTTCAAAACCCACTAGAATCTGATTTGAGAAGCTCTAAGTTGAAACCTTTGTTTCATACCTGAGCTACTTGAATCAAGATTAGCATTCGGGGACCCTTCGTAAGTATTCCTTCGTTCTTTTATTGCTTTTCGAGTCCAAAAGTCAAACTTTGTTTGACTTTCTGCGTTGACCAGTTTATGGTCAATGCGAAGTTCGCTTGAACTTCGCAACGTGATTGTAATCACGATGGTTATAGTCCCTTGTGACTATGCCTACTGATTACCACGTTGTCTAGGGTCGTAAGGGTAAACGATCTAATAAATCGCTTATACCTTCGAACACGACCCGTTTGGTCGATCATTAGGATCCGACCAAATACATTAAGGTGACCATAGTATATAGGGAATAACCTTCTGAGGTTATACCTTATGATCGCTTCGTTTAAGTAGTTGTATGATAGGTAGTTTATATGCCTTAGGTAAATTACCAAAATACCCCTTTGATGCCAAAATTCATTATAAACATATGTGACATAACTTTTGACATCTAAACTGTTTTGACGACAATATTAGGCATGTTGAGGCATATTCTACTTGTCATAGGACTAGTTAGGCGGTCCGAACGCGTTTCACGCGAACTACGCATTAAAGTAGCATAAGCTACCTAAACGGGTCGTAATGGGTCGTAAGCACTTTTGTTAGGTTTCATTTAGTATGTAGGATTTGTTAAACCATATTACACGAGTCTCCATACTTGTTTGGTTTACGAACCCTCATTCTATCTAAATCCTCCGATTTAGGTCCGGTTTATTAACATAATTACCTATATTAGGTGCCGTTTGATTCCGTGATCTCTAGCATTGCTTGGTGGTTATCTTAGGACTTCTGAGCAATCTCAAGTGAGTACATAGACCCCTCTTTTACTGTTTTCCAAACATTTTGGGGTGGAACACATGTGCCTACTTGTTACTTTCATGCTTTCCTGTTTTCACATCATATACTTCCTATGTTCATTAGTACATTTATAGTGCATGATTTCATTACATTTCATGCTATGTATGCCCATTGTGTGCGTACTTAGTACATTATTTTACATTACATTTTATGCTATGTATGCCCATTGTGTGCGTACTTAGTACATTATTTTACATTACATTACATTTTATGCTATGTATGCCCATTGTGTGCGTGCTTAGTACATTATTTTACATTACATTCTATGCTATGTATGCCCATTGTGTGCGTACATAGTACATTATTTTACATTACATTCTATGCTATGTATGCCCATTGCGTGCGTACTTAGTACATTATTTTACATTACATTTTATGCTATGTATGCCCATTGTGTGCATACTTAATACATTGTTTTACATTACATTACATGCTATGTATGTTCATTATACTTAGTACATTGTTTTACATTACATTACATTACATGCTATGTATGTTCATCATACTTAGTACATTCGTTTCACATCACATGCTATGTATGTTCATCATACTTAGTACATTTATTATTCATTCACATGCTTACATTTTGATATGATATTTGGTTTGTTTTGATGGATCAATATACATTAATTAACACCGATCACGCCGTTCGTTAGTAGGTAGTGGTACCATAGGAATTGACAACTCCCGTTCCGGACATCCTGGGTAGGTTTGGATGAAAGGAATGACCGAATTCGATATACATAACTTAGATAAACCTTTAATTTGTTTAAGGGTTTATCGCCACAGTCTCAAGGCTTGGATGTATGCATTCTCACAATACCGCATAGATGTTTATATCAGTATAGCATGCATTTGTTCCACAAAACATAGTTTTGATTTAAACCATGTTTTACTTCAGTACTTTGTTTTTGTGCATATGGTTTAGTTGATACATCTCACTAGCCATACATATCATTTTGGTTACACATTACATGATTTACATTTGACACATAAACATTATTGACATTGGTTATACATTACATGACTTACATCTTGACATAAACATTTTGACATATTATTCAATACGTTTGGCAATTGGTTTAAACATAGACATCTTACATTGTTGGTTTGGTTTGAGTAAGTGATTTAAGTAACGAGGCGTGTGTAATATGATACAAGCATGGTGGATACGCCGTTGGTACTTCCTATATATAAGTGTTTGTATGGTATTACATATTGTAGCGTTATTTGAATCATTTCAATTTGAGACATATAACATTTTATACAAATAACATACTTTTCCCAAGACATTAATTTACAAACAACTTATCTTATACAAACTCATTTTACATGGTTATTCATTTAACCATACATTATTCTCTTATTTATACATATCATCTGATCTTATCGTTTTTCAAATGATTTACAAGACAAAGCAAATTACAAGGTTCATGACTAAACATTTTCTCAAACATAAGTCATGAATTCTGTTTTCACAAAACCTATGTATCTCACATGCATTTTTATGCTGACGTACCTATTTTCACATGTGTTTTCAGGAGATGATGCATAGGACTTATCAAGATACACTTAGGCGGACTTGGGCCTTAGTGACAATAAAAGATGCAAGACTAGTTATTTATGTTATGTTTCTTTGATTGTCAAGACAATGTAACTCTTTTTTTTTAATAAAACAATATTTCAATTTCCATGTTTTATGAAACAATGATTTTGTTACAACACTCCCCGACGTTTTCCGCCACGTTTTGTTGTTCTACGTGGTCGGGGTGTGACAGAAAAGTTGGTATCAGAGCTCATGGTTATAGGGAATTAGGTTATTAGTAATACTTTGACCTAGTCTATAACCTTCCTAGGACCCTAACGCGAGTTTACTTGCGTTTAGTCATAAAACAATACTGTCACCTATCCTTAGGCGACAATCACAACCAGAACATAAATTTCAAAACCACTTTGAAAAGCAATCATCTGTTCTAGGATGATTGATTACTAGGTTTTGAACCCTCTATTGTAAGGTTTTGAACCCTATGTTATAAGGTTTTGAACCCTTTAAGTTTTCAAATCTCGTCAAAGTTTGGGTCTTATAATGTGAACACGTGCAAACTGGAAGAGTGAATGCCTGTACCCTGAGTTTTCTGTCGAAGGCTAGAGTGTTCGTACAAATCCGCAGTATCGGACCAGTCACTCTTACCTGGGAACTCTTGGGGTGAGTGTTCACTTATAGGCGAGCATGTCTTCAGTGATACATTAATATGACCCGCTTACTTTGATTTGTCACCGTCTCATTTGTTTGCCTTAGGTAACAAACAAATGATCGCGATTTTCATGCGTTACCATTCTGTTTTGATTTTCCAATAACCTTTCACTTGTTTCTCCCTATGTCTTTCATTTTCTTCTAGAATGTCTCTTCCTCTCAGCACCGGTCAAATGTCCGAGCGAACAGCCAAATTTGCCCAGCAAACACTTCAAAACCTGTTATAACTGGAGGCGGAAACTTGTTATAACTGACACTCTGTTTCTTACCAGTATCCTTTTTCTTTGGCTTCTTGTCGTCAAACACTTCAAAACCTGCAACAGTTGGATAAATTCTGTCAATTAAGTAATTAGAACTTGAATAACTTTTCAATAATCATCTGATTCTTTCATTTTCAACTTTTTCAATTTCCAAATCCTGCTTCAACTTAGCACATTCTTCAATGTCGTAATTGATCTCTTTTTGCTTGGACATCATTGTTGCATTCATCATTGTCAAAGCATCTTCTCTTTCAGAATTTGTCTTCTGCAAATTATTCACAGTTTTGTTCAATACATCATACGACTCTTTCACATTCTTAACATCAAACAACAACTTCTCTTTCAACTTTTCAAGCTCACTAAACCTATCATCTTTATCTTCATATTATTTGCAAGGTTCCAAACATGTAAGACAAGGTTTTGTGATTTCAACAATCTTTTCAATCTCCACAATCTTCTCGACTTCAACTACTTTTTCCACTTCAACTATCTTCTCAACAACCTTAACTTCTTTCATTTCTTTTGCAGTTTTTCTCTCTTTAAGTTTCTTCAATTTATCTGCAAAATAAAATTCAAAACTATCAGAAGATAAATGAGTTTTTCCAATGTTTATCTGTTCAATTTCTTCATCATCATCACTAGTATCTGTTGAACTGTTTTCAGAAGAAACCGATTCTTCATCTTGACTTTTCTCTTCATCAGATAACACTGATATCCATTCTTTCATTAATTCTGGCTTTTGAACAAATTGAGCAATGAAAGCTTTAAACTCCCTATTTTCATCCACATACTTATCCCAGCTAAATCCTGGAGCCATTTTCTCATCATCTTGATCAATAATACCATAATAAGCTTTCTTATTTGCATCTTCAATCATCTTCCCATGAGCGGTTTGTGATTCTTTTTGTTGATATGGTTGATGAGCAACTTGTTGATATATGGCTTTCCGATAGTAATCATGGCCACCAAACAAATTCTTTGCTCCATTTGCTTCTTGATTTTTACATTCTCGCTTAAAATGTCCTTTCTCCCTGCATCGAAAACAAGTAACTTTAGATTTATCAAAACCTAAAGTAGAGACATTTGCATCTAAGAAACCATTTCTTCCTGTAATCATTTTGAATTTCTCAGCTCTCCTCAGAACACTAGCTAAGCACCACTTTATATCCATAAGCTCCAATTCCTCTGCATCAATTTGCTCATAATCTTCCTTGGTTAACATAGGATTACCAATTCTTCCAGCAATCAATCCTTCATACGATTCCAAAGCAGTAACCAGTAATGCCATATGACTTTTAACAACTTCTTCAGAAAAATTCTGACCATTTTGAAGATGCAATGCAACATTGCACTGAATCATATGTCCATTACCAACATTTGCACTTTGAACACTTTGAGGATTAACATTTGAAAATCCACTAGTGTTGATTGAACTTTGACTGACTGATCCAGATGAATTTCCCGTACTAAAGGCGGTTTGGATCTTTGGACTTGCTTCAAATTTCTCAACATTTCCTTTGTAATATAACTTGATGTCTTGTTGAACATTTAAATTATTCATTCTTACAATTTTTGCTGTTCAAGATCTTGTCCCTCAAGTTTTTCAATGAATTGTGCAATTGATAATCTACTAAACTCTCCTGTATTCTTTAAGATCATGATATATGTACCCCATTCTTTCTGAGGTAAAGCATCAGCTAACTTCTCAACCCATTCTGCTGGAGTTTTAGTAATTTTCAACTGAGACATGGTACGCACAAGATGACAATATCTCTCAATGAGAGTCTTTGTAGATTCACCTGGCATACTTGTAAACAATTCAAATTCTTTCTTTAATAATGATTTTTTTCTATTGATCATTTCCGTACTTCCTTCGAATTTCTTCTTAAGTGCCTCCCATATTGAAAAAGCACTACCATCATGCTGAAGCAACACAAATATATCCTCTTTTACAGCTTGTTGTAGAAGACTAATCATCATTTTTTATCCTCTATAACTATCTCTCTCTTTGTCTGAAAATTCTGAGATAATTTTATCCATTCAAAGCGATCTGTGGTCTAACATATTTTGTTTCAATGCTTTCCCAAGCTCTCAAATGGTTTGCTTGAACCCAATTCTCAAAACGATTTTTCCACCCATGGTACTCTTCAATTCCCATAAGTTTCGGGGGGTTTTTGCAACGTTCCAGTTTCATTTTCTGAGATCAAGTTTTGAGCAATGGAAGCTGGACTAGTCGAGGATGTAGCAAACGCGTTATAGAATTCCTCTTCCATGATTCGGTAACACGATTATCACGACAAACACTTTTCAAGCGAAATCAGATCTTTCAAACGAAATTACTCCCAAGAGAAATTACCTTCAAGCGAGATTAACCTGAAATAACAACTTCAAACGGAATTAAAAATTCAAACGGAATAACCAGTTTAAGCGGAATATCCACTCAAACGGAATACTAATTTCAAACGGAATCTCTAATTTAGTTTGAACTAACACTCCTTTTAAACGGAAACAACAACTTGAAACGAAATCACTTATTTCGTTTGAAACTTCAAGCGGAATTACTGATCTGAAACGGAATTACCCTGATTTGAAGCGGAATCACCAAACGAGATTACGTTTTCAAACGGAATTAATCACCAACTTTCAAACGGAATTCCAACTTTTGTCTAATTGATCAGGTTATAGCTCGATTTTAGGTCCAATTTTCTCAAGGGTTTGATAAAACACAATTTCGCTTAAGTTGTGAAAAATTCAGGCCATTTTAACCGTTAAAACTTGTTCAATTGAGAAAAGAAGGTGTAGAAGTTAGAAAACAAGATGAATTCAAGCTGAAATCGAAAGAACTCCTCAACCTGAGCTCTGATACCATATGTAGGATCGTGTATGGACCCGAAACGAGTCGATCAGAGGCGTTCTACACAATATGAAAGGCAGAAACAGACATATTGTGTGTGATTCAGCAGGGTATTCACTTTTAACTGTCTTTCTATTGACCTGGTAACAATAACAAGTCTGTAGACACTTCGACAGAGCTTCGCCGTCGGAAACACAGTTCCTAATTCCGTTTCAAATGACACGGATCATCCTCTATTTATAGACTCACCTAATTCCGCTTGAACATGACTCAAGCGGAATCATAGTTCAAACGAAATTACACACTCAAACGGAATTAACTAATTACAAGCGGAATTACATGCTTCAAGCGGAATTAGCTAAATGTCTTCTTCAAATGGAATTAAACACTTCAAGCGGAATTAACTTTTTGATGTGTTTTCTTGATCTTCGTGCCATGAACAATGCAAGACTCGATACAAGACGAAGTCGACAGACGTATGCACCAACATTAAGGCCGCTTCATTTGAAGCTTTGTATGGGATAAATGTAGAACGCCCTTTTGTTGGGATGAAATTGGAGTAAGCCAATTGTTAGTACCAGAGATAGTCCTGGAAACCACAGATAAGATTATTCAGACCTGTGATAGGCTTAAAACTGCCCGAGATAGGCAGAAGAGCTATGCTGATAAGAGGTAAAAACCTATTATGTTCCAAATTAGGGACAAAGTTTTATTAAAAGTATCACCCTGGAAAGGTGTGATGAGATTTGGAAAGAATGGCAAGTTGAGCCCGAGATACATTGGACCATTCGAAATAACTGAATGTGTCGGTTCCGTGGCTTATAAACTTAAGCTCCTGAGGAACTCGGTGGAATCCATGATGTATTCCACATATTTAATTTAAAGAAATGTCTAGCCGATGAGTCGCTAGCTATGTCGCACCCTGATGTGCAAATTGATGAAAACCTGAGGTTTATTGAGAAACCGATTTCGATCGAGGATCGACATGTTAAAAATCTCCGAAAGAAAATGATCCCCATCATGAAAGTCAAGTGGGATTCCTGTCGTGGCCCAGAATATACATGGGAGGTTGAGTCCAATATGAGACTAAAGTACCCCTATCTATTTGAATAAAATCTTGAGGACGAGTTTTCTTTTAAGGGGTGAGGATGTAACACCTCGGAATTTTATATCGAAAAATATGGCAACACGTGTCCAATAAACTCTCAAATATGCCAAGTTATTTGGACAAGAGGGACTAAATGTGTAAAATTGTGTAAGATTGGATGTGGAGGGATCGAATGTGTCAACATGCCAATTTTTTGCCTCAGAGTGACCCTTACGGACCGCAAGGCTTATACCTTACAAACCGTAAGGCATTAATTATATGTTATTTAGATAGTCCTTACGGACCGTAAGGCTTATTGCCTTAAGGACTGTAAGGGATTTGAATCTGTGATCGCATAAGGTCCTTACGGACCGTAAGCTGCCACCACTTACGGTCTATAAGGGGTACAACTGGCTGTTTTGGCAGACTGCCATGGCAGCCTGCATTGTTTGCCACCTATGTCACGAATTGCCACCATTATTCTGCTTCAAACACCTCAATGGACACTAGTCCAACATCAGGGAATCATGAGAACACTTGGCATGATCTTAGGGATCATTTGCAACTACAAATAGCACCTCAAATGCACCCATTTTCCTTGCTCATTCACATTTCTTTCAATCTATCACTCTTCTGGAGTTTGCTTCTGCTTAGTGGCCTCACACTGAGTTCAATATTCTCCTAGAACACTTGTAAGTGTTCTTTCATAGTTCTTCTTCATTCTTAGGCTAAGTTATTAGCCAAAAGTCAAGCAAATTGACTTTTGCTTTGACTTTCGATTATGCCCATTATGGTCAAGCTAATTTTTGAATTGAACATGGCTTCATGATCGTAATAAGGTAGTTGATAATCCCCTATGAGGGCACCTCCGGAAGATCATGTTAAGTTGGTCAAATGACGGGTCAAAGTTATATTAAAATAAAAGTAAAACGCATTTTTTTGGAAATTAAGTTAAATGAACTTCTAAACATATAAACACCAATTTTTGACATAATATTAGCTGGTATAACATATTAGGACATGTTAAGTCATGTCCAACCCGTCATTTCCTGCTTATAGTCTGGTTTGCAACTAAAAGTCAAGAAGTTTGACTTCTGCTTTGACTATCGATTCTGACCCGTTTAAGCTAAGTTAGCTACTGATTTGAAGTTGTATTATAATCATAATAATTTATGGAATAACCCTCCAAGGTTATATGTCACACCCCCAAAAAACCACTTGCGGAAACACCGCAGGACGTGTGACGTACTAGGATCCAAGCCACCAATCACATTGAACTAATAATAAATATTTAAATAAAACACTCGATTCATTTCATAACATAATTCCCAATCATAAGTTGAAACCAAAGTAAACGTTCAGCGGAAGCATAAAGTAAATTATTTATCAATTGTTTCAAAACAAGTGTTCAAAACCAACAAAACAAGTATCCAAGAGTCTCGACCCATGACCACTCCAGCACTCCCAGATAGCAAGTCCATAATCAAGAATCTAACGACCTGCAAGCATGCAGACAAGTGTGTCAGACGACGCTGGTGAGTTCAAAGTTTGTTAACACGTTTTAGTTACCAGATATAAGTATATAACAATTCAATGATTGATGTTGTTAATAAATCGATTACCGCAGATGGCTCCAGATTATTTGCCCTATTCCCCAAAGCCTCTATCAAAGCAATGGTCAAGATTGGGGTCATTAGTTCACTCCCGACCTCCTCGGTGCGGTGTGAGGGTGCCAAACCAAAATAGCGCTATTAACTAATACCCCGTTGCCTCCTCAGCAACAATCGGTAGAAGGAACTTAAGTGATAGATATGAGTGTATTAACCAACATCCCAATAACCCGACATTCCTCCCTGGAACGTTTACCAGATGTCCCGCCCTGGAACGCATGCTTGGAAAAAGAGCAGTGAACTCACCTCGATTTGCTCAGTTTATTAAGTTACTCGTTTCCCAGTTAATCAACCAACCCTACCATGGTTACCAATGAATATCAGTTTCACGATTAAACAAGTCATTATCTTTACACAGATTGCATTTCTCACAAGATCGTAGTATATCAGGTAGCGAATACACCTTTCTAACGCCAGTTCAAATCTCATGTAATTGTCACATGTAACACATAACATAACAGGTGAGTTTGTTACACCAAATAATCGAACCAAGTTTCTTATTATTATTGACATGTAACATGGATAGTGTACACACACAAGTATCTATCATCATTAACATCACAGGCACCTACTATTCAATTCAGTGACTTACACGGCGAAACACCCCTTGTGACGAAAGATCATCTTTTGTCGGGATGCTTGTCGATGAAGGACCCTATATTTTGTCGGAATGCTTGCGACGAAGGACCCTATGTTTCGTCGATATGTGATGTGACGAAAAATTATATGTTTCGTCGAGCAAACAGTTACAGATCCAATGGTTACAATTCAACATGTTCTAGAACCCTAATCATCACCAACAGTTACATCATGATCATCGATCAATCACCCAGTTCCCAATTATCAACAACACGCAACAAGGGCCTTAACAATTCGCATACTCATATGATCATTATTATCATAACAGTCGTTCAATTAACACCTACTTATCATTCTAACCAAACAGTGATCATGAGGATATACAAGAACCTTCAAGACTCCATCAAACTATCCTAACTACGAATACGGTTAATGAACGATGAACATTACGCACACAAGATTCAACGTATTCACACATAATCATTACAACACAAATCCACGTATCGGATATAAATCCAAAGAACAAAACAAAACACTAACCTTGATACAAGATAAAACAACACTACTTAGGGTAATTAGACCAAGAAGATGATGCTTCGAGAGGGTTTGCTACCGTCGTTAGGTTTAGAGAGAGTCTAGGGTTTGATAACAATCGATTTACGTATAACTGTGCGAATACAAAACGTATAACTAAGTCATTGCTGTACCTCCTCTGGGCCGAAGGCCCATACGACGAAATACTCTCCCGGCGAATCAAGGTGATGGCGAAACACCCATGTTTCGTCGAGTAAGGTGATGGCGAAACACCCATGTTTCGTCAAGTAAGGTTTATGGCGAAACACTAATGTTTCGTCGTGTATGGTTTTAGTTTGTAAACAGTTTAATTAGTTCATTCACAATAACATACAATTCATTAATCACATTCATCAATCATCACAACTCTAGTCTTTCAAACAATAACACATCACATAACATAACACAATTTATCAAAACATAATTGTCACACAAGAGATACGTAAATAAAGGAACTTGAAATCTCGGGTTATCACATCATCCCCAACTTGAAAGAAATTTCGTCCCGAAATTTGACAAGCAATCCAAAACGGTACGATGTTAGATCAAGATGACTGTGCATTTCCCGCGGGTGCCACATCATCCCCAACTTAATTGGGAATTTTGTCCCGAAATTCACTAGTTGCATCAGGTTTAGGTTTGTCAGCTGGGAATAAGTGAGGGTACTTGAGCTTCATCTTATCCTCGCGCTCCCAGGTGAACTCCGGTCCACGTCTTGAGTTCCAACGAACCCTCACGATCGGAATTCGACTATGCTTACGGACCTTGACTCCCCGATCCATAATCTCTATTGGTTCCTCGACAAACTGCAACTTGTCGTCAATCTTCAATTCTTGAAACAGTACCACAAGTGTTTCATCGGACAAACACTTCTTTAGCTGAGAGACGTGGAAGACATCATGAACGTTACCCAATTCCGCAGGTAACTCTAACTTGTAGGCCACTTTAGCAAATTCGCTCCAGAATTTTGAATGGCCCTACATAACGAGGGTTAAGCTTGTCGCGTTTTCCAAAACGCACCACACCCTTCCACGGTGAGACCTTCAACATAACACGATCATTAACTGCGAACTCCAAAGGTTTTCTACGCTTATTGGCGTAGCTTTTCTGACAATCGCGCACTGCTGCCATACGATTCCTGATCTGAACAATTTTCTCAGAGGTTTCAAGTACAAGTTCCGGGCCTGTAATCTGGTTGTCACCCACCTCAGCCCAACAGAGAGGTGAACGACATTTCCGCTCGTACAATGCTTCGAATGGAGCTGCCTGGATACTGGTATGGTAACTATTGTTGTAAGAAAACTCTATCAACGGCAAGTGTTTCTCCCAACCCTTGCCAAAATCAATTACGCATGCTCACAACAAATCCTCAATTGCCTGGAAGGTTCGCTCACTTTGGCCATCTGTCTGCGGGTGATAAGCAGTGCTCATGTCGAGATGCGAGCCGAATGATTTGTACATCGACTTCCACAGATCTGAGATGAAACGCGGGTCACGATCAGAGATAATAGAGGTCGGCACCCCGTGCCTAGAAACCACTTCCTTAAGATAGACAGCAGGTAGCTGTGAGAACTTATCTGTTTCCTTGATTGCTAGAAAGTGCGCTGACTTCATGAGACGATCAATGATCACCCAAATTATATCGTTCCCGCTTTGAGTTCTAAGTAGCCCAGTGACAAAATCCATGGGAATTTGCTCCCATTTCCACATGGGTATCTCTGGTTGTTGAAGTAGGCCTAAGGGTTTCTAATATTCCACCTTGACTTTCGAGCATGTCAAACACTTACTCACATAAGTCGCGATGTGAGCTTTCATCTTCGGCCACCAATACAAGACTTTAAGGTCCTGATACATCTTATCCGAACCTGGGCGAACAAAGTATCGAGACTTGTGTGCTTCGTCCATCACAAGTTCTCTAAGGTTACCAAACAAAGGAATCTATACACGCTCCACGAAGTAGAGGATACCATCCGACCTCTCTACAAGTTGTTTTTCCATGCCCCTTAAGTACTATGCTTCAATGTTTTCTTCTTTCAACGCTTCGGTTTGTGCTGAACGGATCCGGTCAGGCAAGTTAGAATGGATAGTGAGCTACAAGGTGCGAACACATTTTGGTTTCGATTCCTTTCGACTGAGAGCGTCAGCTACAACGTTAGCCTTACCCGGATGAAACTTGATTGCACAATCGTAGTTATTTAAGAGTTCTACCCAGCGACGCTGTCGCATATTCAATTCCTTCTGGTCAAAGATATGCTGAAGGCTCCTGTGGTCGGTATAAATAGTGCATTTAGTACCATACAGGTAATGCCTCCAGATTTTGAGCGCAAACACCACGGCTCCCAACTCTAAGTCGTATGTCATATAATTCCTCTCGTGAACCTTCAACTGTCGTGAGGCGTAGGCTATCACCTTCTCGCGTTGCATCAACACGCAACCGAGACCCTGAATGGAAGCATCACAATATACCACAAAATCTTATGTTCTTTCAGGTAGAGACAAAATCGGCGCACTACAGAGTTTCTGTTTCAGTAACTGGAAAGCATCCTCTTGTTTCATTCCCCATGAGTATACAACGCCCTTTTGTGTTAACGAGGTAAGAGGTTGAGCAATCTTCGAGAAGTCTTTAATAAATCTGCGATAGTACCCAGCGAGACCAAGAAATTGTCGCACATTTGAAGGAGTCTTCGGTGCCGCCCAATTTTTGATAGCATCAATCTTAGCAGGATCCACGTGTATTCCCGATTCATTCACAATGTTGCCAAGGAAGTGTACCTCTCGAATCCAGAAGTCACACTTAGAAAATTTTGCGTAGAGCTGCTCGTTCCTCAGAAGTTCCAAAATAAGACGCAAGTGTCGCTCGTGATCTTCCTTGCTATTTGAATAGATCATAATGTCGTCGATAAACACAATAACGAAGTCATCGAGATACGGTTTGCATACACGGTTCATGAGGTCAATGAAGACCGCTGCGTGTTCGTCAACCCAAACGGCATAACTAAAAACTCGTAATGTCCATACCGCGTTCGAAAAGCCGTTTTAGGAACATCCTCCTCTCGGACCCTCATCTGATGATAGCCCGATCTTAAGTCGATCTTCGAGTAAAAACCTGACCCCAACAACTGGTCAAACAAGTCGTTGATGCGTGGCAAAGGATAGCGGTTCTTGATAGTCACCTTGTTGAGCTCCCGATAATCAATACACATACGAAAGGACCTGATGTGCGCAAAATGCAACATATAAATTACATCGATTGTGGCAAAAAACTAACCCTTTTTTAGTACTAATGTTGGAAAAAGTGTGTTTTTGTCTTCCTTTTGTATTTTCAGGATTAAATGAGCTCAAATGAACAAAAGAAGCAAAAAGGCAGCTAAATCTAACATAAATACAAGAAAAGGAATAAACGTGGTATGCCCGACCCCTCGACAGCATCCTCCCAAGCAAAAACAAGAGAACAGAAGTCTGAACACGCCCCCTGCTCAATAAGCACGGGGGCGTGCCCAAGTGTCTGCAGAAAAGACTAAGTTGCAGAAGCTTCTATCACCCACCACGGGGGCGTGTCCAACGGACACGGGGCCGTGGTGAACTCTAAGATTCGCAGAATCTAGGAAAATCTTGATAGTACAGATACGCTTCTGCACACGGGGCCGTGCCCAGCGGATACGGGGGCGTGGTCAACTAATGCAGACAAACAACATTTAATTAAGAAAGAGAAGATGGGTGGACACGGGGCCGTGCCCAATGGACACGGGGCCGTGTCCGGGCTTCTATGCAGGCTATAAATAGGGGTGCTTGGCTCATTTGCAAACCATCCCTTGGCAAGCCACCTCTCTCACACTTCACCCACCCACCACCACCATCACAACCCACATCCACCACCATCATCCATCATCCATCATAGAGTGTGTGAGTAGTCTCGGGATCCAAGATTGATCGTAAGAGTTCTTGACAATCAAAGGTCATGTTTGCCTAAGTCTCTTACATCACTTGGTGAAGACAAGTGTCTAGTGTAATACTTTTTATTTTTAATCTTTTCGCACTTTTTATTTGGTTATGTATTAATGAATTTAATAACTAGTTTCTTATGTTGAAGGTGAATCTTCCTTATCATTTGTCCAGGGTGTCTTGGCATTATTTTACTGTCTATATAAAATAAAAGATTTTCACCATTCATATCTCCATGGTCTATATGGAGATATGTTGGCTACCTGGTCGGGGGTTAAGGGAATGGTTTGGTAAGAGTCTTGCCCTGTTCAGTGTATAGATCCTGCAAGGATCTGGGTCAACCTTAGTAGGACCTCCTTCAATACCCACTGGTATTGGATGGCAGGGGTCCGAACTCCTTGATTCCCTCATATGTAAGCTACTATTAAAACATTAACTCGGCTACTTAGGACTGTATCCCTGCTGACTCAGACTACTTAGCCGAGGGTAACGTCACCTTCAAAAGAGGGGCCTACCACATTACGCATTAATAACTTAATTAATTATCTTTCAATAATCTAACCCTTTAGGATTGTATCCTTGCTGACTCAAACTACTGGGTTGAGGGTAACGTCACCTTCAAAAGAGGGGCCTACTACTATAACTAAGATAATCTATTAAAAAGTGCAAAAGTGCGGAAATAATCAAAGGTTACACTAAACACGAGTCGGATCCAAATGATTCATCTTGTCTATCTATTTTTACTTTAATTTTTATTTTTCAGCATTTTTAGTTTTTATTTTCTAGTTTAAAATCTTTTTCTAAACTTTTGATTTGATTAAACGTTGAGGATAAACCGGTATTAAAAGCTCTTGTGTCCTTGGACGACCTCGATATCTTGCCAACACTATACTACGCTCACGATGGGTGCACTTGCCCATATGTGTGTTTGGTGTTAGTAAAATATCGTGTTTTATAAATTTAAAACTTGACTAACGTGTAAAAAGGGCTAGAATATACATAAAAACCTATAACACCACACGCGCATCAAGTTTTTGGCACCACTACCGGGGACACAAGGATTTTAAGAAAGCTTAAAATCGACGGCCTAATCAGTTTTTCAAAACCTTATTAAAACGCGCGCACATTTTTCTGCATTTTAGTTAGTTTTACATTTACAGTAGCCTGAACACGGTCCGTGTTCATTGAACACAGGGCCGTGCTGCATTTTTTTTTAAAAACACCCAGATACAGAGTCTGAACACGGGTTCGTGCTCACTGAACACGCCCCCATGCTGCACAAAACCAGTAACTTTTAATTCAAACGCCCAGATACAGACCCTGAACACGGGCCGTGTCCAGCCTATGTTTCCGTTTTTATTTTTGTTTTCTGGTCTCGAGACTCTGTTGTTGTCTACTGAGTGATTCTTATGGATCAACACTCAGGAGGCTACGACTACACCTATTGTCACACCCCGACCACGTAAAACAACAAAGCGTGGCGGAAACGTCAGGGGGGTGTTGTAACAGAATTATCGTTTCATAACCATGGATACAAAAAGTGTTTCATTTTATTGATAATATTAAACATCAACATTGTTTTAACACAGAACAAACAAGTATTATATCGTCTATCATAGTTATTATGTCACTAAGGCCTCGTCCAGATCCTATGTGACGCATGCATCCTAGAACGTCAATCAAGCAACAACACTTGAAACATATGTAAAAACAAAGTCATCAAAGAAATGATGACGAGTACATAGGTATTATAAGAGTATCGGAATCATGGCTTGTTTACATATATTGCAATACCTTGAAAACCTTGTATTTTTAAAAAGTGTATAATATTGCAACATGATTAACCAACTCAAAACAAGATGGATATAATTTATAAAGTTTCGTAGCCACGATTCTTAACCCAAAAGCTTTTTGTTTTAGAAAATCATCTTGTAAAACATCTCGTATAAACTCGTTAATAAAACTCGTATATTATTTCGAAAACATCGTTGCGTGACATCGTTTCAATATCGTTTACCCAAGTGAACTAAATAACGCCATGGTATGTAATATGTTGAAAACACTTATATATAAGAAGTACCAGTGGCGTATCTACCATGTTTTCACCACATTACACCTGTCCCGTTATCTAAACACTAGCCCAGAAGCCAATCGTTTACCCAAATCGTATAACATCGTTTCCAAATCATTCCCAAATCGTTTACTCGTTTAGATCGTTTAAATCGTCCTCGTTTTAATTGTGAAAACTTATATATGGTCGTCTCGTTAATAACATTCAAACCTTTATGACTCGTTCATCGTTCAACTCGTTCTTGCATTAACAAACCTCCAAAGGGTAAGTTAACAATCATCAGATTCAGTCGTTACCCACAACACCCACACATAACCATGGGTATAGTGTAATAACGGGATTTGTCATATCCTATGGTACCATAACCTAATACTGGTCGGCTTGATCAATGCTAATGAATGTCGTTCGTTATGTAACTACAACCAACAAGTTCGTTCACATTATCGAAATCGTTAATAGTTTAGTATAAATCGTTCTATTCGTTTTTTAAATCATCGTTTAAACCTTGAAAACATTTGTACATATGAATCACCCCAAAACAATTGAAAGTTGTAAAATAGGGGAACTATGTACTCACATGTAGTGCAAGGTATCCTCAATCAATAGTACTTCAGTAAACTCGAGTAAACCAGAGAAATCAAACAGCACCTAGTAGTCGAATCACTAGTCAAACAAAAGACGCCTAAATCGGAAGATCGGACAGAATGAGGTCTTGTAAACCAAATGAGTGTTGGACTCATGTGATATGGTTTAACAAGGCCTACATCCTAAATGAAACCTAGCCTAAGTGCTTTCGACCCATCGCGACCCATTAAGGTAGCTTACGCTACTTTAATGCGGCGTGCGCGCAAAGCGCGTTTTAGACGTCTAACTAGTCCTATGACAAGTATTATATGCCTATACAAGTCTAATCATGTTGTATAATCAGTTATGTGACAAAATTTTAGGTTACATATGCGTAATTACCAATTATACATGAAAAGGGCATTCTGGTAATTTACCTATGGCATATAATCTACTTATCATACAACTCCCTAAACTAGGTGACCATAAGGTATAACCTCGGAAGGTTATTCCCTATGCAACTATGGTCACTAACCATGTTTGGTCGGATCCTAATGATCGACCAAACGGTTCGTGTTCGAAAGTCTAAGCGGGTGTTTAGTCCGCTTGACTTACGACTCAACACAAGCACTAAACTAAAAAGTGACGAGCTAAGCATGTTAAAACATGCTTACCTAAGTTAGAAAACAAGTTTGGTATCAAAACAAACGGTTTTGATACCTAAGAGTAGTTTGGTTACAAAATACGCAAGAATAGGCATTTTGGCCGAAACTACGACTCGTCACTGAGCATAGATAACGTGGTAATCAGTAGGTATAGTCACTAGGGACTATAACCATCGTGATTACGTTCTCGTTATGAAGTTCAAACGAACTTCACGTTGACCATAAACTGGTCAATGCAGAAAGTCAAACGCAGTTTGACTTTAACGCTAAAACGAATGAAAAGAACGAAAGAACACTTACAGAAGGTCCCCGCAAGATTTGATTCCGATTTTTCTCTCAGGTAGGAAGCATATACTTCCACTTAGAGAGCATAAATCAGATTTCAAATTGTGGGTTTTGAAGTGAAATGGATGGGGTATATATAGGATTTCTAGAACCGTTAAGATCGTTCCTCGAAAACTGAGCTTTGATCTGGACCTTACATGTGTGCCCATGGTTTTCTAAAACCATGGGAGCCCCTAATATGGACTATGTTCATTGAATACCAGCCCATGGTTTTGCAAAACCATGGGTGAAAACCATCACACTTCAAAATGGACTAGGTTCATTGAATCTGCCAGAAATTTCAAAAATGGTCCCTACACTTGTAAAACTTGATTTTTTTTGGCACTTTTAAGCCCCGTTAACCCCATTTCAAGGCTCTAAAATAAAGTTAAAGTATAGGGAACTTAAAATATGCTCAAAAACATCTCGGATGTCGGTTCGTTTGGTCGTACGGTTGCGTTATTCGCTTAATTACGACTGAAGTCGTAACGAACGCAAAAAACGATCCAAATTAAGCGACGAATGGAATTTTATCATTCCAAACACTAAAATAAAATATTTTAATGCTTACATAAATTTTTTGGGATGTCCGTATGTATTTAGAACGTAAGTTATCCGCGAAAATGCAAACTTATGCACTTTTTGACGCTTTTAGTCCCTGAATGAGCATAAAGTTTAGTTTAGCATACCGAACCCCTCAAAGCCTATTTCTAAGCTATGTAAAGGTTATTTAGGGTATGTTTAACTTATGATTAAGTTCCGGAGTGTTCGTTACTATACAAATCGGCATTGTTTCGCAGTTTGACACAAATAGTCCCTGCGATCGAACAAAGTTGATTTCGACACACCAAACCATTCAAAACTTATTTCTAAGTTATGTGGAGGTTATTTAAGGTATGTTAAGCCTATGTCACTATTCCGGAGTGTTTTTCGCGTTATACTGACTGCGTTTAAGCACCAGTTTGCGTATAACCTTCCAGAAAGCGATTTAGAGCTTGAAATTGGAATCGAATCAAATTGTAAAATCACTAAACACAATTACACATATAATAACACCAAAGCACATTGTTTTATTAATAATCATAATTGTTTTAAATCGTACATCGATTACAGAACATAGTTGTCACAGTCTCCCCTACTTCAGGAAATTTCGTCCCGAAATTTTAACTAGAGGAAGCTTGTGAAAACAAATGCGGATATTTCGTCTTCATCTGGTCCTCACGTTCCCAAGTAAACTCTGGGCCACGTTTGGATTCCCAGCGAACTTTGACCAAATGAATCCATTCGTTCTTCAACTGTTTGTATGTACGTTCCACTATCTCCACAGGTTTCTCGACAAAGTGCATTGTTTCATCGATTTGGATCTCATCGAGAGGAATGTGTAGATCAGCGTCAGCTAAACACTTTCGCAGATTGGACACGTGAAAAGTCGGATGAATATTTCCAAGCTCTGGAGGTAGCTCTAGACGATAGGCAACCTTTCCAATTCTTTCCACAATCTTAAATGGTCCCACATATCGAGGTGCAAGTTTTCCTTTCTTTCTAAATCTCACGACTCCCTTCCAAGGTGAAACCTTGAGTAGGACACGATCTCTGACTTGAAATTCTAAGGGCTTGCGTCCCAAATCCGCATATCTCTTTTGACGGTTTCGAGCTGTCACAAGATTATCACGGATTTTCTTGATTTTGTCTGTTGTTTCCAGAACGAGCTCAGGTCCAGTAAGCTGAGCTTCACCGGTCTCGTTCCAACAGACAGGTGAACGACATTTTCGACCGTAGAGAGCTTCGAATGGTGTCATATTAATGCTAGTATGATAACTATTGTTGTAAGAGAACTCGATCAGCGGCAGATGAGAATCCCAATTACCACCAAAGTCTATCACGCATGATCTAAGCATATCCTCCAAAGTTTGAATCGTCCTCTCAGATTGACCATCTGTTTAGGGATGATAAGCAGTGCTTACATTCAGTTAGGTTCCCAA
Organism: Helianthus tuberosus; assembly: GCA_030545235.1. Lineage (NCBI taxonomy): Eukaryota > Viridiplantae > Streptophyta > Magnoliopsida > Asterales > Asteraceae > Helianthus > Helianthus tuberosus. The sequence continues at coordinate 111,954,477 of CM060394.1, read as the reverse complement.
AGCAGATTGCATGGCCTTCCAAAAATGAGATGAAAATCGAGCATCACGATCGGAAATGATATCTAAAGGAACACCATGTCGTGATACAATCTCATCTACATAGATCTTGGCAAGCTTTTCAGCAGAGAAATCCTCACGGATTGGTAAGAAGTATCGACAACAACCCAAATAGCATCATGACCTTTAAACGTACGCGGTAACTTAGTGATGAGATCCATTGCAATGTTCTCCCACTTCCAAACCGGTATCTCTGGTTGTACAAGCAAACCAGAAGGTCGTTGATGTTCGGCCTTGACTTTGAGACAAGTTAGGCATTTCGACACATACAAGGCAACATCTTTCTTCATACCAGGCCACCAGCACCGAGTACGAAGATCCTTGTACATTTTATCAGCACCAGGATGGATAGAATATCGAGACTTGTGAGATTCGTCCATTACCAAGGTGCGAAGATCGTCTTGTTACGGAATCCACAATCGATCCATAAAATAGAGCAAACCATCGTCTTTCGCTTCTAGCTTATGCTCAAGTTGACGTGGCAATTCCGTACCCATCAGATTTTATGAAACACAAAATTGCTGAGCTTGAAGGACACGAGATTGAAGATCAGATAGAGTTCGAACAGAATGAAGCTTGACTCATTCTTTTCGACTAAGCGCATCAGCTACGACATTCGCCTTACCAGGATGGTAGCGAATCTCGCAATCATAGTCGTTCAAGAGTTCAACCCAACGTCGTTGCCTCATATTCAGCTCTTTCTGATTAAGAATATGCTGGAGACTTTTGTGGTCTGTGAAAACCACACACTTCGTTCCATAGAGGTAGTGTCTCCAGATTTTAAGCGCGAAAACCACAGCTCCTAACTCAAGATCATGAGTCGTGTAGTTCTTCTCGTGAACTTTCAGCTGCCTAGATGCATATGCAATAACTTTACCTCGTTGCATAAGGACGCAACCAAGGCCTAAGTTGGACGCATCGCAATAGACAACGAAATCATCGCTTCCCTCGGGCAGAGGTAGAACAGGAGCATCACATAACTTCTGCTTCAGCGTTTGGAACGCTTCTTCTTGCTTGGGTTCCCACTCGAAAGGCTTATTCTTCTGAGTCAAAGCAGTGAGTGGAACCGCAATCTTCGAAAAATTCGAAATGAATCGACGATAATAACCAACAAGTCCAAGAAAAGATCGAATCTCCATAGGCGTCGTTGGTGTATTCTAGTCCTTAATAGCAGCAATCTTGGATGGATCCACAGGAATACCCTGCTCATTGACTATATGACCCAAGAATTAAACTTCTTTAGAATTCACACTTGGAGAATTTAGCAAAAAGTTGTTCCTTCTTCAGGAGTTCCAATGTTAAGCGAAGGTGTTGCTCGTGCTCGGCTCGAGATTTTGAATAAATGAGAATATCGTCGATGAACACAATAATGAACTTGTCCAAATAAGGTTTGCATACCCTATTCATTAAGTCCATAAAGATAGCTGGAGCATTCGTCAAACCAAAACGCATGACAGTGAACTCGTAATGCCCATATCTTGTGCGGAAAGCAGTTTTGGGAATATCTTCTTCGAGAACACGAAGTTGATGATACCCAGAACGCAGATCAATCATGGAAAAGCATGAAGCACCCTGTAGCTGGTCGAAGAGATCATCAATTCGAGGTAGGGGATATCGATTCTTGATGGTGAGCTTATTAAGCTCACGATAATCGATACACATCAGAAAAGATCCATCTTTCTTTTTCACGAAGAGGACAGGAGCTCCCCAAGGTGAAAAGCTAGGTCGGATGAATCCTTTATCAGATAACTCTTGAAGCTGTTTCGATAACTCTTGCATCTCCAACGGTGCAAGACGATAAGGTGCTTTTGCAATCGGGTTGGCATTGGGTACAAGGTCGATATGAAACTCGACTTGACGAACTGGAGGCAAACCAGGCAGTTCATCAGGAAACACCTCTGGATAATCCCGAACAATCGGAATATCCTGAATACTCTTGCTCTTGCTTTTCTCCTCGGTGACATGTGTCAGAAAAGCAACATATCCTTTTCGTAAATACCTTTGGGCTTCCAAACACGACATAAGCTTCAAACCGCCAGATGGCTTCTCACCACGAATCTCCAGAACATCGCCAGAAGACAAAGGAATATGAACAATCTTATCGAAATAAACCACCTCAGCATGATGTTTGGTTAACCAATCCATTCCCACGATAATATCGAAACTCCCAAGTTGCATCGGTGTGAGGTCAATAGGAAAAAGATGGTTATCAAGGTTCAACTGACAATCACGAATAACAGAATCGAGAACAAGAGGTTTACCAGTGGCGACTTCAACAGATAAGGGTTTCCTCAGTTTAGTTCTAGGTATCGCAAGCAAAGGCTCAAATGACAATGAAACAAAACTTCTATCGGCACCAGAATAAAAAAGAATAGATGCAGGTTGATTGTTAACAAGAAACGTGCCATTGACAACCTAGGTACCTCTGACAACGAGGTTGTCAGCTCGAGCCTCGTTTGCATTCAGATTGTACGCTCGCCCACGAGTGGGATCGACAATTGGAAAAACAAAGAGGTATTGAAAACATCGACAAAACACAAGGAAGGCGATCATTTGTTCGTTACCTCGAACAAACAAATGACACGCAGTAACTAATCAAGGTAAATAGGTCAAAAATAATGTATCGCGAAGACATGCTCCCCTATAAGTGAACACTCACCCCAAGAGTTCCCAGGTAAGAGTGACTAGTCCGATTATGTGGATTTGTACGAACACTCTAGCCTTAGACAGAAAACTCAGAGTACAGGCACTCACTCTTCCAGTTTGCACGTGTTCACATTATTTTAGACCCAAACTTTGACGAGATTTTTGAAAACTCAGAAGGCACTAAGCCAAAAATGAGTTAAACTGGAAGGGTTCAAAACCTTACAACAGAGGGTTCAAAACCTAGTAATCAATCATCCTAGAATGGATGATTAATTTTCGAAGCAGATTCGAAATTTGTGTTTCTCATTGTGGTTATCACCTAAAGATAGGTGACGATTTTGTTTTAAAAATCTAAACGCAAAGTTTACTTGCGTTGGGGTCCTAAAAGTTATAGTCTAGGTAAAAGCATTACTAATAACCTAATTCCCTATAACCATTGGCTCTGATACCAACTCTTCTGTCACACCCCGACCACGTAAAACAACAAAGCGTGGCAGAAACTTCGGGGGGTGTTGTAACAGAATTATCGTTTCATAACCATGGATATAAAAAGTGTTTCGTTTTATTGATAATATTAAACATCAACATTGTTTTAACACAGAACAAACAAGTATTATATCGTCTATCATAGTTATTATGTCACTAAGGCCTCGTCCAGATCCTATGTGACGCATGCATCCTAGAACGTCAATCAAGCAACAACACCTGAAACATATGTAAAAACAAAGTCAGCAAAGAAATGCTGGCAAGTACATAGGTTTTATAAGAGTAGCTTGTTTACATATATTGCAATACCCCGAAAACCTTGTATTTTTAAAAAGTGTATAATATTGCAACATGATTAACCAACTCAAAACAAGATGGATATAATTTATAAAGTTTCGTAGCCACGATTCTTAACCCAAAATCTTTTTGTTTTAGAAAATCATCTTGTAAAACATCTCGTATAAACTCGTTAATAAAACTCGTATATTATTTCGAAAACATCGTTGCGTGACATCGTTTCAATATCGTTTACCCAAGTGAACTAAATATCGCCACGGTATGTAATATGTTGAAAACACTTATATATAAGGAGTACCAGCGGCGTATCTACCATGTTTTCACCACATTACACCCGTCCCGTTATCTAAACACTAGCCCAGAAGCCAATCGTTTACCCAAATCGTTTAACATCGTTTCCAAATTGTTCCCAAATTGTTTACTCGTTTAGATCGTTTAAATCGTCCTCGTTTTAATTGTGAAAACTTATATATGGTCGTCTCGTTAATAACATTCAAACCTTTGTGACTCGTTCATCGTTCAACTCGTTCTTGCATTAACAAACCTCCAAAGGGTAAGTTAACAATCATCAGATTCAGTCGTTACCCACAACACCCACACATAACCATGGGTATAGTGTAATAACGGGATTTGTCATATCCTATGGTACCATAACCTAATACTGGTCGGCTTGATCAATGCTAATGAATGTCGTTCATTATGTAACTACAACCAACAAGTTTGTTCACATTATCGAAATCGTTAATAGTTTAGTATAAATCGTTCTATTCGTTTTTGAAATCATCGTTTAAACCTTGAAAACATTTGTACATATGAATCACCCCAAAACAATTGAAAGTTGTAAAATAGGGGAACTATGTACTCACATGTAGTGCAAGGTATCCTCAATCAATAGTACTTCAACAAACTCGAGTAAACCAAAGAAATCAAACAGCACCTAGTAGTCGAATAACTAGTCAAACAAAAGACGCCTAAATCGGAAGATCGGACAGAATGAGGTCTTGTAAACCAAATAAGTGTTGGACTCATGTGATATGGTTTAACAAGGCCTACATCCTAAATGAAACCTAGCCTAAGTGCTTTCGACCCATCGCGACCCATTAAGGTAGCTTACGCTACTTTAACGCGTCGTGCGCGCAAAGCGCATTTGAGACGTCTAACTAGTCCTATGATAAGTATTATATGCCTATACAAGTCTAATCATGTTGTAGAATCAGTTATGTGACAAAAGTTTAGGTTACATATGCTTAATTACCAATTATACATGAAAAAGGCATTCTGGTAATTTACCTATGGCATATAATCTACTTATCATACAACTCCCTAAACTAGGTGACCATAAGGTATAACCTCGAAAGGTTATTACCTATGCAACTATGGTCACTAACCATGTTTGGTCGGATCCTAATGATCGACCAAATGGGTCGTGTTCGAAAGTCTAAGCGGGTGTTTAGTCCGCTTGACTTACGACTCAACACAAGCACTAAACTAAAAAGTGACGAGCTAAGCATGTTAAAACATGCTTAACTAAGTTAGAAAACAAGTTTGGTATCAAAACAAACGGTTTTGATACCTAAGAGTAGTTTGGTTACAAAATACGCAAGAATACGCATTTTGGCCGAAACTACGACTCGTCACTGAGCCTAGATAACGTGGTAATCAGTAGGTATAGTCACTAGGGACTATAACCATCGTGATTACGCTCACGTTATGAAGTTCAAACGAACTTCGCGTTGACCATAAACTGGTCAATGCAGAAAGTCAAACGCAGTTTGACTTTAACGCTAAAACGAATGAAAAGAACGAAAGAACACTTACAGAAGGTCCCTGCAAGATTTGATTCTGATTTTTCTCTCAGGTAGGAAGCATATACTTCCACTTAGAGAGCATAAATCAGATTTCAAATTGTGGGTTTTGAAGTGAAATGGATGGGGTATATATAGGATTTCTAGAACCGTAAGATCGTTCCTCGAAAACTGAGCTTTGATCTGGACCTTACATGTGTGCCCATGGTTTTCTAAAACCATGGGAGCCCCTAATATGGACTATGTTCATTGAATACCAGCCCATGGTTTTGCAAAACCATGGGTGAAAACCATCACACTTCAAAATGGACTAGGTTCATTGAATCTGCCAGAAATTTCAAAAATGGTCCCTACACTTGTAAAACTTGATTTTTTTTGGCACTTTTAAGCCCCGTTAACCCCATTTCAAGGCTCTAAAATAAATTTAAAGTATAGGGAACATAAAATATGCTCAAAAACATCTCGGATGTCGGTTCGTTTGGTCGTATGGTTGCGTTATTCGCTTAATTACGACTGAAGTCGTAACGAACGCAAAAACGATCCAAATTAAGCGACGAATGGAATTTTATCATGCCAAACACTAAAATAAAATATTTTAATGCTTACATAAATTTTTTGGGATGTCCGGATGTATTCAGAACGTAAGTTATGCGCGAAAATGCAAACTTATGCACTTTTTGACGCTTTTAGTCCCTGAATGAGCATAAAGTTTATTTTAGCATACCGAACCCCTCAAAGCCTATTTCTAAGATATGTAAAGGTTATTTAGGGTATGTTTAACTTATGATCAAGTTCCGGAATGTTCGTTACTATACAAATCGGCATAGTTTCGTAGTTTGACACAAATAGTCCCTACGATCGAACAAAGTTGATTTCGACACACCAAACCATTCAAAACTTATTTCTAAGTTATGTGGAGGTTATTTAAGGTATGTTAAGCCTATGTCACTATTCCGGAGTGTTTTTCGCGTTATACTGACTGCGTTTAAGCACCAGTTTGCGTATAACCTTCCAGAAAGCGATTTAGAGCTTGAAATTGGAATCGAATCAAATTGTAAAATCACTAAACACAATTACACATATAATAACACCAAAGCACATTGTGTTATTAATAATCATCATTGTTTTACATCGTACATCGATTACAGAACACAGTTGTCACACCTATGAGGAGGATGATTATAGGGAAGACTATTGAACCATTTGTGGTGATCCGCACTCGGTACAATATTGTGACTTATTTCAACCATCCACTTCCTACACCTATTATGAGGAGCCAAGGTACAAGCCATCAACTTCATACACATCCTATGAAGACCAAAGGTATGAACCTTCTCCCTCATACTCATACTTTGAGGAACCAAGATATGAGCCACCACCTTCATATGCTTATTATGATGAACCATGGCGTGAACAACCCACCTCATATGAGTATTATGAAGAACAAAATTACGACCCTTATCCATCATATACTTACAATGAAGAACAATGGTGTGAACCATCTACTTCATATGAGTATTATGAGGAACAAAGGATCGAACATCCGGATTCAAGCTTTGAGAATCCCGATCCTTACTCTATAACCGAACTAACCGATAAGATAATAGAACACATTAAAACTATCGAACGTTGCATACTAGAATCTTGCGCAAGGGAAGAGGAGTCCTGCGCAAGAGAAGAGTTAAATAAAAAAGAGATAGTTGAAAATGTAAAAATGGAAGAACAAGTAAGTGAACAACCGACACATAAGTTAAACAACGAAAAGGGTGAGTCCGTTAACGTTAAAATTCAAGAAGAGTCTAATTTTGAAGAAATTAATCTCTTGTCACCTTCTTTCGAAAACCATTGTTTAGTACCCACTCATGATAAGTTTTTAAAAGAGTTAAACGCTAACACTAAAATTGATGAAACGGTATGCATTAAGTTAACAAATGATTAAACTTCGCTAATAAAAGAAGACCCATTTGAAATCAACATTACACCGGTTCCATGTTTTTTTCAAAACTCCTTTATTAGTAATGTTACAATTGATAAAGATCTTTGTGTTAATATAAAGCCAAACTACATTTTCGACAAATTAAGTATTAGTGATTTTTCTCCACTTCAAATACCCATTTTTCTATCCAATCGGAAAGTAATAAAATTAATCGGTATAGTTGAGGATGTCTTGGTTCAAACAAATCAAATGGTAATCCCAACCGACTTTGTCATCCTCAATGATGCTCCTCTAGTGTTGGGACGACCTTTTGTAAAAACCCATGAAGCTTTGAAAAACCGGAAGTACAACAATCTATCTATTCAATTAGGGGCATTTAAAAGGAGCATCGATCTTGAGCATTCAATGAAATATCCTTTCGGCAATAATGACCTCCTAATTGAAGATGAAGATGAACCACCCGATACAAGTGAAAAGATTGACCACTTTGTTGAAGAAGAGGTCGCCATAGAACAAACTTTTAAAGTTCTTGATCAAAATGAGCAATCAAATAAGGAGTCTCCTAAAGACCCACCTCTTGAGCTCAAAGAACTTCCGAAAGGTTTGGAATATGCTTTTCTAGACAAAGATGGTGAATCACATGTAATTATTTCGTCAAAATTAAGTAGTGTAGAAAAAGAAAAATTAATTAAACTTTTGAAAAAACACAAAAAATGCGATCGCTTGAAAGCTTGTAGATATTAAAGGAATAAGTCCTTGCATGTGCACGCACAAAATTTTAATGAATGATGACTATAAATCGGTAATACAACCACAACGTAGAGTAAATCCAAATGTTCAAGAAGTGATTAAAAACGAAGTCATCAAATTACTAGACGCCGGACTTATTTACCCTATCTCCGATAGTCCTTGGGTAAGTCCCGTCCAAGTAGTTCCAAAGAAAGGAGGTATGACGGTAATAACTAATGAAAAAAATGAATTAATACCAACGAGTACCGTCACAGGATGGAGGGTATGTATAGATTATAGGCGATTAAATGAAGCAACAAGGAAAGATCACTTTCCTTTACCCTTCATTGATCAAATGTTAGAAAGATTATCCGGTCATAAATTTTATTGTTTCTTGGATGGCTTTTCAGGTTACTTTCAAATCCCGATAGCACCCGAAGACCAAGAAAAGACAACATTTACATGTCCCTATGGAACTTTTGCTTATCGACGCATGCCATTTGGTCTATGCAATGCCCCCGCAACCTTCCAACATTACATGGTGGCCATCTTCCATGACATGATAGAAAAGATAATGGAAGTCTTCATGGATGACTTTTCTATCTTTGGAGATTCATACGACCAATGCCTTGATAACCTTGAACGAATGCTATCCCGATGTGAGGAAACTAACCTCATCCTTAATTGGGAAAAATGTCATTTCATAGTAATGGATGGAATAGTACTCGGTCATAAAAACTCGAGCGAAGGAATGGAGGTTGATCTAGCCAAAAAAGACACTATTTCTAGATTACCACCCCCATCCTCCGTTAGAGCTATCAGAAGTTTCTTAGGGCATGCCGGATTTTATAGGCGATTTATCAAAGAATTTTCTAAAATCTCAAGGCCTCTAACAAAATTACTTGAAAAAGATGCCCCTTTCATCTTTGACAAGGATTGCAATCAAGCATATCTAACACTAAAGGAAATGCTAGTTAATGCACCTATCATGATAGCGCCTGATTGGAAATTACCTTTCGAAATCATGTGTGATACAAGTGACTTTGCAGTTGGAGCTGTCTTGGGACAAAGAAAAGAAAAGCATTTTCACCCAATCTATTATGCTAGTAAAACACTTAACGATGCACAAGAAAATTACACAACAACAGAAAAAGAGTTACTAGCTGTGGTATTTACTTTTGATAAATTTCGTTCTTATCTTGTTCTTTCTAAAACAATAGTCTATACAGGTTATGCAGCCATTCGATATCTCTTCAAGAAACAGGATGCTAAACCCCGTTTGATTCGGTGGATTCTACTCCTCCAAGAATTTGATATTGAAATCAAAGACAAAAGAGGAGCAGAAAACACCGCAGCAGATCATCTTTCGCGTTTGGAAGACCCAGCTTTGGAGGCAACCAGGGATGAGCAAATCAACGAAAAATTTCCAACAGAGTCCCTGGAAATGGTGGAGTACCGAGAAGAACCATGGTACGCCGACTATGCTACCTACCTAGCTAGCGGTATAGTCGCCAAAGGATGGCCACATCATCAAAGAAAGAAATTCTTTGCTGATGTAAAGCATTATTTTTGGGAGGATCCTTATCTTTTCAAATTGTGTGCTGATCAACTCATCCGCCGATGCGTACATGGTAGCGAAGCAAGAAGAATTCTCCGCCATTGTCATGAAAGTCCATACGGAGGACCTCATGGTGCCGCTAGTACCGCACGAAAGGTATTTGATTCAGGGTTTTATTGGCCGACCATTTACAAAGACACCCAAAGTCTTGTCAAGACATGTGACGGTTTCCAACGATTAGGTAATACTTCTTCCAAAAACGAAATGCCACAAAATGGCATTCTTGTTTGTGAAATCTTTGATGTGTGGGGACTCGACTTTATGGGACCCTTCCCACCGTCAAAAGGAAACAAATATATACTTGTGGTGGTAGATTACTTGTCTAAATGGGCCGAGGCCGAGGCACTTCCAACAAATGATGGAAGAGTTGTGGTAAGATTTCTGAAAAAATTATTCTCTCATTTTGGAACACCTAAAGTATTAATAAGTGATAGAGGTACCCATTTTTGTAACCATCAACTTGAAAAGATTTTAACAAGATATGTGGTCTATCACAGGGTCTCAACAGCATATCACGCTCAAATAAACGGACAAGCCGAAGTGAATAATAGAGGTTTAAAACGAATACTCGAAAAAACTGTAGGGTTAAATAAAAAGGAATGGGCCGATAAATTAGATGATGCTTTATGGGCTTTTCGAACTGCTTATAAAACAACAATAGGTACAGCCCCATATAAGCTCGTCTATGGAAAAAGTTGTCATTTGCCAGTAGAAATTGCACACAAAGCCTACTGGGAAATTAAAAATGTAAACTTAGATTTAGAATTTGCCGGTAAAAATCGATTTTGTCAATTAAATGAATTAGACGAACTAAGGAATTATGCATACTCTAACTCCGAAATTTATAAGGAAAGAATGAAAATTTTGCATGACAAACACATTAAACCTAATGAATTTCGAGTAGGAGATCAAGTTCTATTGTTTAATTCACGACTTTGATTGTTTCCTGGTAAACTAAAGTCTAGGTGGTCAGGACCTTTTTCCATCACCCATACTTTCCCACACGGTGCAGTAGAAATTAAATCTCGGAATGGAATTCCATTCAAAGTCAATGGCCAACGGCTGAAGCTCGATCAAGGATTCATTGAGGATGAGGAGGAAGAAATCTTGCTTCAAACGGTCGAAGAATGAAAGCATCAACATCATACCTGGTAAGTTATGAACAAGCGGGTGGACATCTAAATCGGTAAGTCTTCTAACCGAGTTTTTGGGAAACAAGGGCACTCACACGAGCACTAAAAAAAATTGCCCGCCCACGGGGACGTGTCCGCGCAACTGTCGGGATAAAACCCCCTTTTCAAAATAGTTTCTTCATTCCACACGCCCCGTTTCCCTAAAACTCTCTGGTTCAGGCGATTTTTCTGCAAGATTTTGATGTCTCCTCTACTTCTAACAACATCAAGGTATGATTCTATCATTATTAGTAGTTAGATTAAGCATTTGCATGTAGTTTAACATCAAAAATTTGGGGAAAACTAGGGTTCTTGAACTTCATCCGGATCGAACCTCAAATTTTTGCTTAGATCTGTTAGCATTAGTTTAGATACATGTTATAGGAAGTAAATCAGCTTGCATTGTTCATAGATTTGCCTGATTTCTCACAAAAACCCCAAACCCTTGTTTTTTAACCGAAAAAGATAAAATTGAAGGGGTATACGGTTTGTTTTGGGAAAAACGGCACATGGGGTTTCATTTTCGGGGCAAACCGCCCCTATTGGACCAAAAATTTTCAGGTTTTCGGGACCGGGTCGAAAAATGGGATTTTTGGGAAACAGACGTCTAGACACGGGGTCGTGCTCGCTGAGCACGAGGGCGTGTCCAACCAATTTCAGACCAACTCAGGGCGTGTCCGCTGAACACGGTGCCGTGTTCAGCCGACTGTTTTCAGTTTTCTCCGAAAATTTCACTGTTTCGTGCTAATTGTTTGGTGTTTTCTTTCAGATGGCCAAGAAATTCACTCGGTTCAATGCAAATGAGTTGGATGCTAAAGCAAGGTACGACGTGCTTCGAACCAGGCCGGAGGAATACCCACGACAAGTATGCATGGATCTTCTAGGAGCAGTGAACCAGCTTGACCGGTTTAACAACCTAGTCACCAGCCCACTAAGAGCCGCCCTGACCACTCGATTGCGCTCAGTCCATGAATATAATTTGGAATTCTACAGCACATTCGCGTTCAAATCAAGAGCCGACCCATTTGATAATGATAGGGTAGAATTCCGGTGTGGAGGGACTGTATACTCACTCTCGATGGCACAGTTTGGGTCAATAGTTGGGTTGTATGCGGAGGAAGATGCGGGGAATGAAGAAAACACCGGAGGACTACGTGAAATACAAGAGAATCAACACCAGGCTGCTTGGGCACAAATAGGAGAAGGCATCTACAACCCAAGCAGCACTAAGAGCACTAAGAGCACTAAGTTGAGGGACCTTCTTTACCGTTACATCCATAGGGTTCTCACTTACTCTCTTAGCCAAAGGCACGATAGTAGTGGCGTTGTAGGGTTAAGAGATCTGGTGGTCCTTCATTGCATTCATACCCGCACCCACCTTGACGTTCCGTACCTCCTGCTCCGAAACATGCATTGGAACCAGCTTGCTACTCCACCGACCCCTATCTTCTTTGGGGGGTGGATATATCGTCTCTTCAAACATTTTGTGAACATGCCGAGGTCTTTCCAGAAGATCCCATGGTCGGGAAGAGTGGACATGACCATCTGCCGCTCCATGAACCTGGTTTATGAAGCAGAAGATGGGACGGTTAGCTTCCAAAGAGTACATGGGCATGCATGGAACCCATAAGAGGCACTCGTCTTACATGCTCCATAATTCCAACCTCCTCCCCAATACCACTACCAGCCCCATGGTGATCCGGGCCAATCCTCCTCTCAAGGAGGCGGTTTTCCTAACTTCCGAAGTTTACATGATTTATTGTAGAAAAACCTCATGTGCACTCGGAACACCTACAACATGGCCAGCAACACGTACACCCGAGTCGGAGCAATTGAGAGAAACATCTCCGACATACAGGATGACATCAGGAACATCCGGGAGTACATGGCAGGGCACGAAGGAGGAGATGATGATGAAGACGAGGATATGGACTAGGCGGAAGGAGCAGACGTAGGAGCAGCTGGTTGGAGGTCCCACAGGTTAACCCCTTATCCCATGAACAATTTTCGGCCTGTGTGCCGTGTGTTGAACAATTTACTTTCCTCTAACACTTTTTACTTTTTCTGCATTTTCTTTATTTTAACTTTGTGGTGTGGATGTTTGAACTATGGTAATTTAGGATGCTTGTTATGGTTTGGTGTAGTGTTTATTGATAAAACAGGTACATACGAGGCTTAAAGTACTAAACATTAGTGCTACTAAAGCCGGGACAGCAAAACCGAAGCAAGAAACCTGTTTTACACCTTTGAAGATTGTCTACATGGGGTCGTGTCCAGCCGACACGCCCTCGTGCCCATTGCCCCAGACCTGCTGTTTGTAAAAATTCTGAAGATTTTTGCCAGACATGGGGTCGTGCTCAGCCGACACGCCCCCGTGTCCACCTTCTGTAAATGATGGAGGCATTAGGACTAACCCTTTTTATTTCTACACCATTATTTTTCTTTTTTTTTTACCACCTACCCAAAATCCCCCTAGTCAACCCCTTTGAGCCTAAACCTTTTCATTTCTTAACCCAAAAAAAAAACACCCTTTTACCCACCAAAACCCTTTTTCATTTTAAACCCTTTATTTTAGTAACAAAGCTCGGTTTTTCTTATTACTTCCTTAAAAAATTGATGATGAAGCCAAAAAGAGATAAACAAACAAGTTTATCAAAAATAACTTTATTTGAAGAATTGCTTCATCAAAATAAAAAGTTACAAAAATAAAAAGTCTTACGAAAACCGACGCTTTTTACTCCTTTCGCCCTTTTCTACTAACCACTAACCCAACCACCCTTCCCCCAAAAGTCCTCTTGATATTTACAAAGGTGTATAGTTAAAAAGGAGGAGGATTGATTGCTTGGCAAGCTTATGGTAGGAGTAAGTTCCATGCCGCTCTCGAGTGTTTCACTAAAATACATCTTCGGCCGAGTGTTAAGTGATCCCCCGTGAAGTATGTGAACTTGTATATAAATGGAATTTTAAAAAGGCATGTTATGCTCTAATAAGTAATTTATCTTATGAATTGTTTTAAATAAATCATGACGAATAGGATTGTAAATAATTAAAAATAAAACTTAATAAAGAATCTTGGAAATCCTGACACTCTATGACAAGCCCAAAAAAACTTATCTTCTACCCATTCCATTTGGGAGTGTAAACCACATTATAAAGAGTTTTGCTTGAGGACAAGCAAAGATTCAAGCATGGGGGGTATTTGATGTGCGCAAAATGCAACATATAAATTACATCAATTGGGGCATAAAACTAACCCTTTTTTGTACTAATGTTGGAAAAAAATGTGTTTTTGTCTTCCTTTTGTATTTTCAGGATTAAATGAGCTCAAATGAACAAAAGAAGCAAAAAGGCAGCTAAATCTAACAGAAATACAAGAAAACGAATAAACGTGGCATGCCCGCCCCCTCGACAGCATCCTCCCAAGCAAAAACAAGAGAACGGAAGGCTGAACACGCCCCGTGCTCAATGAGCACGGGGGCGTGCCTAAGTGTCTGTAGAAAAGACAAAGTTGTAGAAGCTTCTATCAGCCACCACGGGGGCGTGTCCAATGGACACGCGGCCGTGGTCAACTTTAAGATTCGCAGAATCTAGGAAAATCTTGATAGTACAGATACGCTTCTGCACACGGGGTCGTGCCCAGCGGACATGGGGGCGTGGTCAACTAATGCAGACAAACTGCATTTAATTAAGAAAGAGAAGATGGGTGGACACAGGGTCGTGCCCAATGGAGACGGGGCCGTGTCCGGGCTTCTGTGCAGGCTATAAATAGGGTTGCTTGGCTCATTTGCAAACCATCCCTTGGCAAACCACCTCTCTCACACTTCACCCACCCACCACCACCATCACAACCCACATCCACCACCATCATCCATCATCCATCATAGAGTGTGTGAGTAGTCTCGGGATCCAAGATTGATCGTAAGAGTTCTTGACAATCAAAGGTCATGTTTGCCTAAGTCTCTTACATCACTTGGTGAAGACAAGTGTCTAGTGTAATACTTTTTATTTTTAATCTTTTCACACTTTTTATTTGGTTATGTATTAATGACTTTAATAACTAGTTTCTTATGTTGAAGGTGAATCTTCCTTATCATTTGTCCGTGGTGTCTTGGCATTATTTTACTGTCTATATAAAATAAAAGATTTTCACCATTCATATCTCCACGGTCTATATGGAGATATGTTGGCTACCTGGTCGGGGGTTAAGGGAATGGTTTGGTAAGAGTCTTGCCCTGTTCAGTGTATAGATCCTACAAGGACCTGGGTCAACCTTAGTAGGACCTCCTTCAATACCCACTGGTATTGGATGGCGGGGGTCCGAACTCCTTGATCCCCTTATATGTAAGCTACTATTAAAACATTAACCCGGCTACTTAGGACTGTATCCCTGCTGACTCAGACTACTTAGCCGCTTCAAAAGAGGGGCCTACCACATTACGCATTAATAACTTAATTAATTATCTTTCAATAATCCAACCCTTTAGGATTGTATCCTTGCTGACTCAAACTACTAGGTTGAGGGTAACGTCACCTTCAAAAAAGGGGCCTACTACTATAACTAAGATAATCTATTAAAAAGTGCAAAAGTGCGGAAATAATCAAATGTTACACTAAACACGAGTCAGATCCAAGTGATTCATCTTGTCTATCTGTTTTTACTTTTATTTTTATTTTTCAGCATTTTTAGTTTTTATTTTCTAGTTTAAAACCTTTTTCTAAACTTTTGATTTGATTAGACGTTGAGGATAAACCGATATTAAAAGCTCTTGTGTCCTTGGACGACCTCGGTATCTTGCCAACACTATACTACGCTCACGATGGGTGCACTTGCCCATATGTGTGTTTGGTGTTAGTAAAATATCGTGTTTTATAAATTTAAAACTTGACTAACGTGTAAGAAGGGCTAAAAATTTACATAAAAAACTATAACACCACACGCGCATCAGGACCCGTCCTTTTTCTTTACAAACAAAACTGGGGCTCCCCAAGGCGAAGAACTGGGTCAGATAAAACCCCTGTCCAATAAATCTTGCAGTTGATTAGACAACTCCTGCAACTCTCCAGGTGCTAAACGATAAGGAGCACGAGCAATTGGAGCCGCTCCTGGTGCAAGATCAATCTGAAATTCCACTTGACGGTGAGGAGGTAAACCAGGTAGTTCCTCAGGAAATACAACAGGGAATTCACGAACAGCTGGCAGGTCTTCGATCTTTCTTTCTTCAGACGGAGTATCATTAACAAGTGCTAGAATAGCAGGATACCCCTTTCGTAGGAATTTCTGCGCTTGCATAGCTGAGATGATACCAACCATCGCACCACTGCGGTGCCCTTGAACCGATAGAAATTCTCCACTGGGGAGAGGAATACGCACGATCTTCTCCTTGCATAGAATCTCAGCCTGATGCTTAGACAACCAATTCATACCAACCACTACATCAAAACTACCGAGGGTAACAGGAAGGAGGTCAATATCAAACACTTGACCCACAAGATCTAATTTACACCCAAAAAGGACATGTGAAGCTTCAATCATTTTACCATCGGCTAATTCTACAACGTACTTAGTTTCTGGAAACGTTGGAGCTAACCCTAATCATTGACTGAATTCTAGGGACACGTAACTCCAATCGGCACAGGAATCAAATAACACAGAAGCAAAGAGATTGTTCATAGAAAATGTACCAGTCACAACATTGCCGTCATTCCTAGCATCACCAGCACCAATTGTAAATACCCTTCCACGAGCTCCATTGCCCCCATTGTTGCCATTATTGTTGTTCCCAACATTGTTGTTGTTGTTCTGACGGTTGTTGTTATCGTTGGCATTCTGATTCAGCTGAGGGCAATCCCGTTTAATATGACCCTCATCCCCACACTGGTAACACCCCTTCTTAAAGCCTTGGTTCTGATGGGGCTACTGCCTTTGCTGTTGTTGATGTTGCTGGTTCTGTTGTTGGTTTTGCTGCTGCTGCTTCGGGTACAGAGCTCTACAGTCTTTCGCCATATGACCCACTTTATCACACCGGTGGCAAGCTCGGACACACGGCCCATGATGATGATACCCACACTTGTTGCATTTTGGCTTTCTACCAACATAGGAGCCTTGACTCTGATTGCTGCCCTGGCCTTGGTTATCTGAGGACGACTGACTGAAACTACGGTTATTGCTGTTGTCAGGCCTTTTCTGAGATTGACTGGCACTGGCTACTTTGTCAGCATCATTCCATTTACGCTTGTTATCGCTAACAGGTGCGGTAGCCGTAGCAGCAGGGGTAGTAGCAGAAACATGAGGCGGTAGCGATCCACGCTCGACCTCCTGATCAGTAATCTTGTGTGCTAACCGGATGATCTGAGGCAAATTGTTAAGGTTTGCAGCAGTGACCAAGCTCTTTACTGCTGGTGCCAGGCCCTTGATATACAACTCAATTCGTCGAGGTGGGGGTCGAGATAGGTTAGGGAACATGTTTGCTAGCTCATGTGACCTCTTTGTGAACGTTTCAATTTCAGACCCCTCCATCTTCTGATTGTAGTACTCGTTCTCAAGTTTCTGAATCTCATTACGAGGACAATACTCCTCCCGCATCAACTCCTTGAAGTCATCCCAAGTGGTAGCATTTGCCATTTCGATACCCAACATCTGCACTTGGGCATTCCACCATGTCAGGCCACCATCCTCCAATGTGCCAGTAGCATACTTCACCCGATCTCCCACGGGACAGTTACACATAGCGAAAACTGACTCAGCTTTCTCGAACCATCGAAGTAGCCCCTTCAGTCCCACTGAAGGTCTGTGGCTTACAATCCATAAATGTCTTAAACGTGCAAGCAGGTGGATTGTTCTGATTCTGATTCGCTTGCTGACCTAATAAACGAAAATGAAAGATACAGCACACGGGTAAGATTTGTGTACACGACATAAGAATAAAGAAGTTTTGGCACATATCGTACCAGCTTGATAGGCTGCCAATGCCTCAGCCACACGTGTGTTGATCAAGTATGTCAACTCGGCCGGAGTCATCGCAATGTGACCACGTCCATTACCTCGTCCGCTCATGATTCTATATATGAGAAAAGGGAAAAGTTAAGGGTCGAGATAAGGTAGGAATCAAAGCTCACAAAGACTTCTACAGACTACAAAGTTTATATCAAACAACAGAGCGGAACCCCTTTCACACTCGTTAAGGCTCATTGGGACTCACATGCACCCCACGTTATTATTATGTGTGCACCCATAATAACAATGCAATTTGCATGTTTATCTCAGATCCCCCTAACTTATGCTAAAAGGTTCCTCAAATCCGAGTAGCAAGACACAAGACACCACAAAACGTAAACCACGAAAGTCTAGCGAGATATCACACTGTGACTCTACAAATCACATAACCTAGGCAAGTACGCATGAGTTCAGTTTGTAGTGCTAAGTGTGCAATCACATACAACATCATACAATAGTGTACTCTAGATATGCTTTGCAATAAGTAAACGAAAGACAAACCTTGCAATCTGGAGCTGAGTGTCATGGTCGATTTCGAAGCTGTTCGGTTATAGTCTGGTTTTATAAAAACGTTTTAAAACCTAGTTGTCACACCCCGACCACGTATAACATACAAAACGTGGCGGAAAACGTCGGGGAGTGTTGTAACAAAATTAATTGTTTCATAACCATGGCATACAAAGTTGTATTTTATTTATCAACATAAGAGTTACATTGTTTTAAACAGGAATCAAAGAGTTCATAACATAATTAAACTAGTCTATCTTCATTTTTAGTCTCTAAGGCACAGGTCCGCCCTAGTGTCACGATCATCATCCTACACAAAAGCTCCTGAAAACACATGTGAAAATAGGTACGTCAGCATAAAAATGCCTGTGAGATACATAGGATTTGTGAAAAGAGGATTCATGACTTATAAGTTTAGAAAAAGTTGTTTAACAAAAGTCAGTCATGAACCTTGTAAATTGTTTTGTTTTGTAAATCATTCAAAAAGCGATGATATGTATAAATAAGAGAATAATGTAAGGTTAAATGAATAACCAAGAAAAATGAGTTTGTATAAGATAAATTGTTTTGTAAATCAATGTCTTGTGAAAATAAGTTGTTTATGTAAAACGTAATATGTCAAATATTGAAATGATTTAAGTAACGCTACGACATGTAATATCATACAAACACTTGTTTATAGGAAGTACCAGCGGCGTATCCACCATGCTTGTATCATATTACACACGCCTCGTTACTCAAATCACTTACTCAAACCAACCACCAATGTAAATTGCTTATATATAAATGAATTGTCATGTGTTAATGTGTAAACCATATCGAAATGTCTATGTCCAATGCAAACCGCTAAATGTGTATATCAATGTCAAAACGTTTATGTTTAATGTAGATCATGTAATGTGTACCCAAAAATATCATGTATGGTAAGTGAAATATATCAACTAAACCATCTGTAAAATGCACAAAAACAAGGTATTGAAGTAAAACATGGTTTAAATCAAATTTATGTTTTGTGGAACCAATGCATGCTATACTGATACAAACATTTATGCGGTATTGTGAAAATGCATACATCCAAGCCTTAAGACTGTGGCGATAAACCCTTAAACAAATTAAAGGTTTATCTAAGTTATGTTTATCGAATTCGGTCATTCCTTCCACCCAAACAAACCTAGGGTTCAGGAACGGGAGTTGTCAATTCCTATGGTACCACTACCTACTAACGAACGGCGTGATCAATGTTAATGAATGTATATTGTTCCATGTTAAACAACCCAAATGTCATACCAAAATGTAAGCATGTGATGAAAACAGCTGTACTAAGTATGCACACAATGGGCATACATAGCATGAAATGTAATGTGAAACAATGTAGTAAGTATGCACACAATGGACATACATAGCATGAAATGTAATGTGGAACAATGTACTAAGTATACACACAATGGACATACATAGCATGAAATGTAATGTAAAACAATGTACTAAGTATGCACACAATGGACATACATAGCATGAATTGTAATGTAAAACAATGTACTAAATATGCACACATTGGGCATACATAGCATGAACACAATGAAATCATGTACTATAAGTGTACTATTGAACATAACAAGCATATGATATGAAAACATGGAAAAGCATGAAAGTAACAAGTAGGCACATGTGTTTCACCCCAAAATGTTTGGAAAACAGTAAAAGAGGGGTCTATGAACTCACTTGAGATTCCTCAGAAGTCCTAAGATAACCACCAAGCAATGCTAGAGATCACGGAATCAAATGGCACCTAATATAGGTAACTATGTTAATAAACCGGACCTATATCGGAGGATCGGATAGAATGAGGGCTCGTAAACCAAATGAGTATGGGAACTCATGTAGTATGGTTTAACAAAGCCTACATACTAAATGAAACCTAACCTAAGTGCTTACGACCCATTACGACCCGTTTAGGTAGCTTATGCTACTTTAACGTGTCGTTTGCGTGAAACGCGTTCGGACCGCTTAACTAGTCCTATGACAAGTAACATATGCCTTAACATGTCTAATATTGTTGTCAAATCAGTTTAGATGTCAAAAGTTATGTTACATATGTTTAAAATGAATTTTGGCATCAAAGGGGTATTTTGGTAATTTACCTAAGGCATATAAACTACCTATCATACAACTACTTAAACGAAGCGACCATAAGGTATAACCTCGGAAGGTTATTCCCTGTATACTATGGTCACCAAATGTGTTTGGTCAGATCCTAATGATCGACCAAATGGGTCGGGTTCGAAGGTATAAGCGATTTATTAGATCGCTTACCCTTACGACCCTAGACAACGTGGTAATCAATAGGCATAGTCACAAGGGACTATAACCATCGTGATTACGCTCACGTTGCGAAGTTCAAACGAACTTCGCATTGACCATAAACTGGTCAATGCAGAAAGTCAAACAAAGTTTGACTTTCGGACTCAAAAAGCAATAAAAGAACGAAGGAACACTTACAAAGGGTCCCCGAATGCTAATCTTGATTCAAGTAGCTCAGGTATGAAACAAAGGTTTCAACTTAGAGCTTCTCAAATCAGATTCTTGTGAGGAATGGGTGAAGTTGAGGTGGGTATTTATAGATTTCGGTTCACCGTTAGGATCGTTTCTTGGAGAAGAGGGAATGATCACATCCCTACACTTGTTGGAATGTTGTGGTAGCTCATTTTGCTTCCACCACAAGAGTTTGACATGTGGCATTAGCCCTTGGAGGGTTTAAGGGCTGTTAACATGTGTTTAAATGGATTTTTCTGATCAGAAGAGGCCTAGCGTGACGCCAAGGGGGCTAGGTGTCACGCTAAGGTCCTCCTGATCAGCAAACACTTTCCAATGTTCCCCTTTCAGTCCACGTTGCGTATTAAGGCCATTTCCGACATGTTTAAGGCTCGTTAAATCATTTTCACGGCCCCAAAAGGATGCCTAAACATTGTGGGCATGAAACATGCTCAAAAATATGCCGGATGTCAGTTCGTTTGGTCGTACGTTCGCGATGTTCGCTTAATTACGACGGAATGCGCATAAGCGTGAAAAACGATCTAAATTGCGTGACGAATGGATTTTTCTTATGCCAAACACTAAAATAAAATATTTTAGTGCTTACATAAATTTTTGGATGTCCGGAGGTATTCAGAACGTAAGTTATGCGCGAAAATGCAAACTTGTGCACTTTTTGACGCTTTTAGTCCCTGAATGACCCAAAAGTTTATTTTAGCACACCGAACCCCTCAAATCCTATTTCTAAGCTATATAAAGGATATTTAAGGTTTTTTTTAACTTATGGTCATGTTCCGGAATGTTCGTTACAGTTCAAATTGGCATACTTTCGCAGTTTGTCAAGTTTAGTCCCTGTAAGCGAATTAACTTGTTTTTGCCACACCAAAGCCTTCAAAAATTATTTCTAAGTTATGTAAAGGTTATTTAAGGTATGTTAAGTATATGTTGATGTTCCAGAGTATTTTTTGCATTAAACTGATTGCGTTTACGCACCAGTTTGCGTATAACTCCCCAGAAAGCAATATAGAGTTTGAAATTGAACAAAAGTTAAAACATGAAAAATGTAAACCATGACCAAACAAACATTGGGATCAAATAACATTGTTTTATTGATAACTGAACTATTCACAATGATTACAAGCACATATTTTACACTAGTTCACTATAACCAGTGGCCCTGATACCAAATTGTCACACCCCCAAAAAACCACTTGTTGAAACACCGTAGGACGTGTGACGTACCTGGATCCAAGCCACCAATCACATTGGACTAATAATAAATATTTAAATAAAACACTCGATTCATTTCATAACATAATTCCCAATCATAAGTTAAAACCAAAGTAAACGTTCAGTGGAAGCATAAAGTAAATTATTTATCAATTGTTTCAAAACAAGTGTTCGAAACCAACAAAACAAGTATCCAAGAGTCTCGACCCATGACCACTCCAGGACTCCTAGATAGCAAGTCCATAACCAAGAATCTAATGACCTACAAGCATGCAGACAAGTGTGTCATACGACGCTTGTGAGTTCAAAGTTTGTTAACATGTTTTAGTTACCAGATATAAGTATAAAACAATTCAATGATTGATGTTGTTAATAACTCGATTACCGCAGATGGATCCAGATTATTTGCCTTATTCCCCAAAGCCTCTATCAAAGCAATGGTCAAGATTGGGGTCATTAGTTCACTCCCGACCTCCTCGGTGCGGTGTGAGGGTGCCAAACCTAAATAGCGCTATTAACTAATACCCCATTGCTTCCTCAGCAACAATCGGTAGAAGGGACTTAAGTGATAGATATGAGTGTATTAACCAACATCCCAATAACCCAACATTCCTCCCTGGAACGTTTACCAGATGTCCCTCCCTGGGACGCATGCTTGGAAAAAGAGCGGTGAACTCACCTCGGTTTGCTCGGTTTGTTAAGTTACTCGTTTCCAAGTTAATCAACCAACCCTACCGTGGTTACCAATGAATATCAGTTTCACGATTAAACAAGTCATTATCTTTACACAGATTGCATTTATCACAAGATCGTAGTATATCAGGTAGCCAATACACCTTTCTAATGCCAGTTCAAATCTCATGTAATTGTCACATGTAACACATAACATAACAGGTGAGTTTGTTACACCAACTAATCGAACCAAGTTTCTTATTATCATTGACTAGTAACATGGATAGTGTACACACACAAGTATCTATCATTATTAACATCACAGGCACCTACTGTTCAATTCAGTGACTTACACGGCGAAACACCCCTTGTGATGAAAGGTCATCTTTCGTCGGGATGCTTGTCGACGAAGGACCCTATGTTTTGTCGGAATGCTTGTTGACGAAGGACCCTATGTTTCGTCGATATGTGATGTGACAAAAAACTATATGTTTCGTCGAGCAAACAGTTACAGATCCAATGGTTACAATTTGACATGTTCTAGAACCCTAATCATCACCAATAGTTACATCATGATCATCGATCAATCACCCAGTTTCCAATTATCAACAACACGCAACAAGGGCCTTAACAATTCGCATACTCATATGATCATTATTATCATAACAGTCGTTCAATTAACACCTACTTATCATTCTAACCAAACAGTAATCATGAGGATATACAAGAACCTTCAAGACTCCATCAAACTATCCTAACTACGAATACGGTTAATGAACGATGAACATTACGCACACAAGATCCAACGTATTCACACATAATCATTACAACACAAATCCACGTATCAGATATAGATCCAAAGAATAAAACAAAACAAAACAAAACACTAACCTTGATACAAGATAAAACAACACTAGTTAAGGTAATTAGACTAAGAAGATGATGCTTCGAGAGGGTTTGCTGCCGTCGTTAGGTTTAGAGAGAGCTAGGGTTTGATAACAATCGACTTACGTATAACTGTGTGAATACAAAACGTATAACTAAGTCATTGTTGAGTCTCCTCTGGGCCGAAGGCCCATACGACGAAATACTCTCCCGGCGAATTAAGGTGATGGCGAAACACCCATGTTTCGTCGAGTACGGTTTGTGGCGAAACACTAATGTTTCGTTGTGTATGGTTTTAGTTTGTAAATAGTTTAATTAGTTCATTCACAATAACATACAATTCATTAATCACATTCATCAATCATCACAACTCTAGTCTTTCAAAC
Source organism: Helianthus tuberosus (assembly GCA_030545235.1). Classification (NCBI taxonomy): domain Eukaryota; kingdom Viridiplantae; phylum Streptophyta; class Magnoliopsida; order Asterales; family Asteraceae; genus Helianthus; species Helianthus tuberosus. Next base: position 111,930,525 of record CM060394.1, on the reverse strand, counting down.
AATAACACATCACATAACATAACATAATTTATCAAAACAGAATTGTCACACAAGAGATACGTAAATGAAGGAACTTGAAATCTCGGGTTATCACATTATACCATTTGATCATAATCAGTTTTCGGGTTTTATGCAAGTTCATGTACTATGCCTAAATATAGACCAAAATGCCCTTTTGAGCATAAAATGGTTTTAGACCATAACGAACTTATAATTTGGAATACCTACTGATGTGGTAACATATTAAACATATTATGGCATAATGAACTTGACATTGACGCATTCGATCACTCTATGCCGCCTATGCACGTACGGTTGACTTATATAGCTTAGTTTATAAAATTTAACCGAATTGGGTTAAATTCTTTCAAGTTCACTTCTAATCAAAATATATATTATTGTTTGACCCATATTAATCAAGTTGTAGTACTTGTGAGGGTACAAACCACATTCTATCCGGTCTCCGCTTAATCTAGCAAACAGTACTGTTTTTATATTAGTTAACCGGTCCAAGTCATATGACTTGGATATGACCCGTTAACATTCTAATGGATCATTATTCCATTCATTCAAGACTAAGGGTGTCAAGTAAATTGCAACCTTGTTTGTTGTTTTGTTTAAATGGTTGTGCTTATATATATCTTTGGATTGTAAAGATAGCTCAGGTAAATACTCTTAACCTATTTTCCCTATACAAGCTTGGGATACGGTAAATTATTACCAATTGGTCGGGTATGGGATCAATGACTAATGTGTCTAAAATCCGAATAACCCGTTTTAATTCATTATGCTTGATAACTTAAACATTAGGGGTTAATGCGACTGTGTCTTGGATATCCTCAGCTCATTTAATTGCAAATGGCCACGACCTAAGCATGGGGTGTAGGCATACACCTGACAGATGCTAATGCTATGATAAAATATTTTTCTTATCCAATATGGTGTCACACCACAACCAATGGCGGAATCATCAGAGTGGGACGAAATAGATTGCAAGAGACTTCATAACACTATTGGTGACAATATTTAATTCAACCCATTTTCATTTCATGAAATCAAATTGTTAACATTACATAGAAATTTCAAATAACAACATGTTCATAACATAACAAAATTTGATACAACATTTTAAACCTAAGACGTCTAATTGTGTATCTAGGCATCGTCGCTACTTTGTTTCATAGCATCATCATCCTTAACCTGTAACATGTTTAAAATAAAGTTCAATGCAAAAGCAAAGGCGAGTACACAAGGTTTGAATAAATATAGCATAAGTATAAAAGCATTTTCTCGAATCTACATAGCAATTTGTAAACAGGGTAACTAGCATGCATAGCAATATCAAACCCAAGTGTCCACTAGTATTTAGCATCCCTTGCCACAAAAGTAACGAGACCGTTTTAGAATAAAGAATTAACAAGACCCAGACGGGTGGTGTGCTACTCCTATAGTGCTATATATGTTAAGTTGAGGGCTTAGCAAAGTTAATGACATAAAGCATGTATAATCTAGCATGAACCTAAGTAAACAAGTAGCATGTATAACGGATTGAGATCATAAAGTATGTTTTAAGTGTGTGAATGTGAAGTTTGTATAATAACATGTTACAACCCAAAGTGTTTTTAATGGTAAATGTGTCAAGTGTACTCACGGATTTGCAAGCTTCCACTTGATAAATCCGCGAGAGGTTTTGGTTGATTAGGATGGAACACCGAGTCCTTCTACACGAAGAAACAAGGCGTATGAGTCTTGGAGTATAACGGTGGAGTAAAGATTCGGAATTTAAAAAAGTATGAATATAAACATAAGAAAGTAATCATCTTTAACACATAATACTTGTTTGACACTATGAAACCTCAAGGGTTAAAATGTTTTCATGGGTAGAATACCCATTAGAATCATAACAAGTTATTAGATCTTAGATGATGTAATCTAGTACTGTAACATCTGTGCTTGTAATCATTATGAACAGCACCATTATCAATAAAACAATGTCATTTGATCCCAATGTTTGTTTGGTTATGTTTTACATTTTTCATGTTTTGACTTTTATTCAATTTCAAACTCTATATCACTTTCTAGAGAGTTATACGCAAACTGGTGCGTAAACATAGCCAGTTTAATGCGACAAATACTCCGGAACATCAACATATACTTAACATACCTTAAATAACCCTTACATAACTTAGAAATAAGTTTTGAAGGCTTTGGTATGGCAAAAACAAGTTAATTCGCTTACAGGGACTAAACTTGACAAACTGCGAAAGTATGCCAATTTGAACTGTAACGAACATTCCGGAACATGACCATAAGTTAAACATACCATAAATATCCTTTACATAGCTTAGAAATAGGCTTTGAGGGGTTCGGTATGCTAAAATAAACTTTTGGGGGTCATTCGGGGACTAAAAGCGTCAAAAAGTGCACAAGTTTGCATTTTCGCGCATAACTTACGTTCTGAATACATCCGGACATCCAAAAATTTATGTAAGCACTAAAATATTTTATTTTAGTGTTTGGAATAAGAAAAATCCATTCGTCACGCCATTTGGATCATTTTTCGCGCTTATGCGCATTCAGTCGTAATTAACCGAACAACGTAACCGTACGGCTAAACGAACCGACACCCGAGATATTTTTGAACACATTTTAAGTTCCCTATACTTTAAATTCATTTTAGAGCTTTGAAATGGGGTTAACGGGGCTTAAACGTGTCAAAAAAACGCATCGAAAACCAAGTTTTGAGGTTGCAGGGACTGAAACTGTAAATCTGCCAAACTAGGTCCGTAAGTAGGGGCCAGATGCAGCAAAATGTTTTTTTTTTCAGCTGTTAACAGCCCTTAACACTCTCCAAAGGCCAAGTGCCAAGTGTCAAACTCTTATGGTGGATGGCAAATGAGTTACCACAACTTTCCAACAAGTGTACGGCTTAGATCGTGCCCCCTTTTCCAAGAAATGATCCTAACGGTGAACCAAAAACTATAAATACCCACCTCCACCCTTCACTTTTCCTCACAAGAATCTGATCTAATGTGCTCTAAGTTGAAACCTTTGTTTCATACCTGAGCTATTTTGATCTAGATTAGCATTCGGGGACCCTTCGTAAGTGTTCCATAGTTCTTTTATTTCTTTTCGAGTCCGAAAGTCAAACTTTGTTTGACTTTCTGCATTGACCAGTTTATGGTCAATGCGAAGTTCGTTTGAACTTCGCAACATGATTGTAATCACGATGGTTATAGTCCCTTGTGACTGTGCCTACTGATTACCACGTTGTCTAGGGTCGTAAGGGTAAGCGATCTGATAAATCGCTTATACCTTCGAACCCAACCCATTTGGTCGATCATTAGGATCCGACCAAACACATTAGGTGACCATAGTATATAGGGAATAACCTTCCGAGGTTATACCTTATGGTCGCTTCGTTTAGGTAGTTGTATGATAGGTAGTTTATATGCCTTAGGTAAATTACCAAAATGCCCTTTTGACGCCAAAATTCATTTTAAGCATATGTAACAAAAATTTTGGTATCTAAACTGTTTTGGTAACAATATTAGATATGTTAAGGCATATTTTACTTGTCATAGGACTAGTTAGGCGGTCCGAACGCGTTAAAGTAGCATAAGCTACCTAAACGGGTCGTAATGGGTCGTAAGCACTTATGTTAGGTTTCATTTAGTATGTAGGCTTTGTTAAACCATATTTCACGAGTCTCCATACTCGTTTGGTTTACGAACCCGCATTATATCCGATCTTCCGATTTAGGTCCGGTATATTAACATAGTTACCTATATTAGGTGCCGTTTGATTCCGTGATCTCTGGCATTGCTTGGTGGTTATCTTAGGACTTCTGAGCAATCTCAAGTGAGTACATAGACCCCTCTTTTACTGTTTTCAAACTGTTTTGGGGTGAAACACATGTGCCTACTTGTTACTTTCATGCTTTCCATGTTTTCACATCATATACCTGCTATGTTCGTTAGTACATTATAGTACATGTTTTACATTACATTTCATGCTATGTATGCCCATTGTGTGCGTACTTAGTACATTGTTTTACATTACAATTCATGCTATGTATGTCCATTGTGTGCATACTTAGTACATTTGTTTCACGTCACATGCTATGTATGTCCATTTGTTACATACTTAGTACAGTTGTTTTCATCACATGTTTACATTTTGGTATGACATTTGGGTTATTTACAATGGAACAATACATTCATTAACATTAGCTACGCCGTTCGTTAGTAGGTAGTGGTACCATAGGAATTGACAACTCCCGTTCCTGAAATCCTAGGTTTGTTTGGATTGGAAGGAATGACCGAATTCGATATACATAACTTAGATAAACCTTTAATTTGTTTAAGGGTTTATCGCCACAGTCTCAAGGCTTGGATGTATGCATTTTCACAATACTGCATAGATGTTTATATCAGTATAGCATGCATTTGTTCCACAAAAACATAACTCTGATTTAAACCATGTTTTACTTCAATACCTTGTTTTTGTGCATTTTACATATGGTTTAGTTGATATAATTCACATACCATACATGACATTTTTGGATACACATTACATGATTTACATTAGAAATAAACATTTTGACATTGATATACACAATTCATGATTTACATTAAACACAGACATTTGATATGGTTTACACAATAACATTTTGACATTTGATTATACATAAACAATTTACATTGGTGGTTTGGTTTGAGTAAGTGATTTAAGTAACGAGGCGTGTGTAATACGATACAATCATGGTGGATACGCCGCTGGTACTTCCTATATATAAGTGTTTGTATGGTATTACATATCGTAGCGTTATTTAAATCATTTCAATTTATGACACATGACATTTTATACAAATAACATACTTTTTACAAGACACTGTTTACAAACAACTTATCTTACACAAACTCATTTTTTCATGGTTATTCATTTAACCTTACATTTATTTATACATATCATCTTATCTTATCGTTTTTCAAATGATTTATAAGACAAAGCAAATTACAAGGTTCATGACTAAACATTTTCTTAAACACAAGTCACGAATCATATTTTTTTTAAAACCTATGTATCTCACAGGCATTTTTATGCTGACGTACCTATTTTCACATGTGTTTTCAGGAGCTTTTCCATAGGATGATGATCGTGACACTAGGGCGGACCTGTGCCTTAGAGACTAAAAATGAAGATAGACTAGTTTAATTATGTTATGAACTCTTTGTTTCCTGTTTAAGACAATGTAACACTCTTGTTTAATAAATAAAATACAACTTTGTATGCCATGGTTATGAAACAATTAATTCTGTTACAACACTCCCCGACGTTTTCCGCCACGTTTTGTAGGTTATACGTGGTCGGGGTGTGACAGAAGAGTTGGTATCAGAGCCAATGGTTATAGGGAATTAGGTTATTAGTAATTCTTTGACTTAGACTATAACCTTTCTAGGACCCCAACACAAGTTATCTTGTGTTTAGATCTTAAAACATGCATATCACCTATCCTTAGGTGATTATCAAAACAAGAACCAAAATTTTTCCGAAACGATTTTTGAAAAACAATCATCTGTTTTTGGATGATTTATTACAAGGTTTTGAACCCTCTGTTATATAGTTTTGAACCCCTTTGAGTTTTCAAAATCTCGTCAAGGTTTTGGGTTTTAAATAATGTGAACACGTGCAAACTGGAAGGGTGAATGCCTGTACCCTGGGTTTTCTGTCTAAGGCTAGAGTGTTCGTACAAATCCACATAATCGGACCAGTCACTCTTACCTGGGAACTCTTGGGGTGAGTGTTCACTTATAGGCGAGCATGTCTTCGCGATACATTATTTTTGACCCATCTACCTTGATTAGCCACTGTGTGTCGTTTGTTTGCCTTATGGTAACAAACAAATGACCACCATCTTTGCTGTTGTCAATTTTTGTTTCATCTCATTCTTTTCATCCAATCATCTCACTCGTTTCCTTTCATGTTTCCTCTTTTAGAATGCCTCCTCGACGCGAAAACCAGATAGCGACTGCCGAACTGGCAGAAATCATTGCGCAGCAGATGGCTGCTCAATTCCCAAACCTCTTTGCTCAATGGAACCAAGCCAACAACAACAACAATACTCCATGCAAATACAAGGATTTTAACTCGGCTAAACCACTCAAGTTTAGTGGTTCTGAAGGAGCGACTGGGCTTCTTCAATGGTTCGAGAGCATTGAGAATACTTTTCGCCACGTGCAGTGCCCTGACAATCGCAAGGTCGAGTTTTCTTTGAGTGTGTTTCAGAAGAGGGCTCTCACATGGTGGAACGGGGTTATGAGAGACCGTGGTGCAGAAGTTGCTCTAGCACAGACATGGGCTGAACTCAGGGCTCTTATGATGAGGGAGTTCTGTCCTCGTCATGAACAGCGAGCATTGGAGAAAGAGTTTGATGTTTTGAAGCAAGATAGTGGTGAGCACAGGGCGTATACTGATAGATTTGAGGAGTTGAGTCTGCTTTGCCCGACTATGGTTACCCCACTCGACAAGGCTATCGAAAGGTACATCGACGGCCTACCTGACTCAGTACAAGACATCATTACTGGAAGTAACCCTGCCACACTCCGTCAGGCGATCGAGTTATCAGCGACATTGGCTGAGTCGCAGATTCGGAAGAATAAATTACACAGGAAGGGTGACAAGGGCAAGAAACAGTCGTCTGACAAGGAAGATAGCAAGAAAGGTCAAAACAAGAATGGAAAGGATTCTGGTTCATCGAAAAGGGCAAGGAAGCGTAAGGCTTCCCAAAACTATGCTGTCACTGCCCAAGCTAACCAGGCAGCTCCCAACCAACCCGCACAGCCTCCAGCGAAGAAACCCTATTCAGGGAATGCACCTTTGTGCAATAGATGCAACAGTCACCATCAGCCGCAACATCAGTGCCGTTTCTGTAATAACTGTGGGAAGTCGGGTCATCTTGCCAATGTTTGTCGGGTTGCTCAGAATCAGGCAGCTCAGAACCCGGCTCAACAAGTTGCTCAGCCTCCTGCTCAGCAACAGGGTCAAGCTGCACGACCACACTACCCACCAGGTGCTTGTTATAACTGTGGGGATCTGACCCACTACCGTAACCAGTGCCCCAGATTGATGAATGCAAACCAGAATCAGGCTCAGGCTCGAGGGCAAGCTTTTAACTTGAATGCCCAAGAGGCGCAGGCGGACGATAATGTGGTGAACGGTACGTTCTTTATTAATAATCAGCCTGCATCTGTTCTTTTTGATACGGGTGCCGATAAGAGTTTTGTGTCATTGTCTTTTGAGCCAATGCTTCGCGTGTCTAGAACAAAACTAAGAAAACCTTTGACAGTAGAAGTTGCTAGTGGTGAACCTATTGTTCTTGATTCTGTTCTACGCAACTGCCAGTTGAACCTTAACGACCATCTTTTTCCTATTGTCCTCACACCTATGCAACTTGGAAGTTTCGACGTTATTGTGGGTATGGATTGGCTAGCCAAGCATCACGCAGAGATAGTTTGTTCTGAGAAGATTGTTCGTGTGCCGCTTTCGACAGGCGAGATCCTACAGGTTCGTGGTGAGAAGCCTGCCGGTGGTCTCAAACTCATGTCTTGTTTTAAAGCTCAGAAATATCTGCGGAAGAACTATGTGGCCTTCTTAGCACATATTACAGCAGATAAGGGTAAGGGTAAGTCTATTTCAGATATTCCTGTCGTTCGGGATTATTCCGAAGTATTCCCTGAAGACTTACCTGGTCTACCTCCAGCACGCCAAGTCGAGTTCCGTATTGATCTCGTACCTGGTGCAAATCCCATTGCCAGAGCTCCATACCGTCTTGCACCGTCTGAGATGCAAGAGTTGTCTAAGCAGCTTCAGGAACTCTCAGACAAAGGTTTTATACGTCCTAGCTTTTCACCTTGGGGTGCTCCCATTCTTTTTGTCAAGAAGAAGGATGGATCCTTTAGGATGTGTATCGATTATCGTGAGCTTAACAAGCTTACCATCAAGAATCGATATCCTCTACCTCGCATAGACGATCTCTTTGATCAGTTACAGGGCGCTTCTTATTTTTCGAAGATTGATCTGCGTTCTGGGTATCATCAACTTCGTGTGCATGAAGAAGATATTCCCAAGACAGGTTTCCGCACTCGTTATGGGCATTATGAGTTCACAGTCATGCCATTTAGTTTGACTAATGCTCCTACTGTTTTCATGGACTTAATGAATAGGGTCTGCAAGCCTTATTTGGATCAGTTCGTCATTGTTTTTATTGACGACATCTTGATTTACTCTAAGACGCGAGCTGATCACGAGCAACATCTTCGTCTTACTCTGGAACTCCTAAAGAAAGAGCAACTTTTCGCCAAATTCTCCAAGTGTGAATTCTGGCTTAAAGAAGTTCAATTCTTAGGACATATTGTCAACGAACGAGGTATTCATGTAGATCCCTCCAAGATCAGTGCGATTAAGGATTGGGATACGCCTACTACTCCTACTGAAGTTCGTTCTTTTCTGGGTCTGGTGGGTTATTACCGCCGCTTCATTGAAAACTTCTCAAAGATTGCAGTTCCTCTAACTGCTCTAACTCAGAAGAACAAACCCTTTGATTGGGGATTCAAGCAAGAGGAAGCTTTTCAACACTTGAAGCAGAAACTTTGTGACGCGCATGTTCTAACTTTGCCTGAGGGCAATGATGATTTCGTCGTTTATTGCGATGCATCTAAATTGGGTCTTGGCTGTGTCCTGATGCAAAGGAACAAAGTCATAGCATACGCATCGAGGCAGTTGAAGATACATGAGAAGAACTACACCACTCATGATCTTGAGTTGGGTGCAGTTGTTTTCGCTCTAAAGATCTGGAGACACTATTTGTACGGTACAAAATGTGTGGTTTTCACGGACCACAAAAGTCTTCAACATATCTTCAATCAGAAAGAACTCAACATGAGGCAACGACGTTGGGTCGAGCTTCTAAACGACTATGACTGCGAAATTCGCTACCATCCTGGTAAGGCAAATGTCGTAGCCGATGCATTGAGTCGTAAGGAACGTACTAAACTTCATTGTGTACGTGTTCAATCTGTTATACAAGCTCGATCCGATATCCAAGCCCGCATTTCTCAGGCTCAACAATCTTGTGTTTCACAAGGTTTAATGGATAAGGAATTTCCCTATCACATAACACCTGCTCTGGAACTGAAGGACAATGGATCATATTACTTCATGGACCGTTTGTGGGTCCCAAGCCAAGATAACCTTCGCACCTTGCTTATGGATGAAGCCCATAAATCGCGTTATTCTGTTCATCCTGGCTCAGATAAGATGTATAAGGATCTTCGTATTCACTGTTGGTGGCCTGGTATGAAGAAAGACATTGCCTTATATGTATCAAAATGCCTTAATTGTCTCAAAGTTAAGGCTGAACATCAACGTCCTTCGGGTTTATTGGTGCAACCAGAGATCCCAGTTTGGAAATGGGAAAACATTACTATGGATCTTGTTACCAAACTTCCACGCACAAAGAAAGGTCATGATGCCATCTGGGTAGTTGTTGATCGTCTTACTAAGTCAGCGCATTTCTTGCCAATCCGTGAGGATTTTTCTGCTGACAAACTTGCTAAAATCTATGTGGATGAAATAGTAGCTCGACATGGTGTTCCTTTGAACATCATTTCTGACAGAGATGCTCGCTTCACTTCTCATTTTTGGAGAACCATGCAATCTGCTATGGGGACCCAACTTAATCTGAGCATGACTTATCATCCGCAAACGGATGGTCAATTTGAGAGAACAATCCAGACTCTGGAGGATATGCTTAGAGCTTGTGTGATCGATTTTGGTGGTAGTTGGGATTCACATCTTTAGTTGATTGAATTCTCCTACAACAACAGTTATCACACCAGCATCAAAATGGCTCCTTTCGAGGCTCTCTATGGTCGAAAATGTCGTTCACCAGTCTGCTGGAGTGAGATCGGCGAGGCTCAGCTTACTGGACCTGCCCTCATTTTAGAGACAACAGATAAGGTCAAGAAAGTTCGTGATAACCTTCAGATAGCTAGAAGCCGTCAAAAGAGTTACGCGGACCCAAAACGCAAGCCTTTGGAATTTCAAGTTGGTGATCGAGTATTACTTAAGGTCTCACCTTGGAAAGGTGTGATCAGATTTGGAAAGAAAGGAAAACTTGCACCTAGATATTTTGGACCATTCAAGATCGTCGAAAGAATCGGTGAGGTAGCCTACAGACTTGAGTTACCTCCTGAACTTGGAAATGTTCATCCAACTTTTCACGTGTCCAATCTCAAGAGGTGTTTAGCTGATGAGAACCTCCACATACCACTTGACGAAAGTGTTGGTAAAACACTGAAATTTGTTGAGAAACCTGTGGAAATCATGGAACGTGAAGTCAAGTGGCTTAAACGCAAACGCATTCCTTTGGTAAAAGTTCGCTGGGAAGCTGGACGTGGACCCGAGCTTACTTGGGAACGCGAAGATCAAATGAAGGCAAAATATCCGCATCTTTTCCCACGAGTTTCCTCTAAATAAATTTGGGGACGAAATTTCCACAAGTAGGGGAGACTGTAACATCTGTGCTTGTAATCATTATGAACAGTACCATTATCAATAAAACAATTTCATTTGATCCCAATGTTTGTTTGGTTATGTTTTACATTTTTCATGTTTTGACTTTTATTCAATTTCAAACTCTATATCACTTTCTAGAGAGTTATACGCAAACTGGTGCGTAAACGTAGCCAGTTTAATGCGACAAATACTCCAGAACATCAACATATACTTAACATACCTTAAATAACCCTTACATAACTTAGAAATAAGTTTTGAAGGCTTTGGTATGGCAAAAACAAGTTAATTCGCTTACAGGGACTAAACTTGACAAACTGCGAAAGTATGCCAATTTGAACTGTAACGAACATTCCAGAACATGACCATAAGTTAAACATACCATAAATATCCTTTACATAGCTTAGAAATAGGCTTTGAGGGGTTCGGTATGCTAAAATAAACTTTTGGGGTCATTCAGGGACTAAAAGCGTCAAAAAGTGCACAAGTTTGCATTTTCGCGCATAACTTACGTTCTGAATACATCCGGACATCCAAAAATTTATGTAAGCACTAAAATATTTTATTTTAGTGTTTGGAATAAGAAAAATCCATTCGTCACACCATTTGGATCTTTTTTCGCGCTTATGCGCATTCCGTCGTAATTAACCGAACAATGTAACCGTACGGCTAAACGAACCGACACCCGAGATATTTTTGAACACATTTTAAGTTCCCTATACTTTAACTTCATTTTAGAGCTTTGAAATGGGGTTAACGGGGCTTAAACGTGTCAAAAAAACGCATCGAAAACCAAGTTTTGAGGTTGCAGGGACTGAAACTGTAAATCTGCCAAACTAGGTCCGTAAGTAGGGGCCAGATGCAGCAAAACGTTTTTTTCAGCTGTTAACAGCCCTTAACACTCTCCAAAGGCCAAGTGCCAAGTGTCAAACTCTTATGGTGGATGGCAAATGAGTTACCACAACTTTCCAACAAGTGTACGGCTTAGATCGTGCCCCCTTTTCCAAGAAATGATCCTAACGGTGAACCAAAAACTACAAATACCCACCTCCACCTCCACCCTTCACTTTTCCTCACAAGAATATGATCTAATGTGCTCTAAGTTGAAACCTTTGTTTCATACCTGAGCTATTTTGATCTAGATTAGCATTCGGGGACCCTTCGTAAGTGTTCCATCGTTCTTTTATTTCTTTTCGAGTCCGAAAGTCAAACTTTGTTTGACTTTCTGCATTGACCAGTTTATGGTCAATGCGAAGTTCGTTTGAACTTCGCAACGTGATTGTAATCACGATGGTTATAGTCCCTTGTGACTATGCCTACTGATTACCACGTTGTCTAGGGTCGTAAGGCTTGGATAAACCTTTAATTTGTTTAAGGGTTTATCGCCACAGTCTCAAGGCTTGGATGTATGCATTTTCACAATACCGCATAGATGTTTATATCAGTATAGCATGCATTTGTTCCACAAAAACATAACTCTGATTTAAACCATGTTTTACTTCAATACCTTGTTTTTGTGCATTTTACATATGGTTTAGTTGATATAATTCACATACCATACATGACATTTTTGGATACACATTACATGATTTACATTAGAAATAAACATTTTGACATTGATATACACAATTCATGATTTACATTAAACACAGACATTTGATATGGTTTACACAATAACATTTTGACATTTGATTATACATAAACAATTTACATTGGTGGTTTGGTTTGAGTAAGTGATTTAAGTAACGAGGCGTGTGTAATACGATACAATCATGGTGGATACGCCGCTGGTACTTCCTATATATAAGTGTTTGTATGGTATTACATATCGTAGCGTTATTTAAATCATTTCAATTTATGACACATGACATTTTATACAAATAACATACTTTTTACAAGACACTGTTTACAAACAACTTATCTTACACAAACTCATTTTTTCATGGTTATTCATTTAACCTTACATTTATTTATACATATCATCTTATCTTATCGTTTTTCAAATGATTTATAAGACAAAGCAAATTACAAGGTTCATGACTAAACATTTTCTTAAACACAAGTCACGAATCATATTTTTTTTAAAACCTATGTATCTCACAGGCATTTTTATGCTGACGTACCTATTTTCACATGTGTTTTCAGGAGCTTTTCCATAGGATGATGATCGTGACACTAGGGCGGACCTGTGCCTTAGAGACTAAAAATGAAGATAGACTAGTTTAATTATGTTATGAACTCTTTGTTTCATGTTTAAGACAATGTAACACTCTTGTTTAATAAATAAAATACAACTTTGTATGCCATGGTTATGAAACAATTAATTCTGTTACAACACTCCCCGACGTTTTCCGCCATGTTTTGTATGTTATACGTGGTCGGGGTGTGACAAGTACTTTGACAAATGAACACAAATTCATCATCAAAGGTTCGAATATAGTATATATATATATATATATAAGTATTAGATAGGTTATGTAATATGTCAATAAGTCCAATAGTTCAAGCATGAGGTAGGAGTATGAATACTCCATTTAGGAACCTCTTATGTGTCATAGAAGTCATGTAGGAGGTAGGAAAAACAAATCTTCCATTTAGGCACCTCTAGGTGTTCACCACTACACTTGATGTTATGAACATTCAAGGAGGGTCATGAACTTACAAGTAATAATGAAATAAGAACAACTAATCTATGAGAAAACATCAAGCAATGTGTGGATTTTCAAGTAGGATAGCCCAAGCTAATCCTAAATCACACAATCATCAAGCTTTAGGCTTGAACATCACTTGTGGGTTAAACCCTTGAACAAAACAGAACGTTTGTGAGGTTTACACCTCTAATTTTACATGTCTCAACCTTGTTTTTAAGCCTAACTAACCATAGATGTGGTTATAAGCATAAGGACATAGGTTTGAGATGAGATAACTTAAGTTTAACAAAGTATCAATCAAAAATAGAAAAATTAGTCAACTTTGGAGCCTTTTTGGTGACATTCCAGACCTTCCTTTTCCATTGAAAACCTGTGGAAATGTTCCTAAGATCAATCCAAGCAAGTAGGAAAAAGAATCAAAGCAAATGGTTAAGAAATGAGTGAGTTATGCTCACTTTTGTAAGAAGGTATGAATCTGTCCAAGCTCCTAAATTCAGCTACGATTTTGAGTGTTTGAGAGAGAATGGAGAGTGTTTAGAAAGTGAAAAATGCTTGGAGGAGGCTTGGGTTTTATAAGGGATGGATTAGGGTTGGGTTGGTGAGGTTTAAATGCAAGAAACACACCTTAAACCAATAAAAAGCCACCAAAAATCGACCAATGCACGAGCTGTTAAGGGCTGTTTCCGGATTGCACTGGCTCGCAGCCCGCGAAGATGTTTGGGGGGAGGTTCGCGGCCCGTGACTCTCCTATAGATGAGTTTCAAGCTTTGTTTGTTGACAGCTTTAGTCCCTTAGGTTTATTTTAGGTGTTTTAAGGTGATTCGAGGGTATAATGTGACATTTAAGCATAGTATAAGGGTAAAACAAGTATGATGAACATAAACCAAGTATAATGAAATATGATTAAGCGTATGAATGTCGTATTTAAGTATCATATGCATTCAAAAGAAGTATGATTAACATGTTTCACGTATTTACAAGTTTAGCACATAGTTTCCAAGAATTACAAATATGTATGAATTGTTTTCACGAAATTAAACGTATGGACATGTATGAAGTATGCATAACACGAATTTAAAGAAATACGAGTTTTATTTATGATTCAAGTCTCGGATTTTACAACGAAAGAACGATTACAAGAACACAAGACTTCCAAAAATAGACATATAAGTAAGACTTTCTAATTATGGAAAGTACAAAGAAGCAGGGCGTTACATATGGGTTTACCCAATAAGGAGATTAAAGTGGTGTGTCGGTTAATCATGTTCTCGGACATAGTTCCGGGCCCCATATGTATTGACAAGCAAGTAATACTGATAACAAGATATATTGTTTGTCCCAAGTTATTTATGAAAATTCATATACCAAATGGTATATAAAATGATTTTGAAATATTTTTTAAATGTGTCGGTTATTTGTATTTACTAGTGAAACTGACGTATCTTCAGAAGACTAAGCACAGGTTGCAAAGAACGTAAATAGGCTGGAAGTTGCCCGATAATTACTTATGTGGAATTTGCAACTCCATGCAAGAAGCCTAGTGGTCTTTTATGTAATCATTTGATATTCGATCTGCCTGTGGATCTTTCATACACTTTGGTATGTATATTATTTTGAACTGTCGGACAATTTTATTTTGTAATAATTATTTTATACTCCCAAGACTTCTGATGTGTTAATTGTGAATATCTATATCAATTTGTCAAGCATAAACCCCAAGTCCAGGCCCAACGGGAAATCAGGGTGTGACAACTTGGTATCAGAGCCAACACTTAAGTGAATTAGACACTAACCTTTTGTGTCTAAAACTCAAATATCACATTAACATAATCCTTAGACTCTCCCGAGTCTAGGCATTAACCTAGGACCACTCATATCTATTTAAGTTATATTATTGTTTTTTTTTATGTTTAAGAGGTAACTATGCCGCCAAGAATTAGAGGAAGAGGAAATGGTCCCATGCAGGGAGGACCATTGATGTGTGCAAAATGTAACATATAAATTACATCAAATGAGGCATAAAACTAACCCTTTTTTAGTACTAATGTTGGAAAAAGTGTGTTTTTGTCTTTCTTTTGAATTTACAGGACCAAATGAGCTTAAACAAGCAAAAGGAACAAATATACAACCAAAACCAACATAAATACAAAGAAAAAGAATAAACGTGACATGCCCGACCCCTCGAAAGCAATCCCAAAGCAAAAACAAAGAAACAGGAGACTAACCACGGAGCCGTGCCCACTGGACACGGGGGCGTCGTCAGATGCCTGCAGAAAAGACAAAGTTGTAGAAGCTTCCACGCCCACCACGGGGGCGTGCTCAGCTCAGCGCGGGGTGTGGTCAACGCTAAGATACGCAGAATCTTGCAAAATCTTAACAGTATAGATACGCTTCTACCCACGGGGCCGTGCCCGCTAGACACGGGCCGTGTGGAACCCTCTGCTGACACATGCATTTAATGAAGGAAGAGAAAAGGCTGGCCATGGGGGCGTGCCTTCTAGACACGGGGCTTTAGCTAGAGCTTTGTGCAGGCTATAAATAGGGGTGCTTGGCACACTTCAAAGGCATCCCTTGGCAAACCACTACTCTCCCACTTTGCCACCACTCCACCACCACTACACCACCAACACCCACCACCACCACCATCATCCATCATCCATCTTTAGAGTGTGTAGCAATCTCGGGATCCAAGATTGATCGTAAAAGTTCTTGCCAATCAAAGGCCATGTTTGGATAAGCCTCTTACATCACTTGGTATGTTGGCATTACTTTACTGTCTATATAAAGTAAAATATTTACACCATTCATGTCTCTACGGTCTATATAGAGATATGTTGGCTACCAGGTCGGGGGTTAACGGAATGGTTTAGTAAGGTTCTTGCCTTGTTCAGTGTATAGATCCTGCAAGGACCTGGGTCAAGCTTACTAAGACCTTCTTCAATACCCACTGGTATTGGATGGCGGGAGTACGAATAGTTTGATCCCCTCATATGTAAACTACTATTAATACATTAAACCGGCTACTTGGGATTGTATCCTTGCTGACTCAAACCACTTAGCCGAGGGTAACGTCACCTTCAAAAGAGGGGCCTACCACTTTTCGCATTAATAACTTAATTTATTATCTTTCAATATTCCGACCCTTTGGGATTGTATCATTGCTGACTCAAACCACTAGGTTGAGGGTAACGTCACCTTCAAAAGAGGGGCCTACTGATGTGATGTCGTGGTCACAATCAAATTTAATCCAATTACTACTAAATAGTTAGTGGCAAGTGGGTATCGAACACAGGGAGTATGTGGAATATGTGTTATTTCAAGGTTTATCTAAATTAACTAAATTAAACTAATTGCAATGAAAGTAAATTCAAGAGTTGGATTGATCGATTTGAGTTTTAAAACTAAAATTACTATTCTAATTGCAAAATAAGAATTTTGGTTGTAAACAATTTAGAGACAAATGACCATCTTTAGTTTTCGGTTTGCTTTGACATTTATGCTATCATTCACTAGAAAGAACTACATAGACATAGTTCATGTGTAATTACTTGTTCTGATAAAAGGGAACTAAGTACTCAGATTCCTAGAACGTGAGGTTGTTACCCGATGACCAATTAGCCCTTACCCAATCCTAATTCTACCCATGATATCTCGATTGCCAACGACACCAAGAACGTATGGTTTCAAATTAGATTAACATAAGAATCAACGATTTACAAACAATCAATCACACACCATAACAAACAATCATAAAGACAAAGTTTGTTATCCTAGAAATTAGGAAATCAAGCAAAAAGTCTAATACAAACCTTCAACCAAAGATAGCCATCAAGAGTTTAACCACTCATGGCTTGAATCATCATCCTCACACAAGTTTCAATGTTCATAACAATTAAAAACACAAACCGAATGATTGGAAATTGTCTTCAAGCACCAAGAACACTAAAAATCGCCCCTAGAACTGTGTGTAACCGAATGGGATTGATTGGACATGAAAAAACACCATAAATCCGCATTAAAAGGTGGAAGTTACACATTTACGCAGGTCAGCGCCGTAAGCTACGGTGGCCACCGTAGCTTACGGTGGCTTGGAATGGCTACGGTAGATTTAAACTGTCATACGGTGACAAAAAGTGCCAGTCGGCGCCGTAAGCTACGGCCCTTGCCGTAGCCTACGGCAGGCTTCAACATGAAAACTTGTTTTCAGCATAACTTTTTCGTTTCAACTCCGTTTTCTTCACCGTTTTCGCCTACGTTCTCGTAATTTCGTCCTCTATCATGCTATCCTCTTAATTATTCAATTCCAAAAAATGATTTTTTTCATTTATTCTCCGTGTTCCTTCCATTTTAAGCTCCTGTTTGTACCTGAAACACAAACAACCGGAGTTATCTAATTCTAGACAACTACCCGATTAAATGTAGGATTTTATTATCATTTATACCACTTAAGGGTTGTCCTACGGACTACCCGTCACATCCCCATACTTAACCGTTGCTTGCCCCAAGCAACCCGTTCAACAAAACACAATTTATTCAAGCGATCAGGCACAAACCAAGCAAACAAATGTCCTCATTTACTAATTCTTTCTTAAAACCGCGCATAACACACCCCTCACAATAACTCTCCTCTCAGTGACAAATAATACTAGCAAAAATGAGTTTGAACACACTTAAGGTAAATGGGTAGTTGAACAATAATATGCTTGTACTCAAATCGGTCCTTTGCCTAAAGAATTTGCTAAACATGCATGCGAATCAAAGGGACTTAAAGGTTGTAACACGGCTAGGCATACGGGTAGGAAATGGATATATATGTAGTAGCTAATGATTCGACCCAGTCTTTTATTTCTATCTAAACATAACATCTATATACAATACATCAATCTCTTTTTCTCCTTTTTTTTTTTTTTGCTTTTTCTCTTTTCTTTTCTTTTTTTTTTTCAAATCTCTTTTTTTTTTCTTTTTTTTTGATTTAACAAACATAACAAACAAGCATACTAGAACAAGATGATTATACTAATAGACCGGGTTAAATACGGGTTAATTTTTTAAGAGAAAGTAGGCACGGGTTAACAAAAGATCGGCTCAAAGCTCAAATGGGCTACTAAAGTCCAAACCCCCGCACGTCTCACTACCATGCTCATATATATAATTTATGAGGTCCAACCCCCCAAATCCCACACTCGCACTCATCATGACGAGGCTACCTAAATTCCCTTATCATTTTCACATTCATGCAAAGCTAAGGCCTCAAACAGCATCTAAGCACAAGTTCTAATGTACCCCCACCCATTGCCACTCTCATCAAAGAAAAAGATTTCTAATAAATTCAAAGAGATGGCTCAACTCTCACCAAGAAAGAATAAGGGAATATGGTATGCCGGTGTATCATGCGGTTTTGTATTCAAATGTTCAATTCGGACCATTGTCACTTGATTTTTAAAAATTTACAATTTTCAGAAATTTTTCAAAATTTCCCCTCATCCCCACACTTGGGATACATTGTCCCCAATGTATGGTTTTGAAGGGAAGATCGCTTAAACACCAAAAACATCAACTTTGTTTTTTGTTTTTTATATAAACAAAAGCAAACTAATAAACTAACAATATTTCAAAGCTAAAGAACATGACAAGTCTAAGGAAAAAGTATATTGACCTGGTGAAGTTTGACACAACAGATATTGTAAATGATCCAATTTCCTATCACCACCTTCACACAAATATCCGCACATCTTCCCCACACTTGAGTGTTGCGATGGCCCTGAAACATAGAAAACTAAAGAAATAACAAGATCAGTGAAAAACCTCGGGTTGCCTCCCGAGCAGCGCTAAGTTTTCAGGTCTTCAGCCAGACCGTGCCACCCCCATTTAAGGTGGCTCAAAGAAGCGGTTCCTGCCATCTCCATCACTTCCTCGTGCCATTGAGCAAAATGCATCCGTCTCATTTCGACTCGTTGGGTAATCAAATACATTCTTGCTTGAACCCTTATGCTTTTCTTCACGATCCGGTGGGTGATTTCTTCTCATTCTTTGAAACACCTTTTCACTAAACCCGCTATCCTTCGCCTCAACAAAATCATAACTAATCATCTTAGTCTGAACATCAAATGATAACTTACGGTTCTTTTCGGTCATGGTAATGATTCCTTCTCTACAATCGATTTGAGCATTTACCGTATAGAGAAACGGTCGACCCAAAATCACCCTTTGTTGTGACGCCATCATGGTAGTAGCATAATCTAAAACCAGAAAATCTACCGGGTATTCGAATTCTCCCAACCGAATCATAACATTCTTAACCATTCCCCGTGGACGCCTCCAACTTTCATCTGCCAAACTCACCATGGTGTCTACATCCTGAAGCGGACAAAAATCATACATGTCGTATAGATCACCTGGTAACACACTCATGCTCGCCCCATAATCCAATAATGCATGAGGAATTTTTAGTTTCCCCACTCGGATAGGCACGATTGGCGCTCCATACTCTTTATCATTCTCGACTTCGGCATCTTTTTCCAAACCTGAGTTCACTTGATACGAAGAAGTTAGCAATGTTTCATTAAATTTAGTATTTGTAACGGTGCTTTCCACATTGATGTTAATGCTTTTTGTGTTCTTGGGATTTATCACCGTGTCACTTAGTGATTGACATTTTGCTTTCTTCAATAATGCCACGTCACTTGCAAGTTGACCCATTTGAGTGGTCAACGATTGAATAGCTTTGTCACGGATTTCATCTTTTTGCATGCGAACATCACCCATTTGATTTCTTCGCTGCATCTCTAGTTGCATTGCCTTGAGCATCTCCATGACCTCATTTCCACCAGAAGAACTTTGACCCGAAAACCCACTTTGATTATTGAACGGTTGGCGTGGAGCAAAGTTACCTTGACTTCCTTGAAAATTCGGGTTGGCTTGGTTTGAGGGATTCCCGTATCAAAAATTTGGGTGGTTTCTTAAACCGGGGTGGTAAGTATTGGAATTCATGTTGTAATTTCTACCACCCCCTCCTTGACCTTGTAATGCATTCACCTCCTCATATTGCCCTTCCACTCCTTGGCAATTTTCAACCGCATGTCCTAACTCATTACAAAGTGCACAAACATCAAAAATTTTATTAGAAGTTTGAACATTACCATCGTCTACCGCCTGCACTTGAGTTCGGGTAATGGTCGGTCGTGCTCTCCTTGATGCTTGAGCTTTTCTCTTTGAAGTGACTGCCATTTGCTCCAAAAATTCCCAATCGTAATGCTCGTAATTTGTACCAAAAGTACCATTTGTGATGGACATTAAATCGCGAGCGTCTTCAGCACATAATCCCTAACGAAAATCATTCATCAATTCCCATAACTCTATCCCATGATGAGGGCAATTCTTGATCATCATGTTAAACCGTTCGAATGCTTCATGAAACATCTCGCCCGATTGTTGTTGAAAACTTCTCAACCCTTTCCTAGCATCATTTGTCTTTTGAGCGGTATAAAATTCATCCAAGAAGATTTGTTGCATCTCCGCCCATGTGTAGATAGATGCCGAAGGTAGGGTATAGAACCACTTTTTCGCCTTGTCATCCAAATAAAATTGGAATATTACCAATTTGACATCATCGACTGAAAATCCTTGACTCCCAAGAGTGTTGCAAATCGAATCATAAGCCTCCAAATGGAAATAAGGCTCCTCCGTTGCTAGACCCTTATATTTTGGCAAACTTTGTAACAAATTGGTTCTCACTTCAAATGTCCTCCCTTGATCATTGTGAGGAATAACTACCGGTGAAGGGTTATGAGTAATTACCTGCCTAAAATGTGCTTCTATGCCTCTTGCATGTTCTCGAAGATGTCTTCTTGGTACACCCCCACCGAACCCTTAGGCGAATAGGACCCATTGGTCTTTGCACAGGCCCTTGAGGTACATATGGTGGTTGAAATTGTTGTTGCATTGGTTGTTGTTGAATTGGCCTTTGAAATTGATGTTGTACATTTTGCGGACGAATTTGTTGTAACAGTGTAGGACGTTGCAATTATGGCCCTTGAGGCCTTGGCCGAATATGTTGGGGTATAATTTGTTGTTGTGGAATCCCACCAACACTTGGCATTCTTTGAGTTTGACCTTGCACATAAATAAGCTCCCCTTGATCTCCATCACCCCCATATGCGTATCCTTCTTCCTCATAACCCTCAAAATCTTCATACCCTTCATCATACCCATCTCCTCCTATACCCGAAGATTGCCCAAATGGAAAAGATGAATATTGAAAACCCGATTGGTTCGATGGTCTAAATGTAGAAGTAGCATGAACAACAGTTGAATTTGGTGGTATTGAATAGGTTGAAGATGATTGACCCGTAGCTGGGAAGAAATGGGAAAATTGTGGAATTGTGGTAGAAGGGTTAAAGGTATGTGTAGGTTCAACTTGGGTAGTAATAGGTTGTGTAGTGTTGGGTGGTGTAACATCATGCGGTGGAGTAGGATCGGTAGTGGTGTTAGGCATGGTGGTTGTCACACCCCAACCGATGGCGGAATCATCGGGTCATGGCACAGAGCGAAACAGATTGTCCAGAAGTTTTTCATAACAACTATCTTTACCATTTAATTAAAGCAATACGTCCCATACCGTATCATAAATAGTCAAACAAGTTATTACAGACAACATCAAAACAAATATTCTGTTCCGACAACTCAGATTTAAATAAGTAGCAATTGTTTATCTGCTTCTAGAGACCCCTAATAAGTTATCTACAGACAACTATTTGTTGGGCTCTAAAGCTTTATTCTAGCTCCCATTTCCTACCACACATGCATCCTAAGCACCTGTCACATACGTTAAAATAAAGTCAATACATAAAATGTAAAGGTGAGCATACAAGTTTGATAATAGCATATATATAGAGTTCGAATTCGTTTACGCATAACCAGCACGTACACATAGTGAAATGAAGCACGTTAGTTATCGACATAGATCCATCGATACCAATGACTGCGGGTTGACTGCCCGAGGCAGTTCGCAATACAAGATTACCACCGTAATCCATGCAAGTAAAAGATCCTTAACAACCCCCGTGTGAACGGGTGCTGAGTCCAAACTATAGTACTATCGTTGCTAAGGCAGGTAGACAGCATTCCATGTGTAAACATAACAAACAAGCATTCATAAGCCACGTATAACATGCATTAATGGTTTAGCGTTAAAAATAGCTTGAGTAGTGTGATAGTTGTAGTTTGAATATTTGTAACGTATGTAACACCCAAAAGTGCTAAAGCAAAAAGGGTTCGAGTATACTCACAGCGATTATGGATTGAAGGGAGCGCTTTTACAGCGAGTACGGTTAGCCTGAATAGATTCGATAATGTAACGATAAGTGGCGCGTAAAACAGTACAAAGTGAGAGTGGTCGGGATGGCTGATCGTGCGGGGCAGCTATCCGTGAGAGGAAGTCATCCGTGCGCATGATCTATCCGTGCGGACGGTGATGCGTGCGGATGGTGATCCATCTGGATAAGCTATCCGTGCGTGCGTGCGAGCTGTCCGTGCGGATGGTAATCCGTGCGGATTAGTTGTGCGTGCGGATGGCTTATCCATGCGGACAAGTTGCTTGTGCGGATAAACGTTCAAGTGGATTGTTTCTTCCTAAGTGTGAGATGTGTTTGTGTATGATGGCTTGTGCTTTGGAGTTTTCGTTGTAGCATTTAGGAAGCACATAAGTGTTTCTACCTTTCAAGCTGGTCGCGCGGACAACAATCCGTCCGGATGGTAGTCCGTGCGGACAATGGAAATCCGTGCGGACAGCCTATGCGCGCGGGCAGAGACAATCCATCCGGATACCCTGTCCGTGCGTACGACTTGGCCGTGCGGATGACCACTGTTTGAATTTATTTTAAGGCCTTAGTATCTCATGATTCGAAGAGTAATCCATTCAGAGATCGTCCGTCCGGATTGCTCATTCGTCAATACTCAAACCTTGTTTGGAAAGTGTGTCCCAAGGGTAGCTCGTCCGGGGGACAACCCGTCCGGATGACCTGTACGTGCGGACAGCTAGTCCGTGCGCACAGTTTGTCCGTGCGGACAACTTGTCCATGCGGACAGCTGGTCCGTGCGGACGGCCTCTGGTCTGATTGTTCCGTTCGTCTACTCTTGGTTTCTGTTGTCGTTTATCGGGACGTTCTGATTACGTGGCAACCACTTGGAGTTGTATTCTCACCCGCACGCCTAGACCGGTCAGGAACCACCCTAACTTGGCCTGTCGGCGACTCAGAACGGTAGTTCCGGTTGACCCCGAAATCAGGTGTCTGATGGGTAAAATCCAGATCTAGGACTAGTGCATCACTATTAACGAGTAGAACACTAGAACCGATCAGATTCGTGCCGATTTTAAGGGTAAAAGAAGGAGAGAACTTAGGTTTATTTCTTTCAACTCTTTTATCCTTAGAAAAGTCTAGATTTAGGTGAAGTTCTTGTGAAATCTTATGGAAATCGTTCAGATCTGAGATATTCTTGGTGGAATGAGGTCAAGCTTGAAGTTCATAAGAACTTCATGATGACGTCACCCGAGAATACCTCAAATCTTGATGGTTTCACGGTGAAAAGTGGAGATTTGAAAGATGGAAAGGTGTAGAATTGTGTAGTGATCAAGAATGTACAAGAATTAGTGCAAGATCTTACCTAGATTGAGAGAAATCTGAGAAAAAGTGAAGAATGTGTGGGGTTCGGACGTCACTTGCCAAAAGTGGAAAAGTTGGAGAGTGACCCGTGTATTTATAGGATGCCAAAAAGGGAAAGGGTGAACCGTGCGGATGGCACGTACCCGGGCAGGCTATCCGCGCGGATAGGTCATCCGTGCGGATTGGCAATCCGTGCGGATGTCGCCTGAATAGGTGCGTTCGGTGCGATGTTGCTTCGGTTTCGATTTGCGAGCGATTCGATAGGGTTTCCTAGTCAAATTACTTTCAGTCCCAACTACTTCTTATATGGCTCGACTCAGAATTCGGGTTCGGGTTCGTTTACGTTCGAGTTAGACTTCGAGTTCGATTGAGTTCGCTTGATTATCACAACATAACATAAAAAAAATAAACATGCACAGGTAACACGTAAGGCACACACACACGTATAAACAACAAGTAAAATACACAGTTCGAGTTTCGATTCGATGTCGATTTGATTAGCATAGCTTGATTAACTTTATCGCATTGTTACTTCCTACCATTCGCAGTCGTAGGTCGATTGGAATACGGTTAGCATGATTCGATTATTGTAATGAACGACACTTACTCCACATAATATAAATAAAATAAGAACATTTCTACGAGTCAAGTCGCGCGAAATCGGTCGTTGACTTTGACCTTGACTTTCACTCGTGAAAACACGGGGTGTTACAGCCTCCCCTTGTTTAGGGAATTTCGTCCCGAAATTAAGCTGAAAGCTGTAACTAGGTCGTGAATCACGTGTGAGAGTTCCTCGTTTGGATCACCGAAAGTCGTCAAATTAATCGGGTTTTTACGGTTAAAATTGCTGATTTTTGGATTTGATATGCGAAATTGTCTGATCTAAAAGCCTATAAAGTTTCAAATCTTAATTCGAAGCCGTTTGGGAGAAATTTGAATTTTTGTTAGAAAAATGTTGAATGTTGCTGTTGATGTTCACCGTACGGATAACAAATCCGCGTTGACTATTGTTGACTCTGAATCTTGTGGAATCTGTGAACGTGTGTGACTAAACACGATCGTAACGGAGTCAAAACCGATCCTACAAGTGGTATCTGAGCAGGTGATCGATTGCGAGGATCAAACACACTCAGATTTGAGCAATTTCTTCATCTTTCATATTCATCACATTTTTCTCTGAAAATCGCCAAATTAAACACTTCCTTACGGATAAAATTGCTAAAACTGGAATATGTTGTGCAAAAACACTTGATCTATAAGCCTACAAAATTTCTTAATTAAACAACTGTGGATACTTTGCCTTCATGTCGCTTTCGAGTTCCCAAGTAAACTCTGCGCCTCGTTTACCTTCCCATCGGACTTTCACAATGGGAATGTGTGAGCGCCTGAGTTCTTTGGTTTGGCGATCCATGATTTCGACAGGCTTCTCCACGAAGTGTAATGTTTCGTTCACTTGTAGATCATCGAGAGGAACGTGTAAGTCGTGGTCGGCGATGCACTTTCGGAGGTTTGACATGTGGAAAGTCGGATGGACATTGTTAAGTTCCTCCGGTAATTCGAGTCTGTAGGCGACTTTTCCGATCCTTTCCAGAATCTTAAAAGGTCCCACATATCGAGGCGCGAGTTTCCCTTTCTTGCCGAATCGGACTACACCCTTCCAAGGTGATACCTTTAGGAGTACGTAGTCACCAACGCCATATTCACGGGGCTTGCGCTTTTTATCGGCGTAAACTTTCTGTCGATCCCGAGCTTTCGCTAGGTTGTCCCGAATTTGGAAGATTTTGTCTGTCGTTTCTTGTAGCAGCTCCGGACCGGTTAGTTGCGAGTGACCGATCTCGTGCCACACAATAGGCGATCGACATCTTCTTCCGTATAAGGCCTCGAAAGGTGCCATCTGGATGCTAGCCTGGTAGCTGTTGTTATACGAGAATTCGACTAACGGAAGGTGTCTATCGCAATTACCACCGAAGTCTAGAACACACGAACGGAGCATGTCTTCAAGAGTACGAATCGTTCTTTCAGTCTGACCGTCGGTTTGTGGGTGGAACGCAGTACTTAGATTAAGCGTTGTACCGAGTGCCGTTTGGAATGTTTCCCACAATCGTGAAGTAAACCGAGCATCACGATCAGAGATGATGTCACGAGGCGTCCCATGTCGACAAATGATCTCGTCGGTGTTGATTCGGGCTAATCGTTCTACCTTGTAGTCCTCTTGTATTGGCAGAAAGTGAGATGATTTAGTCAAACGGTCAATAACAACCCATATGCTGTCGTGACCTGATGATGTGGTTGGAAGCTTGGTTACGAAATCCATAGCTATGCTCTCCCACTTCCACATGGGGATTGGAGGTTGTTCGAGCAAGCCAGAGGGTCTTTGATGTTCAGCCTTGATTCTAGCACAGGTTAGGCATTTTCCGACGTAGAGAGCGATATCTCGTTTCATACCCGGCCACCAGTACCTATAGCGAAGGTCATGGTACATTTTGTCAGCACCGGGATGGATAGAGTAGCGGGATTTGTGGGCTTCATCCATGATAATCTGTCGCAAATTGGTTTGCTTGGGAATCCAAACTCGGTCTAAGAAGTGGAATATCCCATTTGATTTGCTCACAAGCTGGGCTCCATCGTGGTAGATTCTTTCTTTCTTCAAGGTGCGTTCGTTGAAACATGCATGCTGGGCGTCGTGAATGAGAGCTTCGAGGTTGTGCTGGGCTTGAACATTACGAGTGCTAAGCAGATAGATCCGTCTGCTAAGTGCGTCGGCAACAACATTTGCCTTGCCTAGGTGATAACGAATCTCACAGTTGTAATCATTGAGAAGTTCTACCCATCGGCGTTGACGCATATTTAGTTCCCTCTGATTAAAGATGTGTTGTAGGCTCTTATGATCGGTGAAGATCGTACACCTTGTACCATATAGGTAGTGTCGCCAAATCTTTAATGCAAAAACAACTGCGCCTAGCTCGAGATCGTGGGTTGTATAGTTCTTCTCGTGGATTTTGAGCTGACGAGATGCGTAAGCTATGACCTTGTCTCGTTGCATTAGGACACAACCGAGGCCAAGGTTGGAAGCATCACAGTAGACAATGAAATTATCGTTTCCGTCGGGTAGTGTGAGAACAGGAGCATTG
The DNA here is from genome assembly GCA_030545235.1 of Helianthus tuberosus. Lineage (NCBI taxonomy): Eukaryota > Viridiplantae > Streptophyta > Magnoliopsida > Asterales > Asteraceae > Helianthus > Helianthus tuberosus. The sequence goes on along the minus strand of CM060394.1, from coordinate 111,903,507 downwards.
CAAAGCATGTGTTTGAGGGTTCGAAAGGCAGACTCTTGTTTGGTTCCCCAGACAAAAGGCTGGTCCTTATGAGTGAGAGAGGTAAGTGGTACAGCAATCTTCGAGAATCCCTCGATAAATCGTCGATAATAGCCCGCTAGCCCGAGAAAGGAGCGGACTTCAGACGGATTCTTAGACGTAACCCAGCTCTTGACAGCTTCAATCTTCGCTGGATCGACGTGAATACCCTGACTATTTACGATGTGACCCAGAAACTGAACCTCCTCCAACCAAAATTCGCACTTGGAGAATTTGGCGTAGAGTTGGTTCCCCTGGAGTAACTCGAGAACCAAACGTAGATGTTGCGCGTGTTCGGCTCTTGTTTTGGAATAGATCAAGACATCGTCGATGAACACGATGACGAAACGGTCGAGATATGGTTTACACACTCGATTCATCAGATCCATGAAAACCGCTGGTGCGTTTGTTAGTCCAAAAGGCATGACAACGAATTCATAATGGCCGTAACGAGTACAAAACGCGGTTTTGGGTATATCCTCCTCTTGTATACGCAGCTGATGGTATCCTGAACGTAGATCGATCTTCGAGAAACACGTAGCGCCTTGTAATTGGTCAAACAAATCGTCGATTCGAGGCAGGGGATAGCGGTTCTTGATAGTCAACTTATTCAATTCCCGGTAGTCGATGCACATCCGGAACGACCCGTCCTTCTTTTTGACGAAAAGGACTGGTGCGCCCCATGGAGAGGTGCTCGGGCGAATAAAGCCTTTTTCAAGCAATTCCTGGAGTTGGGTTGAGAGTTCGCGCATTTCGGACGGCGTGAGTCGATAAGGAGCTCTGGCGATAGGATTAGCTCCAGGAATGAGATCAATGCGAAAATCAATATCGCGCTTTGGAGGTAGTCCGGGAAGATCCTCGGGAAAAACGTTAGGAAATTCTCGAACCACGGGTACATCTTTTACTTCCTTCTTCTCTTTCTTTTCCTTCTCCGCTGCTACGACGTTGGCCAAGAAAGCCCTGTATTCCTTGCGGAGATACTTGCTAGCTTGTAGGCATGACATAAGCTTGAGACCCTTCGAAGTAGTATCACCATAAACACACAGTGAATCACCGTTTGCGAGCGAAAAACGAATCATTTTATCGAAGCACACAACTTCGGCATGGTTTTCACGAAGAAAGTCCATGCCTACTATGACGTCGAAACTTCTGAGTTGTATCGGAATGAGATCAATTGAGAAGATGTGATTGTTGAGCTCGAGAGTGCAATCACGAATAACAGAGTTTACAGCGACGGTTCTTCCGGTAGCGACTTCAACATCGAATGCAGAGGAGAGTCGAGAACGTTTACGACTAAGGAGTTTCTCGAATTCGAGTGACACAAAGCAATTATCGGCTCCAGTATCAAACAAACATGAAGCATAAATACCATTCACAAGGAACGTACCATTGACCACGTTGTTGTCGGCCTGAGCTTGTCGCACATTGAGATTGAAGGTTCTGGCGCGTGCGGCCTGTTGTTGCTGCTGCTGTTGTTGCTGTGGTTGCTGCTGTTGCGGTTCTTGTTTTACTACCCTGTTCGGGCACATGTTGGCGAAATAATTCGGGTCGCCACACGTGAAGCATGCTCTGGCTTTGAGTGCGGGTGCCGGAGGAGCTTGTTGACCCTGTGGGGCAGCGAGTAGAGCTTGATTGGCAGGAGCTTGACGAATACAACAGTTGGCAGTAAAGTGGCCGTAGACATTGCAATGAGCACAGAAGCGGCATTGAATAGCAGTCGGGTGATGATAGGTGCAAGTAGGGCAGAGCGGGTGTGGTCCAGTATATGCACGCTTTGCAGGCGGTGCATTGGCCACAGGCGCCACTACTTGACGTTGTTGGGTAGGTACAGCTTGAATCGGTGCATCAGTAATCGCACAGTTCTTGTTGGTGGAGCTGTTCTTTCTCTTGTTCTTTCTCTTGTTGCTTGACGAGGTGGTTTCAGCAGTTGGTGCAGCAGTAGTGGCTTGATGCAGATGCTTGGAGGTCTTATCCCACACCCCAGCCTTAACCCTTTTGTCATTGATTTCAGCGGCCAGCAGATAGGTTTCCTCGATCGTGGTAGTCTTATCCGCTTGCACGAAATCAGCAACGCAGTCGGGCAAAGCTCGGATGTACTTCTTGATGGTGATCTCAGGAGTCTTGACTTGATCGGGACAGATAATGCTGAGCTGTTTGAAGCGAGCAGTAAGACCAGCATTGTCTCCATCCTTCTGATGTATGTGCCAAAATTCATCTTCAAGCTTTTGACGCTCGTGAGGAGGGCAGAACTCCTCTAGCATGACTTCCTTGAGCTCGTCCCATGACAAACCGTAAGCTGCATCATTCCCTCTCTTGTTCCTCTCGGCCGTCCACCAGTCCAAAGCACGGGACTGAAAGACGCCGGTAGCGTTCAGAGTTCGAAGGTCATCAGGGCAACCACTTTGTCGCAGAGTAACCTCGATAGAGTCAAACCAGTGGAATAGAGCAGTAGGACCTCCTTCGCCTGTGAATTCTTTCGGCCCACATGACTTAAATTGTTTGAAACTGAAAGGTCTTGTGACAGCTTTAGGACCTTCAGTCCTCGATTCCTCGGATGATTTGCTGGCGTTCTCATGGACATCGCTCACAGCTTTTGCCACACTTTTCGCAATAATAGAGGCAAGACGTCTGTCCCTCTTTTCCTGACGAGAGAGCGTATGGCGAGATCCAGACGACATTGTCTGCAATAGACATCGCCACGGAACTCAACACATGTATTCGAATCTCACCTCACACGTTTATTACTACTAAAGCTCAGTAACACGTACCATGTAAACGTATACAGTCACAAAATCACAGAATTACAAAATCACATAACACATAGAGCACATAATTACAATACTCCAAAACACGTAAGCGCAATAGCAAGAACACATATGTCTTAGTCACTAGAGGTAGTCAGAAAACAGAAACCTAGTATTCGGAGTTTGCGAGTGCTCGAAAGCGGTGTAGTGCGAGTGATTTGTTAATGATGTGTCGTGTGAGTTTTGTATTTTTGCAGAAGCAATAGTGTTGGGTTGAAAACAATAGTACTTCAAAACGTTAACAAATAAACAGAAAATGCATAAAATCTTCATAAAGATCGGTAACTCAAAGGTAGATTGTCTGCGGCTAATAGACTTCGACTAACCAAAGTGGCTCGACTATTCGCAAGGATCCTGTGTGCACAATCACCTCCAGGACTATGCCTTTGCCTCGATTCTTGGGCGTTGGCGCAATTCCCATTGGTTATATTGTGTCTTTAGATCGTTGGAGTCCATCGAAACTTTGGTGAGAGTTTTGTATAAAAGCAGGACGAGTCGTCAAGGTTAGGGTTCCACCCCAATCTTGCAACTTCCGTCCTCGTTTTTGATAAAAATTGAGGAGATTATTCATCAAAATATGGATTTCACTCCTGATTTGGTATGATTCTCCTCGTTTGTAGCTAAAACGCAAGCTGATTAGGCGACTTTAGTCGAGAGTTTGCGGTTTTCACACCTATTCTCGGCCTCATTACCTGTTCATAACTTGAAAATTTGAGTGCAGTGATAGAAAAAGAGCGAGTGATAGTGGCGAGTTTACGCATACGCGTGAGTTGGTCTGTTGGTTCTTAACTATAGACTACGTCTCTAAGACTTCGACCCGGACTAGGTCGAGTCTTGCCTAATTCCCTATAGTTATGGCTCTGATACCAATCTGTCACACCCCAACCGATGGCGGAATCATCGGGGCATGGCACTGAGCGAAACAGATTGTCCAGAAGTTTTCCATAACAACTATCTTTACCATTTAATTAAAGCAATACGTCCCATACTGTATCATAAATAGTCAAACAAGTTATTACAGACAACATCAAAACAAATATTCTGTTCCGACAACTCAGATTTAAATAAGTAGCAATTGTTTATCTGCTTCTAGAGACCCCTAATAAGTTATCTACAGACAACTATTTGTTGGGCTCTAAATCTTTATTCTAGCTCCCATTTCCTACCACACATGCATCCTAAGCACCTGTCACATACGTTAAAATAAAGTCAATACATAAAATGTAAAGGTGAGCATACAAGTTTGATAATAGCATACATATAGAGTTCGAATTCGTTTACGCATAACCAGCACGTACACATAGTGAAATGAAGCACGTTAGTTATCGACATAGATCCATCGATACCAATGACTGCGGGTTGACTGCCCGAGGCAGTTCGCAATACATGATTACCACCGTAATCCATGGAAGTAAAAGATCCTTAACAACCCCCGTGTGAACGGGTGCTGAGTCCAAACTATAGTACTATCGTTGCTAAGGCAGGTAGACAGTATTCCATGTGTAAACATAACAAACAAGCATTCATAAGCCACGTATAACATGCATTAATGGTTTAGCGTTAAAAATAGCTTGAGTAGTGTAATAGTTGTAGTTTGAATATTCGTAACGTATGTAACACCCAAAAGTGCTAAAGCAAAAAGGGTTCGGGTATACTCACAGCGATTATGGATTGAAGGGAGCGCTTTTACAGCGAGTACGGTTAGCCTGAATAGATTCGATAATGTAACGATAAGTGGCGCGTAAAACAGTACAAAGTGAGAGTGGTCGGGATGGCTGATCGTGCGGGGCAGCTATCCGTGAGAGGAAGTCATCCGTGCGCATGATCTATCCGTGCGGACGGTGATGCGTGCGGATGGTGATCCATCCGGATAAGTTATCCGTGCGTGCGAGCTGTCCGTGCGGATGGTAATCCGTGCGGATTAGTTGTGCGTGCGGATGGCTTATCCGTGCGGACAAGTTGCTTGTGCGGATAAACGTTCAAGTGGATTGTTTCTTCCTAAGTGTGAGATGTGTTTGTGTATGATGGCTTGTGCTTTGGAGTTTTCGTTGTAGCATTTAGGAAGCACATAAGTGTTTCTACCTTTCAAGCCGGTCGCGCGGATAACAATCCGTCCGGATGGTAGTCCGTGCGGACAATGGTAATCCGTGCGGACAGCCTGTGCGCGCGGGCAGTGACAATCCGTCCGGATACCCTGTCCGTGCGTACGACTTGGCCGTGCGGATGACCACTGTTTGAATTTATTTTAAGGCCTTAGTATCTCATGATTCGAAGAGTAATCCATTCAGAGATCGTCCATCCGGATTGCTCATTCGTCGATACTCAAACCTTGTTTGGAAAGTGGGTCCCAAGGGTAGCTCGTCCGGGGGACAACCCGTCCGGATGACCTGTACGTGCAGACAGCTAGTCCGTGCGCACAGTTTGTCCGTGCGGACAGCTGGTCCGTGCGGACGGCCTCTGGTCTGATTGTTCCATTCGTCTACTCTTGGTTTCTGTTGTCGTTTATCAGGACGTTCTGATTACGTGGCAACCACTTGGAGTTGTATTCTCACCCGCACGCCTAGACCGGTCAGGAACCACCCTAACTTGGCCTGTCGACGACTCAGAACGGTAGTTTCGGTTGACCCCGAAATCAGGTGTCTGATGGGTAAAATCCAGATCTAGGACTAGTGCATCACTATTAACGAGTAGAACACTAGAACCGATCAGATTCGTGCCGATCTTAAGGGTAAAAGAAGGAGAGAACTTAGGTTTATTTCTTTCAACTCTTTTATCCTTAGAAAAGTCTAGATTTAGGTGAAGTTCTTGTGAAATCTTATGGAAATCGTTCAGATCTGAGATATTCTTGGTGGAATGAGGTCAAGCTTGAAGTTCATAAGAACTTCATGATGACGTCACCCGAGAATACCTCAAATCTTGATGGTTTCACGGTGAAAAGTGGAGATTTGAAAGATGGAAAGGTGTAGAATTGTGTAGTGATTAAGAATGTACAAGAATTAGTGCAAGATCTTACCTGGATTGAGAGAAATCTGAGAAAAAGTGAAGAATGCGTGCGGTTCGGACGTCACTTGCCAAAAGTGGAAAAGTTGGAGAGTGACCCGTGTATTTATAGGATGGCAAAAAGGGAAAGGGTGAACCGTGCGGATGGCACGTACCCGGGCAGGCTATCCGCGCGGATAGGTCATCCGTGCGGATTGGCAATCCGTGCGGATTGGCAATCCGTGCGGATTGACCATCCGTGCGGATGTCGCCTGAATAGGTGCGTTCGGTGCGATGTTGCTTCGGTTTCGATTTGCGAGCGATTCGATAGGGTTTCCTAGTCAAATTACTTTCAGTCCCAACTACTTCTTATATGGCTCGACTCGGAATTCGGGTTCGGGTTCGTTTACGTTCGAGTTAGACTTCGAGTTCGATTGAGTTCGCTTGATTATCACAACATAACATAAAATAAAATAAACATGCACAGGTAACACGTAAGGCACACACACACGTATAAACAACAAGTAAAATACACAGTTCGAGTTTCGATTCGATGTCGATTTGATTAGCATAGCTTGATTAACTTTATCGCATTGTTACTTCCTACCATTCACAGTCGTAGGTCTATTGGAATACGGTTAGCATGATTCGATTATTGTAATGAACGACACTTACTCCACATAATATAAATAAAATAAGAACATTTCTACGAGTCAAGTCGCGCGAAATCGGTCGTTGACTTTGACCTTGACTTTGACTTTCACTCGTGAAAACACGGGGTGTTACAGTGGTATTTGGCGAAGGTTGTGTTGATGATGGTATGAAAGGTGGTATAAGCTCACCCGTAGTCATGGTTGCAAAAGTCGCTAGGCGCTCCCTAGTCGGTCGACCGGGTAGTTGAGAGTACTCGGCCTAGGCGGAAAGTACACAGGGAGTACTCGGACATGCTAAATTATAAAGAAATTAGTTTTCGGAAATTAAATATATGTCAAATAACATAAATTTACTAATATTTATAAGAAAATACGTGAAATTGATATTCATTCTTTAATATGATACGCATAGAAATTATGTTTAATTTTATCTTAAGTCAAACTCGGCCTAAGTTGACCTACTAGATCCGATTTTGGCCGATGTTGACCGCATTTGATCGATTCCGAGTAATTAGTCGGAGTTGAAGAAAGTCTCCTCGGCAACCTACCTTGTAGCGACTACTCGGGGAGTACTCGGCCTTGGAGACCTTGTTTTACAACCATGCCCGTAGTGGGTGGTGGCGGTGGTGGATTGATGCGTGTTAGGTGTATATATAGGTTTAAGTATATTTTAAGCCCTTTTACACTTTCTTTAGCCAAGTTTTAAATTTATAAAACACGATATTTACTAACACTAAACACACATATGGGCAAGTGCACCCATCGTAAGCGTAGTATAGTGTTGGTAAGATACCGAGGTCGTCCAAGGACACAAGAGCTTTTAGTACCGGTTTATCCTCAACGTCTAATCAAATCAAAAGTTTAGAAAAAGGTTTTAAACTAAGAAAAAACTAACTAAAATGCTGAAAATAAAAATAAAATAAAAACAGATAGACAAGATGAATCACTTGGCTCCGACTCGTGTTTAGTGTAACATTTGATTATTTCAGCACTTTTGCACTATTTAAGAGATTATCTTAGTTATTGTAGTAGGCCCCTCTTTTGGAGGTGACGTTACCCTCAACCCAGTAGTTTGAGTTAGCAAGGATACAATCCTAAAGGGTCAGATTATTGAAAGATAATTAATTAAGTTATTAATGCATAATGTGGTAGGCCCCTCTTTTGAAGGTGACGTTACCCTCGACTAAGTAGTCTGAGTCAGCAGGGATACAGTCCTAAATAGTCGGGTTAAAGTTTTAATAGTAGTTTAACTTATGAGGGGGCCAAAGAGTTTGGACCCCCGCCATCCAATACCGTTAAGTATTGAAGGAGGTCCTACTAAATTTGACCCAGGTCCTTTCCAAATCGTTCCCTTAACCCCCGACCAGGTAGCCAACATACCTCCATATAGACCGTGGAGATATGAATGGTGAAAATCTTTTATTTTATATAGACAGTAAAATAATGCCAAGACACCACAGACAAACGATAAGGAAGAATCACCTTCAACATAAGAAACTAGTTATTAAAGTCATTAATACATAACCAATTAAAAAGTGCGAAAAGATTAAAAATAAAAAGTATTACACTAGACACTTTGTCTTCACCAAGTGATGTAAGAGACTTAGGCAAACATGGCCTTGATTGTCAAGAACTCTTACGATCAATCTTGGATCCCGAGACGACTCACACACTCTATGGTGGACAATAGATGATGGTGGTGGATGATGGTGTTATAGTGGTGGTGGGTGGTGGGTGAAGTGTGAGAGAGGTGGTGTGCCAAGGGATGGTTTGAGCTTGAGCCAAGCACTCCTATTTATAGGCTGAACAGAAGCTCGGGCACGGCCCCGTGTCCAGTGGGCACGGCCCCGTGTCCACATCCTTCTCTTTCTTCATTAATTGCTCTTGTCTTTATTAGTTGACCACGGCCCCGTGTCCGCTGGGCACGACCCCGTGTGCAGAAGCATATCTGTACTATCAAGATTTGCCTGGATTCTGCGAATCTTATAGTTGACCACGACCCCGTGTCCGCTGAGCACGGCCCCGTGGTGGGCGATGGAAGCTTCTACAACTTTGTCTTTTATGCTGACACTTGGGCACGCCCCCGTGCTCACTGAGCACGGGGCGTGTTCAGCCTTCTGTCTTCTTGTTTTGCTTGGGAAGATGCTGTCATGGGGTCGGGCATGTCACATTTGTTCCCTTTCTTGTATTTATGTTAGATTTTGCTGTCTTTTTGCTTCTTTTGTTAATTTGAGCTCATTTAATCCTGAAAATACAAAAAAAAAGACAAAAGAACACTTTTTCTAACAATAGTACTAAAAAAGGGTTAGTTTTATGCCACAATTGATGTAATTTATATATTGCATTTTGCACACATCAAATACCCCCACACTTGAATCTTTGCTTGTCCTCAAGCAAAACTCTTTATAATGTGGCTTTACACTCCCAAATGGAATAGGTAGAAAAGAAGGTTTTTGGGCTTGTCATAGAGTGTCGGGATTTCCAAGATTCTTTATTTAGTTTTATTTTTATTTATTTACAATCATATTCGTCATGATTTATTTAGAACTTTTCATAAGATAAATTACTTATTAGGGCATAACATGCCTCTTTTAAAATTCTATTTATATACAAGTTCACATACCTCACGGGGGATCACTCAACACTCGGCCGAAGATGTATTTTAGTGAATCACTCGAGAGCGGCATGGAACTTACTCCTACCATAGGTTTGCCAAGCAATCAATCCTCCTCCTTTTTAACTATATACCTTTGTAAATATCAAGAGGACTTTTTTTTTGGGTGAAGGGTTAGGCTTGGGTTAACGGTAGGTGGTTGGGTTAGTGGTTAGTGGTTAGTAGAAAAGGGCGAAAAAGCGTAACAAGCGTCGGTTTTCGAAAGACTTTTTATTTTTGATGAAGCTATTATTCAAACAAAGTTATTTTTGATGAACTTGTTTGTTTATTTCTTTTGCTTCATCATCAAAACATAAATTATATATATATTTTTTTAAGTCAAACGTACTAAAACAAAAGGGTTAAAAATAAAAAGGTTTTGGTGGGTGAAAGGGTTTTTGGTTTGGGTTAAGAAATGAAAAGGTTTAGGCTCAAAGGGTTTAACTAGGGGGATTTTGGGTAGGTGGTAAAAAAAATAATGGTGTAGAAATAAAAAGGGTTAGTCCTAATGCCTCCATCATTTACTTACTCGAGTTTAAGTTGGTAAGGACCGGGAATGTATCGTCGTGGCAAGTTCTAGAGTTGTAAGAACCAAGCGGCTATTCACACAAGAAACGAAAAATGAGCATTTAATTTAAAAGATATGTATTTGTATGCTCAATAAAGGCTCAAAACTCACTTTTGTGGGAATGGGTTTTTATGTGATCAAGTATATATAATTAAATTTTAACTAAGCTTGTCATGCATTTTCATAATTTTCTTATGTTGGTTCTTTTTATCACGACGCTATCGGTTGTAAATTTGTAGAAATATAACCTTTTTAGAATTTTGAAATTCCCAAATTAAACCTAGACAAGTAAAAAAATGAAAAATTTTTAAAAAAATTTGGGGTGATTAGCGGTTCCAATAGGGTTTTGTGTCAGACTTGTTATTAGGACTTGCAAGATTCAAGGTTTTAGCATCCCCCCCCCCTACACACTTAAATTACACATTGTCCTCAATGTGTCCCAAAAATAAATTTTTAGGTTGATTGAATGTGTAAAAAGGTGTGAAAAAGCAAAAATTTGTGTTACTGGGCGCTGGACACGGCCCCGTGTTGTCCGGGCACGGCCCCGTGTTCAAGTGCCAGTAACAAGAATTTAAACAAAAGAAACAGAAGCCTGGACACGGGGGGCGTGTTGGGTAAGGCCCGTGTCCAGTTACCTGAACTGGGTCATTTCCGCAGACTGTGCAGCACGGGGCCGTGTTGGGCGGACACGGCCCGTGCTGAACTTACTGTAAATGAAGAAAATTGTCGGATGGCCCTGTTTTCCTGCATGGGGTGCTGGTTCAAGTTTCCCTTGTTATCCTTTGCCATCTTCGAGTGTGTGTTATTCATTTCAACACCATCCAAACACCAAATTAACTAAAACCATCATTCATTAACTCATAGAGAGAATTACATAATAGTCCTAAAAATGAAAAACAAAGCAGAAAATAAAGGTTAAAAGTCCTAAATTAGATAGGTCAAGTGATACGTAAAATCATCCTAAGGAGTTCTAATTCTACAATAAGAACCAAAATTCCGGAAATAGTTTCCCGGTCTCTAAAAGTCTTGTAGAACTCTAAGCCGAGCGGTGTCCCTTAGACGTTGCTAAAGCCATTCTTCTATCTCCCTTGGGAGAAGGGAGGCGGCTTCATGTTCCTCAACATCTTGTGGAGGGGGAGTGACACCAATCGGAACCCCTTGTAGTATGTCTCGAGGGGGCTCCGGATGTAAGGCGTACCATTCGTCCGGAATGATGACTTCCGGTACCACATTCCATGCCCTTTGGGTGATAATCGGCACCAAAGGAGGAGAGGCGAGAATGTTCAACCTTTGGTGCAAAAGGTTGACTTCCCGGAGACATCCTTCTAGTCCCACCGTTAGATGATTAATACGGTCGACCAATGCTTCTTCCACCCCCGTTATCTCATCAATGGCTTCTCTTAGAGCGTAAACATAGTTTACAAGAGAGTCCTCAACCATTGATGATCTTCTCCCCTGCCGGTTGTTTCTGGAATGCGACGAAGAGTTTCCGCTTGTTCTGCTTGCCATTCTGAGAAAACATACCGAAAAGAGTTCAATTTTATGGGACCAGTACCTCGGACACGACCCCGTGTTCAACGAACACGGCCCCATGTTCAGATATCTGCAGGATTTAGGAACAAGTAATCTTGGGGTTTTAAATTGTTTTCATGATTTTTAAAGCATTTTTGAACAGAAACAACTTAAAACATTGTTGTAGAACTTATTATAAACAAGATTCCATGTAAAAATCTAACAAACATCTCAACAAAGTTTGAAATTATACAAGTTTCAAGCTTTAATGGAAGTACAAGGAAAGAAAAATTGAAGAAGATGATAGTGGATAAAAGAGGAAAGGACAAGAAGGTAATTGAGAAACTTCTTTTAGAAAATACCTAGGATGGTATGTGAGAATATTCCCCAAATCTCTGTCCCTGGAATGGTTCAAATGTGCAGGATTCTTGGCTGCATTTATAGAAAACGACAGTACGTTGCACACGGCCCCGTGTCGGCTGGACACGGCCCCGTGTGCAGACAGAATCCTGACACAATTTTGTCCGTATTCTGATGAAATTAGAAGGGAATCTTTTGGTGGACACGGGGGCGTGCTGACCTGGACACGGCCCCGTGTCTAGAAGCTGTCTTATGGAATTCGTCTACTTTCAAGAAACTTTTCCGGATCGGGCGGTTCCTTACTGGAGGGAACAACCCCAAAGTGCCTAAGATACCTTAATTGCTCTAGATTAAAACGAGAACGCAAGAGGTTGTCGGTGAGGGTAATTCCTATGCTATATGTAGGTGGACAAGTCAAACCCTTTCCCGGGCTCTCGTTAAAGAAGGTGTATACCGAATCGCTCAGGTCTATGTATGCATCGAACGAAGTCGATGGGGAGTCCTTCATGGCACAATCGGCACAGGGACGACTATCGCTCAAGTCCTCACTAGAGTTAAAAGTATCGTCGGGGACAACGAAGTTGTTTGAATGCGATTCTAACACTTCTTCTTGGTTATCATCTTGAGATAAATTATTGAAATCTATCCTAAGTTCTTTTAACCAATTAATAATTAGATATTCTAATTGAAATAGTTCGTCAAGAAGCATTTCTCTTAGAAAATCTGGTTGGGAGCATTCGAGGGAGAGATAGGGATTATTTTTACTTTCGCCCCTCTTAAGGATACAAGGAGACGATGGGTCTATATAGTGGGCCTTATAATTTAGAAAATAACATTCTAATTCCTTATGGTTACCACCACATAATTGACACCACGTACCATAAGAGTGCCGAAAGTAAAAAGTATCAGTATCACTCATGTTTGTGTCAGAAATTACCAACCATCGGGAGCTTACGGTTCTGTTTTCAGTAACTGAATCTTGGGCACGGGGCGTGTTGAGTGGGGACGGCCCCGTGTTCAGCTTACTGTCTGACTTAAAACAGGATTGCCAGTTCCAATGATTGGGCACGGGACGTGTTCAGCGGGCACGGCCCGTGCTGAGTTCTGCAGAAGCTGAAAAACTAAGAAAAATCCTAAGAAAATAAAAATAAGAAAAACGATTAGGCCGTTCATTCCTAACTTTCTTAAAATCCTTGTGTCCCCGGCAACGGCGCCAAAAACTTGATGCGTGTTAGGTGTATATATAGGTTTAAGTATATTTTAAGCCCTTTTACACTTTCTTTAGCCAAGTTTTAAATTTATAAAACACGATATTTACTAACACTAAACACACATATGGGCAAGTGCACCCATCGTGAGCGTAGTATAGTGTTGGTAAGATACCGAGGTCGTCCAAGGACACAAGAGCTTTTAGTACCGGTTTATCCTCAACGTCTAATCAAATCAAAAGTTTAGAAAAAGGTTTTAAACTAAGAAAAAACTAACTAAAATGCTGAAAATAAAAATAAAATAAAAACAGATAGACAAGATGAATCAGTTGGCTCCGACTCGTGTTTTGTGTAACCTTTGATTATTTCCGCACTTTTGCACTATTTAAGAGATTATCTTAGTTATTATAGTAGGCCCCTCTTTTGGAGGTGACGTTACCCTCAACCCAGTAGTTTGAGTCAGCAAGGATACAATCCTAAAGGGTCGGATGGTTGAAAGATAATTAATTAAGTTATTAATGCATAATGTGGTAGGCCCCTCTTTTGAAGGTGACGTTACCCTCGACTAAGTAGTCTGAGTCAACAGGGATACAGTCCTAAGTAGCCGGGTTAAAGTTTTAATAGTAGTTTAACTTATGAGGGGGTCAAAGAGTTTGGACCCCCGCCATCCAATACCGTTAAGTATTGAAGGAGGTCCTACTAAATTTGACCCAGGTCCTTTGCAGGATCTATACACTGAACAATGGCAAGACTCTTACCAAACCGTTCCCTTAATCCCCGACCAGGTAGCCAACATACCTCCATATAGACCGTGGAGATATGAATGGTGAAAATCTTTTATTTTATATAGACAGTAAAATAATGCCAAGACACCACGGACAAACGATAAGGAAGAATCACCTTCAACATAAGAAACTAGTTATTAAAGTCATTAATACATAACCAATTAAAAAGTGCGAAAAGATTAAAAATAAAAAGTATTACACTAGACACTTTGTCTTCACCAAGTGATGTAAGAGACTTAGGCAAACATGGCCTTGATTTTCAAGAACTCTTACGATCAATCTTGGATCCCGAGACGACTCACACACTCTATGATGGACAATGGATGATGGTGGTGGATGATGGTGTTATAGTGGTGGTGGGTGGTGGGTGAAGTGTGAGAGAGGTGGTGTGCCAAGGGATGGTTTGAGCTTGAGCCAAGCACTCCTATTTATAGGCTGAACAGAAGCTCGGGCACGGCCCCGTGTCCACATCCTTCTCTTTCTTCATTAATTGCTCTTGTCTTTATTAGTTGACCATGGCCCCGTGTCCTCTGGGCACGACCCCGTGTGCAGAAGCATATCTGTACTATCAAGATTTGCCTGGATTCTGCGATTCTTATAGTTGACCATGACCCCGTGCCCGCTGAGCACGGCCCCGTGGTGGGCGATGGAAGCTTCTACAACTTTGTCTTTTATGCTGACACTTGGGCACGCCCCCGTGCTCACTGAGCACGGGGCGTGTTCAGCCTTCTGTCTTCTTGTTTTGCTTGGGAAGATGCTTTCGTGGGGTCGGGCATGTCACGTTTGTTCCCTTTCTTGTATTTATGTTAGATTTTGCTGTCTTTTTGCTTCTTTTGTTAATTTGAGCACATTTAATCCTGAAAATACAAAAGGAAGACAAAACACACTTTTTCTAACATTAGTACTAAAAAAGGGTTAGTTTTATGCCACAATTAATGTAATTTATATGTTGCATTTTGCACACATGATGGATCCATGTATCTAAGTGGTGTAATTGGTGTAGTTAGTGTTGTTGGTGAACCGCTAATTTTGTTTTCTCTTAACAAAATTCCGTTTCCTCTCAAAGTTCGTTCAATCTCTGGATCAAATGCCAATGGTGATAGCTTGTGAGAGCTTCTAGTACGCATGCACTTGTAAATACCTGCACACTAACACACCAAGCGTAAACCAGAAAAATAACAAACCAAAGAAGATAAAAAATAACACTCGTTGCGCACTATTCCCCGACGACGGCGCCAAAATTTGACGTGATGTCGTGGTCACAATCAAATTTAATCCATTTACTACTAAATAGTTAGTGGCAAGTGGGTATCGAACATAGGGAGTATGTGGAATATGTGTTATTTCAAGGTTTATCTAAATTAACTAAATTAAACTAATTGCAATGAAAGTAAATTCAAGAGTTGGATTGATCGATTTTAGTTTTAAAACTAAAATTACTATTCTAATTGCAAAATAAGAGTTTTGGTTGTAAACAATTTAGAGACAAATGACCATCTTTAGTTTCTGGTTTGCTTTGACATTTATGCTATCATTCACTAGAAAGAACTACATAGACATAGTTCATGTGTAATTACTTGTTGTGATAAAAGGGAACTAAGTACTCAGATTCCTAGAATGTGAGGTTGTTACCCGATGACCAATTAGCCCTTACCCAATCCTAATTCTACCCATGATATCTCGATTGCCAACGGCACCAAGAATGTATGGTTTCAAATTAGATTAACATAAGAATCAACGATTTACAAACAATCAATCACACACCATAACAAACAATCATAAAGACAAAGTTTATTATTCTAGAAATTAGGAAATCAAGCATAAAGACTAATACAAACCTTCAACCAAAGATAGCCATCAAGAGTTTAGCCACTCATGCCTTGAATCATCATCCTCACACAAGTTTCAATGTTCATAACAATTAAAAACACAAACCGAATGATTGGAAATTGTCTTCAAGCACCAAGAACACTAAAAATCTCCCCTAGAACTGTGTGTAACCGAATGGGATTGATTGGACATGAAAACACACCATAAATCCGCATTAAAATGTGGAAGTTACACATTTACGCAGGTCAGCGCCGTAAGCTACGGTGGACACCGTAGCTTACGGTGGCTTGGAATGGCTTACGGTGGATTTAAACTGTCATACGGTGACAAAAAGTGCCAGTCGGCGCCTTAAGCTACGGCCTTTGTCGTAGCCTACGGCAGGATTCAACATGAAAACTTGTTTTCAGCATAACTTTTTCGTTTCAACTCCGTTTTCTTCACCGTTTTCGCCTACGTTCTCGTAATTTCGTCCTCTATCATGCTATCCTCTTAATTCTTCAATTCCAAAAATTGATTTTTTTTCATTTATTCTCCGTGTTCCTTCCATTTTAAGCTCCCGTTTGTACCTGAAACACAAACAACCGTAGTTATCTAATTCTAGACAACTACCTGATTAAATGTTGGATTTTATTATCATTTATACCACTTAAGGGTTGTCCTACGGACTACCCATCACCTACTACTATAACTAAGATAATCTCTTAAAAAGTCCGAAAGTGCAAAAATCATCAAAGGATACATTAAAGGCGAGTCGGATCCAAGTGATTCATCTTGTCTATCTGTTTTTATTTTATTTTTATTTCTGCATTTTTAGTTTTTATTTTTCATGTTTCTAACATTTTCTCAAAAATTTAGATTGATTAGACGTTGAGGATAAACCGGTACTAAAAGCTCTTGTGTCCTTGGACGACCTCGGTATCTTACCAACGCTATACTACGCTCACGATGGGTGCACTTGCCCAAGTGTTTGTTTAGTGTTAGTAGAATATCGTGTTTTATAAATTTAAAACTTGACTAATGTGTAAAATGGGCTTAAAATATCAATAAAAATATATCACGCTTTGCACACACCAAGTTTTTGGCGCTGTTGCCGGGGACACAAGGATTTTAAGAAAGTTTGGAATCAACGTCCTAATTATTTTTACTTATTTTATCTATTTTTTTAGGATTTTTCCTAGTTTTTCAGTTTCTGCAGACTTCAGCACGGGCCGTGCTCAGCCAGACACGGGGCCGTGTCCATCTTTTTACTGGTAATCCTGTTTTAAGTCAGACAGTAGCTGAACACGGGGTCGTGCCCACTGAACACGCCCCCGTGTCCAAACCCCAGTTACTGAAAACAGAACCGTAAGATTCCGACGGTTGGTAATTTTTGACAAAAATATGAGTGATATTGACTATTTTTACTTTCGCTACTCTTATGGTGAATGGTGTCAAATATGTGGTGGATTTCATAAAGATTTAGAATGTTACTTTCTAAATTACACTTCCCACTATTTAGACTTATCGTTTCCTTGTAACCTTAAGATGGGCGAAAGTAAGAACGATTCCTATCTATCCCTCGAATGCCCTCAACCATTTCTTTTAGATGACATAACTCCCGAAGAATTATGTCAGCTCGAAGAAGTAATTCTCCAAATATTAAAAGAGCTTGAGATGAAAACTAGTTATTCATCACAAGACGACAATCAAGGAGAATTATTGGGGTCGCATTCGGATTCTAACAACATCGACTGTACCGAAAGCACCTCCAACTCTTGTGAGAACTTGAGCAATAGTCGTCCCTATGTCGATTGTGCCGTGAAGGACTCTCCATCGGTCTCCGCCGATGCGTTCATAGACCTGAGCGATTAGACATATACCTTCTTTAACGAGAGTCCGGATAAGGGAATAAAGGTCGGTCACACCCGCCGGTATTTAGTTTAGGTTATACCCTTTCCGATAACCTCTTGCGTTCTTGTTTGAATCAAGAGCAATTTAGGTACCCTAGGCACTTCGGTGTTGTTCCCTCCAGTAAGGAACCACCCGATCCGGATAAATTCCTTAAAATAAGACAAAACTTCATAAAACTCTCTAACCACGGGGCCGTGTCCAGGTCAACGTGCCCCGTGCCCACTTAAAAATTGACCACAGGGTCGTGTCCAGGCCAGCGTGCCCCGAGCTCAGAATACGGATAAAATGTGTCAGAATCTTGTCTGACCACGGGGCCGTGTCCAGCCGACACGGGGCCGTGGTCAGCGTGCTGTCGTTTTCTATAAAGTCAGCATGATTCCTGAACATTTGGACCCATTCCAAAGACCAAGATCTGCTGGGATTTTCACACATACCCTACAAGGTATACTTCAAAGAAGGTTCCCAACAACCATCTTGTCTTTACCACTTTTGTCTCTTGCTTTCTTCTCCAAAAAACTCCTCAAACCTCCATTAAAGCTTGAAACTTCCATGTTTTCAAGCTTTATTGTGATATTTGCTAGGTTTTTAAACAATGAATCTTATTAAAAATAAATTTTATAACACTACTTTAAGTTATTTATGCTCGGAAATGTCTTAAAAGTCAGAAAAATAAATAAAACACTAATATTCCTTGATTCAAAAATCTGTAGAATGGTGCCCACGGGGCCGTGCCCAGTGAGCACGGGGCCGTGGCCGGAGTTACTGTTTCATTATTTTGAAATTTCGACTTGTTTTCTTATAATTTCGAGCCAGAATAGCGGAACATCTTCAGCTCACTCAAGAAACAGTCGCAGAGAAAGAAGGCCATCGATAGAAGCAACCCTTGTGCGTTACGTAATGGCGCTAAGAGAAGCACTCAATGAGATAACATCCGTGGAGGAGGTTCTAATTGACCGTATCAACTATCTAACAGTGGGGCTGGAGAGTAGCTTCCAAGAAATCAACCTTTTGTACCAAAGGTTGAACATTCTTACAATGCCGCCTATGGAACCAATCTTCCCACAAGAAGATTGGAACTTGGCACAAGAAGTTGTTAGTCCCACCGGTTGGGATAACATTCCCCCGGAACCCCCTCTAGACGCCTTACAAGAGGTTCCGGTGGAGGTTGCACCTCCTTCGCATGAGGTAGACAATGAGCCCGTCTTCCTTCTCCCTCGGGAGATAGAGGAGTGGCTCAACGATGTGTGAGGAGCACCCTCCGGAAAGAAGTTCTAAAAGCCTTATTCAACTGAAAAATTCATTTTTCGGGATTTTGTTGCTCTTATAATAAAAACATCTAGGATAGAACTTCTTTGTGGTTTAAAATTTCTTGCATTCTAGGACCTACTTATCTATCTTAGTTTTTAGTTTTTAGTTTGTACTTTTTAATTTTTTTTTAGGAACTATGTATCTCGCACTTTTTAACGAATGATGGTTTAAATTATTGAATGGTGTTTGGATGATGATATAATGGTAAAACACACTCGAAAAGGTGGAGGTTACCAAGGGAACGTTAAAACCACACCCCATGCACGAAAACAGAGCCTCCCAACAATTTTCCAGCACTACAGCAAGTTCAGCACGGGGCCATGCTCAGCCCAACACGCCCCATGCCCAGGCTCTACAGAAATTTGCCCAGTTCAGGTAACTGGACAAGGGGCCGTGCTCACTGAACACGCCCCGTGTCCAGCCTTCTGTTAAAGTTTGGTACTGGCGATCTGACCACGGGGCCGTGCCCGGACCAGCACATGGCCGTGGCCAGAAGCCTAGTAACATAAAATTTTGTTCTTCAACACCTTTTTACACATTCAATCAACCTAAAAACTTATTTTTGGGATACGTTGACGACAATGCGTAATTTAAGTGTGGGGGGATGCTAAAACCTTGAATTTTGCAAGTCCTAATAACAAGCCTTACACAAAACTCTATTGGAACCGCTAATCACCCCAAATTTTTTTCAAAAATTTTTCATTTTTTTACTTGTCTTGGTTTATTGTGGGAATAACAAGTTCTAAAAAGGTTCTATTTTTACAAATTTACAACCGATAGCGTCGTGAGAAAAAGAACCAACATAAGAAATTATGAAAAGGCATGACAAATCTAATTAAAATTTGATTATATATACTTGATCACATTATAAACTCATTCCCACAACAAGTGAGTTTTGAGCCTTTATTGAGCATACAAGCATATATCTTTTAACTAAATGCTCATTTTTCGTTTCTTGTGTGAATAGTCGCTTGGTTCTTACGACTCTAGAACTTGCCACGACGATACATTCCCGGTCCTTACCAACTTAAACCAAGTAAGTAAATGATGGAGGCATTAGGACTAACCCATTTTCCTTTCAACACCATTATTTTTCATTTTTTATCACCTACCCAAAATCCCTCTAGTTAACCCCTTTGAGCCTAAACCTTTTCATTTCAAAACCCACAAAACAAACACCCTTTACCAACCAAAACCCTTTTTCTTTTCAACCCCTTGTTTTACTAAAAAGCTCGGTTATCTTGTGACATTTCTTTACCAAAAAAAAAATGAAAGTCTAGTAATAAACAAACAAGTTCCTCAAAGAAACTTTGTTTGAATATGCTTAGTTTGAACAAAAGTCACAAAAACAAAAACTTTTACGAAGACCGATGCTTTTTAGGCTTTTAGCCCTTTTTACTAACCACTAACCAAAACCACCTACCCTTAGTCGAAGCCTAACCCTTTCCCGAAGTCCTCTTGATATTACAAAGGTTTACAGTTTAAAAGGAGGAGGATTGATTACTTGGCAAGCATATGGTAGAAATAAGTTCCATGCCGGTCTCGAGTGTTTCACAAAAATACATCTTCGGCCGAGTGTTGAGTGATCTCCCGTGAGGTATGTGAACTTGTATATAAATGGAATTTTAAAGAGGCATGTTATGCACAAATAAGTAATTTTTCTTATGAAATGTTCTAAATAAATCATAACGAATAGGATTGTAAATAGAAATAAAATAAAACCCAATAAAGATCTTGGATTCCCGACACTTAAGACAAGCCCAAAACTTCTCTTCTACCTATTCCATTTGGGCGTGTAAGCCACATACTAAAGAGTTTTGCTTAAGGACAAGCAAAGATTCAAGTGTGGGGATATTTGATGTGTGCAAAATGTAACATATAAATTACATCAAATGAGGCATAAGACTAACCCTTTTTTAGTACTAATGTTGGAAAAAGTGTGTTTTTGTCTTCCTTTTGAATTTACAGGACCAAATGAGCTTAAACGAGCAAAAGGAACAAATATACAACCAAAACCAACATAAATACAAAGAAAAGGAATAAACATGACATGTCCGAGCCCTCGGCAGCAATCCCAAAGCAAAAACAAAGAAACAGAAGACGGACCACGAGGCCGTGCCCACTGGAAACGGGGGCGTGGTCAGATGCCTCCAGAAAAGACAAAGCTGTAGAAGCTTCCACGCACACCATGGGGGTGTGCCCAGCTCAGCACGGGGTGTGGTCAATGCTAAGATACGCAGAATCTTGAAAAATCTTGATAGTACAGATACGCTTCTGCCCACGGGGTCGTGCCCGCTAGACACGGGCCGAGTGGAACCCTCTGCTGACACATGCATTTAATGAAGGAAGAGAAAAGGCTGGCCACAGGGGCATGCCCGCTGGACACGGGGTCATGGGCAGAGCTCTGTGCAGGCTATAAATAGGAGTGCTTGGCTCACTTCAAAGGCATCCCTTGGCAAACCACTACTCTCCCACTTTGCCACCACTCCACCACCACTACACCACCATCATCCATCATCCATCTTGAGAGTGTGTAGTAGTCTCGGGATCCAAGATTGATCGTAAGAGTTCTTTCCAATCAAAGGCAATGTTTGGCTAAGCCTCTTACATCACTTGGTGAAGACAAGTCTTTTATGTATTACTTTTGAATTTTAATCTTTCGGCACTTTTTATTTGGTATTGTATTAATGACTTTAATAACTAGTTTCTAATGTTGAAGGTGAATTTTCTTTATCATTTGTCCGTGGTGTGTTGGCGTTACTTTACTGTCTATATAAAGTAAAAGATTTACACCATTTATGTCTCTACGGTCTATATGGAGATATGTTGGCTACCTGGTCGGGGGTTAACGGAATGGTTTAGTAAGGTTCTTGCCTTGTTCAATGTATAGATCCTACAAGGACCTGGGTCAAGCTTACTAGGACCTTCTTCAATACCCACTGGTATTGGATGGCGGGGGTGTGAATAGTTTGATCCCCTCATATGTAAACTACTATTAATACATTAAACCGGCAACTTGGGATTGTATCCCTGCTGACTCAAACCACTTAGCCGAGGGTAACGTCACCTTCAAAAGAGGGGCCTACCATTTTTCGCATTAATAACTTAATTAATTATCTTTCAATATTCTGACCCTTTGGGATTGTATCCTTGCTGACTCAAACCACTAGGTTGAGGGTAACGTCACCTTCAAAAGAGGGGCCTACTACTATAACTAAGATAATCTCTTAAAAAGTCCGAAAGTGCAAAAATCATCAAAGGATACATTAAAGGCGAGTCGGATCCAAGTGATTCATCTTGTCTATCTGTTTTTATTTTATTTTTATTTCTGCATTTTTAGTTTTTTATTTTTCATGTTTCTAACCCTTTCTCAAAAATTTAGATTGATTATACGTTGAGGATAAACCGGTACTAAAAGCTCTTGTGTCCTTGGACGACCTCGGTATCTTACCAACGCTATACTACGCTCACGATGGGTGCACTTGCCCAAGTGTGTGTTTAGTGTTAGTAGAATATCGTGTTTTATAAATTTAAAACTTGACTAATGTGCAAAAATGGGCTTAAAATATCAATAAAAATATATCACACTTTGCACATACCAACCATCAAAGCAAATACCATCACAATCCCATAGTTTGGATCACCCGCAATACTCGAACGAGTCACACTCGTTGCAGCCAGCGAGACGTTCTGTCTCACACCATTCCTCCCACTCTCATCACTCTCGTTCTCATTCTCACCATGACTCTTTCGACCCTAACCAGTTTATAAACTCACGACCCCCTAGCCAAAACCAGCAGGACAATGATTTTGATTCTGTGATGCCACCATCGGGATCCAACATGCATCCTATTGAGCTGTCAAGCGATACTGCATCTTACGCAGGATTACCTTATCAGGATCACCTTAATCAAGATCGCCTTATCAGGGTCCGAATAATTAAAATCCTGAGGTTTATTGAAAAAACGATTTCGATCGAGGATCGACAGGTTAAAAAGCTCTGAAAGAATTTAATCCCCATCGTGAAAGTCAAATAGGATTCCCGTTATGGCCCAGAATATACAAGGGAAGTTGAGTCTAATATGAGAAAAAAGTACCCCTATCTATTTGAATAAAATCTCGAGGACGAGATTTCTTTTAAAGGGGTGAGGATGTAACACCTCGGAAAATTTTATCGAATCGAATGGCAACGCGTGTCCAATCAACATTCAAATATGCCAAGATTATTTGGACGAGAGGGACTATATGTATAAAAATGTGGAAGATTGGATGTGGAGGGATCAAATATGTCAACATGCCAAAATTTGGCCTCTAAGTGACCCTTACGGACCACAAGGCTTATGCCTTACGGACTGTAAGGTAGGTATTATTAATGTTTCTGATAGTCCTTACGGACCGCAAGGCTTTATGCCTTACGGACTATAAGGGATTTGAATCTGTGGGCGCGCTAGGTCTTTACAGACCTTAAGCTGCCACCTCTTACGGTCCGTAAGGGTTGCAGCTGGAAGTTTTGGTAGACTGCCATGGAAGCCTGCATTGCTTGCCACCTATGTCGTGAATTGCCACCATTATTTTGCTTCAAACACCTCAATGGACACTAGTCCAACATCAGGGAATCATGAGAACACTTGGCATGATCTTAGGGATCATTTGCAACTACAAATAGCACATTAAATGCACCAATTTTCCTTGCTCATTCACATTTCTTTCAATCTATCACTCTTCTAGAGTTTGCTTCTGCTTAGTGGCCTCCTACTGAGTTCAATATTCTCCTAGAACACTTGTAAGTGTTCTTTCATAGTTCTTCTTCATTCTTAGGCTAAGTTATTAGCCGAAAGTCAAGCAAATTGACTTTTTCTTTAACTTTCGATTATGCCCATTATGGTCAAGGAAATATTTGAATTGAACATGGCTACGTGATCATAATAAGGTAGGTGATAATCCCCTATGAGGGCACCTCCTGAAGATCTCGTTAAGTTGGTCAAATGACGGGTCAAAGTTATATTACAATAAAAGTCAAAACCCAGATTTTTGGAAATTAAGTTAAATGAAGTTCTAAACATCTAAACACCAATTTTTGACATTATATTAGTTGGTATAACCTATTAGGACATGTTAGATCATGTCCAACCCGTCATTACCTACTTATAGCCTGGTTTGCAAGTAGAAGTCAAGCAGTTTGACTTCTTCTTTGACTTTTGATTCTGACATGTTTAAGCTAAGTTAGCTACTGATTTGAAGTTGTATTATGATCATAATAATGTATCGAATAGTCTCTGAGGTTATACCATTTGATCATAGTCAGTTTTCGGGTTTTATGCAAGTTCATGTATTATGCCTAAATATAGACCAAAATGCCCTTTTTAGCATAAAATGGTTTTAAACCATAATGAACTTATAATCTGGAATACCTACTGATGTGGTAACATATTAAACATGTTTTGGCATAATGAACTTGACATTGACTCATCCGATCACTCGATGCCGCAGATGCGCGTACGGTTGACTTATATAACTTAGTTTGTATAAGTTAACCAAATTGGGTTAAATTCCTTCAAATTCATTTATAATCAGAATGTAATATTGTTTGACCCATATTATACAAGTCATAGTACTTGTGAGGGTTCCAACTACATTCTATCCGGTCACCGCTTAATCTAGCAAACCGTACCTTTTTTATTAAAGTTAACCGGTCCAAGTTAAATGACTTGAATAAAACCCGTTAACATTCTAATGGATCATTATTCCATTAATTACAGACTAAGGGCGTCCAGTAAATTGGAACCCTGTTAGTTGTTTTGTTTAAACGGTTTTGCTTATAATTATCTTTGGATTGTAAAGATTTAAGCTCAGGTAAATGCTCTTAACCTATTTTCCCTATACGGTCTTGGGATACGGTAAATTATTACCGCTTGGTCTGGTATGGGTCAATGACCTAGGTGTCTAAAATCCAAATAACCCGCTTTAATTCGTATTGCTTGAAAACTTAAACATTGGGGGTTAATGCGATCGTGTCCTTGATATCCTCGGGTCATTTAATTGCAAATGGCCACGACCTAAGCATGGGGTGTAGGCATACACTCGACAGATGCTAATGCTATGATAAAATATTTTCTTACCCAATATGGGTTTACCCAATAAGTGGATTAAAGTGGTGTGTCGGTTAATCATGTTCTCGAACATAGTTCCGGGCCCTATATGTATTGACAAGCATGTAATACTGATAACAAGAGATATATTTTGCCCCAAGTTATTTATGAAAATTGATATACCAAATGGTATATAAAATGATTTTGAAATATTTTCAAAATGTGTCGGTTATTTTATTTACCAGTGAAAACTGACGTATCTTCAAAAGACAAAGCGCAGGCTACAAAGAACATAAATAGGCTGGAAGCTGCCTAGTAATTTCTTAGTGGAATTTGCAACTCCATGCAAGAAGCCTAGTAGTCTTTTATGTAATCATTTGGTATTCGGTCCGCGTGTGGATCTTTATACACTTTGGTCTATATATTATTGTGAACTTTCGGACAATTGTATTTTGTAATAACTATTTTATACTCCCAAGACTTCCGCTGTGTTACTTGTGAATATCTATATCAATTAGTCATGCATAAACCCCAAGTCCGCGCCCACCAGAAAAGCAGGGTGTGACAGGTTGGTATCGATATGGGGGATGCCGACAGGGCTAACCTATGATATATGGATCCCATAATGAGTCAACACTTCCCCCAAGGCAGCGTATATCGTTATGAAGCCAGGGGAGCATCAGCAGCGGTACTTCTGGTCGAAGGAAACGTGGCTTCCCAGTTCACCGAGGACTGAAAGTTCTGGCAAAGTTGTTGGAACTCGTCTTCCCTCCAGTTGACGATGGCCTACGTCGCCATCAAGGGTTCCTTCATTTTCTTTCCTTTCCGAGACCCCTCTAGTTTGGATATCGTAGACATTCTGATATCAATAAAGGCGCAATATAGAGTGTTGAAGATTTGAAGAGAGTTTTTGAAAGTGAAGGAGAGTTAGGAGAACAACGTTTGAAATTTTATCTCTCATGATGGTCTCCACTTTTATTTATACCCATCGCATTAAATATGATGGGGAACCATACTGAAAAGTGGGGAGAAACTTCCAATGGACGGTTTGCACGTCAGGTAGGAGAAACTGAAAAGATGCCTTTTTTGGGCAAGTGGCGGCCACGTGCCTGCTCTAGTCGAATAACATCCTAACACGCCCGATGTCATCACCCTGAAAAACGGCATACACTTTGCCCAAGGGGCAGAAACCTTTTCTTCCAACAGGAGTCACCATGAGCCCACCAACCACATGACTGGTTCCCACCACAAATGTAACCAAGATGAAACCCCAACATCCACACGCGTACACCGTTCTGGCTCATCTCGTCACGTTGACCTACCCCTGCATGCGTACGCTGATCTGACTCGTCTTGACACTCCTACACACGTAAGCTGATCTGACTCGTCTCGGCACCCCTACACGCCTATGCCAACCTGGCTCATTTTGGCAGGCTGGTCAACGCCTGCACGCGTACACTGATCTAGCTCGTTCTAGCTCGCTGGCCTACCCTCGCACGCATACGCCAGACTATGCCAATTTGACCCATCTCCCTACGCTGACATCGACCAACATACATTCCCCTCACAACTTACCTTCACATCACTAAATTTTTAGATTTGTCAAGAGCTCCACCCATTCGATAGATTCCCATGGAAACAGCACTGGACCAGGGGGGACTTGAAGGGGTATGGTCCAAATAGCATGCGCGAACATGCACACGACTAACCATACCACAAAAACAACTTCATCAAGGCAGAAAATGAACATTGGTAGTCACACCTAGTGAGACACGTGGATTATTCCCGACAATGATAGGGGATAGTTCATAGGAAATGTAGCACCGACCATCAGTCCTCAATCCTTGCTGCGTGATCCTCAAAGGACGACTAGGGACAACCCGGCAAGAAGTACTGAAAGGTGCTAAGGTGGAACGAGTAACGTTGTACCACATTAGCCCTAATTTTGGTTAATGTTTCTGCCCTACTAGAGGAGACCAAATGGATATTCTCTAGAAATGACAGCTGGCTAAGGCCTAGTTGGCTTTTCCCTCCTTCCTAATCCTTCGGCTATAAATATATAAGTCCACCCTTAGGTTTAAGGATCGATCTCTTACTCTCTCACTCAATACACACACTTATTATTCTCAAAACAAGTTCTTATTCTCACGCTGGAGGGTGGTTACAAGGAGAATCCCCAACCTCTCCTCCTTGTAATGAGCTTCACAGTGTTGTTTTTTTTGCAGGACCGGATTTAGATCAAACAATCGTTAGGTGAGGAAAGAAGGAAGATTAACGTTTGTGAACAAGACTAACCCCCAAAGTTAACCTCTTAGTATTAGCTTGGTGTTTCTTCATTATACGAAAGCAAGAATGACACAACAAGAAACGCACAACTGTATTATTGTGAGATCAACTAAAAAGAAAACAAAACATTAGTCTAAGGGGTGTGTTTCCCCCTTCCCCCAAGTCCACCTCAGTGCCACATCACCCTCTATTCCACCTCACCATCCTCCCTCAAACATGGGGTATGGTTCCCTTTTATAAATTCTATAAAGTATCAAAAGTTTTCATTAATTAAAAAAATTACATAGCCTAGAAAAAAGACATAATTAAAAAAGAAACATAACTAAAATAAACATAGTTTAAAAAAACTAAAGCCCTTTACCATTTCTTCCTATCCATTTCTTCGCAATCTTCTCCTTAATTTTTTTTAGCACCGCACAGTCTCTTTCTGGTATGCTTTCGTTGTCGGTTCTCATGAGTCAGAACTCTTCAGTTTCTTGATTTTGTAGATCAAATTCAAGTCGACTCTTATCGAACTCAAGC
This sequence comes from Helianthus tuberosus, assembly GCA_030545235.1. NCBI lineage: Eukaryota > Viridiplantae > Streptophyta > Magnoliopsida > Asterales > Asteraceae > Helianthus > Helianthus tuberosus. Next base: position 111,876,003 of record CM060394.1, on the reverse strand, counting down.
CTCTCCTTTCCCTTGCCACATTTTCTTCCTTTTCTTTCTCTTTCTTTTTGTATCTCTCCTCTTGCACTCCCATAAAATGGTTGAATTTTTGTAGAATTGTATCAAGTTTTGATACATCACTCGAGCTCGTTCCCTTTGAACCCAAAGAATTCTCAGCGGCTTCTTTTTAGCATGATCCCTTCCAATTTGCCACTCTATTTCAGGAGCTAGAGCTACATCTTCGAACTCAGGGTCATCGTTTATATTGATAGCACAAACATGCATTGGAACCACCCGCACTATAACTCCCTGACACACTTGTTTTAGATCTTTTTCGCTTGTGCATCGGCTTCTTTTTAGCACGATCCCTTCCAAAAGGAAACTTTCCACTTTGAGCATTTTCTCGATATTTCATACGGCCTCATGTAATTCCATGACCCGTGTTTCTTGGTGTATTTGTCAATAGCCGACAACAAACACATGCATTATTTGTACCACTAGGACGATTGTTCCATGCATTTTGATATAAATCCGTGAACAAACCAATTTTTCTGTTCATCTCTCTAAATTTTGAACTAACGGAATGGCAAGCCGATATAGGGGTCGTCACTACGCCAAAATAGGGATACAACCACACAATAAAAGTGTGACTATATGCCTTTCGCCACACATATTTTTTTCATGTTAAGTGTGACCAAAGCTCGAGTCATCGTAAGTATCATACGGCCACACACACTTTTTAGTGGTCGTAGAACTTAAAAGTATGGCTAAAGGGCCAACATTTTTTTATTAAAATCTAGCATTTCCTCCATTAAGTGTGGTCAAAGGGTTGCAACGACCACATGAATTTAATTCAAGTGTGACTATTTCTATTATATAGTCACACATATTTACTAAAAAGTATACTTTAGCCACATCAATTAAAAAAAAGTGTAGCAAAAAGGTAGCAAACAGCCACATGAATTTAATGAATTTACTGTAAGTGTGGTCGATTCTAATATATAATCACATGAATTTATTGTAAGTGTGACAAAAAACTTTTACTAGAGACACAAAACACTTTTGCAATTTTAAGTGTGACTATTGTCTAACTTTTGGTCACACATATTTGTTTTTTCTATGACATTTGTTATCACTTCGTCACACAATAAAAACAAAGTGATGATGGTGTGGCTATTGTCTAATATTTGGTCACACATATTTCTTTTTTCTATGACATTTGCTATCATTCTGTCACACAAATAAAAAACAAAGTAACGAAAGTGTGGCTAATGGGTATGTATAGCCACATTAAATTTTGAAATTTTAAGTGCGGCTATTGTCTAACATTTGGTCACATATACTTTTATTTTCCCATGACGTTTAGAATCATTCTGTCACACAACAAAAAACAAAGTAACTATGGCGTAGCTAGTGCTTATTTATAGCCACAAGAAATTTTGTAATTTGATGTGTGGCTATTGTTTAACCTTTCGTCACACATAATTTTCTTTTCCCGTGACGTTTGGTATCATCCCGTCACACAATATAAAACAAAGTAACTATAACGTGGCTAATGGTTATTTATAGCCACACGAAATTTTGTAATTTTAAGTGTGGCTATCGTCTAACTTTTAGTCACACGTAATTTTCTTTTCCCATGACGCTTGGTATCATTCCGACACATAATAAAAAACAAAGTAACTATGGTGTGGCTATTGTCTAATCTTTGGTCACACATATTTTTTTCCCATGACGTATGGTATCATTCCTTCACACAACAAAAAACAAAGTAACTATGGCGTGGCTAATAGTTATTTATACCCACACGAAATTTTGTAATTTTAAGTGTGGCTATTGTCTAACCTCTGGTCACACATATTTATTAGGGTTTCATGTGGCCATTTTCGTGTAATTACCCATTTTATTTTCAATTTTTTGTACAATAAAAACTGCAGTGAACATGAGATAATTTATAAAACAAACCAAAAAACCATACATAAGTTTTCCATTTAAATAATAATAAAAGACATAAACTTCTAAGCAAAATTTATCTACAAAAGTTGCAAAGAGAAACAAATGTACACAAAAACTAATAGATATTTCTAGGTTGTTTTCTTCAAGGCCGTATACATTCACTGATTTTGGACTTGAAAGTATTGCAAATTTTCATCCGTGGGCTGGTGGCGACCTTGTTACTGTGGTAGTGAGTAAACTGTAACTCGTAGCCAGTTCTAATGTCTCTTAGCCCATCAACGAAACCATCACCTCCAATTATCATCATCATCATACTAATATAAAAGTGTTGTGCAAGTAAGACGATGAGCAGTATGACCCTAACCCATAAACTCACACTTGCTGAAATAGGAAAACAAAGAAGAAACCAAAACAGTAGTAAGAGTAGTAGAAATACAACAGAAGAAAGAATATGTATGTGTGTGATTTAAAGGTAGCAAGTTAGTAACACGTCAGGCCTGCAGGTCATGCAAATTGACCTGCAAGCACTTTGTGGTATCTTTTTTTATCAATAATAAATGCGTCATTAATGAGTACAAGAACAGTCAAGTATTCAACGTTTTCATTAAGATCACTCATATTAAAACTACTTAACAGGGCACCCAAATTATACCAGTTTCAGGCCGTGTAAATATGAGGAAGAACCCATTACATAAAGACTCAATCTTTATGTGATTAACTAATCAACATCTATCAAACAAACACCAGACTCAAATACCCATATCAGTTCTTGAATCAAGACAAGATTTTTACTAAAGAAAGAGATTGAAAAGTACCAACTTATTAGCCATACAGGTGGCAGCAACCGCCTTCGCCATCCACCTATCATGATATGGGTCATCCACCAATCTTTAAGGTTAAATAACATGCTTTCCCAGATCGTTGACAGGAGAAGTCGCCGGAGATTCACCGGAGTCCTGTAACACCGAAAATAGCTTCAGCATACACAACTTAGACCCATCTAACTGAAAAAGAACATGCAACTGAATCAAGGCTTACCAGAATTATTGTTGGAGTTAACTAGAGTGTCGTCAGAACCGTAGCTCACGCGTCCTCACCGGGCACCTTGTGTCTTTTGTTCTGTAGGTAGGGGTACAACACTCGAAGATGCCACCACAGATCCATCCCGTCTTCACCACCGGAGGTTGTGGTTGGCCGCCACCTTGAGTCTCCGTTTCTTGCACTCTCTGTCTCTCTCTCTCTCTCTCTCAGACTCTATTTACACACACATGTGTGTGTTAATTAAGGAAAATTAAATGGTAATGGCAGCCCTCCCACAAGTTAGAAACCGTTATTACAAGCACCTAATGACACAGTACAACTACGTTATGCACAAAAAAAGATACAAAGCTAATGGTACAAGTACCATTGCATACAAGTACAAAAAAGATCAAGCCTAAATGAGCCCAAAAATTTTTTTAGTTTTTTTTATATATCATATAATAATAATGATGATAACATTGCCAAGCCGAGCCTGAAGCAAGCTTTGGCTTGTTTAAGCGATACTGAAGCGAGCTCGAGCTCAAGCTTTGGGCTTTACTTGCAAGCCGAGCTAGAGCTCAAATAAGTATGCTCACACCAAGCCAAGCTCGAACTCGATCCTACATAAAAACATGACAAGCCGAGCTCAAGCCTAGTCAGGCTCGGCCCGGCTCGTTTACACACCTCAACATCAATTACTGATCAATATACACATTTAGGTTTGTAGAATATATTTTTTTTAATATAAGTACAAGACCAGTTACTATTTACTAAGTGTTCAGCAACAGTAAGGAATGTATGGAATGCAATGAAGATACAATAATCAATATATCCAATGAACTCTCTCAATAACTGTAAACTAACATTGTATACTCTTTTTGTACACTCGTTTGATAAGCATTGGGAAATTTTGATGTAATATGACTTAAAATGCAAGATACCAATTAATTGATTCCAATGTTAACAAAGATACACTAATTTCAAACCCCTTTGCTTTAACTACCTTGGTCGTATGGTATCATCATTCAGAAAACTCTCCCATGTACTTCAAATTATAGGCATCAAGTCAAACTAATTAAGTAAATACATACAACATACCACATGATATACAAGTAATCTGCACCTAGTACAGTTCAAACACCAAAACCATGTTATTCAGACAGCCATCTATTATACAAGAGAAGAAGCTCCATGTAGAATTTCACAATTAACCAATTGCAGTTATACAAAACACAAAACATAAAAATACTTTTATCCTGAATCAATATCATCTGAATCAAGTTTAGTAAAACTCCGCCATGCTTGCGGTTACAAAATTGAGCTATGTTAGACCCTTATTAGTAAAAACTACTCATGTGCACAAATTTACAACAATATTGCTAGCAAACAATAAACAATAAACAACACAAATAAAACTAAACTGATACTATCACAAAGTCACATTACTTCTAAAGTTCTACCCCAAGTTAAAGATCTGATAAAAAATCATACAGAAACTGAAACATTTTTGTGACAAACTACTTCCTACATCACTAAACAACTTTATAGTAAACTAAACATACATATATTTCATAGCAGTGCTTATAACAATTTTGAAAAGAATAATTTGTGATTTAAAAAACTGAGACAGAGTATTAATTGATACCTCGTTGACCACCACCTGGCCTTACCGACCACAGTTTTATACCCACAACGTCACACGAAACGCATAGAATCGAAATCGCCTCCTTAGATCTCCAGTGCTTCCAACATCTTTCCCGCAACTATTACCACCATAAACAACCACCTCCCCTGCACACCCACCTTAACGTCACCATCACATTCGACCTTCACTGTCATAACCATTGTCTTTCCTCAATTATAAGGTATTAGGATTCTGATTTAAAGAAAAAAGAGTGGGAGTATTGTTGGTGGTTGAATATGTGAAAGGAAGATAGGGTTTCTCATTTGAATTTATTAGTGTCTGATTTAGGATTAGAGGGGACCGAGAAAATAATGAAAATTAGGGGGAAATGAATCTTGGTAAGAGGAGGGAAATGAAAATTTTGATTACTTTTGTTAGGAGGGAAATGAAATTTTGGGTAAATGAATAGGATATGAGCTCGCTATTTATATAAATTTCAACTAATATATTAAATAAATATTTAAATAATAATAAATAACATTTAATACATTATGAAAAAATAACTAAACTATATATAAAATATTAATTATAATTAATATAAATTGATTAATAAATATTAAGCAAGTTGAGATCGAGCTTGAAAAACTATCTACGAGCCTAGCTCGAGCTTTAGAAACAAAGCTCGAATCGAGCCTTCATAAGTTAAAGAAGCTTGAGCTCGAGCCTAGTCGAGCTCGGCTCGGCTTGTTTGTACCCTTACTAGTAGTCATACATTTTTTTGTTATACTCATATGGTCCACTAAAACATACATCATCTACTATTGTCCATTGTAGGGTCGTTCAAACCGTTTGTCGATCGTTCTGGAATTGCTCGGAAAATGCTTGTTCGATTTGACGCTAGGTTGTAAACGAGCCGTTTTGCTCGGTTCGGTTTGTAAACGAGCCAAGCATGAGCAAAGGTCCGCTCGGATCGAATTATTATTTTTAATTACTATATATATACACATATTCATATACACATACATATATGAACATATGTATACACAAAAGTAAAGTGTACATATACACACACCTATATATAAACACATACATATATACTTAAATATAAATTAAATTTATAGTTTAATATATACCATTCTATTAGATTTTGGTCTGCTATATACTAATTTACAAATATATCTATACGTACTAGCCCAATCATGCCAATAAAAAATTAATATCAAATCTAAAAGTTAAACCAAAAACCGTTAAACGACAGTCTGCTCATCGTCTCAATGTTTCATGTCGTTACCCTAAGTCGACTGTCTCCTGCTCTGAACGTCATTGTTCATGCAAATATGATCATTGCCTCGTCGGCCACAACATTGTTATTCATAAGAAAAAATATTATGCCATGAAATGTGTCTGTTTTTAAAGACGTAAAAACTCGAGACTCGACATTATCACTATCTCTCTCAGTAAATTTAAATCGGGCGACACGTTGTCCAAATCGCTCAACGCTCACTCGGAATATTTACTGCTCGGAAAATGCTCGCTTGATTTGAGGCTCGGTTTTAAATGAATTGCTCCGCTCGGCTTGGTTTGTAAACGAGTCAGGCATTAGCAAAGGTACACTCGGTTCTCTTCGACTCGTGAACATCCCTCGTCCATTGTGATCTATTAAAGCCCACTAAGATCCATTAAATGACAAATATTATCTACTAATGTTCATTGTGATTGTGATCCATTAAAACCCAATAAGATCCATTAAATGACAAATATGATCTACTATTGTTCACTATGGTCCATTAAAACCCAATAAGAACTATTAAACAACATACATGATCTACTATTCTCCATTGCGATCTATTAAAGCCTAATAAGATCCATTGAACGACAAGTATGATCTACTATTCTGTATTGTGATCCATTAAGGCCCAATAAGATCCATTAAACAACAAATATGATCTACTATTGTTTATTTTGATTCATTGAGGCCCAATATGACCCACTAAGATATACATGATCTACTATTGTCCATTGTGATCCAATAAGGCCCATTAATACATATATGATCTACTTATGTCCATTGTAATCTATTAAGGCCCAACATGGTCCATTAAACGACCCAGTATGATCTACTATTACCCATTGTGGTTCATCAAGGCCCAATATGGTTACAATTGTCCATCGTGGTCCATAAAGGCCCAATATGATCCAGTATGGCCCAATATTGATCATTGTGATCGACTAAGACCCAATATAGATGATTAAGACATCTATAACTTACTATTGTTCATTGTGATCCATTTCATAACAAAATACTCATATATCAAAACAATCCATTTCACAATCATAAATCAAATATACTACAAATATTTTAAAGTTAACAAAAATATTGTTTGTCGATACATACTTCGACAAATTTTAAAGAACTTAAGTACTGCTTTATATGCCTTCCTTCCGGCCGGTGTACAAACGAGCTAAGGCAAGTCGAGCCCGAATAAGCTCAAGTTCGAGCTCATTTAACTTATGAGAGTTCTTGCTCGGCTTGATTCAAGTTTTGTTTTTAAAGCTCGAACTCAGCTCGTTTTCAATTTCTTAGTTAATTTATTTTATAATAACTAGTGCTATTAAACCGGCGCCGAGATTCCCCGTGCCACACGAAGAAAATTTGGTTGGTATCTATTTGTTTCGTTAGGGTACCGACACTCATTATGACAATCAAAAAAGGAAAAATAAATAAATAAAATGATGAATATGACCAAGCGAATATCAAAACATGATTTACATCATTTGATAACTCTTGTTCGGTAGGAAATGGTTTGGTTCGTTAGGAAAGGACATATACACTTCTTTGCTCGAACCATACACTTTCATAGTTTTGATAATCACCTTTCATTTGTCTAAAGAGTTTATAGTTTGTAATTCATAGCTGATTTATTACATGAGTGTAAAAGTATACCCAACCTTGCATATAGAAACGGAACAAAACTACATAATTTTACTAAAACTATGAAAGCACATGTAACATTCCAGTTCCAAATATGATAAGTCTTCTCTTGCATTTCTGTCGAGAACATATTTCTCGAGTACATACATCATTGTTTGCCAAGGGTGCAAGTTGGTTAATTAAATTAGATATAAAACTATCAATAGCTAGACAAAATTTAATCAAGTAATTGATAACGTAACTTATCCCACCAAACCCCAAATTCAAACAATTCATCACATCACTAAACTAAAATGTCTGCTGCCGTTGCGGAACTGTTGGCGGGCTCAACAGCAGGAACCCTATAGCCGCCACCGCCCTTTGTCGCGAACTACGACCGGTGTTTATCATCGTCGTTCCGGCTGTCTCTAATGTCGACAACGACCAGGGAAGCTACCAGAAGAGCGGCATGGCCCCCTTTCCTCTCCAAACCCCTCTTTTGAGTACTCCATCCATCTTCCTATGAAGAGGCTGCGACTGCAGGGAAGATGAAAGTCATGTCATGTAATAGTCTGATGGAGACGTGTAACATCCCGAAAATACAAATTTCTTAAATTTGTAATTAGTTTGCAAATAAATTAGTAAGATAAACTAACTAGGATTTACACTAGCCTAGTTAGTTAAAGACATATGAGTAGTTAAGGGTTAAAATAAAATAAAAACAAAAGGCAAGGGACCAAATGTGCTTAAATTGAAACTAATAATTGATAAAACAAAAAAAATATAAACTCAAACACACTTTGGTGTGTTGAGGTCGAACCAGACAGCAGGGGGGCGACCAGATCTCTCCAAAAACCCTAACATCCACAAAACAACCAAATTGAAGGTCCAAATCTGATCAAAAACAAAAATCGAGCATAGATTACTGATCCTCATCACAAGAGGATTACAAGGTATGTAAAATTTGATGAAAATTCTCAACTCGAAATTCTCATGAAATTGGGAAAATCTGAAATTTATGGTTGCATGTTTGTTTTATGATGAATTAGGAACAATATAGCGTCTAGGGACAAACCCTAGAAAAATACAAGTTGAAATCATGTGAGATTTTAGTAAAATTCATGAACACCATTGTAGGTGATTAGTGGGTTATGTGGAACTTGATAAACACTAGGAAATTGGGTGTTGTTCTAGTGTAATTTGACAATTGTGAAATGATTTCAAAATTTTAGAAGCCAACAATTGTATAAAATGGGTTTATTGATGTGAAATTCGGGCTAGATGATAAGCTAGGGATTTGCTATATAATCAAGTAAAATTTTGCCTTTAAAGTGTTTGTAGAAATGCCTCAAAGAAGGCTCGAAACCGGAATTTTTAAGTTAAAACACCTAATTGTGATGTTTTGGCTATTATGCGACATGTAATTAAAAAGAGTTCTAAACGCGATATAATTGAACTCTATAGGAAAGGATACCGGAACGTCGAGCAGACAAGCCGGTGGTGAATTGCGGTTGAAGGGCGTGCACTAAAGGTATGTAACTTGACCCGTTACATTCAATGAATTGTTGTTAAACTATGCGTAGTTGCTTGTTGATTAAAAGTTGTGTTGATTTTAGTAACCATGATCGTTATTGGAATTAATAGAGTTAGCTTTAATAAGGAACCATTTGGTAGTCATCATATTGGAGGATTTTCCACAAGATGAGCCAATGGGTCGAATAAAAGTGTAAATTGTAGTGTTAGTGTCTTAGCTAGTAGTAATGGCGATGTAAATCACAAAAGCATTAAACCATGGAATTGGTAAGGTAATGCAGGTGATGTTAAACCCCGGATGATGGGCATAAGACGCCATGGACTTGATAGTTAAATGGTAGCTAAGTAAGTAAAGTTAGAATGGGTCGATTAACACATAAGTGACTTTTATTCGTTCGGACCGTAAATCAAACTTTTGGTATCGAAATTTTTGTAGTTACGTTGGTATTGAATTTACAGACACATAGGAAAAAGAATCACCTAAAACGGACTCACGAGTCAAAAGATATGTTAATTTGAAGTTAAAATTTGAGTTTTTCGGAGCTAGCAGCAAGTACAGCTCAAAGAAAACAACCTGCTGGAAAACCGCCACGCGAGGGGACGACTTGAAACTGTCGCGACACGCGAGAAGTCCTCGCGCCACGCGAAGACCTGTTGCGCCACGCGACTGGTGGAAATCCGAAATTTTATTTTATTTTCGATGGTTTGATACTAGACCTGTTGCGCCACGCGACAGGTGTAAACATTTCAGTTTCAAGATGTCTGATGGAAACGATGATAATCCGGTGCAAACAAGCACCGAACAAATGAAATAGATAATTGCCGAAGAAGTAGGGAAGGCAATTGAAGGTAGTCTATCCGGGTTTATAGACAAAATTCAAAGCACGGTGTTGTCGCTTGTCGAAGATCGAGTTAAAAGGTTGGAGGATAGTGTCAACCTTATGAAGGAAAAATCGGGAGAACGCAAAGGGTGTTCGTACAAGGAATTCATGGCGTGTAAAGCGCCAATCTATAACGGGGAGGTCGACCCGATAATATGCCAAATATGGTTAAGTGACGTTGAAGGAGTGTTTGAACGGACCCACTGTGACGTAGATTACTTTGTTGCTTACGGAACGGGTCAATTGAGGGGCCAAGCCAAGGATTGGTGGGACAATAAAAAGAAGGAAATAGGAGCCGAAGCGGCAAGGGTCATGACTTGGGATGAGTTTAAGGTGTCGTTCCTTGAACACCATAGTCCCAAAGCAGTTATCAATAGGATCAAAGAGGAATTTATCCAGTTAAGACAAAAGGGAGAATCAATCAATAAAATCATGGGTATCTTCATGGATAAGCTGAGATTCTGTGACGAGTTAGTCACCACGGAAGAGCAGAAGATATACTACTATTACAACATGCTGAGTGCTGAATACCGGGAGTATATGACTCCCTCAAAATATGAAACTCTCACAGAAATCATCAACACCGCTCGGGAGCGGGAAATCGAGTTAAAGAAATAAGTTGAAAGGGGTGAGCGAAGGGCACAGGATGTGAATCCAAGCCCTACAAAGAAAGCTAGAACTGCTGAATCAGAGAAGAAAGTGGAGGCTAAAGGCGGGTCGCCAAGTTGCAAAGTATGTGGAAAGGGGCACAAAGGTGAGTGCCGCTTCAAAGACAAGCCGTGTCCGGTATGTGGGAAGACGGGGCACACTGCATCGCTATGTCCCGGAAAAGTTTATGTTTGTTACAAATGTTATCAACCCGGCCACAAAAAGTCTGAATGCCCCGAGTTGGTTGGAAAGAGAGACACAAAAGAGTCTCCAGCAGAAGCTCCCAAAGCGAAGGCTAGGTCCTTCCAACTTACCGCGGCTGAAGCAAAAACAGAACCCGATGTGGTCTCAGGTATATTCACAATTAACTCAATTCCAGCACGTGTATTGTTTGATACGGGTGCGAATAAATCCTTCATTTCGCATGGATTTATTCGACATCCTTCATTTGTATTGACGAAATTATATGTGCCCTTAGAAGTTGAAATAGGAGACAACAAAAGCTTTATAGTTTGTGATGTTTGTCGAGGCTGCAAATTAAGCATCGACAATGAGGAATACTTGATAGACCTAATCCCAATGTCAATGGGGGAATTTCAAGTAGTCATTGGGATGGATTGGTTATCTCAGCACCATGCAAAGGTCGTGTGTTTTCGTAAAGAGATAAAGCTAACATCTCCGAGCAGGAAACACGTCACTATCTTTGGCGAAAAAGGAGGTAACCCCATAATATGCTCAATGTTGAAAGCTCACAAGCTTATGAAGCAAGGATGCAAGGCATTTATGATATACGCAAATGAGCCCGAGAAAGAATCACTGAAGATTGAAGATGTACCGGTTGTACGAGACTATGAAGATGTGTTTCCGGAGGATTTACCGGGGATACCGCCTGAACAGGAAGTAGAGTTCGGGATCGAATTGATTCCGGGCGCAAAACCCATAGCTAAAGCACCGTACCGACTCGCACCGTCAGAATTACAAGAGTTGATGCCCCAAATTCAAGACCTACTTGACAAGGGATTCATAAGGCCGAGTGTGTCTCCTTGGGGCGCACCGGTACTGTTCGTGAAAAAGAAAGACGGAAGCATGCGCATGTGTATCGATTACCGGGAGTTAAACAAACTCATGGTAAAGAATCGATACCCGCTTCCGAGGATAGATGATTTATTCGACCAACTACAAGGTGCGAACTGGTTTTCAAAAATTGACCTTAGATCGGGGTATCACCAACTAAAGGTCAAGGAGGAAGATGTGCCGAAGACAGCTTTCCGCACACGATACGGACATTATGAATTCCTCGTGATGTCATTTGGGCTAACAAATGCACCCGCGACTTTCATGGACCTCATGAACCGGGTTTGCAAGCCAATGTTGGATAAGTCAGTCATCGTGTTTATCGATGATATTTTGGTGTATTCAAAAAGTGAAGCTGAACATGCACACCACTTACAAGAAGTGTTAGACACACTTAGACGAGAGAGGTTGTATGCGAAATTCTCTAAGTGTGCCTTTTGGTTACGAGAGGTGCAATTTCTTGGCCACATCATAAGTGCCGATGGAGTATTAGTAGACCCGTCAAAGATCGAGGCCGTGTCAAAATGGAATCCCCCGAAGAACCCTTCGGAAATTAGAAGCTTTTTGGGGCTTGCGGGATACTATAGGAGATTCATTCAAGATTTCTCCAAGATTGCCTCAACGCTAACAAAACTAACCCGGAAGGAAGAAAAGTTCATTTGGGGTGTCGATCAAGAAAGAGTGTTTCAAACGCTAAAAGAGAAGTTAACTCAAGCTCCGATACTAACATTGTCGGACGGGGTCGAAGACTTGGTGGTCTATTCGGATGCTTCACTATCGGGGCTCGGATGCGTTTTGATGCAACGGGGCAAAGTTATAGCTTATACCTCGAGGCAGTTGAAGATACACGAGAAGAAATATCCCACGCACGATCTCGAGTTGGCTGCGGTGGTATTTGCATTAAAAATATGGAGGCACTACTTATATGGGGTAAAGTGCACCATATTCACCGATCACAAGAGCTTGAAATACTTCTTCGATCAGAAGGAGTTAAATATGCGACAAAGATGATGGTTAGAAACGGTGAAAGATTTCGACTGTGAAATACACTATCACCCCGGAAGGGCAAACGTGGTGGCGGATGCCCTAAGCAGAAAGGCAGATTATGTCCCGTTACGAGTACGATCATTGCAACTCATAGTGACCTCGGGCTTACTTGAACGAATCCGAGAGGCACAAGATGAAGCAGTAAAGACGGAAAACTGGAGAAAGGAAAGGATTGTTGGCCAAGTTAAAGATCTCGAAGAAGACACTCACGGTTTGAAAACACGTTTCAATAGAATTTGGGTTCCTAACACATGTGGAGTTAAAAAGCTTCTACTAGATGAAGCTCACAAGTCCCGTTATTCCATCCATCCGGGAGCGACCAAAATGTATAATGATTTAAAACAGAACTATTGGTGGCCCGGGATGAAAAGAGATATTGTGAAACATGTGGAGAAGTGTTTGACCTGCTTGCAAGTCAAAGCGGAGCACCAGAAGCCATATGGTAAGTTGCAACCATTGTACATCCCAGTTTGGAAATGGGAACAAATCACCATGGATTTGTTGACCAAATTGCCCAAAACCAACCGCGGGTTTGATGCTATATGGGTAGTCGTGGATAGATTGACGAAAAGTGCTCACTTTATTCCGATTCGTGAGACTTATTCATCCGAGAAGATGTCGGAGGTGTACACCAATGAAATCATAGCACGTCATGGGGTACCGATATCCATTGTGTCAGACAGAGATACTCGGTTTACTTCGAATTTTTGGCGTGAATTTCAAGAACAAATGGGAACTAAACTGTTCATTAGCACTGCTTACCATCCACAAACGGATGGGCAGAGTGAAAGAACAATACAAACGTTGGAGGATATGCTGCGGGCTTGCATTATCGACTTCGAGGGTAGTTGGGATGTCTATCTACCCTTGGTCGAATTTTCATATAACAATAGCTATCACGCGAGCATTAAGATGGCCCCGTATGAAATGTTGTATGGTAGAAAGTGTCGAACCCCGGTATGTTGGGGAGAAGTGGGTCCACGAGGACTAGCACCTACTGATATAATCCGAACTACGAATGAGAAGATCGACATGGTCCGAACTCACCTAAAAGCGGCTCAGGATCGACAAAAGTCGTACGCGGATAAACGAAAGAGGCCGATTGAATTTCAAGTGGGCGATAAGGTAATGCTGAAAGTATCGCCATGGAAAGGAATAATACGGTTCAGAAAAAGAGGAAAGTTGAGCCCAAGATTTATTGGGCCATTCAGAATCACCGAACGGGTTGGTAAAGTAGCATATCGTCTCGAACTACCCGAGGAGTTGAATGGGATTCATAGCACATACCACGTGTCACATCTCCGAAAATGTTTAGCAGACGAAACTGCTCGTATCCACTACGATGATATCGAGGTGGATAACAGCCTCAACTATGCAGTAAAACCAATTGCGATTCTAGACCGTAAGGAGAAAAGTTTGAGGAACAAAGTGATTAACCAAGTAAAGGTTAAATGGGAACACAGGAAGGGCGCGGACACTACGTGGGAGTCCGAAGAGGAGATGCGACGTCTCTACCCTACTTTATTTGGTACGTACTTTGGTTTCGGGGACGAAACCCCTTTTAAGGGGGATGGACTTGTAACATCCCGAAAATACAAATTTCTTAAATTTGTAATTAGTTTGCAAATAAATTAGTAAGATAAACTAACTAGGATTTACACTAGCCTAGTTAGTTAAAGACATATGAGTAGTTAAGGGTTAAAATAAAATAAAAACAAAAGGCAAGGGACCAAATGTGCTTAAATTGAAACTAATAATTGATAAAACAAAAAAAATAAAAACTCAAACACACTTTGGTGTGTTGAGGTCGAACCAGACAGCAGGGGGGCGACCAGAGCTCTCCAAAAACCCTAACATCCACAAAACAACCAAATTGAAGGTCCAAATCTGATTAAAAACAAAAATCGAGCATAGATTACTGATCCTCATCACAAGAGGATTACAAGGTATGTAAAATTTGATGAAAATTCTCAACTCGAAATTCTCATGAAATTGGGAAAATCTGAAATTTATGGTTGCATGTTTGCTTTATGATGAATTAGGAATAATATAGTGTCTAGGGACAAACCCTAGACAAATACAAGTTGAAATCATGTGAAATTTTAGTAAAATTCATGAACACCATTGTAGGTGATTAGTGGGTTATGTAGAACTTGATAAACACTAGGAAATTGGGTGTTGTTCTAGTGTAATTTGACAATTGTGAAATGACTTCAGAATTTTAGAAGCCAACAATTGTATAAAATGGGTTGCTTGATGTGAAATTCGGGCTAGATGATAAGCTAGGGATTTGCTATATAATCAAGTAAAATTATGCCTTTAAAGTGTTTGTAGAAATGCCTCAAAGAAGGCTCGAAACCGGAATTTTTAAGTTAAAACACCTAATTGTGATGTTTTGGCTATTATGCGATATGTGATTAAAAAGAGTTCTAAACGCGATATAATTGAACTCTATAGGAAAGGATACCGGAACGTCGAGCGGACAAGCCGGTGGTGAATTGCGGTTGAAGGGCGTGCACTAAAGGTATGTAACTTGACCCGTTACATTCAATGAATTGTTGTTAAACTATGCGTAGTTGCTTGTTGATTAAAAGTTGTGTTGATTTTAGTAACCATGATCGTTATTGGAATTAATAGAGTTAGCTTTAATAAGGAACCATTTGGTAGTCATCATATTGGAGGATTTTCCACAAGATGAGCCAACGGGTCGAATAAAAGTGTAAATTGTAGTGTTAGTGTCTTAGCTAGTAGTAATGGCGATGTAAATCACAAAAGCATTAAACCATGGAATTGGTAAGGTAATGCAAGTGATGTTAAACCCCAGATGATGGGCATAAGACGCCATGGACTTGATAGTTAAATGGTAGCTAAGTGAGTAAAGTTAGAATGGGTCGATTAACACATAAGTGACTTTTATTCGTTCGGCCCGTAAATCAAACTTTTGGTATCGAAATTTTTGTAGTTACGTTGGTATTGAATTTACAGACGCATAGGAAAAAGAATCACCTAAAACGGACTCACGAGTCAAAAGATATGTTAATTTGAAGTTAAAATCTGAGTTTTTCGGAGCTGGCAGCAAGTACAGCTCAAAGAAAACAACCTGCTGGAAAACCCTCTCCCCCGCGCCACGCGAGGGGACGACTTGAAACTATCGCGACACGCGAGAAGTCCTCGCGCCACGCGAAGACCTGTCTCGCCACGCGAAGACCTGTTGCGCCACGCGACAGGTGGAAATCCGAAATTTTATTTTATTTTCGATGGTTTGATACTAGAACTTGTTTATATGCTTTATAATCATGTCAACACTAACTTTTAAAGTGGTTTTGACCCTAGGTGACGAAGGGGATCTTACGGATGGCGGTCAAGCAAGTTTTTGAAGAACCGAACACACTTAGAAGCTTCTGCGATATATATAACTTTAATAGACAATGTTTTTGGAATGTAAACAATTCGCTAAACAACTTATGTATGTTTGGTATTAGTTGGTAGATGACTAATGTCTGGTTACTTTGGAACATATGTTTAATCTAGACGTACTTTATATATATAAAAATCGTATGAATTTTGATTAAATCCAAGTAGTAATTGGATGGGTGTTACAAGACGTGTGTGACTTCAATTACTAACACGTGTGGTGCCCAAAAAATAAAAGAGCGCCCATTATGGGCAAACAATTAATAGAAACGACTTGACCTGAAGCCTAAACATGATAAACTATCAAAATAAAAGGTATATATACTATTCCCAACAATCATATTTTAATAGATTTATTATTATATATTATTATTATAATTATTATTTTATATATAATTTAGTTATTTTTTAATTACTTTATTATTATTTAAATATATATTTGATATACTAATAAAAACTTATATAGACAATAGGCTAGCGAGCCGGCTCGAGCTTGATAAGCGAAGCTCGGGCTCAGGCTTGTTTTTTAAGCTCGTGCTTAGACTCGAGCTCGTTTAGGCTCGGCGCGTTCAAGCTTTTTTCTAGCTAAGCTCGAGTAGCTCGCGAGTTGCTCGGCTCGTTTGCACCTCTAGAGTTACGGGTACAAACTTAATAGTGGGATCTCAATGTGTCCTCAACTGCAATAACTCCAGCAAACTGAATATAATTTCAGTAGAAGCTTAACCATAAAATAAATATGCAGTCATGCTTATAGAATACGAACCAGCAGGGCTGACCCAAGCAATTTAGGCCAGAGCAAATCTAAAATGGAGGCCCTTTTCATAAAAACTTTTTGGATACGGTCCTAAGAATGACTTACCAATATTACGAGATTAACCCGTTAGTGAGTGAAATAACCAAAAAGGTTAATGAAATACATTGATGACCCTTGACAAATCTAGCCATGTTGTTGACATATGTTTTAAGAAAAATAGTAATCATGTGAGCCACCGGTTTTGAAAAGAACCGCGCTCCATATGATTCTACTCTTTTCACACATGTTCATAAGAAAATAGAAGGCCTGCAAACACCAAGAAAGAATAAAAATGCAATAAGACAATTATGTAAGTTAAAAAGCTCACTATCTTGTTCGCAACCATGAATAACTTTAGCGATGTTACTAGATTCAAGTGCAAGCTTACAGTCCGACAAAAGAAGTTTCCATCCTCGATGGCAGGGGCAGACCTCTATATATAGGTCTGGGTTCACCCGAACCCACTAAGTTTCAAAATTTTAATTGAGAGGTTATAATGGAATGAGCCCATTAATAAAATCTGAAGTGAACCTGTACAATAAACTGAAGAAGGGTCTAATGGTTAGATGGTGGAATTTTAAAGCACAGGTTTCGGGATCGAGCCTACTTGCTAACAAAGTTTCGAAAATTCTGTATACTTTAAAAGCACAGGTTTCCAGTTTCTTCTATTTGGCTCTGTTTGTGCAAGGTCAGCTTGTTTTATTGACCATCTTCCAAAGTATACTCCAAAACATTACATTTTTTTAATTTTAGTCAAAAAGTGTGGTTATATATTGTGTGATACATCATATATGCATCAATACATACTAGATAACTACGGAATATATATGGGCATATATATTTGATCTTTTCGACCATCTACATGACTACACTGACTAGTACCTATCCATTGCAGCCTTGGTCCATGGCAAGAATCAAGGTGTGGTTCATTGTGGTCCTACAAAGCTCGTGTTGTAGTTTAATATGCTATACACTTTTGGTTGACACACAGTCACAGTGTTAGTCAATCGCACCCTAATTTAATCATATTTATTTACTATTAGTAGAGGATAATATTGATTATGCTTCCATGTTTATTACAGTGAAATAATGTACGCGATGTGGACCAGCCGAACAAGAAATGTAAATATATATATCTGTTTGCTACATTTTATCTATTCATATTGACACTCCCATGAGCTGCTGCAATATATTGGGCCTTTGGTGACCAACTTTTAATTTGGTTCCTAGCTAACAAAATGATAGCACTTTTGCTTAATATCCAACATTAATAGCATACATATGACAAACAAACATGATTCCAGGTCACCCTACTCATCCAATCAACATTCAACCAATAAAATTAAAGCTCTCGAATTAAATTCAATACAAATAAGCAGCAAGCACGCATCTTGTTTAATGCAAAACTAACTCCAAAATCGTATACAAAATGTAAAAAAAACAACAAATTACCTGTTATTTATGGCTTTGGATAGGAATACACCAGCAGCCATTAACAACAAAGTAATGTATATATTTTCATTTAGGCCAACTAGCAAACAATTAGAATATACAAAGAGAATGAAAACCTTGTTTGAGAAGTCTTTGCTGAAAAACATCAAAAAATGTGAATCAAACAAAGAGTGTCTAATGTTGTGTAAGTAGTTTGGTCTTGTGTAAGAGGACGTAGAGACCAGTCGCTGCATTGAAGTTCCTGAAAGAAAGAAAGAAGGTTAAAAATGTTAGAAATGTGTGGGTGGGATCAGCTGAACATTCAAGAAGTTATAATCATAACAAAATCACTCATATTTAACCTAATTAACCTCCAAACAACCAAAACTGGTGTAAATAACCACAACCAAGGGCTCACTAACCTCCAATTCAAACTCAGAATCCATATATGACCAGCAATAATCACAAATGTCAAGTCCAATTAACATCTTAGGGCTTTAATCATAACAATATCACTCATGTTTAACCTAATTTACATCAAATTGTAAACTAAAACTACAATACTCCTTCTGAGTAAAAATAAAATACCATTTGACTTTCGATCTCTCTGACTCTCCACTGAAGATGTTTTCGAATTACCTCGCCTGCATCCGGAGGAGGGGGAGAGTGAAAATTGATCTGAGTAATCTCATTCTAGCTTGCTTCACACTGAATCATACGCTTAATTTGGGCAGCGGATGAGAGCATATGAGAGGAGAGTGTTGGTAACAAAAACTGGTTAGGGTTTTGTGAAAGTTGGAATTGGCGGTGGTTGTGGTGCAGATCTCCTTAGTGGAGTTAATTTAGGTTTTGTGGAGGTAGGGAATTATGGGAGTTCTGAGGAAGAAGGAAAAGATTGGTCACACGTAAATTTTTTTGTGTCCATTTACCAACTCTAGCCACACAAACATTTTTATCGTGAAATAATAACATAGTAGTTAGTTGGTCGCTTTAGTCACACAAATTATAAGTGGCTATATATATATATTATTTTTTGGTCATAACATTAAAAATCAACTCACTTAGATAGTTACAGATGACCACACTCTTTTACTATAGCCAGTGATTGCTAATTTTTATTAAATGTGTGACTAAAGATTGTGTTTTCGTCACATGAATCAAGAAATCAAACAAAAAAAGTAGCAATAGGTTACATTTGGCCACACTTTTCTATATGTGTCCGGTTAATGTCACACTTTTTCTAAAAATGTGACTAAAAGTTTTGATTTTTTATACAATGGTCACGTTCATTATCAAATGTGTGACAAAATGTTTTGATTTGTTATACAATGGTCACGTCCATAATCGAATGTGTGACTAAATGTTTTGAGTTGTTATACAATAGTCACATTAATAATAAAATGTGTGGCTAAAAGGGTTTTAAAATATTAAAACTCACTTTTAGCCACACATTTAATCAAAACTGTGGCAGACCTGTTTTTGAAAAAGTGTGACTAAAGACAAGTTTTGACGTAGTGCGTTGCATCAATTAGAAAAATTCTTTACAAATTTGGTTATAAAAGCCTTCACGTTTTCGATTAGTGGCTACACATTAAATTTTAAAAATATAATCATTATTCAGAAATAAAATACAAAAATTAATTTTATTACTTTATTTAAAAATAAAATAAAAATATACCTATAATTGGATTAGTAGAAGCTTTAACCCACACTCGTGCAAGCGCTTCCAACTCGTCCGGGATCAAAGGAATTCTTTACGTCTTTCCGCTTCCCTCTTCTTGAGGTTGTCCTTAGTTTCCTCATTGTACTCGTTTTTCCCTTTCTTAAGCTTCGTGGTTTGTGGTTGTGTTTGGGGTATAACATCGTCGTCTACGGCTAAAGAAACGAAATCGTGCTCGGGTCCGGTTTGAGTCAATGGTTGGGACGATGGCATTTGTATTGCTTGTTATTGTATTTGCATTTGCATAGCATGGTGTTGTTGTTGCTATTGCATTTGCCAAGCTTTTTGAGTTTGACTAAAACCGTGAAACGAATACGGATCCATCGGTGTCGTGTGGTATACGAGTGGTGGTTGGGTCGAGAGAGTAGCGGGTGTGTTGCGAAAGAATGGAGCCGGGTTCGGTCGGCTCGTATCCATTTTTTGTATAAAGTGAAGGTTGGTAAAGAGATTGGAAAAGGATTTGAGTTTTGTGATTTTTAAAATTGATAAAGGGTTTAAATAGGATTTTATTAATTAGTTTAATTTTTTTTTGTTTTTTGAATGTTCCCAATGGCTCCAATTCAAACGGTCAAATTTTTTTTCATCGGGTAAGACGGGGTAAGTCCTCAAACTCACCAAAACCTGAACAGGAGGCAGTGTTTTCTGACGGAAAAACGAGCCACATCAGCTCCCTGATGTCGTCCCCAAGCCCACATCCATTGTCTTGGTACATATTGATTTTCTAGCTCCTCATTTGTATTAGCACTAGCTGATTTCTCCAAAAATGTTGTAGAATAGATTATTTGTTTGTACTCAAAATCCGTGTTGCTTTTCGCACAAGCACAACATGGTTTAGCTTTGTAATAATGATTATCCAAATCAAAATAAACATTAGTTTATTGGGTTTTCTAGAAGCATGAATAAACTATTAGGAGATGGAAGCTCCCTCCCTTACTTTTATTGCAAAAGCCAAAACACATTAACTTGTACACACATGCCTAATATTGTTCCATCTTTTGAAACATAAACAATAAAGAAAATAAAGTTTGTATTTTAACAATGGTTTAACCATTAATTTTTTTTTTTTAAATTAGTATTTCATTACAATCACCAGGGAAAATTACATAAAGATAACAGGTAGACGAGTAACAAACTGCGCCACCATCCCCTTCTGAATAGAAAACTCTAATCTACTAAAAACAAAGTCTCGCCCTTGAGGGTCGAAAAGTTACCGTGGACCACACGCTGAACTGTAGCCAAAAACCGAACTGCCTCCGGCGCCAAGGAGCCGAACGTGTCAAACGCCAGGGGGACAAAGGCATGCTAATTATCCTCACAAGCTTTCGCGTGCTTTTCCACCTTCTTTGACTCTGCTTTCAGTACCGCTTGCCCCGCCAAAAACCCATTTTCCCGAAACCCAGCTAGGGGGGATACACCTGTGAGATCGACACAAGCATGTTTCCCGCCCTCCCAACCAAAAACTAGCACGTCAGCTGGGCGTAAGGTGGACCTCCCCTCCGTCGGGTCTGTAAGAAAATTAACCGGTGTCTCTTTCTTTGCCGAGATCCCTGCTCGTCTAAGAATATCCATTAACGCGTCTCTAGGCCATGGACACTCACAGGGGTCTTTGGTGTCTTGGAATTTGGAAACTTACCACAGTATTTTATATGACTTGGCTCGAAATCGCTCCAAAATTACTTTATCTTAAATATTGTTTGATATAAATAATCCAATGTTCGACCAAAACCTTTGCTAACGGTGATGTTTAAACAATGATCATTGTACACCATATAGTAAAATCACCCGTTTAAATCAAAAACTTTTCCAAACATGTAGTATGATAATGATTTGTATTTACATTGCACTCCAAAAATCGTGATTATGCTTTAGCAAAAAGCATCCGAAAGAAACATGTCCGGCAGGATACCGACACGTGTTTTACTGTAAAGAAAAAATTTATCTATATTTAAAATCGTAGATAAAAATAAGCATGAGCAATGGTGTATTGAAAATTATAATACGTTATATAATATTACTAAAATACGCCATGTCAATAAACCAATAAAAAACGTATACAGTACCGGTACTGAATTCTTTGAATGATATCGATTCGTTTCTAACGGCTAATAGAGAAAATCAACTATATTTGACCATTATTGTAGAAAAAAATAATCACGGCTTAATGATATATTCGAAACTTATAAGGCTTTATATTATATTATTAAAATAACAAAAAGGGTAAACGTGTTTTGTTGACGTGTATCTTTGTGTTTCGATCACTTGTACGCAACAATTTACAACTTGGTATAGCGTGAATTTTATATCTAGACGTAGATAAATATAAGCATTTCATCATAGCATACTCATAATTTTATAAAACACATATTTAAAAACTGTAAAAAAACATAATCTACAAAAAAAAATTATAATAATAAAATAATATAAAAATAAAAAAGAAAAAACCCACCATCATAGACGTTTAATTAGTATATATAAGAGCATTCACAATGATGACCCTAAAAAATATGTGAGTGAGTTTAGTTATATTATAAGGAATGGTTATTAGTATTTTTGAATGGTTATAAGTGGAAGAGAGAGAAAATATATTGGAAAGTTATTTGTGCCACGTGTCAGTAAATTAGGGCATCCTCAGTTCTGTTTTCCCGCCCAACAGTACCACACTTCCATCCCTTTTATATTCCCTCCGTCTCTTTTTTTCCTTTTCAAAACCCTGAATCTGAATCTTCTTCTCTTGTACTCTTCTTCCTTCTTAATCAAAGATCAAAGCAAATAATCTCATCATGAATCATTCAACCTTTGTAATTTTCATGTCTGATTATACCATGAAGAGGTAATATCTGGCTTTTGTAATTATCAACCCGAGCTATAGTTGGGAAGATTCTTTCATCTTCTACGTCGGCAAGGTTCTTCCATTTGAGGTTTGATTTGTATGTTTATAGATCTGTGTTGACTTCTTCTTATTTTCATACAAAGTTTTAATTAAACCCTAATTTCTAATTGTAATCTCATCATATGGTTCCAGGGTTGTTGTCATCGATGGTCATCAAAGTTGAAATCCGCTTACCTGCGGATAGATTTCCGCCATGAACTGGTATGTTTGAATATGTTCAGAAAGTAAGGGTTTTTTTCTTAACGGTGATGATATGAGTACAACATCTGTTGATTATTGATCTTTGAATATGTTTACCGATTATTCTTTTTGAAATTAGGGTTTCATTTGCTTGAGATTTGAATCTTCTGATTGTTGAAGCCTTTGAAGCCGATCCTTTTAAATTTCCAGTTCCCGAGGTAGTATCTGTTTGTAACAGCAATGGTTCAGCATCTACAGTGGACTCAACATCTATAGTGGATTCAACATCAGGTGTTTGCTATTATTGTTTGATGTTGTTTGCTATTGTTGTTTGATGTTGTTTGCTATTATTGTTTGATGTTGTTTGCTATTGTTGTCAAGTAAGGTAAAAATGGCCATTCTAATTATCTGAATATTGCGTATGATATCTTTTTAATTTTAATCGCCCAACAAGTTTTTTTGGTTTGTTTCATTCATATTTCATTATGATTTGTATGCTTTTAGGGTTTGATTTTATATTGGTCATCACATTAATGGTGAGTACTCAAGAATATTGGATGGTTTACTTAGTTTTATTTTGGGTATTTTTGGATGATTTCATCCATTTCTTTAGATAGTTCATGATTGAAGATGCAGTTGAAGGGATCATTTGAGTGAAATGAATGTTGATTTATCAGAAGATGCAGTTGAAGGTATCTTAAATAAGGTAATAATTGCATCACATCCCTGTTGAAAAATAGAATTGATAAATTTAGGGAAAGTGAGGTTGAAAGATGTTAACCCAACAGTGGAGATCTCATTCTATAGTTTCGATAAATTAAGGGTATTCTCATATAATTCTTCCTAGATGCTTCCAATGAAGCGGCATTTTGGACATCTGTTGTCTTCAAACATCTATTATCTATTATCTATTCTATCTATTATATATAATAGATAATAATAGATAGAATAGATAATAGATGTTTGAAGAACAACAGATGTCCAAACTGCGGATTCTTTGGAAGCAGCCAGGAACCATTATATGAGAATACCCTTAATTTATCGAAGCTGTAGAATGAGATCCTCCACTGTTGGGTTATCATCTTTCAACCTCACTTTCCCTAAATTTATCAATTCTATTTTTCAACAGGGATGTAATGCAATTATTCCTCTCAATCAAATAGACCGACCCTTGCTTCCTCTCAAAGTGTTATGGAATGGTTATAACAGCTGATCATGCTAAGGACTGTTATAACTAACCACTGCTCCTTACAAAGACTGATGGACTTAAATACTAATGAGGCCTATCCACTGTTGATGACAAATCCCTGTTAAAGTTGAATGTGCTAAGGACTGTTATAACTAACCACTGCTTCTTATATAATCAGCGTTCCAGTATCATTGTTCCAACATCGTCGTTTCAATGAAGCTTCCCATCACACATCAACCTTTCAATATCGATGTTGCAGTATAATTGTTGCAACATCGTAAAAAGTTGCATGTGCTACCTTCTTTGATGGGAGGGTTGTAAGTTGAACGGACGATATGTATCTCTTCTTCTCAATACTCGGCATTTGTTCATAAAGGATAAGAGAAAACTGAAGCTCTCTCTAACCCATTTTCAGAAAAAAAAAATTGTTGATATGTAGTTTCCCTTGATTGTTTTTGTTTTTTTTATTTTTACTCAAGTTTTGTTATCTTAGTTGTGACTAAATGATGATTGTGAATGATTTGCTGCAGATGATGATGATGATGATGATGATGATTGTTCTACGGTTTCCAGTATCATTGTTCCAACATCGTTTAAAGTATGTGTGTTTTGCTACTCCAATTTTGAATTTTTTTATTTTGAAGTGATATACTCTAATTCTTGCTTTATATTTCAGTCTAATCATAGTTGTTTGAAATTCATACAATCTGTTGCGGGTTATTATAGGTTTGTATTAAAGAAGCGCAAAGTTAAGTTAAATTAAACACAAAGAAATATTTTCAAATCTACATTTATAATGATTTTTGCTGGTGACTAAATGATGATTATATGTGACTCTGGGTAGATGATGATGATGTAGAAGCCGCAGTAGTTCCTACTAAACGCAGGAAAGCATCTGCTATTGCTGTAAGATAAGATTTTATCTTACTAGAGTAATGGTGTTTCCTGTCTTTTTTGTATTAAAAGAAGCATAAAGTTTGGTTAAAGCAGCTCTTTATGAACAAAGTTAAGTATTAAGTATATGAGGACAGGGCTACTCTTCCACAGCTGAAGAAGTGTTTTCATGTACTGCATCTTGGTCTGTTCACGGGAGATCAGCTTTCTATAAATCATGTTGTTGATGCATTGAGTACTTCCATGGAGTTCATGGCGATTGTCGAAGATATACTTTGATGGAGTTTAAAGCTAAAAGCACTAAATTTTAAGCTAAAAGCACTAAATTTTTGTTGTTAGGTTCGTAAATTTCTTGGTGTTGTTCTTAGATTTTAAATTGTTGCTTTTAGATTCGTAAATTTCTTAGTTTCATTTTCTTGAATTCTATGTAATTTTGTAAAGTTCAATAACAAACACTGGTTTGAACATCTGTTTGCATTGAGGTCAATAGATAATGGAAACCCATGTTAGGTTGAACAGTGTTTTTAAGAGGAAAACAGTGTGAGAAGATAGTAGATCATATTAACTTAAACATCTGTTCATGGTTAAACAGATGTTTGGCCTTTAACAGATGTTTGGCCTTTTATATCAGAGGTTTGGACTTAAACAGTTGTTTGACCTTAAACAGATGTTTGGCCATAAACAGATGTTTGACCTTAAACATATGTTTTACCTTAAATATATGTTTCACCTTCTGTATCAGATATTTGGACTTAAACAGATGTTTGACCTTAAACAAATGTTTGGCCTTAAACCAAACATATGTTTAAGGTCAACATCTATTTCACTATTGGCCAACATTTGATTGACTTTTGGCCAACATCTGTTTGAATTTTGGTCAATACCTTATTTTTTAAACAAGTACAAAATCCCAAATCACCCTATCATTTAAGTGAATTAAAGTAAAAGTGGAAATGATATTATTCATGTGGTCCTGTTGTTGTTTTGTTTGACCTCTAATATGGGTTCATGATCTAATCCGGTGATTTGAAGACATTGTTGTTTCATGTTTATACTAATAAATAAAAATCAAGTACACTTGGATGATTATTAAGCTCCTCATTTTGATTGTTTGGGTATAGTATTCTTGAAATTTGTCTTTTTTTGCAAACAGATGTTTATGGACAAACATCTGTTTATGGCCAAACTTCTGTTTATGGGCAAACATCTGTTTAAGCTTAGACCTTTGTTTATGTTAACAGTGTTTATATGTAACAGTGTTTTTCACATCAGTGTTTTATAGTCTGTTAGGTTGTTAGATGTCATCACCTCAGTGTTTTATATGTAACAATTTTTATGACATCAGTGCTTATATGTAACACTGTTTATCCCAACAGTTTTTATATGTAACAGTATTTATCACATCACTTCATTGGTTTGATCTGTACTATAAATTGAACAGTTGTTTCATTTTTATACTAATAAATAAAAATAAAGTACACTTGGATGATTATTAAGCTCCTTATTTTGATTGTTTGGGTATAGTATTCTTGAAATTGGAACAATGTTTGCAAACAGATGTTTATGGGCAAACATTTGTTTAAGCTCGAAGATTTGTTTAAGGCTAAAAATCTGTTTATGGCCAAATTTCTGTTTATGGGCAATCATTTGTTTAAGTTCAAACTTTTGTTTAAGTCTAGACAACTGATATATAAGGCGAAACATCTGTTTAAGCCCCAACATCTTTTTAAAAGCTTGTTACAACCACTGTGTTGGTTGAAACATTTGATTGTTAAAAGTTATCCACTGCTGAAATACAACCTCTGTTTCTTCAATCTTCGTGTTGACCACTGACTTACCAAACATCAGTGTTTAAAAAACAGTTGGGTATCCACTGATAGGAAAAAAATAGCCACTGCTCACTTTTTTATTGTTGACATCCATTGATATTGACCATCAACGGTTTTCCTAAAAAACAGTTACTGCTCACATTTTTATTATTGATGGTGTTAATTAGTGATAGATTGAAATTATCAAATAAAAACTAGAATTACAATGAAATTACCATTTTACCTAATCGTTACATTCCAATGAGATAAGAGTTCCTCCAACATTGTTTTCGTGATAAAATTTAAAGTTAAATTAAAAAATAAAAAAAAATACTTGATGACTATTTGTTCCGAATCAAATCAGTAATTAATGCTAATTTCTTGAGCTTTGGACATTTAAAATATGCAAAATGTGAATTTCAAACTGACGGTTATTATCTCTTATTAAAGTTAAGATAAAAATTAGAAAAGTCATCATGACAATTACTTTCAAATCAGATCACTGATAATATCAGTAATTTTTAAAATTAAAAATATGCAAAATGGTAATTTAAAATTGACGTTCTCTTTTTTTTTTCCTACTTTGCATATTATTTCTAATATTTAATTAGTTTAATAAAGCAGGATATAAAAATATACACTACTTACCTTTTAGTTCCCAATAAACATCAGTTCCCAATAAACATCATGACAATTGCTTTCAAATCAGATCAGTAATTACTGATAATATCAGTAATTTTGAAATTCAAAATTCAAACCATATATTCTTATCCTATAAATAAGATATAACTATATGGTTTCACATTCAAATCTCGCTCGCTAATATATGTGAGCGTATCTTTCTCTCTCAAATGCATCTTTCTCATGATTCAGCCGCTTATCTCCGATTACACTTCTTTGTTCGAATGTTTGTTGATTATGTTTACATGTTATCGTTCCAGTATCATTGTTCCAACATCGTCGTTTCAATGAAAATTCGCATCCCACATCAACCTTTCAATATCGATGCTGCAGTATCATTGTTGCAACATCGTGAAAAGTTGCATGTGCTACCTTTTTTTATGGTAGAGTTGCAGCTTGAACGGACGATATGTATCTTCTATCTTGAAAAGTTGCATGTGCTATCTTCATTTGATGGGAGAGTTGTATTTTTTTATTTTCGTTAAATCGAAAGTCATGTTTTCTTGCGCCAGGAAGATTTTCTGGTTTTATAGAAAGTATAGATTCGTGCAATATCGTGAAAACTCAGATGTGCTACAAGCCTACAACAGTTGAGAAGATACCTTTGCATTTTAGGTTTATTTCTTATTTGTGTTGTCAGTAATATAGAGTGCGGTGATAGTGACGTGCAGTTCATGGCGATGCTGAAGGACATACATCGAGAGGTTCAGCAATCGATGGAGTTGAAACTAAAGTTTCTTAATTCTTGCTGTTATTCTTAGATTTGAACTTTAATATTGTTCAGTATGTGATGTAATTATTGGACTTTTAGTTTTAAGGTCATGAATAAATGAATAAATTTAATTTTATGAATCTATGTTGTGTTTTATTTTTACTTATTATTTAGTGTTTCAGTAATATTTAGATTATGTTGATGTTGAATTGTGTCTGAATATCTGTTTGGTAAGTCAACAGAGGTTTAATATTGTCAAGGATTTGTTTGATGGTCAACCTCTGTTTCTTCATTCTTCATGTTGACCACTCACTGACCAAACATCCGTGTTTCAATCACTGTTGGCTATCCACTGTTAGTTAAAAAATAGTCACGGCTCACATTTTTATTGTTGAAATCCACTGATATTGAGAATCATTGGTTTTCCTAAAAAACATCCATTGCTCACATTTTCAACAGGGATGTAATGCAACGAGTCCTCTCAAATGAATAAACGGACACTTGCTTCCTCTCAAAGGGTTATGGTGTGGTTATAACAGCTGATCATGCTAAGGACTGTTATAATTAACCACTGCTCCTTATAAAGACTGATGGGCTTATTGACTCATGAGGCCTATGCACTGTTGAAGACAAAGCCCTGTTAAAGCCAAGAAAGTATAACTTAGCAGATGTTTCCTTTGGTAAACATATACCATAGCAGTGGTTTTGAAATTGCAGGTAATTTCAAATTCAAAATGCCTTGGGATATGTACTTTGCAATTAATGCACGTCAAGCAATCACTTCTGTCTTATGGTAAAGGCGTCTTATAGGTAAATGAATAGGTTAATTGCAATTAGAATAACGTGTTTAGTTTTATATTTTCCCATGTAAATGCATTAATAGCCTAACGAGTGTCGCTTCATATTCTTTCGTCTGACGATGTATTTAGTTATAACCGCCTTCATTGGGTATATAAAATACATTGGGCAGAGGTTTTGGTCATTACCGTTTTCATGCATCTACTAAATCATCTTCAAAAATTTTGTTGACGAGATTTTCACAAGGCTCTCTGCATAATGGAAAAATTTGGGTTTCAAGTGATTGTTGACGAGATTTTCACAAGGTTGTCTGTAGAAGATATTGGCCGTTTCAAATGTCTTTCGAAGAATTTTTATAGGGAATTGTCAAGTCATGCATTTCAGATGATGCATGCTATCCGAAGTGGAGATTCAGTACAAAAGAAACTACTATCCTTTAAAGACACGTCAATTGTCATTGACGACGTAGTTGGTGGTAATTTGGATGCTGTTAGAAGCAAAACCTTAAGTTTTCCTAACAATGTGCACCCTAGTTTCTTACGTATTCTATCTTCATTTAATGGTTTGTTGTTAGTTTGCAATGAAGGGATTTCCTGTCAGTTGATTCTTTGGAATCCAACTATCAGACGGTATAAGGTTTTGTGTGATGACTACTTCAATTACAATCATCATCGAAACTCTGATACTGGTGGAATTTATTTTGATCAGTTCAATGATCTGAAAGTGCTGAACATCAGATGTTACCGTAATGTAACTGTTGCTCGTGTTTACTCACGACGTCGTGAGTCATGGAGAACAATACATTTTGGTAGTGTAAACAATTATGGTTCAAGTCGTTATTCATGGTCTACAGGAGTTTATGCTGATAAAACCATATATTTTATGGTTTCAAATTATTGGTATACACTAGGTGAGAGGAACATCGTTGCTTTTGATGTTCTTAGTGAGATTTTCAGAATGCTTCATTTCCTGAGGGTATTGTAATCAATCCTTGCCAAGGGCATTTTTGACCATCGGAAAGAGGTTGCATTTGATTGTTATTGGAAAGTCTGCTGAGCTAACTGCTGATTTGCTCAGATATGAAGAAGAAGGCTGGATGAAGGTGTTTGTTTTCAATAATCCTCGTGTAGTTAATTATGTAGATAGTCGTCGAAGTACTAATATAATTGAAGACAACAAGTGGCTGATAAGAAGCATCTGGGGGGGACATGATTGAAGTTGATCTGAGCAATGAACTTCTGAAATACCTCCAACATGTTGACAACTACAATGGTCCGAAAGGAGCTTTACTTATCGAAACTACTATTTCACCAATTGATTAGGAATTAGGATCCTGTATTTTATTGAATGCTATTTGCTGTTTTGACAATTGTATTTTTTATATAATTAGCTGTGTTAAAATTATTAATCATGTTTGTTATTTAAATTAAGTAAATGAATATTGATGTTTGAGAGTGTAAAAGCTTGTAATATTGGCAAAGGTCTGTTTAAATGATCAAAGCTCTGTTATTGGGAACAGATGTTTCAAAATTAAACAGTGGTTGATACATCTGTTGACTTGGGTCAACAGATGGATGAACTTTGTATGCTGTTTGAAACTTGTAGTTTTTATATAATTAGTTGTGTTAAAAATATTAACCATGTTTGTTATTTAAATTAAGTAAATAAATATTTAGGTTTGAGAGTGTAAAAGCTTGTAGTATTGGCAAATGTATGTTTAAATGATCAAAGCTCTGTTATTGGGAACAGATGTTTGAAAATAAAACAGTGGTTGATACATCTATTGATTTTGGTTAACAGATGGATGAAAACAGATGTTTGAAACTACTGTTGAGAAAACTGTGGTTGAAACCGCTGTTTGGTTAAAATGGTGGTTTAAAATCAGTGTTGGGTTAAAATAGTGTTTTGTGGAGGTTGAAGGGGATTGAAATGGCTGATGGGTTAAAATATTGTTTTTTTTAGCAGGAAGATTCTTGAATCACTGTTTATATAAGGATTGTGCTCAGTGTTTTAATCCACTGATAGGGTATCCATTGATAGTTATAGTCAGTTACTGTTTTTATTTTCAACACTGTAATATTGGCAAATGTATGTTTAAATGATCAAAGCTATACACATATCTATATATTCTGTCAATATATGTTATGCATGTTAAATATCTTTTATATTTACTTATAGTTGTCTTTTAGCTATAATAAATAACATGTTTTGGTACAATATTTAAACACATATCTATATATTCTGTCAATATATGTTATGCATAATTTTCTAAGAATCGACCCGTGTTTGCACACAGGTCTTACCGCTTCAATGGTTGAAACACCGGTTGTTCCAACAAATAGTAATTAATCTAAATAACTTTCCCGAGTCTGGGAAGCAATCCCGGGTAAAAACCTAGTGTAAATATATGGGAAAAAAATCAATGGAGAGAAAACTTTATAATTTTTTTAATAATTCTAGAAATAGTTGTGAGTAGAAGAGAAAGAAAAGATAATGATAAAGGTATAAAAAATATTATTTATTTGAAAACAAAAGAGAAAAAATAGTTGTTTTTAGTGTAAATATATGACTATGGATAAGGAATTCATTGCGAATGCTCTAATACTATAAAATATAGAAAAAATCAAAACAAAAATTGTGTTTTATTAATAATCTATTCATAGAAGTATGGTAAAATAATTAAAATGTGAAGTTAATCAAATCTTATGTACTACGTAAAAACAATAACAATAAACCCTAACTAATACGTGTAGGTAAGACTCTTCCATAATTAAAGAGGTAGGAAACTGAACTATAAGATTGAAGTGCAAATTAGGGGTGAGCAAAAACCGAACCGAAAACCGAAACCGCACCAAAAACCGTAAAAACCGAAACCGCAAAACCGCAACCGACACAAAAACCGTAAAAACCGAAACCGCAAAAACCGAAACCGCAAAGGTATGGTGCGGTTCGGTTTTAGCTTTAAAAACCACACCAAAAAACCGAAACCGCACCGCAAAATTATTATATATATATATATATATATTATATATATAATATACTTAAAGATTTAAATATAAAATTCCCTATATATTATATAATCTGTGTTTGTTAAAAAAAAAGTACAGACTTGACTTTGTTAAGTTAACTATCGTCTGCTCCCTCTAAAAAAAAAATAATGTTAACCTACTAGTTACAAGCCCATTAAAAATTGGTAAGGTTTTCTTTACATGTGTGAGTTTATATTTCAAATACCTACTAACATATATTTTTTGTTTTTTTTTCTATCTAGGAAACACTAATGGCAAATGATAGTTGGAAACATTGAAAGTTGGAAAGATTGAAAGTTGGAAACAAGAATGAGTTGGAAACAATATTACGTTTTTATTTGGATATGACTATGTGATTAAGCTTTCACCGTTTCACATAGCAACTATTATTCTAGACATGTTTCTAGTACAAACTCTTGTTTTGATTGATGTCCTCTAGCCCATACATATGCTCTTCACATTGCTCTTGCAAAAATTATATTCTAATTACCATCAAGTATTAGATGTATTCCAGTATTAAAACCGAGAGTTTTTTTTAGATGTATTCAAGTATTGCTGAGAGTTTTTTTTAGATGTATTCAACTATTAAAACCGAAACCGCACCGAAACCGAACCGCAACCGCAAATAAACCGCAAAAACCGTACCGCAAAAAAACCGCAACATGTGGTTTTAAAAAAATAAAAACCGCACCTCGCGGTATGAGTTGCGGTTTTATGCTAAAACCGCACCAAACCGCACCATGCTCACCCCTAGTGCAAATACCTCCTCCCAGCCCAGCCGGGTAATCCCATGGGGTTTGGTTGGGCCGGTCTCCGGTTCGATCCCCGGTTGTGGCATTATGGGGGGGTCCCAATGATAGATCGTATCCTACCGAGGCATGGTGCGGTCTTGAGGGCAACCCGGTTTTACCCAGCTGTAACCCCAGTGAGTCTCTCTTGTGGGGGCAGTATGGTTTCCGGGCCGAAGTCAGCTTGCGCGGCGGCCTGGGCCCAATCGAACATCGCGTCCGAGAGTGCGGGGCTGACGGGGGAATGTCTTTGACGTGAACCCGGTGACCAATAAGTCCAGTACATAGAAAGTCACCTTCCAAAAAAAGATTGAAGTGCAAAACATTGAACATGTTCGTGTAAGAAGACATATTCTTGAACAACAAATTTTCTGTGGGGACCATTGAAATATGGTCATGGCAGTGAGATGCGATGTAACAATAGTGCTATAGTGAGGAATTACAACTATATCACAAGGGCTTGATTATGTTGGCATGGTGACGTGAGCTAGAAATGAGACAACAAGACCTATGATTGTCGCAGTATATATATACTAAGGTTATAATCCCGTGTATTACACGGGTCAAATAAATGAATTATATATACTAAATAATAAAACAATATATTTTTAACAACCTCTTTTATTGCACGAGTTGAATAAATATAATTTTATATATTAAATAATAAAAAAAGTTATATCTATAAGAACCATATTGTACGTGTTGAATAAATATAATTTTATATACCAAATAAAAAAGTTATTTCTTTAAAACCGCTTGTTTTACACGAATTGAATAAATGTAATATTGTTTACCAAATAATAAAATAATACAACTTTAAGAAACCCCATTTATTACACGGGTTGAATAAATGTAATTTTATATACCAAATAATAAAAAAGTTACATCTTTAAAAATATGTGTATTTCACGAGTTGAATAAATGTAATTTCCCTTACTAAATAATAAAAAATATATATCCTTAAAAAACCTTGTGTATTGTACGAATTGAATAAATCTAATTTTATATATCAAATAATAAAAAGATATATCTTAGAAAACCTCATCTATTACAACGGGTCGAATAAATGTAATTTTGTATAGTAAATAATAAAAAGGTATATCTATAAAAAACCACGTGTATTACACGGGTTTAATAAATCTAATTTTATATACCAATAATAAAAAAGTCATATCTTTCAATATACTAATGGATAATACTCGATACGTGATGCATATGGAGATTGTGAAGATGGTTCTTGAAAAGAAGATATGTTATTCAAGAAGCAAATCAACATCTATTTGAGTGATAAAATGTTGTAACCAATTCTGACAAATTGATTTATAAATTATGTAATAAAATTGATATAATATTTTTTTTAGTAATGAAAATAAAAATATTTCATATATTAATACAAAGTTTGGTTTTCGTGATAAATAGTTTGTTTTATTTAAAAATATCTTAAATTAACAAATTAAATTTTAGAATCATATTTTATTAGAAAAATAGAAGAATGGTATTCAAAATTTAAAGTAGGATGAAATTTAGTATTTGCTCATTATTCATTTATTTATTTAATTAATATAAGGTAAGTTTGGAAGTGAGGCGAGAAAATTATAAAATAAATGCTTACAATGAATGATAGGTGTTACACATTAATGTTTTATTATATAGTATAGTATAAATATATATTTATATTGATATAAATAGATTATTATATTGTAGTAAAATTTGTTAACACAGTCGCAATAAATTTAAGCCTTTATTTAAAACTTGTAAATGTAACAAAGTCTCAATAAATTTAACCATTTATTTAAAACTTGTAAATATAGAAATGATAAATAATATTAGTTAATTTTATTTTAAGTTTCGTAAAATCTATTTGATACCAAGCTAAACAAAACGTTCAAATATATAGTTAATATCAAGAGTAAATTACGATTTTGGCCCCTGTGGTGATATCACTTTTACCCTTTTAGCCAAAAAACGAATCTTTTAACATCTGAGCTCATAACGTCTTTTTTTCTAACCCTTTTGGCCCCTACCAAAAGGGTTAGAAAAAAGACGTTGAGGGCTCAGATGTTAAAAAAATTATTTTTGGCCTAAAAGGGTAAAAGTGATATAACCACATGGGCCAAACTCGTAATTTACTCTAATATCAAATTAGATAACTAAGTTTGAATTTAAAGTAAATAGATAAATATAAAAGTAATAATTAAACTAAATAATATTTAGTAGGAGGATTATCTATAATTAATTAGAAAATGTTAAATTAAAATTATAATTATCCATAAGACATGGCCTAATATGATGACAAGTGTCCTCAAAGTGGTTTATTTTATTATATGTATAGATATAGGAGAAGGATCTGTTAGGAACCACCCTTTATTGCTAGAACCGCAAGAAACAATGTGAACACAACCAAAAATACCTAAAAGTAGCTAAAAAACACACAAAATTTTTTTTTTTAACATTTTTTATAAAAAAAATCGCTACTTTTAGTAGCAAAAATTTTTTTTTTTTTGGCTACTCAAAGTAGCGATTTTAATGTAAAAAATATTAAAAAACATTTGTGTGTATGTGTTTTTTTTTTTTTAGGTCTTTTGAGGGTTTAGTTTTTAGCATTTAGCTTGGTGGGGGGGGGGGGATGGGGTTAGGTTTTTTTAGCTATTTTAGGTTTTGTTCACATTGGTTCTCGCGGTTCTCGCAATAAAGGTGGTTCTCGCATGAACCTTACCCTATATATATATATATATATATATATATATATATATATATATATATATATGTATATATGTAGAGGATCCTGTAAAAAGTGCTCAAAGTGTGAGAAGTGTATTATAACACTATATATAATACTATATAACACCATATAACAATATGTAACACCATATAATACCATATAACACTTTGTAACACTATATATCATTATATAACAAATATAACACTATAGGTTGTCTGATAGCATGTCTATGATAGATGTATAGTGTTATATTTGTTATATAATGATATATAGTGTTACATAGTGTTATATGGTATTATATGGTGTTACATATTGTTATACGGTGTTTATATGGTGTTATATAGTATTATATATAGTGTTATAATACACTTCTCACACTTTAGGCCTTTTTTACACTATCCTTACCCTATATATATATATATATATATATATGGGAGAGTTATCTTGAGAACGCTAAATATTGCGAGAACCGTGAGAACGAATGAAAAAACCAATCAAAACCAATTTTTTTTAATACAAACCTCATTATAATTAAGATAAAACATCAAAAAAAGAATTTACAACATCAAATAATTCATTTCTCCTTTTAAAAACACTCTTTTTAAATTTTTTACACATGTGTAAATATAACAGATTTACACATGTGTAAATGGCAAACTTACACATGTGTAAATTTTCTCTATTTACGAATTCACGTAAATTTTAACGTGTAAATAAAATTTCTAACATTGTATTTGAATAATAATGATAAGTGTAGAAAAAAATTTTGAATTTGAATTGTTTTTGACCAAGTTCTCGTGGTTTTTTCATTTGTTCTCACGGTTCTCACAATATTTAGATTTCTCATTTAAACCTTCCCCTATATATATATAGAAACGGGATCAGGAGAAAACGCTCAAAAGTGTGAGAACGGTGAGAACGCATCCTGGCCCAACACGTGTCACGCGACATAGAGAAGGGCGGAGGGGCTTTTTTGTCCTTTCATCTTCTGCTTTTCCAGTTTCGCTTTTCCGAATATTGTTATAATTTTTGGGGTTTAAGATTTTTCGCGTTAACCAAATTCAATAATTAATGGCGTTTAATGGTTTCATCGTATTAACATTTTGGCGTTTATGGCGTTTATTCAAATCGTATGCCATTGGAACCCAGGATGGTCAGGAAATCTATCTGAATGGCGTTTTTCAAGGCGTTTTAAAAAGATGGCCCATTGTTCTATTATTTTTTATAAACATTTTGGTGTTTGTAGTATCTTGGCGTTTTACAATTGTTAGATTATATTTAAGCCACAATAAAAAAAATACAAGCGAATAAAATAAATTAAAAATCCTAATCGGATCTCTCTTCACAATCTTCACTGTCATCAGTCTCTCTGTTCTTTAATAGTACAAGAACTGTCACAAAAAATATGGCGTTTTATGTAAAACTTAACAAACCCATCGGTTTGATTATTTTGCCTGCTCGTCTGTTGAAGTGACTTTTTTTTATGGATGTTTGGGGACATAGATCTATGACGTGTGGGTGGGTTTTTCGCTTTTTCTTCATGTTGATCTTCATCTTTATAATCATCCCACTCTTCAGTGTCATCGATCTCTTCTCCTCATCCAAGCCTTCTTCAAGAACAAAAAATACAAAATGCCATATGACTGGCATCAATATCTTTTTCTTGAATTTTTCTCCATCTCATGCAGCAAAATCTTACTGAGTTACTCGCCTCCGCTAACAATTCATTCAGTGAAACTTCACGAATAACAATACTGAATATCCAAGAAAGCATATTAGCCATCTTTCATTTTTTTTGGCGTTTTACAGTGAGTGGTATTTAGTAGTATTGGCGTTTGTTTTTTTGGTTTAATCAAATGGAAGTTGCTGAGACGTATCATTTTATGGGATCTCTTTTTGGCGCCTAAGTTAGGCGGTGCGTTATTATAATAATGTATTAGTCTTTTCAGTTACTATTTGTCATTATTGTTTTTGACAAGCTTTATCTCTGAAGTCTGTAACACGTCCCATCTTTCAAGTTTGGCGTTTTAGATTCTAATATAATAAATTTTCCCTATCTTCAGTATTACTGATTTGTAGTTACTGTTTCTAGTTACATTTTCAAGTTTGTTTTTTATTTATTTTATCATTTTATTTTATTTTTATTTTTTTGGTTTTTTATAATACTTGTCCAAAGTAATTTTATGATGGTTTGATAAACGCCAAAGGTGTAAGACATTTGGCTTTTTGGCGTTTTTATTAGATATGGCGTTGTTTCTATATAACAATCAACTGAAAAAGAAAATTAAACAAAATAAATATTGATCTTCCAAATCTTCACTGTCACTAGTCTCTTTCTTCTTTTGAAGCATCTTCACTGACTGTTTCGACTTTTGTATGATTTTTTTGTTTTGTTTTTTGAAGTGGTTTTTTTGTCGCCGTTTGGAAACACAAAGTCTGAAATCAGCCTCTTTTTCTATCATTTTTGTCCATCTCATGCAGCAAAATGTTATTGAGTTTACACCCTTTCAGCCAAAATGTTATCTTTTTTGGCGTTTTACCGAGAAAAAGAACGCCACAAAATTAACCATCTTAAAACTACAAATTTGATCATGCTAAAATCAATAAAGTGTTGATGTATGGTGATGGATAACATTGTTAATCATCAGTTAAGAAAGATAACTTACAATGTTGTCCACCCCATACAGCTACACTTTATTGACAACAATATATTTGATGTTTGGCTTTTCTGGCGTTTATTAGACGAATGGTATATATTAAATGTGGCGTTTGGGGGGGTTTTTGTGTGTGTTTTTAATTGAAGGTCTGAGTTGTGTATATATAGGATTTTTTGACGGTTTTTTTAGGCGGGATTTTACTATAATTAAGTTTGTCGTTTTATATCTAATGGCGTTTTTAGTTAGAATGGTGTGTGATTTTTGTTTGGCGTTTTATTTTCATGAGATGGCGGTTTGTTTGGAGTAGTCAAAAGACGCTTTTACCCTTAATGAAGCGCGTCCACGTAACAAAATTGATGTTATTTACGAAAACGCCACCGCGCCAATCTAGTCCATAGATTGTTTTGATCGGACGATCCATAAGCGTTCTCACCGTTCTCACACTTTCCACCGTTTTCTCTAAATCCTGACCCTATATATATATATATAAACGGGATCGGGAGAAAACGCTTAAAAGTGTGAGAACGGTGAGAACGCTTCCTGGCCCAACACGTGTCACCCGGCTTAGAGAAGGGCGGAGGGGCTTTTTTGTCCTTTCATCTTCTACTTTTCCAGTTCCGCTTTTTCCGATATTGTTTTAATTTTTGGTTTTTAAGATTTTTGGCGTTAACCAAATTCAAGAATTTATGGCGTTTTAATGGTTTCATTGTATCAACATTTTGGTGTTTATGGCGTTTATTCACATCGTATGCCATTGGAACCCAGGGGGGGCAGGAAATCTATTTGAATGGCGTTTTTCAAGGGGTTTTAAACAAGATGGTCCATTGTTCTATTATTTTTTTTTAACATTTTGGCGTTTGGGTTATCTTGGCATTTTACAATTGTTGGATTATATTTCAGGCACAGTAAAAAAAATACAAGCGAAGAAAATAAAATAAAAATACTAATCGGATCTCTCTTCACAATATTCACTGTCATCAGTCTCTTTGTTCTTTAATAGTACAAGAACTGACACCAAAATATGACGTTTTATGTAAAACTTAACAAACCCATCAGTTTGATTATTTTCCCTGCTCGTCTGTTGAAGTGGTTTTTTTGTGGATGTTTGGGGACATAGATCAATGACGTGTGGGTGGGTTTTTCTCTTTTTCTTCATGTTGATCTTCATCTTTATCATCATCCCACTCTTCAGTGTCATTTTGATCCCTTCTCCTCATCCAAGCCTTCTTCAAGAACACAAAATACAAAATGCCATATGACGGGCATTAGTATCTCTTTCTTGAATTTTTGTCCATCTCATGCAGCAAAATCTTACTGAGTTACTCGCCTCCCATAACAATTCATTCAGTGAAACTTGACGAATAACAATACTGAATATCCAAGAAAGCATATTAGCCATCTTTGATTTTTTTTGGCGTTTTACAGTGAGTGGTATTTAGTAGTATTGGCGTTTGTTTTTTTTTTTTGGTTTGATCAAATGGAAGTTGCTGAGATGTATCATTATATAGGATCTCTTTTTGGCGCCTAAGTTAGGCGGTGGGTTGTTATAATAAAGTATTCATCTTTTCAGTTACTGTTTGTAATTTTTGTTTTTGACAAGCTTTGTCTCTGAAGTCGGTAACACGTCCCATCTTTCAAGTTTGGCGTTTTATATTCTAATACAGTAAATTTCCCCTATCTTCAGTTTTTCTGATTTGAAGTTACCGTCTCTAGTTACATTTTCAAGTTTGTTTTTTATTTTTTATTTATTTTTTTTGGGTTTTTTATAATACTTTTTGAAACTAATTTTATTATAGTTTTGGAGTTTTTGGGGCATTTAACATGATGATATCGTTTAAACAAGCATTTTGGCGTTTTTCTTTTATATGGCGTTTTTATTTATTCAACAATCAATTGAAAAGGAAAATAAAGAAAAAAGAATTCATAAAAAAAGTTTTTTTATAATACTTGTCCAAAGTAATTTTATGATGGTTTGATAAACGCCAAAGGTGTAAGACAATTGCCTCTTTGGAGTTTTTATTAGATATGGCGTTGTTTATTAAATAACAATCAACTGGAAAAGAAAATTAAACAAAATAAATATTGATCTTCAAATCTTCACTGTCACCAGTCTATTTCTTCTTTTGAAGCATCTTCACTGGCTGTTTTGACTTTCGTATGAAATCAGCCTCTTTTTCTATAATTTTTGTCCATCTCATGCAGCAAAATGTTATTGAGTTTACACCCTTTCAGCCAAAATGTTACCTTTTTGGCGTTTTACCGAGAAAAAAAATGCCATAAAATAAA
The DNA here is from genome assembly GCA_030545235.1 of Helianthus tuberosus. Classification (NCBI taxonomy): domain Eukaryota; kingdom Viridiplantae; phylum Streptophyta; class Magnoliopsida; order Asterales; family Asteraceae; genus Helianthus; species Helianthus tuberosus. The sequence goes on along the minus strand of CM060394.1, from coordinate 111,835,338 downwards.
CCATCTTAAAACTGTAAATTTGATCATGCTAAAATCAATAAAGTGTTGCTGTATGGTGTTGGATAACATTGTTAATCCTCAGTTAAGAAAGATAACTGACAGTGTTGTCTAAACCATACAGCTACAGTTTATTGACAGCAATATATTTGATATTTGGGTTTTCTAGCGTTTATCAGTCGAATGGTATATATTAAATATGGCGTTTGGGGTTTTTGTTTGTGTTTTTTAATTGAAGGTCTGAGTTGTTGTATATATAGGATTTTTTGGCGGTTTTTTTAGGCGGGATTTTACTATAATTAAGTTTGGCGTTTTATATCTAATGGCGTTTTTAGCAGAATGCTGTGTGATTTTTGTTTTGGCGTTTTATTTTCATGAGATTGCGTTTTGTTTGGAGTAGTCAAAAGACACTTTTACCCTTAATGAAGCGCGTCCACGTAATAAAATTGATGTTATTTATGAAAATGCCACCGCGCCAATCTAGTCCATAGATTGTTTTGATCGGACGATCGATAAGCGTTCTCACCGTTCTCACACTTTCTACCGTTTTCTCTAAATCCTGACCCTATATATAGGGTAAACTTCATTTGAGAACCATCTTTATTGTGAGAAGTGATGCGTGTGAAGTGTGTATATAAGTTTAAGTATATTTTAAGCCCTTTTACACTTTTTAGCCAAGTTTTAAATTTATAAAACACGATATTTACTAACACTAAACACAAATATGGGCAAGTGCACCCATCGTGAGCGTAGTATAGTGTTGGTAAGATATCGAGGTCGTCCAAGGACACAAGAGCTTTTAGTACCGGTTTATCCTCAACGTCTAATCAAATCAAAAGTTTAGAAAAAAGGTTTTAAACTAGAAAAATAAAAACTAACTAAAATGCTGAAAAATAAAAATAAAATAAAAACAGATAGACAAGATGAATCACTTGGCTCCGACTCGTGTTTAGTGTAACCTTTGATTATTTCCGCACTTTTGCACTTTTTAAGAGATTATCTTGATTATTGTAGTAGGCCCCTCTTTTGAAGGTGACGTTACCCTCAACCCAGTAGTTTGAGTCAGCAAGGATACAATCCTAAAGGGTCGGATTATTGAAAGATAATTAATTAAGTTATTAATGCGTAATGTGGTAGGCCCCTCTTTTGAAGGTGACGTTACCCTCGGCTAAGTAGTCTGAGTCAGCAGGGATACAGTCCTAAGTAGCCGGGTTAAAGTATTAATAGTAGCTTACATATGAGGGGATCAAAGAGTTTGGACCCCCGCCATCCAATACCGGTGGGTATTGAAGGAGGTCCTACTAAATTTGACCCAGGTCCTTGCATGATCTATACACTGAACAAGGCAAGACTCTTACCAAACCGTTCCCTTAACCCCCGACCAGGTAGCCAACATACCTCCATATAGACCGTGGAGATATGAATGGTGAAAATCCTTTATTTTATATAGATAGTAAAATAATGCCAAGACACGACGGACAAACGATAAGGAAGAATCACCTTCAACATAAGAAACTAGTTATTAAAGTCATTAATAGATAACCAAGTAAAAAGTGCGAAAAGATTAAAAATAAAAAGTATTACACTAGACACTTGTCTTCACCAAGTGATGTAAGAGACTGAGGCAAACATGGCCTTTGATTGTCAAGAACTCTTACGATCAATCTTGGATCCCGAGACGACTCACACACTCTATGATGGACAATGGATGATGGTGGTGGATGAAGGTGTTATGGTGGTGGTGGGTGGTGGGTGAAGTGTGAGAGAGGTGGTGTGCCAAGGGATGGTTTGCAAATGAGCCAAGCACCCCTATTTATAGCCTGAACAGTAGCTCGGGCACGGCCCCGTGTCCATCCTCTTCTCTGTCTTCATTAATTGCAGTTTGTCTGCATTAGTTGACCACGCCCCCGTGTCCGCTGGGCACGCCCCCGTGTGCAGAAGCGTATCTGTACTATCAAGATTTTCCTGGATTATGCGAATCTTATAGTTGACCACGGCCCCATGTCCGCTGAGCACAGCCCCGTGGTGGGCGATAGAAGCTTCTATAGCTTTGTCTTTTATGCTGGCACTTGGGCACGCCCCTGTGTTTACTGAGCACGGGGCGTGTTCAGCCTTCTGTTCATTTGTTTTGCTTGGGAAGATGCTGTCGGGGAGGTCGGGCATGCCACGTTTGTTCCTTTTCTTGTATATATGTTAGATTTAGCTGCCTTTTTGCTTCTTTTGTTAATTTGAGCTCATTTAATCCTGAAAATACAAAAGGAAGACAAAAGTACACTTTTTCCAACATTAGTACTAAAAAAGGGTTAGTTTTATGCCACAATTGATGTAATTTATATGTTGCATTTTGCACACATCAAATACCCCCACACTTGAATCTTTGCTTGTCCTCAAGCAAAAATCTTTATAATGTGGCTTTACACTCCCAAATGGAACGGGTAGAAGAGAAGGTTTTTGGGCTTGTCATAGAGTGTCGGGATTTCCAAGATTCTTTATTAAGTTTATTTTTATTTATTTACAATCCTATTCGTCATGGTTTATTCAAAACTTTTCATAATTTAAATTACTTATTAGGGCATAACATGCCTCTTTAAAATTCTATTTATATACAAGTTCACATACCTCACGGGGGATCACTCAGCACTCGGCCGAAGATGTATTTAAGTGAATCACTCGAGAGCGGCATGGAACTTACTCCTACCATAGGCTTGCCAAGCAATCAATCCTCCTCCTTTTTAACTATAAACCTTTGTAAATATCAATAGGACTTTTGGGGTGAAGGGTTAAGCTTGGGTTAAAGGTAGGTGGTTGGGTTAGTGGTTAGTAGAAAAGGGTGAAAAAGCGTAAAAAGCGTCGGTTTTCGTAAGACTTTATTTTTGCAAATTTTTATTTGGATGAAGCTATTATTCAAACAAAGTTATTTTTGATGAACTTGCTTGTTTATTTCTTTTGCTTCATCATCAACATATATTTTTTTTAAATTCATACGAAAAACCGAGCTTGTTACTAAAACAAAGGGTTAAAAATAAAAAAGGTTTTGGTAGGTGAAAGGGTGTTTGGTTTTGGGTTAAGAAATGAAAAGGTTTAGGCTCAAAGGGGTTAACTAGGGGGATTTTGGGTATGTGGTAAAAAAAAAAAGAAAAATAATGGTGTAGAAATAAAAAGGGTTAGTCCTAATGCCTCCATCATTTACTTACTCGGGTTTAAGTTGGTAAGGACCGGGAATGTATCGTCGTGGAAAGTTCTAGAGTTGTAAGAACCAAGCGGCTATTCACACAAGAAACGAAAAATGAGCATTTAGTTTAAAGTTATGTATTTGTATGCTCAATAAAGACTCAAAACTCACTTTTGTGGGAATGGGTTTTTTATGTGCTCAAGTATATATAATTAAATTTTAACTAAGCTTGTCATGCCTTTTCATAATTTTCTTATGTTGGTTCTTTTTATCACGACGCTATCGGTTGTAAATTTGTAAAAATACAACCTTTTTAGAATTTGAAATTCCCAAGTTAAACCTAGACAAGTAAAAAAAATGAAAACTTTTGAAAAATTTTTGGGGTGATTAGCGGTTCCAATAGAGTTTTGTGTAAGGCTTGTAATTAGGACTTGCAAGATTCAAAGTTTTAGCATCCCCCCCACACTTAAATTACACATTGTCCTCAATGTGTCCCAAAAATAAGTTTTTAGGTTGATTGAATGTGTAAAAAGGTGTTAAAAAGCAAAACTTTATGTTACTGGGCGTCTGGACACGGCCCCGTGGTGTCCGGGCACGGCCCCGTGTTCAGGTGCCAGTAACAAAAAGTTGAAAAAAGAAACAGAAGTCTGGACACGAGGGCGTGTTGGGTGAACACGGCGTGTCCAGTTTACCTGAACTGGGCATTTTCTGTAGACTGTGCAGCACGGGGCCGTGTTGGGCGGGCACGGCCCGTGCTGAACCTGCTGTAATGAAGAAAATTTGTCGGATGGCCCTGTTTTCATGCATGGGGTGCTGGTTCAAGCTTCCCTTATTATCCTTCACCATCCTGAGTGTGTTTTATTCCTGAAAATTAAAACTAAACTAGAAAACATAAAAATTAATCTAAACTAAACTAAGGATAGTTCCGCGGAATGCCTCCATGGTGCGCCACGTTTATAAGGGTCCTTAGCTAGACCCAAAGACTGGTCATATGTTACCCAAGTGGGATGTTTTGCATCCCATGCTACACCGTCGGAGAGCGTCATCCAAGCTTGAGTCTATGACCTCCATGTAGTTGACCGGATCTTCGTCTTCTACTCTTTTTCCGACTCCAAACTTCACTTCCTCGTCCCCAAACTTCAATGTTAGTGTTTCGTCATTCATGTCTACCACTGCTTGGGCAGTGGCTAGAAATGGCCTCCCTAGGATGAGATGGACTTCGGTGTCTTCTTCCATATCTAGTATGACAAAGTCGGCCGGGAAGACGAAATTGTCGACTTTGACCAATAGATTTTCAGCGACACCTTGTGGATATTTGACGGATCTGTCGGAAAGTTGTATGCTCATCTTTGTAGGGCTCGTATTTCCTAGGCCGAGTCGTTTGAACATTGATGCGGGCATGAGGTTGATGCTAGCCCCAAGATCGGCTAGTACATTGCGAATGGGGGATTCCCCAATCGAGCAAGGAATCGTGAAGCTTCCAGGGTCAATCTTTTTTTGTGGAAGTTTGTTGAGTAGTAAGGCGGAGCATTCTTCGCCTAAGTTAACTAATTGCAATGATTCAATTTTCCTTTTATGAGTGAGGAAGTCCCTCATAAATTTTGAATATTTTGGCATTTGGGTTAGGACTTCGATAAATGGAATATTAACATGCAATTGTTTTAGTAAATTTCGAACTTTGTGAATTGCTCATCGGTCTTTTGACGGATTAACCAACCGGGGTATGGAACCGGAGGAGTCTTAGTAGGCTCTTGAACCGGTGAAGAAGCCTTCTCTTGTTGGGGCGTGGGTGGAGTTATGGTTTGGCTAGATTGGCTTCTTTCAGTTGGTGGAAGTGGAGCCTCTTCGGGACCCACGGTACGGTTTCTCAATGTTATGAGATGTACTTGCGCCTTTGGGTTGGTCTCGATATTACTTGGTAACGCGCCTTGTGGTCTCTCGGAGAAATTTTGAGCTATTTGATTTAGTTGTTTTTCAATGTTTTGAATGCTAGCTTGTTGATTTCTAAAATTCGATTCCAATTGCTGTAATCGATCCGAGTTTTTCTTTTCGGTGTCGGAGATGAGGCGAGATACAGTATCTTCAAGCCTTTCTCGCCCACCTTGTTGTTGAGAAAAATTTTGTGGTTGTTGAAAGTTAGTTCGTTGCTTTTGTTGGTTACTACTATTGCCGGGATCTCTCCAACCAAGGTTAGGGTGGTTACGCCATCCTTGGTTGTAGGTACCCGTTGGAGGACCCGACGACCTAGGTCTATTATCAATGTAGTTTACCGTTTCCGTTTGATCATCAACTTCTTTCATACAACTCCAATTTTCATGTGGCCCACCACATCCCTCACAAGCCATAACCGAAGCCGTTTTTGCCATTTCTAATTTTTTTGATTTTCGAAGAAAGGGCCTCGATTTGGGCTTGTAAAGAAGTGTTTTCATTAACCTTATGGGCGCCCGGGGCAATAGATTTATTGCCTCAGGGAGTGTGCCACTGAAAATTGGTTTGAGCAATTTCCTTAATTTGATTATATATTTCATTTGGGCGACGATTACCTAGAAGTCCCTCGGAGCTAGAATCAAGTGTTTGTCTTGTGTGTGGCAACAACCCATTGTAGAAAGTGGATACTTGTTGCCATACCACAAGACCGTGATGAGGACATTTTCTCAGTAGCTCCTTGAACCTTTCCCAAGTTTCATATAAGGATTCCCCATCTTCTTGTGAATATGTATTAATTTCAGTCATTAATTTAGCCGTTTTAGCAGGAGGGAAATACTTATATAGAAACTTTTGGGCTAGTTCATCCCAGGTGTTTACCGAGCCTTAGCCCGGTCTTTTAGTGAAAATGGAAACATTCGAAGGCGGATTGCGTCGTTTGATGCTCCATTGATCCGAAAGGTATCACATATTTCTAAGAAATTAGTAATATGTAGATGGGGATCCTCGTCCTCAAGCCCATGGAAGGTTGCGGAGTTTTAAAGCATTTGTATCAAATGTGGCCGAAGTTCGAAGTTATTGGCTTCGACATTCGGTGCATTGATAGTGGCGCCGAGATTACCCACAGTGGGTCGTAGGTAATCCATAAGGGTACGTTGGTCCGCCATTGGAAGTGGGTCCCCCGAAACTTTCTCTTGGTTTTTAGCTTTAAGTCTTTTTCTGAGAAAGCGTTCGGGTTCTTCTAGAGGTTCTTTTATATCTCTACTAGAACTGGAGCTCATACACTACGTAGGAAGTTCAAATGTGGCGCCTGGGTTCCAAGTCCTGCAATAAAAACAGAAAAGAACGTTGGTCAGAAGGTTCACCACGGCCCCATGCTCAGTGAACACGACCCGTGGTCGGAGATACAATGAGTGTTTTCCGGATCCCTGTTACTGGGGGGGCTGGACACGGCCCCGTGTTGCACCGACACGGCCCCGTGCTCAGCTCTCTGTAACTCGGAAAATAAAAACTGCCAGTAACAATGCTGGGCACGGCCCGTGTCCGACCAGGCACGACCCGTGTCCGACCAGGCACGGCCCGTGTCCGACCAGGCACGGCCCATGTCCGACCAGGCACGGCCCGTGCTGAGCTCTGCAGAAACTGAAAAATTAAGAAAAATCCTAAAAAAATTAGAAAAATAAGAAAAACGATTAGGTCGTTGATTCCTAACTTTCTTAAAATCCTTGTGTCCCCGGCAACGGCGCCAAAAAACTTGATGCGTGTGAAATGTGTATATAAGTTTAAGTATATTTTAAGCCCTTTTACACTTTTTAGCCAAGTTTTAAATTTATAAAACACGATATTTACTAACACTAAACACACATATGGGCAAGTGCACCCATCGTGAGCGTAGTATAGTGTTGGTAAGATACCGAGGTCGTCCAAGGACACAAGAGCTTTTAGTACCGGTTTATCCTCAACGTCTAATCAAATCAAAATTTTAGAAAAAATGTTTTAAACTAGAAAAATAAAAACTAACTAAAATGCTGAAAAATAAAAATAAAATAAAAACATATAGACAAGATGAATCACTTGGCTCCGACTCGTGTTTAGTGTAACCTTTGTTTATTTCCGCACTTTTGCACTTTTTAAGAGATTATCTTGATTATTGTAGTAGGCCCCTCTTTTGAAGGTGACGTTACCCTCAACCCAGTAGTTTGAGTCAGCAAGGATACAATCCTAAAGGGTCGGATTATTGAAAGATAATTAATTAAGTTATTAATGCGTAATGTGGTAGGCCCCTCTTTTGAAGGTGACGTTACCCTCGGCTAAGTAGTCTGAGTCAGCAGGGATACAGTCCTAAGTAGCATAGTTAAAGTATTAACAGTAGCTTACATATGAGGGGATCAAAGAGTTTGGACCCCCGCCATCCAATACCGGTGGGTATTGAAGGAGGTCCTACTAAATTTGACCTAGGTCCTTGCAGGATCTATACACTGAACAAGGCAAGACTCTTACCAAACTGTTCCCTTAACCCCCGACCAGGTAGCCAACATACCTCCATATAGACCTTGGAGATATGAATGGTGAAAATCTTTTATTTTATATAGACAGTAAAATAATGCCAAGACACCACAGACAAACGATAAGGAAGAATCACCTTCAACATAAGAAACTAGTTATTAAAGTCATTAATACATAACCAAGTAAAAAGTGCGAAAAGATTAAAAATAAAAAGTATTACACTAGACACTTGTCTTCACCAAGTGACGTAAGAGACTTAGGCAAACATGGCCTTTGATTGTCAAGAACTCTTATGATCAATCTTGGATCCAGAGACGAATCACACACTCTATGATGGACAATGGATGATGGTGGTGGATGATGGTGTTATGGTGGTGGTGGGTGGTGGGTGAAGTGTGAGAGAGGTGGTGTGCCAAGGGATTGTTTGCAAATGAGCCAAGCACCCCTATTTATAGCCTGAACAGTAGCTTGGGCACGACCCCGTGTCCAGTGGGCACGGCCCCGTGTCCATCCTTTTCTCTGTCTTCATTAATTGTAGTTTGTCTGCATTAGTTGACCATGCCCCCATGTCCGCTGGGCACGCCCCCATGTGCAGAAGCGTATCTGTACTCTTAAGATTTGCCTGGATTATGCGAATCTTATAGTTGACCACGGCCCCGTGTCCGCTGAACACGGCCCCGTGGTGGGCGATAGAAGCTTCTATAGCTTTGTGTTTTATGCTGGTACTTGGGCACGCCCCCATGTTCACTGAGCACGGGGCGTGTTCAGCCTTATGTCCTTTTGTTTTGCTTGGGAAGATGTTGTCGGGGAGGTCGGGCATGCCACGTTTGTTCCTTTTTTGTATTTATGTTAGATTTAGCTGCCTTTTTGCTTCTTTTGTTAATTTGAGCTCATTTAATCCTGAAAATACAAAAGGAAGACAAAAGCACACTTTTTCCAACATTAGTACTAAAAAATGGTTAGTTTTATGCCACAATTGATGTAATTTATATGTTGCATTTTGCACACATCAAGAACCGCGAGAACCAATGTGAGCACAAAATAAAATCTAAAAAAAATAAAAAAAACACTCAATTTTTTTTAATTTTTTTTATAAAATCGCTATATTTCGTTACCAAAAAAAAACTTTTTTTTCTAGTAACAGTTATCCATGCACATGTGCATATGTATCATTACTTCGAGTTACCAGAAGTCGTCTGGACTACTGTAGCAACCTCAGTTGCCAACCTGGAAATGAGAATAGATTTCCATGGATTTTGTTACAGGCTTACCAAGATCACAAAGCGGAAACGATACCATTTGGGTGATCGTAGATTGCTTAACCAAGTCTGCACACTTCCTCGCGATCAAAGAAACAGAAAAGTATTCGAAACTTGCAGCCATTTATTTGAAAGAAATAGTTGCCAGGCACGGCGTGCCAACTTCTATCATCTCCGACCGTGACCAACGTTTTACATCCGAGTTATGGCAAGCTACGCATAGATCCTTTGGTTCACGCTTAGATATGAGCACTGCTTATCACCCGTAGAGTGATGGTCAAAGCGAACGTACCATCTAGACACTCGAAGACATGCTGCAAGCATGTGTTATTGATTTTGGTAATGGATGGGAGAGACACCTACCGCTAGTAGAATTCTCTTAGAAAAACAGTTACCACACTAGCATCCAGGCAGCTCCACTTGAGGCATTGTACGGACGTAAATGCCGTTCTCCTTTGTGGTGGGCGTAAGTTGGTGAAAGCCAAATTACTGGCCCGGAACTCGTAGTCGACACGACGTAAAAGATTGCCCTGATCAGACAACGCATGGCGGCAGCTCGCGACCGTCAGATAAGCTACGCGGATATGCGTAGGAAACCCTTGGGGTTCCAGGTTGGGGAACGGGTTCTACTAAAAGTTTCACCTTGGAAAGGTGTGGTACGTTTTGGCAAGAGGGGCAAGCTTAATCCGTGATATGTCGAACCTTTTGAAATCACCGAAAGGATCGGTATGGTGGCCTATAAACTGAATCTGCCTTAGGAGCTGAGTGCGGTACACAACGTGTTCCACGTGTCGAACCTAAAGAAGTGTCTGTCAGATGAAACTCTTATCGTTCCTTTTAAGGAACTCACTATCAATGATCAGCTGCGTTTCATCGAGGAACTAGTTGAAATTATGGATTGGGAAATCAAGACACTTAGCGCAACAAGATACCTATTGTCCGTGTTCCTTGGAATTCTCGTCGAGGCCCAGAGTTTACCTGGGAAAGAGAATACCAAATGATGCGCAAGTACCCTCAACTGTTTAAGAACAAGGGTTCTAGTAATGAAGTTACTGAGCAATTTCGGGACGAAATTCCTAATTAAGTGGGGGATGATGTGTCACCCCATAAGAACACTCAGTTGTCCAGTATCCATACACTGAATTTCGGGATGAAACATGGGGATAATGTGACAACTCGCACGTTCCGTTTCATAAAATTTCTAATTACGATGTAATCCCGTTAGTTAATATGTGACGTTAATATAAAAAGGGTTTTATATTCGAATTATATGTAGATGTATGTTATTGTTGTAATTAATATAGTTATATATATATATATATGTACATAACGGATATATGTGTTGCATGTTACTTCTCACTCGCACAAACCGATTAGCCGCACACTGCATGAAGCTCGTACACCTATTTTCTTTCCTTGGGCCAACATACCTCTTCGTTTAGAATTCAGGCCCAACATGGAGAAGCCCGGCATTTAACCTCGTTGTCCGCACACTACCCAGAGGCCACACACCCAGTGTGCGATCCCTAAAGCCTTGCTTAAATACCTCATCAACAGCCGTCACTTGGAATTGATGGCAGCCAGATTCTAGGGCACAAATCCACGTATCATTATCCCCCCCTCTCTCTCACTAACTCTTCTCTCTCTAAAACCTGCAACGCAAAACCATTTCCTCATTTCTTGGAGACCTCCGGCGATATTACCTCCTCCTCTCTTCCTGGTTTTCGACAGCAGCTCTCATAGTCGGAAGAAATCATCATTCGTCATTCTTGGAAGCTTATTCTCAATCTCTCTACACACTCGTACATCTGTACACTAAACGGTTAGTATATCAGCTATAGTCGGATGATTGAACGTAATAAAGATGCTTACTTGTTTGGTGATGTTGATGCAACAAATAACAGACCAAGGATAGTTGCTTGGCTGGTTAGGCAAAAGGGTTGAAGGGTTCAACTTTGCCTACCGCAGGTCGTGGGGTCCCCCCACGTTTGCAAGACGTGGAAGGAGGTTCACTAGTTTATTTTTATTGTTTGCTAAAGATCCTCCTCTGAAGTGTGTTCAGATTCGGATGAAGGAGCAAAGAGAATGTGTGTGTGTTGGATGTGAAAGGGAGTAACTCGCATGAAGCAAGTACTCGAAGTGAATGACCAGAGATTTAAGGAATCAGAGCTGGCCAGGAATGTCTTCTCAGTAAATGAAGTATCTAATATATAGGAGAAGACATCTGCCAAAGAGGAATGCATTTGACTAGTGACCATGCTTGCAGTGAGGGGCTTACCCTTTCGGGGGTTGAAGCCTTTTGACCCCTGGGTAATAGAGTGTGCTCTGTGGACCTGCATTGCTTTTGCGGCTGGTGGGTTGGTGAAGCAATCCAGAGATGTGACTACTTACTGTTTCCGTATTGCTTTTTCCCACCTCCCAGCTTTTTAACCTTCGAACCATTTAACCTTTCGAGCGTGTATGTACTAAGTCATTTTATTTGATCTTGGGCTACCCCCGTCATCAGCCCCCCAAGTCAGAGGTTTTTGGGGAATGAGCTTCAAAGACGTCTGACTTTTATACATGTATTTTATTACCTGAAGGTTTCAAGGGTTCAACGCTTGAAGGCTTAAAGGGTTGGAGTCAGTTAATTTTTGAATTTTAAATAACTGGCAACTGATTTGATTGATGTTTGGCAGTTCATAGGGTGGCGGTTTTGCAGAAGTAACTGTTCGCAATTATCACCCCTAATTTGAGTTTTATTTTCTTTTTATATTTGAATTTTTCATTCACTTTCCTTATTATCTTATCAAGTTTTTCCTCTGCTATTCCTTTCCTCTTCTTCAAGGTTAGTTCTGGTTTCCTTTGTATTTCCTTACATTCTTCATATTTTCTTGCAAAATGGGTGCTCGTAAGGATTTAGCAAAATCCTTTTCCCGATTAACCCAAGAAGAAGTAGAATTATTTTGTGTGGAATATGGTATTGATAAAATGTTTAAACCGACCGCTCCTGCTTATGATGTTCCTATTGATAAACTGACCCCTGGTTCGATTGCTCTTTATTGTCGTCATTTTGAGTTTTTGAACCTTCGTTATCCCTTTTCTCTCTTTGTTTTGAATCTGTTGCAATATTATCAAGTTTCCTTTGGGCAAGTTCATCCAAAGGGCATGGCTAGGGTTTTGCACTTTGAGGTTTTGTGCCGTGCCCTTGGATATGATCCTTCCTTGTTGCCCTTTCGCCGGTTTTTTCGTTTGGCCAAAAATGGTGATTGGTTCACCTTTGAAACATCCAAGATTGATTCTTGTCTTATTTCGTCTATGGTTACAACACTTGGTACTTGGAAGGATCGCTTTTTCTGGGTTTCTGATTCTATTGTCCCATTCAAAATGGTGCGGAGGCACCCGGATGCCGTTCTCAATGAACCGGAGCCCTCTGAATCTGAGTTAAATGATGCTTTTCTCAAAGCCATCTGGGAGTGCCCTTCGAGGTTTCGTCCCTTCCCTGAACATTTGCTAGTTCTATTAGGGGTTAGTAAATTGTGGGAAAATGCTGATCGGGATCCGATTCTAATGAGGAGTGGCACGGGTATGCGTTTTCCTTTTTTGCACTCTTTGAATTTTTCTTGACTTATGCCTTATGTGTTTTTGTTTTTTTTGTTATTTGCAGTCATGTCCGCCCTGGATTTCATTAAGAGTGACGACACTTCTGATGTTGTGTTTGGGGATGTCCCATCTGTTCCTGGTGAAAACGTTGTAGTTAGAACTGCTGAGCAAAGGTTCGAGGGCTCGGGTTATATTAGTACTTCCAATGTCAAGGGTTTTTCTAAGTCTCATGCTCCCAAGTCTTCAACCCGTCGATCTTTCCGTCGTTTATTGAAGGTTGCTCCTCAATCCACTTCTACTGAACCAGTGGAGTTGAGTGATGATATTGAAGCTTCTGAAGATCAAGGTGTTGAAGCGGGTGCTGAAAAGGAGAAAAAACTGGTTGTTCATGGTAAGAAGGCTTCAGCCAAGAAGGTTATTGCTACCCCTGTTCAGGGTTCTTCAAGTAGGGATGTTGAAGGGTTGGATCCGGATGAAGTTTATGTGCCTAGTTGGTCGGTGAAAAATGATGACAGCTTTAAGGATGCTGTTGTTTGTGAAGATGCTCTGAGTCACATTGCTCCTCCTTCAGTTCACAATACCATTGCTGAGATGGATGATGACTTGATGTTATCCCGCATGATTTTGAGCACCTGCAACCTTGCTGTTATGCTTCCTCAAGGGATTGCTCGTTTTCGTAAGAGGATGCAGGAATATGAAGAATTTTCTAAGAAGAAAGATAAGATGAAATCTTCAATGGCTGCGATGAAGAAGGAGATAGCTGGGTTTGCTGAGAAAGAAGAAGCGTGGGACAAAAAGGTTAGTGAGCTGACTAGGATGCATGATATTGAAATGAGTGATTTGAAGAAGAGCTTTGAGGCTGATAGGTTGAAGCTTAAAGCTGACAGGGAAGCTTTATTTGTTCAGCAGCGGGCTTTTGATGAGGAAAAGGAAGGGTTGAAAGCTTCGGTTGCTCGATCCACCATTGACAATCAGTGGTTAATTGAGCAGGGTTTTCACCAGGTTGTTACTTACCTTCTTCACTCCAAGGAGTTTAACTCTGCCCTTGGTGAAGTTTATACTAAGTTGCTCAACCTGGGGAAACACCAAGGCCTCATCGCTGGTTATAAGCTTCATGAATCCGGCCATCCTTTGGAGAAGTCTCCCCTGTTTCGTCCCGAGGCTTCCGATATTTTCAAAGGCCCCGTTGAACAAATGGAGAGGCTGACCTACCCTTATATCCATCAAGTTTCTGCTTGTTTTGGTAAGCCTCTTGCTGTGTTGCAGGACTTAAAGCCGGAGGGCCTTAATGAAAAAGTCTGTGCTGAAATCTTGGGTTCTCTTTCAAGGAAGAGATCCTACTCGGGAGATAGTGATGACACCTTTTCAGGTGAACAGGGTGCTCCGAAGGATGCAAGCTTGGAGGCTTCAGCGGTAGGTGATGATGGAGGTGCAAAAGCTAAGAAGTCCAAGAAAGCAAAGAAGGTCAAGGGTGAAGGTTCCAGGGTTTCCAAGTCCTCTGCTGATGCTTAATTCGTAGCTTTCTTAGCACTCAAAAACAATTTGTGGTTTGTAATGTTAACTTCGAACAATATTAGGTTTCCAGGAACCCTTAAGGTTCCTGTTGGTTGTGTTTTAGGCCTGTATGGCATGTTTGAACAATATCTAAACTTGCAAGTTACTAGGACTTGTTTTAACTTGTGATTTGAAAGTCTTTCAGGGCTTTCTTTGGTATGATATTATGTTTATCCATTCTCTTTGTGTTGTGTTTTTATACTTGTGCCTATTTTGTTAAGGGAGCCTGGTTGGCTTCAAACCCTTTAAGCCTCTTGGCTATCCGCAGTTAAGTTGAAGCCTTTAAGGTTTCGAGTTGTCACCTAGGTGGCTTGAAGCCTTGAAGGCTTCTTAGTTTTGTGACTTGACTTGACTTGGTTTGTATCTTTATAATTTTTCGTTTAAGTTGTATCATCCTTTAGATTATTTTGTCTTCTTGTAACTTTGTCTTTGTCGAGTTTGTGTTGCCTTTATGTTTTTTTTATATATACCTTAAAGGGTTCAGTCACTTAGCCTTGGTATTTTTAACAAGAAGACATAGCACCTATCCTATTCGTTTTCTTGTTTTTGTTTGATTTCGTAAGCCTGTTTGTTGATTATTCTTCTAAGGCTTAAGGAACATTTGGTGTAGGCTGTTCAAACCCGTCTATGAGACAATTTTGTTTTTAATTAATAAGTCTCATGGAGTTGTATTGATTTAGGAACTCACCCCTTATATAGGTTCATTCAACCCTTGAAACATATTGAGCGATGTGGCCTGGGAGCTCATCCCCTTACATTGCCCTTGCCATGGAGTTTTTTGCTAGGTTCTCAACCTGATCATAGGATAGAAAGACAAGTTTAATAAAACAACTTCATTCATTCAATAGATACTTGTTTGTACAAAAGGTTTTCGTAGTGTCATTTTCGAAATACAACTTGTGAAATACAAACCAATCTTTCTTGTTTAAACATGGAACCTTTTCAAGGTTTTTCCATTCCAATGTCTTGGAAGCCTTTTACCCTCTGAGTCTGCTAGCTTGTAAGATCCACCCTTATGTGCTTCGAGGATGGTATACGGGCCTTCCCATTTTGGGCCAAGCTTTCCTTGATTCTCTTTTTTGCTAGCTTCATTGTTTCTAAGGACCAAATCCCCTGGCTTGAAGCGTGCATTCTTAACTCTTTTGTTGTAGTAGGCTTCCATTTGTTGCTTGTATTTGGTATCACACCCCGACCACGTAAAACAACAAAGCGTGGCGGAAACGTCGGGGGGTGTTGTAACATAATTATCGTTTCATAACCATGGATACAAAAAGTGTTTTCTTTTATTGATAATATTAAACATTAACATTGTTTTAACACATAACAAACAAGTTTTATATCGACTATCATCGTTTTATGTCACTAAGGCCTCGTCCAGATCCTATGTGACGCATGTATCCTTGAACGTCAATCAAGCAACAACACCTGAAACATATGTAAAAACAAAGTCAGCAAAGAAATGCTGGCGAGTACATAGGTTTTATAAGAGTATCGAAATCATGGCTTGTTTAGTTATATTGCAATACTCCGAAAACCTTGTTTTTAAAAGTGTATAATATTGCAAAAGGATTAACCAACTCAAATCAAGATGGTTATAATTTATAAAATTTTGTAGCCATGATTCTTAACCCAAAAGCTTTTTGTTTTAGAAAACCATCTTGTAAAACATCTCGTATAAACTCGTTAATAAAACTCGTATATTATTTCAAAAACATCGTTGAGTGACATCGTTTCAATATCGTTTACCCAAGTGAACTAAATAACGCCACGGTATGTAATATGTTGAAAACACTTATATATAAGAAGTACCAGCGGCGTATCTACCATGTTTTCACCACATTACACCCGTCCCGTTATCTAAACACTAGCCCAGAAGCCAATCGTTTACCCAAATCGTTTCCAAATCGTTTCCAAATCGTTTCCAAATCGTTTCCAAATCGTTTCCAAATCGTTTCCTCGTTTAAATTGTTTAAATCGTCCTCGTTTTAATTGTGAAAACTGTTGGACCGTGTGCATGACCCTAAATAGTCAGTAAAGGTAGTTCATCATTGATTACTAAGGCGGAATCAAAGTAAACAACATCACAACAACTTGTTTCCTCTTAATCTCTTTTCTATTGCTGAAATCAAAGCTTTTTACAATGTATTCTGACAGAATTTCGACAACACCTCCTCTCTGATTTCGCTCTGACTGTTACAAATGAAATGAACACATCACCTATATATAGGACTCCTGATTCCGCTCGAAACTGTTCAAGCGGAACCCCAATGTTCACTCGAGCGGAATCACCATCTTGTCATTTGGAGCGGAATCACCTAATTTCCTGATTTAGCTTGAAATGACACAAATGTCATTTCGAGCGGAATCACAACATTAAGTCACTTTTTCAATTCTAAACTCCAATCTAACCTATCTAGACCTAAGACTTGATTAAGACGTAGTCAGTAGACATTCAGTGCACCAACAGACTCCCCCTTGGATGTTGACGAAGTCTTCGGCGTCGAGTCTTCAGTCTTGGTCTCTTTCCAACTTAATTTGTCATTGTAAAAGCTCTCTTTAAACTATATCTTCAAACTCTAATCTTCAATCTCCCCTTTGATTGTTGATCCAGAATTCTGACTCCCCCTTTCACAGACTCCCCCTCTCGATCAGCTAGGGCTTAAATTCTGGTTCAAACTTTTGTCTTTTTCATTGCCATGGAGATTCCTGTTTCCTGCATATACTCTACCCAAATATAAGATATAACAGTTTCAATCCAAACTTACCATTCAACCACAATTGATAGTCTAATCAGTGATTAGAAATCCACCTAAGTATTCAGGTCCAAATTAATGACCCTGATTACTCAATTTATCTAC
The DNA here is from genome assembly GCA_030545235.1 of Helianthus tuberosus. Taxonomy (NCBI): domain Eukaryota; kingdom Viridiplantae; phylum Streptophyta; class Magnoliopsida; order Asterales; family Asteraceae; genus Helianthus; species Helianthus tuberosus. The sequence goes on along the minus strand of CM060394.1, from coordinate 111,818,485 downwards.
CAAGTCCAACTTAATGACCTTGGTTGATCAGAGATAAATCACACTGACATTCAGTTCAATTTGTTTTTCTGAAAATTTACAAGTTTCAAGTTAATGAACTTGCTTAATCTTTTCAACTTTCACAAACTTATCATATTTAGCTCCAAACTCATCCTCCAACCCAGAAACTTCCTGCATCTGCTTCAATTCGAATCCGAAGATCAACTCTCCACTTTGGTTTGTCAAAAAATAAAGCAGAAGTGTAAAATCTTTTTGAGTTTTTAATAAAGTTTCTAAACTAGAAATGAAATACAGAACTAAAATGCAGTAAAAGTAAACTATTTACAAACATATTTTTGGTTGAGTGTGTTAGGGAATCATATCAGCTATACGACAAGTCACAAGTACCGTTAAGCTTTGATTACATATTCAGAATTAAACAATTCGCTTAGATTGTCGATATACTGATCCACTTAAATTTTCACACAATTTTCAATCTGTCCAGGATACGGATTTAGTGTTTTAGAGACTTAAACTTATACGTGTGTCCCACCTCTTAAATATACTCCCGTATCCAGATCTCAATATTCAGTCTTACAGGTGAATATACCACAGATGATATCTGTAAGGGGTTCGATGCGAGGGCCGTGAGAGCTCAGGTTGATACTCCCGTATACGCAAAGAGATGACGGCTTCGACTTTTGGTATGTCCCCTTTAGAGGATCTTTTGTTTCAACAGCAATGACTATCAATTTTATTGTTTCATCAATTTGCTGAGGGTGATGCTATGTTTCAAGCAATGCGGAAAGTATTATTCGGGGACTAGGTCAGAACTTCCATTCAGCAGAAGTCCCGGAATAGTACCCCAGATATCACTGAGTATAAAGACCTAATATATCAGAAAAAGGAATCTTTCAAACAAGATTTCAGGGGTTACCTATATATCCAAGTAGTGTTCCCCACGAAATAAGTAAGTAAAGATTTAGGTTTATATCCCGAACAAACCTACTAAATGTGTAAAAACCTATCGGCACATCATCAGCGAAACTGTTTAACGCATTTAAACATTCCATTTCTTTAGCATACCGTAACTGTCAAGCCGATGTACTATCATTTTCCCTTTTTACACAAGCTCTTTTCTGGTTTTCTATTGTTTTTGGATTTTGAAAATATCTCATGTTTTTGTATTTTTGTCATTTTTTATTGTTTTTGTATTTTCTGAAATATTACCCTATACCTCCCCCTAAATACCAAAACAAGTAAAAAAACGACAAACCATTGCAGATTGCTTCTCAACAACATCTACAATGTCTCCTTCATCAACGCCAAGAATCTCCTCCAACACTGATAAAAGCTTCATACCGTTCAATTTTAGCAAATACTGAAAATGAGTTTTGTCAAATGCTTTGGTATGTAAATCAGCTTTTTAATCGTCAGTGTGGATTTTCTCAATTCGTATCAACTTCTTCTCGAAACAATCTCGAATGAAGTGATGACGAATCTCTATGTGTTTCGTTTTAGTGTGATGAACTGGATTTTTAGTAATGTTAATCGCTGCCTCATTATCAACAAAGATAGGGGTGTTTAGAAATTGCAAACCGTAGCCGCGCATCTGTTGCTAGATCCACAACATCTGTGAGCAGCAACTGCTAGCAGATACATACTCCGCTTCACATGTGGATAAAGCCACAGAGGTATGCTTTTTCCATTGCCAGGTGACCAATCGTGATCCGAAAAACTGGCACCCTACTGTTGTTGATTTAGCATTAACTTTGCAGCATCCGAAATCGGAATCAGAATACCCTTCGAGCGTGAAATCGCCTTCTCTTGAATACCACAACCCCAATGATGGAGTTCCTTTCAGGTAGCGTAATATCCTTTTCACAATCACCATATGCGAAGCTCTCGGGTTAGATTGAAATCTTGATGCGAGGCAGGTTGGGTACATAATATCAGGTCTTGAAGCTGTCAAATACATCAGCGATCCGATCATGGAACGATACATCGTTTCATCTACCTTCTCTCCGGTGAGATCAGGGTTTATCCCATGATTCGTTGCTAATGGGGTGGAAGCTGGAGTAGAACCAGACATCCCGAATTTCTCCAAGATATCATGAACGTACTTCGTTTGATGTATGAAAATTCCTTTGGGTAGTTGATCAACCTGCAATCCCAAAAAAAATTTCATCTCACCCATCGATGACATTTCAAATTTCTGCTTCATAACTTGTTCAAAATCTTTGCACAAATTTTCATTTGTTGGCCCAAATATGATGTCGTCCACGTAAATTTGAACTATCAGAAGATGACCGTCGACCTCTTTGGTGAAGAGAGTGGCATCCACTTTTCCTCGGATGAAGGTGTTGGCTAGTAGGTGTTGAGACAATGTCTCGTACCAAGCTCTCGGGGCCTGGTGTAAACCATACAGCGCTTTGTCCAGCAAGTAGACCTTGTCTTTGTGGATTGGATCGGTGAAGCCCGGTGGCTGTCCGACATATACCTCCTCTTTTACCTTCCCATAGAGAAAAGCCGATTTTACATCTAACTGATATACTTTTAAATTTTTCCAAGAAGCAAATTCTAGGAAGATTCTGATCGCTTCTAGTCTAGAAACCGGAGCATATACTTCAGTAAAATCTATACCCTCCTGCTGACTGAAACCCTGGACTACGAGTTGAGCTTTGTTACGAACAACAACTCCTCTATCGTCTCTCTTACACTTGAACACCCACTTGGTGTTTATCTTCCTCTGACCATCAGGCAAATCCACTAACTTCCACACACCTAACTTCTCGAATTGGCTCAGTTCCTCCTGCATTGCATTGACCCAAGAATCTTCAGAAAGCGCCTCTTTATATGTCCTTGGTTCAACCTGCGAGATAAAACAACTCAATGAGAATTCAGTTTGTAAAGGAGCAACTTTTGTATAAAAACATGTAAGCCCTTTATCAAGCTGTCTTCAAGTGCGGACGCCTGTCTGCAATTCTCCAATGATCAACTCCTCTGGATGGTATGAAAGAGTTCGTGGCATCACTTCGCCTGGAACATCTACATCGCCTTCCAGATTAGTAACATTCTGATTTGCACCTTGTTCACTGACTGGGTTTGTTTGACTTAAAATCTGAATTTGCTCCCCCTCAGAATCTGAATCACCACGATCAAATACTGGCATGTTCTCAGATTCTTGATTATTATTCTGTGCCAACTGATTATCTTGAGCAACTTCATTTTGTTGGACATCATCATGTTCACCAGCATTTCTTGGACCTGCTTCATCATCATTTGAAGCTCGTTGCGGTCGTCTTAAATACTCAGCTGGGAACCTTTCCTGCGATTCGTCATACTCTCTCAGAATATCCAACTCGTCAAAGAAATCTTCTTCATCCTTTTCTTCTTCCATGTCAAATGAATTCCACAATTTATCATAATTAAAACACCATGAGTCACCGGGATTCTGAGGCGGCATAGAATACCCCTGACACTCAACATGTTGTGCTTCGATGATCTGCTTTAGACTTGGAACAAAGACCCGTCTTTGTGGACTTGAGTAACCCACAAATATTCCTTCGATACTCTTTGGACCAAATTTACCAAAAGGCTCTAGAACAGTACAAGGAGACCCAAACGGTTCTAAAAACTTCAGGTTCGGTTTGCGGTTATTGATCAACTCAAAGCATGTCTTGTTGAATTTCTTCACAGTGAGAACCCGGTTGAGTGTATAGCATGCGGCGGAAACTGCTTCTGCCCAAAAATTTATCGGTAGCTTTGAATCAGCAAGCATTGTTCTGGCCGTTTCAATTAGCGTCCTGTTTTTACGTTCAGCGACTCCATTCTGCTGCGGAGTGTACGGAGAACTAAACGCATGCACAATATACCTCTTTCATCACAAAATTCTTCCATCTTGTTGTTCTTGAATTCAGTACCATTATCACTTCTGATTCTTCTGATACGCCTTTGGTACAGATTTTCAATTTTTCTGAATAACGCCATCAAACTATCAAACGTTTCATCTTTCATTTTCAAGAATGATACCCATGAAAATATGGAATAATCATCAGTAACCACAAGACAATAGAGATCCCCTGTAATACTTTTGACGTTTACTGGACCAAACAAATCCATATGAAGTCTCTCCAGAGGTCTTGAGACTGAATTGACTTTCTTTTTAGGGTGTGACTTTTTCTTCTGCTTGCCTTTGATGCAACTAATGCACTCCCCTTCCAGATGAAAACCTTTCACATGAACACCTAGAACTAAATCATTATGCACCAGGTGATTCGTTTTTCTCAAGTGAATATGCCCCATCTTTCTATGCCATAATCTTGACTCTTTTTCCGTTGCTTTTGACATGAAACAGTGTGCCTGGCCTGTAGTAGTAGTTGCTACACTCATGTCTAACACATACAAGTCATTCACTCTAGGCGCTCTCATGATCACCCATTCTTCGGGAACAACAAATCCTGGTTTCAATATCAAACATTCTTTGTCTGTAAAGTGCGTGGTATACATATGATCACAAATCTGAGAGATACTCAGAAGATTGTTTTCAAGCTCGGCAATGTAGTTAACTCTTTCAAACGTTATAATCCCATTGGATAACGTTCCTTCACCAATAATCCTACCACCTTGATTTCCTGCGAATCCCACATAACCACCATTGAAATTTCTAACATCGTACAACAATGCAGTCTTCCCTGTCATATGTCGAGACGCTCCACTATCCATAATCCATAGTGAAATAGCTCTCGGAAGTTCCTGCACATATCACAAATTAATTTTAAAAACACATTTCAATAAAGATGCCGATTCATGCTTCACAATTACCAATTAGGAAGCTCCGGCAAATCAGAAATTGATTAACTAAAATAAGCTGCCCAAGCCTCATCAGACTCGGGTAACTTAACTTCATCTACACACTTTATGACCGACTTAAGAGGTGGAAAATTTTTATCATTCATTTCCAATTTGTTATCAACAACCTCTTTAATGTCAATTTTAACCTCATTTTCCAATGAACCATTCTTTTTCACAAAATTTTCATAAGAAATTGGAATGTTTTCTTTTCTGGTTTCATTTTGAAGAATCTTTTTAGGAACAAACTTCTTCTCTTGTGGAGTTGAAATTTGTTTCTCTGATTTTGGTTTCCATGTTTGTTGAGACGAAGCAACCCGTTTGTAAAACTTGTCATTTTTAATTACCAACTTCTTAACAGGTTCAATTTTGACTTTGATGTTGTCATTTTTCAAAACCTTTTTCTCAACAACCAATGGAGCTTTTCCTTTCACATCAACCTTCTTCTTTTGACTCTCAACAACTTCAGTCTTAGGCTTGAAGTTGGTGCAATTTCTTGCAATGTGACCAACTTTGTTGCATCTAAAACATGTACGAGTATCAACTACCTGACTTGTGCCTTCAGACTGAAGTTGTGAGGCTTTCTTCTCAAAGAACTCTTCACTTGATTTTGAAAAAATCTCAGATTCTTCATCAGAAAGTGAACTTGAACTGTTCACAAACACTTTCTTCTCAGCAAACTTCTTGTTTTGAAAATTCTTTCTTTGATAGTTCTTACCACCCTGATATCCACCCGACCATCTGTTTCGATTGTTGTTATAAAAACGCGGTGGAACTATAGGTTTCTTGTAGTAAGCTTTATCTTTCTCAAAATTCGTTTGCCTTTTTGTTTGTTTTAAACTCTTTACTTCAGACAAATCAATTTCAACCATTTTGAACACATTTGTCAATTTTGAAACATTTACATTCTCCAGAGGAAACTCAGAATCCGAATACAACTTATCCGATCCCGACATCTTGTACATGACAGGATTAGGTTCTTCATTTAAGTTGTTTTTGGACTTTTGTTTCGGAATGTATTTGTCCAGAAAACACACTTCATCCTCAGCTGAATCACTATCCAAAACACTTTCAGCCATGCCTTTAACAATCTCAGTTTGAACACTATCATCAGATGATGATGAAGAAAATGTCACATCAATTGAATCAGGAAGTTTCACTTCATTTTCATCTTCAAGATTAACCAACCCAGATTGCTTTTTCGAATAATTGTCTAGAACTGGTGGTGGAACTTGATGAAACCCGACCCCAGTTCCATCACAGTATACATCTTCGCCTTCTTTGTTTTTCCCGATGGGTTTGGGAACAATGTGTTGCAAAACAAAGCTTGCAGAGTTGTAACTGTTCAATTTCAAATTGATACGCTCATTCTCAATCTTAGCTTCTTCAAACTGAAGTTTCAATTTAGCAATCTCATCCAATTGTTTGTTGATTAATTCTTCTTTAACCCTCAAAACACTTTACAAATGATAATTTTCTTTGTATGTTTTACCGTTTCTATCATCATTATCTTTAATCGTGCTTTTAAGCTTCTCAAAATTTTCAGTAATCTGACGATTTTCAAGAACTAACCTCTCATTTTCTTTCTTAACCTTTTCTTGATCAATTTTATCATTTTCAATTTTGTTAGTTAATTCTTTTAATCATTCAGTTGAAGCTTTCAACATTTTGTCACGGTCAAGGATTTGATCCTCAACACTTCTGACTCTGTCAGTCAGATCATCCACTTTCTTACCATTGAGATAAGTGATTGTACTACAAACTTTGCATTTTTGATGCAATTTTTGCAGTCAACATCACCACTGACTTTCTTACCTAACTCAGTGGTTAACGCGTTTGAACTGACCTGGCTTTTAGACTCAGAGATAGATTTAGAATCTACCTCAAGTGCCTTAGCAGCCAGCACCTTGTCAGCCATTTTTCCCATGTTTTCAGCATTCAACTCTTGAGTTGTGTCAATGATTCCATTATCAACCTTCTTTGGCTTCTCTTTCTCTTTCTCTTCATTCTCTTCTCCGCTTCCCCACCATTTTCTTTGCCAGTAATCATCTTCTTCTTTCATTTCTTTAATTATGGTTTCCATATCAAGAGTGTTATGGTCAATAACAATGTTTCCATCGGGGTCAAGATAACATTCTCTGTCTGGATCCCATCTATTTGCTCTTTTTGCTTCAAGAGAGATACCAGATAATCTGATCATTTTGTTTTGAGCTATCAACTTTCTGTAACCATACTTCTGTTCTTCAGTTCTGTTGTCTTTCCAAGGAACAGGTTCAGATTTTGCCATGAATGCATATCCAACCGCATCCTCCTCAGGTAACAACTCGCTCCAGTCGAAACCTTCATCGTCATGGATCACTGCAAGAGCTCTGGATTTCTCTTTGTTATCCTCTAGCTGCTTCATCCTTGGCGGTTCTGATTTATTCTGATGATAAATCACTTTCTTGTAGTAATCTTCTCTGAATGGGTTTTCAGACTCATCAGCATAAGCATTTCGGCATTCACGCTTAAAGTGACCTTTCTGTTTACACTTGAAGCATGTCACTTTAGACTTATCAAAGCCCAACTTGGTAGATGGTCCACCAATAGACTTTCTTCCGGTTATCTCCATGAAACGCTGTGCCCGACGAACTGCACTGGCCATACACCACCTTATGTCGATCAGTTCCATCTCCTCAGGATCAATCTGATCGTAATCTTCCTTCGTCAGGTTGGTGTTGCCTATCTTCCCTGCTACAAGGCTTTCATATGATTCTAGCACAGACGCTAAGAAAACCATCTGTTGCTTTGCCGACTCCTCGCTGAAATTTTGAGCGTTCTTTAAGTCTACAGCGATGTTGCATTGAAATAGATTCTTTGCATCAGATTGACTTGAATGTGACGAAGAACCACTGTGAAATCCACTGCTTTGACTTTCTTTGTTTGAAATGTTGGAATTCTCAGCAGAAAAAGCTGTCTTGGGAGAATTATTCTTTGGCATCATGCTTTTTGGATAAAACAAATCCAAATTCTGTTGATAAGTCGAGTGATTAACTTTGTGAGTTTTCTTATCTCCAGCTCGTGACTCTCTAGTCTTTCAATCAACAGATCCACCGTAAGCTCTTCAGGCTTGATCGTATTCTTCAACATCAAAGCATAATATTGCCTATCCATCTCATCTGGCAATGCATCAAACAATTTATCAATCAGCTCTTCTTTGGTATAGAAAATTTCATGTCTCGCCAGTTCCAGCTTCAGGTGCCCAAACCTCTCAATCATTTTACACACTGATTCATTCTTTAAACACCCAAACAAATCAAACTCTTTTCTAAGTAGTTTCTTTTTGTTTTTCACTATTTCTGCAGTTCCTAAACATTTGATTCTCAACTTATCCCAGAGATCTTTAGAACTAGTGTATTCGATCAAAGATATTATATCTTCTCGAACAGATTGAAACAGCAACGCGATACATTTTTGCTCAGCAACAAACGATTCTATTTCATCAGGTGATGTTAAAGTTTCACCATTTTTGCCTCCATTATTGTATCCGTTCTTTAGACTTTTCCAACTAGTATACGCAAAGGCTCTCAACCAATCGTCAAACTTCTTGGCCCATCGACTGTACTCTTCGATAGCCATCAACTTCGGGGGTTTGTTATACGTTCCGAAAGCACTTTCCACACTTAGAGCATCCGATAAACTTTTCTTCGTATTTGGCGTGTTCTCATTGGTGTTGCTAGGTGAAGTATCATCTCCAGAGTTTCCAGCAAAGGCATACATATCGCTAAACGGATTCATGAATAGATCATCCATCTTGAACGTACCTGAAAAATCAGCAAACACTTAGAAAAATTTTAAGTTTTTGAAAAACTGCAATTTCAAGCGAAATCACTTGAAGTGGAATCTCTTCAAGTGGAATCACAAGAAAGTTTCAAGTGGAATATGATTTAGTCTGATTTCAAGCGGAATCAGACTTTTACTTTCAAGCGGAATCTGAACTTTTCTGATTTCGAGCGGAATCAGAAATGTATTTCAAGCTGAATCTGAATTTTGAACTTTCGAGCGGAATCAGATTAAAGTTTCAAGCGGAATCAGCTTTTTAAGGTGAAATCTGCGAAGAACCTTTCAAGCGGAATCAGGTTCGTAGGTCATTTTTATCAGTTTTAAGTTGGGTTTTAATCTGATTCTTTGTAGGGTTTGTTAATACTATGTTTTACACAACATATGTGAAAATCAGACCAATTCAACAGCTAGAACTAGTTCAAATCAGAAAAATATGAGAAGAAGAGAGTAGAAATGAAAAAAATCCGGTAGAATCAAGCTGCTATGGTATGAACTCCTCGTCCTGAGCTCTGATACCACTTGTTGGACCGTGTGCGTGACCCTAAATAGTCAGTAAAGGCAGTTCATCATTGATTACTAAGGCGGAATCAAAGTAAACAACGTCACAACAACTTGTTTCCTCTTAATCTCTTTTCTATTGCTGAAATCAAAGCTTTTTACAATGTATTCTGACAGAATTTCGACAGCACCTCCTCTCTGATTTCGCTCTGACTGTTACAAATGAAATGAACACATCACCTATATATAGGACTCCTGATTCCGCTCGAAACTGTTCAAGCGGAACCCCTATGTTCACTCGAGCGGAATCACCATCTTGTCATTTGGAGCAGAATCACCTAATTTCCTGATTTAGCTTGAAATGACACAAATGTCATTTCGAGCAGAATCACAACATTAAGTCACTTTTTCAATTCTAAACTCCAATCTAACCTATCAAGACCTAAGACTTGATTAAGACGTAGTCAGCAGACATTCAGTGCACCAACAAAAACTTATATATGGTCGTCTCGTTAATAACATTCAAACCTTCATGACTCGACTACCTCGTTCCTCGCTTCTCGTATTAACAAACCCCCAAAGGGTAAGTTAATAATTACAGATTCAGTCGTTACCCACAACACCCACACATAACCATGGGTATAGTGCAATAACGGGATTTGTCAGATCCTATGGTACCATAACCTAATACTGGTCGGCTTGATCAATGCTAATGAATGTCATTCGTTATGTAACTACAACCAACAAGTTCGTTCACATTATCGAAATCGTTAATAGTTTAGTATAAATCGTTCTATTCGTTTTTGAAATCATCGTTTAAACCTTGAAAACATTTTGTACCTATGAATCACCCCAAAACAATTGAAAAGAGTAAAATAGGGGAACTATGTACTCACATGTAGTGCAAGGTATCCTCAATCAATAGTACTTCAACAAACTCGAGTAAACCAGAGAAATCAAGCAGCACCTAGTTATTGAATCACTAGTCAAACAATAGACGCCTAAATCGGAAGATCAGACAGAATGAGGTCTTGTAAACCAAATGAGTGTTGGAACTCATGTGATATGGTTTAACAAATCCTACATCCTAAATTGAAACCTAACCTAAGTTCTTTCGACCCATCGCGACCCATTAATGTAACACCCCGTGTTGTCACAAGTCAAAGTCAAAGTCAAGGTCGAAGTCAACGACCGATTTCGCGCAACTTAACTCGTAGAAACTTCTTGTTTTTAATTATATTATGTGGAGTAAGTGTTGTTAATGATAATAATCGGTGTGTGTTAATCGTCATTCAATCGACCTACGACTGTGAACTATAGGAAGTAACAATGCGATAAAGTTAACTAATCAATAGTCAAGCTATGCTAGTCGAATCGACATCGAATCGCAACTCGCAATATGTATTTTACTTGTTGCTTATACGTGTGTGTGTGCCTTACGTGTTACCTGTGCATGTTTATTTATGTTGTGTTGTGGTAACCAAGCGAACTCAATCGAAACTAGAAATCTAACTCGAATGCAATCGAACCATGATAGATAGTGGAAAATGGATTACGCAAGGTACGAAGTAGTTGGGACTAAAAGTAATTTGACTAGGAAACCCTATCGAATCGCTCGCAATCGGAACCGAAACGTCAAAGATCGTCGCACCAAACACCCCACCCAGGCGCCAACTGGCCGGATGGCCATCCGCCCGGGTAGCCGCCTGGGGAAGTGATAAGTGCCATCCGACCAGGATTGCTATCCGCCCAACCGACCATCCGGGTGATGTGCAATCCGGACGGATAACACTTTCCTCTTTTGGCATCCTATAAATACACGGGTCACTCTCCAAACTTTCCACTTTTGGCAAGTGACGTCCGACCAGCACGCTCTCTTCACCTTTCCTTCGATTTTTCTCAATCCAGGTAAGATCTCGCCCTAAATCTCGTACTTTCTTGATCTAAACGCACTTCTACACCTTTTTATCTTTTAAATATTAACTTTTAACCGTGAAATCATCAAGATTTGATGTATTCTAGGATGATGTCATCATAAAGTTCCCATGAACTTCAAGTTTGACCTCATTCCACCAAGAATAACTCGGATCTGAACGGTTTCCACAAGATTTCACAACGACTTCGCATAAATCTGAACTTTTTTTTAAAGGATAAAAGAGTCGAAAGAAATAAACACAAGTTTTCTCCCTCTTTTACACTAAAAAACGATAAGAATCAGAACAGTTCTAGTCTTCGACTCAATGTTAGTGATGCACTAGTCCTAGATCCGGATTCTACCCTCGAGACACCTGATTTCGGGTTAGACCAGAATGACCATCCTGAGCCGCCGACCGGCCAAGCTGGGGTGATTCCTGGCCGGCTTAGTCATGCGGGTAAGAATACAATTCCGATTGGTTGACACGTAATCAGAACCTCTCGATAGAACGACAAAAGCGACCAAGGGTAGACGAATGGAACAACCAGAACGAGATGCTGTCCGGGCGGCTTGATGTCCGCACGGACAGGCTATCCGGACGGGTTGCCATTCGGACGGACTACACTTGGGACCCATATCCAAACAAGGTTTGAGTATCGACGAGTGAATAATCCGCACGGACGACCTGCTAAATGGATTACTCTTCGGATCATGAGATACTAGGACCTTAAACAATTTCCAACATGTTCGTTAACAGGGTTGCCACCCGATCGGATAACCCATCCGACCGGATGACACTTTCACCAAGTGACTCACCATTAAAGTCGTTGTCCGCACGGACTACCATCCGAACGGATTGTCGTCCGCTCGACCGACTTGAAGGGTAAGAGAACTTCAAGGTTTTCAAATGCTACAACAAAAAATTCAAAAGTCAAGCCACCATGCAAAAGCACCTCTCACCCATAGGAAGAAACAATCCACTCGAATAGTCATCCGCTCGGACAAACTGTCTGCACGGATGACTAACCGAGCGGATTACTATTCACCCGGATTGTTGTTCGCACGGATGACCATCCGAACGACCAGCTATCCTACCCACTCTCACCCTGTACTGTTTTACGCGCCACTTATCATTATGCTACCAAATCTATTCAGGATAACAGTGTCACACCCCGAAATATCAGAGCATTTGCGTGACTGGACTGGTATCTTCATTGCACAGCGGAAGCAAAATAAGCTAAGTCTTTTAGAAATTGAATGCCCACTAAGTACTCGACTCTTCATGGTTCTCCTATTCCAACCGTGCCTTGTCTTAGAAATACAACCTGAGAAAGAAACATGCGAAAAAGTCAACATAAAGTTGAGCGAGTTCATAGTTTGTTTGTAAAAGATTTGAAATAAATTTTTTTGAATAACCGGTTTTTGAAGTATTGTTGAGAAAACGAATTAAAATCATTTTCTTGTCATGTTATACAGAAACTTTGTATGAAAACATGGTATGTATCTTGTATAAATCAAGTTTTCATATATAAATCAAGTATTCATGTGTACACCATGTACTTATGTATAATTCAGGTTTTTCTTGAGTACCCTACGTACTCAAGTATAATTCCCGTTTTCTTGAGTATCCCACGTACTTCAAGTTATAAATCAAGTTTTTCTTGAGTACCCCACGTACTTCAAGTTATAAATCAAGTTTTTCTTGAGTACCCCACGTACTTCAAGTTATAAATCAAGTTTTTCTTGAGTACCCCACGTACTTCAAGTTATAAATCAAGTTTTTGTATGGTATGAATTTTATGTAAATAAAGTATTCTTGTAAGTATCAGGATTGTTAATGGGTTGCAAAGCCATTAACATGTGACACGACATAGGAAGTCACCAAACCTTAGGCATTTAATTGGTATATTCTGAGACACAAAAGCACTACTCGATACTCGCCCTCACCGAGAGTGTGGCTGCCCGGCACCCGTTAGATCTAACCTTTTGTTCTGCGGTCTAGGTATATTGTTGATTAATGGTGCTTAAGTACCCTGTTCGTGACATGATTTCTCGCATCATTTCTCATAACGCATCCTACTTGGTTCTCGTCCTCACCAAGTGCGTTTCTTGTTATCATTCCTCATAACGCATCCTACTTGGTTCTCGTCCTCACCAAGTGCGTTTCTTGTTATCATACCATTTATAAACATTATAATATTTGTACATGTATTTCACCCCCGAAGGTATAAAAACTGAAAACAGTTAAAGAAAAGGGGGAGCATGAACTCACTAGTTTTGTAAAACCGGTATCTAATATAAGCTTTTCGTAAACCATCTGTGTTCTTTGTAACATGGTTTAGAAATATATAATTCTTGTATGCTTTGCAAAAAGTGCATGTCTTTCCACCCCGAAAACATTTAGAAAAATGTAAAAATGTGGGGTTATGAACTCACCTGAATATTCCTGTGCAAAACTAGCTAAATATGACTTCGCGATGTCGTTTCCAAGACGTGACTCGCTATTGTGCATTCTACAATATTCCTAACACGGAATATCTAATAAGTTTCTAAATAACGCAGTAACTAACTACGTGTAATCGAGCTCTACCGAATCGTTGACCGAACGATATTACGGTAAATTGTCAACTTAAAAGAAGCGAAGAAGTTATACTTGTTAGCTCGTTTTAAGAAGTCGTATGTTGATATAAAGGAATATTCGTATGAAAGTAATATATAATAAACTCGTATTATATATATTGCGTCTTGTGTATATTTACCAAAAATATACGTATGTGCCGTCTAGGCGTATAAAATAAATATAACAGTTATATTTATTTTGTAAAAGAATCGTCGACTTGTATTGGAAAATAAATATATAACTATATTTATTTATAAAAAGATTCGAGTTTGTTTGAAATAAATATAATAATAACTATATTTATTTTTGTTGTCGAAATAATTTCCGTATCGTTGTTCTCGTAAGTTGTAAGTCGTTGTCGAAAGTTATACTCTTGTTTTTACTTTTGTAAAAAGCGTTTGTAGTTGATCGCTATATTTTGATATTAAAATGCGAATCGTTGTTATATAATAAAACGCGTTTTGTTTTTACGGATTCTCTCGAAAAACGGGCAGAGTTTCCTTTGTTTTATGAGACGACAAAGTATAAACTAAACGTTATTTTAAATCGGTTCGAGCTCGTTTGTCACGTGAGTAATAATATTATAAAAATAACAAAATAAACGTGACGTTAATTTTTACCAAGTCTTCGCGTCGGGATGTTGACCGAGTCGACTCGCTGAGTTGACCGAGTCAACTGAGTTGACTCGCTGAGTTGACCGGTTGACTTTGTCGACCGGGTTTGACCGGGTCGACTCGGTTTGACCGAGTCAACCGAACCGAAACTGATGTATCTCGAACCGAGACTTGAACCCGCTGACCAGATGTCTTTGTTGACCCGAACCCGCTGATCTTGACTGCTTTGACCGAACCGAACTGAGACACCCGAGGTTGAACCGAATAGTGAAGTCCAACATATCCACCACCGTCAGCCGGCGTCGCCGGCAGTGGCGTCGGCCACCACCACCATCATCATCACCATCAACATCAAAAATCATCAGGAATCAAAACGAAACCGTCATCCTCAGCAAGTCTTTAGAAAAGAACAAAATCAAGGAACGGGGAGGGTTCTTACCGGTGAACTAGTCGGATAAAGCCAAAGACCGCTGGATCGAGACAAGGACCACCGGTCCGAGTCGCCATCGCCGTGCATCACCGCTGCCGCCGTGAGCGGCGGCGCCGCTCTGTCTCTGCCTCTCTCTCTCTCTCTCTCGTCAGTCTCCCTCTCTCTCCGTCTCGTTTCTCTCTCTCTCTCCTGTTTGCCTCCGCCGTCGCACCACCACCGGACTGTGGTGGTGGTGGTCGGTCCTGTTGCTCGTAAGGGGGGGGGTGTCGGCTTGTGTAACAGGAGGAAAGGGAGTGGAGGTGCGTGTGGTAGAGGGACCGAGAGGTGGATGTGAGATGGATAGGATTTGATTTTTCATTTGTGTGTGTGGTTTCTCTGTGTGTGTGCTCTTAGCAGAGATCGAGAGAGGGAGAGCATGAAGATGAGTCTTCATGTTTGGGTGTGTTGTTGTGTCTGATGTAGGTGTATTAATAGAGTGAGGGAGGGATATTGTCTTTCAAGTATACAATTTACATTCAGGTCAAACATTTTAACCTTTGATTCAAAATCTCTTGAAGAGATTTGTAGAGATTATGTAAATCTCTGTGAAGATTTTGAGAATATCTTGCATAGATTTTCAAGACTTAATTTATTATATGCAGGTTTAGGCTTGTGGTTTTTGGGCTTGGGCCCAGGGCCTACAAGCCCATCTCATGTGTAAGTGGCCCGTAATTCTTACGAGACCCGATATCGCGACCCATACTCCGTAAGCATAAAATATTCTTAGAAAATCCGTGTTTGTCGGCGTTGTCAGTATTTCGTACGGTATCAGTCCGTTTTCTCGTCATATTTAGCAGATTTCCCATAAATCACCACACGCGCACTGTATAGCTGAACAAACGTTTCTGGGCACTCCAAGGGCCTGTTTAAGTTAATTAGCGTCGTAAGCACTATTTATTATCGCGTTAATCGCCTGTTAATCATGTAATTAAGGGCGTAAATTACCGGTTGTCACATTCTCCCCCTGTTAATAAAATTTAGTCCTCGAAATTTAGTTTACGTTAACTCCTTAGAGTTACATTATGCGTAGAAAATACGAATAGTACCAAAGTGAACGATCATGAAATCGAATCAAGACTTATTCGAATGATGTGAATTCAAGGATGTATCACAATATACAAATGAATTCTAGAAATGATTGCATCCAATAAATGAATTTAGATTTCAACAAGCTCAAATGTCATAGTTTGCATGAAACGCTCGATCATGATCAGCCCAAGCTGCAAGTTCTACCGACGCCACAAGGTGTCGTAGTGAATGAAACAATTCAAATATAGCGGTGATCGAACAAGTATCACCTGTGTTTTGCATAAAACGCTCAATCATGATTAGCCCAAGCTACAAGTCTGTACTGACACCACGAGGTGTCGAAATCAACAAACGACTTAATGGAGTCGTAGACCAAACAAATCTACTACGACTCAGAACAATGAAACGCTTGTTAAAACGAATTCGAATATGATGTTTCCAATACATCATATGATGTCTTGAATTGAATATGTGTAATGAACAAGTTCAAACAATTGAATTTGACTTCGGCGCAAGCCGACAATAAATACATGTATCGACAAGAAAGTTGCATGGTCACAACGAAAAACCATGTATGTAACTTGAAAAGAAAAGAATTTTCAGGAAAATGTGCTGACTTGATAACAAAGAAGCCAACAATTTCAATAATGCGGGTCATTCGAATCACAAGCGAAATAATATTTGAACTTTAATGAAACGCTTTATTCGAAATAAACCACATGCGTAACAAACGATGCGTGCGTAACATATGAATTTTCAAGAAATGAAGCAAATGAATATTCGCTATACTGAAAGAAATGGTCGTGACACAATGACCATCAAGAGGAGTAGAGATACGAAAATCCACTCAGTAAATGTGAAAGTCGAAATTTCAATAAAAGAAATTTAAGGACTTTACCTGGGGTTGCATGTGATAACCGTTTGTTAGGTGACATTACCATAGAATGTCGAATATAGCGTACTCGTCGTTAACTGAAATAGGGGGAATACGGTGACTTGCGTCCTTTCCTTAGCATGACTCGTGTCGTTTGCAGGACCGCGCGCCAACTGCCGCTTCCTGATCGATAGTCGCATGTGACGTACTTCAACCTCCGTTGACGTATAGCTTAAATCTCGCGTATACCTGTGCGCTAGCGTTTCGTTTCGCGTAGAATGTGATGTACTCCAACATCTGTTAACGTAAAATTTGAATTCTATGTATTCTCGTGCGCTAGCGTTTCGTTATGCGTAGGCTGCCTGCTCGGGAAGTTAAAACTTCATAGACAATATGTATAATTGTGTGTGCCCGAATTAATTTTTGCAGTTCCTACGTGATGACCTTTAATGAACTTCAACATAAGTTTTCGAAGGTCTTACATGCATGTTTCCTAAACTCTCAGAGTTTCGTGTACTGTATGCGACTGTTTTATGTATCGTGGGTAAAACACCACTTTAGCGTATGTTTGAAAAAAAAATCTTGACTGTTTGTTTTTCGGCAACGGTTGGAGACCATATTCGAGTACTATACGTTATGTATGTATTCAGGTTTTAATATTCTAAGTTCCCAAAAAATTGAGGTTAGAGCCTAGGTATTCCTACAGAAAACCTTATTCACTGTAACCTATAGCTCTGATACCAATCTGTCACACCCCGAAATATCAGAGCATTTGCGTGACTGGACTGGTATATTCATTGCACAGCGGAAGCAAAATAAGCTAAGTCTTTTAGAAATTGAACGCCCACTAACCTTTGACCGGTTGACTTTGTCTCTCAAGTATACAATTTACATTCAGGTCAAACATTTTAACCTTTGATTCAAAATCTCTTGAAGAGATTTGTAGAGATTATGTAAATCTCTGTGAAGATTTTGAGAATATCTTGCATAGATTTTCAAGACTTAATTTATTATATGCAGGTTTAGGCTTGTGGTTTTTGGGCTTGGGCCCAGGGCCTACAAGCCCATCTCATGTGTAAGTGGCCCGTAATTCTTACGAGACCCGATATCGCGACCCATACTCCGTAAGCATAAAATATTCTTAGAAAATCCGTGTTTATCGGCGTTGTCAGTATTTCGTACGGTATCAGTCCGTTTTCGCGTCATATTTAGCAGATTTCCCATAAATCACCACACGCGCACTGTATAGCTGAACAAACGTTTCTGGGCACTCCAAGGGCCTGTTTAAGTTAATTAGCGTCGTAAGCACTATTTATTATCGCGTTAATAGCCTGTTAATCACGTAATTAAGGGCGTAAATTACCGGTTGTCACATTCTCCCCCTCTTAATAAAATTTCGTCCTCGAAATTTAGTTTACGTTAACTCCTTAGAGTTACATTATGCGTAGAAAATATGAATAGTACCAAAGTGAACGATCATGAAATCGAATCAAGACTTATTCGAATGATGTGAATTCAAGGATGTATCACAATATACAAATGAATTCTAGAAATGATTGCATCCAATAAATGAATTTAGATTTCAACAAGCTCAAATGTAATAGTTTGCATGAAACGCTCGATCATGATCAGCCCAAGCTGCAAGTTCTACCGACGCCACAAGGTGTCGTAGTGAATGAAACAATTCAAATATAGCGGTGATCGAACAAGTATCACCTGTGTTTTGCATAAAACGCTCAATCATGATTAGCCCAAGCTACAAGTCTGTACTGACACCAAGAGGTGTCGAAATCAACAAACGACTTAATGGAGTCGTAGACCAAACAAATCTACTACGACTCAGAACAATGAAACGCTTGTTAAAACGAATTCGAATATGATGTTTCCAATACATCATATGATGTCTTGAATTGAATATGTGTAATGAACAAGTTCAAACAATTGAATTTGACTTCGGCGCAAGCCGACAATAAATACATGTATCGACAAGAAAGTTGCATGGTCACAACGAAAAACCATGTATGTAACTTGAAAAGAAAAGAATTTTCAGGAAAATGTGCTGACTTGATAACAAAGAAGCCAACAATTTCAATAATGCGGGTCATTCGAATCACAAGCGAAATAATATTTGAACTTTAATGAAACGCTTTATTCGAAATAAACCACATGCGTAACAAACGATGCGTGCGTAACATATGAATTTTCAAGAAATGAAGCAAATGAATATTCGCTATACTGAAAGAAATGGTCGTGACACAATGACCATCAAGAGGAGTAGAGATACGAAAATCCACTCAGTAAATGTGAAAGTCGAAATTTCAATAAAAGAAATTTAAGGACTTTACCTGGGGTTGCATGTGATAACCGTTTGTTAGGTGACATTACCATAGAATGTCGAATATAGCGTACTCGTCGTTAACTGAAATAGGGGGAATACGGTGACTTGCGTCCTTTCCTTAGCATGACTCGTGTCGTTTGCAGGACCGCGCGCCAACTGCCGCTTCCTGATCGATAGTCGCATGTGACGTACTTCAACCTCCGTTGACGTATAGCTTAAATCTCGCGTATACCTGTGCGCTAGCGTTTCGTTTCGCGTAGAATGTGATGTACTCCGACATCTGTTGACGTAAAATTTGAATTCTATGTATTCTCGTGCGCTAGCGTTTCGTTATGCGTAGGCTGCCTGCTCGGGAAGTTAAAACTTCATAGACAATATGTATAATTGTGTGTGCCCGAATTAATTTTTGCAGTTCCGACGTGATGACCTTTAATGAACTTCAACATAAGTTTCCAAAGGTCTTCCGTGCATGTTTCCTAAACTCTCAGAGTTTCGTGTACTGTATGCGACTGTTTTGTGTATTTTGGGTAAAACACCACTTTAGCGTATGTTTGAAAACAAAATCTTGACTGTTTGTTTTTCGGCAATGGTTGGAGACCATATTCGAGTACTATACGTTCTGTATGTATTCAGGTTTTAATATTCTAAGTTCCCAGAAAATTGAGGTTAGAGCCTAGGTATTCCTACAGAAAACCTTATTCACTGTAACCTATAGCTCTGATACCAATCTGTCACACCCCGAAATATCAGAGCATTTGCGTGACTGGACTGGTATATTCATTGCACAGCGAAAGCAAAATAAGCTAAGTCTTTTAGAAATTGAACGCCCACTAAGTACTCGTTTCTCTCTCTCTCCTGTTTGTCTCCGCCGTCGCACCACCACCGGACTGTGGTGGTGGTGGTCGGTCCTGTTGCTCATAAGGGGGGGTGTGTCGGCTTGTGTAACAGGAGGAAAGGGAGTGGAGGTGCGTGTGGTAGAGGGACCGAGAGGTGGATGTGAGATGGATAGGATTTGATTTTTCATTTGTGTGTGTGGATTCTTTGTGTGTGTGCTCTTAGCAGAGAGGGAGAGATGAAGATGAGTCTTCATGTTTGTCTGTGTTGTTGTGTCTGATGTAGGTGTATTAATAGAGTGAGGGAGGGATATTGTCTTTTAAGTATACAATTTACATTCAGGTCAAACATTTTAACCTTTGATTCAAAATCTCTTGAAGATTTTGAGAATATCTTGCATAGATTTTCAAGACTTAATTTATTATATGCAGGTTTAGGCTTGTGGTTTTTGGGCTTGGGCCTACAAGCCCATCTCATGTGTAAGTGGCCCGTAATTCTTACGAGACCTGATATCGCGACCCATACTCATAAAATATTCTTAGAAAATCCGTGTTTGTCAGCGTTGTCAGTATTTCGTACGGTATCAGTCCGTTGTCGCGTCATATTTTGCAGATTTCCCATAAATCACCACACGCGCACTGTATAGCTGAACAAACGTTTCTGGGCACTCCAAGGGCTTGTTTTAGTTAATTAGCATCGTAAGCACTATTTATTATTGCGTTAATCGCCAGTTAATCATGTAATTAAGGGCGTAAATTACCGGTTGTCACAAACCGTACTCGCTAAGCGCTCCCTTCAATCCATTAATCGCTGTGAGTATACTCGATCCCTTTTTGCTTTCAGCACTTTTGGGTGTTACATACGTTACGAATATTCAAACTACAACTATCACACTACTCAAACCATTTGAACGCTAACCGTTAATGCATGTTATACGTGGCTTATGAATGCTCGTTTGTTATGTTTACACATGGAATGCTGTCTACCTGCCTTAGCAACGATAGTACTATAGTTTGGACTCAGCACCCGTACACACGGGGTTGTTAAGGATCTTTTACTTACATGGATTACGGTGGTAAACATGTATTGCGAACTACCTCGGGCAGTCAACCCGCAGTCATCGGTATCGATGGATCTATGTCGATAACTAACGTGCTTCATTTCACTATGTGTACGTGTTGGTTATGTGTAAACGAATTCGAACTCTATATGCTATTATCAAACTTGTATGCTCACCTTTACATTATATGTATTGACTTTTATTTTAACGTATGTGACAGGTGCTTAGGACGCACACTTGGTAGGAATTTGAAGCTAGAATAAAGCTTTAGAGCCCAACAAATAGTTGTCTGTAGTGGTTAAACTAAGGGTCTCTAGAAGCAGATAAACAATAGCTCTATTTTGAAATCTGAGTTGTCGGAACAGGATATTTGCCAACGTTTTGTCTGTAATAATTGTTTTACTATTTGAGATACGGTATGGGACGTATTATTTAAATTGAACGGTGTTGATAATTGTTATGGAAACTTCTGGACAATCTGTTTCGCTCAGTGCCATGCCCCGATGATTCCGCCATCGGTTGGGGTGTGACAGATTGGTATCAGAGCCATAACTATAGGGAATTAGGTAAGACTCGACCTAGTCCGGGTCGATGTCTTATTGACCTAGACTATATTTAAGAACCAACAGACCGAACTTATGTGCTGTACCCAGCTATTTCTCGCTATCACTGCACTCGAATTTTCGAAAAGGATCAAACGATTTCGTTGGGATTAGGTGTGAAAACCGCTAACTCTTGACTAAATTGCTTGGTCAGTGCCGATTTTATCAATTTACCAATGATTTCCTCATTAATTTCAATAACAAACGAGGAGAATTATTCCAAATCAGGAGTGAAATCAATATTTTGATGAATAATCTCCTCAAACCTTTGCTAACACAAGGAAGAAATTGCTAAGCTAGGGGTGAAACCCTAACCTTGACAACTTGCTCCTCACTTTTACTCATCTCACCAAAGCCCCGACGAACTTCAACGACCTGAATTCATGACTATGACCCAGGGAGTACGTGTTGAATGCCCAAGAATCGAGGCAGAAACACGACCCCGAAAGTCGAAATGTGACGACAAGTCTGTTGAAAATAGTCGAATCACTTTGGGTAGTCAACGTCTAGTAGCCGCAGACGAACTAATTCTCAATTTATGTGTTTGGAGTCGGCAGTTGTCGCTCTGATTCGTCGATCTTATGTGTTTTATGTGGTTTTGCCAATATATGTGTTTAAATTTTTGAAGGTTTACTCGATTTTGCTTTCACTACGATCAACACGCACGACGCACACTACATTTCTATCTCAAATCGCTAACAAATCGCCGAATTTTGGACAACCCTATGCTATACTACGCTATTCGATATACTAAGCGCGATCGCTGTACTCGAACGATCGCGAACTTTGAATAATAGGTTTATGTTTTCTGACCGCCTCTAGTGATTAAATGCGTATGTGCTCTCCTGTTTCTTTGCCCTACGTACTTAGGAATTAGGTGATTATGTGCTCTATGTGCTTACGTGATTTGTGCTCTATGTGTTGTGTATTTGCGCGAATGTACGTGTTACTGAGCTTTAGTAAGAAGTAAACGTGTGAGGTGAGATTCGAATACAATGTGTTGAGTTCCGTGGCGTGGCGATGTCTATTGCAGACAATGTCGTCTGGATCCCGTCATGCACTTTCTCGTCAAGAAAAGAGAGACAAACGCCTTGCCTCCATTATCGCTAAAAGTGTGGCAAAGGCCGTGAGTGATGTTTATGAGAATGCCAGCAAATCGTCCGAGGAATTAAGAACCGAAGCTCCTAAAGCTACCGCAAGGCCTTTCAGTTTCAAACAATTTAAGTCGTGTGGGCCAAAAGAATTCACTGGTGAAGGAAGTCCCACTGCACTATTTCACTGGTTTGATTCCATCGAGGTTACTCTGCGACAAAGTGGTTGCCCTGATGACCTTCGAACTCTAAATGCTACCGGCGTTTTCTAGTCTCGTGCATTAGACTGGTGGACGGCCGAGAGGAACAAGCGAGGGAACGATGCAGCCTACGGTCTGTCGTGGGACGAGCTCAAGGAAGTTATGCTAGAGGAATTATGCCCTCCCCATGAACGTCAAAAGCTAGAAGATGAGTTTTGGCACATACAACAAAAGGATGGCGACAATGCTGGTCTCACTGCTCGTTTCAAACAGCTCAACATTATCTGTCCCGATCAAGTCAAGACTCCCGACATGACAATCAAGAAGTACATCCGGGCCCTGCCCGACTGCGTTGTTGATTTCGTGCAAGCGGCTAAGACTACGACGATCGAAGAAACTTATCTACTGGCCACTGAAATCAACGACAAACGGGTTAAGGCTGGTTACTGGGATAAGGCTTCAAAACATCTGCATCAAGCTACCGCCACCGCACCAACTGTTGAACCCACCTCATCAAGCAACAAGAGGAAGAACAAGAGAAAGAACAGCTCCAGCAACAAGAACTGTGTGATCACTACTGCACCAGTTCAATATATACCAGCTCAACAGCGTCAAGTAGCGGCGCCTGTGGAAAATGCACCGCCTGCAAAGCGTGCATACACTGGACCACACCCGCTCTGCCCTACTTGCACCTACCACCACCCAACTGCCATTGCTTGCCATCACTGTGCTCATTGCAACGTATACGGTCATTTTACTGCCAATTGCCGTATTCGTCAAGCTCCTACCAACCAAGCTCTACTCACTGCCCCACAGGGTCAACAAGCTCCTCCGGCACCCTAAGTCAAAGCCAGAGCCTGCTTCGCATGTGGCGACCCGAACCATTTCGCCAACATGTGCCCAAACAGAGTCGTGAAACAAGAGCCTCAGCAACAGCAGCAACAACAACAACAGCAGCAACAACAGGCTGCACGCGCCAGAACTTTCAACCTCAACGTGCGTCAAGCCCAGGCCGACAACAACGTGGTCAATGGTACGTTCATTGTGAATGGTATTTATGCATCGTGTTTGTTTGATACTGGAGCTGATAATTGTTTTGTGTCGTTCGAATTCGAGAAACTCCTTAGTCGTAAACGCACCAAACTCTCCTCGACCTTCGATGTTGAAGTCGCTATCGGAAGAACCATCGCCGTTAATTCTGTTATCCGTGATTGTACTCTCGAGCTCAACAATCACATCTTTCCAATCGACCTTATTCCGATGCAACTCGGAAGCTTTGACGTCATAGTAGGCATGAACTTTCTTCGAGAAAACCATGCTGAAGTTGTGTGTTACGATAAGATGATTCGTTTTTCGCTCGCAAATGGTGACTTATTATGTGTATACGGTGATACTACTTCGAAGGGTCTCAAGCTTATGTCGTGTATCCAAGCTAGCAAGTATCTCCGCAAGGAATACAGAGCTTTCTTGGCAAACATTGTGGTAGCGGAGAAGGAAAATAAAGAGAAGAAGGAAGTAAAAGACGTACCTGTGGTTTGTGAATTTCCTCATGTTTTTCCAGAGGATCTTCCCGGGCTACCGCCAAGTCGCGATATTGATTTTCGTATTGACCTCATTCCTGGAGCCACCCCTATTGCTAAAGCTCCTTATCGACTCGCGCCGTCCGAAATGCATGAACTCTCAACCCAACTCCAGGAATTACTTGAGAAAGGCTTCATTCGCCCGAGCACCTCTCCTTGGGGCGCACCAGCCCTTTTCGTCAAAAAGAAGGGCGGATCGTTCAGGATGTGCATCGACTATCGGGAATTGAATAAGTTAACTATCAAGAACCGCTATCCCCTACCTCGCATCGATGATTTTTTTGATCAACTACAAGGCGCTACGTGTTTCTCAAAGATCGATCTACGTTCAGGATACCACCAGCTGCGTATACAAGAGGAGGATATACCCAAAACCGCGTTTCGCACCCGATACGGTCATTACGAATCCGTGGTTATGCCTTTTGGTTTAACCAACGCACCAGCGGTTTTCATTGATCTAATGAATCGCGTGTGTAAACCATATCTCGACCGTTTCGTCATCGTATTCATCGACGATGTCTTGATCTATTCCAAATCGAAAGCCGAACACGCGCAACATTTACGTTTGGTTCTCGAGCTACTCCAGGGGAACCAACTCTATGCCAAGTTCTCCAAGTGCGAATTCTGGTTGGAGGAAGTTCAATTTCTGGGTCACATTGTTAATAGTCAAGGCATTCACGTCGATCCTGCAAAGATTGAAGCTGTTAAGAGCTGGGTCACGCCTAAGAACCCGTCTGAAGTCCGTTCTTTTCTCGGACTAGCGGGCTATTATCGACGATTTATCGAAGGATTCTCGAAGATTGTTGTACCGCTTACTTCGCTTACACATAAAGACCAGTCTTTTGTCTGGGGAACTAAACAAGAGGCTGCTTTCCAAACCCTCAAACACATGCTTTGCAATGCTCCTGTTCTCACGTTACCCGACGGAAACAACGATTTCATTGTCTACTGTGATGCTTCCAACCTTGGTCTCGGCTGCGTTCTCATGCAACGGGACAAGGTCATAGCTTACGCATCTCGTCAGCTCAAAATCCACGAGAAGAACTATACAACCCATGATCTCGAGCTAGGCGCAGTTGTTTTTGCATTAAAGATTTGGCGACACTACCTGTATGGTACCAAGTGTACGATCTTCGCCGATCATAGGAGCCTGCAACACATCTTTAATCAGAAGGAACTTAATATGCGTCAACGCCGATGGGTAGAACTTCTCAACGATTACGTCTGTGAGATTCGTTATCACCCAGGCAAGGCGAATGTTGTCGCCGACGCACTTAGCAGACGAAGCTATCTGCTTAGCACTCGTAATGTTCAAGCCCAACACGATCTCGAAACCCTCATCCGCGACGCCCAACATGCATACTTTAACGAACACACTTTAAAGAGAGAAAGAATCTACCACGATGGAGCCCAGCTTGTGAGCAAATCAAACGGAGTATTCCACTTTTTGGACCGAATTTGGATTCCCAAGCGAACAAATTTGCGGCAAATTCTGATGGACGAAGCCCACAAATCCCGGTATTCTATTCACCCACGGGCTGATAAAATGTACCAGGATCTTCGATATAGGTACTGGTGGCCGGGTATGAAGAGGGATATCGCTCTCTACGTCGGAAAATGCCTAACTTGTGCTAGGATCAAGGCCGAACACCAAAGACCCTTTGGCTTACTTGAAAAACCACCAATTCCCATGTGGAAGTGGGAAAGTATAGCCATGGACTTCATAACCAAGCTACCACACACGTCATCAGGTCACGACAGGATTTGGGTTGTTGTTGACCGTTTGACTAAATCAGCTCACTTTCTACCGATACGAGAAGACTACAAGGTAGAACGATTAGCCCGAA
This sequence comes from Helianthus tuberosus, assembly GCA_030545235.1. Lineage (NCBI taxonomy): Eukaryota > Viridiplantae > Streptophyta > Magnoliopsida > Asterales > Asteraceae > Helianthus > Helianthus tuberosus. The sequence continues at coordinate 111,792,262 of CM060394.1, read as the reverse complement.
TCTACACCGACGAGATCATTTGTAATCATGGGACGCCTCGTGACATCATCTCTGATCGTGACGCTTGGTTCACCTCGCGATTGTGGGAGACGTTTCAAACAGCACTCGGTACAACGCTTAATCTAAGTACCGCTTTTCACCCACAAACTGACGGTCAGACTGAAAGAACGATCCGCACTCTTGAGGACATGCTCCGTTCGTGTGTTCTGGACTTCGGTGGTAATTGGGATAAACACCTGCCGTTGGTCGAATTCTCGTATAATAACAGCTACCATTCTAGCATCCAAATGGCACCATTCGAGGCATTATACGGAAGAAGATGTCGATCTCCTATTGTGTGGCACGAGATCGGTCACTCGCAACTAACCGGTCCGGAACTACTACAAGAAACGACAGACAAAATTTTCCAAATTCGAGACAACCTAGTGAAAGCTCGGGATCAATAGAAAAGTTACGCCGATAAAAAGCGCAAGCCCCGTGAATTTGGCGTTGGCGACTACGTACTCCTAAAGGTATCACCTTGGAAGGGTGTAGTCCGATTCGGCAAGAAAGGGAAACTCGCGCCTCGATATGTTGGACCTTTTAAGATTCTGGAAAGGATCGGAAAAGTTGCCTACAGACTCGAACTACCGGAGGAACTTAGTAACGTCCACCCGACTTTCCACGCGTCGAACCTCCGAAAGTGCATAGCCGACCATGACTTACACGTTTCTCTAGATGATCTACAAGTGAACGAAACATTACACTTCGTGGAAAAGCCTGTCGAAATCATGGATCACCAAACCAAGCAGCTCAGGCGCTCACGCATTCCTATTGTGAAAGTCCGATGGGAAGGCAAACGGGGCGCATAGTTCACTTGGGAACTCGAAAGTGACATGAGGGCCAAGTACCCGCAGTTGTTTAAAGAGTGAAGCTAGAGAGAGAAAGTAGCATTGTGATTCTAGTGCTTTGTACGATTTCATATCAATCTATAGAATTACCGATTATAGTACGTTCTCGTGTGTTTGGTCACGCACGTTCACGGATTCCGTGTCACAAGCGCTCGTTTCGAAGTCAAAACCGGTCCAAACAGAAAGTTCTCAAATGCGATTCACGGCGTTGTACAACTTTCAGCTTAATTTCGGGACGAAATTCCCTAAACAAGGGGAGGCTGTAACACCCTGTGTTGTCACAAGTCAAAGTCAAAGTCAAGGTCGAAGTCAACGACCGATTTCGCGTAACTTGACTCGTAGAAACTTCTTGTTTTTAATTATATTATGTGGAGTAAGTGTTGTTAATGATAATAATCGGTGTGTGTTAATCGTCATTCAATCGACCTACGACTGTGAACTATAGGAAGTAACAATGCGATAAAGTTAACTAATCAATAGTCAAGCTATGCTAGTCGAATCGACATCGAATCGCAACTCGCAATATGTATTTTACTTGTTGTTTATACGTGTGTGTGCCTTACGTGTTACCTGTGCATCTTTATTTATGTTGTGTTGTGGTAACCAAGCGAACTCAATCGAAACTCGAAATCTAACTCGAATGCAATCGAACCATGATAGATAGTGGAAAATGGATTACGCAAGGTACGAAGTAGTTGGGACTAAAAGTAATTTGACTAGGAAACCCTATCGAATCGCTCGCAATCGGAACCGAAACATCAAAGATCGTCGCACCAAACACCCCACCCAGGCGCCAACCGGCCGGATGGCCATCCGACCGGGTAGCCACCTGGGGAAGTGATAAGTGCCATCCGACCATGATTGCTATCCGCCCGACCGACCATCCGGGTGATGTGCAATCCGGACGGATAACACTTTCCTCTTTTGGCATCCTATAAATACACGGGTCACTCTCCAAACTTTCCACTTTTGGCAAGTGACGTCCGACCAGCACGTTCTCTTCACCTTTCCTTCGATTTCTCTCAATCCAGGTAAGATCTCGCCCTAAATCTTGTACTTTCTTGATCTAAACGCACTTCTACACCTTTCTATCTTTTAAATATTAACTTTTAACCGTGAAATCATCAAGATTTGATGTATTCTAGGATGATGTCATCATAAAGTTCCCATGAACTTCAAGTTTGAAGTCATTCCACCAAGAATAACTCGGATCTGAACGGTTTCCACAAGATTTCACAACGACTTCGCATAAATCTGAACTTTTTTTTAATGGATAAAAGAGTCAAAAGAAATAAACACAAGTTTTCTCCCTCTTTTACACTCAAAAACGATAAGAATCGGAACAGTTCTAGTCTTCGACTCAATGTTAGTGATGCACTAGTCCTAGATCCAGATTCTACCCGCGAGACACCTGATTTCGGGTTAGACCAGAATGACCATCCTGAGCCACCGACCGGCCAAGCTGGGGTGATTCCTGGCCGGCTTAGTCATGCGGGTAAGAATACAATTCCGATTGGTTGACACGTAATCAGAACCTCTCGATAGAACGACAAAAGCGACCAAGGGTAGACGAATGGAACAACCAGAACGAGATGCTGTCCGGACGGACTGATGTCCGCACGGACAGGCTATCCGGACGGGTTGCCATTCGGACGGACTACACTTGGGACCCATATCCAAACAAGGTTTGAGTATCGACGAGTGAATAATCCGCACGGACGACCTGCTAAATGGATTACTCTTCGGATCATGAGATACTAGGACCTTAAACAATTTCCAACATGTTCGTTAACAGGGTTGCCACCCGATCGGATAACCCATCCGACCGGATGACACTTTCACCAAGTGACTCACCATTAAAGTCGTTGTCCGCACGGACTACCATCCGAACGGATTGTCGTCCGCTCGACCGACTTGAAGGGTAAGAGAACTTCAAGGTTTTCAAATGCTACAACAAAAAATTCAAAAGTCAAGCCACCATGCAAAAGCACCTCTCACCCATAGGAAGAAACAATCCACTCGAATAGTCATCCGCTCGGACAAACTGTCTGCACGGATGACTAACCGAGCGGATTACTATTCACCCGGATTGTTGTTCGCACGGATGACCATCCGAACGACCAGCTATCCTACCCACTCTCACCCTGTACTGTTTTACGCGCCACTTATCATTATGCTACCAAATCTATTCAGGCTAACCGTACTCGCTAAGCGCTCCCTTCAATCCATTAATCGCTGTGAGTATACTCGATCCCTTTTTGCTTTCAGCACTTTTGGGTGTTACATACGTTACGAATATTCAAACTACAACTATCACACTACTCAAACCATTTGAACGCTAACCGTTAATGCATGTTATACGTGGCTTATGAATGCTCGTTTGTTATGTTTACACATGGAATGTTGTCTACCTGCCTTAGCAACGATAGTACTATAGTTTGGACTCAGCACTCGTACACACGGGGGTTGTTAAGGATCTTTTACTTGCATGGATTACGGTGGTAAACATGTATTGCGAACTGCCTCGGGCAGTCAACCCACAGTCATCGGTATCGATGGATCTATGTCGATAACTAACATGCTTCATTTCACTATGTGTACGTGCTGGTTATGCGTAAATGAATTCGAACTCTATATGCTATTATCAAACTTGTATGCTCACCTTTACATTATATGTATTGACTTTTATTTTAACGTATGTGACAGGTGCTTAGGACGCACACTTGGTAGGAATTTGATACTAGAATAAAGCTTTAGAGCCCAACAAATAGTTGTCTGTAGTGGTTAAACTAAGGGTCTCTAGAAGCAGATAAACAATAGCTCTATTTTGAAATCTGAGTTGTCGGAACAGGATATTTGCCTAGATTTTGTCTGTAATAATTGTTTTACTATTTGAGATACGGTATGGGACGTATTATTTAAATTGAATGGTGTTGATAATTGTTATGGAAACTTCTGGACAATCTGTTTCGCTTAGTGCCATGCCCCGATGATTCCGCCATCGGTTGGGGTGTGACAATTAAGGTAGCTTATGCTACTTTAATGCGTCATTCGCGTGAAACTTGTTCGGAACGCCTAACTAGTCCTATGATAAGTAAAATATGCCTCAACATGTTTAATATTGTTGTCTAATCAATTTAGATACCAAAGGTTATGTTACATATGCTTAAAATGAATTTTGGCGTAAAAGGGCATTTTTGGTAATTTACCTAAGGCATATAAACTACCTATCATAAAACTACTTAAACGAAGCGACCATAAGGTATAACCTTGGAAGGTTATTCCCTATACACTATGGTCACCTAATGTGTTTGGTCGGATCCTAATGATCACCCAAACGGGTCGGGTTCGAAAGTATAAGCGATTGTTTAGATCGCTTACCTTTACGACCCTAGACAAGCACAAAACTAAAAGTGACGAGCTAAACATGTTAGAACATGTTTAACAAGGTTTGAAAACAGGTTTGGTATCAAAACAAATGGTTTTGATACCCACAAGTAGTTTGGTTACAAAATACGCAAGAATACGCATTTTGGCCGAAACTACGACTCGTCACTGAGCCTAGATAACGTGGTAATCAGTAGGTATAGTCACTAGGGTCTATAACCATCGTGATTATGCTCACGTTAGGAAGTTCAAACGAACTTCACATTGACCATAAACTGGTTAATGCAGAAAGTCAAACGCAGTTTGACTTTAACGCTAAAACGAATTAAAAGAACGAAAGAACACTTACAACGGGTCCAAGAATGGAAGTTTTGAAACCGAATATTCTCAGGTATTAAGTGTTGAACACATCAACTTAGAGAAAAATTCAGATTTCAAAGGTGTGGGTTTTTGGGGTTGAGATCATGGGGTATTTATAGATTTCCTTGAACCGTTAGGATCGTTCCTCGAAAACTGATCTTTGATCTGGACCTTACATGTGTGCCCATGGTTTTCTAAAACCATGGGAGCCCCTAATATGGACTATGTTCATTGAATACCAGCCCATGGTTTTGCAAAACCATGGGTTAAAACCACCAATACTTCAAAATGGACTAGGTTCATTGAATCTGCCAGAAATTTCAAAAAATGGTCCCTGCACTTGTAAAACTTGATTTTTGGCACTTTTAGGCCCCGTTAACCCCATTTCAAGGCTCTAAAATAAAGTTAGAGTATAGGGAACTTAAAATATGCTCAAAAACATCTCGGATGTCGGTTCGTTTGGTCGTACGGTTGCGTTATTCGCTTAATTACGACGGAAGTCGTAACGAACGCAAAAACGATCCGAATTAAGCGACGAATAGAATTTTATCATGCCAAACACTAAAATAAAATATTTTAATGCTTACATAAATTTTAGGATGTCCGTATGTATTCAGAACGTAAGTTATGTGCGAAAATGCAAACTTATGCACTTTTTGACGCTTTTAGTCCCTGAATGAGCATAAAGTTTATTTTAGCTCACCGAACTCCTCAAAGCCTATTTCTAAGCTATGTAAAGGATATTTAGGGCATGTTTAAGTTATGTTCATGTTCCGGAATGTTCGTTACAGTTCAAATCGGCATAGTTTCGCAGTTTGACACAAATGGTCCCTGCGATCGAACAAGCTTGGTTTCAACACACCAACCCATTCAAAACTTATTTCTAAGTTATGTGGAGGTTATTTAAGGTATTTTTAGCCTATTTCACTATTCCGGAGTGTTTGTCTAGTTATACTGACTACGTTTACGCACCAGTTTGCGTATAACCTTCCAGAACGAGATTTAAAGCTTGCAATCGGAATCGAATTGTATTGAAAAAAAATCACCAACACAAATACACACATAGAACACCAAAACACATATAATAACACCAAAGCTCATTGTTTCATTAATAATCATCATTGTTTTACATCGTACATCGATTACCGAACACAGTTGTCACAGTCTCCCCTACTTCAGGAAATTTCGTCCCGAAATTTTAACTAGAGGAAGCTTGTGAAAACAAATGCGGATATTTCGTCTTCATCTGGTCCTCACATTCCCAAGTAAAATCTGGGCCACGTTTGGATTCCCAGCGAACTTTAACCAAATGAATCCGTTTGTTCTTCAACTGTTTGTATGTACGTTCCACTATCTCCACAGGTTTCTCGACAAAGTGCATCGTTTCATCGATTCGAATCTCGTCGAGAGGAATGTGTAGATCGGCGTCAACTAAACATTTTCGCAGATTGGACACGTGAAAAGTCGGGTGAATATTTCCAAGCTCTGGAGGTAGCTCTAGACGTTAGGCAACCTTTCCAATTCTTTCCACAATCTTAAATGGTCCCACATATCGAGGTGCAAGTTTTCCTTTCTTTCCAAATCTCACGAATCCCTTCCAAGGTGAAACCTTGAGTAGGACACGATCTCCGACTTGAAATTCTAAGGCCTTGCGTCCCAAATCCGCATATCTCTTTTGACGGTTTCGAGCTGTCACAAGATTATCGCGGATTTTCTTGATTTTGTCTGTTGTTTCCAGAACGAGCTCAGGTCCAGTAAGCTGAGCTTCACCGGTCTCGTTCCAACAGACAGGTGAACGACATTTTCGACCGTAGAGAGCTTCGAATGGTGCCATATTAATGCTAGTATGATAACTATTGTTGTAAGAGAACTCAATCAGCGGCAGATGAGAATCCTAATTACCACCAAAGTCTATCACGCATACTCTAAGCATATCCTCCAAAGTTTAAATCGTTCTCTCAGATTGGCCATCTGTTTGGGGATGATAAGCAGTGCTTAGATTCAATTGGGTTCCCAAAGCAGATTGCATGGCCTTCCAGAAATGAGATGAAAATCGAGCATCACGATCGGAAATGATATCTAAAGGAACACCATGTCGTGATACAATCTCGTCTACATAGATCTTGGCAAGCTTTTCAGCAGAGAAATCCTCACGGATTGGTAAGAAGTGAGCAGATTTCGTTAAGCGATCAACAACAACCCAAATAGCATCATGACCTTTAAACGTACGTGGTAACTTAGTGATGCGATCCATTGCAATGTTCTCCCACTTCCAAACCGGTATCTCTGGTTGTACAAGCAAACCAGATGGTCGTTGATGTTCAGCCTTGACTTTGAGACAAGTTAGGCATTTCGACACATACAAGGCAACATCTTTCTTCATACCAGGCCACCAGACCTTAGTACGAAGATCCTTGTACATTTTATCAGCACCAGGATGGACAGAATATCGAGACTTATGTGATTCGTCCATCACTAAAGTGCGAAGATCGTCTTGTTTTGGAATCCACAAACGATCCATGAAATAGAGTAAACCATCATCCTTCGCTTCGAGTTTAAGCTCAAGCTGACGTGGTAATTCATTACTTATCAAATTTTGTGAAACACAAAATTGCTGAGCTTGAAGGACACGAGATTGAAGATCAGATAGTGTTCGAACAGAATGAAACTTGACTCGTTCTTTTCGACTAAGCGCATCAGCTACGACATTCGCCTTACCAGGATGGTAGCGAATCTCACAATCATAGTCGTTCAAGAGTTCAACCCAACGTCGTTGCCTCATATTCAGCTCTTTCTGATTAAGAATATGCTGGAGACTTTTGTGGTCTGTGAAAACCACACACTTCGTTCCATAGAGGTAGTGTCTCCAGATTTTAAGCGCGAAAACCACAGCTCCTAACTCAAGATCATGAGTCATATAGTTCTTCTCGTGAACTTTCAATTGTCTAGATGAATATGTTATAACTTTACCTCGTTGCATAAGGACGCAACCAAGACCTAAGTTGGACGCATCGCAATAGACAACGAAATCATCGCTTCCCTCGGGTAGAGATAGAACAGGAGCATTACATAACTTCTGCTTCAGCGTTTGGAACGCTACTTCTTGCTTGGGTCCCCACTCGAAAGGCTTATTCTTCAGAGTCAAAGCAGTGAGTGGAACCACAATCTTCGAGAAATTTGAAATGAATCGACGATAATAACCAGCAAGACCAAGAAAAGATAGAATCTCTGTAGGAGTCGTCGGTGTATTCCAGTCCTTAATAGCAGCAATCTTGGATGGATCCACATGAATACCCTGCTCATTGACTATATGACCCAAGAATTGAACTTCTTTAAGCCAGAATTCACACTTGGAGAATTTAGCAAAAAGTTGTTCCTTCTTCAGGAGTTCCAATGTAAACGAAGGTGTTGCTCATGCTCGGCTCGAGATTTTGAATAAATAAGAATATCGTCGATGAACACAATGATGAACTTGTCCAAATAAGGTTTGCAGACCCTATTCATTAAGTCCATAAAGATAGCTGGAGCATTCGTCAAACCAAAAGGCATGACAGTGAACTCTTAATGCCCATATCTTGTGCGGAAAGCAGTTTTGGGAATATCTTCTTCGAGAACACAAAGTTGATGATACCCAGAACGCAGATCAATCTTGGAAAAGCATGAAGCACCCTGCAGCGAAGAGATCATCAATTTGAGGTAGGGGATATCAATTCTTGATGGTGAGCTTATTAAGCTCACGATAATCGATACACATTCGAAAGGATCCGTCTTTCTTTTTCACGAAGAGGACAGGAGCTCCCCAAGGTGAAAAGCTCGGTCGGATGAATCATTTATCAGATAACTCTTGAAGCTGTTTCGATAACTCTTGCATCTCCAACGGTGCAAGACGATAAGGTGCTTTTGCAATCGGGTTGGCATTGGGTACAAGGTCAATATGAAACTCGACTTGACGAACTGGAGGCAAACCAGGCAGTTCATCAGGAAACACCTCCGGATAATCCTGAACAATCGGAATATCCTGAATACTCTTGCTCTTGCTTTTCTCCTCGGTGACATGTGCCAGAAAAACAACATATCCTTTTCGTAAATACCTTTGGGCTTCCATACACGACATAAGCTTCAAACCATCTGGTGGTTTTTTGCCACAAACTTCCAGAACATCGCCAGAAGACAAAGGAATACGAACAATCTTATCGAAACAAACCACCTCAGCATGGTGTTTGGTTAACCAATCCATTCCAATGATAATATCGAAACTCCCAAGTTGCATCGGTGTGAGGTCAATAGGAAAAAGATGGTTATCAAGGTTTAACTGATAATCACGAATAACAGAATCGAGAACAAGAGGTTTTCCAGTAGCAACTTCGACAGATAAGGGTTTCCTCAGTTTGGTTCTAGGTATCGCAAGCAAAGGCTCAAAAGATAACGAAACAAAACTTCTATCGGCACCAGAATAAAAAAGAATAGACGCAGGTCGATTGTTAACAAGAAACATACCGTTAACCACTTCGTTGTCGGCCCTCGCTTCGTTTGCATTCAAATTATACGCTCGCCCACGAGCGGGATTCACATTGACGTTGACGTTCGCATTAGGGTTCGCGTTAGCATTCGCGTTTGCATTCACCAGTCTCAGATAGTTGTTGCGGAAGTGACCATACTCTCCACAATTAAAACATGAACCCAGTGGGAATCTCACAGCATTCCCCTGACCCGGAGCTGGAACCTGAGCAACCTGATTCTGTCCCAAACGACAAACATTGGCCAAATGCCCAAGTCTACCACACGTTGTGCATTGTTTGCAAGCTTGTTGTGCAACGTGATGACCGTTGCAACGAGCACAATGAGGTGCGGTACCAGCATACGCTTTCTTTGCAGGTGGCTGAGCCGGTGGGTTCTGCGGGTTCTGAGCAGTTTGTGCTGTAACAGCAAAATTCTGGGCATCCTTTCGCTTCCTTGATTTCTTCGACGACTCACCTTCCTTACCCTTATCCCTTGTCCTTCCCTGAATCAGTCGCCTTCTTTTTATCACCCTTGCGGGTGAGTTTACCATTCCTGACTTGAGTCTCAGTCAGGGTAGCAGACAACTCGATTGCTTGACGAAGGGTAGTAGGATTAACACCGGTCACAATCTCCAGAATAGAATCGGGTAACCCATCGATATATCTCTCGATTGCTTTCTCCAGAGGGGTAACCATGGTGGGACACAATAGACTGAGTTCTTCAAAACGATCCGTGTACGCACGGTGTTCAGCCCCATCTTGCTTTAAATCGTCAAACTCTCGCTCCAAAGCCCGAGTTTCGTGACGGGGACAAAACTCCTTCATCATGAGAGCCCGAAGCTCTTCCCATGTTTGTGCCAACGCCACTTCGGCACCCCTGTCGCGCATAATATGTGACAACTGGCACCAAACCGGTAATTTCCATACATTCTAATTACTATTTAAAGATTGCAATTATGTGCTTAAATGTCAACAATGATTGATTTCATTATATACAAGTGAATTCATGCACGTTTAATACTACAAAATATTGCTTTATGCGTTAACTAGAGCGTTGCGTCGAAAATACTAGTAAACTCACCGGTAAAACACAATATGTCAACAACTCTGCGGAAAGCAGTCAGACATTAGAACTGAGGCCTAGGTGTAGGTCCAACGTCAAGAATACATTAAAACCCAAGAGTACATACAAGGGTTAACATATAGACGCTCCGAAAGCTAAAATACGCACTAAAAAGCATCCGAAACGCACTTTAAGTGCAGAATTTTATTAAATTCAGCTATAACCAGCTTTTAAACATATAAATATCATGCAGAAATTATGTCTTATCGTCCATAATATTTCCCTAAGTGTTGGGAATTAAAAGGGTTACAAAAAGACACTTTGCGGAATAATTAAGCACTTTAACGGAACGGTATCCAACCGAACAACCGGACATTACCCGGGACACTAAATTTTGCCAAACACAATAGTTATTTATTTCTTGGCTTGTCGTGATCCCCGAACACCCTAACACCCACTAAAAAGCCACTAACTAACATATGTGAACACATTACTTGAAATCCAACTTACCATTGCACATTATTTAGAAAAGTTACAACCAACCCCCCCCCCCCTAAACCGAAAATCGGTCCCCATGGACCCCACCATATATCTTCTCCATGATCTCATAATCTTGCCCAAGATTATATCTTGATATTTTATTAGATTTTGCTTGTAAATCTTGACATAATATGTGAAAGGTCTATAAGAGCATGGTTCCTAGATTGCAATCATTCCATATCTTTCACCTCTCTCCTCACTCTCTCTCTCATTTCGGTCACCCCCAAACCGAACCCACCACCACCATTTTACATCTTCATCTTCTTCAATAACAAGCTCCATTCAAGCTTCAAAGTTGATCCATGGAGGTTGCATCTTGAAGGGCTTTCAAAGGAGCTTTGTTTCTTGCTTATCCTTCATCTTTTTCTCATCATCTTCATCACTAGATCCTACCCTAGCCTTGTGCTAGTAGTAAGTTACTTGTACACCCTTGTTCATCTTGTTTTTGGTGATCAAAAATTGTAGTTTGATGTTTATGTTTAAATCACAAGAACAAGAACACTAAGATGATGAATATGAAACTTTACATGAAACTTGAGCATAAGAAATTATATGAAGATGAAATCTTGTTGGGTAAGGGTTGGTTAAAGCATGCATGATATTTGATCGTTGGTTTCTTGATAAACCCATTGTTCGGACATTAGTTGATGCGATTTAGTAACGTCTAAACTATAAATAAACATGCTGAATTACATTTTCAGCCAACTTCAAACGGCTGTAAACTGATCATTATAACTCGAAAAACTGATTTTCTGAAGTCTAAATTATGTATTTTCGAAAAACGGATCAAATGGTACTGGAATCGTAATTTTTCGAAGTCGTTTACTATTTTTAAAAGGGGTATTTTTGGACAGCAGCTCAAGCTGCATTTTTACTGCCAAAAACATGTGTTATATTTTTCATCATAACTTGAAACCTGAGTAGAACCAGCCCCTAAAATTTATACCGTAGATGATCACTGATGTCAGTGTGACCCTCCAACTGGAATTTCGTAAAACGGACTTACGATGAATTTTAAACGAATTATTCCGTAGGCTGCGGTCAGAAAGTAACAAATCTGATCGCAGTTCAGTAAACGATTTTCTATAAAATATTGATAATGAACTGGACCCCGATATTTTTACACAATAATATTTGATTCGTATAAGACATTCTGTAAAAATTTGGGAATTATTGGAATAAGTTAACCATTTTATTAAAATATCCGAAAACAGTCCAGTTTTATATATTAAAACTGAAACGACAAAAGTAGTATCTTGCATGTCAAAATGTCGGGTTGATTATTTGAAGAACGATCTAACGTGTTATATGTTAAAGAAAATGATATGCTACTTAGCATGGACACCTCCATTTACAAAGGAGACTATGGAGAAATTTTCTGAAAATCCTAACACTTAGTAAATACTTTCTAGACAAATGTTTGCTAGTGTGTTCTAAACTATGTTTTTCGAATATAAACCTCGCCATAATTTTTGTAACAAAAATACACATACAACATATAAGATACATAACTCGGGTGCAAAGTGCAAAATACAAGAAACTTATATTCATTTTTGAGAAAATAATATAAGTAAGACACTTAGTTAAAAATATGAATTATTTTTAACACAAGAAAACATATACATAAAAGACAGTGACTTGTACTTGTACGATACAAGTCTAGTGACTAACGTTAAGAAAACACGTATAGGTCACGACGTTAATTAAGCAAATCCGGTGAAGTTTACGACGCAAGGAACGCAAAGTTGTGAGTTCATGCTCCCCCTTTTCTTTTAACTGTTTTCGGTTTTATAACTTCGAGGGTGAAATACATGTTACAAATGTTACATTGTTTACATATGGTATGATGGAGTACAAAAACATTCAAATGAAACATTCTAGATCATGTCCCGAATAGGGTACCATAAGAACCATTAATCAACGTATACATTCAGACCGCGGAACAAAAGGTTAGATCTAATGGGTTTCAGGCAACCCCACTCTTGGCCTACTTCTACCAATGAGTGCTTCTGTGTCTCAGTCAAAGTCGACAAAAATGCCTAGGTTTGGTGGCTTCCTATGTCGTGACACATGTTAGTGGCCTTGCAAACCACTAGCGATCTCACACATTCAAACAGTCATAGTACTCAGTTACAGATACATGTTATAAATATATTCAAACAGTCATAGTACTCAGTTACAGATACGTTTTACGAGTTGCATTCAAACATTCATACATTCTACAAGTTACATACTATGTTTTCATTCAAGTATTTAAACATTCAAAACAATCACTGCATGAATTCACACCAACATTATGTTGACGTTTTTCCAAAAACTCACATGTATTTCAGGTAACTAGGATGGATGTGCGCGTGGTTTAACTCATGCTCTTGGATGTCGCTATGTTTATCGTTAAATAAAGTTGTAACTTTTAAGACAATATGCTATCTCGTGTTGTAAACACTTGACTTATGTTTTCAGTAATGTAATGTTTGAAGTTATTTTTGAGCATGTAGTATGTTTACCTTTCGTATGCAATGAGAACCTTTCATGATCACACCTCGTGCTTCCGCCGCAGAAAGGGGTGTGACATAATACCATTCCACCAGGTAAGCGCTCGCTTCTCAAACACGCTTGTAGCAAATTCAACCTTACGCGCATTCTGACACTGCACATGTCTGAATGTGCTCTCTATACTCTCAAACCACTGCAGGAGCGTAGTTGCTCCTTGCGACCCAGAAAATTTAAGCGGCTTCGCAGTATTGAAGCTCTTGAAGTTACACGACGCATTGTTGTTGTTATTATTGTTGTTGTATATCTCGTGGACTTGGGTCACAACACCGGGAAGCACAGCAGCCACGTGCTGAGAGACCAGGGCTGCGATTTCTTCAATAGTAAAAGATTGTGCTTCACGTCGAGGAGGCATTGTCTAACAAGGAAACAGAGGAAACGAGTGAGGTTGAAAAGCAAAAGAGGTATCGATAAGAGAGGCGATCATTTGTTCGTTACCTCTAACAAACAAATGACACGCAAAGACTAATCAAAGTAAATAGGTCAAAAATAATGTATCGCGAAGACATGCTCGCCTATAAGTGAATACTCACCCCAAGAGTTCCCAGGTAAGAGTGACTGGTCCGATTATGTGGATTTGTACGAACACTCTAGCCTTAGACAGAAAACTCAGAGTACAGGCACTCACTCTTCCAGTTTACACGTGTTCACATTATTTAGACCCAAACTTTGATGAGATTTTGAAAACTTAAAGGGTTCAAAACCTTACAACAGAGGGTTCAAAACCTAGTAATCAATCATCCTAGAACAGATGATTAGTTTTCAAAGCGGATTCGAAAATTGGGTTCTCGTTGTGGTTATCACCTAAGGATAGGCGGCGATTTTGTTTTAAAAATCTAAACGCAAATGAAACTTGCGTTGGGGTCCTAGAAGTTATAGTCTAGGTCAAAGCATTACTAATAACCTAATTCCCTATAACCATTGGCTCTGATACCAACTCTTCTGTCACACCCCGACCACGTAAAACAACAAAGCGTGGCGGAAACGTCGGGGGGTGTTGTAACAAAATTATCGTTTCATAACCATGGATACAAAAAGTTTTTCGTTTTATTGATAATATTAAACATTAACATTGTTTTTACACATAACAAACAAGTTTTATATCGACTATCATCATTTTATGTCACTAAGGCCTCATCCAGATCCTATGTAACGCATGCATCCTAGAACGTCAATCAAGCAACAACACCTGAAACATATGTAAAAACAAAGTCAACAAAGAAATGCTGGCGAGTACATAGGTTTTATAAGAGTATCGAAATCATGGCTTGTTTACTTATATTGCAATACTTCGAAAACCTTGTTTTTAAAAGTGTATAATATTGCAACAGGATTAACCAACTCAAATCAAGATGGTTATAATTTATAAAATTTTGTAGCCATGATTCTTAACCCAAAAGCTTTTTGTTTTAGAAAACCATCTTGTAAAACATCTCGTATAAACTCGTTAATAAAACTCATATATTATTTCGAAAACATCGTTGAGTGACATCGTTTCAATATCGTTTACCCAAGTGAACTAAATAACGCCACGGTATGTAATATGTTGAAAACACTTATATATAAGAAGTACCAGCGGCGTATCTACCATGTTTTCACCACATTACACCCGTCCCGTTATCTAAACACTAGCTGAGAAGCCAATCGTTTACCCAAATCGTTTAACATCGTTTCTAAATCGTTTCCAAATCGTTCCCAAATTGTTTCCTCGTTTAAATTGTTTAAATCGTCCTCGTTTTAATTGTGAAAACTTATATATGGTCGTCTCGTTAATAACATTCAAACCTTCGTGACTCGACTACCTTGTTCCTCGCTTCTCGTATTAACAAACCCCCAAAGGGTAAGTTAATAATTACAGATTCAGTCGTTACCCACAACACCCACACATAACCATGGGTATAGTGCAATAACGGGATTTTTCAGATCCTATGGTACCATAACCTAATACTGGTCAGCTTGATCAATGCTAATGAATGTCGTTAGTTATGTAACTACAACCAACAAGTTCGTTCACATTATCGAAATCATTAATAGTTTAGTATAAATCGTTCTATTCGTTTTTGAAATCATCGTTTAAACCTTGAAAACATTTTGTACATATGAATCACCCCAAAACAATTGAAAAGAGTAAAATAGGGGAACTATGTACTCACATGTAGTGCAAGGTATCCTCAATCAATAGTACTTCAACAAACTCGAGTAAACCAGAGAAATCAAGCAGCACCTAGTAATTGAATCACTAGTCAAACAATAGACGCCTAAATCGGAAGATCGGACATAATGAGGTCTTGTAAACCAAATGAGTGTTGGAACTCATGTGATATGGTTTAACAAAGCCTACATCCTAAATTGAAACCTAACCTAAGTGCTTTCGACCCATCGCGACCCATTAAGGTAGCTTATGCTACTTTAACGCGTCGTTCGCGTGAAACGCATTCGGAACGCCTAACTAGTCCTATGATAAGTAAAATATGCCTCAACATGTTTAATATTGTTGTCTAATCAATTTAGATACCAAAGGTTATGTTACATATGCTTAAAATGAATTTTGGCGTAAAAGGGCATTTTTGGTAATTTACCTAAGGCATATAAACTACCTATCATAAAACTACTTAAACGAAGCGACCATAAGGTATAACCTTGGAATGTTATTCCCTATACACTATGGTCACCTAATGTGTTTGGTCGGATCCTAATGATCGCCCAAACGGGTCGGGTTCGAAAGTATAAGCGATTGTTTAGATCGCTTACCTTTACGACCCTAGACAAGCACAAAACTAAAAGTGACGAGCTAAACATGTTAGAACATGTTTAACAAGGTTTGAAAACAGGTTTGGTATCAAAACAAATGGTTTTGATACCCACAAGTAGTTTGGTTACAAAATACGCAAGAATACGCATTTTGGCCGAAACTACGACTCGTCACTGAGCCTAGATAACGTGGTAATCAGTAGGTATAGTCACTAGGGACTATAACCATCGTGATTACACTCGCGTTATGAAGTTCAAACGAACTTCACATTGACCATAAACTGGTCAATGCAGAAAGTCAAACGCAGTTTGACTTTAACGCTAAAACAAATGAAAAGAACGAAAGAACACTTACAACGGGTCCAGGAATGGAAGTTTTAAATCCGAATATTCTCAGGTATGAAGTGTTGAACACATCAACTTAGAGAAAAATTCAGATTTCAAAGGTGTGGGTTTTTGGGGTTGAGATCATGGGGTATTTATAGATTTCCTTGAACCGTTAGGATCGTTCCTCGAAAACTGAGCTTTGATCTGGACCTTACATGTGTGCCCATGGTTTTCTAAAACCATGGGAGCCCCAAATATGGACTATGTTCATTGAATACCAGCCCATGGTTTTGCAAAACCATGGGTTAAAACCACCAATACTTCAAAATGGACTAGGTTCATTGAATCTGCCAGAAATTTCAAAAAATTGTCCCTGCACTTGTAAAACTTGATTTTTGGCACTTTTAAGCCCCGTTAACCCCATTTCAAGGCTCTAAAATAAAGTTAAAGTATAGGGAACTTAAAATATGCTCAAAAACATCTTGGATGTCGGTTCGTTTAGTCGTACGGTTGCGTTATTCGCTTAATTACGACGGAAGTCGTAACGAACGCAAAAACGATCCAAATTAAGCGACGAATGGAATTTTATCATGCCAAACACTAAAATAAAATATTTTAATGCTTACATAAATTTTTGGATGTCCGGATGTATTCAGAACGTAAGTTATGCGCGAAAATGCAAACTTATGCACTTTTTGACGCTTTTAGTCCCTGAATGAGCATAAAGTTTATTTTAGCTCACCGAACTCCTCAAAGCCTATTTATAAGCTATGTAAAGGATATTTAGGGTATGTTTAACTTATGGTCATGTTCCAGAATGTTCGTTACAGTTCAAATAGGCATAGTTTCGTAGTTTGACACAAATAGTCCCTACGATCGAACAAGCTTGGTTTCAACACACCAACCCATTCAAAACTTATTTCTAAGTTATGTGGAGGTTATTTAAGGTATGTTTAGCCTATGTCACTATTCCAGAGTGTTTGTCTAGTTATACTGACTGCGCTTACGCACCAGTTTGCGTATAACCTTCCAGAACGAGATTTAAAGCTTGCAATTGGAATCGAATCGTATTGAAAAAAAATCACCAACACAAATACACACATAGAAAACCAAAACACATATAATAACACCAAAGCACATTGTTTCCTTAATAATCATCATTGTTTTACATCGTACATTGATTACCGAACACAGTTGTCACATTTGGCTTCTTGAATTGCAGTTTGGTCTCGTGCTTCCTCTAGGAGTTGTAAGTTCAACATGGTCTCTTTTTGGTTTGTTTCGGGATCCATGTTGACAATTCGTTGTGTTACAACTCCTATCTCAGCGGGGATCACAACCTCGGATCCAAATACCAAGCTATAGGGTGTTTTCTTATGGCTTGTTTTTTCGGTCGTTCTTATGGCCCATAGAACACTAGGCAGTTCTTCAAGCCATTTGCTTTCGTACCTTCCCAGTCTTGTTTTGATACCTTCCTCTATGCTTCTATTCGTCCTTTCAACCTGACCGTTCGATTGCGGGTAAGCCACTGAGTTGAAAACCTGGTTGATTCTGTATTCTTTGCACCAAACGCTGAAAGGCTTCTCAGCAAATTGCTTTCCATTGTCAGTGACAAGTACCCCCGGCAATCCATAGCGGCAGATAATGTTCTCCCAAACAAAGTCAATGACCTGTTTGCCTGTGATCTTTGCGAGTGGTTTAATCTCTGGCAACTTGGTGAAATAATCTATTGCTACCAACAAGAACTTCACCCCACCTTTGCTTGGGGGAAACGGACCGACAATGTCCATCCCCCACTTATAAAATGGCCATGCTGAGGTTATTAGAACCAGATCATGCTTGGGACTTTTTGGGATTGGTGCATGAATTTGGCAAGCATCACATTTCCTTAATTGCTCAACAGTATCCCGGTGCATTGAGGGCCAGAAATACCCAAGGTTCATGAGTTTTGCAACCACCGACCTAGCTCCAAAATGAGCTCCGCATATACCTTCGTGAATTTCTTTGATCAAATACTGACTTTGCTCGGGGCCCACACATCTTAGCAAGGGAGCAAGATAACCTTTTTTGTAAAGGTTTTCACCTTGTAGTACATACTGTCTTGCCTTGATCTTAACCCTTTCAGCTTCTATTTGATCACTTGGCAATTCACCGTTTTTAAGGAATTTCTTGATTGGAGTCATCCAATTTGGATTTTCCTCGGTGACTACGTCTTGTACTTCCAACTCATCGATTGATGGAGCCTTTATCACTTCTACCAGCACCCTCTTGGTAAGGTGGGCAAAAGTGAGAGATGCAAGCTTACTCAAGGCGTCCGCCTTTTTGTTTTGAGATCTGAGAATTTGTTTGATGTTGCACGTTTGAAAGGTGTTCATTAGCTCCTTGGATTTTTCTTTGTATCTTTTCATGTTGGGCTCTTTGGCAACGTAACTATCGTTTACTTGGCTTGAGACCAGTAATGAATCTGTGAACACTTCAAGCTTCTGGACCTTCATCTCTTTGGCCAGCCTTAAACCGGCGATCAGTGCCTCGTATTCAGCTTCGTTATTGGTGGTCTGAAAATCAAAACGGAGAGCATACGTGAATTCTAACCCTTCTGGGTTGATCAAAATGAGTCCAGCCCCTGACCCTTCAACGCTTGAAGCCCCGTCGGAAAAAATCTTCCAGGCTTCAAGGTCAGAGGGTTCAGTGATTGCAGTGTTCACTTCAGTGACTGTTTGCTTTGGAACTTCTACAATGAAATCGGCCAAGACTTGGGCCTTGATAGCTTTTCTTGGGACGTAGGTGATGTTATGCTCACCTAGTTCTATGGCCCATTTGGCTAATCGTCCTGAGTTTTCTGGTTTTTCAAGCACCCTCCTAATGGGTTGGTCGGTGACCACTTGTATAGGGTGTGCTTGGAAATACCTTCGAAGCCTTCTAGCTGTTTGAACTAGGGCTAAGGCAAGCTTCTCAAGGGGAGGATATTTTG
Source organism: Helianthus tuberosus (assembly GCA_030545235.1). NCBI lineage: Eukaryota > Viridiplantae > Streptophyta > Magnoliopsida > Asterales > Asteraceae > Helianthus > Helianthus tuberosus. Next base: position 111,772,921 of record CM060394.1, on the reverse strand, counting down.
TTTCAGCCAATTTTAGGGTTTTGCTGAAGAAATAAACAGGTACCTGTGCTTTTTCTCGCTCAATGGTGAGGACCGCACTTATGGCCTCCTCAGCGACTGAAAGGTACACCGAGATTAATTCCCCCGTTTCTGGAGCTGCAATGTCAGGTAAGTTAGCAAGGTGTTGTTTCATCTGGTTGAAGGCTTCTTCAGCCTCCTCAGTCCATTTAAAGTCTTTCTTATCAGAGCAGTTCTTGAGCGTTTTGTAGAAGGGTAAAGACCTTTCTGCCAACTTGGAGGTAAAACGCTTCAAGGCTGCAAGCTTCCCATTTAAGCTTTCAACCGCTTTCTTGCTCCTTGGTGGTTTAGTTTCTAACACTGCTTTCACCTTATTTGGATTGGCCTTGATGCTTTGTTTTCCCACAATGTGTCTAAGGAATTTTCCCTCCTCAAACCCAAAAGAACATTTTTTAGGGTTGAGTTTCATATTGACTTTCCTTAGGTTCTTGAAGGTTTCTTGGATGTCATCGAGCATTTGATACTCCGTCTTGCTTTTAATCACCAAGTCGTCGACATATGCTTCCATGTTTTTACCGATTTGACTTGCAAAGGCCTTGTCAACGAGTCGTTGGTAGGTTGCTCCGACGTTTTTGAGGCCAAAAGGCATCTTTTGGTAACAAAAGATCCCTTTATCCGTGTGAAAGGCTGTTTTTTCCTCATCTTCTTCCTTCATGAGGATTTGGTGGTAACCTTTGTATGGATCAAGAAAGCACTTGAATGGGTAACCGGTTAGGGAGTCCACCTTGAGATCAATTTTAGGTAACGGGTAGCAGTCTTTGGGACAAGCCTTGTTAAGGTCCTTGAAGTCTATGCACATTCTCCACGAGTTGTCTGGCTTTCGGACCATCACCGGGTTTGCAACCCAAGATTGATATTTGACTTCGCGGAGAATGCCGGCTGACACAAGCTTTTCAACCTCTTGGCATGCAGCCAAACTTCTTTCAGGTGCTAGGCTTCGTTTCTTTTGGACCACGGGCTTGACATGAGATGGTATTTTCAACTCGTGCTCAGCAATGCTTCGAGGGATGCCTGTCATGTCTTCTGGGCACCAAGCAAAGACATCACTGTAATGTTTCAACAGCTTCTCAAGGTATGACAGGGTTTCTTGTGAAAGGCTAGGATTGACTCTTATCTTCTGCTCGGGGTACTTAGGATTTATAGTAAGCCTTTGCCTGTCATCTTCACTTTTGGAGCTCTCACCTTCAACCATGTAGGCTTCCTGGGAAGGTTGAAGGGTTGCTATTCCCCTCTCGGTGGGAAACTTGACAGTGCCATGGCCAACAGACACAGCCATGTAAAATGCACACTGTCCTGGCCTCCCGATGATCACGTCATAATTTGAGGGAATATTGATAACCACAAAGGTGAGTGGTTGGATTCTTTCCTTCTGTCCTTCACTGAAACAAACGTCAAGTGTCAGTTTCCCTAAAGGCTTGAGGGGTATATCAGCAATACCTTTTATGGAGGTTCCGGAGGGTTGAAGCCTTGAACGCTCTTCATTGCTCAGACGGTTGAAGAACTTCTTAAACATGATTTCAGTGGCAGCACCAGTGTCTATGTAAACTTTACTTGTCTGTATCATTCCCACAATAGCCTCAACCACAAGAGGGCTTGAAAGAGGGTCTTTTTCTGTTGGGGGGAATCAAACACACTGTAGCTCCCAAGCTTCCAACCGTTGTCTTTTGTGTGGAACCCTTCCATCGAAATCCACCATATTGACTTCCTTGCCTTTTTCCTTCAGCCATTTTATCCCTTACTCCCTTTACCAAGTGAGCAAGTTCCCCGGACTTGACGGCTTCTTCGATTCTCTTTTTAAGTTGGAAGCAATCATTGGTATGGTGTCCCTTTTCTTCATGAAATTCACAATACTGTGTGGAGTTTTCATTCTTCCTGCTTTTGGGGAGAGGCCTAGGAGGCCGAAAGTTCTGCTTGACTTCTTCCGTTGCAAGGATTTCTTGAGGAGTCTTTGTGAGGGGTGTGAAACTTATGCCTTTCTCCCTGGTGGGAGGGTTCCGACCTCCAGGCCTTCGATGGTCTGAACCCTTTTGACGCCTGTCATAGGAGTTAAAGTTCCCTCTTTTTCTGGCTGGGCTGTTGCTTCGCCAACTGGATCCTCTTTTCCTTTATTCTTTAATATCTACTGCCTCCTCTCCCCGGATATGGGCTTCTGCCCTTTCGAGAGCTTCTTCCAAGGTCTTGGGCAGGGATTTGTTGAAATCTCTTGTGAGATATTTTGAGGTGATAGCGTTCATGAAACCAGCTACCCTCATTTTCTCGTCTGCCCCTACATATGTGATACCTTCCTTCTTGTATCGTTCAATAAACTCTCGAAGACTTTCATCATCACGCTGTTTTATCTGAAAGATCACAGTTGCATCTTTGACATATCGCCTTTGTTGGAAGAAGTTGGCCAAAAAACCCTTGCTGAGGTCGTCGAAGCTTCGAATGCTTCGAGTAGGTAAATCGTTGAACCAAATCCTGGCTGATCCGACAAGAGTTTGCATGAACATTAGACAACATTCAGCATTTGACCACTTCTCAATTCTTGCTGCACCGGTGAAGATCTGAAGATGGTCCTCAGGATCTTCAGTCCCATCATACGTTTTGATATGAGGAGGCATCTTGATCTTTGTTTGAAAATTATAATCAGCTATTTGCTGAGAAAAGCATGAAAGGTTACTCGGCTTGTAGGGTTTGGCCAAGTCTTCTTCGACCCTTGCACTCGTATTGTTGCCATTGTTACCGTTCCCTTGAGTGGCTAGCACCTGATTGACAAAATGCTGCCATGGGAAGTTGGCCATCATTTGAGTCATCATCTGGGGCATAAGGTTGAAGCCTTGAAGGCTTTCGGATGCAACAGGGTAATTAACTCCCAAAGGGGTGCTCATTACAGCACTTCGTGCCAAGGGGAGCACTGACAAAGCTTGTTCCCATGAAGTTGTTGTGGAAGCCGGAAGGCTTGTCACAGGGGATTGTAGGAGCTGGTCAAGAGTCAGCTCATGCCCCAAAGGAGCACCACTTGTAGCTGGTTGAGATGAAAAGAGAGGATGTGTTGTAGGATTTGCCATTGTGGACAGATATGGATTAGGGTTTGAAGGATTACTGGGACCAACCTCATTCCTAGTTGTAAAAGGTGGGATGAGAGGTCCGGGAGACAACGTTGGTTCTGGCTCATCATAGTCTAGGCGAATCCTCACTCCCTTGTCCCTTTCCCTACTCACATGCTGGTTGAGGAGAGACCTCAACTCAAGGAAATTATTGGCAACCCCCTCTGGGGTAAGTTCAACACGTGTTGGGGTGTCAGAGACACCAACATTGGGGGAAGGGACTCCGGATCTGGACGGAGTTGGAGTGTTGAAAGTGAGAAACTCGGGAGTGCTCCCCGGAGTTGAGAAAGAAGTTGGTATAACCATATGATCTTGGCTAGTACCCGGGGTTGAGGTGTTTGGGACCTGATTTACTTCTCCCGGGGATCCACTCTCTGACATGGTAGTTTCAAGAGAAAAGAGCTACACTACTAGGTCTTTTTGAGGAGAAATAGCGGCGTAGCCCCACGGTGGGCACCAACTTGTTGATGCAACAAATAACAGACCAAGGATAGTAGCTTGGCTGGTTAGGCAAAAGGGTTGAAGGGTTCAACTTTGCCTAACGCAGGTCGTGGGGTCCCCCCACGTTGGCAAGACGTGGAAGGAGGTTCACTAGTTTATTTTTATTGTTTGCTAAAGATCCTCCTCTGAAGTGTGTTCAGATTCGGATGAAGGAGCAAAGAGAATGTGTGTGTGTTGGATGTGAAAGGGAGTAACTCGCATGATGCAAGTACTCGAAGTGAATGACCAGAGATTTCAAGAATCAGAGTTGGCCAGGAATGTCTTCTCAGTAAATGAATTGTCTAATATATAGGATAAGACATCTCCCAAAGAGGAATGCATTTGACTAGTGACCATGCTTGCAGTGAGGGGCTTACCCTTTCGGGGGTTGAAGCCTTTTGACCCCTGGGTAATAGAGTGTGCTCTGTGGATCTGCATTGCTTTTGCGGCTGGTGGGTTGGTGAAGCAATCCAGAGATGTGACTACTTACTGTTTCCGTATTGCTTTTTCCCACCTCCCAGCTTTTTAACCTTCGAACCATTTAACCTTTCGAGCGTGTATGTACTAAGTCATTTTATTTGATCTTGGGCTACCCCGTCATCAGGTGACTTAGATGTTAAAGGATGTTTGAATTATACAATGAAATAAGTTGATTTAAATGATTTCTGTTAAACTACTCGAAACTATGTTGATTTTTCCGTTGAATGGTGAACTCGATGAAAATGAATTTGTTCCGACACACGCATGACACTCGTATGCTCGTTGTTCGAATCTGATTAATTGTTTTAGAAAGTTATAGGATGATGTTTTCTGATTTATGGTTCTAAGTGACGATATCCGTTGAATGTTTTAAGCCATTGATGAGAATGCTGCCGATTTCCGTTAAATATTCGAAATGATGATTATGATAACCCCTGTTAGTTTGCTTTAAACGATGATGATGATTTTTGCTTGTCGTTAAGAATAATGATAATGCTGTCGGTTGTGCGAGATTGACGATTTAAACAAATAATCCGATAAAATGAATTATAAATAGGGAAAATTACCAATCTAGCCGCTTGACCATGTGGTTTACGAAAATAGCCATTTGACCAGGCATAAAAATGCCCTTTCACGCTTCCCCAGCCAAGTGAACTCCCATTTTTATGCACCTTCAACCATCCACTACCAAGCGGACACGTGTCCCGCTTACCTGAACCGAGCCGTTTCATGCCCATGCCGCTACACAAGCTAGCCGAGCCGTTTCAGACCCAAGCCGAGCCGCTTCGCCCTGGAACTAAGCCGCTTCGCCAAATCTCTGATTTTATGCCGCTTTGTGGTACTGCCAAGCCAAGCCGCTTCATGGCAAGCCGAGCCCGTTCGCCCCGATCCCGAGCCGCTACACCCTGGTACTAAGCCGCTTCACATGTTACTTACCCCCAAGCCGCTTCATGGCAAGCCGAGCCCGTTCGCCCCGATCCCGAGCCGCTACACCCTGGCACTAAGCCGCTTCACATGCTACTTACCCCCAAGCCGCTTCATGGACAAGCCGAGCCCCTTCGCCCCGATCCCGAGCCGCTACACCCTGGCACTAAGCCGCTTCAGCAGGCCACCTGCCCCCAAGCCGTTTCATTTGAATTTTATGACCTTTCAACACGTGAATTTTATGCCCAAACCTTTACATGTGTTTTTTATATATAATTTCGTAACTATATATATAACATCTGAACTTTGCACACATGTGTTTTTTGTCTTCTCGTTTTCTTTGTTTGAAAACATACTTTGGTCACGTTACGTTTAGTATAACTCATGGGTGTTAAGTTTGTGATATACACCGGGGGAAACTGGGAGGTTGTTAACGGGAACATCGAGTATGTTGCCGGTCACGATTGTATTACTAGACGTGGTTTAGAAGTTGAAACCAATTTTTCCTACATCACTTTTTTAAGTTATATTAGCAAAATGTGTGATATTCAAAATATTACTCGGATATCCTACCGGATGTCTTCGTTTACAGATCCGATCGATATAATGAATGATAACGATGTTGTTTTTTTCTTTAATTTGGCTCAGAGTAAACCGTTTGAATTATTTCAATTATATGTCATACAAGAACCCGGTGTTGAATCATCTGATTTTGCATCTTTAAACAATTTCAAAGTTCCTGATTTAAATTTATCTCTTGATGAAAGTGATAAAAAAATTTATGAAAACAGTACCCAATTATACTTACCCAGTAATAGCCAAGGCATATCTTCTATTGTGTTCGAGACAGGCTACATTTTTAATAGCAAAGAAGAAATGAAACTTGAATTGGGTAAAAAATGTTTGTTAGAACGATTTGAGTTTAAAGTTGACAGATCGTCTAAAACACGGTACGAAGTGTCATGTTTTGTTGATGGTTGTGAGTGGCGTTTTAGGGCATACGGCTTTGCTCGTGATAGTGCATTTTACGTTAAATTTTTCAACGATAAACACACATGTTCAAAGACGCTCACACACCCACATTTTCGTCAGGCAAACCCCCAAGTTGTGGGTGATTATTTAGTGCCTCAATTAAAGGACGGTGGTCGAATTTATCGCGGAAACGAGATAAAGTCCGATTTTAAACAAAAATTAGGAATTGATATTAGTTACATGCAAGCATGGCGTGGAAAATGTCATGCTTTAGAACTCTTACAAGGTACAAGCAGAGATTCTTTTGCCGAACTCCCAATTTATTGTTACAATTTGGAGCGGGCGAATCCGGGAACAGTGACTCACATTTGGATTGACGACGAGAGTCGGTTTGAAATGGTCTTTGTGGCTATTGGTGCAGCGATAAGATGGAACCTTAATAATATTTTTTTATCTTAAAATAAGCTGGGCATTCACTATTTTTTTTATCTTTTTTCAGGTTCGTAGTTTTATGCGTAATTTAAGACCTGTTATTATTATAGATGCTGCCCATTTGAAGGGTGAATTTAAAGGAACGTTGTTTTTAGCAGTTGGCATGGATGGAAATAACCAAATTTTACCAATTGCCTATGGAATAGGGAAATCAGAGGATGGTGCTTCTTGGACATGGTTCCTCTCAAAGCTTAAAGGCTGTGTTGGTGAAATTCCAGATATGGCGATCATATCGGATAGGGCCAATTCAATACATTTAGCTGTAAGCAACATGTTTCCACACGCTTATCACGGTCTCTGCTGTCGACATTTAATGGTGAACTTAAGTTTACCGTCGAATAAAAAAAAGGAATACGAGACCCTCTGGTGGAAGACATGTAAATCTTACCGGTTGTCTGATTTTAATGAGTCTTTCCACACTCTATGTCTTGCAGTTCCTAGAATACGGAACACTTTAGTAAGTATCGGGTTTGGTCGGTGGGCAAGAGCGCATTGTCCCGGCAATCGATATCATTATATGACATCTAACAGTGCAGAGTCAATTAACACTTTGTCTAAAGACTATCGTAAATTGCCAGTAACCCAACTTATTGAATTTTTCCGTCAATCTGTTCAAAAATGGTTCTATGATCGTCGGCTGGAGGGAATTAAGGAAAGACATGAGCTTACCCAGTGGGCTCAAAAAAAAAAATTGTAAAGAAAATTTATGGGTCTAGAACTTGGACTGTTGCTGGTGTCGGGTTGACCACTTTTGATGTTGAAGACACGAAAAAGGGTGGTTTTGTAGATTTTTCCGATCGAACATGCAGTTGCCGTGTTTGGCAAGTTTCTGGACTACCTTGTGGGCACGTGATTGCCGTATCCAAATTCTTAGGTGAAACTGACTGCAGTCATTATGCTTTCCGATGTTATTCCAATGAAGTTTATAAAAAAACTTACGAGGAAGCGATTAATCCTCTTCCTCATAAGTCTGAATGGGAGATACCAGAAGGTCTTATAAATGTTCGGCCCCCGCATATTACAAAACGTCAGTCTGGCCGTCCGCGAGCAAACAACCGAATCTTGTCTCGGGGGGAAGAACCCACTCCTCTATATTGTGGTAGGTGTAAGTCACACGGCCATCATCGTGACGTTTGTTCAGCCCCAATGCCATCGCGACAACGTTCGCGTAAAGGCAAGGAAACCGTTGCTCATGAAGAACCAGAAAATTATCCGTCAGATAATTATTTTCCATCTTATAATTTGGGAGATTTTTAGTTTTAGTGTAGTATTTTGGTATTTTTTTTATGTACAACATTATGTTGAAATCCTTG